>OW026457.1:25242257-30242257 GCA_932274525.1 Podabrus alpinus | reverse complement strand
AAAAGTTTCGCATTCAAAACTTGCACAAATACGACTTTAATAATTTTTTTTAGTTTCAAAGAATTCCCCAGCTTCCCACTAACCCAAGTTTATATTTCCCGGACTTCTACTTAAAAATGCCCCGACTTTCCATAATCAAATTCAAAAAAGTGGCTAAGTAGTGACTAATTTAATAATATAAAATTAAAATTTTTTAAAATATGAAACTTTCTAGTTTGATATCGGAAAAGAGACCCTAAATTTTCACGATCAGGTTTGTCGAAATTTTTCCAAGACTTTAAAATCACAAAGTTGTGAATAGGCCGTTTCGTATGCACTCCATGCTCAAAATAGTAGATTAAGGGGGTTACCTACTGTGACCGATAAATTTTTTCGATTTTTTTTATTACATATTTTTATAGTTTGGGGTGTTGCAAATGTGTCCAAAAAATATTAAAAGTCATCAAATTACCCGAATTATAACGGATTTTCTGTAATGGAGTTCATTATTAAAACTTTTTAAATCATGATTACATTTTAAAACGGAATTTCCTTTTTGTATTTTGTACTTTATACAAAATATACAAAAATAAATTTAACAAATATAAGTTGCAGCTGTTTGTAATTGTCTTTAGGAGTCCAAAAGACATAAAAAAATTGTTAAAAAAGAAAATTATTAAAAATCGACGTTTCAGTCCTCCCTTAGGCTGCCTGCAGACTGATCAAGCAAAAACGTTGTGCGACAAAACGTTTTTGTTTGATCCAATCAAATTTGATTTTGTTTGATTTGAACCAATCAAATTTTATTTTGTTTGATTTGAACCAACCACAAAAAAACGTTTTGTCGCACAACGTTTTTGCTTGATCAGTCTGTAGGAAGCCTAAAAATCGAATTGATTGTGAAAAAGGAGCTTAAAAGTTTTTTCTTACAAATTGAAACCCCCCCAGGAACATCTGAGGTTGTTAACTAATTTACTGCTATGTTTTTTATGGGTACAGTTACTATACAAGGTTTTCAACTGACACATTTCTTACACAAACAAATAATGTTATGGTCGTAGTACACCATCATATTTTACATGTAAATGTACATGTAGATGTTGAATGTAGCGTATTATACTACACCGAAATTGCACTTGTATTTATACATGTATTTTTTCATGTAAAAATTGACGGAATAGAACAGGTCCTATTTTTGAAGGCCATACACGTGTATTTCTGGTGATTATTGGGGATTTTACACTTAGGAGTTGGCGTTTCACTTGTACATTTGCATAAACTTGCAAAGTGAAGTTGTTCTTTGTTTGAAAGGTTATGTTTTTATTTTTAAATTAAAAATACGCCGAAATGTGAACACCATTTTTAAGGTGTAAATATGACAGTGTACCACAGTACAGAGTACATGTAAATTTACATGTATTTTATCATATATTTTTACATGTAGAAATATAATGGTGTACAACGCCTATTAGGTACAAAAAATCCCTAAAATTGTTTGTTTTTTTAATCAATTTTGACCAATTTATTATGCTAATTTTTATTTTAAAAGTTTTCAAAATAAACTACTTTCAGTAAAACCGGTAAAACCTGACAAAATAATATGAGTTACAAAAATATGTTGGTTCTTTAATAATAAAAACAGTTTTTTTGTAAATAAAGACGGGATAAAAACCGAGGTATTCGTACATACATATATTATGTAAAAATCGGCGAGAAGGCCAAAATTTACGCATATAAGAGAGACGGCGAGCGCATCATACTGTCTAATCACCCGAGCGTCTTACTATTCTAAAGAGGCGAGAACTGTCACAAAAGAAGAAATAAGTGCCGAATTTCACTTCTTCGAAGCTGAAGAATGTATTCTGTATGGCCCTAGTATACGCGATTAAGGGTAGGTTACAAATATCAACCACTATCCACCTAATTACAGCACGAAAAAGTTTAAAACGATTTATCTCAAAACTACATTTCTCAAGTCGGGCGCACATTTTCCAAACAAACTACTTGGCGGATTAACTTGATTTTTTAAGCATTTAGAATATATTTCAGGCTCCAGTCAGAACCTAAAATATCCAAAATATATTTAAAATTACCATTTTGCAGGTCATGAAAAGTAAATATTTTGTTGTAAAAATGGAAGTGTTTTTTTTTAAATCCTCGCCATTTTGTAATTTTTTGATTAAATTAAATTTTCGAGGTTCCAACTGGAGCCACATTCATATAGAACAAGAAAAAAATTCATTTATTTCAGATAACTGGATCGGTCGGAAACGATGCGCCCGATTGGTGCGTCATTTCGAAACATGAGTTATGTGTCGATCTGTACCTTGTAAAATTTTCAATAAAAAGCTGTACAAAAATTTTAGGTGTTAGTTTAAATGTGAATAAATACTAAGTATCCTGAATTTTAGCTCAATAGCTGTAACAGTTTTCTCAAATTTAATTCCTAAAAATCAGCTTGAAAACGACTGTTCACAGTAGGTAACCCCCTTAACGAAATTAAACGAAGTGTATCAAATTATAAACCTAAACCCGAGGTAATCTTCTTCATAGCAGTTGTGCCAAATAAATTAAATATGTGAAAATTTTGTATACACTGAAAAAAGTACTAGTGATCATACCAATGGAAGTCTTTCATAATTGCATGAAACGCTTTATTATAATTAATAAATTCTTTTATTAATCCTTGAATGCCATTTTATTAAACAATTTTCATACCGTTTACAAACAATTTCATAGATACAGTGGTGTGCCGACTCTTTCATAGAGGAGTACTCTTGGGCGCTTGGATGACAATATCGAATAAAAGGCTTATGCCCCCTTTATCAATGGGTGCGTTTAGCGAAGGTCAGCGGCTCAGAAGTTGACTACAGCGGTTTCGCTAAACGGTACGCTGAGCAAGCGCTTACTTACAACTGTTGAGTAAACAACTCAGCGCAATAATTTTACGCTGCGTCGCACAGCTAATGATGAATTTAACGGATAATCCGGATTAAATGGATAATCCCAAACGGAAATGCTATATAAGTGAAACTTTTTATATTATTTAATAAATAATAATAAATAAAATAATTAAAATCAAAGTAACGTTTGCTGACTGTAAGCATACCGTTTAGCGAAACTCAAATAGTTGAATGTCCATACTCAACATAGTTGACTGATGACTTTAAGCAGCTGCGCTCGCTAAACGCACCCAATAACTTTCACCAATGAATGCTTTTCGTAACATTTTCCGTAACTTTTTTATAATAGGGGTGTATTCACTTCACTTCGTACTTTCGTCGTAAATGCCGTAGATCTCGATTTTCGTAAACTTCGTAAAATGTTTAGTTTACGAAATCTACGCATTCGTAGATGTTGGCTGTGGTTGGTAGCAGTTTCGTAGATATGGTACATATCGCTACCATAATGGCAGAATGTCGTATGTGAAGTTTGCATTTTTTTTGAGATAATGAGAGTAGAATAAAGAGCTAAAGTTTACGAATATTTTTATGTACATATTATGTCTAAAACTCAAAAAATGTTACATACGACCTTCTTCCATTATGGTAGCGATATACAAAACATAACCTACATAATTTGAACTTAACAAATAAAAAATAAACCCAAAATAACAATGCATAACGTAAGTAAATGTGAATTAAATATTTGAATGAATAAATTAATTGTTAATCCCCTAAAAAATTTACGAAAAGAATTTACGCAACATTCACAAGGAGTATGTTCACGTCACGTAATTCTACGAAAATTACAAGTACGAACTTTACGCAGTGAAGTGAATACCCCTAATAATTGTATACTCATACAATTTATTATATAAAAAATATGAAAAATGTTCCTTGGGCATGGACACTTGCACGCAAATATTTTGGGTGTTCCAAAACGCCCAGAAATGATTGTATAATTATTATTGCATTAAATTTGTACAGATTTGAATTAATTTTATTCACATCGGGCAATAAATTGTTCATTTTAGATTGCTTCTGGATGTTGTTTATCAATACATTGTGACGATGGGGGGCTTCAAAAATTGTGACGTCACAAAATATATAGATTAAATATTTTATTATGTTACCCCTAAAAAAAAAAAGGTCATCAGCCGAGGTGGGGATGACACCCATGAAATCCGCCCCGGGTTTCTTTTTAGGTCTAGGCTTGTGTGACGAAGTGTGACGATCGGGGGGGGGGTTAAAAATTGCGTGACGTAATTTATGGATGACCCCTTTGACTTTCAAACTTCCCCTGCGACGCTTTTTAATTTATTTCTAAATCTCCCCCCTAAATCCTTCGTACGGCCCTAGACACTTGCAATCTGTGCTGTCCGCGATCAATTAAAAAATGGATAAAATGGCTCGCTCACAAAGAGCTTGTAGTACGTCACTGTCTTATAGTTTCCAATATACAACCCTCCAAACTACCGTATTTTTTAAATTTTTCCCAAAAAAGCGTAGTTTCCAGATTTAGATGTTGACTTTTCTTCCTATTTATCCATGCAAAAGTTCACTAATAAGTTAAACTAAATCTGTAAATCCCCATATAGAACAATCTTGTAATTCTAAATACGGATCTACCTGATCTGAAAGGGAAACCTCATAGTAATTTTAAAAACACCTGTTGTAGTTCAAAAGGTTAACAAGAAATTTTTTGTTTAAATTGGTGTTCAAGCCATTTATTCCGCCTTCCAATTTAGTACTGCCATCTGTTGATAATCTTTTGAACTCCACCGGGTGTTCCCAAAACTCCCATAAGGTTTGCCAATCTGATACTACATAATCAAAGCTGTAAGCATTCAAAGTATGTAGATTGTTTATAATTATTTAACTATTTCTGCAATCTTTTACTTGTTTCAATAGTTTATTTTAGCGCACTAGAGGTATATTATCTTAAAAGTATAGAGAATAAAATTTTATGTAAAACATAATTTGTTTTAAATGTATGTAGATTGCAGATACGGTTTTCTAAAAACCTCTGCTGAAAATTGTAAAATTTGGTTTCATAACTAAAAATATTCTTGCAGCGAGATGCACATAAAGAGTAAATTAACAAAACTAGGATCTTGAAAACATCCTTTAAAAAATGATCATTTTCAGCCGAAAAACCATTTCTAACGGTTTATAATTCTTGATGCCAAAAACATAAATTTTAGGTGTCAAAGATTTGCTGACCTTCAATACGAAAAATATCATTAGCTGTAAAAAACATTTTTTTATTTTTTGTGGTCTCCAATTTTCATCATTCCATTTTTTTGTAGTCTCGGGAAACTCGCAACTAGTGCCCCTTTGGAACTAGGAAGTTTTTATATTATATGGAGATTTAGAGAGAATTTAGTCTATGTTACTCATTTGTAGACCACTTCTGCGTCAGCTGAACATGAAAAAAAAGTCGAACTGAGTTATTGGGGTAAAAAACATTGTGTTTCTATGAAGCAGTCCTATAGCCAGGTTTATTCTGAGGTGAGGGGGCACTTATGGGTTATGAAGATATGGATGGACTAAACTAACTTCTTTCGCAATTAATTTGGGAAGGGTATCTCTTGGGGAAGGGGCCCAGGGATCTCGGATTTTTTTTAATTAATGACAAAAATGGAATTTTCAACGTGATATTTTGGCAGAGACTCCGGTCCAAAACCGGAGTTTTGTTTTCGGAAACTTTCGAGGTTAAAATTAAAACTACAATCGAGTCGCGAAATAGTGAATTAAATATGGCAAATACCTTTCGCTTTTTCGGGGTTGTTCACTATTTGCAAAATATACAATAAAAACACATATTTATATTATTTTGAAACAGAAAGGCTTTCTTTTAAAGGAAAGGCTAGCGTTTTGCCAGCCCCCCCAACATTTTTTAAATAATCTACAAACGAAAATAAAAGAGGTACAAACTATTGAGACTATTTTGGATCCAAAATTCGAAATGGGGGGGGGGGAGAGAAATGCACCTTGCATGAACGACGAATGTGTAAATTTGTCATTTTTGAGTTATTGGATTTGAACAAACTATCAATTCCAATAAACATAAAATGCGATCAGCCAATAGAATTCTTTAGGGGGGGGGGACTTATTTCAGTTTCACGAATGTGCAAATTGTTTTCTATTCCACAACGCTAAAAGTTGAATGTGCCACAGTGGTTGTTTTAGAATGTGACTCCATTCATTCTAAAATAGAAAAAAAATCAAAAAATGTACAGGTGTATTCACGCGAAGGGTGTGAATGTCTCACCGTTTGATGTCAGCAACACATTCCGTGGCAAAAAGTATGTTGGCTACATGACGAGAAGAGTAAACCCAATAAAATATTTTATAAGACAAACTTTAAAGTAGAAACTTTACAGAAGTCGAAATACAACAAAAAAGGGGAAGACTATCAACAGAAGATGCTACAAAAGCCTATAATGAAAAACTACCTATAGCTGATCTGAAACTTCAAAATCTGAAGGAAATGTGCAAGGATTTTACAATACCTAAAGTGTATGAAAACTTTTATATCGTTGATATTGAACAAAACTATTAGAGACAATTTTCCAGCATCATATGACTTTGTATTAGTTATTTGGTTTAATAAATATTCAACAATCTACGTGAAGTATTTTGTAATTCAGTTATAATTACTTTTCGTACGTCTTTGTGCTACAAAACACTCTTCATTTTCACGACATAATTATTTTCTGTTTTGCGAATGATCAATACAGTGCCGTAGCAAGGGTGAACCCAACAAATAGTTTTAGTCCAGGCAAGGAAGGTATTTAGTTTGCAAAAAATCCGGGCAACCTGAATTTTGGCAGTATGTACTACATTGGAGTGTTCTAATGAACCCCCCAAAATTCCCATTAAATCTAATTTAATTATGTTTCGTAATTTTTCGAAAAAGTAAAAATACGTGAACTAAATATAAGCGAAAAACCGCACCTAGGGGGCTAAAATCCTCATTTGGGGGAATGCCGGCTTGGGATTTTTATGAGACATTTTGGGGGTTTATTAGAACACTTCAATATACATCTTTGCCAAATTTCAGCTTGCCCGGACCTTCTGTAAGCTCACACCAAAATTTCGGTTTCGTTACTTGGAAGATACTATAACTTGGGCAAATTTTGATAAAATCTATTTTACTCTTCATTTTTCAACCTTTGCCATAATTTCAATTAATTTATTATTAAAAGCATTTCCCGTGCCTGAAAACATTTCTCCTCCTGAAACGAATCAATATTGTGCCATTTTAAGGGTGGGTTGTGTTTTCGGTCAATAATTTAAGTATTAGTGTGCCATGGAAAAATATGAAAAAAAACTATTCTATAGAGAATTTTATGCTCTTCAATTATGGTCTGATCATAATTTTTCATACAAGCATAAATTAGCGAGTTATCGGCAAAAAATCGCGTTGGGGGAGCTAAAAAAACCCCCGATTGTGGGGGACGCCGGCGTGGGATTTTATGGGACTTTTGGGGGGTTCATTAGAATACTCCAATGTACATCTCTGCCAAAATTCAGCTTGCCCGGATTTTTTGCAAGCATGAGTCAATTTTTGACTATTTAAAATTTTCAAAAAAATAAGAATCTTTGGAGGGGAATTCGAAAATTTGACCACGATTTTATTTGCAACATCGCCTAAAATTCCCTGTCGCCCTTTCTCCAAGTGGGCATTTTAATCCTCTACATTAGATTTTTGTCTATAACTCGCTTACTTTCATTTTTAGTGAAAATTATCATCAAATCAAAATTGAAGAGTACAAAATTCTCTATAAAAAATATTAAGAAAATTTGCCAACATTATACCAAGTATTTATGAAATAAAAAGAAAATCCAGTGAAAAGAATTGAAAATGGTTTTGAATAATTCTTATTCTGAATAAAAATTTCGTACATTTAAACTTCACCATCGATGGTGAACGAACAAAACAAGCCTTGTTTTGTAGAGAATTTTCTCCTCTTCAATTTTGGTCCAATGATAAGAGAGGGAATTTTAGGAAAGTTGATTCCAACTCCGCGTTCTTCTTCATTTCCCTTTAACTGACTGGGTAACCGGTAAAAATATCACGTTATCATCGCGATAGTTATTTAAATATATTTAAATTGAAAAGAAAAATACCTACCGATGACAATAATCTCCATATTCGGGGAGGGGGGTATTGCGTTACGTTACCATGGAAACGGTGATTTTGATATACTATGCGTATTTTATATAAGATCTTCAGAAGTTCCCAACGATATTACAATACCGGGGGGTCTGGGGGGTATGGAATACCCCCCAGGTACACTTGACATTATTCAGAACCATCAAAATTATTTTTCATTGAATCTTTTGGGGGGGCAGGCAATATTTTTCATCACTATCCCGGCACTGTTCTTCTTAATACCGAGGGACGTAAAAGTGAAAGTTTTTCTTTCGCAATAAATTAAGTGTACTAAGGCCCAGTTGTTCAGTTTCGGGTTATTTTCCATAGAAATGATTGTTTCAAGAATTGTTTCCATGGAAAATAATTCAGGTTAAAAGATAACCTAATACTGAACAACTGGGCCTCAGGCTTAGCCTCAGGCGCCATCGCAATGGGGGCGAAATTTGAAAATTTTCAAAATGATAAGAATCTTTTGGGGGGGGGCATATATTCAAACTTTCCTCAGGCGCCAGAAGAGCTTGCTACGACGCTGGATCAATAAATGATAAAATTTAAAATTATAAAAACATAAATATGCAAAATATGATCAAATAATGAAAAATTGCAAATTATAAAAATATCTAGTTAAATGGCATATAAAAAATACGTATAAATAAGCATAAAATAGTTTTTATAACTTTAAATTCTGAATTTTAGTGAAGACATGAATATTCAAATTGCTTTATCTCAAAACCATAAATTTGCACATTCGTCGACGATGTTAAAAAATTAGGACAGTTCCAGTGATTTTAGAATTTAGGCTCCTTCTTCATAATTTATAATTTTACTAAAAAACGAAGCCCTTGGCGTTAAAAAATAATAGAAATTTATTTATTAAGAATTAAATTATTTACTAAATGGTATGTGTTTTATTAAAATCAGTTAAAAAATTAAGGAGTTACAGCGATAATATTACATAATAATACAGCGAACAATATATAACACACATTTGTAAATTAAGATTACCACGGGAGGTCTTTTTTACAGCGCCGTAGCGAGCTCTTCTGGCGCCTGAGGCAAATTTGAATATATGCGTCCCCCTCCCAAAAGATTCCTATTATTTTGAAAATTTTAAACTATTATTTATTGGGTTTTGTCGAGGTTTAGCGCCCCCATTGCGATGGCGCTCGCTTAGAGTAAAGAAAACAAATGGATGCTTATCAGGAACCCATTTAGGCTGCCGGGACCGGGGGGTCTGGGGGGTCTGGGGGGTATGGAATACCCCCCAGGTACATTTAATTTATTGCGAAAGAAACTTTTACGTCCCTCGGTATTAAGGGGGTTACCTACTGTGACCGATAAATTTTTTCGATTTTTTTTTTATTACATATTTTTATAGTTTGGGGTCTTGCAAATGTGTCCAAAAAATATTAAAGTAAAATTCATCAAATTAGCCGAATTATAACGGATTTTCTGTAATGGAGTTCATTATTAAAACTTTTTAAAGCATGATTACATTTTAAAACGGAATTACTTTTTGTATTTTGTACTTTATACAAAATATACAAAAATGAATTTAACAAATATAAGTTATAGCTGTTTGTAATTGTCTTTAGGAGTCCAAAAAACCAAAATTTTTTAAAAACTTGTCAAAAAAAAAATTATTAAAAATCGACGTTTTAGTCCACCCTTAAAATAGAATTGATTGTGAAAAAGAAGCTTAAAAGATTTTTCTTACAAATTGAAACCCCCCAGGAACATCTGGGGTTGTTAACTAATTTACTGCTATGTTTTTGATGGGTACAGTTACTATACAAGGTTTTCAACTGATGCATATCTTACACAAACAAATAATGTTAGGTACAAAATCCTTAAAATTGTTTGTTTTTTTAATCTATTTTGACTAATTTATTATGCTAATTTTTATTTTAAAAGTTTTCAAAATAAACTACTTTCAGTAAAACCTGACAAAATAATATGAGTTACAAAAATATGTTGGTTTTTAATAAAAAAAAGTTTTTATAGGAAAATTTCAGTGGCCTTTGTGCTCCAAAAAATACACGTCTTTTTGAAAATAAAGACGGAATAAAAACCAAGGTATTCGTACATATATTATTATGTAAAAATCGGCGAGAAGGCAAAAATTTACGCATATAAGAGAGACGGCGAGCGCATCATACTGTCTAATCACCGAGCGTCTTACTATTCTAAAGAGGCGAGAACTGTCACAAAAGAAGAAATAAGTGCCGAATTTCACTTCTTCGAAGCCGAAGAAAGTATTCTGTATGGCCCTAGTATACGCGATTAAGGGTCGGTTACGAATATCAACCACTATCCGCCTCATTACATCACGAAAAAGTTTAAAACGATTTATCTCAAAACTACAAACAAACTACTTGGCGGATTAACTTGATTTTTTTAAGCATTTAGAATATATTTCAGGCTCCAGTCAGAACCTAAAATATCCAAAATATATTTAAAATTACCATTTTGCAGGTCGTGAAAAGTAAATATTCTGTTGTAAAAATGGAAGTTTTTTTTTAAATCCTGGCGATTTTGTCATTTTTTGTTTAAATTAAATTTTCGAGGTTCCAACTGGAGCCACATTCATAAAGAACAAGAATTAAAAAAATTCATTTATTTCAGATAACTGGATCGGTCGGAAACGATGCGCCCGATTGGCGCGTCACTTCGAAACATGAGTTATGTGTCGATTTGTACCTTGTACAATTTTCAATAAAAAGCTTTACAAAAATTTTAGGTGTTAGTTTAAATGTGAATAAATAAGTATCCTAAATTTTAGCTCAATAGCTGTAACAGTTTTCTCAAATTTAATTCCTAAAAATCAGCTTGAAAACGACTATTCACACTGTTTTTACCCACAAATTTGTGGGTTTCTGAAAATATTTTCTTCAGTTTTTACCCACAAATTTGTAGGTTTCTGAAAATATTTTCTTCAGTTTTTACCCACAAATTTGTGGGTTTCTGAAAATATTTTCTTCAGTGTTTACCCACAAATTTGTGGGTTTCTGAAAATATTTTCTTCATATTTTACCCACAAATTTGTGGGTTTCTGAAAATATTTTCTTCAGTTTTTACCCACAAATTTGTGGGTTTCTGAAAATATTTTCTTCAGTGTTTACCCACAAATTTGTGGGTTTCTGAAAATATGTTCTTCATATTTTACCCACAAATTTGTGGGTTTCTGAAAATATTTTCTTCAGTTTTTACCCACAAATTTGTGGGTTTCTGAAAATATTTTCTTCAGTTTTTACCCACAAATTTGTGGGTTTCTGAAAATATTTTCTTCATTTTTTACCCACAAATTTGTGGGTTTCTGAAAATATTTTCTTCATATTTTACCCACAAATTTGTGGGTTTCTGAAAATATTTTCTTCATTTTTTACCCACAAATTTGTGGGTTTCTGAAAATATTTTCTTCATTTTTTACCCACAAATTTGTGGGTTTCTGAAAATATTTTCTTCATTTTTTACCCACAAATTTGTGGGTTTCTGAAAATATTTTCTTCATATTTTACCCACAAATTTGTGGGTTTCTGAAACTATTTTCTTCATTTTTTACCCACAAATTTGTGGGTTTCTGAAAATATTTTCTTCAGTTTTTACCCACAAATTTGTGGGTTACTGAAAATATTTTCTTCAGTGTTTACCCACAAATTTGTGGGTTTCTGAAAATATTTTCTTCATATTTTACCCACAAATTTGTGGGTTTCTGAAAATATTTTCTTCAGTTTTTACCCACAAATTTGTGGGTTTCTGAAAATATTTTCTTCAGTTTTTACCCACAAATTTGTGGGTTTCTGAAAATATTTTCTTCAGTTTTTACCAACAAATTTGTGGGTTTCTGAAAATATTTTCTTCATATTTTACTCACAAATTTGTGGGTTTCTGAAAATATTTTCTTCAGTTTTTACCCACAAATTTGTGGGTTTCTGAAAATATTTTCTTCATATTTTACCCACAAATTTGTGGGTTTCTGAAAATATTTTCTTCATATTTTACCCACAAATTTGTGGGTTTCTGAAAATATTTTCTTCAGTTTTTACCCACAAATTTGTGGGTTTCTGAAAATATTTTCTTCAGTTTTTACCCACAAATTTGTGGGTTTCTGAAAATATTTTCTTCATTTTTTACCCACAAATTTGTGGGTTTCTGAAAATATTTTCTTCAAATTTTACCCACAAATTTGTGGGTTTCTGAAAATATTTTCTTCAGTTTTTACCCACAAATTTGTGGGTTTCTGAAAATATTTTCTTCAGTTTTTACCCACAAATTTGTGGGTTTCTGAAAATATTTTCTTCAGTTTTTACCCATAAATTTGTGGGTTTCTGAAAATATTTTCTTCAGTTTTTACCCATAAATTTGTGGGTTTCTGAAAATATTTTCTTCAGTTTTTACCCATAAATTTGTGGGTTTCTGAAAATATTTTCTTCAGTTTTTACCCATAAATTTGTGGGTTTCTGAAAATATTTTCTTCAGTTTTTACCCATAAATTTGTGGGTTTCTGAAAATATTTTCTTCAGTTTTTACCCACAAATTTGTGGGTTTCTGAAAATATTTTCTTCAGTTTTTACCCACAAATTTGTGGGTTTCTGAAAATATTTTCTTCAGTTTTTACCCACAAATTTGTGGGTTTCTGAAAATATTTTCTTCAGTTTTTACCCATAAATTTGTGGGTTTCTGAAAATATTTTCTTCAGTTTTTACCCATAAATTTGTGGGTTTCTGAAAATATTTTCTTCAGTTTTTACCCATAAATTTGTGGGTTTCTGAAAATATTTTCTTCAGTTTTTACCCATAAATTTGTGGGTTTCTGAAAATATTTTCTTCAGTTTTTACCCACAAATTTGTGGGTTTCTGAAAATATTTTCTTCAGTTTTTACCCACAAATTTGTGGGTTTCTGAAAATATTTTCTTCAGTTTTTACCCACAAATTTGTGGGTTTCTGAAAATATTTTCTTCAGTTTTTACCCATAAATTTGTGGGTTTCTGAAAATATTTTCTTCAGTTTTTACCCATAAATTTGTGGGTTTCTGAAAATATTTTCTTCAGTTTTTACCCACAAATTTGTGGGTTTCTGAAAATATTTTCTTCAGTTTTTACCCATAAATTTGTGGGTTTCTGAAAATATTTTCTTCAGTTTTTACCCATAAATTTGTGGGTTTCTGAAAATATTTTCTTCAGTTTTTACCCACAAATTTGTGGGTTTCTGAAAATATTTTCTTCATTTTTTACCCACAAATTTGTGGGTAAACCGGTGAAAGGGTTAAGGAGAAGCTGTAGAACATCGAAATTAGAAAATGTATGAAAGGAGATTATTAGAAGGACGAATATGGAGATAACCACAACGAACAAGTGGAAAAGAAAGAACTACTATGGTTCAGACACAAAAAATGGGAAGAAAACAGATAGCCATAAAAAGTGTTATCCAGTCTGGTAACCAAAGAGTTAAAAAAAAGGGAACAACATTTCAAATCGACCACTTACCTCTTTTTCGGCATCCTTTAGTTCAGCCTCCTTCTCTTTCACCCGCACTACAAACATCTGCCTCATCTCGTCTTCCTTGTGCTGCAACTCCTGCAAGTGGTTACAACGTTTATTTTCAAACGTTTGTTGGAAACTAATCGGTCGGTTATCGGCATCCACGTCGCTGAATCCCATTTGTTCTAGTCGCTTCTTACGATAAAGTTCGTAATGACGCCCGTGAGTCTTCTCACGCATGTCTTCCATATTTGTGCGTATGAGCATTTCGCGCAATTTGACAAAATCGCAATGAGTTTCGCTTTCGACTTGTACGGTACCCCACGGGTACTGCCGTGCACGAACCATCTTGTTACCTATTCGCAAAAAATCTGTGCTCCCGACCACCGCAAAAGGAATGGAACTATTCATGTTCGTATTGATTTCCAAGACGGATTCATCGTCAACCGGAAACTCGTAAATTTGAACGTCGTTGTTTTGCAATTCAGCCATTATTTTCGACTTGAACTTTTGCAATTCCGTCTTAGAGATGGTGTCGGCTTTGGCAATTATCGGAATGATGTTCACTTTCTGATCGAGCTTCTTCATACACACCAAATCGATGGATTTCAATCCGTGGCCGGTTGGACAAATAAAGTACAAACAAACATGAATACGAGTGTCGTGGTACGCCGATAACGAACGTTTTATTTTTAACTCTTCTTGCAGGTACGACTCAAATTGAGTGTCAATGTAATCAACCACCGCTTTAAAGCTGTCTTCTTTGTTAATTTGATCGCCGTAGCCAACAGTGTCACAAATTGTTAGCTTAAGTCTCACGTTGCTCTCTTGAAGTTCATAAGTGTGCGCTTTTAGTTTCACCGTCGGTAAGGAATGTGAACTGGGTTCGGATTCAAAATTTGTATTAAACAAAGAATCCATTAGGGTCGATTTGCCGAGACCGGTTTCACCTAAAAACAAAGGAAGTACAAAATCTGATCATTTAGGGCGAAGTGACTTACCGATACACATAATATTAAAAATGAAACCATTCTGGATGCTCTTGGAGACCAGCTGATCTGGTAAACTATCGAAACCAACATGACCGGATAATTTTAAATTTCGCAGGTTGTTTTCGGCCTGAAATTAGAAAAATCGATTTCCGTTAGTTTATAGTGCAGTTGGAGAATTCCATAAAAGCAATTTCCTGGACGGCAACGCCCTTTTAGATTTTTGCAAAAAGGTAGGTTAAAAATAAATTAGGAGAACTACTCACGATTGGTTTTTGAACTTCCACGCCCGCCATGGTTCAACGAATTTTAAAATTCCACTGAAATTATTTGGTTTTTCTTAAAAATAAAATAAAATGGCAATGTAAACAAAATCGTGAACTTCACCTCCCGGTCAACGGTAAAACAGTAAACTGCTTGTCAACGATGTCAACTATGCACATAGGCGGAGCGTGAGTGTTTTGGTACTGAATATTGAAAATCTATATTATAAAATAATAAGAAATTTAAGAAAAAGGGTCACAAAAACGTACGCAGACGCCTTATTTACGGACCGATTTTTACGTGCGACGTCTTAAAATGACCGGTTCGACGGGCCCCAGGTGGTGGAGTAAAAAAAATTGGAGGGGCGGGGAGGAGGCGGCGTGGAGGTGCGCAAAAGAGGCCGTTTTACGCCGAAATTCCTGTCCGAGAACCCCAGAAGAACCCACCGGCGCGATTTTTGCACACTTGGTGGCGATCGACGCCGGAAGGTCCGAAATTTTGCAAAGTTGGATTAGAGTCTCTGGAAAATGAACCGGCACTCCACGGTGAATTTTCAAAGATGAACAACTTTTAACGTGGAAATTCTTGTGAAAATGCCTCTGGAGCGTAAACCCGACGTGATAAATTAGCCCGCAAAGTCTTAAAATGTCGACGCCGACGAGGTCCATCCGATGACGGCGAAAAATTCGAAATGGCGGTTACGGGGGCGGCGGAGAGAGCGGAAAAGCCTTCTCCGCGCGGTAACGCGAGTACTTCCGAACCGCGTGACGGATTTCGACCGGATCGGCGCCGATCGACGGCCAAAGGTCCAAACTTGCATTTAGGTTGGGCGAAGGATTTTTAAAATACCGTGGGACGGCGCACCGCCTCCCCAAAAACGAAGAATTTTAAAATTTTTTTTTTTTTTTTTTAAGTCCCCAAGGTCAAGTGATTTTATTGCGAATTCGAATACAGCTTTATGAGGTGACCTCAGGAGGGTAATAAAGTTTTTCTGTGCGACCGGGCGGTCACGCTGAAGTATTCTACCGACAGTAATTCTTAATCTGGCGGAACGTAAAACGCAGTATTTCTTAGAGGGCTTATGTAGTTGTTAACTATCCGTCCATTGTCACCTTGAAAAACTGTTGAAGGTTATAGTTATGGCGGTAATAGCAAAATATAAAAATTTTACAAAATTGCCACAATTAAAGATCTCGATAGATACCGTCGATAGCTTTGATTTGTTCCAAAACATGTGACCTTGAAAATCGATTTGAAGGCCAAAATTTTTTCCCACGTCGAATTGTGGATTGGTACGACAAATAAGAAATGGGATGTTACTTGTATGCCATATGATTGTTATTATTAGAAAAAAAAAATTCTAAAAGTTTGTAATTAAGATGGAATTACTCATTGAAAAATCATTGTTCCCAGATTTGTCCTTATTAAAGGCATTGGAATAGATTTTGCGATGTGAATATCAATCTGTAGTACCTTATTTATTATTGTAATTTTATACGCCTTGAATTATGTGTGAATGCCACGGTCGCACCCTTAACCTTAAACATCTAAAAATTTGCACAACGGGGAAGAGGCATAAATTTTTTTTATATCGTAGTTGGATCAAAAATAACTAAATATACTAATTAATGCTATTTAATTTATTTATTTTCGTTTTGATAATAATTTAAGAAATATTTAAAAATCCGTCAATTTGAATTGAAGGAAACGACCGCGCTTATTGGGGTTATGCCATGTGACGTCAAACCAATGGCGTTGCGTTTAAGGTCACATGATGTATAATTATTTTTGCTAATTTGACATTTAATATATAGGATTAATCGGAAAATACTGTTTGAACTAAATATTTTTATTCATGCATGTTCCCTATTAATTGTGCTACTCCACAACATAATTTCGTCGCTTACTACTTCTTGGTCATCATCGACGTCAGTGAAAACATTAATAAATCCATTTTCTGAGGTTAGAAATGTTTCACTGACAGGACTGACAGTTATCTTGTAATTTCACCGGCTACAAACTTAACTTACAGATAAACTAAAGCTGACAGATATCTGACATGAAGAAAACCAAAACTTGATGTAACCTAAAGATATTTATCGGTTAAAGTTGTCCGCAAGATAATTATAGGTTAGGTATGAGTGAAGAAATCGGGCATTATTTTGGAAAAATTTTGTATTTAAATAAATAAATTCGTAAAAATTATTTAAATATACGAAAAAAAACGAAAAAACATTTATAAATCCATATAAACACATACAATGTTTAACATTGACATCAGGCGTCCATATTGAATTCGAAAAATATCACAAAAATTATTTAAATATACGAAAAAAACGAAAAAACATTTATAAATCCATATAAACACATACAATGTTTAACATTGACATCAGGCGTCCATATTAAATTCGAAAAATATCACGTGATGTAGAATGCCTAACATAACCAGATTGTTATACAACCATATTGTTATGGAAAATGAGAATCGCACAGACTAATTACGTTTGACGTTTGTTATAACTTCGGTAAACCAGTTGGCTCTTGCTAATAATAAGCGTATTAAATTAGCATTTTCAATTTCATTTTACTGTAATGTTTAATAACTCATTAACTATTTAATTAATTACGTTGAATTAAGTTTATTAATTAAGACTCGCATTCTTAAAAGGAAGTTGGAGACTAAACATTCTAACAACCAAGTTGGACGTCGAAGGCTGACCCATATTCTTAAAAAAAAATAAGGAGGCCGAAGGCCGACCTGCATTTTTAAAATCAATTTGGAGGCCGATGGCCGACCCATATTCTAAAAACCATCAAGTTGGAGTCCGATGGCCGACCCGTATTCTAAAATGGAAGTTGGAGGCCAAAGGCCGACCCGTATTCTCAAAAGGATTTGGGAGGCCGAAGGCCGACTCTCATTCTTAAAAGAAAATTGGAGGCCGCAGGCCGACCTGTATTCTAAAAACCAAGTTGGAGGACGAAGGCCGACCCCCATTATTAAAAGCAAGTTGGAGGCCGAAGGCCGATCCGTATTCATAAAAGCAACAGGGCGGCCGTAGGCCGCCCGTCTTCATAGAGCGTACAGGGCGGCCGCAGGCCGCCCGTATTCATAAAACAACAGGGCGGCCGCAGGCCGCCTGTATTCATAAAAGCCATTGGAGGCCGAAGGCCGACTCGTTAGGAATCCGCGTAGCGGATTGCCGCCGGCAGGCCTAGCGCCAGAAACCCGGAGGGTTTCGCAGCGCTAGTAAACAAATAATTATTTATTAATTTCAAATGAGTCGGTTCCGATCTCGCAAATTTTGAAGGTGGGGCCGAATATATTCCTTTTGCAGAAGAGGACGGTAAGTAATTATTTTTCATCCTAGCATAGTCAATATAATCTTCAATGTCGAAATCTTCTTTACTGTCAGTTTTCAAGTCACTCATCGCAATTAGTAGTAATTTATAACCCTATTTACTAACTCAAATCGTTATCTTTCCGATCGTAAATACCTCAAATTTTAATAGAAATAATTAGAAGAAATAGGAGTGTCAATTTAGTCCGGACGGTATGGAACAAATTTGCTATTAGTCCAGTCAAATTAGGTTTTCAGCTCGGAAAAATTCTCACCTAGCTGAATTTTGGTACACATCTTTATGACATCGTTGTAAACAATATGTACAAAGTGGACCTCGATATCATGTACGCAGGTTTTAGCTCCCGGGGTTTTAGCTCCCCCAACGCGAGTTTTTGCCAATAACTCGCTTATTTATGCTTGTATGAAAAATTATGATCAGACCATAATTGAAGAGCATAAAATTCTCTATAAAATAGTTTTTTTTTCATATTTTTCCATGGCACGCTAACACTTAAATTATTGACCGAAAACACGACCCACCCTTAAAATGGCACAATATTGATTCGTTGCAGGGAGAGAAATGTTTTCGGGCACGGAAAATGCTTTTAATAATAAATTAATTGAAATTGTGGCCAAGGTTGGAAAATGAAGAGAAAAATAGATTTTTTCAAAATTTGCCCAAGTTATAGTATCTTCCAAGTAACGAGACCGAAATTTTGGTTTGAGCTTACAGAAGGTCCGGGCAAGCTGAAATTTGGCAAAGATGTATATTGAAGTGTTCTAATAAACCCCAAAAATGTCTCATAAAAATCCCAAGACGGCGCACAGTGGAACGATTTGCCAAAATAGTGGAAATTGCCTGTTTATTTTTTAAGTATTCCTTATATACTGTTTATTTGTGGTTGGTAAATTTTTGAAAAAATTTGAAAGATGAGGTCTAAAAAAAGCTTAAAAAGTCATGTTCTAGTAGGTTTTCTTGCCTGCAAAGGACATATATATATTAAAAATTGTTAAACGAAACGCACAGTACTAATTTTAGGAGGCGCATTATGGATGTAATACGTAAAACAATGATTTTTAAATTTATGCTCAAATGAATTTTTCTCGAGTTTTACAAAAGACACATACGTGAAATTTTGTATGGGCACTTCTTAACTACATATCTACTTCATATTAAAATTTCTCTCGGTAATGTTTGCCCGTTTACGAGATATTAACATTTAAAAATTTGCCCCTTTAATCTTTAATCTTTTAAACTTTAATCTTTAATCTTTTAAAAAAGGAGATTTTTTTGGACATATGTAGACTGCGCCGATGGTCAGAAATTAATCCTTTTTTTTGGGTAAATGACCATGGGCAACCTGTAGATTGCGCCGATGGTCATTAAGGGTAACATACAGATTGCGCCGATGGTGTACTGAGGGATTACAAAGTATTACCAAGGCATAATGGGGTTATTATTGTAAATCAGTTTATTAAATATTAATAAAAAATAAAAAAATTAAATTGCGGTACCTAATTATCATTAATGTGACAATACTTATTGCAAATACTTTTTATAAATTCCAACCGTGACATTGTTTTGCTAGAATACAAGTCGATCAAATGCTGTAGTTTAGCTTTTTTACTAATTGCATCGGTATTTTGCATCTTAGCCGTACCTAAACTGTTTATGGTGATATATGTCTTAATTTGCATCATTTTCAATTTCTGGTTAGTGAGTAGTGTTAGTGTTAGTGAGTGTGTTAGTGAGTAGACGTCGAACAGTACGGACGTGTTTTTACCATTTTTCGGACCCAGTGATTTTGAGGTTAAAAATGGAAGACCACCCCGCACTTGACAAAGAAACCCTCGAGACGATGAGAGACAAGGCATTTAATGCCTACTTCGATCAAATAAAACCCGAAGGCAATAACGCGAGCATGTTCGACTTCATGAACCAACACGTGCGACAACAGTACACTGAAATCCAACAAAAGGAGAATCAAAAGGCGAACCAAAAGGAGCGAAAGCGACTAAAGAAAATTAGAAGAAAGGCAAGAAAAGATGACGAAAAGGAAAAATCGGAATCAGAAGTCAACGCGCACAAGGACAAGAGGCCGAGAAGGGACACCTCCGCCTCATCCCACGCGTCAACCGCCACCAACTACACCACCTGGTCCGAGGCCTCCACACACGACAGGCGAAACGATCTACCAAGGATACCAACGCCGGTCCAAAGCGAACAGGAAGACGCGATGGACCAAACCGAAGGTGAAAAGGATGGTTGTCGCCCCAAAGTAACCCGAAGCCCGGTCCACCTCCTCCAACCAGCAGCGGAACCAGCCGCAGCCCAAGGAATCACGGAACCCGTCGTAACTGTGGAGTCCAACCCGCAGCACACGAAGAAGATCAAGATCCCGCCCATAATCCTAAAGGACACCGCCAAATGGTTGTCCGTAAATGAACAGATGACCAGGAAAGGGATCCGGTTCACGGTCCGAAACGCAGCCGGAGGTTTAGCTATCTCCCCTGCGACGATCAAGGACCACAGCGCGACTATCGAGGTGCTCGACGACACCTTGAACCCAACAGAAGGAGGATACTACTTCCACCAATTCCGAGAAGATAGGCCCCTCAAAGTTGTCATCCGCGGGATTCCTAAGGACATCGACGCGGCTGAAATTTTGAAGGCGATCCAAGGGGAAGGTATCCACGCCATCTCAGCGGGCAGAATGAAGAAGAGGAAGAAACCTCTCCCTCTCATCATGGTCACCCTCTCGAGGACCGAAGATTCCAAAAAAATTTTCAAGATGGAAAAAATCATCGGCATCTCCATCGGCATTGAAGCGCCGTACAAGAAGTTAGGACATACGCAATGCTACAGGTGCCAAGGCTTCGGGCACGCCCAGAGATGCTGTCGCGCCGGGCCGAAGTGCGTCAAATGCGCGGGTGCGCATCTGACCGCGGAGTGCCAACGGCCGCGAGAGGAAAAGGCAACCTGCGCAAATTGTAACGGAGACCATCCTGCAAACTACCGTGGTTGCAGACGCTTCCCACAACCAAGACCGCCACCAAGAGGCGCATGGCGGGCGAGCCACCCGCCACCAAACCCAGGCCCACGTCCAGGTCAACGAAGACACCAAGGCGAGCAACCGTTCGCAAGAGGCAAACCGGAGCGCACCAATCGCGGCCCCAAAACCGCACCACCCCGAGGACAACGAGCCAAACCCACCCAGGAGGAGTCGGACGAACACGCGGTAGTCACCCCGAAGGCTCTCGCGTTCATCCTGGCTGCGATGACACGAAACCAATTGGACCCACGGCTGATGGACGAAGTTATACAAAACTTTAAGATGTCCCACGCACCGTAGAAGCCAAACCACACCATAAGAAGATTCGGTGAATATGTCACGATTAAATTTCACCAGCTCTCAAGCAGTCAACTGTAATCATTTACAACTTTTTATTTAAAAATTTAATTTTCCTAACATAAATGACTTATCTTTTTTAACAAATGACGACATTTATTTTCTCGCTTCTCGATCTTTTATTCTTTTTAACTTTACTTATTTTTCGATTATTGTGACTACATTTTAATTTCTTTTAAATTTTTCCATGATGATGTATTATTTATTTTATGTAAAATAATAAAATTTCTCTACAGGTTCGGCGATCGGCTTTCACCTCCGAAACCGTATTTTTCAGGAGCAGCTGCTTTTGGCTCCAACGCGTTCACAGCAGACCGGCTTCTCATTGGCTCACGAGCCCTCGGGCAAATGGGCCAATGATACCTCCGGACTGCTCTCAACCATGACCAAGCCTGTCATTGGCCAACGCAAGTTGACCAATGACAACCGCCGCTTCAATTCAAAATCACACACTCGACCTTCAGTCGAGGAACGTACCAGCGCCTTCACGCAAAAAAAAATAGACTAACGCTCCCTTTAAATTTTATTTCACAATAAAATTCTAATAGCTAATCGCCATTAAGAAGATCTCTACCGAAAGGAAAGTCCACGCCGAAGCTCAACGCAGGTGGCCGGGTTAGATTAACTAACCACCACCCGCCGCCGAGCAAACTCGACCACTTTTCTCCCCTTCAGGGAACTCTTTTAAACATCCCCAACCCCACCCATCCAAATCCAACTCCTTCCCAAACGCCCACATCCTCAACCAAAAAATGATGACTCGGCTCAAATGCCACCACCGAGTTACTCAACACTCCCTAAAAGTTCACCAACGCCCGTTTTTTCTGCATGAGATGAAGGAGATTGAAGGAAGGCTTCGCCTTCCAAACGCTCCGCAACGCGAATTATGCTTGCTTGCTTGCTTGATATTCAATTTCTCCAAAAGGGTGTAAATCGCTGGGTGGGGGCTATAAAAATGTGGACTAAATACGTTATGAAACGACTCGCACGCATTTGTTGTCCGGCACATACTCGCTGTGTGTGCCGCCCAGAGCTTTGGTGGAAAAAGTGAGTTTGCATCGATATAATTTTGAAATATGTAGTCGGTATACCTGTTCAGTCGTTCATCGTCTGGCAATATCGCTATTAAATCCTCACTAAAAGCAGCATCAATTTCGTGTGGAGGCAAATATTGTAACCCAAATGAGAAGCGCAACCATTTACCAATTTCGGAAAGTTCATCTCGATATTCCGTGACCAAGCCTAATTTTTGTATTTTTCTAAACCACGCCTGGCTTAAATGGAATCTACACCCAATAAGTTCCACATTTTCCCAAACATGTTTAATGCTCGCATGAATAGCAACTTCAAAATCGACAGTAACGGTTTTCGGTTCAAAAAGTAAATTATTTCGAGAACAAATGTCTACTAACGTTTGTAGACAGTGCTGGTAAGTGAGCTGTTTTTTATCTTTCAAAAGACAGAATGCAAGTGGAATGTAATATCCATTGTCATACCCATGAATGGTAAAGAATTGATAGAAGAATTTAGTGCAGTAATCAAAAGTACCATCCATGAAAATGTTCTCTGAAGAACACAAACATCTTAAGTTAGTCAGACAGGAAAATATAATCAAATTGTTTTCCTTGTCGTTAACCATAAGAAAATTTTCGCCATTCTCTCTGTTAACTACTATAGAGTCCAACGCGGAATGAACATCCATTATCGAGGTTGGTAATGGTGGCTGTTCTTTTCGCCTTACGTCATATATAGCTCTAGAGATCATCTCAGCATCACGGCGATCAATATCAACCCGAGAAACTTTCGCTTTAGCGATGGCGCCCATAAGAATGTCAGAAGGTCTTAGCGAAGTATCTTCAATCGCTTTTCGTTTGGCTTCACCACTAACAATTTGCCGCTTTAGTTTTTGCTCATCCATTTCGTGATTATGTTCCAAATTATCTTTCGTTATTGTCCTATGAGTTTTTTCTCCCACGGTGTACTACATATTAGCTGAACATTTTCGATTGCAGCAGCGCCATTTAATTTCTCCATTCTTTAATTCAATGTACTGGTAAAATTTGTACCCATCGCGCACCAACAACGTTTTTCCGCGCTCACTTAACATTTCTGTAATCGTTGACATTTGCTAATAAATAATAATAATATGTTCTTGAATTTTTACTACATACTAAATATTTTTATACTTATATAGTAAATGTGAAATACCAACCCAAAAATTAAGATGAAAAAAAGCCTCGTCAAATAACTAACCAAATAAAAAATATTAAAATATATTCCGCAAATATAAAATTGTAACCAATCAAATTTTATTGAAAAATTATAGACCAACAGAATCGTGCACAAATTGTCTCGAAATTACAAATTTCTCGTAGTTATAAATTTGTGTTATAAAAGTTTTTAATAATGAAAAAATCAAAATAATGCAGTTATTTAAAAATAACCTCGTCAAATTACTAACCTAATTAAAAATCGCACATAATGTATAGTACTCCTGTAATAAATTAAGTACCTTAATCCTCTAATGGGATTTTCACTCCGTCGTGACCCAAAAAGATTACCTATTAATTGACCATCGGCGCAATCTACATTCTAACCCTAACCGAACCCGGCGCAATCTGCATGCTAGATTATGAGACCCTTCAACCATCGGGCGCAGTCTACAACCTCCCATTTTTTTCTATATAAGAAAAAAATTGTATTGGTGAAACGATGATTACATATTATTATTTACAAAGCAATTCAAGATGGAAAATTTAAAAACAAATTATGATTTATATTCGTTACTTAGAAGCTCTGCCACCAAGAAATTGAATGACTCCAAAAAACTTTTTGAAGTAGTTACATCGAAACTCAATTGTGATATTTCTGGATTACACAGTGCTGCTTTGCAAAAATGTTTAAACCAATTTTGTTTTAATTTAAATGGTAGGTGGAAAAAAGCACATCGTACTGAACAAAATTTTTTGGAGAAAAATAATGTGTGGCTACATGAAGAGTTTCATTGGTCTGACTACATACTCCATAAAATTAAATATTCTATAGCAAGAAAATACGAAAATGAACGAAAACCTTTTGCTACTTTATGCAAGAAACAGAAGAAAAATAGAACAGAATTTCTTCAATATAAGAATAAGGACGAGCTCATGTTAGCCACAATAAGAAGTATGTACAATGGTGGATTCGACGATATTGCAAAAATTTTAGAACATTTACAATCAAATCCCCGAGATGCTAAGAAAATAAGGGAATTTTGTGAAAATAGACACAAACCCACTCTTGATGTGTATGCGAAAGAAAAGGCTTTGTCTATTTATACATCTATGAATCTTTCAAAGTCGGAATATAAAATACTTCAAGATTCGGTGAAACAACAAGAAGTTAATTTATTTCCATCATATTATATGGTTCAACCTTCAACAAGCAAAGAAGGAATTTTATCCTCCGAAAGACTCAATAACTGTGACAGAAACCGTTGCAAAAATTAATTTACAGTGTCTGTTAGATCATACCGTTAGCAGAATTTTCAAGAATCTACAGACAAATTAAAGTGGCCAATTCACTTTGATTAGCAAATGTGGCTTTGATGGAGCTTCAGGCCAAAGTATGTACAAGCAAAAATTTACTATTGAGAATAGTGACGATTCAAGTATTTTTATGTCATCTTTAGTTCCCCTAAAACTTTCTTATGAAGATGAATCGGACGCAATTTGGACTAATACTCGACCATCTTCAACTTTTTTTTGTCGCCCGATAAAATTTGAATTTGTCAAAGAGACTAAAGAAGTTATTAATAATGAAATGCAATTGTTGCAAAGAGAAATAGATTCCTTAATATTGACAACATATAAAGATATTAATACAGTCAAGCATGTAATTTTATTTACTATGGTAGATGGAAAAATATGTCAAACTGTTACAGAAACTCCTTCCTCTATGGTGTGCTATATTTGCCAAGCAAAACCAAGCGAAATGAATAATTTCGAAAAATTAAAAGAAAAAGTTTGTAATGAAGACAATAATTATAGATTTGGAATTTCACCTTTACATGCTTGGATACGATGTTTTGAGTGTATTTTACACATTTCGTATAACCTTGAATTTAAGAAATGGTCGGCAATAACAGAAGAACAGAAACAAATGAAAAAAGCTAAAAAGAAAGAGATTCAAAATCTTTTTAAAACTAGGCTTGGTTTACAAACAGGGACATGGAACAACGAATGACGGAAACACTGCGAGAAGATTTTTTGAAAACGCAGAAGTATCAGCGGAAGTTACTGGCGTAGATCTTGGTCTTATCAAAAAATTCCGTACAATTCTACATGCGATGGCATCTGGTGCAAAAATTAATACCACAAAATTTAAAGCTTACGCAGAAGAAACAGCGAATTTATATGTTTCGTTGTATAAGTAGTATTTCATGCCAGTTACAGTTCATAAAATTTTATTTCATGGTGCGGACATAATTGAATACACTCCTCTTCCTATTGGACAGTTATCGGAAGAAGCTTCGGAAGCACGAAATAAAGATTTTAGAAGGTATAGAGAAATGAGTTCACGAAAATGTTCCAGAATAGCAGCCAACGAAGATATTTTGAATAATTTGTTAATTTCTTCTGATCCTTTTATTTCGAGTATTCGACCTTATAAAAAAAGAGGAAAAAAAAATATGACGTTGAAACGTTGGATTTATTAGAGCTACCTCTAGAAAATGTTTTATGAGACGCAAATGAAAGCGACACAGATGGAGAAATATAATAATATAGAATATTCAATAAAATAATAATATTTAATATAATTTAAAAGATTAAAGGATTAGTTAAAGTATCTATTTTAAGGGGCAAATTTTTAAATGTTAATATCTCGTAAACGGGCAAACATTACCGAGAGAAATTTTAATATGAAGTAGATATGTAGTTAAGAAGTGCGTATACAAAATTTCACGTATGTGTCTTTTGTAAAACTTGAGAAAAATTCATTTGAGCATAAATTTAAAAATCATTGTTTTACGTATTACATCCATAATGCGCCTCCTAAAATTAGTACTGTGCGTTTCGTTTAACAATTTTTAATATAAAAATTTAGACTCTTTTTTTAGACCTCATCTTTCAAATTTTTTCAAAAATTTACCAACCAATAAACAGTATATAAGGAATATTGAAAAAATAAACAGGCAATTTCCTGCAATTTCCACTCTTTTGGCAAATCGTTCCACTGTGCGCCAACCCCCGCCCCTTCAACCCCTAGACGCAAAAACACCCCCCAAATTTTAGTTTATCCTATTTATTTCGTAAACCGTTCATCATACGATAATAATACATCAGAGCAAATAAATTTCTAATTAAATCTTATATATAAAAATGCTTGTATGTGTGTGTGTGGGTATGTATGTTCCGCATAGACGCCTAAACCCGTCGTCTTTGAATTTAGTAATTCGTCACCATAAGACGGTCATCAGCAGTTAAACACTTCAGGTCACAGTCGTTGTCATAGTTACGATGCGATTTTGACGCTAAAAGATTAATTCAATGACATTGACATATTATAGTCAGTAGCGGCTCGAAAAATAGGGGGCACAACTTTAACTAACCTTAAAAATGACATTGACATATTATAGTCAGTAGCGTTGCACAATAAAGATTCAATGACTTTGACATATTATAGTCAGTAGCGGCTCGACAAATAGGGGGCACAACTTTGACTAACCTTAAAAATGACATTGACATATTATAGTCAGTAGCATTGCACAATATTTTTAAAATTATCAAAAATCATTTTGCATATACAGGGTAAAACATAAATAGTGCGCGTTTTAGCAAGACGGGCCCCCTTTTCATAACCTAGAGAGTGACCCTGATAGTGTTGAATAGCCCCCATGGGCCCCCCGATAGTGTCAATGTGACGGCATTAACTACATAACCTAAAAATCATTTTGCACATACAGATTTAACTTTACATGAAGATGTAACTTTACGTGAAGATTATGTATGTATGTGTGTATGTAGGTGTGTATGTATGTGTGTCTGTATGTATGTATGTATGACAGATGACGGATGACAGATGACGGATGACAGATGACAGCTGACAGATGAGATGACGGGTGACAGATGACGGATGACAGATGACAGCTGACAGATGAGATGACAGATGACGGATGACAGATGAGATGACAGATGACGGATGACAGATGACGGATGACAGATGACAGCTGACAGATGACAGATGAGATGACGGATGACAGATGAGATGACAGATGAGATGACAGATGAGATGACAGATGAGATGACAGATGAGATGACAGATGACGGATGACAGATGAAAGCCGAACAACTTTGGCCTTCACGGATCTATTATTGTCCGCCCTGTGAGGCCGAAGGCCGAACAACTTTGGCCTTCACGGATCTATTATGGTCCGGTCTGTGAGGCCGAAGGCCGAACAACTATGGCCTTCACGGATCTATTATGGTCCGGTCTGTGAGGCCGAAGGCCGAACAACTGTGGCCTTCACGGATCTATTATGGTCCGGTCTGTGAGGCCGAAGGCCGAACAACTATGGCCTTCACGGATCTATTATGGTTTCACCCTGTGAGGCCGAAGGCCGAACAACTATGGCCTTCACCGATCTATTATGGTCTTCCCCCTGTGAGGAAGACTTTATATAGGTCGCAGAACTCGCCGGAATTGTGCAAGAAGACGCAAATCCACCTCTTCGTGAAAGATCCACCTCTTTGCGGAAGATTTAACTTTACCTGAAGATTAATTTGTTTTTAATTGGTTTTCTAAAGAAAAACTCGCCGGAATTGTGCAAGAAGACGCAGACCCACCTCTTCGTGGAAGATCCACCTCTTTGCGGAAGATTTAACTTTACCTGAAGATTAATTGAAAAGTGAAAATTGTGTAAAAACTTTGGACGTATGTAGCGCTCTTATTTACGCCAGAAATGGACGGGCAAACCGTTTTTGGGATTAGTTCCATCAAGACAAAAATTGAATTTAACATTGGAAGCATTTAATTACGACAAAAACTACGATTACATGAATCACGAGGATGTAGCAATAGGTGTTATGAACAAACTTTGCTTGCATTGTCGTGTTTCGAAGTTCGCTAAGGAATCACCAGGACTGTGTTGTTCGAACGGCAAAGTTGTTTTGCCACCGCTGATTGATCCACCTGAGCCGCTTCTAAGTTATCTTACTGGCACCACTGCAATTTCAAAACACTTCCTGCTAAACATTCGCAAGTACAACTCATGCTTTCAAATGACTTCATTCGGAGCAACAAACATTTTCTCCAACGTCGGTTACATGCCCACAGTCATTTTAAAGTTGAAATAATAAAAAAATTGTTCATAATGTGTTGGTTCTGTTTACTATACGTATGTCTAGCGCCGCAGGCGCTAGTTTTAAATAAAAAAGGTTCTTAAGTTATTTTTGATACGACTTACGGTTTCCATAGAATCATCACGTAAATTTAGGTCAAATATGGCGCACACTGCAGAACTGGCGGATTTTATCCAAATTCCTCATGTTGCGCCACTCGTACACAAAAATTACTGAAATAGAAAATTAAGAACGGACAATTATCTATCTGTAGTGTTAATTGCTTGTTCGTCAAAATGTATTTTTCAAAAGTTTTTAAGCACTATAGGGGAGAAATATTAACGGATGGTGCGCTGTAAGCAACATCAACGTGACGTCACGCTGATGCACGCTAATGATATAACCTCGCTTGACCTCGCTCAGAAATACTTTGATTTGGTTTTGAACGATAATAATACATTACAACTAAGTAATAAATAAATAATTTAATAAAAAATAGTAAATTTAACGTATTTGAATTAATTTTTAAAGTAATTTTAATTAATTAAGACGTCAAATATTTAGTTGATATTACAGCCACCAGGGCGCGTACAATTAATATTTTTTCCCTATTGTTATAAAAATAAGCCGGACCCTAAAGAATAAAATTATTAGAGAACCTTGAACTTTATAATAGAAGCATAAAATTTGGCACAAGTGTAGATGCGAACTTCCTTTACAAAACAAGATGTGACGCCACGCCGGTCGTCGCCCCCTTCAACCCCTAGACGCAAAAACACCCCCAAATTAGTTTATCCTGTTTATTTCTTAAACGGTTCATAATACGATAAAAATACATCAGAGCAAATAAATTCATCATTCAATTTTAAACAAAAAATGTCCTTAGGATTTTTTCATACGAGTTACAGTTTTCCGGCGGATGTTGTTGTGTCTTTTTTAGTCTTCGTGACATGAACCCAGAGCTGCTTCGATGACCTTCTCATCGTCCAGCTTGGTACGGATGATCTCAGTTAGGGCATCAGCAACTCTGTCCCAATCATCCTTTGATGATGGCATTTCTGTTACTATGGTGTCGGGGCTCAGGTCTTCGATGGTATATTTATTTCTTACTTCAGACCAGTTCGAGCAGTCGAAGATGATATGGAATGCATCGTCTTCCCCTCATCGCAATAGAAGCACTGCGGCGATTCTCGTCGTTTGAATCGGTGGAGGTAGGAGTTGAAGCACCCGTGTCCCGTCAGGGTGACTTCGTAGATCACTTCACCGTGGCTCCTCTCGACCCATGGTTTGACGTCTGGTATAAGGAGTTTCTCCCCATGGAACCATCATTGTTGCCACGCTTCGAGAAGGACTGTTTTGCTTTCATTCCTGCTCGCTGGTCTTTAATAAAGAATTTTGAAGATATACAAGAAGTTCTGATGGTTGTAACTCCACAACCATTCGAGTTATAAGAAAAAAAGTATAAGAGCTTTTCTGTAAAAAATTTAGTGTACTTAAATTCATTAACTTCACATTTAGCTCGAAAGTGAACATTTAAATCGAGATATTCACGAATATTCGTAAAAGTATCGTTCTCTGGCGTGGTTATTCCTCTGTGGCGGCGAAATCAGGGGTCGCTAGGGGGTGCAAGATTAGTATGTCTTTTTAGAGAAAGCCCGTTTTGAATGCGTTATCGACTTCAGTTTCATAAAGGAACTTTTAATAAAGTTACTGCATTTATTGATATTATAATAATATCATATTATATTATTATTATTGATAATAGTTGCAGTTTTAATGATCGTATTTCGGCCTCACTTTGAAATAATCTCTATTAATACTTGTGTCACTATTATTTTCCACATTTAAATTTAGATGCTCTTTTTTGAAATTTTTTTGTATAATAATTTTTAATGAAAATTTAGTTGGCGAGCCAAAATTTTATAAACATTTGATTTGACATAAAAAAAGTGACGCGTCTGTGGAAATAATAACAATTTATATTTTTTGAAGTCAGATAAAAGCAATATAGAATTGATAAAATTATTCGAGTTGAAAATGTTCGCGATTAAAGACTATTCAATGTAAGAACTTTTGCCAGCAAGGTTTTTTAATTAATATTTCTCTTTACAGGGTTTTTTACTTACCGGATTTATCATTTATTGATTATGGAGTTAAAAGGTATTATTAATGGTAACCTGATTTTTGGACCTCTATTTTGTGGCCACATTTAGGAGAAGAAAACATCAAATTAATACCTTTTATTTATTATCTGTTTTAAAAACTGTAAGTACAAACATGGCTACTTATAAATTAGTTAATATTTCTTTCACTAAATCGATTTATCGACTTCTTACTAATTTTTTTTTCTATATAAATGTCAAAATTTTGCAATTCGAGGTTTAGGGTCTTCTTTTAATTTTGCGTAGCACAGTGCGTTTTTAATTATATTTATTGTATTCGGTTGACCAATAAGATACCTCTGTTCTTCCCAGGTTCAAAACGTTATTTCAACCATGAATCGCTTTAATTTGAGGTACCTTTAAAAGGGATTAATTTTACTTGGAAAAGTGAACGTGGGTCAAAGAGGTATTAACACTCTTATAAGCAATGAACACGTATTATTTATTTGTTATGTTTTTAAATGTTTCGCAAAATAAGCAAGATAAATCTTATCCTGCACTGGCCAATTTGATATAAATTATCAATTGTTAATTTCTTCAAAAAATTGTACTCAATTTAACTGACCAATGGGTCATTCCATCTCAAATCGACAAAAAATAGGTAAAATTGACTCGACCCCGACCAAACTTAACGAAACTTGGTACACACCATCGTAGTAAGAAATAAAAACACAAATTTAAGGATTTGTCCAAAAAGGCATTGGTTTCCTTGTTTTGGTCTTTCAAAAAGTCAAAAAGTTGGTGTGTAGACTTGTAGAAAAACAACTGTAACTTCATCCACAATGGTCTAAATTTAAAAATAAAAAATGTTCTGTAAAGGTAAATGAACATTCTATTCAAATATTTAACCACATTTTATATTTTCAACCCTTAACTGGATTAATTTTGTAATTTTAACCCAATTTCAACCCCTATTTCTAAAGGGGTCTTTTTTTTGGTTAATTTTTTTACAGTTTTTTTGTACAAATGTGCTGAGCATGCGTACCAAAGTTTATCATGGGATGAGCATGGGTTGGGTTACGAAAAATTAATTAAGTATAGGCAGAAACTGACAAAAATCAGGTTTTCGCCGATTTCTCAAGTTTCTTTGAACTTGATGACAAAATTGTGTAATATAAAATTAAAGCTAATTAAATTTTCTACAAAATAAATATTTACACATATTTTTCGTCGGATTCGTATTCACATAGCAATAACACAGGGTGGCCACTTGCCATAAATTCATAAAAAATCATAAATTTTAGTTAAAATTAAAAATTTAAAATACTTACATTATTTTTAGTAACCGAACCCATGCTCATCCCATGATCAAATTTTGTACGCATGCTCAGCACAATTGTACAAAACAACAGTGAAAAAATGAACAAAATAAAAAATACCCTTTTAGAAGTAGGGGTTGAAATAGGGTTAATATTAGAAAATTAATCCAGTTAGGGGTTGAAAAAATAAAATGTGGTTAAATATTTCAATAGAGCGTTCATTTACCTTTCCATACCATGTTTTATTTTTAAATTTGGACTACTTTGGATGAAGTACCCCATCATAACCCCAATTATTTATGATATATTGATAAAATATATTATTTAAACAAAGTGCTGAAAACAAAATTCAATTTAAAATAACTGAATATACTTAAACAAAACGTTGAGAATATAATTCTAATGGTTATTAATATATTAGTTACACATATTTTATCAATATTTCGTTACCTAGCATACCTAGACAACTTTTTAATTTTTTTTATAATAATTGTATATTATTAGATACCTTTATAACTTTTTTATAAATAATAATTGTATCTAAATTATCACATAATTATTATTATAAAAAAATGTGAAAAATGTAGTCAGGGATATCTTCGTAAAAACCATTAGTGGTTATGGGCTTATAGACCAGTGCCGATAATTTTTGAAACTGAAAAAAATAGCAGTAGGATGAAACCCATTGGAAAAGGAAGAGAATATAACAAAAATGAAAGGAAAAATAATTTACGGGCGATCTTAGGTCGGGAAGTGGAAGGGGGTGAGTTTTAAGGGTAGAAAACTGTTTTTCTCGATTTCCGGCAAAACCACAAGTCCCATGGAAAAAAGTTAAATGGCAAAGTTGTAGGTAATAAAAAGATCTACAACTTTTGTATTTACACTTTTTTCACATAACCTCAAAATTTATGTGAAAAATTCAAATAACCAAGTTTTTGGTTTTTAATTTTTATCTTTTACAAAAAAAAATTTTTTTTCACTAAATTTGGTGAAAACTTACCTTTTTATGTCCCAAACACACTGTAATTTTTTTGATTTAAAATATTTATTTTTTCACCTTATTTTGACTTAATATCGAAAAAGCACCCTAATTTTCAATCGAAAATTCTCGCGTCAAAATATCTGCTTTTTTTAAAAAACTCTGTGGGCTTTTTGTTCGTTGAAATCTCTACTTTTCGATGGTGTAAAAAAAATATACATTACTATGGTAAATATTCTCAAAAATGCAAAGAAACGAAAAAAACTAAAAAAAAAATTAAAGTAAATTTGTCACAATTCTCTTAAAGTAACTCAGCCTGCATGTGTATTTTCATGAACGATGTTGTTTATTTCGACTTGCAATTTTTTGTTTATCAATGTAACACGGAATCTTACGTTTTTCGAGTAATTAAAGTATAAATTTTAATAAATAGCTCAAAATTGTACATGATGATGTAAGAAAAAAAAAATTTCTGATTCGGGTTGTTTTCGTTTCTTTGCATTTTTTGGAGAACATTTACCATAGTAATGTATATATTTTTTTACACCATCAAAAAGTACAGATTTCAACGAACAAAAAGCCCACCGAGTTTTTTAAAAAAGCAGATATTTTGACGCGAGAATTTTCGATTGAAAATTAGGGTGCTTTTTCGATATTAAGTCAAAATAAGGTGAAAAAATAAATATTTTAAATCAAATCAATTACAGTGTGTGTGGTACATAAAAAGGTAAGTTTTCACCAAATTTCGTGAAAAAAACTTTTTTTTTGTAAAAGATAAAAATTAAAAACCAAAAACTTGGTTATTTGAATTTTTCACATAAATTTTGAGGTTATGTGAAAAAAGTGTAAATACAAAAGTTGTAGATCTTTTTATTACCTACAACTTTGCTATTTAACTTTTTTCCATAGGACTTGTGGTTTTGCCGGAAATCGAGAAAAACAGTTTTCTACCCTTAAAACTCACCCCCTTCCACTTCCCGACCTCAGATCGCCCGTAAATTATTTTTCCTTTAATTTTTGTTATATTCTCTTCCTTTTCCAATGGGTTTCATCCTACTGCTATTTTTGTTCACTTTTTATCATTTTCAAAGGCTTCTGCACTGGTCTATTAATCATTGCCACAGATTTTTTTATACAAAAAAATGTTAATGTAGTCTACGTGTGATCAGGAAATATTTTAATGTATATGGAGCATTCGACGCTTTACTGCGCATTTTTTGATTTCGTTAATTCTTTCTTTATCGTCCAGTATATTTTTAATGGTTAATGAAAACTAATAATGTAAAAAATTGGGCAACTTTTTTTTTCTAGTGCCTTTTATTTACATTAAAAACAATACTTGATGTAAAATAATAAAATTATGAGGTCACAAGTTTCCACAATTTTTTTTAGTATATTTTAATAAGATAAAATTCCAAAACAAAGAAAAATAATTCACAATTTTTTTCGGATGTAATTATTTTTCAGTAAGTTAGTTAAAAAAATTTGACCAATTTAAAAAAAAAATCGTACTTTATAAACGGTTGTAAATAAAAATTTACAAAAAAACTAATAAGTTACTTTTGATTTTGAAAAAAAGATTCCCTATTATTTTGGATATAATTATTTTTCAGTAAGTTACAGGTATTTAAGAAAAATTTGAGCAACTTTAACAAAATTTGTACTTCATAAACCGTCTGAAATAAAAATTTACAAAAAAACAAAGAAATTGCTTTTGATATAATTATTTTTCAGTAAGTTACAAGCATTTAGAAAACCTTTGAAATTTTTTAAAAATTTGTACTTCATGAAGGTTTTGAAATATAAATTTTAGAAAACATCTAATAAGTTGCTTTTTTGATATGAAGCTGATTTTGAAGAAAAATGATTCCCTATTTTTTGCGGAAATAATTATTTTTTAGTAAGTTAGGCATTTAAAATAACTGAGCAAATTTAAAAAAATTTGTATTTCATAAACGGTTTGAAATAAAAATTTACAAAACAACAAAAAGTTGCTTTTGATATGAAATTGATTTTTAAGAAAAAACGATTTCCTATTTTTTGGATATAATTATTTTTCAGTAAGTTAGGCATTTAAAATATTTTTAACTAAATTTTAAAAAATTGTACTTCATAAACGGTTTGAAATATAAAATTTACAAAAAATCAAAGAAGTTGATTTTGATATGCAGTTGATTTTGAAAAATATGTAATTAGTTTTCAGTAAGTTACAGCCATTTAAAAAATATTAGAGCAACTTTTAAAAAAAATTGTACTTTATGAACGATTGAAACAAAATTTTACAGAAAAAAACCAAATAAATTGCTTTCGATATTATGAAGTTGATTTTTCAGAAAAATGATTCCCTAATTTTTTTGGATATAATTATTTTTCAGTAAGTTATATGCATTTAAATTTTTTTTAAATTTGTACTTCATAAACGGTTTGAAATAAAAATGTACAAAAAACAAAAAGTTGATTTTTAAGAAAAATGATTCCCTACTTGATTTTGATATAATAAATTGTTTTTCAGTAAGTTATAGGCTTTTAAAAAAATTTGAGAACATTTTTAAAAAATTTGTACTTCATAAACGGTTTGAAAAAAACCAAACAAGTTGCTTTTGATATGAATTTAATTTTGAGAAAAAATGATTCCCTATTTTTTCGGATATAATTATTATTTTTGAGTAGGTTACAGGAATTTAAAAAACTAGGCAAATTTTTAGAAAATTTGTACTTCATAAACGGATCAAAATAAAAATTTACAAACGAACAAAAAAAAGTTGCTTTTGATACCATACAAGAAGGTAAAAAAAATTAACCAAATCAAAAAAAGCATAGTACAATTACGTTGATTTAGTATGGCATTCCCCATATAATTTACGTAAAGCAAGGGGTTAACTGCAAGGAACTATTTTGCAGACCTCACATGGGACTTCATGTGAAAATACTTCACATATTTGACCCTCAAATTGGAAAGCAATTTGCTTGTCGCTAGTATGCAAAAGTTTTACATTCCCACCGTTCACCTATACCTTTTATTGACCCCCTCCCCCAAATTTCGTTATTAAATTTAATTCCGTTTTGTTGCAACAAAATCAAATTTTAAATTAAAATTTTCCTTTCAATCCTAAAACCCCAAAATATATTATAATTATTCATTTGAATTTCAATTCATAAAAAAATCATGAAAGGTTTCTTACCAAAAACGGCGCACACGACCAAATAAATGACGTTCCGGCATTCAAATAAGCGGCCTGCTTCAGCACCTTGATTTCCTTTTCTCGAATCTTCAATATTTGCGATTCGAAACTGGGCTCCCAGGCGTACAATTTTAAAACTTTAATTCCACTAAGCACCTCGTTCTTCAATTTAACCCTCTCGTCTTTATTTTTCATCTGCTTGATTTGCAAATTTTTAACGCGATTCGCGATCACGGCATTTATAGGAATCAAAAAGATCATCACTGCCAAACCGGCCAAAACCGACGCACCCAAAACTTGCCAGAGGAAATACAACGCCAAAACAATTTGTATAGGTGCCGACCAAATCATAAATTTTACAACTTTGCCATAAAATATCACAAATTTTAGTTAAAATTAAAAATTTAAAATACCTACATTATTTTTAGTAACCGAACCCATGCTCATCCCATGATCAAATTTTGTACGCATGCTCAGCACAATTGTACAAAACAACAGTGAAAAAATGAACAAAATAAAAAATACCCTTTTAGAAGTAGGGGTTGAAATAGGGTTAATATTAGAAAATTAATCCAGTTAGGGGTTGAAAAAATAAAATGTGGTTCAATATTTCAATAGAGCGTTCATTTACCTTTCCATACCATGTTTTATTTTTAAATTTGGACTACTTTGGATGAAGTTACAGTGGTTTTTCTACAAGTCTACACACTAACTTTTCGACTTTTTGAAGAACCAAAACAAGGAAACAAATGCCTTTTTAGACAAATCTTTAAATTTTTATTTTTTATTTCTTTCCAAGATGGTGTGTATCAAGTTTCGTCAAATTTGGTGGGGGTCGAGTCAATTTTGCCTATTTTTCAATCGATTTGAGATGGAATGACCCCTCTGTATAAAAAAAAGTAGTGTAGGACTGTTAGGAATGATTTTCTAAACCTGCAACTTTGGGCCGGAGCACCCGAATTGCACCACGAAAAGATTAGTTTACAAATCTCCTATCCGAATTGCACCACCGTAATTTCAGGTAAACACCTCACCAAGGGTCGGTCGTCCGAATTGCACCACCTCTATTGTAATAATTTAGGTAAGGTGGTTTTATTGTTAAAAGTTAAAGCACAATGCTGGAGTTTAAATGAATGAGTTGAAACGTAATAGCAGTAATAGTTTACTGCCCCATACCGCAACTATACTTTTTAATGCTATTTCGAGGGTCTCTCACATCCCGATTGCATTTATCCCGGTTTTCTTGATCTGTCGCGCCTCTCGTATGTATAGCTCTGCTGCGTAGCAGCTCTGAGCACGAAAAACCGCCCGGAGATGCGGAGCATCGGAGGGTAGGTTTTTTTATGCTCATAATTCTGGCCAAGCCCCAATGCACACCCCAAAATTCGAAGGCAAAAAAAATTTTATTTTTTCACTGTTTTGGGTTATTATTTTATTAATACCTGCTCCGCCCTGTATAATATAATATGAATTAATATATTAAACTCGAAATTTAAATTGCAAAGAATTTAGATATTTGTGTATTTATTTCTTTATATTATCTGTTTGCTTGTGATACCTGCTCGGTTTGCTCGTGGTGCAATTCGGTAAAACGATTACGGAACGACATTTGACCGTGGTGCAGTTCGGTCAAGGGATTACATTTACCTGGGTACAAGAAATGACCCCTGATAAGCCGTGGTGCAGTTCGGGTAGCACCCTTTGGGCAACTCCAACACCTAAACAATTAAAAATAAGTACTATAATATGCTGTACCAGACTTTTTTGTATAGGAAATTTAATTACCTAGAAAAATTGTTAGTATTTCTTACCATTGTTAGAACGTCTTCAGAGAAAGTTTTCTTTATTTTAGTTTATTAATATTAAAAAATGTCAAGTTAATTAAATTTTATTTTTTAACCCATATCAAAAAAGCTTGTCACACTAATTTTTTTTCTATATAAATGTCAAAATTTTGCAATTCGAGGTTTAGGGTCTTCTTTTAATTTTGCGTAGCACAGTGCGTTTTTAATTATATTTATTGTATTCGGTTGACCAATAAGATACCTCTGTTCTTCCCAGGTTCAAAACGTTATTTCAACCATGATTCGCTTTAATTTGAGGTACCTTTAAAAGGGATTAATTTTACTTGGAAAAGTGAACGTGGGTCAAAGAGGTATTAACACTCTTATAAACAATGAACACGTATTATTTATTTGTTATGTTTTTAAATGTTTCGCAAAATAAGCAAGATAAATCTTATCCTGCACTGGCCAATTTGATATAAATTATCAATTGTTAATTTCTTCAAAAAATTGTACTCAATTTAACTGACCAATGGGTCATTCCATCTCAAATCGACAAAAAAATAGGTAAAATTGACTCGACCCCGACCAAACTTAACGAAACTTGGTACACACCATCGTAGTAAGAAATAAAAAACACAAATTTAAGGATTTGTCCAAAAAGGCATTGGTTTCCTTGTTTTGGTCTTTCAAAAAGTCAAAAAGTTGGTGTGTAGACTTGTAGAAAAACAACTGTAACTTCATCCACAATGGTCTAAATTTAAAAATAAAAAATGTTCTGTAAAGGTAAATGAACATTCTATTCAAATATTTAACCACATTTTATATTTTCAACCCTTAACTGGATTAATTTTGTAATTTTAACCCAATTTCAACCCCTATTTCTAAAGGGGTCTTTTTTTTGGTTAAGTTTTTTACAGTTTTTTTGTACAAATGTACTGAGCATGCGTACCAAAGTTTATCATGGGATGAGCATGGGTTGGGTTACGAAAAATTAATTAAGTATAGTCAGAAACTGACAAAAATCAGTTTTTCGCCGATTTCTCAAGTTTCTTTGAACTTGATGACAAAATTGTGTAATATAAAATTAAAGCTAATTAAATTTTTATGCAAAATAATGAGTAAAAAGTTTCTTTGAACTTGATGACAAAATTGTGTAATATAAAATTAAAGCTAATTAAATTTTCTACAAAATAAATATTTACACATATTTTTCGTCGGATTCGTATTCACATAGCAATAACACAGGGTGGCCACTTGCCATAAATTCATAAAAAATCATAAATTTTAGTTAAAATTAAAAATTTAAAATACTTACATTATTTTTAGTAACCGAACCCATGCTCATCCCATGATCAAATTTTGTACGCATGCTCAGCACAATTGTACAAAACAACAGTGAAAAAATGAACAAAATAAAAAATACCCTTTTAGAAGTAGGGGTTGAAATAGGGTTAATATTAGAAAATTAATCCAGTTAGGGGTTGAAAAAATAAAATGTGGTTCAATATTTCAATAGAGCGTTCATTTACCTTTCCATACCATGTTTTATTTTTAAATTTGGACTACTTTGGATGAAGTTACAGTGGTTTTTCTACAAGTCTACACACTAACTTTTCGACTTTTTGAAGAACCAAAACAAGGAAACAAATGCCTTTTTAGACAAATCTTTAAATTTTTATTTTTTATTTCTTTCCAAGATGGTGTGTATCAAGTTTCGTCAAATTTGGTGGGGGTCGAGTCAATTTTGCCTATTTTTCAATCGATTTGAGATGGAATGACCCCTCTGTATAAAAAAAAGTAGTGTAGGACTGTTAGGAATGATTTTCTAAACCTGCAACTTTGGGCAACTCCAACACCTAAACAATTAAAAATAAGTACTATAATATTAGACGGAGAGCTAGCCACGGAAATAGGGCAGCAATTTATAGAACGATTAAAACCACCTAATCAGTCTGCCTTAACATCATTATTAATTGATTCGGGCGCCTGGCAGCCTTTCATTGGTGGGGGTGGGCGTGGTACGGCCGTAAAGGGGTTGAAAAATCATAGTCCAGTACGTGGGGGTTTTTTGAATGCAAAAGGTGGGGTAGTAGCAATTTTTTAGTATGTTGTTAGGCTTGGGGCCCTAATGAAAAATCCAAGTTTTCGACCTCGAGGCGCATGCGCTCGAGCCGCCATCTTGGATTTTAGGTACAAAAATTTGGTTTTTTGATAATAACTCAAAAACGGTGGCTTTCACGACAAAAGATGTTCTATACAAAGTTAAAGAGAACAAAATTTCCTACATTTTTTGTAGAAAAAATTTTTTTGTAGCACACATATGTTAGGAGTTACAGCTCCGTGAAGTTGCACTATTTGAAAAAAAATGCGGAAACTTCATTTTGGTTGAGTTTTATCTTAGTATTCTTATTATACTACATTTTGGTACGTTTCGATGGTCCGGGTTGGTTATTCCCGGTGTCCTGGTCGTAGTTGTCTGTGTCCTGGTCGTAGTTTTGGTCCGTAGCCTGAAAAATGTCGTCATCCTCGTCCTCGCTTTCAATGCAGATTTCCGGCATATTTCCGCAAGATTCTCTGTTGCAGAAGCCACATACAACCGAACATTTAAGTCCAGCCTTTCGGCAGCTGCATGCCCCACCACACCCCTTTTTGCAGTTACAAAATACCGATTTTAATAATAAATCGGGAGCTGGTTTTTCCGCCATTGTTATGGGAGTGAGCCCGTAAGCGCCATGCTTCCAACCTCAGTCTTCAGGATTTTTCTCTATGCCTCTCCATTTCTGTACTTGGTGGTACGTCCTAAAGGCGTGGAATTGCGCCGCGTATTTTGTAGGTGGCAAAGAGGCAAGATTAAATTTGCTTTTCAGCGTAGATTTGGCGATGCGTGGGAAACGAATCTCTTCCAAACTCTCTTTATCCATGTTGCCACCATATAAAGCTACAAGAAAGCGTACTCCGGCCTCGGCAATCTCCTCTGGCGTGGCATCTTGTTGGTTGAAAATTTCAATTATTTCATGAACCGCTCTGTTCTTTTCTATCAGCGTACAAAATTTAGTTTTTCTCTGATTGAATAGGGATGACGTAGTGTCACAACCACTGAAGGCATGCAAGAACAGAATGTGCTTGGTTGCTTCTTCGTATTTGAGGCTACTTGCTGAATATATCCTCTCAGCAGTTTTTCCTCTTCCAGGTTTACGGAAGTAGATAGAACTTTCGGCTGGTGCTAAGGCTGTCAGAAGTACTAAAAGGTCAACGTCTTCCCCGACCACAAAAACAACATCAAATATTGATTCACTGCATAATGAAATTGCAGTGTTGACAATTAGCACATCAGCATCATCTTCAGCTTGTTTAACTGTAAATGCAGCCAGCTCGAATTTGTTCTTCAGCATCGATATGACACGAACTTGATTTCTTTCATTGGCTAAAAATCGCTCCTGCGAAACTTGCACCACCATTGTTTCATCAAAAAGGACATCGACAGACACGTGCTTTTTTGATCGACGAAGTATTTCTGCGGTCTTTGTATTTGTATTGCCACCATCAGTTGGCAAATCACTTCAAGTTTTCTCACAAATAAAGCACAAATCAACTTGAGGATTTTCCATTATACCAGCGTAACCTTCTGCAAGCTAGACAATAAGCACACTGACGCATACAGACTCTATGCACTGAAGGTCATTTATGACCCTCTCTCAATACCTACTAGACAGCAGCTGTAATACTTTTTTTTTCAAATAGTGCAACTTCACGGAGCTGTAACTCCTAACATATTGCTTTGTGCCGACGTAGCTTTGCTAGGCTTGCACTCTGTATCGTTGATATCTTGTACGAGTGTACGTACAAATACCTCGTCAATAAAAATGATTGTAAAATAATCTGACAAATTGCAATAAATGAATTTTACCTCGGCTTTGACTATTTTCGGAGAGCACAGACTTACCTAATCTCAATTTGGGTCCCTTCCTTGACCAAGTTGTCGCTGAAATATAAATTGCTGGTCGTCGGAAAATCAGGTTGTACAAACAAATTACGCTTCGTTGTTAAAGGAATAATAATTTTATTATAAATAGTTCACTTGAAAATAAGATAAAGAGAATTTGAAATGGAAATGTTTAAATTTATTGACAAAATCTTAATCCTAACACTTTAAACGGGCTAACGCACGCGTATTTTAGTTACGAAAAACTTTCACTAAATTTTTTATGGAATAATTTTTAATGTGCATTTACCTTTATGAATACAGGGTATTTCTTGTTACCAGTTGTTAACAGCATACAACGGGCTCGCTTTACTTGGAGGATGACCTTCGCCTAATGATAAGAATTCAGATCGGTTTCTTGTGTAGTGCAACCACGTTTTTCTGTGTAGTTAAATTTTCAAAAATAATCACAATCACTTTGTAAATTGAACGAAATTGACTTTTTAACACGTAAGTAATTTTTCTTTTAACGATATCTTTACGTTTCATACGATTTTAAAATGATTTTTATCAATATTTATTTACTTTTAGGAGACACTAATAAATTGCACCACCATTCAATTTCAAGCAAAATCAACTTATCATTAATCAACAATCCATTGTTTTTTCCATAGTTACCTCTCTTTTCAAGGCAATTGTGATTTTCCATTTATCGAAAATAAAATCAAATTCATTTGACGTTATAATTTTTCAGGTCCGTACTTAGCCAAAATAATTTGTAAAATTTTTAATAAAGTTTTTATGTTTCAGATTTATTTTGAAGTACCAGCCTCTTCTGTGATCATCCAGTAAAGTTTTTGAAGAAAATGTTTTTCGCATTTATGGTTCATTGAATATCGATGCAGTTCTACACGTAAAGATTTTATCTTTGATTTTAAAAGTTCTACGTTTTAACACCTTTTTAGAACTAATGTTTTGAACAATTATTTTTGATTTCTAATTACATTTTTATATTACTACTTAAATTAATTTACAATTTTAACAAACTTTTTATGTTAACAAAATTAAACGTTGCATTTGAATTTACCTTGTTTTCTCGTTTCGTGACCTTTTTCTTTACATAAATTTATGACGTTAAATCAAATTCTTGGTGTCGGATGAAACCTTTACTTTCGACCAAATAAGTCATGTGCTATCTTTATAGATAAAAAAAAACTTTGAATCAAAACGTGATCATTTCTATTGACGTGGCCGTGGTACATAGCATTTGTCCCCTGTGTTTAACTTTAAATTTATTCGAAAATACCTATTTTCGTAGTGAATTTTATAGTTAACACACGTGCTTTTACTCCTAAACAAACTTAAATTTCTAATGTAACATTTTTTTCTTTCAAAACAGAACAAACTAAATTTATAATGTGGCGTTTAATAACCAAATTCAAAATCTACTAACTATAATGTAAAACTATTCGAAAAATGCCTAACTAATCCTTTTAACACAACTTTAATTAATTATAAAATTCAAACTAACCTACTTGTTTATAATAACTCATAATCTACCAAGATTTCCGATAACATTTTTAAATTATTGAAATTCTACATCTTTATTAAAATTTTACCTACTTTTTCTGTTTATAAAACTTGACTCTTTATTTTAATCTAATCTTTTCATCTTTTGGCCTATTTCTTTGGGTGATTCCTACTTTCAGTCTTATAAAATTTTCAATCATTAATTTTTTTTTTCATAATTCTGTCTTATTATTTACTAGTATTCTTTATCTCTTTTTAATCAATATTTTTATATAATTCCCCATTTATTTCTTTGACCTACTTTTGGTCTCTTATATTTTATCTCATATAACTTCATAATCATTTATTTAAATTTACATCCGTGCCCTCTCATTTCGGTACATTCGGATATCCATTTATACATTTATCTATCTTCGTCATTTCATTTATTTACCCCCATTTATTTCTTAATTTTCAATATTGAATACCAATTTTTATATAACATCGACTTCCTTCTGATTTCTCAAATTAACTTTCTACTCACTTATTTTAACTCCCGTTTTTCTCACCCAAAATCTAAATTCAAAAATTTTCCCTATGACCAATTACAAACTCATTTTCAAATTATTCTACAATAAAATATCTGTCAATTAAATTCTCAATAACTATCCTTTTTATAATTTCTTGATTGTTTAAAACGTATCATCTTTTTCATATTAATTCTTCCATCTTGGTAAATTCCTGTTTTCTCGTATTTTTCTAATAACTTCCAATCATATTTACAAAGCTATTTAGATCTCTTTTGTCATTATTCGAGTTCTTAAAATTAATTTTTTACAGTTGTCATATCCGTGTTTGTCGTCTTCTTTTCTTGTTAACTTACTATTTTTCTGAACGGTTTCAATTTTTAAGTTGTTATTAATTATTTCTTTTAATTTATTTTTCGCCGTTGGCGTTTTTCTTCATGCTATTTTCATTGGCGGTCAATTTTTAAGTTGTTAAATTTTAATTATTTTAAGTTTCGCTGTTAGCGAATTTATCTTTGCTATTTTCCTCAGCGGTCAATTTTTGTAAGATGTTGATTTTAATTATTTTTAGTTTCGCTGTTAGCGTTTTTCTTCATGCTATTTTCATTGGCGGTCACTTTTAAGTTGTTGATTTTAATTATTTTTAGTTTCGCTGTTAGCGAATTTATCTTTGCTATTTTCCTCAGCGGTCAATTTTTGTAAGATGTTGATTTTAATTATTTTTAGTTTCGCTGTTACGTTTTATCTACCACTTATTGATAATCTAGCAAGAATGACTTTTTCTTCCAACGAACTCTTTTAATTTTAATTTTTCTCCGCTTGTATAACATCCCTTCATTAACGTAACCATTTCCTTTTATTTTAATATCTGTCCTTGTGTCGCACTTCCTTGTCCAACTCACTTCGTATTTTCTTTTCGTATTCTTCTTTTGTAAATTTAATTTCTTACCGATTTTATCATAATTACTTGTTTTATTTAAATTTTTATGTGTAAACTTTTTGTTACCCCCTGATTTTGTAAATTTTATTTTGTTACCCCATTTAACTGTTAAGTTTTTAAATTTTAAATTTGTAAATGTCTTTCCGTTATTTGTTAAATTATTATATTTTGTAATCTTAATTATTGACTGTTGATTTTGTAAGACTTTTTGTAAAATTTTTCTGTGTGTCCGTACACCTCTTATTTGGCCTTTTAGTTTTAACTTTAATTTTCTGAATTTTAACTGTAGCCGTTTGCATGTTTTTCGCGTTATTATCGTGTATGACCGACACTTTTTTGTTGGTGTTGTTGAACTAACTTCGACTTCCAACTTTACCGTTTCTTTTACCAAATTAATCTTTTCTTCCTGTACAACTTTTTCGGCTATCGATGGCCCCCTAATTTTTAATGCGTTTTCAATTTTATCGAAGTTTCTGTCGAATGTTTCTATCAATTCCTTCTTGAATTCTTGTATTATTTCTTTCAATTCCTTCTTGGATTCTTCTGCTTTATCTTCTGTGTTTTTAATAATTAATTTTGTGTTTTCTGAAAGAGCTTCTTTCATGAACTCCATCATTTGTTGCATTTCTGTTTTCTTTTCCTGTGCCATCGTAATTTATGTTTTAAATATTTGTTCAAATTAATTTTAAGGAAATAGTTATTAAGTGAGTTTTGATGTAGTTTAATTTTAGTTTTAAGAATATTTTTAATTTTAGTTTTAAGAAAATTGTTAGTTTTAATGTCAACGTTATGAATAATTTTAATGAAATTTCTCGTTGTAATTAACCTATCTATTAATTTAATTATAATGACCTAATTTTACTCGCGGTACGAGGTTATTCGAGGTGACTCGAGTCCCACGTTGTGACGCCAAAAAGTGCTTTGTGCCGACGTAGCTTTGCTAGGCTTGCACTCTGTATCGTTGATATCTTGTACGAGTGTACGTACAAATACCTCGTCAATAAAAATGATTGTAAAATAATCTGACAAATTGCAATAAATGAATTTTACCTCGGCTTTGACTATTTTCGGAGAGCACAGACTTACCTAATCTCAATTTGGGTCCCTTCCTTGACCAAGTTGTCGCTGAAATATAAATTGCTGGTCGTCGGAAAATCAGGTTGTACAAACAAATTACGCTTCGTTGTTAAAGGAATAATAATTTTATTATAAATAGTTCACTTGAAAATAAGATAAAGAGAATTTGAAATGGAAATGTTTAAATTTATTGACAAAATCTTAATCCTAACACTTTAAACGGGCTAACGCACGCGTATTTTAGTTACGAAAAACTTTCACTAAATTTTTTATGGAATAATTTTTAATGTGCATTTACCTTTATGAATACAGGGTATTTCTTGTTACCAGTTGTTAACAGCATACAACGGGCTCGCTTTACTTGGAGGATGACCTTCGCCTAATGATAAGAATTCAGATCGGTTTCTTGTGTAGTGCAACCACGTTTTTCTGTGTAGTTAAATTTTCAAAAATAATCACAATCACTTTGTAAATTGAACGAAATTGACTTTTTAACACGTAAGTAATTTTTCTTTTAACGATATCTTTACGTTTCATACGATTTTAAAATGATTTTTATCAATATTTATTTACTTTTAGGAGACACTAATAAATTGCACCACCATTCAATTTCAAGCAAAATCAACTTATCATTAATCAACAATCCATTGTTTTTTCCATAGTTACCTCTCTTTTCAAGGCAATTGTGATTTTCCATTTATCGAAAATAAAATCAAATTCATTTGACGTTATAATTTTTCAGGTCCGTACTTAGCCAAAATAATTTGTAAAATTTTTAATAAAGTTTTTATGTTTCAGATTTATTTTGAAGTACCAGCCTCTTCTGTGATCATCCAGTAAAGTTTTTGAAGAAAATGTTTTTCGCATTTATGGTTCATTGAATATCGATGCAGTTCTACACGTAAAGATTTTATCTTTGATTTTAAAAGTTCTACGTTTTAACACCTTTTTAGAACTAATGTTTTGAACAATTATTTTTGATTTCTAATTACATTTTTATATTACTACTTAAATTAATTTACAATTTTAACAAACTTTTTATGTTAACAAAATTAAACGTTGCATTTGAATTTACCTTGTTTTCTCGTTTCGTGACCTTTTTCTTTACATAAATTTATGACGTTAAATCAAATTCTTGGTGTCGGATGAAACCTTTACTTTCGACCAAATAAGTCATGTGCTATCTTTATAGATAAAAAAAAACTTTGAATCAAAACGTGATCATTTCTATTGACGTGGCCGTGGTACATAGCAATATGTTAGGACCACCTTTTGCATTCAAAAAACCCCCACGTACTGGACTATGATTTTTCAACCCCTTTACGGCCGTACCACGCCCACCCCCACCAATGAAAAGCTGCCAGGCGCCCGAATCAATTAATAATGGTGTTAAGGCAGACTGATTAGGTGGTTTTAATCGTTCTATAAATTGCTGCCCTATTTCCGTGGCTAGCTCTTAGGCTATATGCTGTACCAGACTTTTTTGTATAGGAAATTTAATTACCTAGAAAAATTGTTAGTATTTCTTACCATTGTTAGAACGTCTTCAGAGAAAGTTTTCTTTATTTTAGTTTATTAATATTAAAAAATGTCAAGTTAATTAAATTTTATTTTAACCCATATCAAAAAAGCTTGTCACACAGTTTCAACACGCAACAAGGACAGACAGGGAAACCGGGAAGCTGGATGTATAAAAAATTATCAAAAAAAATAAATCGGAAGACGTAGAAGGTTGTGAAAATAATTAACAAGTTATAGGAATAACAAAAATCTTTATTAAATATATTGTAAAAAATAAATTTGGTGGAATATTAGAATTCACTAATAATAAAAGAAAATCACTTTTTTGTTAGATCGGTACGAGAAATGTGATACGCTGCAAGATCACAAAAAACTTCTGTAACAAGTTGAGGATATGCTTGAATCATAGACTTCCACCCAGTGGTTTCAGTTATCTCTTTGGCATAAGTAGCAATGTACTTTTTTGTTTGAAGCTTCAACTTACTTGCATTGTGTAAATCGGCAATGATAAAAACTTGGGTAGCATTTTCTATAGATACGTTTTTACAAAGCTCTTCTTCGCACATTACTTTTAAATTTTCTAATGCATATTTATCGGCTGCAGGTAACAAACTATTTGCTACGTTTTTCAAGTTACATACTGGACCGGTATAAATAAAACGTAAAATTTCATTCAATATTTTGGGGTCAACATCCAATATTTCGACACGATTTTGCATACTTTCTTGCATTTGATGCAAAAACATAGCTTTAAACACTGGACTTCGGGCTCCTAAAATAACCTTATGGGCTTTAAACTGTTTTTCACCTGCTACAAGAGTAACGTCACTAAATTCTTGATTTTCAAATACGTCCCGATAATCATCGATCAAATCACGCTGCTGTGTTATGGTAATTGCGGATTGATGTGAAATATTTACAACTTCCACTCCAGCGGTAATTTCACAAGATACAATTAACTGGTCATTTGGCACTTTATTTAGTGGAATCATGTTTCTATAACCCCAATCGAGCCCTTGCTTAAAAAGATGAGAACCCTCCATTGTTAAAATTGCTTTACGATTTAAATCCAAAACTTTCAACTTATACTTAGCTTTAACTCCACCGCTTTCACACGAAACTACATATAAAAACACCGACACGTTATCTTTGCTGTCCTTATCGAGCCCAGCGGGATACAATTTCAAACGCCATTTCACTTTACTTTCTGATCCATCGGGAAATGTAGGTGACTTCATCTCTTCACCCAGACTTTGAGAACACAAACTAAAATTACTTATAGTCCAGGTGTAGTCATATTTTACAAATTTGATACGAGTGTCACACCAACCCTTGAAAAATTCAGATTCTTCTTCGGAAGGTAGATTTTCTGCACCGCTGGTGCTCATCTTGGTAGATTGGTTGGTATTGGTAGACTCAAATTATGGCTTATTGTTAATCTGGGGGAGAAAATCTAACTTTCAAAACTTGACGAATTTAATTCGAAATACACCTAACCTCAAATTCATTAGATATGCGTTCAAGTATATTATGGATTTTTATCAATGAAAATATTTAAGTAGGTAATTCCTTAATACTCGCCGAATAGAAACTTTTCTATAAAATTATTATAATATGAGCCTAGGGTCCAATTACCTATTGTTGGTCACTCCAAATTAAAAAAAAACAATGGCGCTGCAAAGAGGAAGGTTAATATAGTATAATGACATCATTTTCACAAGCGAAGATATAATCAAAATTTCGAGAAAAATCGATTTGAAAAGTAGGGGAAAGTAAAATCGTGACCCCGGCCGAGACCACTATCGGGTTACCGGTCCCTTCAAATCGAGTGAAATTTTTTTGCTCCGATTTTAATTTTTCTTTGAAATTCGGGTAGGGGGCGGTGTGCTTAGTAGATATTAGTATAAATATTCGCGAAAAATGGAAAATAAGGCGGTTATTGCCGAAAAAGTGAAAAAATTAAATTTTTTTTGCCTTCGAATTTTAGGGGTGTGCATTCGAAAAGGAGGGTAATCCATCGTCAAATCCTACTCCTCCGGGGCGCCGCTTCGCTCCGCTCCGCTCTGCACCCCTACGGAGCGGATTTGACTCTGGTTACTAGGCTAAACATACGAGAAGGCGCCACCGATCAAGAACACCGGGATCTATGCAACCGGGATGTGAGAGACCCTCTAAATAGCATTAAAAAGTATAGTCGCGGTATGGTGCAGTATACTATTACGTTTCACCCCCTAAAAATCGCGTAAAAACAAAAAATAAGCGATGTTACATATAGGAGCGTCGAGCTGCATCTGCTGGTGCGAAATTTTCTAAGTGTAAGAGTATATCCCAGTGCACGTACCGTCAACAAAATGCGCGCCGGCCGGGCGAAGCGGTGGCATCGACGGGTTGTACACCATGCTCTTGCTACTTTTTCGTACTTTTCAAATTGATTTTTCTCAAAATTTTGATTATATCTTCGCTTGTGAAAATTATGTCATTATACTATATTAACCTTCCTCTTTGCGATTGCAAAGTTTCAACTCATTCGGAATGACCAACATTAGGTAATCCTCACCTGAGCCTATTATAACCTACTCAAACAGATTCCGTTGGGGAATTGAAGAATAATTTGGAACACATAATATAGATGGCAGTGTTTTTCAAATTTTAACAAGGTTGCAATCAGTGGTGTCTGATACACCATCCCAAAACAAAATAGCATCTAATTGCTAAGTAACATACATTACATTATGTCACAAATATATGGCTGTCATACGCAAGTACCAAACTAAACACGTACGCAACTACGACGCCCTCGTGAATACCCTTATGAAAACATTATTAAAAGTGAAATAAAGGATTTCGTTCGCAGAGGTAATCAAATTACGTTTAATTAAAATAATCTATATCTATATTTCTCAAAGTTTGTGTGTATGTGTGTGTGCACATCAAAATTGTGTCAATGTCAACGTCAAAAAAGGGTTCACGGGAAAGATAGGAAATATTTCAACCTTTCACGGGTTCACGGGACAATTCTTTGAGTGGCATAAAAATTAATTTCGGGCAAAACAACGTTTGCCGGGTCGGCTAGTTATTAATAAGTAGTTAAGTGCTGATTCACAATGAACGTAAGACATAATTAAGAAATACGTAAGACGTAAAATATATATTAGTAAGCCTAATTTTAATACAGAAAGAATTTGACGTTTTACGTATTTCTTATATCTTACGTTCATTGTGAATGAACCTTGTTGTTACGTTGTTGGTACGAACTCTGCCCCAATCGCCCTTTGACGATAACATTTCTGCTACTAGGGTGTCGAGGCTCAGGTTTTCAATGCTGTATTTGTTTCTTACTTCAGACCAGTTCGAGCAGTTGTAACGAAATAAATATTTTTGGGTTAATCGCTCACATTCGTTGTGTACAACTGTGAGCCGATATAAATATTTATTAAGTTTTAGAGGTTAATAATGACAGGACCCTGTAAATGTGATTCGGTCCCTTCCATGCCAACCCTAAAAGATAAGTAACTTTCACACAACTTTTACCCATCCTGTTTAGGTGACACCGGAGAAAGATGTAATTTTATAAGCTTTAGTCGCTACTAAAGGAAGGTAAGCAATTTCTCTGGTGTCATCAGCGTATGTTTTCGGTTTCGCAAGGCGTACGTTCCCCCGACAGTGTTTTCGGTTCGCAAGGCACTGTCATCCCCGTTGCCCACATACTATCCTCGAAATGCTTTTGGTTCGACAAGGCAGATCGATCCATTACGTTTTGTTAAACAAGGCGTAAGTTTTCCCCGAGAGTGTTTTCGGCTACCACAAGACACTCCGACAAGACACCCGTCCTGTACTATTTCCTTTCTAAGGTGCAAGTGAGGTTAAATATTCAGGGGGCCCGTTCTGTCATTTTTTGTGGGTGGAAAAATCCCAGTCAAGTATTAATTTCTTTAATCTACAAGAAGTCAATATTAACGTAATTATTATTAGTAATTTTAAAGATTGCCTACCGTGTTTAAAGGGAGCCCAGTTATCTATTTTGATGTTGATAAAAACAGTTCAAGAAGCCATTGTAACCTGCAAATGTTTGGTTAAGTAAAAACGTCAAGTCATTTGACCTACTACAGGACCGTAGTAAGAATCCGTGTGTACATAATTAATTTCTTAATTTTTAAAAAGTTGTAAATATTTTATAAAATAATTCATTTTGTGTTCTTGCCGTATAATTGTAAATATCATATAAAGTTTGATTTAATTTTGAGTTACCGAATAAATATTATTTTTTTTAGAAGTTTTGATTTTTCTTTTGTCTTAAAGTTTTGTTGTCTTTTTAAAGTCTCTTTTATAAGAAAAGAGTGGCGCCCGCATTGATAGTTAAAAAGGTAAGAAGTGAGAGAGAGGAAAGTTTCATTTCGGCATATAAGCCCCCCCCTGGCCCACGCTCCCGTTAGCTTCCCGTAGCAGCCCGGTTTGGGTTGTTACACAGTCGAAGATGGTGTGGTATGAATCGTCTTCCTCTTCGTGGCCAATTGTCGTCGTTTATAGCGGTGGGGGTAGTAGTTAAAGCACCCGTAACACGTTAAGGCGTCGATGACTTCGTAGCCTAACCTAACCCAACCGGTTTTTTAGCTGCAGAAATTTTCGCCCCTATTGAATAATCTTATAATTATTTTAAACACTTCGACTTGTGTTGTTTTACTGTGGTCAATGCTTTGGTCCAAAGAACAGAAAGGTTCTTTAACATAAAGAGAACAGATAAGGGCGGATACAAGGGGGGGTACAATTAAACATTAAAATAGTTACCTTTTTTGTATTATTTTGCAATGAATAATCCCCCCCCCCCCCGCAAACATTGACCGCTACGACATTGGAACAGAGAGTAAATTATTCTATTCTCCAACGAGAAAATGTACAAAGCATTCAAGAGGTTATTGAACGGCAAAGGAACCGTGTGACATCGCAAGCGAAGTACTAAAAATGACAGTGTTGGACATTACGACCAGATATTTGAGAACAAGGTAATTGTTACAGAAGTGGAAGAAAATGGGAGAAATCCTTAGATAACGAGTCACCGTCAAATCGATCCATGTGGACACATAGTGCAAGAAATTCCGTTTTCGTCCAATATTTTCATTAACCCTACAGTGCATACGTAGGGCCTAGCAGGCCCGAGTGAACATTTAAATGAATATAAAAAATAAACCGTTGAAATAAATTTCACCATATCATTAGTAGCTGTCCAAAATATAAAAAGACATCTATATGTGTTTAAATAACTTGAAAAAGTTGAATGGATTGCCAATAAAGGGGCTTTGTGCCTAGTAGGCCCGACGTATGCACTGGCGTTACTATTTTATATTAATCGGCTTCCAATCGAATTATAAGCTTTGCAAAAAAGAATTTCAGCTTGTAATAACAATTGATGGTAATCTTTACTCGCAAAATAATTTTATACCTAATAAAACTGCTATAATTTCCATGTAATTCAATTATAACTATTATCATAAGTATCTTTACAATTCTTGCACGTCACCATAATACAATATACAACTACAATGTGACTGAATATTGCGTAATAATTTATTTGATTTATTTCAACAAGTTTGATTTTTTTAAATTTTTTATTTTTATTAAGTTTAATAAATTATATAGATTTAAAAAATTATCATATTTTCCTGAAATATCCAAACATTCGTCGATTTAAAGCTATGGGCCTAACAGGCCCTACGTATGCACTGGTGTGATTTTTATTGACGTATGCACTGTAGGGTTAATAGAAAAAAAAGCTTATAAAATAAATTTAATTTTACTGTTTATTTAGAATATTAATTTTATTTTTATTGTAAAATATCTAGAACTAAATTAATTATTCTTAATTTCTTTTCAGCATCAAGACCCTGCCAGCTTTAGGTTTCGAAAATTTAAATTACGAAGGGTGATTGTGTACCAGACCAAGAGCACTCTTACGTCTTCAAAATTTACAAAACGTTTTATCAAGAATAGGGCTCAAGTGCCGCCAACTTCGAAAACTTTAGAAATTATGGAAAACGATGGTAAAATTTTGGAAACAGGAAATAATTCGATGGTAAGCAATTATGAAGTTAAAGAAGAAGACTTAGAAGATGTGAAATTTGATTTAGAAGATTTGCATCACTCGATTGATATTAAAGAAGATACCGACACTACAGATTTCACGCTGATGTGTTCAAATTTGTTCGAGTGTGCTATTTGTGGTTGTAAATTTGCTCTTAAACAAACTTTAATACGTCATTTAAGAGCTCATAAGGTCAGGAAATCATTTATATGTGTTATTTGTAACCTTAAATGTGCATACCCATCAAAATTAAAAATTCATTTAAGAACTCACACCGCGGATAAACCCTTTGCTTGTGCAATATGCGACTACAAATCTGCACGAAAAGAACAATTAAACTTGCATTTAAGAACTCACACCGGGGATAAACCCTTTGCTTGTGCAATATGCGACTACAAATCTGCAAGTAAAGATCGTTTAAAAATGCATTTAAGAACTCACACCGGGGATAAACCCTTTGCTTGTGCAATATGCGACTACAAATGTGCACACAAAGGAAGTTTAAGCTTGCATTTAAGAACTCACACCGGGGATAAACCCTTTGCTTGTGCAATATGTGACTACAAATCTGCACATAAAGGACATTTAAACTTGCATTTAAGAACTCACACCGGGGATAAACCCTTTGCTTGTGCAATATGCGACTACAAATGTGCACACAAAGGAAGTTTAAGCTTGCATTTAAGAACTCACACCGGGGATAAACCCTTTGCTTGTGCAATATGTGACTACAAATCTGCACAGAAAGGACATTTAAACTTGCATTTAAGAACTCACACCAGGGATAAACCCTTTGCTTGTGCAATATGCGACTACAAATCTGCATGTAAAAGAAATTTAAGCTTGCATTTAAGAACTCACACCGGGGATAAACCCTTTGCCTGTGAAATATGCGACTTCAAATTTGCAAGTAAACAAAATTTAAACTTGCATTTAAGAACTCACACCGGGGATAAACCCTTTGCCTGTGAAATATGCGACTTCAAATCTGCAAGTAAACAAAATTTAAACTTGCATTTAAGAACTCACACCGGGGATAAACCCTTTGCTTGTGCAATATGCGACTACAAATCTACAAGTAAATATGGTTTAAAAATGCATTTAAGAACTCACACCGGGGATAAACCCTTTGCTTGTGCAATATGCGACTACAAATCTGCAAGTAAAGATCGTTTAAAAATGCATTTAAGAACTCACACCGGGGATAAACCCTTTGCTTGTGCAATATGCGACTACAAATCTGCACAGAAAGGAAATTTAAGCTTGCATTTAAGAACTCACACCGGGGATAAACCCTTTGCCTGTGAAATATGCGACTACAAATCTGCACGGAAACGAGATTTAAACTTGCATTTAAGAACTCACACCGGGGATAAACCCTTTGCTTGTGCAATATGCGACTACAAATGTGCACAGAAAATAATTTTAAAAGGTCATTTAAAAACTCATACTAGCTAGTAAATCATCTTTGTAGATTCTTTATAATAAACAATAATTCAATTTAATATTCTATTTATTCCACGTGCTTATTATAACCTTTATATATAACCTCTCTCTGTGGCTCTTGCCACGCTGTTTATAGTGTCTCACATCACTACATTTCTTCCTTCTTTTAAAACAAACCTTACATGCATAATAAACTCCAAGTTAAGCTATAAAATTAATATAAAGTAACAAGTTACAAAACATAGTCTTTTAAATATTCGGGAACCTTCTTTGTTCTCTTTTCTCCGATCTTAAACTCACTTGTTTTATCCCGATTATCACTTTCTTTAATTTCTCTGCTTTTTTCACTTTCACTAACACATTCATTTTCTTCTACTCGTTCTGGTTCTTGATATTTCTTCACATAACTAGAATTTCTTTTAAACACTTTGCCTTTTGGTGATTCTAAAGTTACTTCATTTCCTTTCTTTCGTAGCACTTCACATTTCTCATCTCCAAACGTTGTTGTTAATTTATTTTGTGTTGCTTGTTTTACCAATACCCTATCTCCTGTTTTTAGTTCACTTATTTTCGAATGTCTTTTCTGATCTGCATAAATTCTGCCTTTCTCTTTGTGTTCAAAGTCCTTCTTTCTTACTTCTTCACCTTCTGAGTTCCTTGTTGCAATTTGTGGTAATTTATTCCGTAACATCCTTCCGAAAAATAATTAATTCACCTGGAGTATTATTCGTAGTCGAATGTGGTGTTTTAAACTTTTCTTTTGACTCTCTGCAATTTTTAATCGTTTCAAAATTGATCTTTTTTGTCTTTCGACTTCCTCATTTGCTTGAGGCCACAATGGTGTTGTGTGTATTTTGTATATTCCTTTTTCTTTACAATATACTTCGTATTCATTACTAATAAACTGTGGTCCGTTATCCGAATGTATAAATTCTGGATAACCAAATTTTGAAAACATTTCCTCAAATTTGTCTAGCATTTTGCTTGTCGTTATACTCCTCATTAATTCTACCGTTGTAGTAAACCGGGGCTGTGGTTTACAAATTTTTTACACAAAAAAAAAGAGAGATTGGTTTCTGACACCAATCCGAGATAGCGTAATATAGGCTGCCACCAACAAGTTAATTATAGGAAACTTGTATCCTCGATATTTGTAGCGTCTCTTCTTTTAAGGCGTAGGAATAAACCTCTCAGATAGTAAGTAAAAATAAAAGAAAGAATGACAATTAAGTACTTTAATTTAAAACGAAATGGAATTTACACACCTGACAAATAGTACAAAAATTTACACAAATGAAATTAATATATTATGATTTCTTACTTGATATGAATTATTAATCCTATGATATCCCTTATTATAGATTGGAGGAAGGCGATGAGTCGAAGGCGCTTCAAAATCTCAATATTTGGCCGGTTAGTTAATTTCGATTAATCGCAGCTGGATTTGAATTACTTTAAAATTAACATACAATTTTAATACAAGAAAACACAAAATTGGCACTGGCCCGAAAACGCTGAAGGGCCTTTTTATGCACTCACGTTATCTGAACTTAATTGGTACTTTGGGGCCTAATGTTGTTATCTTAAAATAAACGTTAGGGACTTTTAGATTGTAACATTATTTAATAACGAGAGGTTCTAAAACTTTTTGAATTCATATTGAAAAATGGTAATGACAATTTAAATTGTTTAAGAACCTTCGGTTATTAGATATAAAAATTAATTTCCCTTAATTATCATAGCGACCTTTTAACATTAGAAATTTAGATAATTACAATTAGTACTTTATCTGAAGTTAGTTTATATAATTCAACGATAGTAACATATCATAAAATTTATCTTGTAAGTTTCTTTTCAAAGCAAAGAGAAACTAGTTAAAGTTTGAATTACATATAATGATTTACTATTCAAAGATTTGACCAGAACAAATGAGTAACAGATAATTTTATGATTTTTGGTACTTGCTGATAAAATTCAAAATTTATGCAGGACCGCATTTAAGAGAAAGACATCTTGCTTAATAATAAAGAAATAAAATGTAACGACAGAATAGAAAGGTAAAAATAATTAATTAATAAGATAATATATAATAAAAAAAATTAAAATAATTTTAAAAAAAGGAGGGGGGGTCGGATTACTACACCGTTACATATCTAGAATAATAGTCAACTACTACTAAAATATTCTCACCTGACGGCAATGGGCCTTGAAAATCAATTGCTACATGTTGCCATGGTTGATCAGGTAATCTGATACGTTTCAATGGTTCTGGTGGACCTGGAGCTGAAACTAACTGACATTCAAGACATTTCCTACAGAATTTTTCTATGTGTTCATTCATTTTAGGCCACCACACTTTAGTTCTTAAATTTTTTTCATGGTCGTTGTTCCCAAATGTCCTTCGTATCCCAATTCCAAAATTCTCTTTATCATTGTTTGTGGAACCACAATTCTTGTACAAAGTAGTATAATCTTACCTACTGTACATAGTTCTTCTTTTATTAATTTAAATTCTCTGAGCTCTTTTATTTTTCTAAACATGCTGCTAATCTTATTTTATGATCCTCTCTATTGTTTCAGCAACAACAACTATGTCATCCATGAATGTAATCACACCTTGACACTCCTTCACCACTTGGTTTATTATTCGTTAGAACATTTCTGGTGCGCATGAGATTCCAAAATTTAGTCGTTTGTATCTATACAAACCTTTTTCTGTACTAAAAGTTGTGATTCCCCGCGACTCTTCATCCAATTCGATTTGATGGTATGTCATTTTTATGTCGATTTTGCTAAATACTTTTGCGTTTCCTATCTCTTGCACCATTTCTTCGAATGTGGGTAACTGGTATCTTTACCTTTCAATTGCTGCGTTTGCCACAAACAGAAACTAACAAACAGAAAAACTAACGGCCCAAACCGGATAGGGAATTTAACGGGCTACAACTTTCGTCAAATAAATTTTTTTGGGTAACCAACCGTTTTCACAGCAACTCTGAAAATAATGAACAAGGTGTAGGTAAAAAATATAAATTCACATAATTACTAAAAATCTCAATTTGATTTATAGCATTTGTTTTAATGTTAAAACATTGTTAAAACGTATTTTAGCGTTTGACGTACGTTTTAACATTAAAACAAATGCTATAAATCAAATTGAGATTTTTAGTAATTATGTGAATTTATATTTTTTACCTACATCTTGGTCATTATTTTCAGAGTTGCTGTGAAAACGGTTGGTTGCCCAAAAAAATTTCTTTGACGAAAGTTGTAGCCCGTTAAATTCCCTATCCGGTATGGGCCGTTAGTTTTTCTCTTAGACGTTTCGTTTAAGAGATACGGGGTTCGCAAGAAAATTAAAAAAATAAAAACCTGAATTTTTTAAACATTTTTTCCCTTAATTTAATTTATAACTCGAAATCCGTTGATTCTAGGCGATAAGGGGTTATAACCTAATTTGTAGACAAGCGAATGGTCTTTAAAAAAGTTCTAATCCATTAACCTTAAAAAATCAATAATATGGGAGCTCTATGACCGTTTGAAATCAGAAATTCAAAAAATTGCTTTAAAGGGAGGTACCCCCCAAGGGTTTGGACTTGGGCAAAAATTTTATTTGAAAATTTGTCTTAGAAAAGTGTCATTTATCACCACCTCAAAGGTTCTCCACGGTCACGGGGACACCCTGTATATAGAAGATTGTATTATTAGTCCAGGCAAGGAAGGTTTTTATTTTCCAAAAAATCCGGGCAAGCTGAATTTGGGCAGAGATGTACATTGGAGTGTTCTAATGAACCCCCCAAAAGTCCCATAAAATCCCACGCCGGCGTCCCCCACAATCGGGGGTTTTAGCTCCCCCAACGCGATGTTTTGCCGATAATTCGCTTATTTATGCTTGTATAAAAAATTATGATCAGACCATAATTGAAGAGCATAAAATTTTCTATAAAATAGTTTTTTTTCATATTTTTCCATGGCACACTAATACTTAAATTATTGACCGAAAGCACGATGCACCCTTGAAATGGAACAATATAGATTCGTTGCATGGAGAGAAATGTTTTCGGGCACGGGAAATGCTTTTAATAATAAATTAATTGAAATTGTGGCCAAGGTTGGAAAATGAAGAGAAAAATAAATTTTTTCAAAATTTGCCCAAGTTTTATAGTATCTTCCAAGTAATGAAACCAAAATTTTGGTTTGAGCTTACAGAAGGTCCGGGCAAGCTGAAATTTGGCAAAGATGTACATTGAAGTGTTCTAATATACCCTTAAAATGTCTCATAAAAATCTCAAACCGGCGTTCCCCCAAATGAGGATTTTAGCCCCCCAAGTAAGGAGTTTCGCCTATAGCTCACGTATTTTTACTTTTACGAAAAATTACCATTAAGCAAAGTTGAAGAACATAAAATTCTCTATAACTTGTGGCGCTGCAGTAGGTAGTACTACAATACATACTGCAATAGGCAAACTAAACTTTGTTCAACGGTAATTTTTCGAAAAAGTAAAAATACGTGAGCTATAGACGAAAACCGCACCTAGGGGGCTCAAATCCTCATTTGGGGGAACGCCGGCTTGGGATTTTATCAGACATTTTGGGGGTTTATTAGAACACTTCAATATACATCTTTGCCAAATTTCAGCTTGCCCGGACCTTCTGTAAGCTCAAACCAAATTTTCGGTTTCGTTACTTGGAAGATACTACCAGTATAACTTGGGCAAATTTTGAAAAATCTATTTTTCTCTTCATTTTCCAACCTTGGCTACAATTTCAATTAATTTATTGTTAAAAGCATTTCCCGTGCCCGAAAACATTTCTCTCCCTGCCACGAATTCATACTATGCCATTTTAAGGGTGGGTCGTGGTTTCGATCAATAATTTAAGTATTAGTGTGCCATGGAAAAATATGAACAACTATTTTATAGAGAATTTTGTGCTCTTCAATTATGGTCTGATCATAATTTTTCATACAAGCATAAATAAGCGAGTTATCGGCAAAAAATCGCGTTGTGGGAGCTAACACCCCCGATTGTGGGGGACGCCGGCGTGGGATTTTATGGGACATTTGGGGGGTTCATTAGAACAGTCCAATGTACATCTCTGCCAAAATTCAGCTTGCCCGGATTTTTTGCAAGCTTGAGCCAATTTTTCGGCTTCGTTACCTGGACTATATAATATTATTATTTTGTGTTACATTAAAAAAAATTCCTTTTTTAATTCAGAATTAATTATGTTTATTAAATTTCTGACATACGTAGCAGAGACAAGAGCCGCAACAAAACAGATAATGAGAAAAGTGAGGTAACGCGCGAAATCCAGGACGTTGTCAGGTGGGCTAGAGCGAGAAGAAGGTTTTGGAGAGACCATGTAGATAAAATGGATGACAAGAAGAATCGCAAACATAGTTATGACACAATGATCTAACTCCAGGAGGCCCCCCGGAAGACCCCCAAAGAGATGGAAAGATAGCTAGACGTCTGAATCCCAAGAAGGCAAACCATGATTAACTAATAAGGCTAAGCCCTAACAAAAGAAGGAGACATTTTTGTATTATAGTTGACCTTTTGTTAAATTATAAAATATTTTTAATTGGGTATAGGTTTTTAATATCGTCCCCCTTATGCCAAAACCACGAATGTGCATTTTCTAGTTTTCAGTCAAGTGTATTTTGAACTAAATTAATGTAAACGGTCCGAAACGTTCATCTTAAAATTTAATTATTTTTATATCAATTAGGTATTTTCTCACTTCCTTATCTGCTAGTGCGTGATTATCGTGGCTGTTCGACCTCACTGAAACTTTTTCCGGTCGGTAACTGAAAAATAAACCAATAAAAGTGCCTTATGAGGTTTAGAAATAGACAGAAGTGGTGTTTTAAAGTCACACCGATTTGTGATTGCTTCGATTGTGCGGGGTCCTGATTATCAGTATTATGTACCACCAGCACAAATACTTAAGAACAACATCTGATTTCCTTGCAATTACGTAATAAATCCTTGAAAACTCCATTTCGGCTTGTTTTATTCAGACACCTACTACGTCACAAAATTCTGATTAAGAAAATACATCTTACACCTATTCAACGAGCATGATTTAGTTTTTCATTTTGGGGTTAACGGTTGAATAAATGAGCAGTTCATTTATTTAAAATGTTTCTTTATTGTTAACAGTTTCTTAGAGATGGAACAGGTGATCGGGAACTTGGAAACAAAGACAAACAGGCAAGAGGAGAGAATAAATCTGCTGGAGGAACAACTTGAAAAGTATGAAAAAGAGAAGAGATAACATAATTATAAAAAACCTAGCAATGGACGGATTTCCGGACTCTAGAAAAGTAGAGGAATTCCTGAATAATAAGATGCAGGTGAATGTTGAAGTAGTAGACACTTTTAAAGTGGGAAGAAACGCCGAAAAACAGGTAATCGTGGCAAGATTGAAGAATTACACACAGAAAAGATTAATAATGGAAAAGAAAAATAAGCTCAAGGGTACGAACATTTACATTGATAGTGACTTGACCAACAGAGAAAAAGAAATACAAAATCAAATTTGGTCCCTAGCTAAAACCGAAATGCAAAAGGTAAGGGTCGGATATCAGAAGATGATAAAACAGAATAGGGTGTACATATTGGATAGGAACGATAATGTTCTTAAGTTGAGAAACGAGTAGGGGCATACGTCAACAAAAAACTGATGCAGATGGAGGGAGGAGTATCTGGACCATCCCAGACAGATGCTCCAGAAAGAATTGCTGGGGAAGTGACAAGGAAGGGATAGGAATTGTTCATATGGGACTTATGAAAGAACAAAAGGGGAAGAAGTGAGACGGAAAAAGATAAAAGGAAAAGTAGTAAGAATCGGTACATGGAATATTAGAACGTTATTGAAAATTGGAAAGTTGAGCGAGGTCGCGAGCGAATTGAAAAAATATAGAATTGCGGTGGCTGCATTGCAGGAAACAAGATGGGAGGGACAGGGTGAATTTAACGGGGATGATTATGTATTCTTGCATTTATTGCAATTATCTTGGAATACAAATAAACGACAATAACAACAGAACATCAGAAGTTAGAGCAAAGATTCAATCTGGTAACAGAACATATTTTGCAAATAGGAAGATATTAGAAGATAATCAAGTATCAAAAAAAAACAAAGATCCAAATATACAAATCTCTGATAAGACCGGTGGTAACGTATTCGTCAGAAACAATGTGCTTAACTCGAAAAGAGGAAAAAAATCTGAGAGTCTTCGAAAGAAAGGTAATGAGATCAATTCTTGGGCGTAGTGATGAGGAGATAACAAAAAAGATAACATTATGGAAACCGCAAGGAGTTCGTACTCGAGGAAGACCGAGATTGCGATGGAGGACGTGAGAGTGATTGGAGTGGTGAACTGGAGGCTGATGTGTGGCGACCGAAAGAGGTGGAAATCAATAGTAAGGAAAGCGAAAACATATCCCAGGTTATGAAAAGCAGGGAATTAATTGTAATGTTGTATATAGATGAGGACTAATCCCCCTTGCAAAAAGGAATTTGTAAGTCCCGTAAGGGATAGATCAGTTCTACATAGAATGTAATGCTGTTTAATAATAAATAAGGGTCCCTTATAAAATAAAAGCTTAATTCATATTTTTCGTATAAAAATACAAGTGCCAATTTATTTGAGCCAAACTGTATATCAAATATCTGTAAAATGGAACGAAAACGGCGCTATTACGATATTTAATTGTTTTTAAAATTATTCTGTCCAAAACTAATTTGTTAGTTAGGACGTTTTAACTAAGGACGACAGTATTCCATGTGATCTAGGATATCGGCCGCCTCCCCCAGTATAGGGTGATCAGGATGGCCATGTTGGGGGTACCGCCAGATCTCCCCTAGGTTTCTATTTGCACTTTATATTGTTCAATTAAGGGCCAATTTATCAATCTCTAGTTAAAGTTTCAGTTAAACTTATCTGACAGGTAAGTGAGGTTTGGTGTCCACGTCACGTGGTCGATTTATCTGATAGGTAAATTTAACTGGAGATGGATAAACTGGCCCTGAGTAAAGTAACAGAAAAATATACTTAGTATACTTTTCCTTTTTTTTTTAATATTGTGCCCTTTCATTGAAACAAGTCACGAGCTCAAGGCGGGTTAAAATCAAATTTCAATAACTTCTTCTTTTATATAGGCTTTACACCTGTTTTTCCTTACGCCTTCCCTTCATCCTAATGGGTTTTATGGAGTGTCTATCGATGATGAGGCCCAACTGAACATCCATCTTTTGGGAGGTCTACCAGCAGCTTTATCGATGTGATCTTCCACTCCTTTCTTCTTCTCTTGACAAACTTAATGACATTCGCTACACCACATTGCTCTTATTTCGACATTTCTTACACGGTCCATCCTAGTCTTACCAAGTATCATTCTCAATGTGGACATTTCGGTTGTTCGCAAGAGCTGCTTGGTTCTATTCATATCAGCGCATGTTTCGGCTCCATAAGACAACACCTGTCTGACTACACTTTTGTAAAGTGCCGCATAATTTTGATTTAAATAAGATCTAGTATATAGATCCCCCCCCCCCACCATAGCATTTTTTAATAAAATTAGTGTCAAATGTTAGAGCCTCAATGAGCTTCCATTTTTCGTTTAAGTCTTAAAGATCGCCTAAATATTCGTGAAAACTTTGAAGGGGGGATCCGCAGATATGATGGCCCCTCAAAGTCAAATTTTTGATTTTAATTGGTGTAAACGTTTAAACCTCAATGAGCTTCCATGTTTTTTGTTTCAGCCTCATACGTTGATGGGGGGGGGGTCGACACGTTAACCCCAAGCCGAATTTTTGGGTGAAATTGATGTCAAACTTTTAAGCCTCAATGAGCTACCATTCTTTTCCTTTCAGCCTCAAGCGTCACAAAGTGATTCTTGAAATTTTAATGTAGAAAAATTAAAGGTAACGCATGTAGCTCGGAGTTACCGAAAATTTTAAATATTCATAACTTAGCAAAAAATGATGTTATTGAATCTCAATCGATTAACAGCGTTTTTTTAAATCGAATTTTTTAATGAAATTCTCAGAAATAAGGGAACTAGAGCCCACGTCTGTTTATCTATGAAATCTGGTCGGTATTGGCGATTTACATTACCGTTGGTGGCGCCACCACTAACAACAACATGGCTGTGTTTAGACGTATATTTCGAAATTCAAAGTCATAGCCTGGTGAAAATTTGCATACTACATTTCAGTATGGTGTTAAATTTATTGTAATATGTTTTGTTAATTAGTTGATTTTGTTATGTTTTGAGCCTGAAGAACGAATTTTTATTTTCATTTAATACGTCATTTACTAATTTGAAATTCTCCCGCATGGTGGCATTTGCTTAATGAATATCAATGTACGTTGTTTGGCTATGATAGAACGAATAATTTCGCTGAAGCTTGTCACACTTTATTTTTCAATAACAATAAGGGGTCGTCCATACGTAATGAACTAGGGGGTAGAGGGGGTTCTTTCTGATGATAGGGAGAAAGTGGTTTCCAAAAATGTGACGGAATACGGAGCGGAATCCTAATGCAGAGTTGTCCCGGTGCCGAGTTATCCTGGTGTCGAATTGTCCGGTGCCGAGTTGTCGCGTACTGCTTAAGTACTATAACCATAGTAACAACAATTCAAACGCATTGTATTTGACCAAAGATTAGTTAATTATAATGAATGAATGAATGAATCCGGGTATCATTCCTGACGGAATATAACCACTTCTGACGAAGCCTTCGCAATCCTTATTTTGAGGTGGATTACTCCTCATCGCTTTCCATTCTTACAGGTGTCTGTGTGTTTTCGCCTCGCTAACGATCTTCTTCCATTCGACCCTATTACCGCACTTCATCCTCCAATTCTGTATTCCCATCCTTTTCAAATCTTCATCCACTCCATCCCACCATCTAATTCTTGGTCTTCCTCTTCTTCTCTCACCAGATGGTTTCCACTCTACTACTGCTCTTACTGTTTCCTTTTTATTTCTTCGAAGTGCATGTCCCATCCATCTTATTCTCTGGGCCTTAATGCATTTCACTACGTCTTCATTGTTCATTATGGTTCTCAATTCTGCATTTGTTCTTATTCTGAGTTCATTTCCACATAACTTCACGGGGCCTACTATTTTTCTAATTACCTTGCGTTCAAATATCCTCAAATTTTCCTCTTCATCTCTTGTAAGGCACAGGGTTTCTGCTGCGTACATAAGTATAGGTTTTATCAAGCTCTTATATACTCTTATTTTGGTTCTTAGACTTATATTTCTGTTTACCAGCAAGTATTTATTAACATAAAACGCTTTATTGGCCAGTTGTATTCTTTCATTCACTTCTTCATGTATTTCACTTCTACTGTTTATCATGACACCCAGATACCTAAAGCTGTGGACTTCCTCAAATTTGTGTTTACTTGTGTGGAGACTTAGTAACCTGCCTTTTCGCCTACTGCTGCATACCATGTATTTGGTTTTCTTCTCGTTTATTGTCAGGCCCATCTCGTTTGCATGTATGTCCATTTTTTCCAAAATTTCCACCACTATTCTTTTTGTCCTTGCCATGATCACAATATCATCTGCGTAAGCTAGTACTTGTACTTCTTTCGTTGCTATTGTTCCTCTGCAATTAACTTTCCTCATGATATACTCTATGGCCAGGTTGAACAGTTCCGCCAACAATGAATCTCCTTGTCCGACCCCAGCGTTGATATCAAAAACGTCTGTCTCTCCATGTTTGGTTTTGACTGTTGCTAGCGTGTTTGTTAAAGTCATTTTCACCATTCTTACTAGTTTTTCTACTGTTTACGGAGTCAAAAGCCTGCTTAAAGTCAATGAACAGCAGATGCAGCTCCATGTTGTGTTCACAGAACTTATGTGTTATCTGTTTCATGATGTGTATCGCATCCACTGTCGACTTCCCCGCTCTAAACCCGTACTGGTACTCGCCAATCGTCTTCGCAGTATGTTCCTTCAGTCTTTCCAGTATCAAGGATGACAGTATCTTATATATCATTGGCAGCAGCGCTATTCCCCGATAGTTGTCGCATTCTTCTATTTTGCCTTTCTTATATACCGGCACTATTTGACCTATTTCCCACTCCTTCGGAATCTTTTCATCCTTCCAAACTCTTTCCATTAGCTCATGTATTCTTCGTTTTAGGATTTCTCCTCCATTTTTTATCATCTCCAAACAAATTCCATCGTATCCAGGTGTTTTTCCATTCTTAGCCTTTCTTATCACATTAGTCACTTCCTGGTAGGTTGGTACGAAAATTGTGCTCTAACCAAATCTTGCAAGAAAAATAATGGTTGAAATTTTTAAAAAATACGGTTGACGTCTCCGAGAATTTTCTGAGAAAATCCCCCTAATACATTTTATTGAATTTAAATTACGAAGTTTGCTCTACGATCTTACCCTCCTGCAAGCATTTATAGAATACCCCCCCCCCCATTTTTAACATTTCATAAGCAGTTTTATTACATTTTTGAAAATGAACGTATTCGACCACGGATATCGCCCATTTTTTGATATTTTTTACCATACTCGTATCTTCCAATAGAATGTTTAAACTGTGGATTATGAAATAATAAATTCCTAAGCTAATTTCTGCTAATAATTCTTCAGTTGTATGAAGGTGATTTTGTTTTGCAAAGGCATCACAATGCGCATGTTTTCGCAATTTTATACGCGAATGCAGGGCCGTCTTAGGTCTATTCTGCGCCGGGGTGCGGGACTCAGCCTGCGCCCTCGTTTTTTTTTTACACTGCAGCGTGGCACGCGACCGACGACACACTGCAGTATGAAAGGGGTCCTAGTCAACCAAGAAAACACAATACACGTAATTTTGATAATTTATTTATTTATTACTCTAAAAAACAAAATTAAACTTAAAACATCGATTACTAAATATCTATTTATTACATGTACATACACATACATCAAACAAACTCAATTTTTCTTGCTTTTGAGTTGGCAAAGATTTTAATTAAATCATTTATTTTTATATCAATTTTGGATTCTATACTTATAATGGCTAAGTTTGTCAGTCTGTCTTGGGTCATGGTTGAACGAAGATAATTTTTTATTAATTTTAATTTTGAAAAGGATCTTTCACCTTCTGCTACTGTAACAGGCAGTGTTAAATATATACGCAGAGCTGTTGAGATATTGGGAAATGAGGAAATTAAATTATTAGAATATATATAGCTTAAAATATCAGTGGGAGTACTTGTTGATGCATTGGGAAAAAATATTGGCAACAATTCTAATTCATTATATAAATCCTCCCCGTCAATATCAAATCTATTTTTAAATGTTAGTTTTTCTTGGAGCCGATAACACTGAGATTTTGACAGAACACAATTCAGTTTTTTCACTCTTCCAAAACATTGAATGCTGGAATACTGAACATATAAATCTATAAGACTTTAATTTGGCTATTAATGAACTCGCTATGTTTTTTGTGTCGCTGTCATACTTGTTATTTGTAAAAAATATAGTATAATGCATCGTAAATTTTTTCCATGTTAAAACGGAGTGCTCTAAGAGCATCAAATCTACTTTCCCAACGCGTATTTGAAAGAGGTTTTAATGTCGAAGTAGGTATCTGTTTCATAATTACATCCCATCGTGATGTGGATGCTGAAAAAAATGCATAGATTTCTTGGACAATACAGAAAAAGTTTGTAATTTCCAATGAGCTTTTAGCGGCGTCATTTACTACTACATTAAGGGAGTGAGCAGCACACGGTACGTAAAAAGCACGAGGATTCATGTCCAATATTTTTTTTTGGAGGCCTATAGTTTTCCCCCTCATATTGGCCCCATTATCATATCCTTGGCCTCGCAAATCATCTAATTCAATATCGCATGATTTTAAGAAATCTAACAAATATGTCGCCAACCCTTGTCCGGTAGTATCAGTTACAGGTAAAAAACCTAAAAAATGTTCTCGTACCTCAGCGCGTTTTGTCGATGGATTTAAATAAATAAACCTCACAATAACAGTAAGTTGTTCTTGGTGTGAAATATCAGGTGTGCAATCTAGAATTACAGAGTAGTATTTACATTGCTTCAGAAGACTAATTATAGTCGTTTTAATTTTTTCAGCAATTATACTAATCAGTTCATTTTGAATGTTATGACCAAGATAATGTGGCATGCGATGCTGAGCTCTTTGAATTCGAGCAATGTGGTCTGATAGTGTACTATCAAAATTAGATATACTCTCCACCAACTTTAAAAAATTACCATTATTTGGGTCATACAACTTCTCGGTTGTGCCCCTAAATGCTATATTTTGACCTGCCAAAAATTTTATAATTTCGATTATCCTTTCTAAAACTGCCGTCCACCTCTTTCTTTCGCGGTCTACTTCAGTTTGATTTACCGAGTCTACTGTTTGCCCTTTCAATAAGTCATTTTTTAGATCCAAATATTTTTTTAAAGAACATATGTGCCCTGAACTTTTTTCATGTCGTTCTATATTTTTCGACAAATGCCCCCAGTCTTTGTAACCAGTGGGGGCATTAAATGCAGTGACATTATTATTAAAAAGCTTACAGTGAAAACAAAATACAGAATCAGTAGATGTGGAATATACAAGCCAAACTCGATGAATAATTTCGTTGTTTTGTAACTTTTTACTGTAATATGTATCTGAAAACGACCTCATGTTACTATCTGAAGGATAGTTGGTTTTTTTTATCTGAATCGGTCGACGTTCTGTTAAAAATAATCTTAAATTATCGGGTATTACTTGCGGACAGAGAGCAGGATCATTCGCGACATTTTCACAAAATCGTACATCTGGTTCTGTTGCTGGTTGGTTAACAATTGGAATTGGTTCACTTGGAGTAAGCGAGCCAGGCGAGGTACTGGTACTAGTATGAGCTGGAACTTGTGAAATACTCGTAGAAGTTTTCTCTTCCAAGTTGACTGTCTCTTCTAACTGTCGGGTGGATGTTGACGAAGATGTACCTAAAAAAACATAAGATAGTCAACAATTTGTGTAACCAAGTGTGGTAACAGGGCCACGCAATAATATTTTAGGACATTAAAAACAGCGCCTTAAAGTTAAGGCGGACAAGCGGGCATAGTCTAATCCGTTAGTCCGGGCGAGCGCGCTCAATGTGGAATTGCCGAGGAGCTTACGCACGCTCTATGCGCAAACAGTAAGAAATTAAAATACTTTAGTTGCGATTGGCGGATCTCGCCTGCGGCTATTTCATGAAAAAACATAATTCATAATCCGCAAAAACAAATCACAAACACACAAGCCATATAAGTACAGATATAAGTACAGACAGTCCACTCCACTGTTAGACATGAGCCTCCAAAACTATGGGGTTATTTATTGCCATAATCTCCACGATTGGAACGCGTGTTGGACATATCACACAATACAAAAATTTAACACAAGGTCTGAGAAGGTATGTATTTAAATAAATATTGCACCGGCCGGGATTCGAACCCGAGACCTTTGGCACAAGAGTGATTGTTAGTTACTAACCATTGCGCCTTCCGGTGCGCAATCCGCAAAAAACAATTAATTAGATATTGTCATAATCATAAAAACCTACTTTATTTAAGACTCATTACTAATGAGTCTTAAATAACTGTATACCTAATGTATACCTAATGAGTCATTAGGTATACAGTTACAGGTAACTTATACAAAAAATAAGAAGTGTAATAATAATAAGTAGGTAGGAACTTAGGGATCGAACCCAGGCAGGATACACCAGCGACTTCTGTCACTGATTTATGCCACTTCAGATGTTTTATTTATGGTACCAACTGACTGAACTTACCAGGTCGAAAGAAAGAGTCAATCGGAGAAGTTAGCTTTTTAATTTTTTCTTCTTTCTCCAGTTTCCTTTTTCTATTTTGAGCACCCGAGGATTTCTTTTTAGCCCCTGATTCGGCCATCTACAATAAAATCAAATTTCAATTTAGTATTTAATTTTTCTTTCTTTATTCTACATAAAGTAAGTAGTTTTTTTATCAATCACTAACATTAAGAATTTGTATTTTTGCAATTATAAACAAATAAACAAAACAGTCATGACTCTCTCTCATAAACAAATGATGTGATGATGATGATGTGATGATAATGATTGTAATGTACCTAACACTAACACTTAAAAAATAAAATTGACTTACCTTTATATTTTTTCTCTAAGAACTTCCGTGCTAATTCGCCGGTTGTCGCAAATGAAATGAGCTAACGAATTCAATTACTTAAAAGAAGAAATCAGATCAATCACTGACCGACACTTACATAGGCGCCGCGCGCCGCGCTGTAAATTCAAATGAACTTACACCTAATTGTAGTGATTTAGAGATCATTTCTCTTTAAGTGCGAGCGCCCGGACGGATATGTCAAAGGACGCAACAGACGTACAGGTGCCGCGCCGCGCGCCCATTTCAAGTGAATGAACTTACACTTTATTGACTTAGACTTAGAGATCATTTTGCTTCAAGTGCGGGCGACCGGGCGGCAACGTGTCAAACGTACATACATACACTCTCTTTGGATTAGAGATTTTGCCGCGCGCGTGTTGTATTAAATAAAATTGTTATTTGTGTAGTGTAGTAATGCGGTATGACAAGCGCCGAAAGCGTAATAAAAGAAAAAAAAATATTATTGTTGATGACTATTTTTTTTTTGCTTGCGCATACATATTTGTCGTAAGTAACAAGTATATAAAACTGTGCAATGGCGTTAAGTTCAATGAAATATCCAAAAATTCAGCGCTCGACAGGCGCCCCCGGGCGCTCCGCGCCCGGGTGCACCGCACCCCTTGCACCCCCTGGTAAAGACGGCCCTGCGCGAATGCCACAGTCAGGCGATGTTGTTTACATCAAAGCGCACTTATCCCACTTCAATGATTCACCTGGAAAAAAGATTACTTACCTTTATTTCGTTTATGTCCTGACGAAGTCAAATTAAGGAAACTGTTCGTGAGGAAAACTGCCATTGATGGTTTGAACAACATCTACACCCCTTTAAGTTTTTCCTATTTTGAGGGAAATTCAAATTAGGTTGTTCAGATTTTAATTAACTTTTTGATTGCTAAATTATAATAAAAAATAATAAGTCAGAAAACGTTTCTTGCTACTTTTATTTACATTGTGTATTCAAGAGGTTCTTATGACCTCATTATTCAACCACAGGTTAAGTTGTGCCTCTGCGCGGTTGAATCTTGTACTTGGTGATTTTGTACTTCAGGCGTTATTTTTTTAATTTAATTTAGAAAAAAGTTCATTTATGTCTTTTTTAGAACTCTCACCCTCATCTACCGGCAGATAGTAGTTCATTAAGAAAGAGGATGAATATATTATAAGGTAAAACATTACAACAAAGTTTTAAATAAAACATTTCTATATTTATTTTCTAAATTTGTGGGGTCCTAATACAAAACAATTTGTATATTTTAAGTAAATTAAAAATTAAGCTAAATTTTATTTAAGTATAACAATTAGAAACCGTTTGTTTCACTGAGTATTGCAGTTGTTCTTATTTTACGTATATAAAAGTATACAATGTAAGGCAAGTTTGCTATATTATTAAAGGTAAAATTAAGTACTAAAATTAAGAGAAAGAAAACACGTACCTACGTATATACAAACAAAAACAGACCAAAAATTGAATAAAACGTTCAAATAAAAGTAAGTACCTACCTACCGATACTTCTTTAAAAAAATAACAACTTAAGGGAGAGTGCAAAAACAAAACATTTCGCTATTTAATACTTTTAAAAATGTTACACTAAACCAGCATCCTTTGCCATACCATAAAATATCGAATCCCTATTTTGCAATAAGTGAGGAGGCGAATCAAATTCGACGATGTATCCCTTATCTAAAACAATCACTCGGTCAGAATCCATGATTGTGTTTAATCTGTGTGCAATGGTAAGAACGGTGCAATCAACGAATTCCGTCCTAATAGTTCTCTGAATCAAATCATCTGTTTCTAAATCGACCGCCGCTGTTGCTTCGTCCAATATCAAAACTTTCGTTTTCCTCAACAGAGCCCTGCTCAAACAGATCAACTGTCTTTGCCCCACGGATAAATTCTCACCGCCTTCGGTCACTTCGTGATTCAAACCAGACGCCAAACCTGCAAAATATACAAATTTGAAGTTATGTTTACTTACGCCCGGATTCATAGTCGATACGTAAGTAGAAGTATTTACTTGAGGGTCCGTTTTGCATTTCATAGTCGTAAATTCGATACTTGAGGGGCGGGGTTAATTGGCAAAGTAGTGACAGTTGCTATAGAAACTTATTAAAAACCGCTACTTGAGTACTAGTCAATACTTAAGTGTCGAATTTCGATTTCATAGTCGCATAACCGATACTCAAGGGGCGGGATTACTTGGCAAAACTCAAGTATGGGTAGTAGGGTTACTTGTGTAACGGATAAATTGCGAACTAGTACAAATGGCTTGTTAATAATTATTATTATTGTCAAATATGCTAAAAACCAAACAAACATCGCATTATTTGTTACAAAATATACAGGGTGTCCCCGTGGCCGTGGAGAACCTTTGAGGTGGTGATAAAGGACACTTTTCTAAGACAAATTTTCAAATAAAATTTTTGCCCAAGTCCAAACCCTTGGGGGTACCTCCCTTTAAAGCAATTTTTTGAATTTCTGATTTCAAACGGCCATATCTCCGATATTATTGATTTTTTAAGGTTATAATGGATTAGAACTTTTTTAAAGATCATTCGCTTGTCTACAAATTAGGTTATAACCACTTATCGTCTAGAATCAACGGATTTCGAGTTATAAATTAAATTAAGGGAAAAAATGTTTAAAAAATTCAGATTTTCTTTTTTTTAATTTTCTTGCGAACCCCGTATCTCTTAAACGAAACGTCTAAGAGAAAAACTAACGGCCCAAACCGGATAGGGAATTTAACGGGCTACAACTTTCGTCAAATAAATTTTTTTGGGCAACCAACCGTTTTCACAGAAACTCTGAAAATAATGAACAAGGTGTAGGTAAAAAATATAAATTCACATACTAATTACTAACGAACGTAAGAGAACGTCTATACGAAGCTATGCAAGAGATGAATATATCAGTAAAGCTGATACGACTTATACAGATGACGATGAGAAGATCGAACGCAGTAGTCAGGGTAGGAACAACTGAAACCAACAACTTTGAAGTTAACGGAGGAGTAAGACAGGGCGATGCGCTGTCGGCGACCCTCTTTAACCTCGCAATGGAGAAAATTATAAGAAATTCAGACTGTGGAGGAACTATACGAACAAAGGAAGGTCAAATACTTGCATATGCGGACGACTTAGTGATTAGAAAAACAAGCAACAACAATGGGACTGAAGATAAATGAGAACAGAACTAAATATATGAACTGCACTAAAACAGAAAGAAGGAAAAATGTATTAATGGTAGACGGACGAGTGTTCGAAGAGGTTCAAAAGTTTAAATACCTGGGAATACAGATAAACAGTACTAACGAGCGATCAGAAGAAATAAAAGAGAAAATACAGACAGGATGGAAGGCGATATATGCGAACAAAAAGATGCTTAAATGCAAAAGCCTGGCTATAAGAACAAAAATAAGAATCTACAAGACCTTTATTAGACCGGTATTGACGTATGCCTCAGAAGTGCTAAACCTGACGACAAAGGAGGAAGAGAAACTGAGGGTGTTCGAAAGAAGGGTGATCAGAATAATCATGGGACCAAAGAAAACAAACGAAAATGAATACTAAATAAGAACAAATAGCGAGATAACCAAGACCTTTGGAAATGAAGACTTGGTGAGATGTATAAAGTCGCAAAGAATAGCCTGGCTCGGACACCTAATGAGGAAAAAACCTGATAGTATGTTGAGAAAGATCACGGACTGGAGGCCGAGCGAAACAAGAAATAGAGGAAGAATCAGAGCGAGATGGATTGACGAGGTGGGGGAAGATCTTGAAACCATGGGAGTAAGAGAATGGAGAAAGAAGTGCAGTAACCGGAATTTATGGAGAAGAGTAGTGAAGGAAGCCAAAACATGCACAAAACTATAAGTGATGGAAAGTTTGGAAAATCAGGAGTAATCCACCTGGAGAAAAGGATTGTAAAGACTTCCAAAACTAGGAAGTAGGCATATTCCTTAGGAATGGACGCCTTTATTATTATTCGACCTTATAAAAAAAGAGGAAAAAAAATATGACGTTGAAACGTTGGATTTATTAGAGCTACCTCTAGAAAATGTTTTATGAGACGCAAATGATCATTACCTTGTTAGCATAATACGCCCTGTTACCCAGTTGCACTCTTCTTTTTAGCTCTTCATCTCTGTTACTATATCTTTTGATTTGAACTCCCAGGTAAATAAAGGCACTTCTTCGTATGTTTGATTTTCTATTATTATGTCATTTCTACACCATGCTTTTCTTCTGTCGCATTTCATGTATTTTGCCTTATTCTTGTTAACAAGGAGCCCCATTTCCTTCGCTGCATTAACCATTCTCTTGAACATTGTCATCATTTTAGTACACGATCTTGCCATAATCAGTACATCGTCCGCATATGCTACTATTTGACCTTCTCTCGTTGTTATTGATCCATGTTCACCTATTGTTTTTATTATTTTTTCTAGTACTATGTTGAACAACGTCGCTGACAACGCATCGCCCTGTCTCACACCACAATTTACTTCAAAAAAGTCTGTTTCATCTTCTTTTATTCTAACGCATGCTGTGGTATCTTCCAATGTCATCTTTATTAATCTTATTAGTTTAGCTGGTATTTTCATCTCTTTCAATGCCCTGTACAATTCTTTCCTGTTCACTCTGTCGAAGGCCTGTTGGAAGTCCACAAACATCATATGCAAATCGATGTCAAATTCACGTGCCTTTTCCATAGTCCGCTTCCCTCCATCTTTCAGGCATTTTTTCCTCTCTCCAGACTTGCTTCACTGGATCGCACACTCTTGCTACCCCTTCCTCTCCACAGCATCCTACGAACTCCGCGTTTAATTCGTCCCTCCCCGGTGCTTTTCCATTTTTCATTCAACCGATAACCTCTGCTATTTCTTCGCTTGTCGGCAATAACACTTCTTGTTCGTCGTTTTCTATTACATCTTGTGTATCTTTACGTTCTTGATTTCCGTTCAGTAGTTTCTGGAAGTGCCCCATCCATATTTGCTTTATTTTCTCTTTTCCGCCCTTCATCTTTCCCGTTTCATCCTTCATGCCTCTTAGCGTGACTCTGTTACTTGTTTTATGCTTCCTTATCAACTGGTAAAATAATTTCGCATTATTGTAGGTACTTGTTATTGGTTTCTATTTCCTTCATTTTGTCAATCATCCATGCATTCTTCTTGATCTTGTATAACTTATCTGCGCTCATTGACAATCTTTTATATTCTTCTTGCTCTTCCCTTTGTCCAGTTCTTAACCACTCCAACCTACTCTCTGCTTTTTTCCTTTCCTTTTAATTAAAAGATATAATATAACAAAGAATGCCCGGGAAGCTGAAAGTCTGAAAAAAATTTAAAAATGTGGAGCGGAGCAAGTCTGAAAATTTGTGTTTTAAGTATAAGATGAAGGATAAAAACCATCTAACATAGTATAACTTTAACTAAATACTTATAATCGGCATTAATATTAACAATTTACTGACGATAATTAGGTAACAATTTATTCAAATGTTGTTTGGCCGATTTGCCGATTTTCGTGGCTAGCTCTGCGAGGCGCGCGGCCTCGCTGTCGGCCTCCCAATTGTTTATGGGCTTACCGACCGGTTTTTACAACATTTAAGGATTCCATGGTCGAGTGTTGGTTTGCATGTGAGATCTCGGGTTTCTTTGGTCCGGATTTGGCATCTCAACGGTGAAGCGAACCCGAGTCGGCCTTCGGCCTCCCGATTGCTTTTAATTATACGGGTCGGCCTCCGATTTACTTTCGCATATTGCGGATCCGACATCCCATTGCATATCCGCGGTACAAATTCAAAATTCGATTTGGCGACAAATTTCGGCCTTAAAAATAATTTTCAAGGTCACGTGTCTTGGAACAAATTAAAGCCAACGACGGTGTCTATCGAGAACTTTAATTTGGGCAATTTTGTAAAATTTCTAAAATTCGCTTTAATGGCCGTAACTGCGCCCTCGAAAAAGATTTCAAGGTCAAAATGAAAGTGCATTTAATAACTGCGCAAGGGCAATAAGATATCGCACATTTCAAGTTGTCCCAGATCTGGGGTAACCGTCGGAAGGACACGTAAGCGTCATCGCGCTGTCGCACGAAAAACATCCAAAGACCTAATCGAGGTCGCCTAACAAATCTGCACACGATAAGGTCATTTGACCTTGTGGTCTTAATAAAAACAGCGACAACTTATTTAGTTACCTGTCCAATACGATCTAAGACCTACGTGATGTTTTGCGAAAACGCGAATCCAAATTTGAGGCCGTCGCGATGCGATTCATAAATCGAAATTTTAATCTCCACCAAAAAGGTTGAGGTTTGAAATCGAAATTTTTCAAAATTTGCATTTCTGCAATTTGCCGGCTTATCGGACGTCCGACGAAAAAAAGTGTTACATTCGAAAAGGCGGGGCTCGAAAAATGTCGCCCGAAACCGTTTTCCAAATTAAAAATTTTTTCGTGGTAGTCACGCCAGGACGGCATCGCAAAAAACGGCGAAAAAAATTTAATTAAAATCGTCGGCTCGCTTAGCGGCCGTAACCGATCTACGTATTTTTTTGCAGAAATGCAAATCAAAATTCTAGCGGATCCAAATGAGATCAAAAAATCGTAACTTTAATCTGAAAATAAGGGAGGTGGGCGAAAAAAACGCGTCCCCCCCCTCCTAAAACTGGACAAAATTTCAAAAATTTGTTTATACCAATTGTCCGTTTTCGCCGCTCCCACCCCTCTCGAAAATTTGAGTTCGATCGGACGAAAACCCCGGAGGTAGATACATAAATCGACACCCCCAAGGAACAAAGCCGTAACTCATTTTTACCTATTTTGCAGGAGAGCCAATTGAAAGTTTCAAAAAGTTAAAAAAAGCGATAAAAACGCTGAGTTACAACTTTGTTCCACTGATTATCTCTGTAAATATTTGTAGTAAATAAAAATTTTTTTTACCAAAAGAAAGATATTTTTGTCAGGATTACAGTGGTAGTCATAACTCAAATTTGTCGTAACTGGAGTTACGGCTTTGTTCCTTGGGGGTGTCGAAATACGAAAAACCGCGTGGAGCCGTTTTGCCGAGCGCCCGAAAAAAATTTCGAAAAAAAAAATTGTTTCGCCCCTCGAGCACCGCCCGGAGCTGCCCGTAAAATTTCAACTCTCCAATGTGAATTTTGAAATTTTGTGACCACTTTGAACCGCCATTTCACCCCCTCCGTTACGTCCCATTGAAAAACGGACAATTTTCCCGTTCAATCCTCGTGAAACCACATGGGTATGCAAAATTTCAACTCTCCACGACCCCCGTAGATATGCTTTGTAAACGGTAAGTCAGTGAGTGAGTGAATGAGTGTCAAGGTCAGTTTTATATATCTTTTAATTCGGCGATTCTTGTCGCCTAAATATATTATCTATGTGTTTGTGCGGCTTTTAGGCCTCACAAGGGTTGCTTTAAAACATGCTCACCAAAAATAAAGATATCCTATTTAAAATTTCGATTTTTCCCATTTAAGCAGGGGTTGAAATCCGAGTCTACAGGCAAATTTATAAATTGAAATTTGAAAAATAATTTATTTATAGTAAATATATCATACAAATAACATAAATTTAAACTTTAATGATACTTCAAATATGTTTCTAACAAAAAAATGGTATCATCAACTTCCATCTCAACCATGTCCAGTTTCTTCGATTTGTAAGAAATTTTATTTAACAATTCGTATTCGGGGGGCGTAATCATGTCTTCAATATCGGCCAATTGTTCCTCAGTTGCGTTTTGCGCTCGCATTGCAAGCACAATCGTATCGACCCTTCGCTTTTTGTCTATAATCTGTTTATTTAAATTTCGTTCGTTTTCTTTTCGAGTCACCCCTTTGTACAAAGCCATGTAACACAAATCCAGTATTGAATACACGGTGGTGTCTAATTTTGTGTAAAATAAAACATTGGATCTGCTCGAAGAGATTGTACTTAAAGTAGGTTTCTTCATATCGCTCATGAATATAAAATTATTTTCCAACAACTCGTATATCAACAAGTTTATGTCTTTCGATGGAAGCATCACTGTAGTTACGATTTGGTCAATTTCGATGTACTTCTCCCGTACAATGATGTTGTAAATTCGATTAGCTTCAGGCCCAAACCGTTCTTCGATCAAGTAGCACACAATTTCGTAGGCGAAGAGCTTCATTATTTGTTTCATTTCGATTCGGTAGGAACCGCCACCTACCGCGCCAACTTTCGTGATGATTTCATTCGAATGGTCCTCTTTAAAAAAAAATTTAATATTAAAGAAGCTCAGTAATATTTTAGTTAATATTTTACATATGTTTAAGTCATTAGGCAAGTCATATTAGAATTTTAAATCAAGAGTCAAACCTGAAATGAAATAAACAATAGTTTCGCAATAGTTACATGAAATTCGAGACCGGACTCGGTTTGCAAATAATTCAAAAATCTGGAAAAAAATTCACCCCGCGATCTTGTGTTTAAAATGATGTGTTTAAAAGGAACAACTTTGTGGTAAATTAAATTTCCTGCAAAAAGTCCATTGCATCATATTATATTTCATTTTGATAGCTTATATAATAAAAAAAATCTAACGTTCGGGTAACGAAAATATAACTTTTGAAAGAATGGTTATGAACGATTTACAATCTTTCCAAAACAAAAAAAATATTTAATTTTAGCCGAGTAACATACCATCTATTTAATTGGCGAGCCCAAAACGTGTGGCATCTTTCATTGGCAATCTAACATGGACATTTGTAAAATTTTTCATTAGAAAATTGATTATTTAAAATTTTAAAATTAATACGTAAATTGAAGGTCGATGTGAAAATTTTATCTTACATTGCACTTTCAAGCGTGGCGTTGGTGATAGGAAGAGATTGGCAAACCAAATAGTGGAGAGGCGCATTGAAACGAACCATAAGTTTGGTTTAAATAAATAAAAAGAATAAGTGAAAAGTAAAGGTGAGTTTTATTGGAAAGTTTGATAAATTTTTGAGTGATTTAAGAATAAATTAATAATAATAATTCCGAATAAGTTCACCGGTATTCTCAAGGCTTTCCATCTAACCGATATACAAGTTCGGATTTTTGGCCATCGATCGGTGCCAATTGCGTCGAAATCCATGGTGTAGTTAGTTAGAAAGTACTCTCCTTGCCGCGCGGAGCAAGCCTTTGTACTCTCTCCGCCACCCCCAAAAAACCATCTCAAATGTAAAAATTGTGTACATCCGACTTACATTAAACTTCCTTTTTATTAACGTGCTCCCTAATAAAATCTGAAATTACCTCATATGAATATTTAAATGCCATATCAGATTACTTAAGTTTAAAGTTCCTTTGGCTTCCGGTCGACTAGCCGGTAGATGTGAGTGTGGATGATAATTTAGAACTTCGAATTTTCTTAGAAATCATTAATTTCATGACAAGTACACTTTTTCAAGAAGTGGTCTTAAATTTTGTATAATAACTTTTGTTTTTTTGAGACTATTTATAACGCATTTAAATTGATAATGATTGAATATACAGGGTATCCCCGCGACTAACGCAAATATACTCTTTTATGAGAAAAATTGTTGTCTAAATCCAAACCTAAGGGGGGGCGTTAGGCCCTTTTAAAGCAATTTTTCTTATTTTTACTTTCAAAAGACCATGGCGACGAAATTATTGGTTTTCTGGTGTTGGCATAGTTTAGTGCTATTTAATGAGCGTGAAATTATCTACGAACGAGATTATAACCCTTTATTGCCTAAAATCATCGGATTGCAAGTTATGGATTAAATGAAGTACAGAAATGGTACAAAATTTCAAGTTTTATTTATTTATCTTAAACCCTGTATTTTTAAACGAAACACATGTTGGAAAAAATAGGATATTTAATGGGCTACAATTTTACTTTAGTAAACTATTTTGAAAAACCAAATAAAGAAATAGCGGGAATCGGTGGGTAAACTATATCGAACCTACGCGCTTGCAAAATTTCAAGTGTTTATTTAAAGAAAATTTTTGTATTAAAACTAGTTTTTCTGTAAAATCTATAATTTGCAAGTTATTCTCGAAAACTTGATGGCCTATAATGAACAAACGAACCACGATGTAGTTCTATACTTGGGGTATGTTGAATGATTTAAAAAAATGTTAAAAATGGGGGGCTCCAGTGAAAAACAGTTCTGTTTTTAGTTTTTAAAGGAAATTACAAACGGAAAATTTATTTTATAACCGGCACAACCTTGGAACAACCTGGCACAACTATTTAAATTTTAAAATTCGAAAAATGGGAGATCAACTTCACGGACACTAAGCAATTTTGGTGTACAATGGGGTGCCGACAAAAAAATTAGTAGTGTTTTTTTAAGTAAATACGATCATGTGGTTAGATTTTTCTAAAAACAGTTCATTTCGATGTCATTAAATAATTATTATTATCAAGCTTTACCATTCCATACGGAATATTGCTACTCTGCTTTTTCTGCAAAGTTTTACGATCCATTTATTGAGGTGGATAAATCCTCTTGTTTCTCTATTACTTTCAACTAATTTATCCACAGATTGTTGATGTTCACCGAAGGGCCTCGCTAAGAAATTCAGTCAAGTTCGCAATTTGAACCCACAATTTCCGCGCTGTAACTCAACCAGCGATCACACCAAGCCACACAGAAGTGGCTCATTTCAATGTAATTAAATAATAAAATTCTAATAAATTTGAAGTATTTATTCAATATGTGACGTCGCGCGTCGTCACTAACATTAATTAGCAGATCTTGCTTAGAGATGGTGTTGCAAAGCGGCATTTATTTACGATTTATAAAGTGTTTCGAGTTCCAATGTGTAGAAATACGTCTGCAAAAAGTAATACAAAAGTTTTCTTAATGTTCCAGAAGTCGAAAATATTATGAATTACAGCTGTCCTACAATACAAACAATACCGCTTTTTGTCACAAACTGAATAAATAATTCAAATTGATTTGAATTTCATTATTCAATTACATCGAAATTAGCCGCTTTTAGAAAAATCTAAGCAATTGTGTATTGACACGGCAAAGGACATCCTAAGGATCGTATTTACGTAAAAAACACTACTAAATATTTTTGTCGGTACCCCATTTAATTACAATTTTAGCAATTTCTTTGAAATTTTAACAATTCTTCATAGTTTTAGCAATTATCTTGCTAATTCATTCTCAATTATGGCAATTTATGTACAATTTTATTAGTCCATTGGTTATTCCTTAAATTTTTGGTAAATTTAATAATTTATCCTCAATAATGATGTTGAGGTGACTTTTTTTGCAATTTTTGCAAAAAAAACATACAAAATGTTAATCAGATTTATTTTGTCACGGCGATATTCGTGGGGTATTATCAGGGGTGGGCAAAATACATGTCAAATGTATTTGAAATACAAAATACATTTGCAATTTGTATTTGAAATACAAAATCTCGTACATTTATGTGATGTATTTGAAATACAAAATACATTTATTCATGCCCTGTATTCATGTTATATTGTTTATATACAGTACTGTAAAAAAATTGGTAACATTGTGTAACTAAAATTAAAAAAGATAATCCTATAATCCTTTGATTATAGGATTGTAGTTACATTTTGTAACTACAGGGTCTACCAATAAGAAGTTTGTTTTTAAATTTTAAAAGAAACCCTGTATTTTGTATTTTAAAAATGTATTTTGTATTTATGTATTTGAAATACATTATCAAAATACAAAATACAAATAAAAATGTATTTGAAATACAAAATACATTTGCAATTTGTATTTGAAATACAAAATGTATTTCAAATACGTATTTCAAAATATATGTATTTCATTGTGCCCACCCCTGGGTATTATGCGATTTCTCCAAATCTTTAGCGGCAAATATTAATGTTTTATGGCCAATTGCAAATTTATTGAATTTGTCTGGATAATTTTTATAAAGAGGCCAAAAAAAACCTTCACACCGTGAGTGTTCCGGAATTAACTCTTTCAAATCATTTTTCACAAATGTTCCAATTTCATTAAATCGTCTCCACACAGTTTCTCAGTCCGTTAATTAAAAAAATATTTTTAATGAAAATCGGAAAAGTAGTTAACTAAAAAATTCATCTTCACTGTTGAAATGAATGAAGAAAGTTATATTCCAGATGACACAGACTCCAGTCCTGATCACACCAATAAACCATAATATGCCTCTCAATAACGCTAGAACCCGACCCTGGCTATAATATGAATATAATTAACTCAAAATTTAAATAGCTGGGAATTTGGGTATTTCTATGTTCATTTCTTTATATCATTTGTTTTCTTGAAATACCTGCCTGTAAAAGAATTACGGAACGATAGTCGACCGTGGTGCAGTTCCGTCAAAGGAATATTTTTTCATCGATTTCTTATATTACTGCCCAGAATTAATTCAACTATGGACCCGTATGGACGCCCACGAATGTCCCTATACAATAGGTACTATTTAAAATAAAACAAAATTTTCTTACTATGCTCAAAATAATGTTAGAAATCAAATAAATAATAGCTCTGTTAAAAAAACTAACAGACGTTTAAGAATGACGATCGCGGAAATTCAGTAAAAAAAGATCATATAGATTCCAAATTCAAATGAAATGATTTTTTTAAATTCGGCAAATATTATAGAATTTCTAAATCATAAATTAAATTACAATTTATTAGAATTTCTGAAATTCGTTAGTAATTTTAAATGATTAAAATTTGTAGGACACGTGTAGAGGTTGTAAACACAGATGCCAATTGTTTTTCGTTGAAAATTAAGGACTATGGTAGCGAATTTTCTACGGCACGAAATAAATTCATGGTTTGTGCACTCGAAATTGTAAGTAGGTAATTAATTATTATTGTGTTGGTATCTATTTCATTTTTAATGTTGTTATATTTAAGCTGTTGATATGGTAAAAAGTTCCGTGTTTAAATACTTTGGATACCGCTTACAGTTTTAAGAGAAAGTGTTTACATACAGAAGAAAAAATTATGAATTACGCCAATTTTGATGGTTGCACTCCCGAATTTATTAGCATTTCCGATGTTGTTCAACACGAAGAAAATACGCGTGAAAGTGTTTCGCCAAATTTGGAGGATCCAATAACACAAATTATCGAAGGCGATGTCGACATAACCCCGAATATCTCGGAGGATCCGCTAAGTATACCACCGGTAAGTACAAATTTGGAACAACCAGACGAACCTAATGACGAAATCAACTTCTCAAATCCATAATATTTACCATTTAAAATACCTTAAGTGGACATTATGGTCGTCGGAGGTTATAAACCACAATATTTTGGTGATAACTTGGGTCATTTTTTGCAGGATGTCAAGTCATGTTTGTATTCGTGCGATCAATGCCGGGAGAGTTTTGTTCTGCTAAGTGACTATCAGGCTCATTTATCAGTGCACATAAACACTCCAGCCTTCCCGTGCACTTTGTGCGAGCGACGATTTGTACGAAAGGATAAATTGATCCTACACATGAGAATACACACCGGAGAGAAGCCTTTCGATTGTATCGAATGCGGGCGCAGTTTCAGCAGGAAGGATAAGTTAAAAGACCACAGGAAGACGCACACGGGAGAGAAACCGCATCACTGCATTTTGTGCCAAAAAAATTTTTCTAGAAAAGATAAAATGAAGAATCATATGCGGTCGCAACATCAGCTGGCCCTCGTAAACCTGGAAATCAGTGTAGTAAAAACTGAAGTTAAACCGGAACAGAAAGTGTCGGTAAATAATGTAAGGGTGTTCTTAAAATTTATTTAGCCTTTCCAATAATTTGTTTTAACTGTTCGATCGTAAATTGTCATTTAATTTAATTTAATTTTGTTTAGGTTAAGGAACAAACTGTACGCAAGTTTTTGAAGTAAAGTTAAATTTAGTTGTATTTTAAGTGAACTTTTGGTTTAAACATATTTTTATCTAAATGCGAGTAACAAGTGACACTAATATAAATACGAGATTTAAAATGGATTGGAAAAATTTTCGGAATTTATTAGCTTTTAGTAATTTTTTATTATAATCTGCAGTTTTTTTTATGTGTATAAGAATAAAAATACAGGTAATTATTGCCTATCAATATTAATAACTAATCGTTAATTTTAGCAATTGGTAATTTTCAGCAATTGGAAATTTTGGGGTACACAATTTTATGAAGTGGTCACCCCCCCCCTCGCCTTTGCGTCTACATGGTGGTTTCTATCCGTGTCTCCCTGGCACTTGTTGATTTTAATTTCTTTTGTTGAATGAAATAAAAATGAAAGTTTTAAACATTTTTTTACTTTGTTACTGTTAATTACGGAATATACTGCGATGATATACCCAGATCAATTTACTCATATACATGGTCCACTGACAATCAATTTATAAATCAATCAATCAGTATTTTCCACCCTTAGCTGGGTTCAAAATTCATTTTCAAGATAAACCAGACCGAGTTTTTCCCGTAGATTTTGAAAATTTAATAGAAATTAATTTAGGCAGAGAACTAAATGAAATTTTTTTTTTATTATTAAAGGAGTTTTTAAGAAGAATTTAAAGAAGTTCCTCTCGTTACCTTTTGAAACAAATTACGTGAAGAATAACAGTCCGTATATTGTTGCCATTCCAACTTGGCCCAGTTTCAAATACATGAAAATCTAATAAATTTAACTTAACTATTTATAGAAAATACAAATTCTGTTATTCCTTAACGCACTTCGAATTGGTTAATTTGATAGTTACCAAGGTAAAAAAGTATAGCCATAGCAATGGCAGAATAGAAACTTGCCTCATATACCAAGTCCCAAATTCAGCAATTTCCTTACGTATTACCGAATGGTTAATTTTGCAGTTAATAACCTAAAAACGTTTCAATGCGGCCTGTAGGCCGCACGACCATTGCGATCACACACTAGAAATCGCCAATTGTCCGATATTACGCCCAATGAAACATGCTAAAAAAACGAATCTAACCTCTAATTCCTTAAAAGTTTGGAAAGGCTGGTCTACTGTAACATGAATTTTTGAAACTTTTTGGGACTGATTATCTTAAAAACTTTCCTCCTCGAGATGATATGTTGATGACTTTTTGTGCTCAGAACAATGTGCTTTATTGTGAAGAAAAATAAGGTTTTCTGGTTAAAAAGTTGCAGATGACTTCGCAACTCAAAAAAACACGCTCAAAAATGTCAATGGCGCTAAGAAATTATATTTAAAAAAATAAGGTTGACGTGTGCAATGATTTGCTGAGAAAACTATTTTAAAATTGTTTATCGAATTTCTTCCAGACTTGACAAGATCGCTGTATTGTAAACTGGTTTATACTTTTTACGTTTATTCAAAAAATATTTTATTTAGTATACCATATTGATTAAGGGTCAGTTATCAGTTTTTTAATCTCTAGTTAAATTTACCTATCGGATAATATATCTAACATTCGACGTCTTTTCGTCAAATGAAAAGACGTCAAATTTCGCTACCTGTCAGATAAATGTAACTGAATCTTGATATATTATAATGATATATCACAACAACACAATTTAAAAACTATTTTGTTACAATAGCTTAAAAGTAAAATAATCATATACAAAAAATAAAGGAAAAGGAAACGAATAGAAAATAATAAACATATTCCTCTAAAGTGGCGAACACACCGCCGCGATCACGGTAGCGGTGGTGATCACGGTCGTGGCGATCAAACGCAATCTATATAACCTTATGTAGAGATAGTTTCAAAGGTCAAGAACCCTAATCTGCGGGAGGAGGAGCCAAGGGGGCGAAATACATACATATACGAATTTGAGCCTTATGGGTCGATTTTTAGGGTTCTTGACCTTTGAAATTATCTCTACCATTGTACACCAACGCGATATTCTGAATTTTTGCTCGTGTTCGCCCTTGTTTATCCTTAAAGTTTATAAAAGTGGCAGTTCTTTGATATTTGTGTTCAGAAAGGTTTGCCATTTAATCATGAATAAATTAACACTTGAACAACGCTACCAAATTGTAGAAAATTAACATACAATAAAAGTGATGTAAATGCGTTCCATCAAAACAATTGAATCCAGATTTGACATACACGCAATATAATTCCCTGTAAAGAAGAAATACCACTATTCAAATAGTGATAACAACAGCAATATGGCTTAATTCGGAGGTGGACATTCCCCCGACTCGGAGGTGCTCTACAAGTCCACCAAATTCCAAAATAATTACTACTCCGAATGTACAAAATACTTTAAGTGTGGGTAAGATTCTTACTAACTAATATCAATTCGAACGCAAATCAAGTAAACAAACAAATGCACTGAACAAGCATCAATAAACGCTTCTTGCAAACTGTTAAAATCACATCGGTGCTCAGAAATTTTAACTACTAACCATTAATTATTTAAATAATCTTAACTTAAGATCCAGGAAAGTTTAGTTTATTTATATAAAAAAAACAGTTTTCAGGTTATACATAATAAAAAACATAATTTTGAAAACAGTTTTTGACTGTAGTTTCCGTCGAAACGTAAATCTATCCCAAAAATCAGTTTTCAGTTTAACAATCTAACGAATAATCCTTAAAACTTTTGGCACGCTTCGTTAAAAATATGCTAAATAATGGAGGGGACCAATCAAATCAAACGTCAGGGGTTATGTTAGAATGAATACCAGCAAGTAGTAGAATACTATTAGTTAAACAATGTTGTTTCCGGCCCCCTTTGTTTCTAAGTTCAGATATGTTTGATTGAGTTTTTAATTCGCGGTTTAATCTGCGGATTAATTTTATTTAGATTGATCCGATTATCTCGAAGTTCTGTGATCAACATCAGAAGAAGATGATTAGGATGATTTAAAATTTATAGGCGAAACGCCTAAAAATTTATTAGACTATTTATAAAATGTTTAGATTTACATTACCACGATCATTCATTTTTATGCCACTCCTAAAGCAGCAGCTTCCCCACTCACTCTGAAATTTGATATGCAAGTAGCCAAAAGTGTAATAAAGATAATATATTCTTTTGATAATTTTAAATTTTATTGTTTTTCGGGGAGTCTACTCAATTTTCGACCTTAATTATTTACGCAATAATACATTTCAAATTAAAAAATCGTATCTAAGTGAAACAGTTCAGGCAGTTTAAATAATTTATCAAAGATCTAGTAGAAAACAAATTTGAATTATTTTGAAGGGATGTAAAACGTGAACGGAACAATTCAAAGGCAAACAAAAAAATACGTGTATGTTTATTCGTTATAACTTAGAATTACGCCAAGTTTGAGCAAAATCGGTAAGGATCATGAAAATAATTGCAAATAATTAGTTGATTTGATATGGAACCTATAAATATTAACAATTTTTATTACCCACTAAAATGATTTTTATATTATTTCATTTTTTATTTTCTTATTTTACAATGGTTTTAGAACTTAACATAGCTTTGTGAGTTAAGATTATAATAACAGGAGAAAAATAAATATATTATTCCGTATATTTATATTGTAGTACTCTCATCATTATAATTCCGATAAAATAATATTGAATCGCAACAATTTTATTGGCTGGTTGATTGAAATTATATAAAATGCATGCATTAAAAATTATAAGGTTATTAGGATGAAAGGAATTAATTTCTCACGAGCAATAGCAAAATTTATAGCTTGAAAGGTGGGGTGGCACAGTGAATGTCTAAGAGTAAGAATTTCGTCGATGGAAAGGGTATAATAAATTGGAAGAAGATTTTGGAAAATAATTTGAAATGAGATTTTGGAAAATAAAATTTTGGAAAGGACAATAAAATCAGCTAAACAATTTAAAATAAAACCAGTAGGAAAATGAAGTCTGAAACGGTCAGAATAGACTAACGATCAGGAATAAGAACAAACAAAAAAAAGTTAGTAAATTTGCCAGTGTGTTACGTTTAATTAAAACTATTTATCAATTTTAATTACCAAATTAATTATTGTTAGTTATGCATATTTTAAAAGTTCATTGTCGTTGCATAAAGATTATTAATTCATTTATTATAATATGTACCATTCAAATATTGTAAAGGATATTTCATTGGATCAATTAAAAAATTTAAAAAAAAGGAAATCAATTAACTGCATTTAAGAAATGAGGTGAGAAAATTGAATTAGTTTAATTACTCCACCAACAAATTATAACAGCATCAATTCAATTCCACATATTTTATATTAAACTTATAAAAAGAAAATATCAAGGTTTGACATAAAAAAAAAGCCAAATTAATTAAATCTTAGAAAAGGGGCATTTCACATCAGGGAAGCAAGTGGGTAACATAGAATATATAAATTTGATTTCCAATCGTGGGGCAAATCACAAAAGGGAATTTTAATGGGAACATAGCAATACCTACTCGTACTTCAAATTACAATAAATTAGCTACTTCTGAAAAAAGGTTTTTTTTAACCGCTTTTAACTTGAAAGTCACGTTTTTTTATGAAAATAATAAAATTTTCGTTTTGAATAAAATCATTATCAACTTGGCTACCCCAAACTAGTCAATGTGTTCTACATTTTTGAAAGACTCCCAGTGATTTCCCAAATCTGGGAGATTTACCCCCTCGATAAAACTTCGTTCATTTTATAGAAAAATGATTTATCATCCTAATTTGAATGGGGAAAGTTATGCAATGTCAACATGCCCTTTATTTACCTGTGGGGCTCAACTGATGGAAATAGAAGCTTAAACGATTTTCGTTCGAACGACACCAATTTTATTAAAAAAATATCACTTCTTAACTTTCACTTCTTTCATACAAGCATAAATAAGCGAGTTATCGGCAAAAAATCGCGTTGGGGGAGCTAAAACCCCCGATTATGGGGGACGCCGCGCCGGCGTGGGATTTTATGGGACTTCATTAGAACACTCCAATGTACATCTCTGCCAAAATCCTTCAATCCTCTACAGTAGTTTTTCGTCTATAACTCGCTTACTTTCATTTTTAGTGAAAATTATCATCAAATCAAAATTGAAAAGTACAAAATTCTCTATAAAAAATATTAACAAAATTTGCCTACATTATACTAAGTATTTATGAAATAAAAAGAAAATCCAGTGAAAAGAAATGAAAATGGTTTTGAATAATTCTTATTCTGAATAAAAATTTCGTTCACCATCGATGGTGAACAAACAAAACAAGCCTTGTTTTGTAGAGAATTTTCTCCTCTTCAATTTTGGTCCAATGACAAGAAAGGGGATTTTAGGAAAGTTGATTCAAACTCCGCGTTCTTCTTCATTTCCCTTTAACTGACTGTGTAACCGGTAAAAATATCACGTTATCATCGCGATAGTTATTCAAATATATTTAAATTGAAAAGAAAAATACCCACCGATAACAATAATCTCCATATTCGGGGAGGGGGGTATTGCGTTACGTTACCATGGAAACGGTGATTCTGATATACTATGCGTATTTAATATAAGATCTTCAGAAGTTTCCAACGATATTACAAGACCGGGGGGTCTGGGGGGTATGGAATACCCCCCAGGTACACTTGACATTATTCAGAACCATCAAAATTATTTTTCATTGAATCTTTTGGGGGGGCAAATTATAAAAATATCCAGTTAAATGGCATATAAAAAATACGTATAAATAAGCATAAAATAGTGTTTATAACTTTAAATTCTGCATTTTAGTGAAGACATGAATATTCAAATTGCTTTATCTCAAAACCATAAATTTGCACATTCGTCGACGATGTTAAAAAATTAGGACAGTTACAGTGATTTTAGAATTTCGGCTCCTTCTTCATAATTTATAATTTTACTAAAAAACTAAGCCCTTGGCGTAAAAAAAAATAATAGAAATTTATTTATTAAGAATTAAATTATCTACTAAATGGTATGTGTTTCATTAAAATCGGTTAAAAAATTAAGGAGTTACAGCGATAATATTGTGCAGCAGTCAAATGGACTTTACGACGCTCTGCCACCACCGAGGGGCTGGTACCAACGCAATGAGTAATCTACTTTTTAAGGCAAATTCAACAATATATGACACACATTTGTATAATTAAGATTACCACGGGAGGTTTTTTTTTACAGCGCCGTAGCGAGCTCTTCTGGCGCCTGAGGCAAATTTGAATATATGCGCCCCCCTTCCAAAAGATACCTATGATTTTGAAAATTTTAAACTATTATTTATTGGGTTTTGTCGAGGTTTAGCGTCCCCATTGCGATGGCGCTCGCTTAGAGTAATGAAAACAAATGGATGCTTATCAGGAACTCATTTAGGCTGCCGGGACCGGGGGGTCTGGAATACCCCCCAGGTACACTTAATTTATTGCGAAAGAAAAACTTTTACGTCCCTCGGTATTAACCACTTCACCCGATAGTACGCACAGGTGCGCGCAAAATGCATTTAGTTACAAATAACCCGCGGGTGAAGTGGTTACGAAGAACGGTACTGGGATAGCTATGAAAAATATCACCACAAATACCCCCCCCCTTGCCGGATTACAAACAAAAATTGCAAAAGATTCAATGATAAATAATAAATTTTGATGGTTCTGAATAAAGGGAAGTGTACCTGGGGGGGTATTCCATACCCCCCGACCGTGTAATATCAATTTTTATCGTTGGGAACTTCTGAAGATCTTATATAAAATACGCATAGTATGTCAGAATCACCGTTTCCATGGTAACGTAACGGATTACCCCCCCTCCCGAATATAGAGATTATTTTTATCGGTAGGAATGTTTCTTTTCAATTGAGGGGTCTGGAAGTAAAAGGGTTCAAGTGCACTTTTAATAGTTCTGAGAAACATGGCTTTAAAGTTAACTGGAAATTCAAAATTCCAGGAATAAGTTTAGAAAATACAATTTTACGACCCAAGGGGACGTAAAATTTACTAAAATCATTTTACCTCTAAGTTAGGATACCCATTAGGTATGATATTATGCACTTAGATCATTTCAGGTTCAAGTGCACTTGAATCATTTTACTTCCAGACCCCTCAATTTAAATATATTTGAATAGCTCTCCCGCCCAAAAAAATATTCTTATCTTTTTGAAAATTTTAAAATATTATTTATTGGGTTTTGTCAAGGCTTAGCGCCCCCATTGTGATGGCGCCTCAGGCAAATGCCTCAGTCGCCTCATCCTTGCTACGGCGGCGCTGTTTTTTTATACCAAATGCCCCCAGCCCCCATACTAATACATCTACAAATCAAACAGATTCCAGAGGCAATTGGCAACAAACTTCTAAAACATGGACCACAAATCTGATAGAAATGTTGAGATCTCTATACGAAAGATGTGTCTAAAAAAGTACACTCCAAAAGATTGGGGAACCTCTTGTGTAAAAACTATATACAAAAAAGGGGCGGAGGTAAATGTGCCACCAAATGTACCTGACCAGAAAAGGGTACCGGTAAATGTGCCACCGACCAAAAGGGTTCTTTAAATAAACACAGGTATTTGTGCCACTAAGAGTGAAAAAATTAAATTTTTTTTGCCTTCAAATTTTGGGGTGTGCATTCGGTAAGGAGGGTAATCCATCGTCAAAACCTACCCTTACGGGGCGCCGCTGCGCTCCGCTCCGCGTTGCACCCCTCCAGGGCGGTTTTGACTCTGGTTACTAGGCTAAACATACGAGAAGCGCCACACATCAAGAAAACCGGGATAAATGAAACCGGGATGTGAGAGACCCTCGAAATTGCATTAAAAAGTATAGTTGCGGTATGGGGCAGTAAACTATTACGTTTCACCCCCAAAAAATCGTGTAAAAACAAAAAATAATCGATGTTACATGTAGGAGATGCATCAGGTAGATGCCGTTTTCTCCGGTGGCATAAATACCTGTGTACTTTTAATATCCTAAATTCGTAGCAGGTAGACTAACATTATTGGTGGCACATTTACCACCGCCCCAAAGACGATCAGGGTATAGCGGTTATTCCAATAATAGGAAGAATATCCTCGTGAGTTTTTAGAAATCTGGCGATAGAAGAAATCGAAGAACAAGCAGGGTTCAGAACTGGAAGGTCTATGATTGACAACCTGTTTACTATAAAAAATTGCCCTATAAAAACGGGTAAAACGGAATAAAGAGACGCACATAGCCCTTATTGACTTAAAGAAAGTATATGATAGCGTTCCAATATCCAGTGCGGACAGAAATACAAAAATTCAAAATAAAACCACCTTTGATTAGAGCTATTCACAAGTACTATAAAGATAACTATGCAACAGTGAAGACTCACTATGAATTTGAGTAAGTGCAAATATTTCATTGTAGGAAAGAAACAATGATAATCCTCCCTAAAAGGGAAGATAATAAAAGGGGTGCCTAAATGTAGATATCTGGAAATCACACTGAACAAGGAAGGAAACAGTAATGTCGAAGTAAAAGAAAGAATAATCGAGTGAGAAACTTAATCTTGTGAGAGAAGAATATAAGGAAAGAAATAAAGAAAAAAATATATAAATCCATAGTCCGCAGTGTGATAATGTACTGCACAGAGGTGTAGGATTTAAGTGCAGTAAGCACACGAAAATTGTTGGCCACAGAAATGGACTGCTTAACCCTTTCACCGATTTTACCAAAATTTGGGATTCCAAAATATTTATGCTTAAAGGCATTCAAAATGTTGGGTCAAGGGGTTATTTTATTCTTAAATTTTGGTAAGTTTATGGATTTATTTAGAATCAAGAAAAATAAATTTATGATTTCGAAATTTTAGTAATAAAAAAATTAATCAGTATTTAAAAATTTTTAAATGGGAAATAAATTGATAAATCTTTAATTACGAGGACCATTGTGATATTCTTCGAAGAAAATTATATCTTGTATATAAAAATTTATGTGATTTCTTCATTTTTTACCCACAAATTTGTAGGTAAACCGGTGAAAGGGTTTGCGGTTCCACCTTCAAATGCGTATGTAGAACGCATTTTTAGCGTCATGAAAAATATTTGGCAGGACGAAAGAAATCGTCTGAAAGTCGAAATGGTGAAGGCGGAATTGATGGTGATGTTCAACTATCAAATCGTCTGCTTACTGGTAAAACCAGGTAACTGACATAACCATAGTTTTGAGATAATAGCGTTTGAAAGTTTGACGTTTAATAACTAAGCAGTATTAATATGTATTGTGTTGTAATTTATTTCTAAGAAGGATTATAGTTTTAGCAATGTCATAATACTTTAACGTGTAAGCCCCCTTGCGGGGATCAAGGGGGCGGAACCCCTTTGCGAGGCGCGGAGCGCGGATTTTTTCATACGGCATAACTTTCGAACGGGGGGAGGTATCAATTAACTTGTTTTACCATTAGAAAGAGCGCAAAAAACTTAACATGCCGATATATTTAACTCAGTTTCGAAAATTTTGCAGTTACTTGGTTTTACCAGTAAGCAGACGAAATGACTTGTTCAGAGTTTGAAGAATTTCTCAGAACAGATGCAGGAAAATTACTTGTCAAAAATGTTAAAAACGCCTCGTGTAAACAATCCTTTACCCTCGGGCCAAAAAAGTGTCACTTTGCTACCTTGGTGCATAATGTACTATTTTTATTCGCTAGTTTTTATTCCATAGTTTTATTCGTTAGTTTTTATTCGCTAGTTTTTATTCGATACTTTTTATTCAGTAGTTTTTATTCGATAGTTTTATTCGATAGTTTTTATTCGATAGTTTTATTCGATAGTTTGGTGAGGATTACCTAATGTTGGTCATTCCGAATGAGTTGAAACTTTGCAATCGCAAAGAGGAAGGTTAATATAGTATAATGACATAATTTTCACAAGCGAAGATATAATCAAAATTTTGAGAAAAATCAATTTGAAAAGTACGGAAAAGTAGCAAGAGCATGGTGCACAACCGGTCGAATGCCACTCCATCGTTCGGCCGGCGCGCATTTTGTTGACGGTACGTGCAGATAGATATCGTCTGCTTACTGGTAAAACCAGGTAACTGACATAACCATAGTTTTGAGATAATAGCGTTTGAAAGTTTGACGTTTAATAACTAAGCAGTATTAATATGTATATTGTGTTGTAATTTATTTCTAAGAAGGATTATAGTTTTAGCAATGTCATAATACTAAAATTAATGTGTAAGTCCCCTTGCCCCCTTGCGGGGGTCAAGAGGGCGGAGCCCCTTCGCGAGGCGCGGAGCACCGAGTTTTTCATACGGCATAACTTTCGAACTGGGGGAGGTATCAATTAACTTGTTTTACCAGTAGAAAGAGCGCAAAAAACTTAACATGCCGATATATTTAACTCAGTTTCGAAAATTTTGCAGTTACTTGGTTTTACCAGTAAGCAGACGATATACTCTTACACTTAGAAAATTTCGCAGCAGCAGATGCACCTCGAGCGTCGTACATGCAACATCGATTATTTTTTGTTTTTAGGCGATTTTTAGGGGGTGAAACGTAATAGTTTACTGCCCCATACCGCGACTATACTTTTTAATGCTATTTCGAGGGTCTCTCACATCCCGGTTGCATAGATCCCGGTGTTCTTGATCGGTGGCGCCTTCTCGTATGTTCAGCCTAGTAACCAGAGTCAAATCCGCTCCGTAGGGGTGCAGAGCGGAGCGGCGCCCCGGAGGAGTAGGATTTGACGATGGATTACCCTCCTTTTCGAATGCACACCCCTAAAATTCGAAGGCAAAAAAAATTTAATTTTTTCACTTTTTCGGCAATAACCGCCTCATTTTCCATTTTTTCGCGAATATTTATACTAATATCTACTAAGCACACCCCCCCCTACCCGAATTTCAAAGAAAAATTAAAATCGGAGCAAAAAAATTTTACGCATTTCCATCGAAGCACGTGCGAGTTGTGTCACATCGACCCGGTTCGGAGGCATATCGGGTTACATTCCCCGTACTTTTCAAATTGATTTTTCTCGAAATTTTGATTATATCTTCGCTTATAAAAATTATGTCATTATACTATATTAACCTTCCTCTTTGCAGCGCCATTGTTTTTTTTTAATTTGGAGTGACCAACAATAGGTAATTCTGCCCGATAGTTTTTATTCGATAGTTTTTATTTGGTAGTTTTTATTCGATAGTTTTATTCGATAGTTTTTATTCGATTTGATGTTTAGCAACTACATTTTTAGTTACTAACTATCGATAGTAAAAAAAAACTAGTAACTAACTATCGATAGTCAAAAAATTTCGATAGTGCCCATCACTACAAAATATGATAAAATAATGAAAAATTGCAAATTATAAAAATATCCAGTTAAATGGCATATAAAAAATACGTATAAATAAGCATAAAATAGTGTTTATACGAGGGCGGTCCCATAATTACCTGGCCTAACAAAGAAGACACCAAAATTTTGGAACAAAATATTGTTATTTCTCAACATAGTTTCCATTTAGCGCTATACACTTTTGCCAGCAATGTTCAAAAGCTTCGATACCCTTTTTATAGTAAGAACCGTCAAACTCTTCAAAATAAGCATCAACCGCATATTCGACCTCTTCATTATTGGCAAATCTTTTACCACCAAGCCATTTTTTTAAGTTTGGAAAGAGAAAATAATCCGAAGGGGCCAAATCTGGCGAATAGGGTGGGTGAGGAAGCAATTCGAACTTCAATTCATTGATTTTGGCCATCGCGATAAGGGATGTGTGAACAGGGGCATTGTCGTGATGAAACAACACTTTCTTTTTCGCCAAATGTGGCCGCTTTTTCTTAATTTCATCACTCAAACGCTGCAACAAGTTTGCATAATACTCGCCGTTGATGGTTTTTCCTTTTTTAAGATAATCAGTGAAGATTATGCCACGCGAATCCCAAAAAACTGACGCCATGACCTTGCCAGCAGATGGAACGGTTTTTGCCTTCTTTGGAGCCGATTCTCCCTTTTGAGTCCATTGTTTTGACTGCTCCTTGGTCTCAGGTGTATAGTAATGAAGCCATGTTTCATCCATAGTTATAAATCGACGCAAAAACTCGGATTTATTGCCCTGAAACATAGCCAAACAATCGGTTGAAACATCCTCACGACGCAGTTTTTGTTCCATTGTGAGCAAACGCGGCACCCATCTTGCACAGAGCTTGGTCATGTCCAAATTTTCGTTCAATATGCGATGTACAACACTTTTTGAAATCCCTGTTATATCTGCTATCTCGCGCACTTTCAATCGACGATCACCCAATACAATTTTGTGGACTTTTTTCACATTCTCTGGAGTGGTCACCTCATTTGGTCGACCATTGCGATGTTCGTCTTGGCAGCTCGTACGACCTCGTTTAAACTCTGCCACCCAAAATTTTATTGATGAAAATGAAGGTGCAGACTCCCCCAAAACAGGATCTAGCTCGTCTTTGATGTCGGTTGGACTGAGACCTTTTAAATGAAAGTATTGTATCACATAACGACAACCAATTTTTTCCATGTTTATAAATTCACTGAGAGCGTTCACTACTGATGACTGTCAATCAAAGACTAAACAACGTATCGCTGTCAAACTTCGAACTTAAGCTTTATAAGGTTGGTACTTTCGAAAAAAAATTTTGTTTTCAGCCAATTAACGCCATCTATATGTTAGGCCAGGTACTTATGGGACTACCCTTAACTTTAAATTCTGAATTTTAGAGAAAACATGAATATTCAAATTGCTAAATGGTATGTGTTTCATTAAAATCGGTTAAAAAATTAAGGAGTTACAGCGATAATATTGTGCAGCAGTCAAATGGACTTTACGACGCTCTGTCATCACCGAGGGGCTGGTACCAACGCAATGAGTAATCTACTTTTTAAGGTGAATTCAACAATATATGACACACATTTGTATAATTAAGGTTACCACGGGAGGTTTTTTTTACAGCGCCGTAGTGAGCTCTTCTGGCGCCTGAGGCAAATTTGAATATATGCGCCCCCCTTCCAAATTTTCCTATTATTTTGAAAATTTTAAACTATTATTTATAGGGTTTTGTCGAGGTTTAGCGTCCCCATTGCGATGGCGCTCGCTTAGAGTAATGAAAACAAATGGATGCTTATCAGGAACTCATTTAGGCTACCGGAACCGGGGGGTCTGGGGGGTATGGAATACTCCCCAGGTACACTTAATTTATTGTGAAAGAAAAACTTTTACGTTCCTCGGTATTAACCACTTCACCCGATAGTACGCACGGGTGCGCGCAAAATGCATTTAGTTACAAATAAACCGCGGGTGAAGTGGTTACGAAGAACGGTACTGGGATAGTTATGAAAAATATCACCACAAATACCCCCCCCCCTGCTGGATTTCAAACAAAAATTGCAAAAGATTCAATGATAAATAATAAATTTTGATGGTTCTGAATAAAGGGAAGTGTACCTGGGGGGGTATTCCATACCCCCAGACCGTGTAATATCGATTTTTATCGTTGGGAACTTCTGAAGATCTTATATAAAATACGCATAGTATGTCAGAATCACCGTTTCCATGGTAACGTAACGGATTACCCCCCCCCTCCCGAATATAGAGATTATTTTTATCGGTAGGAATTTTTCTTTTCAATTGAGGGGTCTGGAAGTAAAAGGGTTCAAGTGCACTTTTAATAGTTCTGAGAAACATGGCTTTAAAGTTAACTGGAAATTCAAAATTCCACGAATAAGTTTAGAAAATACAATTTTACGACCCAAGGGGACGTAAAATTTACTAAAATCATTTTACCTCTAAAATAGGATACCCATTAGGTATGATATTCTGCACTTAGATCATTTCAGGTTCAAGTGCACTTGAAACCTTTTACTTCCAGACCCCTCAATTTAAATATATTTGAATAACTGTACTCCCCCCCCCCAAAAAATATTCTTATCTTTTTGAAAATTTTAAACTATTATTTATTGGGTTTTGTCAAGGTTTAGCGCCCTCATTGTGATGGCGCCTGAGGCAAATGCCTCAGTCGCCTCATCCTTGCTACGGCGGCGCTGTTTTTTTATACCAAATGCCCCCAGCCCCCATACTAATACATCTACAAATCAAACAGATTCCAGAGGCAATTGGCAACAAACTTCTAAAACATGGACCACAAATCTGATAGAAATGTTGAGATCTCTATACGAAAGATGTCTAAAAAAGTACACTCCAAAAGATTGGGGAACCTCTTGTGTAAAAACTATATACAAAAAAGGCCCCAAAGACGATCAGGGTATAGCGGTTATTCCAATAATAGGAAGAATATCCTCGTGAGTTTTTAGAAATCTGGCGAAAGAAGATATCGAAGAACAAGCAGGGTTCAGAACTGGAAGGTCTATGATTGACAACCTGTTTACTATAAAAAATTGCCCTATAAAAACGGGTAAAACGGAATAAAGAGACGCACATAGCCCTTATTGACTTAAAGAAAGTGTATGATAGCTTTCCAATATCCAGTGCGGACAGAAATACAAAAATTCAAAATAAAACCACCTTTGATTAGAGCTATTCACAAGTACTATAAAGATAACTATGCCACAGTGAAAACTCACTATGAATTTGAGTAAGTGCAAATATTTCATTGTATGAAAGAAACAATGATAATCCTCCCTAAAAGGAAAGATAATAAAAGGGGTGCCTAAATGTAGATATCTGGAAATCAGGGACGGGTGACTATTATCCAACATCGAATTTTAATTTTAGCTATCGATTTTCGGATAGTTTAATGTTTTTAAAAGTCAATGGTAACATTCCTATAGCAGGATAAACCAATTTTTGATAGAGAAAATCCACTTTGAAAATCGTAAATTTTACGTGTTTCACTGACGCGCGGGTGGAATCTCACTCATTCTGTGGTCAGTCCGTGCAATATGAACTACTCTTAGACTTAGCCGTTTACGCACCGGCAGATGCAGCTCGACTGTAGTACATGTAACATCGATTATTTTTTGTTTTTAGGCGATTTTTAGGCGGTGAAACGTAATAGTTTACTGCCCCATACCGCGACTATACTTTTTAATGCTTTTTCAAGGCCGTACAAATGCAACTTCCTTATTTTCACACTTTTTTCGGATTTTTTTTATGATCACCTGTGCGACGACAGCAGTTATACATTCGGATCAAAACATAGCCAAAAAGGCCGTGATATACCCAAAATTTTGCAAAATTACATGTTAGGGGCGTGTCCGTAGTTCTTCAAACCACGCGAAAAATAGGCCGGCAGCCTATCCCGGGCACCGCATAGGGTTTTTACTTCATTTTCGGTATTAATTCTTAAAAATCCTCAAATATCCTGGTTTTATTTTGTATCTTATCCCTTTTTTGACCTATATATCAAAGGATTTTTTTTTTGGATATTCCTTGTCAGTTGGGCCTCACACGCGACCCGGAAATCACACTGAACAAGGAAGGAAACAGTAATGTCGAAGTAAAAGAAAGAATAATCGAGTGAGAAACTTAATCTTGTGAGAGAAGAATATAAGGAAAGAAATAAAGAAAAAAATATATAAATCCATAGTCCGAAGTGTGATAATGTACTGCACAGAGGTGTAGGATTTAAGTGCAGTAAGCACACGAAAATTGTTGGCCACAGAAATGGACTGCTTAACCCTTTCACCGATTTTACCAAAATTTGGGATTCCAAAATATTTATGCTTAAAGGCACTCAAAATATTGGGTCAAGGGGTTATTTTATTCTTAAATTTTGGTAAGTTTATGTATTTATTTAGAATCAAGAAAAATAAATTTATGATTTCGAAATTTTAGTAATAAAAAAATTAATCAGTATTTAAAAATTTTTAAAAGGGAAATAAATTGATAAATCTTTAATTACGAGGACCATTGTGATATTCTTCGAAGAAAATTATATCTTGTATATAAAAATTTATGTGATTGTTATTGACAAATATTTTGCATTTCTTTCTTCATTTTTTACCCACAAATTTGTAGGTAAACCGGTGAAAGGGTTATAAAAACATTTTTCAGCCCCTCCCAAAATTGTTTAAAAGAATTGAATTTTTATTTAAAACCATTAAGGGGCCGTCCATTAATTACGTAAGGATGATTTTTGTAATTTTGGACCCCCTCCCCACATCTTACGTAAGGATTATTTAAAAGAAAATTAATTTTGACCCCCCCTCTCCACCCCTAATATTTATAAAATATGAATAATAATCTATATATGTATATAAAAATGGATGTATGTATGTATATTGCTATGTTCCCTTAGGTATATTCAAACAAATTTCCACCCTTAGAAACACACCACTTTATTTACTCTTAAAAATCAGGGGCTCTCAAAATTCGAGCATTTCGCAGGTTACACGGCACTGGTGATTTCCTAGACTAATTGATTTACCTTTTCCTTCACCTAGAATCAACCCCTGAGTGGAAATTATCAAAAAAATAAAATCAACCATTAAAAATGCTATACTTTTTATTTCAGATAGCAATTAATAGTTTTCACGTACAAAAATTTTCATTTAAATAAGAATACATTTTCTTATTTTAAATATACCAAAAATTTACACTGATTTTCTCAAAATAAAACCCAAGTTTGACGATGCAATATTATTCGCGAATGGTTCGTAGCACATAAATTTAAATCTTAACAGTTTCTTACTCTTATTTTGTAATGATCGTTGTTTCCATATAGTTGATTTGAGCTTCTTGTTTTTAATTATTAGTTTTCCAAAATTTGTGTTCTTACGAATCGATTTACATATCCAAATCATCCAATGTGATAAATATTAACAAATTATTCAATTTCCAGTTTAGAATCCAGATCGGTAATTATTCCATTTCATCTTCAAACATTTATTTTCCATCAATTCTCATCAATTATCACAGATTCCATATTTTCCAAATGGTAAGAAAATTAACCTCTAAAAGCCGCTTAAACACACTTTTCTTTCTTTTATTCTCCTGACACGTCCTTTTATTTTTAATGATCAAGAAACAATGTCCACAATTTCGTTAGTTCGCGCAACTTCGGAATTACCGAAAACTAAAGTCAATTGATAAGTCAAATAAAGAGACGGTGATCAGCTTAAGCGGTTAAGTGCGTTGCTGCTAATGCTGAATGCCCGGTTCGACTCCGGGCTCAGTAAAAACTTTATTCTGACCGTCTCCCCTCGGAAGGCAATGGCAAACCACCGAGGTGAAATCTGCTTAGAACAGCCTCTCTGGAGATGAAGTGTATACACTTCCCGCGGTTCGGAGCCCGCGTTAAACAAGTAGGTCCCCTATGTGTGTGATAGTACTACAAACGCACAACACATACATAGGAGAGAGGTCGCCAACATCCGGTAACGGATAGGCACGTTAAGAAGAAGAAGAAAGTCAATTGTCGATCCAATTTAATCAATGTTCTATTGATTTTGTTATCAATGAATTTTAATCTCTTCTTCAATAGGTAAGTGTAGTTTTAAAATTCACTTTTTAGTTATAAATGCACTTGTTTTATCTTTTAGGTTCACAAAAGCCGCCAACTTGGATTATTATTACCTTTACAGACAAATCAAATTTTCTTATTTTCCAATATTCCAAATATACAGTGTGTAACTCAATTATAAATCAAATTTTACAAATAAATTATACATTATTCCATTATTATCCTTTACAAATATCATTTTACAATGCAAAACAATTTTTTTTATGATGTCATGAAATAGTTCAAAATATCGCATCTTTAGTGTGATTCTTTTATTTATTCATTTGTTTTTGAACTACTTGGGTGATATTATTTGATTCTTGGTTTGGTTAAGGTAATTCTTCATTGGCTTTACATAATGAAACATGACAGTATGTTCCCTATAGACTCCTAAACCGTTTGACCGATCGGAACCAAATTTGGCACAGTTATTATGTAGGTTTCTGCGCATGTTTTTGTATTCAAATAGTGCAAAAAATCGCAAAGGAAAGGAAAGTTGATTTTGAGTAGCCTGCCTTCCTTTAAGGAATCTCGACAATCCATTCATGCGCGTCCCATAGGGACGCGCATGAATGGATTGTCGAGATTCCTTAAAGGAAGGCAGGCTACTCAAAATCAACTTAAAAAACAATAATGAATGCTGTCAATCTGTCAACCGATCGACAATGTAAATACGCGTGCACGTGCTTTACGTTTCTATTTGACCATCTTAACCAAATTTGATGTAGAAGTTATTTACAACTCTACGAAAAACATAGGCTACTTTATAACCTTGGAGTGAGGCCGAAGGCCGAACAAGATACCCTTGAGTGAGGCCGAAGGCCGAATAACCACATCCGACACGGTCTAGATGGCTAAAAGCGGCCGGTAGGCCGACTGTGCCAGCTAGTATATTATACTATTATGCCACTATGTTTAATGATTTTTAAGGCGCTGATAAACATGCTACTTATGACGTAATTGTCGTAAAATTACGTATATTATGACGTAAATGTAGTAAAATTACGTCATAATAGCATGATTTTCATGCCAGTAAGTAGCATGTGTATCAGCGCCTTTAAGTACTATATATTTCAATATATTTGATTTTTTATCAAATATTATATTTGATTTTTAAATTTAATTTAAAAAAATATTTTAAGAAACTTACGTAAGGAATACGTCGGACCCCTCCCCCCCTACGTAAGGGTCCGTAAGATATCCAATACCCCCCCCCCCAAAACCCTTACGTAATTAATGGATGACCCCTAAGGCTGAAACGAAGGGAATAGAAGCTCATTCGAGCTCAAATGATTGACACTAATTTCATTAAAACAAATCGCGATGGGAGGGGGTGAAATGTACCTGAAAATTCGAGACCAGACAATTTCCAAAAAACTGAAAAAAAATTCACCCCACGACCTTGCGTTTAAAACACTACAACAACGGTAAGAAATCTCAAAATTTTTATAGGATCAATTTTGTTGGTAATTAAATTTCCTACAAAAAAGTCCATTACAGCATATATTTTGCTTTGATAGTTTAGGCGTAAGAGGCATCCAAGTCGTAGATTTTGAAAATCATTTAGAACTGCTTTGCCTAGCGTATTTCATAGTTGTAAAATTCAATATTGTTACTTTTGTGTTGTACAAAATTATCGAAAAAATTCATGATGAAACTAGAAAGCACAGAAAAACTTTTATAGGGTGAAGAAAAACTTTTCAGCAAAAATTAGAAAAAAAACTATTCATTGTAGAACAAAAAATGAAAAATTATTTTATAGCAAATTTCGTGTTCTACAAAATTGGCTTCTTGATATTTTGCCGAATTATATCTAAATTAGTGAGTCACTTGCGGTGTTTTATTGTTTACAGAAAAATTGCTGAAATCACTCTAATTTGACTGGCCTAATACTGATAGTAACGTTATGACAAAATTAAGTGTACTTACCCAAAATAGAGACGTATTCATCGAAATATTCAATTAAATCTGGATGGGAATTTTGTTTCTTTACGATCTCTTTTATTTCTGATATTGGAATTGGGTTCGAGACGTTCTCCCAAGGCTGAGTTCGAATATACATTTGTTCGAGAATAACCCTCATCAATTCCCCAATATTTTCATCAAACTTGTTTTTCATGGCTTGAACAATCATCTGATCTCTAAAATCCTGATCAAAACGATCTGGATTCAGTGTCCAGTAAACTCCTTCGTCACCAACTTCTTCAGTACCTCCGTTATTCATATTCTTGGTTAAAACCTGAACATCAATAGGAGGCAAAACAAAGTTATTTTCAGCTTCATTTGAATTACAGTCTTGAAAATGTCTAACGTATTTAGCGTTCACCAAACTGACAAATTTATCTTTAACGTCCTTTACAGACACAGTAATATTTTTATCGTCTTTCAAAATAGTAGCAACCCGAACAATTAAATCAGATGCCGTCACACATCCCAAGTGCACCAACATTTCGATCAAGGTTTCACACTCTTCGCCAAACTTACGCTTAATCAAAGGTATAAACTTAGGGTATCGAATTAAAAGTTTCATGTTCTGAAGATCCACATGATACGTCGCATTTAACTTGCCGGGTCCTAACCGACACTTGACAAAATTAAACTTCACCAAGTAGCAAAGAGCCTCTTTAATCTGAAATTGAAAATTCATGAGACGAAAACCAACAAACTTTGAACTTTAAACGTACCTGAGAAAGCGGTAATTGCGACTGTTGTTTGATTTTGTAAATCGAACAGGTACCTCTCAACAGTAACCTGCTCACTTCGGCCATTACGGGACCGTACCACAACTTTATGCATGATTCTAAAATATCGGATTGAGTTGCCGACATTTTCAGTTTAAGTTACGAAATCCGTGTAAATAGATTATGACATTTTAGGTTATGTTTTCAAAATCATACATCAACATCAGTTGTTTCTATAAAATTACAGATGGGGCTACAATACTTATATGAATTTAAATACAGGGGATCAAAAAATGTTGATAATGTAGAAAATTTAAATTTTTGTAACGGAAAAATTACAGGCTGCTTTAAATTTTCGTGCACTGCATCGAATCGGAACCGAATGTAACAATGGGAAAAATAAATATGCACGATTATTCACTTCGAGTAATTTTAAACCAACGAAGACGCTCTATTTGTGAGATTTGACTATATTCGGAATCACACCTGTTTCCAGGGCTGTATCCACGGGAATAGTTTCCTGTATACTGCAATTGTTTTTATTTGAAACTTTGAAAATATAATTACTCTTCATTTTAATGGTCATCCTGATCACCTTATGCTTGGGGGGGGGGGGGGGTCTGGTCTGGGGGTATGGAATGGTCACAGCAGCCTCTAATTTTTTAGGACTTCATTTACAGTAGGGACTCGTGCATAGAACTCTCTATAATATATTGCTATGATATCTCCCCTATGTAAAACTTACACACGTCAATTAATTTTGGGCGCCACTTTCAAATGAAAGAAAAATATAAAATGTAAATGTTAAATTTTGTGTGCTAAATTTTACTGAAGAGTTCACCAAACTTGTCCCTCTTATGTAGCTCAGCCTAAGGCTCTCTCAGAGTATTGCAGGTAGTTGATTAGAATAAGGGATGCAGCTTAGAATTTAGTTGAGAAAAGTTTTAATTTTGAATGATAGAAAAATATTTGTTGTTGTAGAATAAAATGCTTAATTACTTTGACCAGATAAAAACGATCCACTTTTGTTTTTGAATGATATCAAAAAATTCAGAGTACCTACTGACCTGTAATGGTTGAATTGTTAATAAAAGAGATTGTTTTAACTCAGGAATGATTTTATATTCAAAAGAAAAATATCGCTAGCGCAAAATAATCAATGTTTACAAAATAAATACAGATAGTTTATCTGTTGGCAGAATGTTTACAATAAATTGTCAAAATACCAAAAATAACGTAGTATGACGTTCCAATTTCTTCCTTCTTCCTTGAATTGCTTGAATATAATTCAAGTCTTGCCGTTGTCCAATAACGGATTAAATGTCTATTTAATAAAATTGTAGCTCGAAGCGTAGAAAAATTAAATTATAAAAAATGTCTTGTTATGAATGTTTATTAGCAATGGGGTAGCCAGAAATTCATCCGTTAAGATCTTTTTGCTCGCATCCCTTAAGTAAAACGCTGAAGGCAAAAGTTAATAAAATAATAATTTCGAAATACCTTTGATTCATATAAATCCTGACTCATTAAAGTCATGCGTAGATAGACACAATCTTGGTTACCACTCGCGCATACACGTAACACTTCACAGCTGTAGTGGTGCAATGTTGTTGTGGTGTTTCCAAATCAGCTCCCGTTGAATAAGTTGTTGTGATCGTTATTATCCAAATTTAACTTTCTAATTATTTAATTTAATAAGATCATGTGCTGGTAAGTAGTTTCGAATTTAATAATTCTCAGATATTCGAGTTCTGAGTTGAAATATAAACATTCTTGATTTTCAGATCAGGTAACTAATGGTAGCCATCTTGGATTGTTTTATTTACCAAGTTTAAAATAAATTGGATCTCGCCACGTGTCTGTCCACTTTGAATATCAAATTCCAACTGATTTAACTTGCGCAAAAATACCAATTTGCATTTATTTTGAACGAATTGTAAGTCAAATTATTCTTTTTGTAAATTTTATACTTATGAAATTTTCTGTAACTTTCAGGATTGGTTGCATTTTTGTAAAAATTAGTTTTCCACCGCTTTTGAGGGTCCTCCAACACAGTAGCTGATTTTGTAGGCATTTGAAGTTGTGAATTTGACCATTTTTCTTATCATATTGCCCTTATCACGTTTCAATGGATTTTGAACCTTATTTACCTTTTATCGATTTCGAAGACGAATTTATGATTTACCCATACAGTTAAATATGACATAATTTTGGTTGTGAATAGATTTTCACACAATAAGTTATTCACAGAGAAATTTCAATTTAAAGTTTACAAAATGTACAGGTTATGTTTCACAGATAACAATTTGTAATAAATTTCATCATTTCTGATTTAAAGTGTCTCATTAGAAGGTTTTGACATGTACATCCTCATAATGAATCTATTTAACAGGTTTTAGTATAGCATTCTTATCTTTAGAGATCTTAATAAGTGTGCAATATCATGAAATAAGGTGGATGTGTTTATCTTTTCAATCTAAGGTTTTTAAATTAGGTCAAGTTTATTAAATATTTCAATTAATTCAGAATTTCAACTATTTGCGTTGTGTGGGTACATTTTATATCACAGCAATATGTTTTTCTATTATCTAATTGGCAATAAACACCAGGCCCGTAGCCAGGATTTCATTTGGGGGGGGCACTTGTAAAGGGGGTTCCCCTTTTTATTACAAATTTTTTTAAGTTTTATTTATTTACTTATACAGGGTGTCCCCGTGACCGTGGAGAACCGCTGAGGTGGTGATAAAGGACACTTTTCTAAGACAAATTTTCAAATAAAATTTTTGGCCAAGTCCAAACCATTGGGGGGTACCTCCCTTTAAAGCAATTTTTTGAATTTCTGATTTCAAACGGCCATAGCTCCGATATTATTGATTTTGTAAGGTTAATGGATTAGAACTTTTTTAAAGATCATTCGCTTGTATACAAATTAGGTTATAACTCCTTATCGTCTACAATCAACGGATTTCGAGTTATAAATTAAATTAAGGGAAAAAATGTTTAAAAAATTCAGGTTTTTTTTTAAGTTTCTTGCGAACCCCGTATCTCTTAAACGAAACGTCTAAGAGAAAAAAACTAACGGCCCAAACCGGATAGGGAATTTAACGGGCTACAACTTTCGTCAAATAAATTTTTTTGGACAACCAACCGTTTTCACAGAAACTCTGAAAATAATGAACAAGGTGTAGGTAACAAAATATAAATTCACATAATTACTAAAAATCTCAATTTGATTTATAGCATTTGGTTAAAACATTGTTAAAACGCTACAATACTTTTTTCAAATTTTTTCAATATTTTGTTTTCCTTAATTTATTTTTATTTATAACAAACCAGGCAAGGAAGGTTTTTAGTTTGCAAAAAATCCGGGCAAGCTGAATTTTGGCAGAGATGTACATTGGAGTGTTCTAATGAACCCCCCAAAAGTCCCATAAAATCCCACGCCGGCGTCACCCACAATCGGGGGGTTTTAGCTCTCCCAACGCGATTTTTTGCCGATAACTCGCTTATTTATGCTTGTATTAAAAATTATGATCAGACCATAATTGAAGAGCATAAAATTCTCTATAAAATAGTTTTTTTTTTCATATTTTTCCATGGCACACTAATACTTAAATTATTGACCGAAAACACAACCCACCCTTAAAATGGCACAATATTGATTCGTTGCAGGGGGAGAAATGTTTTCGGGCACGGGAAATGCTTTTAATAATAAATTAATTGAAATTGTGGCCAAGGTTGGAAAAGGAAGAGAAAAATAAATTTTTTCAAAATTTGCCCAAGTTATAGTATCTTCCAAGTAACAAAACCGAAATTTTGGTTAGAGCTTACAGAAGATCCGGGCAAGCTGAAATTTGGCAAAGATGTATATTGAAGTGTTCTAATAAACCCCCAGATTGTCTCATAAAAATCCCAAGCCGGCGCTCCCCCAAATGAGGATTTTTTTGGAAATGAGGAAATTTGGAAAAAACTTTTTCCAAAATATACCTATTTTATTTTCGAAATTCAAATGTTTTACTTTTAAAATTTTTGTTTCTTTTGAACATTTCCGGGGGGGGGGCACGTGCCCCCAGGTGCCCCCTCCTGGCTACGGGCCTGATAAACACGTTGTCAGTACAAGATCTGCCTACTCGGAAAACACTTTGTTCCTCCATCAGTATGTGTCCTACTAATTTTTTTTTAATCTGTTGGTAATAATCTTTTCATATGCCTCGATCATTTTTTGTACCAAGTTGAGAATGATCTTAAAACTATGAACTTGAAGTTATGAAAATTTGAATTTAAAGTTAAGAACTTCATGTTACCAAGTTAAGAATGAACTTAAAATTATGAACTTGAAGTTATAACGATCTGAATTTGATGTTAAGAACTTCAAGTTACCAAGTTGGGAATGATCTTAAAACTAGACGAACTTGAAGTGTTTAATTTAGAAATTAAACAGGTTTTTGTTGGTTGGTTGTTATAGTTTAGAACCATCCTGTATATAAATAATTTAAGCAAATATTGTAAAAAAAACCTACGTAGAAAAGTAAATAAAGCTAAAAAGCATTCTAAACACTTTTCAGTAGGTCGATTAAAAAATAATTTATTTCCGCATTGTAATCACATCAACATTTAAAACAATTAATCATCAATTCAATTTATACATTTAAATTATTATGGAAAATTTATATCTATTCATCACATTAACAATTTATACATTTAAAATACCATAGAATAGAATGTGATATCTAGCATTAATTTTTATATAAATAGGGTATGTAAAAATTAATAAATCAGTAGCATTTAAATTTACGGCTTGAATGTTATTCATCAATAATTTAGGAAGGGGTACTTCTAGCCACCCTTCTCCTATTTTAGAGTAATCAATAGAACTTACAACTCTAGTGATTCTCACTTCACCTAAATTAAGACGGGTACTTCTTGCCACCTGATCTTAAATTTAGACATGGTCCTTCGAGCCACACAGCGACGCCAAAGCATTCAAATACACGGGTCCACACAGCGACGCCAAAGCATTCAAATACAAGGGTCCACACAGCGACGTCAAAGCAACTCTAGTGATTCTCACTTCACCTAAATTAAGACGGGTACTTCTTGCCACCTGAACTTAGTTTAGACATGGTCCTTCGAGCCTTTAGAAGATAAACCATCAGCAGCATCAAATCAACGGTCCAAACAAGAGATCGCACAGCAACACAACAAACAACGGTCCAAACAAGAGATCGCACAGCAACACAACAAATCAACGGTCCAAACAAGAGATCGCACAGCAGCATCAAATCAACGGTCCAAACAAGAGATCGCACAGCAACACAACATACAACGGTCCAAACAAGTGATCGAACAGCATCAAGTCAAATACAAGGGTCCACACAGCGACGCCAAAGCAACGAGAAGAATCAAATACAAGGGTCCACACAGCGACGCCAAAGCAACGAGAAGAATCAAATACAAGGGTCCACAGCGACGCCAAAGCAATCAAAATACAACGGTCCACAGCGACGCCAATAGAAGAATCAAATACAAGGGTCCACACAGCGACGCCAAAGCAACGAGAAGAATCAAATATAAGGGTCCACACAGCGACGCCAAAGCAACGAGAAGAATCAAATATAAGGGTCCACACAGCGACGCCAAAGCAACGAGAAGAATCAAATACAAGGGTCCACACAGCGACGCCAAGCAAACAGAAGAATTAAAATACAAGGGTCCACAGCGACGCCAAAGCAATCAAAATACAAGGGTCCACAGCGACGCCAAAGCAACGAGAAGAATCAAATACAAGGGTCCACACAGCGACGCTAATCCACTAGAAGAATCAAAAAACAAGGGTCAAGAAGACGCCACAAGCAAATACAAGCAACGAGCAGTCAAAAAAGCAAGATCAGAACGAGTTACAGAGATGGATGCCCAAACGATACGGTTACGAAAACAGGAAATCAAATTGTTTTACCTGGGAAGAACAATGGATAGAATAACAAATAATGTATCACAAAAAAATCAATACACGAAGGCCACGTGCGAACTATTAAAAAGGGAACTAAGAAAAAAATGGTAGAGCATAGACGATCTTCACCCAGAAATAATGGTATACGAAGAAGAAAATATAGATGACTACCTCTTATCAATGATCGATTTGAAGAAATAAAATACAAATACTACGAAACAATGATGAAATTGGAGATGAAAATCAAAGAAGAGATGGAAGAAGAAGAAATAATGGAAAAACTGGCGCAGAAAACAAATCAAGATTTGACTAGCAGGCCAAACAAAAAATCACCAAAAATCGACGACGAATTCATTGTAAAAACAAAAATATTGATGGCAGAATTAGCAAAAATGGAGATGGAAGAGAAGATGGAATTAGAAAAAGTTACAAATTCTAATCAAATGCCAGAGGAAGAAGATGAGGAAATCTACGACGAATTTGACGTAAAAACAAAATTATTGAGGGCAGCCATAGCAAAAGCAGAGATGGAAGAAAAAGAAGAGGCAAGAGCGAACCAAATACCAGATGAAGAAGATGTTACAACAAAATCATTGGACATGAAATTCGAAGAGGAGATGGAGGAAGATATGAAAAAAGAGATGGACGAAATAGAAGCAAGTTGGAAACAAACACCAGAGGAACAAGATGTAAAAACAAAATCAATGGAGATGGAAGAAGAGATGGACAAGGGGATAGGAACAGAAAGTACGAGTCCAAAACCAAAGCAAAATGAAGAAGATGTTCACCCAATATCACGGAAACCCATGGCGACGAAAATAAAAGAAGCAGCAATGCATAAACAAACTTTCAACAAGCATCTACTCGTAAAAGATGAATTACACAAAATACAGCGGATCAAAGAAGGATTGACACAAGGAAACATTATAAGAAAAAGAAACGAGGATGGTGCACCAGTTAAAACACAATCCAAAGAAGTACAACAAAAAATAGAAGAATGGAAACACAAATGTCTCCTACATCAGTTAGAAAAGAAATTATCCAAACCACTAAACAATGAGATCAGCATTCAAGACAACGCAGGAATTCATGAAAATTTGGACAAAAACGAAAAATTGTACACAGACCCTAGATGTCAACAGAAATTAAGAAAGATGCTACGACAATGGAGAAGACGTTGGAAAATTCGAAGATGGAAAAAGAGAAGAAGAAAGAAAAAAGATGTAGATGTATTCAAACAGTTAGGGGTGGCAGCTTACATGAACTATCGCCAGTTCATGTAAAGAAAAGTCACATCATCTAAACATTCCATAATTTCAAATTTAATCACAGGAACAGCTATAATCATAATTATGGGACTCTGTTTTACAACTCATCATTGTTGGACAAAGTCAAAAACAATACAATATCAAGTCCGACAGTCCAAGGACGAAGAAGACACCCAAACGCAAATCATGCAATCAGCAACACTATGATACGGCAGTCCAATGATGACCAAACGCCACTACCCAGACGCCATTCTTTTGGAGGTGGCAATATGTTTAATTTAGAAATTAAACAGGTTTTTGTTGGTTGGTTGTTATAGTTTAGAACCATCCTGTATATAAATAATTTAAGCAAATATTGTAAAAAAAACCTACGTAGAAAAGTAAATAAAGCTAAAAAGCATTCTAAACACTTTTCAGTAGGTCGATTAAAAAATAATTTATTTCCGCATTGTAATCACATCAACATTTAAAACAATTAATACATTTTCATTCAATTCAATTATTTTTCATTCAATTTATACATTTAAATTATTATGGAAAATTTATATCTATTCATCACATTAACAATTTATACATTTAAAATACCATAGAATAGAATGTGATATCTAGCATTAATTTTTATATAAATAGGGTATGTAAAAATTAATAAATCAGTAGCATTTAAATTTACGACTTGAATGTTATTCATCAATAATTTAGGAAGGGGTACTTCTAGCCACCATTCTCCTATTTTAGAGTAATCAATAGAACTTACAACTCTAGTGATTCTCACTTCACCTAAATTAAGACGGGTACTTCTTGCCACCTGATCTTAAATTTAGACATGAAGTTATAAAGATCTGAATTTTAAGTTAAGAACTTCAAGTTATCAAGTTGAGAATGATTTTAAAATTATGAACTTGACGTTATGAAGATCTGAATTTAAAGTAAGAACTTCATGTTACCAAGTTGAGAATGAACTTAAAACTATTAACTTGAAGTTACGAAGATCTGAATTTGAAGTTAAGAACTTCAAGTTAGCAAGTTGAGAATGATCTTAAAACTATGAACTTGACGTTATGATGATCTGAATTTGTATATTACAAAGTTCTCGGTTTTGAGGGTTGGGAAACCCAATATATTATTCCAATATAGTCTTGAAGATGGATCCGTTTAGGGTCCGAAACATGTCGGTGAAGTAAATTGTCGTTTTATTTCCCAACCCTCAAAACCGAGAACTTTGTAATATAATCAATTTCGAGGGGAAGAAATTTTCCATTCTATCTGAATTTGTAGTTATTAAGAACTTCAAGTTACTAAGTTGAGAATGATCTTAAAGCTATTAACTTGGAGTTATGAAGTTTTTGGTTTGTGTTCCAATCTCCATCCTTTGTAAATGCCCCCACATTCCCAGTTGTCTAAGTTCGATAAATTGTTCTTCAGATTCCATCTTTAGTTCTTCTCTTATTTCCTCGCTTCTGATTGTGTCTTGTTTTGTTACTCCTTTCACTCTTCTTAAATACTTCATCTCAGATGCTCTAATTTTACTTTTTTCTCTGTCCGAAAATATCCATGATTCACATCCGTACGTGAGTATTGGTTTATATATTGTTTTGTAAACCTTCATCTTTGTTTTCCTCGCAATTTCTCTCTCGTTAACAATTCCTTTCCTTAGAGCATAGTAAACTTTGTTAGTTTTTTCTATCCTACTATTCACCACTATTTCTTGATTCCCAGTTTCGGGGACGGTAACCTAACCGTGGTCACCCCAAAAAAATTGAAAATTTCCTATAGTAAAGAGGAAGGTTCATAGAGTATACTGTAAAAATTTCACTTGCGAAAGTATACACAAAATTACGAGAAAAATCAATTTGAAAGTACGTAAATTTAGCGAATTTTTCTTCGATTTTTGGGTGTGCATTCGATAGGGAGGTTTATCCATCGTCAAAACCTACCCTTTCGGGGCGCCGCTACGCTCCGCTCCGCTCTGCACCCCTCTAGGGCGGTTTTAACTCTGGGTACTATGCTAAACATACGAGAAAGCGCCTCCCATCAAAAAAACCGGGATAAATGAAACCGGGAGCTTATAGAGACCCTTGAAATAGCATTAAAAAGTATAGTTGCGGTATGGGGCAGTAAACTATTACGTTTCACCCCCAAAAAATTGCGCCCACGTTGGGCGCCAGTGAAACAATATCTGTCCTCACTATCTCTAATGAGAAGCTAGCTCGGAACAGATAATGTCCACGCAGAAAATAATTCTACTTTTATTTGCGTGGGGCCCTGATGATAGGTATAAGCCAGCTCGATATAGCGGCGGCAAGGCCGTGGGTCGTGTCAAATGAACGCCCCGAAGAAAATCAAGGAAACAGCTTTGCTAACACAACAAAAATAATATCAACAATAAGATGTTCGTTGTCGGAAGGCGATGACATTAGCGATGTCGGATGGAAATTGCATTAGCCGACCAGACTAGTACAGTGGCAACAACATTGCCACCAAGAACCACTCCCCAAAATCAACCAACAGAAAGTTCGAGTGGTCATATAAAAATCCCACAAACGGTGGAACCACAATCGAACTTCCCTCAATAAAATCAAGTGGAAGCGACCCCGATGAAATGCAACACCCTGTACGTTGGTCGCACATCGCTGCCTTCTAAAAAAACATAAAACCAAAAATAAACACAAATAATACAATAAATAATTAATTAGTTTATCAAATATAAAACTTAAACATTGGCATTATAATCCACGTCTTCGAACGTCAGATTAGATAACCTTTAATCACGTCGAACAGAAAAGTAAAACCTGCGACTTAACGATTATTACGGTCCAAAACGTTCCAATTAAAACTGCAAGGCAAAAGAAAAACCGGCGAGAGTGTCATATCCACTGACACTACGAATACGCCCCTAATACAAAAATTTTCTGAGAATGTATTATCAAAATTTTGAGTAAATCGATTTTGAAGTTAGCTAATTTTCATGTAAAAACCTAACGAGATTCCGCGCGTCGCTCATTTTGTTGACGGTCCGTGCGCAATGAATGACCCTAACACTTAGAGTATTTCGCACCGGCAGATGCAGCCCGACTCTCCTACATGTAACTTCGGTTATTTTTTGGTTTTACGCGATTTTTTGGGGGTTTCAGATCCCGGTTTCCTTCATCCCGGTGTTCTTGATGGGTGGCACCTTCCCGTATGTTTAGCTCTGCCGCGGAGCGGCGCACGCGATTGAAAAACCGCCCGGAGCCCCGGAGGGGCGTAGGGTAGGTTTTTTGATGCGCACAATTCTGGCCGGAGCGGATCCACCCTAAAAAGTAGTTTGCACCATCAAAACCAGCCGCGGGGCAGAGCCCCGCAAGGCCTAGGTTTTCCCCATAGTTTTTTATGTTTATTTAGAGACCTTATTCTTAAAATATTTATGGTTCTGAAAAGAACCGTTTTTTAATTCAGTTTGGCCACCGTGCTAGCGATGTTATAAGCACGGCAGTAGACTGGCAAATGCGCTCCGTACCGAGCGAGCGTGACTTATATTTATAACCTCGGTAATGGGCGTGACCTAAACATGCGATTTACATGTAAAATTTAGCTTTTTTCAAATTGATTTTTCTCAAAATTTTGACTACACATTCTCGGGCGAAATTTTTACAGTACACTCTAATAAGGTTCCTTTTGCTATAAAAAAATTTTGAAATGATTTGGGGTGGCGGTGGTTAGGTAATTCTTCCCGAAAAACCTATATGACAAAACATAAAAAAAATACGAGAATCAGCTAAGGATGAATTAAACAAAACTAACTCCAGGTGGACGGAGCAAAACTTGTCCTAATCGATTAAAGCATACCACTGTGGAACAATTAAGTAACAAAAGAAATGCTACTCACCAATCCGAACGGAAACCAAAACCTTCAAAGATAGCATGGGCAGTAGATCCGACCAAGAAGCGTCCGATTTGGGGAAAATCCACCATTTTCCAACAACGAAGATATGTCAGATCTCCATCGAGTCTGCGCGAACAAAAATTGTCCCGGTAGCCATATCTTCGCTCCATATCCGCTAATTACGTAACCCAAATGCCCATGATTATTCAACAGTAGCCACACAAATCGACATTGGGGTGTGAAAAATTCACACCCCGCCTTCTTGCTTCAAAACTTGACACAAGAGCGTGTTACTCGTTCAATGGTTCACCCAAGACTATCCTTTGCACAGTATGAACAAATCCACACCTCGGCGCGGATAGAATGCGCCTTTAAAAGAACAAATGATATATAGGGTTGAACGTAAGTGTTGGATTTCAAAAATCCGTCACACAGAGCCCCCCCTAAAATATCTCACCACGGTGAAGATGGCTCAAAACGAAGGAACTCAGTCTTCTTATGATACCTAAGTGGAAACGAAATTTGCTGCAAAAAAATTGAGTTGAAACTACATGAAATTCTAAAATTGATAACGACACGTTACCCTTATATCCGCCTAAGTGAGAATTTCTTTGGCAGAGCGCATAGCGCTACGAATAGCCCAAAAAAATGTGATCCTATCCATGCTCAACTAATAGCAGGAATAGAACAGGTAAACACAGCACCCCATAGGACCTGTGTTAAAAAAAATATAATCATCCACAGTGGCACGACACGCCAACTGGGGGAAAATAAATAAATGGACCACATAGGACCCCACATAGGACCCGAAAGCGAACAAAAAATTCGCCCAGTAGTAAATGGTTTGTTTCAGACCAAGGCATTCATTATCCTTGAAACATAGAAACAATAGAAAAATAATTAATATTAAAAAAATCAAAAAATTTGGTTATATAAAAAAGAACCAACAAATAATTCCCAATTTATTACAGCAAAAAACGAAGGTAAGAGATAAATCTCTGATGTTATAACTAGAACCTGAGATGGAATGGTTATCTAGCTATTTAAAAATAATAAAATGGTCCAAGATGTTATTCGGATCAATTTGTGACAACACTACTCCAACCCCCCCCCTTTGTATTTCCCCCTTTGTATTGTAGTTCTTCTTCAAGTGCCATATCCGGTCTCCCGGACGTTGGCGACCTCTCTCCTATGTATGTGCTGTGCGTTTGAAGTATTATCACACACATAGGGGACCTACTGCTTAACGCGGGCTCCGAACCGCGGGAAGTGTATACACTTCATCTCCAGAGAGGCTGTTCCAGGCAGATTACACCTCGGTGGTTTGCCATTGCCTTCCGAGGGGAGACGGTCAGAATAAAGTTTTTACTGAGCCCGGAGTCGAACCAGGCATTCAGCTTTAGCAGCAACGCACTTAACTGCTTTAGCTGACGACCATCTCCTTAGTTATGCGTTATATAATTTCCCTTCTTTCTGCTGATATTACCATTGGTTTGGATTTGGACTTATTCATCTTCATTCCATTCTCTATTAAGATTTCATTCCACACTTTTAGATTTTGTTTTATTTTCTTCTCAGTCCCAGTTATTAATGCTATATCGTCTGCAAAAGCGCATGCAGAGGTATCCACCTTTTCGAGATTTCTGTACCCAACACATCGTGGTTTTGTTCTTATTTTAGCGTTTCTCATTAAGTCGTCCATGAATATAATAAATAACAGTGGGCTCAAACTGCCTCCTTGTGTCTGATCCCTTCTTTTGTGCTGAATATTTCGGACTTCGAATTCTTACTTATCACTTTATTTCTAGTGTTGCGCCACAGGCATTTTGCTACTCCAATTAATTTATTACTAAGATTTTTCTCCTTCAGGGAGTCCTGTATTTTGTTTTTCGGCACCTGGTCGAACGACTTCTCCATATCCATGAACGCTAAGTAAATTGTTTTTGACCTAGTTTTCATTCTACTGATAATTTCTTTAATTGTAAACACTGTAAGGACTTTTCGTTTCTCCCCGTCCCTAATGAGAGGACGGCTAACGATAAAGAAAGATTCCCCCATGTGAAGTGATGCACTCCACTTTACAACGCGGTGAGCCCTGATCGAAGTTAAGCTAGCTCTATGTTGGTAACGTCGGTATGCGAGAGCCGTAGGTTCCGATTGCGAACTTATTCCTGAAAGCTTTTCAAAAGAATACCCTTCTATAAGGGAAATAAAAAAACGGTAATACAGTTAACAATTTTAATGACACACAAAATTGTAAAGTCAACAATAATGACAACGGTTAGACAAGTAATTCAGTGATACAATAATAATAATGAAAACACTAATTCCTGAGGGGAACCAGCCAAACAAATTAAAACAGCGTACGATCAAATCTGTCGCCGGCAAACCAGAACGTTGCCTCAAGGAAGCTACTAAAAATGAAGGTGGCAAAAGCAACACACCTTCTATTTAATTTATAAAAAAATATCTCGCAATAACCAACAATCCCAAAACAATGAAAATGCAACGTGACTTACCCTGGCCAAGACAGACGACGAAAACACTCCACTGCCTGAGACTGCTGCGAGATCGAGTGTGACTGGCTACTAGGGGTGCGCATATAATCGATTAATCGATCACCGTAATTCGAATAATCGATTATTTCATAATCGATTATGATAATTTATGATAATCTTCTTCTTCTTCTTCTTCATAGTTCCTCTCCACGTTGGAGGTTGGCTATCATTATGGCTATCTTGACTTTATCCGCGGCGGCTCTAAACAGGGACCTTGTACTGGTATGAAACCACTCTCTTAGGTTTTTCAACCAAGAGATTCTTCTTCTTCCCACACCACGTCTTCCACGAATCTTTCCTTGCAATATCAGTCTCAAAACTCCATACCTCTCTCCCCTCATGAAGTGTCCCAAATACTCCAATTTTCTTCTCTTGACTGTGTTCAACATCTCTTTCTCCTTTTCCATACGCTCCAGAACTTCTTCATTTCTTACTCTGTCTTCCCATGAAATGTTCAACATTCTCCTATAACACCACATCTCAAAGGCCTCGACTCTCCTTGTGGTATTCCGTGTCAGTGTCCAAGCCTCTACTCCGTACAGCAACACCGGGCTGTAGCATCGCATAATACGGGTCCTTAACTGTAAATTAAAATCTCTATTACTGAGAAGGTTTCGCATCTTAAGGAAGCAGCTTCTTGCTAGTTCTATTCTGCACTTTATTTCTCGAGAATGGTCCCACTGGTCATTCAGCCAACAACCCAAATACTTATATTGGTGCACTCGTTCTATTTCTACATCTCTTATTATTATTGGAGCAGCGGGTATTTGACCATTCTTACTGAACTATCATTAGTTTGGGTTTTTTTAGATTCATCTTAAGTCCGTACCTTTCACTGGCCCTGTTTACTCTGCACACTAACTCTTGCAACGCCTGCATGTTGTCAGCCAAAATAACCGTGTCATCCGCGTATCTGATGTTATTTATTATCTGTCCGTTTATAATTATTCCTGCTTCTTCTCCTTCTAGTGCTTCTCTAAAAATGGCCTCAGAGTACAGCATACTCATGCATACAGAGTATGCATCCCTGTCTAACTCCAAGACATATATCTATTTCCTCCGTAATACTTCCTTCGACTCTGACTGAAGCTCTCTGGTTCCAATAGAGATTTTCAATTATTCTTATATCTCCACTGTCCAATCCAATATTTTTCAAGATATCTATCAGTTTTTGATGTTTTACTCTGTCAAACGCTTTCTGGAAGTCTACAAAACAAGCATACACATCCACGTTCATGTCCCGACACTTTTCCACCAACATCTGAACACTACACAGAGCCTCTCTTGTACCGTATCCGTTTCTGAATCCAAATTGTGTGGTTCCTACGCTCTCTTCGCATCTTGTTCTTATTCTTCCGTGAATTACCCTTAGAAAGATTTTTAGTATATGGCTCATTAGGCTGATAGTTCTATATTCTTCGCATTTTTTCGCTTGTATCTTCTTTGGTATCGTTATAAATGTTGATTTCAGCCACTCGGAAGGTATTATACCTGTATCGTATATTTGGTTGAATAACTCTACCAAAATGTCTATGCCTTCGTCTTCTATCAGTTTTACCATCTCGGTAAAAACATCGTCTGGTCCAGGCGCTCTTCCATTTTTTGACATCTTTATCGCGTAGACCACTTCAGATTTCAGAATTTTGGGACCGGTTTCTTCCTGTGGTACTTCAAAGCTTGGTGGTCTTTGGTCTTCGAATAGTTCCTTCATATATTCATACCACCTGTTCAATCTGTCATTAGCATCCATTATTATGTTATCGTCTTTATCTTTCAGTATTGTCACTTGGTGTTTTCGGTCATTACCTACTATCTTCTTTATTTTCTTATGCACGTTGAATGCGTCGTATTTCTGCTGCAAGTCCTCGATTTCTTGACATTGCTCGTTCAACCATTTATGCTTAGCTTCACGGATACTCTTTTTAATATTTTTTTGCTTTTGTTTGTATATCTCAATATCCTTACTTTTCCATAGTCTTCTCTCGTCCATCAGTTGCAGTATGCTATCAGTCATCCAGATCTTTCTTTTTATATGTTTATTTCCTTTCAAGTTTTTCTCCGTTGTATCTTTTACTATTTTTCTGATTTCTGCATAATATGTCTTGTCTATGTCTTCATATCTCACTCCTTCCTTTAGCCTTTGGAAACCTTCATTTAGCTCTCTTTTTATTTTGTCGTAGATCTGTGGTTCTTTTAATTGTCTTATGTCTATATATCGCTTTATCTTTTTCTTTTCAACTCTCTTCAGTTTTACAGCTATTTTCGCCACAACTGGGTTGTGATCTGATCCAACGTCTGCTCCTGGGTATGTTTTTACCGCTTTTACCGAATTCCTAAATCGTTGGTTTATGCATATAATAGTCTATTTGGTTTCTCACTATGTTCTTGTTAGTGCCATCGAGTGGGGAAATCCATGTGTATAATCTTCTCTCTGGGAGCTTAAACGTGGTATTGAGTGCTATAAGATTTTCTTCCTGACAGAATTGGACCAGTCTGTCACCTCTATCGTTTCTGATACCCAAACCATACTCCCCAATATTTCTTCCACATGCACCTCTCGATATGATAATCGATTATAGAAATAATCGATTGGAAAAATAATCGATTGTGAAAATAATCGATTATGAAAATAATCGATTTTGAAAATAATCGATTGTGGAAAATAATCGATTTTAGAATTTTTTTTTTTAATTGGTATCAGGTTAATTCTATATAAGCATAATATCTTGTTTTAATAAATACAACTTTTTAAACTTAAACGTAATCCCAACCCCAACAGCAATTAGAACGACCGAAATAATCAATTATTCGAATTACGGTGAGTTGAGTTCATAATATCATAATATAATCGATAATCGAAAAAAATCAATTATTTTTTATAATCGATTATGAAATTTCATAATCGCGCACCCCTACTGGCTACCCCGAAACAACTTCCGGCCACCGGGCTGACAGGTCACACTTTCTTGGAATGGTTCTTCTCGAGCGACCCCGATGCTTCGCTGTATGTTTGGTCGGACAGCTGAGACAGGTAGAAATGGTGTCGGCAACCAAGGGCGTACCCAGAGAGGGGCAGGGGGGCAGCTGCCCCCCCCTAGACAAAGATTAAGCATGTTCAATTATTTTATTGCAAGTCGACTAATACAGAATTTAATTAATCTGTTTTAAATAAGTAACAGCATCGAAAGGAATTATCACGCGACAGGAGAAAGTAGGAGAGGAGTAGGGCTCAATGCGGTGTCGGTCTAGAGTCATAAAAGTCGAACATGAACTATGGTATGTATGTCTAATTCTTAAAATTAATGTAAACAAAGCGTCGAAACGACAAACATTTAGTATCACTTTGAACTTTACATATGAAATCTTGTGCAATACATATTATTAATAACTGTGTTGTATTGCTTATACTTTTTATAAGATTCAAGAGCTAAGAAACATAGCCAAACGCTTCATGGAGTTTTATGGCTTAGAAGAGATAGAGGCTGAAGTAGATCTTTGGTTCAATCTGTGGAAGAACAAAAAGTTGTCTAAGGAAAGTCTAAAGGAACTGGAAATTGTGGATTTTTACAGAAACCAACCTATTTTACCCATCAGTCAAACAAGCTCTTTTAATTCTGTTGGCTATCCCAGCTACTACAGCTACAGTAGAGAGATCATTTAGCACCTTGCGACGAGTTAAGACCTGGCTTAAAAGCACGATGGGAGAAGAAAGACTCAGTGGACTGCGTTTGATGAGCGTCCACAGAAAATTTGTACAAGAAAATAAAAGCAAGTTTTCAAAGGAAATATTGGATAAGTTTGCATCCAATCCTAGAAGATTATTATTGAAGTAAAAACAACCAACAGTATGTGTGAATTGAATAAATTTGTTCGTAAATGTATATAGCTTATTGTTCTATACGATGTAATATGTATGAGTTGTTCATGTGCACTTGTATAGTTTTCGTTATTATCTCTAATTACAAAAGCTTTTCCTTCATAATTGGAGTTATATTTTCTCCCTAGTCCTTATTGACCTTATTAATAATTTATTTTAAGATGAATTTGGTTAATAATATCACCTCTTGTTATATTAAACAAATTTTCAGTGTTGCTCATAGTTCAAACATCAATTGGTTTTACAAAATTCAAGAATTGATTATAGCACTCATGTTATTCTTTGTATTGATGCGTTCGTTGTATTAATTTATTCTTTTATTGTAGAGGTATCGTGGTGCCGTTGAAACTTGTAAAGTTGCGCATTTTTTCCCATTATTGTTCAATATGTCTTCATTCTGTTTGTCAATAATTATGTGATCTAATGGCTCCATTCCGATTCTGGCATTGAAGTCTCCTCCCATTATTAGATAATCATTTTCTGGGCATGTGTGTGTTACTTTCTGCAGAGATTCTAGAATTCTTCATTCTTCGGTATGTTCATTTTTTCCTTCTTCAGGGACGTATATGTTGATGAATGATATATGACCTCTATATATATTTTGTATCTTACCTGGATTATTCTCTCGCTTATCCATTTACAGTATGTTATTCTTTCTCTCCATTTCGAGTCGAGTAATATTGCTACTTCCTTTAACTTCTTCTGAATGTCACTCACAAGAGCTACATTTATTTGCTTCTCCTTCAAGATCATCTCCAGTTCAGCAATTTATTTGTTATACCTCGTACATCCTAGTTACTCATACGTAAGCATCTCGCAATTCCCAATCGTTAGTTCCGAAATTGTTAGCATTTAGTGGCCATTATTGGATCCGTCCTAGCATTGTAACGTTTAAAAGTGAACGTTATTTGCGACATACCTATATAGCTGTTCCGCGCGATAACTTGAATAGTTATCAAAAACTAAAAAAAGATAAGCCGTGATACGATACATAGAAATGGTCGATTTTTGTAAGAGACTCGAAAAATAATTTGATTTTTAAAACGACAATTAATAGTAGTAACGGGTAATTGTAGTAATTAGTTAGTTTTTTATTACTACCTGGATAATAAGGTGATAATCGTTTTACGACCAAAATTAAGAACTCCAATTTTGGATACCAATAATAAGGATAGTTGAAATCTAATATTTCCTTTGTGTGGCCAACGAAATCTGGTTCCGACAAGGCAAGTGTAGAATAGTCACGGGTAGAATTTTTTTAAGACACTATTTTGAGAGCCCCTACAAACCTGGCAGCCAGCTGAAGTACCCAAGGTCGATTTCCAGCACGTGGAGGTACTGGGAAGATAAAAACCATTGCCTGTAATTTTTTTTCTAGACGTGTTGACGTGGCTGGATTGTGGGCGCGACAATTGTAATAGAATAGATTACCTGTTCATATTCAGAGACGCAGGAGAGTGGGTTGGTGTTGATAATAGATGCAGCTTTGTATGTTTTAGCTTTTTTTTTACCTTAAGCTGGGATATAGCGGGAAAGACAGCCAGGCCGAATCGTCAGGAGCGCTCTTGTGATTTAGCAGGGTACGCTGACCTGCGTATGCAAAATATCCTTTTTTTTGTTCAAACCACCATTTTCTGGAGCAGCTGGTAAGTACAGAGCTGTATCTTTTTGTCTGCCGGACCACTGTCCATTTGCGTCCAGTTTTTTTATCACGCTATTGGCGTATTTACCACTTTGTCGTGCCTTCCGGTGTAGCTGCGAGCAGCAGTCTCTGAAACGGATTGTAGTTTTTTTTTCCTTCAGGTACTAGGCCCCTCAGGCAGATCTCTGTTTGGGACCACTGGTCCGGATTTGTAATCCTGTTGTAAGCATATATTGTGAATTTGAGTCAGGAGTTTTTCTGAACTGTATTTTTCGGAGGTTAGTAAAACGCCCTTCACCTCTCTTGTTTGTTTTATTGCCTCCACGGCGCCCAAACCACAACATCTCGATTCATTCTTTCAGCTAGGTGGCTTGTATTCTAGCACTGTCGTGCGAATTCTAAACGAGCTTACGCCCAGTTCGCTCTCCGACTGTGTGGCTAGCTGTCCAGCGGACTTAAGAGGCGAAGGTGTCAGCAATCGACGCTACAGCATCCGAGGCCCAGTAATGGTGCTGCGATCTTCGAGCTTCTAGCCCAGCTCTCTGGCTATTATTGTCCAGCAGATGAACATGTGGAGAGTCTTAAACGTAGCATTTCCTCCACATTTGATTTACAGTTATTCCTCTCATACTCGGTTTTCAGAGCCTCGTTCGTTTTAACAGGGTGTACCACTTGCAGGTGAGTTGACATTTAAATAGAAGAGACTTTATTTTGCGCTTCACTATTTCATTATCACGTTTTTTGTCGAAGACCTTATTGTATTCTGTATGTATTAAATTCAGTTCAAATTGATTAATTAATCTTTATTAGAAAAGTACAAATGTTGAATGTAACCAAAAATATAAACGTTTCCCTATGAACACGATATTTAATTGCCATTTTTAGAATTAAATAACTTAGGAACTATATAAACGGTCAATATTAATAAGAAAAACAGTTTTAATCACCAAAAGCATCTGTCAATCACTCAAAAACAATTCAGAATTTAATCATTGTTTTCATAAATGGAACAACCTCCTTAAGATTTCAATTCTTCAAATATCGAATGAATATTTTGAATGATCAAAATATCTTGTGTTTAGTTAAAATTTGCTATTTTCTTATGGTTTTTGGAATGCATAAATAAAAACAAGCGATGTATAAAATGCAATGCAAAACTGCATAAGTCTGCATTTTTGATGGTTTGTCGTAATATAAGGAACATAGTTTTTACACAGAATGTAAGACTACCCTCAGTGACCTAAATGCGGTATAAAAATATTATTGATAATTCCACTCAGGGTCATATTAGAGTGGTTCCGACCAATCAGCGTGCGCTATTTTACATTATACTTATATGGATACGACGCATGCACAGTCGAATAATATTCGAAAATAAAAAATATTCAAAATACCCTACCAGAATATCGAATATTTGTAATGGGGCGTAAAAGAATTCATACGTAATAAAAAATCTCGCAATATACCCTAGCTGTAAAAGGTGTAAAAGAATACATAACGTGACTGACGCACTGTCGCACCGATGCGATGTAGGAAACCGGTTATATAGCATCAACGCATTAGTTCCTACCCGAGTTGACTTAAATAAATGTACTTCTAACGAATTTTATATTAACGAATTTTATATTACAAATTTAGTGCGATTATGCTTCCATTTGTTTCGGTACTTACGAAATTTTTTTTTGATTTTTTTTTGCAATGATTGTGATGCGATATGGTCAATTTGTTTCACCATTTTCGACATTAAAAATGGCGTTTGAAATGTCGATTTTCGTATGTGATGTGCTTTTAAGTTGTGGCGTTTCTTCACGGAATTATCATCGCAACAGCAACGCAGGTTCGGACAATACTCAAAGAGTATTGTCCTTGCCCTTGTGTTGTAACATACGAATATTAAGTGATTGTACGTATCTGTAGTATCGTAAAACATCTATTCTGCTCCTGTGGTAGCTTTTTCGTCTTTGGTTGAAAAAGAATTATTGCATACTTTTATGCCTTCCTTCAGAGCACGGTCTTTTTCTAACAACTTCAATGCACGAAAGTTTACCTTTCTTAAACATGGCTGAGGTAGCATTAGAGCCACCTTTTCACAGTCTGTTACTGCATGTGCAAACAGTAGGATTTGGACTTCCCTAGTTTTCCCAGTAGGGTTTGCTGTCCTGCTAAATTTAACACGGTTTTTTGTGATTTAGAGCTAAAAGCAGGGCGCAGAAACAAAACCTTGTCGTATATTTGAGGAAAAGGAATATCCTCACTCTTTTACAATGAAAAAAAACAGTTATGCAAAAACATTTTAATTCATTCTAGTAATATACATAAAAAAATAGAATAAGAGTGCAATTTAAATTAACACTGTGAAGAGGTTGATTACCTAAGTTTCCTCACCGTACCGTCGATTAGGATTACACCATTTCTAATTCTTTGGGTAGTCAATTGGAGTGTATACTTCCACAAAGAGATATATTAACGATATTTCTTCATTTAAATACACCATTGAAAGATCAACTCTAAATTGACCATTTGGAATAAGTGGAGGAAAGCGAGTTTCATCAAGAACAAAATTGCAGGTATGATATGTCACATCCTGTAAATGAAAAACTTGTAACAAACTACTTTATTAGAATAAATAATTCGAAGAACCTTTTCAAAGGAAAATGTTGTAAGGTTACCACACTGTTTTACATTTTGAATACCTATTGCGTTTGATTCGAAAGCTTTATTTAAATTGACTTGGAAACGTATCGGAAAGTGTCGATACTCATTACTCAAAAATTTTCGAACTTGTACGACTACCTAAAAATATAAAATGTTTACTTATAAACAATACATATACATAATCCTAAAATATGGGGCATTGTTTACTGAAATCTAACGGTGATTAGTAGCTATTTAGCAGCACTCGACGATTAGGTTGAGAATAATCTAATTTGATTTTCACTTTCACTGTAATGTTGCGGTCTATTACGTTGAGACGCCAAATAGCTACTGCGCATAGCCGCTTTTATGTAATCCACAAATTAATGACATGTTTCCACTTTAAGGGCCGGTTCCACCAACTCTGATTAAATCGTTGGTTAATTAATCACGATTAATGATTAACCGTGATTAAGTTCAGAATTTAACCGACATTAATTTCAAAGCGTTATACCAAGCGCTTAGTATCTATGATTAGTTGACTGCTTTTATTTACATTATTGTAAATAATATCCAAAAATCACTTTAACTAATTTTTTAACACATAAATACCATGTTCACGTTTTGCTTTTAAGGCTATGTGTATTCAAACTGTCAACATTATAATAAATTTTGCAATCACAAGCGCGTGAGCGGTGTGAGTCAACATTATCTTTACTCAATTGAAAGAAATGCGCATGCACCGGCCATTAACCGTGATTAAACTCGTCTAATAGCCCAAAACCATGATTAAACTGCTTTAACTAATAAGATTGAAAAGATGGTGGAACGCTCTTTTTCATTTAACCGTGATTAACTCCAACTAATCATGATTAAAGTATTTAATCAGAGTTGGTGGAACCGGCCCTAAAGGAAATATATGGTATACACAATCCTGAAAATTTACAGCAGTATCAATCAATAAAGAAATAACCGAAAAAATTGTTGATCATCTCTTAGGGCCTATATTACCTCGATTTTGTCTTTGACGCCAATTTTCAGGTTAAATGTGGAATTAACGGCTGGGGTAGTGCGATTGTACTTGAAAGTTTGAATTCGAAAAACATTATAATACTTTTTATTGTAACTCATCAATTCTGCTCGAAAATCCTTAAGCTTGAAGCCATTTTGATGAAACTGAAATAAAATTGTTAATGTAATTTTCTTATTTCCCATAACATTTTGTAGAGATGTACTGTAATTTGAGAGTTGTAATGAATCCTTAAAATCCCCTAATTTTTTCGCTTACAACTCGTTTAGTTTCAGCTTCACAAAAAATTCCCTTCAGATCGTAATTAAAGATTTTATTTCAGACTTTATTCTTTATTCTCAAAAAAGATTTTTTTTTTTAGAAATTTTCTGTCATATTTACTATACCGGCAATAAAAAAAATTCTGGAAAGAAAATAATGCTGAGCTTCATTTTAAAATTTAAAATTGGATCAATGCTGAAAAATATATTTTGTAGAGAATTTTGTGCCCTCGATATTTTCCCTAAAAATGAATTGAAGCGTGCACACATTACATGCGAAAACCAGGTTGGGGAAACTGAAATTTCCATATGAGGAAGAAGCCGACATGGGATTTTAAAGGACCTTTGGGAGTTTATTCGGACACTAAAATACACACGCTGAAAATTTTTTTTGCCTGTGCTATTTTTTAATACTTTTTATCTTCACCTTTTGCAATTTTGTTTAATAAAATTTTTGCTTCAAATCACAATTTTGTTATTATTATTTTATCAAACTGGTAAAGGTAAAACTGAGCGCTTAAAGGTTTCAACGAATGGTTATAGAAACTCATTGAAATTCAAACCGAGCTCTATCAATTGACATAAAATTTATACAAAAATTCAAAGCTGGAAGAAAAATATGTCTCTAATCCCCCTTCCCCCGAAGATTTCGCGAATAATTCTGCGACGGTTGAGGCTCAAACGAAAAGAATGGTAGCTCATTGGGACTCAAACGATGTTCTAACGTTTGATACTAATTTCATTCAAAAATTAATGGGGGGGGAGGCATTATGTTTACAGCCGTCCTCCTCTAATAATTTTCTCGAATAATTCCGCCACTATGAGGCTCAAACGAAAAAACATGAAGCTGAAACGATTGACACCAATTTGTTACCTTACAAATCGCGAACAAGACACCTTCCGAACAAAACTAAAGGGTTGACTAGCTCTAGCCGCGAAGGGGTGGGTGGATTGAACGAGCAAAAGGGCTTGTGACGAAACGTCGCGATTTGATGGTCTCTCATCAACGATTGGGCGGTCCACAATCGTGATTCTGGATGTTGTCGCTAACAGGGGGGGGTAAATTTACACGCGGGGTAGTTACATGGGCGCCACGTGAACAAAACCGGAGTTTATTCGAAGGGGGATGAAAAATCGCCGTTCCAAGCTGGTTCACGACAGCTTTCTGATTAGTCGCGTTGACTCTCACACTAGTGACATCTCTTTGGATTACCTTACCTTCACAGTTGATAGGTTTTACCCTGGCAAAAATAGCTAAACAAAACATACATATGGCGACAATAAAACACATAAATAAACAATAAAGTAGATATAATAAAAACGGAATAAGCAAGGACATTTGACAAATTACAATAATTGTATAATCAAATTTACAACCACAATTGTCGAATGACAAAATATTTACACTTGACTTGAATAACATACAAGTTAACGATAAAACATGAATGCTGAAATTTAAACAGCTGTTCACCAAAATGGAACAAGCTAATTGGTTTGATTTATTAAACCACAAACATGACATAAAACACAAATTCAAAATGTTACGTTACTTCAATAAACAAACTTTAAAACACTGACAACATATGCGTGGTAACACCACATGCAATTAAATACTAACACATAAAAAAAAGGAATACAAGAGGGCGAATTCGTCTTGCACGGAAGAACTGACGGTTCCTTGAAATATTGTGGTCAATGGGACCACTAGGTACAATAATACTTAATAATAATAAAAATGCTTACGTAATATTTTACAGGTATGCTTCTATCGTAGGGACGGTCCTCCAAGCAGATATTTTCCAGCGTGAGAATACTAATAAAAATGTCGGTAGGTAAAATCCTTTCCAAAAATCGAGATGACAAAGATTCGGTAGAACGGAATACTTCCATAAGGTGGGTTCGTTATTAAAAACAAAGGTGGAATGCTTCACGATTTCCAAACTGACTCGATACGGCCCTGTCTTTATTGACATTTAATTCGCGCCAACCGTACCGTAATCTGGTTTCCAGGGATTGTATCACGAAACAAACCTAGACGTAATTTAATCGAAAATGTTCGATGAAGTTGTTTATGTTTAAACAATTCAATTTCAACTCTTCCAAAATCGGCACAAAACATTTCATTAAAGTCACGAGAATAATTTACAATGATTACGATAGAGGTCCGAAATATTCAACTTACACGATGCATCTAGTTTAAATCACGAAACTAATTTTAAATAATGTCAATATTAATGTGTTTAATTTACACTGCGAAACTGGTTTTTAAATTGCGCCAAAAATATTTGATTTAAACAGCGGAACGTTAATAAAAGCGTAAATGGTTTTAAATGACATCACCAATAGTTAATTTAAACAACGGATAATTCATAATAGTGTTCATTAAATGTTTAATTTAGAAACAACGGCAATGATTTAACATAACGTCTATAAAATATTTAATTTATACTGCGAAAATTGTTTTAAATAACGTCATTAACATTTAATTCAAACGGCACAACGAGAATGGTTATAGATAGCGTCATTAATATTTAAATCAAACGGCACAACGAGAATGGTTATAAATAGCGTCATTAATATTTAATTTAAAGCGAAAAAAATGTACAATGGGCTAATCCCTCAAATTTTTTTTTTCATTAAAATCGAAAATTTAAGTGATTTTAAACCCCTCTTGCGTAAAAAAAAATTTTTGTTAGCAATTTTAACGATCGTATTGAAGTTCAAAAATTGAAATATTTTTAAATAATTAAAACGCGGTAAATAATGACGTACATAGAGGTAAGCCAATTAGAATCCAATACACTCCCACTATTGAAATTTAATTATTTTTAAATGTCAGTTGGTATACTATAACCTTAAATGTTTAAATAATAATGTATTTAAATGTAAAGAATGAATTGAAACTATATATTATTATTTTTATACTTCAAAATGGGTAGCAATTAGAAATTAATTTTGAACAAGCATCATTTATTTATTTACAAATTGCATATTTTCATAGTGAACGTAGATGGCGTATTATGTATGCATGTTTGCCATGGTTATAATAAGTATTTGAATTTACGGATTTTTAACAATTTTTAAACACATCACATGGGTACACTCAAGGATGTAATTTTCGCATACATATAAACGTGGCATCGTGGTAAATGCAATTTTAATTGCAAATTGTGATTGGACTACCTTTTGGTACGTCACAGAATGGCGACTTTTCAAACGTATACGTTTAAAAAAGGCACTTTATTTAATTAGTATAGCGTTTTAAAATTATATATTTGTAATTATTATATATAGTATTTTGCTATGGGCCATCGATTTTTATAGGTAAAAATTATATTTTTGACAACACGGGACAACCCCATTGCGTCAATAATAAGTGCGAACTTGCCTGGATTACACTCACTAGGTTTTAAACGTATAGGTTCCGATAATTTAATTTACTGAAGTAAATTTGTTAATTCCGCTCTAAAAGCGATCACCCAACTGCCGGGCATAGCGAGGCGCTGCACGGTCGGTGATCTGTGGATCTCTCATTTTTTGCATTGCAGTGCATCGCTTAAATGTGGTTCTTCCCGAAAAATCCTACGCAAGAAGTGCATTCAGGGGATACTAAAAATTCTCCTTACGTGGTATAATGACATGCTGATTGGCCATGGTCTTCAAAGATTCGACATAAAACAAGGATAGCATATATGCAATCAACCTGCATTGGCTCTGATTGATGTAAGTTCATCGTCGAAAGAGCTGCTTATTTTTTGCTATCAAAGTTAATTCGTTATCGGTACTACCAGCCGTGGTTTTAACATTTTTGGTTACTTTTAATCAAGCAAATTTCAACATAAAGACTCGATAAAGCTGAATTTTAACACATTTCTACATCTGTCGACGATAAGATTCGAAAAATAACAGTCTTTCTCACGTACATGTGGGCACCCGAATGCATGTCTACTGTATCCCACGGGTAAACGTCCGTACGTGGATATCTTATGCTTTTATTATCGCATATAAATTAGCTGCGTGAATACAAAATCAATCCATTATTCTAATGTGCATCGGTCAGCACAAAATTTCGCCGAGAGATTTATGCTACGTTAACACGACTTTGTACTTTCATGATGTGTAAATTCAATGATACGTAACTCAACATTATTACAACTAGATTATCTACTTTGATCGGTAGTATTTTGAGCGGGAAAATTTTAACTAAGACATTGGTTTGTATAAATTTTAATTTAAAATAACTGACTTCAGATTAACTTACTAATATTCAAATTTTAAAAACGTTACAATGATGAAAATAATTTCTATTATTTAACCAAACTAAACTACAAAAATTTTAATGGCGCGCGAGCGTAAAATCCACGTTACAAATTTTATTAAAAAAATTGAATTGTAGGGTTGGATGTTACGACTAACATGCACTTAAAATAACGATAAAATAACCAACTTGAAAAATCAAACGGGTAGATTCTTATTGTGATTTATAACTGCCATTAACATTTCGACAAATAATAAATCTGATTTTTTTTAAATGGGTGCCAGAGCAGAAATTACAGTTTTTCGCGATTTTTAACTGCACATTTCTCGAAATCAAAAAAGTTTTCATGAAACAAACAAAACAAAGGGAAAACAACACCATACAATAAAAGTAAAAGACCTTACAAAAAAAATTGAATAAATGAATTTTTCACTGCTTCTGTGAACTTTTTTATAAAACAATTTTATGGGTAAACTCGAAGGAATTTTACATTCATATGACAAAATTTGATTTGTTATGGTTACTATTATAGCCTTGAATTGAATCTGACGTGGACTATTGTCAGGTTCACCTGAAGGTGATTAACATTTTGTAATTATCTACTAAATTTTTTTTCAAATTCACTGTTTCAAATATTCGCGTATATTTATGTCATAATTACACAGTTATTATTAGCAAACAATTGGTAAAATAATGCACAATTTGACTAAACTATTAAAAAACAATAATATTATATTACCTTCGACAAAATGTTATCATTGCAGGATATATCTTGGATAAATAATTGAAGTGTTAGCAGCAAGATTATATTTTTCATTGTGAGTCTTTAGTTGAACAAATTTAAACTGTACCTTATATTGAAAACGACTGATGAAAATATCCAAGTTTTACGGCGAGTTTCATTATAATTTTATATCAACTAATAGAAGCAATTTCCTATAATCGTTTGATATTTACCGAAAAAATTACATAAATGATTATTATTTCCACATGTCCTTGATAACTACATTAAAGTATTGCGATGTTGTGGAGAATTGGGCCTCGGTTGAGGAATGCTCAAGTCATTAAAGTTTCGCAGAGACCTTGGTTGGAATAGTTTGGAATATGAGAATGATCAATCAATTGTTTAAAGTTAAAATAAAAATTTCTAATGATGTGAAACAACAGGAAGTTTTGGCTTACCGAAGGTTTTTTATAGGTTAAAGAGCCATAATAAAAATGTTTGAATGTGGACAGAAATGATATTGGTCAATTTTATTAAAGTGTAAAACATGTAAAGACTAAAATGAAAACTTCTTTAGATTCAAGTAGGAGTTAAAAAATAAAATTAAAAATTTAAATGTGCGAAATAAAAATAAATAACGGGTCCTGATCCTACAGTTTTGTGAAAGGAAAAATTAAATAAAAGTGATACGACGAAAATAGGGATTTTTGAGTGGAAGGTCGGCGCATGGTAGTGATAAGGGGGGAACGGTGTTGAATGTCGACGAGAATGGACGTAAAATTATGGTACTGGATTAATTAGAATTGATTTTTATGGATCCTAATAATAAAAATAAAGAAGTTGATTTTGATAAATGTGATGGTACTTGTAAAATACACTATTTAGAATATTGGATGGTTTATTCAAGTGGGAAATACATGGTAAATTTGTTATATTGGATGGATTTTGGATCAGTCCATGAATGCGAGGAATGGCGGTGTCCGATATCGATTTTTGGTTGGAATTGATAATCGATTATATGGATGTTCATGGAGAAATTTAATTATTCCAACGACCTAAAATGCGTTTCAAGGATCCAAATGGATGATCACTGGTTTTGGGATTGTTTTATGGATCATGGTAAATTCTCCACAGTGCAGGACTCAGAAACATTTTTAATGAATATAAAATTTGAACGGGTGAGTCAAATTGTGAACTTTTAAATACTTTTCGCGTGTGTCGAACAATAATAGAAATTAATAATAAAAAGATAAACATTTTAAAATTTAAATTGAATTAATATTGGGGTTTTTTTATATTATATTGCTGTAGGGTGTTTTTATATGTTTTATTTTTGGGTTTGTTTTGTCCACATTCAATATTTAATAACTGTGTTATTGGGAAATTTCTTGTTGTTGATTGATTTGAATAAAAAGAAAGAGTTTGATTGATTGAGTATTCTCATTTCTACGAAAAGAATTATTAGAGTTGATGTATTTGAATTTTGTCGATCGTGCTTTGGGCGGTTTGATATTTAGTGGCGCAGTTCTCCGAACCTCCGACGACAACCTGAGAGATAATAAGATTTTGAGTCTCATAGCTCTTGAGCATAGCGGAAGATGAGTTCTATGGTCCATGGGAGTACATAGCAGTATATTAGATACGTATTGTTATTTGTTTTCCACGCAATACAAAATATTCAATAATGATGGAGTACAATAGACACCATAGAGTTTTCTTCTTAGTACCTTTCGTTGTCAACTGATATTCTTTGGCGAGACCCACTCTTTCATGGTCTTCACCTTGTCGGAATCCACATAGAGACCATGCTTATTCACAACATAGCTTAAGTACTTTAGTTAAGGACGACAGTACTGGCATTTCTCCATTTAGACGGTGATATTGGGGTCTTGTAAAGATCTGAAGACTACATCCAGAATATCTAAATGATTTTCGAATGTTTTGGCGACGATCACGATATCATCGAGATAGTATTAGAAGTCATGAAGGAGCAGATCGTAACCCAAGATTTGGTCCATGAGAGTCCGCCAGATCTCCCAAACGGTAAACGATTAAATTCCCATAACGTGCGCCCAGGGACTACAAACGCCGAAAACGTTTTTGAATCTTCCGCAAGTGGAACTTAAAAAGACACTGACTTGACGAACAGTTTACGCGTAAAAATGCTCAGATGAGTACAGATACTTTTGCTCGCACGAAACCTGTGCGCATACGAAATAGTTAGCTTGCAAATTTTTGATCCAGTTCCTATAAAGAAATGGCAGAAAGAAGACGAAATGTAATTAGTGCGAGTGCAACATAGAAAATGTGTTTCTGTGCAAGAACGATTAGCGTTGACTGTGCGTCTTTTAGCGACTAGAGATACTATTTTTATCTTTATTATATTCTTATCTATTTAAAAATACTTATAGTAAAAAGAGAAAATTGGTCGTTTAATGAACCAACCAAGAACCAAGTTAATTTCGTTTACGAATGACGAATTTAATATTTTTGTTTTAATAATTTTATTTTTTCTCCAGGATAGCGCGAAATCATATCTTTCTTTAGTATTTATCTAATCGAAAGTCAGTAATTCTGGTACAATCTATGCTATCATTGTAACTTAATCTGACATGCTTCGAAAATAATGTTTTAGAGGCATATTATATCACCTTACTTGTTTTCGGTCGATGTTTTAGGTTACTAGTTGCTTTGATGCGCTCATTGTAATTAAATATTTAGTTTGTATTATAATACACTTGTGGTTTACTTAATAATGCTTACGTACATTCTTGCCAATAAATTCCTAGAAGGTGATGTTTTGCTTATGGGTATTCCCTTTGCTGATTTTAATTGCACCATGTAATTAACCTTATCGCTTGGTGTTTCCTGTTATTTTCATTAATAAAAATGCAATCATATTAAATTTTTGGTTTATTTAAAACATTTATTAAATAGAAGCATAAAAACATACAATGTTTATTGAAAGAATGTTTGAAAGAACACGTGGGGAATGTATCGCCCACATGAATAATATCCTCTATCAGTAGTAAGACAACGGTATGATGTAAACTTTTGTTTATTGCAGAACAATAACCAAGAGCAACACAAGCAGGTCGACTTAAATACTACAGGTTAAAAAAATAATGTAACTTATTGATTTCTTCGCATTGATAAAAATACAGTTATGCAAAAACATTTTAATTCATTCTTATATACTACACAAAATAAAATCAAGTGCAATTTTTATTAATATTGTGAACCGTTACCATTCCTCGGTTTCTCACCGTACCGCCAAATAATATTATGTCATTTTTAATTCTTTGGGTATTCTATTGGAATATATACTTCCGCAAAAATACATACAAACGCAATTTCTTCATTTAAGTACAACATATGTAATTCAATTTCAAATCTACCATTGGGAATCAGCGGAGGAAATTGAGTTTCATCAACAACAAAATTGCAGCCATGGTATGTAACATCCTGTAAATGAAAACCTTGAGATAATAGTTAATTACAATAAATCACTTTATAACCTTTTCAAAGATAAAAGTTGTTATGTTACCACAGTTTTTGACGTTTCTCAGACCTATTGCGTTTGATTCGAAAGCTTTTTTTAAATTAACCTGGAAACGTATCGGAAAGTGTCGATACTCGTTACTCAAAAACTTTCGAACCTGTACCAGTACCTAAAAATATAAAGTGTTTGTTTGTGAACAATATAAAATACCTTACTAAAACTAGAACATCGTTAATAGCCATTTAGCTACTAAGTTATCACTCTAAAAATAGCCTTCCATTTTAGAGTAAAAATTTATTTACATAATCCTGGCAAATTCACGATGGGTCAGTAAAGAAATAACTAAAATGGAAATTTGAAAGCGCTTAAAACAACATTACCTCCATTTTATCCTTGACGGCAATTTTCATATTAAATGTGGCATTGGTGGCCGGGGTAGTTCGATTGTACTTAAATGTTTTAAGTTCACAAAAATTGAAATACTTTTTATTGCAACTCATTAATTCTATTCGAACATCTCTCAACTTAAAGCCATTTTGATGGAGCTAAAATGAAAATTATTAATGCAATTAATTTATGCTAATTATGTCAAATTATGCATTATTTTCCAACTTTGGGAAATACATGTATCGTGAAATTAATATTATCAGGAAATATTACAACAATGTGACAAAGATGTTACAAGGAAATAAATCTCATTGGAATGGTGGATATGAATAAAACAATTAGTAAACGAATAAGAACAAGATGTGGGAAAATACAATCTTGAGAACACGAAGCGCATATTGGAAGAGAGAGGGAGATTGAAAAATTTCATAAAATCATCAGAAGGGAAGTTTGGCATCTTAAAATTTAAAAACGAAGCAAATGATATAATCACCCAAAATGTGGAAAGATTTCTACCCATCTCTATACGAAACCAAAATTCTACCACCACAAGGAAGAACAGACAATGATAGACAAAGAGTCATGAACACAGGACCAGATATAACAGTCGAGAAAATGCAAATATGCTATGCAAAAAGACAAACGACCTCTATACAAAATGGAGTTGTGGTGGAAATATTGAAATTTGGAGAAACACCAGCCCTAAAACTACCAGAAACATTATACAACAGATGTCTTGATTAAGACCAAATACCATAGGAATGGAACAACGCAGTTATGATACTACGTTTTAAAAAATGAGATAAAATAAAATACAGACTGGCTTTAGAAAAGGGTATAGCACCTTAGATCACCTACAAGTCACGAGAAACATAATAGAGAAGACAAATTAATACAACTGGGCAGCCTATGTAGATTACGATAAAGCGTTCGATTCGGTACAGATGTGGGCGGTCCTCAACGCTTTAAGTAATAGGGTGATTATAGGTACACTTCTCCAATAAAAAAAATTATAAAAGCGCTACTTTCAAGTAAATCTTAAAAAAAAACAAGAAAAATCAAAATTAATGGAGTAGTGTGACGAGGTGACTCCATATAACCCGAATAGTTTATGCAGAGCCTCGAAGATCTGTTTAAGGAACTAGATTGGGAAGACAAGGGAATGATGATCGATGGCGAAAATCTAAGCTATCTGTGTTTTGCAGATGATATTGTGGTGATAAGCTAAAGTCGAAACAAACTGCAAGAGATTCTAAACGAATTAAACCTCAAATTAAAAATGATAGAACTGCATAACCAAAGAACTCGTCACTGAGGAATGTCTAAAAATTGAAGAACAGGAAATAGAAAATGTAGACTTCCAGTGTTATTGTAAAAACAACATATTGTAAAAAGAAATCATGGAGAAACAAGAAGTAGAAAAATTAGTGAACTGACGAATGAAAAAGGAAACGAAGATATTGTGAAGTTTATAAAGGTTAAGCGTATATAAAGGTTGGGACATGTTATGAGAAGATATTAAAGCGAGTCGGAAAGAATTCTCATAGAATATGGAAACCAAATGTAGAGAGACTCACGGGGAGACCGTCATCGAGATGGTTGGATGAGGTGAAAAGAGATTTTAGATTGATGGTTGACGGATAGAGAGATATTTGGTTGGTGGGCTATGGTGACGGGAAAAGCGAAATTACACCAAATGCTATAAAAAGTGGAAAGAAGAAAATAAAAAGACCATATTCTGAAAGGAACGAACGCCTGAAAAACAATTTTTCAATAAAATAACCCGCATTTCTGAACATTAGTAAAATATTTTATATTTGAACAATTAATTTAAAGTCAGTACCATTTCTATAATTTGGTTTTATAAAGGTAAACACAATTAAAATAAATTGTTTTGGTAAATCGTAGACGATTTTAGATTTCATAATATGATAAAATTTGTTTTATAATGGGTATTATATAGTTTTCAGATCAACCTGACGTGTACTACGAAATAATATTTTGTATTTCTATTTTTGGTTTTATTCTTATGGCAATGTAAAATCTATGTATTATATATGTCGCAGTCGGATTCCAAAAATCGTCAGTTTGCAAACTGACTAGTCAGATTGCAAACTGACCAACGTTTTCTAAAACGCTTTTAAAATACAGATCGTTTTACAATCGGACTGAAATTTTCAGCCAGTTTGTAAACCGCGAGCCACGCCTCCGACGGATTGTCAACTCTTTAAATTTGTCGCAGGCGGATTCCAAAAATCGTCAGTTTGCAAACTGACCGACGTTTTCTATTTTAGAATTAATTAAATTAAATTAAATTAAAAATTAAATTTTTTTACCTTCGATTTTTGGGGTGTGCATTCGATAGGGAGGGTAATCCATCGTCAAAACCTACTCTTCCGGGGCGCCGCTCCGCTCCGCTCTGCGTTGCACCCCTACAGAGCGGTTTTGACTCTGGTTACTAGGCTAAACATACAAGAAGCGCCACCCATCAAGAAAACCGGGATAAATGAAACCGCGATGTGAGAGAACCTCGAAATAGCATTAAAAAGTATAGTCGCGGTATGCGGCAGTTATCCTTTACGTTTCACCCCCAAAAAATCGCGTAAAAACAAAAAATAATCGATGTTACATGTAGGAGACACGAGCTGCATCTGCCGGTCCGTAAACGGCTAAGTCTAAGACTAGTTCATCTCGCACGGACCGTCAACAAAAAGAACATGTAAAATTAACGATTTTCAAAGTAATAATTTTCATATTAAAAGGACCCCATTCAAGAATTTTATTTTTGAATATCACTCTATTAACCTTAAACTTCACAAAACTTATTTGGATAAAGGTTTTTTGTTTGTTTTAGAAACTGACTGAAATTATCTCGGCAGATTCTAAAATAGAAAACGTCGGTCAGTTTGCAAACTGACGATTTTTGGAATCCGCCTGCGACAAATTTAAAGAGTTGACAATCCGTCGGAGGCGTGGCTCGCGGTTTACAAACTGGCTGAAAATTTCAGTCCGATTGTAAAACGATCTGTATTTTAAAAGCGTTTTAGAAAACGTTGGTCAGTTTGCAATCTGACTAGTCAGTTTGCAAACTGGCGGTTTTTGGAATCCGACTGCGACATATATACTATATTGTTATATATTTAACCAATCCTTAAATTCATTAGTTACGAAAGAGAATTAATTTAATTATTTGCAACTAATCCGTTATTATTGTTTAATTTCAAATATCAAGATATTATATCATAGTTACACCGTAATCCTAGTTATTAACAAAAAGTTGGTAAAATAATGTACAATTTAACTGAACAATTAAACTAAAATTAAAAGTTACCTTAGACAAAATGCTATCATTGCAGAACATGTCTTGGACAAATAATTGAAGCCCTAAGATCAAAATTATAGTTTTCATTGTGCAACTAATACTTGAAGAACTTTAAACAACAAACAACAGGTTGCAGATGACCAGTAAAAGTGATCAATTTTGACGGTGATTCTCATTCCAATTTTATATCACATGCTATTTCCTATAATCATTTGTTATTTATAACAAACAAAAATAAATGATCATTATTTCCACATGTCCTTGATAAATACATTAAAGTATATTGGATATTATTATTTGTTGCACAATGATATTATTTTCTAACTTTTCCATGTTTGAGTATGTTATTACACTATGGTGACAAAATGCAATTAATAGACACCATAATAATATTTTGTTCGCTACTTTTGACTTTTTTTTTTTGGTTTTGACTTTGTAACCGTAACCCCCTTGTTTATTTCAATAAGAGCGAGGCTTGTTGTTGAGCGCTGAGAAATCCTGGTAGTACAGATTCTATTTTAATTCTTCTCCTCGCAGACGCTCCATCTACTCCCAAACTTTTTTCAATTAAACTCTTCAACTATTCAGTGAAGAACTCATGGTATACAGTGACGCAGTAGTTTATGATATACAACTCCAGCATTTCTGCAAGGTTCCACTTAACATCTGACGGAAGAAGGTTCTTCGAAATATGTACTCGATATTTTACTTCTATGATTGGAAAATCCGAGATGACAGTCCCAGATCACGCCCAGATTTTGCATTTTTGAGCAGAACTTCACAAGGCACCCATTCAGCTCCACTTCGACTCTTTCATTGTCCATAGCTGCTTTGAATCCACTAGCCCAGCCTAGAACCAGCCCATTTTGGATTAACCAATTGAGCACTGAATCCGGATTATGGTTTAGAGTTCCGATGATTCCATTTATGTTGCCAGGAGAATCGGCTGCGTATAGTTGGGTATTGTCAGCGTACATGTGGAAGCTGCAGTCAGGGTAAGAATAGATGGAAGATCAGCTGTATAGATTGAAAACAGCAAAGGACTGAGTAAACTTCCTTGCTGTACATCTTAACTACTCGTCAGTTCGTCAGAGTGGGTCGTATCTGACAAATAACTAACGAGCAAGTTCACAGTTGAGGTACTACACCCATAGTAGGATAGTTAAGCTATTAATAACTTGTAGTTAATAATGTCAAATGCCTTACTATAGTCTGTTGAAGAATTTCGATATTCGAGTTACTTTCCATAATTTTTTATTTTCCATAGAGTTTTATTCCATATATCCATACGGGTTTAATTATATACTTCTATAAAAGAACGTTAATAATAATTAGCGTTAATAATAATGTAAGGAGGTTTTATAAGCAAATCAAGAATACGAAAAAGAAGTATGAAATAAGAAACAAAGGAATGAAGAACGAAGAAGGTGTATTGGAACATAGGTCAGACAAAATTAAGAAAATATGGGAGAAACATTTCAAAACTCTTTTCAACACACAACAGAACGAAGATGTACAATGGGAACAGTTGGAAGATACACAGAATGTGGATGAAGTAGATGAACCGACAGACGAGGAAATAATAGAAGCAATTAAGAAATTGAAGAACAAAAAAGCACCTGGTACAGATGAGATCACAGCGGAGATGATAAAGAATGGGGGTGAAAAGGTAATTTTCGAAATATGCAGATTGGTGAAACAGATATGGTTGAAGGAAGAAATGCCAAAGAGATGGAGAGAGGGGACAATAATAGTGATGAAAAAAAAGGGAAGCGCAGAAGAATGTAGTAATTATAGGGGAATTACGATTTTAAACACAGCGTACAAGATACTGTCGACAGTCATTCACAGTCGCCTAATCAAATACACTGATGAAATAATTGGAAAATACCAGTTTGGTTTCAGGAGAGGAAGGTCGACGGTGAATGCGTTGCACATAATTAAGCAGATCCAAGAAAAAAGCTATGAATATGATATAGATGTGCATATGCTGTTTGTGGATTTTAAACAGGCTTTTGACAGCATTAATAGATCCCAATTACGAAACGCTATGAAGGAATTCAAGATACCTCCAAAATTGATAAGAATGACCTGGATAACACTAGTAGGAGCAGAAGCCAAGGTGAGAACGATGGAGGGTCACACGGACAGCTTTGAGGTGAGCAGTGGTGTGAGACAGGGTGACGCGTTGTCGGCGACCCTGTTCAACATTGCGCTTGAGAAGATAATCCGATCCACCGGCTGCTGGGGAACAATAATGACTAAGGAAAACCAAGTAGTTGCATATGCGGACGATGTGGTGATTATGTCAAGGACGAAAAAGGGAATGATAGAGATAATGAGGCTCATGAAAAAAGAAGCAATTGGAATGGGATTGTATATTAACCAAGGCAAGACGAAATACATGAAGTGCACGAGAAAAAATGATGACACTATGAATCAACTAATTGTAGACGACGATGTTTTCCAACAGGTAAAGGATTTTAACTATCTTGGTGTGCTAGTCAATAATAAAAACGATAGAAACACTGAGATCAAGGCAAAAATACAGGCAGCAAATAGGGCGTATCATGCAAATAAACAATTACTAAGAGATAGGCAAATATCTAAAACAACGAAGATTAAAATATATAGAACATTGATAAGACCTGTGCTCACATATGCAGCGGAAGTTATCTGTTTGACAAGGAAAGATGAAGAAGATTTAAGAGTGTTTGAAAGGAAGATCTTGAGAACGATAGTGGGTTATAAATGGATAAACGATCAATATAGATGTAGAAATAACGCGGAACTGCTTCAAGAAATGTCTGGAGAGGATATAGTGAAGTTTATCAAGGCTCAGAGAATGAGATGGTGGGGCCATGTGATGAGACTTGATAGTGAGGAAATCGAAAGAGCAATAATGGCATGGAAACCTGGTAATGAGAGAACAAGAGGAAGGCCGAGATTGAGATGGAGGGATGGAGTGGAGGGAGACCTGGAGAAGATGGGAGTGAGGGAATGGGCCCAGATAGTGAGGAATCGTGCGGCATGGAAGAAAGTCATAAGTGAAGCTACAACACATCGAGACCTGTGATGAGATATAATGAGTTGTAATTATGAGGATTAATCCACCTCAACAAATGGATTTTGTAAGTCCGTAAAGGACAGCTATATTCTGTTGCAGAATGTAATGCTACAAATAATAATAATATAAAAGAACTTTATGCAATGAAAAGAGTGAAACTGATCTTCGTTCTCGGATTTCTCAGACACATGAGCTTGTTGATGCTCTCGTTGGAGTAAAAGTCTTCATTTAATCCCATGATTTCACAAAAATCTCGCTTAAAATATGAATCGACAGACTTGCAGGAGTCGCATAGTTGTCTATTTTATATAGCGTTATGAAATTGCTCTCACTATCAATTTTGTAGTCTATAATTCTATTTTGGACGTTCCACTTACAAAGATTTGTTAGAAATTTTTAATTTAAAATTAACTAATTTGCAAAAAAATGTGTGTACATCTAATAATTTATAAATGTAATTTACAAAACTAAGTCCTTTGTTAATAGAATATAAATATTATGTAATAAATACTATATTACATTATATCAATCTATTTAATACCACAACTTCTCTCTACGTTGTTGCATAATCGGATCTTATAACAACCTGATAACATGTAAGTATAATATTATTATATAATGCTATAAATAAATTCTGAGATGTTTATTTTCTTACATTGTAATGTCTTGCTTGCATAAACTTTAAAATTTATCTTAAAATTAAAATGTTATTTTAACTGAAACTAAATTAAATTGCATAATTTTTGTTTAAGCATACAACGTTGTGAATTGAAACATCCATTTGCAATTATAATTATTCTTTTCGGTGTTTGGTTTACCTGAAGTTTGGATCAGTTTCGTGAGTTCAGATTTTAAATATTTTGGTTGTTTCGCAGTTGTTACATTATCTCCGTTGCATAAAATAGTATATACAACTTGGGATTGAAGTGACTATTAATCTATTGTGCGATTTTAACCTTCGCACATGAGATTAAAAGTATTACTTAAATCTCCAGTTGCATAACATACTATTTTTTTTCTACTGATAATTTCGATTCAACCATGGTTCAGTGCATATCTCTGAATTTGAGGCCACATTGTTTTCATCTTGTTCATATGTGCTTTTTATATGTGCGGCGTTTGCTGAGTGAGATGCATACTTGAGTACTTCATTAGCTTGTGGTAGTCTGCGGCCATTTAATGTTATTGGGGGGGGGGCAATCTTCCGTGTTGTGAATGTGGCTTGCACGGACTTGGAGTCATTTGCCTTTATTTGCCATCTCCTAGCAAGTAGGGAACTGGCCCCAGGATGCTACCTTGTTACCTTCACCACGCTAGACCCTCGTGCTAAATATTATCAAAGACCTGGGAGACGTCGATGAATGCGGCTGTGCAGAAGGTTTTGTCCTCAAGATTTTTATTTACTACCTTCACCATACAATGTATTTGTTGAATGGTAGAATGGTTCTTTCTAAAACCAAACTGGTGTTTGTCATTATATTTTTAACTTGCAAATTGGTGGGATTCTTTGCAGCAACACTCTCTCAAATAAGTTTGACAATATTGAAAAAAGGCTAATTGGTCTAATTAAGTCTCCAATCAAAGTAATTTAAGGAACATAAAATACAGCAAAAACAGAAGATACGGATTAAGTAAAAGATATATTGAGGAACCCAATGGGGGTGGTAAGTTAAGGCTTCTGCGAGAACAATCAGGAAGTGAAGACATAAAAGAAAAGAAAAGCAGGATGGAGCGACGAAAGACAACAAATAAATAAATTCCTCAAAGATGGACAGAAAAAGTTATCGTAATGATAATAACGAAAGGAGATTCAGAAGTGTGCGGCAATTATAGAGGAATTATATTGCTGAATACCACTTTAAAGTATTTTCCACCATAATAAATAAAAAAGCTGAAAAAGGTTTTCAAATAGAGAGGTTGGTGAATATCAATATGGATTCACCAAAGGCAAGTCGACTGTAGATGCAATATTTGTTCTCAAACAAATAATGAAAGAGAGTTACAAGTACAATATAGACATACATATGTAGTACCTATATGCTGTTCATTGATTTCCAGCAGGCTTTTGATAAAGTAAAAAGAGACGAACTAATAAGAGCAATGAACGATATAAGAAATTCATAAGGTATGACACTTACAGAAACAACAGGTAGGAAAACTAATGATTTTGAAATAAACAGTGGAGTGATGCAAGGACGCTGTTTAATTTGATTGTAGTGAAAATAATGAGAAGCATATAGTATTATCTAAGCCAATAATTTACAAAGAGATACAAGTACTTATTGCTTATGCAGATGATGTACTAGTGATAACAAGATGAGAAGTAAATTAGTAGAATGTTTTAAGTATATCAACGATATATAGCACAGAATATGGGATTACTGGTAAATCAAAGCAAGACAAATTACATGAAGTATTAAAGAAATGGAATGGGAACAGGAAGTGAATTGATGATATATAATAATAGTTAAGTTCGAAGAAGTAAATAGTTAAAACTCCCTGGGGGTGCAAGTGAATAATAACAATAAGCAAATAGACGAGACAAAAGGAACAATGCCGGTAAGCAATTAAGCATATTACGCTTGCACACCTGCTGGTTGATAAACACACACTTATCTAGGTTAATGAAAATAAAGATTTATAAGGGTTTAATACTTTTTAGACTTTAAAAATTAGTGTCAGGAACCTAAAAACCTTAGATACGCTGACGATACAGCAATAATCGCGGACAGTCCTGAGGGACTCCATCAACGCTTGATGGATATCATAGTAAAAGAAGCAAATAGTAAGTACTAAGACAGCTAATGCAGTATCGTGGAGAACCATGGAAGAACGAGGAAAAGGAAGACCTAAAATAAGATGGTGGAACCAGGTATTCAAATATATTTACCAACTTAAAATAATACGCAAAACAACAATTAAGCTTATATTTTTATATAACATGAAAAGTCGATTAAAGGTTCAGTCGTAGAAATGTTGAGTCGTACTACTTTCCGTCGTATAAATGCTGTCGTACAAATTGTCAGACACGACGACACGAGTAACAGGACTTTTTTTATTTTCAGCTCATAACTTTTTTTCTATTCGATAGAAAATTATATAAAAAATAGCGAAGATTGTAGATAATTAAATGCGTTTTCACGAATTTTTTCATAATTTTTAAGCCGCAATTAGGGCAGTAAAAAAATTAAAAGAAATTTAGAAGTTTAATTTTATATTGAAGCTATAAAGTGCCCACATTCATTTTCTCACAGTTATTTATGTTGTCCTAGTTATTGTCTCAAAATTTTTCGAGACTTTCCGTAAAGGTGTGCCTTAGTTTAAAAAAAATACAATCCAAAATTCCTATTATATTTTCGATTTCCATTTTTCTATACAATTTTTGCGAGTCTTGCAGTAATTAAGTTTAATATTTTGGATTAATAATTTTCTTTATTATATAATTTATACATTTACATATTTATGCAAAAAAGCTATAATTAATAACAATAAATTTTTGAACAAATTTTTATATTGTCACACTCACAACAATGGCGATTGTTGTGCAAGTTCTACATTCTTATTTGTACACTTAATATCAACATTAAATTCGCTGGTGTGTAGTACGAAACCACCGCTCTCTTGAAACTTTTTCATGCATTGAAATAAATTCAAAAACGATTTTCTGAAACCGCAGTTCATGAAACAATAGGTAATTGGATTACAGCAGCTCGATGTGTAAGCTAATAATTGAAAAAAGCTAATTCCTGTGTAACCAATGCTATTATAAACCAGAGACGGTTCAAAAAGTGCTATTGTATTAATAATATACAATGGCGTCCAACATAGAAAAAATTCGAGTACCACAGCAAATAGCATTTTAATTACGCGCTTCTTATTTATAAGGCTTTTTTCAGCGTTGGTCCTTCGCAATCCTTTCCCCATTTTTTTCGATATACTTGAGCTTGATAAATCGTTGGACGAACAATTTCGTAGTTTTCTTACTTCGGATGGCTCGTGTATACAATATTCCCATTTGTTACCACTCGAACGGCTTCGATTTATGCAAATTTGAGTTAATTCCTTAGCTGAAACAATTGAATAGAATATTAGTTGTTATAATTATTATTGTTCAGTGGCTTTATTGTCTAGAAACACAATTATCAGAATGAGTAATCGTCTATCGTCTTATGAGAGAAAAATGGTGCGCGTTTCAATTTTTAGATTTTAGACCCTCCAGGCAGTTTGGCGCTTCAACTATCAGCATATTGATGTCATCTATTATGCACGAGGAGCTCTAAATAACGAAAATATGACCCACACTTAACAAACCCTGTCCATGCTAAGCATTCCCTATATCAACATAAATTATTATTTTGGTTTGCTTAGGTATTACTAAAATTATCCTTAATGGCGCAATAGTCAGTGGCATGACGAGGACCTATGTTACAAATTCATAAATCTAATTTGATTACGTCACACCATCATTGTGCGCTTTTTAAGTATTAAAAATTTCTATTGTAATAACAGAAAGTTTGTCAACAGAAGGGAAGCAGGTGAGAATTTGTTAAGGAAGTTTTGAAGTGCCAACTTGAACTACAAATTAAGAGTAGACATAACTTTTCTTAATTATAAAATGCAGATGTTGTTTAATTTATGCAAACTAATTTTTTCTTTTGGAAATAAATGATAACTCTAGGTATGAGAGACCCTGTTTATTACAACTGCTGTTGTTTTGAATTTGTTAAATTTCAGGAAAGCTCTTTTGTGATGAGATAACTCTTCATGATGAGTTAATGCAGTTTGTTAATTGCACTACATAGTGATATGTCATAGTTGTATTACTTCTATGTATGGTCGACTCGTTTACTGATGAGGCTATTCTGGATCCAAATGGAACCTTCATCCGCTTTGTATCACAATTAGCGTACATAGTACTTCATCAAAAAACAGACACCTATTGGGAAATTTGCCATCGAATTATGCTGAATGTGAGTGGTAGAGCGTTAATTTGTAATCAATTGTTTTAATTACTTACACAATTACTCTTCTATTATTTATATATTTTTTACAAGTACAAAGGAATTATCTTTACCATTTATCTTTGACCACTTTATTATTATCATCAAGCGTATTAAATTGTTTTCTTCTCAGTTAGTTTCTGAGCTTTAGGCGATTTAAACATTTCACGGATTTAGATTACGTAGAATATGTTCGCTGGACCAAATTGAAACGAGACTAGAGTTAAATCCAAGTTTCAAGTATATTATAACAAATAATTACTTATTTATAACTTTGTTAGTATTTTAAATTACCGAAGAGATAAAAATTTTTACATTTCCAAAGCAATCAATTTTAATTTGGGTTGGAAAAATTTCAATTTTATGTTCACGAATATTTGTTCAAAATAATTGAGCAGGTCCATCTTCGAACATTCAAAAACTTTAACTTTTTCCATTAATATTTCAAATTTTAAAAAGTCAACAAAGCTTTCCAATTTCCTAAATGTAATAGTTAAAAAAATTGATTATGTTATAACGGTTACAATATAAATGCATCCAGTTAACCTTTAGGAACTAACCTTGAGGTTAGAACCTTGAAGTATTGTAAAAATTCCAGATATCTCATAATTTCCTCTTTCTCCAAACCCTCTTATGATAATTGCTCGCGACTTTGTGTTGAGTAAGCGATGGAAAATTAATACACTACAAAATTTGCAGTCGTAACAAAGTGAAACCGGCAACAAGATAAATAATAGGTACTAACGTAAGATAACACAGCACATGCGAGACTGATGAGACATGTTTTAATATTAATACATTACCAAATAAAGTGTTAATCCTTGCGATTAAATTACGCCATGGGATTAAATTTATAATAAACTCAACTTGATACTGAAAAAGGTCATTGCGACTTGCAAAATTAGTCATAAATCGTCAATTTACGTTATAGGATTGCATAAAACATATTATAAAATAACAGAATAAATAATCAGTGGCGGCTTGTGATTTCTTACAATGGGGCAACAGAAAAGTAAAGCAATATTAAAATATATCGTAAAGAGATACGACTGTGAATATGGTAATATGAATTTGGATCAAACAAACACTAATCACAGAATATAATACTTTATTGCTAACCGGTTTCGTGCTTTACACACATCTTCAGAACAATACGTCAATTAAATAGTTATAGTTACAATCATAAAGTACTTGTTCGTATACATCCGTAGCCCCATTACATTCCAAAGCATGACAATGCACAAAATCAAAAGTTCGTATGAAATCTTTCCAAATAGATCTCCAAAAAATTAAAAGTGTTCACAAAAACCATTAAATCCAAAATTGAAAAATTGAAGAACATGTTAAACGAATATAATTAAAAAATTAAACTACTAAAAAACTATTAAATAATTAAAAAATTAAAAATTAATTAAAATTGTTAAGACACAATACAATGTATACGAACAAGTATTTTATGATTGTAACTATAACTATTTAATTGACGTATTGCTCTGAAGATGTGTGTAAAGCACGAAACCGGTTAGCAATAAAGTATTATATTCTGTGATTAGTGTTTGTTTGATCCAAATTCACAATATTAAATTATTTTTTAATATTTCACCGCCACTGCTCAATATGGAACATCATCTAGCCAATCAGTACGACAAAGTACAGCTTCCAATGTCCCATTTATTTCTTGACATAAACGACGTACTGGACTGTCCAGCAAGCATTAATTTGTTTACTAATTGAATCACTTGGGAGGGGGGGGGGGTTATAGCGAATAAAATAAATTGAAAAGAGTTATTGTTTTATTGCCGACATTATCAGGTATTTATGCGAACTCAGGACCCCTCGGGTGGTAAAAGCCATCATATTAATTATTATCGACATACATAAGAGCCTAAGTGGCCTTTAGGCACAATCTGGGCAATCACGAATCAGTGCGGCCTTGGAACACCATCTTGTTCCTATCTATTTGTTCACAAGAATATTGAATTAAAATTTTAATTTGACTTTGGAGGTGGGAGGTAAAAGACAATTATTAAATCTATGAGAATCTATTACCTTGAAGGAAGTTGTTTAACTAATCTGCTCATCTGTGGAGTCTTGTGGTTTCCTATAATAGGGGGGGGGGAGCAGGCGACAACTATAAATAAAATTTCTAACTTTTTAGTAAAGTGTTTTAAAATTGTGCCACCGTTTATGGTCCAGGCGATGTCGGATTATCCAATATTCCGGTCGAGTATTCGCATTACAAAATAGTATTCCGAGTTGTTCAGTTTTGGGAGGGCCACGCTTCGCCACCCTCTCCCCATAGGAGCCGCCACTGTAAAAACTCGATACGTATATATTATTAAACGCGTTTTTAAAGACTCGACATTTTTTAAAATTTGATAGTATGACGATTTTGAACTATATCTTGCTAAGAATTTGTAAGTTTTACTATTATTTATCTAGCATATTATATGATTTTTAATCATTAAGAATTATAATAAATTAAACTTTAAAACAATAAATAGTTAATTAAACATTGAGAATATTTTTTTATTGTATCATGAGCTTTATAATATGATGTATGTACTTGTCCTTCTTTATCTAACATCTGATGATAGCAGTATGCACGAGTTCAGCACTACTGAAAGCTCATGATACAATAAAAAATAACTTTAATGTTTAATTAACTATTTTATTTTTTAAAGTTTAATTTATTATTAATATTTTCTTAATTTAAAATTTTATTTCGGGTCGCACAAAATAGGAAAAGCCAGTGGCTGAAATTGGGGATTTTAGCCCCCGATGCTGTTTTCTCCTATAACTCATATAATTCCATTTTTAATGAATATTATCACTACAATAAAATTGCTCCTTAATTTCTCTAGAAAATTCTCTACAAATAGGTTAACTTAGGTTAAATTTTCCTAACGACATCTTACTATTTTATAATTAAAAACCAATTCCAGCAAAGTGAAATGCGTTGTTAAAATAATTGAAAGTGGTTTTGAATAATTCTTATTAATTTTCGAATAAATTGAATAAAAAATATTTGGTCTAATGATAATATTCTGTAGAAATCAAATTGTAAGAGTTATAGATGAAAAACGGTGTTGAGAAAAATAATATCCTCAACTATGGTAGAAGCCGACAGGGGATGTTTTTATCAAATTTCAACTTGTTTGCTTCACTATTGCTGTCCGAGTGCAAACAGCCAGAATCAAGTTCTTATTGCGTCCAGAATCCAACCGAGTACTCATAAACAGCAAGAGATGCCACAAAAATCTAAACGCTTATAATTCTGACTCGTACAATTTCGAAGGTAAAATTCCGTAAGGATAAAATCCCGAAAATGTACAAAAATTTAGACAGAAAATACAGCTGCGGTGGTTATCTACGTTTAGGTTAACTTAAGTTAATATGGTGCAGAAGAAACGTAAATGCCCTCAAATGAAAGTAAAAAGTTCCGAATGGGCAGAAAAGGTGGAAAAGGAAGTATTAGGAAGATATTAATAACATCGGCTAAGGACTGCGTAAATCTTATCGAGAGGCAAAGAAATGTCTACAAATGGATACCAAGCTTCCTCAGTCACAACAACAGGAGGGGGTTTTACTGGGTAAAAATTTCCTTCACGGAAATCAAACCAACCAAGCTTGATGACGAGAAGGTCCCCAAAGCAGCTCTAACTTATGGTCAAGAAGAATAAGAAGTTTTAATAAAACACGACGACAAGGCTGGTGTGGTATTCCCACTTCAGCCGCAAGAAGAGACTAATCCCGGACAGGAGGATGGAGTGCTATTCGCATTCTAGCCGAAAGAAGAACAAAGTCCCGATAGGTCAGAATAAAACAAGAAAACATCGCCGGTGATAGCTGAAGAAGTACCGAGGTATGAATCCGACTGTCACCGGAGAGGGGGGCTTTAGTCGGTAAAAATACTACAGTACCGCCCTAGATTAGGGTGGTGCATTTTGAAGTTTTCCCCTCCCCTGCATAGTAAAGAAATCAAAAATAGGTTTTTGATGCATAGTTCACCAAACAGTATCAAGAACGATAAAGGCCAGAAGATTAACGTGTGCCGTAACGTCGCTATCAGGGGCGTTATAAATTGTGAACTCGAAAGAAGAGATATGTGGCCTCTTACCTTAGGAACATTGCGAGTAATTAAGTACTTCTTTGATAGAAAACTACAAATAGAAGAGAAATCCCTTCAAGAAATCGTCAATATTACAAATGACGTGCTACAGGAGTCGGTCCTTGATCCGCTCTTGTGGAATATAATGTACAACGGTGTCCTGGAACTACCATACTAATGGAGGCAGAAGTGATGGATTTTTCTTTAGTGTTGACGGCGAAGACTGAAGCATCACTAGAGATCATATTAAGAGAAACGGTGAACTCCATAGCGAAATGGACGGAGGAGACCGAGCCGACTCTGGTCCCTGAATAGACGGAAGCGGTGCTAATAATAGGGAGTAGGTAACGCCATTCAATCATCATCCAGCCTTTGAGTAAAGACGTGGATACTTCTAATAGGGCTAAAGTCCTTGGTATAGATTTAAACAAGGGCCTAATGTATGGAGCACATATTGCCAGAGTCTCTGCCAAGGCGACCGCGTTGACCTTAGTATTGGCCAAGATACTGCCGAATATGATAAGGCCAAATGAGTCCTAGAGAAGGTTACTAGGATCGGTCTCAGAATCGACAACATTTTATGGTACCCGTTAATGGCTATAGAGACGCAGAAATCCAAGGTTATCAAAGTGCAAAGGCAGTCGGCGATTAGATTAGCTATAGGACCACCTATAGGACCACCTCAACCGACGCGATGTAACAAATTTTTGCGTTACGTTGCGAATAATTTTTACTCCGCCCTATACATACGATTTCTTCTTGATAAATCGAAGGTTGGTGATATGGTAGGGAAAAATTTGCGACATTATCAGAGAGCGGTTGTCGACATTCGTGTCAATTTTAATTTGGATGTTTCGTTTTGAATGTTTTAAAACACTTCGGTTTAATAATTATGGTTCCTGGTTTTTATTTGTGATTCTAATGTTAATTATTTATGGAAGACAATCTCGTTGATGGATGATTTTGTTAAGGATAAACTGATAGGCTTTCCACTGGTTATGGTGTCCGCTGATGTTTTTTATTATTCGATCCACTCTGGAGATTTGGATTTGGTAAGCTTTTTTAGTCTCAAATTATCTGGTTGGAGGATGGTGAATTGTGATCAGTTGGTGACGTCAGAGGCCAAGATGGGGATTTATTTTCGAAGACGAAGTTCGGAATTGATATTGGTTTTCTTGATGGAATCTTACATTAACCTCTTCAAATTAAGAGCCTCGTCAAGGTAATTTCAGCTTTCACTTGATATTATATTCAAGAGCACACGTCAACCCATATTTTTGGCTTCATTTTGGTGCGACAATATAATAAGACTCTTCACTCTTTTTTAATAGTTTTATTATGCTCATCTGACGCCCAAAAATACCAGCATTGTTTTTCCTAGTTAGTTGAATGACAACCACATGTGTAAAAGATCCCACGAACATCCCTGCTCTCGACACTGGTAAAAGCTAGTCGCCCTTCGCAAAAGGGGCATATGGGGCAACTGTGTAGTTATGAGCAACTGTCGCTATAGCGGTCATAGTTCTAGCGTCAGTGGTGTCAATTTATGTTCCGGTGGAACAATGGTACAACGGTTATCATAACAATACTCAACCATTAGAATAACGATAGGAAACAATAGAGAAGTGGCAACAAACTTGGTACGAGTCGACTAGTAGAAGGTGGACCCACATAATCGATAAGAACATATCACCTTGGTACGTTAGACGACATGGATATATTAACTCATATTTAACGCAGGTTCTCTCGGGTCACGGCTGATTTGTATAATATCTCCATCGCTTTAAGAAAACTGATAACGACAAGTGATTATATTAGGAATATAAAGACGAAATCGAGCACACCATTTTCCATTGCAATCTCTGGTCGAAGGAGAGAACAGCGACGCGGGACAGTTTGAGCAAATTGTTGTCCCCGGACAATATCGTCGATTATATGTTTAGGGACTTTGAATATTGGGAGATAATAGACTTCGTGGTAAGGCAAATAGTGACGGAAAAGAAGAGGGAGGAGCGGAAAAGCTGAAGAACTGTAGCACTGCAGCACCTTATTGCCGACTAAGGAATACTACAAGAAGAGGCGAAAGAAAAAAGCCTCGAAAGAGTAAAGTAAATGAGAAGAGGCGTCCAGCCTCAGAAACGGATACCAAGAAGTGAAAATGCGAAAGCGTACCCATTTCATAATCCATCAACGGAAGGGAGGGGGTTTTAGTCAGTCTCCCTAGCGTACGAAAAAAAGGGTTTGATTTGTCAATTGCGTAAAATCTTGGAAGAAAATATTCTTCTCCATAGATTCCTTATTAAATTATGGCCAAATCAAATCTAGAAATTTTGTGAAAGGCAGCAATTTAATAAATTATTTCTGCAGAAGAATGTTTTCTTAACATTTTCTTGTTGATTTGATAACCGGTGGTTCTATGTGTTTGGGTTTTATTTGGTACGATTTGGTTAGGTTAGGTTAGCCAGAATTTGGTTAGGTTAGGTGTTAATATTACATTCTTCATAAAGAACACCAATTCAGAGTCTTCAGAGTCACGACTAAATAAGAATGCATTTTATAGAATTGAATTTTTTGGAATTATGAATTCAAAATAACATTAATGGATGACATGTTTAGATGTTAATCAGATCTATCTTTCATATTCATCTCTTCAGATTCGCACTGGTAATTGAAAAAACAATTCAATCTAACCTAGAGATAATCTGAAACTTTAGACATTTATATAAAATGTATGTATCAATTTATAATTGTTTATAATCAATTTTTTCAATGTATCAATTTATAAATAATCAATATATAATTTATATAATATCATGTATGTACATACTAATATATTTGAAAAAATATGTTGGACCGAATACTTCAATGTATTCGGTCCATTTTGTTGATGTTATAAAGCTGATAATTTTATAATTTAATAAAAAAATTTGATAAGTTCAGAAAATAAGCATACTTAATTGAAACCCCTTTGAAATGAAGTAAAGTTTTTCTAGAACCTTCTAAAAGCTGAAGGTCTGCTGAGCTATCACTCGTTATAATATAATCCATCGATATAAAAATGTTAACAAATATACTTTATTTTGTTGGTTTTACCAATTTTGTTCCATTAAGTAATATCACAAAAATACATATAGACATAAAATAAAAACAATTTACTAGTAGGAATTCAATAGTAGCTAGAAAAAAACAGTATTTAAAAAAAATATATGGTAGGTATGTAATAATATTTTTAAAATAAATAACGATGTAGAGTTCTGTTTTCGCTATATACCTGATCAAACAAATTAAAAAGGAAAATCAATAAAAGATAATAATTTTCTTACCTAAAATTTAAGAAAATTGGAAAACAGAAAAAAAATATCTTCTTGTAATTTTATTTAATTTATAGCCTAACGACAAAAAATTTTGAAAAAATTATAGAAACAAAAACGAGAGATAATGGAAACGCCTTGTATTAAAAATTAAATTTTTTTAAATATCGTCAGGAGTTATCGAGATACCGCGCGTTAAAAGTACATTAGCTGTTGAATTTCTTCATAGCTTTCAGAGATGACTGATACGTTTTTACAAATAACTCGGTAAGTCTTGCCCATAATATCTGAAAAATACTTCTAGCCTATACTTCAGCGATTAGATCCAAAACAAGTTTCTAGTTCATAATTTTTCTGTAGATAAAAAATCGGGAGCATGAAAAAAACTAAATTAATAAATTATGGAAACAAAACGAAACACAATTAAAAGACTTTTGTTAGCAAGTAGTATTTTAAATTAACGCAATGGTTACTGAAATATTGCGTGTTAAAAAGTAATAATGAATTTTATGAGTAACGACCGACACATTTTATGGCTAAATAACTTAATAAAATAACTCATAATAATAAAAATGTTGATGAGTTGATGAAATAAATAATCGGAAATATTCTTAGAAATTAATTTTTTTTAATAATACAAAAGGTTATTCAGATATTAGAACGTAGTTTATGCAAAATGAATGTCCGTAACGTGACGCAACGCAACGCCACGATCATCTGCATATTTTATTTCGTTTTGACGAGTTGATGGGATAAACAATGGAGAATATGTTTTATTTTCTTTTATTTTTTTAAATTTCACCGCCAACAACAGTTAATTTTAAAAAGATTATAGAGATGAAATGAAAAGACCCGCGGGAATAAGAGCTTTTTAAAATAAAACGGAGAATTATCGAGATATCGCGAACTTACCCGCAAGGCTTTTGGAAGTAACTCCATAAATATTGCTCATAAATATTATAATATATTAAATGTACATAAGCTAACTTCTAGTATAGATACTTAATTTAAATATTTTGTTCCACCGAAAAGTTATCTTATCCACGAGATGCTGCAAAAATTAAACTTACTTTCATGTGCTTTAAAAGACTTTTCCCTTCGTATGCCTTTCCATAATGTTCGAGTGATGAGGGAATACGTGATGGCCAATACTAATAACGGAATTACTAATAAAATCACATCTAGGAGGAGGTTGTATCCTTTCTCAAATTCAACCGACGGCCAATTTTCTCGACACTTGTGATGCCCTGGAAAAAAATCACAATGATTTTAGAACTGAAATAAAAAGCAGGAAATGAAATTTTTTATATTCATACAAAATATTAGATATGGACGAAAAAAAACCTTAAAGTGAAAGGCGTTTGTAAATAGGCAAAAGTTAAACCAAAATAAATAATTATTTAATTAAAAACAAATATTAAAATCAATTAAATAATTTGAAAAGCATAATAATAAATTCAAAATCGAGTCGAAACGATTCAAAGGCTTTCAACAAGTTATTAACCGCAAATCTTTGTTAAGTACATGCAAAGTAAAGTCACGAAACACTTTATACCATAATTTTATTTGAATATGAAGTAGTGAATAAGGAAAATAAGATGAAAGGCAAAGAACATTGATTTATTTTGTGTTTACGAAATTCAATTAAATTCAACAATCACAAAAGTAATTGATGATTGGTAACATGAAACTCGATAATAAAAGAATTTTTTTGCAATAAAAATTTAACAAGCTTGATATGATCCGGTGACTGCGCTAAACGTTTTGTTAATATAACAAATTATTCTACCATATTGTTTTCCAAATAATACCTATAATATATAATTTGAGATATGGTATCTAGAAATATGGTAGACAGATCTATGTTTACGTAGTCAATTTGTATATAGCGCTGTATTCTCTTTGATTTATTCAATTACTTTTTAGTAACTTTAGCAACCTTTTGCAGAGAAAATGATCAAAACCAGCGCAAGGTTGTATTTGTATAAAGAAGCCGAAATATTATTCAAAAATAAATTATCAGGACACCTTGCTGAATTTTTTTACGATTTCAGAATTATTTTTGGATGTTAAGAATGTTTGAAAGGTTTTCCTGTTTTGCATCCATTTTCTTTTGCTTAACTTTCTTTGAAACTTTCCGCTGTTCTAAGGGTTCAGGAGGGGCATATAGCGACTCTTTCCCTTTATGAGGCCTGGACCCTTGAGGTCTATAAATTTTAAAGAGCTTTAAACAAAAATAGCTCACATGTTTATAATATGAGGACCAATCGCTGTAGAAACGGTTCGGTCTTTGGCCTCACAATAGTAAATATCATAAATTTACTGTACCTATCATTAAAATTGTATCTTTTTTTGGAAGTTTGCAATAGTTCGACTTAAATTTCCTTCCTTATGTTTTATTTCTATAAATTTAAACATCACAACTCGCACGTCGTCCTACGCAATTTTTTGATACCCAAACACCTGACCTAAAAACCTAACTTTGAAGTTTTAAAATTCTCTTTTTTTCTAAAAATAAGCTTTTCAGTAAGACAAGAACCAACTTTTAGTTTTGTTCCTACGCGGAAAAAGTTTTTCAACTTGGAAATGTAGGAACCCTAAACTTGCAATATTGTACACCAATGCACATAATTAAGTTATCAAATTGTTCGAAGTTTTTCGTTCTATAACTCTTCGTGTTGTAATCACTAAAGCTGGATTTATAGTTTGACGTACTGTAAACGTAGACGCACTGCAAAAAGATCGACTATAGAATTTAGGTACTCTTGTTTAAATAAATGTAGACGTATGACGTAACGTAAGAGAAACGGACTGTAACGTAAAGCTGGATTTATAGTTTGACGTACTGTAAACGTAGACGCACTGCAAAAAGATCGACTATAGAATTTAGGTACTCTTGTTTATAAATAAACGTAGACGTATGACGTAACGTAAGAGAAACGGACTGTAACGTAAGAGTTGGTCAACTTTCATCTTTTACAGTGCGTTTCTTACGTCCGACCAATCAAAAGAAAGAATTCTGTGTGTTTAATCTATGTGTATATTTGAATTTAAATTATTTTTAATTTGAATTTAAATTATTTTTTAATTTGAATTTAAATTATTTTACGGTTGCCTATGTTAGTAGAAACTACCAACTGTACATGTAATTTCACGATTTGTATAATTTGTGCGTTTCTTACGTATCCAGTGCGTCTACGTTTACAGTACGTCAAACTATAAATCCAGCTTAAGCCACTCGGATATCAGTATTCCACTACGTTTACGGCATTATTGCAGCTTGTAAAACGATTTTATGGCTTCAATAACTTACAAATTTAATTTCATAAACCTTAAATTAATACTTTGATTGTCGTTAGTACAAAATTTAATAAATGTAAACTGTCGTTCGCGGGAGTAAAATTTCAGTAAATTATTACGTATTCAGGTTGTCATATTGTGTTTTACAACGTTGAGATGGGTTATTCTCGCTTTTCATACAACTTTTCGTGACAGAGATTGATTTTGTTGGGTGACTAACATAATAAGGTGGGAAAGTTATTTCTTATAAATAAAAGTAATAAATTATTCTTTTTGAATTTCGCGGTATATAGATCCATAAAAATTCGGTAATGCATCATATCCTTATGGGTAACAGCTTTCGTTGAAGGATCAGTTTATCAAATTTTTAAAATGGAATACTTACAACTTGGAATTAAAATGTAACATCTAACGATTATTTACTTGTTTATAACTGGATTATCTTTATTGCAATTTGTAAAAGCTGCTATGGTTTTAAGGAAATTTATATAGGTTTTTAAAAAGTAGCAGTTAGATGAGTGCAATTTACTTTGACTATATTATCCATCAGGTTTTCAAATAAAAGTCTTAAATAAATCAAATTTGCTCGGAAGAGTAAATTTTTCTAAGAGCTTCTGCATTCATAAAATAGAAGCTAGGAACATAATTTTAAATGCAGCCGCTGCCGCTGTGCTGTTAAAATAAATGAGATGAACCAAACACAAAAACGTTAAAAGAATTGATATTTCTGGATGAAATATAATTTATTTACAATGCTCGTGGACGGTTTTCAAAATATCGAAAAAATGTATACATTTAAATTAAGTTGCTCGAAGCTATTGACTTGTAGCATCTTGAAATGAGTTATTGATTAAGGGGAATTCCCGATCGAAATAAGTTATTTGAACAACCTTTATTTATTAAAATATTTGAAATATTGTTGAGAATACAATCACTAATGTCTACATAATATATAAATGACATGGGTTTCTACTTAGCGTCATCACAAAAGACATATTATTAAAAAAAATCAGATAAAAATATTACTATGTAATAATATTCAAAACCTTTTACAATATATTACAGCTATTTCAACCCCAATAAAGATCTGGTATCGTTAGATACAATATATTATATTGGAAAAAAATTGAAAATTAATAAAAACTCGCCATTTTTTATTGATTTATAACACTTTCAATTTTAATATATTATTAAAGATATATTTTTTGACCTATTTTACAATTAATAATATTTTTAGGTACTGTCCTGATCAATATTGGTTTTGTGATAATGTTTTGTAGTCTATCTGCTCAATATGTAAATATGGCATGGCATAATTCGAACAAGTATTTATTAAATTTCGATTGTTCAAAATTTAATTTTGATACTTATTAATTTTACATTATTCCATTAAATCCAGATACCCTCCCTCCCCTATTAGTGATCTTCCCAAAATATAGAATGTTTGATGCTTCCCCCCCCCCCATTAATTGGTTGGTGTACTGCAGTATCTACACCTTTCCCAGTTTTATTTCAGAAACAGTCACATGTATTTGAGAAAGCGACAATTGAAATTCAGATTTGTCAATTGTATTTTATAAAGCAACAATATTGTAATTCAGATCCATAAATTGTAATGCTTCTGAAAATATTCACAATTTTGAATAACCTTTATGCTTGCTAAAATTATAGTCAACTAATCTGAATTACAATTGACTAATCTGAATTTCAATTGAGGCTTTCTCAAATACAACCGATTAATCTGAATTTAAATTGACGATTTCTCAAATACAACTGACTAATCTGAATTACAATTAACGCTTTCTCAAATAAAAGTGGAAAAAGTGTAGTTGGTTATAAGAATTTTATTCCGACCATTTCCCTTCGAAAGGCAATGGTAGACCACCAAGGTAACCTGACAAGAGAACCTTTCTCAAAAATTAACTTTCTTATAATATTATATTCTGCATGGCGCCGCAGGCAATATTTTTTTAATGAGGGCCTGGCCACTGAAAACATTTTAAAGTATTTAAAACAAAAGAAGCCATATAAATTCCCATAATAAATAGGCATCAATTCCTACTGGAATATTGCCACTACTTTGGGAGTATTTACAATCCATTTGTCAAGGTGGATTAATCCTTAACATCTTCGGTCTCCTTTACAATTTTGAGTGTGCCCTAGCTTCGTTTGCTATCTTTCGTCATGCCCTCCTGATTCAACACTTTGTTCTTCATCCCACCGTACCCGTCTTCCTAATATCATCTGTCACCGCATCAATCCAACTAATCTTGTATCCTAAATCGCAACTAGGTCCGTTTGGTACAATTTTTCAGTTACTTTCATCATTTTTCCATTCTTTAGCATGGTTCCAACGTTCCGCGTACCCATTCTAGCTATTTTCCTCTTTTTCGTCTTCCGTCCTGTACCATCGATATCCAATTCGTTTCCCGTATTCTTTACTGTTGTCGTTTGTTTTCCATCCGGCTGTATCTCTTGTACTACTTTTTGGGTTTGGTCAATCGTTCTTCATCTCTATTTTGCCGCTTTGCTCGACCCATTCATATTCATTATCGTTTATGATCATCTTTTGGCACTTGATTTTCTCACCGTTTTTCGTCGTCTCTTTCCTTTTTCACTCTTATTCTCAGTTCACGTTGAATAACTACATCCTTCTTCATATCCCATGATTCCACCTCCGTTAGTACCATTCCCAACGCATCGGATCCAATGTTGGTTGCCCTTACTAATTTAGTTTTCACCTGCAACTCTTTCTCGATGAATATTTCCATCTTCTCTACACCTTTTTCGCTGATTACTTTAACACCTTTTATGACAACATTGTTCCTTCTCTTAGTTCTTTCATAGTTCTCCATTTTTTCTTCCAGTCTCTCAATTCTAGCGCTCATCTCGAGTTTTTCTTTTTCCCATCTTTCCTCCTGCTGCTTGTATGCTTTCTTTATTTCCATCATCTCTCGTTTTAGTTCTGTAAAGCTTCTATGCGTATTTACTTATTTCCTTCATTTACTGTTTTGGTTCCGTAGAGCTTTTAATTATTTCTTGCTTCATTTCCATGAAAAGCGCTCTAACCTCGTTCATTTCCATTTTGATTCCTCTATTTCTAGGTAATTCGACCTATTGCTGGTCAGGTGATCTAATCGAATTCTTTTCGGTGTCTTTTTTTTTGTTCTAGGTTCATTTATGGTTCGTGTGCAAGCCCTACGAATGCTATACTTATTCGCGAATCCCAGTCCTTTACTTTGTTCGAATTTCATCGACACGGTAGGGATATAATATTTTATCTATCATTTACTCCTTCTGAAACTTTTTATTATTTTAAAAATTAAAGGAAACGCAGAACTACAATTTTTTCCCTTTTTGTCTTGTATGCGGACAGTGTGCGTATCCGTTTCAACACCTCGAAGTCACTCACACTACAATAAAAGACGTTCTAATATGGTTTCTCATTGCTCCGACTACCAGTTTCCAATCACTTCTCGATGTTGGTACTTAATGACACTTCTTCCCAAACTGACAATCAAACTTAACCTCTACAATCTCCCAGTTTCGAACAAAGATCACTCTGTGAACAGCTCCCAAGTCACCAACGTATTATTTTTTCCACAAATACTCACTCCTCTGTATTATCGCCTGAAATTCTCTTAAATCTCGCCAATAATAGCTAAAAATCAATACAATTCCAGTATCCCGAACACAGATCCGTACTTCACTATCCTCAAAACGCACATATAGCAGATATAATAAAGAGTTCGACCGTCAGTGAAGATGGACGTGTCAAAGTTATCGAAGTCTTCGGGCAGTTGCCCTTTTTAACGCAACTTACTGTTGGCCTTCGGGCAACTATGGAATTAACTTCTATCAAGTACATTATGTTATCGTTTTTCTGGTTACTCTGAGTGCTGGGCAACCGTCACAGATATTCGATAATAGGTTTCAAGGCAATAGGAGTGCAGTGGCGTAGCTAGGGGGCGGACCTCCCCGGGTGCCACCCGTCTGGGGGTGCCACCCGACCCCAAATTATCCATCTTCCTGAGGTGCAACCTCTAAAAATAAGCCGAGGTGGGGCTGACACCTCACCCGTCTGGGGGTGACACCCGACCCCAAATTATCTGACCCCCATGCCTCATGGTTGTTTCCTTGAGTGCAACCCCTAAAAAGAGGTCATCAACCTAGGTAGGGGTGCCGCCCATGAAATCCGCCCCGGGTGTCACCCATGCTAGCTACGCCACTGTAGGAGTGTTTTATTTTGTTGTAAAAAAGTGAGTGTAGTGTAGTGAAAGGGAGAAAAGCTTGAGCCCCAGCTCGCATTTTCCCAAGAAGTACGATCACATGGTAAGGACAGCAATATACGCGAAGAGAGGGTGCATACACAATGGCGGCTGGCACGGGGAGGACGACGGAGCGCCGCCCACCCAAAACAAATAACAAGTCAAAATAAAAATAGTTTAGTCATTCATTTAAACTTTTCCATTCCATGGGTAACATTTGTTACTCTGCTTCTCCGCAATCCTCTACCTTTCCTTTTACTTTTACAACTTAATTGATCCAGAGAGTGTCGATGTTCGTCGGTGAGCCACGCTAAAAAATTGCAAAAAGTCGGGCTTTGAACCCATAATTTCCGCACTGTAACCCAACCAGGGATCGCACCAAGCCACTCTTGTGTAAAATTGAAAATGGTAATTTTAGTCACTTCCCATTATTCCAAACCATGGGTCCCCACTGATGAGCAGGTTAGTTAAACAACCCCGCCCCAGGTAATAAATTCCAGAAATTGAATTTTCCCATTCTTCTTCTTCTTCGTGTGCCATATCCGGTCCCCCGGACGTTGGCGACCTCTCTCTTATGCATGTGTTATGGGTTTGAAGTATTATCTCACACATAGGGGACCTACTGCTTAACGCGGGCTCCGAACCGCGGGAAGTGTATACACTTCATCTCCAGTGAGGCTGTACTAGGCAGATTACACCTCGGTGGTTTGCCATTGCATTCCGAGGGGAGACGGTCAGAATAAAGTTTTACTGAGCCCGGAGTCGAACCAGGCATTCCGCATTAGCAGCAACGTACATAACCGCTTTAGCTAACGACCGTCTCATTTTCAATTTTTCCATAATTAATGTTAATTGCAAACTTTTAATACTTAGTCCGATGATGGCGGTTTGTTGCCGAAACGCGCAACTAATAAAGTTATATTTTAATATACGAGAAGAGCGCATTTATTATTATATTTTATTGTAAAAAACCTCGTAATTTACCTCAATATTTTAAAATTATTTAACCTGACACCCCCCCCCCCCCAATCAGAAGAAAGAAGTGCGTTCGTTATAATGATACCGATACTGGCCCCGATCCTGGGTCAAAACCGTAAACAATAGCTATCAAAAATAATTATAAAAACAATAATTTTAAGTAAATAAATACAAATATTTTTCATTTCTATTTAAATTTAGTACTCTTGTACCAAGAGTTGTTAAACGGAACAGAAAAACAAAATAAAGAGAGAGAACATGTAGCAACCGAAATGAACGACGAAAATGAGGACAGTGCGGAAATACCAAATGAAGACGAGATAAGAAAAGTGATAGCGGGGCTGAAAAATAATAGAAGTGCTGGTGAAGACGGCATACAAGCAGAAATGTTAAAATATGGAGGTGAATGTTTGCAAAAAATAGTCATCGACATGATACAGAAAATTTGGATGGAAGAAAAAATGCCTACATCTTGGAGGCTGGCACTGATATGTCCGATTCACAAGAAGGGTGATAAAACCGAGTGTGAGAATTATAGGGGGATCGCACTGTTGGATGTTGGGTATAAGGTACTCGCTGCATGCATAAAAAATAGTCTACAAGAATATGCGGAGAAAATTGTAGGAGAGTACCAATGTGGGTTCAGAAGAGGCAGATCGGTGACGGACCAATTGTATGTTTTGAGAGAGGTTCAGGGAATTAGCCATGAGTTTGGTCTGGAAACACACCTAATGTTTTTGGATTTTAAACAAGCATACGACAGTGTTAAAAGAGAAGAACTGTATAGCATTATGGTAGAGATGGAAATTCCTCGAAAATTGATAAATTTGGTAAAAATGACACACGAAGGATCGGAGAACAAAGTAAGAATTAGGGGCGAGTTGTCCGACAGTTTCACAGTTGATATAGGACTGAGACAAGGTGACCCGTTGTCTGCGCTCTTGTTTAACTTTGCGTTGGAAAGTGTAATACGGAAGTCGGGTTTAAACAGACATGGTACAATTTTTAGAAGACGACAACAGGGCTTGGCTTTTGCGGATGATCTAACAATCATGGCAAGAACAAAGAAGGACATACAAGAATTCACAAGAAAATTGTTAGAAGCTGCTAAGAGAATTGGTTTGGAAGTGAATGAAAACAAAACAAAATACATGAACTGCAGTGATAGAAATTTCGAGGAAAAGAAATATATAAGCATAAGAATGGAAGATAAAACCGTAAATTTTGAAGAAGTTTGTTGCTTTACGTACCTGGGAACGGTGATAACAAGAAAACCGGGACTCGGAGAGGAGATTAAAGCAAGAATGGCTGCGGGCACAAGAAGTTTTTTTGCCTTGAAGTCGATCTTTAATAGTAAAGTGTTTTCTAGGTCAGTGAAAGTAAGAATATACAAAACAATTATAAGACCATCGGCTATGTACGGATCGGAGGTGTGGACACTGAGAAAGAGAGAACAAGGGATGCTGGAAGTGTGGGAGAGAAAAGTATTGAGGAAGATTTACGGTGGGAAGTGCGTGGACGGTCAATGGTTTATACGGTCAAACCGAGAACTAGCCGAGATGTACGGTCAACCAAGCATAGTGGCGTGTGTGAAGGCACAGAGATTGAGATGGTTGGGGCATCTGGTGAGGATGAATGAGGACAGAACCCCAAGTGAAATTTGGAATTTGACATTCGGAGGCACAAGAAGAATGGGGAGACCGAGGAATCGTTGGAAAGATGAAGTGCAGGAGGATCTGGATGTAATTGGTATGGAAAATTGGAGAGAGTGTGCTCGTGACAGGAGAGAATGGAAGATGATGATTGATAAAGCCATGGGCCTCCTAGGCCTGTAGGGCTAACATAATGTTGTGTCCACTATATGCTAGCTCCCTCTTAAATGTGTACGTGATACGCAATCAAGATAAGAGGGAGGATATGTCAACATTGTTTAATTAAAATTTGTACAGTATGAATGTGTTTATTAAAAATGTTACTAGATTTAAGTTTTGTTTGGATGAAATAAAAAAAGGAATAGAGGTAGTATAGTGCGGCCTCTTAGAAGAAAAAAACAAACAAGAGGTAACCATGCCAAGTGATAATAAAGAGCATGAAGACGTTGGAGATTAAACGACGTACGAACCAGTCGTATTTTTGAGTTGAGTTTTGTACGAGATACGAACCAGTCGTGTTTTTGAGTTGCAGTTTGAACGAGATACGAACCAGTCGTATTTTTGTTGAGAATAAAACGACAGATAGACCAGTCGTATTTTTGAGTTGCAGTTTGAACGAGATACGAACCAGTCGTATTTTTGAGTTGCAGTTTGCACGAGATACGAACCAGTCGTGTTATTTTTGAGTGGCAGATAAAACGAGATACGAACCAGTCGTATTTTTGAGTCAGTTGTGGAAAAGATTACATACAGTCCGGGCGTGTTAAGAAGTATCTAAATTAATGATATGCAGATCAATTGTGTTTAAAGAAGTGGATGAATATACAACACGCAAACCAATAGTACTTTTGCAGTTCAGAATATAAAGAGTATTGCAGAAGTGGACAAATTTGGGTAAATAGAATTGGTGGATTTGGTCCAGCATTGAATACCGGAATTACGCGGAAAGAAAGAAGGTGTATAAAGTTCGGCAGTGCGTGTACGTGCGACGAAATTAAGTTCGTTTTACGGAAGGAAACTGATAAAGGTAAAGCTTTACACTATTATACAAAAATTGCAATAGGGACTCTAAGTTGTCAATTATCTCTTGATTTCATTTTATTATTTAATTGTACTATTGTTTGTGTTGAATGTTTGTTAATAAATTATGTTCGAGGTATCCTGTCTCTTATTTTGATTGTGTGTCACGTCTGAAGAATCTTAACTAATAAGCGACCCCCAGAGAGCGAGAGTGGATACAAAACGTGGCGCCCAACGTGGGGCATCAGGTGATTACACAATCAAAAAGAGCAGGTATAGAGTAGGACACAACAAGTAGACCATTTTGCATAATAATGACGAATGAAAGAAGGTGTGAGATGATGATGGCACAATTCAGAAAGATTGATGAAGAGTCAAGTAAAAAGTTGGCTTCTATTAATGAAGAGTTAAGTAAAAAGTTGGCTTTTATTAATGAAGAGGCAAATAAAAAGTTGGCTTCTATTGATGATGAGTTTAAAAGAATGAAAGAAGATAGGCTTAAAAAGAAAAAAATGAAAGAAGGGTTGTATGAAGTGAAAAAAGAGGTAAAATGTATGAGTGTTGAAAATGTTAAGAAATTTGCAGCTGTAGACATAAAATTTAAAAAGGTTGATCAGCAATTCAAATACATGGGTGAAAACAGGGATGAAAAAATGCATCTAGTAGAGAAGGAGGTTAACATAAGAGTGAATGAGTGTACAAGAGAGAATACGATAGCCAAAATGATGGAATCCATAAGATTCGAGCCGTTTAACAAGCCGGAAGAAGTGGCACAAAAAGAGAAACTGGAGGAAGAATTGGTGAACGAAGCTAAACCCATGAAAAGGGAAAATGCAGAAACAGTAAAGTTGGAAGAAATGATAATAAAAGTAGATCCGACACCATCAACGTTTAAAGAAAGGCACTACATGACAGCAAGTAGAAGAGAAGTCCGAAGAAGAAATATAAAAATTAGAAACGTACAACGTAAATTAAAATTAGAATCGTGGATCATAAAAACGAACGTAAAAACAAAGGTGCGTACATACAATAAAATAAATTTAAAACGGGACAATTTTTATAACAAAAATAAGTTATTAGGTAACGACAATACAGTGTACAAAAACTTACAACTAAACAATTTCTTACATACGGAATTCAAATCGGAGACAATTCAATTTAACTTCAAAAATAATTTATTGAATAATGACAGTAAGAAACTCCAAAATAAATTAAATGACAGGGACAGCTTAAATAATTTCATTTATGGGAATGATTGTAAATTGTACAAAGTAAAACGAGGTAAGGAAAGCAACGTGAGTTGGATAAAGAGCATGGAAGAATATAAACGTGTGAAATGGAAAGTTTCATATAAATTTACTGTATCCATTCGCAAAAAGGACGAATGAGATGAGACAGTAAAGAGAAATAAAAGAATTAATTTTAGACCCAAGTTAGAAATTAAATAATTCATATTTAGATCCAAGTTGGAAATTTAATAATTCATTTTTAGGCACAAATTGGAAGATTTATGATTTAAAAGCATAATTCATGTTTAGGCCTAGGTTAGAAATATTAAAGTTGAGGAAAGGTTATGTTATAGTAAACTGGGTATGAAAAGTGAAGAATACCAGGCATCTTTACTAACAAGACTTCGAAAATAAGTTTACCGAAAAGCAAAGGGAATCTGCAAAGAACAACCTAAAGGTTGAGTAAGCAAGTTTGGACAAGACAATAGAGAGGGAAAGACTGTAACAAGCTGTGCGCTGTGCAGAAAGTGGGGTTAAATAGAGTCTACAAGAATCTTCAAGAGTCTACAAGAATCTACAAGGGGAATTCTAGGATAAGCTGTGCGCTGTCTAGACAGTATGAATGTAGGAATCTACAAGGGAAAGTCGAGGACAAGCTGTGCGCTGTCTCGACATTATTAATGTAGTAATCTACAAGGGGAAGGGAATTTATAAAATTGTCCAAGCAGATAAAAGAATAAATGCAGATGGAAGCATGACAGTATAGTAGGAAGATGATGAAGGTAGACATGAATGAAGAGTTAGAGGAACAGTTGAAAGTGTTAGAAAGAAAGATGAAGGGTAGATGAGTAACGGTTTACATATGAGTTGAGGAACCAGTATGGGGCATACCAGATGCAAAGATTAAAATAAAAATTTGAAAATTACCACAAGGTTTCAAATAGTTATTGTAACTTTTCAGTGGGGTAATGTTGTGTCCACTATATGCTAGCTCCCTCTTAAATGTGTACGTGATACGCAATCAAGATAAGAGGGAGGATATGTCAACATTGTTTAATTAAAATTTGTACAGTATGAATGTGTTTATTAAAAATGTTACTAGATTTAAGTTTTGTTTGGATGAAATAAAAAAAGGAATAGAGGTAGTATAGTGCGGCCTCTTAGAAGAAAAAAACAAACAAGAGGTAACCATGCCAAGTGATAATAAAGAGCATGAAGACGTTGGAGATTAAACGACGTACGAACCAGTCGTATTTTTGAGTTGAGTTTTGTACGAGATACGAACCAGTCGTGTTTTTGAGTTGCAGTTTGAACGAGATACGAACCAGTCGTATTTTTGTTGAGAATAAAACGACAGATAGACCAGTCGTATTTTTGAGTTGCAGTTTGAACGAGATACGAACCAGTCGTATTTTTGAGTTGCAGTTTGCACGAGATACGAACCAGTCGTGTTATTTTTGAGTGGCAGATAAAACGAGATACGAACCAGTCGTATTTTTGAGTCAGTTGTGGAAAAGATTACATACAGTCCGGGCGTGTTAAGAAGTATCTAAATTAATGATATGCAGATCAATTGTGTTTAAAGAAGTGGATGAATATACAACACGCAAACCAATAGTACTTTTGCAGTTCAGAATATAAAGAGTGTTGCAGAAGTGGACAAATTTGGGTAAATAGAATTGGTGGATTTGGTCCAGCATTGAATACCGGAATTACGCGGAAAGAAAGAAGGTGTATAAAGTTCGGCAGTGCGTGTACGTGCGACGAAATTAAGTTCGTTTTACGGAAGGAAACTGATAAAGGTAAAGCTTTACACTATTATACAAAAATTGCAATAGGGACTCTAAGTTGTCAATTATCTCTTGATTTCATTTTATTATTTAATTGTACTATTGTTTGTGTTGAATGTTTGTTAATAAATTATGTTCGAGGTATCCTGTCTCTTATTTTGATTGTGTGTCACGTCTGAAGAATCTTAACTAATAAGCGACCCCCAGAGAGCGAGAGTGGATACAAAAATACATATACATACTCTTGTACTGATAAAAGTCACGAGTTGCTAGTATAAATGAAGTTCTAAAAAATTGGTGGCTGCAGCGAGCGGGAGGTAATATGTTTTTTACTATAATTTTGAATGTAAGAATTACACGTATTTGAATGTATTTTTACGTGCTTTTTTACAGTGTGGTCAGGATGGCCATAAAAATGAAGAATAGTAATATTTTCAAAGCAATTCAAGAAGTTAGCTGATGTTTTGGGGTTTTTCATCATCTATGATAATTTGGAACACAGAATTTTGTTAAAAGTTTGTGTTTATTCTAAGGATTATCAATTTTTTGGAATTACAATATTTTGGAAGTAAATAAGTAACTTTTTATTTATATTTTGTGCCCTCCCATTGCAAGGAGTCACGAGTCGCCACTGTGCATAGAGCAAAAGGACAACGCAGAACAACGAGGATCAGCGGGTGCTAGTCGGTCCGGTAATTAAAGCAAATATTTTATTATACATCAATTATATTGCTTGTAGTAATTTAAAATAATAAAAACACCCTTTATTCCAGAGAAGGACCAGCCGCTTTTAAATACCGGGTTGTACCCGGTATACCCCTCCCCCAAAATAACGGTAGAGGAACATCCTCCTGTTATTACAAGGTCGGGCTCTCTCTTCGATACAGCGGTAGAGCAACCAACTCGCGCTCTACGAAGTAAAAACCCCGGAAGGGGGACCCACCCCCGATACAATTGTAGAGCAAGGCGCTCCAATTTTACTGGGACTAGGCCCCCCTCAAGGTTACACCTGGGCGTTTAGCTCTAGTAACAAGAGGAAAAGGCTCCGATCGAGCTACCACGGTCGAAAAGTAAGCTGCCGTGTTAGGAGGATAGGAACACCACCCCAGACAACAGCAGGATGCCTAAGACGCACCAAGGGAAGCCACCCAAGCCCCCCTATAGGTTGCGCAGGTCATCCTGCTTTACCAGTGAGAGACCCCTCTCGCCCCAACATCAAAAACGGAAGACTCCGACGGTTTGAACAGAAGGTTTCAGGGCTCTACGGGTTCAATTAAGGGCTACAAAGTTATTATCAATCAAATTCAGTACACCATGCTAAAACATGGCTGCTCATTTAAATGTAAATCTAAATTCAAATTTAAACCATTTAGGTCATTATCATCAACAACATAAATATTATAAATAATACAAATCATCACATAAACCAATCCTCTTAAATAAATGATAAAATGCTTACTCTTGTTTTTAATTCTTGTTTTGGTTCTTTTTCAGGATGTCTGCCTTACCAGCTTTAAGAATACAAAAGAAAGTTCCTAAAGCTCGGTATACTAGACTATTAAATCAGAGACCATTAGTCTTTAGCAGTTTTTAGACATCAACTCTTTGAGCGGACCGGGGGGGAGGGGCTGTTTAACTGCTCGCCGTGCCGCTGTGAATGGCCTTAAGGGATGTTTGGAGGATGTATACGGGGGATAGCTTATTTTTCAATTTCAATTCATTATAATTTATCTCCGGCGGTTCTCCGGAAACTTGAGCACGCAGGCTCGGGCTCCACTCAGGAAGCAAAGCCAGCCTGGTCAATTCATAGGCGAAATCGGAACGGATTCCAACTATCAGAGCGACTGATCTTCCTGCGACACGGAAATTCCGGCTGACGGGTTCTCGACTTAGCTACCTATACGTGAGATTTGTCTTCTTTTCCTCCATATTTTTCTCTTTCATCGAATAGACCCAGCTATACATGGGATCAGTAGATATGGAAAAACCATCATACATGACCATCACTAGGGGACAGCGACTGCGATTTCTCTGTCAAAATAAATTCAATGCCATGGCCGTCACTTACGTTACTTTAGAGTTACACTGTTGTATGTAACATTTCCCTCATTTTAGACTTTATAATGTTGTATGTGGTTTAATCTTCGTTTTCACTAAATAACAAGGTTGTATTGTATATCCATGTGGATGTTATTTAGTGAAAACGAAGATTAAGTTGCATACAACATTGTAACATTAAGAAGTCTAAAATGAGGGAAATGTTACATACAACAGTGTAACTCTAATGCCGCCGCGCCGGCTGTACATTCTCGCCGAGTGTTTTCGTCCGAATGTCTCGGCTAATGTCTCAGCGGAAGGTCTGTGGACCAGCGCAACCATTTACATTCTCGTCTGCTCTCGCCTACTTCAGTTGTACACTGCAGTCGGAAATTTAAATTTTTTTAAAAATTTTTCTTGAAATTTTTAAATCTTTAGCGATTTTTCTTTCCGAATTTCCTTGTTTAAGTAAATTAACAATTAAAATTATTAAAAATTATTTTTTAAATTATTTTAAAAAATTAAAATTATTAAAAATAAATAAAAATATTGTTAATCTTATATATAAAAATGCTTGTATGTGGGTATGTATGTATGTATGTTCCGCATAGACGCCTAAACCCCGTAACTGTGGGCGTTGAAACTTTCACGAGATCTGGCGACATTCAAGAGTAAGTTTTTCGTCGTCTTTGATTTTACTAATTCGCCACCATAAGACGGTCATCAGCAGTTAAACGCTTCAGGCCACAGTCGTTGTCATAGTTACGAAGCGATTTTGACACTAAAAGATTAATTAAATGACTTTGACATATTATAGTCAGTAGCGGCTCGACAATTCTTTGAGTGCCAATGTCATTATTTTAAGGTTAATATTCTTATGTCAAAGTCAATTAATTCCAGGCAGGATATCGTAGGAAATAAAACACCAATAACAAAGGCTAAGAAGGTAAGTAAAAGAAGAGCTGCCGAAAGTGAGGAAGTACGCGAAATTCGGCTTGAAGCATTACGCGACAGAGCTTCGACGTCAAGAGCTGGCGAAACTGAGGAAGTACGCGAAATACGGCTTGAAGAATTACGCGATAGAGCTTCGACGTCAAGAGCTGGCGAAACTGAGGAAGTATGTGAAATCCGGCTTGAAGAATTACGCGACAGAGCTTCGACGTCAAGAGCTGGCGAAACTGAGGAAGTACGCGAAATTCGGCTTGAAGGTAAACGCGCCATAGCTTCGACGTCAAGAGCTGGCGAAACTGAAGAAGTACGCGAAATCCGGCTTGAAGATAAACGCGCCAGAGCTTCGACGTCAAGAGCTGGCGAAACTGAGGAAGTACGTTTAGAACGACTTAATGTCAATCGCTTACGATTAGTTCGATCAAGACAAAAATTGAATTTAACATTGGAAGCATTTAATTACGACAAAGACTACGATTACATGAATCACGAGGATGTAGTAATAGGACTTATGAACAAACTTTGCTTGCATTGTCGTGTTTCGAAGTTCGCTAAGGAATCACCAGGAATGTGTTGTTCGAACGGCAAAGTTGTTTTGCCACCGCTGATTGATCCACCTGAGCCGCTTCTAAGTTACCTTACTGGCACCACTGCAATTTCAAAACACTTCCTGCTAAACATTCGCAAGTACAACTCATGCTTTCAAATGACTTCATTCGGAGCAACAAACATTTTCTCCAACGTCGGTTACATGCCCACAGTCATTTTAAAGTTGAAATAATAAAAAAATTGTTCATAATGTGTTGGTTCTGTTTACTATACGTATGTCTAGCGCCGCAGGCGCTAGTAATTTAATAAAAATAATAAATATTGAAAATAAGGCACAAACGAGACTGAGGGATGCGAGAGTGTGAAGGTATACATTCGGCGCTCGGGCGAGATCCTTTGATACGGACCAAAAATACCGACTCGAGATGGAGGAGAACTAGCGAGGCACCCCGAGACCCTCGAAGCGGGGCGAGAACTACCATTCACACTCCTGTTCTCGCCCTTCCTCGTCATGTCTCGGCGAGAGTGTACAACGGGTCAGCGGGCATAAGGCATGGGCATAAGGTAACGACTAGCCAAAAAGGAGGGGTAAAACCAACCTTGCTTATCGGGGGTTTTTGATTGCGGGCGAGAGCCTCAAAACCCTACCTTGTTTTTTAAAATACAGGTGCTGTGGCGCACAAGCTATTTGAAGGAAGCGTGGGCTAGGCCCGGAATTCCCTAAATACTGATTCTGAGTCGATAACGCATTCAAAAGGGCCACTGTTTAAAATAATAGGGCAAGCTGGAATAAATTTTATTTACTTTTTTACCCCTAAAAAGACATACTAATTTTGCACCCTTTAGAGAAGCCGGATTTAGCCACTACAGAGGAAAAACCACGTGAAGAATGAAATTTTTATGAATATCCGTGAATGTTTCGGTTAATTAAAAACATGGAGGCAAGCTGGAATAAATTTTGTTCTCTTTATTGGAATATCTAAACGGATATACTAATTTTGCACCCTCTAACGACCCCGTAAAGAATGATATTAGTGATAATTCCACTCAGGGTCAAATTTTGACGTTTCGACCAATCAGCGTGCGTTTATTTTACATGATATTTATACAGATACAATTCGTGCACTACGACAATATTCAAATAACCCTAAGTAAAATTTGAATGTTGTGAATATCGAATATCGAATATTTGTTGTAATAATTCATACGTAATAAAAAATATTCGAATATAATTTAGGAGTGTGATGAGTAACAGATGCGATGCAGGTACCGGTCCAACGCATTAGTCAACCTAATAACTGTCAACCCGAGTTCACTTAAAGCAATGTACTTGTAACAAATGTTATAGTAAGGAATTTTATATTACAACGTTTAGTGCGATTGTGATGCGATATGGTCAATTTGTTTCACAATTTTCGACATTAAAAATGGCGTTTCAAATGTCGATTTTCGTATGTGATGTGCTTTTAAGTCGTGGCGTTTCTTCACGGAATTATCACCGCAACAGCAACGCGGATTCGGACAATACTCAAAGATTCATCTCGTACAGGTTTCAGCTGCGGAGATTGCCACTCGCTGCGCTGCGCTACGCTCGTGCAATCTCCTTGCTAAAACCTGTACTCGCGGAATCTTTGAGTATTGTCCTTATCCTTGTGCTGTATCGTATGAATATCTCGGTTTCGGTGTACTTTAGAGCAAAATGTTTTGTTATTCCAAATAAAGTAGACTAAATTGTCTAAAGAAAAGGGTTTTATACTTCTTTCTAGTTAATCAAACGGTTACCGAATTACATTGAAATGTGAAATTGACCAGAATTTTAATTATGGCTAATTTTATCATATTTTAGGGCTTAATAAAAAAAATCGTCCCACTGTTACCCATGCTCCCCTATCTAATTTTTTATGAAACTAGGAAAATTAAGTCACAAGGGTAAAACTTGGATAATTTCAATCAATCTCCAAGTGTTCAAAATTCTTCAATTAAAAATTAAAATAAATTAGTGGTCTTCTTTAAAAATAGAAAAAAATACGGTAATAAATAGTTCAACAACTTAAAATTAGTGTGCGGAAATCTCATACCGATATTTATAGTATTTTTCGAATTCTGGCATTTGAAACGGACTAATGAGTAAACATCGATAAAATACTCGAGCTCTGATGTTTATGGTAGAGTTTTAACTGTCAATAGAATAATAACCCAAAGTGTTCCGTTACATTTCGATATTTTTTTAAGTTTATGCCCGTCTTCGCATCTGGCAATATGAAAATTTTAATTTATTATATATACAGCGTGAGGAAGGGTGCAAGAACCGCAGATGAATGTATCTCAAATAAGTTCAATGAGTGTATATGTATCTAAAAACTGTATTTTAAAACAATGACACGATTTCTCAAACTGCAATGGATCAATTAGCTTGAAATTTTCATTCAGTATTTTCAGAGAAGTGGTAATTTCGACATGACCAACGATTTCATTGATTTTCAACAGTGCTGAAAAATGCACTTTAAAAAAATATGCTTTATTGATTTAAAAGATTTTAGACGTGTTTATGTCTTTTTAAAATTTAACATGTGGTAACTCAAAGAACTGGTCCAGAAAATGTGTATCAATAAATAAATGTATCTGACAAGGACATAAATAATAATTTTGTACATTTTGAACTTTAAACATTCAACCATGATAATAAGTAATGAAAATACCACGTTTATATATGATAAGCACATCCCACATACTAATAATGATACATTGAATCTCGTTGTTTAAATTAAATACAAATAATTTAGTGCTTTTATGACGTAAATCCCACGTGATGTTATATTGAATCTTGTTAAAGAAGCTATTACGAAGTTATATCTTGGCTTAAATTTTATTGTTCTAAAACTATTAAATCGATGTCACCCAATTAACAAACCCGTAAATTTCGTGGTTCGTTAAAATGCTTATACAAAGTTGCACCAAGAATAATGTATAAACGCGACACCAAAAGTTACCATTTGACCAAATCAAGGAAAGTCTTCACTTCATTGCGACTTAATTACCACATTTACATGCACCCGTTAGCTCGAACTAACTCAGTTCGAACTGGTTAGTCCTTTCATGTATACACTCAGGTAAAGCGATCTAAACCGCTAGATCGACACGAGTTAGATCGAGCGAAATACCTGAACTAGTGGCTTAGACCGATCTTAAAATTGAATGTAAACGCTGAGTTCCAACTATACGCAGTGCTGCCATTGTGTCAACACAAAGTTTCAGTTGGGAACATTGCTTTCAGTTCGAACTAAAAAAAAAGCATGTATACACCTGTGCCCATGCACCTGTGCGATAAAATTAAAAGCGACTAGCTTATGGTGAGTTCAGCGAAAATATTTAACGTAATTTATTTTAACGTAATTTAATTTAAGAAAGTTAAATGTACGTAACCACCTATAGGCGTTCGTGCTACATTTAAGGCGCCGTAATTTAATTTAACGCAAGGAAATATTGGTCAACTTCTTAAATGATTGTATCTGCGCATGAGCGTGATAGCGTGATATTCAAAAATAAAAAATATAACCTATCTATCCTAAGAAGTTGAATTAAAATTATAAATTGATATATTGTGAAGTAGTTAACTTGTTTGGTATTTGCAATGAATGATACAGTATTGATCGAAACGATAAGGCAATTCGAAATTTTGTTTAATTCAAGTTGTTGTGAACAGCTGATGTTAGGCGGTCATGACACTTTTTGCAACAAGTAGAATTCTTAAATGACTACCATGAACCGGGCCAATTTCTTAGCGCAAAATTAAATAGAATTAAATAGAAATAAATTAAATTACGTCAAGCATGAACTCACCATTAGATCGAACTAACGTAGTTCGAGCTAACGGGTGCATGTAAACGTGGTAAGTGGCAGTTCTTTTATGGACGACTGCTGTGAAGATACTTTGATCAAACTTGTGTTTCCCCAGTGGTTATCAAGTTGGGAAAAGTTGCTTACTTTCTAAATTGAACACTGCAATTTTTTATCCCCCCCCCCGATTCTGGTCATTCTGTTAAAGGCATTTCAGCTTTAAATTTGACTAAAACACCTATCTAATGAAAATCAACGATTTTATTTTAGCGCCCCTTACAAAATAATACTGTTGATTTTCATTGGTTAGTTCAGTCAAACTTCAAGTTTAAAAACATTCATGATTTCAAGAAAAAGTCACATTAATGACGTTTTCTGTTGCAGGAATTCCCGTCGTAGTTACTTCAATAGGTCACTGATGTCAACCAAAAACTTTAACTGTGCGCAGAGGAGGGGGGGGTTAACTACAATTCTTTTGAGATGTCAATTATTTTTTATATCTGACACATAATGGTAGGTTTTCTTCAATTTTATCGGTACTAATGTCATTGATGTCACTAAGCAACTAAACACGTTCAAGACCGTACGCATGGGGGGGGGGGGGATCAAACTACTTTGTTGTTTAGTTTGTTGTATTTAGGTCTTTCTCAATTGGACCCGTTTAAAGGCAATAAATTTTTCATTTTAGGGCAAGTTTTGAAGATGGTTAAATATAAATATGACAACTCTGGATCAGAAGCTTGCGAAGCAGTGAAAACCGTCTATAGCTTAACGCCAAAAATTTCGGATATATCCCGTGTTTAATTTGCCTAATTTATTTAAATACTTCCATTGTTTACCCAATTGCACTTTAAATGGGGGGGGGACTTCGACTCGTGGTTAAATCATACTAATCATATTATCACATTGAACCCTTTAGAGCATAAAATATGTTATTATGTTGTATTGATTAGATTTTAAAGATTAATATAGAGGTTCAGAAACCAACTAACGCCGACGTCAAGGTGAACGTCAACTTCGGTTTTTGAAATTTCGAAATAGTAACGAAAATGGTTTTTACATATATTTCTTGATAACATTTTTTTCTCCATCTTCAAGTCAAAATTTGTACATTTTACAAAACAAAATACGGACTGTGGTCTTATGTCCACAAAATGCGATTGGGGCCAGTGTACGACCCCCCCTCCTCATCTCGGCAGTATTTTTAGAACTTCATTTGTAGTAACGGCTCGTGACTTTCGGCAAACTTAAGAACAACTCATCAGAATACAGCTGATGATAATTTGTATAGCCTTATAATTGACCGAATGGATTGAAGAAAGATGTTCTAACTATCCAAGCTTTCGATTTGGCTTATAATGAAATACTTATTTTCTATGTACTTCTATGTACTAATTTACCTGCGATTTTTTGAGAAATTGTTTACCTATTAGTTTGTTGAAGTATTATTGAATGTTAAAATAAATCTTTTACTTTGTTATAATTATTTATATAATCAGATCATTGGTCGAAAAATAAGTCAAAGAAGAAACCTTTGTGACATGAAGTAAAAATGTGATATTGTGAGCAATAAAGCGGTTTATTTATTAATGAAATTCGTGAGAAACTTTGGTTTGATGTTTTGAAAAAATGAAAGTTTCATATTTTTGAAAATTGACCTTTCATTTCTTCAATTTCAACAAAACCTTTCAATTTTCTTCTTAACAAAAGATTTTGAATAAAAGAAAAAAAATAAAAATCGGATCACAATACATCCAATTTTAGGTATATGCTACCAATAGCGGCCATCTTTAATGGCCAGAAAGTAAGGTACATATTGCCTCCCCCTCGTGAATTGTTTAATAAAATTAGTGTCAATCATTTTAGCTTGAGCTGCCATTCAAATCGTTTGAATCACACGCATCGCGAATATATTTGCGAGAATTTTGGTGGTGGTGGGGGGCAGAGCTGTTAAAACGACAGCCTCCTCATGGTGAACTTTTAATAAAATTGGTGTCAATCCATCGAGCTTCGTTTGGGCATCAATAAGTTTCTATTCCCGTCGTTTGAGCTTCAACAGTTGTTAATAAAAATTCAATTATTGATACAAATTTTGGGAGGGTTTGTAAAGCGCACATTACACGGGGCGTTTTTGTTATGCGATCGGTTGCAGCAGCCGATCGCAGCAGCCGAATGCCTCGTGTAAACAGCTAATCGCATAGGCAACCCATTCAGCAATTGATTGCCATGCGTTCTTAGATCGCCTGGCTATAAAATAGAACTCGTTCTATTTTGTATGCAATTTCTCATGCAATCTAGTGATTTCTATCAACATTTGATGTTATTGAAGTTATACCAATAGATAAAATTGACGTAAAAATATTGTACTTTTATGTTGTGTGGTTAAATTTGTTAATTTTTTTTTGTGAGTTAAAATTTGTGATAAATTGTTAAAATACGAAAATCGCATCACGGCTGTGCATCGCATAGCCATATGCATTCGGTTGCACGTGCATTCGGCTGCTGCGATCGGTTGCGGCGATCGGTTGCTGCAGCCGAAGGCCCCGTGTAATGTGCGCTTAAGAGTACTAGTAGCCCACCCCTCCCATCGTTAGTTTTCCAATAAAATTAATACTAAGTAATTGTTCGAGAATCGTTTGAACTTCAATGAGCTTCAAAGATTCTTAATAAAAATTCAATTGTTTACAATAATATTTGAAGGAACTGTAGAACTGCTATATATGCCCCCCCCCCCATCGTTATTTTTCCAATGAATTGAATACCAATCGTTCGACAATCGTTTGAGCTTCAATGCCCTTCTAATCCTATCGGTTGAACCTCATAGGTCAAAAACTTATGAAAGTTTTAAAGACTGTGAAATTGTAAAATTTTCAACATTGCTCCGAGCAAGTATCGCTTAAAATTCTAGCTTTGTTTGCAGTTATGCAAATAACCAAATTTCCAGAAACTCATAATGTATGTATATTCGGTTATGAATGTCTTGCGACATTTTCCCGATACCTCCCTGTCTCTGCTCGTTGCGTGTTGAAAATGTGTGACGAGCACAGAGGACCTACAGCTTAACGTGGATTCCGAACCACGGGAATAGACGATTTTTACACCGCCTACTCCGTTCAGGGAAGTTTTTTTAGCCATAAATAATGTTATCTGGGGCCAGCAGATAGACATTTGGCGAGCGAAAATTTCTTCTATAGATATTAGCACCTCACAGGATTTGAACCCGTAAATCTTGGCTTGAAAGCGAACACGCTAGCATTTCAGCCATTCGCTCACCCAGAAACTCATAATAATTACTAAAAAGAAAGAAATAATTTGTTTTTAATCAAATCAAGTTTCAGAGCAAATAAAACGAATTTTGGGCTAAAATAACTAAATTATTTCCCAGGTATAATAGAAAGTGTTTACACTAGCGTTATAACAAATTTAGTTTGTTAGACGTGTTGGAATCTAAAGTCAATGAGGCAATCCGCTAGGTTCACCTGAATCAGTCCCCCAGTCACATTAAAGGAGTCGGTAACAATCCTTGGCATAATAAAAGATTAGGACCTAAACTACCGGGTAATGGCGGCGACAACATTCGTTGCTCATCTCGTCCCCAACATCGGAGGACCCAAGACCATCAATAGAAGAACGCTGAGCACGGTTGTGCAATCGATCTATCCCCAGCTCCAGTGTGGCATGGTGCTATGGACATCGAAAGGAATAGAGCTTAAACTTCTCACCATCCAAAGACGCATGGCTCTGAAGATGGTGTGCGATACAAGACGGTCTCCCTCGAGGCGTCGCTGGTACTATCGAGGCTATTCTCGATGTCGCAAGCCGACCTGCTCGCGCTCGAGAGAACGACGAGGCACAACTGCTTACCGGACGCCAGAGAGGAGATCCTCACGGGAAGGCAAGACATATGGCAAAAGCCAGTAAACCTGGAGGATCATACACAACATCAAACCTTGGATCTCCAGAGAGCACGAGAAGATAACGTAACTCTCAGTCTCTCACCGGTCACGATAACTTCAACCAATACCTACACCGGTTTTTGCCGGAAATGGAAGAACGAATTCGTGACTTCGTTTGAAGCAATTGAGCAGGTGGTCACACCCGACACCTGCAAGACCAACAGTTTTGGAACGTCGTAACCAGCTGGATAATAGCCACTATGAAAAACATGAGAAAGTGGAAAGAGAAGAAAAATCCGCCAACCGAAGCCTTAACTATTCATAGGAAACTTGGAGGCATCTACAAGACGATGAAAGTGACTTCTACGAAAAAATGCTGAGAGAAATTCTGGGTGGGGGGGGGGTGTAAGTTGATTGGGTGAACTGCACTACCAGTGAGATTGAGTTGGTGCATCATAAGTTAAAACTAAAGCTAAGACAAAACAAGTTTGTTACAGAAATTGAATTTGACTATTTTTTAGATAAACACCCAGAAGATTAATCTTCAATTTCAAATAGTGCGGCCTATCGGATTGTGACCATAAAGCTGGAGTCTCACTGAAGTGACCGTCAACCACTGACTAAAATTCAACTAATGGAAATAACTACTGACTTATGGGTGGGTGGATCTTTGAAATCGGTTTTAACCAAACGAATTACTTAAATTTTATTATGTATCGCTAGGTGATTGTAGTGAGACTCCAGTTAATTCTGTACTTACTATTTTCCATCACTTATTGTCTAAATTCCCACGGAACTGTAAACAACAATAAAATTTTGAGCGTTACTTGCTCTGAGCGATACTGGTAAAGAAGTTTACAATATTAAAATGTTTGAAACGCTCTATCTTTTTTACCTTTGGGAATAGAAGGTTATTGGAGCGACTGACACCAATTTTACTAAAAGAAATGGTGATGTCGTTTCCACAGGAAGTGGAATTTTGAAATTTTACTGTTTTTTCTCATTTTTACATTTTTGAATGCTTGGGCTTGTGCAGGTTTTTCTTGTTGTACATAGGAGTTTGAGATTGTAGGTTAATACCAGTGGGAGTTAAATTAATGGTGCCCTGCTTCTGATTCCAGTCAGTAAGTAGCAACTACTAACTGAAAATTTACAAAACCCTGTGATAGCACGTTATTATGAACCATGAAATTGAAAATTTCCTATAAAGATTCGGAAAGCTGAAGGTTTGAATAGATAATTTAACAAAAAAAAATTGCGTAAAATAAGAAACACGCCCTTAAAAATAGGGAAAATTGTGCGGTGATTACCCATTGGCTCCGGGGGTTAATAGGCCACGCCCGCCATCAAAGTTAAACGAAATTCTGGGACATTTTTAGGCCCGAATTCGACTCTGAAGTGGTTTCGTTGTAAAAACCTACCTCTGCTCCAGGCAGTTTTGACTAGGGTTTGACGGTTTTTCAAACCCGGTTTTAAAAAACCGGTTTTTAAAGTAAATTTGTCACATTCACAAATTTAAAGAATTCATATTATTATCTAAAAATTAATATTAAACTTATTTGATTTGCTATTCATTCTATGCAACGGGCAGCAAACAAACTTTCTTTAGCTTCAAAAACCGAAATTATTAAGTTATTTGGAAAGATATTGTCTAGAATATTTCCAAATTCTTATGTGGAAATCGATTCTGATGAAGAGCAAATCGAAGAAACTACTCATCAAAGTAATGCTTTTTCAAAGGAAGCCATGGAAAAATCAATTCATAAGTTTCTTGAAGACCCTAAAGAAAAACTTACAAATCCAAAGACACTAAAAGCTGAATTTTCATTATTTGAGGCAACGAATAAAAGAACAAAAAACTTAGAGTTGTTATTTGATGCCCTGAAAACTATAAAACCAAGCTCAGTAGCTAGTGAACGAATATTTTCAATTTCAGGCAATATTGTGTCCAAAATAAGAAAAAGACTTGGCCACCGTTCAGTGGATATTTTATGTTTTTTAAAATCCTATTTTCTTAAGAGAAATTAAAATTAGCAAAAATACTATAAATATTATTTGAAATTTTTGTTTAAGTTTTCGTTTTTTTGCGTAAGTAATAATTATGTAATCCTTAATTTTTTTTTATATTTTGACTTTGATATTGATTTCGTTTTTTGTTATTTTATATAAATTAGGGGCCGTTCATGTATTACGTAAGACGTTTTTTCCTACTTTTAGACTCCCCCTACCCCTAATAAGACAAAATAAGAAAGTTTATATCCCCCCTTCCCCCCACTAATCTTACGTAAGATTAATTATTACCCAATGAGAAGCCAGATCGAATCGGGTCAAAAGAATGTTCGGTATGTATTAAACGTTAAAAGTGAAATTAATGAAGATATTATGTTTATTTTATATTTAAAAAAAAAGTTATTCAAACAATTTGCTTTAATATAGGTACAACCAATATAACAATATGTAACCTATGGTTGAACTCTGTAAAAACCCCTATTTTTAATCAACTTCAAGGGCTCCCTCTGTTTTAGACTAGTAAATGTTAATCTTCAGCAATTTTGTTTTTCAATTCTACTATATAAACCTTCAGCATTCCGAATCTCTATAGGGAATTTGTCAAATCCGGGGACCGTTTTGCGTGCATTTCCAAGAGCACGTAAAAAGCAGCGCCGTAGCAAGGGTGAGGCGACCGAGGCTTTGACACAGGCGCCATCGCAATGGTGGCGCTAAACCTCGACAAAACTCAATAAATAATAGTTTAAAATATTCAAAATGATATGAATCTTTTGGGAGGGTGGCGCATATATTCAAATTTGCCTCAGGCGCCAGAAGAGCTCGCTACGGCGCTGGTATAAAGTCACCTCGATTTTAAAAATTCTCTATAGATATTCGGAAAGCTGAACATTCATATACTAGATTTAAAAAAAATGCGGATAAATCACATTTACCCTTCAAAATCAATCCTTGAAGTTGATTAAAAATTGGGTTTTTTTACAGAGTTCAACCATACGTCACGCTTTCTGTTGTCGGTGTGAGTGCTCCGATATACACTTATGTGTATGTTATGGTGAATTGGGCATTGACGTCAATGGCCGGACAATGACGTCAATGACTATTTTTGCTGGACATTGACGTCATTGTCCGGTCTTTGACGTCAATGCCCGTTCACGGTGGACAATGATGTAAATATTTTTATCTGATTGTAATATTTACGTCCTTGGTCGGTCAATAACGTTATTGGCCAAAAGTGAACGGACAATGATGACATCAAAATTTAATGGATAGGAAGCAAAACCAAATATGTCGAATTTTGCTTATTTTGCGATATTTATTTGTACAGATCGTCCATCAGTGAAGTATTATAATGTTTAATAATTTATTAATAACAATTTTTAAAAATAATATTTTTATTATCAACTTTATTATCATCGCGTTTTGTTTGAATCGTTAAGTTAATGCTCTCATTAAATCGCCTACGCATTTCATTGAGATCCATTATATCCATTTATCTTCTGTTCGTTAGGGGTCGTCCATAAATCACGTCACCCAATTTTAAGCAATTTTTAACCTCCCCCCCCCCGATAGTCATACAAACCTAGACCCCCTCCAAGTATTACGTCACATATTCTTGAACCCCCCACCCACAAATTTTTCAAATTTAATCGCCCGCTCTGTATTGGGCAATGACGTCATTGCCCGGACAATGATGCAAAAACCATAGATAGATTCTTAAATGTCAACAGTGCCCAATTTGCATGGGCATTGACGTTAATGGCCGGTCATTGACGTCAATGCCCAACCGTGAAAGACATTGACGTCAATGGCCGGACATTGACGTCAATGCCCGAATTGTCATCATTGACCGTAACATATACACTTATGTGTATATCGGACACCCAAAAATTATAAGAAACCCAATTCGTAAATTATTTGGGGTTTACAAAGAACCCATTTTTTATCCATCTGACATGCGAAACATTTGCGAACAACTCCTAACGTGGTGGATCTCCTAAAACGTCCAGCTTTCCGAATCTCCATAGGAAATTTGTCGATTAACGTAAATAACGTAAATAATAATTAATATTATAGTATCGTGTTTTACATTATCATTACCAACAGCACACTAAATTTGATTAAATAATTTTCAAATTTGAAATTCAATAAAAAAAAATCTTACGTAAGAAATTGTCATGGCCCCCCTACCCCCGAATAAGCAAAAATAAGATGTAAGCTAGCCCCCACCTCCCCCTAAATGTCTTACGTAATACATGAACGGCCCCTTAAATAAAATATTTTTCCCTATTCTATTTATTTTGATAAAAATTCGAAAACCAGCTAAAACCGGTTTTTTTAGAAATATTGAATTCGAAAATCGGTTTTTCAAAAAGTCGGTCTTTGTATAAACCCTAGTTTTGACAACGGTTTACTTAGCTAAAATAACCCTGAAGATGATTCATACACCCCACCGGGATCATAAAAATGATTTTTTATGAATGAATGAAAATTGAAATTTTGAAAAATGAAATTTTACCCATGAATGGGTAAAATTTCCAAGTTCAAATTCAATTTTTTCAAAAACTTATGAAATTCCGAAAATTTTTTTTTTAATTATGCTATATTTATAAACCATCAGTTTTCCGAATCTCTATAGGGAATTTTCAATTTCAGGGTTCATAATAACGTGGTCCCACCAGAATACCCCATAACTTCTAGCTCCCAATGTATTAAAGTTTTATTAATATTACAACAATATTTTGGAATTTCCAAGCAGTGGCGTACCTAGGGGGGCGGGGGGGGCGGTCCGCCCCGGGCCCCTTTACTAAGGGGGCCCCACCCAAAAATTAATAATTCCATGTTTCTCAAGTGAGCGAGCTCGTTCGTGGCTCAGTCGTTCAGAGAGCGTTGGTTTCGGAGCTGCGTTGCGTCGTGCTGAACGTCGTAGATTCAATTGTTCGAATTCGGGCTCTTACGATAAAACTTTTTATCAGTTTAACATTTTTAACAGTAATGATAATTGATGACCTCGGACTGCACGAGTTTGTTCCCTTATTCTATCTATTATTTCTCTGCACAGGGCAATAGCTTATGGAAGACGGTTAGATTAAGGCAAAAAAAAGGCTAGCCATATTAAAAAGTGATAAATGACCTTTTTTTTGAGGGTGAGGGGGCTACAAAATAAATCCGCCCCGGGCCCCAAGTGGTCTAGGTACGCCACTGTTTCCAAGGAGAACTAGTAAAATTATTTTTCGTCCATTCAGTAATATTTCTTGCCTTCAAACCAGAAGGGAAAAAATAAAACCTCAGTTTGGAGTCTGACTAAAGCCACCGACTGAAATTAAACGAATGGAAATAACAACTGGTTTATCGCTAAGTGAGTCCTTGAACTCGATTAAAACTCAGTCTAAACAAGATATACGCAGTTACTTCTTTTCTCGGTACGGCCCTGCAGTTAACAAAATACCGTTGCGTTTTGTGATGAATAGTTTTTTGGGTGGTTTATGAACAAATCCGTTTCATAGAAATTCGAAAACAAGTTATCGTGTTCAAAATTAAAATTTTTATCTCACCATTTTTCACGAAGAAATAAACGAATTGATAAGAATATTCATAGACGTACAAATCGAAAACGTTCAATAAATTTATCAGATCGCTTAGAAAAATGACCAAAATTACTATGTAATAAAGTATTTCAGGTCATTTTACATTCAACTTTCGTAGGCTAAATTTATGGTAATATTTAGTATATTTTTGTAAAACGTGCAAATTTAATCCTTCAGGTGTTCAGCCGATTACCGTTAGAATAAGCGCTTCAAAGTCAGGTAATTTTAAAATTTTTGATTACAAAATTTTACTAAATTTATAATTTTCAGGATTTGTTTATTTGTTTATAGTCATGGTTGTTATCAATATTAATAAGAATGTGGTAGGATGATACCACGATATATCATACTTTTTAGTAGTAAATTAATCGAAAAAGTTTAAAGTGGGAGACTGGTTTTAACCATCCTTACGGTTTATTAGTTATTTAGCATACCATTAAGGGGTGTTGACGTTATTTGAAAACCATTTAGTTGTGTATGGGTTACAACCAAGTAGGTAGTGTTTGAAGAAGGAATTTTGTTTTGGTACTCAAATTTGCAACCATGCGGTATTTTCCAGCAGTTGCATATCCACACTTGCTACCCTCGTTACCTCCACAGCAAATCCAGTGCAGAGGATTTTGCGATAATGGGCACTGCATGATTTGCTTTCGATTGGATATAATCGCGTTGTCGTTATGTGAATTACGCGACAAGGAAGAATTCCACTCAATTTTCGCTCCACCGTCGGGAACGTTCACGACATTCGGCAGAAGACGTTGTAAAATTTGTTCACAAATTACAGAACCAGGAAAATTCATGTGTGGGTGTGGTGCATATCTTCAATTTCATAATTTCTAAACATAGAACCATTGACGAAATATTTCGGTCAGTTACTAAATTGTATATAAAAACGGTATATTTTTGTAAATAATATATTAAAAATTATTTTTATTTTATGATGCTGTTTTTCAATAATTAAAATATATTTTGTTAAATTTTGTATTTCGTTGTTTCATTTATGTAATTAAAAAAAATTGGAACTTACCTTGATTTGTGGGCTGAAGTTGACTCAATAAAGCGATAGGACACATACAAATAAAGCTTCCACCCCAAATGGAGAGTATAGTTTTATAAGCGTGTTTTACGGTTTGCCATCTTAAGGACCGCAGGGGGTGGCATATCGCATAATATCGTTCCACCGATATTGCAACCAACGTCCAAACACCCACAGCCACAGAACAAGCTAAAACAAAATATAAAAGTCAATGATTGATTGAATTGACCCTCATTGCAATTTTTGTTGTTTCTCTTTGACTTGGAACACAGAACCAAATATTCGTACCCGATCTTAATAAATTGCAATTATTTCGGTAAGGAAGCGTATAATTTTTTTATATAAAGTCGAAATGCCTCACGTTTCTAGTTCAATTTATTTTATTGTTCTACATCAGGTTGTGCAGACAATGCGTGATTGCATCATTCAGACGCAACACTCTAAAATTGGAAACTCTTCGCACGAAGTGACTGAGTTTCTTTTATATTGGTAGATATTACTTCAATTAAATAAAAATGCCGATTTTTAGGAACACTTCGCCCTGATGTAGGTTAATTAAAGTGCAAGAAAATGTTTTCAACAGGAAATGGATTTTAATAAAAATGAGCGCGCTCCAATTTTTAGTTTAATTAGTTCTCCGGTATTGCCTTACTGGGGGAAGTTAACGCGCGCTTTTTAACTTTTAATTTTTGAATTATAATAAACAAGATTTAGTTAACGCTCAATTTTTCACGATTTTCAACGTACATTCGACGGGCGTTGTTGACTGTTATAAATCGCATTCTTAACTAAGCAGGCCAAAATAATTGCTTCATTTTATCTGATGACTTCATTTAATTACTAAATTTACATAAAAATGGCCAGTGTAACAAAATCGAGGTAACAATCAATATTTTAAAAATGTATAAAACCAAACTAGCGCAGGTTTGGTTAACTACTTTTTTTGGATTGGAAGCACCAGGATGGTGATGTCTGATGTCCAATAAGATAAAAACATGTACTAAAGCCCGCATTTCATTATAGCTAGGTAGGCTTCTACCAGCCGAAGTGAGTTTGGTTCCATAATCGATGCATTACAAATGTTGGGCTTCTAGAAGCTCGGCTGCTAGAAGCTATAATGAAATGCGGGCTTAAGTCATTGTTTCAATCCTTGGTTCACACTTTTCAATTTTCTAAATTCCTTAACAGGTAAGTTTATACATAATGCTGTATGGGATAGTGTATATAGACAGTGGCGGCTCGTGACTTGTTGTAATGGGAGGGCAGGAAATTTAAATAAAAAGTTAAAATATAAATTTACTGCATCTTTATTTACGAATTTACATTCAAAATTTAATTCCAGAGAAGATTTTAAAAATAACCCTTATTATAAACGCAAACATTTAACCAAAACAATGAAGTGTTCCAAATACTGACCATAGATAATCAAAAACTCCGAAAAATCTGCGCAAGGAGAAGCCAAGACAGGGTTGCCACAGTGTCACTTTTTTCACTTTTTTGAAAATCATACACTTTTCTTCACTTTTTTGAAAAATATTCACTTTTTTCACTTTTTTTACGATTTCACCTATAAAAATGTAAGTTTTTAATATAATACTTAATAAATAATTTTTATTTTTTCAAATTAAAATTTTTTAAAAGATTTTTGTTGGTACCTTTTCTGGATATTTTTGTTGGTATTAACAATAAATATGATTATGACAATGATAGCCAAGATGAGCAAACATTATACGCTAGTTGCGTAGCTCCCAAAAGCGTACGAAGCGCCGTCTCGTGGATAAATTTTGTCAAAACTGGGATGGCCAAATGTTCATGTTTATATGGTAATATTAGCAAAAATATTAATTATTTTTATTAATTTAAAATATTTTATTATGTAATAATTATTATAAACTGTAGTTGATCCTTTAAGTTTATGTTGATACATAACCAAGATGAATTTTACTATATAAAAGAAAATAAACAATGTTTTGTTATCAAAATTTACAAGTTGCTACTAGCTAGTTTAAAAGTTGATATGGTTGGACTCGTGATTAACTTGCAACAACCGTTCTTGGCAGCAAGTCCTGATGGGATCATTATCAGCGAAAACGCTCTTTTGGAGATAAAATGCCCATTTTCTTGCAAAGATATGCCAATTGTGGATCGAAATGCAAAAACGTGTAATGTTCCGTATTTATTTTTTGATAGCGATGACAACATAGCATTAAAAACAAGTGACAAGTACTATACTCAAATCCAAGTATCTATGTATGTATATACTTAACATGAAGAAATGTCATTTTTTTGCGTATTCTAGCATAGATACCATACATGTAAAAGTAGAAAGAAACGAAAACTTTTTAATAGAATTAATTCCAAAAATTGAATGGTTTTATTTCAAATATTTTATTCCAATTCTTCCACAATAAAAATAATATACAATAATTTTAAAATTCATCAGATGAAATTTTGATTAGCGGAGGATTACAATTTTCTATGTGAATCTACTACTTATGTGAATTTTTAAATCACATTGTAGGTACCCTAAAACCGTCAGCACTACCAATACCATAATGCTATTAAGTTATATAGGGCATATAGAATATTATTTAAATTCAAATTTACTTTTTAATTCTAATTCTTAATGTTTAATTCGTAATTAAACTATTACTTGTATTTAAAACCGTTTGCGCTCACCATCCCAGTTACGCTAAATTTGGCCACCAGGGCAGCGCCACTTGAGCTACGCAACTAGCGTATAGATTTCAAATAACAAATAAAAATACCAAGTAAAAACTGTTATGTATTAGACAGGATTAAGATCAAGCGGATTAAGTCATTTTATTGTGTTTGGGTTGGCAATGACAAATGAGTAATTATTACTATAATATAATGAATTGTATAGGTATGTAAAGATACTCTGTCACTTTATTTACTAATTATCGAAATAAACACTAAAATAGTTGGCACGATACTCTTCTTAGGATAAAATACTATCTACGATTAACTTCTGCTGCTCTTCTGTTCTTCAGTCCATGTCTCCTGGGTATATTAGTTTTATTTGAATCTGATAGGTTGGTATTACAACTTATCGGTTTAAAATCTTGAGTGGGTGGTGATGTCCTTTATCTTCGGTCAGTCAGGTCAGGGCCGGCCTTAGTGTTACCTGTGTTCTTATATTCCTTCAGGGCCGGTCTAAGTGTTACCTGTGTTCTTCTATTTCTTACAGGTATATTGTTTTATTGATATAATATTATATGTTTTGGTCTCAGAAAGTTTGGTTCAGTGGCAAACAAAAAAGAAAATGGCTCGAAATATTAAATTTAATGATAATTGCACTAGAAGCAAACGTGCAACTAAAATGAGCCTATCGTTACGTAGAGCGATGCAGAAATCGCATAAACCTTATCGATGTTACTGTAAATTTAAGAAAGGAAGAAAGGTTTCAGAAATAGTGAAAATGTCATTGAAGCGAAAAGATCAAATGATTACAAACTTTTTTAATAAAAAGGCAAAAACATCTGATCATTAAATTACTATGAACTTATTTGTGTTAATTTATGTAAATAAAATCAAAAATATTACACTTTTCATTCAAAGTTGCTATACACTTTTTTCACTTTTTTTTGAAAATCAATACACTTTTTTCACTTTTTTTGATAATTAATACACTTTTTTCACTCACTTCTTGCCTAGATCTCTGTGGCAACCCTGCCAAGAGGATACATAGATATGTATGTTAGAAGCAATGAAAATCCTACGAAAGCCGACCCTGATCAGTATCTGGAGACACTGATCAACAAGATGGAAATTATACAAGAGCCGGTCCTGGCCAATGGAAATCCTACGAATGCCGACCCTGATCAGTATCTGGAGACACTGATCAACAAGATGGAAATTATGCAAGAGCCGGTCCTGGCCAGGACGTTTGAAACAAACAAATTATCAAATGTGTAAACTTGCTTTTATCTAAATTATCAAGTTGGTAACCTACTCCAGCTTGATAACCCAAAGTGAAAAGCAAGTTTAGAAGTTAAGTTTTTTTGAAAGAAAATAAATTGAAGTATTAACGGTTACCCAGTGTTTTAATTCGAAGAATCATAGAGTGATTCTAACATCAGAAGTGGGATCGATTAAACCCACGTTGAACCAACGGATAAGTATCAAAACAGATAATAATTTTTTTTCTCTTCTTTTGCTTTTATATTTTTCTATTGTTTTGCACTAATTATCTTTTAAAAATGGTCAATGAAATTCATGGTTCTACCCTTGGTAGTAATAAAGTTTATTTTTGGGTCTTAATTACATTCAATAGTTTGTATTATTAATAAGGCTGATTGTTATTACGGCGGCAAGGCTGATTTTTATTACGGCGGTAAGGACCGGCTGTTAGAAACTGGATTAGTTTCGAAAACGACCTGTTAACTACATTTCCAGATGATATTACATGGGACATGAAATTGCTACTAGCCGCCAATATGAAAAGCGACGAATTTAACAATTTGAATGAATACGCAATGAAAAAGATACGCAGCCTATACCGATACGAACCAATCTTGATATGGGAGAAAAATTGTGTCCTCTGTAATTGGTGGAATAAATTCAAGAAATCTATGAGAACAGCTACGATTACAACGACCAAAAACCCAGGAGGAAATGTTGTTACTTAACCAGCTCAGACCAGAACGTGGAAACGAAATAGATAGACCATTTCCAAAACGCCATAGACAACAATACGATAATTACGAAAGATCAGACAAACGCGCTAAACTTGGAACGAAGGCCCCATATTCTGGAAAATGTTTTATCTGTGATCAGGTTGGTCACAAGGCGCTAGAATGTACTGCGAGATCAGGCAACACCAATCAGACCCCGCGATCACAATCCACAGCAATATGCGAACACTGTAATAGAAAGGGTCATACCGAATCAGAATGCTGGCGGAAAGTGGCAAAAGTAAAAATAAATTGCACGACGACTAGAAAATGCAGGATCATGCCTTCTGCCGTTATACCGACAAAAGATGAAAACCATACGATTAACTATCTCGTCGATTCAGGAGCCGATTGGTCAGTGATTCTTCATAAAGTAGTGAAGTCAGTAAACGGTACGATAACACCGTCAAAAGAAATAATTTCAGTGGTCGGTAATGAAGTTATACGTGTCATCGGACAATGTCGATTATTTGTAACTCTTCAAGAAGTAACGCTCGAAATTGATTTCTTAATCGTGCCTGACTATTCGATACCTGGAGTTGACGCCTTAATCGGGTGGGAAACCATTTCTGTTCCTGAATTAGAAGTGTTAAAAAGGAAATATGGTCTCGATTTGCGACTTCCCTCAACCACACCAATCGTATGACGCACTGTGGAAGTACGAAATGAAATGTCAGGATTGGACGAGCCGATGAAAAATATGGTAATGAAACTCTTGGCTGATTGCCAAAAGCTAACCCCGAGGGCCGTGACCACTGGTAAGTTGAACATCCAATTAACGCATAATGTACCAGTGGCGTTTCGACCAAGAAGGTTAGCCTACGCAGAACGAATTCAAGTAAAAACAATCATTCAAGACTTGCTACATGAAGGAATAATTAAAGAAAACTCATCTCCATACGCTAGCCCAATAGTTTTGGTAAAGAAGAAGAACGGGTCTCTTCGACTATGTATTGACTACAGAGAAGTTAACAAGAAAACCATTCGAGACCGATACCCTTTACCCAACCTACGCCAACCAACTGAAATTAGTTCTAACCGCTTTATCGAAATCCGGATTCTCCTTAAACTTGGAGAAATGTAAGTTCTTTGAACAAGAAACAGAATATCTTGGCACAATTGTCAGACGGGGTACGATAAAAACCAAGCCCAAATAAGATTCAAGCACTAGCCAACACACAACCGCCAAAGACGTGAAGGGAATTCGGCAGCTTATGGGGCTCGCAGGATATTTCCGACGATTTATCGAAGGATTCTCAACTATGGTCGCCCCGATAACTCGACTGCTACAAAAGAATGTCGAATTCAAATGGACAAAGGAACACGAAGAAATAAGACAGAAGATTATCAAGATATTAGTTAGTCAACCAGTATTAAGTATTTTTGATTTCAGATTAGAAACCGAATTACATACCGACGCGAGTTCTATAGGAATTGGAGCAGCCCTTATGCAAAAAAAAAATGGAATTCCGAAACCTGTTGCTTACTTTAGTCGGAGAACCACCGATTGCGAATCCCGATACCACTCTTACGATCTAGAGACTTGGCGATAGTTGAAGCCACCGAACATTTCAGAACTTACTTGTATGGACTACACTTCACCATCTATACAGACTGCAACTCTGTACGAGCAACCGCATCGAAAAAGAACTTACACCCACGTGTAGCGAGATGGAGGATCAAACTTCAAGACTTCGATTTCAAGATAGAATATCGACCCGGGTGCAAAATGGGTCATGTAGATTACCTAAGTAGACACCCAACAATCTGTAGAATACGGACAATGGAAGCTGACACGATGACCGAACACCAAGCCAACGATAAATTTTGCCAGTCGTTAAGGGAAATAAGGAAATGGCAAGAAATTTTTCGATGGACGGAAACCGTTTACCGATCTTGGTATGAACTTCCCAAATCAATTATAGACGTGTTAAAAAGATTCAGTTAAAATGTGGAAACAATTGGACGTTGCCGATTATATGTAACCCTTCAAGAAGCTACAGTTGAAGTCGATTCAATCATGGAACCGGATGACACCATCCCTGATGGTGTAGACGCAGTGATTGGGTGAGAAACGATCCAACGCCCTGGACTCGAAGTAGTGAACCAAAGATACGAAGTATACAGAATGGAAATAAATGGTCAGGAATGGACGAGGAATGGAATTATCGATTACAGAAATTGTTGAACGAATTGGAAAACCTAAGAAATTATAGCCGATTGAGCCAGAGCTTTTACTTCGTCAGAATTCTCAAATTATTTAATAGAAGAAAGCATGGATTTGCATCTTATAGCTACGGGGGTCCCTACGTAAAGTTCGACGAATAACCGAGAAGAAAAAGAATGGATAACTATACTGCCAAAAGTTGAAGCTGCAATCAATGAAAGTAGGAACTCGACAATTCAATATACGCCGAATGCACTATAATGTTTGGAAGAAAACAAAAATGACCAAAGTAGCTGCACTTGAATAACTCAGGCTGTGGCCGCAGAGGAAGGACGGAGATACGGTAATGTTAAAACCTTTTTCTTCTTTCTGTTTTTATTTGATGAAAAAAAATTATGACTGTTTTTATTTTTAATAATAAGAAGATGACGGCCGGGGGAGTCCCCCGTGCCAGCAAAAATAATGCCCGGGGACGGGGGAGCCCCGGGCCAGCAAAAATGATGCCCGGGGACGGGGGAGCCCCGGGCCAGCAAAAATGATGCCCGGGGACGGGGGAGCCCCGGGCCAGCAAAAATGATGCCCGGGGACGGGGGAGCCCCGGGCCAGCTAGATTAATTAATTTCATTTTATTAACAGGTTTTCACCAAAAACAGTGACGAGGACGTAACAATCGCAGGATGGCCGTGTTAAAAGCAACGAAAATCATACAAAAGCCGACCCTGATCAGTATCTGAATACACCCGCAGCTAGACACGCAAGACCGCCACGAATGGAATAATGTTGGTAGAAATACGCTGATGAACAAGAAATCAATGGACGCCATGAATTCACCGGAAACTAGTTACGAGGACGTAACAATCGCAGGATGGCCGTGTTAGAAGCAATGAAAATCCTACGAAAGCCGACCCTGATCAGTATCTGGAGACACTGATCAACAAGATGGAAATTATACAAGAGCCGGTCCTGGCCAATGGAAATCCTACGAATGCCGACCCTGATCAGTATCTGGAGACACTGATCAACAAGATGGAAATTATGCAAGAGCCGGTCCTGGCCAGGACGTTTGAAACAAACAAATTATCAAATGTGTAAACTTGCTTTTATCTAAATTATCAAGTTGGTAACCTACTCCAGCTTGATAACCCAAAGTGAAAAGCAAGTTTAGAAGTTAAGTTTTTTTGAAAGAAAATAAATTGAAGTATTAACGGTTACCCAGTGTTTTAATTCGAAGAATCATAGAGTGATTCTAACATGTATACTAATTTGAACCTTCTGCGTCTATTTTTAGAGTTCTTCAGCTTTGTTCTAGGACACGCTATCTACATGCCACGGTGTTAGTGGTATCTAGGACCCTTGCGATAGAAGTCATAACGCGGCAGAAACGTGAATTACTATCACTATCGAGTTATATAATAGCCTAAATTTATCTGTGTATGTATCTGTCTATTTGTCTTTTCGTAACGCTAAACTGTGCCGATAGGGCGCTCGTCCAGTGCGGCCTTTAGGCCGCACAATCAAGGCAATCACGAATCAATACGGTGTTAAAACTCCACTTTTGTCTAACTACTTATTCATAATGCATCGTTAATTGGTTTACTTTTTAGTTACCAATCTAAAAAAGGTTTTGTGCGGCCTTTTAGCCGATAAACCACGACAATCACGCACTAGTAGAAAACATGTAATCAATAAACAAATGAGAAAATAATTCACATTAAAATTCTTAATGTGGATTTTGAATACGGGATTTTACGTTGTAGGCACACAGGTAGATAGAAAAATTAATAAGAAAATAACTTGAGGTACTGTCACAAAAAATGACTATTAAGATGGTCATAGCTTTGGCAGTTAAGTGCGTCTACTGCTAATGCGAAACGCTCGGATCGAATCCGGGCAGGGTAAGGACTTTATTCTGGCCATCTCTCCTCGGAAGGCAATGGCAAACCACCGAGGTAATTTGCCAAGAGCGCCCATCTCAACATGAAGTGTATTACACTTCCCGTGGTTCGGAGCCCACGTTAAACAAGTAGGTCCTCTATGTATGTGAAAACACTTGGAACGCACATCACATGCATAGAAAGAGTGGGTCACGACGTTCGGAAACGAACAATACGATTTACAAGACTGTCACAATTGGTCACAATATTCGGACCCCCCCCAAACATCCTATGGTCAAAAATTAAAGACACCCCCCTCATTTAATCAAACTTGACACGAAATTTTGAATTTCAGAGGCATCTTCAGATAGCGTAAAAATGTAGATGCAAACTGTGCTTTAAAATACCTAATTTTTTTTTATTTCGCTCCATAATTAACAAATTTTAATCAAATTTGAGTAGGGTTCTTTGCAGCACGACTTGGTAATGGTTTCTGAACCCCCAATGGATTTTTATAATCGAGTTTATTAAAAAATCAACCGAGAATTTAGGACTTTTTCTGCCACTCGAAAACGGCTACTTTAATATTGCAGATTTCTAAGTTAGATCTTTTAGCTACTCCACTTATAAAAAGTCCATAGCCTGCAGAAATGCTTACAAAGTACCACTACGGTGCCTAATTGTTAAAATTTACAAACATTATTTATTATTTTACAAAATATTAAATAAAAAGTATTCAAACGTAATTTTCGTAGAAATTCCAAAAATGGAATTTGTATGCCTCACCTCACATTTGTCCAACCCCCCCCCCCCTCCTAGACGTGGACGTATTTTATGGACAATCCCTTACTTCTTCGTAAAATTTGTAAATTTTTCGTAAAAATGACTTCGTGCATTTTTATTTGTCTATAGATTACAGCTATTATTAGGTGCATCATACTTTAATAATCAACATGTAAAATAAATATTAAATTTCAACATTCGGCTAGCTAACAAAACATTTATTCATAAGATCCCCGTAATTGGTAATAATTTTTGAGAAAAACAATAATCTATTCTGCAGTGCTTAGTTAAAACGTTTTAACTAACAAATTGGTTTACAGCAGAAAAATTACATTATGTACAGATGTTATAACGCTGTCTTCGTTATAAAATACGTAGTATTTAATGCCTTCCGAAAATGGCATTATATCAATTTGTTAGTTAGGACGTTTTAACTAAGAACTTCACTTGATTCGAAATCGCATCAGAATTCTTTTTAATTTTTAATTATTTTTAGTAAAATGTTTTAAATCAGTGCAACCGTTTAGAGTTCAAGCGATGTAAATTGTCCAATATTCAGAGGGGTAACTACCGTAGTACGAGTGTATTCTAATCTAGTTTGGGAGGGTGGTGCCCCAACGCCCTCTTCGTACAAGCCACCACTGCCCTAAGATAATCGAAATGATAGTCTTTCATATGGCGTGATTGAAAAAATGCCTTCTATTGTAGAGTTAATGTACTTATGATATAGTATGTACATATATCACCATATAAGGATGGACAAGAGCTTAATGTGGATGAAACACGACATCACAATGATGAAGCTCAGGTCCTAGCATTATTTTCACGTTACACCGATCGTGAAATCTGTATTAGAATCTTCTCAAATGTCGATGAAACAAGTTAATCGAGGTTTGTGCAACAGCTGGGCTTTGATTGATATTTAATGCTTAATCCATGAAATATTATGTAATATTTCGGCTATTTCACAAATTAAATATTTCAATTCTAGAATCTTAAAAAAATTGCTAACATTGCGCTTCCTGTGATTTAATACATACTATTTTTACGTCAATCTTGCTGTCAATTTTAAAAACTTTGTTTTTCAACTTTTTAAAATTATATCTCAACAAATAAGTTTTATTTCAATAACAATAGTTCATTTTCCAATTGATAAGTTCCAATTGTCAATAATTCTCGCGTATTGTTGATCTTTAGCCAACATATCACCACCACTGCTAACAATGCCTTATATTTACAGAGGTTATCAATTAAAAATTGAGACCTTGTTATATGTAAACAGCATTGATAATAATTAATAAACTATGTTCACTTCGGTTTACTTAGGGTAAACCATGCAGTTATTATTGGTCTAGGGAGAGTTATTGGACACTTCACCATAAATTGAAAAAAGTGGCCATTTTATTATTTAAATTATAAGGCTTTATAATATCGGGTTGATGCATAAGTTGGTAGTGCCTTTACATCAACATCAAGAACAGAATGGAATGGCTGAGCTCTAACAAACAAGCAAATCCTCGTGCAAAAGTTGGTGCCCATCCACGCAAAGTAATGTGCATCTGGTGGGATAAAGAAAGGCTAGTTCAGACACGGCTAGTAATTTAGTCCAGTAGCGAGTGATTTAGTACAATTTAGTTACTAAACCGTGTGTGGACGGTAAAATTTAGTGGAGTAGTTTAGTATTTTATATAGTAATTTAGTAAAACGATGTAGTACAGTGGATCCAATATTTTCTATTTTTATGGTTTAGTAGCGGTCCCTCACCACTTCAGACGTGCGGAAACGATTGTTTTAGTTTTTCCGAGTTTGTTTGTCATTGCAATAAAATGCCCAAAATATTTTTTAAATTTTTCTTGGAAGCTTTCGAAGAATGTGTCCTGCTTTGTAAGATGTTCATTTTAAATTATATCAAAATACATATGCCAGAGAAGAATGTTTGCTGTTTTTAAATTGCAAAAAAATTAATTTTCAAGGCTGTAATTGTACTGAAGTTATGTTGTATCTTGGCGCCTGTCTGTCCAAACGTGATATCGGATACGAACTGACAGCAGTATCACTGATATCAGGGGCTCCATTTCCCCGGCACCCCCACCAAAAAATTTTCAAATCGGACTTGGTGGAATCGTTTGTACTACGTTTGTATCGGTTTGTACCGCAAAAATTTTCGTTTGTACCATCAAGACAAAAAAGTTACAGCACTTTCAAAGTGGGGGTGCCAGGGAAATGCCAGCACCCCCACCTCAAAATATTCAAATCGGACTTGGTGGAATCGTTTGTACTACGTTTGTATCGGTTTGTACCGCAAAAATTTTCGTTTGTACCATCAAGACAAAAAAGTTACAGCACTTTCAAAGTGGGGGTGCCAGGGAAATGCCAGCACCCCCACCTCAAAATATTCAAATCGGACTTGGTGGAATCGTTTGTACTACGTTTGTATCGGTTTGTACCGCAAAAATTTTCGTTTGTACCATCAAGACAAAAAAGTTACAGCACTTTCAAAGTGGGGGTGCCAGAGGCTCCATTTCCCCGGCACCCCCACCACAAAATATTCAAATCGGACTTGGTGGAATCGTTTGTACTTCGTTTGTATCGGTTTGTACCGCAAAAATTTTCGTTTGTATCATCAAGACAAAAAAGTTGCAGCACTTTCAAAGTGGGGGAGCCAGGGAAATGCCAGCACCTCCACCTCAAAATATTGAAATCGGACTTGGTGGAATCGTTTGTACTTCGTTTGTATCGGTTTGTACCACAAAAATTTTCGTTTGTATCATCAAGACAAAGTTGAAAAGCTGAAAGCAAGCTAAGTAGAAAAGTTCTAGACCAACGCGCATACGCCGCTTTTACAGGGGTGGCTTGAGTACATAATAAAAAACTTTTTCCCCCCTCTATTAAGGAAAATAATTATGGATATTAATATTATTATTATAATAAATAATAATGTGCAATCTATATTAAAGAAAAGTTTTTACGAAGTTATGAGTATTTCCAATTTTAGAGAACTCCGAGCAAGTTACGCTTGGTTACATTGCATTCGGCAGAAAAGATGAACAAGAGTTATTTTAAGTAAATAATTTTATTATATTAATATAAAAGAAAAACTAAATAATTAATAAAATGTACAATTATTAATATATTAAATAGTATAAATAAAAAATTGACAATTAGTTGCTACTATTGATTGTCTCACTATCTTGGACCGATCTTGTAGGTCGTCATAACGTTCCCATTTTCCAGAACTGTTACGCCAACAGTAACAGCTCACAGTAATATTTCGTGTGGAGAGGCTACTAAAACTATAATTCTTTCTATACAGAACGAAAGAGAACGTTTGGAATTTTTGAACAATGTGCGAAAGCATTATATTGCCGCTATGCAAAATTTTTTTAAATCTTCTGCTTTTAAACCCAATTGCATTTTAAAATATTTTCGTGTCTTTAATCCCGCTAATATTAAGAATGATGAAAGCATTTCTGATGTCATGAAGATTTCCAAGAAATTGTCTAAATTTATTAATGCATATCAATTAATTGACGAATTTAAAATGTTACAATTACTAGAAACAATTGATACTACTAATAATTATGTAATCAGAATTGATACATTTTGGAGCAAAAACTTTTCAATATTCAGAACTCCAATAACTCCAAAAAAATATGGTGAAATTTCAAGACTTGACACCTACATTACCCAGAGAGAGTCTTAGACTGAGCTACAAGAAAGGGACAAAGGTGTGAACTCTCTGTTTAATTTTAGCACGCTAATTAACCGAAATTTCTTTTAAATATTTTTCATCCAATCCGGATGTGGCGCCCAACAAAATTAAGACGTGTCTGAAATTTAAATAAGGGAGGTCATAGCAGTATGATCAGATAAATTTTCTTATATGTATATAGGTTATCGCCCTTTGAGTATAAAAGTAACAGTTACGGTAATTTATCTCGTGTTAGTACAAGCATATTATTATCAAAATGGCATATTATGGCATATATTATTATCAAAAAACGGTAGCATTATTAATTTGTGCTAAAATTACAGATTCCACAATAGACCTAGATTTATTCCAAATAATTAAACAAAATATGAAAAAAGTAGTAATTAAACAAAACTCACCAATAGCGATTATCACCTTTATTTTCGTCAGAATTTCAATTACAGCAGATTATAGTCACTAATACTTTTGTTGTCTTCTTGCGTCTTGGGCCATTGGGATATAGTGCCTTATTACATTAAGTACAGGTAATAGCCTTATTAAGTTGGTAGCAGTAATCCTGTTAATCTCATTAAGGCCCAGTTGTTCAGTTTCGGGTTATCTTTTAACCTGTGTTATTTTCCATAGAAATGATTGTTTCAAGAATTGTTTCCATGGAAAATAATTCAGGTTAAAGGATAACCTAATACTGAACAACTGGGCCTAAGAGTGTTCAAGAAATGTGTTAATACCTGCCGTGCAGGGACGGCTCCATATTTACTTAAATTTATTTTCATTCGCAAACCGTCGATAAATTCCGCTGTAGACATTACTGTACTTTTTTCTGAGATTGACATTGGATAGAGATATATTATGGCGACAGATAGAGGAGGCGTTCGTCCAAAGATAGAACTTTTAGCGCTGGCACATGATGATGATGCATAATGTTCATCAAATTGCAGATTTCAGCAGCTCCCTCGCACGATTCTCGAGGTTAACCTCATCGAATAACCTCAATAACGTATGAGGTTATTCGTCTTTGAAGATGAATAACAGAATAGGCGTAATGCGCATTGTGCATTATGAAAATTTTAAATCAAATTAGTGATTGATTCTTTTTTTAACCAATAGCCTATGAAATTACAGCACGTTTTCTGGATAAGGATTACCAACCTTATATATTTTAAAAAGAAGAAAATGTTGAAGAATACGGTCATCCGAGTTCCACCTTGTTAATTTAATAAATCGATGTTTTCCAATTTGGGTTTTTAATTTATATTGTAGATCTCTGCTTGGGCTTATGTAGGATTTTTAATGTTAGTTATCAGATTATCCGATTACCGAAAACGTTGCATAAAATCCGTTTTAATCGGTATTATTACCAATAAGAAAGACAATATTAGTTTTCTACCTCCAACATTAAAGAATGTGAATGCATTTGGTCACTACGACTGTTACTCTTGGCGTAACAGTTCTGGAGAATGGGAACGTTATGACGACCTACAATATCGGTGCAAGATAAGCGAGACAATCAATAGTAGCAACAAATTGTCAATTTTTGATTTATACTACTTAATCTAAATATATAAAAGAGAAGATCTGTTTGTTTGCGTGTTTGCGTGTTTGTTCGCTATACGTTCCTAGACCCTTGGACCGATCTCGACCAAATTTTGCACAGTTATTTTGTAGCTCCAGGCGCAACTATTCTCGCATATATGGAGAAGAAATTCCCGCGGGGTAAAAAGTTATTCGCTTTTTTCGAAAATCAAATCACAAGTTTGACAAAAAATTTAATTTGTCAAATAATTAATTTGACGTACAGTCAGTGGCGGGGAAAAAAGTTATTCGCTTTTTTCGAAAATCAAATCACAAGTTTGACAAAAAATTTAATTTGTCAAATATATAAAAAACTACTAACAAAAAACCACTAACAAATTAATCTGAAAATACTGTCAACAGATGGCGGGGATGGCGGCTTTAATTCGAAAAATGCAAACCACTAACAAATTAATCTGAATGCCGCGAATAAGACCGGAGCACTTTATATAGGTCGCAGAACTCGCCGGAATTGTGCAAGAAGACGCAGATCCACTTCTTCGTGGAAGATCTACCTCTTTGCGGAAGATTTAACTTTACATGAAGATGTAACTTTACGTGAAGATTATGTATGTGTGTATGTATGTATGTATGTATGACAGATGACGGATGACAGATGACGGATGACGGATGACAGATGACAGATGACAGATGAAAGATGACAGATGACAGATGAAGGCCGAACAACTATGGCCTTCATGGATCTATTATGGTCCGGTCTGTGAGGCCGAAGGCCGAACAACTTTGACCTTCACGGATCTATTATGATCCGGTCTGTGAGGCCGAAGGCCGAACAACTATGGCCTTCACGGATCTATTATGGTCCGGTCTGTGAGGCCGAAGGCCGAACAACTATGGCCTTCACGGATCTATTATGGTCCGGTCTGTGAGGCCGAAGGCCGAACAACTATGGCCTTCACCGATCTATTATGGTCCGGTCTGTGAGGCCGAAGGCCGAACTACTATGGCCTTCACGGATCTATTATGGTCCGGTCTGTGAGGCCGAAGGCCGAACAACTTTGACCTTCACGGATCTATTATGGTCCGGTCTGTGAGGCCGAAGGCCGAACAACTATGGCCTTCACGGATCTATTATGGTCCGGTCTGTGAGGCCGAAGGCCGAACAACTATGGCCTTCACGGATCTATTATGGTCCGGTCTGTGAGGCCGAAGGCCGAACAACTATGGCCTTCACGGATCTATTATGGTCCGGTCTGTGAGGCCGAAGGCCGAACAATTTTGACCTTCACGGATCTATTATGATCCGGTCTGTGAGGCCGAAGGCCGAACAACTATGGCCTTCACGGATCTATTATGGTCCGGTCTGTGATGCCGAAGGCCGAACAACTATGGCCTTCACGGATCTATTATGGTCCGGTCTGTGAGGCCGAAGGCCGAACAACTATGGCCTTCACGGATCTATTATGGTCCGGTCTGTGAGGCCGAAGGCCGAACAACTATGGCCTTCACGGATCTATTATGGTTCGCCCTGTGAGGCCGAAGGCCGAACAACTATGGCCTTCACCGATCTATTATGGTCTGCCCCCTGTGAGGCCGAAGGCCGAACAACTATGGCCTTCGCGGATCTATCATGGTCCTCTCTCTGTGAGGCCGAAGGCCGAACAACTATGGCCTTCGCGGATCTATTATGGTCCTCCCCCTGTGAGGCCGAAGGCCGAACAACTATGGCCTACTCGGATCTATTCTGGGTCTAGATGGCTAAGGGCGGCGGATGCCGCCCGTGCCAGCTAGTATATTAATAATTGTACATTTTATTAATTCTTTAGTTTGTTTTCTTATATATTAACATAATAAAATTATTTACTTAAAATAACTCTTATTCATCTTTTCTGCCGAATGAAATTCATCTCGGCATTCAAGCGTAACTTGCTCAGAGTTCTCTAAAATTGGAAATACTCATAACTTCGTAAAAACTTTTCTTCAATATAGATTGTACATTATTATTTATTATAATAATAATATTAATATCCATAATTATTTTCCTTAATAGAGGGGGGAAAAAAGTTTTTTTATTATGTACTCAAGCCACCCCTGTAAAAGCGGCGTATGCGCGTTGGTCTAGAACTTTTCTACTTAGCTTGCTTTCAGCTTTTCAACTTTGTCTTGATGATACAAACGAAAATTTTTGTGGTACAAACCGATACAAACGATTCCACCTAGTCCGATTTCAATATTTTGAGGTGGAGGTGCTGGCATTTCCCTGGCTCCCCCACTTTGAAAGTGCTGTAACTTTTTTGTCTTGATGATACAAACGAAAATTTTTGCGGTACAAACCGATACAAACGAAGTACAAACGATTCCACCAAGTCCGATTTGAATATTTTGTGGTGGGGGTGCCGGGGAAATGGAGCCTCTGGCACCCCCACTTTGAAAGTGCTGTAACTTTTTTGTCTTGATGGTACAAACGAAAATTTTTGCGGTACAAACCGATACAAACGAAGTACAAACGATTCCACCAAGTCCGATTTGAATATTTTGAGGTGGGGGTGCTGGCATTTCCCTGGCACCCCCACTTTGAAAGTGCTGTAACTCTTTTGTCTTGATGGTACAAACGAAAATTTTTGCGGTACAAACCGATACAAACGTAGTACAAACGATTCCACCAAGTCCGATTTGAATATTTTGAGGTGGGGGTGCTGGCATTTCCCTGGCACCCCCACTTTGAAAGTGCTGTAACTTTTTTGTCTTGATGGTACAAACGAAAATTTTTGCGGTACAAACCGATACAAACGTAGTACAAACGATTCCACCAAGTCCGATTTGAATATTTTGTGGTGGGGGTGCTGGCATTTCCCTGGCACCCCCACTTTGAAAGTACTGTAACTTTTTTGTCTTGATGGTACAAACGAAAATTTTTGCGGTACAAACCGATACAAACGTAGTACAAACGATTCAACCAAGTCCGATTTGAAAAATTTTTGGTGGGGGTGCCGGGGAAATGGAGCCGATATCAGGCACGTGGAAAGTTCCCATTTACTTACCAAGTACATTCATTTTAAATAAATCTCCAATTTCGTTTCCTGTTGATACAAAACTAATTTGATATAAATGCATTTTCTAGTTGTTGAGCTTGTAAAAGGTCGCGTTGTCTTTAATATTTTTTTTGGTACGCTTTGAAATTTATTGGTTCAAGGGTATCTTCTATTATAATCTGTCCAATATTGGCTTTCATATTATTTAATAATAAAGCGCGACGTTTACGACTGTCTATCTTGAAGGTTGCTAAACAATTTCTTCGACTATTACTCAATAAATAATAATTATTATCAAAAATAACCTGACGACAAAACATATAAAACAAATACACACCTACTGCTGACAATTTAATTATTCAATACAATAAAACTATCGTGTCTGCATGTGTCCACCAGGTGGTGGGGGCTACTCGCCAGAAAAATAGATCTACTAAGGCCCAGTTGTTCAGTATAAGGTTATCTTTTAACCTGAATTATTTTCCATGGAAACAATTCTTGAAACAAACATTTCTATGGAAAATAACCTAGGTTAAAAGATAACAGAAACTGAACAACTGGGCCTAAGTCACTAAACTAGTATACTAAATACTAAATCAATCTCCTAAATTGTACCGTTCACACACGGTTTAGTTACTAAATTCTACTAAATCACTCGCTACTGGACTAAACTACTAGCCGTGTCTGAATCAGCCTTTAGGCAGTTATACCAAAAGAAAAAGCAAGTTTTCCTTTATCTGAATAATTGAAAACCCCAATTTTACAAAAACATGACTTAAGTACTTTTTCGCAATCAACACAGAAATAATGTTTTAATTCACTTTTGTATCGAAATTGTTTCTAAAGTGTCCAATAACTGCATGGTTTATAAAAATAACTTTTTCGAAATATTATTTCAACGAGGTAAGCAGGATCGGACTGGCCAAATGGAAGTTGCGGAAAATTCCGCATTGGTTGGTCAACCTCCAGAGTTGCGCAGTAGTATTATTATATAATTATTAGAAGGTCATGTGACCTGCCGACACTGGTGGGTCTAAGGAGGGGGGGATATAGCCTTCCGCCGAACGCATTTCCCACTTGAAAATGCTGTAGTTCTGCCTAATCCGAAAGCTTGAAACACGAAAACTTCTGATATGGGCGGGTAAATCGAACTATCAGAATGCATTAATTTGTTAAAAAAAAGAGCTAGACTGAACGCGTTCATAGTATCCAGCTTTATTTCTTCATCAGACTGTGCTCATTCACTCCCGGACGTAGGTCTCTCTAAATTTTTCCAATTTTCTCTATCCAAAGCGCTTGTAGCCACTCTCAACCCGCCGTCTTCTTCACATCATTTCTAAATCTCATCTGTGGCCTTCCAACGTCTCTCTTGGTCGTTATTGAATAATCTTGGTCGATCATCTATTCTTATCTTCACGTACCACATGCCCGTCCCAACGCCACTTCGATTTGCCATCCATTCTATCTCATCCGTCACTCCCGTTCGTGGTAGAATCTGCGACTGTGGATGCTTCCTACGTCTAAACTATCAAAACTAAAGTGTTCCTATACAAATTTTGGTATTCCTTACCGTTGTCGCAGCGTTTTGAATACAAGGTCGCGGAGGGATTTTTTGTCCAGCTTTTTTTAAATTTTTCTTGCATATTCTCCAGCTTTAAAATTTCATTTAATTTTGTTTATTTCATTTCGGTGTACAATTTTGTGAATAACTTCACGACGTTTGCGGCTCAAAGGACAGGTATGGATGTACAACATCGAGTTTCACATGATTGGCACAAAATTTTAAACTAAAAATGGATTTGGGATGTCGATGACTTAGGCTGGAATCTCGCTGCACCACTTCCTACCACCAAATAAAATTTTAACTAATGGAAGTTGCTGATTTGTGGGTGGTTGGGTGGGCCTTTGAACTCGGTTTGAACCAATTGAATTAGTTCAAATTTTATTTGATAGTAGGAAGTGGTACAGTGAGACTTCGGCCTTATTGTACTTTGTTCAATTCCTCTATTTAAACTTTTGTTACATACTCTTCGATTATTTGAAGATATATTTAAGTTCATAACTCCATTGAGGGGGGGGCGGATTAGTGAAGATAATAATATGCTGATAAGAATTATCTATCGAACAAAGTTTATATCGTTTGTACCTAATTTTTAATTGTCATTTTCACCTCTTTAAATTTCAAAATATTCAAGAAAACCATCAATGTTACTGGCGCGCGATGGATTGAAGAGATTTTGATTTTCAGAGGTACAAACAAACACGTACAGAGTAGATATAAAAGATGTAGACAACGTTCTATTCAAAATTCCTAATTATTATCATGCTTGTTTTGTTTAAATTTAGAAACTGACAATTATAATAAAGTCGCGATAATGGTAACTGATTAATAACGGTTTTTTTTTCATTTTTCCGAAATAATCCTCCATAATTTATCCAAACATAATCGTTGAGTGATTTCTCAAATATATAAGCAAAAAGTGTCTTTATTCAATTCACGCGTTATCGAGGCTTGACAGAATTTAGCACAGTAAGGGGCTACAAAAAGTACAAACGGTATACCGAAACTCTTTTTGATAAAAATTTCTAAATTAACCTGTCTTCACCCCCCTTGCCATAAATGGAATTCATATGATATATTATTTTAAAGTAATTATGGAAATGCCAAGTGTGTGATAGTAAGTTAAAATTAACGTATTTATATTTAAAAATTCCTTGTCTGATTCTCTATGGATAATTGAAATTTTCAAAAACTCCGAGCAAGTTACGTAAAATTACCGAACATTAATATTCTCCAAAAGATAACAAATATTACATAATATTGTAATAAAAACTAATTAAGTCCGAATAAAGTGATTATGATAGAAGCTTGTTGAAATTGAAACGAAGTTCTATCATGCAAAAATTCAAAATCAACGGAAAATAGAACAAAGTGCACCCCCCCCCAAATTAGGTTAGGGCCAGCGACTTGCTCTAACTGATAAACCTTTTTTTTCTGATGGAAATTTTTGCGTTTTTTTAATATTTGATTATTATGTTATGATCTTATGATATAAAATTTGCCATAAACAAGCTAGCAAAGAATCTCGGGAGATACAAACGGTTGTGACTATTTTGGATCTTCTTCTTCTTCTTACGCTAGGACTACGTCCTGTACTTCCCAACTATATGCCTCTGTCAGAGGCACTGTTGGTTCTGTGAGCAGTTTTGGTTTTTACATCTCAGGTAGCTTGCTAGGCTTGCCTTTCGATGTGCCTGCACCCTGTTTTTTACTGTTATGATGGCAAATCATTAGCACAGGGGGACCGCCTGCTTAACGTGTCCTCCGAAACATGGAAGACGGCCAAGAAATTTTTAGTCAATACTCGGAGTCGAACCGGGGCGCCTTGCGTTAGCAGTTGATTGCGCTAACGTTCAGACCATGACCGTCTTCTCGTATTTTGGATCTAAAATTTGAAATGAGGGCACTAGCATTTCGTCAGCCCCAGATAATTGAATGGAATTCAATTATCAAATCATATCAAATTTCTGTTAAATTAAAATTACGTTATAGGTACGTTAACATCCATATAAACTCATTTTCCCCCGAGAACTAATTTGTTAGTTCAGACGTTTTAACTAAGGATTGCAGTAATTATCAGCATGCTTCCTGTGTGAATTGTGCATCTTTGTGATTTTAATAGCCACCATTAAAATGTGATTGGCGAAGCAGACCTTACCATTTTTGAATTTTCTAGCTTTAAAGTTGAGAAAACTGAACCGTGAAAAGCCCACAATTTTTGCCCGCGGTGCATTTTTGAAATGGAGGTATGATTAGCTTGCTTATGAGCAAGCTAATTGTGACTATGGTTACGAGCCTCTACTGCAATGTTAATAAGTCAATCGCAGAAAATAACTGTACTATAATATTGTTAGTTGTTTTACTAAGCTTGTATTATTTAAAATACAAAAATATATTATTATCTAATCAGACTCATAATAAAATCCCCCCCTCACTTAGCCCTAGATCCGCCACTGACAACCGCCAGTAATTTCTGTTGAACAAAACGGTTTAAAGGTTTTCCATTAAATAGTGGCATTACACAAGCAGTAACAATGGTATGCGATTCCGCCCACCTACTCAGTTGTGTACAACTCCCCCCCCCCCCACTACATCACAAGAACTAAGAATAGTCGAGGATCAAGAATGATTAGACAAAGAGTTCGGAGTTAGAGAACTCCGGATAATCCCCAGAGAAAAGGAACAATGACAAGGACACTTCTGTCAACTTTCACCATTAAATGACTTTGAATTTCGAGATATACGTCCGAACACAGCCATATTGTTGTTGCTGGTGACACTATCACACTACCAACGATTGAGCCCTACTAATTTATTTATCCTTTTGTTGAGAAAATACTACATTTTGATTATTCAAGTATTTCGTTAGGTAGTCATCGGAAAGCCTTCTTTACCATTCCGAACTTATGCGTTTGCAAAGCGATTGCGCACTTTGGGCAACTTAGGTCTAACGAAAGACTTCATTTTTGACCTATCAATATGAGAGATCAGACCTTGCCCTAATGGTGTTACCAACAACGAGATGTTATTCTTTTAACAAAGCTCAATATTCCTTACGAAATATAATATCAAAAATTGAAATTCGCGAAAAAAGGATACATAGTCAACGCAACAAGTGAAACCTGGTTAGAACAAGGACTTCTAACGATAGCTTCGTAGTAGACGGATGCGTGATAACTTCGATTCGCGCCCTCTGTACCCAAGTTCGTCATCATCTCTACTGTCATTCTATCATGTCCTGTGGATTTACCCACTCTTCATCGACCTCAGAGCATTTCTCACTTCCTCAATTGTTATTTCATTTTCGACATCTTCTTCCTTTTGTTCTTCTATTTTCTCATGAAGGCCGTCTCCCAACATCTCCGTTGTTTTTAGATCTTTGAATCGTTTAATAGTTTTATGAAATGCTCTCTGCCTTTATTCGGTCAATCTTATTGCTGTATAATTTCTTTTTCAATTTTTATATTTTTTATTGTTTGTAGGAAAGCTTTTGGTAACCTTTACAGTTAGTTTCCATTCTTTTTTCACATTCTCCAACATCTTTTCTTCGCAACTTCTACCATCTCTTGAACTTTTATTCTTTGCTTTTGTATTATTCATAATCATTATCCGTTCGGTTTTACAGGAATTTCTCCACTTTGTTTTCTTCATCTTTATCTGTTCTTTAATCTCTTCTTTCCACTATGCGGTTTGGTTTTTCTTCTTATTGACCTCAACGTTTTGCATGTTTCTCTCTCTTTTTTAAATTATTAATTCAATTTGCGGGGGGGGGGGGGGGGTCTGGAATGCCTAGTTAGGAGGTCGAAAAAAAGCGACTTTTTGTTATTTTTGTTTTGGGAAACTGGATACATATTTTTACACAAAAACTTTTTGATTCGAAAGAGCATTATTTAAAAAATATGTTGTAATTTTTATTTACAAAAATATTAAAAGCTAATCAAGTGACATTCGATATTCTACAACCGTATTTATGAAATGCGTTAAAAAAAAGTGATATTTTTCGTCCATAAAATAAAAAGTACACATTGAAATAAAAAATCCTCCCGTTACAAACTAGATTTGGATGTCTAAAGGAAGGGCAAAAATTTTGATCTAGATTTGTGCACCAGTTGTTGAAATATCTTAAACACCGACTTTGAAAACATAGTTTTGAGATACGCTTGAAAGTTTTAAATGCAGTTTAAAACAAAAAGTACGCATTGAAATCTAAAATCCCTCCGTTACAGATCAGATTGGGATGTCTAAAATAAGTGCACAAAATTGAAATAGATTTGTGTACTAGTTGTTGAAATAAATATCTTGAACACCGACTTGGAAAACGTAGTTTGAAATAAGGTGCTTTAAAGTTTAATTGCAGTTTACATTAAAGTAAAAAACATTTTATATTTAAAATAATTTTTCATTTCCTTGGCCGTGATTTAAAACATTTTTCTGATTTTCGCACATCTCGCGGAATTTTCTTCAATGATCCATTGAAAAAGTTATAAATTATAAAATTCTAAACTATGTTAGAATTTCATTCATATAACAAATGAATTTTGGAAAACTGAATAAACGAAGAACACACTAAAATAGGTACAAATAGTAAAACATCAAGTTTGCAATACCATAGATTAAACACAAGTGGTAGCTAAAATTTGAAAATATTGAAATAGTACACAAAAAATAATAAAAAATATGGAATAACAGATTTACCCTTGTTATACTATTTTATTGCTTTATGACTACTTTATTTTTAGTTAAAAGGTTCACACGGAAACATTTGTGTTTACTTAAAATTTTGTGTTATAAAATTCGACAAACAAATTTTGTACTATTTCTAAAAAGATATAATAATTATACTATACAGAGATATTTATTTCATTATTTTAATCGGTAAAACGATGAACATTAACTACCAATAAAAATTAATAAATACACAATTCTGTATACAAAAAGTCGTATAACTTAACTTTAAGTGCCATTTTTACAATAACTGTCTATATCGAGTGGATCACCCTTATAAAAATAACTAAATTAAATAAAAACCGAAAGGGTCAAAAACAATCCGGCCGAGGTAGCGCTGGCGGCAATGGTAATCCAACATTTTTTAATCTATCTTATCAGCAATTGGTAAGACGTGATTAGCCCTGACAGCAAAATCCTGTAAAATTTCGTTCTTTCTAAAAATTTACTAAGCGTAATCCTTAGTTGATAATTTTTAAATTCAAATTATTTTTGAACAAATTTTTTTTGTATCGTTAGTTTTAAGCATTTCATTTATCATTTTTAGGTTTAGTTGAATTTGTCGCCAATTTGTTTGTATTACAATTTCGGTAGTTCGGAAGTTTCGTGATTTCAAAATACTTGTTAGCGTGAGCCAGAATAATTATTATTAGTGCCAAAATAAAATAAACATGAAGTAAAATTGAAAGAAATTTACTTAAATGTCTAATTCTAACAATCGGATTTATAATAATTTATTTAATGCTGGTAAAACTCAATTTTGGAATTCTATAAATTTTTGATACTATTTTTTCGAATATCACGATATTTAATGCCCGAATAATTAATCTTATAAATTATTGCAAAATTAATAATAAAATGACATCAAGTTAGTACTTTAAAATAATAATCATCACCGGTCAGGGCTACAGTCTAACTATTTTAACACTTCTCAAATTAATGGCTTGATGCTTATGTAGCAAATTCCTAGATTGCAGTCTAGTTATTAAATTATTTCTTAGTATTAAGTATTCGACAAGATACACTATCAGTATTATTTACTTTATTATTTACAAAAATATACACTGACTTTTCAATATAAAATAACTATCCCACACTGGGTTTACATACTAATCTCCCAACATGGTCATGGGTATATTCCATTATTTAGGATTCCGTAGGTTGGTAGCTGGCTAGCCAACCTACTAAATATTCAAATGGTTAATAGTCGCCATGCAGGGACGGCTCCATACACTACACTTAGGAAATGTGTCTGTCTTCTCTAGACGTACTTCATAATTTAAATTAGACATTGATTGAAATCTAAAGCCAAAAAATTATAGTTCTATGGGAAAAAACTAGTAATACAGAAAAATCACTATATTGGAAAAATATGTATTGTTTAATTTAAAATTAAACAGGTTTTTTGTTGGTTGGTTGGGTTGTCGTTTCCAACCACCCTGTATATAAGTAAATTAAGCAAAAAACGCATAATTGTATCAACCTACTTAAAGAAGTGCTAATAAAGCAAAAATGCCTTCATCGCACTTTTAGTAGGTAATTCATTTCCGTACTGTAAGCATATCATAATTCAAAACATTTACTCATCAGGTCAATTAATTTTAAAATATTAAGTAGGTAAAATTAAACTCATTACTCATCAGGTCAGTAACTTTAATATAGAATTATAATGTGATAATTTAGCACTTAAGTTTTATATAAATAGTGTATGTAAACTTAAAAAAACAGTATCATTTAAACTTACAATTTGAGTGTTAGGGTACGTTTATGTTGGAGCTGCGATAAACGATAAGAGCGACGATACTAGCGAAGCTAAGAAAATAAATGTCATTATTTTATATGCAGGTGTTTATATCAACGCAACGCTACAATATAAACAACTGCATATAAAATAATGACATTTATTTTCATAGCTTCGCTAGTATCGTCGCTCTTATCGTTTATCGCAGCTCCAACATAAACGTACCCTAACTCACATCACATAAGTTAGGAAGGGTACTTCTTGCCACCTTCTCCTAATTTATTCATGTATTCATTTGGTTACTACTCGAGATATTTAAAAAATTTAGTTTTTTACTGAATAACTTCAACGTCAACCACGTCCAAAACGTGCAATGTTACATTACATACGGGTGACAAATTTCAATATTTTATAAAAGACAAATCAGTGAAAATACAGAAGAAATTACATTATTCAAAAAATCGAGACTAAAATTGAAGCCGAAAAAATGGCACAAGTTTGCAAACTATCTGCACAAGCTGAAATTTGGTAAACATGTGCATTTGACTAAACTCTCTAAAAGTCCCCTAAAACTCCCCGTCGGGGTCTCCCTTAAGCGTTCCAAGGAATTCCAAAATTTTTTTCAAAATTCGCTATTGGCTACTTCCCTAATTTGGGATTTTAACCCCATAATATGAGATTATTAGTATTAATTTAATTTTTCGCAAATAACATGCTTATATTATAATTTATTTTAGCTTTCCGGAAAATTATCGAGACGGTCGCCAGCTTAGCGGTTAAGTGCGTTGCTGCTAATGTTAAATACGTGGTTCAACTCCGGGCTCAGTAAAACTTTATTCTGACCGTCTCCGCTCGGAAGGCAATGGCAAACCACCGCGGTGTAATCTGCCTGGTACAGCCTCTCTGGAGATGAAGTGTATACACTTCCCGCGGTTCGGAGCCCGCGTTAAGCAGTAGGTCCCCTATGTGTGTGATAATACTTCAAACGCACAACACATGCATAGGAGAGAGGTCGCCTACGTCTGAAATCAGGCACGGCACGTAAAGAAGAAAAGAAGAAGAAAAATTATCGTATGATCAAAATTATAGAGCATAAAATTCTCCACAAAATAGAGCTTTTCAAAATTTGACTACGTCATACTATTATTGAAATAAAATTTTACGCATTTTACTCTAAAAAAATTGAAATGTGAAAAAATTGTGAATACCTGGTTTTTTGAATAAAATTTTCTTACCTAGCACCTGAAGTGAATTCTGATAAATATATGAATTTTGTAGATAATTTTATGCTCTTCAATTTTGGTCCAATGACAATTTTCCCGAAAAATAAAATTAAGCGAGTTGTAGACGAAAAATCCCGTGGGTGTAATTATTAAATTATTAATTTGGGGAGAAGCCGACAGGGAATTTTTGGAGAATTTTGAGGGGTTCAAGTCCACTAAATTTCAGATTGCCCCTATTTTTAGCAAACTAAAAGCAAACTAAAAATGTATTAACCCTGTAATTACAGCGCCCAACAAAAAGTAAAAGACAATCGAAGCGATTTGCAATTAATCAAAGCCCATAATCTCGGACGGCCTTCCTGTTACGCTCAAAGAAGTCAATGTTGGGAAAAACCAAATTTATGGTGAGTGTCCTGGTCATAATTCATAACATGTCGTTGACATCTCCTCTTGAAGAGAGAAAGAGAGTGAGGATTCGCGAGTGAACAGTCGGCGCTTCTAGAATTTAGTTTTCAAAATGCCAAAAACGAACAAAACAAAAAAAATGTTGAGAACTACCTAACGAGGATGAGAACCATCCTAATGCGTGCCGAACTCGACGAAGAATGAGCCGACTTCGTCGAAGACCTCAAGTTTTCCAAATCTGATAAAGCCGCCTTCTTATAAGAGCAGAAAAGGACTCTCCAATCCAAAATATCTCCCGATCGAGGTGGGGTTTTACTTCCAGTAGGGAGAAACGGGCCGTCCTTGTAACCAAGAAAACAGGTCGTAATTCTAACTCCAGCGACCTTTCATCACTGACATACGACCCAACTTGAACCAACAAGTTTGCAAACTTGGCTCGAATAAACTCCGAAAACGAAATGGAATAAAGTCGTTAGTACGATCATGCATAATCCAGGGCTGTATCGATGAGTTCCACCAACCTCACCTACATGCCCCCCCCCCAAATACTGCCTGAATAAACAGAAAAATGAGTAAGGATCCCACCGCTCATCTTGAAAGACATCGCCAAGTGGCCCCAGCTCGTGAACCAACTAAAATACGAAGGAATTAATTATTACATGATCAGCAATGTCGAGGAGGGCATTTACATTTTGCCTTCCACCCAAGGCGACTACCGTGCGATCTGCAATTTGTTAGATGCCAACTTGGATACAGCAGCTGGAGGGGGCTTCTTCTCCCAGCGACTTCAATTTGAGAAACCTTTACGCATCGTTATTAAGCGCATTAGGGTACAAGTAGTGAAGGATGACCTGCTCGTCCGACGGTTTCCTACTGTTCCATCAATAGCATGAACAGAGAGCGTGACAAGAGGACTATCTCACTACTCATGGTTTCATTGGAGCGAGTCAAAGATAAGAAACAGAGATTCAATCTTAAGCACATTTTGGACATCGAAATCAAGATTAAGTCGCCAAATAGAAAGAACTGTATTTCTCAATCTTTTGGACATGCACAGTGGTCCTGCAGGTCGTTGCCTCCAAGGTACGTCAAATGCGCTAGTACACATTGGACTTCCACCTGCACCAAAACATCAGAGACGCCAGAGACGAAGCCCAAGGCTAATTACCAAAACCGACTACCGACATACAATCCAAATTTCAATAATATGCAAAATCAAAATACGACCCAACCAGCCGGGGTCCCAAATATTTACGACATCCTATTCACGAACTAAACATTAAACGGCGATTCCGGGCCCAGAGCCCCAAAATATCAAACGCTAGTTTTCATACATGTAAATCGTTAAAAGAAGAATTTGCTAGAAAATTATGCTAATTCAAATAAAGCTTGAACCAAAGTGCGAGTCAAAATTTACTTGGGGGCGGAGGAGAAGTTGAACAAGTGTACAAAGCAATGTACAACAAAATAGAGATATGGGTGAACACTATTATTGATGATAAAATAAGGTCCCATAACGATTCTTGTGCCCATAATGAGGGTTTTATTGAATAAATTAACAAAAAATAAATGAAACAATTAAAGAAAACCAAAAAGAGTTACAAAATAGTATAAGAAGTTACAACGAGTTAGAGCAACAATTAATAAAAATAATCAGAGTACTTTGGGTAAATTGGAAGAAAAATTAAAACAAAAAGACAACAACAACATTACTCAATTAAAATTTTTTGTAAATATGGTTGACGAAAAATTAAATGCACCAGATGTTCAAGTACAACAGAGGTCGGAAGAAAATAAAAATACTCAAGTGAAAGGACTCGTTAAAATGAACACAACAGTTCAAAATTGGAAAACCGAGAAACGATAACAAAAAGTGCGAATTAAAAAAATTTATTTACAGAAAAACTTTAAAGTTTGGATTGGATTCATTTAGGACGATGAGAACTGGAGGAATGGACAACTTGTTTTCCATATGGAGTCGAAGAATGTCTACCTGTTTCTCATGGAAGTAGATAAAAGATGGAGATGTACAAATGGGAAAGATGTAATAAGAATTCAACCATAGAAGCCCTCAACTACTGGAATTTGGTTAGATTAAAAATTGATTGGAATTAAAATTTCATAATTTGCAATGCACATTTGACTGGATGATTTGATAAAAGTAATAAAAGAATGCCAGATTTCATTTTAATATTGAAAATTTTTATAAAATATTTTTGAAGCAATTTGATTTAATTTAGTTAAATTTGTAAATATGATGAAAATTTTTACATGATTTGAATGAATAAACTAAAAGTTGGATATAATTTTGCAAATGATAAAAATTCAAAATTGATCGAGATGATAAATTTTCGAAATGAGTAAAAGATGAAATTTGAAATTTCATGTAGAAAAGAAATGAAGCAAGTTGCTTTTAAGCCTTGATTGTAGGAGGAATATTTACAAGATAGATTGATACTCGTATAATGTAAAAATACACTTCAATATGTACATATTGGGTAGAAATTATTAGTTAAGGACTGAGAAATATATTAGTAGGAATACTAATAATAAACGGAGAACAAATCAACATCAGATTTTCCGACGACGCCGTAATAATTGCTAAGAGCCATGAGGGTTTGCAAGATTTGATCGACAGTGTGGCAGATAAGAGCGGAAAATTTGACATTGACATCAATATACATAAATAAAACTAAATATGTAACGATATGTAATAATTTTATACCACAACGCCAATTGTATGTTAATCAAAGGGACCATCGGCAGGGTTGAGAAATTTATTTGCCTTGGTAGTACAATAAACGATGGTTAAATTACTGAAGAACCGAGATTTCAACATAAAGACAAGAATCAGACTCATCAATTACTACATATTTCCGATGCTCTTATATGGTTTTGAAACATAGAAACTGTGATACGTCAAGTAAGAAACTGTAGGCATTTCAAATCTGGTTGTATTGAAGCGTGTTAAGAATCCCATGGACGGCGCATGTCACGAACAAAGAGGCCCTAGAGCGAATGAAGAAGAACGTGAAAATCATGAATTAAGTCCAGAGAAGGAAACTCGAGTATTTGGGCCACATTATACTAGGTTAGGCACCATTACTTTTCGTCCACATATGAGTAGAGGAATTCGCTGCAGCCTCCCCAATATTCTGCTTACTAATATCAAGGTATTTCGTGTAGTTTTAATTTCAAAATTTCATTAATTTATCTGGAAATTCTATTTGGTTTAATAAATTTTGCACGGTATAAATGTGTGAGGTATCGAAATCGTCCGACCATCTTTTTTACTTCTGAAATTATTATTAAGAAATTATTTTGGTACTTATTTGTTATTTCATGTTAATGTTATTCTAACAAAAAAGCAAAGAAATTTATTTGTTTAATCTTTATTTTGTTAATTATTTACTTCCGATTTACTTAATTACGCCACAATCGATTTCTTGTTGTTGTTTGGTTATTTATAGTAACTGTCTTTATAGTGCTTTAAGTGCTTTTGGTTATCGCAATTGGGGACCACAGTTTCGTAGATGGTTTCCGGTATTACGGTGAGCAGTGTGGTAATTTTAAACTGCATACATATGTGGCGCTCACTTTACTACCTACTTCACTTTTCTCATCAGAGCATCTCTTTAGCGCCCCCTGTATTACTCCGAAAATATCTAGCTAGAAGTGGTGGCACAGTTATTTTGTCTTTTGCCCTCTAGAGCTAGCCAAAGGGGCAACCCATCGTCTGATTGGACCAATTTCGTCTCCCCAGATTTTCCGGAGACGGGTTGATGTAAATATAATTACATTACTCAAATTGTAACTCCAGTTGAAACTCCAGGGAGAGGTCTATGGAACGAGAGGCCAAGTAGGAGACAAATTTGATGGCTAAAAAATCTAAGAATGTGGTTTTAACAACAACAGGATTCTTTAGAGTTGCCGTCAACAAAGTCATGATAGCCAATATGATCGCCAACATCCTATAACGGATAGGAATGTGAAGAAAAAGATATTATGTTGATGTTGATAAACTTTGGAACTTAAGTGTAAAACCCGAAGTAAATGAACTTATAAACTAGCTCACTGGAGACCAAGAGTTACCAAAAGAAGCGCGGGAAGAATCCAAAAGAGGTACTAGACGACATAAAGAGGGTTACAGGAAGATATTGGTTTCAGGCGGCTCAAAACAGAGAGAAGTGGAGAGAAAGTGGAGAGGCTTACGTTCAGCAGTGGATGGGAATGGGCTGATGAAGAAGAAGATGGTAAAGGAAAAAGATGGTATTCTATACATGGCATAGAATGACATACAATGGTAAAGCATAGTATAGTAAAGTACACTACAGCATAGTACAGTACAGTATAGCATAGTAGGGGACTAAAATCCTACTCGCACCTCCCCATTGATGGCGCAAAACCCGCAGGGCTAACGCGAGAAGTTTCTACGAATCGGAGATAAATATTTGTCTCCCTAAGTAATTCACGGTTTCAGTGTCAAGGAGAACAATGCTGAAATAGCCAAGTTGAAGCAACGGCTGAAAAAATAACAGTCAAAAACAGAAAAATGGGGGTCGAGACATAAACACCTAAATCTCAAAAAGAAGAAGATAAAATAGCGATCGTGAGGTAAAAAAATGCGATTCGGAAGAAGAACTCGGAAGTGTGAAAAACCCTCGGATTATGCAAGCACATAAAAGCAGAAAAAGGAGAACTATGAAAATCAAAATCCAAAGCCTTGAAACACAAGTCAAGGAGCGGGCAGGGAGAAGACTACCGGAACTAATCATCAAGGTATCGAAGAAACTCCCATACTTGGAAGCCCTTAAAATAATTAAATCTATTGACGGAGACGACCAGATAAAACATCATCAGAATACACAGGACGCGAAGTGGTGATGCCCTACTGAACCTCAAAAATAAAAGTAAAGAGCTGCAATATAGACTGAAAGAGATAATAAAACCAGGAACGGTCAGATCTACAACAAAACTCCAGAGGGTACAGATCAGAAATATCGACGAATTGTCGGAAGAGTACGTTGTAAAGAAAACCATCGAGAGAATAGCGGGTACCGAAGGGTCCTACAAAAGCACCAAAATAGCGGGCGCCAAAATAGACGAGAAAAGGGCGAAGATCCTCGGCGAAATATTAATCATCAGGATAGCTCTATCCAGGGCCGTAGAGAGCTCTTCTGGCGTCTGAGGCAAATTTGAATATATGCGTCCCCCTCCTAAAAGATTCCTATCATTTTGAAAATTTTAAACTATTGGGTTTTGTCGAGGTTTAGCGCCTCCATTGCGATGGCAAAGCCTCGGTCGCCTCACTCTTGCTACGGCGCTCGCTTAGTGCAATGAAAACAAATGGATGCTTATCTGGAACTCATTTAGGCTGCGGGGACCGGGGGGTCTGGGGAGTATGGAATACCCCCCAGGTACACTTAATTTATTGCGAAAGAAAAACTTTCACTTTTACGTTCCTCGATATTAAGAAGAACGGTACTGGGATAGTTGTGAAAAATATCACCAAAAATACCCCCCCTGCCCGATTACAAACAAAAATTGCAAAAGATTCAATGAAAAATAATAAACTTTGATGGTTCTGATTAATGGCAAGAGTACCTGGGGGGTAGGAATTTTTCTTATCAATTTAAATATGTATATTTAAATAACTGTCGCGATGAAGACGTGATAGTTTTACCGGTTACCCAGTCAGTTAAAGAGAAATGAAAAAGAACGCGGGGTTGGAATCAACTTTCCTAAAATCTCCAGTCTTATCATTGGACCAAATCTGAAGAGGAGAAAACTCTCTACCAAACGAGGTTTCAGGATTTACTTCAGATCTGAAGTAAAACCTTTTTCAATTGTTTTCTCTTGATTTTCTTTTTATTTCATAAATACTTAGTATGATGTAGGCAAATTTTGTTAATCTGTTTTATAGAGAATTTTGTAATCTTCAATTTTTATTTGATGATAATTTTCTCTAAAAATGAAGGCAAGCGAGTTATAGGCGAAAAACTACTGTAGAGGACTAAAATCCCCACTTGGGGAAAAGACTGGCAGGGAATTTTAGACGATGTTACAAATAAAATCGGTCAAATTTTCGAATTCAGTCAAATTTGAATATATGCGCCTCCCCCCCCCCCCAAAAAAAGATTGTTATCTTTTTGAAAATTTTTAACTATTATTTATTGGCTTTTGTCAAGGTTTAGCGTCCCCATCGCAATGGAGGCTCACCCTTGCTACGGCGCTGGGTCTATCCAGCGCGTGCAGAGTTAGGCTCTGCCATATTTGTTAAATATGCTGGGCAGTAGATTACGACGGTGGTAGATGCAGCAGTTTCGATATAGAAGATAAGTGGAATGTGCTAGAACTGCTGCCAAAAGGGGAATTAGCGACTGCGACTCTGCGACTGCGGAAGTGAGAGACACAGAGTGCACTCTAAAAAAATCCGGAAAAATACATTCAAATAGTGCAATTTTTACATTCAAAATTATAGTAAAAATACATATTGTGTGTTATTCCATTTATATTAATGTAATTTCACACCATTATCAATGGAATACACAATATGTATTTTTACTATAATATTGAATGTAAAAATTACACGTATTTGAATGTATTTTTACGTGCTTTTTTTACAGTGTTTGCAGTAATACATGTAAAAGACTGCCAAAATAATCGAGATAAACAAGCACGGTATTCCCCTGTCGAGGAAGGTCCTTCTGTAAGAACGCAACTGGGACAGGAGGTAATGTCACAGATGGAAATTAGGCAGGGATAGGCTTTTTCCCGCAACTGACACGCAAGAAAATTAAAAACACGAATAATCTTGTGTCCGCTATTACTTCTTAAGGTCATTCTATGCTATTAGAATAGGTAGAATTTATCAAAGACCAGAATTATTTTGACCAGAGAAATGTAATTAATGGAGTCTTTTGTAGCAGAAATCAAACTAGTGTATACTTTTCAATTGGTTGATCGATGATCTAAACCGCTATTTCCGCTATTGTGCTGCACGTAAAAGCCTCTTCGATACAATTTAAAAATAAGACTTCTTTTGCTATTCTGCGTATAGAAACCCAAAACTACAAACTGTTGTTGTTGCAGTATTAAATTTATTTGTCGGTCCCTCATCTGTAGTTCTATTTAAATATTTAAAATTATTTAACGACACCAAGGGAGTACAAAAAGGGTTTTACGTTACCCATATAACAAATTCAAACTAAAATTTCCCGGGGGATCATTGAAGTATTGAAACATTTAAGATAGGCAGAACAATTTGCATCCTTAGAGGAACGAACACTCGAAAAGTTTACTTTCCAAGGAGCTTTTATTTACAACAACTTGCAGACGTCCTGTTTTAGAACCACTGCTTTAATCTGCTACTACACGAGAACAATGAAATATAAACTAATATTTATCGGAGTTACCATTATATTTGTAAAAGTTTCTATTGAATCGAACCTGCATCAATTTTAAGTATCTCAAGATTTATGGTATTTATCATTTAATTGACTTTTGCATAATGGAAATGTAGAATTCGCTGGAGTATCGATTTCTTGTCTTGCTTAAATTGTGCAGAAATAATTTATGATTATTTCTTATACCTGATAGCGTAATGTCACATCTCAGTGTTTTGTCAAATATTTACAATGAACGTCAAATTTAATGATTTTTCATGCTGTGGAAGCATGTAAATTAGGCGAGTTATAAGAAGACGGTCATTAAAATCTTGGAAAATTAATAAATACCCGTTGAATGGGAAAATTTTGGAACCATCAGGTTTATAAAATATTGAATTTTTGTTAGTACTAATAATAATTTTGGTATTTCAAAGAGTTATCGTGCGTCTATAAAGCAATTGATCGAAAATTAATTTTCTTTTGCTAACAAAAGATCGAGTTTTCAAAAAGAAATAATAATTTCTCTTTATTTTTTTTTATGTAAGTGCGAACGCCATATAAAATAATATTTAAGAATTCCTGAAAAAAATAATTTCGACAATTAAAAATGCAATTTGTGTCTCATTATTTGGTGATAGTTAAGTCGTAATTTTATTAACTTAAAGCGTTGAAAGAATAGATAGAATTGCAGAGTTCTTTAATTGAATGAATAGAAAGTACTTGAAAGGAATAAATTACCGGTCCATTTGCATAGCGCATTAAGGCATTCTACAGGAGACGACCACTTTGCGTGCATGTATTAATAAAATCCGCAAGGATAATTGTGAAAAGTGATCGAAAATCCCGGTCGTTTATATTATGAAAAAAATTAATAATTAATTATGTTTTATATTGGATACTAAAATATGCCTAAAATATCTCGGTAATTCGAGTTGACTAAATTTTCACGAGCTGACTCAATTAATGGAGAGAATAATTTTAATAACGTCTCTTTTAAAACCGCAAGGAAAGCATGGTAAGATTATAAATACATTAAGGAACAACTAATTTCAAAGTTTCCTTTTTAGTAAATAGAAAAAAACTTGAAAATACTTTCATTTAAGTTAACAAAGCGCAACCTTCAACACTTGGGTTTATCCAGCACTAAATAAATTATAATTTGATTAACTTTTTTTTCATATTGAGTTCAGCTAAAATATTTGCTAGGAATTTTGTGCAAAAAATACTGTATGTAGTATAACCGGAAAAAGAAAACAATTTGTATTTTTTGTGGAATTTTCATGCAAGGAAATACTTGACAGACTTAATGAAGATTTAAGAACCAATATTGTAAGTTGCGAGTCCTAAGGGGCTTCCGGATGAAGGAAGCTATAGAAATCCATTAGAATTAACCACCGACTCATTTGAAACCTTCAAGTTAAAGAAATTGGTTTTTAAGATACCCTGGACAGATTTTTATTAAAGTTTTAATAGATACAAAACAATTTTATTTGTCCTTTGGCAAAATTCAATATTTCAAAATCCGATATCCTAATAACAACAAATTGGAAGCTTTTTTAATTATTCGTCCTACTGTACTTGTCAATATAGAAAATAGAATTCAAATTTGTTAAAATAGAGAAAACTATTTTTTTCTAATTTTACTTGGCGACTAGCAACAATATCTTCTTTAATTACAATTGATACATTGATAGTCACCTGAGTAAAAGAATCCACGAGTTCCCGCGCTCTCGAAATTAGCTATGAAGGCAAGCCTCTCTTGACACCATCATATCATATAATATGCTAACTCCTGAACTTAGGCTTCTTCCAGACGCTAAATTTGTTGAATTTATACGGACTATGCAAGACATGGGATCGACAGGTAAAGTTTGCAGTTTGTATTTGCTATTTGGTATTGCAACCTGAGGCGAAATCCTTGACTATTCGTTGTTCGAAAACTTCTGAATTGTTTCATCATAACAACTCTTCCAAAAGTATTCGCAGATTTTGGCAATACCTAACGCCGGTATTGCAAATACCATTCATAATATGATGATATCAATGTACGAGTATCTATTTATAAATAATAGCCTTCATTTGTGTATGTGTCCGTTACGCTCAGGAACGCATCTCAGAAGCAGATAATCAAAAATTAATTTGCGGAAAACCTGGTCTTGCCAAGTTATGATTAGTACCTGAGGTTTTCAGGTGAAGGGTTGGGTTTTGACCCCCCCCCCCGCCCTACAAACAAAGACCGTCGGCGATTAATGTTGCTTTTACCCCCCCCCCCTTTTGATTAGCGACGGCCGTGGCTTTCAATTTATTTTAACAGAGATGCTGTCCTGTATTGCTAGTAATGCAGGTTTATCCACATCTACTGATCCCAAACATTACTGAGTCTGAGATTGAATCCGGGGGGGAGGGCAGGAACGCATCTCATTGACAATTTTGTAAATAAATAAAGCAACGAATGTTACGCCATCCGTCGTATATATAATGTTAATGACAGGTGAGACATGAAAAAATCAATATATTAATATAGAAGATAGATAGATGCTGTCGAAATTCACTCAGTGCGGCCTTTAGGCCGCACAACCAAGGCCGACTAGTTATTCATAATATCAAAGAAACCTGACTCATTGGCTAAAATTTATTGATTTTATCAGGATGTTATAAAAAAATATAATGTACAAATTTTATATACCTTATACCAAAGATATAAGAGCTGTAAAGATAAGAAATGCCATACAAAAAAATGTGCATCATTTTTCTCCCCGAAAAGGGTATCGCCATCTAGCGTCGTAGTACAGAAGGTTAAAAATTAATGTTTTGATTGGTTAAAAGTCAACTTTGTCTGTTTTCCTAACCAATCAGGACACTTATTGTTTACTTTTGGTACTAGGACGCTAGATGGCGATACCCTTTTCGGGGAGAAAAGTGATGAATATTTTTTTGTGTTGCATTTCTTATCTTTACAGCTCTTATATCTTTGCTTATACATACAATGCAGTAATTCATAAATTCATTAAACGTTACATTACTACAACGAAATTTTCATAACCATAGTGAATATTTGTTCATTTTTCAATTCAATGGTTTAACAAATGAACAATGGCATAACTATGTAAGAATTAAATAAGATAAAAATGATAACGGAAAGATAAAATATAACAATTAAATAAATATGATTAAGTAGTGCACACTTCTTCGAAGCGCGAAGCACACGCGCACTCTCGCACAGGTGCGAGATTTTTCTTTTTTCTCAATTAGGATTGTATCCCCTCCCTTCTCCTACTCAATCATGATAACTTGGTCGGAATGGAAGAGCCGAGGGAACCAAGTCAAAATGAACCGATCAAAGAGAACTTATTTGTTATCATAAATTGTCCGACTCCGCTCACGGGCCACTCAGCGCCAAGTTTATATAGGTATAACAGATTTTGGTTCAGTACCCGGTAAACAGTAGGTCTCCTATGTACAGGGGTACACTGTCCATAAGTATAATGTATGCACCTTACTCAGGTGACCAAATCATAGGGATGGCTAAAAATGGAAAATGCAGCGTGAGCAGTGCATCTGTCCAGAATGCAAAAGTAGCAATAAGAGCCCATCTGACCAAAACTAAACAACGAGAAGTTAAATAAAACTTATAGTGATAAAAAGAAAAAAAACTTAATTCAAAAACTTAGTTGAATTTTAACTATATGAACTGAGGAATAAGTTTAGTAATTTTGTTACTCACGAAAATTTGTACTTCTGGTCTGCTCGAGATAACCACATCTCACCACTTGTTGATATTACGAGTATAACAAAGTACCTAATTTTGATATTTTTATTGTTTTACTGTTGACAAATTTCTAGAAACTATTTTTATTTAAATAAAAACTGGTGCGCGATTGTCGTGGTTATGCGGTCTAAATGCCGCACTCCATCTTTTTAAGTTCTCAAAATAATTTAAGAATCATAAGAGAGTTACAGTGGCCATTACTATATTTAAATTAAATATATAAAATAATTAATTTACTTAGTACATGATTGCCTTGGTTGTGCGGCCTGGATTAGCATTAAGTACTATTAAATACTTTAGGGGTGCTAACTCAACCCAATTTTTGAATAGTGGTACTTCAGATGATATTAAATAGGATCTTGCTCAATCACAAAATCATATACCTAGATCATGTCTAGAAATCAAAAGAAAGTTTAAAATTGAAGCAATCCTAAAATATTAACAAATGTCCATAAATTTAATCCTTCATGTATTATTAGACCATTTTCTATATAAATAATAACTAATTGGCATGGGAGGTCGTCCGATCTCTTTAGCCATCCGACTACCTTTAATTAACTAAGTACGTAAGTGCTGTAGATTTGCGGCCTAAAGGCCACACTGGGAGGGGGGACACGAAATACTATTTAGCATTACAGACACGTTGTACAAACCACCCTTAATGACTAAAATTAATTATTATTATTGAGGTATCTTTTCTGGTATGTAGAAAGTATTATTTGTATAAACCAAATGTAGTTTTTTCAAAAATGTAGGTAAATAACTTATAGAGGCCCTAATATTTCCTTTTACAGAGTAAAATGTAAAATTACATTTAAAATACAATTTACTTGTAAAATTAAAGAGTAAAATTACCGGTATAAATTAACTCTGACTACTACCTTTTTAAATTATAATTTAATATTTACTTTCCTAGAATATATTTGATATTTTTTATCTTCGTTTACTCTTATTAAGAAGTTTTTTTTATGAATTATTTAATTAGCTTGTAATTATGAACCAATTAGGAAGCTTATGAAGTTGTAAAATTAATATAAATGTAGAGTAATTTAAAAACATGCCGTTGTTAGTGAAAGGGCAGATTAAAATGGATAACTCTATTTCAATATTTTTTCTTCTAAGTTCTAATATTTCTGTCAATGGGGGGGGGGGGGAGCAAATATCCAAACTCAACCAATTATTTTTTACGCCTTAATTTAATACTTAAATAGATATATAATTTAGCGAAGAAACATAATTTTTTCTAAAAATACTTCAATTTCAATTTTTCTAATTATATTTTAAAATTAACTAAAATTTTATGATACTCGACCCTTTTAAAGGGTAATAAATTAGTCACAGGCATCATAAAATCTAAAATGTTTTCGTATTTATAGGTATTTTCTTTGGGATATCTGTAACCTTTGGTAACTATTCCTGTTAGTATTTTAAATAAAACTACTAAAAAAATATTTTTTTTTTTAAATTTAAAGTTTAAATAATAAAATTATTTAAAAATGAATAAAATAAGGGAACTTACTAAACATAGGATAGTTTTGTTTCATGGAAAAGGCCATAGTCAACGTCAGATAGCAAAAAAAAACAAAAAAAATCTAAGAACGGAGTTCGCCGTAGATACTATCACGAAATATTATCTTGAAAGTGGCACTTTAGGTCTTAAAAAATATTTAAAAGTTCAATCTCTACGAAATCGAAGCCGAACTTCCAGAGAGTTTACCGAAGATCTTCGTAGTGCTACAGGAGTTTCTGTTTCGTCGAAGTTTAGGTAGACTGGATTTCAGAGAATGTGCAGCGATTAAAAACCATTACTTCTTAAAGGGAATCGTGAAAAGCGAAAAAATTATGTCATAACACATAAGACTGGACATCAGATGACTGGAATAAGGTTCTGTGGACAGACGAGTCCAGGTTTGAAATTTTTGGAAGCAAAAGGAGGCAATTTGTTCGCAGAAGACCAGACGAAGCTTACAATTCTGTGTGCCTAGATCCCACTATAAAGCACGGGGATGGTTCAGTGAATGTTTACGGCTGTATTTCTGCAAATGGTGTCGGTGATTTATTTAAAATTGAAGGGAGGTTAAATGCAGCTGGGTATTTAAATATCTTACCTAAACACACTGCTCGTGTAGTTAAATATTATCTGGGTGAGATGGAAGAACAAGGAACTTTAGAAACTATGATCTGGCCACCTCAGAGCTCAGAATGTTAAACAATTGTTTGATGTTTTAATGGATGAATGGACAAAAATTCCCGGCGAATTCATAAGAAAACTTTTTGACAGTGTTCCAAAAAGAATTGCTAGTGTAATGAAAGCTCATGGTGGAAAAACAAAATATTGAATATTATTAATAATCATGCCATTTTATTTTAATTAATTTATGTAAATATATTAAATAATTCAAATTAAGTAAAAACTAACGTAAGTAAAACTTCGGTTTACTTACATTTAAGGTTTTTTCCGATTTCAATAGGGATTGAAATTTTAGATTTGGCGATTTTAAATAGAATTAGATTGAAATTTCGGCGTGGGAGCCTAATACGCACGGCTCACATCGCAGACATTTTAGAGAGTCACTACATTCGTTAATCGAAATAGGATTGAGAAAAAGCGAAAATGAATACAATTTTATTCGACTGTAAAACTGTAAAATTAAATACAGACTGCAGTGGTGGTTTCGATATAAGAAGCAATAGCACTACAATAAGAAATCAACCTCAAGAAATTTTTCAATTAAAAGGTGCAAAAATCTAACTTTGATTTCCACTGAAAATTCACCGCAATCTAAAGATTGTGGCACCAGTAAGGGCAACTACAAGAAGGGTAGTTAACCCCCATTTCCATACATTTTCAGGGAACCAATCGCATAGAAATCCCAGTTTTTAAGTTTATTAAAAATATATATTTATAGATGGTAAGGGGTCGTCTATAAAGAACGTCCGGAATTTTTTCCCACATTTCAACCCCCACTACCCCTTTGTCAAAATTGGTCACAATCTTCGAAATTGAACATTAAATTAAAATTTCCTAAATCTTTCTAAAGTTTCTAAACTTCAGCATTAAGTAAACAAAATTTGCAGTTTTTTGAAAAATTAAAAAGACAGGAATTCTTAAGATTTTGAGCCATGGAACTACCGTAATAAATCAACCTCAACCATATCTTCTTGATTTTTAAAAAACTGATATGGCACCACCAAGGGTGGAAACAAAAATGTTATTTACTCAATTCCCATATGGTTTTTAAGATATTGGGCAAAAGCCCGTTAAATGCACTGAAATTACTACAAATTTGAAATATTTACATTTCTGTGAGTTATTATGCAATTAATTACTCCTCCTTTCCGCATGAACATAAGCTTCTTTCTGAAGGACTAAAATACAATGTCGATTTTTAATTTGAACTATTCAAAATCAACATTTAAATTACGACCATAGTGATGAAAAATCAAATGTAAATACGATTATTTAGGCATTTGGTAGTTTTGATTTATCATGAGTAGACAGATATGACTTCAACACTTCGTACGTCACATAAAACAATTGAGGAAATATTCTCAGCATCAGATAAAGACAGATCAAGACTTTTGGATGAAGGTTTTTATTGTAATAGCCAAAACACGAATTCAAAATAACTTTAACAAATGACGCATTTTGATGTTATTTAACGGGTGTTCATAGCAAACGTAGTCAGCCGAATTTTTTTTTAATGAATTGGAGGAAAAGAAACATCTCGTTAACTCTTTCTTCTTATAAGCAACCCCTACTATGAAATTTGATTTAGTGAATCCGTTTATGAGTTAAGAGGTAAAAATTAAAAGATGAACCAAAAAATAATTTTATTTTTATGCAAATCTCATTAATGTGTTAATATTTTGATGGTTTGCCATCATAACAGTAAAAAACAGGGCGCCGGAAAATCAAAAGGCAAGTCCAGCAAGTTACCTAAGATGTAAAAACTGAATGGTCACCGAACTAGTAATTAAATAAATTAGATAAAGAAATAATTCATAGCCTTACTATATATTAAGAGAAAGAAGAAATGATCTTTTTCAGCGATAAAAATGTGCACTCCACTATCACCGCAGATAATAAATAATCCTTTTCAAATCAATTATTTCAGTATGTTTCGAGAAGATCATACACAGCATCCTTAAGATGTCAATGTGTGGGCCGATATACTTCAAAATTAGATTATTGGACCAAGTTTTTTTGAAAGAAACCTGAAAGGACAAACGTATCACAATTAATTAGAAAATGAAATTTCCCCACTTATCGTTCAGCCTATAGATTAATCAAGTTATAAAACGAGATAATATGTTGCTAGATGTACAGTACAGCTCAAAAAGATAAGTACACTTATATTATTTAATAGTTTTTAAAATTTTAAACATTAAACACTTTTTAAATCGATTATTTGAAAAGAAATCAAGTAATATAATTTATTTGCATCAAGTTTAACAAAAAGCACTGAAAAAATGTTATTGTGTTGGATAAATTCTGGTTTCTTACAAAAATCCATCTTTTGCTTTTATAACAGCTCGGCACAAACGAAGCATTCTTTGGGTGAGTTTATGCAAAGTTTCAGATTGAATTGCATTCCAAGCATCTTGCACGACTTGCCATAAATGGGTTTGTGAATTTGGGCCCTTTAGTCGAACCTTCCGATCCAGTTCCTCCCACACACAATAGCTCTATAAGATTCAAATCCGGGAACGGGTGGCCTATCCATATAATTTAGCACTCTCCGTTTTTCAGTTTCTATCAAATAGTCTCTGGACAACTTCGATGAGTGCTTGGGATCATTTTCTTCTTGAAAAATGAAACCTCTCCCAATTATACGTCGACCTGATGGCAGCACATTGTTTTCCAATATTTGTTTATAACCTCCTTTTTTCAAAATTCCTTCTATTTTAATAATATCTCCGACACAATTCTTGCCAAAACATCCCCAAATCATAACGGACCCTTCGCCGTGTTTCACCGTTGGGACAATACATTCATCCATAGCCCATTCTCCCTTGCGCTTTCTCACAAAACTCGTCGATGAAGACCGAAGATTTAAAACTTCTACCCATCCGACGAAACAACCTTTTTCCATTGACTAATTGACTATATTTAATGTTTTTTAGCACAAGCTAGTCTCTTCACTATGTTTTGAGGTCTTAACAAAAGTTTCCGCATAGCAATTCTTCAATTGGCCTGCTGTTTGCTACCTTCTTTTTACCGTCGACAAACTGACATTATTTGTACGAGTTTCGTTGATTTCAGCAGTAAGTTGAGGAGCCGTCATTCTCCAATTTCGAATGCTATACCTTGCAGTTAATTTATCTTTACGTTTTTTAAGTTTTTGGCAACAATTGCCTCGGAGATATTATTAAAATGGAAGGAATTTTGAAAAAGAAGGTTATAAACCAATATTGGAGAACAATGTGCTGCCATCAGGTCGACGTTTAATTGGGAGAGGTTTTATTTTTCAAGAAGAAAATGGTCCCAAGCACTCATCGAAGTTGTCCAGAGACTATTTGAGAGAAAATGAAAAACGAAGAGTGCTAAATTATATGGATTGGCCATCCGTTCCCGGATTTGAATCCTATAGAGCTATTGTGGGAGGAACTGAACCGAAACGTTCAACTAAAGTGCCTAAAATCACAAACCCATTTATGGTAAGTCTTGCAAAATGCTTGTAATGCAATTCAATTTGAAACTTTGCATAAACTCACCCAAAGAATGCTTCGTTTGTGCCGAGCTGTTATAAACGCAAAAGGTGGATTTTTGTAAGAATCCAGAATTTAGCCAACATAATAACATTTTTTCAGTTTTTTTTTTTGGTAAATTTGTTGTAAATAAATTATATTACTTGATTTCATTTCAAATATTTGATTTATAAAGGGTTTAATGTTTAAAATTTTGAAAACTCTTAAAAATTATAAGTGTACTTATCTTTTTGAGCTGTAGTGTACATAATATATACATTCTAAACGAAACAAAGCTCCCCTACATTACGTATTAAATGTGCGACAATGGTTGGATGAAAGATTTCCTGACAAATGAATCCTCCAATTTGATTAAGCGTGATTTTTGTCCTCCGGGGACATTTGAAGACGGTACATTACAAAACACCTTCCGAAAATCTTTTAGAACTGAAAACTAGGTTAACCCAAGACTGTAGGCGGCGGATTAGTCCTGAAACATTTTAAAAAGTCCGCGAAGAGTTCCAAAATAGTTGTTTGGCTAATAACGGAGAACTTTTTAAAAATGAAATTTTATGAACTCAAATAAATTTTTTTTTCATCTTTCAATTTTACCTCTAACATATAAACGGATCTGCTAATTCCAATTGTTTTAAAGTGGATGAATTTGGGATTTTTTCCACCTTTAGAATAATTTATTTTAATTTAAGGGTAGTTGGTGGGCAGGCAGTTAAAATTTAAATTCAAATAGTATTGGTTTTTAACGTTTTCCTCGTTATCTACACCGACGTGTATTTTGTTTTTCTCAAATTTCCTCAAAAATAAGTAATTTCGACTGGTTACTTTTGAAATGAACACCCAGTATAATTTGCAGAACAAGTCAAATCCTCAGACTCAAATTTGTACAAGAAACATATAGATTAAATTATTATCCCCAAGAAATCCGAAAACTGTAATTACAACCCCTGTCGGTTATCCCTCAGGGCAAATACCCTCAAAGGGCAGTGTTTAATAACTATCGTCCAATAAGTATCCTCAGCCCTTTTTGAAAGCTTATTGAAAAAATAACTTTTCAGAGAATAGTACTTTTTTTCAACAAATTTAAACTATTTAACAATTCCCAACACGGATTTTTAAAAAACAAATCTGTTGAGACAGCTCATTTTGAACTCATGAAATGGATATGCTTAGGACTCGAAAATAAGCGTATTCCTTGTGGTGTTTTACTGAACGTGTCAAAGGCCTTTGACTGTGTCGATTATAAAATTCTTTTCAAGAAGCTCCACAATTATGGAATCAGGGGATTTCCTGTATCATGGTTCGTTAGTTATCTAACCGGTCGTTCGCAGACAACATCGGTTTCCGATAATGGGGCTATTTTTTGCTTGGGGCTAAAAGTAGGGAAATTAAGTTAGGAGTTCCACAAGGGAGCATTTTAGGGCCCCTTTTATTTATTATTTATATCAATGACCTACCAATTATCCTTCAAAATTCTCCTCATAGAATGAGGATGACTCGACGTTGCTTTTAATGTCTGATTCCTTTCGTGAACTGGAACATAGCTTGGAGTCCCATTTCTGTTTGATTAAGGAATGGTTGAATATCAACAGGCTTTGTTTAAATGCTGAGAAAACTGAGTGTATTGTTTTTAGGACAAACCGCTGTCGAGTGGCAACACCGGTTACACTTTGTGCTGGTAACTGCCATTTGACTGTCTCAGATGTCTGCCGTTGTTTGGGGGTTCTCTGGGACAGTACTCTCGGTTGGCGTACACATATTTATAAGCTATCCAGCAGGCTAAATACTGTGATTTTTACCTTTCGTGTTTTGAGAGAGCAATTAAGCGTCAGCACTTTATGGGTGCTGTACTTGGCGAACTTTCAGTCCGTTATGAGGTTTGGCATTATTTTCTGGGGCGATGCCTCTACGGCGAATAAAATATTTATTTTGCAGAAGTTGGCTTTAAGGACCATACTCAAACTGCCTTTCAACTCATCCTGTAGAGGGTTGTTTAGAAGACATAACTTGTGCACTATGTGCGGACTCTATATTTTTGATTGTTTGGTTTTCTTATTTAAGCATAAAGAGTTATTTATAACTAATTTAAAACATGGCTCTTATCCTACTAGGAATAATGTTTTTCTGTACCCCTTGCATTCTCTCTCGGGTACGGAAAGTAGCCCTCATTACATGTGTTTGAAACTCTACAACAGCTTACCACCAAAGTTTCATAATATTGTCGATTTGGGGCAGTTCAAAAGAGAGGTATATGGTTTAGTTTTGGATATGGAGCCGTATAATTTGGATGAGTTTTTCAACGGGTTTTGATGTTATTCTATGTATTGTTGTGATACGCGCTATGTATGTTGAGGATAGAGTCGTACCAACAAGGAGAGAAGTACAGTTGGAGACCGGAGGTTCAAACACATTTGTTTGCATGTGTTTGTTTTTTTTGTCGTTTGAATTTAATTTTAAGTTTGTTCGTGTTACATGTTGTATGTAAACATTATATACAACATGTGTAATTTAATCAAACGTGCAGAGAACCGTCGGCCATGTACAAACAAGCCGAGAATATAAGAAGCTCCGGTTTTTAAACAAAATATATAGTAACGCACGTTACATAAAAGTAAATAGGGGAGTATCATCGAGATCACGAAACGTGACAGTCGCGTATTTAGTACTGTGAGACAAAGTCGCGAAATCAAGTGAGATTCACTTAAATATACTGAGATAAATTATATTCGTGAACTAAATACGGTGGTGCTACCAGAGAAAGATAATTCCTTGGAGAAATTAAGATTCCGTGAGATAGCGGGATACGAAAGGTGTTGGCAACAAAGGTTGTGGTCGAGATCGTGTCATACAGATACGTAGGGGAGAACCGGATACCAAATTATCCGATCTATGAGAAGCAGTCATAGAAAGAGTGGAACGATCAGATCCGCACGAGAGTTGGATCGTGACGATATTGGAAATTAGAAGAGAGAAAAAAGAAAACTGTGCGCACGAAAGATTAGCAGGTTAGCTACCCTTTATTTATCAGTGCGTAGAGTAGTAGTTATATAAAGATTGTTTGATTGTTTGGGTTATATGTTATATGTTGGAATTTGTTTATTTGATTAAAAACTTGTTAACGGAATCCAACTGTAGTTTTATCTTTGTTGGAATCAAGAATTCGTTCGACATAAGCTCGTATAAAAAAGTGTTGGTTGAATCAGATCCCGACGCATATTAGCCTGAGAAGTAAGAGTCGAATTAAAGGTAGGTGATCATAAACCGATTGTGTGCGTACTCGTGCATCTTCAAGGCACCAGACGCTACAGTATATAATTGTATTTGATTTGATTGTGCTCCGTGTTTATTGTTTGACGTTTTTGACGTTTTTGCCTTCTTATTTTTTCTTATTTTGTTAAGTAAATGTATAATTATGGTATAATGAATAAAATTATTATTATTATTTATATTTTGTGTCCTACCATTGATACATGTCACGAGCCGTCACTGTTTATAAGTAGGTATACTATTTAGTAACTTGATGAAAATTTATGGCTTTTTTTGTTTTTATATCATATGCATTATTTTATCCATTTCCGGGACATAAACTGCAATTTATAATTATTTAATGCTGTAATTTCAACATAACCCTCTCAAAATAAATGTCAATTTGAAGTTTTTTTATTTTATTATAATTTATTCAACAATTTTTAACAATTTTTTAACTAGCAAGTTGTATTCGGCCGTCATGAAAACAATCAAACAAAACAATTTGTTTTCACTGAACTGAAGTCACTTGGGATTTAAATTAACTTTACATCCCATGAGATTTAAAGTTAAACCTTAGTCTTTGAAAAAGAGCTTAAAATCATTAAATCCAAGAATTGCATAAGCACTTTAAAATGTTCTCTTTAAACGCCCCCCCCCCGACTAGCCCCCTAATTGAATCAATCCTAGATCCATATCTGTTGTAGAGTGCAATAAGTAAAGTCCAATTGCTGTGAACTGTGATGAAGTGAGGTTCTCGGATTTTCTCTGACACTCTGAACGAGCACTACTACGACGGACAAGTGCTTTTCTGTTAATTTAACTGAACCAGTTTTTTCAAATTGTTTTATTAAATTTACAATTCCGCTACGAGAAGGTGCACTACTTCTTCTACCCAAAATTTCACGAATTTTTCAAAATTGTAACTATATACAAAATTTTCATAATTTTGCTAATACTGTAATGATATATTTGATTTAAAATATCGCGCGTTAGCGAAGTGCAAGTAATGGTAACACGACGGATATGGACAGTAGACAACGTAGCGAATAACAGCCAGCGTGAAGACGAGATATGGTGGGAGGGTGCTGATGAAGCGGAAATAGTCGCTGCGCTTGGGTTAGTCGACGCCATCAGATTGTTATATCAAGTCATTGTGAAATTTATTTAATGTTACTTTTTTATTTTTGCGCAAGCTTTTATTAGCTATTTTACAACAAGGTGAATATTATTTACATGTTTATTTCAAAGTTGATAAAATCGTTGCTTCCAATCCGGTATAACGTAATATTACTGCATATTATTAAGATATATGCAATTAATTTAATCAGGTCTCTTGAACGGCCGGCGGGGTAACCCCCTCGTTGTGAGTGGATCGATTAATTAATTAATCTAGTTGCGTATAGCACGAGGTTAGAAGGTATCAAATTTCAGCAAGCACCCGTGAATTATAGAAATCTGATTAATTTTAGTGTTCGTTTAAATTTCGCTCTTTGGTAATGACCAGGTAATGTTTGGAAGAGACGCTTTACCCGCTTCTTTGTGTAACCGGGTTTATAAGGGTTGACCTTCGAATATTTTGCTTTGTATGAAATTTCTTCGAAAACATGGCCATTGCATCTTAATTCATCGAATGAGACAATCAAATCTTATGCAAATTATTATTACTATTAGAAAATGTTTATGAATTTATAAGTAACGAAATGGTTGTTATATGTTTCAGCAACCATGTCAAATCCTCAGCAACCAAGGTATCCAAGATTGCTACTGCCCTAACTAGGCTGATACCGAGACTCGGCGGCGCCCCAGGTAAACAATGCGGAAGATATTGGCCTCAGTGGCCCACTCCATACTGTTGATGTACGCTGCTCCAGTTTCAATAAGTGCTATGAAAGTGGGCAACTACAGATGCGAGTACGAGAAAGTGCAACGTAGGTTGAACATCAGAACCACATCGGCCTATCGTACCATATCCACTGAGGCCATATCGGTTATTGCGAGTACTCCGCCGATCGATCTTATAGCGAAGGAAAGAGTGTGAAACCACTGCAACCCGGATAAACGACTAGCGAGCAGGAGAGAAAGCAGAAGAGTTCTCCTCGACAGCGTGGCAACAACGATGGTCCCATAGGGAGAAAGAGGAGCCTGGACGAGACTCCTTATTCCAGATGTCAAACCATGAGTCGAGAGAAGCCACGATGAAGTGAGTTACGAAGTCACCCAAGCCCTGAGGGGGCACGGATGCTTCAACTCCTACGAATCGCCGGAGTGCTTCTACTGCGATGAGGAGGAAGACGACGTATACCACACCATCTTCTACTGTTTGAACTGGTCTGAAGTAAAAAAACAAATATAGCATCGAAGACCTGAGCCCTGGCACCCTAGTAACAGAAATGCTATCGTCAAAGGATGATTGGGACATAGTTACCGATGCCTTAACTGAGATCATCCGTACCAAGCTGGACGACGAGAAGGTCATCGAAGCAGCTCTGGGTTCAGGTCACGAAGACTAAGAAATACCTGTATCGACGACAAGGCGGAAGCGGTACTGCCACTCCATCTGAAAGAAGCAAAAAGTACCGAAAGGGCACAAGAAGATCGGGCGAAATAATAAGGATATGACACAACATCATCGCATGTTGACAGCTGAAGAAATACCGAGAGGTGAATCCGGCTGTCCCACCGTGAAGGGGGTTTTAGTGAGTAAGAATCTCACACTACCGTCCCAGATTGGGGGTGGTGCCTATGAAGGTTCCCTCTCCCGTGCACTGGAAAAAAAGTAACCTAATGCTACAACCTGTTACAACGACATTATGATTATAACTTATAATAATTAATATGAAAGTTACATAGTATGAAAAATCCCCACGGTACCAAACTATTAATGCATTCAATTAAAATGAAATTATAAACAAACGGTTTGTTATTTGTATACAAGATTATCAGGTGTCTTTGTGTGCGTTAACCTACACGAGGGACTTCCAACGAATCTGGTGTAATCTTTGCAATTAGCAGCGTTTTTGGGTTACTACACAACGTAGCATATTTAGATTGATCACGTGTTTGCGGGGGGCCCTGGGCGCGTTTAAGGTTAGGTTCGCTTGTTCACGCCTGAAATTAGTTTACGCTTAGGATAACTATACGTTCGTCGATGGTCGATCGTGTAATGCTCTATGATAAAATTGCATCATTTGTAGAAAACGAATGTGATGCCACGCAATTAATTATGAGACCTCTTATCGAATCATCCTTTACAATACACAATATAAAAATAGAACTGTTTAGTTGAAAAATATTTTAACGTTCGTAAACATAATTAAAATAACAATGTAGGAGGTAACTTTGTTGGAAGCTACTCTTAATTTGCAATTATTTTTTTATGAATTTCCAAACATAGGTACTTAACATTAAAGTAGCTATTCGAGAGCTTTTATATAAAATAAACATCTTAATAGAATTTAATTAATAATTTATAGGATTATTTTGCGCATCTCGTTTTCAGTAATGAAATCAATTTCGTAAAATATTTTTTGCAATTTTTTTCTACTTTTTAATATAAAGAGAATAGCTTGAAGGAGTGAATTTCAAAAGGTTAATATTAACTTACCTTGTAAATATGGCAGAAGTTTACACATAAATTCTCCAAATATAAAGTCGCGCAGTAAAGCTCCTACTAAAGTAAATGGCATACATAAGACTCCAAGAAGAAGATCAGAAATTGCTAAGTTTAGCAAAAAAAGGTTTGTTATTGTTCTCATTCGCTTATTCTGCACCTGAAAAAGAAAGTAAAGTTCAATCAGTTGATAAATTATTTTCCGAAGATGCAATTTCAAGAATTGCACTTTTGTAAGCTGATAATAAAAGTTCCACTCAAAGATGTGTATAGCGGTGACCTGAAAGCAATTTTCACTGAAAACTATAAACCTTAAGGCGTTCCAAATTTTCAATCAAGCGCGTTAACTTCTAAGCTATCCCTTGTCAATAAATATAATGTAACTCTAATTGACTATCGCTTAAAAATGCAGTCAAGTAGATAGCAGCTAATGCTTTACCTAGTTAAGCCATTATCTTAACTAAAACTATTTGTAAAACTATCACGTGGAAAATTTTTGCATGGAAAACTATAATAAACATAATTATGCTCCGTAAGGTAATTTTCCCAAGCTGATCGCTAGTAGGTGCCTAATACTTTCAGAAAAGTTTTCCATGTAATGCAAAACCAATTTTCTCGTCATATCGCACGCGTGCATAGGAAATAATCCCTCGTGATAAGTTACACTGTTTTTACAGGCTTAGTTAAGGTTTCAAGTAGAAAAATATGTTCAAAAAAACTGGTATGATGAAGTGCTAGTAGGTAAATGCACTTTGTATGCAAATCTCGTTTCGTGTCTTTTACAACTCATAACGATCTCGTCGGTTTTTCCGTAATAAGTGTCGCACGCTAGTTGAGAATACAAAAATGCAATATAAAATAATAAAACCAAAAAAACAGTTTTCTTACATTTATGCACCATCACACAACGATGAAATATTTGTTTTCCTTCAATACTTGAAGTGGAAAATGGTTTTTCGTTTACAAATTTATATCGTCTAGGTAGTTTAGATTTTTAAGCCCATTAAGTGGAAAGATAACTTTTGTATGGTTTCATAACTACAAGGGAAGTTACAAGCCAGCATTCGTAGGCGTAACGCAGTTCGTGATCTTGCCAGGCTCTCACTAGTTTACTCTATAGTTTTATCGGTTTATCTCATTGCCGTTTGACTTGTCCTTTTGTAAGTCGCACCAGTAATCATTACGTGTTCTTACAAAACTAGCACTTAATTTTAATCAACGTCAGTTACACTAGTGGAAACTGGGGAAATTTATTTCCATTATTAGTGAAGTCAGTTTACATTTGAAATGGTATAAATAATTTACAAGCAAGTTGTTGTTAGATGACGCTAAGAGTAATACCCCATGAATTATGTGAACACACATAATTTGTTCGAATTTATGACAAAGCAGATTAATCAACACGCATCGTATAAAACGGTGCAGACGAAATTCATTTTTCATCAAAATCTGTCAACTGTTTTTACTATAAATATATTGAGTGCTTGAAAGCTTTGGGTATATTTTTATTTTACTTGAACAATTTTTATTCCAACTATTGACAAGGTACGGAACAAGTATAATGCGACAGAATACATTTATAAGGGCTGATAAATTTATAAACTGCAGTTCAGTTAAAAAATATGAAAAAAGACTTAAGTGCAGGTTTCATAGTATGTAGAGATTTATTGCATTGCATGGTAGGTAGTAGTACGCCTGAGCTATGCAAAAAAAACTTTAAAATTGCGTGGCAAAGACGATCGCAACTGACATGACAGAAATGTGGTTTTCGGTTAGGTGGCCACCTATTTTTGTGGTTAGTAATTAGTAGGTTAAATTCTACAGCGAATTTAGTGTTATTTAGAAAATGGGGCAGGTAAATTCAATGGTTAGTTTCAATATTATAACAATTGAGATTCCTATGTATTCATAGAAACCTTCTAATAGTAAATTATCAGGAAGAGCATGTAATGTAGTTCTCCAGTCCGACACAGAACTGTGTTAGAATAAAATTTATTCTGTGCTTTCTTAGGATTTAAAAAACACAGCTACGTCTGTTTAGATAATAAAATCTTATATAACATCACCTAAAATATTCCCGCAGGCGGATTGGTTCTCGGTATTCAATACATTTAATTTCTATAACTTATTATTCGTTCTCGCTTCCACTGCGATTCTTTTCCATTTCTACTTTTTTCTATTTTTTCCTTCCAACTTCCGACTCTCATGCTCCTCAAATTTTCTAGTATTTGATCATACTATCTCAAATTGGTCCTGCCTATATATTGTTGTGTTTTTTTTATAAAATTTACAGAAATTTAAATAATATTTGTAATTAAAAATTATTGTGGGGAATTTTATACATCTGTTGGCACTATGTTTTCACAGTGATTTCGATAGAAGAGTCGAACGCCAGTGGCTTGTTGACTCTTGCTAGGGCAGGCACGCTAAAGTTTGTAAATGATGAGCCTGCATCGAATAAGGAGTGTTAAAAATTGTATAGATGTTTTATTTAAAATAAAGGATTTAGTTAGAAAAGTGTTTAAAAATTTAATTTTTAAAAGTGTTTTATGATTAGATGACGAGTGGAATAAATAGGCGATAGAAATTTTGTGCGATGCACAAATATATAACAGATGGTTGCGATCATAGGCGTAGCGTGACTTGTTTGAATGGGGGGCACACCGGGGGTCCTCCCCCGGGAAAATTTTGAAAAATAACAATGCAAATGGTGCTTTTTTTGCAATCTTTACCAAAGATTTCACTTTAAATTTCACAATATTTTAGTTTGTATTTTTCGTTTTAGCATATACATAGCCGTAATAAGAGTTTTGAAAAAGGTCTACCCAAGAATATAGCTACCTTAAGAATTTAACCTTAAGCTATATCTTCTTGCTACCTTTACCTACGTCCTACCTAGATAAACATAAAACACGGATTTCTCAGGCAAACAAACAAAATTGATATTACTATGCCTACTGGATGACTGGTGAAAAAATAAAACAACAATCTTTCATGGGTTTATCTTAATATCAGTTTAATTGTACATTTTACATTCAAACAAAGGAACAAGTGAAGTAAAAACTAATTTAGTTTCAATCTCCGTTCTTTCCGTGAAGAAAATCTTTGAACAAGTGCATTCAAACCTTCTTCCTTCATCAGTTTCAAGGTCAGGTCCTGGTTGATGGCCATCAGGGCTAAACCATTCAAGCGGTCCTCTTTCATCGTGCTTCTCAGATAGGTCTTCAACCTTCTTAAGCTAGAAAAGCTTCTTTCAGCGGTTGCTGTTGTGATAGGCCAAGCTAGTGCGATTTCCAGTAATTCCATCACAAGAGGGACATTGTTTTGGAGATTGTGCTTGATAAAGAAATCAGCCACTTCCTGCAGTGAGGTGATGGAGGAGGTTTTGGGAGAATCGGTAAAGTTCTTATTTACATATGAGTGAAAAAACTTCAGCTGAGTAGACAAGTTTGAAGAAAATCCGTAAAAGGTCTGTATTTCCTGAAGAATTGCGTTATCGATGCCATCCCACTGAAACAATAGCTGGGCGATACCACAAATTTTGTCATAGTCATTTTTTGAGAAACGAGCATGGAGATTTTGAATAATGGTATCCAGACCGGCGAAGAAAATATCAACTTTAAAAGTCTCTTCAAGTGTTTTGTGTTGGTATGAAGAATCGGTATAAGGATCACTAGTTTCAAGTTTCCTTGGTATCTTCCTCTTCCGAGGTGGCAAAGATCGTTCAACGCACAAATCTCTTTGGGCATAATCCTTACAAAGTTCTTCAGTTTCGTTCCACATTGTCATGAAAGCGTCCTCATTTCTGTCAAGTTTTAAGCAGTCTATAGTTGCTTCAACTTTGGAAAATACCAAAGAAATATCAATTGTTGAGCTCTGCAGCTCCTTGGACAGAATGTCTGTTTGATTCAACACACCATACAAGAATTTAAGATTGAAAACAAATTCAAATGTCCTGACTTGTTTCATCAAACCATCGGCCTCTGCTGCTTGTTTGCCGTTGGAAGCATCACTGGCTATAACTTCCAATGTATCCACAATCTCTGGTAGTTGTTCCAAGATGGAATTTATAGCTTTGTGTCGAACAGTCCATCTCGTTCGCGACAAACTGACTAATCTTCTATACTTTTTATCGCCATTCTGTAAGCAAATGGACTCAAAAATTGCAAATCTTTTAGCAGAAGCATTAATTACATTGTAGAGCGCATTTACAATGGACAAGCAGTTGCGCAGTTGCCTCACTTCTTTACAAAATCGCATTACTGCTAAGTCCAGTAAGTGGGCATGGCAGTGGGTATATAAAGCCCTAGGTTCTTCCTCTTGGAACCTCGCAGCTACACCGTTAAACTTTCCACTCATGTTACTTGCACCGTCGTATGCTTGTCCGCGCATTTTCTTGAGATTTACACCCAATTGTTGAAGGAAGCTTTTGATGACTTGGTGTAAGTTGTGCCCTGTTGTTTCCGTAACTTCAATAAAGCCTAAAAATCTCTCTTTTATTTCGACATTATTGCCATTTCTATTTATATATCTAATACATATGCTAACTTGTTCACGAGAGGAAATGTCTGTTGTTTCATCGCAAATGATTGAGTAGGCTGAAGCCTCATTCACCTCCTGCACAATTTGTTGAACCATTTCATTTTGTATGCACTCAATCAACTCGTTTTGAACTTGTGCACTAGTATATGAATAGACAGATGATTGCATTAAGTGCTTGAACTCTGCGTCCATGTTCTTGGATCTGAGCTCAAGCAGTTCTAGAAAATTTCCTCTATTACATGATGTCTCGCTTTCATCATGACCTCTTAACGCTAGAGTTTGTTTACCCAAAAACAAGATAGTTTCAATCACGAATTTGACGTATTTTCTGTTGGCCTCTACCTGTTTGGTGTGTGCTGAAGACAAAGCGTCTGCAACACTTGATCCTGGATTTCTGTATTCTTTGAAAAACTGAGTTGATTTCAGGTGCATCTCAGATTTTTCATGTTTTCTAAATTTTTCGAGAGCTTTTTTCCAGTTGCTCATTCCAATTTTCGTAAAAGATTCTTCTCCTCGTCCAGTTTTATATTTACAAAAAACCCTGCATGGGAAACAGAATGCAGCGTCTGCTTTAGGGCTATATTCAACCCAACCAAATTCTCTATACCATGTATCTTTAAACTGTCTGTTTTTATCGTTAACTACAGTTACCTTAAAACAGCTGACAGGCTGAAAGGGACCCTGTGAAATTTCTGTTGAGTCCACTCCAAAATATGGGTCTCGACTAACATCCAGTATGCTGGAAGATAAAGCTTGATTTTTCTTACCCTCCTCATTTGCGTCCTCAGATGGTTGTACGTCTTCATTTACATCGGAAAGTGTTTGCACCACTGACTCAGAACCAGTAGTTTTTTTGAAAAACGAAAGCACAGACGTTTGTTTTGACATAGCACTAGTTATAAGAACAAGTCTGATATAAAACAACACAAAAGTTAATTACAAGTCATATCATTCCAAATTTCAAACTCAAATAGCACCAGTAGGGGAGTAGCACTGCTTGTTTACAACCGTGATTCGACAAGTGGGAGTGGAATAGGCAGTGCCAGTAGGCCTTCAGCGGGAAGTGCAGACTGCAGAGTCAGATGCCATGCGCATGAGTGATGCGCAGAGCTACCAACGTGAAGAGTAGCAAAAACAAATTAAATAAAAAAAAAAATTTATTGTCTCAACGATTAAAATTTATTTATTCAGGCAAGTTGGGGGGGCACGTGCCCCCCCGTGCCCCCCCGGCGCGACGCCTATGGTTGCGATAAATCCATATGAATTTGAAGCAACCACGTTTAAAGTTAAAAACCTTAAAATTGAAAGTTTAAACTTATGAAAACTTTAAAATTTAAATTGATAATTATTTATAAAATTATAATAAAACACTTCTCCAAATGTTACGGTCCTTCATAGACCTCCCACAGTGGTTATTTGAATTTTATGATTCATCATTTGTCTGCTTTCTTGCTCTTCGTTTTTCACAGGCTCCAGTGTTTTTCTCATATTCCTCTCTCAAAAACTCTCAACCCTTCCACCTCCTCTCTGCTAAGGCACATTGTCCGCAATCAAACTGAAGCAAGAAACTAGAAAATTTGCAAAACAGAAAGGTAGCACGAAGACTTCTGAAACCAGGTTTCCGAAGGAAAAAGCTACCACTAGCGATACACAATAAAAGAAACCACGTTTAATGAAGACCAAGAAAGGGTAAATTCATGGACGGTCCAAGAAAATTCCACCAAGGCAGAAGCGATTGTAAAGGAACGACCTGGGTGGAAAAGACCACCGGCACTGAGCATTAAGGTGACGGAGTATCTTTCGTATCGGGGAATTCTGAAAAAAATTAGGGCCGTCAATGAGAGTGCCAGACGTAACATCATGGGACTTCGTAAGATATGTGTCGGTGATGCTATAAATGAATTGCAATTATTGCAAATTATGATGAGGCTCTGTATGCCAGATTGAAGGAGGACAGGGAGGTCAAATCGATTGCGACTGGAAAGAAACTTAGGATCATCGAAATTGAGGATATCGATGAACTGTCCGAAGAATTTGCTATGAAAAGGGGCATTGAGAATGCAGCGGGAGCAACGGGACAACTAATCAATCATCTTGTCACTCAGAATAACACCAAGAAGGAACAAGACGGTAAACGTCACAGTTGATGACTGGAAAGCTAAGACCCTTGTGTGAAAAGCTAAGATTAAGATAAGTCTATCCATCGGATGTAGGGTAAGACTTCGATACCGATACTTCAAATGCTAAGCTACAGATCACGAAGATGGAAGATGCGGCGATCCCGATACGCCTGCCAGAAGTAGTAACTACGTGCTGGAATTGTTGCCAACAGGGGCATTTGGTCAGAGCATGTGGAAAGTTCCCCTTCTGCGTTGATTTTGACAAGAGGCGGCAGAGACTGGGCAACTATAGATGCAACATTTCAGATATATTACCATGATAATTTTCAAAGTTTTGGGTTTAAACTTTAAAAACAAGGTGGATTTCAATAAAACCTTTTTAAAGAAAAATTATATTTTTGTTGCAGGAAAGGAGGACTTCGAACACTGTCTCCGTTGAAGATGGACGCGTAATAATTACGAGCCGCATTTCCGTCACAAGGAGCACGCGAGGCGGCAGTACGACGACGATGCTAATTTTAACAAGTCAGCATAGCTTTTGAAAATTTTAAATAAAAATATTGATGATAAATTGGAAGTGGGCCTCGACATTCAAAAGGCCTTTGAGAAATTTAATTGGGTGCTGCATGGTATACGGAATCAAATACTATTTTTTGGACGCAGTTAAAAGAAACGGTAACAGCTGGAGCACAGATGAGCTAAAGTTTGAAACATCGCAGATATCTGAAGAAGGAATATTGAAAATTTTTGATAAAACATCTAACAATAATAATAAAAAAGCTGCAGGTATTATAAACTTCTGTAACTATAAAATTTTGTATTATTATGTGTCGGCGAAATTTTAAACGTTTTAATTATCAACTTTCGTTTTGCTTTCGGAGGGTACGTAAAGCCGTCGTTCCCCCTGTGTTAATGATTTGCCATCATAACAATAAAAAAGGCTTCTTGTTATACTTTGTATAGAAGTCTAAAACAGGGTGCATGCACATCGAAAGGCAAGCCTATCAAGTTACCTGAGGTGTAAAATCCAAAAATGCTCATAGAACTAATTAAAAAAATTAGTAAAGAACAGATCCTGGACCCATGTTAAGAGGGAGACTTCTTAATAAAAGTGGAAGAAGAAGAATTATCAACTTGTGTCAAATATTTTGTAAAACAAATTTAGTCTACAAATTTTGTAACAAAACATAGTCTATTTTATTGCCGACCCAACGTGGTGGCGAATTCAATAAATTTCAATAATTTATAAATTTTGTAAGATAACATAGCATAATTTTATTGTTCAACAAATTTGCAATTTTAAAAGTTTTATGAAATATCACAGTATAATTTTATTGACGGCCCAACGTGGGTGGCAAAATTTAAATAAATTATTAGAAATTTTGTTGAAATAACATAGCAATATATGGCTATGGCAGGCCCTCGCTCAATGAGGCTACGCTGCTAGATATTCAAAGAAATCAAGGAACTATTGAAGAAACCCAGAAAGGTGATAAACCAACATACAATCGCCAGCTCCCCTCTTGCTAAGGGCGAGCCAACAAGCAATGCTGAGAAAAGCGAAAATGGCGTGGTGACAAATCAACAAACATGAGGAAGCTTCCCTCCTGTTGAAAGCGAGTCAAAAATGGAAGTTAAGAACAGCGAAAACGATGTGGCAGGAAATCAACAGACAAGCGCAGCCCCTTTCTTGCCGAGGGTAAGCTAACAGGCAAAGCTGAGAGCACCTAATACGATGAGGGTTCACTCAAGGACTACAAGATCAACGAGGAAAAGATGGTTCTACTTAGGTGGATGATAGAATATAATTAAAAGTTACAATATCCGTGTCATATAGAGACTGAAGAATGGTGTGCACTGGAAGTCTCCGCCTCATAAATTGGGACGGAGACATGTTTACATACGAGAAGAGTAGTTCATAGGCAGGAGCAGTTTTTCCGAACAAGCTTGGCAAGTTTATTGCAAGAGGTCCGTAAGCAGAAGAGAGATGGTCAAACATCAAAATGGGGCATGTTTTCATGTTCAAATACAACATCGCAGATGTTGCAATTTTCAATCTTTTTTTTCAGATATCTATAAATTCCCAAAATTCAGCTCAGCTGCGCTCGAGTTGTTACCATCATTTTTGGTTGCGTCTTGTCGTCCAAATATTATATTTGAATGTTTTTACCATTAAGCACTTAAATAAACTTATCAAAAGCCTTTTGAATGTGGAGGTCAACTTCCAGTTTTTCATAAAGTTCTTAATTTTTTATTAGTTTTTAACTGAGATATTATCTATGATATTCCAAAAATCATCTCAGCTTCGCTCCAGTTGTTACCATCATTTTAGGTTGCGTCTCGTCTTCCAAAAATTATATTTGAATGTTTTTACCATTAAGCACTAAAATAAACTTATCAAAAGCCTTTTGAATGTGGAGGCCCACTTCCAGTTTTTCATAAAGTTCTTAATTTTTTATTAGTTTTTAACTGAGATATCTGTGATATTCCAAAAATCATCTCAGCTTCGCTCCAGTTGTTACCATCATTTTAGGTTGCGTCTCGTCTTCCAAAAATTATATTTGAATGTTTTTACCATTAAGCACTTAAATATACTTATCAAAAGCCTTTTGAATGTGGAGGCCCACTTCCAGTTTTTCATAAAGTTCTTAATTTTGTATTAGTTTTTAATTCAGATATCTGTGATATTCCAAAATTCAGCTTAGCTTCGCTCCAGTTGTTACCATCATTTTTGGTTGCATCTCGTCTTCCAAAAATTATATTTGAATGTTTTTACCATTAAGCACTTAAATAAATTTACCAGAAGTCTTTTGAATGCCGAGGCCTACTTCCAATTTTTCATGAAGATTTAATTTTAAAATTTTAAGAAAAATTTATTAATTTTCTACGAGGTTTTTTTACTCTCGATTTACTTTCACCAAAAGCGCGGGTAGAAGTCCTTCTTTCCTGTGTTTTATTTATGTAGCTTCATGCGTATCTTGAATGCGCTTTTGTTACAAACACAATTTTTGTAAAAAATACCCGTATAACTTCAAATTTGAATTTGAAATTATAAAGCTCCGAGAGTCAGAAAACAAAATAAAATTCTAATTCTTATACGAGGTTTCAGACATAGATTTGGTATTTTTTATATATTGTAATTTTAATTTAATTTCTTCTTCTTTAACTACCAATCCTGATTTCAGGCGTAGGCAACTTCTCTCCTATGTATGTGAAGTATACACACTTCATCTCCAGTGAGGTTGTACCAGGCAGATTACACCTCGGTGGTTTGCCATTGCCTTCTGAGGGGAGACGGTCAGAATAAAGTTTTACCGAAGGTTTTACTAAGCCCGAAGTCGAACCAGGTATTCAGCATTAGCAGCAACGCAGTTAACCGCTTAGACTGACGACCGTCTCTAATTTAATTTCTATTACTAAAATCAATATATTTTGAATTTTATTATTGCTTAACTTATTAATTTTTAAATTTTAATTCAATATTAATTTTTAGCAGTTAATAATAATTTATAACATAATATGCATTTATATTTTATTTTCATTTAAATTAATAAGTTTTATTATTTTTAGAGATTATATTTACAGTTAAAAACCATCAGCCTGCTCACCTTTACCAAGTTGTAAATTCAAAAGTGTACATTTACTGGAACCTGTAGACATTTACCGGTAAATGTACACATTTTCCTGTTCTTTATATTTAAGATAATAGATATTCAGAATCCAACTATGAATAAAGCACACAAAGAAAGGTAAATAGTGCTTAGCATAGAAATTGAGTGATTAAATTAAAACGAAAACTTGTATAAACGACGTTATCTCGTGATTATTATAATATATTTATTTATGTACTACATAATATGGTTGGTAGTTTCTCGTACTTGAATTTTATTTTTTAATTTAATATTAAAATCCGCTGCAATATGAAGCCACAAAAGCACCAAAAATGTAACTTACATTTAACAAAATTTAACATAGAATCGTTTACCAACGAAAGTACAAAACATCTCTACAAAGAAAGGCTAAAAAATCATATCAACCCCAATTTTATGCAGGAAAGTAGCAGCGTTGAAGAAGCATGGGAGCGGCTGAGCTCAAGCATCTTAAAAGGTGCTAAAGAGGCTATTGGAATAAGAAAGGTAAATCTTAATGGGAATTTCAGAAATACGAAACCATGGTTTAATGATGACATAAAAGATCTTGCAGCAAAAAAAAGACAAGCATATCTGAAATACAGAAGTAACAGAATACCGGAAGATATGGAAAATATAAGCAAGTCAGAAGCACAGTTAATGGTCAGATAGCATTACTTAAGAGAGAATACTGGGCAAATTTTACAAAAGATATGGAACATGATCTTTATGGTGGTCAAAAGAAGATATGGAATGTGCTGCGGATACAGAGAAAGGCCCCTAAATGAGTTCGTTAAAACAACCACGATATCTAAAGAAGAATGGGTGAGCCACTTCCAAAAACTGTACAATTCCACTGCATGTAATACTGACGATATGATGGAGGAAATCGCCGATAATGCTGTGGAAGACGAGGAAGAACATGACGAAATGGATATTGGACTAGGCGACGTAATGAATGCAATCGTGAAGCTCAAAAATAGAAAATCTCCAGGCATCGATCAAATAACTAATGAAATGATCAAATACGGGGGAGATGAATATACCTACTGATCAGCATTTCAAAACTTTTAACAAAAATATTATCTGCAAAATTATATGCATAGATGCAATATTTATACTGCGCCAACTAGTCGAAAAGTCCAGCGAATTTAACAAGCCTTTGTTCCTCTGCTTCGTCGACCTTACGCAAGCATTTGACAGAGTACAACTCATCGACGTACTACGAATACTGCAGGAAAAGGGTATTGATGGAAAAGTGACTAATCTAATCAAACTACTAAATATTAATAACAAAACAAGAATTAAAACAAACAATGGACTAACTAAATAGTCCACATAAAATAATGAATATCTTGACACTCGCTTCTACGACTTGACAAAGGCTTTCGACTGCGTATCACACGGAATTTTGATTGAAAAACTGGGTTTTTATGGCTTTGATGATGACTCGCTATTATTGTTGGGGTCATATTTGAAGGGTAGAACCCAGCATGTTCTTTGGAACAATAACAGATCATCCAGTAAAATTATTTCAATGGGGGTACCGCAAGGCTCTGTTTTGGGTCCTACATTATTTTTAATTTACATTAATGATCTTCCTGGCTGCACGCTGACAAACTTTATATTATTTGCGGATGATACCACAGTAGATGTGTAGCAAGAGTTCTGCCGTAATCCTTATGCAAATTAACATGGGGAAACGCTAAGGTCGATCGTGGTCATTTTTGTTCCCTCTTATGCAAATTAACATGGGAAAATGCTAAGGTCGATCGTTTCGATAAGGTCGATGGTATACCACGATCGACCTTAGCGTTTTCCCCATGTTAATTTGCATAAGGATTACGGCAGAACTCTTGCTACACATCTACTTACCACAACTGTGAATTCAACCAAAAATCTTGAAGACTCAAACCTAACTAATGCATCAGTTTACGATGATATTAAACAATGGTTTTTAGCAAATAAACTCAGTCTAAATGCAAGCAAAATGCAGAGACTTGTTTTTACTTTGAGGCGTGTCACACTCAGCAATGAGCCGGTGGAGTTTCTGGGTGTTACGTTGGACTCCGGACTAACTTGGGCGCCACAGATAGCTAAACTCTGTAACAGACTATCAAGTTCCATCTACTTGATAAGGCAACTTAAAAATACTGTGTCTGCACCCGTGCTAAAAATGGCATACTTTGGTCTAATACATAGCAACTTATCCTATGCTATACTAGTTTGGGGTCACTCTGCTCACGCTGGAGAAGTGTTTGCCCTGTAGAGAAAGGTGGTCCGAATAATAACTGGGTTGGGTTATCGGGATGACTGTAGGGATCACTTTGCCCGACTAAACATATTGACAGTGCCATGCTTATTTATCTTACGTTCACTAGTGTACATACATATGAATAGATCATCCTATAGTACGTCTTCGCATGCCTACGATACGCGTCAAAAAGATAATTTAGTGATGAATTTTCACCGACTCTATCGCTCTAGAGAGGCTACAGAATAAATACCATGGTATCAAATTTTATAATGCCCTTCCAAGTGGTTTAAGGGGATTGACTCCAGCTCAGTTTAGAAAAACTCTAATTTGTAAATTAATTAATCATGCCCATTATTCCACGGCTGAATTTCTGAATGCCTGTGGATCTTACTAACATATAGTTGTTGTTTTTTCTTATTGACGTGTGTAAATGTAATTTGTACATAATAACACCAATAAATGAAATGAAATGAAATGATAACGAAAGAGATCCCCATTTCGATTGGCATTTGACAAGGTGATAGAGCTTAAGCCCTGCCCTCTTTAACATAATTATGGACCAAATTATTAACGATGTCAAAAGCACCAATATTGACTATAACATGGGAAACAGTAAAATACAAATCATATGCTATGCCGATGACGTCATCTTAACAGCAGAAATCGAAGATGATCTGCAACGTTTGCTACATAGAATGAAAATATGCGCAGAAGAGCTTAATATGCAAGTCTCCACCCAGAAAACTCAGTTCATGGTGATCTCCAAAAACCCAGTACGTTGTAAATTGGAAATCAATGGAAGAATAATCGAAAAAGTCATGCAGACACGTTATCTTGGTGTTAACATATCAAGCATTAATAACACCGCCCAAGAAGTAAAAATGTAAACAAGAAAAACGGCTGTGGTCTCAGGCTGGCGTCTAGATTTCATATGGCAAAACAAACATCTGAATATAGAAAGTAAAGTTTGAATATATAAGACCTGTGTAAGACCAATCTTAACATATGCAGCAGAAACAAGAGCTGATACATCCAAAACCAAACAAATGGCAAGAACAACTGAAATGAAAACTTTACAAGCCATCACCAATCTCAATCTTCGCGACAGGGTCAGAAGTGAAAGAATGCGCGAAACATGCAAAATACAGGATGTGGTCAGATGGACCAGAGATAGGCAACGACGTTGGAGGGACTATGTTGAGAGAATGGGAGAAGGAAGACTTGCAAGAGTGGTGCAAATCCAAATGCTAGAGACTAGGAAACTACCCGGTAGAAAGTTGGACGTCATCGCCACAAGAATAGCAACTCCTAAAGAAGTGCGAGAGCAGTATGGAAAAAACAGGACATTGTCCTATAATACAGAGTTGAATTTGAAAACAAATTTCAACATAGATCAGACATAACAACCAGTTAAAATATAAACAAATTAAATAATACATAACGTATTTCTAAAGCGTTCTGGTTGATAGAAACGACTTTTATTACAGTCGAATACATGGCCATTGCAAAAATAAACTAAGTGTTTAGAAAAAGTACAAACGAATAACTCCATCCATTCAAGTTGTGAACGTAGGTAGCCCAACAAAAAATGAATCGCCATCATCTTATCATGTAACTGCAGTTTCGTTGTTACTCAGTATTGTCGGGATTCAGCTCATCAGACATGCACTGATAAAAGCGATATCATTTTCGACTTACAAACCAACTTTTGTGTTCACATAGCTTGAAAACAAAAAAAATTGTTTTAATGTGCACAGTCATCTTGAACGTAATTGCCTTAGTTGTGCAGCCTAAAGACCGCACTGGAGATTAGATTAACGGATCAATTTAGCTTATAGCCAAACAGATAAATAGATAAATTAATAAATGGTAAATTTGACTTAAATAAATTGAGCCTATTACGTTTTAATAATGAACTTGTTTAAATTAAATGAATATTAAAATAAAATGTAGGTGTTAGCATCATTTGTTTCTTCCGAAAGGGGGGGGGTGTTTAAATCAATTTAATTTCAAAAATCTACTGTTACAAGGGGGTTGTTTAACTAACCTACTCATTAACGGTGACTCGTGGTTTGTTATGATTAGGAAAGAGTATTGCAAATTAAATTTTGCACGTTTTAGGCAAGTGTTTTAAATCCGTGCAACTGTTTACGGTCCAAGCGACATCGGATTGCCCAATATTCAACAATATTGCCATTTTGTTTTGGGAGGGCGGTGCCCTGTGGCCCTCTCCGTACCAGCCGCCACTGCTAAAATGAGCGGTGTGTTTGTGTTTTTAATCTTCATCACAAAAAAAAAAGAGTTTTACATAAGTTACTAATTAATTATGTAATTTTTTGATAATGGAAATATTTAAAAAAATTGCTTACGACGCATATTATATTCAAATTGTTCTGAAATTATATGATGACTTATCTCTTTGAATTTGAAACAAAAGGATGGCCATTGCTTCATCCTTGGGTTTGTTGGAAAATTTACTATTATTCACTTCGTACTGGTTAGTAGATAATTAGATTACTTATCACTTTTATAGTGGTGGCAAACCTACGGAGTTCCAGAATGCTTACTAATTATGTAATTTCTATGTAGATATATGAAGTGGCGGCTGCTACGTGGAGAGCGACAGGGTGCCGCTTTCCAGAAAATAACAAAATTATTATATTATTATGCTTATTAAAAATTTTATTTTGTAGTCGAGAATTGGAGAGTGGTTGGCTTGGCTTAGATCCAAGAGCAAAGTAGTAGGTGCTAGTGGTTATTCGAACGTACTGATTTGTTAAAAGTGGTCAAATAAAACAAGAAAACAGCTCAAACGCCATCGAGAATATCCAATACCTGAAATGTAAAATGAAAACTACGAGGTCAGCATTGCTCTTAAGACGTACTTTTTAGAACCTTACATATGTTACATTCACTCAAGTAGAACTTGATCGTTAGAATTCAATTCAACTATAAATTTCATTTAAAATTTAGAATTTTATGGATAAATGCAGTTTTGAAATACAACGTTCATATATTACATATTTAGAATTAAATTAACCTTGAAATTTTCCATAAAACATGGCGCATTTCAAAAATAATTTAATACAGGCGATTTCTCTTTAACCAAGTATTATCATAAATAATAAAAAATAGCTACTTAAATTAATAACCGTAAATTTTTACATCATAAATTTTTTATTAAAATTGGAACATAGAGTGCGTTCCGAAAGAACGGCTTTAAATTAAAAATAATTTTTATTCCTTTTTTACTGTTTATTCAAATCACCAAAAATCAGTTCACGTTTTTAATATTCTTCAAGTGATTTGTTGCACGTAAATGAAAATTGCGTTATTGTATCTGATTTTCTGGTGGAAAATAAATTGTAATCGTTAACGTGAAACTTTTTTCTACATCTGAAAATAAATTGAAAAGAAAATTGTCCAATTAATTAGAGTCCCAAGTAACTTTATGTCAAGTTCAGTAGTATAATATACATTTTTAAATTAATTCCTAAATAAGAGCAATAAATTTAAGGGTATTACAAGTATGCGAAAATATGAAGAGACTGATGAAATAAGATAGCTATGAAATATTCTGCTATTATTAATATTACTATGTATGTTCAATATTCTATCGACAAAATTTGCCTGGAATTTTTTACAAGACGTTTTTCATTTCGGGATAACAATCGCAATCTCTACAAAAACAGGTTTCTCATAATTATATTTAATTATTATTTTTCTAGAGTAAAATTTTGCTGACGTGGATCATTAGATGAAGGTTCAACGATATATTACTCTGTTACACAATTAAACTGAGAGCGCAGCCTGAAGATTTAATTAATTGGTTTGGTTGTTACGTTGAATTATCTGTTTTTTCAATTAACAGTTTAATTTCATTAAATGTATTTTAATTAACAAAATTTTATGAAATTTCAAGTGACTTTTATTTATTCAGAGTACCACGTGTTGGCATTTAATTAACAATTAATATAATTAAATCCGAAGCCGTAACACATCTAAAACGAGCGAGGCAGAAGGCCGAACAAATCGAACTAGTGTTACTAAGTTTGCGACTGGGTTATACATTGAAATAAAATTGTTGGATTATTGATGCGGATTTAACCTCTTCTATATCATATCCCGTGGTAACTTTTAAAGATATTGATTTCCTTTTTTTATATTTTTCTATTAAATATCTTGAAATTGCGTTTTTCAGACTACGGTCTTATTCTTTGTCTAGCCATGCTACTGAAATGCTTTATCTACGTAGCATTTTTAGAAACTATCAAAAGTACTTTGAACTTAAACGAGACACGCTATATTGGAATTGTGTTGTGGTAATTTGACAATTACTTTACAAAAAATCCGACTTGTTTGCTGGGAACTAACTGTGATTACCAACTGAAAATAGTACTCGAGGTTTATCAACCGTAAATTGCAGTGTGAACTTAATGAATTGGTCTATCAGCTTCTGTTTACCTTGTCTGTCTACTTACTTTATCGTAACAAATAATTACTCTTTTATACTATTACTTTTTAAATCAAATATAAAAAATATACGGGGGGGGGTACACATTTTACGTTTCGCATATAAAACACGAAAAACAATTTATTTTTCAAGTACTGACAAGATTTTGAATTAACTCGACAGTAGAAATTATTATTGAAGCTGAAACGAGAAACAAATAAAACTGAAAAAGTTACAGCCGTGAAGAGCATAAAAATGTAACAACTTCTGGTATTTCTCGAGCTGCTTTCTGGGCACCGCTTTTATTTGCATTACGAAGACATTTTCACTAAGATATAAAAATAATGCAGAAAATTGTTTTTGAAAAATTGCAGCTTTCTCGTAATTTACTTTACAAGAAAAGTTTAAAACGGACATCCTTTTAATGGAATTTTTATGTTTTAAATACATTTGAAATGCAAATTTATTCCGCAAATAGAACCAAAACCTATAAGTTGGAATAAATTAATAATCCGTGAAATATCGCAAAGAAATTACTTCCGTGTCTAGAAAACTTGGAAAATGGGAAAAAACTAGGAAATTGAGGACTATAACAATAGAACTTGACAATACTATGTGGTCGTTATTTAAAAAATGTCCACAAAGTTAAGACAAGGCGGGTTCTATCCTTTATCGGTCCTATAGTACAAAGGAAACGCGGAACTTGGAAAACAAAGCCACAAGTAGAAAGCTAACATTTCATAATTTTCCAGATATGTTTTTACTTTTCAGCGATGATTTAAATTCCGCTTTTGAAAAAATTTAATTAAAAATAATTTAACAATCAAATCTGCAATCAAACGGAATGTAAAAAAGCAATTTTATTGAATAAAAAGGGTTGCGGTAGGGGAGATTGATAAAAGAATCAACCAAATTCCTTTTAGTTTAAAATTTACCCTTCGATAAAATTTTATAAAATGGTTAATTAATTTAGAAAAGTTGTTTTTCAAGTAAATTTAACTTTTTGCTTTTGAAACAATACGAGTGGTTTTCAATAAGAGTAATGAGGATGTCATATACAGGGTGTCCTCAAAACAATACAAAGCTTTTAGGTGGTGATAACTACACCTTTTCCACCAGTACTTCAGAAATCGTTAACCGTTATTCAGATTTGTCAATTAATGACAAATGACAAATCTGAATTACAATTCACGATTTCTGAACAGCAGGTGAGGTTTTCTGAATTACTGCTGGAAAAGGTGTAGAAGATACTTTTTATTAAAATATAAATCTTAAATTGATTCTTTAAAGTAATCATTTTAATTTCTGCCTTCAAATGGCCATAGCACCGAAAATATTAATTTTTACTATTAAGGATTTACTACTGTTTTAAAGCGCATAAAATTGTCTACAAATTAGATTATTATAACACTTTATTATATAAAATCAACGGAATTCGAGTTATGGATTAAATTCCATAGCTGACTTCCGAAATTTCCCACATGTAACAGTTCAGGACCATTTCATCACTAGATAAGATCAAAAAAAATTAGTTTTCTACTAAAGCGTTAGATGTGTAGGATTCAGCATAATTTTTTGTTATATTCTTTTATTTAAAACTTGGAACAATAATTCTTATTATTCTTCCACATAAATATGATCTGTGAGATGTAACCGAGGGGTAAATATCTCTTATTATAAAAGGCCAAGTCCTTCCTTCCTTCCTTCTGTCTGTCCCACGGAAATACCCGAAGCATACCGAACCGAACCGAACGCATAACGGATAATACGTATCATCGGATCAACGTATCATCGGATGAACGTATCATCGTATCAACGTATCATCGTACCAACGTATCATCGGATCAACGTATCATTTTGTCTATATAGGACAGCTATTTCCAAAAAAGCATTATGTGAACTTCCATAATGGATAATGAAAATTTTGAAAATCCTGCTGCAAAGCGACGGCGATTGAATCGTGAGAGAAAAGCACGTACAAGAGCTAATAACACAGAAGAACAGCTTCGATCACAGCGACAAGCTGACGCTCGGTCTCATGCGATACGTCGACAACGTGAAACTTTGGAACAAACTCAAGCGCGGCAAGCTGCTGACGCTCGGTCCCATGCGATACGTCAACAACGTGAAACTTTAGAAGAAACTCAAGCGCGGCAAGCTGCTGACGCTCGGTCCCATGCGATACGTCAACAACGTGAAACTTTAGAAGAAACTCAAGCGCGGCAAGCTGCTGACGCTCGGTCCCATGCGATACATCGACAGAAAGAAAATCGATACCAAAGTCAAGCAATTCAACTCCAAATAAGAGCATTGAGATTTGATGAATCTCACGTTACTCGACACGATTGTGGAGAAATGAATTCCATCTGTCAGTTCTGCGGCTCCAAGAATTTCGCCAAGGAGCGTCCAGTTGATAAACAATTTAACAACTGCTGTCATAAAGGAAAAGTGAAGATTCCGCAACCGCTCGATCAACATGGGAATCTATTGTTATATCCCGAATTTCTTCGCTCTATGCTTTCAGATTCAGAAAATCCTTACTACAAGAACTTTCGTCAGCACATCCGCTCTTACAATTCCTCGGTTTCTTTCGCTTCAATGGGAGCAGAGATTGTTTCAATGCCGGGTAACGGACCATACGTTTTCAAAATTCATGGACAGACGTACCACAGAACCACAAACCTGTATCCACCTGAAGGACAAACAAGAAAGTTTGCACAACTGTATGTAATGGACACGACAGAAGCGGTCAATGAACGAGTAAATCTACCTGAGAATAGAGGTTGTCTACCTGAAGTGATTGAGAAAATCGATCGTTTCTTCCGCGTCAACAATCTGTAACGTGGAAATCGGGCTCGCAGCGCCTTGAAATTTTTGGTAACATACCGTTACAATCAAACTACAATATTTCCCGTCTTTTCTAAATTTTATAATCAAACTTTTAAGAGTCATATATTTCTTGGTCAATTGGAATTGGAATCAAGGAAATAACATAATTCCGTCTGTAAATTTTCGAACGAAAATATGTCAAAAAGAATATATTTTGTTAATATGGATAATACAGTCTAATAGTTTCAAGTTAAACCTAGACGGAACGATATGTTTCAATCGTGTAATATTCTTCCAATGTCTGGAGTTACAAATTTATTACAATAGTTTTTAATTACGTCCATCTCAAATCCATACGATTGGAATGGTATTTCAGGACTAACGTAGCATACATTAACAATTTGGTCGGTCATCAGTTTTGTCTTCATCCCAGTACTCTTTTGAATTTACGTCCACTCGTCTAGATGCATAGTTAACGAATTAGTTGGACATGTAGAAACTTTAAATTGAGATAGCGATGTTAGACGCAATTTTATTCCAAAGTCACACATGGAGCTGTCAAAACCACTTTGATTTATGTATTTTATTTCGTTATCTGACCATGTGTACACGTGCTTCAACAAGTCTAGAATCTTTTAGCATTGCGCTTATGGGAGTTTCGCAATAATGTCTTGCATTCGCAGATGGTAAAAAACTATGAAATATACCTTTTTGCTCGACAAAAACTTTATAACGTAAACATTCAAAGTAATAAAAACTTGGATATCGTACAGCTGTGTTCTCACGGTTTGAACACAAATTTGTAGGAATAAAGATGCAAGTGACCTGTTTCATTTATTTTTATGACCAATTGAGTATCGAGGTCAAATTCAAGAACCAATTAGGGACTTTTCTGGAAGAAATTATGGTAGGGAATTATCCCCACGACTATCGAAAATCACATATAAAGAGCGACGGAGCTCAATTTTAGTTAAGATTCCTTGGGAGTCTTCAGGTCCGAACCTATGCCAGTTTGGCCAGCGACCATGTAATATCCAAAAACTCGGCCGGAGGCTATCTCCGAGCGTCGAGATAACGTCTAGTATGGACGGATTTTTTAGTGTAATTAATACCAAGTCAATTATATGTATAGGTCTTGCCGACGCAAGATCTCAAATCATTAACAGTCAATTGTGTAACATATGTGAACCAGTGCAATAATAGGTAACAGATTTTTTATCGATAATACGAACCTTCGCCAATATGGTACGGCAACATTTAAATTAACAATCATTCGGTCAAATAGTTATGTTTTAATTCTTTTCGGACATGCTATTTAAATAGTTTAAACATTTTCTCGAATATTAAATCCAGTTTCGAATTGAACAATCAACGCTTTTGTTATTAAATTTGTGAATTAAATCCCGTTTCGAATTAAACGATCAACGCTTTGTTATTAAATATATTGAATTAAAACTAATTTCGGGTTGAACTATTCACGCTCTTATTAGTACGAGTCTTTATGTAAAATCATTTCGGCACAATAAATCGCTCGCCGATATGCAAGTACCGCTTGATATGGACAACTTGTCGAACATTCTTTAGTGGAACGCGTCGTACAGATGTTTACGCTCATCACGTGTGGATACTTTTCCGAGATAATTTTTTATCGAGTTAAGAAAGTTCAGTATCGGACTTCAATATTTTGTTTCGTGTCAATTAAATTAGTGAAATTTAAATTCGTTGTTATTATTTAACAAACCTGTTTGTGTCATTTCCAACGCAACTCATCTGGCTGCGCGAAAACTGACTACGGTCAGATCCGGATTGCGTTAATTTTATCGGAAGTGGAGACCCTTCTTTTTCGTCATCAACTTCAATATTTTGTTTCGAATCAATTAAACTAGTGAAAGTTAAATTTATTGTTAATGTTTAACAAACCCGTTCGTGTCATTTCTAACGCAACTCATCCGGCTGCGCGAAAACTGACTTCGGTCAGATCCGGATTGAATTGATTTTATCGGAAGTGGAAACCCTTATTTTTCGTCATCACCAACAACCACCTTCTACCGAATCATTGTCAACATTTCAACGTATTTTATGGCCATCTCGATTATGGAAGAACCATATTTCCGTATCTCATACCGGCAAAATCTATCTGGAAATTCCGTTTGGAACGCATCAGTACCTTATATGTAAGCATTATTTTCGTATTTTTAAGTATTATTGTATTCTTGGTCAGCCTCGACCATGACATTTGATAAACCCTCAGTTTACCGTGAAGACGATCGCAACCTCTTTATATGTCCTTTTTATGTGTTAATAATCTAAATTGTTTATGAAAATACCGTCATATTTTTCGAATTATGTTTTACGACATATTTAAGTTTAATAAATTAAACCATTCATATTTCAGATTGAATTTTATGTCATGTTTAATAGTAAATGAATTAAATTAACTTCAAGTCAATATTTTTAGTGATAACGTTTTATCATTTATTCAAGTCAAGTTTTTCACATTTGAGTTTTGTAGCATCATGTAGATGTAAATATGATTAGACATATGTTATAAAATACCAAATGCCCCTGTATATTTCGACATTATATTTCTTTATTATTTATATTTGTGTTTTTATTATTGTTTATGTGTTTGTTTATTTAGCGATTATGTAAGGTAAGGTTTATAACAGCAAGATGTACATGTAATCCAAAGGGAGGCCACCAGTATGAGATACTCGCGTTTAGCTTTGTCAACAGCTGTCGTGTATTCAGCTGGAAAGGGTGATTTTGCATCCCTTTCAAATGGACCTTGGTTCAGAATTCACGTGGCGCCCTTTTTACTCCGTGTGTAAATATATCCCCCCCCCATTTTGAGATAACATCATAACTCGCGATCGAGGATTGCCCGGTCGCTGAGGAGAGGCCGACAAGACACGACTTTTAGTCACAAGCCCTTCTGCTCCACCCTACGAACACCACCCTTCGCGGCTGAAGCTAGTCATTTCGTTAATCTCTGTTCGGAAGGTGCCTTGGATGTGGATTGTCGTCTAACAAATCGTATCGCAGCTTCAAATTGCCTGATGAAAGAAATTGAGCAACAAGAGCGTGTACGAGCCGAAGAAGAAGGACAACCAGTTCCGGTCGTCAATATGGTGATGCGGCGCGATCGGCAGTCTGATCAAAGACGTTACAATGCTCCAACGTCCAATGAAATTGCAATGGTGTTCGTAAATGATGACGGCGAACCTCCTTTTGAACGTGATATCCGTATCTATCCTCGAAATCCCGTCGACAATGCACAACAATTCATTCGTATCAATATTCTCAGTCCAAATCTTGACCCTATGACTTATGGCATTCTTTATCCGTTTGGCGAACCGGGGTGGCAACCCAATTGGTGTTGCGAAGGATATCGGCAATCCCGTAATAAAATCAGCATGTTACAATTTAAAGTTGCGCAAACAGCAATTAGAAACGATTTCAATCCGATCATGAGTGCGGGAAAACTTACGCAACAGTGGATTGTCGACTCATATTTGCAAGTGGAAGCCAATAATTTGAACTACATACGATATCAACAAAGTAAATTGCGTACTGAATTGTATCAAGGTCTATCCGATCATATTCAAAATGCAGCACACGATGCTGGAGTGCAAGCTGGTTTGTCGGTTATTCTTCCTTCCTCTTTCGAAGGCTCTCCGAGAAACATGCGGCAAAGACTTCCAGATGCAATGTCAATTTTTGGAAAATACGGCCCACCTGACCTTTTCATCACATTCACTGCAAATCCAAAGTGGCCAGAAATAACAACTAATTTAAGACGGGGAGAATCGGCATCAGATCGTCCTGACTTAGTTGCCAGGGTCTTTAAGCTAAAGTTGAAGGCCTTAATGGAAGATTTAACTATTCTTCATGTTTTAGGGCGATGCAAAGCATTTGCCTATACCATTGAATTCCAAAAACGAGGTCTTCCTCATGCTCATATCCTGATTGTGCTCCATGATGATGATAAATTCAAAACATCTGAACGTATTGACGATGTAGTTAGTGCCGAGATACCAGACATCGCACTAAACCCACGATTATTCGAAATTGTTACTCGATGTATGATGCACGGTCCTTGCGGTGCTTCACATCCATTTGCGCCATGCACGGAGAATGGTAAATGCAAAAAAGAATTTCCTAAAGATTTTCAACTCGAGACAACAACTAACATTAACGGCTATCCGCGCTATCGTCGACGAGTGGAACCTACGACGGAAGTTAGAGGAAAGATGATGGATAATCGGTTTGTTGTTCCATACAACAAATTTTTGGTACTTAAGTATGACGCTCATATCAATGTAGAAGTTTGCACATCACTAAGGGCCATTAAGTACATTTACAAATATATTTACAAAGGACATGATTGCGCGAACGTCGTTATTGGTACTGGAGACGATCAACAATTGATTCATGATGAAGTTGCATCTTTTATTGACACCAGATACGTAAGTGCGCCAGAAGCTATGTGGCGTTTGCTTGAATCTAAAATGCACGACCGATCGCATGTGGTTTATCGACTACCCGTTCATTTATATCGCCAACAGAGAATTTATTTTGAAGCCGGTCATGAGCAAGAAGCTATTGATCAAGCGTCTGGTGGAAACACTAAGCTCACGGCATGGTTTCAACTAAATCGAAACGATGTGACAGCTAATCAGTTTCTATATACAGAAATTCTGTACCATTATGTATTCAATAGAAGTACATGGACAGCGCGGCAGCGTGGAGGCGAAAAAATAGTAACTCGCATGTACACGGTGGGAATAAATGATTTGGAACGATTCCATCTCCGATTATTGTTGCTTCATGTTCCGGGTGCAACAAGCTATGAATTTCTTCGAACAGTTGACGATGTCCAATATGCAACGTTCCAAGAAGCTGCTTTTAATCGAAATCTTCTTTCCTCAGATGATGAATGGGAGAGATGTCTAGACGAAGTTGTTATTTTCCAGCTGCCACCACAAATGCGGCAAACTTTTGCATTTATCTGCATTTATTGTTTGCCAGCAAGACCTTTGCTGCTGTGGGAAAAATTTAGAGGACACATGGCTGTCGATTTCCTCAGTAACCATGATGAAGGAATATCTTTTAACTTGGCTCTAAATGATATCGAACATGTTTTTCAGCAACACGGAGTGTCTTGCTCTTTTTTTGGCTACCACAACCGACTGCATTACCTGAACAAGCAATAACTCAACAAGAAGAATTCAATCGGGAAGAAGAAGCAGTACAAGCTCAATTGCTGATCGCGACATTGAATCCTCAACAACTTATTGCGTTCCAGAGCATAATAGATGGAATTGATTTAGGGGACAATCACCGACTGCATTACTTTAACGGTCCAGGTGGTTCGGGGAAAACGTACCTCTATAATACTTTAATAACCTTCTTAAGAGGGCGTGGTCAAACGGTGGTCGCTTTTGCCTCAACAGGAATTGCTGCAACACTAATGAAAGGTGGACGCACAATCCATAGTGGATTTAAATTGCCTGTTCCGTTGGACGATACATCGGTCTCCAAAAATGAAGCAAACAACAGCTGAAGCCAAGAAAATTAGAGAAGCCGCGCTTATCATTATGGATGAGATAACAATGTTGCCAAAGGATGGAATTCGAGCCATTGATTTATTATTGCGGGAACTCATGAATAATAACAGTCCATTTGGGGGTAAATCTATTGTTATTGGAGGTGATTTCCGCCAAACACTCCCGGTGATGCCAAAGAGAAAACGAATTGATGTTATTGAAGCGTGTTTAACGTTGAGTCCATTTTGGAAATACTTCAAACAATTGTCCTTGATTTCCAATATGAGAAGTGAAGACCAAAATGAATTCAACCAGTGGTTGCTCAATATTGGTAATGGAAGTTTACCATCCGTTGAGGGACTCCCGGAGGACACCATCCAGATTCCGACAGATATGATTGTTCAAGGTGACATTATTTTTAAGATATTCGGAAACTCGATCGCGAAACTCTCTGTTGATGAGCTTTCCAAGCGGGTGATTCTTGCAACCACCAACAAAGAAACGCTCGAAATCAACAACAATATCATTCGGCAATTAAATGGGGAGAGTCAGATTTATCATAGTTCGGACTCGATCATTACAGAGGACAGTAATGACCTTATTAATAATTATTATCCTCCAGAATTTCTCAACAGCCAAACGCCATCAGGAGTACCTCCACATGAATTAATATTAAAACGCGGAGCTATAGTAATGTTGATTCGAAATTTAAATCCCGGAAAAGGGCTGTGTAACGGTACCAGGATGGTCGTTCGAAATATGCATCGGCGTTCCATTACGTGCGAGATAATTTCAGAGTCGCACAGATGGCAAATTGTTATCCTTCCTCGAATTGACATTGCACCTACAGACAGTAATTTGCCCTTTACTCTTAAAAGACGCCAGTTTCCGATAATTCCCGCTTTCGCCGTAACGATAAACAAGTCGCAGGGGCAAACATACGAACATGTCGGAATTAGTTTGACTGACCCGGAATTTTCACACGGACAACTCTATGTAGCTCTCTCGCGATCTCGACTTCGACAAAATATAAAAATCCTAATTAAAGACAATTCTAGACAAGGACAACTTAGAGCTATAGACTGGTTTACACAAAATGTAGTGTTCCGGGAAGTTTTTGAAAGACTTTAAAATTAAGCATTAATTAACCATACGTTTTCAAAATTCATGGACAGACGTACCACAGAACCACAAACCTGTATCCACCTGAAGGACAAACAAGAAAGTTTGCACAACTGTATGTAACTAGATGATAGCCCGTCCGAGGACGGGTAGCTAGAAGGACGGGCAGGCAGCCAAGGTCATATGGCTTTTGGATTGCACTGAGAGCTTTCCTTAATCTTCATTCAACTTAAGTTACCTTGGGTAGCTGCCAGTCCTTCTAGCTACCCGTCCTCGGACGGGCTATCATCTAGTCCCTAAATAGTTGTATATAGATTTTTTGGATTTGTTTTAGAAGGTTCTGGCCATTTGTTGGATTTTTCCATTCTGTGTATCTTTCCCCCACCCCCACTCTCGGTATCCAAACACGGTGTGCTGGGCGTCGTCCTCATTTTCGCAGTAGTGACATGAGGTTCTAAGTGAGTTCCCGATTTTATGAAGATATTCCCGATATTACATTTGTTGAAGCACCCGTGTCCGGACATCACCTGTGAAAGGTGGAAATTCATCTCCCCATGTTCTCTTTTTAGCCAGGGCTCTAAGTTGGGAATGAGTGCCATGGTCCATTGGCCGGTTTCGGAGGCCTCCCATCTCTCTTGCCACTCCTCCAGAAGACTTTCTTTGTGTGCTGTTTTAGCCTATTTTCCGCTCTCGATGTAGTTGGCCGGTACTTCTGGACCAAGATCGCCTGAACCCAAACGGGGTACCACTGAGGCGGCGACTCTTTGCTTCGTTGCGTTGCCTTGGGCCCATCCAGGTTCAGTATCAACCTTGACAATCTTGACAATGCCGTGCTTATTGTCGATGACAATGCCCAGCACTTGAGCTTCTTTTTCAGGCTCTTGGATACAACAGCCCATCATAAACCTAACCTAGGCAATCTTTCGCATGCCGGTCAGTAGCATCGCTTCCATCTTTTAGGAAACCAGTTGCAGGCCACTGCTGTCAGTCCCCGCAAGAATCATGGATATTGACCACGCTGGTAAGTTGTTCTATCGTCACCGCCGACGCTTCCTTATCACATCTTATCTTGAAGATAAGATATGCGCTTGTTATCTTTCGATTTGACACTGTGTCCTGAAGATGGGTTTGTAATATAATCCGAAACCGGTGGACACAAAAACCTTGAAGTTTTATTTCTTGCAAGGAGATACCTAAACCCAAAATTTCTTATAATTAACGTTGGATCGTCAAAATTTTTGAGACTTCCTTATCCCCATCATCAAAAATCATGTCCCCTCGTGCGTGAGGTAATTTATGAACGGGCCCCTAAGTCTAATCTATTTGAATAGCAATTGATACATTTAAATGTCCCGGAGTAGCCATTGTGATTACGTAGGAGTTGCTTGGGGCCAGTTGAATAAGAGAAGATTATCTCGAGTAAGAGTTCACCCAGGGATTTCTGCCAATTAATTGGTAAATATTACAAAATTCGTTGAGTTAACTCACACTCTTATTCTAACTCAACCAAGCAAATAGCAAACTCTTACTCCACCATGATCTTCTATTGTATTCAACTCGCTACTGCACCACAGAACGATTAGTCCACTAAGGAGCTATCCATTAATGATGTCACAAAATTTAAGACCAAATTAAAACCCCCTCCCCCCCTTGACACACTTTGTCGCAAAACATTACTGCGGAGAATTCATAAAATTTTATGACCAATATTACTTACCAGGGCCGGCAAGATCGTGAAATCACAAGGAAGGATACCCCTTCCCTCATGTCATACTTTGTCACAAGTTGGTGACCCCCCCCCTGGATGACATCATTTATGGACGGCCCCTAATCGCCCGTCCACCCGAACTTCACCACCTTAGTTTCGGGCGAACGCCTAACCTTTATTATAATACGTTTAATATATAAGTAAATTTTTAGGTGCACCACGAAACGATTGGTCCTCAAATCTCCTATCCGAACTGCACCATCTTAATTTCAAGTAAACGCCTAACCTTTAATAGTTTGTCAGAATTATACCACTTTCATTACAATCATCGATGTAAAGTTGTTTTATTTTAAAAGGTTCAAGTACAACGCTAGAGTTTAAGTAAATAATTCTTAATCAATGAGCAGTGGCAGCTCGTTACTTCTTTCAATGGGAGGGCATAAAATTTAAGTAACAACAATGATATAATAATACTCATATTCTTGTGATACGTTGAAAATATTAATACTCTTCATTATCAAATTAAATCCATGTGCTGAGGACTATTCAATAGCTTCGGTTACTGGGTCCTATCGTCCTGTCCAGTCACTATTTGTTTATTTAACTAAATTGCTTGAGGGGTGGATAAAATAAATAAAAATGGTTTCTTTAAAGCTTTTTTAATTAATTCCAGGCGAGGAAAGCCGACGTTGCTATTAGTTTTAATTGGACTACGAAACGTTTGGTGTAAGAAAAAGTTAGATAATTGTCTAAATTTGACTAAATTGATACTAAACAAATATTAATTTTTCCCTGCGGAGTATAGCGCAAAAACGAAATTTTAACTTCATTAATTAATTTCGGCTAAACAATAAACTATTAAAACTTTTTATTGAACTATAAAACCTCTGCAAATCATAATCGACTAAATGAGCTAAAAAAAGTGAAAAAATCGATTCAATGGGGGTTAACTTGACATTAAATTTTGTTTGGTTAATTACAAAAAAAACAATGACTACCAAAACTTTTAATTGGACTACCAAACCTTACCTAACGATTATCAAACGTTTGGCATATAAAAATTTGAAAAATTTGAATTCAGGGAGCTAACGTGATCGAGGTCACTTGAACATTAGAAACCAAATAACCAGATGCCAGTGACCCCGGTCCTGATCACACGTATAAATCATCTCTATCAGGGATAATTTTTTTACCCAGGTAACTGTAATCCCTTGACCGAACTGGACCACGTTAGAACATGGTTCCGTAATCCTTTGACTGAATTGCACCATGAGCAACCCAAGCTGACACAAGGGCATTATTTAGTATGTAAAATAATTTAGAATTGTAATAAATTTGTAAACTTACTGTTCGAACAAATCTTTTTGCCGCTTTAATTAATAAATACTTTTTAAATCGAATCGAGGGAATAACAAGCAAAGAAATAAAAAAAGAAACATACCATTATCAAAATTCGTTGTAATTTAAATTTTGGGTTAATTATATTCATGTTATAGTCAGGGTTGGTTTCTAGCGTTTGTTAAGGTCAAATGGTGTATTGGTGTAATCAGGGTCGGAGTCAGTATCGTCTGGTTATTTCGTTTCTAATATTCATGTGAATTGCGATGGTCCGGTGTTAATAAAATAATAACACAAGAGATATTAAATATAAGGACTATTTTATTTAAAAAGAGAAAAGAACAGAAACACACCCAAAATCAAATATAAAAAGTTACAGAAGTCCAAAAAATGATTATTAAATCAATGAGGGAAGTTTAATGTTAAGGAATAAAATTGGATATCCTACCTTATTTCTTTAATCCTTTTTAATATTTCTTAATCATTGATTAAAAATTATTTCCGTAAACTCTAGCATTATATTTAAAGCTTTAAAAATAAAACCACCAACTTAGAAGATTACAATGGAGGTGGTGCAATTCGGACACACTATTAAAGGTCAGGCGTTTAACTGAAATTAAGGTGGTGCAGTTCGGATAGGAAATGTGTGGACTAATCGCAATTCGGGTGCACAGATTTGTATATCTATTTTTTATATCAATTGTTTGCTTGTGAAACTTGCTCGCGGTGCAATTCAGGAAAGAGACTACGGAAAGAAAAAGACTACAGTTACTTGGGTAAAACATTTACCCCTAATAAATCGCGGTGCAATTCGGATTGCACCAAATATACGTTATAATTATTGCTAGTCTTATAAAATCAATTTAAAAGTATTGTCTTGGTACAGTAATGAAACCTCCTCAACCTATTAGCTTTAATTTACCTCTCATCCTAGGCAAATCTTAAGAACCACTTGAAAATTCGTGTGTAGAATACTAAAACAACTTCTTGATAAATAGAAGAATCGTGTGCTTTTGTAATAAAATTTATCGTTAACAGGCCAGGCTCAAGAGGGTGGGAAGAGTGGGCTCCAACCCAGGGCACTTTATAATCCAGTTAGGGGTTGAAAATATAAGATGTGGTTAAATTTTTTTATTAAATAGTTTTATTTTTAAATTTATAGACCACCATGGATGAAGTTACAGTCGTTTTCCTACAAGTCTACACACCAACTTTTTGATTTTTTGAAGAACCAAAACAAGGAAACGAGTGCCTTTTTGGGTAAATCCTTTAATTTGTATTTTTATTTCTTACTAAGATGGTGTGTACCAAATTTTGTCAAATTAGGCATGGGTCAAGTAAATTTGTGATTCGATTTGAAATGGAATGATCCCGAGGTAGTCATACGATACAGCACATTTTTGATATATTCTACAGTCCTTAGTTAAAACGTCCTAACTAAAAAATTGGTTTCAAAAGAAAAAATATTTATTTGTCCTCATTATAAAATAGTATTTAATACCTTTTCTATGGCGTTGAATGATGGACTGCGAAGGTTTCATTAATGCTTAGATTTTTTTAGGTCAACCTATTTACGTCGTAAATAAATAACATATAAAATTGAATATTTGTCAATGCATGTGTGATTCGTTAATTTTTTACTTCCTAACGTAAAAAGTTTCAAGTGCGGCCTTTAGGCCGTACAACCATTTTAATTATACATGTTAGAAGCAATGAAATCCTACGAAAGCCGACCCTGATTAATACCTGGACAACACTGATCAACAAGATGGAAATTATACAAGAGCCGACCCTGACCAATATCAGGACGTTTGAAACAAACAAATTATCAAATGTGTAAACTTGCTTTTATTATCAAATGTGTAAACTTACTTTTATCTAAATTATCAAGTTGATAACCTGCTCCAACATGATAACCCAAAGTAAAAAGTAAGTTTAGTAGTTAAGTTTTTTTGTGAAAGAAATAAATTGAAGTTTAACGGTTATCCAGTGTTTTAATTCGAAGAACCATAGAGTGATTGTAACATCAGAAGTGCGATCGATTAAACCCACGTTGAACCAACGGATAAGTATCAAAACAGATAATAATTTTTTTTTTCTCTTCATTTTTCTTCTATATTTTTCTATTGTTTTGCACTAATTATCTTAAAAATGGCCGACCAAATAACCAATAACGATTTGTGCCAATTCATCAAAGAACTTATCGGAATCCGATCAGCCGAAATCAAGGATTCCTCCCGGGAAAAACTTGAATTCAGTCTGTCAAAATTTCATCCGGATCGAAATGATTATTCTATGAAGGAATGGTTGGAAGACGTGAACGCAATCAGAACAAGCCTAAATATTAACGACCAGATTATGATCCTAAAAACCAGCAAAGCCCTCCAAGGGAGAGCGAGAATGTTTTATGATGGTTGGAGACCGGCTGTTAGAAACTGGATTAGTTTCGAAAACGACCTGTTAACTACATTTCCAGATGATATTACATGGGACACGAAATTGGTACTAGCCGCCAATATGAAAAGCGACGAATTTAGCAATTTGAATGAATACGCAATGAAAAAGATACGCAGCCTATACCGATACGAACCAAGCTTGATATGGGAGAAAATTGTGTCCTCTGTAATTGGTGGAATAACTTCAAGAAATCTACGAGAACAGCTACGATTACAACGACCAAAAACCCAGGAGGAACTCATGTTGTTACTTAACCAGCTCAGACCAGAACGAGGAAACGAAATAGATAGACCATTTCCAAAACGCCATAGACAACAATACGATAATTACGAAAGATCAGACAAACGCGCTAAACTTGGAACGAAGGCCCCATATTCTGGAAAATGTTTTGTCTGTAATCAGGTTGGTCACAAGGCGCTAGAATGTACTGCGAGATCAGTCAACACCAATCAGACCCCGCGATCACAATCCACAGCAATATGCGAACACTGTAATAGAAAGGGCCATACCGAATCGGAATGCTGGCGGAAAGTGGGAAAAGTAAATATAAATTGCACGACGACTAGAAAATGCAGAATCATGCCTTCTGCCGTTATACCGACAAAAGATGAAAACCATACGCTTAAATATCTCGTCGATTCAGGAGCCGATTGGTCAGTGATTCATCATAAAGTAGTGAAGTCAGTAAACGGTACGATAACACCGTCAAAAGAAACAATTTCAGTGGTCAGTAATGAAGTTATACGTGTCATTGGACAATGTCGATTATTTGTAACTCTTCAAGAAGTAACGCTCGAAATTGATTTCTTAATCGTGCCCGACTATTCGATACCTGGAGTTGACGCCTTAATCGGGTGGGAAACCATTTCTCTTCCTGAATTAGAAGTCGTAAAAAGGGAATATGGTCTCGATTTGCGACTTCCCTCAACCACACCAATCGTATGCCGCACTGTGGAAGTACGAAATGAAATGTCAGGATTGGACGAGCCGATGAAAAATATGGTAATGAAACTCTTGGCTGACTGCCGAAAGCTAACCCCGAGGGCCGTGACCACTGGTAAGTTAAACATCCAATTAACGGACAATGTACCAGTGGCGTTTCGACCAAGAAGGTTAGCCTACGCAGAACGAATTCAAGTAAAAACAATTATTCAAGACCTGCTAAATGAAGGAATAATTAAAGAAAGCTCATCTCCATACGCTAGCCCAATAGTTTTGGTAAAGAAGAAGAACGGGTCTCTTCGACTATGTATTGACTACAGAGAAGTGAACAAGAAAACCATTCGAGACCGATACCCTTTACCCAACCTACGCGACCAATTAGATGCTTTGAGCAACGCGACCTATTTCACCACTCTGGATATGAAGGCAGGATTCCATCAAGTTGAAATAGAAGAGGAGTCCAAACGGTACACCGCCTTCGTAACCCCTGATGGCCATTACGAATATAATCGCATGCATTTTGGATTAGCAAATGCACCACCGTGCTACCAGAGAGCTATCAATAGAGCTTTGGGACCACTGAAGGACACTATAGCTCAAGTCTATTTGGATGACGTTATGATCGCTTCTGAAACAATCCATCAAGGCTTCGAAAATCTGAAATTAGTTCTAACCGCTTTATCGAAATCCGGATTCTCCTTAAACTTGGAGAAATGTAAGTTCTTTGAACAAGAAACAGAATATCTTGGCACAATTGCCAAACGGGGTACGATAAAACCAAGCCCAAATAAGATTCAAGCACTAGCCAACACACAACCACCAAAAGACGTGAAGGGAATTCGGCAGCTTATGGGGCTCGCAGGATATTTCCGACGATTTATCGAAGGATTCTCAACTATGGCCGCCCCGATAACTCGATTGCTACAAAAGAATGTCGAATTCAAATGGACAAAGGAACACGAAGAAATAAGACAGAAGATTATCAAGATATTAGTTAGTCAACCAGTATTAAGTATTTTTGATTTCAGATTAGAAACCGAATTACATACCGACGCGAGTTCTATAGGAATTGGAGCAGCCCTTATGCAAAAAAAAATGGAATTCCGAAACCTGTTGCTTACTTTAGTCGGAGAACCACCGATTGCGAATCCCGATACCACTCTTACGATCTAGAGACTTTGGCGATAGTTGAAGCCACCGAACATTTCAGAACTTACTTGTATGGACTACACTTCACCATCTATACAGACTGCAACGCTGTACGAGCAACCGCATTGAAAAAGAACTTACACCCACGTGTAGCGAGATGGTGGATCAAACTTCAAGACTTCGATTTCAAGATAGAATATCGACCCGGGTGCAAAATGGGTCATGTAGATTACCTAAGTAGAAACCCAACAATCTGTAGAATACGGACAATGGAAGCTGACACGATGACCGAACACCAAGCCAATGATAAATTTTGCCAGTCATTAAAAATAACCCCTAATGATGATTTTGTGTTAAAAAACAAAATTATATACCATGCCGAACGGACCAAAGGCAAGGAAATTCAATTAAAATGCTTCGTACCGATTTCAGCTCGATTGAAAGTTATGAAAATATACCACGATGAAGCTGCACATATTGGATGGAACAAAGCTATTACACGAATGAGAGAAGACCTGTACTGGCCAAAGATGGGGCAAACTTTTAAGAAGTACATAAAAAACTGCAGACCTTGTACAATAGGAAAATCGCACACTGGACGAAAGGCTGGGAAATATCAAGATGGTGATAAAGCCACCGAACCAATGCAAGTATGGCATATCGAGCATGCAGGACCATTAATCAAATCCAATAACTGTACCGGAATCTTAGTAACAATAGACGCAGTTTCGAAATACTGCATGTTCACCCCAATTGAAAACAAAACTGCTGAACAATCCATCAGAGCACTCGAGTCGTTATTTAAACAAACTGGTAAACCAAAAAAAATTATAGCCGATAGAGCACGAGCATTTACATCATTGACGTTTCAAAATTATCTAAAAGAGGAACAGATCGAACTACACTTCATAGCCACAGGTGTACCAAGGGGGAATGGCCAGGTAGAGCGAGTAATGAGAACATTGTTCAACCTATTGCGAAGCTGCTTGAACGATAAGAAAGAGATTAAGTGGACCACAATATTACCCCGAATTGAGATGGTGATGAACGAAATGGTATGTTCAGCAACAGGATTTTCCCCGAATGCACTCATGTTCGGACAGAAAACACAACTACCAGCCGAAAAATTATTTTTAAAAGGGGTCGACACTCAAAAACTAGAAAGCATGGAAAGCATGAGATCAAGAGCCAACGAAAATCTAGCACGGGGTAGACGATTACAACAGGAAACATTCGAAATGAAAAGACTAAAGGCAATACCTTTCAACATCAACGATAAAGTGGTGGTTCAAGACACACAGAAAGCAGGATCAGGAAAATTGGGCGATAAGTTTCTGGGACCGTATGATGTCATACAATTGCTACCTAATGAACGATATGTGCTACGAAGAACGAATAAGAAAACCAAAGTGACCAAAGTAGCTGCACACGAACAACTGAGGCTGTGGCCGGAGAGGAAGAACGAAGATACGGGTATATTTTAAAGATAACATCTTTTCTTCTTTCAGTTTTATTGCCTTGTTTTGTAATTACTTATTTGACTATGTATAGACTACCTTTTGGCAAGGGGAAGGGCCCTGGGCCATCTAGGTAACAATTTTATAAATAAACCAAATTAAAAAAAAGAGACGCCAGCGAAAATGTAGCCCGGGAAGAGTCCCGGGCCAGCAAAAATGATGCCCGGGGAGAGCCCCGGGCCAACGAAAATAATACCCGGGGAGAGCCCCGGGCCAGCGAACATAACGACCGGGGGAGCCCGTGCCAGCTAGATTAATTAATTTCATTTTATTAACAGGTTTTCACCAAAACAGTGACGAGGACGTAACAATCGCAGGATGGCCGTGTTAAAAGCAACGAAAACCATACAAAAGCCGACCCTGATCAGTATCTGAATACACCCGCATCAGCTAGACACGCAAGACCGCCACGAATGGAATAATGTTGGTAGAAATACGCTGATGGACAAGAAATCAATGGACGCCATGAATTCACCGAAAACTAGTTACGAGGACGTAACAATCGCAGGATGGCCGTGTTAGAAGCAATGAAATCCTACGAAAGCCGACCCTGATTAATACCTGGAAAACACTGATCAACAAGATGGAAATTATACAAGAGCCGACCCTGACCAATATCAGGACGTTTGAAACAAACAAATTATCAAATGTGTAAACTTGCTTTTATTATCAAATGTGTAAACTTACTTTTATCTAAATTATCAAGTTGGTAACCTGCTCCAACATGATAACCCAAGTAAAAAGTAAGTTTAGTAGTTAAGTTTTTTTGTGAAAGAAATAAATTGAAGTTTAACGGTTATCCAGTGTTTTAATTCGAAGAACCATAGAGTGATTGTAACATACATTATAAGGTCCGAAGGTTCCGAACGCCATGATTTTTTAGTTTAAATATTTAAATTAAATTTTTTTTAACACATTTCCGCGAATCTTCACTGAAAATACTGCAAAATCTATAATAAATCCAAACATTTTTTTTTGTAAAAGCACCAATATCGAAACTATGATTGAAGAAATAATCCATTTTTCAGTAAATATTTCTTAGGTGTTGTTTGGAACATTTATTATTGTTTATACACTATTTATGGGCACTACCATAAATAATTCTTAATTTTTGGTTCGCAAAAAATTTGCATCGAATAAATTTGCCGATCATTATCCCATAGTTAAAAATATACTTTGAGTCGGGCCTGATTGTCAAGTAATTAACTACATCGTATTTATCCACCTTGTATAACCAATATTGTAATAGGTACTATGTTAAGCTTTGTCAACGTAATATTATTTTGTATTATTTGTTTTACAAATTTCAGTATGAAGCTATTTCTTGTAGAGCATTCTTAACTATTCATCATTTTAATGGCAGCGTTTTAACTCTTTTTAAGTATTGCTTAAAACGATCACAACGAATTCTAATACAGAAAAGTTAATTCTAAGGAGATACAATCTCCTCTTTCCAAAAAAATTGTTCTTCATAGAATAAAATAGATTAGTAGTAAAGTTACGCAGTTTTTCAGACATTTCCTTGCAAGAACCAGTAAGACTAATCGTTTTTTTCCTTTTCTTTTCATTCCTTTACCGAAATTCGACAACAGAATAAATTTTTGAGCTTTTATTTCTTGAAAATCTTAAAGTTTGCGAGATACATTTTTCCGTTGGAATAACTAAATGCAATACTCGTATATAAGTTTCCTATATACCTACGGGCGTTTTAAAACTGTTTTAATTTAACTGTCAAAATAAAGTAAGATAAAATTTCAATTTACTCAAAGTGAACTGTATAATAAATAGCACAATCCGACCTTGTTCTACATATTATGTTGGTGTCCACCCTGTATTATTGTGGTAAAAAATTTTAATTACGCATTTCCAAGTACGTCACAGTGACGTCATTGGCTCCACCCCGAACAGCTGTTGCTCGACAAGTTTGTGATAAATCTGTGTATTTATCTGTTTTATTGGTAAAAATTGAATTTTTTTACATTTTATAAACCGTAGAGAGTGTAGTGTAAAATTATTACTGTAAGTACATTCTGTTTATTATCTTTCCCGAATAATCGCAAACCTAACCTCGAGAGTACATACTGCTTAATTTTTAGCGCTTTGTCCGTAAATTAATTTGCACATTTCAGTTTCACTTTGAAAAAATTGCAAATTGCATAATATAAAAGTTAATTTTAATTTTTGAAATGAAAATTGTGTTGTAAAAATGCTAACCTCAAAATATCAATCGAGTATCAGCTGTTCGTGACGTCACATGGAAATGCCTAATTGATTAAACCAGGTTCGGCTTCTTTAGTATTGGTTTTACCAACTTGAAAATGATTTAAAAAAGTTTATATAAGCTACAAAGATGAGAAAGCTTTGGCATAGAAGCAGTTCAAGTAATAAATAAAATGGCAGACGGTCACAATTCTAAACATTTAGATTTATCCCACAATAACCGCGGTGTTTGGTTAATAAAAGTACCGAAATATATTGCAAGTAAATGGGAAAAAGCTGGAAGTAATGAAGAAGTTGGTAAACTGAAAATTTCGCAAATTCCTAATTCAAAACCGCAAGTGTCGCTATCGCTACCAGACGCCATTGTAAATAATGGCGTCGACAAAATTCCAAAGGTCCATAAGTTAGAAGTGTCCACTGTCACCCAACAAACTTTGGGAATATTCTCTGAAACAAAACACAGAAGCGATTCTTCGTCGAAAATGTCCAAATCAAAGTTGACATTTGAAGGGAAAGTCGTTCAACGACTTGAATGCAGACCAAACGACGACCAGTGCTATATGAAGCTAAAACTTAAGGAGATAAAAAAAGCAGCGACTCCAGTTCGACAGACAATACAGCTTCAAAGTAATGTCCCGAATTTGATCTCAAATAATAATAAACTTAATGTCGAAATCGCTGAACGTAAGAAAGCCGAAGGTAGAAATTTCAGAAGCGATAAAGAACTCGTTTTGGAGGTTCTGTTCAATGCTTTTGAATTTAATCAATATTACCATTTTGCAGATTTAGTGAAACTCACTAAGCAACCTGTTGGATATTTGAAAGAAATTTTGAAAGAGTATTGCAATTATAGAATGAAACCGCCACATAAAAATATGTGGGAACTTAAGCCCGAAAATCGCCATTATACGCAAACAAATCAAGATAATAAATCTGATTCGGATTCTAATTCTGATACCGATTAGTTTGTTTTTTTTATAATTTTTGTAAGAATTTAAATAAATTTTTATTATGCCAAGTGAAAGCTTAGTTGTTTCTGTTATTTTTATTAATTTTACAAATCTTCTTTTTATTATCATTGTGTATTTGAAATTTTGTTCGCTATTACCTAAGTAAATGACACATTACATGTCAACGTATCTTGCTTAGAGCTTTTTAAAATTCGTGAGTAAGAATTTGAAAAAAAAGCTGATCACCTGTAGCATTTTTAAATGATTTACAGCATTTCCCAACACTTGACGAATGCTTTTAAATAATATACGGAAAAATTAAATTTTAACAAAATTTGAAGAAGGAGGGGTCAATTGACGTGCTGTAAAAAGTCAATATTTCAATAATTGTAAATAAATATTTAACTAACCCAACACTTTCAAAATAAATTACAGCATTCGTCAGCATTTCACAAGCGCCTGCGACTGTGAAATAAATTCGAAAATAGAGAGTCTGCATCAAGCATTTAGCCTCCCCTCGGCCAAAAATTTTCATTTTTTAATAAAAAAATTAACGAACCCAGCACTTGCAAAATAATACACAGTAATCTCTAAAATTTCACGAGCTCTACCAATTGGTGTAAAAAAATTAAAAATACAAAATGGAAGGGCTTCTTGACGGACCGGATATTTCCCATTAAGTATGATGAGGTTTTCAGAGAACGTTCTTCAGGACGAATTTTATGCTCTGCAATTATTATCGGGTGATAATTTTCATAAAAAATCACATTGAAGAAACGCTTCTTTGTATTCTAGGACTATGTCCTGTATTTCCTAACATTTTCAGTGGAGATTTTTATATTAAATTTTTCAATTGTTCATTTGAATTTATAGAGTAATTTTTCGAGGTTATTTTAATCTTCAGCCGTAATAACTGCATCACCCCACCCGCATAACAAACCATTATAATTTTTCCTATTTCCATTTCATAACCACTGCTGCCAGCTATTATTAATCTATTATTAAATTAAAGAGGATGGGGCTCAGGCTATCGCATTTCCTGTTGCAATGGGAACACATTTAGCCAGTTTATTAATGACTCTGATTTTTATGCTATTGCCCGTATTTAAAACTTTTTTAATGATAAATCTAAAATTAGCAATAAGGGAGGTCGTTTATTTGGATACTTACATACACATGTTTACCAAATTTCAACTGCCCGAATTTTCTGAAAGCTTGAGCCATTTTTCGATTTCATTGCCTGGCCTATAAGAGGCCCGGTATAACTGGACTGTAATATAATACTCAATAAGTACAATAAAAACAGTATTCCAGTCCAAGTTTTGACTTTTTATTCCCCCCCCCCCGCGGAAGGAATTTATAGTTATCGAGAAAATATATTAGATCGAATGCAGTATGTATGGTTGACTTGATATGGAATGATCCATCAAAGGTAGATGACGTGACAATATGAAATTCAAAATGTTTATGGTACATGGCGTGATAATATAAAAAACTCGGACCGGAGATTGGAAGATGGCTCTTCATGATGATAAGAAGGTATTGGCGGTTTTCTTGGACCTCCGTAGAGCTTTCGAGACAGTGGATAGAGAAATTTGTTGGGAAAACTTAAATGTTATGGAATTCGGGGTAATAAATGGAATTGGTTTAAATCACATTTATCTAATAGAAAACAGAGAACTAGAGGTAATGGAGATGTTTCGGAGGCGTTGCATGTTTCTTTGGGAGTTCCTCAGGGAACGGTTCTTGGTGTGGTATTATTTCTGTTGTACGTAAATGATATGCATAATGTAATTAATAGGGCAAAATTAGTTCTTTTTGTGGATGGCGCGCTCCTTGTATTTTTGTGGTGATGATGTGGATGACTGCGTTGGGGTTATTAATCAAGAGTTAGAGAAACTTAGGGCCGGTATTTCCATCTCCTAATAAAGTGCCTAATAACTTTATTCGCCAAATAAAGTACCTAACAACCAATAGTATTTTTGTTATTTTGTACTTTATTGGGCAAATAAAGTTATTAGGTACTTTTAAATACCGGCCCTAAGTGTATGGTTTCAAATGAATAAACTAAAACTTAATTTGTGTAAGTCAAAATGTATTATTGTAAATGACAGTAGGGGTACAACTCGTGATGTTATGATGGAGGGTACTCGGATTGAGGTGGTTAGTCAGATGAAATACTTGGATGTAGTTGTTGACGATAAATTGAACTTTAAGAGTCACTTTGATTATGTATGTAAAAAAGTAGCGAAGAAATTGCATTTTTTTTGAAAATTAGGAAGAATATATCGGTTTTGAGCGCAATTAGGATTTTTAATGTGAAGATAAAGCCTCATTTTCAGTACTGTTCGTCTGTTCTGTTTATGGGCAATGGTGGCATGTTGGATAGGTTACAAAAGCTACAGAATAGGGGTATGAGAACAATTTTAAGAGTAGGTCGTTTTATATCCAAAAGTATGAATGTTGCTAGACACATTGCAATGGCAGAGTGTTTATCAAAGAATTGTGGTTAATGTTTTGATGCTTGTTTTCAAATTGAAGAATAAGATGCTTCCGTCGTATTTGTGCGACAATATTACTTATGTGGTAGATGTGAATAGGTATCCAGTGCGTAATGCCCAGGATTTTCGTTAGAATCTGTTTAGAAATAATTGTGTTGTTATATTGTGGTTTAAAATTATTTAATGACTTGCCGTTATCTCTTAAGATGGAGAAAAGAGTTGAAATTTTTAAGAGGAATGTTAAGAATTACGTTAGTTTGCATTTTACTTAGAAGGGGTTAATGATATCATGTTTATTCTTTATTGTTTAGGGTGGATATTTTTTGTAGACTGATTTTTTTTGGGAGTTTGTATGGATTTGTTCGTTTGTGATGTAAATAGTGGTAGTAAATTACCAAATAAAGTATTATTATTACCTTTGAATTGGGAAACGCCGGTTACGAGATGCCGGATAGGGACGCCAGGCACGAATCTGAACCGGGAGAGTCTGTACTATAATTTACAAACATTCTGTTGTATTCCAAAGTGCCATAATATTTAATATAGGATAAGTAAATAAAGGCCGAAAAAGTTGAATAATTATGGTGTACACTCATCATAATTCTCCAGTGCGGCTTTCAGGCCGCACACCTTGGTAATCACAATCTAGGTGGCTAACTGTGGATATTTGGCCGCGTGTGTCCGTTAGTTTGATATTAATTTGTTAAATTAGAGATGCTGTCAGCACTTCAATTAAATATTTGAAAATAAATTAAAGTAGTGCTTTTAAAACTAATTTGCTAAAGTGTTTTAGTATTTATTTGATAATTGCGTTTTGTAAAATTTTATTATGAGATATAATTGAAATACTGTAATGATATTTAAAATACTTTTAATGTTATTAATAACAGTTTAGCAATAGTTTAATTGTGTTTTAAATGCACTGTTAAAAAGCAAATTGAAAATCAATATTTTATCTTTAAATTAATCTATACAAAATTGCAGTATTCTACCATCTTACAGCTTCACGAAAGTATTTGTAATTAAAATAAAACCCAAATAACCCAGTACATTTTCGTTTGAATCCATTGGTTGTTCCAATTTAACTTCTCCCTTTTGATAGCAATTGGTAAACGTTCCATCGACACTGAATAATCATGTAAACTTCAATTCGTGCTCGAAAAATACTCAAAGATTTGTCGAGTACAGGTTGCGAGTACTGGCTTTGGTCGCCCAATCTCCTTACTAAAACCTGTACTCGACAAATCTTCGAGTATTTATCTACATACGAATACTGACTGAAAACGGAGTTCCTTGACGGTCCAATATTCCAATTTGAAAAGTAAAATACAAATTTATTATTTTCTTATTTTGTTTAGTACGCTTTTAATCTTATTTATTTTTTCGCAGATACTTTCCCTACTACGTGCAGATTTATGTTTCGTAAAAACAGAAGTTATATCCAAAACGTCGTAAACTGTAATAATATTATTTTATGTTAAAAATATAAAATGAACAAAATTGTCCCCATTAAATTTTACGAGAACAATAAAATATTTTTATATGGCAATTTTTGGAAACATATTTTTTTATTGTATCGAAATTAATTATTATCTATTGGTTTTGTATATAACTGATAGCACTGAATTCATGCCAATATTTACTTATGCTTTTATACTTCAGTAAGCTAGTATTAATTGGATGAACTAATTAAAGAACATTTTGTAGCACTTAATAGATTTAACAATTGAGTTTTGTTAATAAATGTCAATCAACTTATACAACTTTCATTTAATTAATTTTCTTTGTATGTGTGCTGCTCTACACCTGATGTACATTGGAAAAGTTAGCTCGTGGGCGAAGGCATTAAAATGTTTGGATTTCTCTACAAATCATTCACAATAAAAATTATTCCATTTGGTATCGTATACGATCAATTATGAAAGTCACAAAAAGTTAATTTGTTTGTAAAATATTACAATTTTTAGTAAAGAGTGCATAATTGGTTTTTTATACGTTTAAAATTTCTGAAACTTGAATTATAAAACATTTTTTATGAAAAGTGGGAAAAGAAGCAGATGCAAGCAAAAAACCAATATACTTTAAAAGAAACTTGGTTTCAAGTTTTAACAATACCGGGTTTTGTATTTTCCAAAGCATTTTTCTACATGCCAAGTGTCTGAACATTTTTTACTTTAATCGCATTAGCCACTTATCTGCACGCGTTATCCTTTTTGTTTTATTTGAAATAAACGGGTATCGGAAACTTAAACACCTTTGAATAAGAATACCGTTGATACCACAATTAATCGAGAAGATTAGCGGTTAAGGCTCTATTTTATATGAGTAGGGATAAAAAATGGCTTAATAACTTAAAAATCGCAGTTTTTAAGCTTCTATAATAATAATAAAATGCTAAGCTTTATTGATGAAGCTTAAAAAAAGGATAAACCAGACTAAGGAAAATATGTAAATCAATGAAAATTAAGGAAACAATTTTTGAAGGAAAATGATAACATTATGGAACCCGAAAAGAGGATTAAAATTTAAATAGCTTTGTGAACAGTTTAATAGATTGCAGCACGTATTAACCTACAACGAGAATACGACAATTTCTTTTAATGGCACGACGCGACGATTGGTCAATATATTATGGTGCCATCTATTTTTAACTTCATTTGGAAGCTATGAAGCCCTGGACAGTTACAACAGCAGATTTACCAAGAAAAAGTGGAATAATAAGGCTGATAGCAGTTCCGAGGTTTACATACAGTAAAACCAAATAGTAGTTTACATTTCTTATCACTGTGTTTCTGTAATGCTATATTGATCCGTTGCCTATATGATTCCTTTGTTCGATGATCCGTTCACCTCAATGCGGCCTTTAGGCCGCACAATAAAGACAATTATGATGCTGGGAATTTTACACAATTAAACATTGTGGCGGATTTGATACTATCACGTCATTCAATGATGATGGAGTTAAGTAGGAACGGTAGAATATATTTTACCAGTGGCGGCTGGTATGAGGAGGGCGATGGACGACGCCGCCTTGCCAAAACAGAACAACTATTTAATAATATTTTTATTCTTTAATCCAAATATGCCGCCGTCATTACCGAGCAAGGGTAATATTGATAATTAAAGTGAAATCGTACAAGCTGGGAATTGGATTGAAAAAATTGATCGAAGTTGCATATTATGGACCTGCACAGAATTATCTGGTAAAATGGATGAATAACATTTCACACAGATGCAGATGGTGGAAAATTTTGGTTTAAATTGGAAAATTAATAAAGGATTATTTTACGATATTGTGGAATAGATCGAGCGTTGGATTTATGAACATTTGAAAGATAAAATTTATTCGGTAAGAGACTTAATTTTAATTACTTAAACTTAAAGAGACTTATAATTAAATAAAAGAAGATTTTTAACCAGTGATGGACATAAAAGATGATGGAAATAAAATGATGGACATTATTTTTGTAAATTTGATGATGAACGTTAAAAATAATTTAGAAGATCAAAAATATTGGGATCGATCGCTTGGAGAACAACGCTCCAAACTGGGAAAAAATAATAGTTGACGGGCTTCAATTTTGGAACACGACAGCTAATAGTTTGAAAAGCTTTGCAATATAAAAATTTAAAAAAACACGACAATATTATGAATTTTTCCTTTCTTTTAATTTTAAATTTTGTTGCCCTACCATTGAAAAAAATCACGATCCGCAACTGCAAATGAAGTTCTAAAAAAATAGCGAGCTGCAGAGACCGAGGGGCCAGAGGGATATTGAATACCCCCTAAAAGTTGGTGATCAGGAGGTAAAATATTCAAATTGTATTATGATCCTGTTTTATGAACTACTTTTCTTCTGATAGGGTATTCCATAAACCCCCCCCCCTCAGTTAAATAATAGTACAAAATAAAGGTATTTTCTTTTTATTTAAATTTTGTCAACCAGTTTATGATCATATAATTCGAACAGGAATAAGGGAGAACAATACGGAATTAAAGGGAAACAATGAAGAACTGGAAATTATGCAGAAGAACGTAAAGAGAACAAATAAATAGATAAAAGATGTGAAGGTAGAAATGAGAAGAAGAAGGCGAGTATGGCAAGATTAAAGGAATCAATGAAAGGAGAGAATTGTTGCAATATAGGAGAAAAACGAACGACATGAAATGGAAAAACGAAAAAACAACATAGTTATTAAAGCGTTTAGTGTTGGAAACTCTAACATCTCGAAATATGTTGGGAAGTTTATTCATATAAGATATCATAGCAGTAGAAGAGGTGAGATGGAAGCGTCAGGGAAAAATGAAAAAGGAAAACTTACATCATGTTTTATTCTGGTGAGGATTTGCAGGAAAATTGAATGGGTTTCTTGGTAATGAAGAGACTTCTCCACAGCGTAACAAGATTTAAACTAATTAATGGAAGAATATCGTCATTAAGAATCAGGGCAAAGATTGTGAGCAGCACATTTGAAAACTATGACTATTATGACAAAGGTTTTTTGAGAAGTGCTTAATTGAAAAAAAAATTAAAAAAAGTATATATTTAAAAGTATTTTACAACATTTGGGTACAAAGTGAGGTATAGAGATATTGTAAAATCAAATATTAAAATTAAAATTTACTCGCTTATAAAAATTCAAAATATTTGGTGAACAATGTGGGGTGTTTAATTAAAAATTTGTGCACATATTAAATTTCATTACAATAGATAATAGTTTAATTTTAGATAATCCTTCCCTGTCAGAGAATCCCCACCTGTTCTCTCAGCCGAAGAAGAAGTAATGACGGAAATTAAAGATGCCGAAGATGACATTGAACACGAGTAGTTACCATATCGATCTCGTTCTTTGTAAACTCTCGCGATCTTTTTTCCAGGGTCTTCTTCTTCTTCAAGTGCCATATCCGGTCTCCCGGACGTTGGACCTCTCTCCTATGTATGTGTTGTGCGTTTTGAAGTATTATCACACACATAGGGGACCTACTGGGGAAGTGTATACACTTCATCTCCAGAGAGGCTGTTCCAGGCAGATTACATTTCGGTGGTTTGCCATTGCCTTCCGAGGGGAGACGGTCAGAATAAAGTTTTTACTGAGCCCGGAGTCGAACCAGGCATTCAGCTTTAGCAGCAACGCACTTAACTGCTTTAGCTGACGACCGTCTCCTTCCAGGGTCTGGTCTCCCCTTTTATTCAGGAAACCGCCTTCAGACAATTCCCACCGGAATCTAGCACATAAAGCGTACTAGTTTTGAGCCCGGCCGCCCAGCTAAGTGCATTAGCAAATATCCGAACGCTTCAGAACGAAACCCGCCGCTTCCATGCTACGAGTTCGGTGGCCCAATGCAAAAGCTTAGGCGAATGCACGACCGCATTCAAACCAGAACACAATATCCAGGCATTTTTCTCCGATTATTGTCGTTTCGGAAAATGCTGTGCGAAGCATTTGTTTCAACGTCAAGGGGAGAAAAATTACAGGCAGGCAGTCGCATTCGTGATTTCTTGCCCCCAAGCTTGAACCTCGGCAATTGCCTAAATGTATCGGTCCGGATGTACGCATCGATGGTGCAAAACCTTCAGAAAGACTCCGTTAAGGCATATATTTCAAAACTTAGATCGTTACATAGTATAAAACTTAGCCTAATTTAAGGCTTCGTTAAGGCCTACATTTAAAAACCCTCAAAATGTGGATATCGCACTCTTTCTTATGAAGGCAATAAAATTCGGAGGAATTTGATTTTATAGAGATCCAGTTACGAATTTGAACTGGTCGAATCTTTAGCATACATTTCTGAACAAATGCGTCCTGTATTTATGGCAATAATCACTTTAAGCTGTGTCCTCCTCTGCTGGAATCTGAAACCCCTAGAGAACACGTCCCCAGGTAGGATAGGGAAACGCCTCCCAGATATGGATAATAGGAGGGTAATGAGACACCTCCACGGTCCAACAGGAAATACAAGAGCATCTGTCTCCAGAGGAGAGGCTCAAACGGGGTTTGTTCCAAATTAGAGGCCAAATCTTAAAAAAAAGACAACAAAAAATGGACCTGGTTGAGTCCAGACGGACGAACTAAGCATGAAATAGATTTCATAATAACACCACAAAAACATATATTTATAGTTAAAGACGTCTCGGTTCTAAATAACTTCAAAACCGACAGCGACCATAGAATGTTGAGGGGAAGGTTGCTAATTAATACGGAAGCAGGGAAAGCACAACAAGCCCGCAAACAACATCAAGACATACGGAGATGACATAACATACAGAGCAAAGAACAATACATGCTTCTCCTAGAAAATCAATTAATGACCTCAGATCTAGAAAGAGAAGTAGATCTGGAAGAGCAATGCGAGAGGATTACAATGGCGGCAAAGAATCCTGGAAAAGGATAACTAACTAAGTAAAGAAATAAAGTTCACTCAAGAAACCCTGTATATGATGGAGGAAAGAATAAATATTGGGAAGACCCAAGAAAATAACACCTCAAAGTTATCGGAATTGAATTAAAAAAATTAAGAATTAACCTGGAAAAATAGAAAGAAGTCAAAATTGAACAAGCATTGAATGATCAATCCAAAACAAGAAAGTGCAAGACAGAATGTCATTTGGGTAAAGATATAAATATAATAGCTATAAGAGATCATTTTGGACCCTTGGTCACCGACCAAGATGAAATTGTAAATATATTAGAAGAATTCTATAAGAAACTGCATACGTCTAATAAACAAAATATTCTGGTAAAATTTCATGATGAAAGAGCTACTAGCGTAAACTCTGAAGACATCCTCGATATTAAAATCTATGAGCTTCTTCAATTATTGTTTGCAAGAGTATAAAATCCCTCCCACATGGAACAACGCTGTACTTGCTTTGTTACACAATAAAGGCAACAAAACGAGATTGGAAAACTATTGACAAATCGGTCTTTTGTTCCAAGTATATAAGCTGCCAATAAAAGTTATCGCCAATAGACTCGCTTATAAACTCGTGTAACGAATTTTTGCTTTCATTCGTTCATAATATTTTTTGAATTATTGGTACCACCTAGTTTGTAGCGGTCGAACTGGAAAATGGATAAATTGCGAACTGAAAGAAAAAGATAAGAAATTCCATCGGCGCAATAATTCATTCTGGTCTGAACGTTGAGATCGCCAAGAGTGTTTATCTGTGTTCCTCAGGGTAGTGATTGTGTTGGTACATTGTGTTTTTTTGGATTAATCCACCAATCTACATTCGTCTGAAGGTTCCCAGCCTCTGTATTCTCGTGGGATCGTAAAACGTCCAGTTTCATCGTTCTGATATTGCCCGCTATGTGCGTCGGTGCACCATCTGCTTGGCATCTAAAGCTTGGCAGCGAGCCCGTTTCGGTCTCATGGGACCAGAGAAGAAAGTACGTTTTCCGTTCCAGTGTATCTCGATTAATCTGATGGGTCCATTTCCACGTTCGACAAAGGGTAATACTATGCTTCTCGTAGTTTGCGACTGGTTCTCGAAATTTGTGTTGGTCAAGCCATTAAGGAGAGCTACTTCCAAAACCGTTTGTGAATTCCTTGAGAATGAGGTCTTCCTGTTGTTTCGAGTACCTCAGATTTGTATGATGGATAATGGGGCTCAATTTGTGAGTACCGAGTTTCGGGAACTCATGACCAAATACAAAGTTTCCCATGTGTGGAGAAACGCTAACTACCACCCCCAGGTAAATTTTGTCGAACGATATAATCACGTTATTGGAACTGCCATCAGATCCTATGTTAAAAACGATCATCGTACTTGGGATGCCGACATTCACAAAATAGCGCACGCTATTAGTACCGCGACTCATGAGGTTACAGGTTTTACTCCTTCATTTTTGAATTTAGGGCGTACCGTTTCAGTTAACGGAGATTATTACGGTCGTATCCGAGATTTTGCGGAGGAGGATATAACCCTTGATAATCGCGAAAGCGTTGCCCTCGATATGCGCAAACTAAACGACATTCATGAGGATGTGACCAAACGGTTACACGCAGCTTACCGAAAGAACGCCACCCATTACAACCTTAGGAAGCGACCCGTTCATTTTAAGATGGGTGACATTGTATAGCGTCGAAATTTTATACTTTCGGATGCTTCGAAACAACGAAGCAGCAAATTAGCACCCAAATACATTAAGTGTAAAATTCGCGAGGTGACTGGTCCCCTTACATATCGTTTAGTGAACGAGCGCGGTAAAGATGTGGGCGTCTTTCACGCTAAAAATCTCAAGCAGCATCCTTAGGACGATCTTGGTGAGCGTGACAGAGGGTGAATAAATCTTACAATGGGCGGTTGGTTGGAGTTATGTATGTTCGCTATTGGTTCATTAACATCTGGAATCAAAACATTACAAGGGCGGTTGAATGGAGTTAATGTTTGTTCGCTTACTGGTTCGATAACATCTTGAATTAGGAAATCAGTTAATGTTTGTTCATTTTTTTTGGTTCGATAACATCTTGAATCAAAACATTACAATGGGCGGTTGGTTGGGTAATGTTGTAACTTTAAGGTTCAATAACATCATAAATCATTTTATAATTTTATTTTTTATATCTAAGTATCATAACATCTAGATACTAGTTATTCCATCTATCTCAACTGATAGTAGCTTTGCTTTAGCCGTGGTAGGTTTCTCTGTTGGTTAATTAGTTTAACTGAATTCATATTCATATTCTTGTTCTTTTTTATGTATTTCTTTCTAGGTGTTAAGGACTATGAGTGCCTTACACTAGAACATTAGGTTAAGTTCGGAAGGAGCCTTTGGCGCTTTTTGACCAACTAACTCGAATGGGTCCTATGAGAGCCATTCATTATTGACAGTCTAGAGTTTTCACTAGCTGTTCAAGTCTTTTGTTGCAGGTTCAATGCGGGCTGCACGTCATTATTATAGATATTTTATCTATAAGATCTATAAATTTATGGGTTTTGGTAGCGACTATTCGCTCTCCCTTTGGGTCCACGCTTTTGCGGTTTTGTAGGTGACGTTTCGTCACTATGTTTGGTACCCTTGTGTTTCTTTAATTTTGGAATTCGTTTTTTTTTCTTTCATGCGAAGTATTCCACTTACCTACCATGCGCTATCGTAAAGCTTACTTCACTTCAGTCCTTTTCAGTTCCTTTTATCTAACCAGGTTCTCTGAGCTTTTTTCTTGTTTTGAGATCTTGGCCCGGTCAAATCGCTTAGGGGGGGGGGACGAATTTTTGCTTTCATTCGTTCATAATATTTTTTGAATTATTGGTACCTCTCCCGCCACCTAGTTTGTAGCGGGCGAACTGGAAAATGGATAAATTGCGAACTGAAAGAAAAAGATAAGAGGTTCCATCGGCGCAATAATTCATTCTGGTCTGAACGTTGAGATCGCCAAGAGTGTTTATCTGTGTTCCTCAGGGTAGTGATTGTGTTGGTACATTGTGTTTTTTGGATTAATCCACCAATCTACATTCGTCTGAAGGTTCCCAGCCTCTGTATTCTTGTGGGATCGTAAAACGTCCAGTTTCATCGTTTTGGAAGGACACCATTTGGAAAACTCGGCAAGTATTCTTTTATTTTGTTATTGCTTATTACCGTATACTATTTTTGTCAATTATTATATTATTTCGTATAATAATTTATTTCGATTTGCCATTAATTTGGGAAATTAGTTATAACGATATCACATTTGTTGGACACCATCTTGGCGGTGATTTGTGCCAGGCCGTTATCAGTGGAAGTGTATTGCTGGTATCTTTTATCCACAGGGTCGGCTTTGGAATATTTCATAATTATTAAAAACATTTCGTTTCCTCTTCTGAGCGATTTCCATCGATTTGTCTATCTTTTACAAATCACTACCTTGGTAGTGATTTATAATTTATTTTTACCTACTCTTTCATTGTCCAGGCGGGTTGTCCTTTGCTTTCCTGAGGGCTTTCACCTGGTAAGATCTTACGACCCTTGCTACCGCTACAACGATTTGGTCCAGACAAACATCAGGGCATCACATTGTTTTTCTACGTGATCGAGGGGAGGTCCCGAGCTGTCTTCTCATTAGAGACAGGGAAGGGGCTAATCTCTTATCACTCGATGCATACCAACATAGAGAACAAGCAGGTTTCAGAAGAGAACGAATGCAATATCCCAATATACTTGGCATTCAAGAATTTTATAAAACATTCGATTCAGTGGAGACAATTGTCTTCCTTTCAGCCCTGCAGAATATACGACAACTCCACAATAAGTGTACAGCTAGTACATAAAAATACTCATAAAATAAAAATGGAAATAGGTATAACACAAGCAGATACCACCTCTCCAAAGTTATTCACCTTATGCTTAGAGGATGTATTTAAAAAAGTTAATTGGAATGACAAGGGACTGAACGTAGACGTAAATAAGCCAAACCACTTGATATTTGCCGATGATAAATTGCTCATCTCCAAAAATGTGGAGGATTTGTGGCAAAATAGGACTAGCAATTAACAAACATATATTTTTGGATAAACTACGAAGAAGAAATAACTAGCAGCATTCTAATGAGATGGGCAGCGTTTGGATGCTGCTGGAGTGTTCTAAAGAGTGAAATGGACCAGATGGACCAAAATCAAAATATACTTCCTGTGCTTGCGTATGGATCAAAAATATGGACCCTGATAAAAAAAACACGAAGTCAAAACAAATAGTAACACAAAGGGGGCAATGTTGGGAGTCATAAAGATCCATAAAACAAAGGAGCGAATAAGAGCAACCACTCAGGTCAAAGATGTTGGAGAAGCTATCTTAAAGAACAAATAGAGAAGGACTGGGCAAATATCCAGGACACAGGACAATAGGTGAACCAAAACACAATAATACAATGGAGACCCTGAATTGGAAGAAGATTCAAGGGAAGACCACCAATGCACTGGACGGAGCGATAAAAAGAACTGCGGAGTGCTGTCCGAAAATGGACAGCTTAAGAAGAAACGTAGTACATCCAAGATGAATTGATATAGGAATAGTTAGATAAATAAATAAAGTGATGTGTCTGTACCCTGTTTTATTGTTATGATGGAAATTCATTAATTGACACAGGAATACTACGAAGCCCGGAGATGGTCAAGAAATTTTAGACTGCACCCGGAGTCGAACCGTGAAACCTTAAATTAGCAATTAACCTTGCTAACATTCAGGCCATTTTATTTAATTAGCAAAAATTAAATTCATATTATGTAGGTAGTATCACAAGACAACCAGCAGAATGCAATAGTGGAAGCCATAATCAACAACATTAATTTGTAATATATTAAGTTCAAATTCCATGCGTGCTGGTGAGTTTAATGGGCACAGCTGTTAAAAGTGCTTCTGTTAAAGCATCATAACATAGTATATAGTATAATATGTACATATTAACTTATTAATTAAGTTAAATATTCTACTATATACTACATGTTCTTATTATAAACAACACATTACGATATGTGTTTTCATGTGTTACACACACTAATTTCATGTGTACATTTTTCAAAGTAATTTTAGTCCATTCGTCCTGTTCTTAAATTTTTTGAAAGTTATCTACTCCCGCCACCCTATCAAGCTTTGATATACAGCTTTATTTACAGTACATATTTATATAAGAAGTTTCTATAATATTTGCAAAATAATACATTTTTTAAACAATTTCGAGTAGTTAGACAGAAACAGTTAGAGATATCAAAATTCCATTTCGTAAGTATATTATTTGTTTTTGTTAAGAACGTAAAACTACGAATACATAAAATGTTAGAAAAATGAGCGTTACCAGTGATCGATATTGAATAATAGAGTAAACTTTCAACGTACAAATCTCTGCTTTTGTATTATAATATGGAACATTCAATATTATTTTTAGCATATTATTATTCCTATTAAAATACCATTTTCAACTACATAAGGTATATCACATTTGTTATACTTCCGCTTCATTGAATTTCAAATATTTAATTTTTTTATTGCAAAATTTTACAAATTTTGTTCAATGTAGCGTAAAAAAAACTAACAGGAACTGAATTGTCTCAGTATGAGAAGAACCATTTGTAAGTGGTAAATCTGATATAGCCTTAACCATGTCATCATAGTCTTTTCGCAAATTGGCGTCTTACTATATTTTCTGTAAGAAAATCTGAAGAAGCCGTTAAAGTGGAAAAGCACCGGCACTTTAGAACGTTAAATTTTATAGTGCATTTCGAGAGGTAACCACGAGAGCTCGAGTATAACAGCTTTGTCTAGGAAATCATAAACATCTGCTTGATTACAGATTGGTCACCTATCGATCACGATGTTATTAAATAAGTAGTACATTTTCTCAACTCGATGGTATTTTAATAAAAAAATAAGTTACACAATAAAATTGTAATCAAAACGTTAATGCATTCGCTTTCAAGTAACCAATATCACAGCACAAATATTAAGTTACAATTAATTATATAAAGTGTAGATAAATTGAACGGTTACGGTTATGGATGATAGGATTTAGTAGACTATTGTAACATTTAAGTTACCCACGAATCTTAAGTGTTAGTTTACTGTTGGAAGCCACAATGCCATTAGACTAAGATTGAGACGATTATGTTTGGAACAAAGGTGTAATAATGTAAGTAAATACGTACTGCAAAATTTAAATTAATATTGTGTATCAGTACCTTAAAATTTTCCAATAACAAAATCGTGTTAAATTCATTGAACAAGAAAAAATAAAAATGAACTGCATTTTGTATAGAAGGAACTTAAAAATAAGCGACATAATAGTATTGAAAGAAAGTACATTTTTAATGGTGGATTTAGGTCTTCAGAACAAAGCTGGAAGCGATACGCCTCCGTAGATATTTTAGATTGAAAATGTCTTACATCCAACCATTTGCGAAATTCTTCGATTTTTAGTGCATTAATTGAGAAGAAACAAATTTAAGCTGGTGGCGTCCAAGTACTATTTTAAGCAACACCTTTGTGAATAAGGATACTCTGTATATGACCACACAATTAGAAACAATTTGTGTTAATAAGTGATGATTAAAAGCATCACTTCCGTCTCTAAATTTCTAAAATCCGCATCAAAGGGACGATGATAACTCGCATAAAAGTTTTAAGTGCACAAAATAAATTAAGGGTGAAATGCAAAAACTTGGCTTTTACAATTAACCACAATTTTTAATAAAAAAATTACTCACCAAAGTTAAAATTACCAAGCAATTTCCAGTAATTGCTAACATAAAAATGATGCAGTACAGCGGGATCTGAATTCTTCCCGATTCGTACCACTGAATATGGCCGGATTGTGTGGGCACATCACTTACATTTTGTTCACTTAAATTTCCCAATAAAAGAAAACTCACGTTCAAGTCCATTTCCATTTTTTTGATGTTATTTTTCGTTGTTCAGTCCATCCACCCAAATTTTCCTATTAAAAATAAAAATGTGCAATTAGCATTTCAAGCAATTAAGAAATCTTAAATGTAAACAATAAGAAAGATCAAAAATGTCTGTAATAATTGGAGGGACGAACATCCGCTCTCTTCCGAATAATTTATTTCATAAGATATAAATGGAACTAATTAGTTTTGGCAAAGATAATTGATTCGTTTGCATTTGCGATATAGTCATTATTTTTCATTCGTTCGTTGAAAAATTTTCACCCGAAAACTTTTCTACAACGTTAACAATAATAAAATAAATATGGTCGTAAGATTCAGACGAAAGTAATGTTATTTTTAGGATTATGGTCTCTTAAAAAAGTCTACCTTCTATTTTCAGTTTTGGAAGTCAAATTTCTACTTTCTTGAAGTAGGTAAAGTCGTGCTGAACATTCCGAATTACAATTATCGATTTTGAGTTAGGAGAATGTCGTTGTATAACAGACAACTGCAGTTTTTCAATGTTATCACTTAAATCAACAGGCGGAACGGTATCGCTTTAATTTTATTTTGCTCGAAAAGACTATTTAGAATTTCATTGGATGGAAAACAACAACAGTGAAAATTAAATATTACCGACAGGATTAAAAGTATACAAAAGTATTAGCATTTTTGGCCAAGTTCAAGTCGGTTTACAATTTTAAATTTGAATAGCATAATATCCACTTAAAATTATGGAAAATATGGACTTTTGCATGGATGAAAAGGAAACTAAGCAAATAACTTGGGAGTACAGACTTTCTATTTCGTTTGCTCAAAAAAGCTTCTATTGTTTACTGCTCCTACCGAAGGCACGTCCAATTAAGGCAGACAGTTTTTTGATGTTCAATAATTAAATAAATTTTTTTAGTAGATAGAGAGATATACCGCAGAAAATACGAAGTTAAAGCAAGGGCTTAGCATCGAGACCACTAACTTAATTTTTCCACTATTTAGCGTCTTTCGATAATAAAATTAAGCAGCCACTTTTGTGTATTTAAAGAATTATATAGTCTTGCATTATAAAGTTAGCTTTACATTTCATTTAACTGTTGGTTTCTCTAAATCTCTAGTTTGAATTTTAATATAGGCAAATATTGTCTGTAGTTGAACGGGCGTTGAATTATTAAATCCAAGATGTGTGAACTTGATTTTTATTACCTCCGTCAGGGAACGTGTAGGTTTTTTTATTGGCTAAATATTGTAAGACATTTCATTCACAATCAGTTAGTAATAGATCCATTCTTAAATTAGGTTGAAAAATAAGTTGTTATTAATTAGCTAACTTTCCAACCGGTTAGATCCAGAAGCTGGAACCTTCCTTCGGTCAATAATTGATTGATTACTGATTTATGATTGTGTTATGTTGATTACACACAAAACATCATTATTTATTCGCTATTTGATTTTTAAAACTAAACGATCGTTAATAAAATTATATACTACTTATTTTGGTTGACGCTTCATTACCGCCCAGGGCTACATAGCTGGCCTTAGTTAAAACGTCCAAACTAAGAAATTAGTTTTTGGGATAAAATTAACTTTATGTAAATTTTATAAGGCTATCTTCGTCATAATAGTATTTAATGCCTTATTTATAATATTTATATAATTGTATCCAATTTTTGTTAAATAAAATGAAAATGGAATTACTCCCGAACACCAATTAGTTAGTTAGGACGTTTTAACTAAAGATGGAATTATAGCGCATCTTGGCACTTCGCTCAATTCGCTCAGCAAACGTCAGCTATAAACTTGATCGAAGCCAAGATGAACTGACCATGGGCAGATATTTAATAGGGTGGTTTCCCGTTACTTTCCTCAAAGCCTGTAGATTGATCTTAGGATGTAAATCGTAACAGTATATCCGGTTTACTGCATTTTTCATGTACCTGTAGCGGTTCTAAAATTCGTCACGAGATATAGAAGTTCAGCGCTACATAAACTAATCGCCTCGGCAGCGCAGTTGTTTGAGCGAGCGTATTCACAGCTAATACGCCTGGATTTGAATCCAAGTTGAAGAACATATTTTTCAGCATACCACCTCGCTAAAAACCAATACGTATCTGAAGAGATGAGTATCAGGATGAAATATGATTAACATCGAGACTTCATCGTCATCCGGTGAGTTCGTTTTGAATTAATGGAATAGTGTTCAAAAATGAAACTTAAAAAGACAATTTTTTTAATACTATTTGATTCATTTATAGCGACATCTACACCTTTTCAACCAGTAATTCGGAAATCGTAAACTGTAATTCAGATTTATCAACTGATATTCAGAAATTGTCAACTGTAATTCAGATTTGTCAACTGATATTCGGAAAGCGTCAAATGAAATTCAGAAGCCGTGAAATAAAATTCAGAAAGTATTAAGTGGGTCTTATAGGAATAAGGCCTTATAAAAATCGAAAACAAATTATATTATATTATTATATTTTATTACGAGCTACCATATGATAGAGAAGTTGTGTTTTATGGAAAATTAAAAATGTGATTATTTACATTCAAGTATTTGGCGAAAAGACAATTGTAAGCCACAGAATTCGTGCTTTTTGAATTACACTTGTTATTTTTTTATTTACTTTTGACAGTTTTTGGATTTCATTTACAGTTGACGTTTTCTGAATAGCAGTTGACGCTTTCTGAATTACTGCTGGAAAAGGTGTAGTTGATCGGTTTAATTTTGTTTTACATTTTTTAGTTCTTTAGCAAAATTACAAATTATGCATTTTATAAAAGCTTAAGATTTGCGCCGTATGCTGCAATTTCTTTTTTTTATATCTTTCAAACATTTTTAGCTTTAAATAGCTATTTAGCAGTTAAAATAGCTGGTAGCCAGCTGATTATGCCAAAACCTAAACTTATTTTACTAATTTTCGTCCTTATTTTAATATTGTTATTCCAATTTTGTGTTTTATGTTCTCTTATCGAACACATTTCTTTCAATTTCCCCCTTATTTCTATTTATTCATTTTCACTACCACGTGTAATTTATTTTTACGTTCACATCTTCACTTTGATTTGCCTTTTTCATTCAATTTTTTGATTTTGATTTTTTCTAACAAAATTTTTGTTCTAATTTTAATTGTAATTTCAACTGTTATTTATTTTTGTGATTAAGCTTCAACTGATGATGGTATAATGGTACGGAAGCAACGATATTTCTTTATTATTAAAACTTTTTCACTTTTACGCTATGTTTTATTAACTTTTCGGTTTCGGCTTAAGAATCTATGCATTGGAACTGATAAAAATTATTATTTGGCATTTAAATTATAGCTTAATTTTTTTGAATTTATTATTACCTACCGACTCCATTGGGTTATCCAGTGGCTCCATTAATTAATTAATCCCGTTGCGTATAATATACGGGGTTAGAAAGTATCAAACCCCAGTAAGCACCAATGAATGATATAAATGTGATTAATTTTGGTGTTCGTTTAAATGTCGCTCTTTGGCTATGACCAGGCTCGATGTTTGGAAGAAACGCTTTGCTCGTTTTTTTGTGTACCCGAGTTTAGTTTATAACGATCGATCTTCGAATATTTTGCTTTGTAGGAAATATCTTCGAGATAATGGCAATTGCATCTTTAACTTATAAGTGAAACAATCGAACCTTTATACAAATTATTATTATTTAAAAATGTTTAAAAATTGCGATTGTATCTTGACTCAGCGAGTGAGACAATAAAAGGACGTCCACACCTTGGGGGGAGGGGGCTTGGACAAATGTGACGTCCGCGTAAAAATCCCATTTTTGGGATTTCTAAGAAAATTGTATTTGAATATTTTTAAAAGCTTACAAAATAAATGTTTTCTAAATTCTTAAAATTTCAATTTTTATTACAGCCATAAAAATTTTTTAAAAATAATTAATAGGCTATTTAGTTGAACATGTCAAGTTCGATTTTAGACAAAATTTAGAGGTCTTTGATTTGTGGCCAACTGTGACAGAGGGCTGTTGAAACGTCCGAAAAATTGCGGACGCCCTTTTGTACAAAAAAAGTAGTGTGGGATATGGTTATTATATCGAAAATTATTTTTAACCCCCTACTGTTAAAATTATATATGGGTTACTCCGTGTCATTTTTATTGTACCATGTAATTTAATTATGATAACTTAAAAATAGATACATATTTTTTGTAATTTAGGAACCAATCGAGTGTAATATCATGGTCCCCCCATGACATTTTATTGCCATAATAATTAAAAAAAAATTATGACCCCCCCCTCCCCGAGTTGACGGAGGATTTAGAAAAATGCACATAGTATGATGTAATGGCGCAATAGTTAAACTGTGAACCCAATGGTCTGAGTTCGAATCGCAGCTACTTTAGAATTATTTGTGCCGTGGTTCGGATTATACGTAAAACTATATACCCTATTATGTACAAGCATGTACACTCTGTAAATGACACTGTAGAATTCCTTAATGTGGGTGTATCCCTAAATAAAGTGGTTTATATCTGTAAATACCTTAAAAATATTGCAATAAATTTGTAGCTCAATTATTTTCCGTTATTACACCCCCCTCCCCTCACGAACTTAGGATAGATCCACTCGTGCTATGTATAGCGAGAAGTGTAGAAAAATATCAATAGACACTTAGTTTTAAGTTGTTATTCCATTACTAGAATAATAGGCTATTATAATTATACATATTTGAACTGAACGTGTGATTGCTATGGTTGTGCTGTGCTATTAACAAATCAATTTAGACCATTATATATTTGGATCATATTTCATAAGAAATAAAGATAGTTTTACGTTGACACGGAGTAAACCCTATCGAATTTAAATGGTAGGGGGATGAAAATTATTTTCCATACCATTAACATTATCGTACACTAATTTCCGAGATTTTAAAATTTTTTTATCAATAACTCGTCCTGCATTTAAAAAATACGAACCGAAAAGTTCATAAAACCATATTTATGGTCAATTGAAAAGTTTATTTCTTCTGGTATTGGTGAATAATGAAGATGGAAAAGTTATATTTTTAAGGGTACCTACTCTTTTTTAATTGTTTTACGTCGATTCGATCGGCGGCCCATAAAAATTCGTCCAGACCCCATATAAGCGGAATCGTTCTAGTGTAGATTCGCTATAGGGGATACATTTTAATATAGAATGAATAATTCGGGAATAGCTGATGTACGAACTTACGACACTGTTAGGTTCACAGTTCAACTCTTTGGCCTCAAGATGGGAATCTGGAATAGAAGCCTTTTCTTGGAATGCTCCCAGGAATGAGAGTTAATTGATAGTGCAAGAGTGCTCCCGTTAGTAGTAAAAAATATCTCCTTTCATTTTGATCAACGGGAGCTTTCTAGCACTAGCTATTTACATTCAAAAAGTAATCCAGGAAAACTCTGCTATTCCAGTTTTACAGGATGTCGTCATAATATACATAGAATCACTGCCCAAAAATATATAATAAAATCTAAAATCTAAAAATGAAGTTTCGTTTAGTATTGTAATGTTGAACTTTGAATTTAAATCTCCCGCCGTCATCCTACAAATCTCAACATCCGGAAATTCAAATACCATCGTTCTAAGCCTGCGATCTGTCTAGCAACCCACACGTTGTAAATACCCTACCGTAGTACACCTCAGTTCTTTCATTGAACAGGAAAGCCCGGTTCGTGAAGATTGCATTACCTCTAAAACATAATTAGCCTACTTACTTCATACACAGTGATTCAAAGAAAGATGCCCTGTTGTTCGATGCAGAATGTGAACGAAGTTCACATTCTCAAACCCGATTGACTAAATAAAACATTAAAACACCCAATTTTGTACTCAGATTTTTATTTATTATTTATTTAAAAAAAAAATAAAAAAAATTTCACGGGAAGGATCAACAAGCCAAAATAGCAATGAAAGTTATCTCTTATTGATATTAAACCAAGTGAACACAACTCATTATTGAGTGGATTTTGATATTTGTAATAATTTGTTCATATTTATTGGTAATTCATTCATCATTTCTGATAATAAGGTCAGTGGTAATTCATATTAATAATAAAACACATCAACTTCTCTTAGAGAATATTCTACAGTCTAAATTGTGACTGCGAATTAAAAATCATACCTTTGATCCACCTTTTGAGATCAGTAAATATTAATTATAATCATTTTGAATTTAGATTCTCTTTTTGAGAATGTTTGTTTATTGTTATCAGTCAAATTACGACTGGAATTAGCTGGCTCGCAAGTCGGGCTCATTTACGCCTTCGACTTCAATGCAAGTAAGTTGGACTAATTACGTCTACAACTTTTATACCTGTAAATCGGGCTCAAATACGCCTACGACTTAAATATTAGTATTAGTCTAATTACGACTAATCTAATTTATAAACTGAAAGAAACCATAAAATCTGTTTAGAATACCTGTAAAATTACACCTTAGTATAACAAAGCTCTCCCTCATCGAATAAAGCAACACCTCCAAGCTCCACACAATGTTCAAGGGTGGGGGGGGGGGTGAAATATGACCACTTTATAACAAACGTACATTTCTACTAATACTTCTATGCTCATATCTCCTGACAGGAAGTTACACAAATCACATTCCGGCCTCTGGCTTGTCGAGAAATTTTCGCGGCTGTGATTTGCTGATATAGACTATACTTATTTACACTCATACAATGAGCTTGTAAATATTACCATACCTCAAGGAAAGGACCCTGTTATACCGACATACTTTCAATACCTTGTTTACCTAGTCGAGACGATATCCGTCCTCATATAAATTACCAAACCTTTAATATAGACATAAAAAATACCAATAATAAAATACAGTCAACTCGCGTTATAACGAAGTTCGATATAACGAAAATCTCGATATAAAGAAAGAAACTGCCAGTCCCTTGAAAATCTCGCGTTATAACGAAAACTTAAATGGGTTTTGGTCCCCTCGATATAACGACGTTTTTTTGGCCCAAGTCTAATAATATTTGTTAATGCAATGTCTTTTATATGCTCAATCAAAACCCTTGTTATGCTATTTCTGCATTATCAAAGTAACAGACCGACTTGAAGAAATATAACGAACTTTCGATATAACGAACTATTTTCCCGGTCCCTTGAAATTCGTTATAACGCGAGTTGACTATATGTGTAGAACACATGTAACCAAATATTGACCACCTCAACATTTACCTTGTTAAATCATAACCACATATAACCACAGTCCTTTATAATCATTAATTTTGAATTAACCACCAATAAACATAACAACTTAAACTACATTATTACCTGAAGCAATGCCAAACCTTTCGGAAACACCCTGTATATTATGTAACCACGATGATTGAAGTATTTTGAACCGACACTAAATACATGTCAGCCACTTTTGAACCACCCTGTATATGATACCAATAATATCGGAATCACCCTGTATATTGTAATTGAATATTTTGATTGAATTATTATTGACGATATTTTTATGAAACATGCAAGATATTATTATTAATTTATTAATAGAATAAACAAATCGGATTCTTTGAAGTACTGCGTATAAATTCAAAATAAATTTACCACGTGTGCAATCGCTTTCTGGAATTATCAGAAATCGCATCAAATTACGATCATCCATCATTATAATGGTTTATTGATTAAAAATCTAACTTGGTATTTTAAAGACCTCATTGAATAAAGCAATATTTATATCATCTTAGCAAAATCATCGATAATTCCAATAAGTGTAACCTCGTGGTAATTTATTTCACAAAAAATATCATAAATAATTAAAATTTGTTACTCACACGTACACTAGTTAATTTGTAGAATATTCGTCTATATTCTCTTTTTATAAGAATTTTATCTTGATGAAATTTAACAATAAAATTTGCTTTGTTACTAAGCACCGGTATTAGACTTCGAACCCTCAAACCGTATCTGTCCTCGATCTTAAGATGGTTGCCGCGTCTTTTCTACTCACCCCCAACCCTTAACTGGTCTGCTTTCTATTTTTTTTTCTGTCGACTCATCCCTTGTTGATCTTAAAAGATCAACATTCTGTCTCTTTCTTTTCCTGTTTGTACCTTGTTTATAATTTTATGTTTGAATTTTAAAAAGACCGCGCTAATTTTATAAAAAAATTGGGGGGGAATCAACTATTGTTGACCACCCCAAATAAATTTAAAATTTTTCTATAGCAAAGAGGAAGGTTTATAGTGTATAATTTATATAATTTCATGGGCGAATGTATATATAAAATTTTGAGAAAAATCAATTTGAAAATAGCTAAATTTTACACGTAAAATGCATGTTTAGGCGACGCCCATAACCGAGGTTATAAATATAAGGTACGATCGCACGGCCAGGAGCGCATTTGTCAGTCGACTCCCGTGCGTATAACATAGTAGGAATTATGAGTGCACAAGATTGTTTCGAAAAATATTTTAAGAATAAGGTCTCTAAATAAACATAAACAACTATGGGGAAAACCTAGGCCCTTCGGGGCTTGGCGCTAATTACTTTTTTGGGTGGATCTGGCACGGCCAGAACTGTGCGCATCAAAAAACCTTCCCTACGCATCTCCGGGGCCCCGGGCGGTTTTTCATGGAGTGAGCCGCTCCGCGGCGGATGCTAAACATACGAGAAGCGCCATAAATCAAGAAAACCGGGATGAAAGAAACCGGGACCTTAAACCCCCAAAAAATCGCGTAAAAACAAAAAATAATCGATGTTACAGGTACGAGAGACGTGGTGCTTTTGCCGGTGCGAAATACTCTAAGTGTTAGGGTCATTAAAACTGCACGGACTGTCAACAAAATGAGCGATGCGCGGAATCTCGTTAGATTTTACCACTGAATCTTGTTAAATTAGCTAACTTCAAAATCGATTTACTCAAAATTTTGATTATATCTTCGCTTGTGAAAATTATGTCAGTATACTATATAAACCTTCCTCTTTGCAATAGGAAATTTTCAATTTATTTGGAGTGGTCAACAATAGTTGATTCGACCCAAAAATTGAAATGAAATATTACAGTATTATTGTATTTTTAATCAAATAATAAAATTTACTTCATTAAATATACAGTGTTCTTTTATTTAAAACGGTTTGGTTCCATATAAAAATTTTAAATTGGGTTTGGTATATTACTCAATAAGGATCCAACCAACATGTTTTTATTTCCTAGGTGAATTTGTCTTTCATAAATTTAGGAACTATAGATCGACATTATTTAATGCTAAATGTGTTAAAAGTTTTGTTAAAAATAATATAAATATCAATTAATAAAGAAAGATCTATAAGAATTTTTACACGCCATTTTCTCAGTTTGAAGTTGGTGTGGGTTGGATCCTTATTGCGTAACACCGTAACACCATTCAATTGATCTCTGCGACGGTCGGATGACTGTTGGGCTTCTTTTTCTTCTTTCTTAGTATAGGTCTATAACCTGTTCTTTAACTATTTTACTCCATTAGTTCTATGAGCTGACGGCGGTCATTGCCTGAAAGTTAGCGCGATCAACTGCTAGCGTAGGGTTTCCCGGTTCGATTCCGGGTCTAAACGATAAATTTTCCTGACCGCCTCCGTGCCTCGGATTTGTCTTCATGACAACAAAAAACAAGGTAACTGGCACATCGAGGGCTAGCTTAGTTATCTACCTAAGATGTAAAAACCAAGTATTCTCACAGAACCAATTTGAACAGATAAACGGATCTTAAGTAAGTTAAAGAAGAAGAAGTTCTATGAGCAACATTTGGTTTTTACATCTTAAGTAGCTTGCTAGACTGGCCTTCGATATACCCGTACCCTGTTTTTATTGTTATAATGACAAATCATCAACAGCAGGGGACCGACGGTTTTACGTGGTCTCCGAAGCACGGAGATGGCCAAGAAAAGGTAAGGTGCACCCAGAGTCGAACCGAGCGAGCAACCTTGCATTAGCAGTTGATCTCGATAACATTGAGACCATGATCATCGTCATGGTATTGGCCTTACGACAGTAAATTAATCACTACCACTACTTTTTGTCTGAATTTCTTTGTTACTAATTTGTCATATGCTTCTTCTTCTTGGCCATGTCTCACTGAACAACGTTGCCACGAGTTGTCATCTGACTTTCCGACGGAGCATTATGAATGGTGTAAAGTATTAATCTGTGTATTAAAGCTAGAGTACTATCCCGCTACGACCAAAACTTGAACAATACACAATCACCTACTTAAGAAGCTCAGTCTCAACTGCGAATCGCCTTTAAAATCAACCTGTAAAGCTTTCCCAGTAGCAACTATTAATGGATGCCATCTTCGTCGTTACCAGAGCCATTATAAGGAAGGTTTATAAATTTGGAATGAAAGAGGATTGTGACATTAATGACGTCATCCGTGAAAGGATCCACTGCTGACTGCTCTTTCTTCGGTGCATAAATATCTTTGATGTTGATGTCTTTGAAATTTTTGCAGTGTTTATGCTTGCTTACGAAAGTATGAAACAACTATTGATATTTTTCTAATTTAAACACATTATATTAGCCTTAATTAATCTATTTGTGTGTCTGTAACGCTAAATTGATCTGTCCTCCCAGTGCGGCCTGCAGGCCGCACAACCAAGGCAACACGTTCTAGTATAGATAATATATTCAAGTTGATACAAATGCTTGGACGTGGATAACCTTTTCGTGCAAATTATACGAAGTTCTCTGGTTCTTTAGCTTACGTTCACATTTTCCTTCAGAATAAAGTTATTGTCGGCCAAGCCGCTTTTTAATATCGAAATTAAGCGAATAGTGCCACGGCTCTCTTGACACTCTCATATATCGTACATTATATTTTATAGCATGAAAAAAGTGAACTATAACTTCCGGCTATACCGAAAATACTTATTTATATAATGTTATAGCTTTGTCTTAAAAATGTGCTACAAGGACACAATTTATTATTATGGTCAACGCTATAAATTTTTAACAAACACAACAATTCCCATTTTCACGATCATTTAGCAAAATTTGAAGTAGCGACTTGAATTCGACGATCAGTTAAGTATTAGAATATTTTTAGAAATTTGAAAATGTAAATCAATCTTTCACTTTAATAAACCTCTCATATGACTCAAAAGAGGCATTTACTAATGACTCTCTCAATTACTCCATAATTTAAGGCTTCTTATGGGATGTCAAGAGAATACATCCTTGCATGCAGCAACCTGGGTTAGCAAGTGAAAGTGATAAAATTTATTAATTACTAACCACGTCTCTTAATTAAGTAATTATACAGCAAACAAGATGCGACTAAATAATCGTTTTCGTGCAATGTCACTCTTAATTTGTCATTTTAACATTTATTACATGCGTTTGTCTCTATTCTTAAGCACAAACGAATTAATCACAATACGTCGACCGTCATCCCCTATAGCCCATACTATCTTCTTAATCCTCTTATTCATCCGGAGTTTTAAAAATTTATCTGTGATTAATTAGATTCAAAATCAAATCACTTAGTAATTTTCACTTTCCTCTGGGGACTTTTTATTTTTTTAAATAGTAAATCCTAAAAGCATTTCAATGCTTTCTACAAAAGTGGCGTGCGAGTTGGTGAATACGTTTAAAGAAATAAAACAATTTGTGATGTGATGGGTGGGTGTCCCATCACAGTCAATTTAATTGAACTTCGAAATCGGAAAAGATATAAAAATAGAAGAGTTAATTTTTTATTCAGCAAAAAAAAATCTAGAACGAAAACGATATTGAACGAAAAGTGAAAATGTGAAATTCAATTTTCCTTTTTATTGTTAAATAATAATTACGCGTTAATGCCAAACGAAGTGTTTGGAACTTTTATAACTTTGTGACAGAAGTTAAAATTTCTTGAGATCATTAAATTTAAACCTTTTCCTTTGGGTTTTATGTGTCTCTCATGTTTCCAACTTTTACTTGACCTAACTTTGAAACAGATACGGATCGTGTTATAAAGATTTTGTCAGTTGAAAGCGACCGTTTTCGTTAATTAAGTAAATTTATACATACATTCCTGTTATTTCGTTTAGAACACATCAATATAGATTTAATATATTTGAAACGAGACCAATTTGTTTAACACGGGCGGCGTCATCATATAAACTACTGCGCTTTCAAAGGGAAAAAATTAAATGTTTTTTTAAAGCCAGAAATCAAAGAAGAACAAAGGGTGGAAGATACGCCACGACAAAAGCATTTTTAAGTAAAACAACCCACGTCGATTATATTTTGGAAGCATTCGCAAAGGGGCTGAATTGATTGGTTTTCAAACTCGAATTAACGTTATCCACATTTTTTCTTAAATAACAATTCACACGAAATAAAATCAAAAAATATTTTATTTGACTTTATTTCTTTTATATGAAATATCACAACTGAAAATCTCAAAAACGCAAAACCCACACAACTTTTTCTAAGCTCGAAGCTTTTATAAGATCCAATAATGTCACACGTAATTTTGTATTCTATGGTCTATAAAACCATATTTATGTATAAAAAGAATAAAAATGTTGGAGAATATCGCGTATTGATATCTTCGACGGCTTAATAACAATCGGCACGAATTCAATTTTCTTTTACCTACAACAATCACGAACGCTACAAAAATTATTTTTAGCGATTTTTTGCTGCCACGTTTAAATTTATTTTATGGTCGCAGGTACTCATCACAACAATAAAAAAATTAAAACACAAATTTAACAAACCGCCATGGTTAACAAAGCAGAATTTAATGCTATTGTATAATTTGGCAATTGTGTTTTTATTGTAACCGAATTTAAAATAAAAAATTAACGCTTTTCAGCGAATTAAACGCCAAATGTATTTTTTTGTGTCAAGTATAACCACTGAATTTAAAATATTAGGGATACTATAAATAGACTCGAGAATAATTTTTTAAAGAATAAATAAAATTGATTTTTATAATTTTTCGAGATACACTTCAGCATTCCCTCATCAATCATCAGCGATTGGTTTACAATGAACCCATCAACAAGTTTTCTTGGATACGAAGGAGGCCCCCGCCAAAGAAATTAACACAACAAAAATTACAAAGCATACAAGGTGACGAATATCGTAAGGCCCAACGTTGGGCGCCAAATTACCCGCTGATGCTTAGTAGCAATTTATTGGTAGGTATAAGGTATACTTTAATTTTGTTTTAAATCTGTTTTATATTCAAATTAAATTCAATTGCATTTTAATGTAATAAATTTATAAACTTTATTTTGTTCAGCCCGTGCTATTATTTAACAAATGCTAACATGGGACGAAATTTACCTCCTTCGTCTTTATTTATCTTTTCAGATAAGATTTTAGTATTTAATTTATAGTAACTTCATATCTTATTAAAAACTTTTCTCTTCCGCTTGGCTAACTCAATTAATTTAAGTATTTTCTTACTATTTTCCTTTATACTAATTTCTAAATTTCGTTCGGTTCACATTTTACTTTATGTACATTTTTTTAAATAATCCTTTATTTTACTCAATTAGGTATATGATTAGTTCGTTTACATGGCACGAATCAATTTCGCCACAACTTTCAACTTATTTTTTAAATTAAATTCTTACATCTAGTCTGTCAAGTCTATACAATAAAATCTCAGGTTGTAACTCTGTTTGTCTGCTATTTCGTCCTTTACTAAAAGGTCTATAGTAGTGATTCTTAAACTTTTTTGTTCACGGAATCCTTTTAGTTATAACATTTAAAACTTTGCAGAACCTTTGGAGCTATAGAAATACCCAAAACAATTAGAGAAGGTTCAATTATTTCTTTATTACAATATTTCATTTGGCTTAATATCTGACAACTGGGTTGTTCTAGTGCGTGATTGTGATAGTTGTGCGACTGGATCGTTTTTAGGTTGATAACTAAAAAATTTAATTTGGGCTTTATGGTATATCTGACATAGATCTCAGCAGCGACGTAGCGCAATGAAAATGTCGGTGATCGCTACATTATGGAACGTCAAGCAAGGTTGCTAGCGGTATGCACTTGGATGGGTGACCAATTTAAAAACAACGCCGCTGTTCACTGCTCTCCTACCAACCCGCACTTGGCTAGGGTGGTAATGTATGGTCATGCCCTCCCCTTCATCCAGGACTAGATAAATCACAGTTGCAAGGAAGTAAAATAAGAACTCTACTATAGCAATAAAGTATGTGGTTTGAGAGAGAGGCCGATACTCAGGATTGGACGGTGTAAGGCTGCAGAAGAAGATAATACCACTAAGCTCTAGTGTGTGATTACCATGGCTGTGCGTCCTAAAGGCCACACTGTAACTCTTTTAGCTGGTTAAGTAAGAAACAATAGAATTTGGATTTTCTAGATAAGAAGTTAATTGGATTCGATACATAAGGTAATTTATTGGGTACAGGATTTTCATCTGTCTGCCACTGCGTCAAGTTGTTTTGGTCGATTCGCTAATCCGACGAATGGCAGCAGTTACGTACGGAACGTACAAAGACATACGGACTGCACATCTCGATAACTCGGGATATTCTTCGCCTAATTCTTGAGGGTTTTGCCATTCCAGCTAATGTAGTTTAACGAGAGGAAACGACTCGAGTAAGATTCATTGCTCTAACTGGCGTATTTACAGAGTTATAAGCGTTCAAAGTTGTCAAGATTAAAATTCGTTGTTCTTATTTAATCTAATGTACCTTGACGGTTTTCTAACTTAGTCTAATGGTTCTTGAGGGTTTTGCCACTTGATTTTATGTAGTTTAACGAGAGGAAGCGACTCGAGCAAGATTCATTGCTCTAGCTGGCGTATTTACACAAATAACTCCATATACTTCAGCTCCAATTTTGCGCTTTTTTAATTAAGGATGTGGCAAATCCTGATTATAGAGGTCTATAAATTGTTAAGATGATCGGCATGCCAAAAAATATAATATTTTTATTTTCTTAGTTTCTAAGGGTTACAGTTGAGATTCAAGGCCGAAGGCTGGAGCTGATAATTATGGTGACCACATACCGTCAGTATCGCAACTCTTGGATACCATTGGAGCTACAAAAAATTTTTTAAAATAAAGAGGGTTAGATTATTTTTTTATAGTACAGGTAACCCTCGCACAACACGGTTAATTCGTTCCGTGCAATATCGAAACGTGTTAAGCAAAACCAAGAAGTAATGCAAATCAGAGGTTCCGTTCCGTGTTTTATCAAAACCGTGTTCTACAAGTCCGCGTGTTCTATCGAAACTGCATTAAGTTTAACGTAGAAGTAATGGGAAATGCATTCAGTGTAATATCGAAACTGTCTTTTAATGCCTAACATAATAAACAATACCAAGTTTGCACAATTGTTGCAGATTTTCTTGAAAACCACTGCTCCGATTTTGATGGAACTTTGACTGTTATTTTAATATTGATTTCAGGAGTAACATGGGCTCATAATTAAATAAAACGATTACATTTTTTCGTTCTCTCGCTGACGTCGTAACTTTTTTTAGATGCGTTACAGGTAAGATGATACATGATAACATGTGATAACGCTGTTATAATATGTCCACTATAATAAGTAAAGTACCGAGATACTGGAGATTTATACTAATGCTGGTTTCTTAGAAGTGCAATATCGAAACCGTGTAAGAAGTTGTCGCAAAATTTACTGCGTGTACTATCGAAACCGTGTACTCATAGTCCCGTGCTATACGAGGGTTACCTGTATATCATTTATCGTAATATCTAACACATAGAAGTTCTAGTGCGTGATTGTAATGGTTGTGCGGCCTGAAGGCCGCACTGGACTGTTTTAAATTTGATAACTAAGAAATCAGCCAATCAGAAGTGTCTTAAGGAGTTACAGAATTTGGACTGTATATTATGTGACTGAGAAGGGGTGTAAGGACATTAGTGGTTCGTATTTCTTTTCATATCTTTTTGGCGGGACTCTTAGTTTTTTCGCGAGGCCGAAGGCACAGCTAATTAAAGCTTATCTTATTAATTTATCAGTTATGTGGCGAATGCCTTGAATTGCCTGTCGTTCGTGCAATCTTCGGCAAGCTAATGGCCGTTCTTTTTTATTTAAGACATAAATTTTCTTTAGAAAATATAAATAATGAAAATTACGCAAAAACGCCCATCTTTGATTGATGGCTGAATTTATTACAAATGTAAACTAACAACAAACTATAGATACTAAAGTTGTGTAGCCAATGGTCGAGCATTTTTGAAGGGATTTCAAATGTAACAAAGTTTTGTTATCAAAGTTTGTTAGAAATCCATCGGGATTTGGTACACGGATTATTCTTCCATACCGACTTCTATTGGGGAAGTGGAAGAAAGAATTACGCGATAACTGACAGGTTAACAATATTAAAATAAAGAAATTATACAGCCCTTTTTGCCTTTCCGCATGTAAGTGTGGAGTAACAAGGTCTGCCGGAGCTCCTTCATCTTTTAAATTTCCAATGCAGGTTGAGTGTAACCAACATAATACAAAATAACTGTTTTTATGATTCCTGCTTTCCATTGTAACGGATAAGAATTAAAATAGTATTCTTCGAAAAAAAATTGATTTTTTTGAACACTTGATTTTTTATTTACTTATTTTATTTACCATGTTATTTCCCTATTTTCAGATTTATGACTGGCCACCCAGTATAATATTATTTATTAAATGAAAGTCAAAACGTACTTAAAGTACGTAGGCGTACTGTTTGAAAAAAGCCAAATTAAGACGCATGTTACTTTTGCATATATAATCAAAGCTTAAGTACAAAGCGATGAGGAGGTAGCACCATCTGTATAGTGTGAAAACGTAAGAAAATTCATCTCCGCAGATACACACTGGTCAAGCGATACCAATATCGGAAAACGGAGAGCTTCGACGAAGCACTGATGATTGGCCTGACATCTTCTTCATCTCATGTAGATTTAGCTTTGGTTAATTGGAGCTTACTTGAATTCTCTAAAAATTGCGAAACGTGTAGGGCTAAACCATAATTAAAGTTAATTAAAGATGGAAAGAAGGCAGGAGAGGTGGTAGTTTTTTTGTCGCCGCGCCGTCGTAATTAAATTTACAAAAATTTCTCTCCCAGGGGTCGTTAGTAGGGTCAACGATGGAAACGATAGAATTTTGATTATTAATTTTCGTTTATTCGTGTGGAGGCGCTAGCACTGACATTGACGATGATTGAAACGTTAATTTTAACCTCTCTAAGGGCCGATTGCATCAAGCCCATTTAAGGCTTTAATAACGATTTAGTCTAAAGGTCTGTTAAATATTGCGATTTAACTTAAAAATTCGTTGCACCAATGTAATTTATTTAGTTTAACTGACTCGTAAATCTACGCTTAAATTAACGTCAAATAATTTATGGAATTGATATTAACAGGCTCATAATAAAGAGACTATTAGCACTTTATAGACTGATTTTAATTGAGGTTGGTGCAATCGGGCTTAAGGGCATGGACAACAGCAGTCATCACCGTGTTGAAAAGAACAGTGAGGCTGTTTTGGTCAGGCTGGATGGAATCTTTTCCCTTACGTTTTGGGTAAAAGAAACAGCATTTATAATTCGCAGGTACGCTCTTCTTTTCTTTGTTTATCGTCGTCGTAATAATTAAATTTAAATTTACGAAAATTTGCCTCATAGGGATCTTTGGTAGGGTCAACGATCGAAACGATCGTGTTTTCAATCCTTAATATTATATTAAGCTATTCGTATAGAAGCGATGACACTAACATTGGCAATTTTTTGGCGACCAAATGATTGCCGGTATAAGCAATCCCATTGCATGGCCAACAGCTTCGAGTGGATGAGCCAGCAAGTATAGGGCATTCTCTTGGATTTGGATTGAGAAATCAATTCTAAAGACGCATGAACCAAAATGTGTGGTCAACGTCACTGAATGCAGGAGGCGACGGGAAACCTATTGGCTACATTAAATGGCTTTATTTAGTTAAAAATTTTCGGATATCCGGGGGAGGCTTTCAATGAAGCTATGAAAAGGATACCTTGAACGATCGAAGGCTAATAAAATTTAACGGATTGCCCATTAAGATGGAGATCCATGGAACGTTCCTACTATGTACAAAGCTCATAATACTATCCAAGAAATAGATAGACTCAATATCGATATTATATGCATCAGTGAGATGAGACGGCCAGGTGCTGGACAGTGTAAAGTAAAAGATCACAAGGTCCACTACTCAGATAGTGATGGCAGTAGACCCGAACATGGAATTGGTATAATTGTCACCCAAAGGATGGGTACTTCAATCAATCAAAGAACAAGTAAAAACATCAATAAATGAGAAGCTCAAAGAGAATGAAAGAACTGAACAATTACAAGAACAACTAACGGTGATACAACAAGTCATAACTGGAAATGGTGAGGAACATTCAAAACCAAATTTAATTAATACTAAACCAAGTATGATTGAGGAGATTCTTGGGTTACTGGAGGAATGAAGATGAGTTAAAACATCTAAAAACAAATTTGGAAAGGGAAACGTTGGGCAAAGCAGAACAGAAGAAAAAAATGATCACCACATGATTCTACATATTATGACTGTGAATCGGGCACATTCATAACTAGGGATGAAGTCTGGAATGCAATTTCAAACATAAAGAACGGAAAAGCTCCTGGCCCCAATGATTTCTGCTGTTTCTGAAGCTTTTTGAAAAGTTAACGAAATCTTCAATGAAATTTACGAATCTCGATAAATGCCACGATAACATCGACTTTTGTCAAATTTCCATCCGGCGCGGAGTAAAAAGGGCAATTAATGGTTAAGAACAATCGTATAGAAAAAATCAAGAAATATAAAACAACTGGGGATGAGCAATGGGACCATACACTGAAGATTAAGTGTCTTATAGATAGAGTCAGAGCAGCCTTTGTCACGCCGTTTCAAAAGTCACGCTCTGAGCCTAGCAACAAGGATGGGAGCTGCTCGCATGTATCTATATATTCTCGGTGCTATTATATGGGACGGAGAACTGGACTCTGACCGACGCAATCCAGCAATAAGCTGGAGACATTCGAGATGTGGCTCTACTGACGTATGCTGATGATCTCCTGGGTGCAACACGTAACAAACAACAATTCGAAAACTGGAGTACTTGGGTCACATAATGAGAAACAGAAAAATATATTAAATTCTATAATCAGTACTACAAGGCAGTGTTAGGAAAAAGAGGTCCAGGCAGAGTAGAACAGTAAGACATGGTTCGAGACGTCAACGACAGGTGTTTTTCCGGGTCAGAATAGCCCTGATGATCACTAGCATTCGGTAACGGATATGCACCAAAAGAAGAAGTGCTTGAAACTCTGCAGTCATCGCTGTGTTGAGGAGAACAGTGAGGCTTTACTCGACTCGCACATCGCATAAGCTTCCACGGTTAATAATTCAAACGTCACCGCAATATTTAGCACCGCGCCGCTGCCTCTACAGGCAACTTTGCAACTACTAAAGTAGTTTCTTACAGGAAATAATTGATAAAACTAACTGAACTTTTTTTTTAAATTTTATTTACTTTAAAGCGTTGAAGTCTAGTATTCTGTTATCAAATGAAGTAGTCAAATGACTACTTCGCATTATTTGCTAACCGTGGTGAGGGAAAACGGATTTACTTCAATGTCAATTTTCCAACTGGGGTGTCACCCCAACATTTTAGTAGAAAAATAAATTGTCTCACAGTTTATTTAAATCACATTGAATTCGATCAGACCGGTGGCGGTGTGGTGATATAATCTTCGCCGTACCCTAAACTTAATTTTCAATTTCTGATCAAAAAATTAGTGTTTGGTTTACAGTAGACGAATGAACAACTATACCTTTGCAACTTCAAATTCGGACTAGCCAATTTCAAATTAATTAAATTAATATGTTTTTCTGCATTTATCCATATTCGTCCAACGCATGTCTGATCGGTACATTTATTTATTACCTACACATAAAACTGAATAAAACGAAAAATAGAAAAACTGCCAGAGGCAATAAATAAAAACGAGAATTTTGAAGGTGAAGTATTCAAGAAAATAAGGAAGTTCAACAGAACACCAACAAAATCAGATAAGAACCTTAAAGTAATCGATGAATTCGTAGTTAATGTAATAACAATCGATCTGCATTTTTTTCAGTTTAACCTAACAAATGCTCAAGAACACGATTCAGAAACTAAAATCAATTTTAAATAGTAAGTTACAAAAAAGTAAGAATAAATTTGGAGATAATAATGATATAAAATGTTCAAAAAATATATGGGATAAACCGGCAGAAACTTCCTAACACCTTGTGTCCACCTTCGCCAAACACTTGCTAGAAAATAACCACAAACGTAAGATTGCACACACCGAGGCAAAATGTAAAAAATTAGAACTCCTACAACATATGGAAAGTTAAATATTCATATATTGTTAAAAATAGTTAATCTGAACTTAAACACTTGCCTTTGTTGAACGCCTTTAATAAATAAATTACCCCCCCCCCAACCTTCTACCCTCAATCGTAACATTCCCACCCTAAACCAAAATTTTTCAGTAATATTTAAACAAATTTTCTCGTCATCTTACGTACTATTGCCTGAAAATGTCACAGTGTGACGAGACTGTTTGATAATTTCTATATTTTATAGTGTAAAAATATTTTTGCGAAATATTTAGGTAAATTTAAAAATACAGATATGATTAAGAATTAGTGCATAAATATATTGAGGAAATTCAGAATGCAAGCAAAGAAATAAGATACAATAAGATATTAAACGAATAACCGGAAAGACATGCAGAAGAATTAATAGAGCTCAAAACGGCCAAAGAATGGAATGAGAATTGGTCGAAAAATAAATAGAGAGTTGGAGGATAAGATGGAAACAATAGAAAGCAAAATTTAAGCACGGAAAAAAGTGAAGAAATGAAACAAAATGATAAGTATGGCAGTAAGAAAACTATGGAAAACTGAATGAAACAAGCATTGGAAGTTGATGTAAAGATATTGGAAACAGAATGGAGTACCGACAAAAAAAATTTAACAGTATTTCTTTTACGTAAATACGAATCATAGGATGTCCTTTGCCATGTAATGTGGTTAGATTTTTTTAAAAGCGGCTTATTTCGATTTTGAATGATTTATTCAATCTGTGACGTCGTCACTAACATTAGTTAGCAGATCTGGCTTAGAGATGGCGTGCAAAGCGGCATTATTTGTATTGTATGACTGCTGTAAATCATAATATTTTGCGGTATTCAGCTTTTGGAGCATGAAAACTTTTATGTATTTGTATTTCTACACATTGGAACTCGTTTTTAGTCACAATACAAACAATGCCGCTTTGCGCACCATCTTTAAGCAAGATCAGCTAACTAATGTTAGTGACGACATCACAGATTGAATAAGTAATTCAAATTTATTTGAAATTTATTATTTAATTACATCGAAATGAGCCGCATTTAGGAAACTTTAACCACATTACATGGCAAAGGACATCCCAAGGATCGTATTTACGTAAACAAAACACTACTAAATTTTTCTTGTCGGTACCCCACTAGAGATCAAAAATATGTTATTACAGCTTAACGCTGAAATAAAAAAATAGAGATAGTGAGAAATAGGCTATTAAATTAACAATTAGCAAGGAGTAAACATTAGAAATCTGTTTGTTTTCAGAAGCTGTCAGCAATGTTGCTCCTTTCTGTATACCTATAACCAATTCCTGAGAGCGTATAAAAAATGTTTACTTAGCTTGTTAATTTTAAAACTTTAATCTAATATTGGTTTCACAAGTTAATTATACAAGCGTAATATAAAGTTATATAAGGTTTATTGCACAGGCGAGAAAAAGCAAAATCAGTTAAAAGAAAAAGTGAGAGCATTTCTATAACAAATGAAAATTGTAGAACGTTAAATTTCGCCATTGAAGATTTTCAGTATGATCTTAAATAATGTTAAAAATAGGTAATGTTATAAGTTTTTAATATAATATTGAGCTTTAACTGGTTGAGAATATTTAAATTTTATATATATTTTTTTCATAACAAAATTAATGAAATGTAACTTTTAAATAAGACACTACGACATCATATCACCCTAAACCTGGCTCGTCAGGTGTCTTTTTAACAGGTTATTTAAATTTAATAGACATCTGATGAGCCCCAATTAGGGCGAAACGACATCGCAGTGTCTTATTTTTAAGCAAATCATTGCATGTAATTATGTACATAAGTGACATTCCATTAACTTGCTTATCAAAAAAAGTAAATATCAAATTTAGATAAGTCTAATTAAATTTTGATCTGTTGTCTTAAGTTTTAAATTTCAACTGGGACCGAACCATACTGGTAAGCTAGTGCTCCAATTTGAGACAGTACAACGAAATGCAAAACAAATTGAAATTCGATATTAATTTCTTTTAAATTTTTAAAGTATTATTAATGTTGATATTTTGTAAAACCATTATCGTATTATTTTTATATGCTATATAAAATTACCATATCATTAATTTATACTAGGTATGTAACGTAATAATAAAAATGAGAATATTTTTTAAACCAGACCAAGTTGAATCCGGAGACGCCATTCCGAAAGATACCGAAATTGTATAGGAACGAATAAGTACTAAATTTTGGGGAAACTTTGCTGTGCTTTGAAATACCATTCATACTTTACTATTCCGTAACGTACTTTTGATTGGTCAATTTATTCAGTTACGAACATAAATAATTTCCGGTGGGGCCTTTAGGCCGCATAATCATGGCAATCACAATTGTTTATTCAATTATTATCAATAAAATAATTTGATAATTGCTCATCAATCGAGAGTTCCACACCAATACCTTGCTAGAAGTCTAGGCGGCCTATCGGTCGCCTTGATCTTCTAGTTATGAATAATCAAATAATATAGTAATAGAAGTAACTTTTTAAAGTATTTTAATATTTTCCTTCAATTCAAAACAGGTGCAATTTGTTATTGAAATTCCTCAATTTCACCAAATTTTAAATTGCTTTTTTTCAATTATAAATCGTAATTTGAAGTTGTAAAGGTATAAATTCAATATTTTGAATATAAGATCTGACCTCAAAAAATTATTACTACTTAACATAACTATGTTTGTAATTTTGTAACTCCACCTGCGGAAACTACTGGGTGGATTGAGTAGCTCAGTGGTTGACGTTGCCGGTCCCAAGCCCGGATAAAGGAGGAGGGTTTATAGGCAAGGTTAGCAGCCTACCTGTAATAAAAAAATATATCGCTCGAAGTACCGGTATGAAGCCTCGGAATAGGACGGATTTATCGATGACGACCCACGCGAGGAGAAGGCAAACGAGATGGAAAAGAAGTCACCTCCTCAGAATCGCAACATGAAACGTAAAATCACTTAACAAGAGAGACCAGGAAATCGTCAAAGAATTGGACGACAACAAGATAGATATTTGCGAAATACAAGAAACGAAGAAAAAGGGGAAGAGCCAAACACAATACGAAAACTACCTGCTACTATACAGTGGTGTGCCAAAGGAAGAACGAGCAAAAGCTGGAGTAGCAATCATAATGCACAATAAACATAAACTCCTTATTAAGGAAAGCCAATATATATCTGAAAGAATAATAGTAGTAAGTCTCGAGGAAGAACAACAACGTAGGATACACCTACTAGCCATATATGGCCCAGAAGATTGCAAACCCAAACATGAGAGAGAGCAATTTTATGAGAAACTACAAGAAACCATCGAAACAATCCCTAAGGACGACGCCATAATAATAATAATAGCAGATTTTAATGCGCGCGTTGGAAGAGAAATAATACCAGGGGTCAAGCAACGTTTCAACGAAGAGATGCTCAACGATAACGGAGAACTGATGATTAGCTTCTGCTGCCACAACGAACTCAGAATTAATAACACATTTTACAGCCATAAACCACAGCATAAGAATACCTTCAAGATTACGAGAAACCAGCAGTCTACGATAGATTACATGGTCACAAATCGTAGAATACATCCAATGCAAATACTCGTTATAAGAACACTAAATGCTGCCAATATTGGTAGCGATCACAGTCTTCTACTAGGCAAAATCAGATTAAAGAAGAAAATATAAATATCGAATCTATGTGGGAACAATCAATCACCGAATTGTACCAGAAAAGACTGGGAGAAAAAATCAAAGCAGCCCAGTACGTAATGACGATGACACAGCATTGTGCTGGAAAAAAATTAAAACAAACATAGAAGAAGCGGAAAATGAAGCTATGGGAACAAGGACTGTGAGCACAACAAGGAAGATACAAAAAAAACACCGTGGTTTCACAGCGAAGTAAAAGAAAATTTATATTTATTATGTTTTAAACGTTTTAATGTGTTATTGGAGGTTTTTCCGACGTGTAATTGTGGGTTTTTGGGATGCCGATTGTATGTTGTACCGATGATGTTGGCTTGCACAGCTCTCTTTGTTTGTGAGGCAAGTTGTTGACCTATAGGTGAGCAAATTGTATGAATTCGTAATTTTTTTCTAAACAAAGAACAATTTTAGTCCTGAAGAAGCCGTGAGTGACGGCGAAACGTCGACGATAGATTAGACGAGTGTTTCATTTTTGCCAGTCCTATATCCCCATTAATACCAACATTTAATTACTAATAGTTTGTTCTCGAGAGAAAGTTGGGATTGTCTGCCGACCATCCAATACATTTGACTGAGCTTAATACCAAGTTGTTTACGTTTTGTAAAAATATGTTTTCTCCATGTTAATCTCCTATCCATATGCATACCAAGATATTTGGCATCATAAACGTCACATGAATAGACTTTGTTTCATTAGCTTTTATTCTCCACTTACGGAGCCAATCTTGGACTTTATTTAAATTATTCTGCAGATTTTTAGACGCCTGCCTATGGTCGATATGTGATGCAAGGATCGCTGTGTCGTCAGCAAACGTAGCTGTCATTGCCAGTCTTCTTGTTGGTAAGTCTGACGTGTACAACAGGTACAGGATCGGTCCCAAAACACTACCCTGTGGCACTCCCGAACTGATTGTGTGAAGGTCGGTATATTCTTCATGATATTTTACAAAAAAATGTCCATCACTTAAGTATGATTTTAAAATTTGGTAGAAGTGATACGGTAGACTCTTCTTAAGTTTGTAGCACAATCCCTCATGCCACACCTTGTCAAAGGCCTGACTGATTTCGAGAAATGCAGCAGAGCAGTATCTTTTATTTTCAAGGTCATTGCTGATCTTCTGGGTGATTCTGTGCACTTGCTCAATGGTACCATGTTGACCTCTAAAACCAAATTGATGGTTTGGTATAAGTTTTCTATCTTCAATTAGTGGTTTGAGACGTTTAATCAGGAGTTTTTCAAGTACTTTTGAAAGAATTGGCAACAAACTGATTGGTCGATACGATGATGCTTCCTCTAACGTTTTGCCTGGTTTTAGAAGGAGAATTATTTGAGCGACCTTCCATTGGCTAGGAAAATATTGCAGTCGTTCGACGGTATTGTAGATAAATGTTAATAGTTTTAAACATTTTGGTGTGAGTTCTTGTAATACCTTTCCCGTTATTAAATCAAACCCAGGGGCCTTCTTAGGATTGATTTCATTTAGAATGACTCGTTTAACTTCTTTAATATTGAATGGTTTTATTGGCAAGTCCATTTGGAATGGTGCTTCCAAGTAATGAAGAACTTCGGAAGTCTCTTCTTCTGTGAGGGTAGAAGGAAACGGCTTGAATACCCCTGAAAGATGTTTTGCGAAGACATCAGCTTTGTCCTTATCACTGCTTGCCCATTCACCATTGTCATTTCTAATTGGTGGTACATATTGTTGTGGTCGTTTGATATTTTTTGTAGCCTTCCACAAAGAGTAATTGTTTGATTGTGTTGCTGACAAGTTACCGACATATTCACCAAATGATTGATTTTTGTGGCTAAGAAGCAATGCCTTAAGTTCTCTAGTATTTTTATTAAGTTTATTCTTGTCTTCTACTGATCTTGTTATTTGCCACCGTTTGCGAGCTTTTCGTTTTTCTGCAAGTTTTTGTTTGACGGTTATTGGAAACGATTCTTTAATGAAGGTGATATTGGAATCAGGGGTTGCAAACCAAGCCGCATGTTGGATAGATTTTGTTAGGTGTTCAACAGCATCTTCTAGGTTTTTGTTTGTTTTTAAAGCCACATCCAAGTTCCATGTTATTATTTTTTATAGTTGCGAACAGTTCTTTCCCTTTTGTATTCGTTAGCCTTGAACCCCATTGTTGGTGCTTGGCATTGAAGTCACCCCCCGCAATGAATTTGTTTCCAATTGTGTTAAAACAATTGTTGGTAATTTTCTCTTTTGTTATTATGTTTCGGCGGACAATATATTGCCGAGATTGTTATATTTCCCAATAATTGGTCAATTGCTATGCTAGTAACTTGGAGATAATCATATTGATATTTTTTTTAATTCATAATGCTTAATATTTTTTTAAATTATTATTGCTGTGCCTCTATGAGCATTTCCATTTGGATGATTTGTATTATATATGACAAAATTAGGAATTCTTAGATGACTTTTAGTGGTGAAGTGGGTTTCCGAAACTAACATCACGTCCACCCCATGAACCTCAAGAAATAATTTCACCTCTTGCGCATGCTGGCACAAGCCGTTGGCATTCCATATTACTAGTTTGAGTGTTTCAGTCATTAAACCATTTTACTGACGAGAGTTGTCAGTAGATTTAACATGGTTCCCATTTGTTCCATAAATGTTTTCATCATATGTTTGAGCTCTTCGATGTCGTTTGTTTGCTGTACTGGAAAGGTTTGATTGACTTGACTGGGATAATTAATAAATTGTTGGTTGTGAGTAGGTTTACTTGCCTGTTGCGCAAATGATGTTCCTGGCTCAACCATTTGGGGTGGAGTTATGAATTGTTGAATATTATTGTTGTTATTTTGATTTGTTTTTATATTATTCCGAATGAATAATTGGCAGAAAAAGAGAATGGAACCAGCACATAAGCAGAAAGGAAGATGACAGGGTAGTGAAGATAGCCAGAGATAAATCATCGGTAGGTCGAAGAAGCGTTGGCAGACCACGAAAAAGGTGGAGCTATAATATCACGGAACATTGAAGAGGTAACCGAAGAAAGAACAGACGAAAGTCTAAATAGAAGGAAGAAGAAGAAGACAAACTATGTTAGCATGAGCCACAAATATAAAGTGAAATTTAATTAAACACTCGCTTTTTAAATATGACGATATTAAAATAATACTTCTGAATTAATCATAAAAATTATCAACTCGATAATAAAATAAATTATCATGGTGGTGACAATATCTTTTTCTAACATTTATTTTCTGTATTAAATAATATACTCTTTTGCAATTGTAATTAAATAGATTACTTTGAGGAATTCAAACGATTCCTTGAAGAAAAAAGTAGATATTAAAATGACGTTTTTATTCATTGTTCATTACAAAACCTTATAAATGCAACGCTGAAATTTATTCTACATAATATTTTATATTACCTCGCACCGAATGGTATTGCGCCCAGCTGATCTAGCGCCATAATCTTTTAATGCCTAATCTATTTCGTGTCGAATTAGCATTCCCCTATTCAACACGTTACAAAATTGAGCCGACTTTGCGTCGATAATACTAAGGGTAAACCGAAAAGTTGGTGTCACATTGACCAATCAGAAACGTTCGCGCAGACCAACTCGCGTCAAATAGTTCTGTTAATTTTGTGTTAATTTCTTTGGGGGAAATCGGGCAATTTAACCGCTATTACCACAAAGAGTTAGCCTGAGTTGGTTTTAGCGCTGAATAGAACAAAACGGAAAGGTATTTCAGTTTAAGGAAACACCCTGTAAAGTTACAAAGCTTCAGAACTTAATATAAGGAATGCTACTGGCACATGTAACACATTCCAATTTGCCATGACAGCCGTTTCCCGAAAGCTCTCCAATAAAAAAAAGCTTCCTAATCGATATCATTTCCATTTTCAGATATCAGCTGCTATACAAATTATTATTTTAAAGCTTTAGAATTTGTGGCTTTATCAATATTTTGTTTTAATCCGACCTAATGAAAAAAAATTACGGTAGTTTGTTACTTTTTCATCCCACTAATTAAAATTGTTCTTGTTTGACCGCAATTGCATTTTTTCGTCGTGGAAAGTCGAATAAAAAGAAAATCGACGCGGTCACACTAACTTTTAATACGATAAGTTAGAAAGTTTTCGTGTTCTCGAAGTAAAGTGCATCGCCTAACTAAAGTTAGTTGTTTTATAATTTATTTTACAAAAAAAAGGTATAAATACCTACTTTTGAAGTGCAATGTAGGTACAACTTTTAAATTGTACGTGCAACAGCCCTTGTATTAAAACAATACAGATTTTAGAGACTTCCTAATACAATAAATTTCCACAAATTAGGTGCCATTAATAAGAAAACTTACCAAAAGACGCTGAAAGTTCAACGTGGAATCGTAACCACGGGTTGAATTTTTTTATTGAATTTTTGTATTTTTGATCATGTCAAGAATTTGCATGTGTGGCTGAACACGGTTTAATAAAGTTGATACTGTTTGTGATGCACTGCCGACACGAAACTTCATAAATAGCATCAAACATGTCACTCCCGAATAAAGGACAGAAATAGAATAAAACTCAATAAAACGAATATTTCATTCAAATTTTTCAATCATAATCTAAACTTCCGTCATGCTATGACATTTTCACTTATCGATTACGACAACTTGTGAATGAATATGAAATACATAAATAATAAAAAATTGGATTTAAAAAAAAATTGTTTTATTAATTTTTATTGTTAAAGAAAAATTTATTTTAAAAACTGTCTCAAGAAGATGTAGCCTCCAAGATGCTTATCTATTAAATAAAAATTCAAATTTTTTAAAATAAATTTGAATACCTTCCAGAGATGAATCCCGAAAGTTATGCATTGTAATTAATTTGGTCGATTGAGTAGGAATATAAATAGCGAATTATTAATTACCAATTATTTAGCCGTCTATAACACTAAATTGCGTTTCACTACTGCAAATTAAAATTAATTGTTGTAAATACAAATAGGTTGATTATTAATGATAATATTAATGATTACGGCAAGTTGTGCATGTTTTCAGGAAGGAATGAAATATAAAGGTTTAACGATTTTAGTGTTATGATTAAATTTAAAGTAAAACTGTGGGCAGCGTTTCCGATGTCTATATTGTTTTTGTTTTACATTTCAGCGTAGTTATAAGAAACTTTTGTGCTAAATTAAAATTGAGGAAGTCGTTAGTGCTTGCAGAGGCAGACAAGTATACAATTTCCTAAAAAATTAAACCCTAAAATTTGGGAAAACAAGCAAGTAAAATAAGAAATAAAAAAACTAGCAAAAAATAGTTGCTACTTGGTCTCATCGAAACAAGCAATATACACAACATTCAAAGACAAATTTGTTTAAATTGTAATAAATGAGGCTATTCGAAGAAAGTTTCTTGCTGTAAGAAATTTTAACATTCACAAAATCCGGCAAGATAGGGAAAAGTAAAAAGAACAAATGTTTCCTGTGGAAAATAATTTTAGCCAGGCGGTTAAATTTGCTAGATGTCTGCAAAATTGAACTTATTACGATTAATCAAAGCAGCTAATTTAGTTTAAATTTTAAATTGATTGTTAGTTTTTTGCGTTCTGATATCTTTAAATAAATTAGATTTGAATTTATTGTCGAGACACGAAATAGCAATTTTAAAAGTTTAATTAAACATGACATCGTGATAAATCGTACAATTTACTTGTGCAATAAAAAAATTCACAAAAATTGTGTAGGATTTTTATAACATTGTAAATGATATGATGATTGATTGTTAAATTTGATGATCATATTTGTAACGCATAATTTATTTCATTGTGTGGTTGAAAATTTTCCTTTAACGTTTCTCATAAGAAACCATTATATTCAAAAAATTTACGGTTCTGTTCGTTGAAGCGCTAAAAATGGACTGTAGCTGCGGGAGCGCAGGATGAAGCGCTAAGCCCGAAGACTAAGCGCTTACCAATTTTGCAAAGTAATAATATTTCATTCCAATGTATATCTTCTAGTTTATTGTATAATATTTAATATTTCGGCCATATTTTCTAAAGAATCGAAGGATATGCAAAATTAAACAAGGGTAAATCTCCACATGAATAAAATTTGCATATTTCTATAGGGTTTGTGAGTCTTTAAGTGGTGATTATATTTTCTCAACTTTTGTTAAAATTTAAACTTTTGCATTAAAATTATTAACATTTTAAATTACTCTTTCATTACCTTCGATGTAAGTTTACATGCTACAAAAAACATGAAAAGAAATGTAGATGTGAAAACCAGATTAAATTGGCTCCCTACGGATAAATTTTACTTTTTCATAAGTTTTTTTGGCAGAACGCACTTGTTTGAAACGAGAAATGTATTTCGGTAATACGTATTTCTAATTTTTACGATATTTAATCGATCTAATATTATGTTGAACAAAAGTTTTTAAAGAGATATGAATTTAGTTAATATTGGTATGTACTACGTCTATAATGAATAATTCAATAAAATATAAATTATTAACTTAATTGTTAATAAATTCACATATGTAAACAATAAAAATAAAATTTTTGTAATCCATAATACTGTCATCACCTCTTGCACTTCATTGCGCGCCATCATTACTCCATCATTACACCGTCATTACTTTTCATAAACCAAAGGTTTGTGATATAATAACGATGTAATTGTTTCGTGTTTTAAATTATGCATTCTCGTGGCTCGTGGCTTTGAAGTCGCTAATTTGTTCGTATTTGACCTGCTGGGAATATTTGCATTTGAGAGGTTTTTTTTTTCCTAAACTTATGAGCAGATGGTGAGGTCAAGGTTGGATACGTTTTCGCCTGTTCGAATTTGATTTGAGAAAGAACGTCCGTTTCTGGAGTTTTATTTCGATAACCAAATCTCGATTTATTAATGTTGAATTATTTGATGAATTTTCGGATAAAGAGAATTGGGAAGTGGTGGTCCTGAGTGGCATGTAATCAATGTTGTATATTTTGGTAACTTGGTTTTGCATGATAGGGGAGGCGTGGAATCGCTGGTTATATTTAGATCTGTTTTGTTAGGTGTGCTCTTTCTGCTATTGTCAATTGGTTTCTTATCATCAATACAATTACAACTATTAATTATTCTTTTAGATTAGAACAATATTAGAAATACAGTAAAACAGGTAACAATAGATGCTCTTATGCAAAAACACACATTGAGAAACGATAACATAAAAGTATGGAACAGGAAAATTGCAAAAACCTGAGAAAGAAAAGAATAATATGTATAAAATAATTCTCTCTGATTCACCAGAACAAAATAAAACGACAAAAAACCACACTAAAGACTTATGCAGACAAGCGCATGAAAAAGCATGGGATTCTTTTTATCGGTAAGGTTGAACTCATGAAAATGTTGAACAAAGAAAAACTAGGCAATGCAAGAAGGAAAACTTAATTGAACACTCCAGGAACCGATGGCAATGTTCGATTATTATGAAGAAGTAGATTCCATTGATGACATTGAAATAGGACTACTCAAAAATTGAAAAATCACAAAACAATGGTTTTGGATGGATTTAACTCGGAACTGACAAAAGTTTTGGGCCCCCTCTTGATATTACGACTACAACATTTCATGAATATGTGTTGGAGAGAAGCTGCAATTCCCAAGGAGATTTCTCATTTTTAAAAAAGGGTAACAGACTTAACTGCGAAAATTATAAAGATATAAGTAGTAAATATGCATAGTAAATACGGGTTATAAAATCTACTCTACAATTTTAAAAAATATATTTAAACCATTAATAAACACGACATTATTAGGGAGCAGGCAGGTTTAGACAACATATTTGTGCTCCAACTTCTTCTTAAGGTTCCATCTCCTATCGGAGTTGGCGATCATAATTTGAAACTCCTCTGTCCTGCGCCATGCATATCCGTAACGTGGCACCACGAACACCAAACCATTTTCGTAAGCTCCGCAACCATGAGAATCGCTTCCGCCCTGTCTCTTTTTCCTTCAATCTTGGCCTCTATTATCAGTTGTAGCAGGGGATATTCCTTACCTCTTAATATATGGCCAAAATATGCCGATTTTATCTTTTTAATCATGGTGAACAGTTGACGGTCCTTGTTCATGCGGCAAAGAACCTCTTCGTTGGAAACCCTTTCCACCCATGAGATTCGAAGCATCCTGCTGTACAGCTACATTTCAAACGCCTGCAGCTTGTTAACTGAGGACAATTTCAGCGTCCACGCTTCCACACCATACAAAAAAACCGGTATTACCTTATATAACACTTCACTGTAGTACGCCAACGCCTTTCCAGTAATTAGTCGCAACTGCATAGAAGCTGTTACATGTTTTGGAAAATGCCTCGTGCCATTTTATTGATTGTATTTTTGATTGATGATCGTATATTATTTAGCCATTTGCCATTTATTTGAATTCCTTTATCCAAGTCCTCCAGTGCGTTTTTAAAAATACTTTTGGAGTAAAGGTTACATAGCAATGGTGACAAAACACAACCTTGTCTCACGCCTTGTTGTATTTTAATTTCTTCAGTTATTCGATGACCCACCCTCAAGTGCGTCATGTAATTCCAGTATAAATTTCCGATGATGTGAAGGTCATTGCTGTCGGTTTCCTTCTGCTTTAAAAGTTTTATAAGTATGTCATGTTTTACGTTATCAAACACTTTCTCATATGGACTGTTTTCTGCTGATCCAGACATTTTTATACAAGAATTCCTATGGGAAACAGTGCTTTTTTAGTTCCCATTCCATTTCTGAATCCAATCACAAATTGGATACCTATTCACTGTACTACCGTGCTAAGCAAGAAGGTTGTATCTGTCATTTTGATGATAATCGAGTTATCATATCCATGTGTAAAACATGACTTTTTTTCATGTGTTCCACCGAGTTAGAATATCTTATCTGCAACTTTGGAAACACTAAAGGTTGTGAAATTTGTTGTAATTACAAAATAATTTGTGTTACTAATAAAAACTAGTCGTAAATCACATTAACAAATATAAAAAATCATATATAGAAAGCTCTCTGTCAGACGCGACATTTTTTTGTAACAATGTGCTGATTTGAGGGCATTTGAGTACTTTTGCTTGAGAAGCAAAATATAAAACCTATTACTTGCTTAGTGGTCCAGTCAAATAGGGAAAGCTTAACGAAAAAAATTGATATACTCCTGAAATTTGGCAAAGATGTTCATTTACGTGTACTGTTAAACACACTAAAGGTCCTGTTAAAGATTATTATTCATATTGTAATTGAATTTCTCGGTAAACCATTGTACCACGTTATGACCATTTGGATGGGTACCTACTTTAGTAAAATAATCCCTTAGGGTCAAGTACCGTTAGTTCTGAGAGGTTCGTAGGTATCTTCGAGACTTTAGTCGGATATTTTTGTTAGTTACGTAAAGAATTTCCACGGTATTACAACCAGTTGGACTAAGTGGCTCCGACATCTTGTTAATAAACAGTAAAATTACAAGCGTTTTTATTTAACCAAATACGCCAGCAAGTGTCGTAAAATAAGGTTGCCAAATACAGGCAACAGCACCAGTAAATCAATTGGCGCTAACATTATGGTCCTTCGAGCCGGATTAGCAATAATCAGCAAATTGAAAATAAAGAAGTAATTCGCAAGAAGAAACACTGCAAGGAAAAGAAGAACACATCACCACAAGCGATTGGACTCTGATCAAGTCTACAAGCCGTAGAAGATTCCATTGGAAATTGTCTTCATGTAAAAAAGGTGCGTTCCTCATAATTACTTATTTCCTATATTCCTTAGTAGAATTTAAATTGGTTTCAAATTTGTGTCAAAATTGTTGTAATTTATCGTGAAAATTTAGTTATTTGCCAATATTTTAGTGTAAAAATTTATTTGCCATCAAACTTGATTAATATCGCTTATTAGAATTATTATTATTATTTGCTTCTTGCCAAATTAAAATGGGGGAAGAATTATTACGCGAATTAAAGATAAAACGGGGCAATATAAAGGGGCAACTTACGCGATTCAAAAATTACTTAGACAAATTAAACGAAAATGTTGATATTACGCAACTTGAAACTCGCTTGATTACTTATCAGCCATTAATGACTGAATTTGATAATATACAAACTAAAATCGAAATAGCAAATGAAAACGGCGAAAATGAAAATAACGAAAGGTACGATTTCGAAGAATCGTACTTTGATAACATATCGCGTTTAAAATCATTAATTAAAAGTAAGCAACAAAATTCGCAAACGGCTAGTAATGTTTCGATAGGAAATCGCGATAAAACCACAGGCGCTGCTGTCGAGGCAAATAATTTAGGCTCAATTCGGTTACCGAAGCTCGAACTTCCTACTTTTGACGGTTCTTATGATAAATATTTATTTTTTCGCGACACCTTTGAATCGGTCATAAATAAAAACGTAACTATTTCTCCAGCTCAGAAATTTCAGTACTTGAGAAGCGCACTAAAAGGCGAAGCTCTAGAACTGATAGAATCTCTAGAAATATCTGATTCAAATTACGCAATCGCTTGGAAATCAATAAATGACCGATACGATGATAAGAAACTGATTATCAATAACCACGTGCAAGCGTTATTTAATTTGCCCACAATTTCCAAAGAATCCCATAAAGCCTTAAGGCAATTAACAGATGGGTTTTCTAAGCACCTTCGGGCACTGCAGGTACTGGGTCAGCCGGTATCCAGCTGGGATACCCTGATCGTATTTATCATGATAGGTAAACTCGATGACGAGACGCGTCGCGCGTGGGAAATTGAAAACGCAAAATTAAAGGTGGTAGCTAAACTGAGCGAAGTAACAGTTTTTCTAAATGAGCGTTGCAAATTTCTAGAAAAAGTAGGTCATAAACCTATTTCAAAGGTAACAGGGCAAAGGGAAAAATTAAGGGTTTTTAACATAAACACTGAGCAAACCCGATGCTACAGCTGTAATGGGGATCATACCATGTACAATTGTACAAAATTCTTAAGTTTAGATCCCAGCGCGAGATTTGAAGAAGTCAAACGCCTAAAAATGTGCTCTAATTGTTTCCGGAAAGGACACAATATTTTTAACTGTAGGGCTCGGCCAAGTTGTACTAAATGCAACAAACGCCATAACAACTTATTACATAATGAAAACATTCATGAAAGTAATAAGGCGTATGCGCCGCGAACAAATAATCGTCCAAGTAGTAATAGCGAGCAATCTGATGATGTTCAAGTAAATCAGCCACTCATAGCAAATACAGCAAGTATTTCTCATTCTTGCGCTCATCTTGCAACCGCTATCATTAAAATAAAGGACAATGACGGTAATTTTAGGCCATGCAAGGCATTATTAGATAGCGGCTCGCAGTCAAATTTTATAACCGAAAAATTGATAAATATATTGGGAATAAATAAAGTCGGAATAAATTTCATTTCGGTTACCGGCATAACCCAATTTGCGACAAAGGTCACGCATAAAGCGGAAGTGACTATTCAATCGTGTCAGAATACATTTAAGGATAGCATTCAATGTTTAATAATTCCAAAAATTTCCGAAATGACGTCGTCACGTGAATTGGAAAATCTTGATATACCTAGGAACATTAAATTGGCCGACCCAAGTTTTAATGTGCCTGGTGATATCGATGTCTTGCTTGGTGCGGGTATTTTTTGGGACTTATTATGCATTGGTCAAATTAAAATCGGAAAGAAAATGCCTATAATTCAAAAGACTCGGTTGGGGTGGATAATAACGGGTCCACTGCCGCAAAAGCAACCATCAAACGTGGTGTGCAACCTAAGCAGGACATTAAATGAGCAATTAGAAAGATTTTGGACGATAGAAGAGTATTGCGATCATAAAGCTCTAAATGTAGAAGAAACGAAATTTGAAAGGCATTTTGTTAAGACGGTTAAGCGTGATGAAAACGGCCGGTTTATAGTAGACATTCCTTTGAAGTACCCTACTTCAAAATTAGGTGATTCCAGGTCAGGGGCGGTAAGGCGATTGTACCTTATGGAACGTAAATTCAACAAAAACCCTGAATTGAAAGAAAATTATAACCGTTTCATCGAAGAATATCTGGAACTGGGTCACATGACTAAATTGGAATATTATAACGATTCCAATGCATTTTATCTAGCTCACCATTGTGTTGTTAAGCCTGAGAGCATCACCACAACCCATCGAGTTGTGTTTGACGGTAGCGCCAAATCGTCTTCGGGATTTTCGGTCAACGACCTGCAATTAACAGGGGCTACCATACAAGATGATTTAGTTTCCATTTTAATGCGTTTCAGGAAGCATAATATTGTGCTGACAGGGGATGTAACAAAAATGTACCGTCAAATAATGGTAAATAAAGATCAAAGGTCCTTGCAGAGGATACTGTGGCGTTCACACCCTATTGAAGAAATTCAGTGTTATGAACTGAATACGGTCACGTATGGTCTAGCGTCCTCGTCGTTTTTAGCTATTAGGTGCTTGCACCAATTGGCGAACGATTACGAAGAAACGTATCCTACCTCTAGCAAAATTATAAAACGTGATTTTTATGTAGACGATCTGTTAACGGGAGGTGAAAATATAGAGGAAGTTCGCAAATTACAAACCCAAATATCTGAAATTCTAAAATCAGGGGGGTTTATGTTGAATAAATGGTCTTCGAACAATTCTATTATTTTAAAGGAGATCGCGTTGTCAAATCCGGACGCGATAATAAATTTGGGCGACAATCACAATTCAAAAACCTTAGGTTTATATTGGAATTCATTAACGGACACTCTTAAATTTTCCATAAAAACTGACAAAACTAAAACAAGATTCACAAAGCGATCAATATTGTCAATAATCGCGCAAATCTATGATCCATTGGGTCTGTTAAGTCCAGTGGTAATTATTGCCAAACTTGTGTTGCAAAAATTATGGGAAAGCAAGCTATCTTGGGACGAATCCATACCTCAAGCTATTCATTCCATGTGGATCATATTTTATGATCAACTTCACGTCATAAACGAGATTGAGTTTCCGCGTCAAGTAGCTTGTAAAAATGCAAGTTCTTTGGATTTACATGGATTTGCGGACGCAAGCGAGTCTGCGTATGGGGCTGTTTTTTATATTAGGTCGCTGAACGGCCAAGGCAAACCTCACGTGAGAATTCTTTGTTCAAAAACCAGGGTTGCGCCTCTTAAATGCGTTACAATACCTCGCTTGGAGTTATGCGCAGCTGTTTTATTAGCTCAATTGTATGATAAAATTAAGAACAAACTTAACGTCAATTTTAAAAACTGCTATTTTTGGTCGGATTCGACCATCGTATTGTCTTGGATACGATCTTCCTCTCGCGATTGGAAGGTATTCGTTTCAAACCGTATCGCCGAAATACAAAACCTGACGACCGTTGAAAATTGGCGGCATGTAAAGACGGCTGAAAATCCCGCGGATTTATTAACTCGCGGCATCGAGCCAAGGTTGTTCAATGAATCGAAGCTTTGGTTGGCGGGACCTTCGTGGCTCCTAAACGATCCACGGGAATGGTCGAATCAAACTGTTATTCGGGCTGATTCGGTTGTAAACCAAAACGTAGAGCGCCGATATCAACAAATATCTCTAATGGTAACACATGAGACAATAGATTTGGCCGCCAGATACTCCAACCTTTCAAAATTGCAAAGAGTAGTGGCTTATTGTCTTAGATTTGTAAAAAACGCGGGTGTAGGCAAAGAAGATAAAAGACTCGGACCACTTAGTGTTACAGAGCTGACCGAAGCGCTAAATAAATTAGTCCGCGCTAGCCAAGCTCAATTTTTCGAAAGGGAGGTTAACGATTTAAAAAGGAAGGGGGGGTTAGAAAAAAATAATAAACTTCTTGCATTAAATCCTTTTCTGGACACTAATAACATGTTACGCGTCGGAGGTAGGCTAAATTATACGGATTATTCGTACGATAAAAGGTTTCCGTTACTTTTGGATTCGCGGGATAATCTCGCTAAACTTCTAGTAAAAAGTCAGCATCTGAATTCGTTACATGCCGGACAACAAGCTACGTTAGCTGCCTTACGAGAAACTTATTGGATCGTGTCGGGTCGGAATTTAGTGCGAAAGGTAATTCGAGAATGCCTGCAATGTTTTAGATTCAGAAAAATTAATTCGGATTACTTAATGGCCGCTCTTCCAAAAACCAGATTAACGCCTGCCCGGGCATTTTTAAATTGCGGTTTAGATTACGCGGGACCTCTCAATATGCGCGATAGAAAGACGCGTAATTTTAAAGTCGTAAAGGGTTACATTTGCCTATTTATATGCTTCGCCACCAAGGCAAGCCACATTGAGCTCGTATGCGATTTATCTACTGAAGCATTTCTGGCTGCTTTGCGAAGGTTTGTAGCTAGGCGAGGCAAACCTTTAAATTTGTACTCCGATAATGGAAGCAATTTTATCGGTGCCAAACGAGAATTAACCGTTTTTTTGAGCAGTAATAAAAGTAAGTTTCAAGATGCGTTGCATCAACATGGTGTAAATTGGCATATGATACCTCCAAGATCACCTCATTTTGGTGGCTTGTGGGAAGCTGGTATTAAGTCTACTAAGCATCATTTAAAAAGGGTAATGGGTAATGCAATTTTGAATTACGATGAATTGACAACAGTATTGACGCAGGTTGAAGCTTGCTTAAATTCCAGACCCTTATGTCCTTTATCCAATGATCCTTCTGATTTACAACCTTTGACTCCCGCACATTTTCTCATTGGAGACACCCTCGCCGCTGTGCCTGATCAAAATCTGGGCGAGGTTAAGGAGAATCGACTTGCCAGGTATCAGAGATGTCAGCAAATTCTGCAACATTTTTGGACCAGATGGTCCAAAGAATACGTTTCTGAATTACAGGTCCGAACCAAGTGGAAACAGTCTCGTCAGGAGATCTTAAAACCAGACTCATTGGTGTTGGTAAAGGAAGATAATACACCACCGCTTAGATGGCACATAGGACGAGTGATTGCGCTTCACCCAGGTAAAGATGGGATCAATCGAGTCGCCACCATACGAACATTCAGTGGGACGTATAAACGTCCAGTGGTGAAATTGTGTGTGTTACCAAACGAAGACACTAATAAGTGAAAGACAATGATCGTTTTATAAAGTGAAGTCACAACACCATTATAATAACTTTTAAATACATTTGTACCTAGTATGTGTGTCGTAGTGTTTATTTTTGATTTTTGTTAATGTTACCTTGTGTAAAAGCAATTTCTATTTTGTATTGTATGTTAAATAGGTATTTTATTAGTATTAATTTTAGTAGTAAGCCTCTTTCTCTATTTGTCCGTTTGGTCAAACTTTGTATTGTTTTGAAACCCGAATGTTTTCAAAGGGGGCGATTTATGTTAAAGATTATTATTCATATTGTAATTGAATTTCTCGGTAAACCATTGTACCACGTTATGACCATTTGGATGGGTACCTACTTTAGTAAAATAATCCCTTAGGGTCAAGTACCGTTAGTTCTGAGAGGTTCGTAGGTATCTTCGAGACTTTAGTCGGATATTTTTGTTAGTTACGTAAAGAATTTCCACGGTATTACAACCAGTTGGACTAAGTGGCTCCGACATCTTGTTAATAAACAGTAAAATTACAAGCGTTTTTATTTAACCAAATACGCCAGCAAGTGTCGTAAAATAAGGTTGCCAAATACAGGCAACAGCACCAGTAAATCAATTGGCGCTAACAGGTCCTCAACGAAATATGTTGAGCTAGACCCGCCATCTTGGAAAAATGGCGGCCCTATACCGTTTTTGCTTATATCTCGTTAATCATTAGCGATATCGAAATATGGTTCCTATAAAAAATAAAGCTTACCTACAGAATTTTCTACAAAAAGGTTTATGCATTTTTTCCATATCTATTCTTTACAAGTTTGGGGGAAATTTGTTCAGGTAGTAGGCTTGTTATATCTTTACTGTCCGTGTTGGTTTTGTTTATATTTCTTGAATTAGTTGTAATATCTTAATAATAAGAATAGATACGGAAAATATAGATGGCGGGTAGAGCTCAACTTTTAGTATGTTTGAGTATATGTTGAATAGTACGCCTTCATGAACATATCTGCCAAATTTCAGTAATATATCCATATTTTCCGTCAAACGTAAAATTTGTTCTTATTTGACTAGATTATAGCAGGGCAGTGTATTAATTATTAACCTATCCTAACCCATAGTTTAAAATATTGAGGCTTGACTGATGGGTGCTGGTATTTCTTATGTTTAATATCTTCTTCTTCTTCGTGTGCCATATCTGGTCTCCCAGACGTTGGCGACCTCTCTCCTATGCATGTGTTATGCGTTTGAAGTATTAGCACACACATAGGGGACCTACTGCGTAACGGGGGCTCCGAACCGCGGGAAGTGTATACACTTCATCTCCAGATAGGCTGTACCAGGCAGATTACACCTCGGTGGTTTGCCATTGCCTTCCGAGGGGAGACGGTCAGAATAAAGTTTTTACTGAGCCCGGAGTCGAACCAGGCATTCCGCATTAGCAGCAACGCACATAACCGCTTCAGCTAACGACCGTTTAATATAATAAATAAAATAGTAAAATTAATCTTGTAAAAAATTATTACCAAGTTAATAAACACTTACCTAATTGAAATTAAAAGAAAAGGATTCAAAATACTAATGTTGGTACAGATGAGTTATCATAGACAAATTTGTTTCAAATTTCTTAGTACGAACATTAGCAATTTGAATCCTTTTTTTTTAAATTCAATTAGGTGAATGTTTATTAACTTGGTAATCATTTTTTACAAGATTAATTTTGCCATCTATTTTCAACAAGTTAAAGCTCCAATTCATATAATAAATAAATAAAAATATCAAATATAAAATATGAAAAGGCAGATGAGGTAAGTGTAGTTTTGAACAACAGCGTAATTTAATCCATATATTGCGATTACTTCAAAACTGTTAACATTTAAAAAAGTTAAGACATTTTCTTGTACATCTTATCGTTTTTGTTGATGACCGTCACCGTGACGTTGATTTATTATTATCTATTAACTTCTTAAAATTGTTATTTTTGTTTTTTGTACAAAATTGAAAATAAAGGACAAACAGGTCGTCACAGAAATGATGAAATAGACAAAAATGTCTTAACTCTTAAAAATAATTACAGTTGTTAAAATAATTAAAATGTAAAAAGAGAAAAGAAGCAGAAAAGTTATATAAATGTAAGAAAAAGAAATGGGTAGAAGAAAAGATGAATAATATAGAAGAAAGTACCAACAGAATGATATGAAAAAGTTTTACTAACACAGTAACAATAAAAGAAAAACAAATGCAGGCAAAATAAGGGGAATAACGAACAATGAAGGCAAACTGGAAACCAAACGACAAAAAGTGAAAAATATTTGGACAAAACACTTCCAGAAGCTACTGCATACACATAGAGATGAAGAACGAGAACAAACTGAGTTAGACCAGGTAGAAGACGAAGACGAAATAATAGAACCCGATCAGGAAGTGATTGCACAAACAATAAACTGGTTGAATATACAAAAGGATGGTTGTCCAATATCAATTTGGATTCAGAAGAGGGAGGTCGACGGTTGGTGCCATACACCTACTGAAGCAGATAACAGAGAAAAGCAGAGAATATGGAAGAGATATGGATTTGCTTTTCGTTAATGTTAGACTTGAGTTCGATAGAGAGGCGTTGAACAGGAGGGAACTTCTGGAAGTCATGAAAGAGCTGAAGGTACCTATAAAGTTGATTAGATTGGTGAGGATGACATTGCAGAAAACAGCAGCAAAAATAACGACACCGACAGGCGAAACTGAGGGATTTGAAGTAAACTGCTGCGTTAGACGGACGATTAAAAATAATTAGAAAAGCCAGATGTAATAGAATGACAATCAACAGAGAAATCCAAATAATAGAAGAGTTGGCAGAGGCGATGAGATTGTTAGTTAATGAGGGAAAAATAAAATTTATGAAGTGTCAGAGAATAAACACCAAAAGTGAGAAAGAAATGAAAATAAATGATTGCATATTCGTACAACTCAATAATTTTAATTACCTTAGAGTGCAAATAAATAGCAATAAAAACAGAACATCGGAGGTTGGAACAAAGATCCAAGCTAGTATCAGAGCACATTTCGCAAATGGAAAGATATTGAAAGACAAAAAATATCTAGAAAGACCGGTAGTAACGTATTCGTCCGAAACAATATGCTTGACTCGAAAAGAGAAGGAGGATCTTCGAGAGAAAGGTGTTGAGAAAGATTCTGGGCCCGAAGAGTGTAAATAGCTAATACAGAGCAAAAATTAACCACGAGAGTCAGAAGGAGATGAACGGTGAGGATGTGGTGAAATTCATGAAGGCACAGCAGGTGAAATGGTTAGGCCACGTTATGAGAGATGAGGAAGTGATAAAAAAGATGATTTTATGGAATCCGGACGGAGCTCGAGCCAGAGGAAGACCAAGATTGCGCTGGTGGGACGGAGTGATGGAGGACTTAGGAGTGAGCGAAGTGGTAGACTGGAGACAGGCTTACGGCGACCAGAAGAGGTGGAGATCCATAGTGGAGAGAGCGAGGGCACATCCCAGATTATGAAAAGGATCATTGGAATTTTAGATTGATGAAGACTAATCCCCCTCGCAAAAAGGATTTTGTAAACTACGCATGGGGTAGCTCAACTCTGCAAATAATAATTATTATTGTTTAATCATAAATTAAACCATACTGTTTATATCTGATATTTACTAGATAGAACATAGACGCATTTGTTGTGAAGCAAACATGGACAGGTATAAAGTTTGTTTTCCTTTTTGAGTGTAACGCAGATTGCATACTAATAGAGGCCAACATACCATTCAAGCAAATAATTTCATATCAAAATCGTTGCTACAAACATCCAATTATTTTATAGAAATATCTAATAAATATAAGATCGATGGATGAAACCTTAATTATTATCGTTCCTGAAACCGGCGTAACAGCTTTGAAGTAATTGCATTTATTTGATTTTTATTGATTACCAACTTTTAAATTATGAGTGCTTTTTAAAGAGCTTTAGAAGAAGTGATTAGAATTAGAAAATATTGCTAGAAAAACTTGAAGTCTATGTAATAACTAATGTAATGGAGATATAAATAAATTGGTACAAGCCACATCTAAATAAACAAAAACAAATTACAAAAGTAACCGAAGACGTTAGAGACGAAATTATGTTAGGAGTGCCTCAAGGAATATTTAGTTGTGTATTGCGGTCCAACGTCAACACTAAAAAGTTAGTGCTTTTGACATAGAAGTCGAGCTTTCGACATAACTACTTCATATTTTAAAAAGCTACAAGTTACTCGTGTTTCTTGGTATATTTCTGGGTTACAATGAGCACCATCGCATGACTTGCAGGATAATGTTTTCTAATAATTACCTTTTATCGACTTTTTATTTTTCAGCGAAATTTTAATTCGAGTAAAATTTTCGTAATTTCCTTTTGAATGATGACGATGTGGTTTGACCAACTCCTAATGTCTCAAAATATTTTAATATCTATTCTATGCTGACAAATTGGATCATCCAATTGGTTGACAAATTGAGGAATTATCATTTAGTTGCAGATAGTTAATTTATTCATTTCGGGGTTGATGTGTAATTATAATTGTAGCTTTACGGTTCGGGGAAATACTCATGACGGAGAGATCACTTGCTGATTGCAGTAGCAAATCGAAGCTGTTTGGTTGACATCTATCTAGTAGAATAAATTGCTTTTACGATTTTATATTTACGTTAACTTTTAAATGCAATTTCTACGATTACTTTTCTATTTATGCTTTTTTACAACGGGGATCTTTGAGTTTGTTGGATGTGTTTCTTGAGGGTAATGCAATTATTACGATTTAATGTTTGTTGAACGACTTGTTCAACCTGTACTTTGGCTTATTACAAATTTATGGTATTGTGCCTTCAGTCAAATACGCAATTTAACTTCCTTATAAGTTTTTACGAGATTTAAGATTTAAGGGCTGACTTCTTATTTTTTAACTTAAGAAACTTTCTACCACTACCTCTTCATTTTTGCTTTATGACCTATACCAGGCGCCTTGAAATACCAGTATTTTATTTTTCAATATTGAGTACCCGGTTCGATTCCGGATGAAATAGGAGCTTTATTCTCATCATCTTCCCCACGGAAGGCAATGGCAAACCACCTGAGAGTAATCTTCCAAATATTCCCTTAAAAATAAGTCACGACGTTTTTGTTAAGAGGAAAACGACACTGAAAAGAACTGCAAGACAACTACTGAGTAACCGTTTACCGATAAAAGCGGTTACCACGTTACCCAATAAGCTTGAAATAACATCGTTTAATAAGAAAGTAGAGCAACTAATAGAGACAAACCACCTTGACAATGCGACCAATTCAAGCGAGCTATGGGTCTTAAAACTTTTTCTTCCATTGTCCGCAGATCTTCCTCCACTGGATCCCACCACCTTGCGCTATGACCAGGTTAGCAAAACAAAAATATTTTGGGATCGATTCAATTACGTCACATATACTCAGAAGTGCACCTGAAAGTTTTATAAGAGTAATTCATAGAATATGTCGACGCATTTGGCGTGAAAGAATATCGGAAGATAGAGAAAACTTGGGCACGATTGTGGGAGAAACTGTGGGCCGATTGAGGGAAAGAGCAAATGGGCCAAATGCAAAACCGAATGCAGGAGATAAGCATAGATACAATGACAAGAAGTGTTAAACGAACAAATTAGGAAGATCACGCCATCGTCATTTCGAACCTCAAACCCCACCAAGCCAGTTGAAAAACTTTCTGAACTAAATCCCAGTAGGAAGTTATTCGGTCCCACAATAGGAAAATGTACCGACTTCTGAAATTTGATATATAAAATGAAGGCATAGCTATCGACGATGATCCATGCCTAGAGCACCACATGGACAACGCAGACGTGGAAGAAAATCGTTGTAAACTCATTACGGCGACGTCTCACTCCTCCATGAATAGACCATAACCAACACAATGAAATTTAACCAAGTCAAAACACCGGTGGATGGTATTAAGATCTATCCCAGTTTACCTCCAATATATGAGACCATCCACTCATCGACCAATACCCAAAACTTAAAATATACTCTGATACGCCTTCATGCTAAGAGAAGCTTAGAAGACGGTTCCAGGTAACATTTAAATAATGGCTCAAATGCTTCACTGATACGAAATTCATATTAATGTATGACGGCCGCAGGGGATCTACAGTTCAAATCGTGGAAGTAGATGAATAGACAGAGAAGCATTTATGCATTTTATGTCATCTGAGACCAGCAGGTATGTAATAAATATTCTAGAATTCGATGTTGTTGAATACTTTGGAATGCCATAAAGAATTGAACAGTGGCAGCTGGTATGGGGGGGGGGGAAGATGGGGTGCCGCCTTCCTAAAAGTAATATACAAAATCAATATAAAATACCTATTTATTATTGCCTGTGACGGTCCAAGCTCAGGGCGACTATGAAGTGGTGGATTGCCCCTTTGGCTAGCTCCAGAGGGCAAAAGACAAAATAACTGTGCCACTACTTCTGGCTAGATGTTATCAGGGTAATAATATACGAGGCGCTAAAGAAATCCTCCGAACAAAAAAATCTACCAAAAAATCGCATAAAAATGATAACCTCCAGATGTAAATTTCTGAGTGGATTGATAAAATGTAATTTTCACTTACCAATTGGACGAGAAAATTCTTCAAAAGAAGTTTTGACAATGGATCCAGCTTCGACACGAAAAAAATCAAACCAACGGAAAAAATTCACATATCCAGTATCAGCAACGAAAAAGATCCCCAGATAGGTTGGAAATACAATTGCAATTTTGAACAATTACAGTACAATAATTCTTACATTCTGAAATGTCTTTTTTCTAAATTTAATGTTTATTTTAATTAATTAATAAAATTAAAAACGAGGCTTAACTTCACTTAAAAAGAAACCCTAAAATGTTATAGGCATGCTTTTGTTTTTTTTTTATCAGAAATCGATATCATAGGATTATTTTATTTCTAGTAGCCCCCCCCCCCACGTAAGATGAAAGAAAGTCGTGAGCTGCCACTGTGTTGAAGATAAAAACTCAAATGTGACCAAATTATCTAACAGAGACTTTAATATAGTATGCGGGACATCCATGATTATTTTTGCATAATGTAGATAATGCAAATAAATTTATTTTGGGCCAACAAAACAAAAATATGTTAATATATAAAGATTTGAAGTTGTTTAACAATTTTCCCGTGTCTCTCAGATTTGAGGGCAATTTGTCGAAATTTAAAAGATATTTTATGACGTATATATATGCGAAGTAAATTATGTTGATAAAATTTATTAGTGTGGTTATCCTTATTGTGAATGTAACAAATGAATAAAAAAAATTCAAGTTACAAGATGTACCTATAATACGAACTAAAAATGGTATTATTGATTTATAAGTCAAATATTTACTTTTTGCGGTCAAACACCAATAATTGGTGGTTAAATCTATGAAGTCAAATTTAAGCACATTTTCCTTTCTATAATTATTAAATGTGAGTACTTTTGAACCTCGGTGGTTTTATACGAGATAGGTAAGCACTTCAAAAATTAAAAGTCTATGAAAGCAAATATTATAAATTTCTAAAACAAAACAAAAGCACATGTAAAGCAAAAATTTTACTAATTAACTTTTAATCAACTTCCACCTATTTTTAATTAAAAACTTTTCAATAGCATGTCTACCGTTTTAACTTTATGCAATTTAATTCAAAATTATTAACTGATGTAACATACACGAACTTGGTATTAATTTATCAGTATACCTGAAAGTTATTATTTTCTGATTACGTTATATCAACGGTTATATGCATCTTTATTACCTTGATTACAAATTATTCTCCATAAGGGTCAATTCTACAACACACATTATTTAAATAATTTTATGTTTACCCTGATTTTGCATCCAAAAATCAGACAGATTTCTTTCACACGTAGTGAAAGATATCCTGAAAATTAAAATGCGCGTTAAGAATATTAAAAATATAAAACCTTAAAACTCTAAAGCGCGCTGATTTCAACATTTATACCCAAACTAATTCTTTCGCCGACGCTCCAAGAATATTAATAACCGAAATCGAATTTAAACTTCGAACTCAAATTTACTTCGAAACTATGTTTAAGTCTACTAATTAATACTAATTTACTTTAATAGCTAATGCTAATGTTATATTTACAAAAGCAATTAGTAATTTATATTAACGCGAATTTTGGTTGCATTAAACTTTACAAAACCTAATTACCAAACAAAACACAATTAATTTTAATTCAGTTTTTATTTTTCTCGCTATTTTATTAATATAAATAAAATAATTATACATTAACTGCACAACAGCTCGCTCTAGGATCGCAAGAAAAAAGACGAATTTTTACACATAACTCTCAAACCTTGTTGTTAATTATAAACTGGAAAGCTAAAAAAAAATACATTTTTTGTTAACAAAAGGTTTTTGTAAATTTAACAATTCTGAAGTTACATATTATAATATCATTTTTTATCAGTTCGTTATTGTTAGCTACGAGAACTTCGGTGCTCGTCCTAAATTTTAATTTTTTAACCTCTTGTTTTATACGGCCGATAACTCGGGAACCACAAAGTTTACAAAAATAGTTAGTATAACAAAAAGTTTGTAATATTTAATTGTCTACATTTTATATGTAAACATTTTTTTTGTATCTGTCTTGATGTGGGAGTTATATTATAAAATATAAAAAAGAATACAAGTGTTTTGTTTGTATAATCGAGCAATGTTGTGTAATTAGTCGTAGCATACGGTTTTTGGGGTAAATACATATTTTTGTTAATTTAACAAAATTTCAATCTTGTTAATCTCAATTTCACATAACATAAGCATGTTATATGAATATACTATATTATTATTGTTATCGAAATACAGGGAATTTGAAAATTTAGCATTAATTCATACTCTTTTGACCCAATTTTGCTGAGAGATAATAACAGAGCTTTACAAGTTGTTGCTTACAGATAATCGTAAGTTTATTTATAGGGAATCGCACAATAGATCTACTTAGCTTTGGCGTACCAGAAATAGCTCAGTTGATTAAAATTTAAAAATAGTACTAAATTTATTGCATATATCTCCCACATATAAATAAATAATTAACGCAACATAGCGTGGGTGGTTGAGCTTCATTCGCACAGTTCGGTTTTTAAATTAAAGGGTAAAATCACACCAGCAAACATTTCAAAATGGAATGTATATTATGTCGATTTAAAATCGAAGCCTCTTAATAAAAATTAACGTAGGATTAAAATAAACCACTTTAAAGGATTTTCAAATTACAATAAAAATCGCGTTTTAGTCGAGAATCGAAAAACAAATAATTGCTACCTCTCAACTATTTCGTGAAACGAGGTGCTTATTTTAAACTATACCCGAATGGCATACTAAATTAATGATCGATTTTTTTATATAGTCTCGATATCTCTTTCAAGTGGTTCTTTATTTAAGCTGATTGTTATTTAAAAACAAATAAATTGTTAATTTACTTCGATGAGAGGTTTTCGAGTGTAATAATCTAATAATAATTACAAGGGTATTTCCAGTTTGTAATTTTCATGAAAACATTGTATAGTGGCTGAAAATTTGTTAGTTACGCATTATACATACCAACTTCTACAGAGTTACTATAATAATATAAAATTTATGATGTGGGTATTTCAGTAATTCAATGACTAATAAATAATTATACAGACGTTACAATTTAAGGACAAGGATGGGATAATTCTACAATAATGAATTGATCTTACATAGTATTCATTAAGCCAGGGCCGTAGGAACGGGGTCGTGCATTGGATCACCAAGAATATTGGAATTTTTAATATTTTGTACTCGAAATACAAAACCTTAGTTCACGGAAGAGGTGAAAATATTGGCAAGGGAGAAACGCAAGGCTTATCTAAGATACATAAGCATAGAAACTATGCGGGAGTAGCGCAGAATATGCGACCATAAGAAATCCACGGAATAAGGGAAGAGCACTGGGAAACAAACTGAAATTGTTAAGGGAGCAAAAGAACTCAATAAACGAACATGTAGAGAGCACTGCCATAAGCAAATTGGAATGGGCGAATTACTTCACCACGTTGTACAACGTGGAAGAAGGAGACACAGAAGAAATATCAATACAAAATCCAGATTTGGAGTTGCTGTGGACTGTGGAAGAGCACCATGTAGAAGCTGAAATAGCCAGGACAGATGGAATCTCGAACGAACTAATAAATTATGGAGGAAAACCTTTAGTTGAAGAGATCGCCCTTCTCTATCAGTAAATACTGCTTTTCTTTCTTGTTTTTTGTCTTTTTAATTAACGGTAGCAATGTACATATTATTTACGTGAAGTCCTACAGAGGAGCGAACGCTGATTCAGACCATTACCTGGTGATAGCCGAGAGTAAACAAAGTTTAAAGCGAGAAAGGAGGGAGATGACAAAAAGAAAGAGATGGGCAGTAGAAAAGTTCAACAATAAGGATACTAAAACCAAATATGAAGACGAAACTAACAGAGAGACTAGCCTAAAGGGGGAACATGAGAATGTGAACGAGATGTGGAGAAAGATAAAGGAACTGATAAAGGCATGTACAGAAAGAAATGTGGGATATGAAGATAAAAGAAGAACAAAGAAGTGGTTTGATGAGGATTGTGAGAGAGCAGTAGACCAGAAAAGCGAAGCTAGAAAAAATGGATAAGATCAAGAAAACAAGGCGACAGAGAAGAATATGCGAGAATAAGAAGAGAAGTTGAGAAGTTATGCAAGAGAAAGAAGAATAAATGGTTGGAGAGTATGGCGGAAGAAATGGAAAGAAGTAGTAAAGAAAACCTTGCAAAGGAGTTTTACAGAAGAGTAAAAGAACATACAAGAAAACGTGAAATTAGAGCAAGGGTAATGAAAGACGAAGACGGTAACATAGAGGACAGTGGGGAGGGAATCAAGGAAATATAGAGAAAGTATTTTAAAAAACTGTTAAACAAACACTACGTAGAGTACGAAGAGCGGGATGATAAGAAAATGGAGAAAGATGAACAAATAGAGTTGGAGTCATCATTGGAGGATGTTGTGACAGTGATAAGGAAGATGAAAAATGGAAAATCACCTGGCAGAGACGAAATATGCGGAGAGATGTTTAAAAATGGAGGAACGGAGCTATACTAGAAAATACATGAGCTGATTGGAAAGATTTGGAATAATGAAGAGCTGCCCAAGGAGTGGCAGATTGGGAGGATAATTCCAATACACAAGAAAGGAGATACGGATAACTGCCGAAATTATAGAGGAATTACATTGCTCCCCACAGTGCCAGCGTACAAAATCTTGTACAATAGTGAATAGAAGAATAAAGAATTATTAATAAGGAAACTTAAACAACCTGTTTGTCAAGATTTGTTAGTTTTGATTTTCTGTTTGGTCAAACAATTTAATTTCTATACGTCAGCAACAGACGTTTTTTATGAACAACTTGTGGTAGGGCATAAACCACCAAAGAAGCTCAAGAAATATTAAAATAAATTTCATTAATAAAATATTTTATAATTAGAATAAACTAACTTGTGGTATATTAATTCTAAGTATTAACTACAATATTTACATTTTTGTAAATAATTAAATTAAAATAATTAAATTTTAATTCTAACTACAAATGAATATATAATATAATATTTTTTAACATTATATGAGCCTTTGAAAATATTTCATTCTATATAAGCTTTATATATAATGGGGCCGTTCATGTATTACGTAAGACGTTAAGGGGGAGGGGGGGTAGCTGACATCTTATTTTTTCTTACTCGGGGGTAGGGGGGTCAAGACAATTTCTTACGTAAGATTTTATTTTTTTAATTAAATTTCAAAATTTCAAAATTATTTAATCTAATTTAGGTGCTGTTGGTATTAATGTTAATGTGAAACGCAATACTATTAATTATTTACGTTAGAAATGAATAAAGTAACTAAAAAGTTTGATTACAGATAAAATAATGGATAACAAATATTTAAAAAAAATTTTATTATAAAAAAAGTCAGGTCAAAATCGAGCGTTGTTGAAATTTTCTAAAATGTGCTCTATTTAACAGTGCTGGCGCTCAGCAACAAACTATTAGACTTACTTGGAGAAAAATAGCTTAGATAGAAGTTGTAGTAAATTTTATTATCTGTAAGATTATACAAGTCATTTTCGTCCTAAAGTCAACTGGTAAGGAAATATTGCGAGGAAACATTTTGTATTTGCCACTTTTTTTAATTGGCGGCACTTCGAGGATGTTGTTAAAATATTTTAAGTGTTTTTAATGAGTTATATGATAACATTATAGCTGATATAGAAATTTGTTTAAAAATATTTTGCCAAATAAAACCATCATTTTCACTCCTTCATAAAAAATTTCAACTGCAGACGAAGAATTCGATAAGAAGCTCAGGGTTCCGAGAGGACGTTTTTTAGTATGTTAAAAAAATGTTAACGAAATCCGTCGAAAAATCGCAGAAGACCGATTTTGGATTTTTTAGTCGCAATTTTCTTACACTATAAAGTAAATTGTTTGAATAACTTTTTTTTTAATATAAAATAAACATAATATCTTCATTAATTTCACTTTTAATGTTTAATATCTGGCTTCTCATTGGGTAATAATTTATCTTACGTAAGATTAGTGAGGGCGGGGGAGGGGTTATACATTTTCTTATTTTTTCTTACTAGGGGGTGGGGGGGAGTCTAAAAGTAGGAAAAAACGTCTTACGTAATACATGAACGGCCCCTAAAATGAATTAACTTGCCCTCCAGAAAAAGTAGATTTCCAATAAAACCACAGAAGGAATAATCTAAATTTGAGAAAGATACGTAACCTTTTGAGAAATTAGACCTCAAAATATATATTAGCAATGAGGTCCCCAGACATGGATGTAGCTTGTCTCTATTATTGTTCAACCTGTGCATTGAGGGTACTCTTTAAAACTGAAAAATACACCGTGATGACATGGGTCTTCCCAATAATGATAAACATCTATTTACACTGAACTTTTCAGACGAACAGGTGGTGTTAGTGCAGAACTCATATGATCTGGTGTTCATCATAAGAAAACTATACACCGAATATTAAAAGTGGGGACTACAGAAAAAACCTTAAAAAACAAAATAGTACCTACCTTGCTGTTAACACCAAAGCAAAATTTGAAATCTGAATAGATGAAGAGGTACCAATCAAGCAAATTTAAATATCAAGTTTAAATATCAGGGGGGCTGGGATTAGACGTAGTACAATATCTCAAATAAAAACAAAAAAGATTCAGAAAAGTTATGGTGGAATCGGTTATATGCTAGGGATGTGAAATTTGGGGCTTAAATGAAAACATGCATAGAAGACTAATAGCAGGCGAAATTCTGGAGAATCCAGGCTGTAACATGTAAAAAATCAAATGAAAATTTAATCCAAAGAATTGAAAAACGAGTCCTGCGTTAGTTTGGGCATCTACTGAGAACAGAGGACAACAGATGGCCAAAGCTATTAACGAAGAAAGCGTGGAAGACCTGAAATTTTTTTGGACGGATGGGATGAGGAGGGCTATGGAAGAAAGAAACCCAGACGGAGTTGCGCCCAATAGAATCAGGTGGAGATTGAAAATCTAGCAAACAATTTCTAGTGGTATGCTGCAATATTGAATGTATAATAATGTATACAAGTTTAATGTATAATTTAATCGATAGCATCCTTTCAAAAAGGATACATATTAATTTTGAATACATTAAAAAAAAATTTTATAAGTATTCCGCTTACACGTTATGCTTAAACAATTATATTTTAGTTTCTACTTTAATTAGAACAAAGCTATACTTACAAACAACTAAGTTGTTGATTCTTATCAAACTGATGACTGTTTAGCAAAACATAAGGAGCCCTTAACGATAGCGGAAACAGTAGTAATAACTTTCGGGACTTTCACTAACTTCGTTATTGACCCCGAATTCTGAATTAAACCTCATTTTCTGATAAACTAAAGAAAATAAAAGAAAATAATCGCTCTTTTGTCAATGTGAAGACATACCAATTATTATAGTGAAAGGATGACAATTTAAAAAAATTTTTTACCAACAACCAAATTAAAATATAATTTATTTTCTAATGAGTTCTATTCATAAATATAACAGAGTGAGTTTAATTTATATACGTTTATATACTGTGATAGTCATGAACCCGACACGCATATTTAATATGAAAACCGAGGGTCTTCCTACATCGTAAGCTGCCTATTTCGATTTATATGCTGTGGTTTGAATATCAGGCAAACTTCAGATGCAAATACCTGTATTATCCGCTCGGTTAAAGCAAGTTAAAGAATTTATGTCATCTTTATGGATACAATTTAAATATAAATTAAGTTATTTTGTGTATACTTGGAAAAAAATTGTATTTAGAGCTTCCCGGTTTTAAGGTGATTGTCAATTTTGTCAATAGAGAAATGTGGAAGCCCGCTCTTTTATTATTATGTACGTAGCACGTTTCGTCAGTAAATTGAAAAATTGTGTAAAAATATTTTAAATTAATCTAAAATTTCAATTTTAACATGCATTGTTAGATCGCGATTCATTTTATTATTTGTTGCTATACTTGAAGACATTTTACGTCCTATTGTAAAAGTTTTGTTCAATATTGACAACTTGATACTTCATTTTTGATTTTTATGTTACAAGTTTATAAAAAATATTTATTAATACATAGATAATGTATAAAATAATAAAGATCATGCTATGTACTTCCCAGAGATCAACTTAACTTAATTTTCTATAATTGCAAAATAATTTTTTATAATTTTCAATATCTATTGTATTCGTAATCCATTTATAATACTGTATAATAGTGTAATATTATATTGCATTTTGTTCAATATACCACATCCAATTGAAGTTTATACAATAATTTGATGTCGAAATTATTTATATTTGAAGGATATTCCATTTAACTTTACACTCATAAACACTTTTAGTTTTTTTTTATTTTGTATTGTGTTACTCGTATACCATAATACAATCATACCGTACCGTATCGTACGGTATGGCTTATTATAATCGAGGACAGCAATATCGAACCTTCCAAATAGTATAAAACAAATTAAAACATAAAATATGATGTTTTACAGGCGTTCTGGTTGATTTTGAAACATTACCGTTGCAAAAACAAACGAAGTGTTTAGTGGAAGTCGTGAACGCAGGTAGTCTATCAAAAAATGGATCACCATCGCCTAATCGTGTGACTGCAGTTTCGTTGTTACCCCGTATATGGGATTAAACTCGTCAGACACCCATTAGCAAAAGCGATACCATTTCTCGACTCAAAAACCTACTTGTGTGTTCACATAACCAAAACTTCAAGAGAAACGTGAGTACATTCCGTCACCTATCGAAAGTATTTTGCAACGGTTTTGTGAGCGTCCCATTTTTCACCAGGCCACTTTATGATTACTTAAATGTAATCTCTCACACAAAATTAGTCTTCCAATTACTCTTCCCAGATTTAAAACACCATGAATCATGTTGGTTTCCAATTTTTCTTCAGGATCGTTTATTTTTGAATTTAAATTACTACCATTGTTATGAATGCCCAATTTATTTATTTCTAGTCATCAAATGATATTTGCAATGAATATCAAATTAAACCAATTGAAGGATCGATGAAGATGAAGGACCCAACTCCAAAGTTCAAGGATGAAAAACATATTAGATGGTTTAATTGCGATTTAATTTGACATTATGTAGGATATTGCTTCTAGTCGAAAAGAGAAAAGGATTCTTATTATGGATGCGATTATCTGAATGGTGAGAAGCAAGTAGCAGTAGTGAAATCCGAAGATGAATTTAGTAAATTTTATAAAAGCGAATTATACAATAGAAATTTGACAGGTTTGAATGGTAGCCCACATAATTATGAAAATAAATCATTTTTATGGTCAAATTACTTTTTATGTTTTTTCGGATAATACTATAAAATATAATTCAATACTTGGAAGCGAGTTCATTTCGTATTAGATATTAAGATTATCATTCAAGGTTGTAATTTTCAGGTAGAACAGGAGGAAATTATGCACATAGACGTGACCTAATTGAATATGGACACCAAGGTAAAATTTAAAATAGACGAGGTGCTTACTAAGGCATATTTAGATTGTTCTCAGAGTAAAAATCCAATATTAGATTATGAAGTAACTTGTAATGTTTAACATGAACAGCCATTTTATTTTAATCCACGCAGGTTAGCACATGAGGAAAAGGCTAAAGTTTCTAAAATAATATCAAATTTGTGTGAACAGAATGTCATTCGTCCAAGTTCTTCATCTTTTATATCAGCCCCATTGTTTTAGTTCCAAAGAAATCAAGAGATGTTCGTATGTGTATAATTAGATTTTAGGGAATCGATTAAAATTGCCATTAAAGATAGATACCCCTTCCATAAATAGATGACCATCATATTGAGCAATTGAAAGGAAAGAAATATTTTAGGTGTTTGGATTTAATAGAAGAAGTAATGGAGAAATCCATTGAACGGCGAGAGAAAGCTAAACATTTAATTTCCAATTGCTTGAAATGTATCGTTTCCTCTGGAAAACCAGAAGACGTTTTGGATCCGATTTGGCCTTTAAAAAAGACACCTTTCCAAAACAAATTTATTGTAGTTGTTCCAGAGGAATTTGAAGGAGATTTAGTACTGATTCCCAACATTGAAACTACAGTTGGTGTAAACAATAAATTATTTCTAAAATATAAAGGACCCTATGTAGTTTGTAGTTTCCGAACACTTTGGAAAGGTCAGATACAAAATAACGGACATATAGGACACCAAATTACTCTAATCCCATTTACAGGTACATTTTAGTTCATACAGAATGAAACATTGAACATGAGAACTGAAATAGTTTTAAGTAGGTTTTAGGTTTGATGATAAATTAGTGTAGTATGTTTTATGAATTACTTGTTTCAAAATGTTTTGTAAAATGCAGCTTAGTTGTAGGAAGTTAACATCAAAATGTTTAATATGATGAATTGTAATGTTTATTTTTTAAATTAAATTTCCGCCATGGTTTTTAATGTACTGCATTAAAACAGTGCGATTAAGAAATCTGAATTAATTGAAGGTTTATTTTTAATTGTTTTATTCTTTTTGGATTATATTTCCAATTAGGAAAATATTGTATCGAAGGTAAATAAATTAGATTTTGTGAAACGAAATTACTTATTACGTTTATAACAAGGTAAACCTAATACTTCAAATAATTAATGCAAGCCAAAGAGTTATACACAAATTGAAAATAAGTAATCAATGCTGTTTGTTTTTATACCTCGAAAACTAAACAATATAGAGATTTAAACAACGTTTATCATAAATCAATCGTTTAGCTTGCACGCGTCGTCAAACTTTGAAACTTGGGTTCCGAAAATGATCTAGTCGTTTTTTGCGCGAATAATTTTATTCGGCCATGTAGAATGGAAGAATTAAACATTTAAAAAAATGACCTATCATCTGAAAACTTAAAAGAATACTTTTCATAGTAGTACAACCAATTTTAGACCTTTCTTTGTTTATTTTGTAGCTATGTAAACCAAGAGATGGTTTGAAGAGATAAATTGGCGTATTTTTGACAAAGAAGAATTATCAAAAATTAATAAATTTTCCCTAAAGTTTGGAAAATTAAGAAAATAATACAAAATTCAAGAGAAGGTTGCGATTGGAATTTGAAAATATTGGGAGATTGAAAAAGATTTGATTTGATTAGAGAAATTACAAAATGGACGCCTACAGAAATTTATAAGTGAGCAAATTTTCATAAAATTGCATAAACATTTTTTGATGATGAACTTTGAATGCATTTTTGGGTGTAATTGTAATATTGTACAGGGTGTACAAATTATTTAGTTATAAACATTTTGATTCAGATAAACCTTTTTTTAATTATCATTTTCATTTTGAAAATAAAATAAATGTGTTTGTTATATGGTTTTATTCAAACAAATAAGAGCATTTTAAAATATAACCAACATAAAAGAAAAGTTGGGATTGATTAGAGACCAAGGCTCCAAATTGAGAAAACATCAAAATTTAATTTTGAAAGGCTTCGCGTTATAAAAAAATACGACAATATGTAGTATACAAATGTAGAAAATTAATAACCATTGTGGTTATTTTACCACCCATCTATTGCAAAATAGATCACCTAATTCACATTAGGTGATCATTTTTGGTGATCACAATTCACAGATCACATAATTGCAAAAGTATACTAAACGAAGTCATTTAAAAATAAAACCCTGTGGTTTTCCCAGATTTTATATCCAATTCCATTCTAAAGATCTTCCACTATTATTCGTCCATCACTTAATTTCTATTTAAATAATTTTCTTCTTCTATCAAATATTCATCCACAAATTTCAATCAAACGCACTTTTTTTAAGTGTTAACTTTATTTTATTCAAAATCAAAAATTTTCAAAATTACAAAAATATATCAATTACTAGTCTTTGCGCGACCCACGTTTATTTCGTTGCATCGCCTTCGCGCGGGTCCCTCTACTTCGTTTTTGCGCATTTTTCATTCCAAAAATCGCTGCAGTGCCAACCGATTTTAGTTACGTGCACCAAATTCAAAATTTTCTCACAATTACAAAATATTTATATAACTACGATTAATTTTAACTTTGGAAATTCGTAGAAATTCTCAAATATTTGAATTTCATATCAACATAATATTATATTATATTATGAAATGCGTTAGAAATGAAAGGTGCACAAGACCCGACTTAAAAATAGATGATTTCACATTCGAATAGATGGATAGGCTCGTTTACCTGGGAGTAGAGATATATATAATGACAACAGCAGAGTAGAAGAAATAATGAGAAGAGTACAAACGGGAAATAAGGCTTTTTATACAAATAAGGTAATGTTAAAGGATAATAAGCTTAAAAGAGACACCAAAGTGAAAATTTACAAGACACTGATAAGATAAATAGTTGCGTACGCAGCAGAAATACTGTGTCTATCCCCAAAGAGGCCGATGCACTGAGAAGATTCGAAAAGAAGATTTTACAAACTCTTCTTCTTCTTCGTTTTCCTCTTTGCAGAGGAGTCGTGGTCGCATCTCACACCCTTCTTTTTTCTTTGAGTGGATCCATACGACTTTCATGGGAGTATTACAAACTATCCTGGGACAAAAAAGGACGAGAATGGAGAACAGAGATCCTGGATGAATTATGAAGTTCTGCATGAGTTTAAAGGAGAAGATATAGTAAAATTCATCAAGTCGTAGCGAATCAAATGGCTGGGGCACATAATGCGTATTTGAGATGGGAAACTTTTATGTCCGACTGAATGATAAGATGGTGATAATCTATGACTCCCGTTTAAAATGCATTGCATATTTTATTAATTATTCAAGTGTATCAAATTAAAGTGTGAAAAGGTGTTGGATAATAGTTATTTCGTATAAGCATGAGAAAATAGCATTTTACTGAATAAACGAGAGATGCTCCGAACGCGACCGAAGATCAAGTTCGGATTACTCGCGAATTCAGTAAAGTGTTTCTCGGCGCATCACGTATGGTATTTTTTCTCCAGGCCTGCGATAACATACGTAGGTAAAATGATTACGAAAGTAAATGTTATTACAGATTGTTAGTACCAAAATAATCGACTTTCGTTGCAATAAATCTTATCGTATGAGACAAGTTACTGCAGGTCTGGAGAAAAAAGCTATTATTTGATGAAATGATATTAATTTAATCTTCCTGAATTAATAAAAAACATTGTTACCATTGTTCTACATGGTAAATCTATGTAAAGCTATCAATTTACATAGTAAATCTATGCAAAGTTACAAAATTACAAATGTGTTACCATATAAGTTTAGGTATTTAATATTTCTAAACTATGCTATATTACAGTTAGCAGTTTTGCACAAAAAATTAAGCATTAATAATTATTTAAATATAAATATAATGAAATAATAGAATAACCATCCTATAAACAACACCGAATAAATTGTTCTAATAAAATATAAATATTTGGTGTATTTACTTCGATAAAATTTCAAGAATAATAATTTTAGGCTGCTTTATAAATCACACGACTAAAGGTATAAAATCCAATAATGCCCTTTCAAATAAATTTTATTTTTAATTGGAACTAATAATTTATTTAGAAAGGTAAAGTGTAATTTTAGTACGATTTAAATTATGTCGGAAAGTTAAATGTTTTTGAAAACATTTGCGTTGGTAATATATCAGACTTTTAGTATCATGTCGGTTTTTCGAGACGTTAGAACATTATTTGTACAATTTTAATTTGTGTTAAAATTTAATAAACAACTTTGGAGTGAAATGTTTAGTGTATTAATACTACATCTGAGACCAATTGTAACAAGGAATTTAATGTAAGTAATTGTTTTAGAATTTATTACTAGGTATTTAGAAAGTAATAAACAACAGTGTGTATTTTACACCCCGCCGAAGACTTAACATCACTAAAAATCTTCCGAAAACGGAAACAATTTAGATTTATCACATGCTACATGCGTGTTTTAAAAATTAATACATCCTAAAATAACTGAAAAAATGTCATTGTCATCCCCGTACCTAAGGCAGGCAAACCCAAATCATATCCCGACAGCTACTGCTTTGTCACTCTTCCACCCACGTTATCTAAAATAAACCTGCAAAAAGTATTAGGAAAATTCGGTTTCACAGCAAGACAAAGCATTGCTTATTATTGAATCAAAATTGTCATAAATACCGTAAAAATGTTCATTGAATCAGTGAATTTCTATTAATGAACAAACATTCGCGTAGTATATTAAAATTTCATGATATTAATGAAGAAGTTCGTTGGATTTATGAATTAATTCCGATTAATTTTTTTTATTTATGAAAGATTTATAAATTTTATTATTTCCAACCAATGATTATTATTTTTTTCAGCGTATAAACGTTATAGCCCAGACTTCAATTTTTCAATACCATGATCAGAACAATAATATTACTCTACACTTTTACATTATTTTATATATAGGGTGTTTTTTTTTAGTTGCATGAGAACTTCAAATTGAATTGAAACATTAAAAAATTGATAGAATGTTTTTTTAATTATTTTTGACCACTTTTTCCAATATTTCTGGCCTTATTTCATAAATGGCTTGCTGAATATTGACCTCCAATGCTGCCAGGGTTATTGGTTTGTTATCATAAACCATGGATTTAACATACCCCCAAAGAAAATAATCTGGAGGCGTCAAATCACACGATCTTGGAGCCCAATTGATAGGACCATTTCTTGAAATAATATTGTCACCAAATTGTCCTTTCAATAAATCAATGGTTTCTGTGGCTACGTGGCACGTAACACCATCCTGTTGGAACCATAAGTTGTCGATGTTTAACTCTTGGATTTTTGGAAACAAAAATGTATTGAGCATGTGTGGATATCTCTCACCATTCACCGTAACTGTAGCTCCTTCCTCATTTCGCAAGAAATATGGACCGATGAAGCCGTTGGTGAGTATTCCACACTAAACAGTGAATTTTAATGGATGCAATGGAGTCTCAAGATAATGTTCCAGATTGGTCTCAGTCCATATACGGCAATTTTGCTTGTTCACATACCCATTCAACCGGAAATGTGCCTCGTCACTGAACAAAATTTGGCAGTAAAAAAATGGATCCACTTCCAATTGGTTTTGAGCCCAATCTGCGAACGCACGGCGCAATCGCTGATCATTAGGCTTCAATTTTTGAACCAATTGGATCTTGTAAGGATGTAAACCAAGATCTTGATGTAAAATTTTCCATGTAGTGGACGGACAAATCCCAAGTTGTTGAGCACGATGGCGAATTAAAATGTTTGGGTCTTTTGCACACTTTCACTCACAGAAGCGATAGTTTCTTCGGTACGCACATTTCTTTGTCTTGTTGGTTGGTTAAACAAATTGGTTTAAAAAAATCTTTGAAATTTCGACTACTTATCATAAATTATGTACAATCCAGTTACTTGCACGCCTACTTGTATGCCACCCTAATTACACTTAACCATTTCTTATAAGCAAGCAAATTTCAAGATCACGTGTCACTTTGACTTCGACCTTGCAACATTGTCTTGCATTATTCTTGTACAAATTCGTAATAATTTACGACATTTCCTATAACCAAAAAGTTGAAGATTAAACCAAAGAATATATACCTTGATTAAACCACTGTGATTTTACCACAGTTAAACTTATTAGATAACTTCGAGACCGTTAGTAGATGTCACTAGTAGTTAATGTTGCTAAAACTATTTTTACGTGAACTATACATAAATCGTTGAAAAGTCGTCGAAAGTAAAATAATAATCCAATTATCTAACAATATCTTAGCAACTGGGTTGAAATAACTCCAATTTTTGTAAATCTGGCTACAGCTACGCTGTTGTCCAATGCCGGATATAAATTCAATTAAACAAAACTTACCTACTTTTAAAAATTTATATAGAAGAAGAAATCAAGTCTTAGTTAAAATATTTTAAATGATTTTACATTTTTATGGGATGTAATAATTATAAAATAAATTTGTTTTAAAGTCGTTTAGTCGGAATTCTTATGGCTGAGTTACTAAAATTATATTATTAATAAAAACCAAAATAAAATTCTAATATCCACGGTTTTCCTATAAGTTCTCGGTTGGAAATAATAGATGTCAGCACTCTAGATTCTACTTAAACCCACATTAATGGCAATTCTGCAATAAAGCGTTAGATGTTAGAAGGACATTAAATTTGTGTGGGTTGTAATTTTATATTGGCTATTCTGTATTACTATGCATCCTATAAATTAGTTTTATAAAAAATTTGATTTCCTTGTCCGAATTATGCGTTGTAGTTGAATTAAACTTGTTACAAAAAGATATTTCATGATTATAGTCAAGATTATATACTATACGTTGAAGGAGAACAATGATAATAACGACAAACATTAGTCAACTTCAATTGTGAAAATAAACAAACTTGGTAGTTTTCACTTCGACCTTGTCCATGCCAATAAATTTTTATGTTTATTGGTTTATTAGTAACTGACGAGTTTTGTACAAACTCGACTTAGCAGGTATAATTTCAATAACAAAATATATATTTTGTTATTTTAAGCAGTCTTATTTTCTACCGCTTTTTTAAATCGCTTAACGAATTTTCATTCATGGTGGAAACGTCGAAAATAACAAATTTTGCAAAAATCTTAATATAAAAATTTCGTACTCGATATTTTTCCACTTATTCGCCGTCCAATTTCATCGGGTAATAAATGAACAACAAAATTGAAATCTGAAAATATCAATTTGGAATTCATTTGTTACACATTAATTCTTTAATATTGGAGGAAACAATAAAGTGGTCATTTTACCTGTCTTAGCCCAACTGCATCAGCTGACAAAAAGTAGGACATACGAGTAAACAGTGCACTTGCTGTTTAACATTAGAACAGAATTATAAAACATTTATTATAATAATAGGTAATTGTACTAATATTATTAAAGTAAAGTCAAGACAGATCAAATGTTTATGCTTCCTCAGATTATCATTCTTACACAGTCAAACCAGAGCCGTATCTAGGTACGGCCGCGCCCTTGGCGGGACTTAACATTTGCGCCCCCCACACCGGGGTGTTTGGAATGGTGTTGTATGGAATACCCCCCAACGAAAACGGGGGATCTGGGGGTCCTTCCGCGGAAATTTTACAAAATTGAAGTGCAAAGTTGTAGGTTTAAAGTTTTTTGATAAATCATCAATCAATCATGAGTCAAAACTGTACTTTTCTTGCTTTTAACAGGGCAAAATCGTCGATGTTATCGTTAAAATCAATCTGAAACGCAATGTCGTATTCTATATTCAGAATTGCTAAGTTTGTCAATCTGTTGTCAGACATACTTTATCTTAAATAGTTCTTGATCATTTTTAACTTGCTGAACGAACGCTCACAAGACGCCACACTTACAGGCATTGTTAAAAATATCCTCAACGCAATTTCAATGTTCGGATAGGCGTCTCTTAATTCATAATTAGAAATAACGTTCAGAACATCCAAATGGGAGGCCTTATTGATGTCCTTTATCAGCTCTTTTGCATGATACTTGAAAGTAACTACTTCGTTCTCAAGCTCTAACGTATCTATATATTTGGCATACATCGCACCAAGATTAGCTGCACACTCTTCAAGAAGAGAATCAGAATACTCACTTAAAGACTTTCCGGATAAAAAATTAAAGTCAGATGAAACCGAATGGTATCGTAGATGTTTGCCCTCTTGTCCATTTCGCTTCTAATCCTAGCAAACACAACGAAACACTCTCTCTCAAATGATTTTTCAGCACTCAGCAAGTGGGATTCATCTTCAGCCATTTCACCAGCCATTCTTTTGACTTTTTCAGTCTCTTAACAGGAAAACAACTTGTAATTTCCAAGAAACCACATGTAGCTTTGGACAGTAACTTAACAATCTGGAATAACATTCATTTCAATAAAGTGAAATTTTTATCCTTAACAAAATGCACTAATCTAAAAAAAAAATTATTTTTCATGGCCGATTTTGCGCCCCCCCCCCCGGGTAGCTGCGCCCTTGGCGGGCGCCCATCTCGCCACCGCCTAGATACGGCTCTGAATCAAACTACTGATCAAACCACCTTCTATTTTAAAATAGATGCATACCCCGCAAAAGTGCAGTATTACAAAGACAATTTTTTAAATAAAAAATTTAATTAAGCAAATCATTTCAATTTTTAGATGAGGACGTTCTGTCCTGGGTAAGGTAAAATAAGGTAGCGTTGGTCTGTTGCTATAACAAGGTTCTTCCTTTGAGGTAAGACAATATTGGCAGATTATTGCATGAATGTGCATTTTGGTTTCTCGTGTAGTACGAGGGATAACCCAGGAATAGTTTAGACGATCTTTCGTAGGCTCCCGCCTTTAGCACAGAAAATCATGGAGTTGTAGCGATAAAATTTGTGTAATTGAATATAAAGCGCGAAGCTCGAAAATAATGCTTTATTCAATAAGGGAAAGCTTCGTTGCACTGTGAGGTCATTTCTCAGGAGTTATAAACAAATATTATGTTTTCTTGCAGGTTCATCAACAGAAAATCATTGGGAACAGCTGGTTAATTCCGAATACATAAATGCTTCTCCATATTCCAGCATCAGTTCATCTTGTGAAGAAAATGAAACCCTTCTAAAAGTTGAAGATTGCGCTACTAATTTGCTCCAGAAATTATTTTCAAACATAAAATTTTTATATAAACAAAAATATTTTCAAAAAGTTAAAATTGAGTACTATAAAAGAAATTATTCAAAGATCTTTATACAGACACGTTCGTGACATAGTTTTGCAACGTGTTGATAGATGCCACTAGTTCTTTATAGTCACTAATCAACTTTATACGTTACCTTAAGATAAAGCGATTTTAATCAAGACAACCAAGCCCCAACCATGGCCCCAACCAAGCCCCTATATCACCAATAATAATTTTTGAAAACCTGGTTTCCGCTACGCGGATATTATCGTACCGGGTATAAATTAAAGAAAAACAATTGGCAAAAGTACCCTTAATAATATTTTGAAACAAATTTATCAAAGAAAAACGATTGGCTTAAAGAAATAATAAACGAAATAGAGGAAAGCAGTCAATATCTCATAATAGTCGATAATAGAGAGATAATAATAAAAATAATAAAAGAGAGAGGTCGCCAACATCCGATAACGGATAGGCACCTGAAGAAGAAGTCGATAATTGAAAGACTGAAAAGACAAAAGTTAAAAACAAAAGGAATAAGAAACAGAGAGGAACAGTTGGTGGATGAAAGCGAAAAAATAGAACAAGTATGGGTCGAGACTTCCGAGGTTTACTGAATGAAACACAAGTAAAAGATTAACCTACCATAGTAAATCAAGAAAATCAACAAATAGAAACACCAACTTGCGAAGAAGTGACCGAAATAATAAAGACTCAAAAATAGAAAATCACCGGGTAAAGATGGTATAAACGCCGAACTACTCAAGAATGGTGAAGAAATCCTACAACAAAGATTATTTGAACTCATAAAACAAGTATGGTTGGAGGAAAGAATGCCACAAAAATAGAGGGAGGGTGTAATAGTGACAATTAAAAAGAAAGGAGACTTGGAAAAATGTGCGAACTACAGGGGCATTACACAGTTAAATACGACCTACAAAATATTTTCATCACTAATAAATAAAACATTAAAGAAATTTTCTAAAGGAATAATCGGAGACTACCAGTGCGGATTTGTGGAGGGCAAGTCGACAGTGGTTGCTGAAACAAATACTAGAAAAAAGTCATGAACATAACATAGACTTGCACATGATCTTGTGTATTCACTAAAATGTTATTACATTAATTTTACTTTAAATTCATTTATATACTAATTAATTATAATTTTTATATTAGTAAATAAAAGGTATACCATGAAATGTGCCGGAGCGCCCAACAAGTGGGCGCTAGTTGTGAACTTGCATATAGCCTATAGTTACTGATGATGATCAGAAAGTGTACTCTTTTATTAACTATAATTTTAGTTTATATTATATTTATATTTCCTCACTTTACAGGAGAGCGAAAAAAAAATTCGTTCTCCTATAAAGTGAGGAAAATCAAGATACGCCTTTACGTTTTGATAGCGACGAAATATGTTGAGTGATAACTTTTAAATTTTCTTGTTGTACAATTAACTTCCAGCTGACATCAATTTAGTTCCAACTAGAGTCCAACTTAAATTTCAAATACTTAAATTCCAAAAACCGCACGTCAATTTTTGCGTTCTTTAATTTTCACGAATTAAGTTCAAAAAGTAATTTTCATTACTGTTGTCTAAACGATAATTTAATATAGAAGTGAAAGTGTTACATCAAGCTCCCATTCTATTTAAATTTCGTCGACAAAGCGTTTAAACACGCTTTTAAGTGTTCCTCCCAGTTTCCCGGCAAAAAGATCCCGCCATTTGCTAAGTGACGTAGTTTGCTACGTCACAATTAGCAAACGGTTGCGCGCTCTGTTGCCCCCTTCCCCCTTCAAGACATCAGGCGACGTATTCTGTAATATACGCAACAAAGGTTAGTGAACTGAACTTGACCTAGATTTCTTACAGATTATATTTTATCGCAACCTAACAAAAATTTTGTCAACCAACAAATTCCTTTTCCTTTTAAATTTTTCAAGTTCATTTAGATTTAAATAAAGGTTGATTCACAACACTAAATTTAATTTTCAGACTTAAAAATTAAACTTGCACTCATTAAAATCAGCTGCTTCACAGACATAAATTAATTCAAATTTAATTTTATCAATTTAGATTTCGCAACATATTTTAATTTTAAAAATTTTTATTTTTATTACTTGAATTATTTGTAAAATGACGAATGTTACCGACATGTCCCAAGACAACACTTTCCTCCGTGAACTTGTTGACCATTTGAAAGCCGAAAACCGCGATTTGAAAGCCCGATTCAATGATCAATCCAAAAAACTCGATGACCAATCCAAACAAATCAAAGATCTCACTGACAAAGTCGCCTCACTCGTTCTCGCCCTCCAACCACCCAAGGTCGTACAACCACCTTCGGTCGTAAGACCACCCCCGGTTGCCCAACCTCGCCCGACTGCCCCTTCAGGGAAAAAGAAGGACAAGACCGCCTTCCCCCCTCTTCCGACCACCCCTGCTGTCAAAAATGCAGAAACTAAACCCAAAGAGCCAAAAAAGCCCGCCCTACTCAAACCCCTGATGGCAACGGCCATCCCGAAACCCCGGCTATCGACTCCAGCAGTCAAGCCTGCGATCATCCCCCGAACATCCCCCCGCATTTCTAAAATTCCATCATCGACTCCCGAAGCCCAAGCTTCCACCTCCACCGGTGGAGATAATTTCGTCTTTCCAAAAGACAAAAACACCCTAAAACGGGCCCGCTCCAACTTAAGTAGCGACAGCCAAACCTCTGAACCCGCTACCAAGAACAGGTTCGCCTGTTTGGACGTAGAGGAACCCCCGACCGACACCCAAACCGAGCGCGACGATGACGGTATGGAAGTCACCGACTCCCAACCCGACACCCAGGGTGCTTCACACCCAGACCGGACCACATACTCCTCCTCCAGCCGAATCCCCCCAATTGTCCTCCGTACAAAGGACAACTGGCCGGCCATCAATAAAATGATTCGTGACCGAAAAATTGCCACCACTAAAATCCGCACGCTCGTGGACGGCATCTCAATTCAGCCGGCCACCGAGACCGATTACCGGGCCCTCAGCCGCTTACTTGAGGAAAAATCCCTCCCCTCACACTCTTTCTCTCTCCCTCAGGACAAACCACTAAAAGTGGTCATTCGAGGGCTCCCAATCACTATCACTGCTGCATAAGTTAAAGAAGACCTTGTAGAACAGGGCTTTGAAATTCAGTCAGTTTTTCAGATGCGCCAAGGTCGCGACAAAAAACCTATGCCATTATACCTTGTCCATCTAACCCACAACTCAGATGGCAAGAGAATTTTTGACATGACATCGGTCCTGTCCATAAATACCCGCACCGAAACCCCCCACAAACGTACAGAGGTCGGTCAATGCCACCGTTGCCAACGGTTCGGACACGCCCAAACCCTCTGCCGCGCCCCACCCAAATGCGTAAATGCGCAGGGGATCACCTCACTCCGGCTTGTCAAAAAATCCGTGAAGACCCAGCCACCTGCGCTAACTGCACAGGAAACCACCCTGCAAACTACAAAGGTTGCGTTTCGTTCCCTAAGCCCAAGAGGCGAGAACTTTCAGCCCGCGAAGCAGCTTCCCGCTTCGCTGACCGCCCCACTTACAATTACCCCTCCTCCCAAGGCCCCAATCGACCTTCCTATCTGGGAGTCGCTAGTCGGCATGCCCCTCACAGGGAAGCAACTCACGCCACCCCCACGCCCACCACCCCCTACGATGAGACTCCCTCCCGACAAACAAAAGCAATTTTTGAACAACTTCGTAATTTCAATGCCAATGCCGAACTCGTCCGCAATATTGAAATAATCATGAACGCCAAAGCCACTAATATCACACCCGTTAATGTCTAAACCCAGATTCCAACCCACCACTTTGCAGACGGCTTTTTGGAACGCCAACGGCCTTTCAGCCAAACGAAATGAACTTCTCGCGTTCGCGCACGATCACGACCTTGACGTAATCTTGGTCAACGAAACCCACTTCAGAGCTGGCCAACTGGCAAAACTCCCTTGCTATTCACTTTATAGGAATGACCGTGACGGACGCGGCGGCGGAACCGCAATTTACGTAAAATCATCCATCGAACACGTCGCAATACTGACCCCCGACCTAGAGTACCTTGAAGTCACCACGGTGAGCATCCACACCGCACATCACGGTTGGTTGCAAATCTCCTCCGTCTATAATCGCCCTCAGCAACGCATCCTCAAAGAGGACCTAGAAACCCTCCTCGAAGGCCCCGACGCGAAGATCATCGCCGGCGATTTCAATGCTAAACACTCCAACTGGTTGTGTAAACACACAAACCATGTAGGACGTGACCTTCTTTCACTGGCAAATGAGCTGGACTTCGCGATCATCGCTCCCACCTCCCCCACCCACTTTTCTAACGCAGGTACGCCGTCCATTCTGGACATAGCCATTTTCAAAGACGTACAACTCCAATACGACATCTCCACCAGCGAAGAACTAAACTCAGATCACTACCCGGTCCTCCTGACACTTGGACCGCTGTTACCCCCAAAAGGCCCTCCCACGAGAACGACAACAGACTGGACCTCTTTCAAAGACACTCTGTCAAAAAACCTTGGACCAATCCCATTCTTTGAGTCCCCCACTGACCTAGACCAATTCATTGCCAATTTCCAAGACAACATCAAAAAATCCGTTGACGAAACTTCATTTGAAGTCAACACCACGGACGTCAGAGACAAACTCACTCCCTCCCTCAAAGATCTTATCAGAGCCAAAAACCGAGCGAGGAAACTCGCCCGGCGTACTCGCAACCCTGATGACCAAAGGTCATACAACCGGCTCAAAGAGCAAGTAGACGTTAAAGTCAAAGAATTTCATGACAATGAATGGTTAGACACCATTAACTCCCTATCATTTAAAGACATGTCCGCATGGCGCATGGCCGCCGCCCTCCAGGGGAAAAAGAAAGTCACCATCCCAATTCTCTCCCGCCCTGACGGCACTATTGCCCGGAGCGATCTTGAAAAGGCTGAAATCTTCGCCGACAGCCTCCAAGCTCAATGCTCCCCCAACACCACAAGATTAGACCAAGACCATATTAATTCGGTCGAAAATTATGTCACCACCACCCTAAACACCTCCGATGACTCACATATCACCCCCGCCACCCTTCTGGAGGTCACCATTGCCATTAAACGCCTCAAAAAGAGGAAAGCCCCAGGTCCCGATGGCATCACCAATACCGCCCTCAAAGAACTCCCCCAAAAAGCCAAAGTTGCCATCACCGGCATAATTAACGCATGTTTTCGACTCAACTACTACCCACAAATATGGAAAACCGCTGACGTAGTGGTAATCCCCAAACCCGGTCAAAATCTCAAACTTCCGAAAAGCTATAGACCAATCAGCCTGCTCCCTTCCATCGGAAAAGTAGTTGAAAAAGTCATTCTCACCCGTCTCCAAGAAGCCATGTTCGATAACAGTATTATTCAAAACGAACAATTTGGCTTCCGTGCTGGACACAGCACGACCCACCAAGCCCTCCGATTAGTTGAGCACGTCACGCAGGCACTCAACAAAAAAGAATTCACCGGCCTAGTGCTACTCGACGTATCGAAAGCTTTCGATAAGGTCTGGCACGAAGGCCTCCTGTTCAAAATGCTTCAATCCAAAATTCAAATTCCACTAGTCCGACTTATTGCCTCCTACCTTCACGACAGAAATCTCCAAGTCAAACTCATGAACACCAGATCCACAAAGCGCCCCATCACCTCCGGGGTCCCCCAGGGATCGATCCTTGCAGCTTCACTGTTTAACATCTTCATGAGCGACATTCCAACCCCCTTAGATCCCGCAACAAAAATTTCACTATATGCAGATGACACTGCAATATACACATCCTCAATCCACCCGGACATAGCCACAACCCGCCTCCAGGAGGCGATCACCGATCTCGGAAGGTGGTACGAAACTTGGCGCATCGAGGTTAACTCGAGCAAAAGTTCCGCGATCATGTTTCGAAATCGTTGCAAGCCTCACAACTCCAGTGTCTGGATGTTTGAGGAGCAAATCCCCTGGAAAACCAAGGTCAAGTACCTTGGCATTACAATGGACCGGCGCCTCAAATGGGACGCTCACATTTCCTCCGCAACCGGTAAAGCCAAATGCCTCTTCAATAGATTGTTCGTCCTCATGAACGCAAAAAGTACCATGTCCCCCGCTAACAAACTAAGATTATACAAAGCCATAATCCGCCCAACAATGATTTATGCCTCCCCTGTCTGGGGATATGCACGCCCCAGGGCCATAAATAAACTTCAAGTCATCCAAAACAAAAATCTCCGAGCTATTTTCAGCGCCCCCTATTACGTCACTAACAGGCGACTACATGCAGACGCCAAACTAGACCTCATTAACACTCTTAATCGTAAACATGCCACCAATCTCTACAACAAATCCAAATTCTCAGAAAACCCACTAGTAAATCAACTAGGTCAATACAACCCAGCCGACTTTTTCATACCCCGTCCCAAATCACTCCTGACCACGGACAACTCCTGACCATAACTCACCCCCACACAGACTAATGTATGTTCACAGGTTTAACTTACACAAATTCTCTTCGAAAGTGAATTTATTCACTAGATTTGTGTAATTTTTCGATCAATTTTCACAAGATTCGATAAATCACCCCCCATAGTATCACTATAATCCCACTAGTCGCCAATTCTGACTAGTTCCAACTAGAAGCCAATCACTTCGAGGTCATCAATAGAAATTAATTCATAATTTCTTTCTTCGAATTAGGGACTCTACTATATCGGCAAACGTAAAAAATTTTCTTTTTCTTCTCATATTACATTTTCACAGTCACAGCTCAGGTTTTTACCAGTCAGTCCGCCAAGCGCCAATTCCCAGAGACCCACCGGTCTCTATAAATTCCAATGTCATTAATGTATTCTTTCAGATGAAGGAGAAGGCCGGCTGCGCCGGGATGCTCCATCAAATACATATCAGGTAAAGGTAAAGGTACAACTAAGACAGTCAGTCCGCCAAGCGCCAATTCCCAGAGACCCACCGGTCTCTATAAATTCCAATGTCATTAATGTATCTTTCAGATGAAGGAGAAGGCCGGCTGCGCCGGGATGCTCCATCAAATACATATCAGGTAAAGGTAAAGACAACTAAGCCAAATCCAAATTCTCAGAAAACCCACTAGTAAATCAACTAGGTCAATACAACCCAGCCGACTTTTTCATTCCCCGTCCCAAATCACTCCTTACCACGGACAACTCCTGACCATAACTCACCCCCACACAGACTTATGTATGTTCACAGGTTTAACTTACACAAATTCTCTTCGAAAGTGAATTTATTCACTAGATTTGTGTAATTTTTCGATCAATTTTCACAAGATTCGATAAATCACCCCCCATAGTATCACTATAATCCCACTAGTCGCCAATTCTGACTAGTTCCAAGTAGAAGCCAATCACTTCGAGGTCATCAATAGAAATTAATTCATAATTTCTTTCTTCGAATTAGGGACTCTACTATATCGGCAAACGTAAAAATTTTCTTTTTCTTCTCATATTACATTTTCACAGTCACAGCTCAGGTTTTTACCAGTCAGTCCGCCAAGCGCCAATTCCCAGAGACCCACCGGTCTCTATAAATTCCAATGTCATTAATGTATTCTTTTAGATGAAGGAGAAGGCCGGCTGCGCCGGGATGCTCCATCAAATACATATCAGGTAAAGGTAAAGGTAAAGGACAACTAAGCCTTGGAAGCGTTAGGCCTTCCGCCTGACCCAATGATGGAAACCACAACTACAACCGTAGAACCAACCGAAGAAATCCCATCCTGCTCGAACGAGCAGCCCTTCGAGACCCCGAGAAAAGTCAGTAAACGCAAGCTACCCAACAGCTCCGAATCTTCTCCTGAAAATGCCGAACTTTACAACAGGTTCTGCTCCCTCGAAGACCTGGGTAGCGACACCGACGACGAAAATGATTGGAAAGACAAAAACAAAAAACTACGGACGTCAAAGCAGGTTAGTCCAGTGGTTTCCCGACCACTAACTCCGCTTGCTCCCACAAGCTCCACCCTTCCAATTGTTACCGTAGGCTCCTCCCCCTCCGTAAACTTGCATACTAACTCCGCACAAGCGAATGCGACCGGTTCAGTTACACAACCGCGCACCGTATTACCTACCAATACGGCACCCGTGCATCCCGTACGTGCTACCAGAGTGCCTCCGATTTTTTAGATTTAGATTTTTAATCTAATTAAAAGCAAAAACATTCAGTACGACAAGATAAAAACCGTGGCAAACTGCACATCTATCCACCCAAAATCAGAAATGGACTACCGCGTACTATCAAATCTTTTGGAACGAGAGAAAATTCCATCTCACACATACTCTCTTCCAAAAGATAAACCCCTCAAGGTCGTCATCCGAGGGTTACACGCCACGCTGAAATGCAGCGATATCAAAGAACACCTTGAAGACCGGAGCTTCAATATCTACTCCGTGCATCAGCTGCTCCACGGGCGCGACAAACATCCCATGCTTCTTTTCCTGATAACTCTTGAAAAGACGCCACTGGGATGTACCATATGGAATGCCACTACCATACTTGGCATTAATGTCAAAGTGGAGACGCCCAACAAGAAGACCTCAGGTGTATGTCAATGTCACCGATGCCAAGACTTTGGTCACACGCAGAGGAACTGCCGCGCTGACCCAAAGTGCGTAAAGTGCGCCGGTGACCACTTGACTGCAGCCTGCGAAAAGCCACGCAGTGAACCAGCGATCTGCGCCAACTGCGGCGGCGCCAACACGGCGAGCTACAAAGGGTGTCCCTCACGCCCTAAACCTCGTCAACAATACACAGCCAGACAGCTAGCGGAAATCCACCGTACCAACAATCCGCCCATCACACGCAACCCACGAGAAATCGTCGAAATCGATCCGCCTCAAAATGAACATTCAGTTCGCGAACCGGTTCTGTCAAAACGCGATTCCGAAACATTAAACATTTCACAAATCATCTCCATTATGACTTCAGCAATCGTTACTGCCTTGAGGGAAGCAGGCATCGATTCTGAAGTGCAGAAAAGCATTATTACCAGTGTCAGTAACGCTGTGAACACACACGCCAATTAAAAAGTTAAAAACTTTTGAAGCCCCGGTCAAGGACCTCCGCGTGTGAGTACGCAAAAAACAATAATCACCACGTGAGTGTAGTGCGAAAACATTTAGACAAAAATCACACGAGTGAAAAACCAGACTAAAATCACGCGAGTGAAAAACCAGACTAAAATCACGCGAGTGAAAAACCATACAAAAGTGTAAAACATTTAGACAAAATCACGCGAGTGAAAAACCACACAATTCAGAAAAATAGATGACAAAAACCTCCCTCCTCCTCCCTCCCCTCCTAAAAATTACACCACTGAGACTAGCCCAATGCGCTAACGGAGAAAAGCTCCAAGTTTGACGACCATCAAACAAATTCAAAGTCCGACACCAATTGCGATAAAGAGAAGGCCGGCCATGCCGGGATGCTCTATGTGACATTTATACAAAGATACAAAGATACAACTAAGCCCCTATATCACGAAAAATAATTTTTGTAAACCTGGTTTCCGCTACGCGGATATTATCGTACCGGGTATAAATTAATGAAAAACAATTGGCAAAAGTACCCTTGATAATATTTTGAAACAAATTTATCAAAGAAAAACGATTGGCTTAAAGAAATAATAAACGAAATAAAGGAAAGCAGTATCTCATAATAGTCGATAATTGAAAGACTGAAAAGACAAAAATAAAAACAAAAGGAATAAGAAACAGAGAGGAACAGTTGGTGGATGAAGGCGAAAAAATAGAACAAGTATGGGTCGAGACTTCCAAGGTTTACTGAATGAAACACAAGTAAAAGATTAACCTACCATAGTAAATCAAGAACATCAACAAATAGAAACACCAACTTACGAAGAAGTGACCGAAATAATAAAAAGACTCAAAAATAGAAAATTACCGGGTAAAGATGGTATAAACGCCGAACTAATATTACTAATACAAGGCTTAGCCGTGGATGAAATAAATAAATAAATGAAAACTAATATTATTGACATTTTTTAAAATAATTCTCTATATAATAATTATTATAATGCCAAAAGACAAACGTTTGGCTTGAGAAGAAGGGGAAGAACTTTTTGTGTTTGAGGAGATTGGTGTTCTCATCGGCACATTCCAAAAAAAATTATAGACCGCTTTGTTCAGTCAACAATTTTATAAAAATGGTCGATTCCTATGGAAGAAAATTGCTCAAAACCTGGAAGGAACAAATTGACTACCTACTAGACCACCTTTGCATATTTTTATATCCTGCTTAATGGTACCTGAAATTTTTAAAAAATTTGATCTTCCTGTTATTGTAAGACGTGCGCAACAAATTTTTACAACCAGTGGATATTTTAATTGGACATTTTGTTAGAATCACATCAATCACATGAAGAATGGTTTAGTTTGGTTGGGCTAAATTAGCACAAATTCGGAGCTGGCAGCGTTATGATATGATATGATATGAACCAATTTAAAGCAGACCCAAAATCTAATTTTTGGAATGAAAAATACAACTTTGGAATGTAGTTATTAAAAACAAAGGAGGTAACACCCATGGCAGTTATTTCTTTTATTTGTACCCTATTCAAAATGTAAAATAATAATATTAACCAAACTTACAGCAATTTTTGCACCTTTTCGCATAATTTCAGGTAGAAAAGTTATATAAGAATATATTGTGGTGTTTTTTTTATCACGACCAAGCTATTTAAAATTAAAACCCAGTGTTATCCAAGATTTTATATCCAATTCCATATAACCATTCAAAATATCTTCAATAATCCAATAATTAATTTTTAATCAAATAAATTTCAATCAAGTAATATTATTTTTCTTTTTAAATTCACATCCACAAATTTCAATCAAACGCACTTTTCTCAACTCATAAATAATTTAATTTATTTTCTCAAATCAAAATCATTGTTAAAAATTACAAAAAATTGTTTAAATTCTAATTTTCAACCACGACTCCATTCACGTCTATCTCGTTTGCTCGCCTTGGGGCAAGTATTTTTCAAAAATCGTTCTTGCGCATTTTTCAATTTCCAAATCCTCGAATTTCATGTCAACTACCCCCTTAGATTTTAAAATAGAATACTGCAAAGGCTTCATTAAAATATTCATCCATTTATTAATATCATTTCCCCCTATTCATAATTAATTAAATTCTTCATTATCTAAATTATCATCATATTTTACTGTCCTAATCAATTTCCAATTTTCTGTCAAATCTTATTTTTGTATTCATTTAAGTTTTCTCTCCAATTAATCAATGTTTTATTTTATTTCTTCCTTATTTTAATTAATAATTATCCAGATTAAAATCTCATGTCCATAGTTTTCTTTCTCCAGGTGCAGCTGCTAATTATCATATTTAGAAATTTCGTTATCCAATTTTTCTAATCAAAGGATCCGAATCTCATTCTCAGAGAGACACGCTTCCACCCTATTTATCTCCAACTTCCGGTTGATAGTTTTTGTCTTTCTTTCAAATGCATTATCAAATGTTTTTAAATCATCTTTAGTTTTTATTTTTATTTCACTCGTCGTTTTGATCTTTTTATTCTTCTTCAACCCCCTAGATTTTACTTTTTTAAATCTCTGGTTTTAAACATCCCTTTTATAAATCGTCTATTTTTTTAATCTTGTTTCTTTAAATCGTACATTTTTACTTATTAGTAATTTTATAATTATTAATTTTTTTAATCTAAAATTTTTAAATACTATTAATTTCTTTCTTTGTGGTTTTTGAAATAATATTAAATTTTTCAGTCTTTTGAGATTTTCTTGCTTGTTTCTAATTTGCACTGCCTGACATTTAAATGTTTTGTTAGAATTAATTGTTATTATTTGAATTTTAATTACACCCTTATTGTTTTTAAATTTTTATGTTTGTTTTCAGTTTTATTATTATTAAAAACACGAATTTTAAAATTTCTAAATGTAATTTAATTTTTAATGTTCTTACACCTCTAGCTTTGTATTTATTTGCTTCTTGTAGCAGATTTCTTTTTATTTAAATTTTTACTATCGAATCTTATTTTATTTCCTACACTCCAGAATATTTATAATTTACAATTTTTTTCTTTGGTTCTTCTTTATCGATTGATTGATTAATTTGAAAGCGAATTTCATCAATATCCATTTTTATCTCCTCTGTACTTTTATCCAATTTTCCATTTTTTTCAGAGATTTATTTTGAGATTTGTTATTTCTTTTTTCAACGTTTCTTCAGTCTTTTTGGAGGCGCATGTTTTATTTAAAGTCAAACGTCATGACTGAGCATAGCCGTGGCAATTTGATTTCGAAGAAGGAATAACCGAGCTTCCGCAATATGCAATTTTTTGACAAATTTTCACATTCAATTGTAGTTTAAAAAAATAAAACACGACTATGTATTTTCTAATTTAAAATTTACTTGATGTATAGTTATTTGTTTGATAGATATTAATTCAATTTTAGATTTCAATTGTATTTATAAACGAAATATTCATAATTTCAGTAGATATGTAATTATGTAATTATGCAATATGATAATTACACTGTGTATACTATTAGATCCGTATCATGTCAGTTCATATGGATGATATGGAAGTTTTTTTATTTTAATTTTGTTAAGTATTTTCAAACAAAATGACCATCCTATTCAAACATAATTTAAACATGCCGAAGAAGCTTTGTTTGTTAGCTTTGTATATGTATTTGCTTTGCTAAAACTTCAAGTAGGTTAATATATCCTGTAATATTATATTTGCAATATTTCTAAATATTAGGTACATAATAGTAGTAAGCACCTATCCCAATTTTATTTTCTATAGGGTGTTGTCTTATATCGTTCCATATTTTTGTAGTTAACTACATTATTTTTATATAGTAATATAATATCCTGTTATACTAGAATTAATTTAAAATTGGTTGTTACTTGACAACTATTTTATTCAGTTGTATATTTCCGGATTTATAAATAAATTTCTAAAATGTTCTGCTACCCGCTCCGCAACACACTCACACACCGTATCTACTACAATTTATATATTGCAAAATATTACATATTTCATGTACTATTATTCTATTATAGTAGTTGGTTTGGTATTTACATTACAGACTATATTTATAATATTGCCTATACCCAATACCCAATACCGATATATCAATGAACTGTTACACTACATATTATACAATAAATATAATGAAATGGAATTTTAAATATTATGTGCTGTTTTTTATTCAATAATTATTGATAAATAAAATTTTACAGTTGAAAATATTTTATAGGTAGGTACTTACCTAATTCAGGTATTAAGAGGTGAAATTTTCAGAATTATATAATAATTGGAAGGTCAGTCTCTCCTTAAGTTTCCTTGTTCCCTGAATCAAAGAAAGAATATTAATCATCGAATGCATAGCATGGTAGATATGATTTTTCGTATAACGACTTAAATTTTTAATATTAGTAATCATTGTTTACTAATATTAACACACAGATTGATTTCTGCATTGCACAAAGTTGTAAAAAAGAATCGTCCTAGCTTATCGATACGAGGTTACCCAATGCTGGAAATAAAATAATAAAAAAAACAACAGTATGCCATCAATAAGTCATTATTATATACAGGGGATTCCTGGAACGACCACGCAAAAAATAAATTAATCAATAAACATATAACCTATAAAAAATTTTAAAGATGAAATCTAAATCTTTTAAACAGCTGTTGAGATAAACTAAAGGATAAAGTAGTAAATTTTTCTAATTAATATTTAAAAATAATATTAAATGAGCATTTAAAGCATTATATAAAATAATTTAGTTCATTAATGCCCGGTTTCTGAAGCTCGAGTTATATTAAGGTTAAGCTTAACCTTAGTATAACTGCAGATTTTGAGTTTCTATAACGAAAAATAATCTCTGGTCAAAGTTAACCTACGTTTTTATTGGTTGTTAACTTTCTGGAATATGCGCATTGTGGATAACTATAACTTTAACCTTAGATTAGTTATGTAGAGTATAACCAGATATCTTCAGAAACCGGGCATAAATGAAGCAGAATATTAAAATAAAAGTAGATAGGATAGTTCTTTTTCAAGGTGTCGCACAGTGGGGTATTTGGCCTCAAAAGGTGGCATAAAATACAAAAATCAAATGCTACATGCATATTCCCTATTATGATTTTTGTAAACTACACTATCTTGGGCACCATTATGTGAAATTATAGGAACTTTACTCGTTCCAACTTTCCACTACATCGTCAAAGATGCTAAGAATTTGCTGAGGGAGGTGGTTAACACATTCTTTTCAAAGATTATTTTTGCTAGAAATCGTTATAAATTGTAACTTTTACTTATGGAAACAAGAAGTTCAAATATGTTACATAAAGTCCGTAATAATTGATCTTTAAATAAATATGGTTACAATCATATAATGCATTGTATTAATTTTTGTAAAAGATTATCAGAAAAAAAAGAAGATTTGAATATAAATTAAGGTCGATAAAGTTACTATGTTTTTTTACGGATAATACTGATACTTGAGACTTAAAAATAAATTTTTTGGCTGCGAAGCTTTGCAAGGTTCTTTTTCATTCGCGTTTTACTTGGAGAACTCAAAAATTTCTAAGTCACCCTGTATATAGTTTTTATCAAATTATTTATCAATTTTACATGGTTGGATTCGTTTTTTTTTGAATGTTTGCTCCATATGGTATATAAGTTACCTATCAAAAAATGGCAAGCTCGCGGTAGTGATAAAGATATAGTAGCCGAAACCAAGACTCGGATTCAAAAAGAATTTAAAGAACGCTGTGGTTTAATTATATTATCGATAAACCTAAACCTAAACCTGGTTTTGGCAATTCTAATGATGGAAACACGGCAAGGCGCTTTTTTGAAAATCCTGAACTCTCTGCTGAAATAACTGCAATTGATGTAGAACTTATTAGAAAAATGCATCCACAAAAAATGTTGTGGCTTCTGGTCACGAAATAAATGTTGAAAGATTTCGGGAACACTGCCCGGTACTTTGTTGATAAATACCCATGGTACTGTATGCCACCTACAATACACAAATATTTAATTCATGGCCCAGAAATAGTTAAATTTGCGTTGCTGCCTATAGGTCAGTTAAGCGAAGAAGCACAGGAAGCTTGCAATAAAGATTTCAAGAGATATCGTGAACATAACTCGAGCAAATGTAGCCGCGAAAGTTCAAACAGAGACGTTCTAAACAGATTTATTTTAACCTCTGACCCTGTTATAACAAACAAAAGAGAATTACCCAAAAAAAACCTTCGATACTTATCTCAGCAGGTATTACATTTATTAAAACCTCCTACTGACCAATCAAGTCATTGATGATCATAACCAGATTTCCGAGAGTGACGATGACGTGACGATGCTATCAATGGATGATGCCGAAGAAGCTAGATGACCAAGACAATATTTAAAATGTTTGCTTTATTTTTACTTTTAACGCTATTACTTGAAAAATAAATATAAAAATTATTAACTACTTCTCTTCTGAATTTTTTAATTCGTATCCATTAAATATTTGTTGTATTGTGATATCACAACCTGTATTTTCGGATAAGTGTATATTTACACATATCTTCCAAAAACTATTTCTGTGTTTTTTGCTGATGATGTTAATTTTTCAAAGTTTTTCAAATAAATTCATTTTCTTAATAAATAAATGTACCAGAATTATGCAAAGTATTTTTTAGATACCACTAAGAGCCCTGAAAATAAATATCCTATTTAGAATTCCGTTGGAATAGTATTTGATTTAATGCCACCTTTTGAGGCCAAATACCCCACTGTGCGTCGTTGGGTTTTTTAAATTACCAACGAGGTTTTCTCATGAATTATTATACTTTAGTCAGTGTAGCTGCCCCAGATATGAGTTTGTCAAAATTTTTATAATAAGTATCAGCCACTTTATTGTGGTGATTAATTTTCCGTGTTATTGTTTTTTTGTATGACTATACTGATGATCAACAGAAAGTGTAATCTTTTATTAATTAATTTTAGTTTATATTTTATTTGATGAAAATCAAACAAATATTCCACGCTATTGTTTTTGTAATACCGCGATCAATGCATTATTACGTTGTATGTACTAGTTTAACCAGGGACGTGCTCAACCAACTTTTTTCAGGGGGGAGCAATCCTCAATTTGCCAACTGAATCAATTAAAAATTGCCAACTTTTTGTAAGTAATTGGATATAAATTGGGACATACAAAGTATCTCAATTTATAAATAATAAAAATATAATTTTATTTACAATATTATAAGTAGTACATGTTATTAAAGTAGATTAATATTGAATAATTGTCATTCATTTAGACGGATTCTTGTGTTATTTAATTCGGACCACACATTGATGACTCTATCTAAATGAATGTTGTCAGTAATATCAACTTCGCGGCTAGGGTTATATAACCAGCCCCACTCAAATCAAAATTTCCTATTGACTATTGGATAGTATAAGGTTTATATAGTAAACTGTAAAAATATTTAGGGTGAAAGCGGGTCAAACTTTTGAATAAATCGAATTTGAACTTAGCAAATTTTACACATTCAGTGACGCGCATGAGGGACGATTTGTGGAATCTCCCCATTCTGTTCTCAGTCCGTGCAAAAAGATATACCCTAACACTTAGAAATTGACGACACGATTGACGACACCATTCGTAAGCGTAACATCTATTAAAGGTTATTGTTTACCCTTTATTTTTTGTTTTATTCCATATTTTGGGGGTGATAAGTAAAAGTATACTTTTAAAAGCTATATTTATCCCGGTTTTATATGATGCCTATTTAATTGATCCCGGTTGGGGTGAATTAATATTCCTCAAGTATGTTTAGCCCAAGTGGTATATCGTTTAAAAAAACCGCCCTTTGGGCGGTTTTTAAAACGACCCAACCGTCTGTATCGAATCCCACACAAATAATGGGTGATACATTTTGATTTTCACTCATTCCGACCGGGAACGGCAAAGCCAGTAGCCGCGGCCGCGCCGGCTGTTATGACTTGTATCCCCTGGCATGAATGTTGCCGATTTCCGCACTTTTTTCGGATTTTATCGATTCTTCGATAATTTTAACCGACTGCAACGGCGTCAGAGTCACATTCGGACCGAAACATACCCAAAAAGTCCGGATATTACCCCAATTTTTGTGAAATTGCATGGGGGCGTGGCGTATTCACCCGGATTTTTAATTATTCGAAATAAGGGTTATTTCTCAAGGGTTCACCCAAAATAATTTTTCTATAGACTCTATTAACCATTCTCTTTACAGTAGTCAATAGGAAAATTTTATTTGGCTGGGGCTGGTTACATAACGCGATCCGCAAAACAGTGTTGTTCGAGGGGTCGTCTTTATATTCCCGGACTGGGCTGTTTTGAATTTTGATGCAATTTTTCATTATGCTGTTTTTTAATCACATATGCCTTGGTAACCTGTGTGGCAATTTACAAAACAATTGCATCATTATTAATTTTATTATCTGTCAGTTTGTGTCGTCGCGCGTTGCATATGTATCGAAATGAATAAAATCGAATACCGGGCTGTTATAAAATTCCTAACAAAACAAGGAAAACCTCCAAAAATTATTCTTGAAGAAATGTTGGCTGTTTACGGGAATGATTGCCCTTCTAAGTCAGCTATTTGCGAGTGGTCAAAATTGTTTAAACATGGTCGAGAATCACTGAATGATGATCCCCGTCTAGGGCGCCCTGTTGACGTGATCACTTCAGATGTTGAAAAAACCAAATGTTTGGTACTGGAGGATACAAGACTAAAGAAGCGACAATTAGCAGCTTGAAGAGCGAAGAGTGAAAAATGAAGAGACGCGGAAAACTGACGCAAGGTGTTTTGTTGCTCCACGACAATGCACCAGTGCACAAGTCCAGACTTTCAAAAGCTGCTGAAGCTGATTGTGGCTTCGAAGAAATTGAACATACGCCTTTATAGTCCAGATATAGCACCTGGTGACTATTTTTTGTTCCCGAATCTCAAAAAAAAACACTAAGGGAGACAAAATTTAGGGACAATGACGAACTTACAGCAGCTGTTGAGGGCCATTTTGCGGAAAAACTAAATGAATATTTTTATACTGGATTAAAGATGTTATTGAAACGGTGTTATACCTGTATTCAAAAGCAGGGGAACTATATTGAAAAATAAAATTTTGTTGTTGCTCTAATTGTCTTTTGTTTTCATGCCTAGTCAGGGAATATAAAAACGACCCCTCGTAGTAAAGCAATTTTTGAGGAATCTTACAACTTTTAGGACAAATATTTGTCCTTTTTAATCGCGGCCCTAAATAAAATAATTCTTCTTCTTAACGTGCCTATCCGTTACCGGATGTTGGCGACCTCTCTCCTATGTATGTGTTATGCGTTTGTAGTACTATCACACACATAGGGGACCTACTTGTTTAACGCGGGCTCCGAACCGCGGGAAGTGTATACACTTCATCTCCAGAGAGGCTGTTCTAAGCAGATTACACCTCGGTGGTTTGCCATTGCCTTCCGAGGGGAGACGGTCAGAATAAAGTTTTTACTGAGCCCGGAGTCGAACCGGGCATTCAGCATTAGCAGCAACGCACTTAACCGCTTAAGCTGATCACCGTCTCATATAAAATAATTATGAATACTTAAATTAAAATTTTTTATTACATTTTACACTGAATGTTGGTTTCAACAAAAGCAAAACATTTACGCATTATTTAATTATTTCAAAATTAGTAACATTGTGTAACTAAAGTAACGTGTTTAGTTACAAAATATAACTAAAATAGTTACAAAATATAACTACACACGTTATTTTGTACAGTTGGAGAAAATAGGCATATTATATTATTTTATTACTTGAAATTTTTTGGAGTTGATAAAATTTTTACAAACCTAGTTTTGGTTTAGCGGCTTTTGCCAACTTCACCAACTTTTGGGTGATTTTGCCAACTTTCTAAAGTATTGGGGGGTGAAGCTCCCCCCTCATCCCCCCCATGAGCACGTCCCTGAGTTTAACTCAGCTGATATAATGAGAGTAATAATAATTATTCTGATATAGCATAATATTGTAATTTCACAATCAGAAATTCAGTATAAATAGTAAATGTGTAATAATTTAGTCTAAAATTTATTAAGTAGAATTCATTTTTAAATACAAGCAAATCCAAACTGACATGAGTTAAAATTAAAATTCAGCACTATAAAAATAATTATTTCAAAATCTGGACTATATTGAAGATGATCAGAAAGTGTACTCGTTCAATAATTATAATTTTAGTTTATATTAATTTGATGATCATCGAACAAATATTTCACGCTGTTGTGTTTGCAACAACGCGATCAATGCATTATTGCTTTGCATTATTAAGTTGTATGTCCTAGTTTACGTCAGCTGAGATTATGAGAATTATAATAATTCTTCTCAGTTAGTACTATAGGTATAGCAATTTCAATACTATAAAAATAATTAATTCAAGATCTTATCATAATCACATTTGCGACATAGCTTTAAAACGTATTGATAGATGTCAGTAGCACATAACGTCGTAAATCAACTTTAGTCGTTACCTTAACATAAAGCGATTTTGATCAAAACGGACCACTGTGGATTGTAATGTACTAAACAATTTTTGAAAACCTGGTTTCCGCTACGCGGATGACACATACCGGGTAAAATTTAATGAAAAATAATGAGCAAAATTGCATTATAATATTTTGATAGATATAAATCTCTTCATCGTTCGGAAATTGAAAATCATTTATATTACAGCGTCGATTTTTAAATGAACTTGCCAACGCGATTTTCTCATGAAAAATTACTTTCGTCATTCATCAGCTTTTTTCGACGTTATAGTACTGTAATAATTTTTTTTTTTTTTTTTTTTTTTTTTTTGTATGACTAACTGATGATCAACAGAAAGTGTAATACCGCGAGCAATCCATTATTACGTTGTATGTCCTAGTTTACGTCAGCTGATATAATGAGAGTAATAATAATTGTTCTGATATAGCATAATATTTTAATTTAATTATCAGAAATTCAGTATAAATAGTAAAGGTGTAATAATTTAGTCTAAAATTTATTAAGTAGAATCCATTTTTAAATACAAGCAATTCCAAACTGACATGAGTTAAAATTAAAATTCAGTACTATAAAAATAATTATTTCCAGATCTGGACTATATTGATGATGGTCAGAAAGTGTACTCATTTAATAATTTTAGTTTGTATTTGATTATCATCTAACAATTAATATTTCACGCTGTTGTGTTTGCAACAACGCGATCAATGCAGTATTGCATTGCATTATTAAGTTGTATGTCCTAGTTTACGTCAGCTGATATTATGAGAATAATAATAATTCTTCTCAGTTAGTATATTGCAATTTCAATACTATAAAAATAATTAAATCAAGATCTAATCACATTTGCGACATAGCTTTAAAACGTATTGATAGATGTCACTATCATTTAACGTCGTAAATCAACTTTATACGTTACCTTAACATAAAGCGATTTTGATCAAAATGGACATGGACCCAGTCAGTCTAGCTCAGCGCTAATCCGCGAGGCCCACCGGCCTCCAAAATTTCCAATGTCACTAATGTATACTTTCAGATGAAGGAGAAGGCCGGCTACGCCGGGATGCTCCATTTTGGTCAGTCCAGAAAATCGAAAAAAAAAAAAAATGGACATGGAAAGATTTATTCTGAAACTAAAAATTTTTGAAAACCTGGTTTCCGCTAAGCGGATGTTGTAAATACCGGGTATAAATTAACGAAAAACAATTTGCAAAAATGCATTTATAACATTTTGATAGATATAAATCTTTTCATCGTTCGGAAATTGAAAATCATATTATATTACAGAACAGAATGTGTATTTTATTAATTAATTTTAGTTTATATTTTATTTGGTGACCAACGAACAAATATTTCACGCTATTTTGTTTGTAATATCGCAATCAATGCATTATTAGCCCTGAAACAGCACACCATTCTTTTTATGATGTTTATAAGTAAACAACCAATTTAAACTAAATGAATTTTTTAATACTCTTCAACAATACAACAACTACTGGTAGGATATATTATATACATAGTAATTTTTGCCCATTTTTGTCATGGAAGGAATACATTTAACAAAAAAAAATTTTGTGTGCTAAAAAATGTGCTGACTACCCTTAGCCAAGCTTTTTAAAATTGCCGTTCACATAGTACGTAACACAGCTTCGCTTGGTGTTTCAAACAATACGGCTTGTGGAATATTGAATAAAGAAAACTAGGTTTTCTGTCCTTTCTTTTTTGGTAGAACCACATTTAACCTTCGAGGGTAAATTTACTACATCAACATTTTCGGCTTGAGGAATTTCAGTTTCCAAAATTTCGGCAATTTTTTGGCGAAGCGATGTACGTAAAGTTGTTTTTTGTATTCGTTTTTATTTATCAGGTTCTGCCTAATAATGCCTGTTATGGCAAAAATTTTGTACCCCTTCGTAACAACTAACTTGCAGTTTATTGTTATTAAACTCCAACATCGCTTCAAATTTAACTTCTTCAAAGAAATCATGTTTCAAAAATTTTATTGTTATAAATCACCAATAATTATTGATTGACCATTAATAAAGCTAAAAAACATTAGGAACAACTAACTTGGAGTTTATTTGTATTATTCTACCTATTTACGACTAATTTTTTAGTATTTGGGACTGATTTATTAGGTGTGACCAGGTGTGACTGAGTATCGTCAAATTTAAAAATTTATCAAAATTACATTTTTTTGAAGAAGTCGTATATATTCGTATTATTTGGCAATAAATAAAGATAATATTACATTAAACAAATTTAATGTTGACTTTTAAAAATATACGTGAACGGCAAACTGGGGTCTGAGATACCCATAAAAATTTATTTTCAATTATTGTACTGCACTCTATGACTAAAAGGCACCAACAGATATTCACACTTACTCAGATAACTTTGAACTTAATTTACAAGAATGTAATTTAAAAAAAAGCATTACAGCACATGTGGCATTAACTAATATGACGGTTGGGGTCTCTGAGACCCCAGTGTACCGTTTTAGGGTTTTCTTTCCTGTTTCCTCTCTAGGTTAACCACCTAGAGAGGGAGTATATTTATGCAATGGGATACATAATAATATAATAAACAATAACATAACAATTAAATGACACAAGAATGGTGGTGATACATGGTGGTGAAAATAATGTTGATGAGTTTATAACAATTTTTATAAAGATAAATAAAGAGAAAATGATAATAAAATTTAAATATGAATGAGTGAATTTAATTAATAACTTTAACATAATTTTTATTATTTTTTTTGGATTAATTTAGGTGATACATAAATCCATTTTAGACAGACTAAGGGGGGGTGTTAAATTGTTTAAGAGTGTTAATGATAGACTTACAAAAGGTTATGAAAAATTTAGTGATAGATTTATTTGCAATGATTTCTGAAATGACAAAGGGTGATATATTTACTAGCGAACAATAAGAGATGTAGGTGTGGCGTTTCTGGACGTATTTCGGGCAGCAAGACTATAAATGATGCAGAGTCTGCCTACTTTTTGAATCGCAGGGGCACACGTCACTAGGACTGATCTTGAATCTGTAAAGATACTCGCGCGCAAACGAGTGACCCGTCAATATCTGCGTCATTTCAAAGGAGGTATCAACGGCACTTCGGAACAAGCGAACATCATTTAGCGTAGGTAAATGCTGCCGGGTGGTCGATCCTTGGACGGCATTTCTGTACTCGGTATCCCAAGTACATGCTGCCTCAAGACGAATCACCCTTCTTGCATAGCTAAGAGGGAACTGGTTGTATACCATGCGACTGTGTAAAACAGCCGCGTCTTTGGCACATTGATCTGCAACCTCGTTCCCTTCAATGCCGCAATGAGCCTTTACCCACGCAAATCTGATGATCGTTTGGTCCTTCAGTTTGAGCAGTGACCGATGGATGGAGGTGACCAAAGGTACGGTGCTACTCCTATTAGCGATGGTAACAAGCGATGAAAGGCTGTCGGAGAAAATACACACTGAGTGTAATCTCCTGGGGGAGATCCAAGTCAGGGCGGCGTCAATCGCATATAGCTCGGCTTGAAACACGCTACAAACACCGTTTAACCGGTACTTGTGGGTCTCTTGCCGATCCTCACGGTATATGACGATTGCCGCGCCGACCTCCCGTCGGCGGGTTAAGTTGTATGTCCTAGTTTACGTCAGCTGATATTATGAGAGTAATAATAGTGAAACTCACAAGGGGAACACCCGCATGCTGGGCAGCCGATTTTGATAAATTTAAAATTGGTAAAAGTAGATCGAATTTCATTAGGTCTATAATTTTTTTTGTGTCCATGGGGTGTCCTTTGGATGTAATTGACACTTGAAATTTCGCCGTGCCACGCCTCCCCACTGCAATGATTGGTAGTTCACCATTATTACCTTTAGAATACAATATTTTTTTAATTTTTAGAAAATTTCGGGGAAGGTGACCTAACCCTGGTCACCCCAAAAAAATTTAAAATTTTCCTATAGCAAAGAGGAAGGTTTATAGAGTATACTGTAAAAATTTCACTCGAGATGATATATATAAGATTTCTAGAAAGATCAATTTGAAAATAGCATAATTTCGGTACGCGACAACTCGGCGATTCCAACTCGGCGACCGGACAACTCGGCGACGGACAAATCGGCGACCGGACAACTCGGCGATGGACAACTTGGCGACAAACAACTAGGCGACCGTGCAACTCGGCGACGGACAACTCGGCGACCGGACAACTCGGCGACGGACAACTCGGCGACCGGAAAACTCGGCGACGGATAACTCGGCGACACCGAGTGTATTTTAGTTATGTTTTTTTTAGAAAATTATAAAATTAATAGCATAATTTTATTTAAGGCTATTATAAATTTATTGTTATTATTAATCTAAATTATTTACAAATATTTTAATTTTTATTATTAATCTAAATTATTTACAAATATTTTAATATCGATATATTTTGTGACAACAAAGGAGCAATTGATCTAAGCAAAAACGCAGGATATCGATGTAGAACAAAACATATTGATAAAAGGCATCATTTTGTTCGCGAAAGACAAGATTTAAAAGAAATTCAGGTCAAGCATATTGGAACACAGGAAATAGACGAATATAGCGGACGGTTCTTTTAATTCTATATGAAATGACCATGTAGTAACACTGGAAATGCAGCAAATGTTTTACTCCAAACTGTATCATCAAAAGTGAAGCACCTCGCAAGTACAACCATGGAAAGCCCAGCACAAATAAGAGCACAAGCCGTTGAAGATGTTTTCTCAAAATGTATGATGTCGATTATGAAAGAAATATTGCTGCCCACGAAGGTCCAGCTAACTTAATAATAAATTTAAAATAGACTTCAATAAAAATATGCAGAACATTAATTTTATGATTTTCTAAAAATAAAACATAAAATAACTAAGCCGAGTTATGATATGTTATATGCCTATTCACAATGGACATAAAACATAAGAATTACATAAGATTTATATACGGCATAACTTTCGATGATTTCAACTTTATTTATTAAAATTATGACGTTTTTAAATCTTATGTCTTATGTATTATGTACAGGCAGTTATATGTTATAACTAAACTCGCCGAGTTGTCCGTCGCCGAGTTGACCGGTCGCCGAGTTGTCCGGTCGCCGAGTTGCACGGTCGCCGAGTTGTTCGTCGCCGAGTTGTCCGTCGCCGAGTTGTCCGGTCGCCGAGTTGTCCATCGCCGAGTTGCAATCGACGAGTTGGAATCGCCGAGTTGTCCGTGGTCGGCATAATTTTGCATGTAAAATGCAAGTTTAAGACACGCCCATAACCGAGGTATTAAATGTAAGGTAAGATCGCTCGTCGCGGAGCGCATTTGTCAGTCGACTCCCGTGCGTATAACATAGTAGGAATTATGAGTGCACAAGATTGTTTCGAAAAATATTTTAAGAATAAGGTCTCTAAATAAACATAAATAACTATGGGGAAAACCTAGGCCCTTCGGGTCTTCGCCCCGGGGTCGGTTTTGATGGCACTAATTACTTTTTTGGGTGGATCTGGCACGGCCAGAACTCTGCGCATCAAAAAATTTTCATGGCGTGAGCCGCTTCGCGGCAGAACTAAACATACGAGAAGGCGCCACCCATCAAGGAAACCGGGATGAAGGAAACCGGGATTTTAAACCCCCAAAAAATCGCGTAAAAACAAAAAATAATCGATGTTACAAGTACGAGAGGCGAGCTGCATCTGCCGGTGCGAAATACTCTAAGTGCTAGGGTCATTTAAACTGCACGGACCGTCAACAAAATGAGCGACGCGCGGGAATCTCGTTAGATTTTGCCAGTGAATCTCGTTAAATTAGCAAACTTCAAAATCGATTAACTCAAAATTTTGATAATACCTTCTCAAGTTTAAATTATATCAGTAAACTATATAAACCTTCCTCTTAGCAATAGGAAATTTTCAATTTATTTGGAGCGGCCAGGGATAGGGGACCGTACCCTAAAAATCTATCCAAAAGTGTCGAATTGAATTAGTTGATAACAGTTCATTTAGTATTTTTAACCTTGCATAGAGGCCAAATTTAAATGGCCCGAAACGTTGAAAAATAATGTTAAATGTAGTATTAATGGCTATTGTTGATCCCAATTATTACAAATTTATCTGAATTGATGTGGGCAGACATAAATTTAAAAATTATGTTGGCAACTAAGTTTTAAACATTAAAAGTGAGTCCGAGATTTGTTACAGGAAGTTTAAACGTTCCTGCATACAGTTCACTACCGGGTGGGAATAAAGATATTCCGTGGATTCGGTTGGGAATGAAGTTTCTGCACTTTTTGACCATTTCCACACAGACAAGCTTGGTATGATAATGGAAGGAAAAATTTAATTAATATTTGTGGCATGCCATAGCGTGATTGCGGCGGTGTGTTCATTTAGTCATTTAATAATTTTAAATATTATAAGAACAGATTTTCTAATTGTCGTTTAGAAGAATAATCTATCAAAATTTTATAGGTTATTGGGCGTATGCACGATACACTTACAACGGTATGCTCATGCGCATGTTGTGTGACGTCACGTGCGAATTGGAATTGTGATGCGAACCATCTTGCGCTTTTGCGCAAATATACCGGTTATTTTCCATTTTTTTGATAATATTTATTATTAATATCTACTAATCACACCCCCACCTATCCGAATTTCAAAGAAAAATTCAAATCGGAGCGAAAAAATTTCACTCGATTCGAAGGGAACGTGATGTATTTCCCCGCGTCTGCCTTGGGAGCCGCGGCATATTCGATGCTCATTTTCCCTACTTTTAAAAAGTCGATTTTGGGGTTGTTTTTCAACGGATCTCGAAAATTTTGGTTTCATAAAAAACATACCATTTTTTAAGTTTATTTTATCCTCACGATGACATGCAGCAATCCATTTTTTAGAAATGTCTTCAATTTGTGGAAATCGGAAGTATTTGATTTTCGTCCCTTTTGTCGTTTTATTATTATTACCACATTTCGCAACTGCACAACCCGGCATTTTCGAATTTAATAACAGAATTTTCAATTTTCACAAATTCGAATAATTTCAAATAATTTGAATTCGACAGAAGAAAAGAAACAGTGAGAAATGAGTGAGAAACAAACAGTACGAGTTCACGAGTACAGTTTGTACCACGTTTGTACACGATCGTTCGTAATTTAATTCGCACGTGACGTAATGCGCTGTAGTAAACGTGTTTGAGAAAAATAATAAGCATACCGTTGTAAGTGTATCGTGTGTTTATGTATTAATTAAATGTCTTTATATCCTTGACTTATTAATGTTATATCTATCCGGCTTGAGTAACCGCGTTGCGGTACGCCAGATTTGCAAAAATTTGGTACATATGGGATAGAATTTTCATTGATTATTTTATAGGTACCATCTTTGGGTACCATGACGTTGATTTGTGGGTTCGTATTTTATGGATCTCTCATGAAAACTTTGTTGGGAGTAAGAAAAAGTACTGACATCTATGTTGCAGATTGTATACTTTTATATTGAGAATGTTTACATTAGAATAATATTAACTTCGGTTGTTTACAGTACAATATTACTATATTATTATTATTTGACATACATAAGTAATGATTGTAAGTTATTAAATTTTTGTTAGGTACTAAATAATATACTATGTACATAATGCGGTGTTGCGACACTGACCACGCCAATAGAAATGCGTACGTCAAAATTCAGAAATTTGTTTATTAATAAAAGGTTTGCATGAGGCTTATTTAAATCAAATGGAAAGGTTTCATCCGATATCAAATACAATAGTTCAATACCAAAATTAATTTTAAAATACATTCACGGAACACAGGTTCAACAAACATAAATTAATAATGTAAACTTTTAATATCCGTTATCATAAAAATGTTATTAATATCATTAAAATCAATTTGTTTAATTATAAGTAATCTTAATTCAAATCAAAATATTGTTAAATGATTAATTAGTATAAAAATTTGTCAACGTTTAAATAAATTATTAATTGAAAACTTTACATGACGTCGGAGTGCTTCGTAAAATCAATGGACAGTGATGCGATGATCCATGTTCACCAAATTTATCAAGGAACAATGAAGTGGGATGCAGTAAATTAAATTAACCTGAAATGCATAAAAACTTTATTAAAATTTGACAATTTGAAATTCGCGGTTAACTAACCTGGAAATAATATTGATTATTTATATTGACAAATGCAAATAATCAAGATTGCAGTGAATTTGCGAGGGGTTTGCGATGCAAACAATTGAAGAAGGTCGGCGTTGATTTTATGTTAATGGCGTACTGAAATTTATGTGGTCCTATAAAATTAAAGTAATTTAGTGAAAATTTTGATAAAAGCGTACAGAAAAGTATTCAATATTATATAGAAATTATACTTACGTGTTATAACAGTGATTTTAAAAAGAAAACTACAACGATTAACGATATTTTCAATAAAAATCGTACACGAACTACACGTGGCAGAATATTTGTACCAACATTTTATCCGGCTTCATCAATGATAAGAAGTACCCATCGAGCAACGCAAGTATATAAGTTTCATGGTCAAACAACCCACCAATAGGAATTAGTAACAAGATAAAGGTAAATTTACATACAACTTTTTAAATTTGATAAAATCAGTGCGACCATTAAAAATTGGCTACCGCGTGCGTTATTCTTTTATAGTTGGGTAGAATAAGAATTTATAAATAATTTTAAGAACCTTTATTTTAATTAATCACATTTTCATAAAATTTAGACAATAAAATTACAATTTTTGTTGAAACGGAGAATTATTTTGTCACATTTGTTCCGACCCAAAATCTTAATTTCAGCATCCACAGATTTGGTTCCGGAACTAATCCAAACCGAGATAAGGTAAGTTTCATGCTCATAAATACAACTAGCCGAGGTGTACGGTTATTTACATTAAATTTATAAACATTTCTATTGACGGGGTTTATCCGTGTTCACCCGTACATAGCATTTTTGCCAACCCAACGTGTGGCTCGATTATAAGTTGGGGGATAAGAGCATTTTTGACGGCCCAAAGTGAGGCATTGTTAAAGGTGATTACTCAGAGAAATATGAAGTGGAAAATAAAGCACCACTGAATAAAAAACAATCTAAATATTAAGCATTGCTTAATATTTGATTATCTTTTTTCTAACAATTTTAAATTTTTTACTGACGATTCACGTAGATTTTCAAAAAACTCTTGTTTACTAATATTAAAATTGTTAGTGGATATAAGGAAATTTATAGTTATTGTTGGAATTTATTTGACATAGAGGGTTGCTGTTTAACTTTCTGGCCTAGGGAACACTAAGCGTTGCTAGGTGCAATTTGACATTTGCATTGTAAAGTTTGACATGTTGTAGCATAAACGTACTCAGAACGTTTTGACGTACGGCCATCATTTCTGTTGTTTATAGTGACTTGAAAAAATCAATTTGGCAAAAAAATGGAATTAACTCGTGAACATTTTCGTGCAATCATTTTTCACAACTTTCGACGTGGATTATCACGACAAGAGTGCATCGATGAACTTAAATCTTTGTATGGCGATGAAGCACCATCCTATAGCACTGTGAAAAACTGGTTTAATGAATTCAATCGTGGCCGACGCTCGCTCGAAGATGAAGATCGTGAAGGTCGTCCAAAAACAGTCGTTGTGCCAGAGAACATTGATGCCGTCCGTGAACTGATAAAGCAAGATCGTCATGTGACATACCGTGAGATAGAGGCATCCTTTGGCATTTCTTCCACCAGCATACATTCGATATTGCATGGGCACCTGGCCGTAAAAAAGGTTTGTTCTCGTTGGATACCGCATAATTTGACAGTGGCTCAAAAAATGTGTCGTGTGGATTGGTGCAAAGAAAATTTAAAAAAATACAATCGCGGTGTTTCAAAAGACGTTTATAAGATCGTCACAGGTGACGAATCATGGATCTATGCTTATGAGCCCGAAACAAAACAGCAATCGACCGTGTGGGTCTTCGAAGACGAGCCAAATCCAACGAAAGTTGTTCGTGCAAGAAACACTTCGAAGCAAATGGTAACCTGTTTCTTTGGTAAAACTGGTCATGTGGCGACTGTTCCGCTTGAGCAACGTAGGACGGTCAATTCTGAGTGGTACACCACAATTTGTTTGCCTGAAGTCTTCGGAGAAATTCGAAAAACGAACAAGAGAATACGGATCATTGTGCACCATGACAATGCGAGCTCTCACACATCAGCTCAAACCAGCGCCTTTTTGACCGCCCAAAACGTCGAATTGATGGGTCATCCGCCGTACAGCCCTGACTTGGCACCCAATGACTTCTTTTTATTCCCGAACATCAAGAGAAAAATGCGTGGTCAACGATTTTCGTCGCCAGAAGATGCTGTTGAAGCGTTCAAAAACCATGTTTTGGAGGTGTCTCAATCGGAGTGGAAAAAGTGCTTCGACAATTGGTTTGAGCGCATGCAAAAGTGTATAAATCTTGCTGGAGAATACTTTGAAAAACAATAAAATCATTTTTGATGATAAATATTCGCATTTTCATTATTAGGCCAGAAAGTTAAACAGCAACCCGTATTACAAAAAAGTCTACAAAAAAAAGTATTACATTTGCACCCATTTGCACCCATTTTTACTTTTGATTTATTTTGAAAAAATTACTAATACATTTAAAATATTGTATTTATAGACAACATTAAGAAAATTTTATAAAATTATGTTTATTACGCAAGAAAAAAAATAAAAGCATTTCGCCTACTTTAATTACTACACTGATAGAAACAAATGTTTAATTTAAGAATTTATGTATATTTGAATTTATTTATTTATTTTGAACATATATTTGTTCAATCGAAAATTATTATCTGGATTTTAATAGTTCCGGATTCTTGTCAGTAATAGAAGAAATTCTTATATTTGATGCTTAATTTAAATATATATTTTTGGAGCAAGTAAATTAATTATTAAATATAAGACACCTACATTTTAAAATAAGAGTTTGTGTTGTTTTACATTTAGATAGTAGAAGGTAAGACAATATTGGCAGATTATTGCATGAATGTGCATTTTTGTTTCTCGTGTAGTACGAGGGATAACCCAGAAATAGTTTACACGATCTTTCGTAGGCTCCCGCCTTTAGCACAGAATATCATGGAGTCGTAGCGATAAAATTTGTGTGATTGAATATATGTAAAGCGCGAAGCTCGAAAATAATGCTTTATTCAATAAGGGAAAGCTTCGTTGCACTGTGAGGTCATTTCTCAGGTGTTATAAACAAATATTATGTTTTCTTGCAGGTTCATCAACAGAAAATCATTGGGAACAGCTGGTTAATTCCGAATACATAAATGCTTCTCCATATTCCAGCATCAGTTTATCTTGTGAAGAAAATGAAACCCTTCTAAAAGTTGAAGATTGCGCTACCAATTTGCTCCAGAAATTATTTTCAAACATAAAATTTTTATATAAACAAAAATATTTTCAAAAAGTTAAAATTGAGTACTATAAAAGTAATTATTCAAAGATCTTTATACAGACACGTTCTTCACATAGTTTTGCAATAGATGTCACTAGTTCTTTATAGTCACTAATCAACTTTATACGTTACCTTAAGATAAAGCGATTTTAATCAAGACGACCAAGCCCCAACCATGGCCCCAACCAAGCCACTATATCACCAATAATAATTTTTGAAAACCTGGTTTCCGCTACGCGGATATTATCGTACCGGGTATAAATTAAAGAAAAACAATTGGCAAAAGTACCCTTAATAATATTTTGAAACAAATTTATCAAAGAAAAGCGATTGGCTTAAAGAAATAATAAACGAAATAGAGGAAAGCAGTCAATATCTCATAATAGTCGATAATAGAGAGATAATAAAGATAATAAAAAGAGAGAGGTCGCCAACATCCGATAACGGATAGGCACCTGAAGAAGAAGTCGATAATTGAAAGACTGAAAAGACAAAAGTTAAAAACAAAAGGAATAAGAAACAGAGAGGAACAGTTGGTGGATGAAAGCGAAAAAATAGAACAAGTATGGGTCGAGACTTCCGAGGTTTACTGAATGAAACACAAGTAAAAGATTAACCTACCATAGTAAATCAAGAAAATCAAAAAATAGAAACACCAACTTTCGAAGAAGTGACCGAAATAATAAAGACTCAAAAATAGAAAATCACCGGGTAAAGATGGTATAAACGCCGAACTACTCAAGAATGGTGAAGAAATCCTACAACAAAGATTATTTGAACTCATAAAACAAGTATGGTTGGAGGAAAGAATGCCACAAAAATAGAGGGAGGGTGTAATAGTGACAATTAAAAAGAAAGGAGACTTGGAAAAATGTGCGAACTATAGGGGCATTACACAGTTAAATACGACCTACAAAATATTTTCATCACTAATAAATAAAACATTAAAGAAATTTTCTAAAGGAATAATCGGAGACTACTCGTTACCAGTGCGGATTTGTGGAGGGCAAGTCGACAGTGGTTGCTGAAACAAATACTAGAAAAAAGTCATGAACATAACATAGACTTGCACATGATCTTGTGTATTCACTAAAATGTTATTACATTAATTTTACTTTAAATTCATTTATATACTAATTAATTATAATTTTTATATTAGTAAATAAAAGGTATACCATGAAATGTGCCGGAGCGCCCAACAAGTGGGCGCTAGTTGTGAACTTGCATATAGCCTATAGTTACTGATGATGATCAGAAAGTGTACTCTTTTATTAACTATAATTTTAGTTTATATTATATTTATATTTCCTCACTTTACAGGAGAGCGAAAAAAAAATTCGTTCTCCTATAAAGTGAGGAAAATCAAGATACGCCTTTACGTTTTGATAGCGACGAAATATGTTGAGTGATAACTTTTAAATTTTCTTGTTGTACAATTAACTTCCAGCTGACATCAATTTAGTTCCAACTAGAGTCCAACTTAAATTTCAAATACTTAAATTCCAAAATTTTCTAATGTTGTCACTTGACAATAACCAAATTTATTAACTTCTTCTGTCACTATTTGACTTTTACCCTTTGGGAATTTTAAAGCAACTGGTAACTCTCGATTTTTCTCTTCCTTATATAGCTGTGATTAAATTCTCATAAACTCGGCAGGCAATGACTGAATTTTGGAATTGTTAAAATTTTTTCTGTTTCTGATCCCGTTGCATCTGGTATCCATTCAACGCAGACTCTCTCCTTGTATTTTTCAGGTGAGTAATTTTCTCCGTTTATTTTTCCCATGCTTGCAATTTGACTTTTCAGTTTTGGCATTAGCACATGTTTTTTCCATGATTCTAAATGTTTATTAATTTTCTTGTCGTCAAATTTGTACTTTAAATTTAGCACTTTCTTCTCTCATGTTAATGTATGTATATTCGGTTATGAACGTCTTGCGACATTTTCCCGATACCTCCCTGTCTCTGCTCGTTGCGTGTTGAAAATGTGTGACGAGCACAGAGGACCTACAGCTTAACGTGGATTCCGAACCACGGGAATAGACGATTTTTACACCGCCTACTCCGTTCAGGGAAGTTTTTTAGCCATAAATAATGTTATCTGGGGCCAGCAGATAGACATTTGGTGAGCGAAAATTTCTTCTATAGATAGCACCTCACAGGATTTGAACCCGTGAATCTTGGCTTGAAAGCGAACACGCTAGCATTTCAGCCATTCGCTCACCTACCAACTCTCATGTTAATACCTCTCTTAATATTATTTAATTTTAATATACATTTATGTTTTTAGACACTTTTTCTAAATTTCGAGCCATATTTTTGTGTAGGAGCAATAATGACTAAATGCCATCCTCTTAGACACGTACCCGTAAAAGAAAAAAATTATAAGTTCAAGTTCATGTCAATTATTGAGGAAGTGATTTTGAATAAATCGCCCCCTTATTTGTGATGTTTCGTAATTTTTATGATAAAAATGTATGTATTGAATGTGGCTTGAGAAATTCCTTTGTTTTGAGTATCTTTAATTGTTAAAATTGTAGGTGGTCCCAAATGTGTTAATGTTTTGGGTAATTTGGCATTGAGTACCTCCATATCATTGCAATATTTAAACTTTTTAATTTCTTCCAATGTATATTCTAGGATTCGAGTCTTCTTTAATTCTCCATCTCTTCCTATGTTGTACCTCGTAAACTTTGTCTTATTTTCATTTACACCCAACCATGCTTTACGTATTTCTCGTTTCATCTGTTCGAAAGTTTCAACCCGGACTCTGACTGATCTTGATATTATTATTACATTGTCGGCATACCCTGTTATTTGCGCTTCTCGATTCACTATCGTCCCATTCAACTCACTCAGATTTTCTTATTATTCCCTCTACGAAAAAATGTTGAATATAATGGCTAACAATGCATCTCCCTGTCTAACTCCTGAATTGATTGAAAATTCTTCGGTAATCCTTCTTTAGTTACGAATTACTATGGTCGTTCTGTCGAGTGCCATTTGAGCTTATCTAATCAGTTTCGTAGGGATATTTAAATTTCACATTTCCATTTCTAACTGTCTCATATTCGCTCTATCAAATGCTTGTTTGAAATCTATAAACAGTATTTCTATTCTTATGTCGTATTCATAGGTATTCATATAAAGCATAGTCGTCGATCTTCCCTGCCTGAAACCCTGTTGGAAATCTCCTATCGACTCCTCAACATACCCTTGAAGTCCTACACGTATCAGCTTGGACAATATTTCAGATGTGTTGTTGAGTAATTTTATTCCTCTATGATTTTGTCAGTCTCTGTTATCTCCATTGTCCACACTTATACCAAACGATTACAGATCCTTCCCAATACCGTTTTGTCTCCAAGTTTTAGCAGTTCGCTATTTTTTTATCAGCTCCTGTTCCTGGGGTCTTCTTATTCTTTACCATTGGACCTATCAAGAAAATACTTCATATGTTGGTTAGCTGATGATTTATAGGTATGCTTCTTATTTTTGTTATCTCCGTTACATTTCCTATTATTGCATTTGTTTCTGTTTGATCATTTAACAATTTTTGAAGTGCTCTTCCCTTATATTTCTTATTTCATCTTTTTCGTATTTAATGCACAATTTTTATTCTCCAATCCACATAATATTTCATATCTCGCTGTTATCATTTGGTGTTTTATTCTTTTATGAAACTGTCTTGGGTTGTTAATCTTCTCCGTTTTTGAGATATTTGTAATCAACAAAATGTGCTCTATCCAAAGGGAATAATTACCTATCACCTGTCACCCCAAATTTTCCCAAAATGTCTTTTTTAGCAAAAGGAACCTTATTAGAGTGTCCTGTAAAAATTTCGCCCGAGAAAGTATAGTCATAATTTTGAGAAAAATCGATTTGAAAAGAAGGGAAAAGTAAATTCATGTATGCAGTCGACCTCGGGGTCTGCCACATAGATCGGGTTACGGTCCCTTGAAATGGAGTGAAATTTTTTCGCTCCGATTTGAATTTTTCTTTGAAATTCGGATAGATGGGGGTGTGATTAGTAGATATTAGTAATAAATATAATCAAAAAAATGGAAAATAACTCGTGTATTGCCAAAAAAGTGAAAAAATTAATTTTTTTTGCCTTCCAATTTTAGGGGTGTGCATTCGAAAAGGAGGGTAATCCATCGTCAAATCCTACCCTTACGGGGCGCCGCTGCGCTCCGCTCCGCTCTGCACCCCTCCAGGGCGGATTTGACTCTGGTTACTAGGCTAAACATACTTGAAGCGCGACAGATCAAGAAAACCGGGATAAATGCAACCGGAATGTGAGAGACCCTCGAAATAGCATTAAAAAGTATAGTTGCGGTATGGGGCAGTATACTATTACGTTTCACCCCCAAAAAATCGCGTAAAAACAAAAAATAAGCGATGTTACATGTAGGAGCGTCGAGCTGCATCTGCCGGTGCGAAATTTTCTAAGTGTAAGAGTATATCCCAGTGCACGTACCGTCAACAAAATGCGCGCCGGCCGAGCGAAGTAGTGGTATCGACCGGTTCTGCACCATGCTCTTGCTACTTTTCCGTACTTTTCAAATGGATTTTTCTCAAAATTTTGATAATACTTTCTCAGAATTTTTTTGTTGTAGGGGCTTATATAAACCTTCCTCTTTGCGATTGCAAAGTTTCAACTCATTCGGAGTGACAGGTGATAGGTAATCCTCACCTATAGTACAGTCCAATAGAAGAGTAATAATTTAATAACCATACAAATTGGTCCAAACGAACCGGATTGGTAACATAATTTTGGAATGACTCAGACACATTTGGAGTGCTCATAATAAGTGGGAGTCTAATTTTATGGATATGTAAGAACAATAATAAAGTTCTTACGGTGCAACAGAATATTTGAAAGAAATATTATATTAAATGGAATTGGAACAGTTCGAGGCAAATACGTCCCCACCATTTATCAAGTAAGGTTTTATAAAATATTCCATATTACGAAATTGTCCAAAAAAATTCGTCATTTTCACCCTATTTATTCTATAATTATAAAGACTGAAGTACAATATAATATTCAACAACTTAAAATAGACAGGGGACGCGAGTGGTGTTAATTAATAATAAAGGTAGTGCCAATGTTTTGGAAGGATGTTTTCTACCACCCCAAACTGTAATAAAAACAGGAAGTTTGACCACAAAATGTCGTGTAGTATCTGATGCGTAAGCAAAATCCAGAATATATCAAAAATCAATGCGTATTATTGCGTAAGGATCCAAGTGAAGAAATTACAATTTATGGGAAGGCTTCGTCACCGTATCTCGAAGCAAGATCTTTATTTCAATTGGCAATAGAAAATCAAAATGAATAAATCACATAATTAAAAAACTAAACTCCGAAGAAAATTCCGCCGATTTATTTTCATGTGGTGTCTCCACCAATGGGTTAATAGAACACAAGTTGTGGTGGCATGTACCCAAATTTTGTGAGAACAATAATTCTGAGTGGAAACGAGATAATAGGGGTAACGAAGAGGAAATACCCGATCATAAATTGATTGTGGATGTAAATCAGAAAATGCTGTGTATTTTAGCATAGGTACATATTGCGATTTATTTCGAATTCAAAACTCAGACATAATCAAGAATTAAATTAATCATAAAATTTAGTTATTACAACCATTAAAACCAATCATTAATTTTATAATTGCCTTCTAAGAATTCAGCACATTGTTAGTAAGAATTGAGAGTATCCTAAATTTTCGACCCTTAATATGTCCCTTAACTGAAGATCCTGACGATTTGCAACTTAGCCCCGGTGTAACCGTGGATTTTTACCCCCGTGATATTTTACCCCCCGGTAAAATATCCCTAGGGATATTTTACCCCCCGGTAAAAATTCACTAGGGATATTTTACCCCCGGTAAAATTTCACTAGGGATATTTTACCCCCTAAAGAATTTTTACAGGGGGTAAAATTTCACTAGGGATATTTTACCCCGGGGTAAAATTTCACTAGGGATATTTTACCCCGGGGGTAAAATTTCACTAGAGTATATTTATCGAGGAGGTAAAATTTCACCGACATTAAAAATTGTTCTGAATCAAAAATCAAGGCAAAAACTTAAATTAAGTGAACTATTAATAATAATACTTTTTTATTAAATTAAAAAAAAAATTGTTCATATCAATTGAAGAGTCTTTTTTATAAACTACGACCTCAAAATGATTTCCATTTTTATGGTTTACATACAAAGCAGGCTTCTGGTAATCGGGTTCGCTTAATAATTGCAGTGTACTGGGAGAACGTATCCAACCGAAAGATTTATTATTATTATTATTTATTATTACATTATAAATATTATGTCGACCAAAAATAACTAGTGACAACAACTTTTCACACCAGAAAGGTAGCTGTATAGAAGCCTAGGAACTGCCGCTAATTATATATTAAGAAGAAGAAGAACATATATAGATAGATATATATTTAATATTTAATAAAATTACTAATTACAAACTACTAATTCCTTAGTGAAATTTCACTAGGGATATTTTACCCCCTAAAGAATTTTTACAGGGGGTAAAATTTCGCTAGGGATATTTTACCGGGGGTAAAATTTCACTAGGGATATTTTACCGGGGGTAAAATTTCACTAGGGATATTTTACCGGGGGTAAAATTTCACTAGGGATATTTTACCGGGGGTAAAATTTCACTAGGGATATTTTACCCCCTAAAGAATTTTTACAGGGGGTAAAATTTCGCTAGGGATATTTTACCGGGGGTAAAATATCCCTAGGGATATTTTACCCCCGGGGGGTAAAATTTCTGGGGGTAAAAATCCACGGTGACACCGGCACATTTTTTAATGGGAAAGACTCTGACTGCATTACCAGAAATCAACATAACGGAACGGCCAGAGAATCGCCTTCGTCAATACAGCGTATTAAGGCCATATCCCATCATTATTCGTCAGGGTGGAACAAGGAATATTTGGCAGATTACAGACCCGAGATAAATGGAAAACTAAATCATGCAATGCTGCTTTATTTTCCACTATATTTAGCAACAAAATTATAATAATCTAAAATCTTTTCTTAGGTCAAATAATAACGTAATAATATCGTACCATAATCAACCGAAGTATATACTCTTTATACATAGTGCTGTGTGTTAAAATGAATAAGAAAGGCTCCCGATGCTAAAATGAATCATATATTCGAAACAAGCACAAAATTCTAAGTCGAAAGACACTTTAAAAATTTGCTCTACGAGAAATTTTTTATTTTTCAAAATTTCAATTTTCTAAATTTATTTGAGTCTCTCAGGATGAATGAAACATGACAAAGATTGCTAAATCTAAATAAACTGATGATTGTCACATCAGAAATGAAACAAAAAACTTAATTAGCTCAAAATTTGTAAAAATGTATTAATCATGATAACCTAAAAAATTTAAGAATTTGTAAACCAATTTACTCTGCAAATAACATTCTCTGTAAAAATGTAAGCATATCAAAAATTATGTAATTGTTTCATGCATTTAATGTGTATATTTTCAAAGGATAAATTAACAAATTAGTTAATAAGGGTCAAATTTGTGTAACGCCCCTGTAAACAACCAAGAAAGACGAAAATGAATCAATCAACAATCCATAAAATTGATAAAAATGGAATGTACCAATCAAACTGCTCGGGAAGATGTTCCAAAGGAAATCGAGGTTGATGCAGAAGAAAAATCTAGAATAAAAATAATTTATTAGAGAGAAAAAAATTCAAAAATACATGGATTTGACTCACAAAATTCAAACAAGAATACCAATTGTATCGACTTTCGATCAAAAATCAGTTCACCTCTGGTAACTCAGCTGCGTGCATGCATTTTTCGATGCTCTCCGAAAAATATTATTTACCTGAATTTGGAGGTTAAACAAATTCATTTGACTTCGGAGAGGTTAGAAGTCGTTTGTCCAACGTCGATTCTAAAAATAGATGTCAAGGACATAAACAAATGCAATGGAAATGTTGTAATTTACAAAAATCTATTCATATAAAAATTTTCTGGATAACAAGAAAATCATCGCAAATTAATGGAACAACTTACCTCAATATTTTTGGAGATTCTCAATAGGAAGGATGCAAATACGAGCACAAATTTCAGCACTAGTCAAAGTAAAGTACCACTTCAGATGACACCAAGCAAAGTGATGACCGGTGGAATAAAGTTGAATCTTTGCAAGTAAAGATTAAAGCAGGGCGCACACAAACAGCGAATAAATGATATCCTTTTTAAAAAAAAATAACAACTGCGATATATTCAGGAGGCAGGTACAGTGAATTTATGATTTCTATAATTTGTTAAAATTTTGCCTTCAGCGTGTTAATAATAGGATTTGAGGAAAAGACTTCTAACAGAGTGTATTCTTTGATACCCTGAGTGATAAGTTAAATATAATCAAAAGTTTTACAATTTTCGTCAAAAATATTTTAAGCTTTAAAATAAGCAACAAATTTAAATTTATAAACATTTAAGCCCGCTAATGTAAAGCGAGAGTCTTGATTGGCTTAATAATCAAGCAACTTGGGACGAAGAGAGGAAACCTCTTTGTTTCGAACAATTATTTGTATTAATTTTAAAATTTTCAAAGGTTTATTCACCTTGGATTTGTAATCCAAGATTTATTTAGTATTAATGTTCTTTCATGAAAGACAGTTTGATAATTTTTCTTTTCTTTATTATAATAAAATTTGTATGGGAGTTGATGAAAGTTTTTTTATTTCTTTTTTACTCAAAAAAGGAAAGCAAAGTTAAACATCCTGAGAGAGCCAATGAGCATAGCAACGTCGCCTCTAATTAATTTCGAACCACAAGGGACCCACTCCCTGAACGACTCAACCCGCGAGCTTAGTAAGAAGGGGCAATAATGTGTGTACCTTCCTGTGCCCAACATTTATAGGCAGGAGGACATAGCAATAGGTATATAAAAGGTTTTAACACAAAAGTATGTAATCTGTAACATAGATGTCTCTACTTATTCTTACTTCCAACAAAGTTTTCATGAAAGGTCCATAAAACACGTACCCACTAAATTAATATATGGTACTTTCAAATGGCAATAATAATAGTTATTATGCCAGCCACCACATAATAGCTACACTAATGTACCTAATTTTTGAACTCTGGCAAACCGCTACGCGGTTATCTGAATGCCAGATATGAATAAATTAAAAAGAAATATCAGTGTTATACTATAACCATTAATAAATAACCAGACAACGATGAGGTTGATTAATAAACATGCATTTGCAAACATTAATCTTTTAAACAACTAATTTTTACAAAATGTGCTTTAAGGGATGATTATGTTGTTTTAGTTCATTACATATAGAAAATTAAATTTTTCTTGTCCATGTAGTTAAATAATTTTGTTTAGGTAATTCATATTGTCATGGTTTGCTCATATAAGGGATGATTTTTGGGTCATTTGTTCAAAGATTGCAACGCTCATGAGGTACTTTCATTGGTTCAGACTAAAATTGTCAGTTAAATAGTTGTATCTGAATTTTCCCTGATCTGGAGATTTAAATGGCTGCTTTGCTTCAGTAAGATGAAAGATGCATCCGCTGCTAAATCCTGGAAAATAAGAATAAGTTGTAAAGGGATAAATATTGGTTATTGTTGTGTTCATCAATTAAAATAATAAATAACAAATTAAATCAATTATTTTTAGTTGTTCATGTAGGATTTTGAATTTTGAAGTGAAGTGGCGGTTCGCGGAAAAGTGCATGCGCGAATGGAAACGTTGGGGGGACAATTTTGGAAAATGGATAAGGAAGGAGGAAGTTAGTGGGTCTTCGTCCACGAAACAGGGACGACGTATTTGGAGAGTTGGCCGACGTCCACGGTGACGTTAAGACGTAATTTGATTAGAGTTGGTTTTCGTCGATAAATAAGGACGACGTATTTTTTGAAAGTTGATTTAAATAATACTGGAATCATTCGTAAATTTAGTAGACTGCAAATATTTTATGGAAATTGATAAGTTAATAAATTCAAATTTACTTACCTTCGATTAATGGTATGGTCCAACGCAGAAAATCTAGTTATTGGTTCTTTTGTTTGGTTTGTTCGAGTCGAAATCGGAAGCTGTACCCAACCACGGTAATACCAACGTTTCACGTGCGACCATTCCGAGAGAGAGAAAGAGTGCGAGAGAACATAAACACTCCGGTAAGAGTTTTTTTTTGTGCGTTGCATTTTATCCGCGTATAGACGAATCATTTACTTTACTAGTTCGGTTGCGCATAAACATTTTGGGGGCTGTAATTATAATTTTATTCCTGTACGATTTGATTTGTTAGAAATGAGAAAAGCCAATATTTGTCTTTAAATTTCTATTATGTTTAATAAATTACATTATTTTTCACTTAACAGCGTATGAGTTTGATTTCAATTTTTCGCAGTAATAGATCAAGGAAGAAAACAGATATAATTTTTGGTATTCACGTTTATCAAACAATCTTTATAAGAAAGATTTAAAGTAAGTTGACTTATGAGTGTTGCAATTGAATCCATGGACTCACCTTTGACCCTGAATGTCTCATCTGCTAGCTGGTGCATTTTTAATAAGTGTCATTGTAATTTTGTTAATAACAGTTTACAATTTTACAAGATTACATGGCAATATGTTAATTCATTTGAAGTCAGCTAATACAGTAAAGCTAACAAGGGGAAACTATTCGTTTCAATAACCAATTTGATCCATTTTAATTACACGTGTAGGTGGTGACATGATTTCACTTATATGTAATGGGTAAGAGTGCAATATGTAGCCAATTTCGAAAATGGTCTGTAAGCCAAAATTGAAGTTATGATTATCTGTTCATAATACTTTATGCATCACAATTTCAGCAAGTAGCAATGCGGCTTAAGTGTAAAGTAGTTGGCTCATAATCCTGACAGAGCCAGTTCGAATCTCCGGTAAGTCAACTTTTTTTTTCGTCTTACGAATCCTGAAATATAAATATTTCAATAATTAAATGTTTTGGAAGTTTTTTATTAGGTTAATCTATTAATAAATTCCACTCTTTCGCACTTTTAATAAATTATTCCACATACATTTTTAACTATGAAAAGAATGCAATTTAATTATTTTGTTATTCAAGAAGCTATTGAAGTAATTTATTATTTTAATTGGCTTAAATGCATAATTTTTCTGAATTCGTGATAAAAAATTGCATTCTTTTCATAGTTAAAAATGTATGTGGCATAATTTATTGTAAGTGCGAAAGAGTGGAATTTATTAATAAATTAACCAAATAGAAAACTTCAAAACATTATTGAAATATTTATGTTAGAAGCAATGAAAATCCTACGAAAGCCGACCCTGATCAGTATCTGGAGACACTGATCAACAAGATGGAAATTATACAAGAGCCGATCCTGGCCAATATCAGGACGTTTGAAATGAACAAATTATCAAATGTGTAAAACTTACTTTTATCTAATTTATCAAATTGGTAGCCTGCTCCAACTTGATGACCCAAGTAAAGAGTAAGTAAGTTCATTAAATTTGTCAGAGAGATAGAATGAACGTAATAAAAGTGATATTCGGTATCGGTGAGTTGTGTTTAATTTTATTTAATTTTATCGCAAATTTAAAGCTTGCGCCAACATCAGAAGTGTGGATTCGAACTCAACGTTTAACCACGGAAGATTTTTTTTCTCCTTTACTCCGTTTGTATTGCTTGTTGAAATCATCAATTGGACATATTATGGATAGCCACCAGTATCAGATCAATACTAAGGGGCACGGTGCTGAGAGTGGTTTTATGAACTTGAACTCTGAACAATGTATGAAGACGTTTTTCAAAGAAATTATCAGTTTTCGTCAAAAGCCAATAATTGAAAGCGAACAACACTCATTCAATTTACCAACGCATAATCCAGACGATAGCAAGTTTTCGACGGACGAATGGATTGACCAAATAAGTGATTTAAAGGAAAAATCACAAGTGTCTGATCATCTAATGTTCTTGAAAGCAGGAGACGCTCTCCAGGGAAACGGTAAGAAATTTTTTGATGGATGGAAACCGTTCACTAGGAACTGGGAAAATTTTGTGTATGATCTGCGTATAAACTTCCCAAATCAAGTAACGTGGCACACAAAGTTAATCAAAGCCGCGACTATGGAGAGTCACGATTTTAACAGTTTATGCGAATATGCAATGGAAAAGATTCGTTGGATTTACCAATACGAGACACAACTTGCTTGGGAGAAAGTTTTATGCCCCGTAATAGGCGGTATTACAAATGATGCCATTCGCCAGAGAATTCGTGTAAATCAACCAAAAGACCAACGAGAGCTTATGATGATGCTACGACAATGCGATAATGAAAACCAAGATGATCAACGGAGGACAACAAAGCGACCTAGGATGAACAATACGCGACCCAATTGGGATGATGAGTCTCAAAAACCTAAACGATGCTTTGCGTGCGGTAAAAGAGGACATCTTCAAGAAAACTGCAGAAGGTTTCCAAACCCCAAGTATTCGCAAAGAAGTCCGACTCGAGGAAGATGTTATAGGTGCGGGGAAACAGGTCACGAAAGAAGAGATTGTAACAATACCTCAGATTCGCTTATCTCTCAAACTCGTATGAAAGAAATTGATAATCAAAAAATTGCACCATAATGTAACTTACTAGGGCATTCTGAATCGGATTGTTTTAAAAACAAAATGGATTCCCCAAGATACGTTGTTTAAATAATAGTAGATGCGAGATCACGCCAACCGCAACAATATTAACTAACAATATGAAGCAAGCGTTTAGCTATTTGATAGATTCTGGAGCGGATCGGTCTATGATCCATCACTGGGTAGTAAAGAAAATTAATGGTAACATGAATTTATTCCCTCAAACCTTGTCTGGATTCGGAGTAGATGTGGAAGCCCTGGGAACCTGTCGGTTATATGTTGCCCTTGAAGAAGTTACTCTCGAAGTTGATTTTTTTTAATTGTACCGAACAATACTATTCCTGGCGTGGATGCATTGATCGGTTGGGAAACGATTCAACGTCGCGGATTACAAGTAATCGTAAGAAAATATGGGTTGGATTTAACCCTTTCACCAATAATAACACCCCAAATTCGATGTGCACTAGATAGTAACAAGTTGTCAGGATTGGACGAGAACTGGAAAAACAAAATACAGAAGTTATTGGACTCTACTTGCGACCAGATACCGCAAGCAGTAACTACTGGGAAATTAAGAATAACGTTAAACGATGATAAACCAATAGCATTTCAACCCAGACGACTAGAACACGCGGAACGAATACAACTAAAAGCAATCATTCAGGAATTTTGGATCAAGGCATAATCAAAGAAAGTTCCTCACCCTATGCCAGCCCTATTGTGCTGGCGAAAAAGAAAAATGGATCTTTACGACTATGTGTTGACTATAGGGAGATAAATAAGAAAAACTGTTCGAGATCGTTATCCACTACCCAGTTGAAGAGACCAACTCGACGCATTAGGTAAGGCTGATTATTATTATTACGACGGCGAGACTGATTTTTATTATTATTACGGCGGCGAGGCTGATTTTTATTATTACGGCGGCGAGGCTGATTATTATTATTACGGCTGCGAGGCTGATTTTTATTACGGCGGCGAGGATAATTTTTATTATTATTACGGCGGCGAGGCTGATATTTATTATTACGGCGGCGAGGCTGATTATTATTATTACGGCGGCGAGGCTGATTTTTATTATTATTACGGCGGCGAGGCTGATTATTTTATTGATTTTTATTTTTTTTGGACCACTTTATTATAGCGGAGAGGAAATAATCACACATCCATGATGACAAAACAGGTAAAATTATGTTTCTTTTGCATGTCACTAATTATTTTATATTTTCGGTAAATTCGTATTACGAGGACGTAAAAATCGCAGGATGGCCGTGTTAGAAGCAATGAAAATCCTACGAAAGCCGACCCTGATCAGTATCTGGAGACACTGATCAACAAGATGGAAATTATGCAAGAGCCGATCCTGGCCAATATCAGGATGTTTGAAATGAACAAATTATCAAATGTGTAAAACTTACTTTTATCTAATTTATCAAGTTGGTAGCCTGCTCCAACTTGATGACCCAAGTAAAGAGTAAGTAAGTTAATTAAGTTTGTCAGAGAGATCGAGTGAACGTAATAAAAGTGATATTCGGTATCGGTGAGTTGTGTTTAATTTTATTTAATTTTATCGCAAATTTAAAGCTTGCGCTAAAATTTATATTTCAGGATTCGTAAGACGAAAAAAAAAGTTGACTTCCCGGATATTCGAACTGGCTCTGTCAGGATTATGAGCCAACTACTTACCACTTTCAGCCACATTGTTACTTGCTGAAATTGTGATGCATTAAATATTATGAACAGATGTCATATCTTCAATTTAGGCTTACAAACCATTTTCGAAATTGGCTACATATTGCACTCTTACACATTACATATAAGTGAAATCATGTCATCACCTACACGTGTGTAATTAAAATGGATCAAATTGGTTATTGAAACGAATAGTTTCCCCTAAGACAAGTAAAATGATCATGCTTCCTCAGGTTGATCTCCTATCAACCACAAAATTATATATCTAACATTTTGTTAGATATAAAATTTTCAACGTTCGGCAATTTGAAAATTCATATATAACGTCGTTGAGTTTTTAAAATTAGATTTACCAACGAGGTCTTCTCATGAAAAATTACGTTCGTCATTTGACTATGTAGCTGTCCCAGATATGAGTTTGTCAAAAAAAAATTTAATAAGTATCAGTCCCTTATAACCCATTGCCTTTTAACGTTCTTTTGGACGTTATAGTAATGTAATAATTATTAATTTGCCGGTTTATTGTTCTTTTGTGACTATATGATGACGATCAGAAAGTGTACTCTTTTATTAATTATAATTTTGTTTTATATTAATTTAATGACCATCGAACAAATATTTCACACTATTGTGTTTGTAATACCGCCATCAATGCATTATTAAGTTGTATGTCCTAGTTTACGTCAGCTGATATTATGAGAGTAATAATTATTATTTTCAGGTAGTATATTGCAATTTTTCTATTAGAAACTCAGTATATATGATAAAGGTGTATTAATTTAGTGCAAAGTTAATTAAATGAAGCTTATTTTGAAATGAAAGCAATTTCAAACTGATAGTTTCACACTTAAAGTTCCATTATGCCTTCCAGACGTGGTGGCCGTGGGTAGCTTACAGGTAGACGTTAACGCGATATTATCAGAACATTAATTATAACATTTTTGTCGGGAATAGGGCTTGAAATATTTTTTACAATATTTTCCAACTGTTGGAATTATAATAAAAGTGTTACAAAACTAAATCACTGTAATACGATATTTTCCCACAAAGCTGTGTCCAATACTAGTTTACTTTGTACCCTAAAAATATTTTTAATGTTCCGTAAAAATATAAAACTAAGATGGTGCATGAAAATTCCTGAAACCCTTAGAATAGTTATTCAATAATAACTATGTACATGTATTTTAGTACAAGTTGAAACTTCGTCAAGAAAATAACTAGCTTCTTATGATTAAACGTATGCCATTCAATAGTTGTTTTATTAATTGCAGCTGACCATAATCCATTAGGTTATATGGGCCCAGGATTACGCGAGTGCAAGTGAATAAATAATTATTGTGTATTTGTTAAAAACTTATTATCAAAATAACGTTTAATTAAATAATGGAAAATAAAATTAAAAGAAACATTCAACCATTTAATGGTGAACGTTACAGTGTGTGGAAGTTTCGTGTTAAATCATTATACATACTTGCTGAATTAACAGTGTTATATGTTATTGATGAAGAAATGCCGAACGAACCATCAGAACAATGGATAAAAAATAACCTAATAGCTAAAAGCACAATAGTGGAACTTATAAGTGATTCGTTTTTGGGTTTCGCAAAAGAACAAAATTCAGCTAAAGCCATTTTAGAAAATCTGGATTCTATATATGAAAGACGAAGTTTGGCTACTCAACTTACATTACGTAAAAGCTTGTTAAATTTAAAGTTACAAGATGATACAAGCTTAACTCAACATTTCTCCCGGTTTGATGAAATCATCACTGAACTAATATCCGCAGGTGCAAAGTTATATTAAATGGACAAAGTGTCACATCTTTTGTTAACACTTCCACCACGTTATGATGGAGTAATAACTGCACTAGAAACACTGAGTGAAGACAATTTAAATATTGCTTTTGTAAAAACAAGATTGTTGGATCAACAATCACAAACAAGATGTTGGAAAATATTAAATGTGAACATTGTGGACGAAATAATCACATTAAAAGGGGCTGTTTTTACTATAAGCGAACGCTTGGTAAAAATGATCGCAATCGGACAATACACACAATACAGACAGAAAGAAATTATAGTAATGGTTTTGCTTTCATGATGATGCGAAATCAAAAATTAGTGAATTCAACAAACAAAGATGAAATTACGTTTATATTGAATTCTGGTGCAACAGATCACATTATGAATGATATTAGTGCGTTTACGAATTACATTAATTTGACGACACCAATAAACATTTATGTGGCAAAGAATGATACATCAGTAATTGCAACCAAAAAGGGCACCATTGATGTAACCACAAATCTAGGATTCCCAAGGAGAATTGGAAGATGTGCTGTTTGCTCCAGAAGTATCCTACAACTTACTCTCTGTTCACCGAATTCAACAGAGTGGAATGATGGTCATTTTCGATCAGAAAGGAGTAACAATTAAAAATGGTAAACAAACCATTTCAACAGGTAAGTCTTCAAATGGTTTATTTAGTATAATTTTCAAAAAATTACCTAATGGTGTGGTTAACTTGAGAAGTCAAATAAATGTGAGTACTGCAAATGATTATAAACTTTGGCATAAAGGTTTAGGTCACATTAGTGAATCAAAATTTATTAAATTAAAAAATTGTCAATGGCAGATGATATAAATCATATAAATAAAATTAAACCTACACATGAATTATGTGAATCTTGTACATTAGGAAAACAAGCACGACTTCCATTTCATAAATTCAAACCTAATAAAAACCATACAAGAAGACCTCTGTTTATAATACATTCCGATATTTGTGGGCCAATAACACCCCCTACTATTGATAATAAAAATTATTTTGCTACTTTCATAGATGATTATACTCATTACACAGTTACAGACTTGATTACTTTTAAATCAGCAATATTAAATGTCTTTCAAGATTTTACAGCACAAAGTGAAACTCACTTTAATCTTAAAATTGCAAATTCATATTGCGATAATGGTAGAGAATACCTGTCAAATGACTTCAAAAACTTCTGTGTTCAAAAAAGCATCACATACCATTTAACAGTTACCCATAGACCTCAATAAAATGGCATAGCAGAGCGTATGAATCGTACAATAACCGAAAAGTTGTTATCTAACAAACATGTTACCCACAAAAGTTCTTGCTCAAAATACAACGCCATATGAACTGTGGCATAATAAAAAGCCCAGATTACAATATTTAAAAGTTTTTGGTTCTACGGTGTATATTCACAATAAAACCAGAAAAACCAAATTTGACGAAAAGTCTTTTAAAGGTATACTGGTTGGGTATGTACCAAATGGGTATAAACTGTGGGATGTGGAAAAGAATAGATTTTCACAGTACGTGATGTCATAGTCGATTAAACTAATTTTAAAGTTTCTAAACCAACTTCAATTGATGAAAGGGTTAAAAATTAAACTCCTATGCCAAAAATCTCTAAACCTGAAACAAACTCAGATACGAGTACATTAGAAACACATTCAAATGTTTCAAGGCAAAAATCAATTGATGAAAGGGTTAAATATAAAACTCCTGAGGTTTCAACTTCTAAATCTGAAATTAAATCAGATAAAGGGACACCTGAACAAACAGAGTCAATTTTTGAAATAAGAAATCAAAGTCATGAAGGTATACCTGAAAGTTCTGAAATTAGGAGAAGTCAAAGAATTAAACAACATCCTAGACCTTCCTATACTGAATATCAAGATGAAGATATAAATAATTATCTTTTGTGCGCAAAAACAATTATTTCTACAATCCCTAAATTTTATTCCGAAATTATTCCAGATCCAAAATTCCAGATAAAAAATTCCAGATCCAATAGTAATAAATGAAGATAATTTTTCTAGAGAAAAAATTCAACAAAAACTAATAACTCTTAAATATATTCCTACAGGTGAACAACTAGCCGATGCGTTTACTAAGGTGTTGCCGACATCAAAACATTTAGAAATAAGATTGAAAATTGGATTAAAGTAATTCAATATTTAAGAGTACAATGATTTATTATATAAGTAATTAAATGTAGCAATTAAATAATTTTTTTTACTTAAGTGAATTTTTTTTAAACATAATTTAAAATTGGAATAAAAATAATCCAATAAATAAGTGCACAATAATAATAATTGTAAGTGTACAATATGAATAATTTTTTTTCCCAGATGGATTTTTTTGATTTAAAATTGAAATACAATAATCCAATAAATATGTATAAATAATAACAATTATATGCGTGCAAATGTAGCAATCAAGTACCAAGAACACCAGAAGTACCAATCAAGAACACCATGTTCGTATGTTAGATTTTCAAATTGCTGAAGGTTGAAAAAATTTATTTCTATCAAAATGTTATCAATTGTTTTTAATTAATTTATACCCGGTTTTCACATCCGCGTAGCGGAAGCCAGGTTTTCAAAAATTTGTAGTCAGGTAACATGCGTCAGTTCCCATGCGTCAGTTCAAATTAAAATCGCTTTATCTTAAGGTACCGTATAAAGTTGATTCGTGACTATAAAGAACTAGTGACATCTATCAATATATCACGAACATGAACAAGATCTTAATCTTGATATAATTATTTATAGTACTGAATTTCAATTTTAACTTGAACTTGCTTGTATTTAAAAATGGATTCTACTTAATAAACTTTAGACTAATTTATTACACCTTTACTATTTTTAGTATACTATTGGGTTTCTGATGGTGAAATTACAATAAAGTATATCAGAATAATAAATTATTATTACAATTCTCATATCAGCTTACGTAAACTAGGACATACAACTTAATAATGCATCGATTGCGGTATTACAAACACAATAGTGTGAAATATTTGTTGGAGAGTCATCAAATTTAATATAAACTAAAATTAATTAATAAAAGATTACACTATCTGTTCATCATCAGTATAGTATAGTCATACAAAAAGAACAATACTGCGGTAAATTAATTATTACATTACTATAACGTCGAAAAGTACGTTAAAAGGCAATGGCTTATAAGGAGCCGATACTTATTAAACATTTTTTGACAAAACTCATCTCTAGGACAGCTGCACTGATGAAAGTAATTTTTCATGAGAACACCATGTTCGTATGTTAGATTTTCAAATTGCTGAAGGTTGAAAATATTTATATCTATCAAAATGTTATCTAAGCATATTTATAGTGACTATGTCCATTGGCAGTTGTTTTGAGTAAATCACAAAAAACTGTTTGAGACATATTGAGTTTCTGCACTATATGTTTATTTCAGGCATGATTTTAAACTTACGGGGAAACTATTCGTTTCAATAACCAATTTGATCCATTTTAATTACACGTGTAGGTGATGACATGATTTTACATATATGTAATGTGTAAGAGTGCAATATGTAGCCAATTTCGAAAATGGCTTGTAAGCCAAAATTGAAGATATGTTTATCTGTTCATAATATTTAATGCATCACAATATCAGCAAGTAACAATGTGGCTGAAAGTGCTAAGTAGTTGGCTCATAATCCTGACAGAGCCAGTTCGAATCCCGGGGAGTCGACTTTTTTTTCGTCTTACGAATCCTGAAATATAAATATTTCAATAATTAAATGTTCTGAAGTTTTCTATTTGGTTAATTTATTAATAAATTTCACTCTTTCGCACTTACAATAAATTATTCCACATACATATTTAACTATGAAAAGAATGCAATTTTTTATCACCAATTCAGAAAAATTATACATTTCAAGCCAATTAAAAAAAAATTACTTCAATAGCTTCTTGAATAACAAAATAATTTAATTGCATTCTTTTCATAGTTAAAAATGTATGTGGAATAATTTATTATTGATAAAATTGAATAAAATCGCTTTATATTAAGGGAAAGTATAAAATTGATTTGTGACTATAACGAACTAGTGACATCTATTAATACGTTGCAAAACTATGACACGAACATGATTGTAATGTGATCTTGAAATAATTATTTTTATAGTACTGAATTTTGACTTTCTGAAAATATTTTTGTTTATATAAAATTTTTATATTTGAAAATAATTTCAGGAGCAAATTGGTAGCAAATTATCTTAAGGTAATTTAACTTAACAAATTTTGATTAAATTATATACAGGTTTTTACTCATCCGATATAGTATAAATATATGAATTATGGTTTTGAACACCTGACTAACCTTTAAGTCATTAAAATACTAATTAATTTCAAATTTCATATTTCGTTATGAATTTTTTATTACTCCTTTGAAAATTAGTTTGGTAATAACGAATGTTTAGAAAATATTGGAGCAATATTTTATAGGATGGGAAGCTTGAACCATTGAATGGACAAAGATCATATTGGTCTGAAGAAGCAAATCAAGTGATACATTTGTTTCTGCATGTTAAATTGCAGGCTATATTATTTATTATAATTATTATGTATTAGTCGGATTCCCCGGTCAACTAAAAGATTTAGTTTTATTTTTTCAATTAAAGATCATAAAACCATTGCATGGCGTACACGTTGTGTCTTTATGAACTATGAGGTTATTCAAGCCTCAAATAATTTTTTGTATAATTTTTAAAGCAAACAATGGATCTTCTATTTCTTGGCAACAAATCGCAACAAGAAAAAGGTTGATTTAAAAAAAGGTTAATCTATTCAACTTTGAGGTCGTATAATTAAAACTAATTTTAAATCAAACATGTTAATTAAAAATGAAGCCTTCATAAATACAATTATTAATGCAGTATGCAATTTTGTAAATAAAATACTTCTAAAAAGACTAGCTGTAATGATTTCTGAACAATCAAAAAAGACAGTACGAAAGAAGGCCCGAAGGAAACGTCGATGGTGGATCAGACCTCTCAACCGCAGGAGAATTGATCAAGGAGATTATAGTAATTTATATATGGAAATGCGAATAGGAGACACCGAATCTTTTTTTAATTATACAAGAATTTTGGTAGAAATGTTTGATCAACTATTACATCTTGTGGGGCCACATCTCCAGAAGAAGTCAAATCGACCTTCCATATCGCCCACATGTAGACTTCTAATTACACTAAGGTTTGAATTGTTTTTAAAGTTTTAAACTTCATATAATAATAATATATTATATAAAAAAATAACAAAAAAAGCTTTCAGCTATTAGAATCTTTTTAAAATACCTTTCGCGAGAAACTTAAACTGCTTAAACAATAAACTTGTAAAATGACGATCGTATAAAATGTGGTTATTTGTCGTGGTTATGTGGTTATAAAAGCGAAAACACGCGAAAGTTCAACAACTCATAGAACGAAATGTTACTAGGAATGTAAACATTCGAATAATTTTACACCGACTTTAAAATTTATGTGAATGGTTTGTCGACCGGTGTGAAAATCTGGTAGAAGAATTCTACCATCCAAATCCACATCCACATACAATACCCTATGTGAATGCACCTTTATGTTAGTTACTAATTTAAATGACAGTCACAAGCACCGCCTTTTGACGCCGCTGATTGGCGCTGGTAAGAATTCTTGCACCGTGTAGGTACTGTAAAAGTTTAGTAACTTTTGCACAGGCCGTTACACCGGTTCTTCCAACGTGCAAGAAGAACTCCTACCTGAGTTAATGCGTTTTAACTCTTACCGATTCTACCATCCACATACAATACCCTATGTGAATGCCGCTTAACTCGTTGAATCGCTCGATCTTCTACTAACATTACCGTTCTTCTCACTCTTTCTTTTCAAATGAACCAATTAACGTACGAGATTGGAAATCTGCATTTCCGAGTGGCAGAGACATACTTTGTGTTAAATAAAGATAGCCCAACGCGTCGTATGATCTCAACAGGTCACCACATGTTTTCACCCGAAGGTTACAAATCACTTGAATAAGTCGTGAAGGTCGCTTATTACGCAAAAATGCATAAACGCAGTTTGAAGGGGATTTTTCTGTAGCGTATTTATTTTGTAATATTTTGAATTGATATTGACGAATCTTTTTAATATTGTTAAAATAATCGCTGGCCGTAACACCTTCTATTTTCCCAATCTTAAATACAATCACAACCTCTACTTTAACATGCATTTCACGGCTCAAAAATTCCTCGACACTTCCTGGTGTTATATTTTCTGTTACTGGCATGTTCTTGATTATTATGTTTGTCGCTTTTCTATCCTTTCCTTCTTTTCCAGTTGTAATTCCAGCTTTTCAATCCTTTCCTCTTGTTCACTTGTCTTTTCATCCATCCTCTCGACTACCTTTTTCATCCCGCTCACTTCTCGGCTCCATCGTTTTTTTTATCTCATTCAATTTCTCCTCTATTTTCTTAATTTCCTGTTTGTTTTGCTGAAAACCATTATTTACCACCTTTGTCAGTACATCCATCATCTTTTTCAGTTCATCCATGTTTTCTTCTTAGTTTATTTCCTCAGTTCTCCTCGTTGGTGACTTTGCTGTTTTTGTACTTCTAAATATCTCTTCAGATTCACTCCCGCTCTCACAGCCACCTCCTTTTTCTTTCCTTCGCTTTATAAACTCTTTTACGAATGGATAACTATTTGATCTCTTTCTGTTATTCGGGCCGTCGTTCATTTGTTCCGACTTATCTACACTTAGCTAACCAAACCTGCTTGCGGAATGTTTTCCAATTTCGATCCCTTTCAATTATAAACTTATCCATTTTTCTCAACAATCCAAAATCAAACAAAATGAACTATTTTAATTCTACATATTTATATTGTATTCGTGCTGTGTCAATTTTCATCTTCGTTGGTGGGCCTACGTTCCTGGGTCTTACCTCAACCTCGACTTTTCAAATGGTTTCTCGCCAGTGCAACTTAATTGAAAAATTATTGTTGAAACCTCCACTTTTCCCTGTATTTACTTGTACTATGATCTCTTCCCTCCCGTTAGGACTTTCGTCGTGTCGACCCCTCGGAACTCACAGTACTTGCTTGTTAATTTACTAATTATTTGTTTACATCTATGCAATGTTTACTTATTGGGTTTCTTGACCATTCAACAGTTGGTAACTTCTGGTGATATTTCCTCCTTATCACATTAACAAATAAATTTTTGAGTAATTAATATCGACATTTTCCGTTGCGTTTTCAAGCCAACGTAAAAAAATCTTTTGATGCAATCATAGTAGGATTGGCTAGCATGATAAAATGTGGCAACATTAAAACTTGTTACTTCTATAAAGTATTGTGAACGATGCATTGCTAGGAAAAAGTTTTTAATGATTTTTGATTTCAGAATGTTACTTATCACCTCTGCAATCTTTATCTCGATGCAGCTCATTTTCCTCCACTTGTACATCCTGGCAGATATCAAATTGAAATAACATTTCTCTATTTAAATAAGGAAATAGCGGCAGTGAATGGTTATATTGAAATATACATTCCAATTGCATACACAAAGAAATAAAAATAATCTGGTAATATTATTAATTGGATGAGATTTGATATTTTTGTTTATTGCTATTTAAAAGGCTTCTTGCTATACTTTGTATAGAAGCCTAAAAATTGGGATCAACCTGTAGCTTTTTCAAATTTTGTTAGGTTAGTTTAATATAAAAAAAAATTATTGTACTGGTGTGGGGATTAAAAAACCAATAAGGTGTTGGTAAGCATTGCTATATTTCCAGATTATATCTTATTTAAATATCTAGAGGTTCTATCAGAGCTTCTGTTTATATTATATTATGTCACCTAGAAAAGTTTGTACATTTATGGTATCGTTAAAAACGTGCCACGCCCGAGTATAGTTTTTTTAATGTTTTAGTTTGTGCTGCACATATAAATAAATAAGTATTTTTCAGATGTGTTTTATTTTAAATGCCAAACCCACGTGGAGTTTACTTTGAGTGTTATTGAGGATTCCGCCAGGTAAATTAAATAATCCAAAGGAGAAATCCATAGGTAAAATATTACAAAGAACAAAATGCAAAATACTACATTGTAGTTTTCCAAACTGGTACAAATTGAAAAAAAAAGGATCGCTGTAGAGAAATTTTCAAGGAACACAGCATTTTCATCTTGGTTATACACAAATAATATAATTCTCGTTGAGTCGTCTAGATGCAAAACTCACTGTTTGCAATTTTGCGTAATTTGAGTTAGACGCGGTATCCGATGCAAAATCTTATAAAGAATCATTGTATAATATAAGATTGTAGCAAAAGTCACTATTTATTATCTTAAAACTCAAGTGAAATTTTTGGTTGGGTGCAAAACTCCCTCTTTGCTTTTGACATTTAGTTGCAAAACACACTATTTACTTTCCAGCCAATCCCAATCAGCCGTTAAGCCGAAGAAAAATGCATGAACCAGCAATATGTAGACCTGGAAGTTTAATTTTATTAGATAGGTACTTTGCACCTATACTATTATTTTTGTATTTCATACTTTTTTAGAATAAATGTTTTTTTCCTTTACCATAATAAATATTATTATCTAGTAAAATGAATTTTGTTTTGATAGAATTGAGGGCAAAACGCACCATTTACAACAACTGGATGCAAAACTCACTATTTGCCTTTTTAAAAATGAATTTTTTGGTATTTTTGGACATTTTTGAAGCAAGTTATTATTACTGTTATTCTAGACAAGTATTCTCACTTAAGTATACCAAAGCTCAATATAATACGGCATAATAGTATAGCTAAAATAGTTTTCTTTATTTTACCAAAACTAGAAAATATGCAAACAGTAAGTTTTGCATCTAGACGACTCGTATAATAAATAAGCGCTATGAGTCTTGTAAACCCAGAGCTGAGTTGACGATTTTCTCCATTTCTTTCTGTTCTTCGCCTTCTTCAACTCACTCACTCCTAATCTCCTCAAATTGTTTCCCAGCGCTTCCCCTTAAGACCTTGGTCTTCCCACTCTTCGTATTTCTATCAGTTGCCTCTTAAGTACCATTCTGGCCAATACCTCTCCTTTCAACATGTCATATCTATCTCCATCTGTTTGTTCTCACCACCGCCTCTATGTCGGGTTTTCCGTAAAGCTCCCTTAAATCTTCATCTGTTCTTTCTCCACCCCATTTCCATGTTCTTTACGCCGAAAATCCTTCTAAGGACTTTTAGTTCCCAAATATCGATCTTCTTTTGATCAGAGATGTTCAGAGTCCATGTCTCGGATCCATACAGAATAATTGTCAGTCTAATCACCGTTTTATATATATGGAACTTGGCTGTTGATCTTGCCATTATTGATTTAATACCTATACTCTCTTCACATTTATGGTCTGTTAATTGCACACCGAGGTTTGTAAATGTTGACACTTTTCGAATACAAGGTGTTCTCCTTCTTTGGATTTCACCTTCAGAAAGTTTCTATTTTTCCTCCTGCCATGTTGTTCTGTAATTTCATATTATTTTGTCTTTCCTTAATTTATCACTAGACCGATTTTCCGTGCTTCTCTAATTTGTATGTCGATGTTTTGCCAATAATTCTAATTTTGCCTTTATCAATATAGTAATATGAGATTTTGGCTTCGCTTTGATTTTCACTTTCGTGGGCATTTTGAAGTAAAAAGGAGGTACCTATCCAAAAATGTTTATTTTGCTTCACAGATGCGAAATGTGCAAGTCGTCAAAAACTCTTCCAGTGGAGAAAGGCACAATATCAAAATTTTGATTTAGCCCCACGATCACAAACTCCGATACCTCAAATATCTGCATGAACTTTTTAAATTGATTTTCTGGGGACTTTCTACTTAAATTTTTTTTTTGTTTTTGCAAAAATATACACGCTCTTAGGTAACAAAACATTTTTAAATGCAATTTCTCCGATTTGAACATCATAAATGATGAACACATATGAACAAATTGTTATATAAGGTATTTTCGTGTTCCAAAATGAAACGCGGCAACAAGATATTTTTCCCCCAATTTAGGGCGTTGGTCTCTAATCAATTCCCAAGTTTTTAATCCCCAAATTACTTTTTTTTTCGTTGTATTAAAACATTTTATTTTATGATAAACAATTATGGTATTTGTACGAATGTTTTCTCAATCTAAAAAGTTTATCAGAATATCGGAATTCCACTATAATTAATTTCAAATGTTCTACCTTATAATTTTCCTTGCGGCGCGGCGTCCAATTTTAAAATCCAATTTTCTTAATTTTTGAATCATCCATAATATAATCTAATTCCATATTTCAATTCCAATTCACCCAGCTCAATACGACCTTGCATACTTTCCTTGTTTCTGTATTGTTTTTTTTGTTTTCCAAATTTTTGTGAAATTCCAAATATTACGCACATGCTCGAATTTTAATTGATTTCCTTGATCGATAATTACACTCAAATATTAAAGCCATCTTGACTGCTTTCATAATTCAGTCTTAGGCGATTCAAAATTTTACCCACTCACTTTCGTGGTCAAACGTTCACCCTTTAAAATTTCGAGTCAAGCGTGAACTCTCTTGTTCAATAATTTTTCTGTCTCCAAAATCTATTAAAATTGTCACACTAGGTAATACCAACTCATAACATTTTCGCGCACAATTTTCAAATTTCACATAAATAAAGAAAAATACAATATCGATGCCATTTACAATATTTTCGCCGTTACAATCTTAGCTAATCATCAATTATTCTGATTTCATGAATTTGGATATTTGGAAAGTTTTGTATGACTGCAATGAGCATTAAAATTTATTTTAAAGTACAGCAAAATTGTGTATGTTTAAATTGTTATTTTAAAATTGACTTTTGGTTTTTATAAAATTTTTCTCCAAAATATGTAAAATTTATTAACCCCCTTGAAATACAGTTCAATACCCCCTAGATTTTTAAAGTAGCATTACAGATGATTTTGGAATTTACTGGAAAATCTTCCCTAAACTGGATTTGAATGGTTTTTCGCCGATACGAATTTTGTGAATTTCTTGAACATTTTTTATCAAATTTACCTTCCAATCATAAACTAAATCATCATCTTAAGAAAAGAACTATCTAACACCTATTATTATCAATCTACTATTTACAAAATGATTTAAAAAAAACTTTAATTAAAATATTGCTTCTTATACAGTTTAATTTAAAATTTACTTGTGTTTGATAGATATTATATGATTTATTATATTATATTAACTTTTACATTCAAATAATTGTATTTGTATTTAATATATCTTACGGTGCTATACATAGTAATAATTACGAAATATTATATCAGTTTGTATGGATGTACTAATGTAAAATTTTAAAGTTAAATTTTATCAAGTATTTTCAAACAAAATGACCATCCCATACAAACATCATTTAAACAATACCGAAGGAGCTTTGTTTGTTAGCTTATACAGTGGCTCCCAAAAGTAGGTTAATATCAAGTAATGTTTGATATAAATGCACCATTGAACCTTATTTTTACTTTTTTTTTTACTATAAAAAAACATTTTCGACTAACACATAGGTATATCATAATTTTATTTTCCAAAGAGCTAGAGAAAATAAAATTTGGAAAATAAAATTATGATATACCTAGTATGTGTTAGTCGAAAATGTTTTTTTTATGATTCTCCTTTCAACCAATTGAATTTAAGAAAAGAACAGAATTTAATTTTAAATCGTGATAATTATTACATTAATAATTTCATAACGTAAGTATAAATAAAAAAAAGCCCGTTGCGAGGGATCGAACTCTAAGGTTACGTCTCGTAAGCCGTAACGTTAGCCCATTAGACTACCGAGGATCCTTGCTATCATCATTACGTGTAATGGTGGTAAATTCAACAATAATATTTAATTTTTTAAATTAAAAGTTACATAAACTATTTATAAAAATATTGCCTGTAATTTTTAACGAAAACGATCACATTATCAAATATTTAAACAAATTTTCGAAAAATTTTAAAAAAATTGTATTCTAAAGGTATTTGTCATTTACCAATCGTAGCACCTGGGAGGCGTGGCGTGACGAAATTTCAAGTGTCGATAAAATCCAAAGCATACCTCAAATGAGAAAAAAAAATTTAGACCTAATGAAATTCGATCTAGTTTTACCAATTCCAATTTATCAAAATCGGCTATGCCACATGGTAAACTTCCCTTAGATAGTTGTCATTTGTTCTTGTAGGAGCCACACTAATTGGTAACAGAATGCGACATATTTCGATCAAATCTGTTACCATGAAATTTTTGAATTAATGCACGCTAGATTCGTGAAATAATCCACTGTGCAATTGAGGGACTACTTAAGTTGGTTATCGAACTGTACCAGGGTCTTGCAAATGCCTATTATATTGAAAAGCTGTTTGTTCAGATTTCTTAGAGAACTCAAATGAAGTCTTGTCAACAGGCGCTATAAAATGTGGATAGATTTTTTTTAAACTTTAAAAGATAAAACAAATTAAATAAATTAATCTGTTAAAGTAAACAAACGCGTAATAAACGATATGTGTTAACTAAAGTGAATTGATGGAAAAGGACAACATAAATTTGAAAAGAATGGAAAATGAACGACTACGCTGGTTCAGAAAGGTTTTGGGAGGAAAAGGGAGATAAGGAAAATGGAACATTCGAGTTGTGTCCGCAAAAGCGGATGGACGTAGTGGAATTTGAATGAAGATTCGTATGGCGACTGTGTTTAAGTACAGATGCAATTTAGTTTTTTCTTTATTTAATGCATTCACTGGGAATTGATCGAAAAGAAAACACATTTTAATTTTCAAAAAGTTTGGAAGTATTAATAAAAATTTGAGAAAAAAATAAGCTGGAACAGTTGCGTCAATACCGACATTGAAATTTGGATAACAACAGATAGCACTGGTTTGTCCTTTTTGTTGGTTATGGTACATGGTTAAGGAAGATTTCAATTATTCAAGCTGGAGCACTTACTTATTAATCCATTGGCACGTATTTCATCAGAAAGAGTTTATGGTTTACAGTTATCTCATTTGCACACTTCAGTCAAACAAGTTGAAGCAGATCCACTTTGACACCGGCGACGCGAGTGGAGTATACAGGCTGGTTTTTCGACGTCAAGAGACTGTGCGCGTATTTTTTTAATTTTACTAACATTATATTTCCGGTAAAACTTTTAAATTATTAGTGCGGTAAAATCGTAGGGAGAACTTAGATTTAGTAATAATTTGTACATTTAATTTGTTTTAATTTGAATTTTTATGGTTTGTCTCAATGATATTTTGATTGTAAATAAATGAACAGGTATTGATTGAGGAGATTTGTTTGAGTCAATTTATTTAATAAAAGTTACAGCACGTAGGAAAAAGGCAGATCCAGGTATAGAATAAGGTTCGTTAATAATTTTATTAAGTTACGAATAATTAGTAACCAGATGAGGTGTCTTTTTATTTCTTATTTAATCGAACCATTGTCACGCCCACAAAAGCTAGCCGGAAGTAGAATAAAGAGCCGTTGTTTTTTCCCGCTATAGAAATTCAATTATTTACAGTAGCTTATCACGGCATCTTTTATTGGCGCCCGAACGTGATGGGGCTTTAGATTAGATAAGCGGGGGAGTCATATTTTTTTGAAACGAAAAATTTCTCAATATTTTTCATAAAGTTTTAAATTAAAAATTTATAAAATTAAAAGTAAATGGTAAATAGGAAAGAAAGATAGAGATAAGGTTTGATAAGTTATAAAAATTGTTTTAAAATTAAAATTGGTTTCAATAGATAAAAATAGTAAAAATTAAAGAATTATTCTCAATTTAAATTTGTTTTGGGGAGATAAGGATAAAAATTAAAAATTTGCTCTAAAATTAAAACTTGTGTTTGATAATTAAATTTGGTCTCTGTGATATTGATATCTATTAACATATAGATTATGGTATATGGCATTAAAAATGCCATAAACCAATGGAATTGTATGGAAGACGTCTGTTGGAAACACAATTTCAATGTGGACCGTTAATCTAGAACAGAAACAATTTTTTAATAAAACTTAAAATCCAAAATAATTCAATTTGACTCATATTTCAACAACAGGCCTACCAATTTCTATCGATTTTGGATCAAAATCAGTTGACTTCGAGCATTGCGATAGTGCAGACGTGCTTAATTTTATGTCCAATATTTACATCAACTCTGGAAAGGTCCAATAACAACAATGGCCGACCATAAAAACATATCTGCAAAGTTATAATTTTCGCAATCAACTCAAATTTCACTGGGACCTGATGATATTGCCAATTCATTCAACTTACCGTAATCAATTTGATGTCATCAACCAATTGGGTAAACAACTCTAATAACCACAAAATTTGAATCGAAAAAGAACATCAACACAAGGTTACGTGAATGACACTCACCAAGTGTCATTCATAATAAAGGCGTCCATACACAAATATCCTTTTTTATTGTGAAAGTGCAACTTGAGGATTATTAAGGTATTGTGAACCATATTTATTTAACATTTATTTACTTGTAAATTTGAGGAATCAACTGCTTTTATTTGTAAAATTTCATTAATGGTAGATCTGCGATCTACAAATTTGTGTAACCAATTGTTTATGTGCGCTTTGCGATTATTTTTGTCAATATAAACATTTCTTTAAAAGCTATTAAAATCTTTTTTAATTTCACTCAACAAAAGCAATTAAGAATATCCAGAGAGACCAAATTTTATCTACAATTTAAAAGATCACCTCTAATTTTAAACAATAAGAACCTACTCCTGAAAGTGTCATCAACTGAGTTTAGTAAGAGTGTTGAACATCCCTTAGCTAAAAAAGATTAATACGAACCATTTTCAATAACAACAATTTTGTCTAGCCAACTTAGGGCTGGCGCTTAAATTAGTCAAGGGAGGTCACAGCAATATGTTCCCAAAATTTCAAATTAATTGGTCCAGTCGTTTTTAAATGGGTCATTTTCCTAGCCCGGTAGTGTGTCCGGAGCCCCTAGCCTTAAGTAATAAATTTTTGTCCTTCTCTAACTTTATTTAGTTACCATGGTATGGACCCTGCATCGGAGTTAAAATAATTCATAAAACGATCTCGAACTTCTAATGCATCGACAGCATCGACTGGTGCATTACCACCAATTCCATTTAAGTTTCTCAATCCTTTCATGTCAGAAATAGTAACATCTAAGTCTCGTCCTGTCCAGTGACAACTGTCATTTCTCAAAAAATTATGTAAGCAACAAGCAGCAAGTACGACAGAATTGACATGCTCATGGAACATGTTCAATTTGTGTTCGAAAATTCGGAATTTTTTTTACCAATATTCCAAAAGCATTTTCTGATACGTTTCTGGCTCGCCTTAATCTATAATTGTATACTTTCTTGTCTTCATTCCCGTGAACTGTATCTCTAGAGTATGGTCTCATTAAATAGTTACGTAATGGAAAGGCTTCGTCTCCAATTATTACAAACGGCAGAGTCACATCACTTCCATGTAGCTGCTTACTGGGAGGAATATTTAATGTGTTGCTAGTTAGTCCCTTCCCTAAACTTGAATTATTGAAAATACACCCATCTGAATTTTTTCCAAATGCACTTAAATCAATAGCAATAAACTTGTAGTTTTGCATCTACCAGAGCCAATAAAACAGTACTAAATGATTTTTTATAAGAATAAAACATTGTTCCACTGTGAGGAGGTGCTTGAATTAAAACATGTTTCCCGTCAATGGCCCCTATTAAGTTCGGAAAATTCCATCTAGTATAGAAGTCTTGCTCAATTTTAAGCCACATTTCTTCGTCAGGTGTTGGCATAACAATTGGTTGCAGTTTTCTCCAAATGGCGTCGCAACATGTGTATACGATTTCTCGTATTGTACGTTCTCCCATACGGTAGTTAAATGCCAGTGACCGAAATGAGTTTCCAGTAGCTAAATATCTGAAATAAAAAAATGCGTTATTTTATTATCTAAAAATACCTACAGTAAATATCGCTTCAAAATTACATTGTAAAATAATATTGTTTCAGATAAGATATGTCGAGAACGCTGGACACGTTTACGAGACAATCATCGCAAAGCGTTACACCTGCGAAAAACAAAATCTGGTCAGGCAGCATCAAAGTTAAAGCCACCAAAATTTGATAAAGAGTTAACGTTTCTGGTCTCCTATCTTTTTGATGAGGAAGTTCGGCACTCTAATATTTCCTCTCAAGCAACTTTGATAGAGCATGAAGAAGAAACAATTGTAAATATGGATGATGATGTCGGATTTTCAGAAAGTACTTCTGATACATCTGCACCGTCTCGTGCCTCCACACCAATGGATAGAAGGGGCCGCGGTAAAGCAAGCTATAGCGTTGAAGAAGAACCTTCTGCAGCGTCAGTACTCAAAGACTATTTACAAAGCAGAGGGCGAACTGGAACTGGCACACACAACACTTGCGCACCTGCCAACGATCCCTTAACTAATTTTTTTTTTAATATGGCACAAACTGTAAAAACTTTTCCATTTCCCGATCAAGTACATATTAAAGCCAAGATATTTGAAATGGTAAACTCTACGGAGATGAGAATTGCCAGTGCATTACCAAATCCTACTAGCCAGATTTTTTCTGGTGCTCAAGCGACCGCTGTCGCCCAGGTTAACCAGGAATCATTAAACACCGATCCACACCGCTTACATGTTATGTCTTCACAAAATGAAGAAAATTATTACCCTCAAGGTAGTCAACATGGGTTCAGTGGCATGTACTAATATGAATGTATTTAATAAAGAACAAAATAAATACATACCTCAAACAAACCGCTAGCTTTTCTTTAGGTCCTATTGCCATTCTGAATGTCGTATTTTTCTTGCTTAAATCAGGTGCAAGTATATCAAGAAGCGTTGTAAATTGGTGTGTCATTCGAAAGTATTCAAAAAATTTTGAATCATCATCTACAAGATCAGGAAACAATGTATGGAACTATCCATACTGTAATCTTTTCTTCCATATATTATGCACCCAAAACTTTTTTTTATTACGTCTCTTCTTTTTTTTCTTTTCTTCCTCCATTAACAAACATCTGATTATTACTGTTTACTTTCACTGTCACTCATATTTTGAATTTATTTTGAATTTTTGTAACAAATATCGGCGACTGTGCAGTTAATCTAACCGGCTGAAATAAAATTTCTTCAGCTACACACTAAAGAACAGGCTTATAATTGTCTATTAAAACAAAAAAAAAGAGTGAACGGGGTAAAAATAACCAAAATATCGACTTTTGAAAAGTAGGGGAAAGTCGCATCTTGTATGCGGTAGAACACGGTCTCACCCACGTAGCTCGGCCGCGGTCCCTTCAAATCGAGTGAAATTTAGTCGCTCCGATTTCAATTTTTCTTTGAAATTCGGATAGATGGGGGTGTGATTAGTGGATATTAGTAATAAATAAAATCAAAAAAATGGAAAATAACCCGTGTATTGCCGAAAAAGTGAAAACATTAAATTTTTTTTTGCCTTCTAATTGTTGGCTTGGCCAGAGCTGTGAGCATCAAAAAACCTACCCTCCGATGCTCCGCATCTCCGGGCGGTTTTTCGTGCTCAGAGCCGCTGACGCGGCGGAGCTAAACATACGAGAAGGCGCCACGAATCAAGGAAACCGGGATAAATGCAACCGGAATGTGAGAGACCCTCGAAATAGCATTAAAAATTATAGTTGCGGTATGGGGCAGTATACTATTACGTTTCACCCCCTAAAAATCGCCTAAAAACAAAAAATTATCGATGTTGCATGTACGACGGTCGAGGTGCATCTGCCGCTGCGAAATATTCTAAGTGTAAGAGTATATCGGAGCGCACGGACTGAGCACAGAATGGCTGATGCGCCCCTGAATCTCGTTAATCCAGCACAAATTTCATGAAAATTAGCTAAGTTCAAATTCGATTATTTCAAAATTTTGATAATAAATTCTCGGTTCATATTTTGAGAATTTGTTATATTGACTGTGTTTTTTAGTGTGTAGCAGAAGAAATTTAGTTTCGAGTGGTTAGATTAACTGCACAGTAACCCAAATATCAAACACGGTTGTTAGTTCTAGCACGTGCAGAATACGCCGTTTCATACGATCCGAACAAGTGAACGAACTCGACGAAAAAGATACGATTCGTCCGATGCGTCCGATGCGTACGATGGTACGATGCCGATAAATGAACGCTTACCTTAAGTCATGTCTTCAAAATCCGTAAAGCACCTAACATCGGATCAGTAAAAACCTGTTCGTACTTTAATCAAAATTTATTTAAACTAAAAATTGATGGCTACCAATATGCTCCAGAAAGTATTTTTAATTTAAAAATTTATTATAAACAAAAATATTTTCAAAAAATTAAAATTCAGCACTGTAAATAATTTCAAGATAATAAAATATACAGTCATATTCATGTTATAGTTTTGCAACGATGATAGATGTCACTAGTATTTAACGTTGTAAACCAACTTTATGCGTTACCTTAAGATAAAGCGCTTTTGAACAAAACCACCATAGCCATCCCAGCGATAAACAGTGGCAACGGCCTTGCCGTCACCGATCAAGAAAAAGCTGAAGCTTTCGCCGACGCATTCAAAGAACAATGCACCCCCAACTACGACGACGCAGATGGGGTCCACATTTGCCACGTCGACACGGAAGTCGCGAGAAGATTAGAGGAAGTTGACCCGGATCCAATAAAGCCAGCATCTACAGACGTAGTAGCACTGGCTATAAGGGCAACTAAACCGAAGAAAGCACCGGGGCCGGATGGTATTAAAAACCAAGCCCTAAAGAAGCTTCCCAAAAAAGGCGTCACAGCACTGACGGGGATGATTAACGCAACACTAAGACTGAGGTATTTTCCGGACAAATGGAAGTTGGCCGATGTGGTCGTCATCCATAAGCCCAGAAAACACAAAACCTTAGCGCAAAGTTATCGACCGATCAGCCTGCTGCCAACGATAGGCAAGACAGCGGAAAAGATCATCCTCACCAGACTGGACGATGAGGTGAGCGACAAGAACATAATCCAAGATGAACAATTCGGCTTCCGTGGGGGGCACTCCACCACCCAACAGATACTGCGAGTAACAGAAGAAATTACCGGTGCGTGGAACCGTAAGAACGTCGTAGCGGCGGTCTTCTTAGACGTCGCAAAAGCGTTCGATAAGGTTTGGCACAACGGTCTAATTTTCAAAATGCTACAGGCAGGCGTCAAACCGGGACTTGTAAAACTGGTAGCATCCTACCTGAAAAACAGACGGTTTAGGACAATCATCGACGGCACAAGATCTCAAGAAAGAGTAGCCGAGGCTGGAGTGCCCCAAGGCTCCCTACTTTCTCCGACGCTATTTAACATCTATGTCAGTGACATCCCGAGGACTGCAAGAACGAAGATCGCGCTATATGCCGACGACACCGCGATCCTTGCCCCCTCCCTTAACCCGGTCATGGCAATCAAATACTTGCAGGAATCTATGGACGCCATGGAAACATGGTTCCGCACTTGGCGAATCGAGGTAAACTCTGACAAAAGTGAGGCAATCATGTTCACCTGGCGTCGACCGAAACTGGACAAGAGAGTTAAAATATTCGATGAAGAAATACCATGGACCAGCTCCGTCAAATACCTTGGTGTGATCCTCGACAGTCGATTAACTTGGGTGAAGCACATCGACCAACGAGTGACTCTAGCAAGGGGTCTAATGTCTTCATTGGCCCCCCTGATAGGTCGCAATGGGGCGATGTCGAAAGATCTCAAGATAAGTCTACAAGGCGATCATCCTCCCTATCCTTACGTACGCCGCCCCCGCGTGGGTCTTCGCGAGTGAACCACAGTTAGAGAGGCTACAAACAATTCAGAACACCTGCCTGCGCAGGGCACTGGACGCGCCATGGTTTGTCACCAACCGTCAAATCCATCAGGATACAAAGACGGAACAGGTAAGTAAGATGATATACAAACTAACAGAAAAACTGTACGAACGGAGTCACGACTGCGAAAACCCTCTAGTAAACCAACTAGGGAAATACGAAATCGTCGATTTCCACAGGTTTAAGAGGCCGAAAAGCATCTTGACTCCAAGAAATACAGGATAAACTGGTAGCAAACAATTAATGCGATAATTATTAGGATAACCACTTTTCTTTCAGCTTCTGGGACAGGTGCATACGTCCCCTCGACTATACTAAGGGTAGGTGTTTTCACCCTGAATTTCTGGGAGCAGGTGCTTTCGCTCCACCCCCCTCGCGACCTTCAATAACAGCGGCATTTTTATTTTGTGAGCCCACACTTCGCATCAAGCATGGATCATGGACAACCGGGCCTCACCCGGCGGTCTGAGGGTTTTTATTCTTTCTTTCATTTTATTCTTTAATATCATGCCTCTCGGGGCACAATGCGACTGGGTTCTACGCCTTTTCAGGGTTTTAACCCATATTGCATCTCCAACGAGAGTTTTATTCAATTTTTGAGCGTTGGAGGAGACAAAGCTGGGCTCCGCCCAGCACGTGCTCCGCTTCGCGAACCATGCTTGCTTGCTACCACCATAGCCACTTAGCAGGGCAAAATTTCTCGATGTGAATACATACATGACTTGAATAGCAATTTTTGAAAACCTGGTGATGTATTGATTACAAGCCGGGTATAAATTAACAAAAAACAATTTATAAGGAAATAGGCTTATTGCAAATAAGCAAATAAGACCTCTAATTTTCATACTGAAAAATATGAAAACTAAAGTGTGAAAAATTAGGTTAATACTAAATATTTTATTATTCCATTACGTCTTTTCAAAATTATTTAAAAAAATGCTCAGAAAATGTTCCTTTTATAGCAGTTGTACAAATATTCGCAACTTTCATTTTCTTGAAACTATGCAGGTTTTATTATTTTTTGGCGAAGTTTTACTGAAAATCGATTTCAATAAATTTATATTTTTTTTCAAATTTATTTTCAAAACTTGGAAACAAAAATTATTTACTTATATAATTAATTTTTAAACATTAAAAAACTGAGTTTTAATACATATGTACATATATTTTAAAGTGTCAATTTATGCAACTACGAAAAGATTATAATATTGTGATAAAGATGAAGAATCAATCTATAAAAAATTATTCTTAATGATTTGTTTTCAAAATTGCACAATTATAGCAGTAGTGGACTGTAAACGCCAAAAGTGTGGAAATAATTATTAATATTCTGCAATGTTCAAATCGGCGAGATTGCATTTAAAAATGGTTTGTTATGTAAGAACGTGTATATTTGCATAAACTGAAAAAAACTTTTAAGTAGTAAGAAATTCAAGTGAAAAAACATTGTATTCAATGAATTATTTAATATAATTCCACAAATATATTATCATTTGAAATAATTGTTAAAAAATTAGTTGAAGATGTGATTTTCAAAATTTTTAAATAAAATTATAACAATAATATGGAAAAACTCTCGTCCAATTGCTTAGAATGATTGATTGATACTATTGGGTATTGATACTATAACAGTTTATAAAAAATTATCCAATAAATTAAATGTGATTTTGAAATTATATTTATAAAATTGATGAGTCTTGTTAAATAGCATCAGCCTATACGATATGCACCGAGTAATCTAATCGTAATTTTTCTGCAAATATGCAGTCATTAGTAGGGGTGCGCATATAATCGATTAATCGATTACGTAATTCGAATAATCGATTATTTCATAATCGATTATGATATTTTATAATAATCGATTAATCGATTATTGAAATAATCGATTATTCATAATCGACTATGAGTTCATAATCGATTATGAACTCGTAATCGATTATGAACTTGTAATCGATTATGAACTCATAATCGATTATGGACTCATAATCGATTATGAACCCATAATCGATTATGAATTCATAATCGATTATAGACTCATAATCGATTATGAACCCATAATCGATTATGAATTCATAATCGATTATGAATTCATAATCGATTATGGACTCATAATCGATTATGAACTCATAGTCGATTATGAACTCATAGTCGATTATGAACTCATAGTCGATTATGAACTTATAACTATAATAGGTAGGGCTATTAAGGGTTACTAAATTACTATATAATTTATTATTTTGCTAATTGTGTTACGGTGGTGCTAATAAGAAGTGTTGTTAAGCACCAGTTGATAACACATTACGGTCCGGTATCAATCTGTAATAACTTACCTGCGTAGCCGATTATAATGTTACTTACAGGTGTGTTGATGAGAATTTACGACTCCTTCATAAAAACGCTGATTAAATCTGAAGTACCAAATATTTTGTTTTTAAATTTTAACTGAATGTTACTATTGTATTATGCATTATGTAATTAATTTATTGTTAACAATAATCCATCTAAAAGGCTTCTAATTAAAATTCATTTTGTAAAAGTATACACTTTCACTCAAAATATCGGACAAATAATTTAAATCCATATTGATGAAAAAGGGTTGCAATCTTTAATTGAAAAGCAAAAAAATATTTTTTAAAAACTATCAAATTTATAAACAAAAATACCTAAAAGTTGAATATTTTGAATCCAAATATGGATTTGCCATTCAACTTTTAGGTATTTTTGTTTATAAATTTGATAGTTTTTAAAAAATATTTTTTTGCTTTTCAATTAAAGATTGCAACCCTTTTTCATCAATATGGATTTAAATTATTTGTCCGATATTTTGAGTGAAAGTGTATACTTTTACAAAATGAATTTTAATTAGAAGCCTTTTAGATGGATTATTGTTAACAATAAATTAATTACATAATGCATAATACAATAGTAACATTCAGTTAAAATTTAAAAACAAAATATTTGGTACTTCAGATTTAATCAGCGTTTTTATGAAGGAGTCGTAAATTCTCATCAACACACCTGTAAGTAACATTATAATCGGCTACGCAGGTAAGTTATTACAGATTGATACCGGACCGTAATGTGTTATCAACTGGTGCTTAACAACACTTCTTATTAGCACCACCGTAACACAATTAGCAAAATAATAAATTATATAGTAATTTAGTAACCCATAACCCTTCGTTAGGCGCGCGGTCTACGATCGTAGACCACGCATCTTTTAATCGCAATATGTCTTAACAGGGAGTGACTTCGCATGCAAGTCTTTTAGTAGCTGTTGATAATTGTCTGTTTTATCGAATTAGTAGTATTTCAATACCGAAAATGGTATGTCATTAGCGTTATTTGGGTTGAAACCCGCCTGGTCTACGATTGTAGACCGCGCGCCTAACGACGTTACAGTTTTCATTTATGGAAACTCTTATGGAAATTCTTATTAATTTTTAAAATTTAAAAAATTTTTTTTTCATATTATTGTGTAGTTTATAAAAAGTAGTTACATATAAAAAAAAGTGTTCAGTTATTTTTTATTTTCCAAAAAAATGATATTTCCTATGTACCTGTTTAAATACATGTTCAAAACGTATATGTAGTTTGTTTTAACTTCACCGCTGACCTTGACTTCAATATTTATTAAATTTTTGCAAAATATGCTTAAAAATATTATAGAGAATTGTATCACACTTCTGGTTTTTAAAATTTCAAACTCAAAATGTCTATAAGTACAACAACTAGAATGGTCTACGAGTGTAGACCGCGCGCCTAAACTCGTAACTAAAATACGCGCGCCTAACGAAGGGTTAATAGCCCTACCTATTATAGTTATAAGTTCATAATCGACTATGAGTTCATAATCGACTATGAGTTCATAATCGACTATGAGTTCATAATCGATTATGAGTCCATAATCGATTATGAATTCATAATCGATTATGAATTCATAATCGATTATGGGTTCATAATCGATTATGAGTCCATAATCGATTATGAATTCATAATCGATTATGGGTTCATAATCGATTATGAGTCCATAATCGATTATGAGTTCATAATCGATTACAAGTTCATAATCGATTACGAGTTCATAATCGATTATGAACTCATAGTCGATTATGAATAATCGATTATTTTTAATAATCGATTAATCGAAAAAAATCGATTATTTTTTATAATCGATAATCGATTATGAAATTCCATAATCGCGCACCCCTAGTCATTAGTATATTTCAAGAATGTGCTACTGTGATTGTAACAACGTACTATTTTAATTTTAGATAGGTAAGTATTACATGTTTTTTAATATTAATAGAATTAGTATGAATAAAAAAAACTTTATTTAAAAATATTAAAAACATCTAAGTATTTTGGAAAATTTCACCTAAAATCAATTATTTTTATCTACCCACACAAATTAGTATTACTTATGTTTAACCCTCCTTCTGACGGGTGAGCTAGTTTTACATAAACAGACGGGTGGGGTCTGTGAGGAACAGTATTCAAATCTGCTATACGTCGCAGGTTTTTGATTTTTTCAAAATATTAAGTATGAATAGTTTTTGTTGTATTTTTGTGTAATCTTTAACATCTTTTTATGTAAGTAATTTGCATTTTTTTTCATTGAATTGCATAAAATTTAAAACGAAGCTGTTTTTTTGCTTCATTATTTTAATGGCCTTATAAATTTTATTCAAAATTACAAAAATAGAAAATAATTATAAAATTTATTCAAAAACACATTGAACAATAAAATAACGTAAGAAAATTAAACAATTTACTTTCGATACACAAACCCCAGAACGTCAAAATTCATGGTGCATATTTTCTATAACTCCTTTTACAATAAGCTGTAATATGCTCCATACACAACCTATTTTTGCAAAACTTGCAATAATATCTCGTTTTTCTTTTTGGACAATATTTCCAACTCTCTTATTTAAAAGAGGACTTGAAGGCCTCTCTGGTAGTTCTACTCCTGCGTATTTAATAGCACTCTGGCGAATACTTCGTGTAAGATATTTATCGCTAGCTCTTCTTGTAATATTTTCTTTGGCTAAATCTAGTCCTAAATTTTTTTTTAAATATCGCCAACATTTACTCAATTGACCATCAATATCGTTAAATCGAATAATTGCAAGGGCATTTATTGCTGCAATATTCAGCAACCCACATAGAATATGACCAACGGCCAACGCCTGGTTGCTCTTGCCACATTTTATAAGACGATGACATTCTATCAACTACGTCTACACCACTTTTAGTGTTATTATTGGTTATTATAAAATGTGATTATGCATATCTTCATCTCGGTGTAAAGATGAAACTAATAAGACGTTCTTTGATTTCTTTCAATATTCGTTCAACATTCAAAATCTTACCTCCGAATGATAAAAGTATTATAAAATGATATGGTAGTTGTTTTTCATATACTAATTAGGGGTACTACCGACATTTATTTTTAATTAATGACTCCATATCATGCACAATAATTATTATCGGTCTACAATTTCCTACTAAATGTTGCATAAACAGACGGGTGGGGTCTATTAGAACAAATCTTTATCTGATAAGAAAACAATAGAACAAATACGGTAATTTTACTAATAGAAATGTTGTGTCTCTTATACTTCTTGAAATGTACTGAAAATTTTAAATTTAAAAAAAATTATTTGCAAAAGTTATTAATGTTTAGGACTTTCTCAGAGACTGATAGAGTTTGTAATTGACCTTTTGGAAGATTAGGGATTCAGCTCATCGATTGAGGTATTTTGTGGTAAGTCATTTTTCTTATTTTGGCACACTCCTATTTGCTGACTTGGCACTAACACACGTGAATATTTTTCGCAGAATCAGTACGATCGGGACTTTACTCGAGGATCGTCATGAGAGGTTTGACGTTTTAAATTTGGTCAAATATCTTTCGAGTTACAAATCTTCAAACTTGTAATTAATTTTGACTACGATATGGAAGGTTCGTTTCTAATGCTTTTATTTTACTATACTTTACAGAAAACAAAGTTGATAAGGACTTTTCCTTCTTTAAACGATAGTGATTTTAAGGAATTAATACCTATGTATATTGGGTACAACAAAATAATTTTCTGAAAATTTTTTTTAAATATTTAATTGAACAGGTTAAAATTAATGCATAATTTATAGTTTGTACTGTTCTAATTGAAGGCGGTTGATAAACCACTAATGGTGCTAAACAACAATGCTGATAATTTGGGTTACAATTCCACAGCGGACACAGACACAATTTCAAATTTAAATTCAAGTTCTTCTTCAATTTGTGATTTAGATGGTGTTACTCCCCAATATTATTCGCAGAACGCCACAGTGGATGAGCCATTATAAGACCCAATGCCAAAATCACATGATGAGGTAATATTATCATTTAGATTAATTTACTTTATTTATTGAATATTATTCTTTACAGACCGTAAGGAAACTATTAGAGCACACAGATGAGGGTATCATAATTAAAAATAGTTATGGCCCGAACAAAATTTTTTTGAGAAGTCACTTATGTAATTTAGTTATACAAAATGAACTACAAAATAGTAACAATAAGAAGTAAGAGTGTATTATTATGTTATTTGCGAAATAAAATTAATGAATGTTTATTTTAGAATTTGTACTGAAAGGTTTACCAAATTGGCTGAAGAGATTAATAATTTATTTTTTCACGAAGATCCTTCAATATATTATTTGCCCTATTTTAAGGGATCCACTGGTCCACCTGTGGTCCACCTATGTTTACCAAAGACAATTTTATCTCAAAGCTGGAATTTTAAATTCCAGATCTTCAAAAACTATAGATCTGAACCGCCGACGTCAGGGTCATGTAGTAAGCATAGTATGCAATGTACATAATATTATGTACTATATTAAATATGTTAATCTCAATTTGTTTTTAAAGGCAATGTAACAGAAAATGACATTTCGGAAGACGAAATAGCTGACGCAGTTTTGTGGTTGAAAAATCATAATAAACCTCTTGATCAAGTTTTAAAATACTGGAATAAAACATATAGATATATATCGTTTGAAATTTAATGGAGCAATAGGTGAATTTTTAAAAAAACATACGGGTGGGTTATATTTTGGTTAGTGTTTTGTTAGTACTATTAAGCCTGCTACATACACCCATGCAAGTTGGCCGACTTGACTTGAACGGACTAAGTTGTAAGACTTGCATGAGTGTGTGTGGCATAAGTCAGAGCTTGAGTTGGGCTTGAATAGGTATAATTTAGAGCTAATAATGAATTTTCTAGCTTGAAAATGACTTCAAATATTTACACAACAGCAAAGAAAATTGCTTTATTTCAAACTGGTCAACATTTTCCAAAATAATTTTTAATATTTTGAAGAACAAGAAAGACTCTTACTTATAGGAATTGCTAATTAAACAAACAGAAAACAAATTATCAGATGGTAAATAATTCTTACAATTTGTTAACAAATTTTTTTAATGTACGCTCAATTTTTTTAGAACTTATTGAAATTATATCGATAAGATATATACCATACCTTTTGCAAGCGCCTTTAATTTAAACAAATAAGCATTGGAGATTATCGAAACAAGAGCTTTTGGAAAGTTTCATTATAATATGATGTATTGTTGTGTCTACCGCTAACGAGTGCAAATTCGCTTATTGAAATAGCAATACATTTAAAGGGACACAATTATTGTTTGTTGCCATGCATTTTAGAATTGTATTTGTTAGGATTATCCATTGTTAGTTTAAATTAAGTTTCGTTATTGTTATTTTAAATGCGAGTGCTAGCGAAGGCAAGGAAACAGGATGTCACATAAATAAAAATTAATATGGAGGGCAAGAACCATTAAAACAAAAGGAAGAAGGAATCACCTTGGAAAAATAAAAAAACAACCAGGATACAAAAAGTTCACAAAATTGCGAGCGATCGAAAGGTCATAAAATAATTTGCTCCGTGAAGGGAGTTCACAAATATTGAGCAACCGACCAGTTGTGTTGGAAATTTGCTCCGTGAAAATAAATTTCAAATTTTGAATTCAAGTGCTAACCACTATCAAGCCAATTAGTACTCCACAGTTGGGGGCTATTGGATTGCATAGAATCATTCTACTCGACCTCGAGTGTTTGGAACGACGACGAAAGAAGGAATCCGATCACAGGAATTCCGAAGAACAGAATTTTCCAGGAGAAGCTGGAAGCCACGATCCAAGGATTACGAAAGTGCGCAGAACCACGTGCACAGCTAAGCATTACCTCGCAGGTATTTAAGTTAACATTTCCATTTTGAGTTCGTTTGTGTTTTATTTTAAGAAAATGTTTGTTAATTGGTTTCATACTATGTGTTTATTAAATATTGTTCTTGTTGAATTGTGTCCTTTTTGTAGTTCCTCCGATCAAGTTCGTAAAGCTTAATAGTAGGCACCCTGAGAGCCAAAAAGAGTAAATAGAAGGTAGGTGCTCATCGATTTGTTGTCGCACGTCCTCTGTCCGTAAAAGCGACAAAAGAGGAGGTGATCACAACAGTATATATAAACGTAAGTATCCGCATTCTTAATATTACTGATATTACTTATTAAATGGGGGATACTATATTGGAGGGACAACCATTTAGCAAATTTTTAGGGTAGGTACATATATGTATGTTGCAAATGTACAAATTTAGTATAAAAATGTAAAATTAACTACTAACACAATTGTAAAAAAATTCATTATTAACAATATTAATTTATCTACGAATGACATGGTTTTTATTACCAATCAATATAAATAACAAATTTTAGAAACAACAATCAAATTTATCTACAGTAACATAAAAAAATTTGTTTTAGGATATCGCAGAATTGGACAGAGCTATTGAAAGGTGTATAGAAAAGTGTCCCTCTTTAAACCTGACCGCACAGTCAATACCAATTTTTGCAGGAAGCACCTACAAAAATCCTAAAGCATATGTATTAGTTAATAAGATATTGTATCAACTTCCAAACGCATTAAAAAGCATGGATTTATGCTTTAAACGCTACTACTTACGTAAATGAAATTAATCTATTAAAAAAACATTTTGTATAGTTTCAATGCAATTAAATAGCATCTCTTGGTTATACAAAATCGTGTAACGAATTATTTCATCTCACAGTTCGTTACTAATTTTTCAACACCCTGTACGATTCTCAAATTTAATGCTAGATAGACACTATCTGAATTTTGATATCGGGTCATTTCTCGTTTTCAATACCGAGGTCACGCTTTGATTTTGCGTTCTATTAACTAGAATTTAGTTAATTATTTGCTTAATAATTGAAGATTATTATTATTTTATACATCACCAGGCGACCTTCCGTTTATCGGATTTATCGTGTTTTCGAGAATCGTAAGTAAATTAATCTCTACGCCTTCGTAACTTCTTATAATTTTTCGTATCAGGTGGAAATCTTTGACCGCCATTTTTCCAACTTCGGCAGGGAACTTATTTTACCACTGTTTTGCAACCTTTTTTTGAACTCATTGCAACATTAATCAACTGCATTTGAGCTGTATTTTGCCACTAATATTGGATTCATCATTTTGGAAAGTAACAACTCGATTTCCAGTAAATTTTAACGTTCGAGCTTACCATCATCCATCTGCCGATAATATTCCATCCGAGGTGTTTTGGATTGAAAAGCCGGACAATTACATTAAGCAGCCAATTCTCGTTCAACCATCGTCATCGGTTAATGTTAATGATATCAGTTGTTAGCAGCATAGGGTGGCAAGGCAGAAACGCTTCTTTGTTTCAGTATTAATTGGCTACCTCACTCAACGTCAGGACTGTGGACTGCGTTCGCTCGGAACAGGGTACCGGTGTCAGGTTAGTAGTGGACTGGTTTACTTTTTTTTGATTGTTGGTGGGTGTGTTAAGCCAAATCTCTTTTTCTAAGTGAAGCGGTTTTGCTGACCCATCCCTATCGCTGTTTGTTTTTGAGACAACTTGTGAATTTTATGCCTGATACCTTGTATATATCTGTATCGTCGGAAAGACCTGTTACGAGTTACAATTTGTACCTAATCATTTTTGTTATTGGTTTAACTGTCATTATATTTGTTACCTTGACTTTTGGATCATTATTTCACTCACAACCCTTGCCTCCGACGTGCTGAAAGCTAGTTTTAACATCTACGGGTACGTCTGCAAAAATTAAATACTGTTGAGTTCTTGCTTAGCAGATGTACGACCTTCCTTTTACCAAACCGATTCAAAAGGAAAGAAGAGGAAAGGTTGACAATATTATATTATATTAAATTTTACATTCAAATAATTGTATTTGTAACAAACTTTTTGTATCTTGTTAATATATCTTGCGGTGCTATACATTGTATCTAATAATTACGAAATATTATATCAGTTTGTATGGATGTAATGTAAAATTTTAAAGTTAAATTTTATCAAGTATTTTTAAACAAAATGACCATCCCATACAAACATCATTTAAACAATACCGAAGAAGCTTTGTTTGTTAGCTTATATGTATTTGCTTTGCTAAAACTTCAAGTAGGGAGTATATTCGCAATATATTATATATTCCATATTTCAAAATATTATATAATGATAGTTGCTATAAATACCTACTGCAATTTTTTTTCGATACGGTTGTATTATATCATTGTATATTTTTATAGTTGACTAAGGTACATTATTTTTATATAATATTCTATTATATAGCTGTATACAATATTACATAATCAATATACCAAACTGTTAGAACCATACAATATCCAATATAGTTATCACTTTTATTAACTTGGATAAAATTGGGGGGGTTGAATGCTGGTAAAGGGTCTCGAGGGAAATGCAGATGTCGATTAAGCATTACCAAAATAACGAGAAATGCCCCTGCTATGCAGCTCTGCCAGAAGTCCTCTTCCTACGTTCACGTCGTACCCCCTGACTGTAGTCGTAATAGACTGTAGCTAACAGGAAAGGACGAAAGGCGAGTTCCTGGCGCCTTAAAACTGGAACAACTCGACTAATGGAGAAAACCATGAAAAAAACCTGGTCCTCCAAGTTGGGGGTTTGGGTCGTTGGGCTAGCTCCTCATCACCTAATAAAAAATAACATAACTGCTAAAATGACTCAAATCAAGCCTCGGAAACGGGAACGAAAAAACCTTAGACAACGATTGGCGCGAAATAGGACAATGAATTGGGCAACATGGAATGTTCATAATATGACGAATAAAACACCAGAAATTCTAATGGAGCTGCAGAGAATGAACATCGACATAGCTTTATTATCCGAAACAAAAAAGAAAGTGAGTGAGGACCTGGGGGATTATATACACTTTTGGTCAGGTGTAAATAAGTCATGTAGAGCGAGGGCTAGCGTATCAATTTTAATCAAAAGACAACTAAAGAAATACATAAAGAACTACGAGTGTATGTACTATATCAGAAAGGATTATTCTATTAACGATAGCTATTTATGGCTATACGACTAATGTTATCGCAGTATACGGGCCAACGGACTATTCCGACCAAACAACCAAGGAGATGTTTTATCAAGAACTGCAACAGACACTAGAACATGTTGAACACTAGAAAAATTGGAGAAGATCAAAGTGGCTTTACCCCTGGAAGATCATGTGTGGATAACCTTTTTGCCCTCCAACAATTGATGGAAAAATAATTTCGATGGGCCAAGAAGTACACCTGGCCTTTATAGACTTAGAAAAAGCCTATGACTCGGTACCCAGATGTAAACTTTGGCAGGTTCTGCACAACATGAACATAAGCCCAGCATTAGTTAAGTTCATAAGAGAATTATACAATGAGAACACTTCAAACGTGAAAATTGGCCAACTATTATCTAACCAAATAAAAATTAATAAGGGCCTCAGACAGGGGTGTAGCCTATCACCATTATTGTTCAACCTGTACATTGAAGGTGCCCTACAGAACTGGAAAAGAAACTGCGAGGGGATGGGTATTCCAATCAATGATGAACATCTATTTACATTGAGTTTTGCAGACGATCAGGTGGTGGTAGCACAGGACTCATTCGATCTCGAGTTCATGATAAAGAGGCTATACACCGAGTATAAAAAATGGGGACTCCAAGTTAGTCTTAACAAAACAGAATACCTCGCAGTTAACACCGACGCTAAGTTTGAGATCCTAATCGATGATGGGGTGCAGGTTGAGCAGGTGGAACGGTTTAAGTATCTGGGGGCTACTGTTAATGGGGAGGGTCTGGGGACTGAGGAAATTCGAACTCGTATTCAACAAACCAAAAAAATCATAGGAATGCTGAACTCATTGTGGTGGGACAAAAATATTTCAACAAAAAATAAAAAAAGGGTCGGAATGGTTATGGTTGAGTCGGTTCTGTGTTATGGTTGTGAGGTTTGGTGTCCAAATGCGAACATGCAAAGACGACTAAAGGCGGTCGAAATGGACTACCTGCGTAGAAGTGCCGAGGTATCTCGCTTACAACATATAAGAAATAACCATATAAGAACGATAATGCACGCAAATGAAGAAGTAACCCAGAGAATTGAAAAACGTGGTCTGCGGTGGTTTGGACATCTACTAAGGATGGAGGACGACAGATGGCCAAAGAGGTTACTTAAGTGGGTACCCCCAGGAAGAAGAAAGCGTGGTAGACCGAGAAGATCGTGGAACGATTGGATAAAGAAAGCTATGGCACTGAGGAACTTGGAGGAACAAGATGCAACCGATAGAGAGAGGTGAAGATTGGGGATCGGGTAAACAATTTTAATTGTATAGTGCAGTATTCAATGTATAGTAATGCAAGTTTAATGTACTAAGTAGCCCAAAATATATATATAGAAAATTGGTAATAAAATTTTGATGATTTTTAATAGTATCTTTTACTAGACCCATAATTTTTTACAAAACGTTGAATAGATGGGTATTAAAAACACTTTTGAAATTCTACCAAGATAATAACGTTAAACACAATTGCTATTTAGTATAGGAATACCCCTTGTACAGATGTCCCAAAATATTACATCGTCCGCCACAGTGTCCCCATCTAAATCCCATAGAAAATGTATGGGATGAATTACACAGAAAAATGATAACTACCCCTATAAATTCAAAACATGAATTAACCGAGAGACTGCAACAGGAATGGGCTTGAGTAAGTATCAAATATCTACAAAAAATATTTTTAATGTGCCCAAACGGTTACAACATGTTTTACAACAAATAGGGTATCCCAATCAATACCAAAAATGATGTCAAACTTGAAAATTTTGGAAAATTAAAAGTGATATGTGTAATACTGTCCGAATCATTATTGATGTTAATATCACGTATAAAATTATTATGAAGTAGGTAGGGGTTATTTCCATTTCTTAAATTCTTTTTGGTGATTTGGTGACCTTAATAATAATCAATGTATCTGATGGTAAGCTGACATGGCTATTTTCTTTTCAAATAATTGAATTACACGGAAATTATTACATTTTTATTTTGTTTCCGAATCATTTATTTGCCACACTGTATATAACATAATTAGGTACAATAGCCAATTAAAATTGGGAGTTTAAATATTATGTGTTGATTTTTATTCAATAGTTATTTATAAATATTGTTTTTCAGTCGAGAATATTGCATAGGTACTTACCTGATTCAGGTTATTAAAAGGTGAAATTTTCTGAATTATATTATAATAATTGGAAGGCCAGTCTCTCACTAGGTTTCCTTGTTCCCTGAATCAAAAAAAGAATATTAATTATCCAACTAATAGTAGAGTAGATATGATTATTCTTATAAGCACCAAAAATTTTATTATTAGTAAACAGTGGGGTTTTCAAAAATATGCGATAACCATCAGAAAAAAATTAAAAATTATTAGAAAATGATTGAAAACCACCATAGTTATTCAGACGATTCTAACATTGTTATTTGGTCTGAAATGTTATATAGGCAATTCGCGTGAAATTTATTCGGTTAACATGGAAATTTTTTCTTTAATAATATTCTTATGAGATCGAAATCTGAATATTTGCTCAATTTTCCAAACGATTCTTCATTATCTGATGTTCTTTTAATATATCCTGACAATTGACTTTCACTGTTTGCACGTTTTCTTAATGCATTCATGTCTTTTTTATTGTTCTTTGCGATAATTTTATGTATTTGTATCTCCACTTGTTTTACTCATATTATTTATTATTGTCATAAACGGTTTCTCAATTGCATAACGTGTTTACCCATGGTCGACCCTTTGAAAATTAGCGCTTTCTATGATTGTGTGCTTTTAAAGCTGGCTAACGTTTATATTGTCAAAACACAAAATATCAAATAATATTTTAACGCAATATTCGACAATACGGGGTCCTGCCTAGGAAAGAATTAAAATTGTAATACTATTACAAAATGATAAAGTTTATAATGTATGAGGATACACGTGCCGGAAATGCGCTAAGACTTTAGATTGAAGGTGATTGTACCCAAGTGCGAGGGGAAGTTTAGCTAAGTCAGTAGTGTATGGACAGTGAAAAGGATGGGTCGTTAGTTGGAGATGGAATGAGGTTGAAAGTTAAAATTGGGTTGTAATGGGGTATTTAAAATAAGGAAAATGTAATTTAAAAAGTCGATCGATCCCTAAGTTAAGAAGTTATTTTTGTAAGTTGAATTTATTATTTTTATATTCTATTATTTTGTGTCATTGTTATTTAATATCAGTTTAATATATAAGTGGAAACGATCTTCGGGAGAATTTTATTTAAACTATCTGAGTGTATACTACCCCTCGTTGGCAAAATTAAGGGTTGCGACAATATCAATTAATTTTAATTCGACTCTACTATAGGTAAATGTTTTCCTACCTTATGTATTCTTTTATCTTCACCTTCGCCCCCACTCTTTGTGGTTTATATCACTTCTATTTTTTTCGCTTTCCTCCCCTACTAATCAATGCCTTTCAAAACCGCTCAATTCACTAAAATTTCTTCACATTTATGACGTCTCTTTCCCATGCAGGGCATTATGTGTCAAAAACGCCTGATCTTGATATGAAAGATTTTCGAGATAAACAGTCCCAAAGTTCCAAAAATGCATGTTAATATTATTATATTAGCCAAATTAATTATCACGAAGGCGCTGGAAAAAAGAAGTGATTTTGATAGACATGAAAATTTTACTATTTTGCATAGGAAATCAACGTTCTATTTCGCTCATTATTCATTGCCTATATTAATTACTTTAATATATTCATCATTTGTTCTGAACCCTTAATTTTTTTATATGAATAAAATTAATTTTATTTTCCAGTACCTCATTAATAAATGACTCGTTTAATGTGATAACTTTAATATCTATTTTTGAAGCTTTGGTCATTTTTAAGGTCTACGTTTTTGACATATTTGTATTCGGAATAATGTATACTCTATCCTAATCCGTAAAGAAAAATAAAGGTTACTATTTGAAAACATTACCGGCTATGTCACAGCTTAAGAAAGAAACATCTAAAAAAATCAAGTTAACATGTCCAAAGATTTTCTGAGAAAACTGTACTAATTTTTTTTTATTGTATTTGTTCCAGAATTTACAAACCACTATTATAATAGATAAAGGGAGTATAGTTGGACCACCTTTTGAAAATCAGTTAATAACTTCTTTATTTGGTAAACTTTAATAAACCAAAAATAATGCCGTAAAATTATTAAAATTAAAAAACTAAATAGTTAAATTGGCCCATCTGTCCTATCCAGTATAGGAGAGATGGACCACGTGTGGTAGGAGAGATGGACCTATAGTTTTTTCGAATTTTTCTTTGTTACGTTAGGACCGCAAATTTGACAAACGTTGGTATAAGAGGTACAACCTTCATGTAACCATCGGGAAAACAATACACACTTATCCAGTCATCTTTTTTTCGGTAAAGCGGTAATCTTCGTTGCATCCAACGCATTCATTTTCCACATCACTCAAATTTTTCTCGTCATTGCTGGAAGAATCTTTCAAGACTACTTTCGACGAGTTTAAAGAAGAAGATTTGTCGCGTTTGGAATTATTCTTTGGTTTCTGATTCTTCTTCCTTGCATCTATTTCTTTCCTCTTTCGTATGTTTTCCGGTGAAGTTATAACGCCAGCCAGATTGACGCATTTTAATAGCTAGTGTTATCACAGGTACAGGTGCAATATCATCAAGTGCTATTCCTGGTGTTATATCTTTTCCTGCATTGAGTCGTTTTTTAGTCTGACATAGTTGCTGCATTCCAGAGGGACTAGAGTGTGAAGATTCAATTGCATCCTGCTTTATCGGTGTTAAAAATGTTCCCTGGTTTATTAAAAAGGGCATTCTCAGTGAAAACTGTTTCAAGATCTTTAAAATAATTATTTACAGCATCCCTTGACATTCCTATAGCTCTAGCAATAGAAATATTCTCCGCCTTTCGTACTCTAGGCATTTTTCTGTAACAAAAACCATAGGTCCATCTCTCCTGTACATTTCTGGTCCATCTCTCCTCAAACGAGAGGATAGACAGACCAGGAAATACCCACGTAGCCGTATGTGATAACTTATTGGTTTTGGGTTATATTTACACTAATATATTGTAGCGTCTGGTGCCTTGAAGATGCACGAGTACACACACAATCCGTTTATGGTCACCTACCTTTAATTCGACTCTTACTTCTCAGGGTAATATGCGTCGGGATCTGATTCAATCAACACTTTTTTATACGAGCTTATGTCGAACGAATTCTTGATTCCAACAAAGATAAAACTACAGTTGGATTCCGTTAACAAGTTTTTAATCAAATAAACAAATTCCAACATATAACACATAACCCAAACAATCAAACAATCTTTATATAAACTACTATTCTACGCACTGATAAATAAAGGGTAGCTAACCTGCTAATCTTTCGTGCGCACAATTTTCTTTCTTCTCTCTTCAAATTTCCAATATTATCACGATCCAACTCTCGTGCGGATCTGATCGTTCCACTCTTTCTATGACTGCTTCTCATAGATCGGATAATTTGGTATCCGGATCTCCCCTACGTATCTGTATGACACGATCTCGACCACAACCTTTGTTGCCAACACCTTTCGTATTCCGCTATCTCACGGAATCTTAATTTCTCCAAGGAATTATTTTTCTCTGGTAGCACCACCGTATTTAGTTCACGAATATAATTTATTTCAGTATATTTATTATATACAGTATATATAATTTATATCAGATTTATTCATTTAAAGGGGGGGTGAAGTTTATATTTGATAAACAATAGGACTTACAAACGTTTCACATTATTGTATTCGTGATTCCGCCAACCATCACCAAGTGCATTATTGAATTGTATGTCCTAGTTTATGTCAAGTAATACGATGAAATTAATTTATTTGCCGTAATAGATTGTAATATGACCATTACAAATCTAATAATGTAGTACACAGTTAATTAAATAAATTTTATCGTAACCCTTACAGTAAGTTAGCATATTCCCCCTCCACACAGTAGGCGTAACTACGACTTCCTTCCCGGCTATCTGTTGCTAAAAATAATTGTTGTCTAGAGCTTATTAAGTCGTCTAGGGAGATTTTGATGTTGAATTTGCAATTTTTATTTATATTTGCTTTTGAATGAACGTGATTAATAAATCTTTAATTAAAGTAAATTTCAATTACTACGTTGGTTATTTAAAAGCGAAAGTATTTTTTATTGTAATCAGCTTTCATTAATCGTAAATAGATAGTACTTCGCGGCTTTTCAAATACTATGTTTTAAACGTAACTTATCTCCCTCTTCATAATCTCATTTCCTTTGTCTATGTGATATTCTGCAAATTTATAAATAAAATTTAACGTTTGGTTTTGCATAACGTAACTAACACCGCGAAATTCTTAGTAGGGTATTCTCCGTATGATGTGATATTTGTACAAATTATGGTTTTTCTTACAAGGTTACTACTTTTATGCAGGACTTCCCCAAGTTATTAGTTTTATAAGTTATTACAATATTTTAATTATGTCTGTTTTCAATTGTACTGCCTCCAAATTTGTTTATTTATTGTATTTTTCCAAAAAAATCGTACAATCAAATTCGAAATGTGGACTAGTTTCGAACTTATTTGTTCTCGTCAGCACAATATACGAAGAGATTGTACGAGTGCATTACGGCTATTTGCCATCCATAAGCAAAGTAAAGTTATAGACTTACAAAATTACTTGTTTCAGCAGCGCCATCGCACGGTTCTTGGGAGAGGCCCCAGTATAATATGATGAAATCAAAAAGTTCTCGGCTCAAGCCAGTGTGTATTAAAATACCAAAAAAATCGTACAATCAAATTCGAAATGTGGACTAGTTTCGAACTTATTTGTTCTCGTCAGCACAATATACGAAGATATTGTACGAGTGCATTACGGCTATTTGCCATCCACAAGCAAAGTAAAGTTATAGACTTACAAAATTACTTGTTTCAGCAGCGCCATCGCACGGTTCTTGGGAGAGGCCCCAGTATAATATGATGAAATCAAAAAGTTCTCGGCTCAAGCCAGTGTGTATTAAAATACCAAAAAAATTTTTTTACGATTTTTTTGGTATTTTAATACACACTGGCTTGAGCCGAGAACTTTTTGATTTCATCATATTGTATTTTTGTTCTTACTGAAAGGGCTTACGATAAAATATCTTATTTTTTCTCGAATCGTTAGGTCTTTTTACCGTCACGGATGAAATTACGTCACTCGGCGCACGCGCCTCGCGACAATTTCATCCGTGACGGTAAAAAGACCTAACGATGCTCGGAGAATAATATACTACTATTTCCACCATGTTCAAAACCATTGCATTTTTAAATACATGCAAAAAAAGACAACAAGTAAAAAAAATCGATTTTTCAGAAACTTATGAATATTCCGCAAATATTTTTGTTGAATTATACTTATATTAACTAATACTAATTATATAAACCTTCAGGTTTTCGAATCTCTATAGAAAATTTTCAATTTCAGGATGCACTTTAACGTGCTTTAACCTTCTGTAGGAGTTCATTTTCCAAATATTATTTTTATAATCCTCGAAGCGTCCATCCAATCCAAAACCTTGCATCTCTTCGCTGAATTTTCGTGTTATTTTTCTTGTTTTCCAAATTATGAAAATTTTATGAAAACGTCAACCTGCGAATATTTTTACTTTGTATAAAATTCTTTCGAATAACATGGCGATTGCATCTTCACTTATTTAAGTAAGACAATATAACTTATACGAATTGTTACTATTTTAAATATGTTTAACATTGCGATTGCATCTTAGCTTAGAAAGCAGAACAATCAAGCTTATAAGAATAATTATAATTATTTGAAAATGTTTATGAATTTTAAGTAACCAAGTGTTACGAAATATTACGGCAATATGATTATAATTTATAATTAATATGGAATTTACATTTTATGATAAATGCCCACTAGGCAAATTTACCATATCGTTTATAAAATGACAAAACATAACCAAACAATGAAAACATTGATTAATTAAATCACCATGACTATGACTCACCGACTGTCTTCGTGTTCGTTTACCTACATGGAGGGCTCCCAACGAGCGTTGGGGCAATTTTTGTAATCAAGCAGGTTTTAAGTTAATTACACAACGTAGTGTATTTCAGATAGATCACGAACTTACGGGTGGGGGGCCCCGGCGTCGGTTTTTAGTTAGGTGCGCTCGTATAGGCCTGAAGTCGTTTAGCGCTAGGGAAAACTTGGTTGCAAAATTACAAAACTCCTAACGAAATATGAAATAAATTATTATTTTAATGATTAAGCCATACTATAAATCATGTCTTCAAAATCCATAAAGCACCTAACATCGGATGAGTAAAAACCTGTTCATACTTTAATCAAAATTTATTTAAGCTAAATTGATGGCTACCAATATGTTCCAGAAAGTATTTTTAATTTAAAAATTTATTATATACAAAAATATTTTTAAAAAATTAAAATTCAGCACTGTAAATAATTTCAAGATAATATTATCGACACTTGATATGAATAACATTGTAACTCTATTTTGCTTATTTTACAGGAATGCATTTTAATGATTTTTTGGTGAGAGTTACCTAACTCTGACTACTCGAAACTAAATTTATCTTCTGCTACACACTAAAGAACACAGTTAATATAACAAATTCTCAAAATATGAAAAATTTTGAAATAATCGATTTTGAACTTAGCAAATTTTACATGTAAATGATATACTCTTACACTTAGAAAATTTCGCACCGGCAGATGCACCTCGACTGTCGTACATGTAACATCGATTATTTTTTGGCTTTACGCGATTTTTTGGGGGTGAAACGTAATAGTTTACTGCCCCATACCGCAACTATACTTTTTAATGCTATTTCGAGGTTCTCTCACATCCCGATTGCATTTATCCCGGTTTTCTTGATCTGTCGCGCCTCTCGTATGTTTAGCTCCGCCGCGTAGCGGCTCTGAGCACGAAAAACCGCCCGGAGATGCGGAGCATCGTAGGGTAGGTTTTTTGATGCTCACAATTCTGGCCAAGCCAACGTTTATTTTGTTTATTTACCCCAAAATTAAAAATTTAATTTTTTCACTTTCGGCAATTCACGGGTTATTTTCATTTTTCACGGACGACGATTCATAAACCAAAATTATAGTTTGTTCTTTGGGGAAGCCGTTTACAGCATAGTTGGATAACATTGTAACTTGAGTTACAATGTCATTCATATCAGGTGTCGATATACAGTCATGTTCATGTTATAGTTTTGCAACGATGATAGATGTCACCAAAGAGAAGAGAATATCCCTAGTTAAACAAGCGCAACACGGCCCTCTACAGTTTCTCGAAGCCTAGATGGCAAACTAAAAATTTACCGCGAAATTTGAATAACCATAGCATTTTAATGTACTTTGAATTTTCTTTTAAAATTATTTTTTCAAGTTCTAAAAAATTTATTTATTAGATATTTTCTATAGTAAACTTAAGGTAAGCGTTCATTTATCGGCATCGTACGCATCGGACGAATCGTATCTTTTTCGTCGAGTTCGTTCACTTGTTCGGATCGTATGAAACGGCGTATTCTGCACGTACTAGAACTAACAACCGTGTTTGATATTTGTTAAAAATTTAAATTTTTAAATTTTTTTCATTTATCACTGTAATCACTATCAACAATGCATTATTTTGATTTGAAAAAAATAAATTGAAAACTAGATATTTCGCCAAAAAATATGTTGTTTTTAAAAATTATAAAATATAAAATATGCCATTTTGTACCTAAATGTGTTTTACATATGTTTCCAAAATTTCCCAAAATTTGCACTAACGAAATTAAATCCATGTTTGCAACAAATACTGTGAGAAATGCGAACACTGCAGTCGAACCGTTGCGATTCCTATCGTTCATTTCTCGGATTTGTCGATGACATCATCCGAACGCATCGCATCATCGGAAAAGTTGCCTTGCAAAGAAAACTTATCGGATTTACCGAGATGCGATGCGTACGATGCGATATAATGAACGATGGTTCATTAAAAACAATGTAAAGAATATTTTATTCCGATGCGTCAGATACGTCCGATGCGTCCGATGTCGACAAATGAACGCTTACCTTTACAGTCATAGGCAGTTTACATAGAAAATATCATTTAAATAAATTTCTCAAGAATTTGAAAAAATGATCTGCTCAACATGATAAATATGAATAAAAAGTCATAAATCGAATAAAAATATATATTATTAAACAAAAATATCACATATCATGAACAGAAATAAAACCATAACATAATAAAATTTGAAACTTGAAACAAATAAAAGCAATATTTTGTATAAAAATGTTAATTTTTAATTATAATCTATAAATTTTAAAATAACCTTATATACAATATAAATTAGTAAAACTCAAATTTTCCGTAATATAATAAAACATCCAGATCGAATCATATTCGAATTTACATGCCAGAAAAAATATTAATTAAAGCATCTACAAATTTTTAAAAAATAACAATGTATTCAATAACAAAAGGAATGATCAATGCTATAAATCACTTCAGTTAGTTTACATCAGTTTATATCAGTGGCGGCTCGTGAGAAATATGTTTGGCTGTTCTGCATTATAAAAACAGGGAAGGTATCAGTAAAATGCTAATCTCAAAAAATAAACTTACTTATTGCACGTTTCTAAGCATTAATGGCGTGCGCCGGTGCTTGCTTGTGGCAAACTTAACTTATCAATAACTTTTTCGTTGAAATTCAATATTCCCGAGATAAATTTTTTTACTATTGACAATATCGAAAGACACAAACGGAAAACAAAACAATTCGTTCTTACGATTACAGGCACAAATCCATTTGTTCCGTGGGACGGGTGACAATGTTCCAGCATCGAATTTTAATATTTTTTGGTGACTTTCGGGTAGTTTAATGTTAATAAATGACATCGGCAACCCTCCTATAGCAGGATAAACCAACTTTTGATAGAGAAAATCGACTTTGAAAGTACATAATTTTACATGTAAACGGGTGGAATCTCACTCATTTTGTTGACGGTACGTGCAAGTTGAACTAGTCTTAAACTTAGCCGATTGCGGAGAGGCAGTTGCAGCCCGACTCGACTGTATGTAACATCGATTATTTTTTGTTTTTGCGCGCTTTTTTGGGGGTTAAACGTAATAGATAACTGCCGCATACCGCGACTATACTTTTTAATGCATTTTCAAGGGTCTCTCACATCCCGGTTGCATAGATCCCGGTGTTCTTGATCAGTGGCGCCTTCTCGTATGTTTAGCCTAGTAACCAGAGTCAAATCCGCTCCGTAGGGGTGCAGAGCGGAGCGGCGCCCCGGAGGAGTAGGATTTGACGATGGATTACCCTCCTTTTCGAATGCACACCCCTAAAATTCGAAGGCAAAAAAAATTTTAATTTTTTCACTTTTTCGGCAACAACCGCCTTATTTTCCATTTTTTCGCGAATATTTATACTAATATCGGCGACTGTGCCGTTACTCTGACAGGCTGAAAAAAATTTCTTCAGCTACACACTAAAGAACAGGCTTATATTTGTCTAATAAAACAATAAAAAGGCTGAACGGAGTAAAAACAACCCCAAAATCGACTTTTGAAAAGAAGGGAAAAGTAAATTCATGTAGCCGGTCGAACCCGGGGTCTGCACATATATCCGGTTACAGTCCCTTGAAATGGAGTGAAATTTTTTCGGTCCGATTTGAATTTTTCTTTGAAATTCGGATAGATGGGGGTGTGATTAGTAGATATTAGTAATAAATATAATCAAAAAAATGGAAAATAACTCGTGTATTGCCTAAAAAGTGAAAAAATTAAATTTTTTTTGCCTTCCATTTTTAAGGGTGTGCATTCGAAAGGGAGGGTCAGCCATCGTCAAATCCTACTCTTCCGGGGCGCCGCTCCGCTCTGCACCCCTCCAGAGCGGATTTGACTCTGGTTACTAGGCTAAACATACGAGAAGCGCCACCGATCAAGAACACCGGGATCTATGCAACCGGGATGTGAGAGACCCTCGAAATAGCATTAAAAAGTATAGTTGCGGTATGGGGCAGTATACTATTACGTTTCACCCCCAAAAAATCGCGTAAAAACAAAAAATAAGCGATGTTACATGTAGGAGCGTCGAGCTGCATCTGCCGGTGCGAAATTTTCTAAGTGTAAGAGTATATCCCAGTGCACGTACCGTCAACAAAATGCGCCGGCCGGCCGATGAATGTGGCATCACCGGGGTCTACTGCATGATTTATGCTACTTTTCCGTACTTTTCAAATTCGAATATTTCGGTCATTTGGACCCGATTCATATGTTTTACTTTTACAATATGCTAAAATAAGTGTGTTCTTTAGTGTGTAGCAGAAGAAATTTTGTTTCGAGCTGTCATAACAACTGCACAGTAACCCTAATATCTACTAAGCACACCCCCCCCTACCCGAATTTCAAAGAAAAATTAAAATCGGAGCAAAAAAATTTCACCCCATTTCAAGCGACCGGCCGACGATGTGACACATCGACCCGGTGGTACATCAGCGACCCGTACTATTTCAACTCGCAGCATCTTTCTTATTTTCACACTATTTTCGAATTTTTTTTTATGATCACCTCCGCGCCGACAAAAGTTATACATTCGCATCAAAACATTGCCAAAAAGGCCGTGATAAACACAAAATTTTTCGAAATTAAAAGTTGTGGGCGTGTCAATAATTCTTCAAGCCACGCGAAAATTATGCCGGCAGCCTATCCCGGCCATGGGTTATGGTTTTTACTCAATTTTCGGTATTAATTCTTAAAAATCCTCAATTATCCACCCCTTATTGTGTACCTTAACCCTTTTTTGACCTATATACCAAGGGATAATTTTTTTCGGATATTCCTTGTCTGCGGGCCGTTCACTCTCTCACCTGTTCCGTAAATAAATATTCGTATTAAATTGTCATTTATACATTTTACCTCGACTTGGTATATACCGGAAATTTCTTATCACTAATTGTTCTTGATAACTAAATTTAAAAATTACATTCGTTTTTAAAAACGACCTTCTTCGTAAGAGATTTTAAAAACGACTAAATAAAATGCCTTAGTTAGCTTATCACGTCATAATAATTCTGCATATTTGTTATTTTAAAAATAGAACTTATTACGATACTTTGTAATTTAAACAGCCCTTTGTGTACGGTTCGAAATAAAACAAACGACGCAAACATTTTTATAACAATAAATTTTATTTATGGGCACAAAAAGTTTTGTAATTGTTAACTAATTTTCGAAAAAAATCCTATTTTTACGGGTTATGAGAGAAGCTGAGTTAATAAATAATATGAGTAATGTTAGTAAAAACCTAAGTCCAAATTTCTTGATCTACATTTTATTACAGAAAATTATAGTTTGAGAATTGTTTTACAATGTAGAAAAATCTCAAGTCCAAAATGATTATAAAATTTTATTAGGATTAGGGATATTAGTAAATTCATAAGCATTCATTTTATCTAGTAGGTATAAAGGACATTATATCCATAATTTCAATTAAAGTTTATAATACAAGATCTTTCTTTAAAATATTATTGCATGAAATGCTAGCACCGGTAGCTGCGTTTCAATGCAGCCACAGTACATTCGACTCTACATTCGATGCGTGTACGTATCACGAGCTTTAAGAATTATTATTGTATTAAATACATAAATTTTAATTTTATGCATTCATAATTTTATTTAAAGTTGCAAAATCTGTCAAAAAATAATTTAACTACTGTTTTGCTATAAATATGTGCAAGAAACTTGGTGTAATTAAAAGTTTTTAAAAAATTTATTGCTTATGCCCTAATTTCACTGCAATTTGTTTAACAATTGATGAACTAATATTAAAATTAGTTTTTCTTTTCAAAATTCGAATTGTAAACTACCTCGAAACAAAATCATAAAAGATACCTATACCTCGTAAAACTATACCAATAATTGCTATTAGCATTGTAGTCTGCTTTTCATTACAGCTCAGCTGCGCACAAATGTATAGCGTTCAAGCATTGTTCAAGTTAGTCAAACATTTTGATAGCGGACTGGACGTGTATTTATTATTACACTATTTATGTGACTAGCTGTTAAATTAGTATATTATATCAGCTACTGATATGCTAGCGAAAATAAGAAACACGCTTTCAAAGCTAAGCTGATAATGCACCATTCTTTATAATAATTTAAATTTGATTAAGGTTATAATTATATAATTAATTATGCAAGTATTGGTATTTTTATTGTTATTTTTGGTGGTTCTGCAGCTCCTATGGTAGAACCGCCACTGGTTTATATACATATATTACTATGAGGAGGTCGGATCTTACCCCGTCGCGTCGATAGCAATTCTTATGATTGTTGATTGAAAAACGGAACTTCCGTTGTGGATAAGTGAAATGCTACTAAAAATTGAATGTTGCCTCGGCTAAGCTCTTTTTATCTTCTTGCATGAAACCTCTTACCTCGCAGAGTAAGTTCTGGAGAAATTCCTTAATATTTTAATCTTATCTGTGGAGTTAATAGAACGAGAACACAAAAATTCGCAATGATGATCCACTAAACTTCAAATTATTATGTATATTGAACAATGAATTAGGGAGCGTTCAAGTATTACGTAACGAATTTGGGGGGAGGGGGGGGGGGGTCTTGTAAAACGTTACGATGCGTTACAGGGACGGGAGGGGGGGTTTGAACTACGCGTTACGTAATATTGTTTTTTTTTAATAACAAAGGTATTTTAGCGACTTTCCGGTACTTTACGCCACATAATTGTGACTTTTAGGTAAAAATGGTCACTTGGTGGTTACGTAACGTTTTACTAGGGGGGAGGGGGGGGTACATAAAAACGTTACAGCGCGTTACATGGGGGGGAGGGGGGGGTCAAAAATCTCCAAAAATTGCGTTACGTAATACTTGAACGCTCCCTTAATTAATAAATACAAAGATTGACAAGAATTGTTTATTATTGTTATTTGAACCCCAAACACTTAAAATTAAGATAAGTTTTTTATTTATTACGTCGTTGCACTTTTTTATATATGCGCGCGCGTTGCATGCAAATTAACGGTTATTAAATCTTGAAATGTACTCACTGTTCATTCACTGTTGGTACCAAGTAAATATACGTCTCGAATTATCTGCTTGAACGTTTTTAACCTCTCTTGGTGATTTTCTTCGAATTATTTCTGTTTGTGATTCCAAACCGAATTGTGTACGAAGATATTCTCAACTTGTTTTTATTTACTTTTCGATAAATTGTTCTGGTAAGTAATTTCCAATTTTTGTGATTTTTTTCCACGTGTATTCAATTTTATTGATCACTAATTTTATTTGTAGATCTTCGAAAAGCTTACACATCAATTAATCTTTTTATTTAAAGTTCACGGGGTGTACTTGAACACGTCTTCCCGTTTACCGCTTGAGTAATACTTTTTCGTCGGGAGCAAAACCGCACAGCTCTCCGTTTTTTTTTTACCACTTCGAAGAAGTTTTTATACCCCTTTTAGTCAGGAGCAAAAATTCACACAGCCTCTCGCTTTTTCCCACTTGGGAGCCGTCGTTTGTTTTTCTTATTTTTCTTGGTTACCAAAACTTTCGACATACTAGATAACATTTATAATTGTAAGTATCCTTTTGTTTAACTGTTTAACTGTCACCTTTTTAATGTTTTTTTATTTTAGGTTAATCACCGTTCAACCTTACTGTCTGGTCTCGGAACAACGCTCGTCAACATGTAAACTTTTAAAGTTCGTGCAACTTTACCGAATTCTTACTACGTAACACTATAAAAAATAAACAAGAATGACAATTTTTAAATTCCTTATTACTAGGTTTGGTTTGACAAATTTCTTACTTAGATCATCTTTGCTCTCGTGTTACATTTTTATTTTATAACTTTTGTGTTCTTTGTAAATTATATTTATCAATTGTATTTTATCTGACCGGTTTTAAATTAGATTTTGTTTATTGACTCTGTTGGTTTCGACATCTCATGCATGTTTTTGATTCTTATACTTTAATGTTGTTATGAATTGCTATCGGCGTATCCATCGCAGTGAAACATGACAATATGTTCAAACTTGGCAAACTTGTGAAGGTTAAATTGACTCTTGCACTTTAATAGTTACGTGTATTTTTTGAAAGATGGGGAACATCAAAAATTGTCACTATAGGCTGATCATTAACAAAGAAATAATATGAACTTTGTCTAGGGCGTTTCTCTGAACATAACTGAGATAAAACTGACCGATCGGTAGCACATTACGTTGCTAAAATATTTAATCCAATCCCCCAGAAGTTGTAATATTATTTCTTTAATAAGAGCCTTTAGATGCTGGGTTGCAATAGTATTTGCAGTAAAATAATAAGCAATAACTTGTTTCCATTATTTTCTTGCACTTTTAATCATAAAAACAACCACTTATGCTTTGTTGGCGATGTTCGTAATGAAATCCTTGGCGTAACGACATTTCGTCAAATAATAATGCACAGTTCCGATCTGTACATTTCATCTTAGAAATTTGCACTTAAAAACTGCGAACTGGATTAAAAACTTGCGAGCACTAAACGATTATTATTATTTGTTTGCTTTCCTTTAACTAACGCGCGTGCCATTACACGTGTGAAAACCTAAAGATAAAAATTGGCTATGTGAACATTGCATAACTTTCCCCATTCTGTTCTAGCGTCACAATTTTTCGGTAAAACACATGAATAATAATAAAAACACAATATTGTGCGATTAATACTATTTTTTCACACCCTAAAAAATTATAATAATATCCTGGTTAGTTATATAAAAAAGTGGATATTTCTTGTTTTAAATGTACTTCAAAGTGGATATTTCTTGAAAAACTCTTAAATACCTACCCACCCCTTTGTCATGATGTCAATGTTGAAAATGGACCGATGATGTATAATCTCATTATAAAATTCTCAGTGAACTATACGAAGTCGGTATCGAAAGTAATTTGCTCATAATTGCATAAAAGTCAAAGTTTTTCTTCGATTATTTCGACAATTGAATTTTTATTTTCAAAGTATGAACCCACAATCGACTTTGAAAATAAAATTAAATGTAGTATTAGTTATCGGTTTGGAAGAGCTCGATTAATGTAAAACCTCGTTGACATCTTTCTTAATAATTTTGCAAAAAGTTTTGCATTTGTCCTCGAGAACAACACATATTTCGTGTGCTGATCCTAGTTTGGTGTTGGCATTCACAATAAAATCCATATCGGTAACTACTATCGGTAACTACTAATATCGGTTTGCTACTGCGGTAGAAATTTTGACCGTAACTCTTATATCTAATAAAATAAAGAGAAGATTAAAACTCATGTTTACACCGCAATTTACAACTAACCTTGCGTCTTTGCTTGCGTGTTGGACGTTGGAAAATATAAAAAACTCTACCGAAGCAAGTTTCATTGATTTACATATAATTGGTCCAAATTCATAATGTTCGATTAACCGAAGGGTATAAAATTTGGAGAAAATATGAACATTAACTGCAGGCAACTATTCATAAACTGGTATCGTAAAAATATAATCGCAAAACACTTTTAACGTAATCCACCACCACCAAAATCAAGTAACCGAACAAAATTGGTCCGACTCACTTATACCGGGTGAAGTTGCAAGAAAAAAGATTTTCCAATGGTGAAATTTATTCGAAAAATAAACACAAAGCGATTCGTCGCCTAAAAAGACCCAAAAACTCGTAATTTTTATATTTCAATTTCACACGGATACCTCCAAAAAGTTTGGTTAATTTACTAATTTGCTCAGTCTAAATGACTTGTATTCACAATTTGCGTAAGTGGCAGCCTACAAATTCTGCACCTCGCTTCCGAGTAGATTTATACAAAAAAGTGCTAAAATCAAAATCCATCAAACGACCTGTCAAAATTTATTAATTTTTAAAATTATCTGTTTCTCGATTTCATATGTTACCTTCACCCCCATGAGATGTCACTAGTACTTAACGTTATAAACCAACTTTATGCGTTACCTTAAGATAAAGCGCTTTTGAAGGTGTAAAGAGTTAAGGTTGTGAGTTCTTAATGTGAATAGCAATTTTTGAAAACCTGGTGATGTATTAATATACAAGCTGGGTATAAATTAATAAAAAACAATTTATAAGCAAAATAGGCTTATTGCAAATAAGCAAATAAGACCTCTAATTTTCATACTGAAAAATATGAAAATTATAAAGTGTGAAAACTTCAGGGTGGCCACTTGTCATAAATTCATAAAAAATCATAAATTTTGAAAATTGCCATAAAAATCATAAATTTTACGACTTTGTCATAAAATATCATAAATTTTAGTTAAAATTAAAAATTTAAAAGACCTAATGGTTCGAGGATAAATAAGATATTTTATCGTAATCCCTTTCAGAAGAACAAAAATACAATAAATAAACAAATTTGGAGGAAGTACAATTAAAAACAGACATAATTAAAATATTGCAATAACTTATAAAAATAATAACTTGGGGAAGTCCTGCATAAAAGTAGTAACCTTGTAAGAAAAACCATAATATGATAATATGTACAAATATTACATCATACGGGGAATACCCTACTAAGAATTTCGCGGTGGATAAATAAAACGGATAAGCTGACTGAAATCACTAAATCGGCGTAATAAAATCTATTTAATTCTGTTAAAGTAGAGCCGGTGGAAAAAATACATGTAGTACATACATAAGTAGATTAACAAGAATTTAAATGACCCGATAAAATAAGTCCTAAATAAGCACTAAAGTAAAATAATAAGCATGAGTAACAAAACAAAACCCGAGCAAAACATTGCCGCTTATAGACAAAAAAATTAATTTTATGTCAAAATTAAATTGTAAACTCGTAGATAAGTTCAAAATAAGCACAAAAGTAGAAAATAAGCAAGAAATCGCAAAAAAAGAACGAAAAACTATACGTTAAAATACTTTTTCTTTTATCTAATTCCTCCAGATCTCAAATTTCAAAGAGCTGCTTTTAAAATTGACAATAAGCAAAAATGCTTAAATCCGGTCTCTGGTTATCATTGTGTTATGTTAGTTACATATAGTGAAGTATTAAAAATGGCTCAGCGAGTAACAAAGTATTGTTCAATTTGGGAAAATACATATTCTTGGTTATCCGCAAATAAGGATGATGCTTCCAGTGCCTATTGCAAAATATGTTCCAAAAATTTTCGAATCGGTGGAAGTGGTATTAGTCAAGTAAAATCTCATTCAAATGGGAATAAGCATCAACAAATGGAAAAAAATATGAAAGGTAAATTTAATAATTTTCATTTATGTACGCATTTATATTACACAATACCATAATTCCAAGAGAAATTATTCGACCCGCCGGCGCTGTCGCGTATGATATTTAGATTAAGGGGGGGGCTAAGGTTAATTCGTACGAAAAAAGGCATGTTTTTTTGTGAATTTTTTGTGACGACACAGTTAAAATCTCTTTATTAAAACCAATAGTACATTAAAGTATGACATTCGAAGAATATTGTATAAAATTTTCACGAAGAAATATTAAAAAATACGGCAATGGCAGCAATAATTATTCGGACGTGTCTCGGAAAAAAGTAGAATTGCGGTGCCCCTCATAACTTGGTGCTGGATCATCTGAAATCAAAAAATCAAAGTTTATTCGTTAGATAATAGTTTTCCCTAGGTAACGCTGGAGAGCTTTGTTCAAATTTGTTAATAATTTTTATTTTACAATAACAAATTAGCCGAAAAGTGTTCCAAAAAAGTGAAAAATTGAAATTTCAAAAAACCCTCCCAGCGTTACCTAGGGAAACTATTATTTAACGAATGAACTTTGATATTTTGATTTCAGATGATCCAGCACCAAGTTATGAGGGGCACCGCGATTCTACTTTTTTCCGAGACACATCCGAATAATTGCTGCCATTGCCGTATTTTTTAATATTTCTTCGTGAAAATTTTATACAATATTCTTCGAATGTCATACTTTAATGTACTATTGGTTTTAATAAAGAGATTTTAACTGTGTCGTCACAAAAAATTCACAAAAACATGCCTTTTTTCGTACGAATTAACCTTAGCCCCCCCTTAATAAGGGTCGGTATTTCCATCTCCTAATAAAGTACCAAATAACTTTATTCGTCAAATGAGAGCCCTCAAAATACTATTAAGTAAATTTTAATTTAAATCCACTGTATTTTTATTTTAGGTCAAGCAACCTTTAACAAAAACGTCAACATAGGCAATATCCTCCTCCAAAGAGGAAAATTTATCATTTCACCCGAAGAAACAGTTTTAAAAGCAGAAATATTGTGGACTATTAAATCTGTGATCAGCAATTATTCATTTCGAAGTAATGAACAAACTTCAAAAATATTTCAAGAAATGTTCCCTGATTCGAGTATCGCTCAACAATACACGCTTGGTAAAACAAAAATTAAGTATTTGATTCAATTCGGCATAGCTCCCTATCTCACTGAAGTCACCAAGGAGGATTACAAAAGTACTCCGTTTGTATTTTTATTTGACGAAACCACCACAAGTCAGGTAAAGAAACAGTACGACGGGTACATCCGATACTACAGCAAGGCGAAAAAACAAGTTGTAAATTACTATTTAAATTCATTGTCATTAGGCCCATAGGCGTAGCTAGAGGGGGGCCAGGGTGGGCCGGGCCCACCCTAGAAAGCTGTGGGCCCACCCTAGAAAATAGAGAATAAAAAATTTCGAAAATAGAGATATCCCTGAAAAAGACAGTCCTATGTCGAAGACAAGACAAACAGCTGATCCTGAGCTGGAAGTAGTAACGTCTTCAGAATCTGCTGGTAATGAAAAGCGAAACAACTTGGGCACCCTGCAAACCGGACCATCACAACCTTACTTAAATTTCCCAAAAACAAACTTTGGCGCCAGATTAAGATCTTTTTCATCAAAATATTATAAATTATACAGCTGGTTAGAATACAACACGGAAGAAGATAAGGCCTACTGTTTTGTGTGTAGGCACTACAATAAGGATGGACTACGTGACCAACATGAAAAATTTGTAAAAACTGGGTACAATAATTGGAAAAAACTGGGAGAAAGTTTAAAAAAACATGCTGAGTCGTCACTTCATGTTGAGAGTACACAAAAATATGCAAGCTACAAAATTTCTATTAAAACTGGAGATGTCTATCAGCAAGTAGTTAAGCAACAAGAGCAAGAAGTTACTCAAAATAAAGAATACTTAATGAAACTCATTGACATCATACTTACTCTTGTCCGTCAGGGTTTGCCTTTAAGAGGGCATCAAGAAGATAAATCGTCCAAAAACAGGGGAAATTTTTTGGAAATTTCCCAACTCATCGCGAAGTACGACGAAAACTTTCGCATGCATTTCGAGAAACATTTTAACTATTGCAGTCCAGATATTATTCAAAACGAAATCATTGAAATTATAGCATGCCTAACCAGAGAACAAATTGTCAAAGAAGTAAAAGCGTGTGGATTTTTCGCCTTGAGTGTAGACGAGGCGAGATGTTACAAAGAGGAGCAATTATCAATTACGATCAGATACATGATCGATCTAAATGTGGTTGAAAGATTTATTGGTTTTATTAATTGTTCGACGTCCAGAGATGCCAAAGGATTGGCAACGCTGATTTTCGAAACACTAAATAAAAGCCTACGTAGCTACATCTACCTAGGTCAAGACATCCGGCCAAATAAAGAAAATCAAACGGCAGAAGTTGGCAGAAGACTAAGAATGGGTTGGGCGGCGTTTGGGAAACTAAGCTATATACTTAAAGACCAAAATATTTCACAACATCTCAGAACTAGAATCTTTGACATGTGTGTGCTACCCGTACTGACGTACGGAGTCCAGACATGGGTATTCACAAACAAAAATGTGGACAAGATCCGTAAAGCACAAAGATCGATGGAAAGAGCTATGCTTGGAATATCTCTAAAAGACCGTATTACCAACGAAACCATAAGAGAAACTACACGAGTAAAAGACGCTGTAACAACCATGGCACAACTGAAATGGAGATGGGCCGGACACAACGCAAGAAATACAGGAAGATGGAACACGTCTATAAATCACTGGAGACCATGGTTGGGAGGTAGAGGTAGGGGTAGACCGCGAATGCGTTGGGGAGATGATATAAAGCGAGTGGCCGGCTTCGGATGGAATAGAGTGGCTGGAAACAGAGAGAGATGGAAAGCGTTAGAAGAGGCCTATGTTCAAAGTTGGACAACAAGTGGCTAGAAAGAAGAAATAAAAGCCAACTGGGCGATGTTCCGATTCTTGCTCAGTCTTATGACGGGGCTAGCGTCATGTCTGGCAAAAACAAAGGTTTGCAGGCGATTATAAAAGAGACACATCCTCATGCCATATACGTCCATTGCTTAGCGCATAAATTAAATCTGGTGGTTGTGGATTTCTGTGCTAACGTTGCATTAGCAAAGACTTTTTTTAATGCAATCGAATGTTTATACATTCATTTTTCGCAACCCGGACATCATGCCAGCCTTGCTAAGATACAAGGATCTCTCGGAATCAATACCAGTCGTGAAATGGGAAGTCTGAGTACCACAAGATGGAGTTGTCGCTTCGAAAACTGCCAAGCAGTACTCACTAATTTTGAAGCCATCAAAATGGCTTTGAATGAAGAGGTCGTGGAGAGTCGTGACAAAAATGCTGTAGAAGCCCTAGGGCTGCTAACAACTATAAATAAACCAGAGTTTATCATATCCTTACATATATTTCACTCTGTTCTCGCTACAGTTAATGTTCTGAGTAAATATTTTCAGACCAAAGATGCAACTTTGTCTCAGGCCAGTGATTTAATAGCCAGCACAATTCTCACCTTTGAAACATCTAGAAACCAATTTAAAATTTTGGACGAGATCGAAGAGTTTGCAAAGAAACATGACATTTCTGTGGAACCTGTCCGAGTATCAAAAAGGAGGCGTCAGGAAAATGATTTCTATATTGAAACAACAGTTGGAAAAAGTAACATCCTCGATTTGCCAGCAGACACTCAGCCACGGGAATACTGGAAAATAAATATTTATAACCAGGTATTAGACAACATTATTGCCAACTTTAAACGGCGGTTTGAAAACATACCATTGGCGAATGCAGTAGACGCTTTCCTGAAGTTAGATATAGAGAATGCAGATGATTTTATTAAAAATTATAAAGATATTTTAAAAATCGATGAAGAGGCGTTGAATGCCGAGGCAGTGATATTGAAAAACCTGTTTGTATTAAAAAAAATTGAGGTAAACGCAGAAAACATAAAAAAATGTATAAATAAGGACTATTGCCCAAATTTATATTTTGGGCAGAAATGAAAGAAATAGACTTTAGGTACTCAATATGGATTTCAGTTAGGTATCCTATTCTATTATACTATTCTTTTTTTACCTTATATGTGTCCTGACCAAAACTATGTAAATTAAGTCGATAATATAGCTAGACCTAGCTAGATGTCCTATAGGATAAGATAACTGAAATCCAAACTTGATACCTACAAAGTTGCGCATGCGCTGATAGTCAGTGACCACCTTGCCGTGGCCGGCCGATTTATGGCTGGGGCCATGGCCCACCCTAGGAAAAATCCCTAGCTACGCCAATGATTAGGCCATTGTGATTCCGATTCTTTAAAGCAGCACCTATTTAATTTTTTTAATAATATGTCCCTTGATGTACAGTTCTTAATTCAAATAGGCATGGATGGACCAAATGTTAACTTGTCATTTTTTAAAAAACTTCAAAACGAACTGTCTCAGGAGCACAACAAAAGAATACTAGATATTGGTACTTGTGGATTGCACCAAGTGCATACTGCTTTCCAGAAAGGATTTTCACAAATTCAATTTGATTTTGACGAATTTGTGGTTGACTGTCACTCATTTATGAAATATAGTGCAGCACGACGAGAAGATTTCGGTTTATGTGAAGAAGCTACAAATGTGGAGGTAAAAAATGTGTTGCGCCACGTCCCTTCAAGATGGCTAAGTCTGCAAAAAGTACTGAGTCGTATATCAGAACAGTGGGATAATATTTATGAATATTTCATTAAGAAGCTGCCAACGGAGAAAACCTTCAAATATACCATAGAAAAAACTGGGCGATACCAAAGGATAGTAAAAGTTTTAAAGGATCCCATTTCTCTTGTACATATTAATTTTGTGATATATTTCGCTACTTGTGTCGAATTTTTTTTGTTAAGGTTTCAATCTAACAAATCTTTAATTTATCTTTTGTATATGTCATATGAAGAACTATTTTTTGACATAATGTCAAAATTTTTAAAACAAGATAAATTAAAGAATTGTAACTTGGAAAAGTTGATCATTATTTTTAAAAATTCAATCGCAAGCACAGAAAAAGGTCTAGAAGATATAGAAATTGGCACATTTACCAAAAAAATTATTTTGAAAAGTAAAATATCTGATCGGGAACAACTGGAAATTCGTCTACAATATAAAAAATGCTATATATCATTTATTGAATATTTAATTAAGAAATTGCCAGTTGAATCCCAGATATTAAAAGATTTACAATACCTGCATCCTAATAATAGACAGAAGTCAAACAGTGTTCATGCTATAATGCGATTAGCCGTAATTGTTGGGGGCGTGCTTAACAAAAATTTAAATACTTATTTTACAAGCTCGGGTCATGTTTTGAATGCAGAATCATTTGTCGAAAAAATTCAAATTCAATGGGTAAAATACCAGACAGAGCTTGCAAATGAAAACACCGAATATGAAGATACAGAATGTATAGAATTTCACTGGGAAAAGATTTCGTTAATCAAAGATTTGGAGGGTAAACATAAGTATCGTTTATTGTATGAATTTGTTAAGGTATTGCTCTCTTTGAGCCATGGTAACTCCAATCCTGAGAGAGGTTTTAGCATTAACAAAGATATGCTAGAAAACAGACAAAATCTGGACATCGAAACTATAAGTGCGCTACGGGTGATTAAAGACAGAATTAAATCTGTTGACGAACTACAAAATCTAGTTATTACGCCAAGATTATTAAAATTATATGCTAACTCAAGTCAAAAATATAAAGCATATTTGCATGCACAAGAGCAAAAAGCAATACTTGAAGAGGAGGCAAGAAGAAAAGCTCGGGAAATGAAAGCACAAGTTCATGAAAGTCGAAAGGATAAAAGAAAACATGATAATAATATGGAAGAAATAAACGCAAAAATTTTAAAACTTGAACAACAGAAATCTGTTGCAGACAATCTAATAAGATGTGGTAACGAAAAGCTTCAAAAAGAAACTGAAAAAAATAAAATTAATAAAGCACACTTAGCTGAAGCACAAGCTATGATTTCAATGGGCGTGGATAAAAGTAGCAAGTTACAATCAAATATTACCGAACTACAAAAGTCATTATCCGAACAAATAAAAAAAAATAAAAAATAGGATAATGTTATTTATGTTATTTTATATGTATTTATAATATAGGTATTTTATATATTTTGTTTTTTACTTTACGTAATAATTAATAATAATAAATAAAATCTCGGGTGTGAGGGTTAGGAGATTTTATTTTATTCAGATCCGAGGGGAAGAGAAAATTTTTTATTCCAATCATTAATAATAATAGTTTACGTTCATGATTGAACGGAGAGAAAAATTTGCAAAAATGTCATAAATTTTTGAGTGCCATAAATTTGCCATAAATTTTTGTATCGAGTGCCATAAATTTGTCATAAATTTTTGCTTTGAGTGCCATAAATTTGTCATAAATTTTTGCTTTGAGTGCCATAAATTTGTCATAAATTTTTGCTTTGAGTGTCATAAATTCATAAAAAAATGTTCCTTATTGCTAGTGGCCGCCCTGAAACTTATGGAAATAAATTTTTTCTTTTTGAAATCGATCAAATGAGCTAAAATAAGTTGAAAATCGTTTGAAGAGGGGCTAACTTGACAAAAAATTTGATTAGTTAATTAGGCAAAAACGAAAAAATACCAAAACTTTTAATCGGACTACCAAACCTTACGTATCAATACCAATCGTTTGGCATTAAAAAAAAGTTACAAATAATGGTTTAAATTAGGCCAAATGGCAATAAATTATTATTGTTCTATTCACGTGAAATTTAGCGCATGCGCATAAGTAAACTTCCAACTTAATTAATTATTTACGACAAAATTCGGGACTACCAAAACTTTTTATAGGACTACCAAACCTCTACACATTATAATCGATCAAATGAGCTAAAAAAAGTTGAAAAATCGATTGAAGGAGTGCTAACTTGACAAAAAAATTTGATTAGTTAATTACGAAAAAACAAAGAACTACCAAAACTTTTAATCGGACTACCAAACCTTACCTAACGATTACCAAACGTTTGGCATAAGAAAAAGTTAAAAATTCGATTAAAGGGGGGCTAACTTGATGGAGGTAATATTCTAAAAAATACTTTTAAGTAGAAAGTCCCCAGAAATTCAAGTGAAAAACATTGTATTTAATGAATTATTTAATATAATTCCACAAATATAATATTATCATTTGAAATAATTGTAAAAAAAATAAGTTGAAGATGTGCTTTGCAAAATTTTTAAATATACATAATTATAACAGTGTATAAAAAATTTTTCAAATAAATTAGATGTGATTTTGAAATTATATTTATAAAATTGATGAGTTTTGTTAATTAGCATCGGCCTATATGATATACACCGAGTAATCTAATCGTAATTTTTCTGCAAATATATGTACTGTCATTAGTAATTATATTTCAAGAATGTGCTACTGTGATTGTAACAACGTGTTGTAATTTTAGATAGGTAAGTAGCATGATTAATTGCTTATATTTATAATATATAGTACAATTATGTAGTAACTTGCACTAAAGTTTGAAAAATATGTTAATGTATTTTTTATATCAGCTATAGTTTTCTTTTGTTGTTATTCGGAGTTGTCTCTATTTTCTTATTAGTGCGTATTTTCTGCATGATTAGTAGATGTCGCTATTATTGCACACTTCACAGAGCTAGTGCATTGTTTTCTCGTATGTCCCACTTTCTGTCACCTGATACACTAATACATAGTTTACACGCAGCTTAGTAGCTAACGCTTAGTACTTGTCACTAACACCTGCGTGTAAACTAGCTGAATAGTGCTTAGCATTAGTGAAAATGCCAGTGCGAGTGATTAGGAGCTGATCCTATTAACTAAGTGACAAGTGGACTCCCCCACCTAATTTAACTAAGCACTTGTCGCTTGCGGAGTCGTGTGAACAGTCATGACAAGCGTTTAGTGACAAGTTGGAACGGCAAGTGAAAAGTTGTAGATTGGTTTTTGAATAATTAAAATATTTCCAAAGTTTCTTTTGGCGTTATGGCAGCGGAAAGGTGGAATTCCGAAACCACCATAAAATTCATACAATAATTTAAAGCATATGAATGTTTATGGAACCAAAAATCGTTTGTCTTTTAATAACTCTCTTTCAAGTTCTTATATTATCGTTGTTAAAATAATGTTGGAATAGTATTTGAACACATGTTTTTTCAAAATAAAACGGTTGCGTTGTTCCATCTCGAACAGATATCTTGCCACTAATACCTGTTTTATAAAACAACGTGTAAACATTACTTGTCACTAAGCAGTGACAAGTACTAAGTACTTAGTTACTAAGCTCGTGTAAACTTGGCATAATTAAGCCTAAAGTAAGACAGATAACCATGACCAGTTAAGTGCTTTATGAGATTTTATAATTTAAATGATAAGAGAGCTACAAACTAACCCTAGATTATTTATTATAATACTAGATGATAGCCCGTCCGAGGACGGGTAGCTAGAAGGACGGGCAGCTACCCAAGGTAACTTAGGTTAAATGAAGATTAAGGAAAGCTCTCAGTGCAATCCAAAAGCCATATGACCTTGGCTGCCTGCCCGTCCTTCTAGCTACCCGTCCTCGGACGGGCTATCATCTAGTTACATACAGTTGTGCAAACTTTCTTGTTTGTCCTTCAGGTGGATACAGGTTTGTGGTTCTGTGGTACGTCTGTCCATGAATTTTGAAAACGTATGGTTAATTAATGCTTAATTTTAAAGTCTTTCAAAAACTTCCCGGAACACTACATTTTGTGTAAACCGGTCTGTAGCTCTAAGTTGTCCTTGTCTAGAATTGTCTTTAATTAGGATTTTTATATTTTGTCGAAGTCGAGATCGCGAGAGAGCTACATAGAGTTGTCCGTGTGAAAATACCGGTTCAGTCAAACTAATTCCGACATGTTCGTATGTTTGCCCCTGCGACTTGTATATCGTTACGGCGAAAGCGGGAATTATCGGAAACTGGCGTCTTTTAAGAGTAAAGGGCAAATTACTGTCTGTAGGTGCAATGTCAATTCGAGGAAGGATAACAATTTGCCCTCTGTGCGACTCTGAAATTATCTCGCACGTAATGGAACGCCGATGCATATTTCGAACGACCATCCTGGTACCGTTACACAGCCCTTTTCCGGGATTTAAATTTCGAATCAACATTACTATAGCTCCGCGTTTTAATATTAATTCATGTGGAGGTACTCCTGATGGCGTTTGGCTGTTGAGAAATTCTGGAGGATAATAATTATTAATAAGATCATTACTGTCCTCTGTAATTTATCAACTATGATAAATCTGACTCTCCCCATTTAATTGCCGAATGATATTGTTGTTGATTTAGAGCGTTTCTTTGTTGGTGGTTGCAAGAATCACCCGCTTGGAAAGCTCATCAACAGAGAGTTTCGCGATCGAGTTTCCGAATATCTTAAAAATAATGTCGCCTTGAACAATCATATCTGTCGGAATCTGGATGGCGTCCTCCGGGAGTCCCTCAACGGATGGCAAACTTCCATTACCAATATTGAGCAACCACTGGTTGAATTCATTTTGGTCTTCACTTCTCATATTGGAAATCAAGGACAATTGTTTGAAATATTTCCAAAATGGACTCGACGTTAAACACGCTTCAATAACATCAATTCGTTTTCTCTTTGGCATCACCGGGAGTGTTTGGCGGAAATCACCTCCAATAACAATAGATTTACTCCCAAATGGACTGTTATTATTCATGAGTTCCCGCAATAATAAATCAATGGCTCGAATTCCATCCTTTGGCAACATTGTTATCTCATCCATAATGATAAGCGCGGCTTCTCTAATTTTCTTGGCTTCAGCTGTTGTTTGCTTCATTTTTGGAGACCGATGTATCGTCCAACGGAACAGGCAATTTAAATCCACTATGGATTGTGCGTCCACCTTTCATTAGTGTTGCAGCAATTCCTGTTGAGGCAAAAGCGACCACCGTTTGACCACGCCCTCTTAAGAAGGTTATTAAAGTATTATAGAGGTACGTTTTCCCCGAACCACCTGGACCGTTAATGTAATGCAGTCGGTGATTGTCCCCTAAATCAATTCCATCTATTATGCTCTGGAACGCAATAAGTTGTTGAGGATTCAATGTCGCGATCAGCAATTGAGCTTGTACTGCTTCTTCTTCTCGATTGAATTCTTCTTGTTGAGTTATTGCTTGTTCAGGTAATGCAGTCGGTTGTGGTAGTCCAAAAAAAGAGCAAGACACTCCGTGTTGCTGAAAAACATGTTCGATATCATTTAGAGCCAGGTTAAAAGATATTCCTTCATCATGGTTACTGAGGAAATCGACAGCCATGTGTCCTCTAAATTTTTCCCGCAGCAGCAAAGGTCTTGCTGGCAAACAATAAATGCAGATAAATGCAAAAGTTTGCCGCATTTGTGGTGGCAGCTGGAAAATAACAACTTCGTCCAGACATCTCTCCCATTCATCATCTGAGGAAAGAAGATTTCGATGAAAAGCAGCTTCTTGGAACGTTGCATATTGGACATCGTCAACTGTTCGAAGAAATTCATAGCTTGTTGCACCCGGAACATGAAGCAACAATAATCGGAGATGGAATCGTTCCAAATCATTTATTCCCACCGTGTACATGCGAGTTACTATTTTTTCGCCTCCACGCTACCGCGCTGTCCATGTACTTCTATTGAATACATAATGGTACGGAATTTCTGTATATAGAAACTGATTAGCTGTCACATCGTTTCGATTTAGTTGAAACCATGCCGTGAGCTTAGTGTTTCCACCAGACGCTTGATCAATAGCTTCTTGCTCATGACCGGCTTCAAAATAAATTCTCTGTTGGCGATATAAATGAACGGGTAGTCGATAAACCACATACGATCGGTCGTGTATTTTAGATTCAAGCAAACGCCACATAGCTTCTGGCGCACTTACGTATCTGGTGTCAATAAAAGATGCAACTTCATTATGAATCAATTGTTGATCGTCTCCAGTACCAATAACGACGTTCGCGCAATCATGTCCTTTGTAAATGTATTTGTAAATGTACTTAATGGCCCTTAGTGATGTGCAAACTTCTACATTGATATGAGCGTCATACTTAAGTACCAAAAACTTGTTGTATGGAACAACAAACCGATTATCCATCATCTTTCCTCTAACTTCCGTCGTAGGTTCCACTCGTCGACGATAGCGCGGATAGCCGTTAATGTTAGTTGTTGTCTCGAGTTGAAAATCTTTAGGAAATTCTTTTTTGCATTTACCATTCTCCGTGCATGGCGCAAATGGATGTGAAGCACCGCAAGGACCGTGCATCATACATCGAGTAACAATTTCGAATAATCGTGGGTTTAGTGCGATGTCTGGTATCTCGGCACTAACTACATCGTCGATACGTTCAGATGTTTTGAATTTATCATCATCATGGAGCACAATCAGGATATGAGCATGAGGAAGACCTCGTTTTTGGAATTCAATGGTATAGGCAAATGCTTTGCATCGCCCTAAAACATGAAGAATAGTTAAATCTTCCATTAAGGCCTTCAACTTTAGCTTAAAGACCCTGGCAACTAAGTCAGGACGATCTGATGCCGATTCTCCCCGTCTTAAATTAGTTGTTATTTCTGGCCACTTTGGATTTGCAGTGAATGTGATGAAAAGGTCAGGTGGGCCGTATTTTCCAAAAATTGACATTGCATCTTGAAGTCTTTGCCGCATATGTTTCTCGGAGAGCCTTCGAAAGAGGAAGGAAGAATAACCGACAAACCAGCTTGCACTCCAGCATCGTGTGCTGCATTTTGAATATGATCGGATAGACCTTGATACAATTCAGTACGCAATTTACTTTGTTGATATCGTATGTAGTTCAAATTATTGGCTTCCACTTGCAAATATGAGTCGACAATCCACTGTTGCGTAAGTTTTCCCGCACTCATGATCGGATTGAAATCGTTTCTAATTGCTGTTTGCGCAACTTTAAATTGTAACATGCTGATTTTATTACGGGATTGCCGATATCCTTCGCAACTCCAATTGGGTTGCCACCCCGGTTCGCCAAACGGATAAAGAATGCCATAAGTCATAGGGTCAAGATTTGGACTGAGAATATTGATACGAATGAATTGTTGTGCATTGTCGACGGGATTTCGAGGATAGATACGGATATTACGTTGAAAAGGAGGTTCGCCGTCATCATTTACGAACACAATTGCAATTTCATTGGACGTTGGAGCATTGTAACGTCTTTGATCAGACTGCCGATCGCGCCGCATCACCATATTGACGACCGGAACTGGTTGTCCTTCTTCTTCGGCTCGTACACGCTCTTGTTGCTCAATTTATTTCATCAGGCAATATGAAGCTGCGATACGATTGTTGACGCGGAAGAAACGATCGATTTTCTCAATCACTTCAGGTAGACAACCTCTATTCTCAGGCAGATTTACTCGTTCATTGACCGCTTCTGTCGTGTCCATTACATACAGTTGTGCAAACTTTCTTGTTTGTCCTTCAGGTGCATACAGGTTTGTGGTTCTGTGGTACGTCTGTCCATGAATTTTGAAAACGTATGGTCCGTTACCCGGCATTGAAACAATCTCTGCTCCCATTGAAGCGAAAGAAACCGAGGAATTGTAAGAGCGGATGTGCTGACGAAAGTTCTTGTAGTAAGGATTTTCTGAATCTGAAAGCATAGAACGAAGAAATTCGGGATATAACAATAGATTCCCATGTTGATCGAGCGGTTGGGGAATCTTCACTTTTCCTTTATGACAGCAGTTGTTAAATTGTTTATCAACTGGACGCTCCTTGGCGAAATTCTTGGAGCCGCAGAACTGACAGATGGAATTCATTTCTCCACAATCGTGTCGAGTAACGTGAGATTCATCAAATCTCAATGCTCTTATTTGGAGTTGAATTGCTTGAATTTGGTATCGATTTTCTTTCTGTTGATGTATCGCATGGGATCGAGCGTTAGCAGCTTGCCGCGCTTGAGTTTCTTCTAAAGTTTCACGTCGTTGACGTATCGCATGGGACCGAGCGTCAGCAGCTTGCCGCGCTTGAGTTTGTTCCAAAGTTTCACGTTGTCGACATATCGCATGAGACCGAGCGTCAGCTTGTCGCTGTGATCGAAGCTGTTCTTCTGTGTTATTAGCTCTTGTACGTGCTTTTCTCTCACGATTCAATCGCCGTCGCTTTGCAGCAGGATTTTCAAAATTTTCATTATCCATTATGGAAGTTCACATAATGCTTTTTTGGAAATAGCTGTCTTATATAGACTTATATCTGTTTTTTCAATGCAGACCAAATATAGGTTATATTTTATTTACATAATTTTTCACCTATATAGGAAATTTAAATGATGATACGTTCATCCGATGATACGTTGATCCGATGATACGTTGATCCGATGATACGTTGATCCGATGATACGTTGATGTTCGGTTTGCTTCGGGTATTTCCGTGGGACAGACAGAAGGACTTGGCCTTTTATAATAAGAGATACCATGTAATATATTGTAACGAGTCAGATCGTTAATATAGGGGTTTATTAGCCGTAATAAAAGTTCCTTTTTTTTTCTTATACTTACTACTTACATTCTAGCATATACTATCTACATAAAATTTGGTTGTTGGTTTTCACTAGTCAATTTAATTAACTGTGTAACACTCTCAAATACGGACATTATGAAATGTACATGTGGCGTACGTATCACCGTTACGTATAAGTGGGTAACAATGAGACATTACTTTTTAGATTCCATAAAATGTTCCAAAATTAGGTTCATTTCAGGGATTTCTAGACATCCCGGTAAGTTGAAATTTTTCCTGCATCAAGAGAACTTGAAAAAGACATCCGTTTTCCAGAAATGCAAAGTTGTATTGTACCACAAGCTCGACCAAAAAGATAATTGTGTTTTAGAAATCTAGATATCACTACAGAAGCACTAATGATCTTGAATTATCCCGAAGATAGTGCTTCTAATGTGACGTCAGCAGGAACTCGATAAAAAATCACCAATATTTTCGTATTCAAAGCCTTTGCTAAAATAATTAATGAAGCACCGAAGAGCACTAATGATTTCGGCATATGAATATTTTGAAGATAGTGCTTCCAGTGTGCCTCTTCAATTGTTAGAACCGTTTCTTTGTTACATTAATTAAAAAAAAATATTATGAACTACAGTCGTACAAAAAAGTCTACATACGGCATTGTTTTAACGAAAAATATATTTATTTGCAGCTGATCTTTATACTTTTTGTTTTAAATTTCTTATATTTTATAAAGAAGGATATTTATAGATAACACTGATAAACAATTTTATTTAAATTTTATTTATTAAACAGTAAAAAAAAATAAAATGTAATAAAACTACTTAAAATTAGTACAAAAAAGTTTACATACGGTTAAGAAAATTTAAGTTATACATTGGCAAACATTGGGCAATATTTGTTTTAATATTTTGTGCAATTACCCTTAGCAGCTTTCACAACGGCTTTCATACGTCTAGGCATGGATTCAATTAAGTTTTTGGTAATATTATCACCAATCTTCTTCCACTCTTCTTCTATCACACTTTTCAACATATTTTTGCTTGTTATGTCGTGCTTTCGAATTCTGCGTTCCATTTCTTCCCATATATTTTTGATGGGATTCATGTCAGGACTTTGGGGTGGCGAATTTAATTGTTTGGGTACATGGTAAAGTAGCCATTCACTCACAACTCTAGCTATATGTTTAGGACCTCGGTCTTGTTGAAATATGTAATCGTTCCCTAGACCTAATTAAGTGACACTTTCTTTCAAATTTTTTCTTAATATGTCCAAGTACACCCACTTATCCATAATTGAGTCTATAAAATGTATTTTTCCTACCCCCGAAGCCGCTACACACCCCCATAATAAAATATTACCAGACCCATGTTTTACTGTAGGGTTAATATTCTCCTTTTCAGAATTTTTTTGCACAAAAAATTGCATTCTTCTTGTTCATTACTCAGAATATGCTGTATTTAAAAAAAAAGTGGCAGATCTTTGTCTTTCTCTGTTGTATCATCATGAATTAAAATTGATGTAGGTACGTACTTGATTCCATTGATTTGAATCAATGAGAGAGCAACGAAATTATCAAGTGGTAGTATTTGATTATTATATACCCCTCCTTTAATTTCAGAAGGCAAAGTATAAACTGACCCTATTTCTACATTGTCTATTAAACCTCGTTTTGACATTAGCCTGTACGAAAACTTATGTTGCATTCGCATTGATAATGTATATGATAGGTTAATCTTGCAACGTACTTCTTGAATTTTAAAATCCCTATGTTTTCCCTCATACCTCATTGATGAAATTAGTATTGGAGGGCCTATTTGTTTTATCACACTCGGATAGTGAAGGAGAAAATGATATTTTGGTTTTAAAGTATCGCCAAATAAATTCATTTACATTTTATGGTGTTCATTTATGAGATTTGTTAATAAGTCAATTGTGTCTTTGGTAAAGGATGTTGAAATTAAAATTTCAGTGATCCCTCTACTATTAAATATGGCTGAACCGGTAGCTTATTCCGAAGCGCTCGCTCTTTTTGTTCAGTGATTATTAGATCAATGTCTCCAGGTGTCTGAAAATAACTCTATATTAAAAAAAAGGTATTTTTAAGGTTTTGTTTTTACTTTTGCATGACAAATGATTGCTTTTTCACATTCAATCGTGGAAAATTTCCAATGACTTTTATCGATAGTTGTTCTTCCTCTAGGTGGGACAAGGTATGATAACACAGTTAGTTGTATTAAAAAAGCAGTAGCTAAAAAATAATAAAATAATTGCTGAAGTTTTTCCATGTACCTACTTAATGTTTAAATACTAGTACCTATACAAGGTAATTTTTTATTACAAGTTAACAACATTATTACAAATTCAAATAATTACCTTCTGGAATATTAGCAGTCTCTAACAATTGCAGCAAATCTCAAGCGTGACTATCTTTTATGTTATTTTTTCGGTTTTCTAAAACCTTCCCAAAAAATATTTCCGAATTTAAGTTTAATTTTAAGGTACATTCAGAATATTTTTTTTCAAAATCCAGATTTATTTAAAATATTAAGTAGTGAACGTATTGTTTATAAAATATTGCTTTATTTTTTTACCAACACATCGCCGCGTAGATCTCTTAAAATGGGCCATTCTTGTAAAAATTCGTGTATGCTTTTTACGCTACAATTTTTTCTTAGTGGATACGTCGAGTTCCACTTTCGAATCACTTCACACCATGGCTCATTTCTGGTTTTAAGAAAAACAACATCTTCTTTCGTACTATTGTCTAAAATAAAACTATAAATAATATTTAAAAAAAAAATAAAAGCAACCATCAGACTTTAATGAACAAAATAATATTGCACTCAAAATAAAAATTAAAATATGATAATTGCAAACATTTTCGTAAAATATCTAATTCGTAATTATTATTTTATAATTATTACGTGTATACTTTTATAATAATTACGTAAATATTCATTCGTAAAACCAACTACTATAATATACCGTAGAGCCTCGATAATCCGGATCAATTGCGACCAGAGCCAATCCGGATTATCAAAAGTCCGGGTTATCGTAAAAAACCAAAAAAGGGCTGTTTGACGCCTTAAACATAATGAAAACTTGCTAAAACCGTTGATAATTCACTTTAGTGGTTAAATAATTGGAGCACATATAAATAAAACCATAATTAATATGAACTTATAAGTATTTTATTTTAATGAAATACTAAATTAAATAAATTTCTTGCTGGGAATTGAATCCGGATAATCGAGGGTCCGGATTTTAGACGTCCGGATTATCGAGGCTCTACTGTATATTACTTATGTAGTTGCGAATAAAAAGTATAAAGAAATACATACCATATAATCATCTATAATAATGTTTTTATTAAAAAGTCCTTCCAAATGTTCCAAAGGCTTCCTCTTCCCCTGAGGTACTACAACGTCACTACAGCTGTGTAGCAAATTTCTGCACTTATCCACTAGTTTACCCTTTGCGAGTACAGACCGTCCAATGTAAGAATTTGCTTTTCTTATTGCCGGAACGTAGTATGTAGCGGCAATTTCATTGGGAAACAAGTGAATAATTTTAGAAGTTATTATATTGTAATCTTCGTGTTTCAGACGCCTACAATTGCGGTATAAAGTTATTTATAAAAATATTGTAGTATAATATTTCTAAGTAGTACTTACTGTTTAACAAAGTAATTAAAAAGATGTTTTATTATTATGTCCGTCAACTGACACCTTTTATTGTTGTTTAAAACTGAATTGACTTCGTAGTACTTTAAAATATTGAGTCCTATGGGGGACGTAGTCAAAAGTGTCCTTAAATCAAATTCGGGAAAATTTGAATGGACAAAAAAATTTTCCACGATCTGAAAAGCATCAGGGTTTGGCTCACCGCTCGGAGTACCGCCAATAAAAGATCTTGTGACTACAAAATAAAAAGTTTTAAGTTTTGCTATTTTGATTACCCACTCACTATTATTTACTGTAATTATTGATGAAGGTGCTGCTTCAGATAATATTATAGAGTCATCATCAGTTTTGGGTATGATATGAGTTGATTCTGTACACTTAAAAAAAAAGTTGCTTATGGAAAATCGTAAAATAAAATGCTTATTAATTTAAATACCTGAGCCTGCGAGGTGCTAGTAGATAATGTCCCTAAGTACTTGGCCAAATTGTTCATAAATTTGACCCGGACACCAATTTTTGGAATAAATTCTCTTAACAAATCCGGCGATTGTAAAGATGATAGAATTTCTAACGTTATTTCATTATCTACATTCAATTAAATAAGATTAATTTAATTAAATTACTGATACATACAGTTCTTCTTCTTCTTCAAGTGCCGTCCCCGCTACGGAGTTTGGCAATCATCATTGCTATTTCTATCTTTGAAACGGCTGTTCTGAACAATTGGGTAGATGTACACTTATACCATTCTCTCAGATTGTGCAGCCAAGATGTCCGCCTCCGGCCAGTACTTTTCTTTCCCTGGATTTTTCCCTGCATGATCACCTGCAGTAGTTGATATTTCTGTCCTCTCATCACGTGGCCCAGGTATTCAAGCTTCCGTCTCTTGATGGTAGTTATAATTTCCCGCTCTTTCTTCATTCTTCGGAGGATCTCCACATTCGTCACCCTATCCGTCCACGACACCCCAAGAATTCTTCGATATACCCACATCTCGAAGGCTTCCATTTTATTAATGCTGTTCTTATTTAAAGTCCACGTCTCCACACCATAGAGAAGTATGGAGAAGACATAGCATCTAACTAGTCGAATTTTAAGTTGTAGGTTTATGTCGTGGCTACAGAAAACGCTCCTCATGCTTATGAATGCTGCCCGGGCCTTTTCAATTCTTATCTCTTGAGTCAAGTCGTTGTTGTTGTTGACATATTGCTGTGATATTTTGTTAAGAGTATGATGTCATTAAGTCATTGATAGAAACACTCATGATCATTAACTCAATATTAGACCATAATGGGTAATAACTTAGTTGTATCTGAGTTTTCCTTGACGGTTAGATTGTTTGACTGCTTTGCCTCACATCCGGAAGATGCAGACGCTATTAAGATCGGAAAGAGATGAGAAAGTTTGTAAGGGACAAAATATTGATATTTGTATGGTTCAATAAAATAATGGAAACAAATTAGATTTACTTTGTTTATTTGTAAATTTAGGATTTTTGCGCAGTAAAGTGACGGTTTGAGTAATGTGCGAATGCGCGAAGAAGAATGATAAGGGAGCGAGGTAAAAATGGATTCCGAAGCCGACCGTCGAAACGAAAAGTCGGGTCGAGAGTATTTTTTGGAAATAAGTTTTGGACTCTCTAGAGATATTGGAGAAAAAAAATGTTAAATTATGAAAAATAGTTTGAGAATTACTTTATTGTTTGTCAAGTCAGTCTTCAGTAACGGAAGGCATAGTTAAAATTTTCGAAGAAAGTAATAATTGGAAGGTGTTAGTAATTGAAGATAATTATATGGAAAGATATTATTTCACTGGTTATTCCTTCCTGGTTTGTTTGGTTCGAGATTAGAAGCCATTTTGGGTCTATGACAACATTCACGATTCAACGCTCCGCACATGACGACGACCGCAACAGAGAATTACGGAAGCACGGCAAACGTCGGTAAGAGTTTTTCTTTTGTGACGCACTTTCTTTCTATTTGGGAAATAGACAAATCGGTTTCGTTAAAAAAATTCGGTTGCGCATAAACTTTGGTGAATTTAATTGCGAATAATATTTTTTTTGTAAAATTTAGTTTGTTTAATTTTGAGAAATTAATATTTTGTCTTCAAAGATTTTTATTATGTTAAATAAATTTCCATTGTTTCGTTTTAATAGCGTATGAGTTTGATTTCAATTATAGCAGTAGTCGATCGAGGAAAGAATAGATACAATTTTTACATTTATTTACGTAGCTTTTATAAGAAAGATCACTGATTTAAGTGAAGTATTTTGAGTGTTTCTTGGAACCTGCCTTTAGCCTGGAGAGAAGGGAAAACTCTACGCTGAATAGCCGAGGCAAGAAAGGGTTGCATTATATCATATTATATCATATTTATATTTATGCACACGATCAATGGGACACCCATTAATGTATATATTCCCGTTCACTCTATGTGTCTTCGAGATAATCATGAATTGCGTCTTCTTGTCGTTTAGTGTCAGCCCGTTCTCTTCGCTAGCTGTTACTACCTTATTTAGAATGTGTTGTAGGTCTTCTATCGTTTCCGCTATTAGGACGGTGTCGTCGGCGTATCTAATATTGTTGATAGGTTTTCCGTTGATTTTTATCCCTATCTCTTCGCCCTCCAGCGCTTTTCTCATGATCTCCTCCGAGTAGATATTAAAAAGTAGGGGTGACAGCACGCATCCCTGTCTAACTCCTCTCTTAACTTGGATCTCGTCGGTCGTGTCGTTTCCCACTCGAATAGTTGCTTTCTGCCCGTAATACAGATTCGATATTATTCTTATATCTTGTGTGTCTAGTTGTTTTGCTCTCAGTATCTCGACAAGTTGGTCGTGTCTGACCTTATCAAAGGCTTTATTGTAGTCAATACAGCAGGCAACTACATCCTGGTTTATATCCAGGCATCTTTGGGCTAGGATATTGAAAGCAAACAATGCTTCTCGGGTTCCATATCCATTCCGAAATCCAAATTGTGTCTCTCCTATGTCTTCTTCCAATTTTTTATATATTCTGTTATGAATAATTTTAAGGAGGATTTTCAGTGTGTGGCTCATGAGGCTGATCATACGGTAATCACCGCATTGTTTTTAACATAACATACAGTTAGGTACTCTATAAAAGTCTGATAAAAATATCCGACGACTGCATACAATAATTATTGCAATATTCCTTAAAAAATATATTAATCATTCAAAAAGAAAACCGCCCAATTATGATCTCATTTAATAATCTATTATTTATAATGGCAACATAAAACAAATATAATTGAAACAATATTACTTAGAGAAAAATATGATCAGGAATTTAAAACATAACCAAGTATTTATATCTCAAAGAATATCCGCACACCTACAAAGTATACACAGAAATGCCTTATGAAAAGTCTTTAATTGCATTTTTATACTTCCCATGTGCTTCCCCTAAGTTAAATTAATATGTATAATAGTATAATCAATTTATAGCAATTTTATGCAGTATTCGGATATTTTTTGAGTAACTGTGGTAAATTCTTAATTACCTTTAAAAATATCTATTAGATCTCCACAATCCCAAAGATTTAATAACGCTTCCATTTCCATTTCCATCACCTTTAAACCTATCACGCTATCACAAGTCACAACTAACTCACTGCACTATACCTTCTGATACCAAAATGACCAAAATGTCAATCCGTTGCACTTTTTTTGCAAACGACATATTTATATAACGACATGTTATATGATTAAACATTTCTATATTTCAGTTGAAAAGCCATATTCTTAAATTACGAATATTTGCTCGATTGAAATATTGGTGTACTTTTAAATAAAATAATACATTAATTAAGTTTGAACATAATATGTAATTTTTAGATTTAATTCAACCACAGTTTAATTCAAATTATTTAGGTTTAAATCAAATATATCTACTATCTAAATGTAAAACAACACAAACTCTTATTTTAAAATGTAGGTGTCTTATATTTAATAATTAATTTACTTGCTCCAAAAATATATATTTAAATTAAGCATCAAATATAAGAATTTCTTCTATTACTGACCAGAATCCGGAACTATTAAAATCAAGATAATAATTTTCGATTGAACAAATATATTGTTATGTCCGGGGGGTGTATGGGACTGTTACACTTTTATTTGATCTTTAATTGAATTTACTTTTTATGTACTAATTACCCCTTGCTAGCTTTTTATTTACTTCACCGGCATGAAATCTCTTTCCCTCAGATAGTAGATTCTTCGATGACTTACCTTTTCCACTTTTACCCTGTGAATGGCTTTATGCCTCTTTTAATTTAAAAATCCCAGAATAAACAGTTATCAATTAACAAAGTTTTTATTATTATACTCATTAACACAAATTTATGATTAAATGAATTTTTCCCAAAGTTTATAAACCTTAACTAAACCTACCCCAAATTGTTTTATTACTGTCGTACTTTTTATTGTTATTTAAACCCACGACACTTTATATAATTACGTATGCGCTTACCGTCAACATTCTTCATACCGTTCGGGACGAACTTCATTCCCAAGCGATTCGATCATTGTGTTATTGTGATCCATCATAACCTTTTCTAATTGTCGATTTTTCTTGTGTATCTCCAAGATTTAATCACTGGACCAAATTGTTTTGTTCATCTGTAGTACCAATTCTTCCAAATTACTCAGGTATGTGTTTGGATTCTAAATTATTTATACCAATTTCTTTATCATCAATATTTCAATTTTTACCAAGCACCAATTTTATACATGCTTTTTTGATTAGGCTGTCTTATGAGCCCTCTCATTTGTATCTTCTTGTTACCAAGGTTATTTTTTATTTCCCTAAATAAAATCAAATACCTGATCTCTTGATTTTTTAATTCATCTCATCTCTCCTCACCGGTGAGTACCACTGCATTTTGATTATAATTCTCATTTTATAATGTCACAAATTATTTTTAAGTATTGTCTGTTTCTAGGTAACTTCAACCGTTAATTTCGATCCCTCGGAACTCGCGATATCGTAGCACAATTTATCGAAGAAATGTAAAACCCCACTTAATTCTAATTAACTTAACATTTTTATAACTCAAATTATTAACTATTAATAACTTTTTTATATATGGATTTTTGAACATGGTTTTAAATTATTATAATTTTATTCTTGGATCTTTTTATTATTAACAACTGATTTTATTATATTGAATTTTGTACGATTCCGTATCATCGAAAAATCTTACACTTCGCAAAAGAGCTTTCATGCGATTATGCGAAATATATAAAACAAAGTAATAAATTTTAACCTGAAGTGGCTCAAAACATCGCAATATGTTCAAAATAAATAAATAAATTCAAATATATATAAATTCTTAAATTAAACATTTGTTTCTATCAGTGTAGTAATTAAAGTAGGCGAAATGCTTATTATTTTTTTTCTTGCGTAATAAACATAATTTTATAAAATTTTCTTAATGTTGTCTATAAATACAATATTTTAAATGTAGGTACTATTAGTAATTTTTTCAAAATAAATCAAAAGTAAAAATGGGTGCAAATGTACTTTTTTATCATTAAAACGTGTCGTATGTAGACTTTTTTGTAATATGTCAAATAAATTCCAACTATAACTATAAATTTCCTTATAGGTATCCACTAACAATTTTAATATTAGTAAACAAGAGTTTTTTGAAAATCTACGTGAATCGTCAGTAAAAAATTTAAAATTGTTAGAAAAAAGATAATCAAATATTAAGCAATGCTTAATATTTAGATTGTTTTTTATTCAGTGGTGCTTTATTTTCCACTTCATATGTACATGGTATATTATTTAGTACCTAACAAAAATTTAATAACTTACAATCATTACTTAGGTATGTCAAATAATAATAATATAGTAATATTGTACTGTAAACAACCGAAGTTAATATTATTCTAATGTAAACATTCTCAATATAAAAGTATACAATCTGTAACATAGATGTCAGTACTTTTTCTTACTCCCAACAAAGTTTTCATGAGTGATCCATAAAATGCGAACCCACAAAACAACGCCACGGTACTAATAAAACAAACAATGGAAAGCTCCCCAAATGTACCAAAATTTTTGCAAATCTGGCGTACCGCAACGCGGTTACTCAAGCCGGATAGATATAAATGAAAAATAAATAACATTAATAAGTGAAGGACATAAAAAGACATTTAATTAATACATAAACAATAACCTATAAAATTTTGATAGATTATTCGAATTTTCGTGTGCTACACACTAAAAAACATGCTTATATTAGTTCTATAGAAAAAATATTTAGGGTGAACCCTTGAAAATAAGCCTTTATCGACTTTTGAAAAGTACGGGAAATTAGCATCGAATATGCCGCACACCCCGGTCAGACGCTATACAATTGAAAGACGTCCCTTGAAAATGCGTAAAATTTTTTCGCTCCGATTTGAATTTTTCTTTAAAATTCGGATAGATGGGGGTGTGGTTAGTGGATATTAGTAATAAATATAATCAAAAAAATGGAAAATAACCCGTGTATGCCGAAAAAGTTAAAAAATTAAATTTTTTCTCCTTCGAATTTTGGGGTGTGCATTCGATAAGGAGGGTAATCCATCGTCAAAACCTACCCTTTCGGGGCGCCGCTCCGCTTTGCACCCCTCTAGGGCGATTTTGACTCTGGTTACTAGGCTAAACATACGAGAAGGCGCCACCCATAAAAAAAACCGGGATAAATGAAACCGGGATGTGAGAGAACCTCGAAATAGCATTAAAAAGTATAGTTGCGGTATGGGGCAGTAAACTATTACGTTTCACCCCCAAAAAATCGCGTAAAAACAAAAACTAACGTCAACAGAATGAGCGACGCGCGGGAATCTCGTTAATTTTACCACTGAATCTCGTTAAATTTGCTAAGTTCAAAATCGATTTATTCAAAAGTTTGGACCCCTTTCACCCAAAATATTTTTACAATTTGCTCTATTAACGGGGACGGTGACCTAACCGTGCTCACCCCAAAAAAATTTAAAATTTTCCTATAGCAAAGAGGAAGGTTTATAGAGTATACTGTAAAATTTTCACTCGAGATGATATACATAAAATTTCGAGAAAAATCAATTTGAAAGTACGTAAATTTAGCGAATTTTTCGTCGATTTTTTTGTATTTCGTACGTTTATAATTTATACGCTACTATTTAATTCTTATAATTAAACTCTTTATTTTCCATGTTGTGCCGAACAGTATGCGAATCTGAAATAAAATTGGGGTTTATAAATTTTTTTTTCTGCTTACTGGATCCTACGGGGGTTCGAAGCATCAACCTTCGCTTTGGTAACGTGAGGAATCTCTAAATACCACTGGACTACCAAGGGTTCATATAACCTGTGAAAGAGTCCCTGACAAGTTTTTACCACAGAAAACTTACAGTAATTTGTAAACGAGTACCTGTAAGGCCCCTGTTAAAACATCTTTATAGCAATCTGTAAATGAGTACTTGTCAGGCCCCTATAATAACAAACTGACAGCGATAGCTAAGTAAACTGTAAACGCCGCCTGCCAGGTATCAGCCAGGTGTGTGCCAGCAAAACATAGATTTCACAGGTAATCGCCAGCAAAAATTGTTACTTGGATTGGGTATCTAGTATGAAGTGCAGGGGTATTTTGTGCAGAGTGAGAAAGTTAGGGTTTATATATGGAATTTTTGTAAAATATAAATACTTGACTTTTCAGTACATAATTTGTTGCAAAACGCTGATTCGTATAAGTATCAATGTGCTCAAACGGTTACAACATGTTTTACAACAAAAAGGGTATCCCAGTAAATGGGATCATGGTATCCCATGTATAAAATTATGAAGTAGGGGTTATTTCCGTTTGTGGTTACATTTCTAAAATTCTTTTAGATGATTTGGTGACCTTAATAATCAATGTATCTGATGGTAAGCTGGCATGGCTATTTTCTTTTTAAATACCGTAAACTGGGGTTACTTTGCGCCAAACGCGTAAAGAGTTAAATTTTATTATACACAGTAATCATAAATATAGACCGCCAAATAACCAACTTTATATTAAAGGTTGTCTATTTGGCCACAAAAATGCACAATGTTGCATTCCCGGTACTTCCCCAAGAAGTCATTATCATGAAGTTAAGTTGTGCAACGAAATTTACGTATTTTATTCCTGCTGAAATTTGGTGTCTGTGGAAATTGTTATTCTGGATTTACAAGTAAGTATTTGCACATTAGATTTGTAGTTATCTGTGGCAATTTTCCACAGAAAATTTGTTTAAATAATTCATTAGGAACAAAAATAATTTTTTTGTCTTAACCTGCAAATTTTGTCACTTTTGGGTTTACTTATAGCTCCGGAGCAAAATAAAAATATACCAAGTACCAAGATCTTCATGCAATCAAGGCGACATTGAATCCGTGTTCATCCAGAGCCTCGAAATTAAAAGATCAGAAGGCACAAAAATACAAAATCGCAGAAAAAGGGTTTGCGATGTAAATTCATCTAAAAATGAAGAGATGCTAGAAGATTCACCTATCACTTCTGGACATGAAAAGATCTTTGATGACAACAAACTCATCTGATGATTGTGATTTTGATGAGTTAGCTGAAGAGCAACGACTAGAATAAGAGTTTTCATGTATTATGTGGAAGGAAAGCCAACCCAAAATAACGATTTTAATGGGGTATTTTGTCGTTTTTTATTACAAAGGAGAGTTATCTTGCGCAAAATGTGGGCTTTTACGACAATAATGTCATGATTAAGGCCATGAAAAAGTCATTAAAATCGTGGAAATGGCCCAAAAAACCCGAAGAAAGGACCTGGGCGCTATAGACAGCATCCTAAACAAATTTCCAAAACGAGGATTCTTTTCAGTTCTGAATTAAATAATATTTTATTTTATTAAGCTAAATAGGTGTTACCCATCTTCTTGCTTTCTTATTTTGATGTTTTTAAGAGGCAAATTTTATTGTTTTTGCTATTTTAATGTAATTTTGATTTTTTGAAATAAGAATGCAAAAAACTTGGTATTTTTTTAAATTTTGTTATATAGAAATGACCGTTGGAGAAATCTCTAACAGGAACAGTTCTTACTTCGCGCTTTGGTTCATATGTTTTTAGGTCGTGCATTACAATGGATTTTATAAACTAGCACAAAGTAACCCCGTCCAATGGTAGACTTTGCTCCACTTTTCACTAAAACAAAATAAAATATGCCCCGCTTGTTTTTGGACTCAATAACACCACAGTATAATTGTCAAAGCTTTGGTACGTTAAAAAGCAATGGGTTAATAAGAGGCCGATAAACATTTCTTGACAAATTCATATCTGGGACAGCTACACTGACGAATGACGAAAGTAATTTTTCATGAGAACACCACGTTCGTTTGTTCGATTTTCAAATTGCTGAAGGTTGAAAAGATTTATATCTATCAAAATGTTATTTTTTTATTTTTCCTAATTGTTTTTCGTTAATTTATACCCGGTATGTTAAAATCCGCGTAGCGGAAACCAGGTTTTCAAAAATTTTGGTACATGAGGTTACGTTTTGTCTGGGTTTACGTACCTACCCATAGTTACGTTCGCTCAAAATCGCTTTATATTAAGGTAACATATAAAGTTGACTTGCATACGCTAAGTACTAGACATCTATTAACACGTTACAAAATTATACATAAATCATTGATTAATTTTTAAATTTGTTTTTATTTAAACTATACCAAGTTGAAATTTATTTTAGGTTTTTCCCTTCGAAAACTAATTAGTTTTGTGCACAATTTTAAACCGTAGGTCAATATTTTTATATTTAGCAAGTACTACTGCAAAATTGAAATTTTACACGTAAATGTTAAACCAGCTTACCTCATATAGAAATTTATCCGATATAATATAGAGTAAAGGTGACCTCCATAGTTTTGGTCACTTTCTTTCTGTTTATAATAAAATCCTAAGGAAACCAACAAATATATTTTAATACGAAATGTTTCCATATCTCAAAGACTGAATAACTAAGATGACTCTCAATGCGTAGATTTAAAAAATATTATTTGTGCGTGGATGTGACTTCATGGGTTGAATAAGTGGGTATAGCATTCTATTGTTTAATAAATGTTAAATATGTGTTTTATCTGCAATATAATTAATAGCAATAATAATTATTATAAGATTTCAATTGTTTTTTATTCAGCTTTATTTTTCACTTGATATAAAATATTTAGTAAAAAAAATTTAATAATATTATCGTTATATTACAAAAGTACACGACGTGTAACATAGATGTCAGTACTTTCTCTTACTCCAAACAAAGTTTTCATAAGGGATCCATAAAATACGAACCCACAAAACCACGATATGGTACTCTATCGGCCAAACAGTTCGTATCACTCTTGTACCAAAATTTTTGTAAATCTGGCGTACCGCAACGCGGTTACCCAAGCCGGATAGATATAAATGAAAAATAAATAACATTAATAAGTGAAGGATATAAAGACATTTAATTAATACATAAACAATAACCTATAAAATTTTGATAGATTAATTCTTCTAAACAACAATTGATCATTTCGAGGTGACGTCACGACAGGTATGCCCCACTGACAAAATGGCCGCGCCCTGTCAAAGTCACGTGACTCAAAATGATTAATAAGAAAATCTGTTCTATAATATTTAAAATTATTAAATGACTAAATGAACACACCGGCCGCAATCACGCTATGGCATGCCACAAGTATTAATTAAATTTTTCCTTCCTATTATCACAGATTAATACTACAGATAGTACAGAATTTTACTCAATTTGAGAGGGTTGCCTATCCTAACAATATTTTTCTGGTTTCTGCTGGTGGGGTACCAGAAGGCAAACTAACGTAAGTACCCGACATAATCAACACCCATTCGCTCCGTTATCAATGACATCACAATTCCATGAAACAGATGAAACAAATGCACAGATTATTCTGTGCATTTTAATTTCTTGAATGTTGAATAATAAGAAATGCTTTTTTACATTCTTTACATTCATCAGAAATGTTAATAAATACAACATAATGTAGCAAAAAAGTTAATATAGAAAAAATGTTTTTTTTTACAAAAACAACTTATAAAAATTACACGCTTTGTAAACATTGTTATAAATTAAAATATTTATTAGATTTTTTTGACGTGAATACGTCTATAAAATCGGTAGCGTGTTTAAAAATTTAATAAAAATGTGTAACGAAAATTGTGTGTGTACGAAAAGTGTAGAAATGATAAATTTCGAATTGTAATTATTCAGCAAAAGCTTGGAACGAAAATGGGTATCATGCGATGACGTATTCACGTTAAACCATACGGCCATGTCCCCGAACATAGCCTACTTTAATTTTTTACTTAGAATTTCTATAAATTTTTTAAAATTTTAAGTTTATCATTATTTAACTCGACTGACACCACTGACACAAACGATAAAAAAAATGTAGCTACTCTTAACAATTTCAGCAAAATTTTCACGGCCACATAATAATTAGCAACGTCGCGTCGCGTCGTATTTAATATGTTAGTAGGTGGCTAAAAACAAATGAAAATTGATACTTTAGATTCTAAAGTAGTTCTTCATTATTAAGGGGTGGCCAACCCGCGGGCCGCATGTGGCCCGCCTTGAACATTTTTGTTCATTTTTTTTTGAACAATGAACAATGCATTTTTGAACATTTTTACATTTTTGAACAATGTACCCGAGTTCCCTTTTCAATTTTGTGCTATTATATTTTAAAAAATTATTATCGTTCCGTATGTGTTTCAAATTTTGAAAAATGGCTCGACTATCAAGGAGCTTGGCCACCCCTGGTATATAACGTTGTACAATATTTAAAAAAAATAGAACTGAAGCAACTGTTAAAAGAAAACATAAAAGCAGAAAATCATCTATTAGAAAGTTCCGAAAAACCATAGAAAATTTAAACCAAGTGCAAGTATCATTTTCCTCTGTAGTAATAAAAAATTCTAATAAGAAATCTGTATTTTAATCAATTTATTGTGCATTAAACCCTATTCACTGATAAATAGCGTAGGTCAAGACACTTTTTCTGTTAATTTTTCTACCTAAATTTTTCTTAGACTTTCATTATTAAGGAATTTCCAAACTGACGACATAAAAACCAAATTAGCAAAAACAGCTTTTAAAAAAATGCTTACACATTTTTATTCGTATGTAGGTAGGTACATAATATCTGTGATAATATATCTACAGGCGCCTACGCGTCTAACTATCGAGCCTCTCTGTCTACCTGAGCTAGCAGCGTGATGTTACACCGACCGTGGTTGGAAGCGAATTGAAAACGAACACAAAACGAAACTAAACAGCCAGCGCCTCTATCATATAAAGTGAATGGCTTCCATACTAAAATCCATTGGCTTCCATTTACCTAAGAAAAGGGACACCCGTTCTCCCATCTATTATCATACCAAGCTTGTCTGTATGGAAATGGTCAGAAAGTGCAGAAACTTCATTCCCAACCGAATGCACGGAATATATTTATTCCCACCCGGTAGTGAACTGTATGCGGGAACGTTTAAACTTCCTGTAACAAATCTCGGACTCACTTTTAATGTTTAAAACTTAGTTGCCAACATAATTTTTAATTTTATGTCCGCCCACATCAATTCAGATAAATTTGTAATAATTGGGATCAACAATAGCCATTAATACTACATTTAACATTATTTTCCAATGTTTCGGGCCATTTAAATTTGGCCTCTATGCAAGGTTAAAAATACTAAATAAACTGTTATCAACTAATTCAATTCGACACTTTTGGATAGATTTTTATTTTGGACCTTGAAAATGGGCCAAATGTAAATGGCTCGAAATGTTGAAAAATATTATTAAAAATATTTCAAGCCCTATTCCCGACAAAAAGTAGAAAATTTTTTTATATGATTCTCCTTGCATCCAATTTAATTTAAGAAATGAAGGATGCAAGGATCGAATCCGAGGATACGACTTGAAAGCAGACGACCAAGACGTTTTGTCTATCTAGGTTTCTTGTTATCATTCAGTTGTGTAATGGAGTAAAACTCAACTTATGTTTTTTTTTAAATTATAAATTACATAAACTAATTATAAAAATAAGTTATTTGCCTGTAATTGTTAACGAAAACGATCCCACTATCAAATATTTAAAGAAATTTTCGAAAAATTAAAAAAATATTGTATTCTAAAGGTAATGGTGAACTACCAATCTTTGCAGTGGGGAGGCGTGGCGCGGCGAAATTTCAAGTGTCAATTACGTCCAAAGGACACCCCATAGACACAAAAAAAAATTATAGACCTAATGAAATTCGATCTACTTTTACCAATTTTAAATTTATCAAAATCGGCTGCCCAGCATGCGGGTGTTCCCCTTGTGAGTTTCACTATTATTACTCTCATAATATCAGCTGACTGAGCTGACGTAAACTAGAACATACAACTTAACCCTAAACCGTCATTAACCGTCATATTAGTTAATGCCACATGTGCTGTAATCCAAGAAGAACAATTCGGCTTCCGTGGGGGGCACTCCACCACCCAACAGATACTGCGAATGACAGAAGAGATTACCGGTGCGTAGAACCGTAAGAACGTCGTAGGGGCGATCTTCTTAGACGTCGCGAAAGCGTTCGACAAGGTGTGGCGCAACGGTCTAATTTTCAAAATGCTACAGGCAGGCGTCCAACCGGGACTTGTAAAACTGGTAGCATCCTACCTGAAAAACAGACGGTTCAGGACAATCGTCGACGGCACAAGATCTCAAGAAAGAGTAGCGAGGCTGGAGTGCCCCAAGGCTCCCTACTTTCTCCTACGCTATTTAGCATCTATGTCAGTGACATCCCGAGAACTGCAAGAACGAAGATCGCGCTATATGCAGACGACACCGCGATCCTTGCCCCCTCCCTTAATCCGGTCATGGCAATCAAATACCTGCAGGAATCGATGGACGGCTTGGAAACATGGTTCCGCACTTGGCGTATCGATGTAAACTCGGACAAAAGTGAGGCAATCATGTTCACCTGGCGTCGACCGAGACTGGACAAGAGAGTTCAAATATTCGATGAAGAGATACCATGGACCAGCTCCGTCAAATACCTTGGTGTGACCCTCGATAGTCGATTAACTTGGGTGAAACACATCGACCAACGATTGACTCTAGCAAGGGGTCTAATGTCTTCATTGGCCTCCCTGATAGGTCGCAAAGGGGCGATGTCGAAAGATCTCAAGGTAAGAGTATACAAGGCGATCATCCTCCCTACCCTTACGTACGCCGCCCCCGCGTGGGCCTTCGCGAGTTAACGTCAGTAAGAGAGGCTACAAACAATTCAGAACACCTGCCTACGCAGGGTACTGGACGCGCCATGGTTTGTCACCAACCGTCAAATCCATCAGGACACAAAGGCGGAACAGGTAAGTAAGATGATATACAAACTAACAGAAAAACTGTACGACCGGAGTCACGACAGCGAAAACCCTCTAGTAAACCAACTAGGGAAATACGAAATCGTCGATTTCCACAGGTTTAAGAGACCGAAAAGCATCTTGGCTCCAAGAAATACAGGATAAACTGGTAGCAAACAATTTCATGCGATAATTATTAGGATAACCACCTTTCTTTCAGCTTCTGGGACAGGTGCATACGTCCCCTCGACGATACTAAGGGTAGGTGTTTTCACCCTGAATTTCTGGGAGCAAGTGCTTTCGCTCCACCCCCCTCGCGATCTTGGATAATAGCGGCATTTTTATTTAGGAGCCCACACTTCGCATCAAGCATGGATCATGGACAACCGGGCCTCACCCGGCGGTCTGAGGATTTTTATTCTTTCTTTCATTTATTCAATTAATATCATGCCTCTCGGGGCATAATGCGACTGGCTTCTACGCCTTTTCAGGGTTTTAACCCATATTACATCTTCAAGGAGAGTTTTTATTCAATTTTTTTTTTGAGCGTTGGAGGAGACAAAGCTGGGCTCCGCCCAGCACGTGCTCCGCTTCGCGGACCATGCTTGCTTGCTTGCCACTATAATATGGTACTCTGTCGGCCCAACAGTTCATATCACTCTTGTACCAAATTTTTTGTAAATCTGGCGAAGCCGGATATATATAAACTAGATGATACCCCGTCCGAGGACGGGCAGCTACCCAAGGTCATATGGCTTTTGGATTGCACTGAGAGCTTTCCTTAATCTTCATTCAACTTAAGTTACCTTGGGTAGCTGCCCGTCCTTCTAGCTGCCCGTCCTCGGACGGGGTATCATCTAGTTTAAAATAAGTAAAAAAATTTTAAATATTGATTAAGTTTAATTTAATTTAAAAAAATATATGTAAGTTTTTTGTTTATTTATTTAATGTTGTTCTCATCTCTTATTATAAAAGGCCAAGTCCTTCCTTCCTTCTGTCTGTCCCACGGAAATACCCGAAGCAAACCGAACCGAACGCATAACGGATAATTTCATAACCAATCGGATAAACGTATCATCGGATCAACGTATCATCGGATCAACGTATCAACGTATTTAAATTTCCTATATAGGTGAAAAATCTCTTATTATAAAAGGCCAAGTCCTTCCTTCCTTCCTTCCTTCTGTCTGTCCCACGGAAATACCCGAAGCAAACCGAACCGAACGCATAACGGATAATTTCATAACCAATCGGATGAACGTATCATCGGATCAACGTATCGCATGGGACCGAGCGTCAGCAGCTTGCCGCGCTTGAGTTTCTTCTAAAGTTTCACGTTGTTGACGTATCGCATGGGACCGAGCGTCAGCAGCTTGCCGCGCTTGAGTTTGTTCCAAAGTTTCACGTTGTCGACGTATCGCATGAGACCGAGCGTTAGCTTGTCGCTGTGATCGAAGCTGTTCTTCTGTGTTATTAGCTCTTGTACGTGCTTTTCTCTCACGATTCAATCGTCGTCGCTTTGCAGCAGGATTTTCAAAATTTTCATTATCCATTATGGAAGTTCACATAATGCTTTTTTGGAAATAGACTTACCTATATAGACAAAATGATACGATGATACGATGATACGTTGATCCGATGATACGATGATACGATGATACGTTGATACGATGATACGTTGATACGTTGATACGATGATACGTTGATCCGATGATACGTTGTGCGTTCGGTTCGGTTTGCTTCGGGTATTTCCGTGGGACGGACAGAAAGAAAGAAAGACTTGGCCTTTTATAATAAGAGATGAAAAATAATTACCATTGCCGTGCCATTAATAAAAGAGCACACAAAGATATGAGGTTCATTAGTAAACAATAACCTATAAAGTTTTGATAGACATTAGGGGTGCGCGATTATGAAATTTCATAATCGATTATCGATTATAAAAAATAATCGATTTTTTTCGATTAATCGATTATTGAAAATAATCGATTATTCATAATCGATTATGAGTTCATAATCGATTATGAACTCATAATCGATTATGAACTCGTAATCGATTATGAACTCATAATCGATTATGAATTCATATTCGATTATGAACTCATAGTCGATTATGAACTCATAGTCGATTATGAACTCATAGTCAATTATGAACTCATAACTATAATAGGTAGGGCTATTAAGGGTTACTAAATTACTATATAATTTATTATTTTGCTAATTGTGTTACGGTGGTGCTGATAAGAAGTGTTGCTAAGCGCCAGTTGATAACATAATTGTCTTTTATTTTAATTTTTCATTTATTTAGGATATACCTAAACAAGTATTTAGAAATACATGTATTTTGTCTAGATTACGAACACTTTTCATTTTTAAACCTGTGGAACGTAACTAATAAGTTTTATAATGTAAATAATAATGAATTTACTACGTCACGAAGAAAGACGGACAACCAGACATAACTTTGTAATATTATGTAGTACCAAAGATAAACATGTCGTGCAATCTCAAAAGTGCAAACCCACAGTAATTCTACCCACTAATTAACGAACTCGATCAAATTATGAATTGGAATTAAATTTTTATTTAAAAAACATTTAAAAATTATTTTGATCTGGAATTGAAAATATTCTAATAAACTTACATTAATTAGTTAATCTACATACATTAATTTAATTTCGAAAATTTTGTAGATCATTTTATTGAGTTTGAATTCTGGAGATTCGTATTACCGTGGGTTCAAATTATTCAGATTGCACCACATAACCTCCAACCAAGTACTACCTGGAAGCATATTATAACGTTGCGATAAAAAAATTTGTAATTGCAGGTTTATTTTCACAATCGATTATTTTCACAATCGATTATTTTCACAATCGATTATTCTCACAATCGATTATTTCTATAATCGATTAATCGATTATTATAAATTATCATAATCGATTATGAAATAATCGATTATTCGAATTACGGTGTCGATTAATCGATTATATGCGCACCCCTAATAGACATTATTCATTTTAGCAACTACTGTAGATTTAATAAGTAGGGTCGAGTATAAATCGATTCGATTAATATTTAAAAGATTTTTAAACTAATAATATTTAAACTAACATCTAAATCAAACTCATGAAAATGTTATCAGGGCATCATAACAAACCATTTAATACCAAAATTGCGACAAGACTACTTACGAGTATCTTTCATCTCTCTTTTTTAGATGTCTTTTATTCGCATTTGTTCCAAGACGTTTCCTCATTTTAGTTACTGCCAAAATGGCCCCCTAATATTTTGTTAAGATTTATTTTCTTACACGTAACGTGTAACTCTTTTCTAAATATTTTACAGATGAATGTTGAAATGGCTTTATAGTATTAAACTATGAAGTCAAAATTCTAGCAAAAGAAAAACTTTTTAAACTTGTCATTTTATAAAAGGATTTGTGACAGAGATGCAAAAATGGCCGTGCACATGTTCAACAAGGATGGCGACAAAAAGTATGTGAAGGAAGTTTCCGCATTATCTATGAAATATAATACATAATACATGTATGTGTAAAAAATAAAATAATTTCAAAGTAGATTTATACAATTTTTTAATTATTCAATTTCCTACAGAAAATTTTATTTTTTTAACAATCTACTACCATCAGTTATTTATTTCAAAAATAGCTTCGGAACCCAGGTGGAAAATAATTAAGTGATGTTAGGAGACCGAGAAAACTGTGAGCACCGGAACAGGTTATCAGAAGTGATGAAGAAGAAAACTAATCACAAATTTTCAATTACGAATAAATGTTTCATGTTGATTATACCGTCAACAACCAACAAGTGCATTGTTAACTCGAATGTCCTATTTAAGTCAGCAGTTACCGTAGGGCCTAAGATAAGAAAGTAAGATGACAGTTCATGCTTCCTCAGGTTCTTTTGTAGAAAGAACCTGAACCTCTTGTAGTTTGACTTTAATTTCATTATCTGAACCAGCGCCGTAGCAAGCTCTTCTGGCTTTTGAGGCAAATTTGATTATATGCGCCCCCCTCCCAAAAGATTCTTATCTTTTTGAAAATTTTAAACTATTATTTATTGGATTTTGTCGAAGTTTAGCGCCCCCATTGCGATCACCCTTGCTACGGCGTTAGCTTAGAGTAATGAAAACAAATGGATGCTTATCAGGAAATCATTTAGGCTCCTGGGACCAGGGGGTCTGGAGGGTATGGAATACCCCTCCCCCACGCACACTTAATTTATTGCGAAAGGAAACCTTTCACGTTTACGTCCTTCGGTATTAAGAAGAATGGTACTGGAATAGTTATGAAAAATATCATCTTCTGCCCCCCCCTCCCGGATTACAAACGAAAATTGCAAAAGATTAAACGAAAAATAATAAATTTTTATGGTTCTCAATAATGGCAAGTGTACCTGGGGGGTATTCCATACCCCCAGACCCCCCGGTCGTGTAATATCGATTTTTATTGTTGGGAACTTCTGAAGATCTTATATAAAATATGCATCGTATGTCAGAATCACCGTTTCCATGGTAACGTAACGAAATAACCCCCCCCCCCCTCCCTATTAAATCCTGAAACCACGTTTTGTTTTGTTCGCCATCGATGGTGAAGTTTAAATGTACGAAATTTTTATTCAGAATAAGAATTATTCAAAACCTATTTTAATTGTTTCTCTGGATTTTCTCTTTATTTCATAAATACTTAAGTAGTACGATGTAAGAAAATTTTATTAATCTGTTTTATAAAGAATTTTGCGAATAAAGAATAAAGCGAGTTATAGACGAAAAACAACTGTAGGGGATTAAAATCCCACTTGCGGAATAGGCCGACAGGGAATTTTAGGTGATGTTGCAAATACAATCGTGGTCAAATTTTCAAATTCAGTCAAATTTGAATATATTCCCCCACCCCAAAAAGATTCTTATCTTTTTGAAAATTTTAAACTATTATTTATTGGGTTTTGTCAAGTTTTAGCGCCCCCATTGCGATGACGCCTGAGGCAAATGCCTCAGTCGCCTCACCCTTTCTACGGCTCTGATCTGAGCTACTGCTCCAAGAGCGTTGTATTTTAAAATATATTTAGTATAGTATATTTAACATTGACATTAGTTATTATTATTTTGATTAAGTTAATATTTTTTCTCAAAAATTTTGCACCCGATTCCTTAAGTCTCGTACCGGCTAACTCTGAATTCCTAAGAGCTAGCACCGGTTGGCTCCAAAATATTAAAGCTAGCACCCCCTAGGTTTGTTCAAAAATCAATATTTATTCACGAGGTAAATTTGAAAAATGTTAACTGCCATTATTTGCGCGCTTGCTTATAATGCTTGATTTTGAGTAAATTTTAAATTTTTTTATAAATGTTGCTATTTTTAAACATTAACAAAATCACTTTGCACGTATATTCAGGTATTCAGCCAAAGTAACGCTGACCCCCCCCCCTAGTTGATATTTGTTCGTCAAACGCTTGCTCCCGATTTCTTAGAGCTAGCACCCCCTAGGTTTGTTCACAAATAAATGTTGATATTTGTTTTTCAATGTTGATGTCTGGACTAGCAATCAGAGGTTGCGACAGATCCAAAAACCGACAGATCCGTAAAAATACGGATTTTGAATTTTAGGGTAAATTTGGAAAAACGGGTGGTTAAAATGAACGATGAACTTCTGCTATTAATCTCTATTTTCTAATTCGTTTGTGGAGCACCGAGGCTTGGCTTCATATCTCCTTCATCTCATGAGCAATGGAGTGGAATTTTTTTGACGGTGGTCAAACTTTGAAATTAAATTTCGGCTAGCGCGCTGAGCTTTATCTCATTGATGTAAAAGTTGGAAGGTTGAGAGGAGGAGGAGGTGGGGGGTTAGGTGTTATTTTGTCATCGTACACTTCAATTGATTTTCTAAATTATCTTTCGCGTTAATCACTCGCGGGGTTATTAGATATTGATGTTTTCAGTGACGTTTTCGCTGATGTTAGCTTCCATCAAAGCCGTTAAGATGGCTGACGTCATTATGGAAATTAATTCCGCGATATTGATTGTGTCGGTTGGTTGTCCAAGATGGTTTTCATTTTGTTCTGGCTGTGGATTGAAATGTCTTGATGTAATGGCATTTTGTCGTCTCGCAATTGATTGATGATCGTGGAAGTTTGCATGATTTCTTGTTTGATTCTCCATTCTTCTCAAAACCGTTAATAACGAAAGACGAGTTACTTCAGGCATATCATGAAAAACAATGAATACGGCGCACAGTGGGGTATTTGGCCTCAAAAGGTGGCATTAAATCAAATACTATTCCAACGGATTTCTAAGTAGGATATTTATTTTCAGGGCTCTTAGTAGTATCTAAAAAATACTTTGCATAATTCTGGTGCATTTATTTATTAAGAAAATGAATTTATTTGAAAAACTTTGAAAAATTAACATCATCAGCAAAAAACACAGAAATAGTTTTTGGAAGATATGTGTAAATAACATGTAAATATACACTTATCCGAAAATACAGGTTGTGATATCACAATACAACAAATATTTAATGGATACGAATTAAAAAATTCAGAAGAGAAGTAGTTAATAATTTTTATATTTATTTTTCAAGTAATAGCGTTAAAAGTAAAAATAAAGCAAACATTTTAAATAATGTCTTGGTCATCTTCTTCGTCATCATCCATCGATCGCATCGTATCTTCATAGTCACTCTCGGAAATCTGTTTGATCATCAATGACTTGGTCAGTAGGGGCTTTTAATAAATGTAATATCTGCTGAGATAAGTATCGAAGGTTTTTTTGGGTAATTCTCTTTTGTTTGTTATAACAGGGTCAGAGGTTAAAAGAAATCTGTTTAGAACGTCTCTGTTTGAACTTTCGCGGCTACATTTTCTCGAGTTATGTTCACGATATCGCTTGAAATCCTTATTGCAAGCTTCATGTGCTTCTTCGCTTAACTGACCTATAGGCAGCAACGCAAATTTAACTATTTCTGGAGTAAACATTCAAAAAAAGGAATCCAACCATGTAAAATTGATAAATAATTTGATAAAAACTATATACAGGGTGACTTAGAAATTTTTGAGTTCTCCAAGTAAAACGCGAAATTAAAAAGAACCTCGCAAAGACTCGCAGCCAAAAAATTTATTTTAAAGTCTCAAGTATCAGTATTATCCGTAAAGAAAAAATAGTAACTTCATCTACCTTCATTCATATTCAAATCTTCTTTTGTTTCTGATAATCTTTTACAAAAATTAATACAATGCATTATATGATTGTAACCATATTTATTTAAAGATCAATTATTACAGACTTTATCTAAGATATTTGAATTTCTTGTTCCATAAGTAAAAGTTACAATTTATAACGATTTCTAGCAAAAATAATCTTTGAAAAGAATGTGTTAACCCCCCCCCCCTCAGCAAATTATTAGCATCTTTTGACGATGTAGTGGAAAGTTGGAACAAGTAATGTTCCTATAAATTCACACAATGGTGCCCAAGATAGTGTAGTTTACAAAAATCATAATAGGGAATATGCATGTAGCATTTGATTTTTGTATTTTATGCCACATTTTGAGGCCAAATACCACACTGTGCGGCGTGTTGTAATTGATAATTCAAGGAAGGGTTAAAGGAAAATAGGCCCTGGTAGAAGAAGAAAATCATGGGTGGAGAATTTGAGACAATGGGCTGAAATGACATCAACAGAAATCTCCAGGGGAGCAGTCAATAAAGTCATGTGGGTCAGGTTAATATGTTAAAAAAATTTTTGAGTTAACATCTTTTTTATTAATATTTAATATAAAATGAAGTGGAATCTACTAAATGGGAAAGTAATGTGTTGTCACATCACATTTTTTTAAGTAAATACGATCCTTAGGATATCATTTGCCATGTAATATGGTTAGATTTTTCTAACAACGACTCATTTCGATGTAATTAAATAAGCAAAGGACATCCTAAGGATCGTATTTATGTAAAAAAAATACTACTAAAATTGTATGTCGGTACCCCATTAATTGCATGTACCTATGTTACGTTTCATTAACTTGGTGAATACAAAAGTAAATACAATTTAAATATAAAACTATTATTGCGTTCAATTTAACATGGAAAAACATTTATCACCTGGATTCTATTTGCTAAACACAAGTAGGTACTATATTACAATGTTTGGGTGCTTATTTAACACAGAAGTCGAACTAAACGTTGAACGGGAAATCCGACTATTTAGAAACACACAAAATAATGTAATTGAGCGCGATTTAATTTGGAAAACTATTGAATTACCTGACGTGCTTTTTCAGACGAGGAAAATCCCCATTAAAGTCTACAAAGCCAAAGTAACGTGCCAATATTTTCTAAATATTCCTCATAATATAACTAATTTTCGCAAAAGTAATAAAAAATTCATAACGAAATATTAAATTGAAAATCAATGCTCCAGTAGATAATTTGATTATAGAAACTAATTAGGCATTTCTTTGTCAATTTAACTTATTTTTGATTAAATTTCTTTCTAAGAAATGGAAACGGTCACAAAAGTAATTTTGTAAACTTGAAGCTCGAATTTATTCGTCTTGGAAGAAAACATTAGCTGACTGTGCAGTTTTAAAGTGGTCAGAACATGAAAATCCTTCGTTATAAACATAAAATATCGCTTAAGCCCAATATAACGATATTACGCCACCAACAAATCTGTTTAAAAAATTACAATTTGCACAAAAATTATTTTACATTTTTCAATCCGAAAAAAAAACGGTTTAATCATCCTGCGCTTTCGATAACAAATTGCAGCTATTATAGCGAAGACGAAAGTTGAATAAGTAACAATGGAAAAGTTTATGTAGAAATTTTTACTTTTTGTGGTGCCGAAAAATTTAATTTAGGATTTTGCTTCGGATAAATGTTTTGGTGTCAGTAATTTACTTGCGATGTAATTATTGATAAGGTAGGTTTAATGTAAGTAGGTGCACGATGAAATCTTGGTTTCCTAATCAACTGCTTTCAAGGGTCGCATTTGAATAATTGTATGAGAGTCATAAGGGTAGTCTCGAAAGATAGTACAACTATTTTTAAACAAAACATCTTTATTAAAATCCTCGTCGACGCAGCCATTTGTTTTTGTGTTATATAAAAGGCACAGGCGAAGTATCTTTTATGAACAAAAAAATCATAAATTTTTATTTAAGCAAGTAAAATAAACTACCCTGCTTGATTTTTTTGTTAAACTTTATTTTACACTTAAAAAGGATTTGTTATTTTTAAAGTATAGCCGTTATAGCAAGGCGCAAATGGCAAGATTGAACGATATTATAAATCAAAGTATATTTTGAATACGGCAGCATGTCCAGATTTTTAAATATAAAAAATTATATTTGCATTTTTATATTTGAGAAGATAAGAATAACATAATCTTCGGGCAACTTTCAGCCGTTTGATTGCTGAAAGGTTTCATTGTATTTCTTAACAATTGATGCAAATATCAATTACCAAGTTTCAATGTTGCAATGCTCGGAAAAGCAGTCAAATTGGCTGGGTTCCAATTTACGATAATCTGAGTTTATTAAATTTTCATTCAAAACAGATTTACATGATTGCTGTAAGTTGTAAAATAAACAAGTGTCAACTAATAAAGTTTGATATAATTAATTGGGAATTCCTTTTTACAGCTATCAATTTTATATGGTGTAGTCTTTTTGGTTTATCATTGCGGTTGAACCAAAAAGCTTTTTGAATAACGAGCATTTTGATAAAGGTGAAACTTTTCGGGACTGTGCCCATTTAAGTGTTAACCGGAAACAATGTATCAGCACTAAACATTCGAACATATTCGATTAAAATTAATGTAGAGCTGTACGAGTTTTCCGCACCATTAGTAAAAGTAGCGCGAAGGTTAAGCGATTTAGTCGTTAACATTTTTTTAATTACACTAGACTGTAAGTTACATTAATTTGTCATTCGGGATTAACTAAAATAATTTCGTTCATCATTTGTAACAGTTGACTTCAATTTATCGGATAACATGGGGACGTCTGTTTCTGGAATGCATTTTGGTATTTCGCATAGCTAAATCATAACGTAATAACTGGTCGTATTACTCGCATACATCATCCCGAAAATTTAGTTAAATAAACCGATTTTTCTCACACACATTGCACTACCATATTTCCGATACACATAAAATATTTTTGCTTAAATGGCGTGCATGAGATATGGACCAAATAGACAGAAGCTTTTATTTTTTTAAACAATCGTTTCATTGTCTTTATAAAGGTAGAAGTTAATGTTGCTGAAAATTGCTATGTTTTGGAAGTTTTCTCAAGTCAACAGATAATAACTTTAAGAAATATCGATTTCTAAGCACGATCGTCGCCAAGCAATACGGTAAGTCTATCCTATTACCGTACTTCAAAACAAAGTTTTCAAATAGGAAACTGTGTGAATGCAGCTTGCAATTTCTCTAGAAAACCTATTAATGGACCTACTACGTAAACTTTCGCAATAAAATTTCTACCACTTCGATACTTTAAATTTGTCATTATAATTACCATAAAGTTAAACAGTAGGTCCCCTATGTGTGCTGTTCGCCAACTCTCATTAAAAACAAGGCATATTTAAAAACTTGTGAACTTCAATGTTGTAAAATAACGATTACAATAATTATTATTTCTACCTATTACGATTAAACGAATTTTCGTAGGTTAAATATTTATATATTTTGAGTTCAAATATATTATGTAGAAAATTATTATTCACCCCGTCAATCAAATACTCAAGTTGCTTTGAAAATTGTTAAGATTTGCAAATTTTAACTTTTGTTTCTGATTAGAATAAGTAATATTCGAATGGAAATGGAAAAGGAAAAACATTAAGTGAAAAAAACGTTTAAATACAAATATATTCACGAATTTAATATGCGTGTGTGTAGATTTTCTTATAACGCTCGCTGCCGTTTGACATTCCGCCTAATTTTCACATTATAGAAAAGAAAACTAAAAGTGGATATTTTAGGGATTTAACATACGTTAACGTCAGTGAGTCTACTTTTGTCCATTTTCATTAATTATTACAAAGAAATAAGACGCCGCTATTATAGTGATCAAAATTCGGTTTATGCGATCAAATTTCTGTTAAAATGCACTGTTTTACATACAATAAAATACCTAATTATTTACAAGCATTTTATTAATTGTAGGCATAAAATTCTACATGAATGTGTCTATAAATAATATTATGTAAAATCTTTACACATTATTGTGTTAGCAAACAAATTACTTAATGTGCATTTCTTCTAGGATTAGATAAAATTTCTTTGCAAGCATTTCGCTTGTTTCAGCTAAGCGTTTAAGTTTTGTATTGTAACTTTATCACAACACTTGAGTTCTATTCGAATATTTTACAATTACCATTTACCAAAAAAAATTGAAATATTAAAAAACTCAATTATCGGCATCGGAATAGGATGGAAAGGGTTTCTCTTGAAAAGTATGAAACAATATCTGTCTCACTATCTCTAATGAGAAGGTAGCTCGGAACAGATAATGTCCACGCAGAAAATAAATTCTACTTTTATTTGCGTGGGGCCCTGATGGTAGGTATAAGCCAGCTCGTTATAGAGGCAGCAAGGCCGTGGGTCGTGTCAAATGAACGCCCCGAAGAAAATCAAGGAAACAGCTTTGCTAACACAACAAAAATTAAATCAGCAATTAGATGTTCGTTGCTGGAAGGCGATGACATAAGCGATGTCGGATGGAAATTGCATTAGCCGACCAGAACCAGTACTGTGGCAAAGACATTACCACCAAGAACCACTCCCCAAAATCAATCAACGGAACGTTCGAGTGGTCATACAAAAAATCCCACAAACGGTGGAACCAATCGAACTTCCAACAATAAAATCAAGTGGAAGCGACCCCGATGAAATGCAACACCCTGTACGTTGGTCGCACATCGCTGCCTTCTTAAAAAAAACATAAAACCAAAAATAAATACACAAAAAATGTTCAACATAGAATTTCAAATTCAAGATTTGAACACATGTCGAACGCGTAGGAATTCCTATGCCAATGCATTTGACCAAACGCTGTACGTTGTTACCTACAGAAAATAATGCACAGTTCAAACTTAATTAAATAAAACATAATAATACTATAAATAATTAATTAGTTCTCCAAATATCAAATTTCAAACATTAGCATTATAATCCACGTCTGCGAACGTCAGATTAGATAACCTTTAATCACGTCGAACAGAAAAGTAAAACCTGCGACTTGACGATTATTTTGGCCAAAAACGTTCTAATAAAAAATGCAAGGCAAAAGAAAAACCTATATAACAAGACAGAAAAAAATACATATCAGCCAAGGGTGAATTAAACAAAAGCGAACTCCAGGTGGACGGAGCAAAATTTGTCCTACTCGATCAATGCATACCACTGTGGAACAATTAAGTAACAAAAAAGGTTACTCACCAATCCAAACGGAAACCAAAACCTTCAAAGATAGCATGGGCAGTAGATCCGACCAAGAAACGTCCGATATGGGGAAAATTCACCATTTTTCAACACAACAACGAAGATATAAGAATATCTTCGTTCCATATCCGCTAATTACGTAACCCAAAAGCCCATGATTATTCCACAGTAGCCACACAAATCGACATTGGTGTGTGAAAAATTCACACCCGCCTTCTTGCTTCAAAAATTGACACCAGAGCGTGTTGCTCGTTCAATGGTTCACCCAAGACTATCTTTTGCGCCGATGGAACCTCTTATCTCCCTTTCCAGTCCCTCTTCCCAGTTCGACCGTTAGATGGAGCGAGAAGTGCCAATAAATAATTATTGGGAACGAATTTAAAGGGCAAAAAATTCGTTACAAGTAATCTAAATTATAAATGAAATGGAAATAGTGGATGGCATAAGAATAAAACAGCTGCAATGGTTCCATCGCGTACAGAAAATGAGGAGGAGAAGATACTCAAACAGACGCTGAACTGAAGTCCAACAGTTGGAGACAGAGATGAGAGAAATAAACCTGGAGGATAATATGTGGACTCACAGAGAAGAATTGAGATTGGGTATCGGAAACCGGCGTAGAACATTTTAAACTGAGTCATTGCAATAACAGTACGGCAAAGTACTTTTATCGCCTACCATTACGGTAAGTTTACATATTTTGCCTGTCAGCATAAACCGTAAGTGTGGTTTACTTCACGGCTATCGCTTGCTATAAATAACTGTAGTCTAGCCCTTATTAAGTCGTCTAGGGAGATAATAATGTTGGATTTGCAATATTTAATTATATTTGATTTTGAATTAACGTGATTAATTAATCTTTAATTAAAATAAATTTCAATTACTACGTTGGTTATTTAAAAGTGAAAGTATTGCGATGTTCTTTGCTCTGCTGTATTGGCAAATCAAAGGGATGAACAAGTTTTAAGATCAAAATTTAAATGAAAGTTAAATTATTAAGAAATCATGGCAAGATGATGTAACGATTGAATCGTTAAAGAAATTAAAATTTATATCATGTTAAAATAATTGTTATTTGTTAGTTATAATTTGTTAGTAAAAAAATTTGTTATTAAAACTAGATTAAATTAGAATTAGTTATGTTAAGCGCACTGAAAAAGGTTTCATGATGACATGTTGTTACAACAGCTTGGTGCGATAAACTAAACGGACAATTATTCGTTTCAATCTAAACATTTAAAGTGCATCGTCGTGTATCCAATTTGCGGTTCGTTCCTAAAAAAACATTATTTAAGTAAAAATCAAGTGTGGAAAATATTGATTGAATTTACCGGCCAATGAAAAACTTTCACCATCAAAAACAAACAGGCGTTGAAATTTCAATGAAATTGGATATCTTTGGTAACGAGTTTGTTTACCTGAACAACGATAAAATTAACCGAAGTAAACGTACGTAAAATTGGTTGTTCCAGAAAATTTTGTAAAAAAATGTGTTAGAAAACCCTAAGTAGGGTTAAGTGAATGTTGATGAGGCTAAAAAAAGGTTAAACTATATGGAAAATATAAAATTTTATAAATACACTCACCAATAAATCAAAATTTGGTATTCACGGCTGAGGAGTAGTTGGATGATTGTGAAAATTAAATGGTTGACCACAGAAAGGTGAATTGGAGCAAGTTGTAGGTGAAAGGTCGGCACAAACACGCTAAAGGAACGAACAAAGATGCAATCGGGAAGTGGGGTAAGAATTCTTTAACTATACAAGTGCGGGAATTTTAAATATTAAAAATCAAAAATTCTTTTTTTATTTACAAACCTTTATTTAAATTTATCATTTTAGTATTAAGAAATTTGTTACATTTAGTATTAAGGCACGTGGGTAAAATTATTCTTTCATCTCTATGACGACAATTTATGCAAAAATTATAAATTTCATTAAAATCAAATTGCCATGATTATATTTTATTTTAATTTAAATCAAATTAATAAACAGTGTGAAAATATGAATCTTGTTCATTCTGAAGATGAGCGAATGCAGTAAAGTAAATTTAACAACAATAAAAGAATTTTTTTTATATCTTTTGAGCTAGCTGAGGTAAAATACTAAATTTCTCCACGTAAGTTATCATTGTGGGATAAGCACTCAGGTAAGGGATAATTACTTATATAATTAAGGTTAGGGGACATTGCATAATTATTTGGTGCCCAACGTGAAGGGCGATTAAGAGGCCGGATAACATTGCAGTATTTTTTATTGTAATCAGCTCTCATTAATCGTAAATAGATACTTCGCGGCTTTTCAAAGACTATGTTTCGAACGAAACTTATCACTCAATCCGAGCTTGTTTGTGGGAATTAACTTCCTAGTCTCTTTTCCTTTGTATATGTGATATTCTGCAAATTTAAAAATAAAATTTAACACCGTGGAATTCTAAGTAGGGTATTCCCCGTATGATGTAATATTTGTACATATTATGGTTTTTCTTACAAGGTTACGACCTTTATGCGGGACTTCCCCAAGTTATTATTTTGGATATTGCAATATTTTAATTATGTCTGTTTTTAATTGTACTTCCACCAAATTTGTATATTTATTGTATTTCTGTTCTTACTGAAAGGGGAATCTATAAAAGTTATTATTTTTGAAAGAAATATAATATGTAGATAATGTAAATAATAATTATAGGTACTACGCAACCATAAAATTTTTACAAGGTAATACAGGTATTAGTGTAATAATTAACCTTTAAGTGCTCGCGTGGCGACTATGAGGCGCCACGGGTACTTTGAATGGCATGGGGATTCCCCTAGTCAGTTACACGTATTCTTATGGGTAAATTTTCGAACTTCAAATTCGATTTTGCTAGGACAGTCTTACGTTTTGCTGTTTACATATCAGTGTTTATGTGCTGTGAAAGTGTTCACATCAAAAAATTAGCATGGCGTGGTCAAGAAAACGTCCTCTAACTACAGATGAACTTGAGGGTGACGAAGAAGTTGACATGGGCGATTTAGATTTTGATTCTTCCAAAAGTGAAATTGATTCGGATAATGAAAGTATTGATATCCACGACAGCGATTCAGTAATTGAGACTGACGATGAATGTGATGAAAGTGAAAATAAAGACACTTTTTTGCATAATGCCTTTTTTTATTTAATAATAAACTATTTAAAAACGATATAAACATATTTTTTATTATTAACATAGATGGATAAAAGTTTGTCTTAACTAAAAAAAAATTGGAAGCAAACTATTTACTTAAAAAATAATGAAAAGAAAATGGTGGCGCCTGATAAGCGCTACGCGAGCACTAAAAGGTTAACAAACAAAATTTATCAGAAATAATAATAATTAATGATGGGCTCTCTCCTTTGCTTTAGTAACGCCCTGTACAAATAACCCATAAACCAGCTGTTTAAAGAACAATCAAAAGTGAGGTTAAAAACGACATTTTTTTAAAAATTTTTATAAAAGTTCTATTTCAACTTGTTATTCACAGTATGTAGTACGCTTCGAATATTATTAATAGTAGATTATATGTATTAAAATCAATTCTTGTGGAGCTGATTAAAAATTACAAAAAAAAAGAAGTTTTTTGATTACAGAGTATTATCACGTATTATATAGTACAAAAGTTATAAAATAATTTACAATTTCATGAAAAATTAATTTTCTACAGGAATTTCCTCATTTCTCGCAGTGAGTAATTTTTTTTTATGTCAAAATTTTGAAACTTCCAATGTTGCTTATTTTGATTGTGCTATGCTTAACGTCCAATTAAAATTTTCTTACAAGTAAAATGAAATTTCTTAAATGGTTTTTCAAGCTAAAATCTAAGACTTAAAGATCTGAACAAACTGACTTGCTTTAATTCTAAAAAACTAATTTTTTTGGCTGTATCTTTTATAATTTCAAAAACGCATAAACAGAACTATCCTTAAATTTATTCTATTCCAAATTATATTAAGCTTATGCTAAAACCTTCCAAAGTAACTTTTTTTCATCGTATTGGTTTAATGAAATTTTTTACAACAAGAAGTGCTTTTAATTTTTAAAATTTATTCCAATAGCTCTCATTTATATAACTCTAATACGTACTATAACTTTTTATTATACTTTATGTCATAATCTCATATTTTGCTCGAAAATGTAAACAAAATTTTGAAATTTTCACTTCATTTGTTTTGTGATTCGACTTTTTCAATTCTACTAACGGTTTTCACTATTTTGAAAATATAACCTTACATCTTGAAAAAAAAAGTAGGGAAAAATAGATTTTCCACCGGAATTTCCCACAGTTTCCCAAATCAAAAATGGAAATTTATCATTTTTAAATTTTGCACCAGTAGTGGATCCTACACCAAAAAATATAACTTTTGTTAATAAATTCCTTTCATATTGTCAAGGCGTATAGCTAATCTCTCTTAACCGTTACTTAAATATTTTTGAATTTTCAGAGCATTTTTGTTTTGTGTTTCGACTTTTACAATTTTAAGAATGGTTTTCACTACTATTTGAAAAATAACGACATATTGCAAAAAAAGGAGTAGGGAAAAATTGATTTTGTACTGGAATTTCCCACAATTTTCAAAATCAAAAATGAAAATTTGAAATTTGTGAAAATTTTTCCGCCGGTTCTGATTCATGTTATACGAATGCAATAACTTTTAGTTGCAATTTTTTTCATATCGACATGTCTTAATGGCATTTTGCTCGAAAATGTAAACAACAAAATTTTGAAATTTTCACTTCATTTGTTTTGTGATTCGACTTTGACAATTTTACTAACGGTTTTCACTATTTTGAAAATATAACCATACATCTTGCAAAAAAAAGTAGGGAAAAATAGATTTTCCACCGGAATTTCCCACAGTTTCCCAAATCAAAAATGGAAATTTATCATTTTTAAATTTTGCACCAGTAGTGGAGCCTACACCAAAAAATATAACTTTTGTTAATAAAATCCTTTCATATTGTCAAGGCGTATAGCCAATCTCTCTTAACCGTAACCTAAAATATTTTTGAATTTTCAGAGCATTTTTGTTTTGTTTTTCGAATTTTACAATTTTAAGAATGGATTTCACTACTATTTGAAAAATAACGACATATTGCAAAAAAAGGAGTAGGGAAAAATTGATTTTGTACTGGAATTTCCCACAATTTTCAAAATCAAAAATGGAAATTTGAAATCTGTGAAAATTTTTCCGCCGGTTCTGATTCATGTTATACGAATGCAATAACTTTTAGTAGCAATTTTTTTCATATCGACATGTCTTAATGGCATTTTGCTCGAAAATGTAAACAACAAAATTTTGAAATTTTCACTTCATTTGTTTTGTGATTCGACTTTGACAATTTTACTAACGGTTTTCACTATTTTGAAAATATAACCATACATCTTGCAAAAAAAAGTAGGGAAAAATAGATTTTCCACCGGAATTTCCCACAGTTTCCCAAATCAAAAATGGAAATTTTTCATTTTTAAAATTTGCACCAGTAGTGGATCCTACACCACAAAATATAACTTTTGTTAATAAAATCCTTTCATATTGTCAAGGCGTATAGCTAATCTCTCTTAACCGTAACATAAAATATTTTTGAATTTTCAGAGCATTTTTGTTTTGTATTTCGACTTTTACAATTTTAAGAATGGTTTTCACTACTATTTGAAAAATAACGACATATTGCAAAAAGGAGTAGGAAAAAATTGATTTTCTACCGGAATTTCCCACCATTTTCAAAATCAAAAATGGAAATTTGAAATTTGTGAAAATTTTTCCGCCGGTTCTGATTCATGTTATACGAATGCAATAACTTTTTGTAGCAATTTTTTCATATCGACATGTCTTAATGGCATTTTGCTCGAAAATGTAAACAACAAAATTTTGAAATTTTCTCTGCATTCGTTTTGTGATTCGACTTTTACAATTTTACTAACGGTTTTCACTATTTTGAAAATGTAACCATACATCTTGCAAAAAAAAGTAGGGAAAAATAGATTTTCCACCGGAATTTCCCACAGTTTCCCAAATCAAAAATGGAAATTTATCATTTTTAAATTTTGCACCAGTAGTGGATCCTACACCAAAAAATATAACTTTTGTTAATAAAATCCTTTCATATTGTCAAGGCGTATAGCTAATCTCTCTTAACCGTAACATAAAATATTTTTGAATTTTCAGAGCATTTTTGTTTTGTATTTCGACTTTTACAATTTTAAGAATGGTTTTCACTACTATTTGAAAAATAACGACATATTGCAAAAAGGAGTAGGAAAAAATTGATTTTCTACCGGAATTTCCCACCATTTTCAAAATCAAAAATGGAAATTTGAAATTTGTGAAAATTTTTCCGCCGGTTCTGATTCATGTTATACGAATGCAATAACTTTTAGTTGCAATTTTTTTCATATCGACATGTCTTAATGGCATTTTGCTCGAAAATGTAAACAACAAAATTTTGAAATTTTCACTTCATTTGTTTTGTGATTCGACTTTGACAATTTTACTAACGGTTTTCACTATTTTGAAAATATAACCATACATCTTGCAAAAAAAAGTAGGGAAAAATAGATTTTCCACCGGAATTTCCCACAGTTTCCCAAATCAAAAATGGAAATTTATCATTTTTAAATTTTGCACCAGTAGTGGAGCCTACACCAAAAAATATAACTTTTGTTAATAAAATCCTTTCATATTGTCAAGGCGTATAGCCAATCTCTCTTAACCGTAACCTAAAATATTTTTGAATTTTCAGAGCATTTTTGTTTTGTTTTTCGAATTTTACAATTTTAAGAATGGATTTCACTACTATTTGAAAAATAACGACATATTGCAAAAAAAGGAGTAGGGAAAAATTGATTTTGTACTGGAATTTCCCACAATTTTCAAAATCAAAAATGGAAATTTGAAATCTGTGAAAATTTTTCCGCCGGTTCTGATTCATGTTATACGAATGCAATAACTTTTAGTAGCAATTTTTTTCATATCGACATGTCTTAATGGCATTTTGCTCGAAAATGTAAACAACAAAATTTTGAAATTTTCACTTCATTTGTTTTGTGATTCGACTTTGACAATTTTACTAACGGTTTTCACTATTTTGAAAATATAACCATACATCTTGCAAAAAAAAGTAGGGAAAAATAGATTTTCCACCGGAATTTCCCACAGTTTCCCAAATCAAAAATGGAAATTTTTCATTTTTAAAATTTGCACCAGTAGTGGATCCTACACCACAAAATATAACTTTTGTTAATAAAATCCTTTCATATTGTCAAGGCGTATAGCTAATCTCTCTTAACCGTAACATAAAATATTTTTGAATTTTCAGAGCATTTTTGTTTTGTATTTCGACTTTTACAATTTTAAGAATGGTTTTCACTACTATTTGAAAAATAACGACATATTGCAAAAAGGAGTAGGAAAAAATTGATTTTCTACCGGAATTTCCCACCATTTTCAAAATCAAAAATGGAAATTTGAAATTTGTGAAAATTTTTCCGCCGGTTCTGATTCATGTTATACGAATGCAATAACTTTTTGTAGCAATTTTTTCATATCGACATGTCTTAATGGCATTTTGCTCGAAAATGTAAACAACAAAATTTTGAAATTTTCTCTGCATTCGTTTTGTGATTCGACTTTTACAATTTTACTAACGGTTTTCACTATTTTGAAAATGTAACCATACATCTTGCAAAAAAAAGTAGGGAAAAATAGATTTTCCACCGGAATTTCCCACAGTTTCCCAAATCAAAAATGGAAATTTATCATTTTTAAATTTTGCACCAGTAGTGGATCCTACACCAAAAAATATAACTTTTGTTAATAAAATCCTTTCATATTGTCAAGGCGTATAGCTAATCTCTCTTAACCGTAACATAAAATATTTTTGAATTTTCAGAGCATTTTTGTTTTGTATTTCGACTTTTACAATTTTAAGAATGGTTTTCACTACTATTTGAAAAATAACGACATATTGCAAAAAGGAGTAGGAAAAAATTGATTTTCTACCGGAATTTCCCACCATTTTCAAAATCAAAAATGGAAATTTGAAATTTGTGAAAATTTTTCCGCCGGTTCTGATTCATGTTATACGAATGCAATAACTTTTTGTAGCAATTTTTTTCATATCGACATGTCTTAATGGCATTTTGCTCGAAAATGTAAACAACAAAATTTTGAAATTTTCTCTGCATTCGTTTTGTGGTTCGACTTTTACAATTTTACTAACGGTTTTCACTATTTTGAAAATGTAACCATACATCTTGCAAAAAAAAGTAGGGAAAAATAGATTTTCCACCGGAATTTCCCACAGTTTCCCAAATCAAAAATGGAAATTTATCATTTTTAAATTTTGCACCAGTAGTGGATCCTACACCAAAAAATATAACTTTTGTTAATAAAATCCTTTCATATTGTCAAGGCGTATAGCTAATCTCTCTTAACCGTAACATAAAATGTTTTTGAATTTTCAGAGCATTTTTGTTTTGTATTTCGACTTTTACAATTTTAAGAATGGTTTTCACTACTATTTGAAAAATAACGACATATTGCAAAAAGGAGTAGGAAAAAATTGATTTTCTACCGGAATTTCCCACCATTTTCAAAATCAAAAATGGAAATTTGAAATTTGTGAAAATTTTTCCGCCGGTTCTGATTCATGTTATACGAATGCAATAACTTTTTGTAGCAATTTTTTTCATATCGACATGTCTTAATGGCATTTTGCTCGAAAATGTAAACAACAAAATTTTGAAATTTTCTCTGCATTCGTTTTGTGATTCGACTTTTACAATTTTACTAACGGTTTTCACTATTTTGAAAATGTAACCATACATCTTGCAAAAAAAAGTAGGGAAAAATAGATTTTCCACCGGAATTTCCCACAGTTTCCCAAATCAAAAATGGAAATTTATCATTTTTAAATTTTGCACCAGTAGTGGATCCTACACCAAAAAATATAACTTTTGTTAATAAAATCCTTTCATATTGTCAAGGCGTATAGCTAATCTCTCTTAACCGTAACATAAAATGTTTTTGAATTTTCAGAGCATTTTTGTTTTGTATTTCGACTTTTACAATTTTAAGAATGGTTTTCACTACTATTTGAAAAATAACGACATATTGCAAAAAGGAGTAGGAAAAAATTGATTTTCTACCGGAATTTCCCACCATTTTCAAAATCAAAAATGGAAATTTGAAATTTGTGAAAATTTTTCCGCCGGTTCTGATTCATGTTATACGAATGCAATAACTTTTTGTAGCAATTTTTTTCATATCGACATGTCTTAATGGCATTTTGCTCGAAAATGTAAACAACAAAATTTTGAAATTTTCTCTGCATTCGTTTTGTGATTCGACTTTTACAATTTTACTAACGGTTTTCACTATTTTGAAAATGTAACCATACATCTTGCAAAAAAAAGTAGGGAAAAATAGATTTTCCACCGGAATTTCCCACAGTTTCCCAAATCAAAAATGGAAATTTATCATTTTTAAATTTTGCACCAGTAGTGGATCCTACACCAAAAAATATAACTTTTGTTAATAAAATCCTTTCATATTGTCAAGGCGTATAGCTAATCTCTCTTAACCGTAACATAAAATGTTTTTGAATTTTCAGAGCATTTTTGTTTTGTATTTCGACTTTTACAATTTTAAGAATGGTTTTCACTACTATTTGAAAAATAACGACATATTGCAAAAAGGAGTAGGAAAAAATTGATTTTCTACCGGAATTTCCCACCATTTTCAAAATCAAAAATGGAAATTTGAAATTTGTGAAAATTTTTCCGCCGGTTCTGATTCATGTTATACGAATGCAATTACTTTTTGTAGCAATTTTTTTCATATCGACATGTCTTAATGGCATTTTGCTCGAAAATGTAAACAACAAAATTTTGAAATTTTCTCTGCATTCGTTTTGTGATTCGACTTTTACAATTTTACTAACGGTTTTCACTATTTTGAAAATGTAACCATACATCTTGCAAAAAAAAGTAGGGAAAAATAGATTTTCCACCGGAATTTCCCACAGTTTCCCAAATCAAAAATGGAAATTTATCATTTTTAAATTTTGCACCAGTAGTGGATCCTACACCAAAAAATATAACTTTTGTTAATAAAATCCTTTCATATTGTCAAGGCGTATAGCTAATCTCTCTTAACCGTAACATAAAATGTTTTTGAATTTTCAGAGCATTTTTGTTTTGTATTTCGACTTTTACAATTTTAAGAATGGTTTTCACTACTATTTGAAAAATAACGACATATTGCAAAAAGGAGTAGGAAAAAATTGATTTTCTACCGGAATTTCCCACCATTTTCAAAATCAAAAATGGAAATTTGAAATTTGTGAAAATTTTTCCGCCGGTTCTGATTCATGTTATACGAATGCAATAACTTTTTGTAGCAATTTTTTTCATATCGACATGTCTTAATGGCATTTTGCTCGAAAATGTAAACAACAAAATTTTGAAATTTTCTCTGCATTCGTTTTGTGATTCGACTTTTACAATTTTACTAACGGTTTTCACTATTTTGAAAATGTAACCATACATCTTGCAAAAAAAAGTAGGGAAAAATAGATTTTCCACCGGAATTTCCCACAGTTTCCCAAATCAAAAATGGAAATTTATCATTTTTAAATTTTGCACCAGTAGTGGATCCTACACCAAAAAATATAACTTTTGTTAATAAAATCCTTTCATATTGTCAAGGCGTATAGCTAATCTCTCTTAACCGTAACATAAAATGTTTTTGAATTTTCAGAGCATTTTTGTTTTGTATTTCGACTTTTACAATTTTAAGAATGGTTTTCACTACTATTTGAAAAATAACGACATATTGCAAAAAGGAGTAGGAAAAAATTGATTTTCTACCGGAATTTCCCACCATTTTCAAAATCAAAAATGGAAATTTGAAATTTGTGAAAATTTTTCCGCCGGTTCTGATTCATGTTATACGAATGCAATAACTTTTTGTAGCAATTTTTTTCATATCGACATGTCTTAATGGCATTTTGCTCGAAAATGTAAACAACAAAATTTTGAAATTTTCTCTGCATTCGTTTTGTGATTCGACTTTTACAATTTTACTAACGGTTTTCACTATTTTGAAAATGTAACCATACATCTTGCAAAAAAAAGTAGGGAAAAATAGATTTTCCACCGGAATTTCCCACAGTTTCCCAAATCAAAAATGGAAATTTATCATTTTTAAATTTTGCACCAGTAGTGGATCCTACACCAAAAAATATAACTTTTGTTAATAAAATCCTTTCATATTGTCAAGGCGTATAGCTAATCTCTCTTAACCGTAACATAAAATATTTTTGAATTTTCAGAGCATTTTTGTTTTGTATTTCGACTTTTACAATTTTAAGAATGGTTTTCACTACTATTTGAAAAATAACGACATATTGCAAAAAGGAGTAGGAAAAAATTGATTTTCTACCGGAATTTCCCACCATTTTCAAAATCAAAAATGGAAATTTGAAATTTGTGAAAATTTTTCCGCCGGTTCTGATTCATGTTATACGAATGCAATAACTTTTTGTAGCAATTTTTTTCATATCGACATGTCTTAATGGCATTTTGCTCGAAAATGTAAACAACAAAATTTTGAAATTTTCTCTGCATTCGTTTTGTGATTCGACTTTTACAATTTTACTAACGGTTTTCACTATTTTGAAAATGTAACCATACATCTTGCAAAAAAAAGTAGGGAAAAATAGATTTTCCACCGGAATTTCCCACAGTTTCCCAAATCAAAAATGGAAATTTATCATTTTTAAATTTTGCACCAGTAGTGGATCCTACACCAAAAAATATAACTTTTGTTAATAAAATCCTTTCATATTGTCAAGGCGTATAGCTAATCTCTCTTAACCGTAACATAAAATGTTTTTGAATTTTCAGAGCATTTTTGTTTTGTATTTCGACTTTTACAATTTTAAGAATGGTTTTCACTACTATTTGAAAAATAACGACATATTGCAAAAAGGAGTAGGAAAAAATTGATTTTCTACCGGAATTTCCCACCATTTTCAAAATCAAAAATGGAAATTTGAAATTTGTGAAAATTTTTCCGCCGGTTCTGATTCATGTTATACGAATGCAATAACTTTTAGTTGCAATTTTTTTCATATCGACATGTCTTAATGGCATTTTGCTCGAAAATGTAAACAACAAAATTTTGAAATTTTCACTTCATTTGTTTTGTGATTCGACTTTGACAATTTTACTAACGGTTTTCACTATTTTGAAAATATAACCATACATCTTGCAAAAAAAAGTAGGGAAAAATAGATTTTCCACCGGAATTTCCCACAGTTTCCCAAATCAAAAATGGAAATTTATCATTTTTAAATTTTGCACCAGTAGTGGAGCCTACACCAAAAAATATAACTTTTGTTAATAAAATCCTTTCATATTGTCAAGGCGTATAGCTAATCTCTCTTAACCGTAACCTAAAATATTTTTGAATTTTCAGAGCATTTTTGTTTTGTTTTTCGAATTTTACAATTTTAAGAATGGATTTCACTACTATTTGAAAAATAACGACATATTGCAAAAAAAGGAGTAGGGAAAAATTGATTTTGTACTGGAATTTCCCACAATTTTCAAAATCAAAAATGGAAATTTGAAATCTGTGAAAATTTTTCCGCCGGTTCTGATTCATGTTATACGAATGCAATAACTTTTAGTAGCAATTTTTTTCATATCGACATGTCTTAATGGCATTTTGCTCGAAAATGTAAACAACAAAATTTTGAAATTTTCACTTCATTTGTTTTGTGATTCGACTTTGACAATTTTACTAACGGTTTTCACTATTTTGAAAATATAACCATACATCTTGCAAAAAAAAGTAGGGAAAAATAGATTTTCCACCGGAATTTCCCACAGTTTCCCAAATCAAAAATGGAAATTTTTCATTTTTAAAATTTGCACCAGTAGTGGATCCTACACCACAAAATATAACTTTTGTTAATAAAATCCTTTCATATTGTCAAGGCGTATAGCTAATCTCTCTTAACCGTAACATAAAATATTTTTGAATTTTCAGAGCATTTTTGTTTTGTATTTCGACTTTTACAATTTTAAGAATGGTTTTCACTACTATTTGAAAAATAACGACATATTGCAAAAAGGAGTAGGAAAAAATTGATTTTATACCGGAATTTCCCACCATTTTCAAAATCAAAAATGGAAATTTGAAATTTGTGAAAATTTTTCCGCCGGTTCTGATTCATGTTATACGAATGCAATAACTTTTTGTAGCAATTTTTTCATATCGACATGTCTTAATGGCATTTTGCTCGAAAATGTAAACAACAAAATTTTGAAATTTTCTCTGCATTCGTTTTGTGATTCGACTTTTACAATTTTACTAACGGTTTTCACTATTTTGAAAATGTAACCATACATCTTGCAAAAAAAAGTAGGGAAAAATAGATTTTCCACCGGAATTTCCCACAGTTTCCCAAATCAAAAATGGAAATTTATCATTTTTAAATTTTGCACCAGTAGTGGATCCTACACCAAAAAATATAACTTTTGTTAATAAAATCCTTTCATATTGTCAAGGCGTATAGCTAATCTCTCTTAACCGTAACATAAAATATTTTTGAATTTTCAGAGCATTTTTGTTTTGTATTTCGACTTTTACAATTTTAAGAATGGTTTTCACTACTATTTGAAAAATAACGACATATTGCAAAAAGGAGTAGGAAAAAATTGATTTTCTACCGGAATTTCCCACCATTTTCAAAATCAAAAATGGAAATTTGAAATTTGTGAAAATTTTTCCGCCGGTTCTGATTCATGTTATACGAATGCAATAACTTTTTGTAGCAATTTTTTTCATATCGACATGTCTTAATGGCATTTTGCTCGAAAATGTAAACAACAAAATTTTGAAATTTTCTCTGCATTCGTTTTGTGATTCGACTTTTACAATTTTACTAACGGTTTTCACTATTTTGAAAATGTAACCATACATCTTGCAAAAAAAAGTAGGGAAAAATAGATTTTCCACCGGAATTTCCCACAGTTTCCCAAATCAAAAATGGAAATTTATCATTTTTAAATTTTGCACCAGTAGTGGATCCTACACCAAAAAATATAACTTTCGTTAATAAAATCCTTTCATATTGTCAAGGCGTATAGCTAATCTCTCTTAACCGTAACATAAAATATTTTTGAATTTTCAGAGCATTTTTGTTTTGTATTTCGACTTTTACAATTTTAAGAATGGTTTTCACTACTATTTGAAAAATAACGACATATTGCAAAAAGGAGTAGGAAAAAATTGATTTTCTACCGGAATTTCCCACCATTTTCAAAATCAAAAATGGAAATTTGAAATTTGTGAAAATTTTTCCGCCGGTTCTGATTCATGTTATACGAATGCAATAACTTTTAGTTGCAATTTTTTTCATATCGACATGTCTTAATGGCATTTTGCTCGAAAATGTAAACAACAAAATTTTGAAATTTTCACTTCATTTGTTTTGTGATTCGACTTTGACAATTTTACTAACGGTTTTCACTATTTTGAAAATATATCCATACATCTTGCAAAAAAAAGTAGGGAAAAATAGATTTTCCACCGGAATTTCCCACAGTTTCCCAAATCAAAAATGGAAATTTATCATTTTTAAATTTTGCACCAGTAGTGGAGCCTACACCAAAAAATATAACTTTTGTTAATAAAATCCTTTCATATTGTCAAGGCGTATAGCTAATCTCTCTTAACCGTAACCTAAAATATTTTTGAATTTTCAGAGCATTTTTGTTTTGTTTTTCGAATTTTACAATTTTAAGAATGGATTTCACTACTATTTGAAAAATAACGACATATTGCAAAAAAAGGAGTAGGGAAAAATTGATTTTGTACTGGAATTTCCCACAATTTTCAAAATCAAAAATGGAAATTTGAAATCTGTGAAAATTTTTCCGCCGGTTCTGATTCATGTTATACGAATGCAATAACTTTTAGTAGCAATTTTTTTCATATCGACATGTCTTAATGGCATTTTGCTCGAAAATGTAAACAACAAAATTTTGAAATTTTCACTTCATTTGTTTTGTGATTCGACTTTGACAATTTTACTAACGGTTTTCACTATTTTGAAAATATAACCATACATCTTGCAAAAAAAAGTAGGGAAAAATAGATTTTCCACCGGAATTTCCCACAGTTTCCCAAATCAAAAATGGAAATTTTTCATTTTTAAAATTTGCACCAGTAGTGGATCCTACACCACAAAATATAACTTTTGTTAATAAAATCCTTTCATATTGTCAAGGCGTATAGCTAATCTCTCTTAACCGTAACATAAAATATTTTTGAATTTTCAGAGCATTTTTGTTTTGTATTTCGACTTTTACAATTTTAAGAATGGTTTTCACTACTATTTGAAAAATAACGACATATTGCAAAAAGGAGTAGGAAAAAATTGATTTTCTACCGGAATTTCCCACCATTTTCAAAATCAAAAATGGAAATTTGAAATTTGTGAAAATTTTTCCGCCGGTTCTGATTCATGTTATACGAATGCAATAACTTTTTGTAGCAATTTTTTCATATCGACATGTCTTAATGGCATTTTGCTCGAAAATGTAAACAACAAAATTTTGAAATTTTCTCTGCATTCGTTTTGTGATTCGACTTTTACAATTTTACTAACGGTTTTCACTATTTTGAAAATGTAACCATACATCTTGCAAAAAAAAGTAGGGAAAAATAGATTTTCCACCGGAATTTCCCACAGTTTCCCAAATCAAAAATGGAAATTTATCATTTTTAAATTTTGCACCAGTAGTGGATCCTACACCAAAAAATATAACTTTTGTTAATAAAATCCTTTCATATTGTCAAGGCGTATAGCTAATCTCTCTTAACCGTAACATAAAATATTTTTGAATTTTCAGAGCATTTTTGTTTTGTATTTCGACTTTTACAATTTTAAGAATGGTTTTCACTACTATTTGAAAAATAACGACATATTGCAAAAAGGAGTAGGAAAAAATTGATTTTCTACCGGAATTTCCCACCATTTTCAAAATCAAAAATGGAAATTTGAAATTTGTGAAAATTTTTCCGCCGGTTCTGATTCATGTTATACGAATGCAATAACTTTTAGTTGCAATTTTTTTCATATCGACATGTCTTAATGGCATTTTGCTCGAAAATGTAAACAACAAAATTTTGAAATTTTCACTTCATTTGTTTTGTGATTCGACTTTGACAATTTTACTAACGGTTTTCACTATTTTGAAAATATATCCATACATCTTGCAAAAAAAAGTAGGGAAAAATAGATTTTCCACCGGAATTTCCCACAGTTTCCCAAATCAAAAATGGAAATTTATCATTTTTAAATTTTGCACCAGTAGTGGATCCTACACCAAAAAATATAACTTTTGTTAATAAAATCCTTTCATATTGTCAAGGCGTATAGCTAATCTCTCTTAACCGTAACATAAAATATTTTTGAATTTTCAGAGCATTTTTGTTTTGTATTTCGACTTTTACAATTTTAAGAATGGTTTTCACTACTATTTGAAAAATAACGACATATTGCAAAAAGGAGTAGGAAAAAATTGATTTTCTACCGGAATTTCCCACCATTTTCAAAATCAAAAATGGAAATTTGAAATTTGTGAAAATTTTTCCGCCGGTTCTGATTCATGTTATACGAATGCAATAACTTTTTGTAGCAATTTTTTTCATATCGACATGTCTTAATGGCATTTTGCTCGAAAATGTAAACAACAAAATTTTGAAATTTTCTCTGCATTCGTTTTGTGATTCGACTTTTACAATTTTACTAACGGTTTTCACTATTTTGAAAATGTAACCATACATCTTGCAAAAAAAAGTAGGGAAAAATAGATTTTCCACCGGAATTTCCCACAGTTTCCCAAATCAAAAATGGAAATTTATCATTTTTAAATTTTGCACCAGTAGTGGATCCTACACCAAAAAATATAACTTTTGTTAATAAAATCCTTTCATATTGTCAAGGCGTATAGCTAATCTCTCTTAACCGTAACATAAAATATTTTTGAATTTTCAGAGCATTTTTGTTTTGTATTTCGACTTTTACAATTTTAAGAATGGTTTTCACTACTATTTGAAAAATAACGACATATTGCAAAAAGGAGTAGGAAAAAATTGATTTTCTACCGGAATTTCCCACCATTTTCAAAATCAAAAATGGAAATTTGAAATTTGTGAAAATTTTTCCGCCGGTTCTGATTCATGTTATACGAATGCAATAACTTTTTGTAGCAATTTTTTTCATATCGACATGTCTTAATGGCATTTTGCTCGAAAATGTAAACAACAAAATTTTGAAATTTTCTCTGCATTCGTTTTGTGATTCGACTTTTACAATTTTACTAACGGTTTTCACTATTTTGAAAATGTAACCATACATCTTGCAAAAAAAAGTAGGGAAAAATAGATTTTCCACCGGAATTTCCCACAGTTTCCCAAATCAAAAATGGAAATTTATCATTTTTAAATTTTGCACCAGTAGTGGATCCTACACCAAAAAATATAACTTTTGTTAATAAATTCCTTTCATATTGTCAAGGCGTATAGCTAATCTCTCTTAACCGTTACTTAAATATTTTTGAATTTTCAGAGCATTTTTGTTTTGTGTTTCGACTTTTACAATTTTAAGAATGGTTTTCACTACTATTTGAAAAATAACGACATATTGCAAAAAAAGGAGTAGGGAAAAATTGATTTTGCACTGGAATTTCCCACAATTTTCAAAATCAAAAATGGAAATTTGAAATTTGTTAAAATTTTTCCGCCGGTTCTGATTCATGTTATACGAATGCAATAACTTTTAGTTGCAGTTTTTTTCATATCGACATGTCTTAATGGCATTTTGCTCGAAAATGTAAACAACAAAATTTTGAAATTTTCACTTCATTTGTTTTGTGATTCGACTTTGACAATTTTACTAACGTTTTTCACTATTTTGAAAATATAACCATACATCTTGCAAAAAAAAGTAGGGAAAAATAGATTTTCCACCGGAATTTCCCACAGTTTCCCAAATCAAAAATGGAAATTTATCATTTTTAAATTTTGCACCAGTAGTGGATCCTACACCAAAAAATATAACTTTTGTTAATAAAATCCTTTCATATTGTCAAGGCGTATAGCTAATCTCTCTTAACCGTAACATAAAATATTTTTGAATTTTCAGAGCATTTTTGTTTTGTATTTCGACTTTTACAATTTTAAGAATGGTTTTCACTACTATTTGAAAAATAACGACATATTGCAAAAAGGAGTAGGAAAAAATTGATTTTCTACCGGAATTTCCCACCATTTTCAAAATCAAAAATGGAAATTTGAAATTTGTGAAAATTTTTCCGCCGGTTCTGATTCATGTTATACGAATGCAATAACTTTTTGTAGCAATTTTTTTCATATCGACATGTCTTAATGGCATTTTGCTCGAAAATGTAAACAACAAAATTTTGAAATTTTCTCTGCATTCGTTTTGTGATTCGACTTTTACAATTTTACTAACGGTTTTCACTATTTTGAAAATGTAACCATACATCTTGCAAAAAAAAGTAGGGAAAAATAGATTTTCCACCGGAATTTCCCACAGTTTCCCAAATCAAAAATGGAAATTTATCATTTTTAAATTTTGCACCAGTAGTGGATCCTACACCAAAAAATATAACTTTTGTTAATAAAATCCTTTCATATTGTCAAGGCGTATAGCTAATCTCTCTTAACCGTAACATAAAATATTTTTGAATTTTCAGAGCATTGTTGTTTTGTATTTCGACTTTTACAATTTTAAGAATGGTTTTCACTACTATTTGAAAAATAACGACATATTGCAAAAAGGAGTAGGAAAAAATTGATTTTCTACCGGAATTTCCCACCATTTTCAAAATCAAAAATGGAAATTTGAAATTTGTGAAAATTTTTCCGCCGGTTCTGATTCATGTTATACGAATGCAATAACTTTTTGTAGCAATTTTTTTCATATCGACATGTCTTAATGGCATTTTGCTCGAAAATGTAAACAACAAAATTTTGAAATTTTCTCTGCATTCGTTTTGTGATTCGACTTTTACAATTTTACTAACGGTTTTCACTATTTTGAAAATGTAACCATACATCTTGCAAAAAAAAGTAGGGAAAAATAGATTTTCCACCGGAATTTCCCACAGTTTCCCAAATCAAAAATGGAAATTTATCATTTTTAAATTTTGCACCAGTAGTGGATCCTACACCAAAAAATATAACTTTTGTTAATAAAATCCTTTCATATTGTCAAGGCGTATAGCTAATCTCTCTTAACCGTAACATAAAATATTTTTGAATTTTCAGAGCATTTTTGTTTTGTATTTCGACTTTTACAATTTTAAGAATGGTTTTCACTACTATTTGAAAAATAACGACATATTGCAAAAAGGAGTAGGAAAAAATTGATTTTCTACCGGAATTTCCCACCATTTTCAAAATCAAAAATGGAAATTTGAAATTTGTGAAAATTTTTCCGCCGGTTCTGATTCATGTTATACGAATGCAATAACTTTTTGTAGCAATTTTTTTCATATCGACATGTCTTAATGGCATTTTGCTCGAAAATGTAAACAACAAAATTTTGAAATTTTCTCTGCATTCGTTTTGTGATTCGACTTTTACAATTTTACTAACGGTTTTCACTATTTTGAAAATGTAACCATACATCTTGCAAAAAAAAGTAGGGAAAAATAGATTTTCCACCGGAATTTCCCACAGTTTCCCAAATCAAAAATGGAAATTTATCATTTTTAAATTTTGCACCAGTAGTGGATCCTACACCAAAAAATATAACTTTTGTTAATAAAATCCTTTCATATTGTCAAGGCGTATAGCTAATCTCTCTTAACCGTAACATAAAATATTTTTGAATTTTCAGAGCATTTTTGTTTTGTATTTCGACTTTTACAATTTTAAGAATGGTTTTCACTACTATTTGAAAAATAACGACATATTGCAAAAAGGAGTAGGAAAAAATTGATTTTCTACCGGAATTTCCCACCATTTTCAAAATCAAAAATGGAAATTTGAAATTTGTGAAAATTTTTCCGCCGGTTCTGATTCATGTTATACGAATGCAATAACTTTTTGTAGCAATTTTTTTCATATCGACATGTCTTAATGGCATTTTGCTCGAAAATGTAAACAACAAAATTTTGAAATTTTCTCTGCATTCGTTTTGTGATTCGACTTTTACAATTTTACTAACGGTTTTCACTATTTTGAAAATGTAACCATACATCTTGCAAAAAAAAGTAGGGAAAAATAGATTTTCCACCGGAATTTCCCACAGTTTCCCAAATCAAAAATGGAAATTTATCATTTTTAAATTTTGCACCAGTAGTGGATCCTACACCAAAAAATATAACTTTTGTTAATAAAATCCTTTCATATTGTCAAGGCGTATAGCTAATCTCTCTTAACCGTAACATAAAATATTTTTGAATTTTCAGAGCATTTTTGTTTTGTATTTCGACTTTTACAATTTTAAGAATGGTTTTCACTACTATTTGAAAAATAACGACATATTGCAAAAAGGAGTAGGAAAAAATTGATTTTCTACCGGAATTTCCCACCATTTTCAAAATCAAAAATGGAAATTTGAAATTTGTGAAAATTTTTCCGCCGGTTCTGATTCATGTTATACGAATGCAATAACTTTTTGTAGCAATTTTTTTCATATCGACATGTCTTAATGGCATTTTGCTCGAAAATGTAAACAACAAAATTTTGAAATTTTCTCTGCATTCGTTTTGTGATTCGACTTTTACAATTTTACTAACGGTTTTCACTATTTTGAAAATGTAACCATACATCTTGCAAAAAAAAGTAGGGAAAAATAGATTTTCCACCGGAATTTCCCACAGTTTCCCAAATCAAAAATGGAAATTTATCATTTTTAAATTTTGCACCAGTAGTGGATCCTACACCAAAAAATATAACTTTTGTTAATAAATTCCTTTCATATTGTCAAGGCGTATAGCTAATCTCTCTTAACCGTTACTTAAATATTTTTGAATTTTCAGAGCATTTTTGTTTTGTGTTTCGACTTTTACAATTTTAAGAATGGTTTTCACTACTATTTGAAAAATAACGACATATTGCAAAAAAAGGAGTAGGGAAAAATTGATTTTGTACTGGAATTTCCCACAATTTTCAAAATCAAAAATGGAAATTTGAAATTTGTTAAAATTTTTCCGCCGGTTCTGATTCATGTTATACGAATGCAATAACTTTTAGTTGCAGTTTTTTTCATATCGACATGTCTTAATGGCATTTTGCTCGAAAATGTAAACAACAAAATTTTGAAATTTTCACTTCATTTGTTTTGTGATTCGACTTTGACAATTTTACTAACGGTTTTCACTATTTTGAAAATATAACCATACATCTTGCAAAAAAAAGTAGGGAAAAATAGATTTTCCACCGGAATTTCCCACAGTTTCCCAAATCAAAAATGGAAATTTTTCATTTTTAAAATTTGCACCAGTAGTGGATCTTACACCAAAAAATATAACTTTTGTTAATAAAATCCTTTCATATTGTCAAGGCGTATAGCTAATCTCTCTTAACCGTAACATAAAATATTTTTGAATTTTATGAGCATTTTTGTTTTGTATTTCGACTTTTACAATTTTAAGAATGGTTTTCACTACTATTTGAAAAATGACGACATATTGCAAAAAGGAGTAGGAAAAAATTGATTTTCTACCGGAATTTCCCACAATTTTCAAAATCAAAAATGGAAATTTGAAATTTGTGAAAATTTTTCCGCCGGTTCTGATTCATGTTATACGAATGCAATAACTTTTAGTAGCAATTTTTTTCATATCGACATGTCTTAATGGCATTTTGCTCGAAAATGTAAACAACAAAATTTTGAAATTTTCACTTCATTTGTTTTGTGATTCGACTTTTACAATTTTACTATCGGTTTTCACTATTTTGAAAATATAACCATACATCTTGCAAAGAAAAAGTAGGGAAAAATAGATTTTCCACCGGAATTTCCCACAGTTTCCCAAATCAAAAATGGAAATTTTTCATTTTTAAATTTTGCACCAGTAGTGGATTATCCTAGTCCAATGCTATAACTTTGGTAATAAATTTCTTTCATATTAGGAGAGTGCTCAGACACAAATAAGTAGCTTAAAAACGGAGTTAGTGTGTGCATTTTGAGGTAAACAGTCACAACGTATCCGAAAATGTTCCTCATGCTTCACACATTCGATATCTACAAGTCGTCAAAAAGTCGTTCAATGGAAAAAGGCACAATTTGAAAATTTTGATTTAGGCCCATGGCGACAATCTTCGATACCTCAAATATGTTTGAATTTATTCAATGGATTCTCTGTCGCCCTTCTACTTGAAAAAATTAGTTAAAATTTTGCAAATTCATGCACGGTTAGGGAGGAAATAATTTTCGAACTCAATTTACTCGGAATGAAAACCACAATATTTCAATTATATTCATATATTTTGGTGTGTACACTACGCTACTGCCGAAGCCGTGTATTACTCATAAAAATTTATTGAAAATAATTTATAGACCGATTCTTCCAGATTATCACAATGTAATTTTTATATTTTTTCGACTATTCTTCTTCGAATGCCTATCCGTTACCGGATATTGGCGACCTCTCTCCTATGTATGTGTTGTGCATTTGTAGTACTATCACACACATAGGGGACCTACATGTTTAACGCGGGCTCCGAACCGCGGGAAGTGTATACACTTCATCTCCAGAGAGGCTATTCTTGGCATATTACACCTCGGTGGTTTGCCATTGCCTTCCGAGGGAAGACGGTCAGAATAAAGTTTTTACTGAGCCCGGAGTCGAACCGGGCATTTAGCATTAGCAGCAATGCACTTCACCGCTTAAGCTGATTACCGTCTCTCCGTCTACCGTTTCGACTATTAATAAGGTCAAAAACAATTTAATTCAACCGAGATGTAAAAATCTCAAAATACATGCAGTATTTGCACGGTGGAATTATCGCTATTTTTTACCTACCCCGCTTCCCTACTCGTCCGCACATATTTATAGACACTTGAACATTATTTAAAATCTCATTTTTTATTTCCGAACCCCTAGGTAAGGAAAGTATTGTTAATTGTTTATAAATGAATTAAATAAATGATTTTTGCGGATATAACTTTCAATTTAGTTATATGGAGAAAAATTGATTTTCCACTGGAATTACCCACTATCGACTCCTTGACAGGCAAAACTTCACACCCAGGTTGTAACATTTCAAAATGTCACCATGCCGCCGGTCCTGCCGTCAATTTACGACCAATCAACGCCTTGGTCAAATTTATTCCAAATTTTGTATTTTTATTTAACTATTTTTGTCGAAAACCTTTCTTTAGTTTTCCTATCCTGTATATATTTATTATTTAGTATGAAAAGATCGATAAAATCAAATGCCACCAATTTTATATTAGTACTACTTTTCACGGCGTATTAATACGTCGAAGTTACTCGTCTGTCGGTTTTATGCTCAATCCAGAGAGAAGCGTTTTAGCAAGTCGCAAATAATACACGTACTATTTTAGTCTCCCAGTTTTTTGATAATTTTAAAGTAATTAGTGAAAATTACTACCAGTTTTTTGTGTTATTACGTTCACCGAATGTCAAGTGACAATTCGAGTAAATTATTTGGAACCAACGATTTTTTTAATAATCGAAATATCGATTTATAAAAATTGGAAATCAATATCCACGCCATCAAATTTCATCGTTAGGCGCAGTAGTGGACGAAATTATCCAGAGCTACGCGCAATCGAATCAATGGTGGCCTGTCGAATTAAAATCATAACAAATTTTGGAATTTAAAAACTTAGAAAGACGTTGACGACAATCAATTTCAATCAATTGAAGCTGAAGCTAATTTCAATCATCCACCCAATTGGAAAATCAACATCAACAAAACGCAGTATCATATTTTATTACTTTTTATTCAAATTTCAGATAAGAACTATAAAGTTCGTTGTTTGCTTGTTAACGCTTTGTTTATCGAATTGTATATGTGTTGTATTCTTTTAGAACCTTATTCAGAAATTGAATATACCGAGAGAGGATAATACAAGCTTGTAGGAATTCCAGCTACGTATATTTGTAAAAATCATTCATGTGAGTATCTGTTTTACTCACTATATAACTTTGGTTTGCTTAGAGTTAACAAAACTAATTTCTGGTGGTTTGATAACACTTTCACTATTGCTTCCATTAACATTTTTGCTTTGGTTATTGGTGGCTCAGTTAAATAATATATGATCTGTGTATCAATTCATTTTAGTGAATCGTCACGACTTCGTCAAGACGAGGCTACGATCTTTTCAGACGAACACTCAATTATTTGTAAATATATTAATTATTGTAGTATTAAGTTTTTCATATTGTACCAAGAGATTTCGTTACGTTCCAATTTAGTTATTTTAAGTTGCACAAAGTGTATTTTTTATTTCCTGTTCACTCAAGAATTTTATTTTTATGTTTTCTTATTAAATGGTTATTGAACGATTAAGCATCGGTGTTTGTTTATTAACCCTTTTGGCGCCCCGAGCATTTAGTATCAGCAGCAAGAGAATACCGAACCCCGAACACTCGAATTACACCAGAGTAACCCTCGCTCTACGACTAAGGCATAAAAAACCAAGAGCTAGCCAACCTGTTCAACATCTACGGTTATCAAAGTGGACTTGTAACAACTAACGAGGAAGTGGTTATCCTTAGGTAAATTATTTAAGTAAAGTGGTTACACTTGAAGTGGCGCCCACCGTCGGAGCTCGAATCACACTTCCTTTTTACAAAAGAAGTGGCGCTCACCGTCGAAGCTCGATCACCACGAAAGAAAGTGGCACCGATCGTTACAGCTCGATCTTCACAAAAGAAAGTAACATTCAACGTCAAAGCTACGATCACATGCTCTTTTATAATTTTACTAATAAACTTTCAAAATTCTCACTCAAGGTACTAAATATCAAATCATTATTTCATATTACGAGGAACAGAACAGAACTAACGAAATCTCTTACAATAATATCGCAACGATCTTTCTCAATATCAACGCACTCTATTTTATAAATATTTTAACGACTCTATTAACATCACACATCTCTCTATATTTTATAATAATTGCATTACAAATTTTTCTAAAAATAATATTAACAAAATGAGGTATTTAAATCGTTTATCCGCTGAAGAGCTATCTTTTGAACTCGAAATACGAGGCAAGGGTTACCTGCATCTTAATGTGCAGCAGAAACGAGCATCCTTAAGAGCAGCCTTAAGGGAAAAAGTAGAAACCGCACCACCACGAGTGGAATTAAATATTTCAGAGCAACTCCAAGTATGTCGTTCTAAATTAGCCGTTACTGAACAGTCCGTTCAGGATCTTATTGATTCGCCGTGTACTAATGACTGCGAGAAATGTTTAGCGAGACTCGTCCACATAGTCGCAAGACTCGACTACTGTTTATTAAATTTAGAACTTTCGGAAGAACAAAAGCTCGAAGCAACGAACCTCAAAACAAAATGTATTCAATTAATCGAGAGAGCCGAAATTATGATAGACTCCCCTGCGACAAGAGAAAATGACATCTCAATGGCTTTCGAAAATATTCAAATTAATCAGTCACTGCCAAATCTCGAAATGGACCAGCCTTCAGCCGTCCAAAACGTTCAATTACAGGGTGAGCATAGCCCCACGTTGGGCGCCACTTCTTTTGTAACCACTTTACTTAAATAATTTAACTAAGGATAACCACTTCCTCGTTAGTTGTTACAAAGTCCACTTTGATAACCGTAGATGTTGAACAGGTTGGCTAGCTCTTGGTTTTTTATGCCTTAGTCGTAGAGCGAGGGTTACTCTGATGTAATTCGAGTGTTCGGGGTTCGGTATTCTCTTGCTGCTGATACTAAATGCTCGGGGCGCCAAAAGGGTTAATAAACAAACACCGATGCTTAATCGTTCAATAACCATTTAATAAGAAAACATAAAAATAAAACTCTTGAGTGAACAGAAAATAAATGGTACACTTGGTGTAACTTAAAATGACAATTATCTAACTTAACGAAATCTCTCGGTACAATATGAAAAACTTAATACTACAATAATTAATATATTTACAAATAATTGAGTGTTCGTCTGAAAAGATCGTAGCCTCGTCTTGACGAAGTCGTGACGATTCACTAAAATGAATTGATACACAGATCATATATTATTTAATTGAGCCACCAATAACCAAAGCAAAAATGTTAATGGAAGCAATAGTGAAAGTGTTATCAAACCACCAGAAATTAGTTTTGTTAACTCTAAGCAAACCAAAGTTATATAGTGAGTAAAGCAGATACTCACATGAATGATTTTTACAAATATACGTAGCTGGAATTCCTACAAGCTTGTATGATCCTCTCTCGGTATATTCAATTTCTGAATAAGGTTCTAAAAGAATACAACACATACAATTCGATAAACAAAGCGTTAACAAGCAAACAACAAACTTTATAGTTCTTATCTGAAATTTGAATAAAAAAATAATAAAATATGATACTGCGTTTTGTTGATGTTGGTTCCTCCAATTGGGTGGATAATTGAAATTAGCTTCTGCTTCAATTGATTGAAATTGTCTTTATAGTCAACGTCTTTCTCAGTTACTATTTTCCAAAAGTTTGTTGTGATTTTTATTTGATAAGCCACCATTAATTCGACTGCGCGTAGCCAGGATAATTCCGTTTACTACTGCGTCTATCGATGAAAATTTTTGATGGCGTCTTTATTGGGTTTCCAATTTTTATAAATCGATATTATTGATTATAGAAAAAATTGTTGGATCGAAATAATTAGCTCGAATTGTCACTTGACATTCGGTGAACGTATTACACTAAAACTTGGTTCGTAATTTTCACTAATTACTTTAAAAATACTCAAAAAACTGGGAGACTAAAATAGTACGTGTATTATTTGCGACTTGCTAAACGCTAACCCGGATTGAGCATAAAACCTACAGGCGAGTAACTTCGACGTATTAATACGCTGTGAAAAGTAGTACTAATATAAAATTGGTGGCATTTGATTTTATCGATCTTTTCATTAGAAATAATTAATATATACAAGATAGCAAAATTAAAGAAAGGTCTTTCGACAAAAATCGTTAAATAAAAATACAAAATTCAGAATAAATTTGACCAAGGCGTTGATTAGTCGTAAATTGACGGCAGGACCGGCATGGTGACATTCTGGAATGTTACACGGCCCCCCCCCCCAAAATCAATAGCTGGCGAAAGAAAGCTATTGCTAGGTAAAACATGCGCGGCCTCTTGGCAATTCTGGGATTTAAACTACAATTAATATTTATTATGCTTTAATTAAAACATAATCTTATCAAAATAAATGTCAGTTTGACGTTATTTAACAATCAAGTTGCATGCGGACGTCATCGAAACGATGCATTTATTTTTGCTTAAATTCCTTGGAATTTAAATTTATTTAGAATCCCTTGAAATTTAAAGTTAAACTATAATCTTCGACAAAAGGGACTTGGAAGCAGTTTAAGTCCTGGAATTGCGTAAAATAATGTATGACGTATATGTTACCAAGTGATAGCATGATTCTGTCACAATTCGAAAAGCTGTGGAAGCTTAAAATTAGGTAATGATAATGTTGGTTTTCGGAAATTGTGGTTTTTTAATATTAAATTTATTATTGAAATCTTGTTCTTCTCGTTTAGTATGAGTCAACTCCATTTTTAAAATTGTGATATGATTAAAAAAGATTATATAGCACTGAAAAGTTCCTTAAGAATAAATTAACTATTGTCTAACAAAAAATGTTGTATTTTCAAGTTATAGTAAAATCATACTACAATTAGAAACAGCTTTGCAAGTTTAAAAGCTATGAAATTTCAAATTTTCCTTTTGGAGATTGTAAGAAATTCAGGTGGAAAATCAGTTTCTTGTGATAGAATTATTTTATAAAATTCGTTTTACTATTCCTTCATGAGTTAAATAAAGCTTATTGTTATAATATTGTACGATATAATAAAATACAGTTATAAATGGAAGCGAAATTTTTTAAATTTTTAATTCTTGAAAAACTACATGACTTAATATTATAAAAATAATTTACAGCGTTAAATGTTCTAAAATTTAAATATATCATTTTGGATATTGGAAATTTGATGAATTCCTGTGGAAATCAATTTGAAAAGAAAGTACATACTTTAGAAACTATAAATATCATTCTTATAATTATTCATATCTGATTAACACATACATACATATCACCGAAAATTTCGTGCTACAGGAACTTAAGATTATCATTTAAAAAATTAAAACCACACTGTTTTCTCTACGAATTTTCGCCAACTTCCGGATTAATTAATAATATTCTGAAAATAAACCGCATGGAACTTAAATAATAACTACGGCTATAATTCAAAAGAACCCTTTAAATTTGTATTAAACTTAGATTTAATAATTTCATTATTAAAATCAGCATTGCATCTATTGATTTGACGCGGCAGGGTAAGATGCAAAAAAATAATCGATTGGTAATAAGAATTTTAAATGGCATGGCATTTGGCGCATTATGTAGTAATATAAAGGTAACTGGCAGAATAAAATAAGTTTAATAAATAATAAATTCGTTTGGGGTTTATAAATTATAAAAGTTTGCTTACCTAATGCAGTATACCTAATTGCCTTTTAAGATTCATTTTTATGCTTGTTTGATTTGTGAAATGGCCCTGTGCCAATACTTTTTATGGTAGTAATTTTTCAATCATTTTAAAATATAGCAACGCTGCAGGCTTATCCGTCTAATAAGAAAGCTTATCTATCCATTAAAATTGTAGCACAATGTAGGATTATTATTTTTGCGTTGCAATTTGAAAAGCATTTTGGCTTCTGGAAATTTTCATGGAAATTGGAAAACTGTGCTTTTCTCTCAAGTAGGTATTCAAATTATTACAGCTTTTTATCATTCACATACTTCAAAATATTATTAGGAAAAGAATTTTAAATCAGTTCTTTGGTTGGTATACATAATAAATGCAAGTGGAACTTTGGTATCATCTGGAATTTTAAAAATTACGAAATATTTCAAATGCGATCATTGGAATCATAAAGAAAGTAGGTAACGTACTTGCCTCCAATGTTAATGTTGATATAACATGTTATCATTTGTTGTTATTTTTTTAGATTAAGTAGAATAAATTGCCAAATTAATTTCCTGCCATATGAGAACTAGGTAATTAAAACCATCGAATTGATTCTTTTATTTCTTCTGACTGTTAAATATATTATCAGTTTATACTTATGAGACAAGCCGTAGCCATCTCGGAGTTATTTGCGAAATATTTGGGGAATTTTCATTCTCACTTTGAAGTTTTGTGTAAAATTGATGTCAGTCGATAGAATTTCGTTTGTGCTGCAATGAGCTTCTATAACCATTACTTTAATTAATTGCACTTTTTACAAAGTTATAGGCGTTTAAAATTTTCGACAGCTCCAAGCAACATTCGTTAACTTTGATTTTTACCAGATTAAAATTGTGTAAATAACTTCAAACGAAGAAAACAGAAGCTCATTGAGATTTTAATGTTCGACACCAATTTCACTCAATAACTCGACTTTCTAATAACTCCGCATCGGTGGTGTCTCAAACGAAAAGAATGCAAGCTCATAGAGACTCAAACGATGCTCTAAATTTGTCATCTATCTTATTTTAGGAGGGGATTGCTGGGGGTAATTTAATTTCAATTTTTTAATTGTGATTTAATTTTAATTTAAGCTCGTTTAATTTCAGCTTTACAAAACCGGATATCAAAATCAATTTGTGATTCTTTGCTACCGATGACCCAGGTGTTGGGTTACAGACCATGATGATGGAAAGTGTAGCAAGGCAGATACAGAAGAAAGAAGCGGTAAGTGCTCGAACTGTTGCCAGGAAGGGCACTTGGCGGGGTACTCTGGAGAGCCACTGGATCCAGGGTTGAAGGAAAATCAGCACATAAAAGTAGCTAAGGATTCCTCCCGAATCAAGAGATGAAGAAATTATACAACTAGGAGATAAGGAACCTTAACCAGCTAAGGCACACAGGGAAGAAGAAATACTCCAAAGCGAGGACCCTATCGAAGCAAAGAAGAAGACAGAAGAGACCGCTGTGGCGCATAAAAAGCAGAGTGCGACGTTTGTTGGGACAGAAATAAACACAATAATAGTTAACAGCGGATGGAGGAATATGGGGACCATGTAGGCCTTACTAGACATGAAACGGTTAATAAAGGAAAACAAAGTCCTCCCGAATTCAGAGAGGGATAGTGACTTCATAGACAGAGGAGAAACCTGCGGGAGCAGAGAATCGAGGTCTCCACTCAAGGAACACATGTAAAAGGGGCATAAATTCGAGTTCCCGCCTTTGATCCATTGGATAAGTACTTCTTAGATGACACTGCAAATGGAAACGATGTCAATCAAAAAACAGCAAAGGCCAGTAGCGAACCACTAAACCCGTGAAATAGCGCAAGGTTAATGGAAAGAAGCTTTTAAATGGCAAACAAAAACAAGCAATGCAAATTGGAAATGAATATGAATAAGACGGCGAAAGAGTGAAATGACATTTGAAGTTATGTCAAAAGGTAATGAAGGATGAACCATCATTCCCTTAGTTTTCAAGAATGTTCTCGGAAGAAAAGAAGTAGCGCCAAGAAAACTTTCCAGGAGAAAACGATAGTCATAAAGAGGTTAGGTATAGACAGTAAAAATCCATCACTACCACCCACTCTAATGGGTGTCTGTGAAGATTCCCCCTCTCCGGGAAAAAAATGTTGGACAATTAAAAATCTCAAATTGGGGAAGAAGCCGACATGGGAGTTTAGGGGGATTTTGGGGGTTCATCTGAACACTGCAGAACACTCCTTAACTTAATTTTTTTTTCAAATTTTTATTAATAAATGTTTTTTTTTTCTAATAGTAATTTTGAAGTTATTGTATTTTATCAAACTGATGAAGGTAAAAACGTTCATTTATATTTATCAACTTAAGTATTACATTTTTTAATTCTATCTAATCTTATAAATAGAACTTAACGCGCGTTGCTCGGAGTTGTCCAAAATTGCAAGTATCCATAACTTTGTCAAAAAAGAAATTAAAATAATGGATAATATAGAAGCCAATTTTACACGAAAAGTCAAAGTGAGAAGGGAAATAGAAAAACATTTTTCACCCCCCCCCCCCCCAAACCCACAGAATTTCTCGAATAGAACCGCCACCTTTGCGGCTGAAACGAACAAATGGATGTCCATTGCGTCTCAAATTATGATCTAATGATTGGCTCCAAATTTATTTAAAAACGATTGGGGGTGGTGGGGTACTGACATGCATTCGATTAAGCCCGAATCCCGTGTATTCTGAAGATGTCCATTGCAAGATTTTCTGGTTTTCTTGGGGGGGATTTTTTCCTAAGAAATTGTCCATTATTATTTACGGAAGCAATCCACTGGGCTTCTTTCTACTGTGTCATTTGTCTCACAGTCAAAACTATTACTTATTGTCCCATTAGGAAAGGAATTAATTAAAAAAAATTTACCTTCATCAGTATTTTTTATAACAAACTTGATGTTCATGTTCGTTTCAATCAGAGCACTCTGTAGGAGTTTGTAAAGCCATTGAATCAACTTCTACTAACTCAAATTACTTGCTATGAATTCTTAAGTGATTTTTTAACGGCATTACGCTGGAAGGTATTTTCGTAACACATTTAAAACTGGTAAGTTAATAAGGTTCGTTTTTAAAATGAAATTTGTCATTCCTCTCAAAAATATCCGGACTCAAATCATAGCAGTAATGGAATATTTATGTACGTATAATATGCTTTAACAAATTATATACTTTAATTCCGCGATATTCGAAATTATATTAAAATGGTCCATGTTTTTTTGACCCACCCTATTCATTTTAAACAAAACAATTCGCTTTTTAAAATCCCAAAGGAACTAAAAATGATGTTTTAAAATGTTATGATTGGTATAAATAATAATCTAAACATGAATATAAATTGAATTATTGACTATTGGAATTTCTATTTAAAAATGTTTTAGGTTAGGTTGTAATGAAACGCTAATTTTTCAGAAATTATTATAATTGTTTTAATTTAGATAAAATTTTAAATAATTTAAATGAGCAAGTTTGACCTGTAATCAATGTAATTTATTTATTTGTTAAAAAATTGAATAAATTTGTCGAAATAATATCGAATAAAGGATATTTTATCTCATCGCCAGAAGACAGTTTTTTTTTAATTAAATAAATGTCAGGCTTAAAGATCATAAATTTGAATGTTCTAGTTATAATTTAAAGTAAAGGGGAAATTTTTCTTGGCAAAGGAGAATCTGAGTTGAGCTTCCCATCCGGAAAAGTATTTGGAAATGTCTTTGGTTTGCAAGGACGTATTTTCCCCTATCTACCTCTCCTGGGATTTTTTCGGTTTGGTAAGGTGCCTCAAATTTCCAATGTACATGTCTTTGGTTTGCAAGGTATGATTTTTTCGGAGTGTGTTTTCGGTTCACAAGCAGAGCCGTAGCGAGCTCTTTTGGCGCCTGAGGCAAATTTGAATATATGCGTCACCCTCCCAAAAGATTCCTATCATTTTGAAAATTTTAAACTATTATTTATTGGGTTTTGTCGAGGTTTAGCGCCCCCATTGCGACGGCGCCTCACCATCATAGAGCAATGAAAACAAATGGATGCTTATCAGGAGCTCATTTAAGCTGCCGGGACCGGAAGGTCTGGGGGTATGGAATACCCCCCAGGTACACTTAATTTATTCCGAAAGAAAAACTTTCACTTTTACGTCCCTCGGTATTAAGAAGAACGGTACTAGGATAGTTATGAAAAATATCACCAAAAATACCCCCCTGCCGAATTACAAACAAAAATTGCAAAAGATAATGGCAAGTGTGCCTGGGGGGTATTCCATACCCCCAGACCCCCCGGTCGTATAATATCGATTTTTATCATTGGGAACTTCTGAACATATTATATAAAATACACATAGTATGTCAGAATCACCGTTTCCATGGTAACGTAACGGATTACCCCCCCCCCCCGAATATGGTGATTATTTTCATCGGTAGGAATTTTTCTTTTCAATTTAAATATATTTGAATAACTGTCGCGATGATGACGTGATAGTTTTACCGGTTACCCAGTCAGTTAAAGGGAAATGAAAAAGAACGCGAGAATCAACTTTCCTAAAATCCCCAGTCTTATCATTGGACCAAATCTGAAGATGAGAAAACTCTCTACAAAACGAGGTTACCCTGTTTTGTTTTGTTCACCATCGATGGTAAAGTTTAAATATACGAAATATAGGAAATGCTAGAGAGTGGACTAAAGTGCCAAGGCATCTTCTATGATCTGGCAAAGGCATTTGATGTGATGAATCTCAATATATTCTTGAGCAAAATTCAACACTACGGATTTAGGGGGAAAACATTTGAAATCATTGAATCATACTTCCAGAACAGAAAACAAGTGGTATTTTGGAATGGGCAACTCGGGCAGGAGTGGGAGGCTACCTGTGGTGTACCGCAGGGAAGCATCTTGGGCCCATTCTTCTTCGTTCTGTACATTAATGATCTGCCACATAATGTAAAATGCAACACCACCTTGTATGTAGATGACACTGCCCTAGTCATGGAAGAAAATGACCAAGCAAATGATCGGCAAAGGGAAGTTACTGATTGGTTTGAAACTAACAAACTCTTACTAAACATGGACAAAACTCAAATGGTTAAGTTCACTGCCTGTAGAGCGATTAAGCAAAATGATAAGTCTTCGGTAAAATACCTGGGCATAATAATGGACACCTTGCTGACTTGGCATGAACATGTGGCTGTTCTGGTGAGTTCCCTAAGTAGGAGTATTTTTGCGATAAAAAGGATTGGGGAAACGGTTGGAAAAGCGGCAGCTAAGGCAGTCTATTATTCAATGTTTCATGCCAAAATGGTGTATGGACTCCTGATCTGGGGTAATGAAGCGCAGATAAAGAAAGTGTTCCTACTACAGAAGAGGGCTATACGTGCACTAGAAGGAGTACCCTCAAGGACTCACTGTAAGCCAATTTTCCGTAATCTGTGTATTCAAACGATCTCATCTGCCTATGTTTACGCTAGTGTAGTGAGAGTGAAGACAGATCGGAAAATCTCAGACAACATCGCAACACACGAGCATCAGACCAGAAGCAGAAATGAAGTGAGAACTGAGAGAAATAGGCTCAAATGTTCTAATGGAATGAATCTGCAAATAAAACTGTATAACAAATTCCCAGAACGAATCAAAAATCTTCCGACTAGGAAATTTAAAAGTGAAATGAAGAAAACACTAAATGAAAGTGCGCTATATGATGTGGACGAATTCTTCCAAATTGAGTTGAGATGAAAACCAGCAACTGCTAATCTCCACCATTTAGGACTGATGTAAATTAATTTTGTATTTTGTACTAACTTAGTAACCTAATAAAGATTATTATTATTATTATTATTCAGAATATGAAATATTCAAAACCTTTTTCAATTTTTTTCTCTGGATTTTCTTTTTATTTCATAAATACTTAGTATGATGCAGACAAATTTTGTTAATCTGTTTTATAGAGAATTTTGTACTCTTCAATTTTGATTTGATGATAATTTTCTCTAAAAATGAAGGTAGCGAGTTATAGGCGGAAAACTACTGTAGAGGATTAAAATCCCCACTTGGGGAAAAGGCCGGCAGGGAATTTTAGGCGATATTACAAATAAAATTGCGGTCCAATTTTCGAATTCAGTCAAATTTGAATATATGCGCCCCCCCCAAAAAGATATTTATTGGGTTTTGTCAAGGTTTAGCGCCCCCATTGCGATGGCGCCTGAGGCAAAAGCCTAGGCCGCCTTACCCTTGCTATGGCGCTGTTCACAAGGTGCTTTCGCCCCATCTAACCTCCCGTTTTCGGTCATCATCAACGGTAATCAACAATTTAAACAAAGATATTTTTACGTTTCGAGATTTATTTTTCTAAAAAAGAGAGACACATGATTAAATAGTTTTATTTTACTTAGGAGTTTACTCCCCAGTAAGTCTCATATATGAGATAGGAGTGGCGCCGCCAACACCAATTACCCCCCCCCCCTGGACTCTGCTTCAGCAATTCGGGTTGTAACGGTTATCTCTTATTATAAAAGGCCAAGTCTTTCTTTCTTTCTTTCTGTCTGTCCCACGGAAATACCCGAAGCAAACCGAACCGAACGCACAACGTATCATCGGATCAACGTATCATCGGATCATCGTATCAACGTATCATCGTATCAACGTATCATCGTATCATTTTGTCTATATAGGACAGCTATTTCCAAAAAAGCATTATGTGAACTTCCATAATGGATAATGAAAATTTTGAAAATCCTGCTGCAAAGCGACGGCGATTGAATCGTGAGAGAAAAGCACGTACAAGAGCTAATAACACAGAAGAACAGCTTCGATCACAGCGACAAGCTGACGCTCGGTCTCATGCGATACGTCGACAACGTGAAACTTTGGAACAAACTCAAGCGCGGCAAGCTGCTGACGCTCGGTCCCATGCGATACGTAGATCCGATGATACGTTGATCCGATGATACGTTGATACGATGATACGTTCATCCGATTGGTTATGAAATTATCCGTTATGCGTTCGGTTCGGTTTGCTTCGGGTATTTCCGTGGGACAGACCGAAGGAAGGAAGGAAGGAAGGACTTGGCCTTTTATAATAAGAGATTTTTCACCAATATAGGAAATTTAAATACGTTGATACGTTGATCCGATGATACGTTGATACGATGATACGTTCATCCGATTGGTTATGAAATTATCCGTTATGCGTTCGGTTCGGTTTGCTTCGGGTATTTCCGTGGGACAGACAGAAGGAAGGAAGGACTTGGCCTTTTATAATAAGAAATGAGAACAACATTAAATAAATAAACAAAAAACTTACATATATTTTTTTAAATTCAATTAAACTTAATCAATATTTAAAATTTTTTTACTTATTTTAAACTAGATGATACCCCGTCCGAGGACGGGCAGCTAGAAGGACGGGCAGCTACCCAAGGTAACTTAAGTTGAATGAAGATTAAGGAAAGCTCTCAGTGCAATCCAAAAGCCATATGACCTTGGGTAGCTGCCCGTCCTTCTAGCTGCCCGTCCTCGGACGGGGTATCATCTAGTACCTATACATAAATATGAATCAGTAATTCAATACATTCTGATACAAGATTTAAAACGAAATGATGTTGGTTTATAATAATTTTAGATAAATTTTTACTCAAGATAAACAGCAGCAGTGACGTCAATCAGCTAATATTCGTTGCGACGACAATTGGTAGATGTCGGTAGCGTTTATTACTGCAAGCAAATATTATCGGAATGCAGAAAAATGGTAAAAATTTACCTACAAAACAGACTTTTCAAAATTTTATTTTTGGCGTCCTTAGTTGACGTCTAATTTTGGAAAATCTGGCTTATCGCAAAGCGATTGGGATGGCGGATAAAATTTAAATAAACAAAAACGAACGAACTTCTCTCAGCTATTGAAAATTGAAAGCAAATAGAAACCTTGCTTACGTGTGCTTAGCTGAAAAGAAATCCTTAAAATATAAAAGCCAACGTTGTTTTTTAAATTATATTCATAAATTCATCCATTTTGTAATTACTAAACAAGACTGCACTAAAAATTCCTTAGCATAAAGCTTGGATAATTCCTGAAAAAAAGTGGCACAGATATGCTCATGCACGTAATACAACCTACATAGAATAACATTCCTTCTTTGAATATAAATTACATTTCTACATAATATGGGGAATACAAAATTGATTTATTAGTTATTTCCTATTGTAAACAATTTGCATATTAATTGAATCCTTTTGATTATTAAACTCTGGACATTAAAATGTAAGTCGTAGAAGCTGGAAGGGTTGGGTTGCATTTTAGTTTAACTCGACTTCTCAAGGTGTGGAAGGCACATTTCAGAATTTTGCTAATTATCTACCAAGTAACTTCAAGAATTTAATAAACTTGGTATAGTAACAGAATTTTCTCATGCACATAATTTAAATAACCGCTTAATATAATAATTTTGTTAAATGTAGCGAAGCATTCTAGCAATTTCTGGATAACAGAGACATCGGTTTATATTTGTAACTAAAAATTTAACTTGTATAAATGTTTAATATTCAAAATCAGAACTTCCATCCCCAACTCGCTTGCTTAAAGGGATCATAACTTGCAAAGAAAATGACGGATTCTGCTCGTTCCTCTTTTATTTTAATCGTAAAATAGTGATCTACAATTTAGATTAAAGGCATTTTTATGGTATCCGTAGTCGTTAACGAGTTATTGACAAAAACGTAGACTTGCAATTTTAAAACATCTTCTGGTCGGTGGCGCATAACCGTCCAACCAATAAAATTCTAGATAGACTTTTTTCATTTGTAAGAAATTTAATGTAGTACTTTAGCTGCTTGAAAACAAAGGAAGTAATTAACTAAAACTAAATAAGAAATGAAGTTCGGTAATAAATTTTTTTAATCACTCTTATACGGCAAAATCGGTTTTTAATTCAATTTATGTAACATTTCGTTTAATGTAGAAAATTTCCCATTTTATTGCGCTGAATTGCAATTCTAAGACAAAACTTTGAAGATAAATATCAAAAATAGATTCGATGTTTAATCACCACAACTCCACAACCTTATCAAGTCTTTTATGATCACTTTTACGGTTTTGCTTTTAAATGTTCCTTGAGTTCTTGATTTGTCTAGTTTAGCTACAAAGAAATACTTTTTAATATGTCTTGCACGAGCAAGAATGCTGAAAATTTTGTTGTGCGCAATAAAGTTTTCAATATCACAATAATTTAATATTTTTGTTGTCGCGGTTGTAAAATGCAAATAAAACTACATAGAAATGTTTTCAGAAGATATAAGTTTTGTACGTATAAGTTTGTAACGAGTTGAACCATTAGTACAATAAAGTTCATACAATTTTGGGTACTTAAAATAAATAAAACAAAAGTTTCGGTACATAAAATTAAATTAATTACATATTCTTTGTTTAAAATGTTCGAGTGTATTAAAATGTTTTGTACTCAGAAAGTGAAAGTTTCCCAAATGTATTAACAATGTTCTTACAATAGTAAATTAAATACTTAAGGATAAATTACATTTTTTTCTTAACATCAATCGATCAAAACGTTGCTAGGGTGATACAATTTTACGCCATCTAGCTGAGTAGAATCAATTATTTTTTATTTTATTTGTTTTACTTTCAAGTGCTTTGTTCGGTCTTCTTGACGTTAGCGATCCTCTATCCTATTAGTTTAGTGAAAATGAGTTTTTTTACCACGACATATAATATAATAAGTTCAGATGGATCTTCTTGACAACATATTTTCGAAGTCCCAAGTCATCCGCGCGGAATGTTCGCAACTGACTGCAGCCTTTAGATTTGGTGCTTTCGACAAATTAGGCTACAAAATATTGTTTTCTATAAAAATATATTTAATATTATACAATTAATTTAGAAACATCCTATAAATTTAAATAGTACGTAAATTCAAAATTTGTATGTTGAAATTTAAAAATAGTGGACTTTCGATAAGAACGAAGCCAGCATTAATAAATTAGAACTCGGTTGTAGATTGTGAAAACCTACGCTTTTTTTGACTACTATCTGGATTCTACATAGTGTTAATTTACAGAACAGATTTAATCAGAACTGTTTAGTTAATTTACAGAGACGCGGTTAGACGGCTTCTGCATTTACCAATTTTTTTGAATAATTGTCAACGATTCACATTTTGCTATAAGAAGTTTTATTATAATAGCCGTATTACGCAATCGTGTTCGATTAGTTTTTCGCTACTGTTTTTGATAACCACACCATCTGTGCGATATTGGTCACACTTCCACCGGTTGAGCTTATTAAAGACCGAGAACATCAATTTATTGATAGTGCCATTAGTCAATATCTGTTATCCATCTGTTACCTCGGCTGCTTTATTTGTTCTTTCTGATTTCCAATCATCGCGGGTGCTTTTCCTAACCAGTGAGGTAACATCGAGATTTTGAGTAACGGGATCATATATGTATGTACGTACAAGAGCGATTACACAAAAGTTTCTAATTATTGATTTAGGTCTTTACTTGTTTGCTTTTTGTTAAAATAAATAATAATGTTCATTCTTTTAACCCAAATTCATATTTGGTCCTTCCTCGTCATTTTTGGATCTGGTGGTACGCTCTAAAGGAATTTTTCCGCATTGCTGCCAAAGTTAGTTAACAAACGAGCAGGTTATATCAATTTACGAAGCCGCTTAATTACAGTTTGGTTATAGCTTAACATTTTAGAGGTGGGATTTGGCAGATGGTGACACGTCACGCCAAGTGTCATAGACAGGAGACAAAACCACAGGTCACCTATTTGTCCTTAAGGAGGAAGAACCACAACAAATGGTCAACGGCATAAGATCAGGCAGGCAAACGGAAAATCACTTGATTACCTTTTCCAGAGAACCATTATGAAGACAATTAAATATATTAATGTGTCCAGCTTCGACCCGACGCCACGGTACTTGACGCTTATCCAATAATTATTGAAAGGAGCACTGGGAAATAGTTGGTCTCTGTGAACACAAAAGTGCGTTTGTAAGTCGAAAATGATATCGCTGTTATCAGTGCATGTCTGATGAGCTGAATCCCTGATAATACAGGGTAACAGCGAAACTGCAGTCACATGATAAGATGATGGCGATTCATTTTTGATAAGCTACCTAGTACGTTCACAACTCGAATGGATGGAGTTATTCGTTTGTACTTTCTCTAAACTTACAATAATAAATAACAAGAATTCTAAAAATTTAAAACGTTTCATGATTGACTAAACGTTATTTGCATTTCGTGTTGGGCCAATCAGAATGGTAAACTATTTTAGAGTGGCATGGCGCAAAGGTAACTAAAAAAATAACACGTTTAAATTTTTCAATCCCAAAATTACGATAAAGTAACAATTTATACTTTTAAAACTAGTTAAGAATTTATTTCAAATAAATGTTGCAAACTTTTTCTATGAATCTGCATAAATAAATTGCCTCTTTTGGCCAAATAAACTTTAAAATTCTTTAAATTAGTGCCTTAATAAATATTTTTCAGAAAAACATTTCAAAATTAGCATAATAAAGTCTTAAGAACAAAAGGCCCCTAATTTTTTTCATAATTGAATATTTTATAACGGCAAATAACGAAGATTCTTAAAATTAAAAACATTTCATAATTGGTTAAACAGCATTTGCATTATTTTGTGTTAGGCCAATCAGAGACGTAAACTATTCTAGAGTTGCGAAAAGGTAGTTAAAAAAATAATACGTGTAAATTTCTCAATCCCACAATTATAATAAAAGTAATAATTTATTAGTTTAAAATTTGTTAAGAATTTATTTAGAATAATTATATCAAAAATTTTTCATCGAATGGCTCATTATGTCCAAATAAGCTTAAATAAAATTTTTAAAAAGAGTGTTAAGAAATATTTTTCAGAAGCATAAAACTATCATAATGAAGCCTAAGAAAAGGCCTTAATTTTTTTATAATTGAATATTTTATAACGGTAAATAACGAGAATTCTTAAAATTAACAACGTTTCATTATTGGCTGAACGCTATTTGCATTTCGTGTTGGGCCAATCAGAATCGCAAACGATTTTAGAGTTGCGCATAGGGAACTAAAAAAATAACACATCATGTAAGTTTCTCAAATCCAAATATAGAACAAAGTAATAATTTATGCTTTTATTCAATGCTAACACTTAAAAGTTCACTTTATGACAACTTTTGTGAGATGCATGACCTTCTGTCTCTCAAAGAGTTTATTTGTTAATTAAATATTTGCCTTATCAGTCTTGCAGATGGTAATCTTGTTATGTCAGTTTCAATTTCCTACCACTCTAAATTTTATAGTGTATTATTTTTTTGTCGCTTCACTCATGTAGGTACTAAGTTTATTGGTGTTTTTTAATTTAACTTTGACAGATTTGCTTTAAATTTGTACATTCAATAATTTATATCTGACAATTTTATAAATGTGACTACCCGCTATTTGTAATCTTTTGTTACATTTTATATACGTTTACATTTTTATACAGTTAGGAATTGCGTCATCCGATTACAAGACTTATTCATATCAGCACGTAGGCGTTGAATGTCCGCCTTTATTTTTACAACCAATGTTATCTTTTGTAATACGATACTTTAATAGACCATCCAATTTATTTGCTATTAATTTGTTACTGTTGTTTACAAATTTCATTTTCGCCTATTGTTGTCAGCATTGCATAAAATAGTATACACAATTTCAGACAGAAGCGCCTCTTGATCACATCGCACGCATAATTAAAAGTATCGCTTCTGTCTCTAGATGTGTAACATACTATTATGCAATTCCGGGACTTAAACTGCTTTAAGTCCCTTTTGTCGAAGATTAAAGTTCAACTTTAAATCTCAAGAACCTAAGTAAAAATAAATAAGTTTAAGTCCAAGTATGCATTTCTTGGACTTAAGTGAATTAATTATTGCCCTCGACTTCGTCTCAGGTAAAACTGGTATTGACTCAGGATCAATAATGCACTTAAGTCTCTTGGTATCTACATATAAATAATAGTCTTAATTTGTGTATCTATGCATGTGTCCGTCACGCTCAGTAACACGTCAAATCAAATCAAAATATATTTATTAGAAAAGTAAAATTTACACAATTAATAGTAATTTAAGTTCGTTATAGTTTTTGAAGTGAGCACTTCCTCTACTATGTTTGTGAGGTTGGTCAGTAAGATGAGTTCTTCTTGTTGGTGAAATGTTAAATCACAGGAAAAAAATTTCAAAAACCTGATGCCAGTAATACGTACCTTTACCTTTACCTGATATGTATTTGATGGAGCATCCCGGCGCAGCCGGCCTTCTCCTTCATCTGAAAGAATACATTAATGACATTGGAATTTTCCCAGAGACCGGTGGGTCTCTGGGAATTGGCGCTTGGCGGACTGACTTAGTAATACGTCTCATTGGTTTAATGTGGTAATAAATCATGTAATAAATATAACAAGGGGGCAACGAATTTCACGCCATCTATCTGTCATATAAATTTTAATCAACATATTATTTTGTAAATAAATAAAGCAGCGAATATCGCGCCATTTGTTGTGTAAATTTTAATGACAGGTATTAAGACGTGAAAAAATCAATATAGGTATTAATATTGGGAATTTACATCACCGATGAGGGCGCTAACGTCGCTTCATAATGGCTGTTCTAATTAGTATAGCACGATATTGCACATATAGCCCAGTCAAATTAGGTTTTCAGCTCGGAAAAATTCCCACCTAGCTGAATTTTGGTACACATCTTTATGACATCGTTGTAAACAATATGTAAAAAGTCGACCTCGATATCATGTCCGCGTTAAAGGTTATTCGAGGTCAAAGGTCACGAAATTGGCCTTTTTTTTAATATCTCGTTTTTTATTAGTCGTACAATAAAAAGTTTTAGATACAATTTGTAGAGGAGGTAATTATCTACAAAAATGGTCTTATGAAATTTTCACGTTAAGTTGATAGTTTTTGCGTTATAAGGCCAACAAAATGGACCCACCCTTAAAATGGCACAATATTGATTCGTTGCAGGGAGAGATATGTTTTCGGGCACGGGAAATGCTTTTAATAATAAATTAATTGAAATTGTGGCCAAGGTTGGAAAATGAAGAGAAAAATAAATTTTTTCAAAATTTGCCAAAGTTATAGTATCTTCCAAGTACCGAAGGCGAAATTTTGGTTTGAGCTTACCGAAGGTCCGGGCAAGCTGAAAATTGGCAAAGATGTATATTGAAGTGTTCTAATAAACCCCCAAAATTCTCATAAAAATCCCAAGCCGGCGTTCCCTCAAATGAGGATTTTAGCCCCCTAAGTACGGTGTTTCGCCTATAGCTCACGTATTTTTACTTTTATGAAAAATTACCTTTAAAAAAAGTTTAATTTGCCTATTACAGTATGTATTGTGGTACTACCTACTGCAGCGCCAACAGTTATAGAAATTTTATGTTCTTCAACTTTGCTTAATGGTAATTTTTCGTAAAAGTAAAAATACGTGAGCTATAGGCGAAACACCGTACTTAGGGGACTAAAATCCTCATTTGAGGGAACGCCGGCTTGGGATTTTTATGAAACATTTTGGGGGTTTATTAGAACACTTCAATATACATCTTTGCCAATTTTCAGCTTGCCCGGACCTTCGGTAAGCTCAAACCAAAATTTCGCCTTCGGTACTTGGAAGATACTATAACTTTGGCAAATTTTGAAAAAATTTATTTTTCTCTTCATTTTCCAACCTTGGCCACAATTTCAATTAATTTATTATTAAAAGCATTTCCCGTGCCCGAAAACATATCTCTCCCTGCAACGAATCAATATTGTGCCATTTTAAGGGTGGGTCCATTTTGTTGGCCTTATAACGCAAAAACTATCAACTTAACGTGAAAATTTCATAAGACCATTTTTGTAGATAATTACCTCCTCTACAAATTGTATCTAAAACTTTTTATTGTACGACTAATAAAAAACGAGATATTAAAAAAAAGGCCAATTTCGTGACCTTTGACCTCGAATAACCTTTAACGCGGACATGATATCGAGGTCGACTTTTTACATATTGTTTACAACGATGTCATAAAGATGTGTACCAAAATTCAGCTAGGTGGGAATTTTTCCGAGCTGAACCCATTTTTTCGTCTAATTTGACTGGGCTAATAAGTTATTAATGCGTATTGTACTAATATATCTAGTCGACTGCGTTGTAATAGTGGTAAAATTCAAATTCTAACACACAATTAATTACCAAATACACGTAAAAACTGCAGTAATATTTGTGCGTATACTAAACGGAGTAGTTAATATTATGGACGCGTGGTGGCGCATGGTTAATGTAAATTCCCAATAGAAGATCGATAGATAACTGTCGCAATCCACTCAGTGCGGCCTTCAGGCCGCACAACTAAGCCCGACTGGAATAATATACTATTAAAATTTGTTAATAATTTATTTCAAATAATTCTTTAAAATAATAATTTTAAAACAGTGCTTTAAAATGTATGCAATTTAACTGCTGCACTCATCATATTAATTTATTAGCAACGCAGGAAAGTTACCACATAAATGGGATTAAAAAATGTCTTTAGACAAATATTTGAATGTATTTTCTTTATGTGCAATTTATTGTTTATAATAATTGTTAACATTAAAATGTTTTAGGATTTTTCATTAAGCTTTTGTAAAACTTTAAACTGTAAGTTTGACTGTAGTATCCAATGAAAATCAACAATTTTCAATTTCGTAAGCATAGGCAAATATCGGATGCCAATTATTGGTTAACGGGACAAAACCCATACTGTCCCACAATTGGCCGATGCTTAATCTGAGAATATGCTAGGCATCGTCAAATGGCATTGGCCCACGCTCGGTACCAATGTTTGGTTTCCGGTACAAAACCGATACTGGCCCACAGTTCGCCATTCATTTTATGCCGATGCTTAAACTGATCATAGGCAAAACAGCGGCAAACAATATCGGCTCAAGCTTGGTGCGAACCTCGGACGCCAATGATTGGTTTCTGTCACAAAACCGATATACGCCCAAAATTGGCCGATCATTTTATGATGATGCTTAAACTGATCATATGCTAGGTATCGGCAAATGGCAATGGACCACGCTCGGAAGAAACGTTGGGTGCCAACGGTCAGTTTCCCAGTGCATCGGTCGTATTGTAATCATCGGCAATATTTTCATGGGGTGCGATCCAGTTAACGCGCGGTGCCAGGATGAATCCGGGCCGACTGATGTGAAATCGGCTACCGGGCAGACGCAAGTGGACGACCAGACTGCGACTGTGAAGTGGACTACTGGAAGAAACAACTAATCTTTTTGTGTTAAAATGGAGCAGAAATTCGTGAAGACAGATTCGGGAAGGGAGACCACAATTGAATTGAATGATTATTGAATGATGAATAGATTACCAAGATTCACGCAGGGAATTGAGCCGATCTGAGCTAAGGTTGCAGGATAGAAAGACAAACGTTTGGATAAGAAGTAAGACCAATGTTAAAAATGTGACTGAACGCATAGCCGAGCTTAAGTGGCAATGGGCACGTCACTTGGGAATGAAACAGGATGATAGGTGCAGTAGAAGGATCGCATAGTGGAGAAGAGTCCTAGGACAAGAAAAACAATCGAAAAAGAAACAAGACAAAATAGTCTTGAAAAGACCACCTTTCCTCTCCATCAAAATAATTTGAAATAAATTGGAAATGTACATGCTGGAAGACCGTCAAACCACAAAGGGAAATTCTAAAAATTAATATTGACAATACCAAAACACTGATTTGATAATGCACAGCTTAGTATTGAACCTCCTGAAAAGGAACTTAATAATGGTAATATCGCAAGAATACTAAGGGCTAAATAGTTTGAAACTGATTGATATACCACCGAAGTAATGCGACAGTAGATCGGATGATAGCCCGATCATTAAAAGTTTTGATCCTATTTCATGTGATATTCTGATTTGGAGTCGAGTATTTGAATGCAAGATAAGAGCACAAACCCCTATACGACCGACGTAATTATGGAGACAATAAAAAATTATTTTGTTTTGTTAATTCCAGTGTGAAAATGATAAATTGATAAAATGATAAATATGGGACAGAAAATAAGAAGATAAGAACCCTAAATTAAACATTAGACTTCTCTGATCATCGATCCAAACCCTCACAAAAAGCAGTAGCGAATGAAACTAAAGTATATTAAAACGAGGAAAAAAGAGGTGATTAAAAATTTAATGACCCAAAGTGTAATTAACGAACCATGTGACCTAAATTACCAAATCGAAAGAAGAAGATATCAGGAGGCAAAGACAAACAAACGTCTGATAAGTGTCGAACTTTGATAAAGAGGACATCTTGATAAACTTTCTGAAAATAAGTCCAATCGACTAAGAGGTGCCAATAACCTAACTCAAACTAACCGCTGAGAAAGGTCTTATCTAAACTGACGTATAAGCATTAATTTTTCATGTTTACTTTTCTGAACCTTTTGAGTCTTCCTTAAAGACTATGTCAGTTATTAGTTTAGTAGTTCATTTCATTAGCCTAGTGGGTAAACATTTACCTGGTGCTCACATTTATAACCTCACATTCCGTCGACTTAACCTTACTAACGGTTACGAAGTTAAGTTAATTAGATCTTAACCGTTCCAAAAAAATTAAACTATTTAGAATTTCATTTGAATTTTATACTTATTTAGAATAAACAAAACACAATGTTTGTAATTTTAATAACATCCTTTTTTGTAAATCGTGATAGTAAATTTATATTGCCTTTTTAATTAAAGAAATATTTTGTTTCATTTTTACCACGGCCAAAAAGCAGCTTTAGGCTTAATTAAAAGTGAAACTATCAGCTTTATACTGGATAAATTTTGGATTAAAAGTTAAAATGATTCATTCAAAAGATAATGAAACAGACACGTCTAAAGCTGTCATATTTGTAATTCCTGCAAAATGTTTGTTTAGCAACATTTCATTTTTTTTTGACAAATAAATTTATTTGTTTCGTGTTTCCGAATTCAATGTTTAGATCCAAATTTAATAAAAACTTAAAATTTCATTTTAAAAGGTGAAGCAACTGCTTTTCATAACGATGCATCGTTTACGATTTCTCCGACAGAAATTTTACAACATTTCGGATAATGTGTTACTGCATCGTAAAACTTTTCTTTATACCTTAATAAAAATTGAAAGTATAAAACCTAATAACATACATCCAATTAGTCATCAAAACTTATGACATTTGCATAACTTCCACCAACGGGATTCGCAACCATAAATTTTTTTACAAATCAATCTTGTCGCAATAAAATTTTATGTCAAGTGCGCATTTTTCTTCAAATTTCTCACTCAAAACTTTAAAGCGGGTTAGAGTTAGAATACATAAAAAAATGTGTAACTAACCCTACCTAATACCAAAAACTTTTTTGAATATCCCTTCTGTGACCAGAATGCGTAATTCTTTACTTTTGCTTATTCGACTGTTTTCCAAAATTATAAAAGCTCACATAATTCATCATAACTCTTACACTATCAAGCTTAACTTTTATAAGAAAATACTTCAAAAAGTTTCGTATAACGTTTAGTTTGGCGTATACAAAACGATGAAATTTGAATAATATTCTGCACTTAATTTGCTTAATAATCAAAATTTATTTGTGCTGGTGAATATATTTTCGTTAGTGCAACAAATTTATTAGTAGCGAAATTTCTTTTCAAACTGCAGTTAAAATTAATTTTCATTCTAAAGAAAATTCGGAAAGCATTAGGAAAATACCGTGGTACAATCTGACTATGAAACCTCATAATCAAGTATGTATCGCATATTGTAAACTGTAGGTTCCCTGTGAATGGTATATATGGGGTATCCCCACGACCGATGTACACTTCTTAAGTGAAATTGTAGGGGGGGGGGTTAAATAATCATTTATTTAAATGATTATTTCATTCTGTATGTATTAAATTCAAATTGATTAATTAGCCTTTACTAGACTGTACAAATATTTAATATAACGCAAAAAATAAAAATTTCCCTATTCTTACAATGTTAAAAACGTGATTTTTAAAATTAAATAACTTAAGAACTAAAGGGTCAATATTAATAAGAAAGACAGTTTTAATCATCAAAATCATCTGTCAATCACAAACAAAAATTTTAGAATTTTATCTTTGTTTTCATAAATGGAACAACCTCCTTAAATTATTGTTAAAATGCTAGAATAATATAAACGCTTTTAAAAGAATACGAGCTGCCTTGGATAATTTTGATATGTCAAAGTGATTTGTGTATTTTATCGAGTTAAAAAATATTGGAGTTTACATTTATTTTTATTTATATTTAATATAAAATGTAGTAGAATCCAGTGAATGGGAAAGTAATGTGTTGTCACATCAGATTTTATTTAATAAATTAGGAGTTTTCACATCAACATCAATAGGCACATATTAATAATTTGCTAGAAATCTCCTCCGTCTCCCGGTGTAAATTATAAAAACGAGTTTTGTAAATCGATCTGTTCATTTGAATTTCTTATGGCCCAGTTTTTCAATCTCGGGTTATCTTTAATCAAAAGGTTATTTCCATTCGAAATAATTGTTTCAAGAATGTGACCTATGGCAATAAACCTTTGGTTAAAGATAACCATAGATTGAAACACTGGGCCTATTGGTTCAGTTTTATTTAGTTACTAATCTAAGCAAGTTGGGTCAGAAACAAATGTTTTACTATGGTTTAAAAGTTTAAACACTTACGTATCTAATTGGTCAATTGTAAATTAAGATTACTGCCGATTATGAGATATAGAAAGTAAATTGTCCATCGATTTATATTTTTTTAATTACCAACCTAAAAACATTTCAGTGCGACCTTTAGGCCGCACAACCATGACCATCTAAACAATAATTTTATCACATCAACGAAAGCAGCAGACTAAATACAAATTTTGTCAAGTAAAAATTATGAATTCGGTGTTAAATTGGATACACAATCAACAAGTATTTCAGTTTTTCTGTGAAACGAATTATTTTTTCAAAAAAGTTCATTACTGAACTAAAAACTGACAAAACTACGCTACAAATTGTCAATATTTTATAATGTAAATTTACATACTAAATCTGTGTAAAGCTATAAATTTACTTGTACTGATTTTTCGTTTGATTTTTAACAGTTTAAGCATTTTTAACCAACACAAGAAATTCAAATATGCTATCTAAGATAAATAAATTTGAATTTATTTAAATTTATTTAGCATTGATTTTGAATAAATAAAGATTTTGCCATGTAAAAATTATAAATTCGGTGTTAAATTGGATACACAATCAACAATTAATTTCAGTTTTTTTGTAAAGCGGATTGTTTTTTCAAAAAAGTGCATTATTGAATTAAAAATTGATAAAACTAGACTGTAAATTGCCAATATTTTATAATGTAAATGTAAATTTATAAATAAACTGGACAGTATGATAGTCGAGATTATGACGAACAAGGAGGCAGACGAAAGGCAAGATGAACAACGACGCCGCGTTGAAGAGTAAAGTCCCGAAAGGGCAGAAGAGGCCAAACTGCCTACCTCGAACAACTAAATAGCGGAAAACCTGGTATTTGGAAGTAATACTTAAGTGAATCCCAGAGGTCCAGTCAACATTGAGGAGGGGTTTTTAGTGGGTAACATCAAGTTGATGAGTCCCACACTCCCGGCCTTGGGAAAGGTCGGGGTAAGTACATAAAGTATTTTCCCCTCCTCCAACGCTAGCATAAAAAAATAGCGCCTCCAATATGGCGGACAACAAAGCATAAGGTATGTTAGGAACTTGAAATTCTGAAAATCAGCATAGCGGCTATAACCTCAACCTCTCGAGAAAATTATGAAAATTGAAAAATTTTAAATGGCAGAGCCAACCTGATGGCTAACAAAAAGAGGACGAATGCACCATCCCACCTAAGGCAGGGTTCAAAGTTTTACATGGACCTTTGAGAGATACCATAGGGTATGATGGGCTCCTGGAGTAGTGATTGTGGTGTTGTCAGGTGACTTCATACAGACTTCTCATGTAGTGCCTAGAGAGGTACGAGTTGACGAAGTTAAGGCGTACCTCAAGAGCTCAGTTATTATATTATGGAACAAGATCGAATCGTTAACATTGACAGCCGATGCGAGGGTTCATTTGAATGGTGAAAATTTCGCTCAAAAATTTTCAGATTTGCTTATGGAGATGTGAAATGGAAAATAATTACATCATGACCTTAATGATAAGATCGACATTCCACCTAATTTAGGAAATTTGATCTCAACTTTTGATCAACTGATTATAAAAATGTTTTCAGAAGTGGAAAAGCTCAAAGAAAAAAGTTCACATTGGTTTTGTAAGCAATCCATCCTAGCAGCAAGGTAGGAAATTTTAAAAGGCAAAGATAAGGGCGAGAACGTCTTCATCAATAAAATTATAATTAATATTTTATTATTTTAATTAATCTAAATTAATTTATTTCATAGTTTAATAATCGAATTATTTAATTGTTTAGAACTTTTTAATTACTTTTAAGTAAAAACGTTTATGTTCGAATAAAATTTTTTTTTAAATATCTATCACCTATTTATTTTAATTTAAAAAAATTGAAATATTTTATTTTGTAAGTAAAGTTTGATGGTACGACGTGTCTCTAATTTAAATATTTAAATAACACACGTCGGACGGGACACGTAGTTAAATTGGACCCACGTCGTACGGATCGCGCAGTTGTTTAAATTGGAAACACGTTATCAAACTTATTTTATTTTCAAGTATTTTTTTTGATGTTCGAATTTTTTTGAATTGAAATAAATAAACATTTTTATTATAAAAATACATTTATTTAAATTAATTTCCACTTCAACTTGAAATTTAGTAGATTTTGTTTCGAATTTCAAATCAAATTTATTTTATTTTTAAATAATTTATTTGAAGTTGGAAGTTTTTTTAATAGAAATAAATAAACATTTTTTTAAATAAACATACATTTAATTAAATTAATTTTCACTTGGCCTTCAAATTTAAGAGATTTTGTTTCGATATTATACAATGTTCGTACATAAATTTTTGTTATTAATTAATTAATTCATTTAATTTGTTATTAATGTTAATTGTTTTTATTTCTTTTATTAAACACTTTCATTAACCTAAAGGGTTGGAAAAGTAAAAATGTATTTAAGTGAAATGAATTTTAAGCCTACAGTTGAAAATGTTTTTTATTTATTTTTAATTAATTATTCATAACAATTTTTTGAAGGAAAAATAAGCTTGACGGTCCGACGTGTTTCCAATTTAACTATGCGACCCGTCCGACGTATCTCTAATTAAACTACGCGACCCGTCCGACGTTCACTCTTTATTTGCGTTTATTTCTTTCTAAATCTTACATCGCTTTAAAAACGAATTTATAAAGCAAAAGCCATTAAAAAAATTAAACAAAAACCTAAGAAAATTAAAAATCAAATTTGAATTTTTTTATAGCCACGACCAGTTCGTAGTTCAGGGGGGTTACACAACTAAGGGTGAAAAGAAGTTTTTAAGTTCAAAATCTATTTTAAAGGGATTTTTAAATATTCGGTTTTGTACTAAGTTCCGAATTATGCGGTAAACCTCGTCTAAATGGTGATAATAATTATTATTTGTTAGCTCAAGAAACTCTGTATCGATGCATAGGCAATTTTTATAAATAAGTGCAGCGGAAACATAGAACTTATCTATTTCTTTAACGTAAAATTAACAGAAGAATATAATTCTGTAACGCGGTATTGATAGATTGATTTATTTATTTGCAATAAAAAAAAATGCCACAAAGAGGCTTTGCGGTGATGGCTGAATGCGGCCGGAGGCCGCCAGTGCCAAGTAGTATTATTATAATACTGATTTGGATTTATCGTAAAAAAGTGTCATGAAATGTACCTGGTTTTATCAATTTTAAATCGAAAATTACGATTTTGCATTTTTTATATCTTTAAATTAAAAATGATCTGAAATTTTGTTTCAAGTTTTTTATCAGATTTAAATGTGGCGAAGAAACGATTCAAAGATAAATCTCTCTTTATAATGAAAAGAGAATAACATGAAAAAATAATAATCGTAATAACATTTAGATTAGTGCTAAACTTCCTGAAAAGCCATAATGGGAAAAACGCTACATTAAATAAAAATCTAAAAAAAATTGGGTGAAGTTAGGTTACATTTAAATTTACGATGAAATACTCTCACATTTAATATTAAAAATTTCTTATGGGTAGCTATTTAATACTAAAAGAAAAAGTTTTCATTTGGAATGAAGAAATCGTTACCTATTCTTTATATTTCCTCTTGTCACCACTTCTCAAATAAAGTGACAAAAAAATGTTCATAATAGAATATAACTCGAAAAAAATGCTCATTTAAAAAAATCACGTTCTAAGTACGGAAAACCATAACAGAAAGTATTTTATAACAAGAATTGCACCCACGGGAAGAAATAAAAACAAATTATGGCATGGCATGTTATGGGTTATCTTTATGGTTCTCTAATGAGAACTTGAACGGTAAGCTACAAAAACGTCATTTGTAAAAGGATTCTTTTTATATTTAATTTCCAAAAGTAATATACACAGTTTCGTTTTCATTCTCCGAAAATAACAAGAAATGAAATCTTATGTCGTCGTAAATAAACAAACCTTGTCGTTTATAATGTATAAAAATACCGTTATTGAGCAGATAAACCATAAATATACTAGGAAACGACATCTCGAACTTCTGGTTGAATTGATTTTCGGGAAAAAATATTGTCAATCGTAATGAAGTAAAAAAATTTTTTTTTTTTGCTTTTAAAATAAAATTACAAACACAGATTGGTGTGGAGCTGCGCGGTATTGCAATTTTAATGACTTTGAAACCATACTAATCAGTTTAGAGTAATGAAATTACTAAAGAAAATTTCAAGACTAAAATCGGATAGGAAAGTGAAAGTGGTTATTTTTAGCGCGTTTTATATTTTTACATTCAATTCTGTCGAAAAAGTTTATATTGAATGTACACATAACGCTTATCAAATATTGAATTTGCGGATATAATTTTTGTGGATTATGTTTCGTATACGGAAGGTGCATTAAAAAAATTGCTGATAAAACGTCATTCTTTGCTTACCTTTCCAATAAGTAGAAAAAACAATGGGGGAACATTTTGACGATATTGGCATGTAGTAATTTTATTTTAAAATTGTTGGAAGTATTTGAAAAGAGGCCACGAAAAACGATATGCAAACATAATTATTATTTCAAAGAGTCGAACGAAAGTTTTCACGAAAATTAATCTACTGAGCGTTTGAATATTGAATTGCAAAAATTTTCAGGTTAGTTCCGTACCACTGAGTAAATAAGCAAAAGTCTAAAGAGAAAATTTGTTGGTAAGTTGTTAACAGATCCTGGATATGAAGGCTAGCCACCCTTAACATCTAAAGAGCCTGCGAGGCCTTTTGCCAAAGAGCCAAATTACAAAATTTTGTTCTACATGTGCGGCTCGAACCTTTAAAGTCATCTGGAGGTGGGTCGTACAACTAACCTGAACGCCGCTTCATTTAAAAATAAGAAAACAATTAAAGTATAATTTATCATTTAGGTACGTCAATATTTACCTAACAAGAATTATTTGCTTACATGACACGCAGGATAAAATTATTACCGATAACATAAAAAAACTTGATCGTTAAACTAGCAATTAAAATTTAAATTTCAAAATAACAAAAGCATTTTACAAATTACCTTTTAATTAGAATCGTGTAAAAACAACCAACATACTCGCACAATTTTTTAATTTTTGAGATATGTATTTTCTAGCGTTTTGCCAGTTTTATTATTCTAACGGAATATTCATTTGTAAAGCTAATGATCCAAGAGCGCAAGGGAAAGATTAAAGTGCATAGTACGTATATTCAAAATATGAACAATTTTTCAAAGCTCATGTAGCAGATATACAGAGTGATAACCTTACACCAGAACATAAAGAAATAATTTTTGGGTTGAAATTCTTGCTTCCCATTGTAACGGATAAGAACGAAAATGGTATCAACAAAAGTAAATTTTCTTTCCACGTTGATTTTTATTGTTAAAATAAAATTTTATTACTTACGCCATTATTTGCCTATGTTAAGGGTGTCACCCGGTATGTAGCTTAAAATTCTCTAAACTTTTAAACGAATTGAAAGAGCTTGAACGTAAACTGACGCGAATCTTAAGGTGCAGGGTGCACCATTGTGTTCTTAAATCCCTTTCAGACGATATTAAGAAAAATCAATGAAATTCTGTAAACATTTAAAGCTTAAAAGATCGCCATTTTAATAATACGGCAATATCGGATACTTATGTAAGGTTTTATCTAAGATAATCTGGAAACGTCCGATTGGAAATGAAAAATTCAAAAATGTTTATTAAAAAATGCAACCTATAGAGACAAAAGTAACTAAACTATTTCTAGATTTTGGATGCCAAATTGATACATAATGTGATAAGTCCTGAAACATATAATAGTGATTGTCGTAAACGTAAAAAGTGCTATTTAATTTTATTTCAGAATAAAGTTCCGGAACGAGATAACCGCTCGTAACAACCCTATAAACAAAATAAAATCACTTTTAAGGTAGACAGAAAACAAGGTCGTCATTCAGTTTCAAGTAAATAAGGAACTCCGATCATCGTAGTTTCTATTAAACTTCTATACAGCCGCCCTTCTGGTGTGAAAAGTTTATCGGATCATTAAATCAACATATCAACTAATAACGACAAAAAATTTGTTAACTGTTTTTAGTACAAATTTTAATTAGTTATGTACAAAGATCTTGTGAAAAGATAAAACTGTGTATAGAAGCCTATTTTATAGGTTAATATTGTTATAGAATTACATATTTTGAATAATACGTAAATAAAACGTTTCGAAATAAAATGTTTTGTTTTGTCTTAAAGCGTTTTGTCTCGTCTTGAAACGTTTTGCTTGATCTGAACTGAATAAACCGTTTTAAGACAAAACAAACCGTTTTGTTCTATCATGTTTTTAGATAAAACAAAATGCTTTTTAATGAGACAAAACGTTTTGTCTTGAAACGTTTTGCTCTATCAATGTGCATGCGGCGTTAGATTAACTTCAGACACATCGGACGTGTCGCGTATTTAAATTAGTGACACGTCGGGCGGGTCGCGTAGTTAAATTGGAGACACGTCAGATACTCGACCTTATTTCTCTTCCAAGCACGTTCTTTTTTTCTTCAAATTTCTTAATAGAAATAAAGAAAATACTATTTAAAAAACACTAAAGAAATATTTTTACATCTAAACTTAAATTTGAAATCCCACCGATTTTGTTTTGAAAGTGAAAAAGCGTAATATAAATATACCTATTATTTTGAATAAAAATTTTGTGTTCATGAAATTAAAAAATTTAATAAAAATTTTGTTTATTTTAATTAAAAAATGTCATTAAGTTTTAAGCTTCTATGTATATGCAGTATAGCAAGAAACCGTTTAAATTTCACGAGTAAAAGTGTATTTACATTAGGCAGTTTGTATTTCGAAACAAAATCTGTCGGTGAGGTCGAATAAGTTTATTTAACAAAAAAAATATGAACTCCAAAGGAACTTTTTTGAAAGCAAAATAATTTCGACGGTCCGACGTGTCTCCAATATAATTACGAGACACGTCCGACGTGTCTGGAGTCCCTCTCTAATATTTATCAATATTATGGCATCTTAATAATACAGCCTACACTAAAACAAACAAATTTTTACTGTGGTTGGATATTTGATAAGATTTATGAAGGAAATTATGAAAAATATTCATAAATAATTTGTTTTTCTGTCGTTCGAAGAATATTGCAAAAACAATATCTAAATAAAATTACTTTAAGAGGATATAAACTAAATCAGATCATAAGGATTCTCGCTATACTACATAGAAACCAAACATTAGAAAACAAAGCCTAAAAGAGGATTAGGTGAGGAATTGAGAAAATTAGTAGAAACCACTTTCAATGCTAGTTGTTTTCTACTTTACTAAATTCGGCATGAAGTTTACTAAATATTAACAAAAAACTATTTTCTATTTTTAAAACTAGTTTGGTTGATGGCAGGCCCTACGAATTTTTTTTTTATTTAAAATTCGGATTGTCTTAAATTTGAACCAAAACCCTTTTTTTCTTCTCCAGCACAAGGTCATCAACAACGTGTTTACAATTTTGCAACTTCTAAATAAGTTTGCTTTGGTATTGCATGAATAAAACGGGCAGTTGATTAAATGTTTAATTACTTACATAAAAAGTTCAGTGCGGCCTTCAGGCCGCACAATCTATGAGTTGTGTGCCAGATAGTTTTGGACATGTATAATCTTTGAATGCTGCTTCCTAATGGTTCATAAAAAATATGAAAAAACTATTTACATTTAAATGCGCACGACCCGTGTAATACAAATGAATTTCTTCCAGACTTCTGGGAATAGCTTCGTGTGCTAAATCAGTCACATTTCTGAAAGGTTGGTTTCTACACTTACGTCTATCAGCTTTACGGTCGATTTTGGTCAGTACTATCCAAGCCGACAAACCAAATTTGGAAGCCGGGTGCAAAAATTGCTAGGGGCCCTCTTAGTTTTATAGTGGTTTGTAACATTGATCTTACATTCACTAGAGAGGCTATAACCATAAATACTACAAGCAGGTTCTTTTGAAGCCCTGATGTAAGATATACATAATGGGAATATGCAGGGAATATTTTGCTTTACATCGCCCCTGAAACGGCTGCAACTGAATGTACACGTCAATGTTATGTTACGTATTAATTTAGTTTATTTCTTAAATTTTGTATAAAAATTGTATATCTATAAAACAACTGAATATTTTCAAATGTCACGTTACCCCTTAATATTATGCAACTTGTATTACATTCAAGAAGGAAAACGAACTACGTCCACGTCTACGTCATATCTAATAAATATAAGATCGATGGTGCGTAATAATAATTAATAGGAACAACTAAGGGGTGGGGAGAGAATAATTCCAGATATGCAAATGATCTTCCTTTCGTACTTGGGCCAATGCCGAATTATTTGCGACGTGCAGTGAATTAGGTTTTTTCGTTAAGCTATGTACGTATAAGTCGGTAAGTAAAAACTTTTGGGTTGTTATTTATTGACGTAAATCAATAAATAATATATAAAACAGCATAGTGGATAAATACGTTAATTGCTCATGCAGAGTACACAAAACTCTACAAAAATTGATAATTATATATTTACAGGGAGTACGGGACAATTAATATTATAAATACTACGTGGCACTTCTTGATATTATATGATGATGTGCTAGCAGAATCAAATAACCATATGAGTGATAGAAAGATCTTGAGCGTCAAAATGCCTATTAAATTTTGAAATCGAGAAATTATACTTCAAATTTAAGAGTTACAGACCTGCTCGACGTGCCATGTATTTAAATTAGAGACACGTCGGACGGGTCACATAGTTAAATTGGAGACAAATCAGATCGTCGAAAACATTTTTTGGTATTGAAAATTTTGGTATTGTTTGGAAATACAAAGTCCATAATAATAATAAAAATTCGACTGAATAAAATATTTTAATTTATAGAATAAATTCTATATAATAAAATAAATTTATAAAATAAACATGTCCGGACTTTTTAAAATAAAATCTGTTGAATTTGAAGTCCATTTTGTAATTGATTTTAAAAAAAATTATTATATTTAAAAACATTTGAACTTCAAAGAAATTTTTGGAAAATAAAAATTCGACGATTTGACGTGTCTCCAATTTAACAACGCGACCAGCCCGACGTGTCTTTAATTTAAATACGCGACACGTCCGATATGTCTGGAGGTCCCTTTCTACAAATTTCAACATTATTACTAATATTGAGGTTAGGATACGTGAGCATATATCAATCTACTAAAGTTTTCTTCAAGTTATTTATTAATGGGTAATTATAGAAAATCATAACGGTATTTTTAATTTCACTTAGAAAATACACAAAAATACTTTTCAGACAGTAAAATGGCACAAATTTCTACAAGTAAATTATACTGCAAAATATAATTCGTAAACGTTTTCGTCACACTTTGACATCTCCAGGTGTAGGTGGCATGTGGCCGACATAATTACTCGGCCTTCGGCCTCGCTGATAACCTATGACATGAACGAAAAAATTTTCTTCCCATTGATGCCTTTGATGACCCTCATCTGGCAGTCTGTGACAGTTATAATTATATGGGCTTCGCAATTAGCTTACTGAATGCGCGCAAATATTGTCTTTCCATTGATACCTTTTATGGCGCTCTACCTCCTTAAGTTAAAGACGAGATACCGGACAAACACAGTCACAAGCTGAGATTTAATTGAACGAGAAATGAGATTTTATTATATAGGCTAGGAACCTGTGATCTGCATAATTATCTTTCCATTGACACATTTGATGACTCTATAATACGTCCTTTATGCTCATTCAGAGGTTTAATCCTAGATCCGCTAGTCCTAGTTTTTATCAATCAGATTCCTGAAATTTAGTTTTATTTTAGGTAAAATCTGAGACTTAATTTTAGATGAGATCCCAAGCGTCGACTTTTAGTACGGGCATTAGTTAAAGAGGAGATAGCGGATAGACAATCACAACCTGGCGTTTTATTATAATATTTATTTGTTCTGTTTTCAAAGTTAGAAATATTAATTGGCTCCAACTTGTTAGGTTGCATAACTATAATAATATTTCTGCATAATGGGTTGCATAACATAAAATAGTGAAACAAAGTAGAACTGTAGCGCCTATTACGTCTTACTTTATTGTCTTTTCAAGTTTTTCTGCTTTTTTCATGTACTTTTATTCAGTAAATGGATGAGTTTTTAAATTTAGACAATGTTCATTTGTAATTCGGTGAATGTTTAAAGATTGATTGTGTTATTTATTCCACAGCTGGTTGTATTTACCTTGCTCTGTAACTTTTTCTAATTTGGATAATAAAAAATATTATTATTAAAAAAATAAACAAAATAATTAATCAAAGTTACCCAATTGTTTTCAACTATTGATCTGGTCAACCAATCACCTTTGAGCTTTGCCAAGCATTTGAAGCGCTACGAAACGCGACAACTGTGTAACACATTTGAAGTTGACAAATGTCAAACATAACCTAAAATAAAAACGAAAACAAATCGATATCTTCAAGATATCTTATAATTCATTCGTTACTTTGAATCAACCTCGCATTCTCGATTGTGGGTTGTTTCCACGTCGTGGCTATGTTTTCTCTTTAATATTATTTTAGACAGGAAATCTTCAAATTTATCTGTTAAATTGACATTTCTTCCGATTTTCACTAAATTATTTATTTATATTTAAAACAAGACTGAATGCAATTCCTGGAATAGCAGTAATTATAAAATTACCAAAATAAATCAAAGGAATAGGGAGAGAGTAAAGTAAGTATAACTTTTTACAAATTAACAATTTTTTATTCGGTTCTGTGACCCAAATTGTCAAAGCGTAATGGATATATTTAACGCTGATATCGAGGTAGGTACTTAGTCTCTAATTTCTTATCCCCTCGGAAGGCGGGGTAATATTTCCTAGAGAAACCTTCTCAAAATTTGAAGTTTAATACACCTCATGTTACAGAACTTGCGTTAAACTGTAGGTCCCCTATGTGTGTGATAACCTGGTAACATTTAGCTAGCACACCACACAGGAGAGATGTTTAAGTCAAGTTTTTTTATCGATGCCGATAATTTATATATAAAAACCGCCTGTGTAGCTGCACGAACACAAAATTTGTGGTTGTAACTGTGCATAGGCCAGAATGGGGTAAATACGGACATAAAGTAAAATCAAACAATTATGAATTACAGTTACAACTACAAGTAGGTTATAGAGTTCATTCAATTAAGAATAGTTGGTGTTAAAAGTTTCAATGAATGACGTCAGATTTTATTGGTTTTACTCTCAACCTACGCTGCACTAAATCATCTAGTAGGTGAGCGCCATAGCTATTCGGTCTTCGGCCTCACTTGGGTAATTTGATACTACACATGAAGGTAAATAGTTCAGTAGTAATTTTCGTGCAAAATTTTTACTGGAATGTAACTTGCACAGCTTCAGACAGAAATATAGAAATTCCAACTAAAAAAAAAAACTAAACTGAAATATTACATTAGTCTTGTGTTAAATTCAATTGACAATGAGTACGAAGTTTCTAAGAAAGAACAAGCTTTATAGATTTACTTTTCCAATAGTTGAAGATCTGTTTTTGTCGAATTTTGTATTTGGCAATCGAATGTACATACATCACCTTTGTCTGTATGTACCCTACTATGGGGTACAATAGAACAAATGACATTTTTTAAGAAAATTTATTTATCCTAAAAAGTAAAGAGTGATTCAATAAGAGGTGTCATTTTGAAGAGGGCAGCATTTCCGCTCTATAGATTTGCCAGCACTTATATTTGACATCTCCCAATAATGCTTTTTGATCATGGAACGTTACACGTTCGATGATGGTAAAAATTTTGCAGTTATAATTCGTGAAATTGGGCAGAAATTTAATTTAAAAAAAGTGTGATGAAACTGGTTCAGTAAGTAATTTAAAAATATTTGTCCTTCGTTGTGGTGGACGTTCAGGGATAAGCACCGCTTCAGTGAATAAAAGTGTCAGAGAAGAGCCGAGAACCTCAATAAATCTTGGCAGATGAAAACCCACAAGCTATTTTGGAACAACCTATGTTTGCTGCGGTTTCTGGGGTGGAGGGGTAATTGGACCATACTTTTTTGAAAATGATGCCGGATGAGATGGTTCTTGTTATCGTGACATATTAACAAATTTTTGTGGCCTAAATTAATTGATATGGATCTCGCGCATATGAGGTCAGCAAGACAGGGCAAGAGGCCGCACAATAAATAAAACAATGACTTTATATGCTGATCTTGCGATTTGAGGCCATTATCTTTTTTCTTGGGGCGACTTGAAGAGAAAAGTCTATGTCGACAAACTTCAAACGATTCCAGACCTCAAGAATAATATTCGACGTGATATTGCATCTCATTTATGCGAAAATTTGATGGTAAATTTTGTAAAAAGAATTACGCCATGCCAGCAGAGCCGTGGAGAACATAAAATTTTCCAATTTTTCCGATTATTAATGCGTTTTTTAACGAAATCAAAATGACACCTCTTCACTCGAATCACGATTTACAAGTACAACGTAACAAACACAAAAAACATTATCCAATGTAAAAAATTAACATACTAACAAGAGATTAAAGTTAATAGTCCCAGTGTACCCCACTTTCAATCATACACTTGTTCCAATCGGCGCCGGCCGGCATCGGCAGTTCAGTTTATATTTAAAATCAAAAGATTTTATTGAATTTTCACCGTTATAAAAATTTTGTCCCTGAATATAAATGAAGCCTGGCGAAGGGAGGGGGATTAAATAAAAAAACCCTACTGGTTCTAGATATTTGAGTGTTTTGATTTTAGGTAAAATGAATGTTCAAACTTGCGTCGCATCGCAATAAAATCAATTTTCCGATTTCAGTTGAAAAGCTCAAAAATTTTCATTTAAATTAATTTTTAAGAGTTGTTACGAACTAAAAACGTTGATTATTAATTATTTATATAAATTACAACATTTTGTGAAAAATAATTATAGTGCGTGTGGTTTGATCCTCAACGAAGAAAATAATTAGAGTTGGCTTCTAAAAATTTGAGCATGCAAATAATTAATTAAAAATTTTTAAAGTTTGATTAAATAATTTTTATTTCGAACAAAAATTTGACGAATATCAAATTTGCGTTTTTCGATTGCAGCCCGTGCGTGTTAATTACAATTTTCTGCTTTCCATTCTAAAATGTAAATCAATCGATTGGCGAAATTGTTCAATTTGGAATTCTACAACTAGAAAATATCTCACGCCCAGGTAATTAAGCTTCACATCACCAACTTTGTAAAGCTTTTCTATTTTTAGTGCGTTTAGAAATTTTTTTAACCTGTACTGTTTTTTTAAACCAAAGTAAACAGTTTAACGCAAGACAAATTACTAAAGTCTGAAATAATAGAGCACACTTTCACTTTCTTAATTTTTCTTTGTTCAAGAAGCTTTAAAAAATTTCTTCTAATTTTTTAATGCGAAGAAAAATTTAGGTTCTGATTTAAAAGTTTTGAACTTGAAAGGAATGAGGGAACTTTTTGAATATTTACACGGAAATCAACATTTCGAGGTTTAAAATTACCGAATAAATTACAAGTTTCTGCAATAAAATTAAGCGCACAAATATATTCAATATTTAAATGAAAACTACCTTAGTAATATATAAATTTTTCCATTTGCGAATGTAAAGTATGGCTCTCCATCTATTTCAGTTGAAAGTTCAAGTTCACTTTCACTATCGCAAAGTTTCAGAAAAATGTTTAAAAGTTTCTGTTTTGATTGATAATTTACTTCTTTTCACAAATAATTTTATCAACGTTTAAATTTATTTTCACTTAGTTCGAAAATGTTTCAGCTTTGAAAATTGAATTTTTAAGGTTTTCTTTTATTTTTAAAATTACTTTCGGAAAATTGAACCGGAACTTCAAACTAACATCTTAATTAAATTCTATTCATATTTTGAAAAGTTTTCAAGTTCAAGTATTTGAAGCACCAACTGAAGCGGGCGATTCGGAAACGGATCCGACACTGAAACAGAGAAAGCCCTCATAACCAAGTACGCCAGCGCCGCACACTCATTCAATATAATAGTTACTCCATCAACATATCAAATATTTTCTAATAAGAATAAAAATTATGGGAAGAAAATTCAACAAGCGTAAAATTTATAAAAGAACCCCGGAAGCTGCTTTCTACCTACTGAAAAGCTTATTTCTGTACAGCCTCGTTTAAATAAATGCATTTTTTGAATTTGTGACACTTGAAGTGAAATAAAAAGAAAGGCTTAATAGTTTTTTACGGTTAGGGGTTGTAACAGATTATTTATTTTACAAGTAGCACCATTAATAATTGCTGACATTTCTAATCCTAAAATGCCTATTTTATTCTATTTTGTCTTTTTATCCTGTCTGATATATCAAACGTCACTCCTAAATCCGGATTAAATATATATTTAAAGTTTAAATGCCGATTAGGGGGTTTTGCTTCTATTTGCATAGTTCAAGTAAGGCGCGCGCTATCATCATTTTCTTAATTTTATCATTTTCAGTTGTTAATATTGCGGCTGCAGTTCCTTTGGATTTAGTAAGAAAAGCAGCAACAGATTCACGTAATACAGCATAATTTTTTATTGCCTCCGTTGCTAATTAATCCGGTCGTATAGGAGTATGCGCTCGTACTTTATATTCAAAGTATACCGCACTCAAAATCAGAATATCATAGAACCACAAAATTTGATTAGTTTAAAAAAATATTCGTATTTGGTATTATAGAGGAAAATCCAATAGAAGAACTTTCCCTTTTCTTATTCTGTAGCAGTTGTTTAGAGTGTTATTTTGTTTGGCAACAAAACATTTTGTTAGCACAGTGCATTCAGCACTGTTTAGCTTTAATTACCGTTGATATAACGTCATTTAGTTGTCTATTTTGAGCTTAAAATTTTACAGTTCATTGTATAGTCTGATAAATTCGTGCATAATTTGCGGATTAAATGGTACATATTTTACAATTAAGTTGGTATTACCTACGAACCCGATAACTGTTAACTTAACCTATTCATTAAACTTTCACCGTTTCAATTTACTAAATTGAAAATCGTAACGAACGTAAATAGTAATTAAATAACTAATTATGCTATAAAAATTAATAATAACTGTTGATTTTGATTAATATTTCACGGTTTTATCAGGTTTCAACCCTCTCTCCTATGTATGTATATGGTATACGTACGAAGGGGACCTACTGTTTAAACACGAGATAATCACATGACTTGAACTAACCAGGGGATACAGAAGTATCAACATAACTTCATACAGGATGCATTGATTATAATTCAGCTTTTCCAATACATAAAACAAGTCCAATTTTAAAACTTATGCGGGAGTAGCAAAAAAACTAATTTGAAAGTTTAGAAACTGCGTTTGAATATGTGCAATTTTTTTTTAAAGGGGACCATAAAGCAACAAATTTTCTATATACACTATTACATAGGAAAAAATTTACGTAAGTTTGCACTTGACGGGGTTTTGGTCGAAATGTATGGTAATCTTCGTGTCCGGTAATTTGTTCGACAACATTTTGTATGACGGAAAGTTGTTCGACTCGGCATTTATACGACTGAATGTGTATACTTTAAACGGAATTTATTTAATATTATGCAATACAATAATTATATATAATTAAAAGTACGCGCTGGATTATAATTTTTGCGTTTGTTACGAAATTGCATTTGGCAACTGTTTTTATTTGAGAATAATTTAAATTAATTTAAAAAAAACTTTTTATTCTACTTGACATTTAATTTCTATTCTTTTTTCAAGTGAAATTTATCCTGTTTTTATAAAACAATATATTATTACGTAAAAATGTCTTTCAAAATAAGACATTTTTAAATTTTAATAAGAAATTGAGTGGTATTAAATTGTTACCAATTTAAAAAATAAATGTTCTTGCGTTATCGAGTTATTTCTTTTTCTATAAACCCCTTTCTCTATTATGCTTTTGTTGGTGACGAAAATACCTGTCAAACAATTTATTATAAGCATTCTATAAAAGTAAATAAGATCAGATTGATCCCAAATTTTGTAAACTTCACTTTTTAAATAAACAGTTAAATTCAGGTAGCAATAGGATAAAAATAGAGAAAGATTCAAGGATTCAGTATACCAAAAAAATATTATTTTTAGAAATTAATCAACTAATAGATCAGTCAAATTATAATTTTAAAAGGAACTTACATCAGGAGCCCATAAAACCTGAACCAATTAGTAGAAAAAACATTTCGAATGATATAAACAAAAGTTAAGTGAAAACAAAAAATGTTTCAAATTTGTAGAAATTTAATTCCATTTAATGCTTTTTAAAATGTAAAAATATCTTATATTCAAGGCAGTTTTACGTTATAATGTAATTTTTCAATATGGGTATGTATTATAGCGTGTTTTGTTTAGCTGCATGAGATCTTTCAATAGGGATAACTTTTGAATGAAGTTTGTCAAAGGGACATTTCTTTGATATTATTTGTGATCAGCAAGGTTTGTCATTTAATCATGATTAAATTAACACTTGAACAACTCTACCAAATTGTGGAAATTTATTTTCAAAGTCAGAGTTCCGTTCGTGAAACTTATAGAGCTGTTCACCCATTTTATGGTCGACATAATCGACCTTCTGAGCAGGCTATTGGTGCGGTGATGGATAAATTTCGTACCACTTCTTCATTGCATGATGTAAGACCACCAACAAGACAAAGTAATGTGCGTACCGAAGAAACTATCGCTACTGTTAGTGAAAGTGTGCAATAGAACCCAAACATTTCAATTCGTCATCGTGCTCAAAAACTTGGGCTTTGTCCGTCCACTACATGGAAAATTTTACATCAAGATCTTGGTTTACATCCTTACAAGATCCAGTTGGTTCAAGAATTGAAGTCTAATGATCATAGATTGCGTCGTGCGTTCGCAGATTGGGCTCACAATCAATTGGAAGTGGTCCATTTTTTGACGACCACTAATTTGATTTTCATCAGGGCCATGGACTTGCGCCATTTGCGGCCCCACTTGGTACGTTTTCAATGCAGTAATACATTCTGATCTGCAAATAAAAAAAGTAAAGGAAAAAATTTCAGCCATAAGCTCTAAGTCGACCAGGCACGAATAAGACACCACCCCAACATTTTTGAACCTCCTCATAGCCCCAATTATAAGACGAATGAAACGGTACGATCCAGTGCATCAAATGTGAATAAAAATATTGGGTTCATCACAAGAAAGTATAAAAGAAGTCAGCTAACGTGCTGGCCTCTGCTAGGACCCTGTAAGATATTAATAAACAGATTTGTTGCTTATTGTTTCTGTTGGAATAGATTGTAATATTCATGGAGTCAATAAAATTATTTATTTATTTGTATAATTTTCATAATTTTGGTTTTAATATTACGCCGGAAAAAATTAAAAGAAGTTTGGACTGCTCCAAACCGACTAAACCGAACCTACCTTTAATTCACCGGGAATCACTTGCGTATTACTTTTGAGTGAATTCGGTTGTTCAACTTCAACACTGTTCTATCGAATGGTCTTTTACCCTTTTAGGATTATTTTCTTATTGGTAGCACCCATCACTTTTTCATAAAAGGGTATGGTGCTTTGGTGGCCATGATGTCCACAATCAGCTTTTCGATTTCCTTCCATGTTTCTTTATTGAACAACATCAGGGACACGATGTTGCCGCAGTATTGTGGTCTGGTTGTCGCCACGGGCCTGGTTCCATTTCGGGAACGTCAGAATAGTGTGTTTGGCATCATCAGCTTCACCGGATTTCGTCCGCTTGCACTTATGGAGATACTTGTTGTAGCATCCGTGACCAGTAAGGAACTGCGTGGTTTCGTGTAGTAAGCCGCTGTGTTTCTTTGATACCCCGGGGTGCATGCTGGGTATCAGTTTCGCCGTCCTTATCCGAGACTTCCCACAGACCCTGCCATGTTCTCCGCATTTCATCCTCGAGGTGGTCAAGATGCCCTGCTTGGAAGCGTGGTGCTTGGCAGCGTTCAACTGGACCTTTAGATTGATGGGCATTTGTGATAACAGTACCAATGCCGCCTTGGTGGATACAGTCCTGTATCCTGTCTGCTCTGCAGATTCTCAATACCTTTTTTCTGTAGATAGCTCCATCCAAGTTGGGGCGGCGTAAAGGATGATGGAGTCTGCAATTCCGCTAAGCAGTCTCCTCTTTGGTTCGCTTGGGCCCTTGATGTTTGGCATCAATTTGTGCATCATAGCGTCAAGTGTTGCCGCTTTCTTAGACACTATCGACAGGTGGGGCCCATAGGATAGGCTCTTATCCACGTCGATTCCAAGTACCCTGGCCTGGGTGGTCGGGCTGATTGATTTTTCGATCGATGAAGGTAATTGAGTAAGTTAAAAGGGTACCCTCACTACCTAGTTTATCTTAGAGCAACCCTTCTTCATCATCTGGCAACACGGCAGGAGATGGAATACCACTCATACCTGCTTGTTTTTGATGCACCTCGGGTGTTCCAATTTGTTGTTATTGCACAACCATATCTTGTGGTGTATGAGGCTCTACGCTCTACTGCCGTATCCGCATTGTAATCACTCCTGCTACTTAACTGTAGACTGTGTTGCAGTTCATTTTCTCGATACTGTAGTGAATAGGCTCTTCTTCTTAACCTTGTTTTCGACAGACTGGGCGACATGTTCTCACACTACCCCGTTTTTGCTAGACTCTTCATTTCATTTTACTATGTTTTCCGTTACTCTACTATATCGCAAGAAAAAGAAACACAGTTCCTTCCTGTGTCTTTTTTGAATTCTTCCAAGGCACGATGTCTGCTATCGGCCTTTATTTACGAAAGACGGGGAATACCGTGCCTGTCTGTCTTTTTATTTTCGTCAGATTTACACAATCTTCTGCCCACTCTATGCCCCTCAGTGCCCCGGTCGAAGGACCAGCACCTATAGCATCGATAGCACATCAACACTGCACATGCGCTAGACAACCCGATACCATAGCTTTGGGACATCTATCAGGAATCTGACCAATAGTTTCGATAGCAGTTATCTTCATCCTTCTCTAAGACACTCAATGACTGTGTGCTTTTTTCTTCCAACCTCTTATTCGATCCAGTATGTGACGTCCTTTTCGTCCGTCGCGTCGTAGAAGTGATCGATATCTTTTGATTTGAACATTAGACAGCTTGGTTAGTATTCTCATCTTGTTGGTTTCTATCTTGCCTCTCAGTTTCTATCAGCAGTAATGCTGATGGATCGTTCTACCACGACTTGTAATGGTTGCTCACTTCTTTCAACTATCTTTTGGAGCTCCGCCAAAATCCCTTCCAACTTTCCCATTTGACCCGCCTGGTGATTTAGCTTAGCTGTCTGGTCTAGCGCGAATGAGGTTTCAAAACTCCTCTCATGGAGAGTTTCGAGAGTTTTCTCCATGGTTTTCATTATTATTATGATGTCACTGATTTTTACATTTACCTGTGTTACTTCCTTTTGGATTTTTGCCGTAATTTCGGTTTTTTCTTCTCTGTTCTGAAGTTCCTTTTTTAATTACTTTGCTCAAAATTGACTTGTGGTTCTTCATTATCTATATAATGTCTTTGACAAAACCTTCGGCTTCCGGTTCTGGACGCAGTGGCGTATGTTCTATGCCTGCTGTTTCAATCTCCAGCATTCCACCTGCGTAACTACTTAAATTTGCGTATCATTAAAATTGCGCTTTGTCCCGCACCTTGAGGCGTGTTGACTGGCCTTTGTCAGGTTGTACCTCTTCAGTTTAAATATGCCGGATGCACCTCTGGTTTTGGTACAAGTCGCTGTCAGATGATCTATGCCACATTTCACGCATTTCTGATTGGATTTACAGTTGCGTTGCGCATGCCCAAAGTGATAGTTACAATGGCATTAGTCAACCTGGGTCTTACTGTGCGGAGTTTCTACGGTCACATCGATGTTCAGGACCGCCGGAATGTCAAAAATCGCTGTACCTTCTCGTGATATGTCGAGGATATCCAGGTAAAGCAGCATGGGGCGACGGACGCGTCCAAACTTCATCTGATGTGCGATTTGTACTGGCAATTATTGGCGTTTTAAATCGTCTGAAATATCTTCAGGTAAAAGCAGTGTGCCTGGGGGGCACATAAGAACCACCTTCAGGGGGTTTTATGTGGGGGAGAGCGAAGGGTTGTTCGCGATCTCCAGTAATCTCGATATAGCGCAACCATCGGTTTCTTTTTTAGGATTAATGGTGATGCCATCGGTCGCAGTTTTAATTTTGATAACATTGATGTTGTGCTTGGAGATTAACTTGATCGTAGCCAGCCAGTTCTGCTTTGTTCGTTTTATGATCGGTGGTATTCTTTAATCAATAACAGGATAAGATGAGGCTTGAGGAGTGACGTTGCGAGGAGACCTGGCGGTAGTGAGGGTCGCAGAATTTTGAGGGGAGTAGGAATCTTAGCCCCTCACCTGGTGTCCTTCTGCATCGTCTTCGTCCGACTACTCCCTGCGGTGGTCTCGGGGCCGAGGCGATCGATAGGTCTCCTGATCTTTTAGTCACCTTTTACCATTGTACTCAAAAGACAAAATTATTAATAAATATCTTATATTTGACAGATTTTACAGTAAAAGAGGAAATCGTCATGAATAGCGGGCAATTCTTGCCTTAAAAGATTCCACCGTGCCGAAACCGTTAGACTTTTGAATACATTTTAGAAAGTTTAAACATCTTCACAAGTTGCTCAATGAACTCCTAAACTAAGCCTTGCACAAAATAGCTTAATATGTTATTTATATTATGACAAATTACATCTTAGAGAAGATATGCCATTATAGGAAACAAATGTCTGCAATATAGCAAAAGTAATCATATTTCAAGGTTTTTGGCTTACTTCACCCAGACTATAAAAATTTTCCCAATAACTATAGGTCAACTATAGGTCTTATAAATATTCTCCTATGCTTATATAATCAATATTGACCACACAATAAAGGCCATATGGCCACACCTTCTTTTTCCTTGGAAAAACTTGAAGGGGTAGCCGACAGTCCGGAGGTTCAGTACAAACCCAACAGTGATTAATCCGACCCTGGCCACATCCAACTCCTGCTAAATACGCCCCTTGAACCCTCCAAGCACCCTATGACTCCTTCGACGTACTAGGAAGTTCAGATAGCGGTACGGAGACTTACCAAAACGAACGCTCCTGGAACAGATGGTATAACTAAGCGTAGTTCCGCGGAATTCTTCAAATCTGGTGTAGCGGTAGTCACTGGGATCACCAATGCCATACTGATACCCAAACACTGATGTCGTTCGAAAATGGCCGACGTCATCATGCTCTCCAAACCGAGACAAAATTCGCGCAACCCAATCTAAATCAGAGTGAAACTTACCAGGCAACGGGTGCTGTTTTCCTGTACGTATAGTCAAGGCATTTGACAGAGTCTTGCACCAGGGACTACTGTACAAAATGTACAGTAGTCTGTACTGTACGTTTGACTACCATCTTTCCTAAATGGAAGGAAATTCGCAATCAAACCTGAGAGCACCAGATCGACCACAAGATCCATCGAGGCAGGAGTACCACAAGGAGCCATAGTCTCACCGATTCTCTACAATATTTACAAGCGAGAACTAGCGACCCTTAACTTCGCCGGGGCTGCCGACAACCGAGGTGATGCTGTACGTAGACGACACCACGTACTTCGCCAGCTCGTTTCGACCAGAACAAATGATGAAACGAGTACAGCAACACACTTTAAGCGAAGCACAGATAACGCATCGAAAATCACCAACCCGCATAAACGCAAGGCGGCCTGGAAATTCTTCAGACTCACGACCTGTTTGGCACAGAAATTCCCTAGGGCGACACCTCCAAATGCTTGGAGTCGTTCTAGGCAAGGTATTGCGGTGGGGCCCCCATATCAAAGATGTAAACCAAAAAGCAAGGGGATAAATAGCTTTCCGGAACCCCTTGCTACACCATAAGAGCAAACTGTCGTTGGCAAACAATTTTCACATATACTAAGCGGTCATAATATCCATAATGACGTACACCACGCTAGTTTAGGGCTATGCGACCAAGACACACTTGGCTAAGATCCAAAGGACACAAAACGTAGCGCTGAGGTGATCCATGAAGTTCCCGTGGTTCTTAACAAACCAGCGTATTCACAAAGACACGAAAATAGATACCAACGTAGAGTTCGCCCGCCACTCGGCGGAAACTCCTACTAATCCCAAACCGAGAGTTGTCACTTTTACTTCTACGAGCCGTCTTATACGTCATTAATTACGATCATAATTATGGTCATAATAATCTGCACAAAATGCTATGCGCAATGTGTAAATTTCTGAACTCGTCTTTGAGCAGATTAAGACCATAATTACGATCGCAATTATTGATGGTGTAAGATGGTTTTAATAAAATAATATATCATTTTTGTAAGTAATTATTTCTAGTAAAACAATAATTTTTGGTATTATTCTATTACTGTGGTCGTTCACAACGATTAATTTCTGCCTGAATAACTAATTAAGACCTGAAAGCACTACAAATAGCACTGTAATTTCATTCTACACAATTGAGACTGTATTTTGATTATATTTAAGTGATCTGCAATAACAGAAAGGTTAAGAACTGTTGTTATAGAAGAATATGTTTTTTTATGGAATGAAAACTGCTTTAATGTGCTTTTATTCGTAGCTCTGACTGACCAACTATTCTACACTATGCAGCTTGTGGCATCGGACTATCTGCTTTTATCTACTCTACGTTAAGTTTAAAACCCTTTTACACTTTAAAATGAATTTACCACTTTCTTAAAAGATTGTTTCTGCGATTTTTATCTTGTATACGTGCTTCATAAGCATAAAATTTCTTATTATTATTTGGAGCCGCATTTCTTAAATGATGCAGACGTATCATTTTTTGAATTCTCTCGTGATTTATTTCTTATCGAATGCGAATTGAGAAAAGTAATTACAATTTTTCTGTGTAATTTTGTGAACTTTGTGATATTACACATTTTCTTGAAGCTTTTATACGAAAAAAAATTAAGCGTCTCGTCGTCGAGGCAAGCGATTGTTAAAATGGTTTAAATGAACCGTGCGACGACGGCGACGTCTGCTCAGGTGGTCTTCGACTATATAAAAGTTTTGCATGTATGATTTTTAAATTTTCACAGTACCGCCTAACTGTGTAATTCTGCTTATGTAGGTATGTTATTACGTTGTCGTTTTGTCTTGGCAAGCATACGACATATTTTATTTGCTCTTCACTGTTGACAATGCAAGTACATATTGAATTTATGTATCGAAAAGCGAGCAGCATGGAAAGGGGACGTAAAACTGAAAATGGGGATTTTAAGAAAACTGCAGTGGTGAAAATCTATGTCTGTTATAGGTTTTATTTAAATTTAAAATTTAATTTTTTAAATATACCTATAAAATACATAAAGTAATCAATAATATATTTTCCTGCATTGTTGATGATTGACGCCCAACGTTCTGGCAGTTTTTCTATTTCACGCCTGAAGAAATCCGATGGTTTGGAGGTGAAGAAGTCGTCGAGCCACTTTTGAAGAGCAACGTTGTTATTAAATGAGATTCCGCGGAGATTGTTGGATAGAGAGCGGAAAAGATGAAAATCTGATGGAGCAAGATCAGGAGAATAGGGCGGATGTGGAATAACTTCCCAACCAGGATCTTGAATAGCTGCTTTTGTAATGTTAGCAGTATGCGAACGGGCATTATCATGCTGCAAAACCACTTGATGGCGTTTTGCCGGTCGGTTTTCTTGAATTACAGCCTCCAGCCGAAGCAGTTGTTGACAATAAACCTCAGAAGTGATGGTTGCATTCCTCGGAAGCAATTCATAGTAGATGATGCCTTCTTTATCCCACCAGATGCACAACATTACCTTGCGTGGATGTGGCACCAGCTTTTGCACGAGGATTTGCTTGTTTGTTAGGGCTCAGCCATTCCTTTCTGTTCTTGATGTTGATGTAAAGGCAACATATTTCGTCACAAGTAACAATTTGGGACAAAAAAGGCAGATGTTGTTGACGAGCTAAACGATGACGAGCAAGCGAAGAAACACAAATGGTAACACGCTGATTTTTGTTGTTTTCGCTTAAAACGTATGGTACCCAAACACCCAACTTTTGAACTATGCCCATGGAATGAAAATGTCGTACGATAGTTGATTGGTCACAATTCATCATATCGCCCAATTCCCGAGGTGATTGACGTGGATCATCACGAATTGAAACATTTAATCGCTCTTCATCAAAGCCAGATGGTTTCCCTGAACGTGGGAAATCATTCATATCAAAATGCCCCTTTTTGAAGCGAGAAAACCATTTTGGTGCAGCACTTTCCACTATGGCGTTCTCTGTAAACAGCACAAATGGTTCTAGCTAACCAACTCCCCCTTCTTCCCTAACCCCTAACTTTCTACAAATTGAAAAATTCAAGAAGTATTAGAAAAAAACAATACTATGGTATTAAAATGACATTGATATTTCTCAAACAAATTTGTTTCCAAAACACCCTTACATTGGAAACCAAAAACGCTACGAACTTATGCATCAACCTGATAGAATTTAAAATGATGTTAATTAGAATTTATTCTTTGATTATGGTTAAGGCGCTTAAGGTTACGATAATTCGATAAGAAACATAATTTAAGTTAAACGGGTAATGTAGAATAGTTAGCGAAAGGGCAAAATGGAACTATAAGAATAATACATTGAGAAAATCAAAATCGAAATAAACGTAAATAAACGTAAAAGTAAAAGTAAAAAGTGTTCCACTTTACTTACGCAGGTAGGGCAACGTGAAAAACAGGTAGTTTTAAAGTCTTTTTTTTAAATAATTTTCAATACCTAATTGTGTTTTAGTTAATTGTGTAAGTGTAAGTAAATCCTTGTGTTGCTGGCATGTAGGTACAACTTTTGCTTACTTTAAATTAAATTTGTTAATAACAACAGTTGACATTTCAATAAACCCTGAAGCCTCAGAAATTAAATTTGAAGTTGAAACATAAACTTCAGATGCAGTTCAAGATAACTAAATAATTCAAACTATAATTTTGAAATTAAGGGTATGAAAGCTGTCTCACTTTAAATTTCTGTTGAATTAAATACGGTACTGTTCAATTTTTGATTTTTTGATATCGATTACTAATTTTGCATTTTATTCGTGCTTTCAACTTCTGCATCAGTAACTTTTAATTTTTTTACATACGAAAATTGCAAACTACGATATCTAACTTTTTGTTTATAATAAATTTGTAAGGAACCTTTGAATTTAAATTGATAACAAATGTTTTGATTTTCCTAAAATTTGATGCATAACTACCTTGTTACTAGAAGCAATTTTGTTTACGCCTGTGGGGAATCCTACTAGCTTTATAGGTAAACTTCCGCCAAGTTTTTTCTAAAAGAGGATTAAAATTTCGAGTTCAAATTCAAGTCTCGTCAAAAATGAATCAACAAATCTTAGCTTCTTAACTTTTTTTTTTCATTTATAGTAAACTATAAATTATTTGTCATAATTTTTCATATTTTAAAATTTGTTTAAAAGGCAATTAAAAGCTTTCCAGCTTTGAGATGATGATACTTTTGTTCGGTAAAAAAAATAATATGCAAATGTACCTAACGTAAAGTGTTAAAAACTTTTAATGAAATTGTATCTCTCGAGTTACAATACTAAAAATGTAAGTTTAGCAATGAATTATGTAAGTGAAAGCGAAAAAAGAGAATTCGCACTCGAAAAGCTCGTTAAGTAACAAAGTTTCCACCGTTCATACGTTGGGCTCATTTAAAACCAACTACGAGAAGATTGCTTTTTAAAGTCGATTCGCCACGTAACAATTACTGCTAAGGTGCGCTGATAATTGGAAAAAGTGTAATAGGTGCATCTAGTAAAATAAAATTTCCTTTCAAATATCCAAATGCAAAATGAAATTCAACGTGCGTGAAAGGCTCCCATTTGAACGGAAATGGTTAACGATTTCTTATGGATTCGTCTTAAATGATTGGTACAGGTGAAAACAATTTCAAGTTTCCAAAATAATTTTAATGGCAAAGATTCTTTCAGTCGTGAAAATATATGTCGAAATCAGCAAAACAAGAAAATACATCGAATAAGGACACTGAATGTTAGTCATTCGTTGGCAAACACAGTAAAACATTCGAAAGCATAAATCTCACATGAAATAAATTTCTTGAAAAATACTGAAACACATTAAGTAAACAAATTCAAAACTCGAGGATTACCATCAACCGCAGTTAAAGAAATGCAACGAAAACTTGACATGAAAGATTAAGGAAGGAAGAAAATTAAAGTGCTGTTTACTTTTTATGCCTTTTCATTAACAATTGGATAAATTTAAAGGTCGCAAGCTTACCAGTGTTTTCTTGTAATTTTCATAATTAAATTTACACGAAAGCTTCATTAATTTTTTTTGGAAAAATACAATTTTTAGAAAGTAGTCCAAACGGAAAGACGCTTAACAGTTTTCATTTTCGGAATGTCTTTGATTAATGACATTTAAATTGTAATGCAGTTTTTTTGAATGAAAAACTTGGATAAAATATTGTGGTATTCCCTCAACCGTAAGTTATTTATCAATGATGCAGCTGCAATTTTGGTAAAACTTGTAATTCATGTTATTTATAAATCTCCATTTGCTACACAACTTGCTTGTGTACAGAAGTAATCACAATATTTACAGTGCGACTTTATTACTTCGAAACCTGATGAGACAGGAACGAGAAAGGTATCGTTTCAATTTATATCACTTTTAGAACAATAATATAATGAGAAGTATTTAATGTAAGAATAAGAATTTCCCACAAAGTTCTGTCCTCTATAACCGTAAAATTTTCGCCCACTTCCAGACCACCTGGAAGCTGAAATATTGCACCGAGAGAATTAGTAAAATTTCACCCTACGGAAAAAGTTATCAATCTTTTTCCGATTTTATTGGATATCTTCTTCTTCTTTTGATGCATATCCATTACCGAATGTTGGCGATCATCATGATGGCTACTTTTATCTAGTCCAATTGCAGAAGTTCGTATTTCTTTCTGGTTTTCATTATGCGGTTCAAGTATTCCAGTTTTCGAATTTTAACGTTTTAAAAATCTCCTTTTCTGTATTCATTCTTTCCAGTACATTTTTGTTTTTACATGCTGCACCCAGGAGATCCTCAGCATACTTCTATAGAGTCACATCTCGAATGCCTCCAGCTTTTTGTTGGATGCATCGGACCACAGGGAATACATAGCTACGAGCCACTTTCATCCTTGTTGACGGACTCAGATCGTAAGTTTTGAAAAGACTTGACATTTTAACAAAGGCTATCTTGGTATATTTGCTCTGTGTTATGACCATCAACTCCAACACTCACAGTCTGATTCCAGTATAGGTTCACGATAATTCTTAGATCTGGATCGTCTATTCCCACTCTCCTGAGAATTTCCTCGAGTTTTTCATGTTGAAATCTTTGACATGCTTTTTAGTAATCTATCAAACATCCATATTGAAGTATATTTTTTAAAGATGCACCACGTTAGGTCGTTAAATGAAGTAAAATTTCTTATAACGACAAACTTGTTTTTATTTCTTTTTAAATTAAAACACTTCCTAATAACTGAAACTTTATTTTCATACACCTTCTACAAACTTTTAAACATGTAATGCCCAAAACAATTTCAAAAATACATCCCTTTTACAATTAAGGTTTAAAAGCAACTCTTCTACAAATTTCTGGCGTACCCGCCTCATCGAGGGTCATTCAGACACATCTTAATAAAGAATTTCTGGCGTGTCTACGCCGGCAAAGGCCAACAACACACGGGCTTAAATTTCGGCTCAACTCTCGCATTATTGCCGTGAAAACATAGTACCAACATAAAAATGAATGTTTAAATTGAATTTAGCGCAGTTCATAATCCTGCTTTGATAATATAATAAATTTTTGCAATCACAAACGCGTGAGCGGCAGACATATGTTTCAAGCTTTTTTGCTATCATCAGTACCGCATACACATGGAAAAACACTACACTTGTAACTGCAAAATGACACTACGGCAAATCGTTCATTCAGGTAAACAGAAGCACAATTTGCCCACTGCAAAACCGTCTGAACTAAAGCCTACGTGTTCAACAACCAATAGGTAATTAATGTTTAAATTGAATTTAGCGCAGTTCATAATCCTGCTTTGATAATATAATAAATTTTTGCAATCACAAACGCGTGAGCGGCAGACATATGTTTCAAGCTTTTTTGCTATCATCAGTACCGCATACACATGGAAAAACACTACACTTGTAACTGCAAAATGACACTACGGCAAATCGTTCATTCAGGTAAACAGAAGCACAATTTGCCCACTGCAAAACCGTCTGAACTAAAGCCTACGTGTTCAACAACCAATAGGTAATTAATGTTTAAATTGAATTTAGCGCAGTTCATAATCCTGCTTTGATAATATACTGATGATAGCAAAAAAGCTTGAAACATATGTCTGCCGCTCACGCGTTTGTGATTGCAAAAATTTATTATAAAAATGAATATTCATAAAAACTTTCAAATTCAAAGTTTTTTGAACTTGAACAAAATTCTGGGGAGAAGGGAATAAGCCCTTCTCTGTACGGTGGACACTTACGAATTATTTCTGTTTGTGTATCTCAAGGAGCTGCAGATGCGTCTTTTATTATAAAATATAGGTATTAAGCATATAAGAGATTATTAAATATTGCTTTTAAAAAATATTATCCTATGTATAAACAGCTAAAAACCCTTGAATGTTTCCTTTTTTTGATTTAATTTGTCGAGAACGTTCTATTTTGGTACGCGCTCACTGCTTGTTCTCAACGTGTATTGAAATTGCATTTGTAATGTAATCTGCATGTATTGCAATACTTCACAGTTCAAAATGAAGAATTGTTGCAAAGTGAAATTCTTTATATTGTCTTCCGGTCTCGATAACACGACACAGTGGTACTTTATTTAAATTATTTAATGGATCATGTATCCCGAGGGGAAGAACAGTAAAATGCAAACTTACAATCTTATTCGTACGATAATGATAATATTGCAATTTTAAATGTAGAAACTTTAAAATTAAATTACTTTTACTGAATTGTATGTACTTACTTACTTTTATTCCACATTAAGAGCTACGATTTAACCTCTCTCGACGATAAAAGCAAATAGCCTAGTTTTTTTCAGTGTCCAGTTTAATTTAGAATTAAAGGGTAATAACCCATTACCCAGTTGTTTTATTTTAATTCAGATCACTTAGGAACGTATATACCTTATATACAGTGAGTGTCACAAGTATTCGTCACCTAACATATTTTCTGTTTATCATATCATATCTGTTTATGATTTAATTTATTCTATTTAAAAAATTTCAAACACATTCGCTTAAAAAATTAACACGTCTAAAGTATTCGACATCCCAAACTTAAAAAATTCAAACACGCAGTTAAAGAAGTTTTTAATATTCAGTGGGATTGTCTTTAGCCTTTATAATTACCCTTAAATATTTAGGCATAGATTCGACTAAATTTCGTATCATTGCAGGCGGGATTTTATCCCATTATTCGTAAGAACAGTTTTTGAATCATTTTTAATTCTAATTTGTCTTGCCCTAATTTTTTTGTCAAGGTGCTCGCATAAATGTTCAACATGATTAATGTCTGGGTTTTGAGGAGAAATTTCCAAATATTTTAGTGTGCTATAAAGGATCCACGCCTCGTTATATAAGCTTTATGCTACAGATCATTATCTTGAATAAATATGGAATTATTTTGTAGCTCCATATTGTAATCATTAAATATGCAAATATTGGTAAATTTTGGCGTAAAATGGGGATATACATTTGTGGTCCATCTTACCATCGATAAAATGGAAATTTGGTGTACCAGAGGCATTTGCATCCCCATACAAATAGCGATTCTTGCTAGCTTCATAGCAGGATATATAATTTCTTTGTTTAGCTTTGTATATTTTCCTTTTCCGCACAAATTACCTGCCATCTGAACCAAAATATTAAATTTTGACTCATTCGGCTCGTATATTAATTTGTCTGAATGTGTTTTGCAGTTCAAGTGCCATTTTCACGTCACTCACGCCCGTTACCCAGCTTATTTAAACAATTTTTTGTGAGAGAGTACTTTTCCATAATTGTATGCACTGTTATACATGGTCTGTTGATTATTTCCGAAATGTCTTGGGCCGATTTTAATTTATTATGTAAATTTATAACAATTTTTGGCTCCTATTCTTTAAAATGTGTATATTAGAATAAAAAAGATTGCATCATGAGGTACTCATAATCACATCTATATTAGCATCCAGAAAGCATTAAATTTCAGCTACAGTAGTAAATCTTTAATAAAAAATATCGTTTTTAATTCAAAATATGTTGGATGACGAATACTTGTAACACTCACAGGTACTGTAGGTACATCAATAATGGCACAAAGCTTCAACAGAATCTAATAAGTAGGTGGTTCGGCCGCTAAATCTTGCATTATAGGAGTAACTTTGATGCAACTTTAGAGATACCCACATTACACCACATCATCTCGCTTCGCTCGTAAGTCGCGTAACGCTACGGTTTAACGATATACCATTATTATAATTTATACATCATAATATAGTAGTTGTAATCTTGTAATAACGCAAGAAAACCTTTACGTCATCAGTTGCATTCATACGACGTAAAATGGTAATGGTTATTCAAATGAGTAAGTATCCTGAGGTTATCTCTTGTTTTTTACAGGCGTGTTCGTCTCGAATTCATTATGATTTCTTAGTTGTTATGTTGCTCGTTATTCTAGGTTATGCTCGCTGCTATTGTCGTACCGTTTATTTATTTTTTATTTAGTTTCTCTTTTTTAATATTAACTAATGCGTGTGTGCTTAGTTGTGCGGCCTAAAAGCCGCACTGAGGAGACAGATCAATTTAGCGTTTAGGTTATTACGTATTTTGAAATTAAAAGAACTACCAGGTACATGTCTAAAATAAGTTATACGTTTTGAAATTGAAATAGGTATTCGACTATTACGTACATTTAGAAAATACTCTGTTAAATTAAACGATAAAAGTCAAATAATGAGCACTCGACACGTACTTTAATAATAAATGTTATGCTGCATATACATATAAATTATGTTGTTTTCTCTTTTTACCTCATATATAAGCTTAAAGTTTATGTTTATGTCATGTGTGCGAAATTAGCCATTTACACTAATAACGATCCCCGAATAGAATTGTGTAATTATCGTAATTATTGCCGCTAAATCATAATATATAAGGATTTAATACTATAGTTTATATAATAGTAGATATTAATTTATTTCCTGTTTTCTGTAGTGAATATTAATTCTTATTTGCCTACATTGAAAGAATCCGTTCTTACCAGCTAGAAAAATGAACGTACTGGAAATTGACCCAATCTTCCGACGGTGTTTAATTGAATAAAAAATTCAGAATGTCATTCTTAATAACAAAGTAATTGTTGTTGAATAAGCAGAATTGTTATCTATTAGCTCAGATATTATGTTTCTTTAAAAGCGAGACATTCTTATTTCCATGATTTAAAGAGTTCTTAATTTTTAGAATAACCAGGCTTAAATATAGTTTTACACATTATTGTTTTCAGTATGGAATGTCCATTATTTTAAACTTATAGTAGGTAGTTTTAATGCCGACCTTTCCACTTCCAGTTAAAATTCCAGATATTTATTTGTTACATCAAGTTCTTGGTTGTTTTGTGATGACATTTTATCACAAAACATTGACATTTCCTGTTGAATGACTGCAACAATAAACAACCAAAAACTTTATCCAACAAATAGCTATCCGTAACTTAAAACGTATATGAAAAGATCAGCCGTTGTAATTTACAATAATGCAACTACTACACTACATACCAAAACTTCTTCGCCTTTGGAGACCAAATATCCGGTAATGATGTTTCCGGTGTTTCAAACTAGTAAGAAAATTGTGATTTACTATAACAAAATATTCTTCACAATTATTCACTTACCCTGGTTTAATTATTTCCTGATCACCTGCTATTTACTTTGATCCCGAAATTCAATTGTGGGGAACAAATCATCAATAGTTTAACAATTGCATAATTTCAAAGCTGTAATAATACACTTAGTTGTAGATTTGTATTAATACATAAAAACTATAAGCATATCCATTCTGAATTTGCCTACCTGTTAATTTTTTAACGATTTCATGAAAATGTCCCATGAAAATAGCAAACCAATTTTTTGAGATTCATAACTTACACAATTAATTGATTCTTTATAAGTTGGTGTAATTTTTCCCATTTTCGCATAGAAACATCAGAATTTAAAAAATACCATTCAGTACTTTTTGCAAATAAAATTATGTTCCAAAAAGTAACCACTTGCTATGACTAGAATAAAATCCACTGCTAAACGCAACAAGCACATAAGTTGAACTGAAAATGAAACTGCTTTGCAATGAAAACTCTCACAAGTTGAACTGAATTTTGCAGATTTCCCAGATTATTTGAACCTTAAATGAGTTACTATCAAACATCAATGTATGTAGATTAAAAAAGGAATTGCTGATTATTATCGTTTGTTAAATAAAAACTTCTATTGTTTAATATAAAATTGCCATTATAGCAGACATGCTTGTTTGGAAAACATTCTTGAATTAATGAATTTACGTTTACAATAAGAATGACGTTTTTAATTAAATGCCTAATACTCATGCTAAAAGTAAGAAAGGTTGTTCATTAATTTAAAAATTTTATGAGTTTTTTAATTTAATGCACGGATTCTCGATTTATCTCTTAAGTAAATTTCTTTCAGTGTACAGTTCATCAACAGAAAATAATTGGAAACAGCTGGTTAATTCCAAAGATATAAATGCTTCTCCATATTCCAGCAGCAGTTCATCTTCTGAAGAAAATGAAACCCTTCTAAAAGTTGAAGATTGTGCTATAAAGTATTTTTCCGGTTACATTTGTTATAAATTAATAAAACAGTTTGAGTGTACCTCTATACCTACTTACAATTATTAGAAGAACAAATAAAATAGCAAAATTGAAGGCACAAAATTATTAGTACACTTTTAAAAAAAGAAGTAAAACGTTTCTTTTAAAGTAATTAATATTTTGTAGGATACCCTTTAAAGTCAATCACTGCCTGCAAACTTCTCGGCATGGATTCTACCAATTTCTGGGTAGTACACTTAGGTATATTATCCCATTCTTTTAATACAACAGTTCTTAGTTGTGATTTTTTTTGTAATATAGTGCTGACGAATACGCCTTTATAATTCTTCCCACAAATTTTCAATTGGGTTAAGATCGTGGGACTGGGGTAGCGTATGAAGCTGTTCTGGAACGTGGTAAAGCAGCCATTCGTTCTCAAGATAAGGTGCATTCTTCGGATCGTTATTCTGTTGAAACATAAATCCATCTTCTAGGTTTTAAATTTGATTGTAAAATGTTCATGTAATCAAATTTGTTCATTGTAGTATCGATAAATGCAAGTTTATTGATTTGAAGCCAGGCAAGACCAAATCATCTGATTCCCACCACCGTGCTTGACAGTTTCAAAACTATTTGTTTTTCATCAGAACCAAATAAATTAAATTTACTTTCATCACTGTTTCCAAAAATTACAGTCTTTGTTTATGTATTTTTTCGCAATTTCTAATCGTTTATATCTATTTATTTTACTTATAAATAGTTTCTTACGAGCAATGCGACCATTATAACCATCTTTTTGTAGAACTCTTCTAATTGTTTCAGTCGAAATAGATTTATTAATACGTCTCGACATTTCAGCAGTTAGATTTGGAACACTTGTTTTAGGATCAGCCTTAATTTGTCTTTCAATATGATTTTTGTCTCTCTGTGTGGGGGGATAGCTTTTCTTCCTCGTCCAGGTTTATTTTAAAGATTACCGTCTTTTTTAAATTTTTCAATTACAAACTGCATTCGAGAATGTGGCCTACCAATAATCCTAGCAGTTTCACCATACGATTTACCTTTACAAACTAATTTTAATATTAATTTGATCTTTCACATTTCTTAGCACCCATTTTTATAAGATGTAAATTACACATCGGTTGCAGAAAAATTAAAGCAATAAATTTGCATTCTTGCTAATCTCAGAAGCCGACTGCAATGTAAATACTGCACCCGGCAGTATTTGATATCATGTGTATGTATATAAAATTACCATAATATTCTTTATAAGTATACAAATAATTTTGTGAATTAAATTTCTATTACTTATCTGGGTTTTCTAATTATTGTACACAACGGTTTTAAATTTTGTTTTACCATTAATAATGCCTATTTAATGTTTGACATGCCGAAAATAATTTTTTTGATTTTTGCAAAATGAACAGAAAAATATTCAATTATGTTCAATTTACAAACGCGTTCGTGACATAGTTTTGCAACGTATTGATAGATGTCACTAGTTCTTTATAGTCACAAAACAACTTTTTACGTTACCTTAAGTTAGGTGCCTCTTCCTGTAGTCCGTCGATGCGTCCCAGGATATGCGGACGACATCGTCATTAATAAGGGACAAGTGGAAACGTAAATAATTCTAATCACTTGAAAATTTTTGAAAACCTGGTTTCCGCTACGCGGATGGAATAACTGGGTAAAAATTAATTAAAAATAAATAATTTTTCGGTCTATTGATTTTTTGTGACTACTATATTGATGATGGTCAGAAAGTGTACTATTATTAATTATAATTTTAGTATATTTGATGACAATCGAAAAACTATTTCACGCTATTATGTTTGCAATACCGCGAACAATGCATTATTAAGTTGTATGTCCTAGTTTACGTCAGCTGATATTATGAAAATAATAATAATTTTTCTCAGGTAGTATATTGCAATTTCAATACTACAATAATAATAATAATTAATTCAAGATCCAACTACAATCGCATTTGAGACATAGTTTTGAAACGTATTGATAGATGTCATTAGCACTTAACGTCGTAAATCAACTTTATAATTTAACTTAATATAAAGCGATTTTGATCAAAACAACCCATGTGATTAGGAGAGGACGAACAACAACTTATAACCAGTGAACGAAACTACTTCCAGGTGATTTTAGTGTTTATTTAGTGAATTTTTAAACTGTGCGATATTTGTAGCGACATAACCAGGGTCTGCTCGTTGAGCACCATGATTAATTATTCAACATAACCACAAAACCACGTGTAAGTAAATACATGCATTCAACTAATTACATTTGTGTACGTATAGAACCTAATCATTCACAAAAATGGCTCATTTACCTAAAGGACTAATAAATATCAACAATCTAACTAGTCGATTAACCACCCTGCCATGGGAGGTAAAATCAAATACGAAACGAAGTAGGGACCGCGAGGATATATCATTCTCTCAGAACGATTCAAAAAGAATAGACAGGACAAGAAGACCGGAGGCTTTCTTACTCAAAACCCAGAACAAATTCCAACCCCTCTCAGAGGAAAACGAGGGAATGGAAGTTGACGCGACAAAACAGATAAGTAGTACCGTGACCGAAAAACTTATTCGTCCCACTCCCATCGTGCTACACCATAAACCTATCAACACGGAGGAGTTTATAGCGGATGTAAAACCGCTCCTAAAAAAGCAAGTGGAACATCCAAAATCTTGGGTCAAACACGAAAATAATAACCACCACCATGGAGGACTACAAAAGTCTCCAAGACATGTGTAAAGCATCGAAACTTGATTTTCACACGTATGCGCTTGCTGATGACAAGCGACAGACGTTTGTATTAAAGGGGCTAACAAATGTAAAACCAGAACGGATCTTAGAAGAACTCAAGGAACTAGGACTCCCAGCCGAAGCATGTCGGATGCTGGTAAGACAAGACCACGTAGGCACCCTTCCGGAATACCCAAAGTACCGGGTATCCTTCAAAGCGGGAACAAACATGCAGGAGGTGAGGAAGTTCACCTACCTGTACCACCATCGAGTGTACTGGGCCAAGTACAGCCCACCACGAAGAGTCACACAATGTGGAAAATGTCTTAAATACGGCCATGGGGCCAGGCATTGCCACGGGAAAACCACCTGCGGCCATTGCAGTGAAGGACATTCAACCTGGGAGTGTACTAAAAAGGAAACGGTCTGCAAATGCAACAATTGCGGCAAGGAACATAACGCAAATAGCGTAGAATGCGATGCTTACAAATACTACACAATGAAGCAGGAGGCTAGAGCTCCAAGAAGGCAACAGGGGCCTCGTCAACCCTGGAAATATCCAGAAGAATCGAGCCAAACCAGACCAAAACCAAGAACTGATGTAAACAATCTCAAAGAATACCCAGCCCTCCCTTCAAAACCTAAAAGATCCCAAGCCCACAGGCTTACACAATTCACCCAAGAACCCTCCGTTAACTTTGCCACAGGTACCGACGCAAGTAACGACTATGAGACGTTCATGAGGGAGCTAAATGAATTAAAAAGGTTGGTAGACTATAAGAAGCTAACTGAAACAGTTAGGAGACTAAAAAGCGATCTCCTAAGCTGCAACGATCCAGCCAAAACTACACAGCTCCTGATGGAAGCAGAAGCCCTATTCAAATTCGCAAACATTGATGGGTAAATCGTCAAAACAAAAGCTACACATCCTCACCTGGAATGCGACCAGTGTAGTCAACAAGAAGGAAGAGCTTGAAAACTTCCTCGCAGAACAAGACGTCGACATCGCTCTCATCTCCGAGACTTGGCTGAAGGTCGGCGTCAAATTTACAATGAAACGGTACCATATATATAGAAATGATCGACTCACCAACTGTGGAGGTGTAGCCATCATCATTAAAAAAGGCATCCAGCATGAACCAGTGAAGAAACCAAACACAACCAATATGGAGGTAATTATTCTTCGTGTTAACTCTTTCCCTTCTTTTATTGTGGGAGCAATCTATCAACCACCAAACATTCCGCTCAATGATGCCGACATAATTGACATCATGGACGCATACCCAAATGTCATCTTAGGGGGAGACTTTAATGCCCATCACCCCACATGGAATTGCCAACATCATAATGCCATCGGTCTGAACTTACGTAGGATCGAACAAAATAGCAACTTTGTCATCAGCTTACCTGATGAACATACTCACCAACAAGGTCACAACAGCGCTCCGTCGACCATCGACTTCTTCTTGATCAAAGGGATTAGAAGATACAACCAGCCAAAGGTCATTCATGATCTATCGTCGAACCACAAACCCATTTCGTTAACTATTCACCAAGGACACGATTTCTTCACCCGTGACCGTTTCTCAACTGACTGGAAAAAATACAAAGAAATCCTAAATAATAACATCTCGATTAAAGTAGATTTATCCAAAAGGAAGAGATCGAAGACGCTGTCTCCGAATTCACGAGCAACATTAACAGTGCATATAAAGAAGCTACCAAAACGATCAAAGCCAAAGATATGCAATTTAAATTTGATAAGGAAATCCGAAGATTGAAATCGGAAAGAAACAATGCCACGAAGCACTTGCACAGATCGGGGGATCCACACTATCGCTGGCTCAAAAATCAAATAACTGAAGAAATCAAGAATATTCTGCAAAACACCGTCAGAAAAGAATGGATCGAAAAAACAAGCTCGCTCACAATAAAAGACAATACGCTATGGCAAGTGTACAAAGGGCTGAAGAACAAAAATGAAAGAGTGCCCATAATAGAACATGAAAATACCTTCAGCTACTCCGACGAAGAAAAAGCGGAAACGATCGCAAATGTTTTTGAAGCGGCACACCAGAAGACCCAAAACCACCCACTCGCAATGGCAGAAGAGATCAAAAAAACGCTAAACGATTTCAACAGGTTAAACCAAGTAGTAGAAAATGAAATAATTACGAACCCCAAGCAGATAGCCAGCATAATAAAGCGTCTCAAAAACAAAAAAGCTCCAGGCCAGGATGGAATAGGTAACGTCCAACTAAAGTCCCTCCCGAGAAGAGGTATATGCAAGCTCTACTACATCTACAGAGCCTGCATACAACACGGCTACTTCCCGATGCAATGGAAAACTGCCAAGGTACTTGCCATACCTAAGGCAAACAAATCTAAGAAGCTCGTAACCAGTTATCGCCCAATTAGTCTTCTAGCAACTATGAGCAAAGTTTTTGAAAAAGTGATTCTCGAAAAAATAAAGGTGCACCTAGAAGAAAATGATACAATCATCAAAGAACAATTTGGATTCCGATCACAGCATAACACTACGCACCAAGTGGCCAGAATAAAAGAAGAAGTGGTAATGTCCTGGTGTAAGAAGAGAGACACGGGCATGATACTGCTTGACCTCGAAAAGGCTTTTGACGTAGTAAACCAAGAAGCCCTCGTTTATAAACTAATCGAACAAGTGAGGCTCCCAGTGCACATCATCAAAATTATACAATCATACCTAAAAGACAGAAAATTCTTCGTCCACATGAATGGGTCAAATTCAACAACAAAATGTGTATCAGCAGGTGTACCGCAGGGGTCACTACTAGGTCCGATCCTGTTCACATTATATATCAATGATATTCCGAAGCACCCGAGCACAAATCTGGCGATCTATGCAGACGACACGGCCATCTACGCTTCCTCCTTCAAGCATGATATCATCACAAGAAACCTACAACAACATATAATAGAGTTACAAAAATACTACGACAACTGGCAAATGAAAATGAACGTACCCAAGACCCAGGAAATCCTATTCACACAGAAGGCGCTACCACAAAAAAGGATCAAGCTGGACAACATCGACATCCCATATGTAAAGATCGTCAAATATCTCGGAACGCACTTGGACTCAAAACTGACCTGGGGCCACGAAATCGCGCAAAGAACTGCAAACACCAGCTTCCTCATCCACCTACTGTACCCGCTAATAGCTAGGAACTCTCGAATCAAGAAAGAGGATAAAATTACACTGTACAAAACGTGTGCTAGAAGTGTACTCACCTACAACGCCCCCATCTGGGCCAACGCTGCGAAAACCCACCTCAAGAAAATACAAGTAGCGCAAAACAAGTTTCTCAACATAATCGGTGATTACCCAAGGTACACGAAAACAGAAGACAAGCACATAGACTGCAACATAGAAAGAATCAAGGACATCATCGTCGCAAAGACAGAAAAATTAATCACCTCTACAGAAGACCACCCAAACTCACTAATCCGAAACATTTTCAATTACGAAGTGGATCAACTTCCATTTGCCGACAAACATAAAAAGCGCCTCACGAAAAATATCACCAATTCCCTCTGTATATAACCAAATTCCCCTTTACTTCTCTGTTTCTCATCATATCTCCCTTTAATGTAAACTGTCGATGTCCTACAAAAAAAAAATCTCCATAAAATACAGTCCTTAAAATATTTTTATTTTTTATTGTACTCTTAATTTATTACAGAACAATGTAACACCTTACCCAACAAAGATCTTCAGCCGCGGGGCGACTATTAACTAGCTAACAGCTAATGTTAGCTGCTAAATGGCTATTTAATAGCCGATTTGCAGCTGGAGTGCTTCTCTGGGTGGTGCCTTAATAAAACATTGTACATTTTCTGTTACATTACTAAGACAACGACATTTCAAAGCGACACTCACGAAATTCGTCATCACAACAAACTTTACAACTTTTCCAATCAAACCAAAACATAGTGAGTGACGCTCTGCAAATGTCAAAATTTTTTACTTTATAAACATGTCGCGTTACTTCCAATTCCCATGTAACTTGTAATTCGACTATATTTAATTTAAATAATGCTGGGCATAGACGAACACTTCAAATTCTTCAAATTTAGAAGTGCATTTCTGTCTCAGACATGTTTGTTTGTTTTCTTTTTGTTTTTTCTATTTTCACAGTTCATTTTTATTTATTTTAATTTGTTATTTGTACATATTCTGTCCTCACCTTCAAAGTTTAAAATACCTAAATTCAGGTTTTTAAAAATTTTTCCTGAAACGAACAAACCTCTATAATCCGATGATACGGATAATCGGATATAACATAATTCCCGGTCACTACACATACAATACAATGCAATACCTTACATTTTATATAAGAAATTTTGGGCTTGTCAACCAGTCGGCTAGCGCTAAATTTTGTTCCGCGATTTACGCGATTAACGTTAAACTTCCGACTTTTATTTTTTACGATACAATCCAATACAAATGAATACAACAAAATACAACCAAAAAAAATTTGAATATTTGAAAAGGGGGGGCCAGCGCTAAATTTTGTTTCGCGATTTACGCGGTTAAGGTTAAACTTCCGACTTTTATTTTTTACGATACAATCCAATACAAATGAATACAACAAAATACAACCAAAAAAAATTTGAATTTTTGAAAAGGGGGGACCAGCGCTAAATTTTGTTTCGCGATTTACGCGGTTAAGGTTAAACTTACGACTTTTATTTTTTACGATACAATCCAATACAAATGAATACAACAAAATACAACCCAAAAAAATTTGAATTTTTGAAAAGGGCGGGCCAGCCCAAATAACGGTTTTTCGCGATATTTATTTTAATGCTTTGCAAAATAAAAAAAAATTTTGTCAATACAATCTAATACAAATGAATACAACACAATACAAAAAAAATTTTTTTGGTTTTCGAAAAAGGGGGGGCTAACTTCACGCACATATTTCTGTCTCAGACATGTTTGTTTGTTTTCTTTTTTGTTCTTTCATTTTTCACAGTTCATTGTTATTTATTTTAATTTGTTATTTGTACATATTCTGTCCTCACCTTCAAAGTTTAAAATACCTAAATTCAGGTTTTTAAAAATTTTTCCTGAAACGAACAAACCTCTATTTCACCAATCATGCCAAACACTGCTAAATTAAATATGGTAGAAAGGGCTAAGTTCCCTATATCCATAACTGTATAAAGTTCAACATAATGTATGTAAGAAACTTACTAATCAATAAATATTTTAAACTAAACTAACAACCCATGATGTCCCCGGAGCTACGCTCCGAAGTTTGATACAAAATCAAACGAATTCATCGTCAGTTGTCCGTTCAGATCGAGAGAAGGCCGCAAATAAAATTTTGGCAGTGTAAACCTGTAAAAATTTTAACTAAACTATTGGTACTGAGAGGCCCCGGGTTCAAATCTCAGAAACCCACAATTTTTTTTACACTTTTGTGTATTAAGTTTTATATGTAATTTATTAAAAATTTTTATTTATTAAAATACACTTTCCACTGTATGTGTGAACTGAATTTTTCCTAACAGCATTCGGAAAAAGAACAAACGCCGATAATTATTAAATGTTTAAAAATCGAGCTCCGAGCAACACGTGTACACACTTATACCAGGTTATTATAATGAATATGCATTTTTCAATTTCAGAAAATATATATTCCAAGATACCGTTAATTTACCTTGATTAATTTTTACAATTAAATTTTTTTTCAAAAAAATGTTATGTTGTTTTATGCCGATAAATTACCTAACGGCAGAGCTGCCGCAGGTTAAATTATTAGCTAATTGCAGCCACAGATAAATAACCTAACGGCAGGCCTGCCGCAGGTTAAATTATTAGCTAAATTGCAGGCACAGTTAAATAACCTAACGGCAGGCCTGCCGCAGGTTAAATTATTAGCTAATTACAGGCCCAGATAAATAACCCAACGGCAGGCCTGACGCAGGCTAAATTACAGGTTAATTGCAGGCACAGACAAATTGCAGGCCTGACACAGGCCTGTGTCAGGTGCAGGCTATTTACAGGCTATTTGCAGGCTAAAAATGTTACTTGGGTGCTCTACAAATCAGAAACCAGAAACAACCCATGATAAAAAGCAATTACGGTTTGTTAAAAATAAATTTATTGGGGTAATAAATATGAATTTTTGAAAACCTGGTTTCCGCTACGCGGATATACAAACCGGGTATAAATGAAAGAAAAATAATTAGCAAAAATGCGTTGATGATAAATTTGTGATAAATCTTTTCAAGGTTCGGCAATTTGAAAATCATATATTACGTCGTTGGGTTTTTTAAATTACCAAAGAGGTTTTCTCATGAATTATTATACTTTATTCAGTGTAGCTGCCCCAGATATGAGTTTGTCAAAATTTTTATAATAAGTATCAGCTACTTGAACCCATTGCCTTTTAACGTGCTTTTCGACGTTATAGTAATGTGATGATTAATTTTCCGTGTTATTGTTTTTTTTTGTATGACTATACTGATGATCAACAGAAAGTGTAATCTTTTATTAATTAATTTTAGTTTATATTTTATTTGATGAAAATAATAAATAATAAGAGATAATATATGTCGAAGATTTATCAGAAATTAAGAGCGAAATAGAAGATGATCCGTTGAATAAAAATTCGAGAATAAGCAAGCACCCATCCCCGATAAGTCCATTGTCCGAAACGTTAATTAATACTAAAGAAATTTTATCACTACCTAATATAGGATTAAATCAATTAATATCAACAAACGAATCACCCAAAATGGCAAACTTAAATTGCACAATTGAAGAAGCAATCACTACGGACCAAACACCGCGATTACCAAAATTCGTGTCCCCCACTATTTTTAACCCAGCAACATCCAACGCGATAAAATTTTTAAACTCATACGAACGTACCGCTATCGGCAATGGATGGAATGAAATTCATAAAATAAATTATTTTGGATCCGTTTTAGAAAGGGCGGCAAATTGCTGGTTTAACAAGTTCAAAGAAAATGATGACAACAAAACAAAAACATGGAAAACTATTAAAGATGAGTTTATGACAAAATTTGCAGGAGAATCGGGGCGACGAGAGTTGCTAAAATTAAATTAAACGGAAGAAAGCAACAACCATCTGAAGGTATTAAAAGTTATTTTTATGATTTGACCACGTTAGCCGAAGACTACAATTCCGATATGACCAATGACGATTTCGTTGATCATTTTGAAAGTGGATTACACCCAAAATTTCTACAAATGTATTGTACTTTACGACAGGGAAACATGACTACGGATGACTCAGAAAAAATTGTTCACAAGTTAAGCGATTGGGAGGAAAGAACTGCATGTAACGAAATAACACAGCTGACATCATTATTAAACCTAGATAACAACAGTCAACGTAACAACACATATTCTAATATTTTCAACCCAATTCAACAAAGGAGATTTGCGTCGAATCCAGGTAGGATTTCAACTAGAACTAACAATAGAGGTCCGTATTGTTATAATTGCAACAAGGCAGGTCATTATGCGGCAGCGTGTTGGTACAACAAAAATAATAGACGCGAAACCACAAGTAATAATTTTAATAATCGGTACGGACCACGTAATCAATCAAGAAATAATTTTAATTACCAAAATACGGGAAGGCAAAACTTCAATAAAGGCCATCAGTCGAATAATATAGGACGAAACCCAAATTTAAATTACAGTAATAATTATGGGGACCACCAAAGATATAACAATTCGAGAGGTAGGAATCAGAGAGGAACAAATTCATTCTACCCCCGTCAAACCTACAAAAATCCCAATTCCCCAAACGAACAAGGACGGCGAGAAGAGGCCCAGTCGCCGTCCTCTACCAATTAACGGATAGAGGGCCATCACCAAATATTTTGAATATAAAGGGTCTCGTAAATAATAAAGAAACCGAAATAGTAGTAGATACGGGATCGAGCAAAAATATAATTTCAAAAAAATTTGTCAAATATGTAAATACCGTTTATCCAAATCATATATTAAAAACAGCGGGAGGTCATAAAGTACCCGTAACGGGAGTTAGTAACATTAAATTAGAAATTAGTGGGAAAATGTTTTATATTTCAGCCCTTGTTGTAGATAATTTACCGAAACCATTACTCTTAGGAAACAATTTTTTGAAGGAACATGAAGTACTAATTGATTACGGAAACACTACAATCTCATTTCGGGGAAATTATAAAACCATTTCAAAAACTTTTAATCAAAATGTAGAAAACCGATCAAATCATACAAATTTTATAGTAAACACGGAAAACAAAACGCCAATTAATCAAAACACAGGAAATCAACCGACTACGGAAGAAGAAATTATAATTACATCAAGTCGAGACGACCAAAGTTTACTTACGGTCACTGAAAAAGGAAACCAAGTAGATAACACCTACAGTAACGAAAATTTACTACAAGAATTATGCCAAGACATCAGTTACGATAAAATAACAAAAGTTAAATTGAAATTAACCCAAGATTACCGGTTGCAGCCACAAAATTTTACTAGGATTTCGTTATATTCAGAATGCGACGACCCATTTTTAATGCTAAATTATTTCAAAGAAAATGATATCTTTTTGACAAAAAATAAACTAGCTTTTGTTTCTAATTTACAAAATATTAAAGACAACTTATTTACAATTACAATAGTATCTAAATCAATGGTACCTTTAAAATTATTCAAGGGTACTACGTTAGGTTATCTAGAAATTTATCGCGATGTAGACAATCTGTTAGTATGCGAAGACGACAGAAACCAATTTAAAAATACATCAACTGTCACCATGAAAGACCACAAAATTAATAACGAACTATCCGATTCACAAAAGGCCCAGTTAGAAAAATTACTTTCAGAAGTACAACATTTATGCAAAAGAAACCAATCAAATGGGATTTACCAATTTAGTTAAACACAAAATTGATGGACAAGGGTCAGCACCTATTAAAAGTAAACCATATCGAGTGTCGCAAACGGAACGCGAATTAATAGATACCCAAATACAAGAAATGTTGAAGTCGGGAGTAATTAGACCAAGTCAGAGCCCCTGGGCCAGTCCTATTGTACTCGTTGATAAAAAAGATCATACCAAGAGATTTTGTGTAGATTACAGAAAATTAAATAATTGTACCAAAAAGTCGAGCTACCCACTCCCAAATATTGACGAATACTCCCTTACTTTGAACAATGGACCCCTGAAGTAACCCGAGAATTATAAAATAGTTTAAGTAAATATTAAAATTAATTTTAGAATGTAGGTCAAATTAAATTATGTCAACATAAACATAGGATTATAAATAAATAGTAGGTTAAAGTAAATTAAAACCACGTAGTATAGTATATATCAGCGTTTCCTAAAGTGTGGGTCGCGATCCGGCACCGGGTCGCAGAAAAATTCTGCTGGGTCGCGGCAAAAATTGTAAATAAAGTTTACTTCATTTACTAAAGTTTTAAATGAAGATAATGGTTTTTTAATTACTTATGTTTTTGTTATACCGGGTGTTGAATGAGTTAGCCGTTCATAGGATATTTACATGTAAAAACTTATTTATGCAAATTCCTGCTTCCCTAATTATTTTAGAAAAAAAATGAAAGACACAAAAATCATGCAGAAAAATAAATTACAAATGATAAAAGAATTATTTTCATCTAGCTTTTACTTAAAGTGGCAAAAAATGCTTTTGAAATTGTTCAAATTTTCATTTATCAGACTAGCCATGAAATAAATTCAATTTAATTTATTTATTACATAAATTATTAATAATAAACAATTACAAACATTAAGAAATAATTAAATTTACAGCAAATGTTCAAACAGGTTTCCATATTCAGCTAAACAAAAACCAAGTCTATCATAAAAGTTACATCGTACATTCGCAAGTTGTCTTTCGGTAATATTGCCACACTCCTCCACAATTTTATTTTTTAATGAATCAATACTTTGGTATCGTTCACCATAAATTTTAGATTTTAAATGACCCCACAAAAAAAGTCATTTGGAGCCAAGTCTGGTGACCGAGCTGGCCAGTTTATTGGTCCATTGCGTCCTATCCAAGAATTGGGATAACATTAACTTAAATAATTGGTTACATCTCTAGTATAATGTGCCGGACATCCGTCTTGTTGATAGTATATTACGTTATTTTCTCCTGCCACAATATCAATTGCCGGTCCAATTTCGTTTTGTAACATTTCTAGATATTTTAGTCCATTCAAATTTCCATCAATAAAAAATGGTCCGATGATGTTTGCTCCTAATATCTCTGCCCAAACATTTACAGTTTGGCGATACTGTGAACGATTGTTGATCATTAAATGAGGATTTTCGGTGGACCAAAACCGATAATTTTGAACATTTGGTTCCCCGTTAATACTAAACGTTGTCTCATCGGTAAAACAAATATTTTTAATAAAATTTCTATCCAAATTGGCCTTTTCGATAATGCTTTCACAGAAAATCATTCTTTTGTACATATCCTCTTCAAAAATTTCTTGATGGTTTTGGAACTTATAAGATATAAATTTATGTTTTTTTATAATTTTGAACGCCATAGTGTGATGAATATTTAACTCCGCACCAATTGTTCTTGTACTGATACAAGGATTATTCACTACGGCAGCAATTACATTTGTTTCGATATCGGTACCTGGAGCTTCACCAATATTGATTTCTTCTAAATTTATTTTTTTATTTCTGCAGGTCATGCATGACGGCTTAAATACAGATCCATATTGATTTTGAATATCAATTACATTTTTAATTGTCGAATAAGTAGGGATTGGTCTTTCTGGGTATAAACCAGCAAAGAGATCTCGTACCATACGTATACTGTTTCCAGAGTAATATAGTTTTAAACATTGATTTTTTTCACTAATTGTGTACTTTGCTTCCATTTTATGAAATTATCTCTTATTATAAAAGGCCAAGTCTTTCTTTCTGTCTGTCCCACGGAAATACCCGAAGCAAACCGAACCGAACCGAACGCACAACGTATCATCGGATCAACGTATCATCGGATCAACGTATCAGCGGATCAACGTATCATCGTATCATTTTGTCTATATAGGACAGCTATTTCCAAAAAAGCATTATGTGAACTTCCATAATGGATGATTGGAATAAAAAGTTTTCTTCCCCTCGGATCTGAATATAATAAAATCTCGGGTATGAGGGTTGGGGTAATAAAACGACTGTTTACCACATCGACTAGTTTCGAACCCTGAACGGGTTCATCTTCAAGACTCGCGGTAAGATGTAGGTGTCGTTAACTCCCGAAACTGGTGATACTTGTAGAATGGTGAAAAATACAGAAGCAATGTTTGTCAATACGATATTAAAAAAAAAAAAAAAAAAAAAAAAAACCAGTTTTTTTTAGTAAACCAGTTTCGGGAGTTAACGACACCTACATCTTACCGCGAGTCTTGAAGATGAACCCGTTCAGGGTTCGAAACTAGTCGATGTGGTAAACAGTCGTTTTATTACCCCAACCCTCATACCCGAGATTTTATTATATTCCATAATGGATAATGAAAATTTTGAAAATCCTGCTGCAAAGCGACGGCGATTGAATCGTGAGAGAAAAGCACGTACAAGAGCTAATAACACAGAAGTACAGCTTCGATCACAGCGACAAGCTGACGCTTGGTCTCATGCGATACGTCGACAACGTGAAACTTTGGAACAAACTCAAGCGCGGCAAGCTGCTGACGCTCGGTCCCATGCGATACGTCAACAACGTGAAACTTTAGAAGAAACTCAAGCGCGGCAAGCTGCTAACGCTCTATCCCATGCGACACGTCAACAACGTGAAACATTAGAAGAAACTCAAGCGCGGCAAGCTGCTAACGCTCGATCCCATGCGATACGTCAACAACGTGAAACTTTAGAAGAAACTCAAGCGCGGCAAGCTGCTGACGCTCGGTCCCATGCGATACATCGACAGAAAGAAAATCGATACCAAAGTCAAGCAATTCAACTCCAAATAAGAGCATTGAGATTTGATGAATCTCACGTTACTCGACACGATTGTGGAGAAATGAATTCCATCTGTCAGTTCTGCGGCTCCAAGAATTTCGCCAAGGAGCGTCCAGTTGATAAACAATTTAACAACTGCTGTCATAAAGGAAAAGTGAAGATTCCGCAACCGCTCGATCAACATGGGAATCTATTGTTATATCCCGAATTTCTTCGCTCTATGCTTTCAGATTCAGAAAATCCTTACTACAAGAACTTTCGTCAGCACATCCGCTCTTACAATTCCTCGGTTTCTTTCGCTTCAATGGGAGCAGAGATTGTTTCAATGCCGGGTAACGGACCATACGTTTTCAAAATTCATGGACAGACGTACCACAGAACCACAAACCTGTATCCACCTGAAGGACAAACAAGAAAGTTTGCACAACTGTATGTAATGGACACGACAGAAGCGGTCAATGAACGAGTAAATCTGCCTGAGAATAGAGGTTGTCTACCTGAAGTGATTGAGAAAATCGATCGTTTCTTCCGCGTCAACAATCGTATCGCAGCTTCATATTGCCTGATGAAAGAAATTGAGCAACAAGAGCGTGTACGAGCCGAAGAAGAAGGACAACCAGTTCCGGTCGTCAATATGGTGATGCGGCGCGATCGGCAGTCTGATCAAAGACGTTACAATGCTCCAACGTCCAATGAAATTGCAATGGTGTTCGTAAATGATGACGGCGAACCTCCATTTGAACGTGATATCCGTATCTATCCTCGAAATCCCGTCGACAATGCACAACAATTCATTCGTATCAATATTCTCAGTCCAAATCTTGACCCTATGACTTATGGCATTCTTTATCCGTTTGGCGAACCGGGGTGGCAACCCAATTGGAGTTGCGAAGGATATCGGCAATCCCGTAATAAAATCAGCATGTTACAATTTAAAGTTGCGCAAACAGCAATTAGAAACGATTTCAATCCGATCATGAGTGCGGGAAAACTTACGCAACATTGGATTGTCGACTCATATTTGCAAGTGGAAGCCAATAATTTGAACTACATACGATATCAACAAAGTAAATTGCGTACTGAATTGTATCAAGGTCTATCCGATCATATTCAAAACTAGATGATACCCCGTCCGAGGACGGGCAGCTAGAAGGACGGGCAGGCAGCCAAGGTCATGTGGCTTTTGGATTGCACTGAGAGCTTTCCTTAATCTTCATTCAACGTAAGTTACCTTGGGTAGCTGCCCGTCCTTCTAGCTGCCCGTCCTCGGACGGGGTATCATCTAGTTAAAATTTAATAAAGTGCAAAACTGTAAACAAAGTGCAATTGTTTTTTAATACTTATCAAAAATAATTACCTTGGAAACTTTCATGGCTAGTCTGATAAATGAAAATTTGAACAATTTCAAAAGCATTTTTTGCCACTTTAAGTAAAAGCTAGATGAAAATAATTCTTTTATCATTTGTAGTTTATTTTTCTGCATGATTTTTATGTCTTTCATTTTTTTTCTAAAATAATTAGGGAAGCAGGAATTTGCATAAATAAGTTTTTACATGTAAATATCCTATGAACGGCTAACTCATTCAACACCCTGTATAATTATTTTGCAATTTTTGTGTATGAAATAAACAAACAAATAACTTGATTTTTATTAAAAAATAAAATTTGTTTTATAAATAATAGTTATTAATTATATAAGAGGCTTGTTAATTCCCGAATGTAATTCAACGTTTTATCCACGACCATGGTCAAAACCACAAGTATAAATTCTGGTTTTGAGAAACGTCAGATTTGACAAATTTATTTTGATCAAGAATACTGATTTTGAGCTATAAACTAGAAAGTCTTGGAATCGTTCCTATGACATGCGTGTTTGTTTATTTGTCAACAAGAGCGACAAAATTTGCAAAATCGACACAAAAAATGAGTGAGAATGCTGATTCTCAGAATGATTTCTTCATTCCAGCTGAAATCCAGCAAGAAGCTCAAGAAGCAACATTACGTTTGTTACCAAAAAAAAGCAAAAGTGTATACGAGAAAGAATTGATGGAATTCGACAATTGGCGAAAATCAAGGGGAGTCGGTAAAGAAGCAATTACAGAAGAGGTGCTACTGTCCTACTTCTTCCATGTAAAGAAGCGGTTTGCTGCCTCTTCAACGTGGACAAAGTATTCAATGCTAAAATCAATGTTGAAAGTGCACAAATGTATCGATATTATTTCGAAGTATGGTAGACTTACTTCACATTTGAAAGCCGAATCAAGATGTTATAAACCAAAGAAGGCAAAGATACTAGAGAGAAACCAAATCGAAGAATTTTTGAAAAAAGCATCGGATGAGGAATATTTGCAAGTTAAGGTAGGAAGTACATTCATGATGTCAATATATAAATTTATGCATTGAGGTTTTTATTTTGAACGTTTCACAGGTTGCAACGATCTTGGGAGTCGCAGGTCCGTGTCGATGCAATGAATTAACCTTTTTAGATATCAGCCATGTCCAAGACAAGGGCAATTACCTGTACGTACTCATTGCGGATACGAAAACAAATATTTCAAGAAGTTTCACGATCATGGAAGAAGCTTTTTCAGTTAATGCTTTAGAAATGTGTCGAAAATACATTAACCTGCGACCTAAAACTACCGATGGGAGATTTTTCTTACGATATGCAGCTGGAAAATGTACTACACAACATATAGGCATCAACACAATTTCGAAAACCTTTTCAAAAGTAGCTTCATTTCTTGGGCTCCCTGATCCAGAAAGTTTTACCGGACATGGAATGAGGCGTTCTTCGGCAACATTATTGGCCAATGCTGGGGGCGATATTACCACTGTCAAGCGTCACGGTGGCTGGAAATCAACTGCGGTAGCGGAAGGTTATATTGAAGATTCATTGTCCAGCAAGATGGAAATTGCTGAAAAAATCCAGGTCCTATCTAAGTCGACAAAGTTGTGGGCCCCTCCAGTCCTTCAGAAAATCGTTATCAAGTGAATTTGAATAATAATCCCAATCCTTCAAAAACTACTTATCGAGCGAATTTGAATAATAATCCAGGTCAAAGTGACAAAGTTATTGATATAAATGTGAATGTTAATATTAATATTTCTAAATAAAATTGAGAAACGTCAGTTTTGACAAATTTATTTTGATAAAGAATACCAATTATAATAATGGTATTATGAATTCTAATCCACTAGTGTATTATGAATTCTAATACACTAGTGTATTAAAAGGCCTCTAATCCACGGAAAACGGACGTATTAAACCTTCATAATATAGTGGTCGTGGATAAATGTTTTTTTTCATAAGGTGGGTGCGAAACATTTTAAAACCTCGTACCGGGTCGCGGTCAAAAAAGTTTGGGAAACGCTGCTATATATGATACTACGTTACATAATGGTTTATAAAAAGATGAATACGTTTATAAAAGAACTTACACTTGTAATACCGACGTGCGATTAATTTCAGTGGAATGCTTGAATTTGATAACACGAATAATAAAACTTAAGGGCATGATTAAAAACTTCTTTTTTTTTGATAAAAGGTTAAATGGTAATATTAATAGTAAATTTATTGATAAAGTCATTGCCATGAAAGAAGACGTCTCGTCATAGATTGACTGAATATAGCAACGACGTATTGCTTATGAGCATTACCAGTCATTTTGTATTGATATGACAAAGCACGAAAATATATTGCACGTGTTTCCAGTAACGACATACGCTGTTGCGTTTGTTAGACGATAGTAAAAGACAGATATACTCATAGCATGTCGTAACTAGTACCGGAAAAAGAATTTGATTCGCGTAGTAATTTATATAAAATTTCTGTCACTTTTAGTATTTTTGAAGTTTGGAGTTTTCGTGGTTTAAGTTTTCGGTTTGTGGATTTAAGCTTGTCAAAATTAGTCAAAATACAAAATTAGTTCTTTTCAGAACTCTCGAAATGTCTAGTTCTGTACGTGGAAGAACATTAAAATCTCAATCGCAACAGTTGATTTTAAATTTATTAAATTATTTTGAACTTGAAAAACAGCACGGGGGCAGTTTAATTCCATTACAGTGTGTTCAAGAGGTGAATATAAAAAGATTACTTTACATTAATTTTATATTTATAAAATATTTTATAAATTGCAGCGTGTTGCCAATGCTTTAGGAATCAGTGTATCTTCTGTTGCCCGGATTAGAAACCGTAGTTCACTAAATCCAGAATTATCAAGTCCCGGTAAAAACCGAAAACGTAGGAAAGTTAAAACTAGCGATTTACCAGAATCATCGAAAATGAACATTAGAAACACAATTTATAACATGTACAGTCAAAGTAAGTTTCGTTGTCATTTATAATTAACACAAAATGTAATTTGTGTTTTTTTTTGCAGAAAGGCATTTAACCGTTGCTTTGTTAAACAAGGAGATTGAACAGCTGCATATTTTACTAAGCAACAGGAGCTTAAATCGTGTTTTGCACGAAATTGGTTTTAAATTTGCTAAAGAAAATAATCGAAGAGCATTGGTCGAAAAAAGCAGTATTGCAATAGATCGAATTCATTTTTTTCAGAATAATAGAAATAATTTAAATTCTCAGTTTCAACGTGATGTCGTGTTTTTAGATGAAACATGGATTTTTTCTAAAGGTAATCCTGGAATGTCGTGGCAAGATGGCTCTACAAAAAGCGTTAGGAAACCAGAAGGTTATGATGGAAAACGTTTCATTGTACTTCACGCTGGGTCAAAATCTGGATTTATTAATAATACCTCATTAGTGTTTGCTTCAAAATCGCAAAAAGAGGATTACCACGGTGAAATGAATGGTGAACTGTTTAAAAAATGGGTTGCTGAAAAATTAATATGCAATTTAGAAGAACCATCTCTCATAATTATGGACAACGCATCGTATCATTCTACTGTAGTAGAAAAAATGCCTACTTCGGCATGGACAAAACCAAATATTGCAGCATGGTTAACTGCAAACAATATTGAATTTGAACCGTCCTGCTTTAAACCAGAATTGCTAGCTCTAGCTAAACTACATAAAAAAGAAAAACGCTACGAAGTGGACGAATTATTAAGAAGCCACGGACATGAAGTTTTACGGTTACCACCATACCATTGTGAATTCAATACAATTGAATTAGTATGGGCTCATTGTAAAACTTACTACAACAAGCACATTGGAAGAGATGGTTATGGTAATGAAAACGTAATTGATATGTGGAATGAAGCATTAGAAAATTGTTCTCCTGAAGTATGGAAAAACTGTGTTTGTCACACCGAAAAGGTAATACAAGATTGGTATGAGCGAGAAAAGGCTTTAGATATAACGGTCGATGAACTTATCATCCATGCTAATGGCTCCAGTGATTCTGAAGAAAGTGATTACGACTGATTGTTTCCGGAATTTTGGATTTTTGTTTTTATTTTTGTTTTGTAATTTGCAGGAGTATTTTGCATTTATCGCTAAAAATGGTGAGAACCAAATTTGTATAGAATTAAATTCTCCACCTCTTTTATACGAGAAATTTTGTTGTAAAATTATTATTTATTGCTAATTAATGCTAATTAATATGTACAATTTTTATGTCCAAAACATTAATTATTTTTGTTTGATAATTAATAAATAATTAAATTAGAGCGATTCTTTTTTTTTATTGTTGAAATAATTAAGACGTTGTTTAATCTTAATCATCCTACGACTTCCGAAATTCGATCATGGTCAGCGCTACGTATTCCCAAATTGAGTATTCATCGTAAAGCTCAGGTTTCAGGTAAAGTAACCAAAAATTTTCGATGTGGTGGCAGTTAATCCGAAAAATTTCAATTAATTCAACTCTTTAACGCCGTGGGGTGTTACACAATTTTGTTTTTCTTCAGGTCTGTGTGAAAAGGCAAAACAATGTAATTGCCAAAAGTTAGTTTTGAGTAAAGCTCTGAACAGATTGACAAAGAAATTATCAACGCAACGGTACAAAAATCTCAAAATCGCAATTTTTGCCATTCATTGTTTTGCTTTTGCATTGCACAGGTGCTGTATACCTATACTTATGCTGTGTCTTATTTTGAATTTGTTCATAACTATTGCTTAATAAATAAATAAATTTGGTAAGCGACAATAAAAACATAAAAGTTTCCTTTCAGCATAACCTATATTTGGTTTGACAGGTGACAAGTTCAAATTTGTTAAACTAAAAGGAAAGTGAGAAAGAAAATTAAAAAAAAAAGATAACCAATATATTCTTATTTTAAAATACACTTCATTTGACTAGGGAGTATTGGCTTAGTTCAGACGATTATGCTTTTATGACGAGACGTCAACTTTCGTGGCAATGACTATAATAAGTGTAAGAATTAAACCATTAAAATTTTTAATTTGTAGAAGTATATAAATGTAAGCCATAGACAGAAGAAACGAAAAGCTGATCTACAAGGAGGAGAGAAAAAAAGAGCCAAAAGAGGATATTACGTTAGGCGTTTTACAACATTTTTCTGATTTTAGATAATGAGTTAAAATAACCATAGGTAGCCATACGCACACAGTCTAAATGTCATTAGGAGCAGTATGGAAACCACTTCCAAGGGTGATGGGTCTAATATAAACAATGGATTTATGGAGATATGGAATGGATAAAAATAAACCAAATTGGAGTTGGATAAACAATGGATTTATGGAGATATGGAATGGATAACAATAAACCAAATTGGATTTTGCCGAACGTCGTGGAAAGCCACAACTTTGTGTAAGAATTGGTAAAAATGGAAATGGAACTATCGTTATCCGAGGTGGGCCTAGCTATCCCATTGATGGATGTTACACGGTACGGCCGACTACCAATTCACAATTCTACATTCCCTCAAACTACAGTGGCGTTACAATTAATATATCCAGTAACTTCCGAGAGACGGAAGTTACCGAGTCCGAGAGTTATATGAATGAGTACTACGGGACTACGGCGTTCGCTTGAAAGAGAAGAAAACGTAAATCAGCATGGGTCAACAAATTAGTGATGTATCCATAATCAACACCTACACGTCATCCAGTTTAGCGTAATATAAATATTCAGTCGAAAATTTAATAAAAGTTGTAAGCCGCCTAACCAAGTATACCAAGTTTAAAAGTAAAAGAAAGAACCCCCGAACATTAAAAAGTTAAAGTAAAATAAATGTGCCGCACGAACTGTACGAACCTAAACGTTACAGAACTGCAAAGTTTAGAAGATTTTTGAAAAAACTCAAAGTGTGAAAGAAAACAAGTGCTTCGCTAAATAGGACTATCCAGACAAGGAGAAGGAGAAAAGCGTCAAAAAGAAAAATAATAAAGTGCAAAAATTGAAAAATCAGCGAAAAGCAGAGCATTAAAATTAAAGTGAATAACAGTGGTTAGATTAAATTATGATATAGTAGGTATATTACCAAAAAGGGATCCCAAATTGTAAAAACAATCTATGTAGAAGAATTGGTGATGTTTGAGCTCAAAATTTTAACACCTTTCCACCACCTTCTCTATAGATTGTTAACAATGGTAATAAAATGTTTCAAATAAAATAAGAGAGGTGCAAATAATAATTTTAATAATGACAAAATGTATGTTAAACGTTAGGCACCAAGAGGTAAAAGTTGAAAATTGAAAAGATAGGCACATTATACCTCAAATGTAGCGAGAATTCATGTAAAAAGTCAGTGTTAAAATTCTAGAATAAATAAAATCATCTCACAACTTAGTACATGAATTCATCAAAACATTAACAAAATAATGTAATGGAAGAATTTTACGAAATAAATAGTGGTGCAATAAGTAAATCAAAGGCGCGTATAAAGTAAATCAAGGTTAATATGGTAATTTTATGTAAAGGGGTATCAAAATAATGAAAATAATGATAAATAAGCACGAAATAAAAAAGGCACATAAATTGATACGTAAATTGTCAATAAGTAATTGATAAGTAAAGAGAAATGACGGAAAATCGAGCCGTTAGAGCCAAGGATTGTAATTTGTTTTCAAAAACCTCTCAAAAAGAAAATGTAAATAATTAATTGAATACTTTATAAATAAAGTTGGGCACGGATCTCCGAAATACAACAATCAATAACGTAACTAATAGTAGCATATCCAATTTTTTTTTAAACGTATTGAACATTACAAATTAAACAAATCTGTAAATCAAAATGAGTAGAAAACAAGAAATAAAACCAACGAACTAATTAAGGTTACGGCATCAAAAAATGCTTAAAAAGGTAACTAACAAAGGTAACAATAATAGTCCCTTCATGGACGAATATAACAAAGTGGACGAATTGTAACAAAATCCCAAAGTACCTACAAAAAACAAACCAAAGTTGGATAATTTAAACCATATTTTTGAAATAATAATTATAATGATATACGAGACTTTGAACTTGAATTTTCAATACGATTAAGTCATAATTTTCATAAATTTTTTTTGTAATAATATTGTTGTAAATTGGAGAGACGCCTTATAATATAATGTAATAGCAGTAAACAAAGAGTATGATAAATAATTAGGTTTTTTATTTTTTGATAACTGCTGATAATTTTGAGTATATTTTGATAATTTTTGATAATTAGATTTTGTTTTTTTTTTATTAATTTAAGTCAATTGTTAATTTTAAGTTTATTTTTTGACCGGATGCACAATCTATTTTCTCGAGCTGGCACACTATTGGGAATTTTTGAATCCAAACCATTAAAATTTTTTTGTATTTTTTTTAAACGGCTTGGGACAGCCTTGTTAAGAAGGGAGAGTAGTGTCACATTAATAAAAATTAGTATGCGAGTCGCCTAAGAAAATATGCAATTAATACTATGAACTCATTGAACTCGCAGAAATCATTAGTTAACGGAAAATAGATTGATTTGCAGATGGTGCATAAATAAATGTGGGGACAGGAAGTCTTCTTTGAAAGTAATTAAACAAGGAATAAGTCAGTTACCTGTGGGTGATAATATACTAGTGAATATCAAGTGCAAAGGAACGAGCCGACCATGGTCCTAATAAGAAGGCTTCATCCCCTATTTATAATGTAAGATTTAGTTTATAAGAATTAGTTTAAGGGTATATGTAAATACTAATCATAAAGGTGTAAATAAATGTATAAAGTCCAAATAAGTTTAATTTCAAGAAAAAAAGATCCCGCTCACGAATAAATCGTGACAATAATTATTCTTATATTTATACGAGTAGCATAATATTGTAATTTCACAATCAGAAATTCAGTATAAATAGTAAATGTGTAATAATTTAGTCTAAAATTTATTAAGTAGAATCCATTTTTAAATACAAGCAATTCCAAACTGACATGAGTTAAAATTAAAATTCAGCACTATAAAAATAATTATTTCAAAATCTGGACTATATTGATGATGATCAGAAAGTGTACTCATTCAATAATTATAATTTTAGTTTATATTAATTTGATGATCATCGAACAAATATTTCACGCTGTTGTGTTTGCAACAACGCGATCAATGCATTATTGCATTGCATTATTAAGTTGTATGTCCTAGTTTACGTCAACTAATATTATGAGAATAATAATAATTCTTCTCAGTTAGTACTATATTGCAATTTCAATACTATAAAAATAATTAATTCAAGATCTTATCATAATCACATTTGCGACATAGCTTTAAAACGTATTGATAGATGTCACTAGCACTTAACGTCGTAAATCAACTTTATACGTTACATTAAGATAAAGCGGTTTTAATCTGAACGACCTGCAGGTTATAATTTGCACTTCAACCTGAAACATAAAAATTTTTGAAAACCTGGTTTCCGCTACGCGGATGGAATATCTGGGTATAAATTAATTAAAAATAAATAATTTTTCGGTCTACTGATTTTTTGTGACTACTATATTGATGATGGTCAAAAAGTTATTAATTATAATTTTAGTATATTTGATGACAATCGAAAAACTATTTCACGCTATTGTGTTTGCAATACACCACGATCAATGCATATTAAGTTGTATGTCCTAGTTTACGTCAATTGATATTATGAAAATAATAATAATTCTTCTCAGGTAGTATATTTCAATTTCAATACTATAATAATAATAATTTATTAATTCAATATCTTACTACAATCACATTTGCGACATAGTTTTGAAACGTGTTTGTTAGATGTCACTAGCACTTAACATCATAAATCAACTTTATACCTTACCTTAAGTTAAAGCGATTTTGATCAAATCATCCTTCATATAACCGCACAGACCACGCGAGCAATTAACTAACACTGAGTATACTCGACAGATGTGAAAGCCGCGAACAAACAACACCAAGCCAGATCATTTAATAAACTATCGCTAAAAAATATCCAAAACCTATGCATATGCAAAAGAAAGAGAGCAAATGCTCCCCACTGCAAAGGCAAATGAGCTAACAACTCAACACCAAACGCAAGAAACTTTAACTTTTCCACCAGGAAATAATATCAGATCCAACAAATCACAACCACAAACCTGGTTCAAATCACCAGCCAGCTTAGCTCAGCGCTAAATTACGTGAGGCCCACCGGCCTCCACATTTCCAAAAGCCAGTTATTCACATTAGCCAGATGAAGGAGAAGGCCGGCTACGCCGGGATGCTCCATCTAGGTCATAACAGAAACCAGAAACCAGAATCATCCTTCATAGCAGACTATACAACTAAAATCAAATTTTTGAAAATCTGGTTTCCGCTACGCGGTAGTAACATACCGGATATAAATTAATGAAAAACAATTAGCAAATATGCATTGATAACATTTTGTTAGATGTAAATCTTATCCTACTACCGCTTCCGTAACTAACTATTACTATTGCAACAATACGCAAGTAAACGAAAGTGAATTCGAGGACTCAGTTCAGGAACGTAGCAAAAGGTGGTGAAAATGGTGCCGCGCACCAGGGCCCGGGCTACAAAGGGGCCCGGTGGCCCTTTTCCACAATTTCAAATTCATTCAATCAATAAAGTAGAAACTTAAAAAAAAGTAAAAGAAGAGCACGAAGAACACAAACATCCAAAAGAAGAAAATTTTATGTTTGGGATATATTACTTGTACCTGTACTGTATGTCACTATAATGAGATTAAAATGTTATCCTTTTTGATACGATAATATTCGTCGGGTTATTGCCAAAACTTGGTAAGTCCGAAAACTACATTATGAAGATATCGCAATTTTAAAGTTTAAAAGACTCTCAAAAATCAGTATTGAGAACAATTTGGTAATTGTTCCATAGGCGTTAAAGACGTCTCGGATTCTTAAAATAACCACTTCCAAAAATTCCAAAAATATAATTACAAATTAATTAATCTTCTGGAAACTCTAGTGTAATTACATAATAATACCAAGTTTATTTATATAAAATAGTAAAATATATTTAAACTGGGTACGTAGTGTTGCACTAAAATTACTAAACTAATAAATTCATATGAATGAAATTATTATAATTATGAATTAATTAATTATGTATAATTATGAATATCATAGCTTGATGTTTCACTATCGGGAAATTTTACAAGTTTTGTTAACAAGCTCGAAAGCACCTGAACGAAATGAAGCACTTGGATTGAAGAAAAAACTCGAAAATTTTGAAATTGTTGTAATGGTAGTGATGGAATATAAAATCTTAAGTATTACAAAAGTTGTGTCCAATGCACTGCAGAGTAAAAGCCAAGATATTTAAAGAGCGTCAAAACTTTTGGAAATTACTATGAGAGATATTGTAGAGATTAGAGGAAATTTCGAGGAAATTGTAAATGAGGCAGCTGATTTAGCTCGTGGTTGGGGAATTGATCCAAGTTTAAAAAACCACAGAATTCGTAAAATGAAAAAGCAATGCGATGAGTTGTCATGTGATGAACGACTATCCAACGCCAAAGAAAACTTCCGTGTGTCTGTGTTTAATCTAAATTGGACGTTTTCCTTCGGTCTTGAGAGATCACTCTGATGCTGATTTAGTACTCTTATCTGAGAGCTTAATCATATTTTATTCCGATGATTTATCGGATTCGATTTCACAAGAAATTTTGTCGTTCAGACGCATTTATAAAGATTAGATTAATGCAGACGTTTCAATTAATGATTTGGCGAAATTAGTTATTTGCGATCAAATGATCTCGAGTTCATTTAAAGAAATCTGCTGTGCTTTCATCCTTTTTTTAACGATTCCCGTATCGGTAGCAACTTCGGAGAGATCATTTTCAATCTTAAAACTGATAAAAAACTATTTGAGAAATAAAATGTCACAAACCAGACTTTCTACTCGTAGCTTGGCAATTTTATCGATATAAAATAAGACACCCAGAACTTTAGATCTTAATAAAACAATTGCGTTGTTTGCTAATAAAAAGACAAGAAAAGTAGATTTTTCTGCATGAATTAATTAGAATTAGTTTTGTAACAATTGACTATATATTTTTAGTGCAATAAAATTGTAATTTTAAATTGAAGTTTTTTTTTGTGAAATGATGGAAAAGGGGCCCGTGTGGTCTGCTTGCACCAGGGCCCGGCTTTTACTTGCTACGTCGCTGACTCAGTTGCTAGCCGCGCGGAAGCGATCACTTCCGCGGCCTGGGCACTCAAGTAGATCGTCTTTTGTTGCACTTAATTTGACAGATTGTATATTAATTAAATCAACATCTGTTAAATCACAAGCGAATCTGAAAAGAACTAAAAGCAAATTTATAATAATTAAATTAGTTATTTATTGATATTAAATGTAAATGTCCAATTTGAACAATTTCAAATTTTAATAGATGGATTTTTTTCTATTGAATTTACCTCCATATTTTGGAGATAACCATCTCTATTTTCAACCACATTTAAACTAACATTTGCTGTGCTAACTTTATTTTGATTATCTTTTTTCAAAGAAACAGAATTATTAGAATTGCCGAAATAAGCTAACTTTTTTTTCCTGTTTCCCCATTGGGTTAAACCACCCAACGGGGGAGTATATTCTGCTATTGGATACAGACATAAACGTAAAACTAATTAATTGACATGTAATTAATGTAATATAAACGCAAACATATAACTAGGGAAAAATGGAAACACTTATTTGGTAGAACTATTAAAACTAAAAATTGATAAAACGTGGTAATCAGAACAAATTAAACAAACACATATTAAGGCAAGAGATTGACTGTCCCTGCCCTGTATGTGTTTAGTGTTGGTGTTTAAATCTGTAGAGATGAGTCAAGGTGTGAGCCATGGCCAGAACGAGAGAATGAAAGATTAGAAAAACAAATATTCATTTCGGCCCTTCAATATTCGATGTTGGTATGAGCTCAAGCTCAGGGTGAAGTATTAAAATCTTTAAGAGTTGAAATTATGTTTTATGAAGGTAGTGAAAGAAATAACTAAGGAAGAATGTTTAAGAATTTGAAGGAGGTCGAGTGGGGATACTGAGTAGAAATTACAGAGAGTAAGATGGTTAAAACGGGAAGATACATAGCGTGGGCAATCGGACAACAAATGTTGTAGAGTTTGTCTACTCCTTGAATCGCAAGGACACACATCAGTAGGGCAGATCTTAAATCTAAATAGATACTCGCGCGAATACGAATGTCCCGTCAATATCTGCTAACTTAACATTTTCAGTTATTTCGACTACATTATTAGACGCACACCACTTCAAAGGGGTCATCCATTAATTACGTAAGGGTTTGGGGGGGGGGTATTGGATACCTTACGGACCCTTACGTAGGGGGGGAGGGGTCCGACGTATTCCTTACGTAAGTTTCTTAAAATATTTTTTTAAATTAAATTTAAAAATCAAATATAATTTTTTCTTTTTATGTTGGTAATTATATCCAGGTATAATGGAAATACCATATATTTAAATATAATATTATAGTACTTAAAAATCATTAAACATAGAGGCATAATAGTGTGAATTTTAGAAAATGGCATCAAACTTTGGTGATCTTTACGAACGGTTTTTCATCTATGTAAATAAAAATTTAATTTAAATTTTGGTATTTATTATTATTTATATAATATATTATTATTCATATTTTATAAATACAAGGGGCGGAGGGGGGGTCAAAATTAATTTTCTTTTAAATAATCCTTACGTTAGATGTGGGGGGGGGTGCCACAATCTTACGTACCCTTACGTGGCGGGGGGAGGGGGTCCAAAATTACAAAAATCATCCTTACGTAATTAATAGACGGCCCCAAATATAATTCGAATGCTTGATTATGTCTAATTTAACATTTTTCTGGCAGGAGTGAGGCGTAAGCAATACTTGTCTGCACTTTCAGCAAACATTTTCTCACTTAATCAAAACTTATTTCAATTAACGATACAATTTAAAACATTTGCGAATGTCACTAACAAACATGTAAATTGTTTGTTTATACGTTGCTAGTGAACAAATTTTGAATTGACCGGCCTACTCAATAATAAGTACTGTCTTATTATTTTTAATTCGGTAGTAGGAAAAGTTTAATACATCACATGTTGCATAAGCTTTTTTTTGGCCTCGGAGGATTACGGGCCTCGGCTTTGCTTAAACTACTTTGTTGCCCAAAATAATGCACTTATTCAAGGTTCAGCAATTTGAAAATCATATATTACGGCGTTGACTTTTTAAAATTGGACTTACCAAACGAGGTTTTTTCATGAAAAATTACTTTACTCGTGAATTCGGTAAAGAGTGTTTCTCGGCGCATTATGTATCGAATTTTTCGATACATAGGAATCCGTTTCAAACCATAATTTTATCATCAGAATAATCATACAAAGACCAACAACAGTAAAACGACAAATTAATTATCACAAATCTGAAATTTGATTACAAAACAAAGCTGACCGCTAGTACCGAGACTAACGAAACCTCAGACTATTGGGCTATGCTGGATTTACCTTTAGCAAGTAAATAAAATACGATAAAAACAAGTGGCGTTTGTGGTTAAGCTAAAATTATAGCTTACCAACAAAGCGTTAGTCCTGTCTTACGCTTGGCCAAGATTAACCCATTAAGAGCCGGAATTAATTTTTTCTAAATCCGTGTTTTTTTGTCATATTTATATAACTTGGGTACTAAATAAAAGAAACTCGTTCAAAGAAACGTCAGCTCGTTATATATATGTATGTAACGCTAGTAGCGTATCACTTGTTTCACGTCTCCGTCGATTTCATATCTAGGCAATAAACATTTCTTCGTTAAACAACAATTTGAACTGACGGATTGTCGGGAGTGCCACGATGATCGAAGTATCCTGGATCACATCTTGTTAACAGTAAAGTTAATATATTCCATCCCATATTATATTTTAATCATATATTATATTATTTTATTGCAATATCACAAGTAATTTTTTGTAAAGAATTAAATTAAGAAGTATTTCTGTTTTTCATCCTAATTTGTTCCTCCGGTAGAAGTTCTAAGTTTATATATAACACGTTTTGTTTTCGGGTTTGCGATTGATATTATGCCCTTGGTCATTTCTGTTTGTACCAAAGCGTGGTAGAAATCGAAGTAAACATTTGCAACTTTAATTTCGCGGTGATTATAAATATTACAATTTTTAGCAGTACAGCGCGGCGCGGCTATTACTGCACCACCCATGAAATGATAACAGCGAGCATCGGAGCATGAGAAAACGGCGTCACGGTTACGCTGTAAGCGTCAAAAGTGCGTAAGTACCCAAGTGGAACACGGCCTATATATACCAAAATATTATGATGGCCTACGCTACTAAATTGTTTTTAATTCACTTATACCCGGTATGTTCCCATCCGCGTAGCGGAAACCAGGTTTTCAAAAATTTGTTTAATTAAACTCCAATCTAAATTTTACTTTATTTTTGATCAAAATCGCTTTATGTTACGGTAACATATAAAGTTGAATTACGACGTTAAGTGATAGTGACATCTATCAATACGTTTCAAAACTATGTCGCAAATATGATTGTAAAATGTTCTTGAAATAATAATTAGTATTTCTATAGTACTGAAATTGCAATATACTACCTGAGAATAATTATTATTACTCTCATAATATCAGCTGACGTAAACTAGGACATACATACAAACTTAGTAATGCATTGATCGCGGTATTACAACCACAATAGTGTGAAATACTTGTTGGATAGTCATCAAATATAAACTAAAATTAATTAATAAAAGATTACACTTTCTGTTCGTCATCAGTATATAGTCATACAACAAGAACAATAAAACGGTAAATTAATTATTACATTACTATAACGTACGTTAAGTACGTTAAAAGGCAATGGGTTATAAGGGGCCGATACTTATTAAACATTTTTTGTTAAAACTCATATCTGGGACAGCTACACTGACGAAAGTAATTTTTCACGAGAACACCGTGCGTTCGCATGTTAGATTTTCAAATTGCTGAAGGTTGAAAATATTTATATCTATCAAAATGGTATTTTAGGCATATTTGCTAATTGTTTTTCATTAATTTATACCCAGTAAGTTACCATCCGCGTAGCGGAAACCAGGTTTTCAAAAATTTGTTTAGTTTGTAGATTGAAGGAATTACTTTCGTTTCCTTGGTGGTTGGTTTCTGGTTGGTTTCTGGAATGAACTTGATGGAGCATCCCGGCGTAGCCGGCCTTCTCCTTCATCTGACAATGGCATCTGGCGTGGGAAGTTGTGGAGGCCGGTGGGCCTCACGAAATATAGCGCTGAGCTAAGGTGGCTGGGAGTTACCCAGGAAAAGACTGTGGAAAATAAATATTGAAAAGAGAGAAGTATTTTACTACGTTACCGATATAGTAGAGTCCCTAATTCGAAGATTGAAGAATTTCCTCGATTGAAGTTGCTTCTACTTGAAAAATTTGACGGGTAATGCAATTGAAATTGCATTTGCCGTCCTCGAATGGAGTTGATGAGCTAGAGGGAATGGAATCTAAGATGTTGGAATTAAATCAAAAATTACACAAATCTAGTGAATGTAATCCACTTTCGAAGCAATTTGTATAATTATACCTATGGACAAATGTGAGTCTGTGCAGGTGGACCTTGGTGGTTTTGATCAAAATCGCTTTATCTTTAGGTAACGTATAAAGTTGATTTACGACGTTCAGTGGTAGTGACATCTACCAATATGTACTGAAATTGCAATGTACTACCCGCGGAGGTTATTCAAGCTCCAAATCATTTTTTGTATAATTTTTAAAGCAAACAATGGATCTTCTATTTCTTGGTAACAATTCATAACAAGAAAAAGGTTGATTTAAATTTGAGGTCGTATAATTAAAACTAACTTTAAATCAAACATTTAATTAAAAAAGAAGCTTTAATAAATACAATTATTAATGCAGTATGCAATTTTGTAAATAAAATATTTCCAAAAAGACTAATAGTATACAGAGAGAAATGTATTTTATTCAACTAAACAATTGTGTAAAACTATTGCACAAATTGTTTCCAAAATAGTGACGAGGACAATTTTTACTAACCAATAACACAATATTGGATGTATAGCCTTTTTCGGTAGATAAAAAATGTTTTTAATTTCACTTCCACAACTTTTATTATTTATTCATATTCTGTTTGAAAGATCGTTGTATATTGTCGTGTCCCGCTTGTAAGATAGGGTGGTCTGGCGTAATTGGGTTGTTTTCTTGTGAAATGCTCATGTCGAAATAGTCACTTAAGAGACCATGATGAAAGAATAAGACTTACACCTGTATATTCATGATACTTCAATAATGAACTGCTTGCATCACCTAAAGCTGAAACATAACAAGCGTAATTTTTGTGTACACAGATATTTCAAAAGAATGTGATAAAAAGCAAAAGAGGGTTTGTTTGTTTTATTTCAAGTAAGTTTTGGGAATGAATTAAATAGAATTTAATTATTTGTAAAAGTGTAGGTAAAAATTAAATTGATATGTGTGTGTGTGCACAAAGCGGACGGCATAGTTTCGAATCCCGTATCCGCAATTCTTCGAATGAATATTTAAATTGATAAAATTAATTAATCCCCCCGTATTTAAGATTTGATTTATAAACTTTATTTTTATTGTTTTTGTAAATTTAATTTGTTCCATTTTAATAAAAATCAATCTTTTGTTTTCTTAATGATTATGTTTGTTAATAAACTACTATATTTCGTTATGCAGTAATAGACCATTTCACGCAACGAGAGCGCTTGCGCGAAGCCAACAGCTGATGTTTGTTTTTCGAACCATGTCAAAACTTTTACGTTAAAACGCATGCTAATATCGTCTTAGATATTTTGTTATAGTTTTGTGTTATTAGGTTTTAAACAATATTTTTTACCACCATTTTGCCCAAGATGAGTGCCCCTAGTGATATACCCCATAGACAAGTCAAATTAAGTGACTGGAGCAACATTAAAAAATCCAAATATTGCAGCAAATAATGTTTTTTTTAACACTAAACACAATGTTTAATGGCACCAACACGTTTTTTATTCAATTTATGCTCCATTTTAACAATAAATGATTAAATAATTAGCACTACGTTATATGGACATATGCACACTTGGTTCGAAAATCGTCAGCTGATTTGACGCATGCGCCAATGAGTTTTGCTAAAATGAAATGGTCTATTGCGTTTGATTTTAATTCAATTCTATAGCAGAGAAGACAAAAATAAGCAGGTGTAAGGCACAATAAGTTTGTTGTTTTTCGTTTCTGCAAAGTTACTAAATTAAGGTATCTTACATTGAGCATTTTACTGATTTAGCAACCCACTTTTGACCCTGAGAGTTCCATGCATTGCTGGCTGGTGCATTATTAAAAAAAAGAGCCGTTGTTTTTTTCCCGCTATAAAAATTCAAAATACAGTAGCTTGTCACGGCAATATATTATGGAGTTTAAGAAAATAAAATATTTAATTAGTAATACAAATTCTTTAATTTCACATTGCACAATTGTTATACCATATAAAAAACCATTTAATACATAATAAAACAATATTTTAATATATTGTATTATAAAATATTGCACAAAATTGTGTTATCATATTTAACAAATTGTTTAATTATAATTGCTCCAAATTATTGCAGGTATTTAAAATAATTGTACTACACAATATTATATAATTATACATATTTATTAATAAATCATATAGTATATTGTTGTATCCTGGTCCCCCTTACTCGCTCTGGGTGACGAAGAACAACAAACTTTCTGCACCTACCTTAGCAAGCTCTTAATCTCAGGATGAATTTTTTTATCTTACTTATCTCACGTCAGTAACTCTTAATTAGCATCAGCACAAAAAAAAACACAATTTGGTTCAGCTAATAGATTTATTGAACAAGAACACATAAATAAAATATCAAAAATAAACAAACATAAATAACAGACAAATCAACACAAACTTAAATTATAAATTAAACTAATGCTAACCTATTGCTATGTTCTCCTGATACTAAGGAGTTAAACACAATTGCCCCTTCTTACTAAACTCCCGGTGATGAGTCGCTCAAGGGTGGGTTCCTAATGAACGGTCAATATTAGAGGCGATCTTATGAATATTTATTGGCTCTCTCGGGATGTCTAGTTGCTTTCCTTTTTTTAAGAAAAAAAAGAAATAAAAAACTTTCATTAGCTTATGAGTAATATTTATTATAAACAAAAGAAAATTGATTGAAATATTTTTAATGAAATAAATGTTTACACAAATGTTTTGGATCTCAAATCCAATATAAAATGAACCTTTAGAATTAAGAACAATTGATACAAAATAATCTTTCAAAATAAAGAGGTGTCCACTCTTTATTCCGACGTGCTTGATTGTTAGACCAATCAAGTCTCTCGCTTTACACTAGCGGGCTTAAATGTTTAAAATAATATTTGTTGCTTATTCAAAGCCTAAAGTATTGTTAAACTAAATAATAAAACTTTTTAATGAAAACTTTTCACTGAGGGTAATGAAAAATGCACTCTGTAAGAAGTCTTTTTTCCAAATCCTGTATTAACACGCTGATGGCCAATTGTATAATAAAATTATAGAAATCATAAATTCACAGTACCTGTCTCCTTGACAATGAAGTTTTTAAATTTTAAAAGGATATTACTTCGTTTGTTGTGTGTGGCCTACTTTAGTGTACACATTTGATGAGTCAACATCGGTGCGTTGATCGTCATTTTCATCTTATTTGACCTCACATAAAGTTGTTTCCGCATCGACTAGTGATTGAATTTTACATTATTTGTCGTTTGTATTTTTCCAATTGAAGATTTCCAAAAACGTTGAGAGGTAAGTTACTTTTATTTGACAATGTTATTATTATCCAGAAAGTTTTATGTGAGTCGAGTTCGTAAATTATAACCATTTTAATAACATTATGAGCATCCATTACTGTCCTTGAGTTTATTTTTAGATCTGGTTTCAATCCAACTGAAAAATTCTAACCTCCAATTGTTAGTAAACAAATAATTTCGGATCCCATCGCAAATATTTTATCGAGCGCTTAAAATGCGTGCACTCTGTTAGAATTCACGAAGTCAACTGATTTTTCATCGAAAATCGATATGATTGGCATGCCTGTGCGAATGAAGTAAGTCAAATCCGTTTATTTTCAAATTTATTTCTTTCTAATAAATAATTTTGATTGCAGATTCACCCCTTGTACCAATCTCAGTTTCCTTTGAGGTGTTTTTCCATGCAGTTTTGCTGGTATATTGCGTTTTTATGCTGTATTTGGATTGTCCATTGACTCATGTTCTCCATTGTTGTTGTTTTCTTTGATGTTACACAAATTTGACCCTTATTTACTAATTTGTCAATTTACCCTTCGAAATTACTCACATTAGATGCATGAAACAATTACATAATTTTTGATATGATCACATTTTTACAAAGAATGTTATTCATAGAATAAATCAGTTTACAAATTCTTACATTTTTTATAGGTTATCATCATTAACACATTTTTACAAATTTTCAGCTAATTAAGTTTTTTGTTTCATTTCTGATGTGACAATCATCAGTCTATTTAAACTTAGCAATGTTTATCATCTTTTGTCCATCCTGAGAGACTCAAGTAAAGTTAGAAAATTGAAATTTTAGAAAAATAAAAATTTCTCGTAGAGCAAATTTTTAAAGTGCCTACCGATTTAGAATTTTATGCTTATTTTGAATTTATTATTCATTTTTGTATTGGGAGTCTTTATTTATCATTTTGAGACATAGCATATTACCATTTCAAATTGTATTAAGAGCTAAATTTATTTTAGATTGAAGATCCAATTTCCAAAATTTTTATGTTCAAAATGTGATAAATTTTTCATGTACCTCTCTGATTTTTGATGTTTGTAACTGACCTACTTTGATTCTATTCATTTAAGTGTACTATGCAAGACTATTCACGTCAATTTTCCTCCATTTCAAGTTGTACTTGTTATTTGTGCAAATGGCTTTTCACTCATGTGATTTCTTAATTCATTGACTTTCCCAAAATGTTACTAACTTTTGATCCTTTGATACTAAATTTCTATATAAATCAACTTGATTGCAAAATGAACCCAAATTTCTATTTGTGAAATTCCCCTTTTTAAATTAAATTGTTTGAAAAACGAAAATTGTGACTAATTAAATTATCTAAACTTTAAAATTGATATAACATTTCATTCATCAGAGTCATCAAATTCGTCATCTTCTTCAAGTGCTTCAGCTGCAACGTTCTCATTGTTGTCATTGTCACAAGCATACAACATTTCTATGTGAAATTTACCACGAATGTTGCCAGTATTAGGATGCGTTAATAGATAAGTGGATTCGCCAACTTTTCTGTTTACTAAGTAAGGTCCTTCAAATGGAAGTTGAAGCTTCATGCATTGATCTAGATTTCTTCTACTTGTTCTGGAACTTTTTACAATGACAAAGTCACCAGGATTAAAATTGGTGCGTTTAACGATTCTGGCATTCATCTTGGTCGTGTAAGTATCACTCCTTCTTCGTAATCTTTCTTTGACTTGTTCAATTATTTCTGCATATTTTATTGCAGGTTGATCTATTAACCAAGGTCTAGGTGAATGTGTTCCAGTCATCAAGAAATGTGGCGTTTGCTCGGTCGCCGTGCTGGGTGTGTGATTGATGTAGTTTTCCACCATCTCAAGCTTATTGTGCCAAGATCGATGATTTTGGTGAACAAGTATCCTTAAAAATTTTATTGTTTCTTGTATGTAGCGCTCACAAATGTTTCCTTGTGGATGCCTGATAGAGCAGTATGTAACTTCAATGCCTTGTTGTTGAAAATGTTGTTTGAACCGATCGTTTACAAAATATGTGGCATTATCAGCTAATATGCGTGATGGTCATATCACTTGATTGCTAAATAATTCTAGTTTGTTTATTGAAATGTCAGTAGTATACGCATAAGTGGGATATAATTTCACATATTTCGTTAATGCATCTACGATGACGAAGATATTTTTAAATTTGTTGCTCGGTATGAGATTTCCTATGTAGTCTATTGATATTAGTTCACCCGGGTATTGTAGTTTAACACTTTTAATGACGTTTTCGTTGTGATAGTTCTTATATTTAGCTAGGAGACACAATTTACACTTATTAATAGTTCTTTTTATAATTTTTAAGTCTTTTGCACTAAAGTAATTTTCGCGAAATAACATCCAGCATTTCCGTATTCCAAGATGTCCGTATTGATTATGTAGAGCTTCACATATCAGTATCGTGGTAGGTTCATCTATAACATATAATTCTATGCCTCGAATAATTTTTATGATTACCCCGTTTTTGTATTTAAATGACTGCATTGTACGTGGATCTCTATGATTGAGTTTTAGTTTTAAAATTTCGAAACATGGATTTTGTTGTGCCATCCGAACTTCTTGTTCTGTGAATGGTTTTTCTTCGGTGTGCAGTCTGTTTAATGCAATTAAAAACTCCTTTGTATCTGATTTTGGGTTGTCTTTTCTGCTCAGAGCATCAGCTATGACATTATCTTTGCCTTTTATATATATTACATCGAAGGAAAATTCTTGTATCAACAAAGCCCATCTGTATATTCGGTTATTGGAAAATTTTGTGCCCATCAGAAATGTAAGTGCTGAGTGATCTGTGTGTATCTCAAATCGACTTCCTAATATTAGGTAAAATTTTAGTTTGGTCAGTGCATAAACTATGGCGAGCATTTCTTTTTCTGACGTAGAGTAGTTGATCTCTGATTTTCTCAAAGTTCTTGAGATGAAATTTATTGGTACTTCGATGTCGTCATGCATTTGGACCAGTGCTGCTGCAATCGCAAAATTACTTGCGTCCGTCTTTAAGATGAACTTTTTACTAAAATCCGGATGTATTAGTCTTACATTGTCATACAAAGCTTCTTTCATTTGGATGAAAGCATTTTCTCTATCTGTCGACCATTCCCATTTCGTGTTCTTCTTTAATAATTGAAGCAATACTATTGTCAGATAAGAATAGTTTGGTACAAATCTATTATAGTAATTCATGAGACCTAGATATGCTCTTAAGAGCGCGCTGCGGAAAGAGAGAGAGGGAAGCAGTAGATATGATGTTGAAAGAAGCCTCTAATCTTTTGTAGAGATTTAAAAAGTTTAAAAAAATTATTTGCGCCATATCTAAGGGAACCCTTGAACCCTTTGTGCATTAAGTTGATTTTATATAGTTTAAAACTCCACTAAGGGCACTTTTTGATTTACAAGTTTTGTACAAGTTTTCTATAATTGATGATGAAATCGCTTCAAAATCCGGTTTTGTCCTTATAATGATCTGCAGAAGGCAATAACGAAGTTTCATTAAGATCGGTTGTCATAAAAATTCAAAATTGTCCTTTTTCATAAATTAAATTAACCTATTTACTTTTAATTTAAAGCGCTCAAAATTGGTTATTACCTTCAATAGTCTTTCCTTATTAATATAAAAAAAGAATTACATTGATACGACTTTTAGTTTTTTAAATTTGTACAAAAGATTAGAGGCTTCTTTCAACATCATTCCCTCTCTCTCTCTTTCCGCAGCGCGCTCTTAAAGTTTTTATGTTGTGAGGCCTTGGGTAATTTTTAATTTGCGAAAGTTTTTCTTGATCAATTCTTATTCCTTGATCAGAAATTACATAGCCTAAATAATTAATTGCTTTCTGAAAAAATTCACACTTGTCAAGATTCAGTTTCAATCCTGCTTCATCTAGAGCTTCTATGATTGTTTTCAAGTGTAGATAGTGCTGTTCTTCAGAATGACTAAAAATGATTATGTCGTCTACATAATGTCCTGAGAAATTATTGTATTTGTTCAATATTGCTTGAATTGCGTGCACCAAAGCTGATGTTGATGTGGACAGACCAAAAGGTACAACTAAAAATGTATACGTGTTTCCGTCAATGGAAAAACCAGTGTATTTTTGAGAGTTTGGATGTAATTTGATTAACCAAAAAGAGTTTTTGAGATCTAATTTCGTGAAAATTCTCGCGTTACCAATTCTTGATAAGAGCGATTCTATGTTTTCAGGCATCTCAAATTGTGGTTTGGTTATTGCGTTAAGTGATCTTGCATCTAAACAAAGGCGTAGACTATTGTCTTTCTTTTTGACTATTACCAATGGATTGAGATAGGAAGTAGGAGATTTCTTTATGATACCATTCTGGATCATTTTCTCAATTTCTTGATTAACTTGCTTTTTATAGGCAAACGGAATAGGATAATTTTTGCATTTAAATAGCTTGTTTTCCATTATTTGGAGTTCATGCACATAATTTTTAGCGAAGCTGGCTTGATCGTTTGTCAAATTTAAATGTTGATTTAATATTTCTAGAACTTTATTTCTGTTTTTGATCGGACAAATAATTTCATTCATTTCAAAATTTTTATTCAAATCATAATCATTGTTTGAATCTTCTTGAAACTTTTCTATAAAATTTATGTTGTTAATGCGTTCATCGCCAATTAACAAATTTATATCTTCAACATACTCCACCCTTCCTCCTGTATTTGTCCATGGGATCACTTCTTCAGAAATTTTTATTGTTCTATTTTTAGCATTTATTATCATTTTAAATTTTTCTATGAGATCAAAACCTATTATGCATTGCATCGTTATGTCCTTCAAGATTAAAATCGTATCACTTATGATTGTCTTTCCTATCTTTATTTCAGTAAAAATGCTTTGGTTAGTCATCGAGAATTTCTTTTTGTTTGCTGCTACTAAATTTACGCTTTTGGTTTTAATTATTTTGCCTTCAAATAGCTTTTTATTTTTCTCAATTATTTCCTGATTCAATATTGACACTTCAGCACCAGTATCGATCAAACTTATGACTCTTACATCATTTATTGTCATCTCAATATACGGTAAATCGTGCTCATTTGTTGTATCCATTTTTGTGTTGTCTTCTGCCAGGATAAATTCTTTTGGATGCTGGTAAGAATTCACCTGTAGATCAATTTGGCTGTCTTTTATTGAAAATTTTCTACATTGGGTTGAATTGTCGATTCTTCTTCCAATGTTGTAGTTGATGCAATATTGTTGACCTGCTGTGATGATCTGTTATTTGGAGAATTACTTCGGCTACGCGTTCTTCTTTCTCTACGATCATCATGGTTGCGACGATTGTTTTCATGGTTCACCCCATTGTATTGCGGTCTCGCATCATAATCACTATATTGCCTTCTTGAATTGTTGAAATGGTAGCTGCGATGATTGTTGTTTCTGTTATGAGATGTATGCGAATAATTTCTATCATTGCCACGATTTACGTTATTTATACGCCTAGAATTATTGTTTGTAAAATTGTCTCTTGGATTATTATTATTTGTGAAATTGTTTCTTTGATTATTATTATTTGTGAAATTGTCTCTGTTTGTATCACGATTATTATTAAAATTGTTTCTAAAATGTACACTGCGATTTTGATTGAAGTGGTTATCACGATTTTCACTGTTTTCGTAGAAGTTTTGCGTGCGATTGTTGGAATAATAGTTGAGATTACCGTTGTACGTTTTGGATGTCACATAGTAACTATCAAAACGTCGTAAGAGATTTGAAAAGTCAGTAATTTTTGTGATGTTTTCTACCGTTACACGATTTCTAATGTCAACGTTGAAGTGATTTGCTAAGTAACGAATGATGTCCGATTCAACGATTGGTGGTTCAAGTTGGGAAACTTTGTTTATAATTTTCTCAGCGTATTCATTTCTATTTTCAGAACCATTGAATTTTCCCGTCATGAGTTGTCTTCTCACTTTTTCTTGGGCTTGTTGGTCCCAAAATCTTCTTAAAAATAGCTCTTCAAATTGATCAAAGCTTCTGAATGCATCTTGAATAATACCAAACCATTCTCTTGTGTTTCCACCCATTAAATTGCAAATAAAATTTTTTAACTTGTCAGAATCTCTTATGTGTGTGGTTGCTCTTCTCGCGTACTTAATGAACTGCTTGGGATTTATACTGCTGTCTGAAAAGAATTTTATTGGTTTTTCACCTGTAGTTTGCCATGTGATTTCATTTAAATTTAGTGGAAAACCAGTGCTGTTGAGTAAACTTTCATTATTTAATTTTATATCCTCCATACTACTTTGTATGTCAACTACTTTCGTGTCTACTTCATTGATTTTCCTGTCACAAGCATAAATTTCTCTTTTAATGTTAGTTTCCATTGTTTTTATCTTTTCTTTATTGCATTCTATTTTTTCTAGTGTGGCAGTGTAGTGTTGCCCAATTTTTTGATCAGTTTTGTGTTTTAATCGACCCATGCTAGATTTTAAGTCTTCTACATCAGTTTCTGTGACAGTAATTCTTCCATCGTGTTCATTTATCTTATCATTCAGCTCTGTGTGTACCCTTTCAATTTTTAACTCAATCTTTGTGTTGATAGTTGCAATTTCTTCTTTGAGGTGTGTTTTTAATTCTTCATTTCCAGTTTCTATTTTGTTGTTTAATTCTTGATTTCCAGTTTCTATTTTGTTGCTTAATTCAAATTTCAATTCTTTCATAAATTCCATCAGTGTTTGTACGTCAAGTTTGCTTTCCTGAGTTTCTTGTGTTTTAAGTGTTTCAGGTTTGTCTTCTTTGGATACTTCTGTAATGTCATCTTGCGTAGATTTGGTTTCCAAAGACTCTTTTAGTTTTGAAGTCAACGAATCTTTAACAGTTGTTTTTATTTCAGCTTCACTTTCTTCAACAACTAGCTTTTCTTGCTTTTTACGTGACATGATGAATTTCGTTTATAAAATGTTTTTATTGCAAATAAGAATCAAAGAAATTTGTAAATAGAAAATGTTTAAATATAAAACCTGTCAATAAAGAATTAATTGTTATAATCAAATTATTGTTTTATTTCTACAAACAAAAATAATTTTTAAATTTTTACCCCTAATTTTATTTTGTCAAAACTACCCTTAAATTCGTGTGTTTCGATGCCCCACGTTGCTAGGCTGCCAAAAGATGCTATGTTCTCCTGATACTAAGGAGTTAAACACAATTGCCCCTTCTTACTAAACTCCCGGTGATGAGTCGCTCAAGGGTGGGTTCCTAATGAACGGTCAATATTAGAGGCGATCTTATGAATATTTATTGGCTCTCTCGGGATGTCTAGTTGCTTTCCTTTTTTTAAGAAAAAAAAGAAATAAAAAACTTTCATTAGCTTATGAGTAATATTTATTATAAACAAAAGAAAATTGATTGAAATATTTTTCATGAAATAAATGTTTACACAAATGTTTTGGATCTCAAATCCAATATAAAATGAACCTTTAGAATTAAGAACAATTGATACAAAATAATCTTTCAAAATAAAGAGGTGTCCACTCTTTATTCCGACGTGCTTGATTGTTAGACCAATCAAGTCTCTCGCTTTACACTAGCGGGCTTAAATGTTTAAAATAATATTTTTTGCTTATTCAAAGCTTAAAGTATTGTTAAACTAAATAATAAAACTTTTTAATGAAAACTTTTCACTGAGGGTAATGAAAAATGCACTCTGTGAGAAGTCTTTTTTCCAAATCCTGTATTAACACGCTGATGGCCAATTGTATAATAAAATTACAGAAATCATAAATTCACAGTACCTGTCTCCTTGACAATGAAGTTTTTAAATTTTAAAATGATATTACTTCGTTTGTTGTGTGTGGCCTACTTTAGTGTACACATTTGATGAGTCAACATCGGTGCGTTGATCGTCATTTTCATCTTATTTGACCTCACATAAAGTTGTTTCCGCATCGACTAGTGATTGAATTTTACATTATTTGTCGTTTGTATTTTTCCAATTGAAGATTTCCAAAAACGTTGAGAGGTAAGTTACTTTTATTTGACAATGTTATTATTATCCAGAAAGTTTTATGTGAGTCGAGTTCGTAAATTATAACCATTTTAATAACATTATGAGCATCCATTACTGTCCTTGAGTTTATTTTTAGATCTGGTTTCAATCCAACTGAAAAATTCTAACCTCCAATTGTTAGTAAACAAATAATTTCGGATCCCATCGCAAATATTTTATCGAGCGCTTAAAATGCGTGCACTCTGTTAGAATTCACGAAGTCAACTGATTTTTCATCGAAAATCGATATGATTGGCATGCCTGTGCGAATGAAGTAAGTCAAATCCGTTTATTTTCAAATTTATTTCTTTCTAATAAATAATTTTGATTGCAGATTCACCCCTTGTACCAATCTCGGTTTCCTTTGAGGTGTTTTTCCATGCAGTTTTGCTGGTATATTGCGTTTTTATGCTGTATTTGGATTGTCCATTGACTCATGTTCTCCATTGTTGTTGTTTTCTTTGATGTTACACAAATTTGACCCTTATTTACTAATTTGTCAATTTACCCTTCGAAATTACTCACATTAGATGCATGAAACAATTACATAATTTTTGATATGATCACATTTTTACAAAGAATGTTATTCATAGAATAAATCAGTTTACAAATTCTTACATTTTTTATAGGTTATCATCATTAACACATTTTTACAAATTTTCAGCTAATTAAGTTTTTTGTTTCATTTCTGATGTGACAATCATCAGTCTATTTAAACTTAGCAATGTTTATCATCTTTTGTCCATCCTGAGAGACTCAAGTAAAGTTAGAAAATTGAAATTTTAGAAAAATAAAAATTTCTCGTAGAGCAAATTTTTAAAGTGCCTACCGATTTAGAATTTTATGCTTATTTTGAATTTATTATTCATTTTTGTATTGGGAGTCTTTATTTATCATTTTGAGACATAGCACTATGTATTATTTTCGAGGTAAACCGTGGCTATCGTTGGATCGTTGCACAACACTATGCACTTTCTTCCGGCAATCGCCTGGTCCAATTTGGTCGCCTTTCCTTGTTAGGCTCCTGGCCTGACACGATTCCAGTACAAATGCTGCTCTTAGTTTTCTGTCACTCTTTCACTCTTTATTAATTGTACCCGAGTATCAATTCGCGGACCGACACGTCGTCTCTGGATGCTCTATCAAAAGTCACTCCAGTTTAATTCGCGACACGACACGTCGTCTCTGGACGCTCTGTTATTTGTAACTAAAACTGTATCCCGTTGTTATTCCTGGATACCAATTGAATTTTGTTTTGTTTTGTTCCTTTTCGGACATCCTTTTTCCTGTTTGTTTTCTTGCCTGTCTATAGCCTACGTCTTTATTTAAACGTAAACGGTTGCACTGTCTTAATCTACATGCCTTAAAATTAAACATATAACAAAATGAACTTGAACAATAACTAATTTAACAATTTTGAACAATTCGAACCTCTCCAAATTATGTTGCCTTTGTACTGGGCTTTCATCACATCTCTATCTTCATTCAAAACGGGTCACAACAATATATAATCAAAGAAAAAAAATCCTCATTTACCCTAAGGTGTTGAGGATTAATAAATCATATGAAACATTAAAGCAATAATAATGGAAATAAAATAGGTAATTATAATTAATATGAAAATATTATAAATCATAAAATTAGAGTACAAATTTAATTAGGTTAAAAATTACTTAAAATTTCACTTAATATTTAAAAACTAAAAATCAGCGTGCAGTTTGAATGAGATAATTTATAGGGACTTCCCCCAAAGATTGAGAATTTACGAATATTATACAAGGAACGAAATTCAGATCGATTATGAATCATAAAAGGAAGACGAGGATGAGATGGTTACTTACACTTTTAATGATATACTTATTTCAATAAATCATGCATTGACATCTTTAAATGATGTTATTCAGACTGAAGAAAATGCAGAAGAAGTTGAAATATCAACTTTGCTTAATTTACATAATGTAAGGCAAAAAATATTAAGTATTAAATTAAATAAAAAACAAGTACAATCAAAAATACTCGTAACATCATTTTTCCTACCCGTATTGTTATTATGTTTGTAGGTAACCATCAATTTTCTTTAAAATAAAGCTTTAATTTTCAAAATGTAATTTTATGGTCTTCTTCTTATACTTTTATTAAGAAGTCTTCCTCTTAATATAGGTCCAAGACCTGTTCTTTGCTAATTTTTGCAATTAGTTCTGTGAGCATTTTTGTTTTTACATCTCAGGTAGCTTGGTATTAGGCTTGCCTTTCGATGTGCCTGCACATTTTATTATTATGATGGCAAATCACTAACACAGGGGGACCGACGGCTTTACGTGCCCTCCGAAAGCACGGAAGACGGTCAAGAAATTTTAGACTGTACCCGGAGTCGAACCGGGGAGCCCTACGTTAGCAGTTGCTCGCGCTAACTATCAGGCCATGACCGTCGTCAATTTTATTGTAAATTTTGTAAATACCGAAATAGTGAACAAACCCGAAAAAGTGAAAGGCCTTTGCCATATTTAATTCACTTTTTCGCGACTCGACTGTATTATGAAACAAAAAATTTAAATGCTCATTTTGTCACATAAAATTTAAAGAATAATATTCCAAGTTCATGGACAAGAAAAATGATTAATAGTCGATTATAAGGTAGATTTGTTCCTTATGATTAATTTTATAGATTGTAACAAATTGTAAATTCTTTCTGTACACACAAAAATTGGTTAGATAAATTAAAAAGGTGCGCGATTTTAAAAATTAAGATGTGATTGGAACCTATGGGCACAAATTTGAAGTTGGTAACAAAAGTAGGGAACGCGAGTGAAATTTTGGCGGCATTCGACGCAGGATCTCGAGACGATAGGTCGAGGTTGTATGTAATTGCCAGTACGAAGCGCGAGTTAAGTTATTTACCCAAAAAGACTTTAAAAAAATTTCAATTTGAGTCTTAACAATTTATTTGAGTACTTGCAGCGATTTTAGCATACAGAATAATACTGACTTACAATACAATTATTACAACTTATATTTAGTAAAAAATGCTTATGTTAGTAAACATCAGATCTTATTTTATTAAACTATGGAAAGTTCAAGCGAGTTTCTTTCCCTGGTTTCAGGTGAAGTCCTGGGAACATTTTATGTGTGTGAACTTGGTTTCACATAACACCTCCCTGCCGAAGATCAAAATTACGGTTCGTTAATTTTGTAAGCCGACCTGATCGATTGAGCTGATTGGTGAACCCTTTTCCTGAGCCGAAAGCTGAACCTTTTTCCATTTGTAACTAAAGGCTAGAACATAATACAATATAAAACTTATTATTAATAAATATATTATAATTGTCCATCCACTTGTTCGGTGAAAATAAATTGCACTGGTCTTTGTTTCGTCCATTTTTTCTTTGATTTGGTGTAACTGGATATCTGCTAATTTCAATTCATCCAATTTAATTGTTTCCAATTGAATTGGTCGAAGCTGAATTTCTTCTATTTTTCTGTTGTATTCCATTGATAAATTTGGGACCTCGATGACATTTGTAATTTGCTTTGTTTCATAACTTTGAATAAATTTTGAGTTGATTTTCATGTTACATTTGCCTAACATTGAAATAATGTATGTTCCATTTAGTGAGATTGATTTAGTTTTAGAGTCGCATTCTTGTCGTACAATTTCTTCTCCTTTGGTAATAACAAGCCATTGGGTTTTTGATATAGGTTGAATCTTAGTGTCTTTAATATCCAAATATTCGTATTGGCAATTTTTGTAATTTTGAGTAAATTGTGTTAGCTAAACTTCGCAAGGTGAGTCTTCTTTAATTTGATTGGTCTCAAATTCGCACATGTATTTATTTACTTCTATCTCGGTGCACTCTTGGTTATTTAATGCATAGCTTTGCTCATTAATTAAGAGGAATTTTGCATGAGGAATTATTATTGAATAACTGGAATTTTTTAGGATTGGACATGAGTATAAATGGAAATAATTATATTCGATAAGTTCGACAGTTGGAATTTCTAAGATTAAATGTATTTTAGAATTTTGGATGAATATCTTTATGTGGGTCAATTTTTGAAATTCTGGATAATTTTCATTCTTCAAAGGTATTGGAAATTTCGTATTTGTGAAGGTGGCTGATATTTCTATTAATTCTTTAATTAATTCGTCTGGTGTTAAAATTGATGGGTGCATTATTTTCATTACGCCAAAGGTTATTACTTCTTCTAATTCTTCCAAAACGTCTTTTATAGCATTGACTGCTGTTATGAGTTGTAGGTAAATTGAGGTGATCATTAATTTGTTTTCGATTTTAGTTTTATAAACGTTGGTAGCGTTGACGATGTATTCAATTTGGTAAATTCGTTCTTGTAAAAGCCCTTGGTTACTTGTCAGTTGACCAACTCGTTTCTCAAAATTTTCGATTGCGGTAGTGGTTAATTTTATTTGTTCCTTCATTAATAATTTTAATCCTTTTTGGTTATCTGATAAGTTTTTTATCGCTTCGTTATATTTTCTTGCATCTTCACTGTCTAACTTTCCGGTTATCGATTTAATAATAGAGCCTAATCCGTTAATCAGACCTCTTCGATGTCTTTTCAGTGGCGTTGGATCCAATGTATCGAATTTTTCTTTAGTTTGTTTTATAATGTGTTCCAAAAGTTTATAGAAGTTTTCCATTTCTCGCTTGTAATCTTTTCCGTTCTCATGCTTAACATAAGCTGAAGTCAATATTTTAAAATTATCTACTAGGTTATCATATTCTATTCTAATTTTTTCTAATTCTATTATCTTAATTAAGGTCCAATAACTATTCTTATTACTAGCTGTTCCCAATTGAATTGGTATAATTCCGGGATTTTCCTTTAATTCCTTGATGTCGATGGTTGTGGTACATCTTCCTGTGCAGAATCTGTAACAACAGGTCTTCTTAATAATGTCAGATGAACTTTTTGCACTTGATTATTTTTTTTTAATTTCTACGGTGTTGTCATCAAAAATTCTTTGTATCACATAAGGTCCTTCAAACTTTTCTTTCGTTTTTCCTCTTATGTTAGTGGTTCTTTTTTACATAAACTGTCTGCTCAATTTTGAATGAGTGTGGCTCCGTTGATTATTCGAAAGTTATTTATTAAATTTGGAATTGTTGACATCAAAAAAAATTGTTGATAAGTTAAAATTTTGATTTCGATTGATTTTATAAATTTTTGTTTGTATTGATTTTTGACAAGGATGTTATTAAATGTAAGGTTTATGAAGTTATATTGTTTTTCTAAAGGGTAAAATTGATTTATAAAAAGATTGCATATTAAAATTTGAATAAGCGTCATTTTGGTAAATATATAATCATTAAATATGTTTGTTAGTGTATTTAAGTAGTTTCATATGTAAAATTTGAAGTTTAGAAATTTTGAAAAGTTTAGAATTATTTAAGTTTTATTTTAATTATTTAAAATTGCATATTGTGGAATTACGTGAAAAAGAAAATTTGCTGTTTTGGTTTTTGGAGGTACCAAAAGTGAGTATTGGTCAATATAATGGTTACTTGGTTTTTTCCTTTTCCGGTTGTTGTTTTTGAGAATTTGTTGTACTTTAATTGAAATTAATTTGCAATTTCTAGAATGTTTTCTATTATAGTTAGTGGTCAAAATTTTATTTGCGTATTCAGGATTTTTAATTAGATTCTGCCCTTTGAGATTTATCAAATTTAAATATTGTGGTTTAGTTGATTCTGATAATTCTAAATTTTGATTTCCCGATTGAATTATTGATTGTGGGTTTTCTGAAATTGTTCTTTTCGGCATTATTAATTTTTTATAATTTTCATTAAGAAATTTTGAATTATTTAGTTTCAACAATAAATTATTTGTATTAACGTCATTAAATTTTAATTTTGAATGATCAGCATGACTGATATTAATATTTTTATTTGAATCGTCAATTTCTAATTTTGTTGAATCTAAATTTTGTCTTATTATTTGCTTGGTTTTTGAAACTTGGAATTTTAAATTTTTTTGTTTTTGGTTATTGCAATTTAGAATTTGCTGTGATTTGTTTATAAATAATTTGAAATCTTTAAAATGATTTTCTCTATTGTTATTAATCAAAATTTTATTTATGTATTTGGGTTTTTTAACTAGATTTCGTTTTTTGAAAATTTGTTGGAATTTATTTGAAGATAATTTGAATTTCCTAAAATGTTTCTTTTTGTAATTATTTGTCGAAATATTGTTTATGTATTTGAAATTTCTAACCGGTTTTTGTTTTTGGAAATTTGTCGGTTCTAAATGGTATGAATTTATTAATTCAAGTGGTTTCAAAATCTGATCTCCTGATTGAACAGGTAATTCTTGTTCTTTTAATTGACTTCTTGATTTTTGATTTTCTGAAATTGTTTTTTGTAGTAAAATTAATTTTTTATGATTTTGGTTCATCAAAATTTCGTAATGTTTTTTATCAATTTCCGATTTTGCTGTTTCTAAATTTTGTTTAACTAATTGATGTTCTTTATATAATTTTGAAATTTGATTCCGTAATGTGTGTATTTTTTGTTCAAAATTTTCGGATGATTCAGAATTTGGGTAGGTAGTATTGATTTTCATAATTTTGTTTAATATAGTTATCAAAATTTTTCGAGTTCACATTTTCGTGATATGATATTTGCAAGTTATTTTGCATCGTTTTGCTGATTGTAATTTTATTATTATGAACTTCCGTAGGTGTCAAATAAAAAGTCGATGTTCTTGTTAGATCTTTCATTTGGAAATTTGAATTATTATTTTGAAAATATGTGTTTGAATTATGAAAGTTTGATGTACTATTTTGGAAATTTGGTCGTACAGATTGAAAAGGGTTAATGAAATTTTGATTTGGTGTTTGAAAATCATTATGTCTAAAATTTTGGAGATGTTGTGGTTGTTGAAAATTATTAGGTTTAAAATTTAATTTTGGTATTTCTATGTAAGCTAATTTTGACTGTTCCATTAAATTAATGTTAATTTTTGTCACATTGTTTAAGTTTGATTGTTGCTGATGGAAACTTCGCGAAAATTTTGGTTATCGATCTCTGGATTTTCAAATTCATTATCAGGAACTTGATTGATTTCATTTTCCTGAAATTCATAGTTTTCGCAATCTTGATTTTGGTCATATGATTCGAAATAGTCGTAATTTGTATTATTATGAATTTGACTTTCATCAAAATTATTATAATTTTCTTCAATATTTTGGTGGAATAATTCTTCTGAGGTCCAATTGCGTGTAGGTTGATTTGATCTTCTCGTATGTGCTGACGATGTATCCATTGGTTCTACTGAGGGTCGTTGAAATTGTCCTCGGAAATTGGAACCTTGCTGATAAGTGTTAACTCGATGACTCGAAGGTTGATAAGTAGGTCGAGAGTAACGTTGACCCGATGAGTTTGTTGCTTGATTATTAAATTGTTGAAATGTACGGACGTTTTGTTGAGGTGGCGTAAAATTTCTATTTGGATTAAAGGTGGCTGGTTTAATAAATTGCGGTCTTTGGAAATTTTGAAAATTAGGTTTATGTTGATTTGGAAAATTTTGACCTGAATAATTATTTTTGAACATCATTTGATTCATTACCGGTTTGTGTGTAATTGCCGGTTGTTTAATTTCAATCGGATTGTAATGACGTTGACCGTTGTTAAATAGGTTGGTTTTTGACTGGGCGTACATAAAATTTTCCTCGGAAATCAAATGTCCTAAAGCTTCTTCTAACGTTCCTGGGTTTTTAAGCCTTATACTACTAAGCCAAGTTGTCCGTTTAACCCTTGCAAAAAGGTTTGTAATGCTAAATCATCGTACAATTTTGTTTTAATAACCTTAACGTTTTGGTCGGTTTCCTTTAATTGTAACCTTGTTAATAATAAACAACGTACATCTTGAAATCGCATCCCAAATTGGTATGATGACTCATTTTTAAATGGTTTTAGACTCATCAAATCCCTAAGTAGACAATTTTCATCTCTTTGATCCCCGAAATGTTGTATTAATAAATCTTTAATATTACCCCAAGTAGTAGCATTTTGTCTAGAGGCAATTAAGGTTAATGCACGACCTTCTAACTTGCTAAGAATTATTTGAATAAGTTGTGTGTTTACATCTGATGGTGTCGGAGTACTACACATGGATAATAAATGCTCACATGCGTTTGTAAAAATTGACAAGGTTGCTGCATTTCCATCATATTTAGGTACTGCGTCGATGTGGAATTTCTCTAATTTTGCCATTGTATTAGTATCAATTTGGAGATGTTGATTTAAAGCTTGACGTTGTTCTTCTATTACTTCGTTAGTTATGGATAATTGTGATAATAGGTCTGTGATCTCGGATTCGGACATGGGAAATTTTAAATAATTTTGAGCAAAAACTTACGCAATGAATACCAAGAGCGTTGTGAATCTCTTCATCACCGGTATTTTTCCTCGTGGTTGATTGAATTTTCTTCTTAATTTCTTTCTTCCTCCTTGGTTTGGTAGGTTTTTCTTTTATGCACTTTAAATTATATTTGATTTTTATTCACTGAACGGCGTTCCCGTTTATTTTAATTTTTAATTATTTATTTTCACTTATACACTAACTTATCACTAAGTTCTGTCAGTAAATCGTTGAAACGAAAAAGGTTTAGAAATTTTATCTAATGCCTTTCTGACATCCGTCCCGACTGCGCCAGTTAAGTTATTTACCCAAAAAGACTTTAAAAAAATTTCAATTTGAGTCTTAACAATTTATTTGAGTACTTGCAGCGATTTTAGCATACAGAATAATACTGACTTACAATACAATTATTACAACTTATATTTAGTAAAAAATGCTTATGTTAGTAAACAGATCTTATTTTATTAAACTATGGAAAGTTCAAGCGAGTTTCTTTCCCTGGTTTCAGGTGAAGTCCTGGGAACATTTTATGTGTGTGAACTTGGTTTCACATAACACGCGGGCTTGAATTATCGATCAATAATCGATAATTGTGATATTATTGCAAGCAGGGAATTTCACAAATTTTGGTGAAATTTTTTTTCCTTGAATATTTACAATCTGTTTAATATAAAACATTTAGTAAATCAGTTAACAATAGTTTATGGGCATATTGAGAATATTTCATTAAATATTCTCGTATTAAATTAATTTACAAATTCATATAAATTCCAGTAATTTCAAATAAAATTAAAGCTGTCTACTGAATCGTGTGGGTATGTTGGTGGGCTTCAAGCGCTTTAATCTTCTAATCTCATGTGAGTGGTCCAATAATTCGTTTGCTAGTTCATTTGGATGAAGTTTAATTCTAGTTTTGTATTTACTGTGGTAGTTTTTGATTTCGTCGTGAATCGAGTTGATTTTTAAATCATGATGAAGTACTTGATTTGGTACATACCATGGGGCGTTGACTATTATTCTTAGCATCTTATTCTGGAATCTCTGCAGTATTTCTATGTTCGACACGCTGGCAGTTCCCCAGAGTTGTATCCCGTATGTCCAAATCGGTTTCATTATGACCTTAAATATTAGGAGTTTATTTTCCAATGATAATTCTGATGTCTTGCTTAACAACCAATACATCTGTCTCATTTTTAGCCCGAGTTGTTAAAACTACACGAAATAGACATAATGTTAATAGCTGAAACGCACCTTACAAGTAGAAGTCACGTTAAGTTGCCGAATTACGTAATTTATAATACTAAACACCCCGATGGAAAAGCACACGGTGGAGCGGCAGTTGTCATAAAACACAACATTAAACAATATGAAATCGAAGAATACCAATGTGATTACTACAGGCTGCCAATATAGTTGTTGAGAGCTTAATTGGACCCCTGGTAGTGTCAGCGATCTACTGTGCCCCAAAACATAATATAAAAAAAGAACAATACCATCAATATTTCAATACGTTAGGAAGCAAATTTATCACCGGTGGTGATTTTAACGCGAAGCACATACAGTGGGGCTCCAGGCTTACGCCCACTAAAGGAAGAGAGCTACTAACAACAATAGAAAACAATGGAATGACTACTTTATCATCGGGGACACCCACATACTGGCCAACCGACAGTGATAGGCTTCCAGACGTAATTGACTTCTATGTGACAAAAAGCGTAAACAAGAAGCAATGCAAGGTAGAAACATCTTTAGACCTCTCCTCAGATCACACGCCTGTCTTATTGACGATGTACTCGCAATACTCGCAAATAATACATAAACAAAAGCAACCAACACTATACAGCAAAAAAACCGACTGGGAACTATTCAAAGCAAGATTAGATGAAGAAATCAACCTAAAATTACTACTGAAGTCGAAAGAAGACTTAGACAATGCAGTAGAACACCGGACTAAAGCTATTCAGAATGCATCATGGCATGCTACACCAGAAAAAATATATCATCCATCATAGATGCATAGAAGCAAAAAATTGCAGAAAAAAGAAAATTACGGAAACAGTGGCAAAATTCAAGATCAACAGAAAACAAAGTCAAGCTTAATAAAGCAGTCAAAGAACATAAAATACTCCTATCGAATCTTAAAAATCAACATTTCCAAGACTATCTCCGAGGGCTATCCAATTCTAAAGCAAACGGCTATTCGCTCTGGAAAGTAACAAAAAAACTCAAGCGACCACAACAAATTGTACCACCAATTAAAGACGAAACAGGAAACTGGGCCAGAAGCGAAAGAGAAAAAGCTTATTTGTTTGCTAAACATCTCGCAACTGTATTTGCACCATTTCCTACAACAACCCCTACGGAAGATGCGGAAATATTCGATTATTTGGATGAACCATTTCAAATGAATTTGCCGATTAAGAACTTTAAAATAAAAGAAGTCCAGCAAATAATTTTACACTACACTATAATACCAAGAAAGCACCTAGCTATGACTTAATCACAGGTAAAGTGCTAAAAGAAGTAACACCTAAATGCTTAAAACTTATTACGTTCATATACAACGCAATTCTTAGATTGAGATACTTTCCAGATCAATGGAAGGTTGCACAAATGACTCTATTATTGAAACCAGGGAAAAAGGCAGAACAACTGACCTCATATCGACCTACAAGTCTGCTCCCAATTCTTTCGACAATTTTTGAGAAGTTGCTCATAAAACGATTAAAGCCGATATTGGAAGAAAATGCACTCATCCCAAGCCATCAATTCGGATTCAGAAATCAACATGGTACGATCGAACAGGTACACCGTGTGGTGAAGCAGATCAGTGATGACCTGGAGTGTAGAAGATACTGCTCTGCAGCCTTCTTAGACATAAGCCAGGCGTTCGACAGCGTATGGCATAAAGTATGGCATTTGGTGAGCCAGGGCAAAGCATAGTCTTTCATCAGTTTGAATATGTCTGTGGGTATATCATCAGGGCCTAAGGCCTTGTGGTATTCCATCTTGATTAGTTCTCGTTTTATTTCTTCTGGGTGTATGAAGTTTATTGGTCCTTCTGTTGGTGGGATATTAACTAGTTCTTTGCTGTTTACCTATTCTGTATATTGCATCTTCGTTTGGAGCGTTTTCTAACTTCTCATAAAAGTTCTGCTGCGAGACTGCTCCTGATTGTGCGACTATGGTCTTTGCTAGTGTTTTAGTCGCCTTATACTTGTCTTGGTCTTCAGAAAGCTTAGTTTTCTGCCAGGTTTTGAAGGCTTCACGTTTAGCTTTGATTATTTCTTTTACGTCGGCGTTCCACCACGTGGTATCCTTGTCTTTCGGGAGGCCACCTCTGGTCACTCCTAGAGTTTGTCTAGCCTCTTTAAGTCAGAAATTTTTAAAGTCTGGCCACATTCTGTCCGCTGGCTTGTTGCTGTTTAGGTCTTCCTGTAGATATGATTTTAAACTATGTATTAGATGCTGGCCTTTATGACTGTATAGCTCATTCCATTTGATACGTTCGGTTTTGTCTCATCGCAGTTTGATCGGTTTCGACAGGCTCATGGTTGCCATTAGCAGTCTGTGTTGGGATGTGAGGGCTTCTCCCGGGATCACTTTGCAGTCTTAGTAGTTCTTAAATGATGGGTTATTACAGAGCACATAATCAATTTGTGTTGCGGCCCTAGAGCTCTTATAGGTTATCAGGTACTCCTCTTTTTACTTAAACTGTGTGTTGACTATCTTAAAGTTGTACTTTGTGGCAAAGTTAAGGATATCCAAACCCTCCTGATTTGGTGTGCCATACCCATATCCTCCATGGGCATTCTTATGTGTATCGCTCGATAATTGACCATATTGTTGAACAAATAAATTTTAAAAATTGTATTGACATGAATCTGGAATTTAATTTCTCTGAAATTAAAGATACGGTTTCAAAACATAACGATAAGGTAAAATTAAAATTTTGGATTTCAAAATCTTGAAATTGATTTGATACTAACGCTCAAATTTAAAGAGAAATTTTCTTCGTTGCTGAAGAAGTACAAAAGTTGGTATTGGCTGTGCGGTTAGGTTTAAAGAGCGACACTTTTCTATACGCCTTTCAATAGCTCTAATTCTGCGATATCCTAAAACAAAAATGTTTATGTTACAGTAGATAAATTAATATTGTTAATAATGAATTATTATTAATGAATTATTATCTCCATTATTACTTCCTGATCCCTTCCCGTCCATGATGTTATATTCCAACATCCCATTCTTAAAACTCTAGATCTCCATTCTCATTCTCGGATAGACACAAAATCGACATATGTGCCCTCTCTGAAACCAAACGGAAGGGAAAGGGGTCTGTTAGATACCAAAAGTACATTCTCATCTACAGTGGAAGAGAAAAGGATAAAAGAGCTCAAGCAGGCGTAGGTCTATTAATACATGAAAAACTGGAACAAAGCATAGACGAAATAGACTACATTAACGACAGATTGCTACACGTGACCTTGCAGTCTGGAACTGAAAAAACACACATAGTAAGCGTCTATGCACCTGACATCAGTAAACCAAGAGAAGAAAAGGATACTTTCTATGAGAATCTTCAGCGGATATTGGATGGCATACCAACACAAGAAAAAACATTCATAATGGGAGATATGAACGCAAGAGTCGGCAACGGTATAATCAATGGAATAAAACAAAAATTTAATGAGGACACCCAGAATGAGAACGGAGACTTGATGATACATTTATGCACACAGAATGAGCTAAGGATCAATAACACCTTCTACCCACATAAAGAACAGCATAAATATACATGGACAAATTCAAGAGGACAGAGATCAACCATAGATTATATCATCACCAATAGAAATATACACCCTAAGCAAATACTGGATGTCAGAGTACTTGGATCAGCAAACGTAGGCACAGACCATAATCTGGTATTGTGCAAATACCGCACCGTAACAACAATAACCAAACGAAAACAGCCAAAATACACTACAAAGATTAATGTGGAATCAATAATCGATCCCAGTACACAATACCTGTACCAACAAAGGCTAAAAGAGAAAATCTCCAACGACCCTCTGACAGAAGACAGTAACGTTGAACAGTCTTGGGAAATACTGCGCAAGAACATAATTAACAGTGCAGAAGAAGCTCTAGGGGTCAAAAGAATTAACATCAACGCTATACATAACAACAAGCCATGGTTCACAAATGAAGTGAAGGTTATAGCGGAAAATAAAAGGAAAGCATATCTCAAATTTAGAACCAATAAAACACCCGATAACTATAGAGAATACGTTCAGAAGCGGAATTTGGCAAACTCCAAAATAAGAGAACTAAAACGACAGTTTTGGGAAAAATTCTCAAAGGATATGGAGAGAGATCTATACGGAGGACAAAAAAAGATATGGAACTACCTACGGGAGAGAAAAAAACCAATTAACGAGTATGTCCAAACAAAAACTATTTCTCCCAAAAAATGGACAGAACACTTCCGCTCTTTATATCGGGCACAACTACCAAGCGCCGAAGAAGATGATCAAGGCGTCAGATATAACGAAGAGAGAAGCCAAACGAACATGCTGGAAATCACCGAGGACCTAGTAACATCGACTATCAAAAAATTAAAAAATAGGAAATCCCCAGGACTAGATCAAATATATAATGAGATGATTAAATACGGTGGAGAGGCGTTAGCTCGAGAAATAACTATTTTTTACACAAAGATAATTGACACGGGGACTATACCCACGCAATGGAAAACAAGTATAACAATATCGGTATTCAAAAAAGGAATAAAAACAAATCCTGAAAACTATAGAGGTATATGTCTACTAAGCAGTATTTTAAAGCTTTTGACAAAAATAATATCAGACAAAATAGTGAGCTGCGTAAATATTAGTGAGGAACAGCAAGGCTTTCGACAAAATAGATCCACGATTGATGCAATCTACATAATACGTCAAATAGTAGAAAAAGCCATTGAGTACAACAAACCTGCGTACATGTGCTTTGTCGATCTGACGCAGGCATTCGATCGAGTCCACCTGAACGACGCTCTGAACGTATTACAGAAGAACCGCGTTGACCCAAATATAGTCCGAATTATTGCTGAACTAAATACGAAATGTAAGACTAAAATAAAAGCACACGGGGAATTAACAGAGGAGGTTAATGTATCATCCGGAATAAGACAAGGAGATAGCCTCAGTCCCACATTATTCAATACCATCATGGACGAAATTATAAAGAGCGTAAAGACAGTGAATGCTGGTTACAGATTGGGAAATGACACAATAAAAATTATATGTTATGCCGACGACGCAGTGCTATTAGCAGAAAATGAAGACGATGTACAACGTCTCTTGTACAAATTCCAAACCACTGCAGAAAAATACAACATGAAAATATCCATCAAGAAAACCCAATCAATAACAATATCCAAGGAGCCTCTTCGCTGCAAGCTCATTGTAGATGACCAGCCAATCACACAGGTAATGAATTTCAATTACCTCGGTGTGAATATATCCAGCAACAGAAATATCCAACACGAAGTTCGTACTCAAGCCGCAAAAGCGAGTGCAGTATCAGGTTATTTGCGCGACGTCATCTGGAACAACAAGTATATGACGGCAGACAGCAAGACGCGAATATACAAGACGTGTGTTAGACCCATACTATCATATGCCGCTGAGACGAGAGCAGAAACCTCCAAAACAAAACAAATCCTACGGAGCACAGAGATGCGAACGTTACGATCGATAGTAGGAGTCTCCCTACGGGATAGAATAAGAAGCGACGATATCCGACAGACATGCAACACTCAAGACATCGTAAGATGGATAAGAGAAAGAAGGAGACAATGGAGAGACCACATAGACAGAATGGACGAAAACAGACTACCTAAAATAGCGAGAACAGGTAAACCCATTGTTACGGGTCGAGCCGTAGGTGATTTAGACTTTCGCCGGCTAGCACTACTTACTAAATCAAAAAGCGGACTTCCTACGAATTCTCCCCATCTCAGGTGTTGGTCGCTGCAAACTTACCTTAGGCCAATGCAGAAGAAATAAAGTATAAGATCTCGTTTTATACATATATTAAAAACAAAATTTACAGTTATGAATCGTCAATAATACTGAAATTGTTTCTAAAATTAGCACACATTCACACTGATTCATACTGGTCTTAAAATTACATTACAAATAAAATAAAAAAATAGAATAATTATTTACATTAATCAATTATTGCTTGAATAACAATTGTTGCATACATAAAATAATCATTATTTGTACAATACCTTTTTGGCACAAGTTTATGATACGCCTATGGTGAAATATTTGCTTAGCTTGGTGGCTTCATAATTATTGTTGATTACGGAGAATGATTACTTCATCCGTTGCACGTGCATAACCTTGAGTTGGACGTTGCTTCGCGTGCCGGGGAATTACACCAAACATTAACGATGAAATCATTTATCGAAAGTTAAAATATTTGTTGGTTTTTAACTATTTTTAACACCGATATTGCACTTTAGTCATTAATCAATTATGATTTACTTATTGTCTGTCCGATTTATTGCGCGAAACACACTAATATTGGAATTATTGTCTTTGTGGTTTAAATGTTCACGCGTGGTTTCTTACAACAATTAATACACCGGCATTCGATCCAAGTTTGTTTCGATTAACTTGTTCGATTGATTATTTTTAACTATGATGTCTGTAACTTCGATAGTTCGCATATTTAATTAATTGATTTTTATCACAGTAGTAAATTTTACTCACAGTTCATTCTTTGGAACCATGTGACTTTTGTTATTATTAATGCGTTTAACTACGGTAATTTCTTGGTACTTCCTGAGGGAACTAATGCAATTTTGTATTGCGACACAAATAATTTTATTATTTAGGACTTGATGTCTTCAGATAAATGTAATTAATTACTTATGTATTTTGCCGAAGTAATTTCGTAATTATTCAAGTTATCACTTAAGATATTTAAACTAACACTATTTAAAAAGAACTAATTAAAACTAATTGATCGATATTGATTTTATTAAATAAAAGGCAACTTTAAAAACTTATGTACAAATTAAATAAAATGAATGTAGTCCAGCCGATCTCTTGAACTACACTGATCATGCCATGCGTTTTTATCATAAAAAATAGCTATGGATCTAGTATATCCGCTCATTTTATTGCGGGTATTTCAAAATGAACCAATGGCATAATAATATTATTAATCACCTGTTGACGGTGAAAAAAGTAAGACATATTTAAAACAAAGAAAGCTAACATACTAATAAAATTGCGTAGTGGGATTTATTATTTACGCTAACATTTTACAATTTAACAAGAAATTTTTTATACCGTAAAATATACAAAGTGAGTCGATTTTTATTAACCATTTTATGGTTGATTTTAGCGGTATCCGTAACACGCTCACTTGTTAATAAAAAAAACAAATAAAAAAAATGACATATTGTAGGTACTCGAAAGTTTGAATTATATTTTTCAATTTTAATATTAAAAGATAACCTTTAAAACACAATAACCACCCATTGCCTTCTGCATAACTCAAAGTACAGTGGTGGTTGTATTTTTGTTGGACGCCACTTGTTTTAGTTTTTATCTTTTAGAGTAAACAAGAAATCTCTAGTAGAGTTTGTGGAGTTTATAAATTAAAGCTATCATTGAAAATTTATCCTTGGTTTTTGGAAAATCAAACTAAGTACACTGCGTTCACGAGAATGGGTCTTGGCGAGAATTCGGGTCATCAAGCTAGAGTTATCATACAAGTTAAGCAGGGACTAGAGAGAGATCGACTTTAAACGAGGACATCATTTTCTAACAACTAATAATTTATAAGATGTCATATTTTAACGAATCATATATACAAGTCAAAATATGGGGGGTTTTTGGTTCAACATATCAGATTTACAAGTTGAAACTATTGCGTTAGTCGGTATTCAAAGAATCATATTTACAAATTGAAACCTAGTAGTTTTAGAATTAAAACAATTCTAATGAGTGAATTAAAGAATTCTATATTATTGTTTATAAAAAAACAGTGGCGAAGATATTCAAAATGGTGTAAACATTCACACAACTTTAACGAAGGAGAAATTTCAGTGAGAACGGGCCTTGGTGAGAATCCGGATCATCCCATTAGGAAATCGTACAGACTTAGTTTCCCTTACTATACTATAGTCGAAGAGTGCACGACCAATTTGAATATCGCACCTAACAGAATTTCTAAAAAGAAAATTTTTTCGACTTAATAATTTATTTTTTCGTTTTACGAAGCGGACATTGTTTCCTCTCCTACGAAAGAATGATTTTATAAAAAATTAGAAATAATTAACCAAATCGAAGATTGTCTTAACCCATCTTGTTGAATCCAGTGATTTTAATCACGGCTGGATATTGAATTGGATTTATGACTACCGTTTGGTGCGGTTAACCGTAAAAATATTACACAGAGATAACGAAGGAATTTTTCCAATAATGCAACTTACATACTTAAAAGATACGATGATCTATTTGATTATTATAAAAAATTATTTCTTAGACTATGCTAAAGTAACTAATCGATATGATAATTATAGTTGGTGGGTTAGGCATAATAATTCCAAAAGGTAACCGATGTATTATACTCAGTTTTGATAGAATGAAGTAGCGTATTTATTATAATTGATAAAAAAAATTAAGGGATATGATAAAATGTAATTAGTCAAAAAGCAGTATTTTATTTTCGTCTTAAGTAGCGAACAGATTTATTTCTGTTTCAATGAAAAAATTGTAAGTAAGTGAATTAAAGAATTCACATTTTCATTTTATTGGACAAACTTAAAGAAATTTTCCATATGAAAATATTCTTACTTCATTAATAGTTTTCAGAGAAAACAAAAAGAGGCTGTTAAAAATTGTATCAGTGTTCATTGATTATGCAGAAAGGAAGAAACATTCAGCGAGAACGGGTCTTAATAACAATCCGGGTCATGTTATCAGATTTTACCGTACAGGCCTGGCTTCCCCTACTCCAATCTAGTCGAAGATTGTGTAGCCCAAATGAACACGATTAATTATGCCATTTAAAAAATTATTAATATTACATATTTCAAAATATGGTAGAATACTGTTTTAATCTAAATTATTCAAAAGATATTACAACCAGTTGGTTGAAATGATAAAATTATTATTCGTATTAGACAAATTATTATTGGCATAAAATGGAATTATTATGGGAATATGCTGATTAAACTAAATTATGGTTAGAAAGGCTTACTATAATGTAAGAGTAATATTTTTAGTTTATTATAAAAATTAATATATAGGTAAAATAATTATATTAACTGTATCATTCTAATTAAATAATGAGGATGACTTTTGACAGGGTCAAATTTCACGTATTATATAGTCAACTCATTTTTAAATTGTCAAAATCCAATACTTAATAGTTGGGTCCAATAATAAAAACACGGATCATATTTACAAGTGAAGTTATTATGAAACCAAATCAAGTAGTAATATGCCGTCCAGTATGCGGTGAGCTTTAGTTTTGTTTATTATTTATCTTAATAAGACTTCGGAGATAAAAATTATAATTAACGGTTCAACAAACTTCGTTAACCATTGCATGTAAAAAGTATGACTCATTATTACGTAACTTCAGAATAAGATAAACAACTAGGAAATTCCTTCTTCTGGCTTTAACATGCTAAGATAATCTTATCAAGTAATTCGGGGAATCGCATATATCTCGTATTAAACGAAGTGCATCCCACAACCAGAAAATCATTTGTTAATAATAAAGAATTACAATTGTCATCCTGTTAAAGTGGATTTATTATTTACCTTTACTTAATAAAAGGTTGCTTTATTCGAGTGTATTTTTAAATTGTACAACCAAATGTAAAAGAATTTATTCCGTTATTAGATAGACGTAGTGACCTTCATTCGCATACAAGTACTTTTGTTTCAGAGTGTCGCTTGAACACTTCAAGATTTCTTGAAATAATTTCGTTAAATTTATTACTTTGAAAGATAATGATTACGTTAAATTATAGCATTTCGGCATATTAGCAAATATTGTACGCATAAAATTTTTCTTTATCCAATTAAAGCTTATTATGCAAATCATACTTGCTAAATTACTATTAATATAGTTTATAACAAAATGCATTACGATGAATTAACTTTTGATTTCAATTTCGTCAATCTAGAATTTTAACAATTTACTTTAAACCAAAAAGAGACATAAATTTGCCAATTTTACTCAACGATTTTAATATTGTAGAAATTACTTCTTTTTATCATAGCACGTTATCGTATTTCTATTGCAAGGTCGCTACTCTTCAAGTACAATTTAGTTGTGTGCATTTTACGAACATATATGATGCTTTCGAAACAATATTTTTACAACGCTAATACAGATTTAATTTTGCTTTTTTTTAAACCATTTAAGTTTTTATCTTAGTCTATTTTAGTTTTTACCTTTTATTGTATACTAATGCATTATAAAGGAGAGGGTCATAAATATAAAATTAACTTTCAATTCAAAAGATTTTTCACTAAAATCCTGGCTTTAATTTTTTCACTTTTGCGGAATTAAATTGAAATATGTTGCTTATTTGAATAATCAAACTTACTATCTGGAGATTATCATGCATTGTTCAAAACAGGCAGAGTAGCAAGTTCCGGATATTTTGGACATACACTAAATAAATTATGTTTTTTCACGATTAGCTATTTCGGGAAAATTAGACACAACTTATTGTTTTATCCTTCAGATAGGGTTTAGGGAAACAAGTCGTATTTAAAAAATTTAATATTTTTCAAAGTGCTCATTCCTTGAATACATAGATTAAAAGAAAAGCAACATCGCTTCTTATCGTTTCTAAGCCAAGTTCAAGGTGACGTATTATTATAAAGAATTGTCGTCAGGAGAGCAGACAGCTGACGAGTTCTTATCTTTTAATTTTACTAGCATAAAATTATGTTTCTTTTAGAATAGGTAGTACATTATCAAAATAATTAACTTCGTTGAAAGTTATTTAATCTCTCTCAATACCGTATGGTAATTTATTAAAGTTACCGAAAATATTTCAACGTTAATAAATCTGTTTACTTAAAAACAACGCAATTTTTATTGCACGATAATTGTTATTTCTTTTTAAACACTAAATAAATTTAAAATATCGCGAATTGGTTTTTATAGAAACCGTACTATCCTCATAGAAAATTTAATCTTACGTTTTGGCGTAGTTATTCTGAAAGATAATGGATAAGCAAAAAAATTTGTTCTTTTCCGAAATCAATCGTTATCGTTCTTTTTTTGATTTTTAACCAAGATATGGATATTATTCTTTCCCTTGTGGGTTGATAATTCCTTTATTACTGGCTTATTTAAAACGGTGATTGTATCGATTCGGCAATTATTAATTGATTATTATTGTATTATTTTAAACATTAGTTTTTGAAATTTACTTTTACTGATTTATACAAAGGTAATTTTGAATTTAAGGGCGGTATAGTTTAAGGTCATATTCCTGGACCGTTTGTCCAAATTTAGTTACAGGGGAAAATTAGGAAGTTAATAATTATAAATAATTATTTTCGTGATTATAAAAGATAATCGTTTCTTGGTTATAAAGATAACCGTTCTAGGCGTATTTTCAAGTCATACCAGGGACCATTATTCCTAATTTAACCACTGGAAAAAAATTAAGCTTTGATTATAAAAATAATCGTTCCTTGGTCATAGAGGACCTTTCTATAGACGCATTTTTAGGTCGTACCAGGGACCATTGATTTAAATTTAGTTACCCTATGTAATAAAAAAGTAAAGAATAAGTAATTGTGAAAAATAAAAAACTTGGGGATGCAGTTTAAGGTCATGCCACCAGGACCATTAATCTTAATGTTATCACAAAAAAAATAAAAAATCAATAATTATAAAAATAATCATTCTTTGATTATAAATTCTTTAACTATAAAGATAATCATTATTTATACAAGGCATTGTATCAAATGACCTAGTAGGTAATTGTTAGTTCTTTGAAACTCCTTTTTAAAAAAATCAGTGCAAGTTTTCTAAACTTGTTTTACAAGATAATTTTGAGTTTCCTTTTTGAACTTTTTTACCCGATAATAAATTTTCTTGGTAATTTTATTGACCAATTGTCAAAAATAAACTATAATAAGTTTTCTTGAAACTTTTAATCGACCATTGTCAAAAATAAACTATTATAAGTTTTCTTGAAACTTTTAATTCACAAAAATAAGTTTTCTCCGAAACTTTTAAATTAAAAATTAATCGATACTTAGTTTTCTTGAAACTTTTACTTCACAAAGTTAAGTTTTCTCTAAAACTTTTAACTCAAAAATTAATTGATACTTTTAATCAACAAAAATAAGTTTCCTTGAAACTTTTATAAAAAATCACTACAAGTTTTCTCTATACTTGTTTTATTGATTATTTTAAGTTTCGTTTGAAACCTTCTACTCAAAAATATTGAAATTGACAAATAATAGGGACATTAGTCGTGTCTATGGATCGCTAATTCCTTCATTAATTTGAACAATTCAAACAAGTTGCTATTTAATTAAGTTTCCTTTTAAACTTCTCAAAAACGTTAAAACTAGAATAAAGTTTACTTTGAAACAATTAAATTTAAAAGATAAAATTTAAATCATCATTGGGGCAATTAATAATTTATTAGACTAAATTTACTTTGCCAGTTATCCAGTAAAATGAATGCATTTTAGGGTCTATACTCGAGACCTTTACACACAAAATAAAAAATAATAAAAAATCTCTCATTATAAAAATAATTATTTCTATGGATTATAAAATAATCCTTGTTCAAAACCAAAAGTGGTTTTGTTTTGATGCAGTTTAACGCCGTGCTTCTGGGCGGTGGTCGTATCTAGTTACCATTATTGAAATCATTTAAAAATTTAACAATTGCTTCTACGATTTTATTAATTTCTGTTTCAAGTTCATCCAATTTGATTTTATTTTCATTTTTTGCTTCTTTTTGTATTAATGAAAATCGATTGTTAATATGTAAAAATCGCGCTACGATTTCTCCTATGTTATTTTCATTTACTACGTTTTGGACTTTCGCGGTCATATCCGTTAGAGTCTCTTTAAGTTGCTTGATATTTATTTCGCACGTAAACGGTAGATTTGTTGGTTTAGCTCGATGCATCGCGTTTACTAACGAATGTTCTTTTTCCACTCGCGTTATTTGTAACTCGACGCTTCTACACAAAATTTCAAACTCAAGCTCTTCGTCGCTTAAATGCGCTGGATCCATTTTTGCTAACTTATTTACCATTGGGCATACCCACATTAAATACATACAGAAAAAATTGATTGCATAAAAAAATCAAATACATAAAATTCAAAAGCATAAAAAATCAATAGCATAAAACATGAGAAACAAATTTTACTCTTCCACATTCACCTTTGGTAAGTTCGTCATGTTTTTCCAATGAAATTCATGACCCACTCTTGGGCGCCATTGTTACGGGTCGAGCCGTAGGTGATTTAGACTTTCGCCGGCTAGCACTACTTACTAAATCAAAAAGCGGACTTCCTACGAATTCTCCCCATCTCAGGTGTTGGTCGCTGCAAACTTACCTTAGGCCAATGCAGAAGAAATAAAGTATAAGATCTCGTTTTATACATATATTAAAAACAAAATTTACAGTTATGAATCGTCAATAATACTGAAATTGTTTCTAAAATTAGCACACATTCACACTGATTCATACTGGTCTTAAAATTACATTACAAATAAAATAAAAAAATAGAATAATTATTTACATTAATCAATTATTGCTTGAATAACAATTGTTGCATACATAAAATAATCATTATTTGTACAATACCTTTTTGGCACAAGTTTATGATACGCCTATGGTGAAATATTTGCTTAGCTTGGTGGCTTCATAATTATTGTTGATTACGGAGAATGATTACTTCATCCGTTGCACGTGCATAACCTTGAGTTGGACGTTGCTTCGCGTGCCGGGGAATTACACCAAACATTAACGATGAAATCATTTATCGAAAGTTAAAATATTTGTTGGTTTTTAACTATTTTTAACACCGATATTGCACTTTAGTCATTAATCAATTATGATTTACTTATTGTCTGTCCGATTTATTGCGCGAAACACACTAATATTGGAATTATTGTCTTTGTGGTTTAAATGTTCACGCGTGGTTTCTTACAACAATTAATACACCGGCATTCGATCCAAGTTTGTTTCGATTAACTTGTTCGATTGATTATTTTTAACTATGATGTCTGTAACTTCGATAGTTCGCATATTTAATTAATTGATTTTTATCACAGTAGTAAATTTTACTCACAGTTCATTCTTTGGAACCATGTGACTTTTGTTATTATTAATGCGTTTAACTACGGTAATTTCTTGGTACTTCCTGAGGGAACTAATGCAATTTTGTATTGCGACACAAATAATTTTATTATTTAGGACTTGATGTCTTCAGATAAATGTAATTAATTACTTATGTATTTTGCCGAAGTAATTTCGTAATTATTCAAGTTATCACTTAAGATATTTAAACTAACACTATTTAAAAAGAACTAATTAAAACTAATTGATCGATATTGATTTTATTAAATAAAAGGCAACTTTAAAAACTTATGTACAAATTAAATAAAATGAATGTAGTCCAGCCGATCTCTTGAACTACACTGATCATGCCATGCGTTTTTATCATAAAAAATAGCTATGGATCTAGTATATCCGCTCATTTTATTGCGGGTATTTCAAAATGAACCAATGGCATAATAATATTATTAATCACCTGTTGACGGTGAAAAAAGTAAGACATATTTAAAACAAAGAAAGCTAACATACTAATAAAATTGCGTAGTGGGATTTATTATTTACGCTAACATTTTACAATTTAACAAGAAATTTTTTATACCGTAAAATATACAAAGTGAGTCGATTTTTATTAACCATTTTATGGTTGATTTTAGCGGTATCCGTAACACCATCTCCAGAAGACTTCCAGGACGGCCACCCAAAAGGTGGTACGAAAGCTGGACCTCTGGATCCCAGGACAATCCCTAGCACGGCATAACGCAAAATACATTGGATAATACAGGACCTAGTCCTAAATTAAGTGGAAGAAGAAGAAGAAGAATTATTATCAGCTTTTCGACGTTATAGTAATGTAATAATTGTTTTTGTATGACTATACTGATGATTAGGGGTGCGCGATTATGAAATTTCATTATCGATTATGAAAAAAATAATCGATTTTTTTCGATTAATCGATTATTGAAATAATCGATTATTCATAATCAGTTATGAGTTCATAATCGATTATGAACTCTTTAACTCGATTATGAGTAGGGTGCGCATGCGCATATAATCGATTAATCGATCACCGTAATTCGAATAATCGATTAATTCGGTCGTTCTAATTGCTGTTGGGGTTTGGATTACGTCTAAGTTTAAAAATTTGTATTATTAAAACAAGGTATTATGCTTATATAGAATAAACCTATTACCAATAAAAAGTAAAGTATTCTATAATCGAGTATTTTTCACAATCCATTATTTTCAAAATCGATTATTTTCATAATCGATTATTTCCACAATCGATTATTTTCACAATCGATTATTTCTATAATCTGTTAGCGTCAATTTAGACACAGCCAATGTTTTATAAGGTTATGTTAGTTTACCTGCGTTATGACGATTGTTAGTAACTGTCAATTTATGTTCCTTTTTGTTTTGCATTAAATCTATTATTACCAAAGTATTTGTGTTAAAATTATTCCATCGACAATACCCGAGAGCCATCCAACAATTTCAGAAGTGAGATTCGAAGGTGATAATACGTACATTACGAAAAAAAAGGAAAGTGAAAATTAATTTGTGAATTCATTTTGGTTGTACGCGTGGTTTTTACTCGAGAGCTTACGAATTACGACGAACTGTATGTTCGATAGCAGAAGTGGCGCAAAAATAACTGTGACGAACTACATTATTTGGCGCGAAATAAATAAGAAAAGTACATTATTTACTGAAAATTTTAGTGCAACGTACCGCATTACTATTAGTAAGTCAATAAAAAAAGTGTTTGAAGATTTTATTATTTGTTTGTAATTTGATGCAACGTACGACATCACATTACGTTTTGCAAACTTCCGATTTTGAACGATCAACGTACTGTATCGAAATGTCAACCGGAAGTGATGTGAAGGCCGAAGATACCAGCGAAGTGAAAATGTTGATTTCCCAAGTAAACATAATGATGGAAATGTTATTGCGCAAAGAAACGGAGGTGGACCAGTTGAAGGATAAATTACAACCTCAACAAAACGCAGCATCTTCAATAAGAGTTCCCTTATCGGAGATAGGTGTACAAATCCCCCAGATCGGAGCAAAAACGGATACCATCGATGTGGAAAGGTGCATATCAAGAGTCGAAGAAGGTCAAAAACCTGAGAACATATGTGAAATAATGGAAAAACTAAGAAGCAGAAAATGGAAACGAAATGAGCCCTTCGAAAACTACTTCGATGACAAAGTGCGATTAGGTCACAAAGCGAAAATGCACGAAAATGAAATTGTTTCGCATGTCATCCATGGGATAGACAATTTTATGATTCGAACGCAAATGGTTGTCGCAAAACACCTAACGCTGAAGAGCTTGATGAGTGCGATGAAATTGATCCAAGGGGAAATGCAAAATCAACCCGAAGAAAAGTCGAAACCGAGTGGTTTTGCCTCGAAATCAACCAGCAACGAAAAGAAGATCTTTCCATCGACAGATATTTTAAATATTGATGTTGCAGGAAGTTTTGAAACGGACTTACAAATAAACCCGAATTTATTCTCGAAAGATAAATTAAAATTGTTACAAAGTGAGTTGAAATGCTTAAGTGAAAAACCTCAAAATTTGGTTGATGAAGGTTCAATATTTTCAGAAGTAAACAACAGACGACTCAATTTAAAAGAATCTAACGATAAATTGAAAACTGTTTCTAATAATGTAATAAATGAAAAGTTGCTTGCAAAAAGAAAATTATCCAAGATTAGATCAAATCATCATGAATTGGAAAGTTTGTTAAACAGTGTTTCCGAATATGCCAGTCCCGTAGTGTTAGCTCGAAAGCAAAACAATGAATATCGGTTATGTGTCGACTACCGCGAGTTGAATAAGGTGATCGAAAAAGACAAATTCCCTTTACCACATATTGATGACGTGTTGAACAATTTAAGTGGTGCCCAGTACGAGTATGTGCAAATGTCATTTGAGGCGTGCAACGGACCAGCTGTTTTTCAGCTCTTTATTAACAAAAATTTTAGGGATACGCTGAACGAAAACGAAGTACTCGATATACGCTTAGCAAGCCTATGTTTGGAATTCCACTATAAATGGGTCGAAAATGAAGATAACGAAACCGATTCCAATGGTCACGAAAGAGAAGAAGAGGAGAATGGTGACGATGAACCAGAAGAATCAAGTGCTTTAATAGAGAGTGAAGTGTTTCTTACGTTCTGATTTTTGTATATGTGTATTATTAATTTTGTTCCTTTTGTTCATTAGTTTTTTTGCTATATTTTGTCTGTAAGCTTTGTTTGAGTGAGGTCACTCTGTCATCAGGATGGACGAGTTGTTAGCGTCAATTTAGACACAGCCAATGTTTTATAAGGTTATGTTAGTTTACCTGCGTTATGACGATTGTTAGTAACTGTCAATTTATGTTCCTTTTTGTTTTGCATTAAATCTATTATTACCAAAGTATTTGTGTTAAAATTATTCCATCGACAATACCCGAGAGCCATCCAACAAATCGATTATTATTAATTATCATAATTGATTATGAAATAATCGATTATTCGAATTACGGTGATTGATTAATCGACTATATGCGCACCCCTACTGATGATGAACAGAAAGTGTAATCTTTTATTAATTAATTTTAGTTTATATTTTATTTGATGACTAACGAACAAATATTTCACGCTATTGTGTTTGTAATACAGCCATCAGTGAATTTTTAAGTTAAATGTCCTAGGTTTACGTCAGCTGATATTATGAGAGTAATAATAGTTATTCTCAGGCAACGGCGGATCTACGGGGGGGGGGTAATGGGGGGTAACTACCCCCCCATGAATCTTCAATTTAACTATTGCAATACAAATTTTAAAAATATACCTTAATTTTCCCTAAATTTTATTACAAAACATGTATTTACCCCCTCCATAAACTTTGACCAGATCCGCTGTTGTCTCAGGTAGTATAATTGCAATTTTACCATTAGAAACTCGGTATACCTAAATGATAAAAGTGTATTAATTTAGTGCAAAGTCATTAAACGAAGTTCATTTTGAAATGCAAGCAAATACAAACTTGTAATAGCGTGATTGCGGCGGTGTGTTCATTTAGCCATTTAATAATTTTACATATTATAGAACAGAGTTTCTTATTGTCGTTTAGAAGAATAATCTATCAAAATTTTATAGGCTATTGTTTATTAATTAAATGTATTTATATACTGCACTTATTAAGGGCTCGCCACATAGCCTGTGCTGTGCTATGCCAATGTCAAACATTGAAGTAGAAACATAGGGTTTCAATAGTGATGTTCACATAGTTATGAGTTGCTATGCTATTTTGCGCATGACCATGACATTGTTCAACGTTTTGGTGTTGACATAACACAGAGCATAGCATAGCACAGCACATGCTATGTGGCGAGCCCTTTAATGTTATTTATTTTTCATTTATATATATCCGGCTTGAGTAACCGCGTTGCGGTACGCCAGATTTGCAAAAATTTGGTACGTGGCGATATCAGTTTTCGATTGACTGTTTTGGTACCATGACGTTGTTTTGTAGGTTCGTATTTTATGGATCACTCATGAAAACTTTGTTGGGAGTAAGAAAAAGTACTGACATCTATGCTACAGATTGTATATTTTTAAATTAAGAATGTTTACATTAGAATAATATCAACTTCGGTTGTTTACAGTACAATATTACTACTACAGATAGCCAGCGCTTATGGGAGAACGGGTGTCCCTTTTCTTAGCTATTTGGAAGCCAATGGATTTTAGTATGGAAGCCATTCACTTTATATGATAGAGGCGCTGGCTGTTTAGTTTCGTTTTGTGTTCGTTTTCAATTCGCTTCCAACCACGGTCGGTGTAATATCGTGCTGCTAGCTCAGGTAGACAGAGAGGCGCGATAGTTAGCCGCGTGGGCGCGTGTATATTATCTGTGATATTATGTACATACGAATAAAAATGTGAAAGCATTTTTTTAAAAGCTGTTTTTGCTAATTTGTTTTTTATGCCGTCAGTTTGGAAATTCCTTAATAATGAAAGTCTAAAAAATTTAGATAGAAAAATTAACAGAAAAAGTTTCTTGGTTTAGGGTTTAATGCATAATAAATTGATTAAGGGGGTATTCCGTTATTTTCACTTCAAATTAATCTGGAATCTTTCTGGAACATGTTAGCGAAAGAATTTTCTGAAAAATTTAAAAAATGAGGAAGTTATGAAGATTTCTAATAACGCAGTTGCAAATTCGTATATGGGAAACCTGAACTACAAGAACCTTATCGCATAAAAATGCATTTTTCTCCGAATGACATTTCTTTAGGTGGTGGGCATTCTATCTTAAAAAATAATAGACCGATTTAATTGAATCTTGCGGCATTCGATTTTATATAAAATTCTCTATCGTCTGAACTAAAACAAATGCATTCGTACAAAATTTAGGTGCTTTTTTGTGGTTCCAACTTGAAAAAAATGTAAAAAATTTCAATGTTTTTTAAAAACGCTGCCATTTCCTCGGCAATTTTTTTTTCCTTATGATTGTAGTTGGGACGATAGCAACAACTCTGTTGAATACGAAAATATTTCGCTTTTAATTTTGGACAAATACAAAGGACCTGAGCTTGCCCACCACCATTTTAATAGACTTACGTTCAGGAGGCTGTAGCAGCATAAATTTTTATTATTTTTATATGAAAAATTCACAATTGCGTATTCAATATATTTATAATAAATATCCCACCATAACAGAAAAATTTCGCCAGTGCCGGAAATGTTCTCCAATTCCTAATTGGAGAATTTTCATTATTTATTTTCACAATCGATTATTTCCACAATCGATTATTTTCACAATCGATTATTTCTATAATCGATTATTATAAATTACGGTTACGGCATTCGAATTACGGTGATCCATTAATCGATTATATGCGCACCCCTAAATGCAGTATCTCGTACTAGAAAGGAATTTGAAGGAACTTCACAATTGTCACTATGTGAAAATAATGAAGATCCAGATATTATAAACTCCATTGTAAATTTTCCACCTTCTAATTTATTTAAGCGAAAAGCTACCCAAGATATTGAGAATACACAATCAATAAAAATAATGAAAATGTCAGAAAAAATAGAAAAACAATCCAAGTTCTTTAAAGCCAAAAATTCTAAAATCAGTGAACTAACTGGTAAAATTCGAAAATGTGCAAATCGGAAATTAAAATAACTTCTTCTCAAGTGAGAATAATTGCTCAATTGCAATGCATAATCGGAATACGCCTTGGACAAAAGAAGAAAAAAAGTCTGCAATAGCGTTATTTTATACATCCTTTATAATTTATAAATTATAAGAAATTATTCGTCGGGTATAGGTCTATTTAGAGTTTCAATTATTAAACCAACGTTTCGGGCCGTTTATTTTGGTCAATTTTCAAGGTTAAAACTTAATTATATTAGTTTAATTATTAAAATATAAATTGCAGCGCTTTTTTAGAAATTATTTGACAATTTCAAATCCTTTATAATAAAAATAGATTAAAAAGCATAATAAGCATAATAAAAACAGATTCAAATTTAGTGCATCAACATGAACTACATATTTATTCTTAAAAAAATGTACGCTAATAAGCAAGAATTTTCGACCGGTTTACGAAATCTAAGCCAACAAGTCATAAACTTTGTTAAGGAAATAATTAAATGTTTTCATAAAATTTTTGATGAGGACAAATCCCAAATTCATATTAAAACAAAAATGAAGGAATTGGTTCAAAAAAATGTGTGGAAAAATATTATTTGTTGTAACCTCGAACATGAATTTTATTTTATTGATTTATTGTTAAATGTTAAATTATTTAAACACTGCAAATGGTGAGTTAATATAATGATTCGGCCAAAACAAATAATGATAAACTTAAAATTTTTAAAAATTCATAGGAATTCTAAATAAAAAATCCAATAATATTTTAATTTTCAACAATGTTTACAAAGCGTGTAATTTTTTTAAAAAAACAATTTTTCTATATTAACTTTTTTGATACATTACGTTGTATTTATTAACATTTCTGATGAATGTAAGAATGCATTTCTTATTATTTAACATTCAAGAAATTAAATGCACAAAATAATCTCTGGTACATGGAATCGTGATGTCATTGATAACGGAGCGAATGAGTGTAAATTATGTCGGGTACCTACGTTAGTTTCCCTCCTGGTACCCCACCAGTAGAAACCAGAAAAATATTGTTAGGATAGGCAACCCTCTCAAAATGAGTAAAATGTATTACGCTGGCTATCTGTAGATATTAGGATATTACTATACAGTTGACTCGCGATAATCCGACAGTTACGGGACCGAGGGGGTGCCGGATTATCAAAAATGTCGGATTACCAAAGGCTGATTTTTTAATACTGAATTTTGAACTCTAAGGCAAAAAAATTTAAGTTGAATAAAACAAAATGAATAATACAAATTTATTACATATTTATAACATAAAATAATACAAATTGCAGCAATTACTTATGTACTGATGTACTGACAGTACATACTTACGGCTTAAAAAAATCTGTAATCGTTTTCTGTTTATTTTTACGTAAAGAGTCTGTTATGGCTTTTTCTTGAATATCTTTTAACATCCGACCCGGCGTCGGACTACCGCGCGTGTCGGACTGTCAAATGTCGGATTACCGCGAGTCAACTGTATATTATTATTTGACATAAGTAATAATTGTAAGTTATTACATTTTTGTTAGGTACTAAATAATATAGTATGTACATATGAAGCGGAAAATAAAGCACCACTGAATAAAAAACAATCTAAATATTAAGCATTACAATACGCTAGTTGCGTAGCTCAAGTGGCGCTGCCCTGGTGGCCAAATTTAGCGTAACTGGGATGGTGAGCGCAAACGGTTTTAAATACAAGTAATAGTTTAATTACGAATTAAACATTAAGAATTAGAATTAAGAAGTAAATTTGAATTTAAATAATATTCTATATGCCCTACATAACTTAATAGCATTATGGTTGGTAGTGCTGACGGTTTTATGTGATTTAAAAATTGACATAAGTAGTAGATTCACATAGAAAAGTTGATTTAAAAATGAGTGCAAAAAGGTATTGTTGTGTAGTTGGATGCAATAAATCAGAGAAATAAGAATCCTGATTTAACATTTTATCGCTTTCCTGGAAGACCTTACCAGATTAATTTGTATTGTAATTATATTTACTTGCCTTTTGATAACGATTTACCACGAAAAAAAGTCAATAATGTTTATATTTTGATAACCACATTGAATAGTAACTGGACTGAATTCATAATGTGAAAAGCGAATTATTTCAACTAAACACTTGGGTTTATACGCTAGTTGCAACTTGTAAATTTTGATAACAAAACATTGTTTATTTTATTTTATAGGTATAGTAAAATTCATCTTGGTTATGTACCAACATAAACTTAAAGGATCGACTAGTACAGTTTATAATAATTATTATTACATAATAAAATATTTTAAATTAATAAAAATAATTAATATTTTTGCTAATATTACCATATAAACATGAACATTCGGCCATCCCAGTTTTGACAAAATTTATCCACGAGACGGCGCTTCGTACGCTTTTGGGAGCTACGCAACTAGCGTATAGTTCATGCTATTAACAATTTGGTTGATTATCTTTTTTCTAACAATTTTAAATTATTTACTGATGATTGAAGTACATTTTCAAAAACCTATTGTTTACTAATATTAAAATTGTTAGTGGATATAAGGAAATTTGGTGAGGATTACCTATCACCTGTAACTCCGAATGAGTTGAAACTTTGCAATCGCAAAGAGGAAGGTTTATATAGGCCCCTACAACAAAAAAATTCTGAGAAAGTATAAGAAAGAAAGTAAAAAAGAGAAAAAAATCGATTTGAAAAGTACGGAAAAGTAGCAAGAGCATGATGCAGAACCGGTCGAATGCCACTCTATCGCTCGGCCGGCGCGCATTTTGTTGACGGTACGTGCAGATAGATATACTCTTACACTTAGAAAATTTCGCAGCAGCAGTCGCTTGCTTGCATTCGACTACACCGCACGTCAATTTTTGCGCTCTTTAATTTTCACGAATTAAGTTCAAATAGCAATTTTCATTGCTGTTCTCTCAACGTAATTTAAAATAGAAGTGAATAGTGACACCTCAAGTTCCTTATCTATTTAAATTTCGCCGACAAAGCGTTTAAAAACGCTTATAAGTGACCCTCCCAGTTTTCCCGGCAAAAATAGAAACCATCTGTTAAGTGACGTAGCTTGCTACGTCACATTAATAAGATCGCGCGTTCTTTTGCCCCTTCCCCCTTCGAAGTCATCAGCCGATGTACAGCAGTGTACATAATCAGGTCAGTAAACTTTTATTAACCTAGGTTATTTTCAGATAATATTATCGCAACATAACGTAATATTTTCAAATCATCAAATTCTTTTCAAGTTCATTCAGATTAAAATTTATTTCATTCATCAAATTCTTTTCAAGTTCAAGTGCATTTAGATAAACTATTTCAAGTCAGCAAATTCTTTTGCATTCAGTTAAAATCAAGACCAAGTAGAAATTTTTAAGGTTGCCTCACAACATTTTAAATATTTTACAGATTTTACAACATAATATTATTTTAAAAATTTATTTTTATTATTGAATTATTTGTAAAAATGACGACTGACAAAGACACGCTCCAACAAAACTACGAAAGTCTTCTCCTGCGATTTGACGAACAATTAGCCATTTCAACCTCCCAGGCTGCCACAATTGAACGCCTAAGCTTAGAAGTCAGCAGACTAACCGCTCTGATAATCGCCAGAGACGCAAGTTCGTGCAACCACCTCCGGTAGCACAATCACCCCCGACTACCCAAACCACGCCCCGACTGCCCCCTTCAGGGAAAAAGAAGGACAAGACCCCCTTCCCCCCTCTACCGACTACCTCCGCCAAAAAGACAGTCCCAAAGACAAAAACAACTAAAACAGCCACGACCACCAAGAAAGCCGACCCACCGCGCCCCCTTATGGAATCCAGTATTTCAAAGCCGATAACACGCTCGCTCTCCGCAGTCAAGACTGCACCAACCCTCTCCACCGGCCAACCTCCCTCAGAGGCATGGAGACCCACGCTTCCACCTCCACTGGTGGTGACACCTTCGTCACCCCCCAGCGACCGGAACTTAAAACGCGCCCGCTCCAATGTCAGCAATGACAGTGAAACTTCAGGGCCTGCTACCAAGAACAGGTTCTCCTGTCTCCAGGTAGATGACACCCCCCCCCGACACCCAAGCCGATTGCGATGACGATGACGGCATGGACACTACCAGCCCCCCCAATCGATACTAACGCCCCCCCTCTCGAACTCCCAGGGTGCATCACACCCAACATATACCTCCGCCAGCCGAATCCCCCCTATTGTCCTACGGACAAAGGAAAACTGGCCAGCTATTAACCGTTTGATCCATCAAGAACGTAAAATCGCCACAACTAAAATTCGCACTCTCGTGGATGGCATCTCCATCCAGCCAGCCACCGAGACAGACTACCCGGGCCCTCAGCCGTTTACTTGAGGAAAAAATCCCTCCCCTCACACTCATTCTCCCTCCCCCAAGATAAACCACTCAAAGTGGTCATCCGTGGTCTTCCGATCACAATCACCCCTGCCGAGGTCAAGGAAGACCTCGAATCTCAACATTTCGAAATTCAGTCCGTTTTCCAGATGCGCCAAGGTCGCGACAAAAAACCCATGCCACTATACCTTGTCCATCTAACCCACAATTCAGATGCCAAGAGAATTTTCGACATGACTTCGGTCCTGTCAATAACACCCGCACCGAAACTCCCCACAAACGTACAGAGGTCGGTCAATGCCACCGTTGTCAACGGTTCGGACACGCCCAAACCCTCTGCCGCGCCCCCCCCCCCAAATGCGTCAAATGCGCAGGGGATCATCTCACTCAGGCTTGCCAAAAAATCCGCGAGGACCCCGCCACCTGTGCTAACTGCACAGGAAACCACCCCGCAAACTATAAAGGTTGCGTTATGTTCCCCAAGCCCAAGCGGCGAGAACTTTCAGCCCGCGAAGCATCTTCCCGCTTCGCTGGCCGCCCCACTTACAATTACCCCCTCCTCCCCAAGGCCCCAATCGACCATCCTATCTAGAAGTCGCTAGCCAGCATGCCCCTCACAGGGAAGCAACACATCCCACCCCCACGCCCCACCACCTCCTACGATGAGGCTCCCTCCCGACAAACAAAAGCAATTTTTGAACAACTTCGTAATTTCAATGCCAATGCTGAACTCGTCCGCAATATTGAAATAATCATGACGCCAAAGCCACTAATTTCACACCCGTTAATGTCTAAACCCAGATTCCAACCCACCACTTTGCAGACGGCTTTTTGGAACGCCAACGGCCTTTCAGCCAAACGAAATGAACTTCTCGCGTTCGCGCACGATCACGACCTTGATGTAATCTTGGTCAACGAAACCCACTTCAGAGCTGGCCAACTGGCAAAACTCCCTTGCTATTCACTTTATAGGAATGACCGTGACGGACGCGGCGGCGGAACCGCAATTTACGTAAAATCATCCATCGAAACACGTCGCAATACCGACCCCCGACCTAGAGTACCTTGAAATCACTACGGTGAGCATCCACACCGCACATCACGGTTGGTTGCAAATCTCCTCCGTCTATAATCGCCCTCAGCAACGCATCCTCAAAGAGGACCTAGAAACCCTCCTCGAAGGCCCCGACGCGAAGATCATCGCCGGCGATTTCAATGCTAAACACTCCAACTGGTTGTGCAAACACACAAACCATGTAGGACGCGACCTACTTTCACTAGCAGACGAGCTGGACTTCGCGATCATCGCTCCCACCTCCCCCACCCACTTTTCTAACGCAGGTACGCCGTCCATCTTGGACATAGCCATTTTCAAAGACGTACAACTCAATACGATATCTCCACCAGCGAAGAACTAAACTCAGATCACTACCGGTCCTTCTGACACTCGGACCGTTGTTACCCCCCAAAGGGCCCTCCCACGAGAACGACAACAGACTGGACCTCTTTCAAAGACAATCTGTCAAAAAACCTTGGACGAATCCCATTCTTTGAGTCCCCCCACTGACCTAGACCAATTCATTGCCAAATTCCAAGACAACATCAAAAAATCCGTTGACGAAACCTCTTTTCAAGTTAACACCACGGACGTCAGAGACAAACTCACTCCCTCCCTCAAAGATCTTATCAGAGCCAAAAACCGAGCGAGGAAACTCGCTCGGCGAACTCGCAACCCTGATGACCAAAGGTCATACAACCGGCTCAAAGAGCAAGTAGACGTTAAAGTCAAAGAATTTCATGACAATGAATGGTTAGACACCATTAACTCCCTTTCATTTAAAGACATGTCCGCATGGCGCATGGCCGCCGCCCTCCAGGGAAAAAAAGAAAGTCACCATCCCAATTCTCTCCCGCCCTGACGGCACTATTGCCCGGAGCGATCTTGAAAAGGCTGAAATCTTCGCCGACAGCCTCCAAGCTCAATGCTCCCCCAACACCACAAGATTAGACCAAGACCATATTAATTCGGTCGAAAATTATGTCACCACCACCCTAAACACCTCCGATGACACACATATCACCCCCGCCTCCCTTCTGGAGGTCACCATTGCCATTAAACGCCTCAAAAAGAGGAAAGCCCCAGGTCCCGATGGCATCACCAATACTACCCTCAAAGAACTCCCCCAAAAAGCCAAAGTTGCCATCACCGGCATAATTAACGCATGTTTTCGACTCAACTACTACCCACAAATATGGAAAACCGCTGACGTAGTGGTAATCCCCAAACCCGGTCAAAATCTCAAACTTCGAAAAGCTATAGACCAATCAGCCTGCTCCCTTCCATCGGAAAAGTAGTTGAAAAAGTCATTCTCGTCCGTCTCCAAGAAGCCATGTTCGATAACAGTATTATTCAAAACGAACAATTCGGCTTCCGTGCTGGACACAGCACGACCCACCAAGCTCTCCGATTAGTTGAGCACGCCACGCAGGCACTCAACAAAAAAGAATTCACCGGCCTAGTGCTACTCGACGTATCGAAAGCTTTCGATAAGGTCTGGCACGAAGGCCTCCTGTTCAAAATGCTTCAATCTAAAATTCAAATTCCACTAGTCCGACTTATTGCCTCCTACCTTCACGACAGAAATCTCCAAGTCAAACTCATGAACACCAGATCCACAAAGCGCCCCATTACCTCCGGGGTCCCCCAGGGTTCGATCCTTGCAGCTTCACTGTTTAACATCTTCATGAGTGACGTTCCAACCCCCTTAGATCCCGCAACAAAAATTTCACTATATGCAGATGACACTGCAATATACACATCCTCAATCCACCCGGACATAGCCACAACCCGCCTCCAGGAGGCGATCACCGATCTCGGAAGGTGGTATGAAACTTGGCGCATCGAGGTTAACTCGAGCAAAAGTTCCGCGATCATGTTTCGAAATCGTTGCAAGCCTCACAACTCCAGTGTCTGGATGTTCGAGGAGCAAATCCCCTGGAAAACCAAGGTCAAGTACCTTGGCATTACCATGAACCGGCGCCTCAAATGGGACGCTCACATTTCCTCCGCAGCCGGTAAAGCCAAATGCCTCTTCAATAGACTGTTCGTCCTCATGAACGCAAAAAGTACCATGTCCCCCGCTAACAAACTAAGATTATACAAAGCCATAATCCGCCCGACAATGATTTACGCCTCCCCTGTCTGGGGATATGCACGCCCCAGGGCCATAAATAAACTTCAAGTCATTCAAAACAAAAATCTCCGAGCTATTTTCAGCGCCCCCTACCTACGTCACTAACAGGCGACTACATGCAGACGCCAATCTAGACCTCATTAACACTCTTAATCGTAAACATGCCACCAATCTCTACAACAAATCCAAATTCTCAGAAAACCCACTAGTAAACCAACTAGGTCAATACAACCCAGCTGACTTTCTCATTCCCCGTCCCAAATCACTCCTGACCACGGACAACTCCTGACCATAACTCACCCCCCACACAGACTAATGTATGTTCATAGGTTTAACTTACACAAATTCTCTTCGAAAGTGAATTTATTCACTAGATTTGTGTAATTTTTCGATCAATTATCACAAGCTTCGTTAAATCACCCCCCATAGCATCACTATAATCCCACTAGTCGCCAATTTCTGACTAGTTCCAAGTAGAAGCCACTCACTCCGAGGTCATCAATAGAAATTAATTCATAATTTCTTTCTTCGAATTAGGGACTCTACTATATCGGCAAACGTAAAAATTTTCTTTTTCTTCTCATATTACATATTCACAGTCACAGCTCAGGTTTTTACCAGTCAGTCCGCCAAGCGCCAATTCCCAGAGACCCACCGGTCTCTATAAATTCCAATGTCACTAATGTATTCTTTCAGATGAAGGAGAAGGCCGGCTGCGCCGGGATGCTCCATCAAATACATATCAGGTAAAGGTAAAGGTTTCGCAGCAGCAGATGCACCTCGAGCGTCGTACATGCAACATCGATTATTTTTTGTTTTTAGGCGATTTTTAGGGGGTGAAACGTGATAGTTTACTGCCCCATACCGCGACTATACTTTTTAATGCTATTTCGAGGGTCTCTCACATCCCGGTTGCATAGATCCCGGTGTTCTTGATCGGTGGCGCCTTCTCGTATGTTTAGCCTAGTAACCAGAGTCAAATCCGCTCCGTAGGGGTGCAGAGCGGAGCGGAGCGGAGCGGAGCGGCGCCCCGGAGGAGTAGGATTTGACGATGGATTACCCTCCTTTTCGAATGCACACCCCTAAAATTCGAAGGCAAAGAAAAATTTAATTTTTTCACTTTTTCGGCAATAACCGCCTTATTTTCCATTTTTTCGCGAATATTTATACTAATATCTACTAAGCACACCCCCCCTACCCGAATTTCAAAGAAAAATTAAAATCGGAGCAAAAAAATTTCACTCGATTTGAAGGGACCGGTAACCCGATAGTGGTCTCGGCCGGGGTCACGATTTTACTTTCCCATACTTTTCAAATCGATTTTTCTCAAAATTTTGATAATACTTTCTCAGAATTTTTTTGTTGTAGGGGCCTATGTAAACCTTCCTCTTTGCGATTGCAAAGTTTCAACTCATTCGGAGTGACAGGTGATAGGTAATTATCCCCGGAAATTTATAGTCATTGTTGGAATTTCTTTGGCCTAATTCATAATATTTTTTTTAATTAATGTAACAAAGAAACGATTCTAACAAATGAAGAGGCACACTGGAAGCACTATTTTCAAAATATTCGTATGCCGAAATCGTTAGTGCTCTTCAGTGATTCATTAATTATTTTAGCAAAGGCTTTGAATACGGAGATATTGGTGATTTTTTAACGAGTTCCTGTTGAGGTCACATTAGAAGCACTATCTTCGGGATAATTCACGATCATTAGTGCTTCGATAGTGATTTCTAGATTTCTAAAACACAATTCCCTTTTTGGTCGAGCTTGTTGTACAATACAACTTTGCTAATCTGAAGAACGGATGTAATTTTCAAGTTCTCTTGATGCAGAAAAAATTTCAACTTACCGGGATGTCTAGAAATCCCTGAAATGAACCTAATTTTGGAACATTTTGAACTTAACACCAAAGCAAGATATTGTATTTACAGGGTTTCATTAGAGGTTCATTATGATTTTTCAACCACAAAACTGCGTCAGCTATTTAGTCTTCCAAAATGTCATTTTCTGTTACATTGCCTTTAAAAACAAATTGAGATTAACATATTTAATATACATAATATTATGTACATTGCATACTATTATGCTTACTACATACCCTGAATTGGACGTCGACGGTTCAGATCTAGTTTTTAAAGATCTGGAATTTAAAATTCCAGCTTTGAGATAAAGTTGTCTTTGGTGAACATATTTTATGTAAGTGGACCACAGTTTACCCTTGGACGCCACAACTTTACCAGTGGATCCCTTACAATAGGGCAAATAATATATTGAAGGATCTTCGTGAAAAAATAAATTATTAATCTCTTCAGCCAATTTGGTAAACCTTTCAGTACAAATTCTGAAACAAACATTAATTAATTTTATTTAGCAAATAACATAATACACTCTTACTTCTTATTGTTACTATTTTTAGTTCATTTTTTATAACTAAAAGATACATAACGCCGTTGATACTGCAATAGGTCGTATGTCAAATAATGTAAATGTTCAGGAGAGCGGAAAAACTATTAAGCTTGCACCTGGAACAACTAAAAATGCTTCTACTTGCGTAAATAATAACTCACCAATTTTTTTTTATGAGATGACTACTTTTAAATAAAGCCATGATGTGACATGAAATTCCGCATACGATTAATTTGCAGTATCCAATTCCGCGCCGTTATCGATATACGACAAATTTCAATATCGAAATATCTGCTTTCTGACTGGTCCATCACATACGAGGTTTTGCTGTGTCATAAAGTAGACTGCACTGATTACTTAGACACCAAAAACCGAAATTGCAATTTTGGTGACATACGACCTTTTGAAGTATCAACGACGATAAGTGACTTCTCAAATTTTTGTTTATTCGGGCCATAACTATTTTTAATTATGATACCCTCATCTGTGTACTCTAATAGTTTCCTTAACGGTCTGTAAATAATAATATTCAATAAATAAAGTAAATTAATGTAAATGATAATATTACCTCATCATGTGATTTTGGCAATGGGTCATATTATATGGCTCATCCACTGTGGCCTTCTGCGAATAATATTGGGGAGTAACACCATCTAATAAATCACAAATTGAAGAAGAATTGAATTTAAATTTGAAATCATGTCTGTGTCCGCTGTGGAATTGTATCCCAAATTATCAGCAGTGTTGTTTAGCACCATTAGTGGTTTATCAATCGCCTTAAATTAGAATAGTACAAACTATAAATTAATATGGAAATAATAAATAATGCATTAATTTTAACCTGTTCAATTAAATATTTTAAAATAATTTTCAGAGAATCTTTTTGTTGTACCCATAGGTATTATTAATTCCTTAAAATCACCATCGTTTAATAGAAGGAAAACGTCCTTATCAACCTTCCATATCGTAGTCAAAATTAATTACAAGTTTGGAGTTTATTTGTAACTCGAAAGATATTTGACCAAATTTAAAACGTCAAACCTCTTATGACGATCCTCGAGTAAAGTCCCGATCGTACTTGATTCTGCGAAAAATACTCATGTGTTAGTGCCAAGTCAGCAAATCGGAGTGTGGCAAAATAAGAAACATGACTTAATCATTAATCTCAATCAATGAGCTGAATCCCCAATCTTCCAAAAGGTTAATTACAAACCCATCACCCACGTTGTAAGCGAAGAAATACCAAATGGCACCTAGTATAAATATTAAACATATTATGTAATACTAATTTGTGTGGGTACACTGTAAAAAAAGCACGTAAAAATACATTCAAATACGTGTAATTTTACATTCAAAATTTTACTAAAATTACATATTGTAATAATAATGTGTAATAATAATATGTAATAATAATAATAATATCCTTCATTAATTATATAAAAAATAGTACATTGTATTTTTATTTACTTTTTTACTATTTTATTTATATTTATTTTTACTATTATTTTGAGTGTAAAAATTACACGTACGTATTTGAATGTATTTTTACGTGCTGTTTTTACAGTGTAGATAAAAATAATTGATTTTAGGTGAAATTTTCCAAAATGCTAGATGCTTTTAATATTTATAAATTAAGCTTTTTTTATTCATAGACCAAGAGCCCGTGTACCGTTTTAGGTAGTGATCGGTTTACGCCCATTGACCACCTAAACTTGTATTATCGATGTCGACGATGCTACAGAGATGCTCGCCATCCCTGATTTCCGGGGCGAAGTGGGAGGGCCGGGCTTATCAACTTGTTATCAACAAGTGAATAGAAAATTTTCATAAGTTTACGACTGAGGGTAGTGGGAAAGCAAAGAATTCAGTAAAATAATCCGACGCTCGCCGGTCGTCAGTCGTCTACGATGTGGCGTTCACCCGCTGCAGTCCTCGGAAGATGTCAAAAATAGAAAGAAAAAAAAAATTTCGAGTTTACGACTGACAATGGGGGGGATCTTACCATTAGCCTTTGAACGACACGAACCCCGTCCGCCAGCCTTTTTCAATGGGGCGGAAGCGCGCCGGGCCCACCGATATGGGACTAATGCCCAGGTATACTTTTTATGATAGGTTTACGGCTGACTGTTTCAAAATTACGTTCAATTGCAACTGTCTAATCGGAAAATACAATCAACAGTCATCCAACATGTATCATAAATCTTGTCAGTCGTAAAAACAAGTTCGTGGAATGAGCTTTATAAGGCTTTACTTATAAACGGCTACCACTTATGAATTTTTATATGTTTATGGCTGACAATCAAAAATGTAGTTACGACGTAAGCACGTGAAGATGAAAACACAATTCTCAGCTGTCCATAGTATGGATAAGCTCAATTGGTGGCTAAACTAGCACGTACCCTGCAATTGCTCGATGCAGGTCAAATATGACTATATTGAAATATCGCCCCTAATTTCTTCAATAGTGTAATTTGACGACTGGCACTTCGATGCATACCTGAATTGGACCTAATGGATCGATGAATTCATGTGTCAGTCATCTCATGTGTCGGTGGAATGTTGTCAGTCAACAAATGTAACGCGGCGTGAGGCGCCGCGCGAAGCGCCTTGCCACAACATTGACAAATTTTTTATGTCGGGGTTAGGATAGGTTTCGGAGGTTTCATATCTTATGAGGCCAAACCATACCTCTCAATACAAATTAAAGATAAAATATTGGGCGAGGCTATAATTATTTCCGTTTAATTATATAAATAATTATTGTTTTAATTAAAATTAATTATATTTTTTAATAAATTATTATTAAATAATGTTGTGAGTTATTGTGTTTCTATGAGTATTAATCGAAAAAAATTATTTAGATCCAATAAAATTATAATAACTGATTTTGTCTTAAAAAACGCAAGTGAGGCTATAATTATTTCCTCCAGTTATGATACACGGATACAAATTCTTATCTTACCATCATGCAGTTGTTGCTGCAAAATTTTCACTAAATCGCAGTTCAAAAAGTAATTTTGAACCGTTATTGTTGAAACATCTGCCACACTGCGCGGAGATCATGCGCACCGGCATAGAAAATGGGTCCGGTGTGAACGGCCCAAGTGACAAAGAATATTCAAAAATAAAAATCCCTTGATATATAGGTCAAAAGAGGGATTAGCTACAATGTAAAACCAGGATAATTGAGGATTTTTAAGAATTAATACCGAAATTTGAGTAAAAACCCTATGCGGTGGCCGGGATAGGTTGTCGGCCTCTTTTTTGCGTGGTTTCGAGAACTACGGACACGTCCCTAACATATAATTTAACAAAATTTTGGGTAATTAACGGCCTTTTTGGCTATGTTTTGATCCGAATGTATAACTGTTGTCGTCGCGGAGGTGATCATAAAAAAATCCGAAAAAAGTGTGAAAATAACAAAGTTGCATTTGTACGGGCCACTGATGCACCATGTCGATGTGACATCGTTCGCCCGTGGTCCCTTGAAATCGAGTGAAATTTTTTCGCTCCGATTTGAAAGTTTCTTTGAAAATCGGGAAGGTGACCCTTGAAAAAGCATTAAAAAGTATAGTCGCGGTATGCGGCAGTTATCTTCTACGTTTAACCCCCAAAAAAGCGCGTAAAACAAAAAATAATCGATAGCTAAAATTGCAATTCGATGTTGTTAATTTTTAGCAGGCCTTCGCCACACTTTACATTACCGCGGGTGATGAATTCTTGTTTCACGTGGTACTCCTAACATTGTGTAATTTTTTCAAGCATAAACTTATAATATTGACGTATACATGGATATTTGTGTAACTTTTGAAGGGCCCAGTACCTTTTTTCCCCATGGTATTTGACTGACAGTTATAGATTCTCGATTTATACATTGCAGATAACTTATACATACATTTTGGAATATAAACCTATCATAAAAAGTATACCTGGGCATTAGTCCCAAATCGGTGGGCCCGGCGCGCTTCCGCCCCATTGAAAAAGGCTGGCGGACGGGGTTTGTGTCGTTCAAAGGCTAATGGTAAGATCCCCCCCATTGTCAGTCGTAAACTCGAAATTTTTTTTTCTTTCTATTTTTGACATCTTCCGAGGACTGCAGCGGGTGAACGCCACGTCGTAGACGACTGACGACCGGCGAGCGTCGGATTATTTTACTGAATTCTTTGCTTTCCCACTACCCTCAGTCGTAAACTAATGAAAATTTTCTATTCACTTGTTGATAACAAGTTGATAAGCCCGGCCCTCCCACTTCGCCCCGGAAATCAGGGATGGCGAGCATCTCTGTAGCATCGTCGACATCGATAATGCAAGTTTAGGTGTTCAATGGGCGTAAACCGATCACTACCTAAAACGGTACACGGGCTCTTGGTCTATCATACTAATTCTATTAATATTAAAAAACATGTACTTACCTATCTAAAATTAAAACACGTTACAATCACAGTAGCACATTCTTGAAATATTACTAATGACTGCATATTTTCAGAAAAATTACGATTAAATTATTCGGTGCATATCGTATAGGCCGATGTTAATTAACAAGACTCATCAATTTTATAAATATAATTTCAAAATCACATTTAATTTATTTGGACAATTTTTTATAAGCTGTTATAATTTTATTTAAAAATTTTGCAAATCACATCTTCAACTTATTTTTTAACAATTATTTCAAATGATAATATATTTGTGGAATTATATTAAATAATTCATTAAATACAATGTTTTTCCAATTGAATTTCTGGTCCACTTTAAATTTTTTTTTAGATTTTGCAAATATAACGCTCTTACGTAACAAAATATTTTTAAATGAAATTTCGCCGATTTGAACATTTGCAGAATATTAATAATTATTTTCACACTTTTTGTCGTTCACACTATTGTAATTGTGCAATTTTGAAAACAAAACATTAAGTATGATTTATAGATTGATTCTTCATGCTTATCACAATATAATTTTTTCATAGTTGGATAAATTAACACTTTGAAATATATTAAAACTCAGTTTTTTAATGTTTAAAAATTAATTACATAAATAATTTTTATCTCCAAGTTTTGCAAATAAATGTAAAAAAAGAAATTTATCAAAATCGATTGTCACTTATAATACAACAAGTGGGTTGAATCTTGCCGGAAATTTTTGTCAGTCAGATCATGAGTAGTCTCTGATCTAATCAGATCTGACTGACAAAAATTACCAAAAGATTCAACCCACATGTTTTATTTGGTAAGACAATCCAAAGAATTTCTATTTAATTCGTTTTTGAATAGTGAGCTTTAATGATTTTGCGTAACAACTGTCATGAAGTGGTCGTCAACATAAATAAGTATGAAAAAAAAAAAACGATGAGAAAAAAAGTAAATTTGAAAATCGTCCAATTTAGTATCTGAATTTAGTGTAAAAAGCAAGTTTTAAAAGTGTGTTAAATAATAAAATGACAAGTAAAAACAGATTTGGTGTTAAAACCATCGCGGAAATTGAAGAATCTGTAGAAGCGTCTACTTCCTCCAACACCAAGCGCTCCCAGAACTCAGTTTGGTTGCAGTTTCAACGGTTTTGCCATGAAAGAAAGTTTAATTTAGAAGAGCCTGCAGACATCAGTCAGCTAAATTTAATATTGAAAGATTATGGACACAATATGAAGAAATTGGACGGAAGCGATTATAAAGAAACCGTTGTGAAGACTATTTGGAATACCACCGCAAAACTGTTAACAGAAAAGTATTTTAAAGAATTTAAAGTTAAAATAGATCCGTTTTCTGGAATCGATTTTAAGGACGCGAGAGCTTCCAGAGACAGTAAAAGAAAAGAACTTCAAGCGCACGCAGAAAAAAGAAAAGTAAGCTCAGTTGCATTGACAGATTTGGAATATGTCAAAATGATTAATTCCTGGGACGAAAATACTCCTTCTGGACTGCAACGCAGATTTTTTCTGGTAGCTGCGAGAGAGCTTGCATGGAGAGGAGGAGAGGGAGATGCTTGTTTAACCCATCATTTTAAGAAAGAATTAGACAACAGTGGAATGCCAACTGGTGGTTTCGAATATAATTCGATATTTAGTAAACGTGTCAGGGAGGAGCTCATCGTCTTGCTGATAGCAAATGGTTGATACCCAATGTCGAGGATCCGTATATCAGTCCAGTGAGGTTAGTTGTTATTAGAATTATATTCATTTGTTATTTAATTTCTTTCTGTTAGACTTTTAGAAAAAATGCTTTCGAAGAGGGGACCTAATATCAAGACTGACAGATTGTTCTTGACAGAAATTTTTTTTTGGAATAAACCTAGTGGGACTGGGTGGTTTAAGAATAGCCCCGTAGGCATTAATGAAATTGCCAAATGGACAAAAGAAAGTGCCCAGAAAGCAGGACTCGATATGAAGCGGATTAAGGTCACAAATCATTCAACAAGGTCTACTGCCGTTACCAAATTGGCAAAGGCCGGCGTATCGGAGCAATAAGAATTGATTAAGATAACTGGCCACAGCAACGCTGCATCGATTCGTCCATATTTGCAGATAGACCATCAACATCACGCAAATATAATTGATAAGCTTAGGAATCAAAGAACAGAAGGACTCAGCAATACTTCTTCAGCTTCTAACACTGCTTCGGCGGTATCCCTAGCTACTTGCACCATCACAGAGGAGTCAATTTCTTCGAATGTTACAAAGGGACAAACTGTGTACAATAACTTGATACTAAATCTTTCCTTACTGCTCTAATGAGAAGTCAGCTCGGAAAAGATTAAGTCCACGCAGAAGGATAAACCATCTACTTTAAATTTGCGTGGGGCCCTGGTGTTAGGTTTTAAACTAGCTCGTTTATTGCGGAAGCGAGAGTCGTGGATCGTGTGAAAGAAACACCCCGGAGAGATCAAGGAAACAGCTTTGCTAACACAACACAATTAAAATTAACAATAAGAAGTTCATTGTCAGAAGGCAAAGATATACGCGATGTCGGATGTAAGAGGTGTTAGCCGACCAAAACAAGCACAGTAGCAACGACATTGCCACCGAAAATCACTCCCAAACATAAACCAAGGGCACATTCGAATGGTTAAATAAAAATCCCACGATAAAGTGGAACCATATCGAATCCCCAATGATAAAACAAAAGACAGCAATCTCGGTGAAATGCCGCACCCTGTATATGGGTCGAACATCGCAGCCTTTCATAAAAAAAAAGAACATAAAAACAAAAATAAACACACAAAAAAATGTTCAACATAGAATTTCAAATATGAAATTCGAACGTACTACGATCATTTTGGAATTCCTCCGTCAATGCATTTTACCATGAGCTATTCGATGTTATAAGTGGAAATAAATACCCTGAACAAGTTAATTAATAAAACACAAATATCAATAATTAATAATTAAAAGTTTATTAAATATCAACCTGAACATTCGATCCATTTCACACTTGCGAGTGCGAACTGGATAAGATAAACTGATATCACCTCGCCGCAGGAATATAAAATTGCAAGGCTATCGCAATCTTGGCGACCACTCTAAGAATAAAAAATGCAAGACAAAAAGGCAAACCAAAATGTTACATATAAAAAATACATAAATTGGTCAAGGGTGAACTCCAACGTCATCGTTCTCCAGGTGTACGGAAGAACATTTGGCCAAATTAATTATCACGTAACTGCGAAGCAATTAACAAAATTATTAGGTGACTTACCATTGTGAAAGGAAATAAATATTTCACAGGAAGTATTGACCATGGGTCCAACAAAAAATGTACGATCCGGGAAAGAATCAACCATCCCTCAAACCACGAATGTAACATCCCCATGACGGGTTTGGAGCGCAAGATCCAAAAACCATTCGTATTGATGGATGGGAACCCTCACAAAATCGCATCATCCCTCTTCAAAATTTTGAACCAAATTTAATGATAAACTACCTCACAGCACTTTCAAACATGACCGGAGCGTTTTAGAGCTCACCAATGAATTCCCCTCATAGCATGCGCGAGTTTTTAATCTCCGTCAAATACGTTCGCTATACAGAGTGCTTCGAAATATGTCGCTAGATGTTAAAAGTTGAATTTATAAATTCAACGTTGTTGCGAAAAGTGAAAATTTTTCGTAACAAACTGTCAAATTTATCATTACCATTAAAATTAAAATGTTTGTATTTTTTGAATAAGTAATACATTTTTTCCATTTCTTTGTTTTTATTAAAATAGCGAGTGAACGCGGTGAGCAACTGAAAAACAGACAAAAAAAATAAGTGAAAGAAAAGGAAGGAACATTTCTTACACTGACAAGAAAAGGAAGCAGCTTTTCTTGTCAGTATAATCAGCAATTGATTGGTTCTGTATTGTAAAATAGAGCATTTTTATTGGTGATTTAATCATGAATTGGAATGTCAGTACAACTTTGCCAAAAAAAATAATAAAACCTTCATAGTTTCAAGAACATGAAAGTTGCGAATATTTGTACAACTGCTATAAAAGGAGCTTTTTCTGAGTATTTTTTAAAATAATTTTGAAAAGACGTAAGTTTGAATAATAAAATTTTTAGCATTAACCTAATTACGACTATATCGTACATTTATTTTCATAAGTTTTCACACCTTAGTTTTCATATTTTTCAGTATGAAAGTCAGAGGTCGGAACTTTAAACTGGTGCTAATATAGAGAAAATTATAAGAGCAGTAATAGAAAACTGCGTGGAGCGATTACGAAAGCAAAGAATTATTACTAGAAACAATAGTACAAAAGTACTATAAAAAGGTACTAATAGAGGACCGACAACAGTTTTTGACTTCAATTTTCATGTTAAATATTACTGCCAGGTTGCCTCTTCGCTCTCCATTATCGTTTGTTCGTTCATGCAGGGTGTGTTTGCCGGCCACTTTACTCATGTATTTTTCTGTTCCTATTTAAGCATTAAAATCTCCCATTAATATTATGTCGTTTCTCTTTGATAACACTCTATATAGCTTTTCCAGTTCTTCGTATATTTCCATCTTTTTTCTTCGGGAACTTCTTCTGTTGGTGCATATTGCTGTGAAATGATAAATATTGATTTTAATTTATATCGCGGGGAATAATAATAACGGCACTTTTTTCTTTCCTCCGACTAGCTCAAAATTGGACTCTATATGGCGTAAACTGGGTTCAGCGGAGTTACGAAACCACACTCCACTATTCCAATTAAATTGAATATCGTGTCAATGAAACAAACAAATCGCGGATACCTGGACCCTACCTGTGCTCTGAACTGCTGTGGAAACTTATTAATAAATTAAATAGAATTTTCTCATCCATAAACTGTTTTTTTTATTCACACACAAAATCTTAAATTGAAACAGAATTATGATTCATGATATTAATAAATTCTTCTTCAGGTGCCTATCCGTTAACGGATGTTGGCGACCTCTCTCCTATGTATGTGTTGTGCATTTGTTGTACTATCACACACATAGGGGACCTACTTGTTTAACGCGGGCTCCGAACCGCGGGAATTGTATACACTTCATCTCCAGAGAGGCTATTCTTGGCATATTACACCTCGGTGGTTTGCCATTGCCTTCCGAGGGGAGACGGTCAGAATAAAGTTTTTACTGAGCCCGGAGTCGAACCGGACATTCAGCTTGAGCAGCAATGCACTTAACCGCTTAAGCTGATTACCGTCTCATTAACAAATTAAGTTTACAAATTATTGTTATTACGTAATCTAAAATAAAACCCCCAAAATCTAACACACTTGTTAAAAATGAAAATTGTCTGCGATCGCTTTTTAATAATTCACGTAAAATCTTTATCAGTCTTACCATACTAATAATAATCACTTTTGCATCGTAGTCGGGAATTGATGTCCATTCGTATGCAGTCATCACCAAGGTTCGCATCCGTATCGTGAATCCAATTGTACGATAATACGATCTTCATTGAAACAACCAACCATAAATACTTGATAAATTGTCTTCCAGATATTACAATATAATCGCAAATAACCATTTAACTTCTCTTGATTTTTGTTAATAATTACTAATCTTCAGGAAACTTATCACTAACAAAACTCATATCTTCAGCGGTACCAAAATTTATACTTTGTTGCAAATTCAAATTAACAAAATACGTACTTATTTATTAATGGACACACGGCGAGAGTTCCCTTAACAAAATTCATACATCCTCTCTTGTTCGTGGACCCCAGGAGAGTTCAATTAACCAAAATAAAGCAATTACGTCCTCACTAGTCTACGGACGCCGTGAGAGTCCTTGTTCCTCGCTCTTGCTAGCCTAATCTTCACTTTTCTCCCTTCCAATTCTCGGGCAAGCGTAATTCGAAACCTCCATACTTTCAAATTCAAAATTTTCCTTCAATACGAATCTTTTCACATATTCCCGGCTTATCCAGGTTCTCACTACTCATTACTATTTAACGCCACTTCACTTGTTTTTATTATTTGAGCCTAACTAATTCACAAATTGTTTTTACTTAATTTGTTACTTATTATATGACCAAATGAGCTACTTCATAATTCTGCCTCTGTTCATAACACATTTTATAAACAGATTATCTGGTGAAGAAAATTCTATTCCAATGGCTCAGTGAATTTAGACAAAACAGTTAAAGTTCGAAAGTACATGTCAGATCCAGGTATAATTGTCAACAAATTTTAATATTTCGATAATAAATCTTAATTTATTAAGATAGAAAGTACATGTCAGATCCAGGTATAATTGTCAACAAATTTTAATATTTCGATAATAAATCTTAATTTTGTAGTGGACGTAATTTCGAATTCAACTGACCAAACTTGAGACATTGCAATATATATTTATAATTGACAGATTTTCCTTTTCGCCTTTCATTCTTATGTACGCCAATCTTTCATTTATTGGGTTAAATTCCATTATATTTATTCCATACTCTTTTCTATCACCAATGCTACTCCATTTCTACCCTGTTCCTTTTCTCCTGAGTACCTACAGCAGTGTAAAATTTTTCGTTTGGATCTCTCCGCTAGCTTTCCATCTTATTTCTTGCAAAGCTGTTTTAATTTCATTGAGTATTTCATTCAATCTTCCAGGTCTCAGCATGGTTCTAGTGTTTCATGTTGCTATTCGTTTAGTTATTGTATTCTTCTGTGTATTTTTTTTGCCAGATTTGTGCTCTCTTCCGTTTCATTCTTCATCTCATTTTCCATTTTCATTGCTTGTGTCGAATTGGGGCAGTCCTGCTTCATTTTTGGTAGTTTTTTTGGTTTTTCTTGCTCATCAGCCCCTTTTAGATATTTCAGGGGTTTCTCCTTTTCGTTCCATTCATACTGTTTACTATTAATCGGCAGTGTCTTGTACCCTATTCTCACTCGGTTTCCTTTCGCAGCCTCTTCCTTCACTCTCTCTCTCTTATCTTGTTCTGCATCCTCATTTCATTTACAGTCATGTTATTGTCCATGTAAATCTTTCCTCCCCTTAATCTATTCTTGCCTTTCACTATCTGTAATTTCTCTTCCCAGGTCTGTGTGTTTGCCACAAATGCCTTGCGTTCTTCATTTTTACGATTGTAAAGGCTTCTTTTATATTAACAACTAAACCTATTTCATCTTTGATAAGGACCCGTATTTTTTCTTTTAAATTCTCATTATTGTTCCATTTGATTCTTTTGATTACTATATTGTCATGTTCTGTTTATCAGAGATGAGGGGTCTGATGTAATTGGGTTTAATTTGTGATAAAATACTCATTACTTGACATTCAATAAAAAGACCATCATGGTAGTTAGATAATTACACCTGATTCTTCTTGGCACTTCCGAGTGATGAACTGCTTGCTTGAAAGATCAATTCAATCTAGAAATATAACAAAAGTAATTTTTTGGAGAAAAAAATGTAAAAAAAAGCAAAAGAAGGATTATTTGTTTTATTTAAAGAAAATTTGGGAAGAAATTGAATTATATTAAATTATTTGTAAAAGAGTAGGAAAGCGATAATGAAAAGTGTTTTTCGTTTAAAAGAATTAGGGCCGGTTTCAGCAACCTTAACCTTAACCTGTGTTAGTTAACACAAATTAAAAATAATCCGTTGTTAAATTTTCAATGGGTTGTAGCAACCTTTTCTAATATGTAATTAGTTAATCTCGGATTATGTGTAGAATAGTTATGGTGGTACTCCTGAAACGACAACCACGCCTACTTCATACTATGCAAGTAGTTCAATTAGTTCGAAAATTATCAACAAGTGAGGTTTATAACCTATATTCTGTGAATACAGTTCATTGAAATATTTTATATTTTACATATATTTTACTGAAATGGCACAGAAAAGAACAAAAAATTATAAGAAGTAGAGAAGGAAGACAATTGCGGCTACTAAATGTAAAATTACGTGATATTAATAAATAAATTGTTAATTTGTTAATAACTGAATTTTTGTCTCAAAAAGTACTCGGGTGCTCATAAAAAAATATTAAACTTTTATTTTATTTTATTGTAAATTTAATAAAGCTTTAAAAATTAATCCGCACGTGTGTGCAGTCGATGGCACCTATCACGCCTGGAATTTGAAAAAAACATTTTAAACAAAATTGTAATAATTTTTTTCTCTGGTTTTCTCTGTATGAGACGGTCAAATTTATATTAATTGCGTATTTACACACTTTTCTATAATAAAAGGAGGTTAGGTTTTTGGTAATTTAACTTTAATCACTGGTCAACTAGTAATTAAATACTTTGGGTATTTAACCTGTGTTAAGCATAAATTAACGTTGCTACAACCCAAACTACAGATTTAATCTATGATTACGCTAATCATTGATTAAATTTAACCTGTGTTAAAAATTATATTGCTAAAACCCAAATCGGACTTAATCTAAGATTAAATATTTAATCTATGATTAAATTCCTAAATTAAAGTTGCTGAAACTGGGCATTAGTGCGCGGGCTTATAGATAATTTTGGTGGGATGAAAAATGGATAAGGAAGCGGGAAGGAAGCGAACGAGCCGTCAGAGAGTAAGGAGGTGATTTTTAAGAAGGTTAAATTTTGGAAATGGTTTAATAATTATTTTTTGTAAAGTTTTGAATTGTCAAATGTTTGTTGATGATTCATGAAGTATAAAAAGCATTAAGAAAATTTATGAAAGTTTCGATTGGTTATTTGAATGATATTTGGAAAATTTTGGTAACCGCTGACAATTTTTTTATGGTTACGTTTTTTGATGGTTATGTTTCGGAGATTAGAAAATTATTGAAGATTTTTTATGGACTTACCTGAACATCTATCCAGCAAGACGTAGAAAATAAATCTATCGTTAATCTTCTCTGGAGTTTTTCATTGTATGGAAATTGGATCCAATCATAATCGCTTCCACGCTGCCTGTTTCACTCCAAATCGATGGGACACGACAGTATAGACTTCGGTAAGCCAAATTTGTGTCGACAAAGTTTAATAAAATCTATCGGTAGACAAATAAGTTCGCGCGTGAATTTAAACACGGGGGGTTTATAAACTTTTCTTATATAATAATTGTAAATTTGATTTGTTCCTATTTATGAAAAGTCAGTCTTTTTTTTTTAATGATAATATTTTATTTAATAAATTACAATATTGTGTCTACAAATAATTACATTTGATTTTGATTTAACTTTATACAGCAGTGAAGTCCAGATTAAGCAGGTGTAAGGTACAATAACTTTATTTTTTCGTTACATTGAGGTTACTAATTTAAGGTAGCTTATATGAGTATTTTGACCACATTGATGAACCCAATTTACGACCCTTAATTTTGAGTTTTCGTGCAAAGCTAGTCGGAGCATATTTGAATTAACTGCCATTATTATTCCCCGCTATATAAGTTAAATTTGAGTATTACAGTAGCAATACATGGCAATATATATTTTTTCTTGCTCTTTCCTGGTTCACAATTGCGTTTTCTAAGTGCTCCATTCTTACAAACAGCTCCTGCCTCTCCCTATTCCACCCCTCCTACTTAACTCTTAGAACCTCCTGTATTCCTCTCATCTCGTCATTTAGTCTTCTCATCTCATCTCTGGTCTCATTAAAACCGTCTCTCATCTCTCCTCTCATTTCTCCAATGGCTCTTAAGATCCCCTCCATTACAGGTTGTTTGAATTCTTTAGACTTCTCACCTGGTGCATCTCTCGTAGGTGATCTTGTCGTTTTTTACTTTTCTGGAATATTCCCGCCAATTCTTCGCTGGTTTCTCGCCCAAGTGAATATCTTCCGCGTTTTTACTGTCTATTATGTTCAATTCACTGTTTGTGCGTTCTATTTTCACTTCTTCTTTATTTTCTTTGGTTGTTCCAGTATTTTTAATTTGCAACGTCGTTTCTTTTTTATTAACGTAGAATGTTTCCGCGTAAGACAACCTTGATCCGGTTCTACACCTCGGAGATCTCGATCCTCTATTCTTAAGTGTATGTTGGGTTGCTTTACTATTGATTACAATTCTCTTAAAATTATCGCACTATGAAACGTCACTTTTCTATTCTTATCTATAAACTTTCTAAGCTCTGTTTGCACCTTATTCCTGTGTTTCAGGACACAACAACGTCCGTGCACTTTTCTCAAATCTCTATCTATCCACCTCTAATCTCCCATTCCCTTCTTATTTCCTCAGAACTGATAAACACTTCGTTATCAAATTTCACCTCTCACTCGTTCAATATCGCCAATCATTTTGTGATTACCACCGATTTAATAATTGCCGTTTTGTTTTCTAATCGCGTTATTCCTGGTTATTTCCGAATGGGTCTACTTCGGACGGGTCTACCCCGTTTTCGCCCCGTATTGCTGTCGTTTTTATTTCCAGAAGCCGGCACATTAATTCAGGTGGTGTTGCATTGAACAGTTGGTCCAAGCGTGCAGGGAGGTAGGTAAGCGCCAACCATGGTAGTGTAACAAAACGGGATTTTAATTCATAAAAATTAATTTTCTTCGTTCTTTGTTCAGGTGAACTGTTAAATTTCAGACAACAGTGGAGTAGCGCCAATTTGACCGGATATTTCAATACAGTCTACTTGATTGCATTGATGAAGCAATCAAGATTTGATTGCATTGAAGCAATCAGTAGACATTGCTTTACGTTTAAAAAGCGATAGGGATGTATCTGTCTATAGGTGAAATTGGCAGTGGTGCAAATTCTCACGCTATGGAAGGTCAAACCCTCGGGATTTCTGGAAGGAGTACGATAGTTTTGCGAGAGATATAAATATGGTTGAATTAATGAGTCTGCAGGGAGAAGTCGGGGTGCGCCCGTCGAGCTGCGGCCGGGGGCCATAGGTTTTTCGGGATTAATGTTAATATGTTGAATTGAGTATTGTAATTTCTCTTGTACGTGACATTTTTATGAGTTTGGTAAATGTGAATTTGTATTGGGAAATAGTTAAGGGAGTGTCTTTGTTGAGTTTATTTTGCTTGTGTTTCAAAGGTCAAATAGTTTTGTTTATTGACGTGGTAAGTACCATGTTTGACTTTTTTTGGATTGTATAAATATGTGTTTAAAAGGGCCACCCTAAATTGTAAGAGATATTTAAAGTGTACATGTGTTTTTAAATTTATCCATTATTAATAAATATTGTTTTTGGAAATTCAGTGTTTTCGTTTTTCCTGTTGAGGAAAAGAACGTTTTTTTGTGTCGAGCTTAGTGTCGTTTTGCCTGCATCGAAGTTTCAACTTGAACATTTAGCCGGGGAACGTAACGCCAGAACGGGGAGTGTCTGGGGCTCATTACCAGAAAGTCGCGTACCAAATTGATAGTGTGTTTTTTTTGAGAACAGAATTCTACAGTGGGCATAATCGGTTGAACGGTAGTGGCAGCATAATCAATAAATATTCTCAGTAGATCAATAAGTGTTCAAGTAGGATTTTGTTCGATCAGCAAATTTGCTTATTTTTTAAATAACTCCAGCCGTTCCTAGGAAAAGTAGTTCCGAAGGACGGTCGGCGGTTACAGTAGGCGGACACCTCTGCCTATTCTTCCCTGTACAATTCAAACTCCTGAATCCTATGTGTTGGTTGGTCGAGCACTCTGGACACAGTCCGTTCCGTTTTTCATTTTTTGCTTGTTTTTAACATGTCGCTATGACAGGATTTGTAACAGGTCCATGTTAAGTAGATGAATTCCTGCCAAAACATCGGCGGCTAGGGCCAACACAGTCCTATAGCAGTTTGCCACCAAGCGGTAACAAAATCCAAAGCATGATATCAGTCTTGCCTTCGTGTGTTTATCCTTGACTCGCTTCCGTAAGTCGCGATGGGGACGATTGCCCCCTGGTAGATCTTTCGTATACCTTGCCCAGGTTCCACCCACTTTTTGCCATTCAATGCAGGGCATCTACTAATGCTGTGGCTTTGCCACATATGTACGTAGTTAACATGGGGCTGCATCGATGGGTCTTGGGCTAATAGAATGCCCAGAATATTTATTCTCATTCACGACCTTTACTTTCCTGCCATTCAAGGTGATATTCAGGTCGTAATAATGGGTACAGGCACATGATCTTGGTCTTCGTTTCGAAAAGATTCAATTTCATGTGCCTCCAGACCACTCGTCCAATTTATTTATACAATTTTTGAGTTTCCTCGGGAAGTCGCTCATAAATTACTCCGTGACGACGGTCGCTATGTCGTCTACTTAAGCGAACTGTCACGTACCGTCTTCTTTAGGTTGCTTAAAATAGTGATCCAAAAGTGAGTTCCACAGGATTGGTCTCAAAACGGACCCCTATGGACATCCCTTTGTGGATATCTTGCCAACCGTGATGACACCAGAGGTAAGGGAAACAGGTAGCTTCTCAGGTTAATTTTAATCGTATGGGATTAAAAGGAAAAACAAGGACGAACCTAATATTTTAAAATTTGAAGTACAACAAGCATTAAAAATAGCAAAAAGCAGATAAAAATAGAAACAGATAAAAATCAGAGATACCTGATGATTGGTTGGAATCTACATTCATTGCAATACCTAAAAGAAAACACCCGAAGCATTGTAATGATTACCACCCCCATTAGTCGCATATCGAACATCCTTAAAGTTTTTCTTAATTTCTTAATCCACGTAAAAATAAGAACTAAATGTGAAGAGGACTTAAAAACTCTTTTGGCACGCGAGGGACTTGGTTCAGACTCTTAAAAGAATGTCGCGATCAAAGCAGAGACATACATATTTACTTGTTTGATAGATTATCAGAAGGCGTTTGAGAGGATCAGCATAATAGACTAATAAGGAAACTGAAAGAAGTCGAGATAGATGGCAAGGAGATATGGAGACTAATATGGAATCTATCACTATCACTATTAGCCTGTTTCGTTTCACTGTTGGATATAGGCCTTCCCCATCATGCTCCCCATCTCTCTCTATCTTCTGCCACATTCAACCATCCAATACCTGCCGTCTTTTTAGTTCGTCCCTCCATCGTGTTTTCGGGCGTCCGGTGCTCCTTCTTCCATATCAAGGTCTCCATTGTACACCTCTCATATCTCATTCTGGACATGTGTCCAGCCCAATTCTACTTCAGCTGGTATGCCCTTTCCACTATATCCTTTAGCTCTGTGTGTTGTCTGATTCAGTCATTTCTCTTGTGATCTCTTAGATTGTCTTTCGATTGTTCTTTGTGTAACTTTAAGTTTCCTCGCATTGGACATTGTTAAGCTCCAAGTTTCTGAGCCGTCTGTTACGACAAGAAGGATGCATTGATCGTATACGCGTCGTCTAAGCGGCATTGGTGTAGTACTTCAAAATATATTTTAATCCTCCAAAAGTTTTCCATCCCAGCTTCCATCTTCTAGTTATTTCAGGTGTCAGGTTAATCTTTATCAGTTATTATAACATTGGCCTAAATACAGAAACTCCTGCACTACCCCCAAAGCGTTGCCATCCAGCATAATGCGGATTTCGTCGTGGTTTGTAGATCGTCCAGCATTATCTGGAGTTCCACTTCACTTCCACTTATTAGCACGATGTTATCTGCGAATTTAAGGTGGTTAAGGTATTTCCCGTCTATACATACTCCTTAATCTTGCCAAACTAGATCTTTGAAAACGTCACTCCATCACTGTTATGAATAGCTTTGTCGAAATATGTACTGGGAACAAACGACGAAAGTTAAATTACTGTCGATAACGATATCAATATACAAAGAGGAGTTTCGCAACGATTTATTCTTTCGCCTATGTTTTTTAATCTGTATTCAGATCGGGTATTCAAGAAGCCATAGAAAATATGCTCGAACTAAGGGTAAAAATAAACGGAAAACCTATTACGACAATCAGATATGCAGACGACACCGTTATCCTTGCAAACACCCTGAATGAACTCCAACTTCTTGTCAGTACAATAAGTGGAACTTGAAAAAGACTAGGGCTAAATATAAATCAACAAAACTAAGTTCTAGATAATTTGCCGTCAAACTTATAACCATTCTCACTATATCTAAACGGATAACAAATTGAGCGTGTGTTTAAATTCAAGTACCTTGGAAGTGTAATAATTGAAGATCTAAACCTTGATAACGAAGAAGTTAAATGCCGAATTGAAATAGCCTGCAACACATTTAACAAAACAAAATCGTTCTTGTGTAACGACAACTTGAATTTAAAACTTCTCCAGAGGATGAATCGGTGTACCACTGTACGAAATGGAAACGTGGATATTGAAGGTCAGAACAATGAATAGGCTCGAGGCGTTTGAGGTGTAGATGTACAGACGGATGCTGTGTATTTATGGGTGGAACATAAATAACCAACGAAAAGATCCTCCGAATGTCGCAGTCGGATAGAGAAAAATCGAAAGGAAACGAGGAATTGAACGAAAACAACAATTCTGATTGAGGAACACCAGAGAATGGACTGGTATGCGTTCTGTGGAATAACTATTTAAATAAAAGCTCGATAACAATAATAATTAAACTCAATAATAATAATTGAGGTTAGTGTTGTATAGTTTTGGAGCAATGCGCATGATTATTCAAAAGTTGAACGAAAGTGTGACACGCGCTATTTTGTTTGAAGCAAAGCTTGACAGAAGTTTGACGAAAATGTGATAATGTAATATATGGCTTAATTTTTTTCGTCATACATTTGGCAACAAAGTTGAAGTGTGATAGTGTCATACAGGCCTTAGAAAATTCCGTTATAGTAACTGCAATAATGGTGCTAATTTTACTGGACTAACTGCTGAAAGTTTACATGCAAAAATAATTTTGATTCATAATTCACAACGTTATCCTTCTCAAGCAAGCCGCATTTGATATTCCACTTTAAATAATAAATTTAAATAACCAATTCTCGGTGCTAAATTTAGATAGGTGTGACATCAAATTCTTTTCAAATTATTGCAACTATATAATTAGAATTTAGTTGATCTTTCAACGTCCCGTCTAAACGTGAATTAATAAAATTCACTAAAACACAACCATTGTAAATGTCAAACAAATCCTCCAAGCCTCGTCTATAACCTGCACTAATCAAATTACATTATTTATAATTTAACGTGTAAATTTTTTATGTCGTCCCTGACCTAAGATGATAAAAATTTTGATTTCACCTCGTATGATTTAACTGACCTAGACCAAAATTGGAAAAGAGAAAAATTGTGATTTATACATTTAACAAGTGGGCACAAATCGGAACCACACGTACGATATATTCGATGTCAATATCGGCTAGCGTAAAAAAAGTTAGAATCAGCTGGGAAATCACGAAAGAAAAATAATACGCAATATGAAAATTTTATTCGTAAGCTCAAATATTTTTATTTCGGTTAATTTACTTAATTGGCGGGATATCCATCTCGAATTTTGACTTTTCCACTCATAACAAAAAGAATTAGAGAGGAAATCAAATAATTGAAACCTTTACATTGCGTATCTTTTAAAAAACGACCCAAATCAATCCAAGAAATTGTTACGCTTTACGATCTACGTTTGCTAATTTCCACTTTCAACTGGCGAATTTCCTGTGGGGTTTTTGTTTAATTCAATTTTATCTTTTTACGTTCCCGGTAGTGTGGTGTGGTTTAAAAAGTTGGGTTAGGTCGGAACGTTCTGTCTAAAATGATGAAAGATGTTAAATATTACGTAGGTAACAGCTTAAAGTAAATTTGCAACTTTTACTTATACCTAAGGTTTTTGTTGAAAGCTTAGAACTTTTTACAACTGACGTTGACAACAAAAATATCAAAATGTTTATTTTGGTTACTAAGTTGCAAATCAGACTAAAACTTTGGGTTTTTAAACTTAGTTTTTTGTTTTAAAGTACTTTGTTCGTAGAGTATGGGTTTCACGAATACTTTTACCTTGTTTCGACGTTTCTAACTTCTCGACATCGAAACCTGCGCGTTGTAGATCGATTTAAAAATTTATATAAAATATATGTACGTAGTTAACTACTTGATACATTTTAAGAAGCACTGCTTGAACCCTTACACTAATTTGCAGTTGTAGCATATTGTAACGGTTTAAAATTTGCCGCCGGGTTCTTTGGGTTTTGGAACCAGTGACCGTTGGTACGAGGGAGGAAAAATGCGCAGGAGTCGGTTCGCGGGACTTGACTTGATACGTTGAATCTGGTGCGAGGTAGGTGTGTGCTGTGCGAAATTTTGTTGAAGCCGGATTTTCGAGAAGAATTGGTTAGTGGTTACCATCCAGTGGCAAACTGGGATTATCTTCTCGAATCCGTAGGTCGAGAAACTCAATTTTTTTGGAGTTACTTTATCGGAGTTCTCTTCCGCCTTTATGGGATTAGAAGCTGGACAGATTTTGCATAGGCCGCAAATCAGCGTAGTTGAGGTATCGTATCATTTTTAGTTGGTTATTTATGATAATAATTATTAATTATTTAGTTGATTTACTTATCACAACGTGTAAATTTTGTATAAATATTCCGTCGTTTTTGGGTGATAATCAACATATGGTTGATAACATTTTTGTGTGGTCCGCCATTATTTTGTTAGTTCTTTGCGGGACTGCGCGTAAGATATTTGCGCTTTATATTTGAGCAATTATTATTTTCATTTACAAAATTTCTTCGTTGTTCAAAATTTTCCGTATGCCCTGAACTCATTGCTGGTTTTTTTTTGTTTAATTAATTATCTTCCAAGCTAGCCGGCAAGATTACAAAGATAGCTCGTGATTTCTCGATTTCCCCTTTAAACGAGTTGTCTAATCTTTCATAACGACGTCTTCCTTTTTAACCGAAATCGAGTGGCGCTTATTCCATCTTTATTTTTCTTCGTCGTTTTAATTAACATCTTTGGTTAGAAATTAATGTAACATCAATTATTAACGTCACATTTGGGAAAAATTCTTGAGGAATTTTAACCGTTTCATCTTGGCGACCAACGTGGTTTGGTGTGATCGCTGGTTGAGTTGCGTTGCGGAAATTGTGGGTTCGAATTGCGGACTTCGCGAAATTGCAGCAACATTTATCGTAATTTAGTTGGTTAGCGTTACATCTTGGCGCCCAACGTAAATATTTTTTGAACAACGTCGATTATATTTTGAAGTGTTTTTTATTTCTGATTTTCTTAGTTTATTTAAATTCGTAACATTTTATGTGTAAAATTTAACATTTATTTTATTTTTATTTGGATTACAATTTGTAATCGTTTTATGCTTTTTTGTGTACAGATAAATTTATATATCGCCGTGGCTCTGTGAGTTCGACCGATATTACCTTATATTACTATACAAATTTTCTGGGTTCGCAACAATTTTTTTATCTTATTATTAATATTTGGTGATATTTACTTATTTTTTGTTCTCTAGGTTTAAATTTTTTTTGTGTATTAAGTAAATACAACCTTATTTGTTGCATTTTTATTACCTAAAATAAATTATTAACTGTGTTTTATTTTTTTTCGCAATTTGTTTTAGGAAAATTATATTTTTTTTGGCTAATTAGTTAATTTTGGCTTAGCTAATTAGTGGTTATAATATTCGTGTACCTGTTTTTTAATACTATGGTGTTTTTGGTAAAATTTTAGTAATTTTATTGGTTTAAAAAAGTTTTATTTTATATGAGCTTGTGTACTCTAGTGGTTATATCACGGGCTCCGCCACAGTTACTTTACGTTCGAATCTTGTATTCGTATTATTTTTTTGTTTATGAATTGTTTTGGGATTATTTTACGAGTTTTTTTGGATATGTTATAAAAATTTTTTATTAGCATTCAAAAATTTTCTACTACGCTGGTAAAATATTAAAAAGGTAAAACTTTAATACCTATTAATTTGGTTCTCGAGTCGTAGAAAAAAAATATTTTTGTTGAAAACTGCTCATTACTTTCTTAAGTAGTTTTCTGTTTTTGGTTTTTCTACCCTGTACCATTTTTTTTGGAGGGGGAAGGGAAATTTCAAGTTGAAATTTTTTTGAAAATTTTCTTATTGTTTTTTTTTTCGAATCTCATCCATCATGAAAGTGGATAGATTATTAGGAGATGAACTCTCCTATGAATTAGAAGTGAGAGGGATTGAGGCGGAAAGCCTCACAGTGAGCAAAAAGCGTTCTTTGTTAAGAGATGCCATTCGAAAGAATGCGCAAATTATTCGTTTTGTGGGTGATGTAAACACCGAATTAGGTATTTCGTCTACCAAATTATCTGAATTGGCTAAGGAAATTCAAGCGCTCGATCGATCAAACATCAAAAATGACGAAGAACGAATAAGAGCACGTCTCTTGCACGTCCAGCGTCGCTTGGTGAATATTTTCTCCCCAGATTTTCAGTCCGAGGTAAATCGTCTTTCTACAATAGTAGACGAATTATTAATGAACCTCACTCTAGCATGTAGGGCTGAAAATATTTCGGACGATCAGGAAGTCGATTTAATATCACTTTCTGATTCGATCCTGGATGAACCTATTCCCTCCGAGATGGACGTCATGAGTCCACCTCTTGATTTTTCGGTCCCCAGAGCACATTTTACACCACCTTTGCCCAGGGTGACAAATTCTCGGCTGATTGATCTTGAATTAAACACGAATTTACCTAACGGTTCTCGTGCTGCCTCAGTTATTCAAACCCAACCTGTTCCAGACGAACAATTACATCAAAATGTAGAATCGATTATAAGGCGTTTGAGCTCAGTTGATATGAGTACCGTACATAATTCTACCGCACGGCGAGTCTCTTTCAATGACCGTCAGGAAAATCGTGATACTAGTTTTAGTTCTCCTAAAGAGGCTAAACAATTTACCGACCCAACACCACAAAATTTTGGGAAAATTCCACCTATTTGTCTTTGGAACGTCCAGTTCGACGGAACTAGTAGTGTGACTACATTTTTAGAAAATATTGAAGAGCTTCGTGAGTCACGGGGTGTTTCTAAAGCCCAGCTCTTTCAATCTGCTATCGAACTATTTAAAGGGGATGCTCGAACTTGGTTTCGACCCCGCAAACATTTATTTAAAGATTGGGATGACCTAGTTTTTCAACTAAGGAAATCATTTTTACCGCCTGGCTACGAGTCGCGTCTCGAGTCAGAGATTAAAAAAAGAACACAAGGCTCCGACGAGAAATTAGTGTTGTATATTTCTGTCATGGAGAACTTGTACCGTAAACTGTCGAATATTCCATCTGAAAATATCAGAGTCGACACGATTAGGGGAAATTTGCTCCCACACATCCAACGAGGTATGTCATGTCTAACCATCAACACGATTGAACAACTGATCGATTGTGGTCGAATGGTAGAGGAAAGCGAATACCGCGCACGATTCTATTGCCCACCTTCAGGGGTAAAAGGTTTCACAGTGGAACCTGAGTCTGTTTATAAAAGATACTCCAGTAACCAATCTGGCCGAGTAAACGTTATTTCAGACCAGGCCACCCACGGTACTTCGACTATTAACACTCCTTCCTCGATAGATAGTAAGTGTTGGAATTGCGGGCGACCAGGCCATCAACGGTCGTCCTGCAGGCAACAAAAGCGAGTTTTGTGTTTCCGCTGTGGTAGAGTAGGATTTACCGTTGCTTCATGTCCTACGTGTTCGGAAAACCGAAACGCGAGCCACTAACTGGTCGGTTAGTGTCTCGTTCCTTTAATCCGACCAAACAAAAGATCCTGTTAGATTATATCCTCTCACATGGCGACAACGATGACAGAAGACCACACTTAAAGGTCACAGTTTTTGGTCGAGTTATGTTAGGACTCCTGGACTCGGGTAGTTCACTTACTGTGGTCGGTCAGTCTGGCCTGGCTACATTTTTAGGTTTAGGTTTAAAGTTGGATACTTCCAAAAATTTATCGTGTGTAGTAGCTAATGGTCAGGACTGTCGGACCATTGGGATGTTGAAGGTCCCTATGTGTTTGATGGGACGAGTCAGGGTCATTGATGTTTATGTGTTAGAGAATCTGTCATCGAAGCTCATATTAGGTATGGACTTCTGGAGAGAGATGGATGTAGTCCCGGATTTACATCGAGATGTTTGGCATTTTGGCGATTCTATTGCTCTATCTTCCGTTTCGGCTTTAGGAGAATTATCAACTCTCTCTTCTGAGCAAACTTCTCTGCTAAATAAGTTGCTCGAGGAGAAATTTTCTGAAATGGGTACCGGTCTCGGTTGCACTACTGTAGCCGAGCATAAAATTAACATCAAACCCGATGTCAAACCAATTAAGAGACGGTACTATCCAGTCCCGCCTTTTAAGCAAAAGATCCTTGACGACGAGGTTCAGAAAATGCTGGAGATGGACGTCATAGAACCGTCAAAAAGTTCTTGGTCATTTCCAGTTATCTTGGTGCCAAAGTCAGGTGGCAAAGAGTACCGCTTTTGTGTTGATTATCGAGCACTGAATGCCGTAACGGAGAAAGACGCATACCCACTTCCCTATATCTCTGCCATCCTAGATAGGTTAAGAGGAGCCAAATACATAAGCAGCCTCGATATTAAGAGCGCCTACTGGCAAATCTCTGTGAGCCCATCTTCACGAGAGTACACTGCTTTCACCGTGCCAGGTAGAGGTTTGTACCAGTTTAAAAAGATGCCATTTGGTCTAACGAACGCACCTGCCAGCTGGCAGCGGCTAATTGATACGGTGTTAGGAGTCGACCTCGAACCCTTCGTCCATGTGTACTTGGACGATATTATTGTTATTTCCCCCGACTTTGCCTCCCACCTAGATATTTTGCGAAAAGTTTTTGATAGGCTTACTGCCGCTGGCTTAACTTTAAGTCAGGAAAAATGTAAATTTTGTCGTCCGTCGTTAAAATATCTAGGGTATGTAGTCGATTCGAACGGTCTACGGACTGATGTGGAAAAAGTCGAGGCGATTATGAATGTCCCGTCTCCCGCTAACCCTACCGAGATTAGGAGGTTCCTGGGCATGGCCAGTTGGTATCGGCGGTTCGTGCCGAATTTTTCAACCATCATTGCGCCCATGACCCGGTTGATTCAAAAGAGAGTGCCTTTCAAGTGGGATAATTGTTGTGAGCAGGCCTTTAACCATCTTAAGAGCTGCCTCGTTACGGCCCCAATATTGACCTGTCCCGATTTCGCTCAGCCTTTCACCCTGCAGTGCGACGCCTCAGCCTACGGCCTCGGCGCAGTACTCACACAGAGTTTCGACGGTGTAGAGAAGGTGCTTTGCTTCCTCTCTAGATCGCTAACTAAACCAGAGCAGAAATATTCCACCACAGAGCGAGAATGCTTGAGCGTTATCTGGGCAATTGAAAAGTTGCGCCATTATCTTGAGGGTACCCACTTTACGGTCATCACCGACCATGCCTCCCTAATCTGGCTGAATAGTTTGAAGGACCCAACTGGTAAGTTGGCTAGGTGGGCGTTGCGTCTCCAACCTTTCGATTATACCATCGTCCATCGAAAGGGGAAAGACCACGTCGTGCCTGATTTTTTGTCGCGTTCCGTGCCGGTGGCACCTATTCAAGTGGCCCCTCCGGTCGACGATTTTAGTGGCACAGAGGATGCCTGGTATTTGAGAATGCGACAACGGGTTGAGGAACACCCGAACAGGTACCCCCAGTGGAGATTGGAGGACAATCGCCTTTTCAAGTATGTCAAGGTCCGTATCCCTGAGTTGAGTCAGGAGGCGGAAAACTGGAAAGTGGTTGTCCCCAAGGAAGGTCGTCGGGTTTTTCTACGTCAGTGCCATGATGAGCCTACCGCAGGTCATGCGGGTATATACAAAACCTACTGGAGGTTGCATCATAGGTACTACTGGCCAAAGATGAAGAACGATGTGGCCAGGTACGTCAGATCTTGTCGAGTTTGTGCGGAGCAGAAGCCCGAACAGAAAGCCCCTGCCGGGTTAATGGGTTCTAGCCCCGAGGTCACACGCCCTTGGCAAGCCATCTCGTTGGATTTCGTTGGTCCCTTACCTCGTTCCTCGTCTGGTTACACCCACATCTTGGTAGTGACCGACTATTTTAGCAAATATGTCCTACTATTTGCAGTTCGTACCGCTACCGCACGGTCACTAGCCAAGAATGTGGAAGAGGGTGTCTTTTTAGTGTACGGCGTACCGGAGACTATCATCTGCGATAACGGCGTGCAAATGCGCAGTAACGAGTTTCGTCAGCTTTGCGAGCGGTATCATGCTAAGATACAGTACACAGCTTTGTACTACCCTAGAGCCGACCCCACGGAAAGGGTGAACAAGGTGGTGAAAACCATGCTGTCCTCTTACGTGAAGGACAACCACCGCCGTTGGGATACGTACTTAGCTGCGATAGCGTGCGCCATCCGTACGTCGAGACACGAAACCATCGATTTTAGCCCCTATTTTGTAAACTTCGGACGAGAGTATGTCAGTTCGGGTGACCACCATCTACACCCCGAACAACAACATCATGAGGATGAAGTTCATAAGCGTTCTGCCGGTTTTCGGAAAATGTTCGAAAAGATCCGAGATAGGTTGCGCGTGGCACACGACCGAAACAAACGCGTCTACGACCTACGCCGTAGACCTGCGCAGTTTGTTGTTGGTCAATTGGTTTGGCGGAGGAATAAAGTTCACTCCGATGCCTCTAAGTTCTTTTCGGCCAAACTAGCACCTACTTTTGTTGGGCCTTACAGGGTCAAAAAGAAAACCGGTAGTGTCACTTATGAACTCGAGGACGACCACGGCAATTCAACCGGCATCTGGCACGTGCAAGATTTGAAACCCCAGATAGACGACGAGTATATATAGTTTTGTTTTTATCGTTTGTATATATCTTTCTTTGTATATAATTTTCTGTTTTGTCGTTCCAAGTTATCTTTTGTTTTGTTTACCTATCGTGTCGAAGGTCCGAACATCTGGACAGCTTTACATCTTCACCATCGGTAAAGTTCCTAGTCTATTTCCCCGTATCGTTGGTTTTCTCGTTTTATAGAAACTTTACCTCTTTCCAAGTAAAGGGGGAGTGTAACGGTTTAAAATTTGCCGCCGGGTTCTTTGGGTTTTGGAACCAGTGACCGTTGGTACGAGGGAGGAAAAATGCGCAGGAGTCGGTTCGCGGGACTTGACTTGATACGTTGAATCTGGTGCGAGGTAGGTGTGTGCTGTGCGAAATTTTGTTGAAGCCGGATTTTCGAGAAGAATTGGTTAGTGGTTACCATCCAGTGGCAAACTGGGATTATCTTCTCGAATCCGTAGGTCGAGAAACTCAATTTTTTTGGAGTTACTTTATCGGAGTTCTCTTCCGCCTTTATGGGATTAGAAGCTGGACAGATTTTGCATAGGCCGCAAATCAGCGTAGTTGAGGTATCGTATCATTTTTAGTTGGTTATTTATGATAATAATTATTAATTATTTAGTTGATTTACTTATCACAACGTGTAAATTTTGTATAAATATTCCGTCGTTTTTGGGTGATAATCAACATATGGTTGATAACATTTTTGTGTGGTCCGCCATTATTTTGTTAGTTCTTTGCGGGACTGCGCGTAAGATATTTGCGCTTTATATTTGAGCAATTATTATTTTCATTTACAAAATTTCTTCGTTGTTCAAAATTTTCCGTATGCCCTGAACTCATTGCTGGTTTTTTTTTGTTTAATTAATTATCTTCCAAGCTAGCCGGCAAGATTACAAAGATAGCTCGTGATTTCTCGATTTCCCCTTTAAACGAGTTGTCTAATCTTTCATAACGACGTCTTCCTTTTTAACCGAAATCGAGTGGCGCTTATTCCATCTTTATTTTTCTTCGTCGTTTTAATTAACATCTTTGGTTAGAAATTAATGTAACATCAATTATTAACGTCACATTTGGGAAAAATTCTTGAGGAATTTTAACCGTTACAATATAAACGAATCAGTATATTTCATGTTTGCGCTATAATATGCTGCACGTACAGCAATAAGGACGTAAATTATGTGCGCTTCTGACATCAACAGAAATGCATCGCTTTTTAGTTAGCCAAACTGCAGCAAGTGCTTGCAATAACTTCATACCGAAGGAAGAAATTGGAAGCCAATGTACAACAATTAAGCAGCTTGTAATCTAAAATGGAAATTATCAAGGATAATATCGGTGATAAACTTAAACTATTAGTAAGTTTTGTGTTTGACGTTAAATGAAAATAGATAATTACAATAATGTCTTATAACTCGAGAATCAGTTGTCAAAAACTAAGGTAATTAAACTGACTGGATGATACATAACTAATGCCATGATATATTAGATTGTAATAAATGACTGAAAGAGACAAGTAATTTGTATCTCAATTTATTTGCCTTTATAGAACACCTTTAAAATATGAAGTTCGGCTGTTCATCTTCTTATAACATTGTAGTGTCTTATCCACTGTAGACGTTGATAATCATCATAACCCTTCTCACTTTGTTGATTGTCACCCGAAATAATAGGTACGTAGATGTCGTACCGGTCCATTGTCGTATGTTAGGCAGCCAAGGGCTTTTGGACGCCTCCAACTTTCATGGGACGAATTTTTCCCCTACCACTCAGTCAAAACTTTCCATAATTTGGAAAAGGCGTGGTATATCCGAGTGTTATTGGTGTTATCAAAGAGCACCCAAAGGGAACCGCGATCAGTCCCACGTGAGAGACCCGTAGTGTGCGGAACTTTGCGAATGGGACTGGTAAGAACGGGCACAGAGAGACAATCTGGACTTTCCGGGGAAATCAAGAAAAAAACTAATTGGCCCTTAGTGTATTGGACCCAGAAGGACAGGCGTGGACAAGGACCGTGAACCTGTCCCAACTGTAGACAACGAGAGTGTTGCGAGACGTGGCTCAGGGGTTGTTCAATATCTGATCAGAATATCGCGAACAGGACCAATAAAATGTCCCAAACTTTTTTCTTAACCATAGATAAAATAAGCGATGAGCTGCAAAGAGTCAATGGAAATACACCATGGGAGTTGACTAGCTCCATCGACATTACTCAGGTCTTGGAAAAACAGTTGCTAGACAGCCTTAAGTATTTCGTCCGCTGGCATCAGCCAATCTTCTTCCGCCCTTTCGGGACTTTTCTCTTCTTTAACACCGTTATCGCGTCCCTTGCCGCTCAAGCTCTTCATGATACTTGGTACTCATCAATACGGTAACCCCGCTCTTTATCTCCTCCCATCTCTCCTCGCTGAACAACATCTCGTTTACCATTGTTTCCGGAGTTACATATTGGATGTTATATGTTCTCCTCACCACGTCCCATCTTGGGCACATGAAGATTGTGTGGTTAGCGTCGTCCACCTCTTTCTCGCAGTACGTGCACTTGGATGACTCTGCTCTTCGGAACCTGTGGAGGTACTTATTGTAGCATCCATGGCCCGTCAGGGCTTGGGTGAGCTCATGGTTTATCTCACCGTGTCCACGTTCTACCCACGGCTGTATCGTTGAGATAAGTTTCCTGGTCCATGCTCCCTTATTGGTTGCATTGGACCACCTCCCTTGCCACTCTTCGAGTAGGACATCTCTGGTAGTTCTTTTCTGCGCGGGCGTCTTATCATTGTTCTCATAGTTTGTCGCTCTCTCCGCAGCCATCAGGTCTATTGGAGGCATCGCCGCTACCACCGCTACCGCAACGTTGGATGTTGTGCGGTATGCCGACGTAATTCTAATATTCATCTGCCTCTGAACTCTTTCGTAATGCCGGTGATACGCCGCCACCTTCATGGCCTCGGCCCATACTGGTGCCCCATACAACATGATGGAGTTTGTCACCGACGCCAGGACTCTTCGTTTTGTATACGTTGGCCCCTCGATGTTTGACATCAGTCTTATGAGGGCCGTCGCCAGTTTGGCGGATTTTTTGGCCGTTTCCATGAGGTGCACATCGAAGCATATGTGTTTATCTATTAGAACCCCTAGCACTTTGGTGGTCTTGCCAGGCATAATCTGGCAACCATCCAACTCTACCGCAATATCTCCACACTTCCGTTTCCCTATCAATAAGACCGCCTCGGTCTTCTCGGGCACCAGTGTCAGGCCCCTACTCGATATCCACTCTCTGATTCTTCGCAGGGCCTCGTTTGTTATCTCCACCAGGGCATGCTCATTCTTCGCGGCCACAACGAGGGATAAATTGTCGGCAAATCCCACTAGCGTTGCCCCCTCAGGTATTTATATTTGCAGGACTCCGTCATACATTATATTCCACAGGGTCGGCCCCAGCACTGACCCCTGTGGGACCCCGCTGTTCACTTGTGTTTCTTCCACAAGCATTTCTTCCTCGATTATTATAGCTCTGTCGCTTAAGTAGCTCTTCAGGACGTTCAGTAGGTATTGCTATGATTCAAAATGATTAATAAAGGCTCCCGATACAAAAATGAATATTAAATTCAAAATAAGCATAAAATTCTAAATCGGTAGGCACTTTAAAAATTTTGCTCTACGAGAAAAATTTATTTTCTAAAATTTCAGTTTCACATCCAAATTTGAGTCTCTCAGGATAAGATTAAGATGTTAAATATTGCTAAGAGTAAATACATTGATGATTGTCACATCAAAAATAATGAAAAAGATTGAATTAGCTCAAAATTGAAAAAAAAACATTTTATGTGTAAATCGTCATAACCTACAAAAATGTAACATCTTGTAAACTGAATTATTTAATAACTAACATGTCTTGTACAAAACTGTTCACACCAAAAATTATGTAATCATCTCATGTAGTTGAAGTGAATATTTCAAAGTGAAAATCGTTAAATTAGTACATAAAGGTCAAATTTGTGCAAAATCCAAAAGTTGATATAAGATGGCAGATATGAGTTAAATAGCCGTCCAAAGAATGGCATAAAAACAGAATATACCAGTAATACAGCATGGGAGTCACATCAAAAGACATGGATTTCAATGCAGATCATGAATCTGAAATAAAAACGAATTAATGGAAACATAAAAAATCCAATAAGATGAAAATTGACTTACTTTCAAGCAACAATGGTGCCAATTTCATCGATTCTAGATCGAATTTCAGTTGACCTCGTGCATTCGATCAAAGTGCACGTAATTCCAAGGCGCTCGAGAAAACAATGTTTACAAATCTTTGGAGGTTAACCAATTTTTTGACTTCGTGAATTCAAGTTGTGTAGACGTATCGAGATGTTCTTCAAGAAACAATTGTTTACAAACAATTGATGGTTAAGATTTTTCAGCAAAATGGAAATAATTTCATAATTGGTAAACAACAATGAAAATGGCCGTTCGCACGATGCTTCTACAAAAATAACAATTCAGGGATTTAATTCAACAACAAAACTGAATCCTAAACTTACTGCAAAGGATATGCAACTTACCTTTTTCTATATTTTAAAACCTCTACGACTTGGTAAACAACGCCAACAAAATCACAAGGAAATTTAAGTCAATGAAACAACCTCACTCAACCACGAACAGCTGATAACTGGTATGATTAATGCAAGGTCGATGACTCATCCATGTGATGTCAACTAAAGCTGGACACACACAAATATCCTTTTTAAATAAAAATCAAAATTTCGATTCTGCTGATGTGAAAAAGGTACAGTGAAATTTATTATTTCATTAATTTGATTATAAACTTTGCCTTCAGCGTATAAATACAGGATTTGAGAAAAAAGACTTCTACGAAAGTGCAAATTCTCGATACCCTCATTGATAGTTTTTCATTCAAACTTTATTATTTGATTTGTTCAGGGTTAAGCTTTAAATAAGCACAAATATTATTTAAACCATTTTACACGCTAATGTACAGCGAAAGACTTGTTTTAGTTTACAACTAAAACAAGCACGTCGGGACAAAGTAAGGAAACCGCTTTGTTTTGAAAACAAATTTTTGCATTAACTGTTCTTATTTAAAAATTTAATTAATGTTAGATCTGCGATCTAAAACTATTTGTGTAAACATTTATTTATGTAAACATAACCATCAGTTTTGTTTAATATAAACAATTTTTTTTTGAGACTATTGAAATCTTTATTTATTTTTCAATGAGAGAGCAATAAGTATCCCGAGAGAGCCAAATAACACCTTTAAAATCGCCTCTAATATTGAATGTTTCAAGGAACCCACCCTTGAGCGACTCATCACCGGGGCTTAGTGAGGAAGGGCATTTGTGTTTAACTCCTTGGTCAACGAGAACATAGCAGTATGTTGGTATTTTCCTCTTCTTTAGCTCTTCGATGATATAGAACCACTTCGCCGAGTTAAATGCATTCTTAACATCCAGTGTTACAAGGATACACAGTTTCCTTGTGCGCCACGTTCCACTCTTAGCCTTCTTGGCGATGTCAATTGTTTTCTTAAGTGCGTCTATGGTAGATCGGCCCTTTCGAAAACCATACCGTTGGTCGGAGAGTCCTTCCCCCATTTCGAGTTGTGTTTGTATTCTCTTGAGAATAAGTCTTTCATACAGCTTTCCCAACCCGTCTATCAGGCATATAGGCCTGTATGAGCTGGGGTTCTCCAGTGGCTTATCTCCTTTTCTCAGCATCACCAGTCTTGATTTTTTCCACGCTATTGGAAACATGCCCTTGCGGAGGCAGTCGTTTAGCACATCTAGCACCGGTTGTGGACTCTCGGTGAGGACCATCTTGATGACCTCTGTTGGAATGAGGTCTGGTCCTGGTGCCTTACCCTTGGCCATCTTCTTACCCGGCCAGCTGCAGTTCTTCCATTGTGAACTCGGGTACAATATCGGTGTCCTCTCGCATGAAGTGGTTGTTTTCATGACGTGGGAACAGTGTATCAACTATTTTTCGTATCCGTTGTGGTGTTAGGCTGGGTATATTTGTTCTGACGATCTTAGGTGTGACTATTTTATACGCGAGCCCCCAGACATCAGCGTCCACCTCCTTTAGAAGATCTGACCACTTCTTCTTTTGGCTTTTGAGGATGGGCTTTCTCAGCTCTTCACGTGGATGCGCATATGTCTCTTCTTCCTCAAAGCCTCCTCTTCTGTGTAGTCGTTGCACTCGTCTCCTGGCCGCTATGCACTTTCGGCGCAGTTCCGCCACTTCGTTGTTCCACCAGTGGACATTTTTTCTTTGAGTGCTTGTCTTCCTGGGCATGCTCGCGTCGTATATGTCTTGGAGTGCCTGTATGAGATCCTCCGGTGTCCTGATCGAATTGGTCCATTTTGAGTCTTCTATGGCCGTCCTAACTCGATCCGCCTGTAGATTCTTGTTTGACCATCCCCGTGGTGGTTTGGGGGTATTTGTATTGTATCCGAACTCATACTCAACGTAGCGATGATCGCTTTGGCTTTCTTCCTGCAGCACCTGCCAGCGCACCAATTGCCTTGTGTGAGGTTCTGTGTTGCAAATGTGACATCGAGTATAGATTGTGAGCCTCTTCTATTCTCAGTTGATCTTCTTATGAACGTTGGTGTGTTTCCGGAGTTCCATATATCAAGCCCAGCCATAGCCACCTCTTCTGCTAGGACCCTCCCCTTTCATCTGCTACATCCGACCCCATTCCGGGTCCTTGGCGTTGAAGTCTCCCGCTATAATTGCTTTGCCGTGCTGTCTCGCTTCTCGGAACAGGTTTTCTATCAGCCTCTTGTATTGTTCTATATCTTGGTTTGGTGATATGTATACGCTATAGTAGGCCACTCCGTCTACCAAGATCTACACATACCCATCGCCTTTTCCAGTCGCCTCGATTCTTCTATTGTTTGCGTATATTGCAGCTCTGCCCGTAAGATCTTCGTGCCAGTTGGTGCTACTGGCACGGTAGGGTTCACTGATTATTACAATATCAATTTCTCTCTCCATCACCGTCTGCCACAAGAGGGCTTGTGCATCGGCCTTGTGGTTCAGGTTTATCTGCAATATTCTCATTTTTCTTCTTTTGGCAGCTCTTGCTCCCGACTCTGTGTCCAGCAGACTGGCATTCAATGCATTATGATTTGTTGCTGCTGTCTCTTGCTTTGTGGCCATCCTGGCCACATCTCCAGCACTTATTGCTTCGTTCTGGGACCCCTTTATTTCTGCAGCCCCCGCCATTATGGTCGGTGGCCCAGCATCTAAACTACCATTGCGTTATCTTGGTTCTACATGCGTTAGTGAAGCCTATGCGGAGTTTTGTACTTAGGATCTGTTCCGTTATTTCTTCTCTGACTCGGATTCTGGTCGTTTGAGTAGTGCCAGGGGCATTTCTTGAGGGCTCCACATTGATGTTCTCTTTTGGTCCCACTATTTTCTGCAGCGCTGCCTCAACATCTTCTTTGGTAGATGTTGCATCGATGTCCCGGACCTGTATGTATGCCATCTTTGTCAGCGACCTTATGTGACTTTTGTCGATCTTGTTCGCGATTATATCCTTTATCTCGGGGTCCTCCTTTTTCATTTCAACGAGGACGTCCCACGCTAGTGTTTTCCTAACTTTAAGAATGTTATCTATGTATTCCTTTTCGGTCTCTTTAATTTTTTGTAGTACATCTAGGTACGAGCTAGAGCTAGAGCGGATGCCGTCGGAGCAGCGCCGTAGCAAGCTCATCTGGCGCCTGAAGCAAATTTGAATATATGCGCCCTCCCCTGCCAAAAGATTCTTATCATTTTTAAAATTTTAAACTATTATCTATTGGGTTTTGTCGAGGTTTAGCGCCCCCATTGCGATTATCCTTGCTACGGCGCTGACTTAGAGTAATGAAAACAAATGGATACTTATCAAGAACTCATTTAGGACTAGGGGGGTATGGGATAACCCCAGGTATACTTAATTTATTACGAAAGAAAAACTTTCACTATTACGTCCCTCGATATTAAAAAGAACCGTGCTGGGCTAGTTATGAAAAATATCACCTGCTGCTCCCCCCTCCTGGATTACAAACGAAAATTGCAAAATATTCAACGGAATATAATAAATTTTTATGGTTCTGAATAATGGCAAGTGTACCTGGGGGGTATTCCAACCCCCCAGACCCCCCGGTCGTGTAATATCGATTTTTATCGTTGGGAACTTCTGAAGATCTTATCGTCTGCTTACTGGTAAAACCAGGTAACTGACATAACCATAGTTTTGAGATAATAGCGTTTGAAAGTTTGACGTTTAATAACTAAGCAGTATTAATATGTATTGTGTTGTAATTTATTTCTAAGAAAAATTATAGTTTTAGCAATGTCATAATACTTTAAATTAACGTGTAAGCCCCCTTGCCCCCTTGCGGGGATCAAGGGGGCGGTGTCCCTTTGCGAGGCGCGGAGCGCGGATTTTTTCATACGGCATAACTTTCGAACGGGGGGAGGTATCAATTAACTTGTTTTACCAGTAGAAAGAGCGCAAAAAACTTAACATGCCGATATATTTAACTCAGTTTCGAAAATTTTGCAGTTACTTGGTTTTACCAGTAAGCAGACGTTATATAAAATACACATAGTATGTCAGAATCGCCGTTTCTAACGCAATACCCCCCCTCCCCGAATATGAAGATTAATTTTATCCGTAGGAATTGTTTCTTTTCAATTTAAATATATTTGAACGCGGGGGTTGGAATCAACTTTCCTAAAATCCCCTATCTTCCCCTAGTCACTAGACCAAAATTGAAGAGGAGAAAATTCTCTAGAAAACAAGGCACTTAAGATCTGAAGTAAATCCTGAAACCTTATTTTGTTTTGTTCACCATCGACGGTGAAGTTTAAATGTACGAAATTTTTATTCAGAATAAGAATTATTCAAAACTTTTTTCAATTTATTGTTTTCTCTGGATTTTCTTTTTATTTCACAAATACTTAGTATGATGTAGGCAAATTTTGTTAATCCGTTTTATAGAGAATTTTGTACTCTTCAATTTTGATTTGATGATAATTTTCACTAAAAATGAAAGTAAGCGAGTTATAGACGGAAGTCTGATGTAGAGGATTAAGATCCCCACTTGGGAAAAGGCTAACAGGGAATTTTAGGCGATGTTGCGAATAAAATAGTGGTCAAATTTTCGAATTCAGTCAAATTTGAATATATACGCCCTTCCACCCCAAAGATTTTTATCTTTATGAAAATTTTAAACTATTATTTATTGGGGTTTGTCAAGGTTTAGCGCCCCCATTGCGATGGCGCCTGAGGCAAAATGCTTCAGTCGCCTCACCCTTGCTACGGCTCTGCGTCGGAGCTATGGTTACTCAACAAAAGGATATACGAATATGTTTGAGAACTATGGAGGTAAATATGTTCTCTCGGGGAGAAGACATCAAGATAAGGTATAACAGCGAGAAAACAAACAGAATGGGCTAAGGAAGATATACCGAACCCCACCGAATAAGTGGTTATCGAAGAGAGGGTACTGAAGCTAATGCCAAAAATACCTAAGACCACAATAACGTCGCGGAAGAACCTCTCTTCATGAATCCAGAGTAAGAGACAACAACAGGCGGCCGCCGGTAGAAGTGCCTCAAATTGCGGAGGACGACCTGGTCCCTCCCCCAGCTGGGGACACAAAAGATCATAAAAAGATGCAAGTCGCAGGCTATCAGAAAAGGCTAGGGCAATAAGAACAGCTCGCAAGATGAAGAGCGAAGATGCTCTTATCGAAGTAGAACGAGGTAGCGGAGAAGGGCTACCTCTAGAAAACCTATGAAGTATAAGATCGGAGTGGTAAGAAACCTTAGCGAAATGGGCAACATTTCCATTAGGGGCATACATGCTATCGCTAGAGAAGAGGACGTCAGAAGTGACGCCACAGGTGTGAAAATTGCCCCCACACATCTAAAACCGGCATACTCCTTCATGTAGACCGCTAACTACGAACTTGAAGAGCGACATGCGCAACAACTTCTGCATATACAATGGGTGAGCATTCGCATGAGGAACTTATGCAAAATCTCTAGAAGCACAACAGGTGTTGGGCCATCGGGAACGCCTCGAAAACCTGTGGAGGCTCGGTTAGAGCTGTTAAATGTTGTCAGTGCTGCAGGGCAGGTCACTACGTAAATTCCTACAAGGAGGAACCATCCTGCTCGGAGTGAGGACTCACTGGACATAGGGTGGGTGCTAGGCAGTGCATGGTCTGGTGCCGTAAGTAGTTAGAGTAGGTTAAATTTGGACAAAGGATGAAAAACTATTCCTTTTATTGGAAAAGTTGCCAACTCAGTTTAAAGAAGAGAAAAGCCCCGAAAGAGTGAAGATTAACAACTTATTAGGAAAAAAATAGGAAAACGTTAGGTTAGGTTAAGAAAATGCTAAGAACTAAACACCATTTCCTTCATTGGCAAAAGTGTTAACACAGTCCAGCGAGGAAGAACATGTCGAGTATGATAAGAGAAAGCACGTTCGGTGCCCGCCATGTAAACCAGCGGAAGTTCAGTTGCGGGAGGGAGTTTTAGTCAGTAAAACTATCACACTACCAACTACTTCACCTAGTGATATCTTTTGAAGATCACCCCCTCCCCCCCGGACGAAAAAAAAAGAAATAATCTAGCAAGCAATGAGATGTGTCTTAACACTGGTTCAGAAGCAAATCGTCCTTCGTCTGGTGGTTTCCGCTATTTCAAAATACAACCAAAGCAAATTTTTTAATATTAAAAACATTACCTACCACTTTATATCTAATTCGTTCAATTCTTCTGTTTGTGCCTTGTACCGATACTTGATTATTTAGGACACCAGCCTCTTTTACGCTCGTACATGGAGTTGTCGAAGCGGCATCGCTTTGTATTTTTCTTAAAACGTCCTGAGAGCTTGGGTTGCGACTGGTTGCCCTCGTGGGTTTTTCTAAAGCCTTTAGATGGTTTGCTCACAACTAACTGGGAAAATGTTTTATTTAAGGGCGCCAGGTGAACGTAATAAAACATGAGAAGACGGAAGAAAGCTGCTTCATTTATTTCATCAAAACAGTGCAGTAAGAAAGTTGTGGTGAAATATTTTAATTCACAAATCCAGGAACTACAAATTTTAAACTAATCTTTAAATTAAAGATTTGAAACTTAGGAAACAGAAAGAAAACATAAATTAAAAGAGATAACGCACTGAAGGTAAGCACCTGAAACAACAGCTCGGCAGAAAACGGCAGTTTTTAAAAATAGTTACGTCCTTGAGTAATTCAATCGGATTTCGGAAAAAACCATCGTCGCAATCAAAAATGAGAAAAAAAAGTAAGTACAGAATGCATGTATCGAATTGCATACAAATACAATCATGCGCTCGCTTACCTTTCTACCCTTAAATCTACAGTCTAGTCTTTGGCTTCTGAATTCTCCGTATACGTTACTTCATTCATCAGTTGTAGTCCTGCGATCAAGGCATCAGTGCAAGGTAAAACACACAAAATATATTCATACACAAATCTCAATCTGTACCTGTACAAACTCCCATCTTCAAAATATCAAATGTTAAATGATCAAAATTACATCACCCAAAGACGTATCACGCAGTTAAATTGCACTATGAAAATTTGTCGGCGCCAAAAATATGGAAAATAATCGTTAGTAGCTTCGTGTTTGATATCTAAAAGGAACATCTTCCGTTTTTCCGAAACGTGCCACGATCCTCAACGGTTTAAAAATTTATGTACTCGTACATGACCTTCATAATTAGAACGTTTTCAAAAATAAAAATAAGGTAAGTAACGTCAAAACTGAAATTTGACCGTTACAGCCTCTTGAAGTTTGTAGTTACTATGAGAAGTAATTTGTTCACTTTATTATTTAAATTATAAAAATATGGTTTGACGCCCTCTGAATTAAAGTGCCCAGTACTGGAGCCCACCCTGCGCATCTCCTTGAGCCGGGCCTGTTTAGGGGTTACGTATGGAAAATTAAAATACTTCTTTTCCCTTAAAAATAAGAAAAAGTAGTCTCATATACAAGATGAGGTCTATGTTTGGGTTGTTGTGAAAAAAAAGTGAAAAGGAGGGGGCGTGCGATTAAGTCGAGATTAGGTACGGTCAAATTTTACGTATTATAGAAGAAAATAATTTATTGTATCTTCGTACAAGTTTGTTACAAAGTGGCAAATAAAAATATTTTTGTTTAGTCCTTTGCCGTACTAGGTTAATAATTAATTGAAGTTACCAAATATCAAATAGTGGGCAGCGCCGTAGCAAATTCTTCTGGTGCCTGAGGCAAATTTGAATATTTTCCTCCCAAAGATTCTTAAAATTTAGAAAATTTTAAACTATTATTTATTGGGTTTTGTCGAGGTTTAGCGCCCCCATTGCGACGGCGCCTGAGGTAAAGCCTCAGTCGCCTCACCCTTGCTACGGCGCTGGCCTAGAGTAATGAAAACAAATGGATGTTTATCAGGAACTCATTTAGGCTGCAGGGACCAGGAGGTCTGGGGGGTATTCCATACCCCCCAGGTACACTTAATTTATTGCGAGAGAAAAACTTTCACTATTAAGTCCCTCGATATTAAGAAGAACCGTACTGGGCTAGTTATGAAAAATATGATCTGCTGTTCCCCTCCCGGATTACAAACGAAAACTGCAAAAGATTCAATGAAAAATAATAAATTTTGATGGTTCTGAATAATCGCTTTTTATCGTTGGGAACTTCTGAGGATCTTATATAAAATGCACATATTAATATGTCAGAATCACCGTTTCATTGGTAATGTAACGGAATACCCCCCCTCCTCCTCCGAGTATGAAGATTATTTTTATCGGTAGGAAGTTTTATTTTCAATTTAAATATATTTCAATAACTGTCGCGATAATAACGTGATATTTCTATCGGTTACACAGTCAGTTAAAGGAAAATGAAGAAGAACGCAGGGTTGGAATCAACTTTCGTAAAATCCCCTGTCTTATCATTGGACCAAAATTGAAGAGGAGAAAATTCTCTACAAAACAAGGTTTCAGGATTTACTTCAGATCTGAAGTAAATCCTTTTTTTATTCAGAATAAGAATTATTCTAAACCTTTTTCGATTGTTATCTCTGGATTTTCTTTTTATTTCATGGTGTAAGCAAATTTAGTTAATCTGTCATGTAGAGAATTTTGTACTCTTCAATTTTGATTTGATGATAATTTTCGCTAAAAATGAAAGTAAATCAGTTATAGACGGAAAACTACTGTAGAGGATTAAAATTCGCAATTGGTGAAAAAGGCCGACAGAGAATTTTTGGCGATGTTGCAAATAAAATCGTGGTCAAATTTTCGAATTCAGTCAAATTTGAATATATGCCCCCAACAGATTCTTATCTTTTTGAAAATTTTAAACTATTATTTATTGGTTTTTGTCAAGGTTTAGCGCCCCCATTACGATGGCGTCTGAGGCAAATGCCTCAGTCGCCTCACCCTTGCTACGGCTCTGATAGTGGGTGCCTACTATTTGAACAAAATTAGTTCTAGAACTTGGAAATTTATTATCAGTTTGCTTTTTGGATTTGTTTTAAGTTAGTTATAATTTTGGCGTAAAATGGATGCGTTAGAAAGTTAAAGAGAAAGAGAAATGTTTCATTATGATGGTTCCACTTATTTTTTCGATAGGAAAAGTTCGTGCTGCATTATAGATCTTGCAATCTAAGATCTTATTTTAGCTACGCTTTTAGAATATATTCATTGACTACTTGACTTAAACTTTAAGTGAAAAGGCATTTAAGACTTAAAGGAAAATACCAAAGAAATTAAAAATAGTTAACATATTAAGTTTACCTCGGTTAGTTCAAATCGGTTAAGACTCTCTCAGGATGCAAGTTCTAGGTCTCAAGGGGTACCATTACTTTTGGTGCCCCTATGGATTGTATCTTTCATTCACCATAGACAAATTCGAATAAGTATGAAATTATTTCAGAACCTCTGAATAATTTGTTCTGTTTGAAATTAAATGAAAAGAAACCACTATGCTGGATTTACTTCGGCTTTTATTAACACACCTTAACTGCTTATGCATGAAATCGAAAATTAATAAATGTAAAATTAAATATGATATAAAATAAATGTCGTATTATACAATTTACAAAAATCGTGTTATTAATAAACCTTCCAAAGAATTTTAGACCATTCTTTAATTCCTCAGTTTAAATGATCTTTAGCAAATTTCAGACGGGTTTTCCGATTCTTCTTCGTTTTTCTTGGTCGCCCTGTTTTTGGTCGATTGTCTGTTAATCCATGGTCCCTACATTAATTTAAGACAACAAAAACTTATAGTTTGATGTGGTACGTCAAACTGACGTGCAGCTACCCGTATTGAATTCCCCTTTTTCAACTATTTAAAAAAATGTATTCGCGTTTTTCAAATCTAGGGAATTATTTTCAAAAAATTAAAATTAAATTTTTAACGCGGAATAAAATATAATTTTATTATTTACAGTTCGCGTTATTACCAATATAAAATTTGATATTTTAAAATCTTTATTAACCTATTTGTCCATTTACTTATGGGCACGACTGCTGTATCCGGAGTTTTGTCAACTGTTATAATATTGTCAAACATTTATGCAGACAAAAAAAATTTAATATAAAGTTTTATGACAAGAATGTGTATATTTGCACTTAAATTAATATTCAAATAATAGTACATATCTCTAAACTAAGGTCTCTATTTGACCCTTGTCAGTCACAAAAGATCTAATCTAAACTCCTAACGGCGTTCCTGAAGCTAAACTCGAAATGAAGCGACAATTGTTTCTATAAACTTCCATCTGCTTATTCTATTACATTGAAAATGTAGAAATTTTAAATTTCGTTGGAAAAATTGTTAGCACTGCCGATGACGTTATTTAAATTATTGTTAAAATAGATACAAAACAAAATGGAATGGTTCTTCAGAACTTTAAAAGTTTTGTTATTCTTTAGTTTATCAAAGAAGTTCAGGACGATAGTTTTGTACAAAATAAAATTGAGTACAAATTTCTGTCTTTGTTTATAAGAGACCTTTGAAATTAAGAAAGTTATTGCGTGCATTGTAAAAGTTTTTCTTTTATCAATGTGAAGACCTTACAAAAAAGAAGAAACATGAGTGAATTTTTAAGAAACCTAAAAAATATAATTAAATTTGACCTATTGTCATATTTTGATAAAGTGAATGACATCAAAGTTAAGAAAACAAAAAGCTGAAAAGGTTAAGATTTTACTGTAAGAAAGACTTCGTAACTTTCGGAATTTTTAACTTACTTTAAAAACAGGAAGAAAAGTTTGTTTTAAATTTAAAGCCCTACAAAGTTATTCCTTTTATATTTTTGAATAAACCAATTAATAACAAAGTTATTGGATAAAAATAATTAACCAGAAAAGTCTCGTTGGCGTCCACTAGACGGACACGCTTCATAAATCTTTATTTTCAGCGCATTTCAAAAATAAAAAAAAATTCTTTAATCATTTAAGCTCTGCAGATTTACACTTTTAATATTTTGTGATAAAGTAACACATAATAACAGCGATATTAAGAAAAATAAAAAATAGAAATAAGACTTCAGAAAGCTAACGTTTTTAGTTGTTCGCGAATTTTTAAAATCTAAAGATGTGTTTGTTCTGGATTCCAAGCATTATAAAAATGCTTTTTATATTTTATTTTTATTTGTACATTACATTCATGACGTGAAAGTTATGGATATAATGATGCGATAGTCCTGTTCTCGTCTTAATGCGAATGAAATTATTTATCAATATATTTAATACGCTATGTTAAAAGTTTGTGCGCGTTGTTTCTTCTGCATTTTTGAACTCATCCTATTGTTTATTGACTCTGTATTTTCAGTTCTTTCTGTAGATGTCAATAAAAAATCCGAATTTTAAAAAGGGATTCCCGTTTTTCTTCCCGCGTCGAAATAAGGCGATTCCAAATTATACAAACGCTAGGAGGTCAAGGTGGCCGATAGGCCGCATCTGCGCCTCATTCCAATAACAACTATGACTTAGCTTCCTACACTAATTTACGTTTTTCGCGCAAGATTTCCAGAAATCAAAAACTAGTCTACATTAATAAATTTACATGGGAGTAAACAAAAAGATTTAATCCTGGTATGTGCTAGTTATTTCGCGAGCGAGCGAAATAAGCGCAGAATAATAGATTAAATCTCTCTTAATAATTTTGTTTAACTACTATTTGTTAATCATTGTTGAAATTGTTTTTTAAATTCAACATTGAAATTATTGTAATATCAAACGTGAGAGTTTTGTTTGAACTTCAATGATTTTCTTTTCAAATCTTTTGAACCACAAGCATCACGAAGTTATTTACGAAAACTTTGGGAAGAGGCTGTAAAAACGACAGCCCCCGGCCTATCGAAATTTTTTTAATAATGTTGTGATACCTATCAATCGTTTGAGCTTCGTTTAAGCTTCTATGACCTTCTATTTCAGTCGCGTATTGATATTAATTTTATTAATAACATCCCAATGGATGGGGGAGATGTACTTCCGTAATTGGAACCTGAAATTTCCGTGTTGAAGCCACTGCTGTGGACCAGCAAATTATTTTTATTGACGATAAAATACACGATAAACGATAACGATAAAAATTTAGGAAAACTTTTATTAATAATAGTAATAATTCCAACAATGTAACTTTTATTTTTCTAATCAAATTTTTATTCCCCATGGATTATACAAAAATACTTTCGCTATTTGCCTTGCGTAGACCCCTCCCCCTTCCCCATTCAATTCAATTTTCCTATCCCCATTTTTCTTATCTTCTTACTTTAGTCCAATTATTTAAAATCAAACAAAATGTCATTTTCATATCCCTCTAATCAGATCATGGCGCCAAAATTCAAAAATTTCAACAATAAATTCTTCATTCAAAAATAAGGATGGTCAAACCTGAAACATCCTGATGGTTATTCAAAATGAAAATAGATCTCAATTGCGTATCGTTCTTTTAGGTCTTTCAATGAAAATTACATGAGCAAAGATGAAAACATAGCGCGCAGCTGCAAATTCAAGGAAAAACCCATCCCAGCTTGAATGCAAAAATTCAAATATTTAGAGGAGAAAAATAAACAATTCAATATATTGTGGGGTTTCGTTGACCGACATAATAAATGGCTTTTAGGATCACATGGAAGATTGTCCGAGCATATTTTCGCGAGTACACTAAGCTTTATTTCAATATCGTCATTACCTTGATCTCCAGTTGACTAAGACCGCTTTAAGTGGGAATGGGACTTTTCGGCGCCGCCGATTCGGCGTAGCTAGTTTGGCGCCGCCGGTTCGGCGTAGCCAGTTCGGCGTAATACCGTTTCGGCGCGAGGACGTTCCGGCGTGAGGACGATTCGGCGTGAGGACGGTTCGGCGTGAGGACGGTTCGGCGTGAGGTCGATTCGGCGCGAGGACGATTCGGCGCGAGGCCGATTCGGCGTAGCCCATTTAGGCGCAAACCCGATTCGGCGCTAACCTTTGTAGTAATTCGAGACGCTTTTCAAGAATTTAAAATATCCTCATTTTCAGTCGAGAGAGACTATAGAAATATTACAAAAATTATATTTTTGTAATTTTTAGAATTTCTGTTAGTAGTATTCGTAAGTTTCACTGTCTGTGTGTAAGTATAATAATGTTATGTGTTAATGTTTTCATTGGCTAATTTTCGGGTTTTTTATCCTACAGCCTCTTTTCGACCGAAGATGATAGACGCGTCTCAAATTATTAAAGAAATAAAGGACTCTGGCGGAAAAGATTTAATTTTTAAATTACATGATCTTGGTATTCAAACTAATTTTTCATTGTGTTAAGGTTATTCAGGATCTCAAGATTAAAGTAATATAAATTTGTAATAAATTTTTGTATTATAGTTGACCTTTATTTGTTAATTTATAAGCTATTTTTTAAAATTGGGTATCGGTCTTTTAATATTAAAAGACAAAAATAATCAATAACAATTGACTAAAATTTACATTGTCAACTATTGCATTTGTGCTAGTAAATTTGAATAGCTTATTTGCAAAATTTTAGAGCATATTTTGTAGTTTTTTACTGCCTAAAATCCGATGACTACCAATGAGTAATAAATAAATAAAAATATGACACTGCAAAATAAATTTTCCGAAATTTTTTTATGAAAACCACCCACAATGTAATTTCAAGCCATTTCGATGGTGTTTTTAGAATATCATTAAATTTATTCGTTTTTAAGATTTGCACCGAACAAAAATAGCAAATTTTTCGGCCACCTTAAAGAAATCTTAAAGTATAATACAACAAAAATGTTTTACAATATTTCTAAAAATTATTGAACCTCATGATTTACAAATGAAACCATTTTTGTTCTATAAATACAGCTTAATACGAAAAGTATTAGCCCACCTCTGCATTTAGAATTTGAATTTTTTAAATCTACCACCTAGAAATGATTCTATAGGGCTCGCCACATAGCCTGTGCTGTGCTATGCTATGCTCTGTGTTATGTCAACACAAACGTTGAACAATGGCATGGTCCATTTTGCGCATGACCATGCCATTGTTCAACGTTTGTGTTGACATAACACAGAGCATAGCATAGCACAGCACAGGCTATGTGGCGAGCCCTTATGATAAATAATCAAAGGAGAAAATTTCATAGTATAAAATTTAGTAATTTAATTGCTATACATCAACTACATAATATGTATATTATAAACATTACATATTCTAGTTAATGATCGTATGTAGTTTTACAAACGTGAATTAAAGTTTAATTTGTGATTAAAAACTGCGAAATAATGCATTAATTTTCCATTACAATAATTTAATTATATTTTAAAATGAATCGGAAAATCATTTCCCGCCGAATTGTTCTTTGCTTCGAATTGGTCTTGCGCCGAACCGTCCTCACGCCGAATCGTCCTCACGCCGAAACGTCCTCGCGTCGAAACGGTATTACGCCGAACTGGCTACGCCGAATCGGGTGCACGCCGAAAGGGCTACGCCGAACCGGCTACGCCGAACCGGCTGCGCCGAAAAGTCCTAGACCCGCTTTAAGTCGTTATTTAATTCAGTGTTGTCAGATTCAGAAAAGGTTTTCAGAGCAATTGACCATCTTCAAACAGAACAAACCTTAATCTAAAAATCCGATGATGACCAATCGGAAAATAATCACCTGGAGGAAGAAGGAAATGAGGTAGGCGGAGGAAAACGCGACCTTCAGAATCGGAAAGCGGAATAGAGCCGGAAAATATTACTAGCAATAAAAAAAATAAAAACTAAAGAAAACAATAATGGCCTTATCATAGCAAGAAACGACCCTGGAAGCAGAACACATGAAAAAACCAAAAGCAAAGAATACACCAAGAGAAACGAAATAAATGAAACAACCCCAAATGAACTGGAAACAACACAACACAACGATGTGATAAATGAAGAAGACTTGGAAGAAGAAAAAATAGCCTCGGAAACAGAAACAAAAACGGATAAATAAAAGACCATAAAAGGGGTAAATTTAGAAATTATAGAATAAACTGGTAACTAATGCGTCAAATTCGACGCTTAACAAAAAATTATTCCTCATACGGAGGAATGAAACCATCCACTATAAGGATGGCGCATTGGAAGGTCTGAAAGTCATGAAAGATACTATAAATGCCTATATAGTAGATGGCTTTTAATAGCCTCCTCTCCCCTGTCCAAAAAATCATAAAAGAGGTGGTCAAGGCACTTGCCCCCATCCCTAAACCCCGGACCTCTCTCAAACTCAATGTTCGACCACATGAAGCCCGTCTACTATCAGCAATCTGGCCTTCAATCAACAACCAAATGATCGAAAAATCCGTGTCCAAAGAACAATTGATTGCGGATGTGCACACTCTATAGCGACCACCACGGACATTGTTAATGAATAAGTCAAATAAAATCTTACAGGTAAATCTCAGAAACTCAAAAGCGACGACAGCGGATGCCCAACGCTTCGTCGCGGATAATAATTATCTTCGAGCCATTTTTTTTAACCCTCTACTGCTACCAATAGGGACCGGGAAAATACCGCCTTCCCTTCTCCCCAAAACATCCGGACGGCAGCATTCTCCGGCGACCACTTCCGAACTTGCATCGTGGTCAACGATGAGGTTGAAAATGAATTTACGTTCTTCTTCCATCCAAACGTCTCCAGCAAGATCGTCACGGTCGCTTCAATTACCATCACTAACAAAGTGACCTACTTTTTCATAGGCACGTATTTTCCTCTGCCACTGGCAGACCTCCATAAAGCACTGGGTGTGTGCGGAAGGGGCAGGCTTTCATTTGTGGGGTCTTTGTTAACGTCGCTCACGCATTTGGCACGACACAGTGAATTCCGACTCCAGAGGCCAATCTGTGGAGGAGTTCATTATACAGAACGACCTTTTCGTATTCAATAGGCACAATAAACCGACTAGCCGCGGGTGTTTTGGCGGTTGTCCATCCAATCGACTTGGAACTGTTGCGATTACTGTCATGGCGTAAAGTCAGAAGCAAGAAAGCAATCACTTTTAGAGAGAAAAAATCAACCCCCTGAACTTCAAGTACAGGGCCGACATCAAGAAACGTATGAATGAACTGATACTATTCGAATGGCAACAAAGCGAAGGTGGGATGAAGATTAGGTGGGTAGGATTGCCCACCAGTTCATACCCCGCTTGGAAAACAGGATGGAAGGGGCAACTCCTTCCAGTTTGCTCAACTCCTCACCGGGTATGGCGGGTTAAGCAGGTGTAACAGTATTCTGTCACCGCACCTGGAAATCCTCCTTACCTCTGTAATTAACAGAGGGGGAGGTGATCCACTTGCCTGTGGCGACCGTTAAGCAATGTGTTCTAGGGTTACATTATATTTCCAGGTTTTTACTATATTTAGTTTTGTCCTGTAGAACAAAACCACATAATTCGATTCTGATAATTTGAAAATTTTATAATATGTAATAACACGAAAATGAATTTAAATACAATATGCACAATTCCGAGCGCCTAGGTAATTAGGCAGCCAAAAAGTTATAAATCAAGGAACCGGTGGTTGATCTAGTAACAAGAGGTTGTTAGAACAAGTGCAGAAAAGACGAGTGATACAATTTTCGAGTACAAGAAAAATTAATATTTTTTAACGACAAACTAATAAAGTTTGAGTATCAAACCTAGATATAACGTGTTATTGTGAAAAGGGCGAGTTGCGAAAGTTTCAAGAACGTTCAAAATACAAAAATTCGAAGACCTAACCTCGTTGGTCGTAGATGCAATACAATAGTGGTTCCGCCATATTTGGGGAGCCAATAACGATTAACAAAAATTGTATCAAGTGGATCCACGGAAGTCGAGGGCAGGGAATAAATCGAAAATCATAGCTCTCCACAATTTACATGTTACAAGCTGGACGAATTTGCAGTACCCGCAATAATAAATCTAACCGCTGTACCCTTGTGTGTATAAAAAATTATCAGGACAAACAACCATCAAACCAAGCAACAATCTATGGTGATATCGTTAATTCTTTTATTATTTGAATTCAATCAAATTTGCAAAACAGAGCGTCCTAAATTTCACCCTCGTATATGTGTATGTTTCGATTGTTTTAGACTAGTCCGAGGAGGATCCATAATTTTCCATTCCGTCCTGGGAACTCGATCGATCGAAGCACCAATAAGGAACTTATCAAAAACATCATTGTAAGTAATCGAAATGTTTACTTACTATATGAACGTGAAATAACCTAGACATAATTATTCATTCACTAACCAACTCAAATTGTCATAATTAATTGTTCGTCGAATCACAAATCATTCATCTTCCTTTTGATTGACGACAGCAAATATTATAAAGAATCCAAACCGATACATTCCACCATTAATACTACAACCAGAAATAGTTAAATTCCATGCCGTTGAATTTTGTCAAAAATTGTTAATTATCGTTTCGAGGCATGCTATTGAAACTAAAGAAATATTGCTATAACCCTAATTGTTACAAATATTATAATCCATTTTGTTAAATTAATTTTATAATTCAAATAATTGTTGCTATCAACCAAAGTTTAATTGTTGTCAATAAACGAGAATTTTGCCTAATTGACGTATCATTGTGTCTAAAACTGTATACTCCTAAGTTGTTTTATTCATTTTTTAATTTTGGTGAGAAAGCAAAGTATTCGGGTTAACTCCCCATACGTTCTTCTCTCATCTGGCGCCCAAGGCTTCGTTACCAAGGTAAGGCTAGCCCCAAAGAGTATAAGCGATCCCTCGAAGGTCCTAAAATAAGCAAAGGACCACCCCGATCTCCGACGCTGGCTAATCCCTACGAGCTAGCCGTCTCGTAAAGTACATCTACGGGCAAACCAAGCGGCGCTTGGGCGAAATAAGACGGTTGTCGCCATACAGGCACCTTAAGCGATTAGGGAAGTCGGGAGATGGACTACATATGTGCGGAATGTGGAGCGCTCGATGAACCTATACATAGGATACAGGAGTGCGAGTTATACAGGGAAGAACACAGAGTTGGCGGCCTATCATGGCATCTACCTCCCTCCACGCCTCGACCGGGTATATGTAAACTGCCCTGATCCGCCAGGTAGATTTCCAAAAAGCATGTAAACTGCTTTCCGAGCCAAAAGGTCAACACTTATGCTCACCTGTAAACAGCCCTAAAAGGTTAAAATGGATGTGGGGAGTTTACATGCAGAATCAAACCAAGTAATTTTAATTACTTGACCTTTCTAATTGCGCGACCTTTGAAACTCAAACGAAAATAATGGAAGCTCAGTCAGGCTATGGTCAGGCTCAAACGATGCTCTAACGTTTGACAGCATATTTATAAAAAATTTGAAACTGGGGGGGGGGCACTGACCATGCAGGATCAAAGCAAGAAATTGTAATTACCGTTGACAACTCAGGACTAAACGAAGAATTTCTTTGCGGACGTTGTTTTTTGAGCCATCCAGATTCATGACATTTCTGGTGCTTCAAACTTTTATCGTTCAACTTGCGAAAAGGATATCATTTTCTAACACTAACCTAAGCTCAATTCGGCCGATACACCTCGGAGGGGCCGATTTACCGTTTCGCGCAGCATTGATGAAAACCGGATGGAGATTTTTCTGGCGCTTCTAACGTTTAACTTGCGAAAAAAAATCGTTTTTGTTTGACTGTGTCGAAAACTGTTTTTGACACGTATTAAATATGATCCAACACACACTGATCAAACAAGTTTGTTAGCAAGTTTTGTTTGATCAGTTTGTGCTGGATCATATTTAATACCTGTAGAAAACAGTTTTCAACACAATCAAACAAAAACGTTTTGTCTCACAACGTTTTTGCTTGATCAGTCTGCGATCAGCCTAACACTAACCTAAGCTCGACCGGGCTGATGCACCTCTGAGCGGACGATTTACCTTTTCGCGCAGCAGGTAGTTTAATTTAAATTATAATGTTATAATGTCCCAGTGATAAATATGGTTTTAAACCCATACTAAACAATTATATCATAAAATTTTGTGACACCTTGTGTAAAATACCCGGAAGAATTTACAATTTAAATTTTGAAAAACTGAAATCTCCGCCACTTGGCGGATTATTTAAATTGGTAATGTTTTTTTTTCTATTTTTATTATACAAATAAAGAACTTTCATTGGTCGCGGAAGCGGAATAAAACTTCCCGTGCGCAACAAAAAACGGCCGCACTAAAATGGCTCCGGAACATTAATTCCATCTTGCCGAAGGAGAAATCCAGAAACAGATGGGTTATGGAACTATGCCATGATAATTATCAGGTTGGTATCTGTTAATTTATTTTATAACTAGATGATACCCCGTCCGAGGACGGGCAGCTAGAAGGACGGGCAGGCAGCCAAGGTCATATGGCTTTTGGATTGCACTGAGAGCTTTCCTTAATCTTCGTTCAACTTAAGTTACCTTGGGTAGCTGCCCGTCCTCGGACGGGGTATCATCTAGTTAATATTACAACTCGTTTTTAACTTTTTTATTCGAATTTAGAAAGTTTTTTTTATTTAATGAAACATTTATGTATTTAGAAGTTTTTTTTATTTAATAAAACATTTATATAATAACTAGGGGGGCTCTGCCCTCCTGGCCGCCTTCGGCGGCCCAACCCCCCTTGGGCCGCTTCGCGTCCCAATATTCCCGGCCGATTTACGCTTGAGCCACCCCCATTTCGCCACCTCGTAATTCCATATAAATGAGAAATCTTGCGAGTTATAAAACTTCTTTCCATACGACATTTGTTATGTCGCTTATACTTTGAATTTGTATTCCGTCTTTTGCTCGACATCTTGATAATGCTACATATATAACTGTCCATGACTAAACAAAGGCCTATCGATATTTATACCAACTTTGTCAAAACTCTGCCCTTGACATTTATTTATAATTTATTATAGCGAATGCCAACACTATCGGAAATTGTCGCCTATGTATGTAGTACAAATGGTAATCTGCTTGCAGATGTATCGCCAGTATCCAATTTGGATACTGGCGATAATTTGGACAGTTTAACTTTACCATTATGACAAAAACTTTTCTTGCAAAATTCATTTTTCCAAAACATAGCATCACAATTTGAACATTTCTCGGTCATTTCACCCGCATCATGAGGAGTTACTGATTCCAAAGCAGTGACCAGATCTGTCGATGATCGCTGTAGCGCTCTTCTTTTTCTGCTACTTTCAGTTGAAGGTTTTGCTGCTGGTTTTAATGTTGAAGGTTCTTGTTCCTCTTGTAGTTGTACCGATTCTAAAACAGTGGCCAGATCTGTCGATGGTTGCTGTAGCGCTCTACTTTTTCTGCTTCTTTCGGTTGAAGTTTTTGCTGGTGGTTTTGATGTTGAAGGTTCTTGTTCCTCTTGTAATGGTACCGATTCTAAAACATTGGCCAGATCTGGCGATGGTTGCTGTAGCGCTCTACTTTTTCTGCTTCTTTCGGTTGAAGTTTTTGCTGGTGGTTTGGATGTTGAAGGTTCTTGTTCGTCTTGTAATTGTACCGATTCTAAAACAGTGGCCAGATCTGTCGATGGTTGCTGTAGCGCTCTTCTTTTTCTGCTTCTTCCAGTTGAAGTTGTTGCTGATGGTCTTGATGTTGAAGGTTCTTGTTGCTCTTGTAGTTGTTGCTGTCGAGTTCTGTGTTCTCTCGAACGTTCAGTTGATGTTTGTCGTCTTCTTTCTGTGTCACTTTCAGTATCTGAGGATATATCCCGTTGTGGTCTCACTTCTTTGTTTGCTTTTATTCGATCTGTTCTTAGAATTAAGGAAGCTTCGCTAGTTATAACAGTCGGAAAAGGTAAAAGGCTTTTTTTGGTTAAAGATAGCTTTTAAATGAGTCCTCATCTTTAATCTAAACTCTGTATTAACCATCAGGATCTAATTAAATTTTGTGATATGATCAGTTGAAAGGTAGCGATTAGATGTTAATTCTCGAACGGCTATTGAATTTAAAGGTAGAATGGTAGTCATTTTTGGACAATAGTATTAAATTACTTTTTACTTCAAATACTTTTATAGTACTTAATTCTCCAGATGGTGATCGCGATAGTACAACTTCTTTAACTTACTTATTAATATATAGACATCAACGTCCTATATATAGGCTATAATCCGATGATACGGTGATCCAATGATCCAGTGATCCGAAGATCCAATGATCCGATGATGCGATGAAAGCATTAATCTGATTACGGGTCAGATAATCCGTACTCTTTTACTCCATATAAGTAAAACATAAAAATTTTATATTATGAAAACTTTTTATGGAACGTTTTTGAATTAAAATTTTAAATCAAATTAATGATTGGTTCTTTTTTTTAACCAATAGCCAATGAAATTGCAAAACTTTTTATGGATAAGGGATTACCAACCTTATATTTTAAAACGAAGAAAATCTTGGAGAACTACCTTGTTAAATTGATAAATCGATGTTTTCCAATTTTGGTTTTCAATTTACTATATTGCAGTCCCTTTGACTTATATAATAGAATTTTTTGTTGGTTGTCAGATTATCCGATTATCGAAAACGTTGCATAAAATCGTTGCATAAAAATGTTGCATAAAAGCGTTGCATAAAAACCCTTATCTTTTTATATATATAGAGTAGATTTAATAACTAATAATAAAACTAAGTTTTACTACTACTTCCTACTTCCTCCTCCCCTTCCTCTTCGAGTAAGGAATTTTCAAAATCACGCAGCGATATTGAAAATTCCTCAGCTTCTTCCTTTTTCTGTTTGGCAGCAATCAGTTTCTCCACTCTTTTTCTGTTTCTTATACGTTTTGCCGCCACTTTTTTTTTCGCAATATTTAAATCAATTTTACGCATTCCATTGCTGCTAAACTCACGAAGTGCCTCCTTTAACGAATTAATAGTAGCTCGTTTGAATTCTTCTCTGACTTCAAAATCTTCGTATTTTCCGAACGATAATAAGGCCCTCTTTAGCGCCTGTTCCACATCCTTTATTAATTCACCTGAAAACATTTTTCGTTGACGTTCAACACTTATTATTTCGTTATAATGTAATTCTGCTTATATAGTAATTTTGAGTAGGATAATCGGATTAACTGATCCGATGATACGTTGATCCGATGATACGTTGATTCGATGATACGTTGATCCGATGATACGTTGATACGATGATACGTTGATACGATGATACGTTCATCCGATTGGTTATGAAATTATCCGTTATGCGTTCGGTTCGGTTTGCTTCGGGTATTTGCATTGTCGACGGGATTTCGAGGATAGATGCGGATATCACGTTCAAATGGAGGTTCGCCGTCATCATTTACGAACACCATTGCAATTTCATTGGACGTTGGAGCATTGTAACGTCTTTGATCAGACTGCCGATCGCGCCGCATCACCATATTGACGACCGGAACTGGTTGTCCTTCTTCTTCGGCTCGTACACGCTCTTGTTGCTCAATTTCTTTCATCAGGCAATATGAAGCTGCGATACGATTGTTGACGCGGAAGAAACGATCGATTTTCTCAATCACTTCAGGTAGACAACCTCTATTCTCAGGCAGATTTACTCGTTCATTGACCGCTTCTGTCGTGTCCATTACATACAGTTGTGCAAACTTTCTTGTTTGTCCTTCAGGTGGATACAGGTTTGTGGTTCTGTGGTACGTCTGTCCATGAATTTTGAAAACGTATGGTCCGTTACCCGGCATTGAAACAATCTCTGCTCCCATTGAAGCGAAAGAAACCGAGGAATTGTAAGAGCGGATGTGCTGACGAAAGTTCTTGTAGTAAGGATTTTCTGAATCTGAAAGCATAGAGCGAAGAAATTCGGGATATAACAATAGATTCCCATGTTGATCGAGCGGTTGCGGAATCTTCACTTTTCCTTTATGACAGCAGTTGTTAAATTGTTTATCAACTGGACGCTCCTTGGCGAAATTCTTGGAGCCGCAGAACTGACAGATGGAATTTATTTCTCCACAATCGTGTCGAGTAACGTGAGATTCATCAAATCTCAATGCTCTTATTTGGAGTTGAATTGCTTGACTTTGGTATCGATTTTCTTTCTGTCGATGTATCGCATGGGACCGAGCGTCAGCAGCTTGCCGCGTTTGAGTTTCTTCTAAAGTTTCACCTTGTTGACGTATCGCATGGGACCGAGCGTCAGCAGCTTGCCGCGCTTGAGTTTCTTCTAAAGTTTCACGTTGTTGACGTATCGCATGGGACCGAGCGTCAGCAGCTTGCCGCGCTTGAGTTTGTTCCAAAGTTTCACGTTGTCGACGTATCGCATGAGACCGAGCGTCAGCTTGTCGCTGTGATCGAAGCTGTTCTTCTGTGTTATTAGCTCTTGTACGTGCTTTTCTCTCACGATTCAATCGCCGTCGCTTTGCAGCAGGATTTTCAAAATTTTCATTATCCATTATGGAAGTTCACATAATAGTAGGGGAGCCCAAGCGGGGATTTGGGGATTTACTCGAGCGCGGCAGATTAATATACAGGGGGATACCTTGTACCCGGTTAAGTACCTCCACCAAATATGAGCCCCATATATATGGCCGCCCGTCAAGGATAAAGGATCAGATTAGTAAAAAAAAATTGATCATCAGAAATTCTCGAGCGTGTCAGATTAAGGTAGGGTGAGTTAATTACATGCTAAAAAGTGTACATTCCACTAATCTGACGATTTGAGAGTGACGCAAAGAATGGGGAGGGCTACAAAGTTGAAAAAAAAACGTCATCTCGACATTCTCGAGCGTGGCTAATTTTTTTTTAATTTTGAAGGGAATAATTCAAGAATAACGAAAAATATATAATCTGACGATTTCCACAAGCCGAAGTAACAAAAATTCGTCGATAAAGTTCAATGCGTGCAGCTGTGTGATGGTGGTGATGCCTATATTCCCCGTTTCTATTTCTCTTTCACTTTTTCTCTATCTATTACTCTCTCATTCCGTTCTCACTCTGGTTTCTGTTGCCATGACGCCATTACAGCTGATCACACAGACTCGTTCGTGGCATGATATTATGTACCCAACTAACATTTTTCCCTGGTGAAATTAAAATTTCTCTGCTAGAGCCCTGGCAAATTTCTGCCAGGTGGTTATAACAGGGTTTCTTATGGCAGACCTCTTACAGATACCTGTCAGGTGTCTATAAGGAATTATGCGCAGGGCCCTGTAAAATATCTGTGGCAGGGCCCTGGCAGGTACCCCTTCGCAGGTAATTTGCAAAGCCCTGTAAAATATCTGTGGCAGGGCCCTGGCAGGTACCCCTTCGCAGGTAATTTGCAAAGCCCTGTAAAATATCTGTGGCAGGGCACTGACAGGTACTCTGTTGCAGGTAATTTGCAAAGCCCTGTAAAGTATCTGTGGCAGGGCCCTGGCAGGTACTCTGTTGCAGGTAATTTGCAAAGCTAGGATAGTTTGCAAAGGTATTTGCATGCTATTTTCTGAGCTTTTCAATTAATTAAGTTCAATTATTTAAAAAAATTAAAAAAATTTTTTTTTTAATTGTCAGATTAGGCAAATCCCTCTAGATAATCGTCAGATTATGAGACAGCACGTCTAGGACATGAAGACGAACCATATATATCTTAATCTGACGCGCTTGAGTATGTCAAAATGGCGAATTTTTTTTGCACATTCTAATGATGGCCGCGAGTTTGCGTCACATCCAAATCGTCAGATTATTATATGGGAGCTTTTTCTAGGCTCACTTAACATCCCTTTAGAAAATCTGACGCGCTCGATTAAATTTTTTTTTTTTCGTTTTCAACCCTTACGTACGCCCACCCCCATCAAGCAAACGATCAGATTAACATACGTACATTATTAAAAATACGTAGGACATGGATGCTATCAATATCTGACGCGCTCGAGTATGTCCATGCAACAGTTTTTTTTTACATTATTGAAAAGCTATAGCCGCTCCCCCCACCGCTGAAAAGGCATACATTATATAACATTTTTTTCTTCTTATCATCTAAGCTTTGCAACCCAATAAGTCTCTATGACGCTCGAGTAAATCCCCATTTAGCATCGTGGGCTCCCCTACTATAATGCTTTTTTGGAAATAGCTGTCATAATTTTTCATCGATATAGGAAATTTAAATACGTTGATACGTTGATACGTTGATCTGTTTTTTCAATGCAGACCAAATATAAGTTATATTTTATTTACATAATTTTTCACCTATATAGGAAATTTAAATACGTTGATCCCTTGATACGTTGATCCGATGATACGTTGATCCGATGATACGTTGATACGATGATAAGTTGATCCGATGATACGTTGATCCGATGATACGTTGTGCGTTCGGTTCGGTTCGGTTTGCTTCGGGTATTTCCGTGGGACAGACAGAAAGAAAGAAAGAAAGACTTGGCCTTTTATAATAAGAGATTAATTTTTTATGTAGTACATAACGAACGACCCTCGTAAAAAGTTCGTGAAAGTTGTTTTATTTCAGGTAAAATTAAAAAACTTGAATTGAAGTTAATAATATTTTTATTTCTTTATATAAAACTTAATTAAGTAGGTTTTGTATGGAAAGTACGTAAAAAGGTTGCGTCTTTCGGGAACAATTAAAAAATCTGGATTTAGGTTAAAAATGTTTCATTTCTATAAGTGGCATCCCAACAAACATTTTAGCTGTAAATTAGCTGTAAAATGGCTATTTAACAGCAAAAGCATACTATATGCTCGTTAATAGCCTATTTACAGCTAAAATGTTTGTTGGGATTTTTGCTTCAAACTATGGATAATAAAATCATTCATGTATATTGTTTCTCTCTCCTTTAGTTCTAGACTTGCTGTATCATTTACTAGGTTTTCTTCTATGAGTTCTACAGATGAGTTACTGCGGTACGACGTTTTTTCGATATATTTCCACCAATGCCTATTGTGGCCCTCTAAAATGTGCAATTCTAGAACCCTACATCGAGAATCGCAAAATTGCAGGTTTCGAAGTAATTGCCTTTTGTTATTTGTGTGCCTCTCTAAACTTTGGCTTAATTCTTCGGTTGCCTCTAACAGTGACTTTTGATTTTCAATAAAAACTTCATACTGTATAATATGATTATTTTCGATAAAGTAAGCAAAAGCGTAAGAATACATTAGGCATCTACGAGCGTCCATTAAAATTTTAATTACTTTTTTCAGAAATCTCATTTCAATACCACTCCTTTCCTGTGGTACTACGTCTTTCTTGCTGTGCAAAAAATTTTCTGCATAACAATACCCTTCGTGTTGGTTCCAATACCTTTTATGGTAGTATTTGTAACGCAGTTTCGCAGTGTTCGTCTCATTTAATTTTTTATCATTTCTTTTATTTTTGCATATTAAATGATTCTTGTCATTCGACCAACCGGTCAAACATATCCAACAAAATCGGTGGGTGCATTTTCCGCAAACGACGTAATTACATCCAATTTTTTTTTCAATCGCTGAGCTACATTGAGGACACCGTTTAGTGTTATTCAATATCCAGAATGAAGTTTTGGAATCAGATGCACATTTAGATTTCCATTTAGTGCTCAAATCACACTTTAGAGGACTGTGCGGTTCTTCACTACAAGAATGGCAAAACGTTTTTCCACAACTACAAGTTACCGCTTTCATACCTGGATAGTCTAATTTTATCACTTTATCGCAGTTAAAGTTAGGGCACCAAGCTAATGAAGGATTAGCTTTCACAAAACCGGTTATAAACAAATGCTCATAAATCATCTTCGGTTTCAAATCCTGCAATAGGTTCAAGCATGTTATGCGATCTATTATAATTGGACAGTTTTGAGCAGGACAAGAAATACTTTCAGCCACACCATCACCCAAAATTTTGGTAACCAAGTAACTATTCCAACACTTCGAACAAAATTTGTGACCGCATTGAAGACCATACAATCCAGTCGATGGAACTTCCAAGTAACAAATTTCGCAGTCTTGTTCACCTGAAATGTCACTCCCTGGCAGTTCTTGGTTCGGTAATATAGGATTGACCACCATAGCTTCTTTACACGACTTTTCTTGTTTCTCTTCGCCAAAAAAACGCTCCAGCAAAATTTGTTTATCCCATTTAAAGCGAATAAGGAGGGTGCGAGTGGTTGTTTCTGGCATATCTAATGTTTCACTCACGTCTTTGATCAACTTATCCATATCATTGATGACCTCCTTCGATGTTAAAACTTCGGAGTGAAAATTAACCTTTCCGTGCGTTGGTTTTTCGAAATCTGACTCATAATCCAAACTGTCGCCGGAATAGTCGAAAAAGTCAAATGAAGTCATTATTTGGTTATCTCATTATGTTATTGCAATTAACGGAAATTAAAGTTATATTATATATTATATTATACCATAAATATATAGTATATAAATTTTGATATGAATATACCAACTGTATAAAATAAAATTGCGTTAGATTTAAAATGTCTAATTCGAGCAAATAATAAATAAACGTATTTTTGGATCGCTCTAACTATTTTATTTGCAAAAACACAACACTAAAACAACGAATAAGTAAACGATCAAATTGTCCAAATCCTTGCTGTTACTTGTAATGCATTTGCGATCACCTTCAACTTGCCATTAAACTTCTTGATATTGAGCAGTTTGCGATGCCATAAAACTACCCCTTTTTCTCGGTTGGTACTTCGAAGTTATTAGTGTAAAATGAATATACACAGACTAGAGCAGGGGCGGCTTTCCCTGGAATTTCCGAACAAAGGCACATCGAAAAATCACTAAACAGAATATACAAAGTATACACCTTTTCCACCAGAATTAAGAAATCGTCAACCGTTATTCAGATTTGTCAATTGATATTCAGAAATCGTTTACCGTTATTCAGATTGACAATTAATATTCAGAAATCGTCAAAGGTTATTCAGATTTGTCAATTGATATAGGCGATCGAATTTAAGATCGCAGCGCCAGTGCGGTAAGAATCGTACTAATTCCTCGGACATGGTATAGTTTGTTTACATGGTTTTCAATGCGAATACATAGAAGTTTTAATAAAATTTTTGTGATTTAGTGGAAGTATTAATAGTTTTTCAGTGTTAATGTTAAAATCATCGTATAATCTTAAACTTATTAAACACCTTTGAGGTTATACCATGTCCGAGGAATTAGTTCAACCGGCGACCGTTGGTGGCGTATCGCTTATCTTGAATCGCCTATTACAATTCACAATTTCTGAATATCAGTCCACAAATCTGAATTGCAATTCATGATTTGTGAATATCAGTTGACAAATCTGAATTACAATTCATGATTTCTGAACAGCAGGTGAGGTTTTCTGAATTACTGCTGGAAAAGCTGTAGTTACAGAAATTAAAATTTTAAATTGAATTTTCATGCTTTTGCTTCTGCTGTCTCCTGTAACGGCAAATTGCGTCCCACGGTCTAGGGTACGGGTAAATTGCGTCCCATCGGCAATATGGTCAGAACGGTTAATTGTAATCTCCTTATTCTTTAAGCTGTATGAAAGTTTAAAATATTTGGGTCATTTTACAATACAGGGTACTACAACTATTATTACAATAAAATTTTTCCATAAATATATTTGTTTATTTATTTTTTGAAATTATTGTATTGTAGAAAAATTTAAGTATTAACTATTTAAAATTACAATACAATCACCTAAAAGTGAAAATGGGTATTTTTTTACCAAAAAGTTTAGTTTACAAAGTAGAATTTCTTGCTGTATTGAGATGCCTTCGTAAGTTTTAGACAGAGGCGGATTGCGGGGGGGGGGTGAAATTAACCCTCACGATGGTTCTCCTATATTTGCTTGGTGTGCTACTATTTAAATAACAATATTTTTGAATTACAATGCTTGCACACATTGGTACTACATCTTGTTTCAATAGATAGTATATAATAAAGGAATATAATATAGAACAATAGTATAATAATAAATTGGTTTTCTTGCTTTGTGAAGAATTAACACCGTATAGTACGATATTGAAATGGCAACACCGTTAATTATTTCTAGGATCCCGCTTTTCTAAAATCCCGGTTGGAGTGGATTAATATTCCTCTAGTAAGTTTAGCCAAGTCATCATTGTCAAAACCGCCCGGAGGTGTCCGAGAGCTGAGCGGAAGGCCCGTAGGGTAGGTTTTGACAATGGAACAACCTTCAAATCGAATGCACACCTAAAAATTCGAAAATTACACCAAATTTATGGTGGGCGTGGCCGAGGTTAGGTATTACCTCGTTATAATCCGTTAGGTATTACCTGTAATCCGACTTGAGTTCGGGACGCAATTTACTCGGACATATTGCCATGTATTGCTACTGTAAAAGCTCAAAATTTGATTTATATAGCGGGAGAATATTAATTTAATTATGCCTCGACTAGCCTGCATGAAAACTCGTTATTTCGGGTCGAAAATTGGGTCCATCAATTTGGTTAAAATGCTCATGTAAGTCACCTTAATTTAGTAACCTTGCAGAAAAGAAAAATAATAAACTTATTGTATCTTACACCTGCTTAATCTTGTCTTCACTGCTGTAGAATTAATTAAATCAAACGTAATTATTTGTAAACAAAATATTGTAGTTTATCATACAAATATAATTATTAAAAACAAAAGATTGATTTTCATTAAATAGGAACAAATTAAATTTACAGAAATAATTAAAGAACAGTTTATAAATCCCCCCGTATTTAAATTCACGCGTGAACTTGGTTATTTTATTGTTAAATGTTATTAAAATTCGTCGACACAAATTTTGCTTACCGAAGTTTATATCGTCGTGCACCATCGATGTGTAGGATATGTAGCGGAACAATCAGCGTAGAGATGACTATGCGATTGGATCCAATTTCCATACCATGAAAATTCCAAACAGGATTGATGATGAATTGAATTTCTTCGTCTCTTAGGATAAACGCTCAGGTAAGTCCATAAAATGATAATCTTCAATAATTTTCTAATAATCAGTAACATAACCATCAAAAAACGTAACCATATGAAATTTGTCAGCGGTCACCAAAATTTCCAAATATCTTTCAAAATATCAATCGAAACTTTTCTCAATCTTCTTATCACTTCATACACTTCATGAATCATCAATCAACTATTAACAATTCCCAACTTACTAAGTAAATTATTAAAAACAATTTCCAAAATTCAACTGTCTTCAAAATTACGTCTTTACGTCTCCACGGACGTATTCTGAATCCCCTACGCTTCCTTATCCATTTCATATCCCACCAAAATTGTTTATCAGCCCGCGCACTAATTTGTTTTAACGCACACACTTATCATTATTAATTACCTATGCTTTTACAAATAAATTAATTTTATTTCATTTCTTCCCATGACTTTCTTAAAATAAAACAAATAAACCCTCTTTTGCTTTTTCTTTTACATTCTTTTGAAATATTTGTGTATACAAAAATTACGCTTGTTGTATTTCAGATTGTTGATGCAAGCAGTTCATCATTCGAAAGTACCAGGAAGATTCAGGTGGAAATTTCTAAATGTCATAATGGTTCATTGTCTGAATATCTAGTCATGAGCATTCTACCAGAAATTAACCCAATTACAACAGACCCCCCCCCCTTTTGATAAACGGAACATGACAATATGTAGACTGCGCCGATGGTCCGAAATTAATCCTTTTTTTTGGGTAAATGACCATGGGCAACCTGTAGATTGCGCCGATGGTCATTAAGGGTAACATACAGATTGCGCCGATGGTGTACCTGAGGGATTAAAAAGTATTACTAAGGCATAATGGGGTAATTATTGTAAATCAGTTTATTAAATATTAATAAAAAATTAAATTGCGGTACCTAATTATCATTAATATGACAATACTTATTGCAGATACTTTTTATAAATTCCAACCTTGACATTGTTTTGCTAGCATACAAGTCGATCAAATGCTGTAGTTTAGCTTTTTTACTAATTGCATCGGTTTTTTGCATCTTAGCCGTACCTATACTGTTTATGGTGATACATTGTCATGTTTTATTATGAAAAGCCAATTAAGATATTGCAAAATCTATAAAAACAGGGTATTTCAAAAAGTCAAATAATAACATTATAGATTGAAAAAGGTATCAGAAATGAAGAATTACCTTAGCTAAACAGAGAATCAGATTATATCACCCAAGTAGTTCAAAAACAAATTAATAAACAAATGAATCACACTAAAGATGCGATATTTTGAAACTAATAAATTACTTCATGACATCATAAAAATTGTTTTGTATTGTAAATAAATTGTAAAAATGTATAAAAAATTATTAATTAATCGATATAACCATTATTTATAATTTGTATTATTATATTATTTGTATTATTATATTTTAAACCAGATCATAAATTAAACAAAGTTAATTGTTTGCGTATTTATCTAAAACAATAAAAAGTGTAATTAAACAAAAAAGTGTATTTAAAAGCTACGAACTTACCTTACTTCAAAATTTCAAATTTAAAGATTCAACACATCATTGGTTGATAGAATCGAACGAGGATCGATTTGTACGCAGAATTTATCCAAAATACGAACAAAGACCGAAGGTCAATTCGATTAAACAAGAGAGTTTCTATCCAGACCTCCGCTAGGCTTGACGTAAAACCAAAACTGGAACAAAGAAGTTAGTTAGGTATGAAAAAAGTGCGAAAAAGTGTAATCTTAGGTTATAATTAAGAAACCTACTGAAATTTTAATCAATCCAAGAGGAAGAGATAAAATATTATAGTGAAACAATACGTACCTTCAATAAAAAATATATTTTTGAGTAATGGCGTTGCGAAGTAAAGCAGATGGTGAAAGATAGAATTTTGGAACGAAGAACTTCAACTGGACTGCATACACCACTCAACAATGAAGACAACAGAAATAAGGTAGCAAACATACTTGTCTAAAATTTTAGTGCGCATTTTAAAAATTAATACGCGAAACGGACAAGATAAATTAATGATAATGATAAACAATTTAATTAAATAAAACACCTGCAAGTTTCGACAAATAACCTGTTTGATTTAATTTTTGTGATTTAATGTATTATAAGCAATTAATCCATGATTTGGATATTATATTTTGAAATTAAAAGTAACGCATTTTTAATGGTAGATTTTATTTTTGATAATTTCCACAAAGGGTTGATTCTAGGTAAAGGAAAAGGTAATTTAAATAATTTAGGAAATAACCAGTGTCGTGTAACCTGCGAAATGCTTGATTTTTGAGAGCCCCTGATTTAAGAGTAATTAAAGTGGTGTGTTTCCAAGGGTGGAAATTTATTTTAATATACCTAAGGGAACATAGCAATATGTCTTAATTTGCATCATTATCAATTTATCCAAAAAGGTGTAAATCGCTGGGTGGGGGCTATAAAAATGTGAACTAAATACGTTATGAAACGACTCGCACTCATTTGTTGTCCGGCACATACTCGGGGTCGAGTTATGTAAGTAACCCTGGCAGGCTGAAGAAAAATTTCTTCAGCTACACATTAAAGAACAGGCTTATTTTAGTCTATAGAAATAATAATTTACGTGAACCCTTGAAAAACAACCCCAAAATCGACTTTTTAAAAGTAGAGAAAATGAGCTTCGAATAGGCCGCGCCCCCCAGGTAGACGCGATGAAATGCATCACGTTCCGTTCGAATCGAGTGAAATTTTTTCGCTCCGATTTGAATTTTTCTTTGATATTCGGATAGGTGGGGGTGTGATTAGTAGATATTAATAATAAATATTATCAAAAAAATGGAAAATAACCGGTGTATTGCCGAAAAAATTAAAAAATTAAAAATTTTTTTCTTCGATTTTTGGAGTGTGCATTCGATAAGGAGAGTTATCCATCGTCAAAACCTACCCTTCCGGGGCGCAGCTTCGCTCCGCTTCGCTCTGCACCCCTGCAGGGCGGTTTTGACTCTGGTTACTATGCTAAACATACGAGAAGGCGCCACCCATCAAGTAAACCGGGATAAATGAAACCGGGATGTGAGAGAACCTCGAAATAGCATTAAAAAGTATAGTTGCGGTATGGGGCAGTAAACTATAACGTTTCACCCCCAAAATTATAGACCAACAGAATCGTGCACAAATTGTCTCGAAATTGCAAATTTCTCGTAGTTATAAATTTGTGTTATAAAAGTTTTTAATAATGAACGAATCAAAATAATGCAGTTATTTAAAAATAACCTCGTCAAATTACTAACCTAATTAAAAATCGTACATAATGTATAGTATTCCTGTAATAAATTAAGTACCTTAATCCTCTAATGGGATTTTCACTCCGTCGTTACCCAAAAAGATTACCTATTAATTGACCATCGGCGCAATCTACATACTAACCCTAACCGAACCCGGCGCAATCTGCATGCTAGATTATGAGACCCTTCAACCATCGGGCGCAGTCTACAACCTCCCATTTACTCGTACCTTTTTCTGACCACTTCAAAAACCTTCGAAAATAGTGACCGCGGGACGCAATTTACATGCGCCCCAGAAATTACATTAGTTAAGTGGAAAAATAAAATGAGTTGTGGTCAGTGACTTATTGAACGATCCTCGTAAGTTCGTTAGGCTTGAAAAGTGCGTGAAAAGTTGGTTTATTTCAGGTAAGATTAAAAAACTTGAATTTAAGTTAATAATATTTTTATTTCTTATATAAAACTTAATTAAATGGGAAAACTGTTTTTGACATGTATTAAATATGATCCAACACACACTGATCAAACAAGTTTGTTAGCAAGTTTTGTTTGATCAGTTTGTGCTGGATCATATTTAATACCTGTAGAAAACAGTTTTCAACATAATCAAACAAAAACGTTTTGTCTCACAACGTTTCTGCTTGATCAGTCTGCGATCAGCCTAACCAGCTCGACCCGGCTGATGCACCTCTGAGCGGACGATTTACCTTCTCGCGCAGCAGGTAGTTTAATTTAAATTATAATGTCCCAGTGATAAATATGGTTATAAACCCATACTATAAACAATTCTATCATAAAATTTTGTGACACCTTGTGTAAAATACCCGGAAGAATTTGCTATTTAAATTTTGAAAAACTGAAATCTCCGCCACTTGGCGGATTATTTAAATTGGTAATGTTTTTTTTTCTATTTTTATTATACAAATAAAGAACTTTCATTGGTCGCGGCAGAGGAATAAAACTTCCCGTGCGCAACAAAAACGGCCGCACTAAAATGGCTCTGGAACATTAATTCCATCTTGCCGAAGGAGAAATCCAGAAACAGGTGGGTTATGGAACTATGCCATGATAATTATCAGGTTGGTATCTGTTAATTTATTTTATAATTAATTTTTTATGTAGTACAAAACGAACGACCCTCGTAAAAAGTGCGTGAAAGTTGTTTTATTTCAGGTAAAATTAAAAAACTTGAATTTAAGTTAATAATATTTTTATTTCTTTATATAAAACTTAATTAAGTGGGTTTTGTATGGAAAGTACGTAAAAAGTTTGGGTCTTTCGGGAAAAATTAAAAAATCTGTATTTAGGTTAAAAATGTTTCATTCCTATAAGTGGCATTATTGTTTAAAACTATGGATAATAAAATCATTCATGCATATTGTTTCTCTCTCCTTTAGTTCTAGACTTGCTGTATCATTTACTAGGTATTCTTCTATGAGTTCTACAGATGAGTTACTGCGGTACGACGTTTTCTCGATATATTTCCACCAATGCCTATCGTGGCCCTCTAAAATGTGCCATTCTAGAGCCCTACATCGAGAATCGCAAAACTGTAGGTAGTTTTGAAGTAATTGCCTTTTGTTATTTATGTGCTTCTCTAAACTTTGGCTTAATTCTTCGGTTGCCTGTAACAGTGACTTTTGATTTTCAATAAAAACTTGATACCATATATAATTATTTTCGATAAAGTAAGCAAAAGCGTAAGAATACATTAAGCATCTACGAGCGTCCATTAAAATTTTAATTACTTTTTTCAGAAATCCCATTTCAATACCACTCCTTTCCAACTGTTGTACTACGACTTTCTTGCTGTGCAAAAAATTTTCTGCATAACAATACCCTTCGTGTTGGTTCCAATACCTTTTATGGTAGTATTTGTAACGCAGTTTCGTAGTCTTCGTCTCATTTAATTTTTTATCATTTCTTTTATGTTTGCATCTTAAATGATTCTTGTCATTCGACCAACCGGTCAAACATATCCAACAAAATGGGTGGGTGCATTGTCCGCAAACGACGTAATTACATCCCATTATTTTTTCAATCGCTGAGCTACATTGAGGACACTGTTTAGTGTTTTTAAATATCCAGAATTCAGATTCGGCATCAGATGCACATTTAGATTTCCATTTAGTGTTCAAATCACACTTTAGAGGACTGTGCGGTTCTTCACTACAAGAATGGCAAAACGTTTTTCCACAACTACAAGTTACCGCTTTCATACCTAGATAGTCTAATTTTATCACTTTATCGCAGTTAAAGTTAGGGCACCAAGCTAATGAAGGATTAGCTTTCACAAAACCGGTTATAAACAAATGCTCATAAATCATCTTCGGTTTCAAATCCTGCAATAGGTTCAAGCATGTTATGCGATCTATTATAATTGGACAGTTTTGAGCAGGACAAGAAATACTTTCAGCTACACCATCATCCAAAATTTTGGTAACCAAGTAACTATTCCAACACTTCGAACAAAATTTGTGACCGCATAGAAGACCATACAATCCAGTCGGTGGAACTTCCAAGTAGCAAATTTCGCAGTCTTGTTCACCTGAAATGTCACTCCCTGGCAGTTCTTGATTCGGTAATATAGGATTGACCACCATAGCTTCTTTACACGACTTTCCTTGTTTCTCTTCGCCAAAAAAACGTTCCAGCAAAATCTGTTTATCCCATTTAAAGCGAATAAGGAGGGTGCGAGTGGTTGTTTCTGGCATATCTAATATTTCACTCACGTCTTTGATCAACTTATCCATATCATTGATGACCTCCTTCGATGTTAAAACTTCGGAGTGAAAATTAACCTTTCCGTGCGTTGGTTTTTCGAAATCTGACTCATAATCCAAACTGTCGCCGGAATAGTCGAAAAAGTCAAATGAAGTCATTATTTGGTTATCTCATTAAGTTATTGCAATTAACGGAAATTAAAATTTATATTATATATTATTATATTGTACCATAAACATATAGTATATAAATTTTGATATGAATATACCAACTGTATAAAATAAAATTGCGTTAGATTTAAAATGTCTAATTCGAGCAAATAATAAATAAACGTATTTTTGGATCGCTCTAACTATTTTATTTGCAAAAACACAACACTAAAACAACGAATAAGTAAACGATCAAATTGTCCAAATCCTTGCTGTTACTTGTAATGCATCTGCGATCACCTTCAACTTGCCATTAAACTTCTTGATATTGAGCAGTTTGCGATGCCATAAAACTACCCCTTGTTCTCGGTTGGTATGTACTTCGAAGTTATTAGTGTAAAGTGAATATACACAGACTAGAGCAGGGGCGGCTTTCCCTGGAATTTCCGAACAAAGGCACATCGAAAAATCACTAAACAGAATATACAAAGTATACACTTTTTCCACCAGAATTCAGAAATCGTCAACCTTTATTCAGATTTGTCAATTGATATTACAATTCACAATTTCTGAATATCAGTTCACAAATGTGAATTGCAATTCATGATTTGTGAATATCAGTTGACAAATCTGAATTACAATTCACGATTTCTGAATATCAGTTGACAAATCTGAATTACAATTCACGATTTCTGAACAGCAGGTGAGGTTTTCTGGATTACTGCTGGAAAAGGTGTAGTTACGGAAATTAATTTTTTAAATTGACTTATCATGCTTTTGCTGCCTCAATATCTTTTTTCCAATTCTATTATTTTATCTTTCCCTTTCTAATCTTCGAAACATTTCGACATTGATTACGACTGCACACTCCTCGAAGTGAAATCTCCCGCAAAGATTCTACTAATAGTTGGGGATGGTTATTTAAAAACTCCGGAATTGCATTATTTTGCTCTGTAGAAAGCATTGTCTACTCGACTTATCGTAATCTTTTCCTTACGCATCGTTCTTATCATTTTATAGGGTTCTAGGACAGTTCGTTACGAGATATTTCGTGTCCGGACATCTCGCTACCAGAACATTTCGCTACCAGGACATTTCATTACTAAGACATTTCGCTACCTGATTTTGCTACCACTTTTAGCATATTATTTACTATTATTTTTCATTATTATAAGTGACGTTTACGGCAACCCCAATTATTTATAATAAAACGTAACTAAGTTAACTAAACATAAATTATAAAATAATTATTTTAAAATAACAACCTTCTTGTCTGTCTGATTGGGCGGAATACAGCCCTGCATATCACGAAATCTCAAAAAATCCATCGGTTGGTGTATCCTTTTTTTCTTCCAAGACGATTTTTCGGAGAAACCGCAGCAAGTCGATGTATATGCACTCGGAATCCTTTCTTCAGTACTACCATTTAGTACTCTTTTGCGTTTGTTTTCTGTTTTACTGTTACTTTTATCTAAGTAGTACTCCAAGTTCGATCTCATCAAGATGTTAATTCAAAATTCACGACCATTTTGTTTTCCTATTTTGCTACTTCTGTACAGCTGTTTCTATTCTTATTCATTTTCTTTATCCAGTCAAACCCCTCTCTCACCCCTCCTACAGTCCTCACCTTCTCTTATTTTAAACTAACATTCATGTCGAGGCTCTTACGCCACTCTCGGGAATTCAAACCCTATAAATATACAACATTCAACAAGGGGTGAATGCTTCGCTTTTTGTTCGTGGCTTCTCGTCTTGTCTTTGGATTCAACCTCGCTGGACTTCGGCTTGGCTGCCGATCTTTCGTCCTTCTCCATCCTGTCCCTCATTACTCATTAGCTTTCATATCTTTCTGTCGGTTTGAGGTTACTTTTCCCCATCGCTAACAACTTCCAGTACTTCAGCAGTTACCTTCTTATTCTCTAAGATCGCGGTGTATGTACTTTCTGATCTGGACTTCAAGTTCCTTTCTACTTTCGCAGTCTCATCTCGTGTTGCTTTTCTAGCTTGGCTAGTTGGACTTCGAAAAAGGCAGCTTAATTAAACATCAGGGTTATCTTGGCGAGTATCGCAAAGTTTCGAGTAATAAATAGAAGGTTTATTATTAAATTCGTTCAAACAAGTTTATAATCTATAAAACTCAAATAACAGTAAAACTCGTCTTTAATATTCAACTGTCAACGCTAGAAAACTTATACTCATTTGTTAAAACTCATACTCATTTGTTTAGTATTTGTAGGGTATTTGGAATATTTTTTATTTTCGGATATTATTCGACTGTGCATGCGTCGTATCCATTTAACTACAATGTAAAATAAACGCACGCTGATTGGTCGAAACGCCAAAATTTGACCCTGAGTGGAATTATCATTTAAATTTTATTTATAATGAAAATAATTATTATTGGGGATTTTATATTTTATTTCTGTTGGCACTATGTTTTCACAGTGTAAAGCAACAGTAGAGTGGGATTTTGAGGCCATGTTAAAATTTGTAAAGAGTTGTCTTTTTGACCCTTCCAGGGGAAAGCACGCTAATGTTTGTAAATAGTTGCTTTAAGAGCCCCTGCAGACTGCAGACTAAACTATCGGCCGATAGTTAGTCGGTTTCATAATCAGTATGGAGCTGTGTGCAAGTGCGCAAATTATAACGATTCGGTATCGGCCGACACTTGCATACCGCTTCATACTGATTAAGAAACCGACTAACTATCGGCCGATAGAAAGTCTGCAGTCTGCGGGGGCTCTAAGAGCCCGAAAGTGTATAAAAATTAAATTTTGAAAAGTTTTTTAGGAGGGGATGACAAGTGTTAATTAATAGGTGATAGATATTTTATGTTTGGGAAGTGATGGTATTGTTCTGTCCCTTACCTTTCCTCTTCTCTCCTTGCTGTTTCCTATGTCGTAACCCCAGTACCTTCATTCTTATTTGGCGGTTAACAGATAAAATCTTATTTTGTTTTTTTTTTGGCTAATTATTGGTCCTAACAGATTTGGGTTCTTTATCTCTATTCTCTTTCTCTGATTTATTTTACTTATAATTATTATTTAATAAAACTTCGTCACTCATTGAAATGTTCTATTATTAAGGTAACAAATTTTTACATAATATATAATTCTTTCGACAGATAATTCTCAACAAACAATATTTAATCAACAGCACATTATCAAATACAAAATATTATAGTCTATCAATTTTAAGAATGCAGAACTAAATTGTACTAAAACTGTGACTTTCGAGCGTGATTGAATAAAATTTCTACACGTTTACACTGCCGAAATTTTATTTGCGATTAAATTGCTATTTGATAAAAAAATACTTTTAACTCGATTTTTTCAAGTATCAAATAAGTGACATTTGTTTTTTGTCGCTCATACACTTTAATTATTTGACGTTTCCCTGTGTAAATCTGACTTGCCGTTCAAGGCGACCTCTACTGCAATCCAAAACCAGATGGACTATAGTTTTACACTATAGTTATTTATGTATCAAGGGCACAATCAATAGATTATAGCATCGAGGGTAATTTAAAGCCCGACGCGTAAGCGGAGGGCTTTAAATTGCCCGTTTTCAGGTATCATTGCAGTATATACTAAAATATACCAGATGTTTGCGATAAAACCATATGAATTTGAATTGCAGTTTTCGGGTATCATTGCAGTATATACTAAAATATACCAGATGGTTGCGATAAAACCATATGAATTTGAATTGCAGTTTTCGGGTATCATTGCAGTAGGTATATACTAAAATATACCAGATGGTTGCGATAAAACCATATGAATTTGAGGCAACAACATTTAAAGTTAAAAACCTTAAAATTGAAAGTTTAAACTTATAAAAACTTTAAAATTGAAATTGATAATCTATAAGAATTATAATAAAACACTTTAATATATCTGCTTGTTGCGAGCCTTCCAATTTAGTAACGCCTTCTGTTGATATTCTTTTGAACAAAACTTTCATGTGGTTTACCGATTAATGCTATATTAACAATCTGAGGTAATTATAGTAAACTAAAAATTATAATACGAACGCATTTATTCGGCTCAAATTTTTCCGAATTATATGTAGAGATTATAAATAGATTACGGAAGTCAATGACTAGTTTTTAACGAGTGAATGAGTTAAGGAGGATTCTTAGCTTTATATGTATATTCTTCTTCTTAGAATGCCGTGTATGATTCCAGGCGTTGGCGACCTGTGCATGTGTTGTGCGTTTGAATTATTAGCACATATGTACATAGGGGACCTACTGCTTAACGCGAGCTCCGAACTGCAGGAATTGTATACACTCCATCTCTAGAGAGGCTGGACGCAGGCAGATTACAGAATTAAGTAATGTATTAGAACTTCAAATTAAGTAACACCATCTGTTGTACCTTTTCAATTACAACAGATGTTTCCAAAACTACCATAAGGTTTGCCAATCTGATACTAACGTATACTACATATCAAAGGCTACAATATTACGACGTGCTTTCCTCGCATACTGGCAAACTTTTTCAATATACAAAAATTTCTATAGTCTTGACAACATTAACGAACAAACTGCAGAATGCTATTTATCACTTTGATTACGTAAGTCCCATATTATAAACGAATTAAAGCACAACTGTACAAATTTATTAAATTAATGAACACGAAGTGGCAGACAAGGCATTTAATTACACTCATCTATGCTTAAAATTTATCAAAATTTTGTCTAAATTCGCTCCTAATCTAATTACGAAATTTCTGCAGGAATTATTATAAACCAGTCAGCATCACATTTTTTCAATTTCGGTTGATTAGAAGTTAAATTTCCTCCCGAGACACTAAAATAGTTTGTCGGAAGATAAAATGCGAGCAGGTTTTAAAATATTTTATTATTTTAAGGAGACAAATTCTCAGTCACGTCCTTTTTGAAAAGGTCACGCTTACTAAATAAACGTGATAATATTTTCGTCGTCTGTTCTATTGAAAAAAATTGAGATAAACTGCATTTTGATTTTTTAAATTTCTTTATTAAATCTCCATTTTATTTTTATTTAACTTCAGAATGCGTTTCATTAAATTGCACAATTTATTGTTAGTTAACTTTTCAATAGCATTAAATTACTTAATTACTACGAATTAAACAAAATTAATTAATGTAGTCGTAATCGTACAAATTGGGTGTTCAATTATTTATTTTCATTAACAAGTCAAAATAACATTTGTAAATCCTAAAGATGAGATTTGCGCTTCATTTTAAGCTTAAATACGAGCCATGTCTTGTTCACAAATTGAATACTTTGCTAATTACAGAAGACAATAAATATTTTGGCTTTTTGAACAAAAATTTTGAAATCTGATATTATATGACAACATCCTATATTAAAATTTAATTGTAACAGGTTCTACAAAAATTGTACACTTTTTCTTCATAAACCTGTTTTATAAATATGCAGTAGTTTTTCCAGCTTCGGAAAATCATACATCCGGAAAATGTCTTTCCTGTCATTTTAAAGCAGTAAACATATTATAACGTCATGCCTGTGTGATTTATACAGAACGAACAAAATTATGCCGCCTGGGACCTGGCTCCAATTTAAAAAAAAATCTTCAAAGTGGTTTGGTACCATAGCGCCATATAGCGCCATAGCTCCTTGGCTCTTTATAGCTAATCGCTACTGCCACACAGTATGATGACTAGAGCTGGGATTTATATGCATAAAAAATTCTAAAATATGTTCATATAATATGCTCCAATTTTTATAAAAATATGCAAGTTAAAATATAAAATATGCAGTGAAATATGCCGAATAAAAGTTCAAAATATGCAATAATTTTTTTTCCAAAAAAAAACATTTAGCATTTTTTTTTATTGAGAACGCATTTAATTACTACTATTTTTCACTTGATAATAAATATTAATTATAATATGTTTTTCTAGATTATCTAAAATAAAAGATTGTCTTTTGTCACTCAATATGTTTTTGTACGTTGAAAAACTTCTTTCAACGTCCACTGATGTTATTGGAGCGAATTTAAACTTGCACATTTTTTGTGGCTCCATTAATACTGATTCTTCGTATTGACCTTCTAGTATATTTGAAATTTTTTTAAGAACCTCGAATCCTTCATTTTTTCTAATCACATCTGTAAATTTTTGTCCAATACGCATCCCTACATCCCCTTTTATCTGTTGAATCGAATTTTCAGTTTGATTCAGCAACTCAATGGAATCTACAAGTTTCATACCTTGAGTCTCGAGAGTTTTGATTGCCTTTGCAATAAAGGCGTAATTTGATTTTATAAATGCTAGATTCTGAGGTAATTGTTGATCATCTAAAGCAAATTTTGCCTCACGAATAGCAGCAGAATCATTTGGAAATTCAAAAATTAAATTTTCTTTCTGAATATAATTATCTGCATAAAATATCGCAGCGTCTAACCAAGTTCCCCATCTAGTGATAATCGGCTGAGGTGGTAAAGGTAGGCCAGGAAGATGTTCTTTGTATTGCTGTACTCTAAGTGGTGCCTTTAAAAATATTTTCTTGATTGTGATATTATTATCAGATTATCACCCATGTTCAAAGACGCTGATTCAGATGCCAAGCACAGCAATAGTTTGTAAATATGACACATTTCATTTTCATCGGAATTTTCATACGTAGGTAATTCTATATAATAATTTCACGAGTTGAAATAAATACGAGTATTTATGCATTAATATGCTAACTTTTCTAAAATATGAACCAAAAGTGGAAAATATGCAAAATATGCCTAAAAAAGTTTGGTTTAAATTACTCTAATTTATGTGATTCGCAAAGATATCCAAAAATCGACGTTCTCATATCAATAGTTAAAAATATGCATTTGCATATAATCCCAGCCTTAAAAGAGTGCATGTATACCCCGAAATATAGGTTGTTTTAGTGCCGTAACAATAACATGATAAAATCAAAACTATATTACTTTTTAATATAATTTTTAAATATTTCAATTAATAAATGTTCAGACTAAGGTTTAACGAGTTTAAATTTCAATTTTAAATAGATATTAATATAGTAAACTTAATGTAAAGTAATTAAAATTTGATGTTTTTTGTAGCCATTATATATTTATATTTCTAAGCTATGTAACCGTTATCAAAAAATTTTGAAGCTTTACACCTTAGAAAAACATGTATACTAGTGATTGCACCTTGGTTTATTTCAATATTTATCTTACTTACATATTATTTATGTTATTACTAAAATATTGCAAAACCATCTGTATGTTTGGTTGCCTAATTTCGAAAAATTTAAATTTGTAATAAGAAAATTGACTCCACCCACTTCAAATAGCATTAATTTTATTATAATTCACTATAAATTTTATTAAAATTATATTTTAAATTATATAAAATTATATTAATTTTATATTTGATCGTCTTTGAAGAGAATTGACGTAAAACTTTTATATCACATATTTTAAAAAATATTCAAACTAGAAGAAATTATTGTTAATTACCAGTTTAATAAATTTATTGAGAATAATTTATAGATTGATTCTTCTAGCTCATCACAATGTAATTTTTATATTTTTTAGACTTTTAATAGGGTCAAAAATCATTTAATTCAACCGTGATGTACGGTTGCAGTTGCAACCTAATACGCGTTGCAGATATGGCTTATTTTTATCTTTACCTCCCACACCTCGTAAACATATTTTACAAATACAATTGAAAATTATGAAAATCTCATACCATTATTTGTCACTGTACTTACAGTAGTGCTTCTTGAGTATTGAGTGTTATTCGTTATTATTGTTCATCGTCGTTATACCTTCTGGTTATTCGTTATTATTGTTCATCGTTGTTATACCTTCTTGTTATTCGTTATTATTGTTCATCGTTGTTATACCTTGTTATTCGTTATTTATTATTAAATATTATTATGGATCATATAACTCGTTTCGGAAACAAAACAAAACTTAGATTAAATGCCAGACGAAAAAAAACAGGGGGCAATATGAAATTAAAGAAAATGAAGAACATTCAATCAAATTCTAATTCAGAGAATTCAAATATGTAAGTAGTAGTTCTATTATACTTTATACTTGAAAAAATCCCAGAAGAAAAATCGACGGTAAAAATTCCAAGTAGAATAATCCACGAAAAACTTTTACACTTTGAATGTGGAATTTTATTTTTTTAAATTTATGGAAAATTTAGAATTTAAACTATGGATTATTTTTACGTGGATTTTTTCCTTTAATTATTTGTCAATAAACTAATGTAATTTTGTAAACTTCAAGAAAAACCTGAACTAAATAATTATTAATTATTAAAAACTACTTAAAAAAATTCCAACTAAAAAATCAATTTGCAATTACACCCAAATGAAGTTCTTGAAGCCTCCAATTTTACAGAAAGAATTGATTTATATAATGCGAGTCATTTTAATTAAACCAGAAAGTTTTAAAGAATTCGTTTCGAACTACATAGTTTTGCAATATGTTTATCAAGTGTAAACAATCATCGATCTTGATTATATTTCAAATTTTATTATTGAATTAGGTCCAGTTCCAGTCAAGGCACTTCTCTTTTGCAACATTCTGAAAATGACGATATTGCTGCTAGTGACATTTTAACAGATAAATGTAATGAGGAAGTGGAAATGGAGAACACTTCTCAGCCGGAAAATGCAGAACAACCCCATGAAAATTCTAAAAACATCAGCTCTAACACCAATAATGAAATTTGTGGAAGAAGAATAGTAGATTTTCAATTCTTATTCCAACAATTGCAGAAATTAGATAATCATTTTCCTGGGTGTAACGTACAAAACTTACACATCATTAATGAAATTAGGACCGGATTCCATTCTACAATTAATGTAAGGTGTGATATGTGCAATATGGTCTTTCCCATAAACACTACGGATAGTCAAGAGAGTGATATCAATGTTTCAGCTGTCAGTGGAATTTTAAACATTGGTTGTGGTTATACCCATTTGAAAGTTTTTACAGGTTTATTAAATATTCCGTGTCTGACGCCTACCACATTTCAAAAATACCACAATACCATTTGTGATGCATTAGAAAAGGAAGCCTTTATATCAATGAAAGAAGCGGCACTTGAAGAAAAAGAGTTAGCTATTGCGGAAGGCAATGTAGATGTAGATGGGGTACCTTTAGTAACTGTAGTTTGTGATGGAGCTTGGTCAAAGCGATCTTATAGAACAAAATATAATGCTCTTTCTGGTTCAGCTACAATCATTGGATATAAAACAAAAAAGGTATTATGGATGGCTATAAAAAATAGGTACTGTATGATTTGTGAAAGGGCACAAAATCGGGGTGATTCTCCTAAACAACATATATGCTACAAAAACCATGAGGGTAGTGCCAGTAGCATAGAATCCACTGGTATCGTAGAAGGGTTTTTGTAAAAGCGAAAAACTGTATGGTATTCGATACAATAGATTCATTGCTGACGGAGACAGTAGTGTCAAGAAACGCCTAGTAGAAGCACGCCCTTACAGACACACCAATATCGTAAAAATTGAATGTAGAAATCATCTCCTATGTAATTACAGCAACAAAATTAGACAACTCTGTAAGACCACTAAAGCTGGCCCAGCAAAAGTAAGACGATTGATACTATCAAAAGTATTAAAACTAAGATTTGCTGTCACCAAATCTGTTCAGCATTGGAAGGAAAAGGATGTACCATTCAGCGACAAAATTATTAATGTAAAAGCAGACATTCTCAATAGTCCAAGCCATGTTTTTGGTGAACATAAGGGATGTGTGGAAAGAGGATACTTTTGTCAAAAGAATTCCCCAAGTGATGACAATATAATCCCACTAATGCAATCTGTGGGTTTATACGAACCACTAATGTTGTATGTGATGCGTTTATCTTTGCATGCCGAGAGTTTACTTTTTGATGTAGACAGTAATACTGTTGAGCAGTTCCATGCAATAATTGCAAAATTTATAGCTGGAAAACGAATCAATTACACACAACGAAGATCATATAATGCACGATGTGAAATGGCTATTTTACAGAGAAATTGTAAAAGACCGTTTTACAAAATACATAAAAATATATGCTGAACAAGCCCAGGAAAAATAGCTAAAAATATTGAGAGTAATAAAAGAGTTCGAATTCGACGTAAATGTAAACGAAAATTAATTTGTGATAATAAAATCGACCAAGATTATGGCGAAAACTGTGATAAAATCATGTCACCTGCGCAGTTAGAAGAGGCCAAAATATTATACGTAACATCTATGATTCGAAGTCAAGCTGAAAGAAGTGCAATAGAGGAAAGGACGAGAGATCAAGCAAATAGTCGAGAATGGATGGAGATCAGGAAAAATTTGCTAACTGCATCCAATTTCGGCAGAATTTGCAAAATGATGCCTCACACCAGCTGCAAAAATATAGTTTTTAATTTATTATATTCATCACCATTGATAAGAATACCTTCTCTGATTTATGGTAAACAATTTGAGCCTGTTGCTATAAATCAATTTAGTCAGCAATACAATGTTGAAGTAAGACGATGTGGCTTATTTCTAGATGAGGATATCCCATACTTGGGAGCAACTCCTGATGGCTTAATTAATGAAGACGGCATAATTGAGGTGAAATGTCCATCGTCTGCTCAAGATTTAACACCCGAAGAAGCGATAAATGAAAAAAAAATAATATTTTGGAACAAAATCATTGAAAACGGGCAAGTGGAATATCAAATTAATGAAAATTCATTATGGTATTATCAAGTACAAGGGCAGTTACATGTCACAAAAAAACTATATTGCTGGTTTGTAGTATGGACACCTTTTGGCATAAAGTGTCAGAAAATAATGAGAGATGACCAATTTTGGACAATTAATATGGTGGAAAAGTTAACAAAGTTTTATAAACATTGTCTCTTGCCGGAGATTATTCATGGAAGTAAAAAAAAGCATTTAATTAAAGACCCAGAGTACATTTTAGCTGCTCGTGTACTTTGCCAGCAAAAAAAGGCTGATAACGCAGAAAAAAAATTAAAAAACCAAGTTGCAAGAAAACAAAAAATTGCGCTAAAAAAAATTAAAGAAATTAAATTGATCCGTAACAGGCAAAGATGCCTAATACTTGATTCTGATTCAGATGACAATATACCACTGGAAAAAAGAATAAAAATAGTATAGTGTACAATAATATTTATGTTCTTTTATCATATATAATTCTTTGTTTTGCTAATATTTTATGATTATATTATCATGTACATGATATTATAAATTATTTATCTATTAAATCACACATATGTAGTACACTTTGTAATTTTCTTCTGATATGAAAAATTTTTAAAAAAATTAAAATAAAGTTTAAAATAATAATTGTTGGAATAAACGTGAATCCAGGCATTTTAATCTAAGCAGATGTTGAAAGAAAAACAGGTGTTTAGTTAAGTGATAACGATAACTGTTGCTAGCTTCTTGGCCTTACTTAATTAAAACATATTCTGGATCGCTTAACAAATTTTATTTACAAACACAACACTAAATTATTAACAAAGTTTAACAACTGATTTACCAATTCCAAAATATGTTGTTTACCAGAAAGTTGCGTAATGGTACTTGATCTGGTGAGTATAATAAGGAGTTTCGAAGAACTGTTTCGTACTTGCAATGTGCACCTTGCAGTTTCGACTCACAAAATTAACTGATTTAATGTTCTCTCGATGCTTCGCAGGTTAACTTATTTTAAAGAAAATATTAAGAATACACGAGAGAGAGGGTTTCCTAGAATTTCCAAACAAAGGCACAAGTGTTACCATTTGGATGAGAACGTTCTAGGAAACCCCAAACTAATTAAATAATAAATTGCGTATAACAAAACCAGGCTTATTGCCTAGGCACCAAAGTACAGGTATAATGGGCTCTGTCCTTAAGAAGATAAAGAAAAATACAAGAGCCCATTAAAGTATTAGAAAAGTAATTAAAAAAGGTATTATAGAAAAAGCAGCCAACAAAGGCACTACAAAAAGCAATTAGCATAGGTACCAGAAAAGGCATTTAACATATCGCCCGCCTTGAAAGGACGCCTTTCAACCAAAAACATTAAGGACTAAAACACGTATAATTGTCAGTTAAATAATTGTACTGTCAGTTTGTAGGTAACACGCAAACCTTGGACACGGCACGCCGCACTATGCCAGTTGAAGTTTTCACAGTCACCACACGAACAACACAATCTTTGCCCGGGTGAATTTCGCAGATGCGTCCCATTGCCCACTTGAGAGGTGGTAGGTTGTCTTCCTTCAATAGGACTAGCATGCCTACGTCGATTGGTGCATCTTGACGACTTCGTTTTGACCGCTGTTGAAGCTGGCATAAGTATTCCTTAGACCAACGTTTCCAAAAATGTTGGGCCATTTTCTGTAGATGCTGGTAATTGGACAATCTATTTGTTGGCATGTCGCGCAAGTCCTCTTGGGGTAGTGCAGTTAAAGGTTGTCCAATAAGGAAATGACCTGGTGTTAAAACGGTAATGTCGGATGGATCACTGGACATTGGGGTTAATGGTCGGGAATTTAAACAGGATTCTACTTGTGTTAACACTGTGTACAACTGCTCAAAAGTTAAAATCGTTTCCCCAATAACCCTCTTAATGTGCATTTTTGCAGACTTAACTGCAGCCTCCCATAATCCTCCAAAAGTGGGAGATCTAGATGGTATGAAATGCCACCGAATACCCCTTTGTGACGTGTAGTTTGCGACTTCATTTTGAAGTTTGTCATCTCGCAATCTATTTCCCAGCTCGCTTAAGGCGTTATTCGCGCCTACAAAATTTGTACCATTATCTGAGTATATGTCTGTACAGTACCCGCGTCGAGCCGTGAAACGTTTGAGAACATTTAAAAATGAGTCCGTGCTCAAGTCTGGAGATAGCTCTACGTGAACAGCCTTAGTAGAAAAGCAAACGAATATGCAAAGATATGCCTTCGAAGTTTTACACCCTCGGGTTTTTCTGTCTTTTACGATATAAGGACCAGCATAGTCAACACCGGAAACTGAGAATGGCCGTGAGGGCGTGAGCCGCGATAAAGGTAAATCTCCCATGATGGGTTCTAAATTAGTGGGCCGTACGCGAAAACAACGGACGCATTTGTTGACGATTTTCTTGCACAGAGAAGGTCCAGAAAGTGGCCAGAATCGCTCTCGCAAGGATGCGAGCAATGCTTGTGGCCCAGCATGTAGCAAACGCGCGTGTTCGTGTATCACTACTAGTGAAGTCAAGGGGTGGTTTGCCGGCAACACTACTGGGTGTTTTTTATTAATTTCGAAATTAGAGTGGTCGAGCCGCCCACCTACACGCATTACACCTATTGAATCAATGAAAGGGTGCAGTGTTAAGAGTCTGCTGTTGGTGCGTAAGGGTTTCTTTGTTGCCAGATGTCTTAATTCATCAGCAAAGGTGTGCGACTGACAAACCTTAATCAGCGACGTTAATGAATTATTTAGTTCGCTTGTGGTCAGTGAACCGTGTAAACGCGAATTTTTATTGAGACAGTTGGTTTTAAATCTCAGGCAGTAAGCGACGACTCTTTGTAGTTTATTAAGAGATGAATAGCGCTGAAAAAGATCGAATGAAGAAATTTGTGCAGTAAACACAACCGGTGCTACCGACTTCATTTCGGGAGAGTCGTGATCGCGCATATAACTATTATCTGAAGCTGGCCAACGTTCGTGATCTTCCGATAACCAACTTGGACCGCTCCACCACATGGAGGAGGTGAGTAACTCTCGCGGGTATACTCCTCGAGAAAGTAAATCAGCTGGGTTGTCGATAGAGCGCACATGACGCCAGTTGTCGATCTGTGTCACAGTTTGAATTTGTGCCGCCCTGTTAGCGACAAACGTTTTCCATATGTTTGCTGGTTTATTCAACCAACTCAAAACAATAGTTGAATCGGTCCAAAAATAGGCATTATCAAATGGTACGTTTAATGAATTGATTACCTTATCAAAGAGGTCGGCAAGAAGAAGAGCACCACATAGTTCCAGCCGTGGGATGCTTAGGTTTTTCAAGGGTGCAATTCTGGATTTTGCACATAGAAGAGATACATTAATGTTGCCGCTAGTGTCCGCGGATCGTATATAAATGCACGCGCCATATGCCATTTCTGAGGCGTCTGAAAACCCGTGAATTTCAATCACCGAAGAATTTTTGCACATAATATGACGCGGAATTGTTAAATCATTTAAAGATTTTAAACCCCCCTGGAGGTCAGTCCATCTAGTGTGAAGGTCAGATGGTAGAGATTCGTCCCAACCGATTTTAAGAGACCAGAGCTTCTGCAAAATTGACTTGGCTATTACCGTTACCGGTCCCAGAATACCAAGCGGGTCAAAGATTTGGGCAGTGGTCGATAAGATCATTCGTTTGCTGATTGGTCGAGTTGAGTCGTAATCTTTAATGGTAAATTTAAAAACATCGGTAGACGAGTTCCACCAAAGACCTAACGTCTTTGCTTCTGAATCGCCAATTTGCAATAGATCAGAGTTATTTTCGACTGCTCCAACCAATTGTGAGTTGTTCGAACGCCATTTACGTAATTCGAAACAAGCTGAATTTAGAATATCTGTGATGTCGGCCTTTATACACTGAAGCTCTTCGATGGAGTTAGACCCAGTGAGTAGGTCGTCCACATAAAAATCTTTTAAAATCACTGCCGAAGCGGCAGGGTAGGTACTGATGTTTTCCTGAGCAACTTGGTGCAAACATCTTGTTGCCAAAAATGGAGCAGAGGAAGAACCGTATGTCACTGTAGATAACTCATAGCAGGAAATCGGGTCTGCGGGATTGTAACGCCATAATATTCTTTGTAACGAACGTTGATTGGCGTTAATTAAGATTTGTCGGTACATCTTTGCGATATCCGCAACTAGAACATATGTATGTTGTCTGAAACGCAAAATTATCGAAGTCAGGTCATCTTGAATGGTTGGACCAACTAATTGTGTATCGTTAAGGGAGAGACCTGACGTGGTAGCGGCAGAGCCATCAAACACTACCCTCAATCGTGTACTCACACTAGCGTCTTTAATGACCGCGTGATGTGGATAATAGTACGAAGTACCTGCAGATATCTCGCGTTCATTAATACGATTCATATGACCCAAGGTTTCATATTCCTTCATAAAGGAAATGTATTGTCGTTTCAGATCTTGATTTTTTTCTAATTTGCGCTCTAGAGACAGTAGCCGATTTAACGCGGAATGGCGGGACTCCCCTAATCGCGATATGGAGTCGTTGAAAGGTATTGTGACTATAAAACGACCGTGAGCGTCTCTAACCGTGGTTTTGGAGAAATTATCTTCACACAATGTTTCCTCGACCAATAACGCCTGTGGTGATTGAAGTTCTTCAATCTCCCAAAATTTAGTGAGCAGTTTTTCGATTGAATTATTCTTGGTAAAGTTACATTGAACTGATGGACGGATAGAGGGTAGCATGTGAGACATTGGTCCAGATATGATCCAACCGAAAAGGGTTTTTTGTAGGATTGGTTTGCCAGTGCCTAATTTGATTTGACCGATACATAAAATATTCCAGAACACATCTGCCCCGAGAAGAATGTCTATATCGCCAGATACATAGAAAGTGGGATCTGCCAAATTTATGTCGCCGGGAATAGTGAGATGTGATGGCTCGAAAGTGGTTGCCGGAATGCTGTCAGTCACCCGGGGTAATACAAAACAGTTTACGTCGATAGTAAAGGCATTGCTGCGGGATGAAATCTTTACCAAAGTCTTTCGGGAAATTTCAGATGCCGTTCCGTTTATTCCGGTTACCGCAATAGATACCCTAGATTTAGGTAGATTTAATTTGGCACACAAACCCTCCGAAATGAAACTAGATTGAGATCCCGAATCTAGGAGTGCGCGGGCCTCGGTAAAACCACCTTTGTTGTCTTTCACCTTAATTATGATGGTAGATAAAAGGCACTGGGTGGTGATGCCACAAATGGTGTGTGAAGCTACCGTAGGTGAGCTCTGGCTACTTACTGGAGCGAGCGAATCGGCCGGTTCAATATTTTCTAGAACTGTAGTTAACGACGGGGGGGCTTGTAAAACATCCGTATTCAAATGAAGCAGCGTGTTGTGTGGCCTTCTGCATTTCTTGCATCTAGAAGACTTGCAAAACCTAGTCGAATGACTTTTTTGAAGGCAATTTAGGCAGAGACGCAGGTCTCTGGCGCGCTGAATTCTCTCCTGAACTGAGAGATTTAAGAAGCTGTTACAACTGCTGAAATGGTGATCTAATTTGCAAATTGTACATGAAGTTTGGGCAGTTGTAAAGTTTGACATGATTTTGTCGCGCTTGGGAAATGAGCGCGATTCCGAAACTATATGGGGCTTGTTTTGCTTGCATTTTTCTAGCGTTTTGCAACGATTTTCTAAAAATGCCGTTAGTGCTGCCATTGTCGGTATTTCCGGGTTGTCTTCGTTAAGACCTTCCCAGTCGCGCAGAGTAGTGTGATCCAGTTTTAGACAAATAATGTGTACTAACAAAGTGGACCACTGATCTACCGGTTGATCCAAAGCCTTAAGGGCATTTAGGTTATTGGTTATATCGCTAACCATTTGACGTAAACCAATGAGAGATTCCTTTGTCAAGGAATGAATATTTAAGAGCTATTTAACATGGTTATTGATTATGAGGTGTTTGTTCTCGAATCTTTCGCGTAATAACTTTAAAGCGGTGGCGTAATTTATGGTGGTCACTGGTAGTGCGTCGATTACCCGAAGCGCATCTCCCTTCAGCGATGACTTGAGATAATGAAATTTTTGAATTTCCGGCAAGTCAACGTCATCGTCAATAAGTGACTTAAACGTATCATAAAAAGATACCCAATTCTCATACGTCCCGTCAAAATGTTTCAGTTGCAGTACTGGCAAGCGAATATTACGTTTAAAAGAAGCATTACCCGAGTTGTGTGAAGCTTCTGAAGGACAAGGCATACTAGCTACATTGAGTTCTTTAGAATTGTCGCGAATTATTTTTTTTGACTTGGCAATCGCCTCAAAATATGATTGCTCGAAGGCTTCACGTTCGTCATGTTGAGCTGAGCTATTATCAAGCAGCTCTATGTCGTTTTGAATTATTTCGTAATCCTCAAATAATGGCTCAAGTTTTTGTAGGCGAGCCTCTAGTTGCAAAATGGCAACATCGTTGATTTCAGTCAAACTTGTTAAATAAGTATTAAACTTTGTAACACGTGCTTTGATGCTACCACGTTTAATATTTAATTGAACAAGATCGGCCATATTGAATTATGTAATAATTAATAATAAACAATTGATAAAACGGTCAACGACCAAATTCAAAATAAACAAAGATGTGAATAAATTATCAATATGAAGCACAAGAATGTGTAACACAAGTAGTAAAATTTAACGAAAACAAAGGATAGTAAAAGGATAAATAGGAATGCACTAACCTTATGTTCTCTACCAGAAAGTTGCGTAATGGAACTTGATCTGAAGGTCACGAAGTTGTGTTGATTTGCCTTTGGTCCTGTTGTTGAATTGGAGCAGTGATCAGCGTAAACGGCGAATTTCTTCTATATTGCGACGTGTTGAGCTTTGATGGGGTCACCAGATAGATGCACAGAAAGTAAATTTGATACGGCGAGTAATGTGCGAAATCAAAATTACGAACACGTGTGTGATTAAAATACTGTTAATCACTACACGAAATACAAACGTCCTATTGCAGTGTCTATCACGTCGGGGTCACCAAAATATGTTGCTAGCTTCTTGGCCTTACTTAATTAAAACATATTCTGGATCGCTTAACAAATTTTATTTACAAACACAACACTAAATTATTAACAAAGTTTAACAACTGATTTACCAATTCCAAAATATGTTGTTTACCAGAAAGTTGCGTAATGGTACTTGATCTGGTGAGTATAATAAGGAGTTTCGAAGAACTGTTTCGTACTTGCAATGTGCACCTTGCAGTTTCGACTCACAAAATTAACTGATTTAATGTTCTCTCGATGCTTCGCAGGTTAACTTATTTTAAAGAAAATATTAAGAATACACGAGAGAGAGGGTTTCCTAGAATTTCCAAACAAAGGCACAAGTGTTACCATTTGGATGAGAACGTTCTAGGAAACCCCAAACTAATTAAATAATAAATTGCGTATAACAAAACCAGGCTTATTGCCTAGGCACCAAAGTACAGGTATAATGGGCTCTGTCCTTAAGAAGATAAAGAAAAATACAAGAGCCCATTAAAGTATTAGAAAAGTAATTAAAAAAGGTATTATAGAAAAAGCAGCCAACAAAGGCACTACAAAAAGCAATTAGCATAGGTACCAGAAAAGGCATTTAACAATAACACTTATGGAACATAAAAACAGTTAAGCTGGAATAAAACCGATGACTAAATCTTAAAATAATCAATTATTTTTAACAAAAATGTAGAAGGATGAATATTTTCATTGAAATAATTTCTTCTTTTAAATTACCCGCCAATTTGTTAGCCAATCACTTTATTGGGCGTATTCCAGAAGGAGGTTACGCAAAATATTCGAAAAATTACTGTCGATTACCAGCGACGCTAGATATGCACTCTTAATTAACGGCTTATCGCATAAATTTATTTATTGGTAATAGACGAATTTTATATAAGTCAAAGATTAATACTAAAATTAGCAAATATTTTTTCAGATTTAATAAAAAACGAAAACATGTCAAAACTGAGAGTACACGTAGGTGGATTACCTGAAGATGTCCGTGAAAGTGACGTGGAAAGATTTTTTAAAGGATACGGACACCTAAACGAAATTTTGTTAAAAAACGGATACTGCTTTGTCGAATTTGATTACATTCAAGATGCTGAAGATGCGGTACACGATTTGAACGGGAAAAAATTGTTAGGAAGTCGAGTATCGGTACAAAATGCTCGCGAAAGACTTAGAGGTAGGGATCGATATGCCAGTCGAGATCACTACCATCGAAAAACTAATAGATTCAGTCCAGCAAGAAGGACTAAATTTCGGGCCACTGTAGAAAATTTGTCGTCAAGAGTGCAGTGGCAAGATTTGAAAGATTACCTTACGAAAGTTGGAAAGGTTACTTACGCCAAGGCCCACAATATTCGTCTAAATGAAGGTATGGTGGAATTTGAAACTTACGACGACATGAAGAGGGTAATCGATAAGTTGGACGGTACAGAACTGAATGGAAGGCGCATAGTTATAAAAGAAGCTGTTCGTAGATCTAGGTCAAGGTCTGCATCTATTACTGGTCGCAAATTTAAATCTCGTTCAAGATCGCGATCACCTAGGTAAACATCAAAGTTTCGTTAAGGTCTCGGAGTAATTCGAATAATAAAAACTTAGAAGACCTATCCCACATAAATGCAAATCTATCAGAAAAATCTGCTGAAGTATCGCGTAAAAGATCTAAGCGTGTGAAAAAAAGTAGGTCTCCTACAAATTAAAATATTTACATATAAAAATTATTTGATAATCATTTGTTATTTTTTCTGGTAATTTAATAAAATATATACCTATTTAGTTTTAACTTGTTGAAAATTTTAAAATTTTAAATTTACTTGTCTCTTATTATAAAAGGCCAAGTCTTTCTTTCTGTCTGTCCCACGGAAATACCCGAAGCAAACCGAACCGAACCGAACGCACAACGTATCATCGAATCAACGTATCATCGGATCAACGTATCATCGTATCAACGTATCAACGTATCATCGGATCAACGTATCATCGTATCATTTTGTCTATATAGGACAGCTATTTCCAAAAAAGCATTATGTGAACTTCCATAATGGATAATGAAAATTTTGAAAATCCTGCTGCAAAGCGACGGCGATTGAATCGTGAGAGAAAAGCACGTACAAGAGCTAATAACACAGAAGAACAGCTTCGATCACAGCGAAAAGCTGACGCTCGGTCTCATGCGATACGTCGACAACGTGAAACTTTGGAACAAACTCAAGCGCGGCAAGCTGCTGACGCTCGGTCCCATGCGATACGTCAACAACGTGAAACTTTAGAAGAAACTCAAGCACGGCAAGCTGCTGACGCTCGGTCCCATGCGATACATCGACAGAAAGAAAATCGATACCAAAGTCAAGCAATTTAACTCCAAATAAGAGCATTGTGATTTGATGAATCTCACGTTACTCGACACGATTGTGGAGAAATGAATTCCATCTGTCAGTTCTGCGGCTCCAAGAATTTCGCCAAGGAGCGTCCAGTTGATAAACAATTTAACAACTGCTGTCATAAAGAAAAGTGAAGATTCCGCAACCGCTCGATCAACATGGGAATCTATTGTTATATCCCGAATTTCTTCGCTCTATGCTTTCAGATTCAGATAATCCTTACTACAAGAACTTTCGTCAGCACATCCGCTCTTACAATTCCTCGGTTTCTTTCGCTTCAATGGGAGCAGAGATTGTTTCAATGCCGGTGTAACCGGGAATATTTACCCCCGTGAAATTTTACCCCCCGGTAAAATTTCCCTAGTGAAATTTTACCCCCCGGTAAATATTCTCTAGTGAATATTTACCGGGGGTAAAGATTCACTAGTGATATTTTACCCCTCAGTAAAAAATAAAAGGGGGTAAAATATCGCTAGTGAATATTTACCGGGGGGTAAAAATTAAATAAAATTTAATTAATTTTCCCTAGTGAATATTTACCGGGGGTAAATATTCACTAGTGATATTTTACCGGGGGGTTAAAATTTAATAAAAGTTCACAAATTTTAGCCCCTTCATGAAGGAATTTTATTGTTAAATAAGTGTTTTATTGCTCTTTATGTCTGAATATCGATAAAATTGCACTATGTCAAACGTTTATGCAATTTCAAGCAAGTTATTTTGTAAAAATATTATTTTGCACTTTAAGTACTCCCGAGTCGCCTTCCGCAGTATTGCTTTCGCTTGATTGCTGCTCAAATTCTCCTAATCTGTAATTATTTAATACCATCGCCTAGGTCTGTCCAGCTTCCAGCTCTACAACTTTTATTACCAACCTATCTACTAATACTATATAGTATAATAAAAACAGGTATCCAGTAAGAACAAAAAATGTATCATAAACTTCAGAAGAAAATGTCTAGTCCACGGGAAAGTAATGAATTGGGTAAAGTTTATTGTAGCGTAGACCAAGATAATACTACTACTATCGAAGAAAATGCATCTTCTCTCGAAGTAATCGATTCCACTCCAACAAAATTAAAATTCCGCTTTTGTCCTGTAAATCAAAAATGGCAAAAGCGACTTGGTGAGAAGTTTGGACTGAGTTCCATATTAATTCCAATTTTATATCAACGAGGAATTCGTTGCTTCATCCACCACACACTGTTGTAGACGTCAAGGCAGACGGCAATTGTTATTTTAGGTGCATATCTTTATGCATACCGGAAGTGAAAATGAGCATGAACAAGTGAGGAAGATTGTAACAGATTACATGAAAATAGAAACAAAAGCGGTTGATCGGTTTTCTGGCGCAACAAACTATATGGAAAACACGCAAATGGATACAAATGCAGTGTGGGCAACGGAAGTAGAAATATTTTTCACTGCAGCTCTCATAGGCGCCGATATTTATATTCCTACACTCAAATTTCAAAGAATCCTTCTGCATGGCTAAGATTTCCTAGCTTAATTCAGCTTTCCGATGAAGCAAATTACAAAAGCTCGGCAATATATTTGAAACACAAAAATTCTAACCATTATGAAACTGTAGTTTCAGTAAATAAAAACCTCGTAGACAAAAAATTATTAAATTCTAGTAATTTTTGAATAAATTTTCCCTTATAAAATAATTTCGCCATCTTCGCACTTTGAGACCTCTTCATGTATAACTATTTAACTATCAAATTTCGTCAAAAACCCACGGAGGATATTTTAACATCTTACATAGTGTAATATTATCGAATTTGATACAAAATAGCAATAAAAATTTTTATATAACAGCTATTTAATTTCAAAGGGGTAAAAATTCACTGACGATATTTTGCATAATTTTACCCCCCGGTAAAAATTCCATAGGGAAATTTTTCCCCTTAATATTTATCACGAGGGGTAAACATTCACTAGGGAATTTTTACCGGGAGGTAAAATTATACTAGCGAAATTTTACCGGGGGTAAAATATCCCTAGGGAAATTTTACCCCCGGGGGGTAAAATATAAGGGGGTAAATATTCCCGGGTACACCGGGTAACGGACCATACGTTTTCAAAATTCATGGACAGACGTACCACAGAACCACAAACCTGTATCCACCTGAAGGACAAACAAGAAAGTTTGCACAACTGTATGTAATGGACACGACAGAAGCGGTCAATGAACGAGTAAATCTGCCTGAGAATAGAGGTTGTCTACCTGAAGTGATTGAGAAAATCGATCGTTTCTTCCGCGTCAACAATCGTATCGCAGCTTCATATTGCCTGATGAAAGAAATTGAGCAACAAGAGCGTGTACGAGCCGAAGAAGAAGGACAACCAGTTCTAAAAAAAAACCGAACCGAACCGAACGCATAACGGATAATTTCATAACCAATCGGATGAACGTATCATCGTATCAACGTATCATCGTATCAACGTATCATCGGATCAACGTATCATCGGATCAACGTATCATCGGATCAGTTAATCCGATTATCCTACTCAAAATTACTATATAAGCAGAATTACATTATAACGAAATAATAAGTGTTGAACGTCAACGAAAAATGTTTTCAGGTGAATTAATAAAGGATGTGGAACAGGCGCTAAAGAGGGCCTTATCGTTCGGAAAATACGAAGATTTTGAAGTCAGAGAAGAATTCAAACGAGCTACTATTAATTCGTTAAAGGAGGCACTTCGTGAGTTTAGCAGTAATGGAATGCGTAAAATTGATTTAAATATTGCGAAAAAAAAAGTGGCGGCAAAACGTATAAGAAACAGAAAAAGAGTGGAGAAACTGATTGCTGCCGAACAGAAAAAGAAAAAGGAAGAAGCTGAGGAATTTTCAATATCGCTGCGTGATTTTGAAAATTCCTTACTCGAAGAGGAAGGGGAGGAGGAAGTAGGAAGTAGTAGTAAAACTTAGTTTTATTATTAGTTATTAAATTATTGAATTATTAACCAAAATGATTGGTTATATATATTGCTATGTGCCGATCCTCATGACGGGTCACACGCACTTTGTATTGATATTTTATTAGAAAAATTAAGTTGTTTTTGAATTCTTTAATTCCCGTTTTGCTAGCTCCTTTTTAAATATTTAATTTGCATGAAAACACCTTACCTCAGTAGTGAATTCCTTGTAAGGGACTCTTTGCTTATTCTGAAAAGTTTTAGAATGGGTGGCAAAAGTATATTCGCCAATGATACGCCAATGATTTATCAAAAACATGAACAATTTATTTTTTACAATTAAACATGAACAAATACAACAAAAACCCCAAATTATCTTAAAAATGATATCAAAATTCAACAAATAAAGATCTTAAAATTATACGCATATCACAGTTTTAATTTTCATAAATACGTGCTGTTGTTATTTGTTTTTGAACGATTCACTTTTGCACGAAAATAGTTAAATAAGTTTGGCTTACCAAACGCAGGTGTCGCTATTATTTTTCTTAAATTCTTCGCAAACAGCAAGTCAGCTACGCTCGGTACTGAATCGCAGATTTTCTCAATAATCACCACGTGGAATTTGTTTTGGTGCTCCAATATCCATCGATTGCAAATCTTGGTTCCAATCGTTTATAATCACTTCACAAATCGTTCAAGGTAAGCACTTTTTATCAAATTTAATCTTGTTATACTAAGATGCAAATTTTTGCCAATTCATGTAATTCTTTTTCTTTTCTAGTTATACACCTCGAGTTGGATTTTTAATCCAATTTATCAAATTTTACTGAGACAAAAAGAACACACGTCCGTCTCGCGTAGCACTCGCGTGTCGTTTTTTATTATCTATTTATTATTAATCGTTTCCCTGGTTTTTTGACGATCCTATAATTTTATCACTCTTGGATAATTCCTTTTTTTTACGTAAGTACCTAGCATCTATGATAATGTTCTATTATACTTAAATGTCATTCAATTTATAGTTTATATCTGTTCTAGCATTGTCATAACAACACATCGTTTGATCCGGCTTCGCGTGAAGATTTGTCTCGGATGTCGAGACGTTGCATTTTATCATCATCGTTCTAACAACAACCACGTAATCACTGTTTATTTACCTCACGTACTTAAATTAACCTACTTTTTACAATACTAACAATTAAATTATTTATTAAACAAATTTTCTTCAATTATTAATTTATTTATGGTATGCATAATTTTGTACGCATCATTGATGTATAAGTTCTTTCGCACCTTTTTATAATAATTCTGACTTTATCAGAGTCTTATTAAATTACCTATTGGAATTTGCGTTCTGTTGTTAAGATGTCTTCATGCAATTAACGATGTACAGAGAGCTCATTTAATTTTATTGACTTATCGTTTTCATTGAAATTTATACCAGCGTAATATGTTTTATTAAATAAAAAAAAACTTCTAAATACATAAATGTTTCATTAAATAAAAAAAAGCTTTCTAAATTCGAATAAAAAAGTTAAAAACGAGTTGTAATATTAACTAGATGATACCCCGTCCGAGGCCGGGCAGCTAGAAGGACGGGCAGCTACCCAAGGTAACTTAAGTTGAATGAAGATTAAGGAAAGCTCTCAGTGCAATCCAAAAGCCATATGACCTTGGCTGCCTGCCCGTCCTTCTAGCTGCCCGTCCTCGGACGGGGTATCATCTAGTTTTATAATAACCAAGTTAATGAAATCGAACTTACATGCAATAAATTGATTAAATAAAGGAAACTACTACGTCGTTTCGCCTTTATTAAGACTCGCCAGGTAACCTTAAAAATTAAAAAACCATAGAAAAATTCCTTTTATAATTTATGGTTACCTGACGGGCACTAATAAAGCCGAAACGACGTCGTATAGTTGATCCTTTTTGTTTTTGTACGCTTCAAACTACCATCATTTCCCATTTGTTCCATTATTTAGTGATTTTTCTTTATCTACACTCAATTTCATCATTCATCTTTAGCCCCCAAAGCACTCCCATTGCTTTTCTTTAAAAAATTCTCAACATTTCCTCTTCTCGTTTTATTATGCTGGTATCTTTTATTCTGTTCGTCGCTATTGTTTAATAAATTCTTGTAATTCTCTTCGTCACTTCCAATTTATTCTTCACATCTTTCATTAGTCTAGTCTCAAGCTACAGTTTTTCCTTTATTGTTTAATTTTAATACGCAACGTTTTTGAATTATTTCTTTTGATATTGCATTCTATTTCCTTCATCTGATTGTTTAACGATTCGCTTTTATTTTCTTTTTATATTTTATCCATTTTTGTATTTTATTTTAATTTTATATTATTTTTTTATTATAAAATTTTTATAATTTTTGCCTTCCTTTTTGCAATGTAGTATATCTTTATATCTTCTTCTTTATTTGTCTTTAACCATTTTATTCTTGAATATCTTTTTCCCTGCCACCTTCATACTGGTTTTGTCTGGAAGTCCTTGAATTGGCTTGAATTGATTAATTCTTTTTTCATTTTATTTTGTACAGAATATCCCCCCACCCCCATTTCCTCCTTTTGTGTTTCTTCTCACGAGCATAAGTAATCATCTACTTCTCATTTCCCCCTCCATCTATCTAGTTTTTTGCACAGCTGCAACAATGATCCTATATTTTGCTAACTCCTTTCCCATTCATTACTTTACCCCTGTTTGGCATCGTTCTCATATTCCACATACACATCTTTCACATATTTCTACCTTTTCTGATTTTCTGCTTTTCTTCTCCATTCTCTAAATTTACGTTTTTAGGCTTCTATACAAAGTATAGCAAGAAGCCTTATGATCTGGTTCCGTGTCCGTCCGTCCGTCCGCATAATTCAAACCCAATCAGAACCATGTAGTATAATAAAATTAAAATTTGTTTTAAATTTAAAATGGACTTTCTAGTTTTTTAGGCTTCTATACAAAGTACAGCAAGAAGCCTTATGATCTGGCTCTGTGTCCGTCTGTCCGTTCGCATAATTCAAACCCAATCAGAACCCTCGAAATTGTCATTATAAACACATCGTATGTATAATGAAATTAAAATTTGTTTTAAATTTAAAATGAACTTTCTAGTTTTACTTTGATGCGAAAAAATAATTTTTTATTTATTTTAACCATAGCAGTGGCTTGATGTGGTTTGTGAAGTTAAGTTGTAAATAAAAGAGAAAGGAGAGGATTGGTCCACCTCAAAAAATGGACCGTACATTACAGAGAAGTAAAGTTTCGAATGGAATGGAAAAGTTTGATTGTTATTACTTATATAGTAAAAGATAATTACCAACCGCAAAAAATTTAATTGGTGCAGATTATCGGATTATCTGATATTACATTATAAATATAATGTCGACCAAAAATAACTGGCAACAACAACTTTTCACACCAGAAAAGTAGCTGTATAGAAGCCTATGAACTGCCGCTAAAGCGAGTTCCACCTTATTATTTTCTTATTCTGTATCTTGGTTTGCTAGTTTTTTGTGTTATCATTTTCCTCCTCTTTCTGTTCCAGCACCTGCCGTCCTTTATTCCAAGCGCATTCCTTTCCATTTATTATGAGTTCCTGGAATTTTTCTTTGAAATTTTTACCGTCTTCTCTTTTTTTGTTAGCTATTTTTCTCAATTGTCTTTGAGTTTCTTTCTATTTCCTAGTCTCGCTTTGTTGCTCATTATTTCTTTTTTATTGTGCCATATTTTATTTCCACCAACACTGTATCGTTTATATTACTTCTGAGCTTGTACGCCTTTACGATTTTAGACATTATTTCCATTTCTATCTCCAGAAAATTTCCAAAGATTCTTGCAATTTACCATTAGAAAACTTAGCCACTATGATTACTATGGTGTTTCCTATTTCAGCCCTCTCTTCGTTTTCTATTCTTGTTTTCATTCCTAGTTTTCCTATTCCGGTCAAACACTTCTTTTAGCTCTTGAATCTCCTATTTTAGCTCAGTTAAATTCTTGCTGCAGGTTCTCTACTCTAGGTTGTTGTTGTAATAATCTAATTTATTTATTTATCGTGTGGCTCATACATATAGAAGAATTTTTAAACTTTCAATCCAAGCGACAGTTGGCGATGGTGGAGCAGCCCTCAAAAAGTCTTCAGCCGTACAGTCATTCGGCAAGATGGTGAAAGGTTTGCTTATCATCTCCGTAGTCGCATGCGGCAGACACGGATTCATCCCATTTAGACAGGGAAGTAGCACACATCACACAGTTTGTGCTAATCCTGTTCAACCTACACCATGTCTTCCGTGGTAGGGCAAACCCAAGTGGCATCTGTCTGGTGTGGAGAATGTCGCGGATCTCGTGAGGTGCTTTAGCTTGCCATTCTCGTTCCTATTCTTGTTTCAGGCTGAAGTGCAAGTAATCGTTCAGCGGTCTGAATAATCTAATTTATTGTTTTCCTGTTTGTTTCAAAGTTTTTAGTATTATATTTTATTTTTTTTTTAGTATCAAGGTATTTCAAAATAAGTTTTTGAAACATATAATTTCACTGTTTGTCTCGCTTGTCTAATTAGACATTAAGTGTGTTTCTATCACAGAACTTCAAAAATTTGTTTTGCTCCTTTTTCTCTGATTGATATTCCCAACATCCCAACGTACTTGGTTGTTATTAGGTTTCCCAACCAAACATTATATTGCTGTGTTACTGACCAAAATTTAATTTTATTTATCCAAATCTATTGCAAAATAATTTTCCATCAAATACATTTTCTTATTTTTTCAAATACAATCCAGCCACTTTAAATGAAACGCACTTCTTCAACTGAATTCTTTAATTTATTTTTACTTACAATCAAATATTATTTTTAAAATTACAAAAATTTGTTTAAATTGTAACTCTTTGCGCGACTCACGTCTATTCAGTCTTATGGCGCTGGCGTGAGTGCTTCCCACCTATCCAATACAACATTTCAAAAATTCTCGCAAACATTATAACATAAAAATTCAAAAAAATATCATGGCAATATATTATGAATTTTAATTTTCATTACATTACCATGACTTTGATTCCTTCAGGAATATAGTCATCCCCTTCAAGGAGTTTTGATGATTCCATTTCATGAGGTGGATTGTTCCTCATTCCTCTTCTGTTTTTCTCCTTTCTTACAATTTTTCATGCGATTTCGCTCTCTCCATTATATTTCTCCACGCCACTCTATCTTTGGATTTTTCCCTAAAATTATCAATTCCCATCTTCCTCAAATCTTGTTGAACCCTTGGTTTTCCTCTGCGTCTCTCCTCTAATGGCGACCATTCCGTTATCACTCTTATCAATACACTGTCTTTTCTTCTCATCACATGACTCAGCCATTTTATTCTTTGGGCTTTAATATATTTTACTACATCCTCATTTTCAATTTCCATCATTAGCTCTTGGTTTGTTCTTATTCTATTTTCTTATTTACAAACTAGAGCCTTAAAAGGATGAAAGTATAACAATAAGTTAGTTTTACAAGTCACCCCTTATAATCATCTTCTTCTTCTTCTGCACGTGCTAGGTAAGTATACCCGTTACGACACCATCAATCATTGGTCTCTCCATCTTTTTCTCGGTCTTCCGACACTACGCCGTCCTGTAGGTTTGTACAGGTATAACTGCTTTGGAAGGCGGGTATCGTTCATCCTCATTAGGTGTTGTCTCCAAGTTTCACGGTATTCCTCTATTTTTTCATTCAGGTTGAAAATGTTCAAGGCGTTTCGGATATCCGTGTTTCTTACTCTGTCTCTTCGAGTATAACCCATGATTGATCTCAAAAATCTCATCTCAGCGTGTTGTAATCTGCTTTCCAATTTCTTTGTCATCACCCATGTCTCGCTACCATAAGTAACTGTAGGCACGGACATTACCTTATAAAATTTTAGAGGAGTGGCTTTATTTGTGCATTTATTCAATGTGCGCTTGATCGTTCCATTTAGATAGTTAAACTTTTCGATTTTTTCTTGTATATCTCTCTCTTGGTGTAAGTCTAGCTTGCAGCCCAGAAATTTAAAGTTGTTTACTTGTTCGATAGGTGAGTCTTCGAGTATTATTTTAGATCGTATGTAATCTTGTCGCAGAAACGCCATCGTTTTTGTTTTCGGTATTGAGACCATCATATTGTATATCTTCATTATTTGCTGGAGTTTGTGGAATGCATACTGGAGTGAGTCTTCACTATCTGCTATCAATATTTGATCGTCTGCAAACAGCATTATTAGAACCCATTTTTGTCTATTGGTATTGGAGGAATAGAAGTGTATACTGTTTTTCCACTCTCTCAGAGCTTCGTCTAAATATATGTTAAACAGTATTGGTGAGAGGCTGCAGCCTTGTCTCAATCCGCTATTGATGTGTTTCAAATTCTCTTCATTTCCCGCCATACATATCTGCGTATCTCGATATATTTCTTTTATGGCATTAGTAAGGTGTTGTGGGATGCCTCGTTTGCGTAATATTTTCCAGTTTGCTGCGCAGTACTCGATCAAATGCTTTGATATAGTCAATAAATAAGATGTGGGTTTCACGGTTGAACTCTCTATGTTTCTCAATTATTTGTTTCATGCTAAACACGTTATCTGTGCATGATCGTCCCATTCTAAAGCCAGACTGTTCCTCTGATAGTATATTTTCGGCTATTATTTTCAATCTGTTAGTTATGTTCTTCGAATATATTTTATAGGAAGTATTAAGGAGGCTAATGCCTCTATAGTTTTCGCATGCTAGCCTATCTCCTTTCTTATATATATAGCCTTTACAGTTGCTACTTTCCATTCCGTTGGGATCTTTAGGCTCGTCCAACATTGGTTTATCAGGTCTAAAAATCTCTGCTTGAATTCCCTCGACGCGTACTTGATCAGCTCACTACTAACTTTGTCATTTCCTGCCGCTTTTCTATTCTTAGTTACTCTAAGAGCGTCATCTAATTCTTTAGCTTCTATTGGGTCAACTTGCTCAATATTTTCCACTACCGTTTCAGATGTTATTTCGTTTTCGTTATGCCAAAGCGTTTTATAATATTCCAGCCACTCTTCATTGCTTATAATTTCTAATGTTGCGATATCTCTTTCTTTGCTGTTTAGGTGCTTTAATATTTTATATGCTACTTTTTGTCTCCCGTGTATGTCGTTTTCAATCCTGCTAATAAAAGTATCCCATCTATTTTGTTGTAGGTTTTTATGTATTCTTTTCACTTCTCTTTTTGTATCGTTATATTGATTTCTATTTTCTGGCGTTTCTTTGCCTAATAATTGTATGTACGCTATCTTCTTTCTGTTAATAGCTTCTTCTAATTCCGTGCTCCATACTTTGTATCTTTTTTTATTAGTAACTTTTCTTCGACATCCAAGGGCTTCGGTAGCTGCTTTCTTCAATATTCTCTTAATGTTGAGCCATTCTTCTTCGATATCTTGTCCTATTGGAGTGCTTTCATGATATTCATTTAATCTTCTTTGGTAGAGGTCTCTTATCGAGTATTCTTCGAGTAAATGTACCTTCAACAAGTCTTTCCCAACATCTTTTTTTGTTTTCTTTTTGAACCACCTAGTTTTTAGGTTTACTGTGGTTTGCAGTAAGTAATGATCCGTCCCAACATCTGCGCCGCGGTATACTCTTGCGTCACTGATCAATTCTGATATTTTGTTGTTACCCAATATGTAGTCTATAGTTGACGTTTGTCCTCGAGCTGCCCAGGTAAGTTTATGTATCCGTTTGTGCTTAAAGAATGTATTTATTATTTTGATATTATTATAACACGCGAAGTCACGTAATTTTTTCCCGTTCTCGTTCAGTATGTCCTCATTATGTGCTCCTACTATTTGGTCTATTGGCGTTCTTCCAATGCGAGCGTTCAAGTCGCCCCCTACTATAATGTAGTCATTCTTTGGGCAAGCATTCAGTACTTCTTGTAAGGTTTCATAGAACATCTCGGTGTCTTCCTTTTTTCCTTCTTCTGGTGCATACACGCTTATCAATGTCATATTGCCTCGATCTATTTTGCAACGTACCTGGACTATTCTCTCGTTTATCCATTTGTATGAGGTTATTCTTTGTCTCCACGTACTATCGCATAATATTGCCACTCCTGCGCGGGCTCTCTCCTCTTGGGTCACCCCGCTATATATCATGGTGTACTTTTCGAGATCACAGCTTCCTTTGAGTTTCTTTTTCGTTTCGCTAATGAGGGCTATATGTATTTTTTTCTCATACAGTACTCTTTCTAATTCATCGATCTTATTTGATATCCCCCGCACATTCCAGCTAGCTATGTTTAGGCACTCCGATATACCTAGTCGCTTATTCCTTATTCGTTTGCGTTTGGTCGTCATCAAAGGTTCCATTCCAGTATCCGAGGCTGATTGTTGGTGATTGAAAATCAGTTTTCTCCCTGTGCAGGTGACTGGCCTGTAGCAGGTAGGTTGGTGATGGGGTTGCCATCTCCGAGCTACCAACCTAGCTCTCCGTCTATTATTATCCAGACAGATGGACTTTATAGTTAAACGTAGCATTTCCTCTGCGTTTGATGTACGGTTATACCGCCGATACTCGGTCGTCAGAGCCTCGTTTGTATTAGCAGGGTACACCACGAGCAGGAGAGGTTGACATTTGAGTAGGAGAGGCTATAACTTACGCTTTTCTACCCCTTAATACCCCCCTTATAATCATACAAATGCATATTATGTAATAAAGATAAACAATGTAAGCACAACTTACGCTTTGGCCATATTAGTGGGACACTTTAGTAAGGCCATAAAATATAAAACGGTAAATTATTTAGTTGTAAGATATCCAGCGTCGAGTTAACTTTGAGTTTTCTTCTAAGCTATCCTGAGGGTATAACACCGTCTCACATCTCCATTAAATCACGATGAAAAGAGGCGCGACACTTAATGAGACAGCAAAAAGCAGCTCACACTTCTTCAAAAATTTGAGCACCAGATAAGGCACGTCGTAATTGCCCAAGTCACGCAGAACTCGAGAGTGACATAACGAGCGTGGCCTCATCATACGCCGAAGATAAACCGCCTCTCCAGTTTTCAGGATCTTAAAGAGTAGAACTCCAAAGAGCAACAGGCACCGTTGATCGAATTTCACAATGTGAACCGTAAACAAGAGTTCTGAAGGAGATCGAGACTATACCTGTATTACTGCGTAAGAAACCCATAATCCCAGTTGCTGGGACGTTGTGAACTTTAGCCAATTTATGTTTTTGTCAATGTCGAGTACTGGAACAGCTGACTGTTTTTTTGTTAGGTAATCTGTATATTTGAATATGTTTGATTTTAGGAGCTTTAGATAGGATTACAATTCAAATATTTGGATTGGTATCTGATGATGCAGAGCTCTGTAAAGGACCAGGATTTGCTTGCCAAAGTAAAGGGGTAAGTCTTGTCAGTAGATTGGCTAAGTTGGGAACGAATTAGTGATTGCGGTCCAGATGCTGGCCTTAAGCCAACATTTGATCAGTAAGCGGTTCTCAATTCAAAACCTGTGTTGGCGACTTTTAAGTCGATTATTTTGTTATAATTTTTGTACGTGTTGCAAATCTATCACTAATTTATTGGTCGTAATAAATTAAATTACCACTCTTACTCTATCTGGAATTTTATTTCTGCCTGATGGCGCCCAGCAACTTTTTTCTTTTCAACTGTTATTACAGACAATAAATGATGAGAAAATCTAGTATCAGACCTACGAATATCCCAGCGAATATCCCAATTCAAAAAGAATCCCAATTCAAAAATATCCCAATTCAAAAAGAACGAAGTTTAGCCGCCTGATTTTATTACTGTCACAAAAGGCAGGATTGTGTAGATATAAGCTCGAATATTGGCACCGGTGCTAACACAAAGCACGTTTAACAAACGATTCAATACTCTTTGCAAATGGGGATAGTATGCTAATTGAGAGAAGATGAGCATGCTCCGAGGCCAACGTAATCTTGGCAAGCGGCATCACATGGGATGCCTTCCAAATAGCTGGCACCTTGCAAGTTCTAAAGGAATGATTGATGAAATTACAAACCACTTCCTTGCAAAAAGGCAACAAAAGTTTGAGCATACAGAGAGTAATACCATCCAACCCAAGAGCATCAGAATGCAGAGTCCTCACAATGAACTCCAACACCTTAGGGGTGGCCTCTCCAATGGAGAGCGTAGACGCATTCGAGCATAATGAGAGCCCTCCGTAGAAGACAAGACTTTCAGAACTGAGTTAAGAAAGTATGAATTGACGGCGTCTGGATCAGCACATAAGTGTGGGAAAATCCTGTTAGAAGGTCGGGAACGTACAACCCAAGAAGACAAGCGTTACCAAAGCTTACAATCTTTTCAACCTAAATTCAGGTTTTAATTATTGTTCCTGGAACAAGTAAACTATTTATGCACTTTCCATGTCAAACCCCCTTAATTAAATTCTATGTAAAGAATTAAAAATACTTTTAACCTAAATTCAAATTTTTTAAATCTCACCTGGAATACTCGTAAACCAACTTTTCGTGCCAAACTTACTTAATTAAGTAGTTGTGTATTACCTACATAAATACATAAATTGTATAAAAACCTTCAAAAAATGTTTGTATCAAATTTGTTTTTTAATTAATATGTATTAAACTAAGCTAAGAAAAATAGTATAATTATTCTGTTGATAGGGTAGATGGAATAGTTAGATAGGATACCATGCAAGAGCAGCAAAACGATTAATGTCCGTTACACACATACGCTATTTTTTGTTCAACCGAAAAATTACCACATTCTGAATGAAAGCATAAAATTTTTCCCATATTTACTAATATTTATTTTAGGCCTTGAGATGTCTGACGACTTATTAAGCTGCGTCTCCATCTGAGCATTTTTATCCGCACGAACGGTTTACGCGTAAAAATGCTCAGATGAGTACACGCTCACGAAACCTGTGCGCGCACAAAATAGTTAGCCTGCAAAATTTTGATCCAGCAGACGAAATGTAATTAGTGCGAGTTTAGCATAGAAAATGTGTTTCTGTACAAGAACGATTAGCGTTGACTCTGCGTCTTTTAGCGACTAGAGATACTGTTTTTATGTTTACCCTATTCTATCTATTTGAAAATACTTTTTTCTCCAGGATAGCGGGAATCATTATTTTCTTTATAATTTATCTCTTTGAAAGTCGGCAATTCTTGTACAATCTAAGTTAACAATGTAACATGATCCTAGATGTACGGAAAACGATGTTTTCGAGCGATGGATAATCATATTACATATTTTCCGTCGATGTTATGTTAGGTCAATAGTTGCTGTGATGCGCTGTTTGTAATGAAATATATAGTTTGGATTGTCATACACTTGTGGTTTACTTAATAATGATTACGTACATTCTTGCTAATAAATTCCTAGAAGGTGCAATTTTGCTCGCGGGTATTCCTTTTGCTGATTTAAATTGCTCTTTATAAATAACCTTATCGCTTGAAGTTTCATGTTACTTTCATTAATAAAAATTCAATGATATTAAATATTTGTTTATTTAAGATTTGTATTTAAAAGTGTACACACTACATACCTATTCGTTTTTTATTAGTTTTCGGTTTTAATATCGAAAAATTGTGCATTAACAATTAATTGTAATTGATCGGAAAGTATCAACCTTCTATGCTGAATTTGAAAACAAATTTTAAGCATAGATCAAAATGGATGGAGTTGTATTGCATTGCATGGATGCATGTATTCGACTGTAATAAAAATCGTTTCCATCAACCAGAACGCTTTATAAATACATTATGTATTATTTTAATTTGATCGGAAAGTGATCACTTCCCGCACTGAGAATTTCATTTTTATATTATGCTATTTAGATCACAACACTGCTAATTGTACTGAAAAGCTTATCGATGTTAGCCAAGACTACGTTTTCCATCTCGGTACGTAATATACAAAATTTAAAGTTATGCTGCAACAAGTAGTTAGATGTAATGGTTAGCGAAATAAAAATTAATCAATTCGATGTAAATACCGAAATCGCCACTCTATATTGTAACTATAAATTGAAAATAAATCCTCCTAGGGTTGGCAGCATATTCATCTATCAGTAATACAATTGGTGAGTTTCCGTTTCTTTTGCCAATGCAATTCGACTTAAAAGTTTCGTAAGCCAATAAATGGATTTAGTGGGCAACCACATGATAAATGCTAGCTGTTACAGAAGAAAAATTTAATTCAAAGATTAAACTATCTTTTTAACATCTCCGACATCTGAACATATCTAAATGGAGAGACTTGAGGGACCAATAGTATTGAATTCCAGTTCACACAAAGATTAATGTTGAATTCTATGTACCTATACAAATATTGAAAATTGCTATTAGATGTTGAAAAATAACTTTTCCCACAAATTTTTGTACTACTTTCATTGTCACTGAAGGATAAAAAATGCTTCATGCTCACTGTTAGCGCAAGTCGTCAACAATTAATAGCAATGTAAGTTTACATATACATATTGCTGTGTCGTTTCTTAAGCAATTTGCACCACCCTGGTTTTGTCAGGCGCCAGTTCTCAAAGTGAGAACAAAATTTATAAAATTGAATTCTTAATTTTCAGGTGTTACAAATTACTTAGAAACTTACAATCCTTGTCCCTTTAATTTAGCTCAGTCTTGGAAACTCGACTCAAGGTGTAGTAGGTTCGTTGAACTTTGAGATGCTTCTTGGGTTGAAATGAATTGAAAACTAAAATTGTTGATGTCAAGATAATCAAGATGAATTGATTAGCTTGTATTGATGAATCTTTAAATTGGGTAATGCTTACTGTTGTTGAATCAAGTAGACGAATAAAAATTTGTTTGTATCAAAAATGGTTTTATATTTATGAAATTAATTAAGTAAATTCGCAATGCGCATATAAATGTCAGATAAATTCTTATCTGAGAAATAGACAATATTTTGTAACAAAATCAAATCGATGTATCCAACTTCTTCTTTCTTGTGGGCGATTTTTGAATAAGTTCAAAAATCTTTTGCTTTCCAATAGCAATTTTAAATGTTTATTAATAAATGTTGTTCATAAAATCAAATAATAGCAAGAATGTTTATTAAATTAATGATGAGGATAGTGCTATAATTTAGTCACGTCCTATGGTAAAATGTTGAAGACAAAAATGTAAAATTTTTAAATAATAAAGTTTCTTATACCTGAATTTTAATCCACCCTGTATGTAAATAGGGTCTGCGCACAAACACAATTTTAGCTCACGGTCACTTTGCGGAGATGCACAAACTTGTTGCTTGTTGATCGTGTTGCTGACGAATTTCGCTTCTGTTTCGTTTTTAGGCGGAGTTGATTTAATAGTTGACACCTGTTGATTTTGAGAATCGTGTTCGTGGAGTGTCAGCGAATATTAGTTGATATTAATCTTCAGTTATAAGAAGGTGAGTCACTTTTATTTCATTGATGGCGTAGTTGTTTTACTGAAGGGTAGCCATTTGCAAATTTTGTTATCTATTTTTAGATAAACTTGTTGTTAATCACACATTTGGGTGTTCTGGACTAAACTTTTCAACCAGCAAGTACACGTCTTGCCCTTTCAAGAACTAAAAGTCGACTGTCTCAAATTCCTGCGCTGTACTTCAATTTCGTTGAAATTTTGTTATCTGCAAGTAAAGTTTCACACCTTTTTGTGTTTTATGTGTACTAATTGAGTTTAAACTTTCAGGAGCTGTTTCCTCTATGTTGAGTTGATCAACCGTGTGTTTCCCCTACTTCTCACAAATACGGTAGCAGTTTTATAAGCAACGTTTAGCGAAGTTCCATACCTTTTTGTTTATCACAAATTTTCTTATCACATTGAAGCGAAATTGACCTTTATTTACACTTTTGGAGTTTTTTGGTTTGAAATTATGAACATTTGATAGAATAGATTATTTAACAAGTTTTGACATAATGGGTTTTACACAATTATTGTAGTACATGGAATTAATTTCATTTTTGTACCTTATCATTAAGGTTATGTATATTTGTGATAACATTCACATTAATATTACCATATTTGAGGCAAACAATCCCTTATTCTGAAATTTTGAGGTGATAAAAACCTTTTTAAATTTATCTTTCAGCTTTTAAAAACATTCCCTTATACTTAAAGATCTTAATTGGTTCATTATACCTGAAATTGCTAAATTCGTTCATCTTTCTTATCTTTTTGTTTGTTAACGAGGTCAAGTTTTATGTAAATTTTGAGTATGAGTGAGAAATTTAGATATTTGCATAGCCCTGGTAGTTTAGAACACAGCAATATATAAAAATGTATACAGGACGTCAAAAAATTCAATAATGATTTGAAAAATTGCTACGACTAAAATATTTATTCTTTTTGTTTATTTGGGACACCCGATGCACAAAAAATATATATCGCTCTATTAATCAAAGCCACAGAAAGAAAATCACAAATCAGACTTATCCATTTCATTTGTTACTTATATTCAGTTCTTCATTTTTTCAAATCACCATAAATATTTCATCTCTAGATTTAAGAAGGTATGCAAAGCTATTAAGCTTTAATGAAAACATTTCAGAAGTAAAAGAATTACGATTGAAAAGCGGCCAATAAAAAATAAAACTATGAATTCTAAAGATTGTTCGATTTAAAAAGAAAATACGGAGCGAATACAAAAATGTTCTGAGATTGTATAAGTTGAGAAACAACTTAATACAATCTTTTTGTTTATGTATTTTAAGGTTCTAACGTAATGTGTGTGTGTAATACATACTAATTTGGAATTCGACGGACATGGCGCATAAGCCAAAAGAAATAAGACGTATAGCTGTTAGCTAAAATATTTTTTATTGGTATGTAATATATAAACTTTGTTTACAGTAAAATCATATATATTTTAATAAATTATCTATTTAAATAAAAAATCCTAGAATAAATTAATCAATGTTATTGAACAAATTATATACTTCAATCCATATCATCATAAAGTTTTACCCCCTCTACTTTTACTAATCTTATTGGTTACAAAAAATATCGCGTCCTCTTCATACTTTTTCCATATAGTTGGATGGTCCATCACCACTTCTGTATTCAATATCCGGTAAAAAGTTGAAAGTTTGAAAGAAAGCAAAAGGACGTCGTCAGAAAAAATTATATAAAATTGGATTCTGAAAAACCCCGGCGGCAGTCAACCGGCAACAAGTAAGGATAGAAGAAGGTTAATCTTAAAAATTGGTATAAAATGAAACTTGGAAGGTGCGAACAGTGATACGAAATTTATCCACCCTGTCTCTGATGAAAAAACAAACAAAATCAATTCTCACTTTTATTTGCGTGAGCAAAGCCCTGATGGTCATTTCAACTAGCTTGTCTATAGCGGCTGAGGTCCCTCGATAAGAATTGTCAATCTGTAAAGCAACGGGCACTTTCGTTGGTAAATAAAAGACACCAATGATGATATAAATTATAATTAAAGATATTATGTCTGGCACATAAAAAACAAACAAGAAAATTGGCCACTTGACGAAATACTCAATTCAATGTCACACAACCAAAAATTAGAAATAATTTGTCTTACCTCGAATTCGGGCAAGCTAACAACTAGTAAGGTGACAATGGGTACTTTAACAATTCGGCAATAAGCAATGGCACGAAAGACGTAAGAAAACTGCAAAACTCAACTGTAGCATATTTTCAAATAACAAACAAATATGTGATAAAATCCAAGACCACGTCCTCGTCGGTTCACATCATCCAAACACAGCTATCGCAAACACAGTGGATGAATAAGTTGACGAACCGATACACAGGCTTTTGGGGTGAAATTTATATAACGTAGAAGGGAGAGTGGCGGAGGGCTTCTTCGGAAGCGATTCCAGCATAACTTCAATTCCTTATCTATGTGTGTCGAAACCCCTGATCTGCTATGTCCGTTCCTCGATCTGAAACCATTAACCTGGATCTGGAAGATACGAAAAAATGCTATAATTACCGGCAAGAATACCATGGGGTTAACAATCTTGAAATGCAATTTAAAAAACCCAAATGTCGCGGAGACTCCCGACATCTTTGTTACGAAACGCATAAAATGGACTAGCAAATTTAAGACACAATCACAAACGAAAAGAATTGCAAATATAGTTTTAAATCTATCGAAAACTTTATTTTTTGGAAATTCTATAGAAATTATTAGTACCAACTTGAACTGCCAAAAACTCCCGGAAAAAACGGAACACCTGCCAATTTGCAGGTTGCTAATTGCTATTGCTTTATACTTTCGTAAATAAATCATCATCATCAACCACCCCTTTGTGTCCACTCTCCTCATATCGTCTTTCCACTTTGCAGGTGGTTGTCCTGGGTTTCGTTTGGGATTCTGGGGTTCACTCTAGCATCCTCTTAGTCCATCGGCCGTTGCTGTATCTTGCAAGGTGAGCCGCTCACTTCCAATTGAGTATAGAAAGTCTTTCTATGACGTCCTTTATACCAGTTTGCTGACGTATGTCTTCGTTTCTTACCCTATCCCTGAACGTTATTTCCAGCATGGCTCTTTCCATGTGTCGTTGGCTAACTTAGAATTTCTTTGCAGCTGCATTTGTTAGAGTCAGAGTTTCAGCACCGTATGTGATCACAGGCAGTTATCTACATTAATAAATAAATAATTCGAATTGAATGCAATATCCGTTAGGTAGCTTCTACGTGATTATTTGTGCGCTCGTCTCAGTTTCAGGTTCTTGGATAGATTTCTCCACTTGAATTAAAGGCAGATGCCTCTAGTTTCTTCCTAGATAATTGTCTTCAAACCGTTTTAAAAGTGGTTTCAATGGTTCGTTTAATATTTCAATCAAGATACGCAGTAGCATCGTATCTTTATATAAAATACCCACAGGTCCTTTTTTGTTTAGCCTCGACCAATCTCTGCAACAGAAATACCGATTTCTCGTTGAAAGTAAAGATGATAATGGCAATAGTCTTCGTTCCGATTCCTGATCTTCCTGACGTGACTGTTTTGGCCGAAAAGTAGCCTGAACAACATCGACCACTTTAGAATAGTTTGTAGATAATTATCTAGAAATAGCAAACAGGTGCAGATATCGAAACAGTGCTCCTTTATTTTCGGTAAAAATTAGGAATCTCTACAATAGAACTTGAAACGGGGATGACTGCACATTAACCACCCCGAAGCCCAACGTATGGAAGTCAATTGATGTTCTTTCACAATGCCTCCTCCTGTACATATTTTATGACGGATTTTCATGGTGGAAGAGCCTTAATGGGGGGGGGGGGTTGAAGACATGTTTGGAAAAAAAAGGACAAGCAATTTTATAGACATGTACTCGTATATTTAACCAATTCGTGAAAGCTTCGTCAGAACATGCGAGTTAAAATAGTCACTAACGTGTTTTTTCGTCTATAATCCGCTTAATTTTAGTTTTAGCGATAGTTTTCAATAAAATTTTCTTACATCTCGTCTGCTGCATTTGAATTCACCGCTTTGCATTGAGTTTTTGAACTTCTATTGAGACTCAAACGATGTTCTAACGATTGACAAAAATTTTACTAAAAAATTCGATTTGAGGTGGATATAACGGAATTTTGTCAGAACAGTTTTGATATAGAACATAGTTTGATACTGGCGCCATGATACAAGGAAATGCTGGGGTGTACCATGCGAAGTTATGGAATTGTCGACATGCACGGATGTGTTAAATAAAGCGTGCAATTAAATCGGGAGTAGCTGAGATTCAAGCTCATACAATCAGGTTCACAGCTGAACTCCTTTGCCACCACATCAAACTACTTACGTGATTTGCATGAATACATTTAGGGCTGTAGAGTTTTACGTCGAGGTTGTATTTCGGGGTTTCTGTATTTCAAACTTCTGATAGGAAGACAAAATATTTGCCACATTTTATTCAACATCAATAAAGTATCCATGCATGATGACCACCTTATGCTGTATCGATTTGTTAATTGGGTTACCAAAATTAGGATGTTGATTTTTGTATGAAAATTCAGTATACTTGGTTTGGTGGTTGCAGCATTTCGTCTGGGTGATAATACGTTTATTGACACTTACCATTTTGAATGGCACCTGCAAGATCGATGCCTGAGACTGAATACCGAGGAAAAGTAAGTTGGGGTAACAAGCGGAATCCCTCAGGTTTCGATGCTTGGACCGACCCTATGGAACATAATAACATAATGTACGACGTAAGTAATCGGATTCGCCCTCATCGTGGTGAATAGAGACCCTCTAAAGTTGGAATCCAAATTCAATGCGGCAATCCGTGTGGAGTCCAAATGGGTATGCAGTTGAGGACTCACCTTCGTTCCTCAAAAATTGGAGGCGGTAGTTGTTAGTGAAAGAAGGAAAATCTCTAGCATCCGCTTCCACCGAATCAGACGCTAGCGATCATATTTTACGTGGCCCCAGTGTGGCATGTGGCCATGGACATCACGAAAAACAGAGCCAGACTTCGCAGAGTTGCTGTTCTGCTTAATCAAAAGCTTTGATTGCGCAAATTACTTGGAAAGAATTATAAATTTTAATAATTTTCGATTGAGGTATAAGGGAAATTATATCATTGGTCTGACTTAAACTCCTGAGCGTCCAGACACGCATGTCCTTGAGGGAAGCGTGCGCGTACAGGACGGTTTTCATCGAGGGGCCGCTAGTAATAATTTCGACGCCGTCGGTCAATTTCCTCGTACATGAGAGAACAAAGAGATACGACGGCCGACCATACGCAAGAGAGGAGGCCGGAGAGCATCACGAAGTGACAGGACAGGTGGTGAACAGATACCACAAGCCAGTGGACGTGAAGATTCATTCCGAACATCAAGCCTTGGGCCTCCAGAGAACAGGGGGAGATAACGTACCATCTTACTCGATCGCTCACCCTATTGGTGGTTCAACAAATATCTAACCGGTTTGGAAAGCTATCCTCCTTGAAATGCAGCCACTACATCGAAGAAGAAGATACCGACGAGCACCCTATTCTATTACCATCAAGCTGATATCAGCTACCATGTCAGAAAACGAGGAAGCGGGAAGAGAAGACCAAGTCGCAAACCGACGCTTTAACCATCCGTAGAGAAGTTTGAAGCATCAGCAGGCCAACGAAAGTGACGTGTCTTACGAGAAATGGCAGAAACCAAATACCGATTTTTTGAAGTGCGAATTTGGGTATCCCTAAGTTTAGCTTATCTACAACTCGCACACGCTATCCCAATGCTATTTTTTTTAGCTTACGTAGGGAGGTTAAAATCTCGTTCGAGACACCAGCCCAATCCGGGTTGGTAGTGTGGGACTTCACCCACTAAACTCACCCCGTACTACCGAGTACCGGAATTTTGTCTCACGGTATTACTTCCATCATACTCGGTGGTTGGTTCTCGTTCCATCGCTCGTGCGCGAGGTCACTGCCCATTCTGGGATAGTTCAGTCCTTTTTGTTGGTGACCATGATGGGGACCATATTGTCGACGGTGACATCGGTTCCTAAAGCCTAAGCAGTATCCTCCTCCTCGAAGTACCTGCGTATTGGGAGGCCAGTTTTCTAAACCGGTGCTAACCAGTTTTCAAGTTTTCCAACCAAAGCTTTCCTTTTCCAAAGTCTTCAAAAAAAACATGTCCGGTTGTAACCTCCCATCTCGGTTGCTGATAATAATTTACCACCCTTCGTATATTCCACCAACATATTCTAAAGAATAATTTAGTTACAAAGTTTGTTTTGGAAAAAGAAAGGTTATAACCCGTTCTGCCCCATGCATGGGGCAGAACGGGGTATTCATTAAAAGGTGAAACAAAATCATGTTTTATGGCTGGCAAAGTTCACAGATGAGTTGTGATTCATCATCGTCAGTATCAATGCCGGCACAGGAATTATGGGCCCATTTTTTACACTGTATGCATGATATCCAGCCTTCACTCGATTTTGAATATAAGTCGTTGCAATATAAACAGGTCGCATCGTCTTCTTCATCTGATTCCACGCTTTGTTTCCGTGGTTTTTTGTTAACAATTTTCTGTGTTTTTTTCTTTCCTATTTTGTTAACAATTTTCTGTGTTTTTTTCTTTTCTATTTTGTTAACAGTTTTCTGGGTATTCTCCTTCCTTTTTTCGTTACCGGTGAACAGTTTTTTCTTAAGTCTATTTTCTTTGGCTTGCTTGATCTTCTTAGCATTATTAGCCGCTTCTTCGAGTTCAGTCTTATAAAGGGAAGCTGTCAGGATTGCCGTTTTGCCTCGTTTCCTCGTCACTCGCTTTTGTCCCGGCTTTACTCTGGGTATGGGAAGTATATGTTCAGGCGAAAACCTCGGAAAGCTGGTAAAAATAGGGCTAGCTATTGTTATATTATAGTGAATAATTATAGTGAATATATAACAAACACAAAAGAAAAGAAATTAGATCGGTGAAAAATAAAAGTATGGGCGGGGCGGAACAGGGTAGGACCCCGTTCTGCCCTACCCCGTTGTGCCCCAAGTGTTGGTAAACCAAACATCGCAAGGTTAGCGACAGCCATGTTACTTCTCCAAGACATGTTAACACGTGAAAAGATACTTTAAACAACGCTTAATTTGGTAGACTAAATTGGAATAACGAAAAGTAATGTGAAATATATCTTACCTTGTTTTCAAATATTCATAAAGTTGTAATTTTATACAGATTTCAGGGAGGTGTTTAATGAACAAAGGAGAAACACTTGGTAATTCACAACGACCGTTCTTATCACTGCACAGATGCATAATGAAGGTGTATAGAGAGTTGCAGCGAACTGCAGTGCTACTATCAGCAAATAAACCTGATCCCCCGTTCCGCCCCGACCCCCATTCCGCCCCACCTTCCCCTACTTTATAAGCATCTGTCCTGGTGACCAGGAAGGTACGTTTTATGGTGAGGGACTGGGTGAGGTTATATGTAATTTCACCGTGCTCTGTGGAGATCCCATGGTTGGATGGTAGGTGTGACTCTACTGTCGGCCGCTTGCCATTGTGCCCTTGTGTCTTCTTTGGCCTCCGGTCTTCCATCGTATCTCGTAGATCATTCCAACACGAGAAGATCGGCGGTGGTGTCGAGGGACACTGTTCTGTATGCGCAAGCCACTCTTACGGACATGCGCCTTTGTATGATCAGGATTATCGCTCGGTTCCTGACGATGTTCATGCTTTCGTGCCACGGAGGGGACGCATACAACAAGATCCATTTTCCGACTTTGCCGAGAGCCCTCCTCTTAGTGATCTTAGCCCCCCCCCCCGTCCCGATACTATCAGAAGATAACGGACAGTTATTTAAAGACTAAGTCGCGTCGGGCTTATGGAGAACTCCACGAACAGATTACTATACGAAACTTGACTAAATATCTTATTTTCTTATTCATTTAATTTTAATCAAACGACGCCGATGCCTACAATGCATTTTTAATGACTGAAATCTATCTTAAACATTTGGAACTTAAATAAATTAAAGCCCGGAGGAAACTAAAACATAGACAAACTGCGTTGTTTCTGGGACGAAATATTGCTTCCAGACGTTCTAGTTTAATACTAAATCTTAATAAAATAAATAAAAAAAAAGAGAAATTAAAGAAAAGGGAAATTAGCACCTGAACCATTTTCAATGTCATGAAAACTGTAAGCAATTTCTAAACGCTTAAACGAAGTTACGCGAGTAGTAAATCTAACTAAATTTTCTTTTTATTCAAACTGTTGAATTACACTGTAATTTTTCTATTTCACGATTTTCCTATCTCCAAAATATTTAAGTATAAAACATAAATAAAACCCAGACTTATTTCATCATTATTTTAATTTAAATAAATTACATAATATAAATAACTTAACAATTTTTAACTACATATTCGCCTAAATTATAATAATTAAACTGGCACATTGTTCACATATCAATAAGAATTTTTTTTAAATAAACTTTAAAAGTCAACAATAAACTTATTGATTTAATTTGATTGAGTATTGGCATATTTTACTGGCATTTCTCGTATTCTTCAAATTTGTTGTTTTTGATTAATTATGCTGGCTCGCAAAATTAGGGGCAATCTGAAAACAAAAGATTTTCATTAATAATCTGGAATTAAACTTATATGTAGAAAAATAAATCAATAATATAATTTAATAAATAAAGATATACGATTATATGAAAGTTATAACATTTATGTAGTACATAAATAAAATCTCAGAGAGTGTTTGAGTGAGGATCTTGAGAGCCTATAAGGCGTTTTAGTATAGCTTTCCAATTAAAACGGTGATTGCTTATGAGTTAGGGTAGCACTTTGTTAAAGATCTTTAAGTTAATTAACACTAAAACTGCGGAAAATTCCGATAAATTATTATCAATCAATTATATGCATAAGTCATTGTGATGGTTTTGAGAGTAACGAGCCTAATGACGAACGTTATTTACCTTTATGGTTGACTTGTTTATGCGTAACTAACTATATTGAAATTTGAACAGTGCGTTCCTTTACCTACACATTTGGAAAATCATACGCATGATAATTTCGTGACATGCGATAGCAACCTAATGTTTCCCTTTGATTATTAAAATCAAACACTCCAGAAATACATTCACTGCATGATGTATTCGCTAGTTCCAATTATTTCTAACGAGGATCTGTATAATTTAAAAATATTTTTGAGAACAAAAATACAAAAAATATTTAACAACGCTACATTCGTTATGTTTCTTGGTCGTCAAGTAACATTGACGAATATAACACCGGTTCGTCATACTTGACGATATTTAACAACGATTTCCGCTGTTGTTTAATTACTTAACAAAACAATAATTATTCTCAATAATCGTCACCTCTCAGACAATGAAGATTAAATGTGACGGTTAAATTAACATTCACTTTAAATTATATTTTTTAATTCTAACGACTGAGATTTAGTCTTCCCCGTCATATTTCAAGCCGGAAAATTGTAAACACCGTTAGCTTAACGAAGCGTTAATGTAATTTACTATGTATTAACTAATTCTTGCTCATATGCATACAGTGAGCTCGTAAATTTTGGAATAAATTTGATAAAAACATTTTTAAAGGAATTTTCTTAGAAAATCCTTCGATACGTCAACCGTAAGGTAAGATCAGACTAGGCTACTTTTGCTGCGCGCAGCAAAAGTAGCTGTGTGTGAACACCACTGCAACCGATAAAAGTGCACACTGCTGCACATGTGGTATACTGCGCATGCTGTTAAAAGCAGCTTAGTGTGAGTGCAAATTTTGTATGTTGCATTCGCAGTAAAAAATATTCATTTGGTTTAATATTTTGCTGCGACTAGCGGTGCAGTTTTTATCACATTTAAATAAAATATAATTTTTTATTTTTGTATGCACCCTCCGATGTTGCTCGTAGGTTTTATCTTTGATTAAATCATCAATTTTTCCTGACAAATCCAATGTTTTAAATTTTATTTTGATTTTATTTGTTAATTTCATTCATAAAACTGCACATGTGGTGTACTGCGCACGCTGTTAAAAGCAGCTTAGTGTGAGTGCAAATTTTATATGTTGCATTCGCAACTGTAATTTAGCTGCCTACTGTAAGTTGATACCTAACTGATAAGCTGCTCCGGGGGTGACATCATGCGCTGAGTAAACGTAATTGAGTAATGCACCTGATAAATCATATATTCTATTCGCAGTAAAAAATATTCATTTAGTTTAATATTTTGCTGTGACTACCGGTGCAGCTTTTTAATTTACAATTTCAAACGACCGCACAATACTCACGAATAGGGGTGCGCATATAATCGATTAATCGTCACCGTAATTCGAATAATCGATTGTGAAAATAATCGATTGTGAGAATAATCGATTGTGAAAATAATCGATTGTGAAAATAATCGATTGTGAAAATAATCGATTGTGGAAATAATCGATTATGAAAATAAACCTGCAATTACAAATTTTACAATATACAACATTGTAACATGCTTGCTAAGAAATTTTTTTCTTGCTTCTTGGCAGAAATGTGTACATTAAGAAAATTGTTTGCTGACACAGTAACAAATAATATAATTTTAAATATTTTTAGACACGTCGACACAACATCATGTTTTATTTAAAGTCGGGTGGAATTTTATCTCTCCAATTAATAAAGTGTTTGTAAATACACACATAAAATACTACATAAAAGAATGAATTTTAAGAAAAGTTTGATGCGAACATAGAGAAATAACGGTACACCGAAATATCATGGTAAATCAGGTTTTTTAAAGATTCCTGATGCTGACTGTAATTTATAGGAATGAAAATGGGAACAATCAGAAGATAATTTTTTTCTACGTATGATTATATATCCAACACGTGATATTTATCTCTTGAACATATTGCGGTATCGAGATACCACGTCAATGGAAGTACGTCATTTAAATTTCAGCAAAAGTTTTGTTATGAATAAAAGCATGTAACTTATCAAAGTAATCAGAAAAACTTCATCCGATACCAAGGAATTTAACTTAAAGTCATATGATTCGTTGAAAACGGGACATAAAACAGGTGTGAATAAAATAAATTTGAAATGCATCATTTTAATATTTGTCATTGTTAAAAATGTTAATTAATAGTAAATGAAAGATTGTTAGTAATAAGAAAGGTATTTTAAAAGTTAGAAATTTGTTAATCAATTGATAAATGTAAAAATCCATGTTAGCGTTAAATTTAAAATAAGTTTGTTAAATCGTTACGTGAGTTCGGCATGTCACAACTTAATGAACTGCGTATGGAAATTTCATATCCAGCATCTTTATTTATCCAACCACGAAACACTTGAGAAGAACACAATCAAATCTAAAAATAAGAAAATTTTTACTTATAAAATTTCAACGAACCACAATTGGCTTAGTCCATACCTGTACTATGAAACTTCAGATAATATTGATTTTTCGATCGACCAATAAAATACGTCTATGCAAAGATCAGGATAGCGATGAACTTCGTAAAGGAATTAATAAAACAATCAATAAAAAGGTTGGTGTTGATATTCGCACGTGCAAAGTGGCGAATTTAGAATCGTCCTAATAAAATTGATATTATAGTGAAAATAAATAGTGTAATTACGAAATATAAGTGCATAATTCAACAAAATAGTTACTTACCTACGAAAAACCACAAATAAGGTGAAAATCGTAACGGATTACAAATATTTTTAAAGAAAATAAACTTCAACACAAAACGAGGTCAACAAACTGCATCGGGAAGTTTCTGATGGTAAATGAACCCTTTGAGTGTCTTGGACGCGCAATTGTACCATCTCCATTTCAAATAACAGAAATATTCCTGGATTTAATAAGGTACCGTGTACATTGCAATAAAATCTTTATAAACTTAAGTGAAATCTCCGGACTTCGTACGACACGTGTTTTGCATCATTTTGCGTTCAGAAATATTTATATAATAGATTTAATAATAGAACTTTTTGATTTAACCAAATATTTATTTTCATTTGTGTGCTTAATAAAAACATTAATTACTTTGTAACGAAGGATATTTATTTAGACCTGTTCCGCACCATAATTTCATTTACAGCATTGGTAACGGAACGAATCCACCCTGTGTAAGGTAAGGTACATGCACTACGAAAGAGCTAAGCTGAGGCACCTTATTTCATTAAATTGTGTTTACAAAATTTCACATATTTTCCATTGACGGGGTACAATTACGTACACCCATATAAAACATTAACGATAAGAACCTTTAACCCTATTAGCGAGGGTATTCATAACAATTTTGTATCATAAAGTGTGGGTCTCTTAAAGGCCTTACGTAAGCACACAGCACTTTTTGGCGTCACAACGTGGGGCACGAGTAAACTCGAGTCACCTCGAATAACCTCGTACCACGAGTAAAATTAGGTCATTATAATTAAAATTAATAGATAGGTTAACTACAACGAGAAATTTCATTAAAATTATTTACAACGATAACATCAAAAATAAAAATTCTCTTAAAACTAAAATTAAAAATATTCTTATTACTAAAGTTAAACGTACATTGTCAATTACTTAAAAACTATTTTCTTATAACTAAATTGATTAAAAATAAACTACGATGGAAACATACTTGGGATCAGAAGAACACAAAACAGAAATGCAAGCATGGCGAGAAAAATGGGAAGCTAAAAAAAAGGCCAGAGATGAAAAATATAGGTTAGAAGTAATCGAAATTGATGAGATTTATAATAGAATAAAAGAATTAGGAAAATCGGGTCAGGAAGAAAAAAGAAGAGGAAATCTTCCAATCAAAGTATGGGAGGAAGTAATAAGAACAGAAATTAGAAGGGAAAAACGGATGAGAGAAAAACCAGAAATAGATCCAAAGAAAGAAGAAGAATATCGAAAGAATTTTGAAGAAGATGCAATTAGGAGAAGAAAGGAAGCAGAAGAATACGAAATCATTAAAGCCAAGACAATAAAAGAAAGACAAAAGGAAGCAGAAGAAAAGGCAAGAATAATAAAAGAGAAAGCAGAAGAAGATCGTAAGAGAAAAGAGTTGAAAGAAAGGTTCATAATAATTAAAGAAAAAACAGAATTAATTATTAGAAGGACAGAAGGTACTAAGAAAGAACTGTATGAGAAAATAAAAGAGATAAAAGAAACGGTTGAAGTCATTATAAAACACACAGAAGACGTCAAGACCAGCATACAAAAATTCACAACAATTATCGGGGAAAAGCCCAAAGAAAAAGTGATGAACGAAAAACCCGGTAAAACGGAGAATGATAAAATTAAATTAAATAATGTACAAAACGAAACAGTAAAGTTGGATGTTAAACGAGTTCCAACACCACCAACCAATAAGTGCCGGTCATACCAAGTGTTAACGAGGAAAACATGCAAACGGCTAAAGTTAAAATTTAGAAAATTAGAATTAAAGCAAAAACATCAAACAAGAGGCATGCGAATTAACAATAAAATTTTACAAAGCGGTCAACGAAATAAAAAGGTTACACTAAAAGTAATAAAATCTCTTAAAGTAAAAAGTAAACGAGCACAACACAAAAACATTCAATATAAAATTAAAAATAATTCAACAAAATTTGGTACAATATTAAAAATGAAAAGATCTTATAAAGTAAATAACTTAAAATCTAAAAACTTAACACATAAACGGGTCAATATTAAATTAAAATTTACAACACCAGGGGGTAGTAAAAATTTTACAAATAAAAATTTAATCAATGCACAAAGTCGGGTTAATAAAATAAAATTTATGAAAGCAAGAGTTAATAATAATTTTAAAAATAAAAATTTAAATAAATGGACAAATTATAACTACATCGGCAAGAAGAAAATTAAGTTACATAAGAAAAATAAGAAGAAGCGGTTAGGAGGAGAATTGTTAAGTGATTACGAAATGAATTGGATGAAGAAGTCCAACGTGGAAATTAATGTTAAAATGAAAAGGAAAAGTTACATTAAAAAGAGGATGTTCTTTAAGCGAAGAAAAATTAAGATCAATAAAGTACGATGGAAAAAAGAAGTCATTCTTACTATTTACAAATAAGCGGTAAAGAAGAAAATAATAGCGAAACTTAATTAATAAAATAAATAAAATAAATAATAACTTAGATATGGACCGCTGAAGAAATAGCAACGCTAATGGCGAAACTTAATTATAAAAATAAAATATAACAACTTTTTAAAATAACCGCTCAAGAAGTAGTAAGAAAATAACAGCGAAACTTAATGACATGCATCGAAGCTTAAGTCAAGAAAATAACAACTTAAAATTTAAACCGCTAAGAAAATAGTAGGGGATAAAAAAAATGCGAGTAATGACAATTTATAAATAGGATTTGGAAAATGATTTAAAATAGCTATGTAAATATGAATAAGGCTATTGAAACATGAAAATAAATGACCAAGATGGAAGAATTTAAAAAATTAAAGAATTTAATAAAATGATACGTTTTAAAATAATTAATAAAATTTTATGAAAGGAAAAGTTAAGAAGATTTGATTAAATAAATGATTTCAATTTTAAAAAAAAATGCAATTGGTAAAAAGAATTTAGTTAATGAAAGAGAAAAGTTAAATTTAGAATTTGGGTGAAAAGGGAATTTAAGATAGCTGATGATGTGTTTAATTTGAAAAGATCAGGAGGTATTTGATAATGGAAAATGGTATTCAATGTTGAACGTTGAAAGATAAATGGGGGGTAAATAATAATACGGTAGTTAACTCAGACGGAGTTAGATAAATAATATGTGGAAATTAATGAATTAATTATGAAGTTATATGAAGTAAAAGGTATATGGGACCAAAAAGAGGTCAGAGAATAATAATGGGGAAATAAATAGGAAAATATTAATTAAATGCAGAGATAAAGAATACCAATTAATAAGACGGAATTATGAATTAAAAGTTAATGATTGTTCACAAGGTTAATAGCTAAAAGGGAATTATAAGAACTAAAGTAGGAATCACCCAAATATAAATAAGTTAAAGATAGAAAGATTAAAAAAAAATAAAGAGTCAAGTTTTTTTTAGAATAAAATAAAAATAAAAAGAAAGTCAAATTAAAAATTTCAGAACTCCATAATTTAAATTATCATCAGAAATCTTGGTCAGATTTATCAGTTAAATTAGTATATAGGATAGTTTAGAATTTGAATATGATTAGTTAGTTTTCTTTGAACAGTTAATAGTTTAGTTAGTTAATTAATTTTGAAAATAATCAGTTAGTTTTGTTTGAAGTTATTTAGTTAATTTTATTGAATTCTTTTAGTTAATGTTTATGCGATATAATTTAGCGAGACAATTTAAACATTAAAGATAATCGATACATTAAAAATTTAAGTTTGTTTATAAAAAAAAAAAAAAAAAAAAGAAAAAGCACATAAATGTTAATTGTGTAATTTAACACAAAAATAGGTATTTTTCTTTTAAATTACAAATCAACAGGGGGTAAATGCGGTATCGAGATACCACGTCAATGGAAGTACGTCATTTAAATTTCAGCAAAAGTTTTGTTATGAATAAAAGCATGTAACTTATCAAAGTAATCAGAAAAACTTCATCCGATACCAAGGAATTTAACTTAAAGTCATATGATTCGTTGAAAACGGGACATAAAACAGGTGTGAATAAAATAAATTTGAAATGCATCATTTTAATATTTGTCATTGTTAAAAATGTTAATTAATAGTAAATGAAAGATTGTTAGTAATAAGAAAGGTATTTTAAAAGTTAGAAATTTGTTAATCAATTGATAAATGTAAAAATCCATGTTAGCGTTAAATTTAAAATAAGTTTGTTAAATCGTTACGTGAGTTCGGCATGTCACAACTTAATGAACTGCGTATGGAAATTTCATATCCAGCATCTTTATTTATCCAACCACGAAACACTTGAGAAGAACACAATCAAATCTAAAAATAAGAAAATTTTTACTTATAAAATTTCAACGAACCACAATTGGCTTAGTCCATACCTGTACTATGAAACTTCAGATAATATTGATTTTTCGATCGACCAATAAAATACGTCTATGCAAAGATCAGGATAGCGATGAACTTCGTAAAGGAATTAATAAAACAATCAATAAAAAGGTTGGTGTTGATATTCGCACGTGCAAAGTGGCGAATTTAGAATCGTCCTAATAAAATTGATATTATAGTGAAAATAAATAGTGTAATTACGAAATATAAGTGCATAATTCAACAAAATAGTTACTTACCTACGAAAAACCACAAATAAGGTGAAAATCGTAACGGATTACAAATATTTTTAAAGAAAATAAACTTCAACACAAAACGAGGTCAACAAACTGCATCGGGAAGTTTCTGATGGTAAATGAACCCTTTGAGTGTCTTGGACGCGCAATTGTACCATCTCCATTTCAAATAACAGAAATATTCCTGGATTTAATAAGGTACCGTGTACATTGCAATAAAATCTTTATAAACTTAAGTGAAATCTCCGGACTTCGTACGACACGTGTTTTGCATCATTTTGCGTTCAGAAATATTTATATAATAGATTTAATAATAGAACTTTTTGATTTAACCAAATATTTATTTTCATTTGTGTGCTTAATAAAAACATTAATTACTTTGTAACGAAGGATATTTATTTAGACCTGTTCCGCACCATAATTTCATTTACAGCATTGGTAACGGAACGAATCCACCCTGTGTAAGGTAAGGTACATGCACTACGAAAGAGCTAAGCTGAGGCACCTTATTTCATTAAATTGTGTTTACAAAATTTCACATATTTTCCATTGACGGGGTACAATTACGTACACCCATATAAAACATTAACGATAAGAACCTTTAACCCTATTAGCGAGGGTATTCATAACAATTTTGTATCATAAAGTGTGGGTCTCTTAAAGGCCTTACGTAAGCACACAGCACTTTTTGGCGTCACAACGTGGGGCACGAGTAAACTCGAGTCACCTCGAATAACCTCGTACCACGAGTAAAATTAGGTCATTATAATTAAAATTAATAGATAGGTTAACTACAACGAGAAATTTCATTAAAATTATTTACAACGATAACATCAAAAATAAAAATTCTCTTAAAACTAAAATTAAAAATATTCTTATTACTAAAGTTAAACGTACATTGTCAATTACTTAAAAACTATTTTCTTATAACTAAATTGATTAAAAATAAACTACGATGGAAACATACTTGGGATCAGAAGAACACAAAACAGAAATGCAAGCATGGCGAGAAAAATGGGAAGCTAAAAAAAAGGCCAGAGATGAAAAATATAGGTTAGAAGTAATCGAAATTGATGAGATTTATAATAGAATAAAAGAATTAGGAAAATCGGGTCAGGAAGAAAAAAGAAGAGGAAATCTTCCAATCAAAGTATGGGAGGAAGTAATAAGAACAGAAATTAGAAGGGAAAAACGGATGAGAGAAAAACCAGAAATAGATCCAAAGAAAGAAGAAGAATATCGAAAGAATTTTGAAGAAGATGCAATTAGGAGAAGAAAGGAAGCAGAAGAATACGAAATCATTAAAGCCAAGACAATAAAAGAAAGACAAAAGGAAGCAGAAGAAAAGGCAAGAATAATAAAAGAGAAAGCAGAAGAAGATCGTAAGAGAAAAGAGTTGAAAGAAAGGTTCATAATAATTAAAGAAAAAACAGAATTAATTATTAGAAGGACAGAAGGTACTAAGAAAGAACTGTATGAGAAAATAAAAGAGATAAAAGAAACGGTTGAAGTCATTATAAAACACACAGAAGACGTCAAGACCAGCATACAAAAATTCACAACAATTATCGGGGAAAAGCCCAAAGAAAAAGTGATGAACGAAAAACCCGGTAAAACGGAGAATGATAAAATTAAATTAAATAATGTACAAAACGAAACAGTAAAGTTGGATGTTAAACGAGTTCCAACACCACCAACCAATAAGTGCCGGTCATACCAAGTGTTAACGAGGAAAACATGCAAACGGCTAAAGTTAAAATTTAGAAAATTAGAATTAAAGCAAAAACATCAAACAAGAGGCATGCGAATTAACAATAAAATTTTACAAAGCGGTCAACGAAATAAAAAGGTTACACTAAAAGTAATAAAATCTCTTAAAGTAAAAAGTAAACGAGCACAACACAAAAACATTCAATATAAAATTAAAAATAATTCAACAAAATTTGGTACAATATTAAAAATGAAAAGATCTTATAAAGTAAATAACTTAAAATCTAAAAACTTAACACATAAACGGGTCAATATTAAATTAAAATTTACAACACCAGGGGGTAGTAAAAATTTTACAAATAAAAATTTAATCAATGCACAAAGTCGGGTTAATAAAATAAAATTTATGAAAGCAAGAGTTAATAATAATTTTAAAAATAAAAATTTAAATAAATGGACAAATTATAACTACATCGGCAAGAAGAAAATTAAGTTACATAAGAAAAATAAGAAGAAGCGGTTAGGAGGAGAATTGTTAAGTGATTACGAAATGAATTGGATGAAGAAGTCCAACGTGGAAATTAATGTTAAAATGAAAAGGAAAAGTTACATTAAAAAGAGGATGTTCTTTAAGCGAAGAAAAATTAAGATCAATAAAGTACGATGGAAAAAAGAAGTCATTCTTACTATTTACAAATAAGCGGTAAAGAAGAAAATAATAGCGAAACTTAATTAATAAAATAAATAAAATAAATAATAACTTAGATATGGACCGCTGAAGAAATAGCAACGCTAATGGCGAAACTTAATTATAAAAATAAAATATAACAACTTTTTAAAATAACCGCTCAAGAAGTAGTAAGAAAATAACAGCGAAACTTAATGACATGCATCGAAGCTTAAGTCAAGAAAATAACAACTTAAAATTTAAACCGCTAAGAAAATAGTAGGGGATAAAAAAAATGCGAGTAATGACAATTTATAAATAGGATTTGGAAAATGATTTAAAATAGCTATGTAAATATGAATAAGGCTATTGAAACATGAAAATAAATGACCAAGATGGAAGAATTTAAAAAATTAAAGAATTTAATAAAATGATACGTTTTAAAATAATTAATAAAATTTTATGAAAGGGAAAGTTAAGAAGATTTGATTAAATAAATGATTTCAATTTTAAAAAAAAATGCAATTGGTAAAAAGAATTTAGTTAATGAAAGAGAAAAGTTAAATTTAGAATTTGGGTGAAAAGGGAATTTAAGATAGCTGATGATGTGTTTAATTTGAAAAGATCAGGAGGTATTTGATAATGGAAAATGGTATTCAATGTTGAACGTTGAAAGATAAATGGGGGGTAAATAATAATACGGTAGTTAACTCAGACGGAGTTAGATAAATAATATGTGGAAATTAATGAATTAATTATGAAGTTATATGAAGTAAAAGGTATATGGGACCAAAAAGAGGTCAGAGAATAATAATGGGGAAATAAATAGGAAAATATTAATTAAATGCAGAGATAAAGAATACCAATTAATAAGACGGAATTATGAATTAAAAGTTAATGATTGTTCACAAGGTTAATAGCTAAAAGGGAATTATAAGAACTAAAGTAGGAATCACCCAAATATAAATAAGTTAAAGATAGAAAGATTAAAAAAAAATAAAGAGTCAAGTTTTTTTTAGAATAAAATAAAAATAAAAAGAAAGTCAAATTAAAAATTTCAGAACTCCATAATTTAAATTATCATCAGAAATCTTGGTCAGATTTATCAGTTAAATTAGTATATAGGATAGTTTAGAATTTGAATATGATTAGTTAGTTTTCTTTGAACAGTTAATAGTTTAGTTAGTTAATTAATTTTGAAAATAATCAGTTAGTTTTGTTTGAAGTTATTTAGTTAATTTTATTGAATTCTTTTAGTTAATGTTTATGCGATATAATTTAGCGAGACAATTTAAACATTAAAGATAATCGATACATTAAAAATTTAAGTTTGTTTATGAATAAAAAAAAAAAAAAAAAGAAAAAGCACATAAATGTTAATTGTGTAATTTAACACAAAAATAGGTATTTTTCTTTTAAATTACAAATCAACAGGGGGTAAATGCGGTATCGAGATACCACGTCAATGGAAGTACGTCATTTAAATTTCAGCAAAAGTTTTGTTATGAATAAAAGCATGTAACTTATCAAAGTAATCAGAAAAACTTCATCCGATACCAAGGAATTTAACTTAAAGTCATATGATTCGTTGAAAACGGGACATAAAACAGGTGTGAATAAAATAAATTTGAAATGCATCATTTTAATATTTGTCATTGTTAAAAATGTTAATTAATAGTAAATGAAAGATTGTTAGTAATAAGAAAGGTATTTTAAAAGTTAGAAATTTGTTAATCAATTGATAAATGTAAAAATCCATGTTAGCGTTAAATTTAAAATAAGTTTGTTAAATCGTTACGTGAGTTCGGCATGTCACAACTTAATGAACTGCGTATGGAAATTTCATATCCAGCATCTTTATTTATCCAACCACGAAACACTTGAGAAGAACACAATCAAATCTAAAAATAAGAAAATTTTTACTTATAAAATTTCAACGAACCACAATTGGCTTAGTCCATACCTGTACTATGAAACTTCAGATAATATTGATTTTTCGATCGACCAATAAAATACGTCTATGCAAAGATCAGGATAGCGATGAACTTCGTAAAGGAATTAATAAAACAATCAATAAAAAGGTTGGTGTTGATATTCGCACGTGCAAAGTGGCGAATTTAGAATCGTCCTAATAAAATTGATATTATAGTGAAAATAAATAGTGTAATTACGAAATATAAGTGCATAATTCAACAAAATAGTTACTTACCTACGAAAAACCACAAATAAGGTGAAAATCGTAACGGATTACAAATATTTTTAAAGAAAATAAACTTCAACACAAAACGAGGTCAACAAACTGCATCGGGAAGTTTCTGATGGTAAATGAACCCTTTGAGTGTCTTGGACGCGCAATTGTACCATCTCCATTTCAAATAACAGAAATATTCCTGGATTTAATAAGGTACCGTGTACATTGCAATAAAATCTTTATAAACTTAAGTGAAATCTCCGGACTTCGTACGACACGTGTTTTGCATCATTTTGCGTTCAGAAATATTTATATAATAGATTTAATAATAGAACTTTTTGATTTAACCAAATATTTATTTTCATTTGTGTGCTTAATAAAAACATTAATTACTTTGTAACGAAGGATATTTATTTAGACCTGTTCCGCACCATAATTTCATTTACAGCATTGGTAACGGAACGAATCCACCCTGTGTAAGGTAAGGTACATGCACTACGAAAGAGCTAAGCTGAGGCACCTTATTTCATTAAATTGTGTTTACAAAATTTCACATATTTTCCATTGACGGGGTACAATTACGTACACCCATATAAAACATTAACGATAAGAACCTTTAACCCTATTAGCGAGGGTATTCATAACAATTTTGTATCATAAAGTGTGGGTCTCTTAAAGGCCTTACGTAAGCACACAGCAATATGTTTGCAAAATCTTACTAGATCCTTCGACTGAAAAAGCAATCGCTCCGAGATTTTTATATCCTGGTTTTTAATTTATTTTTGACCTTATTAAAAATTAGAAAAATATAAAAAATTCATGTATTAAAAAATTAAAGTATTAAATCAATAAATTATTCTTAATGAATTTTTTTTGGAGAAATGCATGGTTTCGATAATAGTTAATGTAGTGCAAAAAATGACAAAGAGTTCATAATCGACTATGAGTTCATAATCGATTATTTTTAATAATCGATTAATCGAAAAATATCGATTATTTTTTATAATCAATAATCGATTATGAAATTTCATAATAGCGCACCCCTACTCACGAATAATTAGCTATAAAGTACTTTAGCGGTTGCAGTCGTTGCAATTTTTGCAGCCGAAGGAAAAGCAGCTATGTGTGAGCATGTGTGAGTAGGTTTGTATCTTTTGACGCAGCTTTTGCACCCGTAGTTGCAAAAGCTGCGTGCTGCAGGCTACTTTGACTCTGTGTGTGAGCCTGACATGCAGCTTTTGCAGCCAGAGTAAAAAGCGTGCGCAGCAAAAGTAGCCTAGTGTGACCATAGCTTTACCTTTTTCAGTAATTGACATATTATTTTTATTATGTTTATTATAATTATTCAAGTTTTTTGCTCAAATGATATAAAGAAGAAAATCAAATTAAATGTTACAATTGACAAATCTGAATTTCAATTATCGCTTTCTGAAATACAATTGACAAATCTGAATTTCAATTGTCGCTTTCTCAAATATAATTATGTGTTCGTTTCTGAAATAAAACTGGAAAAGGTGTAGACCAAAGATTAGAAAATTCTAATTACTGTGGAATAACACGATAAAAAATGATCAATATCGTTTAGCAGAAAAAAGTGACACTTCAGAAAATCAGATTGACGTGCCCGAAAAAATATTTTATCACTTTAATACGAGCTCATTGTATTTTATACTAGCACGCAAGCAGCTCAAATAGTATCTACATTTCAAATTACAATTGAAAATTTAATTACCACGGTGGCACTTGGAAATTTTTAACGACAATGTCGTTTAATATCAAAACGCCAAGTTATGACGAATTTGACGTGTTTTCAACTTTGTGGTTATAATACAAAATTTAAATGTAAAACCGTCATGAACATTTTATAATATAATATAGGTAGTACGTTACTATTATGGATTTGAAGATAATAAAATAAAAATAAAATAAAGAACATGTTATGCGGAAAATAGTAAATAAAAATAATGGAACAAATGTTTATTTCATTGCATGAAGGCGGCGCGGCGGCAGCCGTTAAATTCCTTGTTAATATCAAGTATTGACGACCACAGTTATTATTTCCTTGTTAACTGTAATTTTATTACAATTTATGATTATAATCTGCTATCCTGCAATTCAGTAATGAAAACGCTGCATCACATTTTTGTAGCGGATAATCCAGACGATAATAATTGCTATATTCTTAACCGTCAGTTTACAGCTGTCATTAACTAATACAAAATGTTTACATAATGTCGAAAACGATTACCGTTTCCATTAAACACCTTCCAAGTCAAACTTGACGTTTGTATTACTCTCTTATGTAATTAAAAAGCAAAGAGCTACGATAATAGTGCAATAATTATCCTGCAATAATGGTTGAATTTGGTTTACATATCCACACCTTGTTAATACAGTTAAGCTTGACGGTTTTATCCGAAAATTATATTGCAAATTTATGAAAACTTTCGAAACATAACTATAACCGTTGTCTTGTTTTAAGCTGTTATGGGTGCTCAAACAATTAGGGCTAACTTAAAATTTAGAGCAATGAAAATTAGCTTATAAAATATGCACCAATTAAAACATAAGGACATCCATGCAGCCAATTTGCAAATAATGTCTTAATTTTATAAGTTTTAAAATAATTATCTAATATCATCCGCTATTTTCTTTTTAAAATATTTTTCGTGGTCTAACTAGTATTCCATTATTTGTATAAAGCTATTCGGCCGAATAGGTTTAAAATTAGACGTACGAGTATGTCAATGTTTAAAATAAAATTTATATCAATCGTTAAGCCTCGTTGAACTTACATTCTTTTCATTTGAGCTTCAACCGTGGCGGCGTTATTTGGGGGGTGGGCACTGCCGTGCTAAGCAATAAGGTCGTATCTGACATTTTTACGAAAATCGAGTTATAGTATTTACATGTAAAACATGATTTTATCTCGTGTTTTTCACCGAGTTATAAGATCCTTTCTGCAAATTTAGAGACGTTAAAAGGTTGTGAACTTTATCTAACTACATAATGATCTGTGTTAAAAAAAAGTTGTGAATAACATTTACTAGTATTAAAAATCGTGTTTGCGAAGTTCTCTAATCGGATAAGTCGAGTCGAGTCGCGAAATAGTGAATACCGTACATTTATAGGGACTTCCCCCAAAGATTGAGAATTTACGAATATTATACAGGGAACGAAATTCAGATCGATTCTGAATCAGAAAAGGAAGACGAGGATGAGATGGTTGCTTATACTTTTAATGATAAACTTATTTCAATAAATCATGCATTGACATCTTTAAATGATGTTATTCAGTGGAGTGAAGAAAATGCAGAAGACGTTGAAATATTAATTATTAAATTAAATAAAAAACAAGTACAATAAAAAATAACGTCATTTTTCCTACCCGCATTGTAATTATGTTTGTAGGTAACCATCAATTTTCTTTAAACTACAGCTTTCATTTTCAAAATGTGATTTTATTGTAAATTTTTTAATACCGAAATAGTGAACAACCCCGAAAAAGTGAAAAGTCTTTGCCATATTTAATTCACTATTTCGCGACTCGACTGTATCTATATATTATATATTTTGCGATTGGGGTTACACCTCACGGCGTTTCTCGCATCCTATCTTCCACCTTCGGCGGTCTTTCCAGTCCTCCTCTTGGAGTCCTCTTTGCCTCATCGCCTGTTCCACGTCATTCCTCCACGTGCGCTTAGGTCTTCCCCTTTTTCTTCTCTTATCTTGTGCATGTGGAGCAAAATATAAAACCTTCTGTTAATAAAAAAGTTAGTTATGTAGTTACGACCATCTTACTTAACAGCGCAGTCTATACACTCCCAAGTCGAATTTTTGGTTAAAATTGTTGTCCAACGTTAGAGAATCGTTGAGCTTCCAATCTTTTCGCTTGAATCTCCACTAACACATAGTTATTTATCAAATTTTTAAGGGTGGTTTTAAATAACGGTTTTGAACCAATCTGAATCGATAGAGATTAGTTTGAACTTCAATGGGTGTGTATAATAATTATCATTATAATTTCTTTCTTTCCAAAGTTATGGATATTTAAAATTTTCGACAACTTCGAGCAATACGCGTTAACTTCGATTTCACCAGATTGATATTTCGCAAATAACATCGTGACGGTTGAGGCTCCAACAAATAGAATGGAAGTTCAAACGTTTGACACCATTTTATTCAAAACTCAAAAAAAAGTTTGCAAAATATCCGAGCAATCTGAAATTTTGTAGACGTATACTATAATATATTATATTAAATGTTTTAATAAACAACTCAAAATTTCTTTAAAATCTCCTGAATTATCCAAAATAAAAAAGTGAACGGTGTAAAGTGAAGAACAAAATGTGTCAAGAAACGGCCCCTGGTGCCATATTATTACAAGTAGCCATCACATGCGACTATCCGGCTATTTTTAACTACCTAAGAAGTGATTGCGAACGTTTTGCGGCCTGTAGATCGCACTGGCGGGATCATTTACGTAAGTATAAATTGTGATTGTTAAGTGAGGTTAAGAGGTTAAGGATTAATTGTAGAAGAAAGTTTATTGGTTCAGAAGACGTAAAACGTGAATATGAGCTACACGAATATAAGCAGAAATCGAAACATGAGAATAAGGTAATAAAATAACTGAAAAATTAATAGATACAATTTGGAATAAGTGACGTATTATCAGAAAAAAATTGATAAAATATGAATAACAGGCAACCTAATCACATCCAAGAATGGACGACTGAGATATTCTTATGAAAGAGAAAACATATTACAATGAACTAAACTGCAGAAAACAGGAGAGAATCCCTAAATGACAAACCGTGACACAAAGAGAGAAGGAAGAGAATATTTGGTAAATGGAAAACCCAAAAACAGCAACAGACAAATATTAGAAAATGAAGAAAATACTCATTCGAGTGAGAAGCCATTGAGGAATTACAGAAAATATTGCAAAAAAGTTTAAAAGGACATAATCGACAACCAAAGGGAAGCATGTTAGGAATATTTCCGAAGTAGAGAACCCTACATAATGGATGAGATACTGAAAGCTTCTGGAGAAATGGGGAATGGCTTCAACGAAAATCGAAACGAGCGTGAGACTACTGAAAAAGGAGTTGAAAAATAAAGAGACTAGAACTAATCGGAGGAGGAGTTGAAAACCTGGAAAGCGCATTTGAAAACCAAGAGAGAGTAAAGACGAGAAATATAGTATACTAAATCTTCGACTTTTTAAGAAGCCTCTCTCTTAATGTGGATCCAGGACCTGTTCTTTACTAATTTTTGTAATTAGTTCTATGAACAATTTTGGTTTTTACATCTCAGGTAGTTTGCTAGGCTTGCCTTTCGTTGTGCCTGCACCGGTTTTTTTTATTGTTATGGTGACAAATCATTAACATAGGAGGGAACCGACGGCTTTACGTGGCCTCTGAAGAACGGAAGATGGTTAAGACATTCTTAGACTGTACACAGAGTCGAACCGGGGAACTTTGCATTAGAATTAATTTGATCTCGCTAACATTCAGGTCAGGACCGTCGCGTCGTCCACATAATAATGAAAGGAATTAAATAGAAGGGTGATATGAATATCTAAAGGATAAAATACTGATTTTCTTAAATGATAAAATTGGTATAAAGGTCAATGTGGTGGAAGCCTTTAAAATACGAAGAAATGAGGCAATAATAGTAAAGATGCTGAATTGTGAAGAGAAGAATCGCTTAAGAGGAGGAAAGATTTACATCGAAAACGATATGGCTGCGAAAGAGATCAAAGTACAGAGGAAAATTAAAGAAATAGCAAAAGAAGAAATTACAAAGGAAAATAGACTGAAAATGCCGGAGGATACCGGAAACTGACCGTCAACATCAAGATGTGTGAAAGAAATGAAACAGAGAAACCCGTGAAAATACTGAGAGAGGGCTAGGCTATCAAAATGAATCAAAAACCTTAGGGACTTAAAAGGAATTTTAACTCAATTTTTTTGTACAAAAAAAAATGTACAAAAATAAAAAATAAGTATGTACGTATATTTGCAGATTAGTTGACCTTTTTTGATAACATTTTCATTGGGTATACGTAAAAACAAAATTGATTTTAATTGCCATTTACTTTCATCTAAAAGCTTTGAAAATGAGCTAAAATTAAATAGCCCGAAACGTTGGACTATATTAATAAAATATTATAAAAAATCTATGCCCAATAAAAATTTTATCATTAATAAAATATAAGCAATTGATTCTCCAACGTAGTTTTTCGCTTATATATAACTCACATTATTTCATTTTTAAGGAAAATTCTAAGGAAAAAGGGCACAAAATTCTCTAAAATGTAGATTTTTCATAATGCATTTCGGATGATAAAGATGTTATTTAAGAAAATTTTATTCGGAATACTAATTTATTATTAAACATTTTTTTTAATTAAAAAGCATTAAGCTTTCCGGAACTAATTTTTATTTCCGGAATAGTACAATGTAAGTAAACTCTGAAAACTATTTTATCGAGAATTTTATGCTCTGCAATTTTTATCCGATGAGAATTTTCCGTAAAACTGAAATTAAGCGGGTTATAAGCAAAAAATGCACTAGCGGGGCTAAAATTCTTTATTCAAATGCACAAACATGTCTACCAAATTTCAGCTTACCTGGATTTTGTGCAAGCTATGCCATTTTTTCGGTTTCGTTGCGTGGACTATTTTTTTATTTTATGTATGCATTGTGTTAAACTCTCCGACAATTACATCGTCATCTCATTCGACAGGTCAATATCCCAGATAAAGTGGCGATTCATAAGAAGAGATTGCGTAAGCGGTAAAGCTCGGACAAAACGGATTTTATATATTTTAAATTTTATATTTTGTTAAATAAAAACACAGTTTGGCTGCTTGTATTTAAGAAAATCTCTAGTTTATGTATTATTCAAAACATAAAATTAGTAAATAAGTATGCACCACCTACATAACTGAGCTCCTAAAATATTTCTATTTTTTACAGTAATTATCACCGCTTACTGTAATTTGCAGTAGAAATTATATTTTAACGTTGCAGAACTCCTTTTATGCTTTTTGTCTCTATTTTTGCCCACTCCTAAAATCGGCCGCCCGTGTGCGGTGCACTCTTTGCATTACTAACCACCCTCTCCTGAAAACCTTAATGAAAGTAAAGTAGAACTGTCAAATGCCAACCCATACAAGATAATTGGAAAAAAAGATGAATAAATGAAAAAAAAACTGAACTAAAACTGGTTGGAAAAAAGAGAAAGCAAACAAAAGCAAAGTGAGGAGTGAAAAGATCTAAAAAACGGGATTCGGGTGGTTTATTATTAATACTAGTTGGAGCAGCTGGATGTAATTCGACCGGTTTTAGTCATCTATTTATGATTGTAACTGGTGATTTTCTAGGTTGTGCGGCCTGAAGGCCGCACTGAGGGCATTATTATCTTTAACTTGCTCTATGTGATATATCGTGGCGCTTCAAAATGCGGTTTTACAAATTATACTATAGAATCGATCGGTTTAGAGTCCACCTGACGTCCTTATCACAAGATTTCATATCTGACGTGTCCTGGTTGAATAATCCCTAACATTTATATTATCACGTGATGTGCCTTTAACGAGCAGCAAATTAGCGCAATGCAAATCCCCGGAGGCACACTGCTACGCCACTGAACGGATTATATCTACACCTTGACAAGATCTACAGTGAAACCAGATATCGTTACATAAATTTACGGTTAGCATGCTAACCTAGGTATATAGGAAAACTTTTCTCTCTTTGTTATTTTATTATTTGTTACTTATTTGTTCTTTTAGCTCAATTAATTAATTATTGTAAAAACAGTCCGGTTCCCCTAATTTTATATGGAGATTTGTTAGCACGAGGGCCCTCCTATTTATACAACATAATTTAAAATGTATGATCAATCTACGTACATTTTCGAACAAATATTGCTTGTTCGAAAGCAATATTCGAAAGCGGTTAATTACTCAACACTTTCTAAATCATGATCACTAAATCACAAGAATGATCAATTCATAGATCAATTGAACACCAGAACAATAAATTCAAATATAAACATGTAGTTAAAAAAATTCAAAATGAAGGACAATCAAGCGTACAAATGAAATGTAAAATTTAATTTGGCTGTTCTTAAATCCACTCAATTTTATTTACAATATAATGAGTTATTGTTATAATATAAAATAGAATTTTAAAATGTTTCGTTACTTTAATAATTGAGACCCTTTATTTAAGTTCCACCACTGTTTAAATTTAAGTTGCATACTTCATTTGAAATCGTAGTTACTATTGTATCGGTTCAACTAGAATAAGTTTTTATCCGCGGAAAAATCTTCATAAAACTCTTCTTTGTCACGTGAAAATTTGAAATTTCCTCGTGGTAGCAATTGTAATTTTAATGAAATATTAATAATCTAATGCCATCAAATCAATCCATCATATGGTACTAGTACAATCCAAAGCATCTGGTATCACTATCGACTGTACAGAAGCACTGTTACTACTTTCCACAAAACTTAAGCTTTTCACGATTATCAATAGTCATTTACGTATAAGCAACAGAAACTGTTACTTTACGAAATGAACGAGGCAATACGAGTGAATGTCGTAAAGAATTGTTTCTGTGCGAATCACGTATGCTAATTTTTCTCCAGAACAAAGCCTTAATCGAGATTTTAAAAACATCTGTGCTCCGAAAATTTCAATAAATGCTTATTTCAGTGATATTGTAACATTTTAAGTAAAAACATTATAATCTAAAGCAGTTAAGCACCCGAAAACTATTATCAATGCACGTGGGCGATCACATTGCAGCAGACTGCAGGTAGATAAAAGACCACCTACACTTAATAAACATTATATTATGTCATTACAATTTTCAAATCTTACAATAAAATAGTAAATTTTAAATTTAAAGTAAATTGTTAAATACAAAATGGGACCTAAATTTACTAGTAACCGTAAGGTTATTTAAATAACATCGACGTAAAATAGGTAACCTGATATAACATGCCTGGTAAAATGTGAAATTCCGCTAAGGTATCTTGAATTACCAAGATTACGAAGTTTGTACCGGAGTAGCTGATTTTCGCTTTAATTTATCGCAACGTAACTCTGCACTTACAGCTGTTCTGGAGAAGAAAACTATTACACGTCGATGGATTAAAGTAATTGTTCCAATTTGTACCGACTCTTCCAAAAATTATTGTAACTATACGCTAAATGCTTAAATGTACGTAATTCTAAACTTCAACCTCAACGTAGGCTTGATTACAACTGACCATCTTTGCTCTCCATTCGACCTGGACGTCCTTTCTTTAATTATCATGAAGTAAAATCACGCATTAATTCCTTGGTATTTATCAATGTTCCTACTAGAACCTGTTTTTTTTAACACTTATTAAATTTAATTATCAGTTTTGCAAATTTTAGATTAACGCAATTATTTTACGAATACACAAAATTAATAAAATCCACTTTCATAAATTGTCATGGAATATTGGTGGTCAATTTAAATTTCTCCGATAGGAGGAAGATTGATGATCGATTCTATCCATTGTGCAGGGTGTCGCGAGTGTAATGGAACAACTTTGCGTTCTCCTTCATTGAAGCCATTCTAAGAACGCAAATTTAGCGTATAAAAATATTCTTTAATTTACTAGAATGATCCTAGCACGGAGCTTGAATATTTGAAATATCTCAAGGAGGACAATAATATTTCAATGTATTTTATACAAAACAAGATGTTAATTAAAACATATGTAAATAAATAAAAAACATTTATTGGAGTTACAATAAATGTGACTGTATTATCTAAAAATAAAATTCAAAATAAAATTTAAAAAAATAAATCAAAGTTTTCTCCTTGTAATTATAAAATTCAAGAAGCTATGTAATTACTCCCATCTTCGGTCGATAAAGAGGCAGTACAAAAACGCGTCTCCAATTTTATAATTAAAAGGACTCTGAAGAAAAAGACTGAATTTTATATTTAATTGATTAAATAACTCCAAAATATTGGGAAAATGATTTTTGATGTTATATTGTTATAAAATTTTTTGTTAAGAAATAAATTGATCCGCCGTCCAATGCGGCCTTCAGGCCGCTCAACCTAGGCAATCGCGTACCAGCAATAATAATTTAGGCGACTGTTCACTTAATTTAACCACTCGAAACAAAATTTCTTCAGCTACACACTAAAGAATGGGCTTATATTAGGCTATAGAAAAAATAACTTGTAAGAAATTTTGAAAAATAACCAAAATATCGACTTTTGAAAAGAAGGGAAAGTAAATTCATGTAGCCGGTCGAACCCGGGGTCTGCACATGTATCGGGTTACAGTCCCTTGAAATGGAGTGAAATTTTTTCGGTCCGATTTTAATTTTTCTTTGAAATTCGGGTAGGGGGGGTGTGCTTAGTAGATATTAGTATAAATATTCGCGAAAAAATGGAAAATAAGGCGGTTATTGCCGAAAAAGTGAAAAAATTAAATTTTTTTTGTCTTCGAATTTTAGGGGTGTGCATTCGAAAAGGAGGGTAATCCATCGTCAAATCCTACTCCTCCGGGGCGCCGCTCCGCTCCGCTCTGCACCCCTACGGAGCGGATTTGACTCTGGTTACTAGGCTAAACATACGAGAAGGCGCCACCGATCAAGAACACCGGGATCTATGCAACCGGGATGTGAGAGACCCTCGAAATAGCATTAAAAAGTATAGTCGCGGTATGGGGCAGTATACTATTACGTTTCACCCCCAAAAAATCGCGTAAAAACAAAAAATAAGCGATGTTACATGTAGGAGCGTCGAGCTGCATCTGCCGGTGCGAAATTTTCTAAGTGTAAGAGTATATCCCAGTGCACGTACCGTCAACAAAATGCGCCGGCCGGCCGATGAATGTGGCATCACCGGGGTCTACTGCATGATTTATGCTACTTTTCCGTACTTTTCAAAATCGATTATTTCAAAATTTTGATAACAAATTCTTACCTAATATTTTGAGAATTTGTGTAGCAGAAGAAATTTAGTTTCGAGTGGTTACATTAACTGCACAGTAACCATAATTTAAATTAACATGATTTATTACAGCTTGAAGAAAGCAATTCGGAAGTAGACAAATTAATATTGAAATTATAAAATATATTAACTAAAATATTTTTAACTCCGGAGCTAATACAATAATTACACCATCAAGAAAATTAAAGTTTTGAGTGTTTCAAAATATTTTTCTAGAAAAATTAACTTAATTGTTAATTAATATCATATATAGGTATGTAATAAGTATTATAATATTCGCAATTAATAACAATGCTTGGAGTTTTCCCTTCGAATGCTCACATTATGTGAAAGCTCAGAAAGACGGGAAGGAAATTGCGTCATGCAGAAGGACCGACTTTACATATTATATATAACATATTTATTATACAATATGGAGATCGATACAAAGTCCGTTCAATTAGAATAAGCTGTGCATTTTTATTTTGACCTATTATAATTTAAAAATTGTGTGGCAGTGCAGTCACGCATCTATGGTAAAGTACAATCGAAGAAGATAGTAATTCTAGTTGCTAGAAGTTACTTGATTAGTTTTGCAATCCTTAATTTTAAAAGAATCGAATTTTTAGAATAATTTAATATAATACCATCAAACCAATTTTAAGTGACAAATAAATTTAGTCATGATTAGTATTATTAGCTAGTACAGCAATCACACACTAGATGGTCATGGTGGCCTGGAAGGCCGAAACAATTTATTTACACCATAATATATTCTATGCAATCCTAGCGTGTTTATCAAGGATTTATGACTAATTCTGCAGTTCGTAATGACCTTCTTCAGTCCCACGTGGCGTTTATTAGTAAATTTACTCCCATGGGGTCATTTAATCCCAAGGGATCATAGTATGATCTCATAATTATTGACTCAACAAAAGTCTACATGCTATATTTTATCTTACGTTAGAATTATTTATCGCTTCCTTCAAAGGAATGCGTTATCACATTGCAATGAGATATTCTTTCGACGTGTAGGCGTTGTATGCCGCCAAAGCTTTATATAATTATGCGCTCTTTCTTTTAATCATACAACCCTACAAACATTTTAGCTGTGAATTAGCTATAAAATGGCTATTTAACAGCAAAAGCATACTATTAGCTCGTTAATAGCTTATTTACAGCTAAAATGTTTGTTGGGAACCACTGTTATCATTTGTAATGGGATACATTAATAGACCATTTTATAAATTGCATAATTACAAAGTATTTTTACATACACTGTTATTTTTTGCAATGCATTTTTTAACAGCCACTTCAATTTATATACTTTAATTTGCACCTGTTTATTACAAATTTTCTTTTGGCTATTTTTTGGTCGGTTGTTATTAGAATTGCATAAAATAGTATACATAACTCGTGACAAAAGCGCCATTAAATCTCTGGTGCTAATTGGGATCCCTTGGTTTCCTACCGCAGGATCCCAATTCGAACGCGAGATTAAATGGCCTCCTTGTGCCACTTGGTGTGTAATATACTATAATAACTTGACAGTTATCATTTTTACTACGTGTAATATAACTTCAAATTCAATTACATTCCAAATCTATTGAACGCACATCACTACGGAGAAAAATATAAGGCAAATCTACACAATATAAAACCAATCGTCCCGGCAACACAGTTGATTATCTTTTTTATTTACATCCAATCTGATAAAAAAAGTTTTAAAAGTTTTTAAGCAGGGAATAAAACTTCTGACCCAATATGCTTTAAATCGCTTCCTAAATCTGTTTACTTAGGCCAACCGTCACTAATGCAATGTATTACGCTATGCAATTTATTGCACAAGAAACTGCACATTTCTTGTATAATAAATTGCATGGTGTAATGCAAGTATACGATGTAAATCCGCTTTTTCTTCAAAACAGCGTCGTTTGAGATTTAGAACAATGAAAACATCAATTGTCTAGCGTCCACATTAATTTCCAGTACGTCGGGGTTCGAATCCAAATCGAGGAAATTATTTTTCAGGACACTGTTATACATTTTTCTTGTTTTACAATTGCCCACCCTGTAGTGTCACTTTAATGTTTTCTTTATGTACTCCAAACTTTTTCCATGATTACTCACAGTCGCGTGACGTCTTTAACAAATACTAAGTTTTTTCTGCTTTGTTACATACAGTAATTTAATGGCAAGCGTACTAACAAGCAACGCTAATTTTGTTAAGTACGAAGTTTGAATTGCTTTAAAAAACTTAAACTTATCCAACAAAATGTTAACAACTGCCCTCGTTAGTGTAATTCGTTACTTTATTTATTTTACGGTGCACTTAAAATAATAATGGATTTCCGATCAAAATTAAAATTTCCTGAAAATTATCAGACTAATTTATTTTTCAAGATCACTTCTTGAATTGATCACATGAACTGTCCTCGTAATAGATTCGCAAGACCAATAATAATAAATTTTTGATTTTTAAACCACGACGCGCAAACCAAAAGAGATGCTAAAGGAAATAAAATGAGTGAAAAATGTGTCTGAGTGGTTTCGTAAGAATGGAATTTTCATAGAATAAACTTTAAAGTAAAATCGAAAGCGCATAGTTTTATTAAATTTCAAAGCCCCACATTTTATAAATTTAAAATAAGCTTAGAAGTTGTTTTCAGAAAAATTTAATAAATCTCAATATAAAATTTCATTCGGAACGTCTACTCTTTCATACCCGGTGATCTGTTCGACTCGTTTTTAAATGATAAAAAAGTGCAGAAAAAGAAAAAAAACCTTCTGGAAAAGTTCTTAATTCGAAAAGTTGTTCTGGTTGTGGGCCAATATAAAACTCGATATTTTATCTGTAGCGGCGCTAACGCGAGATGTGCGCTGCTGCATCGCTTCAAGTTTTGTTATTTTATAGCAGAGTTAATGAAGTTTCGACCCGCAAATGTTGCTTGATCCAGTTCTCAAGCTGTTCTTGTATTTCGATGGTTTGTATGTTACAATTAGTCCGAATTGTTAAAATAAGAACAAATCGAATATCTCAAAATGTTACATTTAACTTTAGCCAATTAAGAAAGCGCAAAAGAAAAGCAAAAATTTTACAACGTGGCAGCTTTTTGTTTTTAAACCAAACTGAACTCTACAGAGCGTTTTAAATTAACCGTCGAGTCAAGTTTAAAGTGTTGCTTAACTGACCTATATGTATCGAACTGCAACAATCACAACGTGCAATTTTTGCTCCCTATTTTACCACAAAGAGCATAAGAAACGTCTTAAGAAAACCGTTCTTGCTGGTTTAGAGAGAAAAGTGTGGTGCGCTATTTATTTTGTGTGGTGATAATTTACGCTTATTGAATTTTTACCTGATGTTACGACAGATGTTTAAGACTGGTCTCTTCGTATTTTTATTTCTGAATGCTTTCATTATTCTCAAGATTTCCATTAGACTTAAAAAAAATCCCAACTGCAATAAAAATGCATAACATTTATATTTAACGGTTTTAACGGCTTTGATGATAGAATTTAAAAACATTTATGTGATCTAGCACTCCGCAAGTCTCTGTTTATTAATAATTAATTTGTGTATTTCTGGAAATCCCGTTGTTTGCTCGATTATCCATAATCGACCGCCACAGTCTAAGCTGATATCAACTCTTACTCACCCCAAAGGGTGCAGATTTATCGTTTAAATTACCATTTATTTCCGGGGTTCATAAGAACGCTCTGTATAACTTTCACGATTCAAATTCAATTGGGATTTCAATATTAATTTTACTGGTTTTGATAATCATACATTTTGATATGGCATAAATACGCAATGATTTATCATAGTGACATGGCGAACGGCAATAAATCAAATTTATTTATCAGAAAGTTATTTCTAAAATAAAAGTTTATTTAGCTTGCTTTAAACAAAAAGTTGAATGTGAGGTAGTTTTATTTCAAATGTAATTTTTAACAAGTCAGCAAGTCAATCTTTATTTCTTGTATTGAAAACTTTACAGCTCAAGCAAGCTTACCAAATTGAAGTGGGCGTAATTTGGCGATTGATTCAAATAAAGGGTGATTCAATAAGAAGTGTCATTTTAAATTCTTCTATAGATATTACAGCGCTCATATTTGACATTCGTCATCTGCAAAGCATGGAACGTTACACGATCGACGAACGTATAGTTATTATAAAACAACATTACCAAAATGATGAAAAGTTTACACTTACAATTTGTAAAACTTGTAAACTTTTGGGTGGAAGAAGTGCACATTCTCGTAAATTTAATAACAACATTTGGGGAAACTGGTTCAGTAAATAATGTAAGAACACACTGTATAAAAACACCACTTAATACTTTTACATCCAAACTTTATAATTTCAATAAATTTTTAATATAATCCCAGCTACTTCATATAATTTTTAAATGTTTGATTACTTAATTGAATTTTAAAATCGACAATTGCATGATCATTGTTTTCCGTCAATAACAAATAGAGTAACTTGAAGTTTTCCACTGTTCGAATACAGGGCCGGATCTGTGTACAATGAAACATTTTTCGGTATATATATTTTATGGGAGCATTGTGAAAAAACAAAATAACACACTAAAACTATTTTTCAGCGAAAATTTTACGGGAACATGTAATTATTTGTTTAATTTATTATAGGTTAAAATTGTTGTTATTACAATAAATGACCATTACTTGTCTTTTTTTTTAATGTGAAATTTTCACGCTGGAGGTATTTCAAGTCGCAAATTTTGCTTTTTTATATCTTATTCGTGACTTGGGATGTCTTTGAATTTTTTCGGATTTCTAAAGATTTTTCAGCCTGTGTAGGTGAAAACTTGCGGAAACTTGTAACTTATTAGTCAATAATAGTTTGATGTTGTGTAGAACAATTTGTGATTTTCGCGTATTCGCGTTCGTGTTGTTAATGACTTTTTTAAATTTAAATTTAATTATTTAAACTAGAAAATTACGACAATCGACATCTTTAGACCTTACAATGTGTAATTAATATGGTTGTGCGGCCTTAAGGTCGCACTTGAACCTTTTAAAATGGTAACTCAAATTAATATTAATGAATAAGATGTGCATTATGAAATGACAAATTTAATAATATAAAACATTCATGACTTATGACTGTCAATTAATTTTTAAATTTAAATTTCACTATTTAAACTGGAAAATTGTAGCTGCCGAAACCTGCAGTTCTTTTTATGTGTAATTAACTTGGTTGTGCGGCCTAAAGGCCGCACTTGAACCTTGAAGATGGTAACAAAAAAAATAGCGAATAAAACGTGCATTGCTCAATGACAAATTTAATAATATACACTGTAAAATATGCACGTAAATATAGTATACATTCAAACACTTGTAATTTTTACATTTCAAATTACGTAAAACTATAACAACTTGTGTAATATTCCATTAATATTAGTGTGAAATTACGGTTTCATTGTAATTTTCTTTGTATATGTGATTTTACTTTAAAGTTTCTGGAAGTTAAAAAGGAAGAAGTGAAAACTACACAAAAGAATGTAAATTTACCAGTTTTTGGCATCACGAATGTAAATTTACCAGTTTCTGGAATCACGAATGTAAAACTACTTTTGAATATTGTATATTTACATCTCCGAAATAAGTGCACGTAAATATACCTTAAAAAAGTGTAATTTTTGCATTCAAAATTACGTAAAAATACATATTGTGTAATATTCCATTAATAATAGTGCGAAATTACGGTTTCATTGTAATTCTCTTTTTATATTTGATTTTATCTGAAGTTAAGAAAGAAAAAGTAAAAACTACACAAAGAAATGTAAATTTACCATGTACATGTGATTTTACCTTAGTTTCTCGAAGCTAAAAAATAAACAGCAAAAACTATCCAAAAAATGTAAATTTGCCTGTTTTTGGGAACATAAATGTAAAACTACATTTGAATATTGTATATTTACATCACTGAAGTAAGTGCACGTCAATATACATTAAAACACGTGTACTTTTTGCATTCCAAATTACGTAAAAATACATATAGTGTAATATTCCATTAATAATAGTGTGAAATTACGGCTTCATTGTAATTTTCCTTTTATATGTGATTTTATTTGAAGTTCAACAAGAAAAGGTAGAAACTACACAAAAGAATGTAAGTCTACCAGTTTTTGGCATCACGAATGTAAAACTACATTTGAATATTGTATATTTACATCACCGAAATAAGTGCATGTAAATATACATTAATAAATGTGTAATTTTTGCATTTCACTTACGTAATCTTCCATTGCGACAATTGGGCTGAAATAAGAGCCGTCACGAAACTAAAACTTGATACCAAGCTCAAACAGAGAAGCCTAGTGGCAGTGATGCTAAAAGGTGAGGACGAGTGGTGTGAAGTGGCGGACATGACCAAGTCCATCTTGTCCACTAAGGAGAAGGAAGAAAGAGAGCGGCAAGCAGAAACTTCAGCAGCTACTGAACAACTGAAGAACACTCACCAAAGTGCAACACCCGTGCCAAAAACTAAGTCCCAAAATGGCAAAGCAGTGCGAGAATTCAAAACCAGCAAGCAAATAAAAAAAGTGCCAAAATCAGACTAAGTCTCGCAAGGGCAAAGCAATTAAAAACTGTGAAACCGTGAACAAACACGACTAAGTCCCGAAAGAGGGGATTTCGATCGCGAAAATGCGCGATCGGGACTAAGCAGAAAGAAACAAAGCAAATGACGAAATCATTTAGTGAGTAAGAATCTCGTACTACCACCCAGAACATCTTGGGTGGTGGCTTTCGAAGATTTCCCCTTCTCCACCGCACGATTAAAAAAAAAGATTATGTAAAAATACATATTGTGTAATATTCAATTAATAATAGTGTAAAATTACGGTTTCAATGTAATTTTCCTTGTGCGATTCTATCCCGGAATTTGTAGAATTTAAAAAAGAAAAAGTAAAAACTAATTTTTTTTAAATACATTTATGGATTGTACATTATGCGTACATTACAGGTACGCATGGAAAGTTCCTCCATTGATTGGTACTATTACACTTGCGATGCGAAAATTTGCATTCAGTGTTAGTAATATTACTGAATAAATTAGAAAAGTTCCACTTTCGATTAGTAATATTAAACATGCGGTAAGAAAATTTACATTTAATAATGTTAACTAACGTACTTTGGAAACGGATTATGTGTCGTGTAACTTTACATAATGCATAAACAATTTTACATAATGAACAAGGAATTGTACTTAAACATCAAATGCAATATTACATTGATAATCATGGACGTGAAAAGTGACCTATAATTATTATCATTGTAATTTTACATAAACATTTTTGCAGTGTAATATGTATTGCTGTGATACTTGACTAAAATTAAATATTCAAATTCCAAATAATTTTTCTTCGTTCGGTCATCACCAACAAATTTCAATAAAGCACTTCTTTTAATATATTCAACTTTTCTTTAATTTATGTTTATTTAAAAAGGAAATATTATTTCCAAAATTACAAAATTTCGCAAAAATTATTAAAACTCTCTCCGCGACTCACGTCAATTAATTTTCGTCACACTTGCATCTATCCTCCACTCCAATCCAATACGAAATTATCAAAATTCAAAATTAACATCTTATCATCATAAAAAAAATCAAAAAATATCATGACACCTTATATCCCTCTCAGTTTTTACATAATTTGGCCCTTCAAATTGTTTAAAAACTTTACCAACTGCGCCACGAGCGAAATTCAAATTAAATTATAATGCTTTCCTCCTATTTACGGTGTTAGTTAAAGTATTTAAAACTTTGATATTTAAATTTTAAGCTCTTTTCAATTTTCTTATTTTTTAAATGCGGCCTTAAGCTGTTGTGTACTGTGACAAAATACTTGTGGATTTACTTCTCATCATTCATGAATCTTCATTTTTCTAACTGTTCATGAACATAATATTTCTAACTCTTGATCGTTTTTTGTCTATTGGGCAATTCTTTAAGAATAGATTTCTAATTAGCCCCTTATTCATAATTTATTTATCTATTTATCTATTCGACTATCTTTTCTTAGTACTTTTACTTAGTACTTTTAAGTATATATATATATATATACTTTTAACCAATCTCCTATTAATTTATCGACCAGTAATTATTCATTTGCATTTAATTCAATTCCGACCCGTTCATGATTTTCATGTTATCTTTTTGGAAAATTTTCTCCAAATCCTAGCAAATGGCTTTTACTTCCGTCTACTTTCGAATGTAATCCAAATTTTTCTCTAAGATGAACCTTGCATGTTTTATTTCTTCTTTCATGGAATATTCATCATCGCCATTTAAAACTTTCGATATTCAAATTTTTGCAATGAAAATTTTCAAAGGCCCACGTTGGATCGCCAATTAAAAGATGCCACTCGTTGAGCGCGCCAATTAAATGATGCTGTAATACTTGACTAAAATCACATGTCCATATTTAAAATAATTTTTCTTCGTTCATTCATCACCCACAAATTGCAATAAAACACTTTTTTAATATACACAACTTTTCTTTAATTTATTTTTATTTAAAATGAAATATTATTTTCAAAATTTATAAAAATTCGTAAAAATTATAATTCTCTCCGCGACTCACGTCTATTCAGTTTTGTTGCACTTGCGTCTATCCTTTCCTCCAACCCAATACAAAATTAACAAATTTCAAGTGTTTTTCAAATGTTAAATTTTTTTACTGCGAACATTACAAGATTCGTTCACTTCTGCTGTTTTGTGCCTCTAATGCCCGATTTCAGAAACCTTTAAAAGCCGTAAAGCCAGGCCAGGCGGTCAGGTTCTTTTTAAGCCTACCCGTAAATTGGGCCAAAAGATTATAAGGGTCCCATGTAAATTGGGCCAGAAAAGGTTCTGTAATTATTTTAATCCTTTGCCTTTTGTCCGTGTATTTTTTATTATTTTTTGATACTTATTGATACTACTTATTATTTTTTGATTCAACTTGGTAAATTACATTTTTATTAAATGTTTTTAATTAATGCCGGACTATTGAAATTATTATTTATATTCCATATAATAAATTAATTAAAGAACAAAAGATTAATACTGGTCGCAGTTCTGAAAGACTCTCGCACACTGAGAAAACTGCCATGGTTAATTTTTTTTATTCGATTTTTTGGGGGTGAAACGTAAAAGTTTACTGCCCCATACCGCTACTATACTTTTTAATGCTATTTCAAGGTTCTCTAAGTTCCCGGTTTCTTTTATCCCGGTTTTCTTGATGGAAGGCGCTTCTAGTATGTTTAGCCCAGTAAACCAGAGTCAAAACCGCTCTGGAGGGGTGCAAAGCGGAGCGGAGCGGCGCCCCGGAAGAGTAGGTTTTGACGATGGATAACCCTCTTAATCGAATGCACACCTCAAAAATCGGAAATAAACCACCTAAATTTACATACTTTCAAAACTCAATTTTGGGGTTGCTTTTAAGGATTTCTCGAAAAATAATTTTTTCTATAGACTATATTAACCATGTTCTTTAGTGTGTAGCACACGAAAATTTTTTTCTTACTTGCGTTTTGCGATACTTAATATATACAATTGAATATTATTTAATGGCTTTACCTTTAAGCTGCCCACGCCGACCGCTGGCCCAAATTACGGGTTTTCTTAAACTACCCACCAAAATAATTTTAAAATACATTGACCGCTGGCCCAACTTACATGCGTCCAAAGAAAGCACCACTCTGCCCACCCCCTCGAGCCGGGCCTGTTCGAACACCAACGTAGTAATTTTCATGAGAAAAGTAAGTGGTGACCCCAAAACGCAACTTTAATTTTTCATTTTAAATGTCAAGACTATAATTTCTGCATTTTGCACACGCAATTTTTGATAGAATGATAATTATTAATTATTTTCCAATAGAAATTGTAATGAAATTAGTCGGGATAAGGTTTCGTGTAAATTTTTAATGAAACTTGAATCGACAATGTCAAGCACCCTTTTCAAAATGTCTTTAGCGAACCTAAAAATAAATATTCGTTAATAATTTTAAACGTTGTTTTTCACAAATTTAAAAATTTAATAAACAAACGGTGAGGGTAAATACAAATTGATAATATGTTTATTTTCGCAACGAGGTTTTCTCGAATGCCACCTACGCTATGTAATAATTTAATTTTCACAAAAAATTATAACTTTTCTCTTTCATCTAAAATTCTTTACATAACTTTGTGAAATTTTATAGTTTCTTGTTGATTTATACGTGCGGTACTTTGGGATGAAGTAAATAATTTGAATAATTTAAAAAAATAAATTAAATCGGCACAAACCGCGTCTCCATTAGCATAAAAGGCAAAAATACGAGGGTGTATCAAAATTAAAAAAATCCGCGGGCTGGGTTAACCACGTATTGATGGTTAGAAAATTTTTTTTGGAAGTGTTTCAATATAAGTTATCGTCCAATGAATTTGATCGGAAACCTTACGGATATATTTTGACAAGCGTATGGAGCAAAAAAATTATATCGTCATATAAGCTACTCAATTTATGCGATTCGACTCAAATCGGTCGACCCTTAAAATTAATCTTGTCAACATAAATCCGTTCAATTTTGTTGTGTTTTTTAAATTCAGTTTCTTATTTTATTTGCTGACATATCAAATAATTGCGGTTAAAAAAATATAAATAATCATAATGGTTAATTTAATTTGTCACCATCTGGTATATTTTTCGAATAACTCGACTGTTATTAATTTTAGCAAAAAATTCGCAAGATATAATTTTGTAGGTAGTGAAGTCACCGACAAAGCGTATTTTTTATTTTTCAATTTTAAAAACATAAGGAGGTTACAAAGTTTTTATTAATACGAAATGGAATAATCATCAGGAAATTTGAGCATTTTTAACTCCGCTCCGTTTGATTACCTTATTATAATAACGGTGCATTTTATGATAAATATACATAGGAACAATTTTATAGAGCATCAAATTCTATACAATTTTCGTTTTAATTTTTTTTTCATAAGATGGATAGTTTATCTGTTTTTATTCCATTATTTCGGATTTTGTATTTCACGTTTTGTAACCTCTTGGATTTATAGTTCAGTCTCTGACGTTGACGCTGATGTTGATGCTCAACTTGACAAGAATTTTGCAGATTTATAGATATTGATAGTTTAGTTTAACATTGCCTTTGTTTATTCCCGGCGTTATACACGAACATTAGCTCAGTCTAAGGAACCCAGAGCCAATTTCTCTAAACCCACTTATGTAATTCTCAACGGAAGTAGGCCCAACTTACAGGTGTAAGGGCGCTTTTTTGTCTCAGGGTTGATAAATCGGCCCAAAAGGCAGATGAACTACTGTAGAAGTGGTCAACGGCATAAAAATGGGGAAGGATAGGAGAAACCATCGCATTAAAGATCCAAAGTTATAATTTCTAGTATCTACCTAAAAATGGCTATGTACAGAAAATTTTATTACGGAGTTTAAGTCACCCAATCAAATCTCCGGGTGAGGCAGTTATGAGCAACGTCATAAAGAAAGTGAAAATGATCGATAAGGTGAGGATATGCACACGGAATATAAGAACTATGGCACAGGCTCGAAAAAGTCAATAATGCTATCGAAGAGATGAAAAGAATGGAAATTAAGATCATGGGAATTAGTGAAATCCGTTGGCCAGGAGCGCATTACTGCGATATTGACAAACATCGAGTAAACTATTCAGGAAACTCCAGTGGCCGTGTCAGACCTGAGACCCCCAACATGGCACCTCTTTTTGACGCCAAAACAGGGCAGAGACGGAACTCATGCTTTACTCTCTCCTGTCTCGTGTTTGCAGTGTCCAATTAGAATCCCCGCAATTGTCCGTAGATTGCTTCTCGACACCTTCAAGTTGTATTGTGAATGTTTACCTAAGGGTGCTTTTATTGCTTGTCTGCATTCAGTTTCATTTGACCATCTGCTGGAATGCAGCTTCAGGGTAAGTTGTTTAAGAAGTGTACCTAGGATTTTGACGGCTGGGGCGATCATCGGCACAGAACTATAGGGAAGACAGTTTGAACAGATTTTAGCCAGGTCGTCTTTTATTACCCTCGTTGCCTTGGTATCCTTTAAAACAGTGAAGAGAAAAGACTTTTGGTTTGATATCTGGTTCAGGGTCTGGATGCATTTAAGCACCAGACCAGAGGAATCTTACTATGCTTGAGTGTCATAAGGATTGCCTTTAGCGCAGTGTAATTCGGCGGAAAAGATTCCTGTTCCTGATCCAATATAATTTTTGGAACCGTCGGAAAATAGACATAATATGTCATAACCGCGGAGTTCTGGTGGGTTCCAGGGATCTATATTTCCTATTGAATATGTATTTAATGGGAATCAGATTCTAGATACAGGAGGGGACCTTTGCAGAGTAGTTCCCAGTTATCCGCATATGACCCATACTGCCGTCCTTGGTTAAAACGTCCTAACTAACAAATTGATTTTCGGGAAAAATGAGTTTATATGGATGTAATAAAGCCATTTTCATACCAGTTAACAGAAACATCCACATTTAAACAGCTTTAAACATCCACATAAAGTCAATTTTCTCCCGAAAACTACATAAGTACGGCACCACAGTTCATCGGTTATCCGCCAGCTGCGAAGCCTAAGAGCAACCTTCACCGCCATCTCTTGCACGTAAAGATGCAAGGGTGAGGAGGCAAAGAAAGATCTCAAGTGCTGCGGTGGGAGGCTGGTGGCATCATTTACAGTCAGACAAATTGCTTTTTGGATCGGGTGCAAGGAGGATGTCGCTATTACTTGTCTGGTTATGGGCCATCATACAAGTGCACCGTAGCAAAGCATGCTCTGACAACGGCTGTACACAGCTAGAGGGCGATCTTATGGAAAAGACTCAAAGACCCGCCCATTATCCTGCAACGGTGCCAAAAAGCTATTCCCGCTTTTCTCAGCTTGATTTTTAGATGTTTTCCCCAATTTAGCTTCTTGTCAAGTATTATTTCCAGATAAGGAATTGACCTTTCCAACTAGCGTCAGGGGAGTTCCCATGAAGCTCGGCATTTTCAGGCTCGGTAGTTTTCTTTTCTTGGTGAATAGTACCAACGCTTTCGCCGGATTAATCAAGACGGAGAGTTCCGTGCACCAATCTGCTATTATTTTAAAAGCTTTTTGCATTAGCTGACAAATTATGTTCTCAAATTTCCCTTTAAACAATATGGTAAAAAGATCTGCATTTCCTATGGTTTAAAAACCCATTTAATTTACGCGTTGGGGAAGGCTGTCTGCCACTATGATCCACAGCGGAGAGAGTACATCTTCCTGAGGACAGCCCTTGATGTTTATTTATATAGCTTTTGTGAATATTTATGTTTCCGACTCCCACCTTCACTGGGCTCCACTTCAGTGCAAAACTGATACATTTTACAATGGTAGCGGGAATTCCATTTATACTGCTGAAGAAGGTTTTATCAAAATCCCTTAACGATGCAACATGGAGATGAAGAGATAAATGAGTTTTATTCCAAGTTAACGAAAATATAAAAAAGGTTACTAAAACAAGATTGAATAATAATAATGGGAGACTTTTAATCAAAGGTTGATAAAGGCAGGGAACCAAGTTCGTGTGGACTTGGCGAAAAGAACGAAAGAGGCAAACATCTCAGCACTTTTGTTGGAGAACAGGGACTTGTGGCGATAAATACATTCTTTACAAACACTTGGAAACTCATCAGAGAATGTTATCAGGAATCACATTGAATATGTGATGCAATTACAGCTTAGTGAAAACATACCCCAGAACCGACTTGAAATCGGACCACATTCCTTTGGTGGGTGTTTTTCAAATCAAAATGAAGAAAGTAAAAAGAACCGTCAGAAGATATATCTGCTAACGTTAATAAGAAATGAAACAGAAGAAGGAAGAGTCGATAACTCAGTTAAAAATAAGAGGGATATCCTGAATATTGATAAAGGGATTGAAGAACTGAGTGTTAAGGTGAAAAAAATTAGGAAAGATTTATTAAAACCAAATACCGCAAAAAGAAAGTCGTGGAAGGTTTATGAAATCCTCTTGATGATGGTAGAAAGAAGAGAATGTAGAGACAGCCCAAGAGAATATGAGCTGCATCAATAAAATAATTAAAAGCCAAAAAAATATAAGCAAAGGAGAATTGTGCCGAAATAGAACCCCTATACCAGAAACGTGATAGTTTTAACGTCCCATCGGAAGGTCAGGTCAGAAACTGCAAGATATAGAGCAGAGTGGGCAATCGTAGAAGGATTATAATCAACAAGGAAAAATGTGAAACTCTTCTTTTATGACAATAGACCAGAACTCCCCAGCTCTACTGCAAAACAGGGCCAAAGATCCCAGCGGATGAAATGCAATTTGCCATAAAAGCAATAAAAAAAATTGGGACCTGATAAAGTGCAGGCTGAATTTCTAAAGCTTCTCAATGAGGATAGTGTGCAATGGCCGACTTCAGTGTTTAACCAGATCTAAGATTCTGGAAATATTCTTCATGAATGCCTTAAGTAGAAATTTGTTGTATTGCCCAAGAGACCTGGAGCTAACCATGCAGCAATTATAAAACAATAAGCCTCATGAGCCACCTCCTTAAGGCGTCCCTCAAGGTCATCCACAAAAGAATAGACGATTTCTGTGAAGAACAAGAAGTATCACCTATACAGTTTGGTTTCAGGAATGCAGTAGGTACATGTGAAGCGCTTTCCAACTACCAGGTTCAGCGTCTGTTTAATTGATTATCAGAGGGCTTTTGATAGAATCCAACATCACGTAATAATAAAAATTTTCACAGATATTGGATTAGATAATAAAGATCTAAGAATCATCTTAAACTTGTACTGGAACCATACAGCGGCTATAAGATTGGACAAGTGTCGGATGTAGAAGAATTTCACGGATCAAGAACCTTTTAGAACTTGGGTTTCAGTGACCACTACTTAGTTGTTCAAGGCATCAGACTCAGACACTAGGATGATTATAATTATCCCGAAATTCAAAATCATGATTTTGAACAACAACTTACTAAAAGAAAAATATCCCGCGAAGTAAAGATGTCAGACAGCTCTGGTTTAAGAGGACCATCATTTCATAATTTGCCGGTGAATTATTTTATTGAGTTGTATAATATTTGACGATGACATATTTAGCTATTATGGTATATTTATATTATCTAAAATTGCATTTTATTCGCTGCAATTTACTCCAACTTAAGCGTCAGCGCTAGCGTCAACGTCAGCGGAATAAACCATAAATCCCGGTTTATAGCTGGCGATACGCGATCGTGACGAGTAACACTTTCCTTTGCCCAATGAACATAAAGATAAGCTAACCTGAGATATCGTTGATTGTTTTTGAGGCCAGAATCACATATTATATGGACTACCTAACTACCATAATAGAAATTTATTTCTGATACGCACCCTAATAATAGGTAATACGAAATGTTCTAGCTGTGATAAAACAAAATTTATTTTTTATAAAGAATCCATAAATCTAAAATTCGCACTTTTCAATGCAGTCTCGAAAAATCACGATAAAGTTATCGTAAATCTTTTAAAACAATGAGAAATTCTATTAAAATAGCAAAACAATCAAATTATAAAAATGTCGAAAATAAATGCGTGGAGTCTGGAAATTAGAATGATATAAAAAAATGATAAAGTGTTACACCTCGCGCCTTTCATCTTCCAATCCTTAGTTTAAATTGCAAAGTACGATAACAAAATTATCGAATTTTAGTGCGTGGGCTTTAAAGTTACAACAATGTTATAGATTTATGGTTGATAAATTACACAACAATTAGAATTTGTGATAACAGGGTCACTATCTTGCATTAATCAAAGTACTTCAATTAATTTTCCACAATTTCCAACTACAAATTTGATCGTTTTAAAATATTAGAAAGAGATCAGTGGCTCGTAACTTGCTCGGAGTAGGCAGATGATCACCCAATTAATTTTCAATACATTGTTAAGTTTACGAAAACCATATTGTTTGTTTGTCATAAAAAATTCAAATAAAATTTTTTTACGACAAACCGTTGCTAAATTTACTGTACCAAGTCGATAAAATAATGTGATATTTTGATACCTCGAAAACTGGGCTGTAAAAAAATGTTAGAGACTTTATTTTTATAGTAAATAAGTAGCAGTAAGTATCAAAGTGTGTAATAAAAGTTTCTAAGTTTTTTTTATAAAAACTTAAGTCGAAGAAACTTATCGATTGCGAGCATTTCAAAAGTTTCATAAGCAATTGCACAAAAACGATGTGGTTTATAGCAAAAACGATTCTGTTAATTTGTGTATCTTTGCTGCAAATTTACTCCTCAGAAAAATTTTATTTGGTTAATTTTTGCAGTAGTAGTTTTAATATTTTAATGATCTAAACTAGGGATGGAAATGTAACGTATTATCTTATTTGATAACGTTATCTCATAATGGTCCAGTCATATTAGACATTAAACCTCACAATTAATCAGTGTAAGCTGCAATCACCATAAATAAATCGGACACGGAGCTGTAGAACTGGGATTGATTTTGCACCGAAATTATATGTATACAATATTATAAACAAAAGACGCGACTTGGAAGCTTTTTCCCAAATATCTCGAAAACCAAGTAATAAGGTAGCAAATGACAAACATTTTTTGTTGAGCACTAAATTGTCCGATCAACTTTTACCCTTAAATCAGTCGTTTAGCTTGCAAGTCCAACAAATGCTTCTGTAAAAAGCTCAATTTCCACAATTTTCGATGTTTCTGCATCAATTTTTTTAATGAAATTAATAATCCACAAAAATCCGAAAAAAACCTTTTCATGATGCAACAAATTTATAAAACAAATTTTGTTTATCTTATAGCTATGTAAATAAAAAAATTAAATTTTTGGAGTTGTTTCCGTTTTTTGCTGTTTTAAGATCTTACAATTTATTTAAGACAGATCTGTTCATATGCATCTTGTTAGAAATGAAATTTTCAACAAAAAACGACCCTGGAATTTTTTTCACAAGACGAACGATAATTTTTTACCAACCCGAGAAGTTTTACACTGAAATAATTTATTATTTCCAATTTAAATTCATGTGACTTTTTCGTATTAATGTTTATAATAATTTCACTTTTTAGTCAACATGCTCATACCATTTAACTTTGAAAATGATGTAATGTCGGATTGATAAACTTTATGGGAGATTTTTAAAACACCTGAAACTTGAACACCTGAAAATTAGTTTATTCTTGTAATTCTTGGTTTCTATTAGTTCTAAAGCAATTTATTACGCTTTGTTTTGTTGATCTGTTGATAATATTTCAAACTGCAGGGGGTTTCTACCTTACTACAAAACTCGCCTAAATTATGGATTTAATCTCGCGTATGGGAGTCATTTGGTATTTGCACACAAGCGATTAATAGGGCTGTTATCTAAAATTTCCCTTACATTATGTATGTAAGTCTGAAAGACTAACTTATGTAACTCCACGAAAACCAGTTTTCTTATAAAATCCCTGTTTGATGACTTATTTTCCATCAAGTTCAGTGTTCAATCCATTTAACCCCCAAATAACGTACATTAGTTTTGCATTTCTGGTAATGAAATTTTTACCCTCAAAGGATCAGAAATCTAAAATAGTGGAACCTCGATAAAACCGGGCTAAAAAGATCGCATTTTTTTCAAAACTACTGTGAGAATTTTAAAATGCGGTTATAAAGATTAATTTCGTATTGATAACCTCACAGACTCCGTCAATATGCTGTTTAAATTTGATGGAAAAATACATTTTAACCCTTTGTTCCCGGGAAATAACAATAAGTAAAATTAAAAATTTTCACCAACTACATAAACTTTCTTATAAAATGGGCGACAGGAGTTCCTTTCATCTGTGCAGAAAAATGCTGCTTTTCCAGATTTCCAGGTGCTAGCATAATTGGATCCTTGTGCAAAAACTTGTAATAAAATTGAAGAAAAGATACTTTAAATTTTGTGATCTTTCATTTTGGACTTCATCATTTTTCATCAGAGCTCTCGTTGATGATATTCAGGCACAGAAAGAAATGCATACATGGTTTTGGCTTCTTTTTCCACAATAAAAAATTCACTTTACGGATTAATGACAAATTTTATCAAAAAAACTCAAAGAACAAAAAAAGTAGATAATTTTATGTAAAATATTTTTCATAAACGTTTTATTTGATTTGGATATTAAGGAATGTTATATCAATTTGTTAAAGTTGATCCGTTTTGGTTGTTTTCTACCTGTTTTATTGCGGTTGGAATTTGAACATCTCTTATTTTATCGACAAGATCGACAAAATCTCGACAAGATTTTGTCTAAGTAGGTGGAAAGTTAAAAGCCGGTAATTCGCACTCGTGCAATCTATTCGTATATTGTACTGATGAGAACTAATAAGTTCGAAACTCGAGTATGCATTTCGGATTGGATTGCACGACCATTTTTGTATTCTAACAGGCTATGCCGAGAATTTTTATTATTATCTCTTATTTTACTCCTATGGATTTTTTTGCCATTGTTGAAACTTCAACTTCCAGGTTGAATAGTAAATACGTAATTATTGTTTATTGATTTTTGCTGAACATTTACAAAATTTTGAAATATATTTTTTTATATTTATTATAATTTTTATAATATTTTATAATTATTTTATAATAAAATTAAATTTGACAATTATTCGAAATTTACATGATTTATGCTAACCGTTATATTGCCAAATGACCTTTTCCAAACTTGAACAACTTGAAATTGAATTACAGTAGAAACCCCATTATCCGATCTATCACGTTAACCGAGCCAAACCTCTTTAAACAATCTTCCGTGTTATTCGAGACACCAATAAAAATCTGGTTTATATAGGCTATTTTATTTTAACAGAGCTTTTTTACAGACGACTGTCGTCTAAAAATCCCTAAAAAAAATTTAATACTTATGTAAAATACCATGTAATACCATGAAATACTTATGTAATGCCATGTAATAATTTTATGTAATACTTACTTATATAATACCACGTAATACTTATGTAATAACTTGTAATACCTTCACCAGAAGGCCGTGCTAAGAAATTTGGTAAAGTCCGCGATTTGAACCCACAATTTCCGCGCCGTAATTCAATCAGCGATCAAATCAAGCCACTGCTGTGGTTATCTCATTGTTACAATTTAAAATTGCCTTTCGTTGCTTGTACCTCAGGATGTCCTTGAGCTGGTAGTTTACCCATCTCTCGGATGAGCGGTTTTTGTGAATACGCAGAGGCCTCTTTAATATTTTCAGTCGGGTAGTGGGCCTTGTATTTTGTATTCTCTAGTTATTTACATACCACGGGACTCTTGTTGTGCGTCGTCTCGCGCTTGGTTATGTACGTCCTGGATTAATAGCTCCAGACTGACGCCACATTATGTCATTATTGATAGTATGACGACTTTGTATATGAGCCAGTTATTTGCTGGTTAGAGCTTACTGTTAGAGCTTTATCAGGATACAGGGAGGCTATTTAACCCCTTGCTTTCTTATTTACCTCTTTGATGTGGGGTCCCCCACCGAAGTCTCATATCGAGGACATCAGTTTTGCAGGTTTTGTCTTGCTTTGGAAAGCATGATGACGTCGGCCACTTTCCAATGACTTGGAAAGTGCTTGAGTCTCAGTGTGGCCTTAATGTTGCCAGTGACTTCTGGTACGCTAATTATTGAAAATTTTGTGGTCGTTCCATTTGTAATCTCATCAGTATCTGGGACTTTCTTATTTAGACTCCGGGCCATGGTTTGGACCTCCTGGTATGTCGCCAGGGTTGTTTGGCCGTCTGAAGGTTATGTGGGCTAGGTCGGAGATGCCTGAATTCAGTTTGTTTATATTGGGCCTCCAGAATATCAGTTAGCGCTTCAGATGTTCCCAGGGGGCTGTGTGTCATTACTTGCAATTTGTTTAGAGGGCGAATAGCTTGCTTTTTGCCTTTCAGCAGGAGTTTTACTAGCATCCAATCTGAAGGATAGATCCTCCAGCTGGTCTGCACGTGATCCTTTTTGATCTGGTCGGCTGGCTCTTTGTAGAGGCGCTTGTCTTCTGGGTGGCATCCTTTATTTTTATTCCTAATTGGGATTTTTAACTGACTGTCGCAGGAGTCGTGACTTGTCACTTTTTGCGGTGTTTATTCCTCAAAAACTCTGACGAACTTTTTCAGGTCGTTGGTAGTTTTGGGTCGTTTTGGTAGAGGTAGCTTGTTAATACCAGCCAGATGAATTTTGATCTGAGGGGGGAATTGGGGAATTACTTTTCTATAAGTTTTAAATGTCTTTAAACTTTAAGTTCGATTAAACTAGCCTATGAAAATCTGTAGTTGTTTTTTTAAAGGTGGAGCTAAAATAAAATCATTGATGTGCATTGGCTAGTTAAATCAAATTTAAGTTTAAAGGTCTTTTAAAAATAAATGAACGACCAGAATCAACGTATAAGTCGTAATTAAGTCTTTACCTATACAAAAATAGCGAATTTAGAAAGACGTTAGGCTGAGTAACAAAATATTAATTTTAATTAAATTTGAACTGCGATACTCAGTGTGTTGACAAAATAATTTTAGAAGCTTGAAGGAAAATATTTGTCTTAAAAATACTAATGCAGTAAGTTAATGATGTTATACAGAAACCAAGTATCTCATTGTTATTGCTATCAACCGCACAAGATTAACAACCCTTAAAAACATATGCTTTTACTTTATTATAGAAATAAGTTAATCTAGCGCGCTTTTAGTGCTGTCTACTATTGAAATAAAGTGAAATACTTAATTTGTTTGCAAGTTACAGCAAAAAACTGTTCAAAAACTATCCCATATAAAACCAATATTTTCTAAACCCTTAAATTAAATAGCGAAGGATCTGGAACCCTTTCTAATTTGTTGTAACTTAAACGAAATTTTTCATGAATTGTAAATTCCAATTACAATAATTTACGATCTTCCTTAATTATCTAATTATCGCAGTCGGAGAAATTTCTAATTTATTAATTTTAACGGTCTGTAATGATAAATTGAGTAAAATTTGTGTTGGTTTTAGGGGTGAGAGGAAAAACTTGATTTTAACAAGTCTCATTTATTTTCAGGTGGTCCCATATGGGAATCCATTCCCACGACAATAATCGGTATACTAGAAACTTGTTTTTCTTTTAGAGTCAGGTTAGAATCAAAAATATGCTCTAGCTAACTTTTTTTCCATCAAAATACAAAAGATTACAACGGTCCACATAACGAATTAACTTTTGTTACAATTTCAAGTTTCAAAAAATTCTTACATAACGCATTTTTCATATAAAATAAATGAGAGATTAATTTTTGAAAACCAGTTAAGATTTTTTGGTTCGTTAAACTTCTTCATTATCTAAATTTTGCTCTTCTGGTTTATTCAGGTAATAACGGAATTTTTTTTCGATTTAGGGTGGCTTTATAATATTATCATTGCTAGTCGATACCTTCCTAACTACCTTAACCTTTTTGTTTAAATAAATTTAACTAGAAAATTAGTTAGAACTTGGAAAGCATTTAAGTTTGGCAAGAATGTTCAACTAATTATGAACCCGTGACGAACTTTTTGTCAGATATAAGTTTTGTTGTAAATTTACAACTTCGTCACATAAATCATTTATAATTAAAAAAGTTTTGATCAAAAATTTTAACTTTTGTACTCATCGTTGTTTTGGTGTATATTTTCATCTGTTGATAAGCAAATTGCAAATTAGGTATATCAAATTTATGTGATTCGAGCTAAAATTAAGTTTTCAAGTATAAATTTGCTCTTTTCTCGAGTAGAGATTTATTTTAGAGGGTGAGAATTTTACACACCAACAAGCCTCGTTGTGAGCACCATTCGATGTTGTAAAAATCGACGCAGGATTTATTAAAAAATTTTCTTTTACCAATTTGTTTCCGAAACCGTTGTTAATGATACGACATCGGCCTTCACCTACCCCTAAAGAAAAATTACACGAGTTGTTCTCTTTACATTTTTTGTCAACATATTTTACCCTTAAACTATTAAACTCATCAAAATGTTAAACGCGCTTTAATTTAACATCAAAATTTATGTATCACATCAAGTGTGTTGATAACATTGAAATTTATTTACTTACAAGCACAAAATTATTTGAGAAGAAGTAAGATTTACAACCACATTACATGCAACATAAACGTAATATAATTACAATTTTGTTAAACTTACAAAAACGTCTTCAACACATTTAGTGGCAGTAGCTCTCGTTATGGCTCGAACCGAATCGAAAATCGATCAGATTTTGCAAGGAAGTTATTAACGAAAAACCGTCAAAAGTTATAAATTTTACTGAAAGCTTACCCCGATTATAAGCTTTACTTATTTACTGTCGTCATACATCAGCGTGCCGCATGCCGTGCTGAAAACATTCTCTAATCACCCTTAGGTGAGTTATTCATGAAAGACGCGTTGTATCTGAAACTACAATTAACTATGAAGGCTTCTTGATGTGATAAGGCTGCTGTCGGTACAAGAACATGTCATGTTTATCTTGATACTATGTCTTCCCTTCCAGCAAGAAAAGTTTTGCTCAAATCTGAAATGTTGAGCTTCCTGGCTAACCCTAAAATAAATTCAGCTCGACAAATTGTAATTTATTTTTATAACATTTATATCAATTTTTTTTTATGCGATAATAAGATTTTCTTGTTTATTTGCAAGTGCTTAATTATAACCTAGAGGGTTTATGGGCAAATTTAAGTGATACTTATTGTTGAAGTACCAGGAAGTAAATTTTAAGCGTCGGGGTCGTTTATTAGAGGTCCTTCAGCCTAAATTAGTCTGAAATTTGAAGTATAAAATGTTTTGTTACAAAAAATGTTTGTTTCCTAAAATTGCTGCTATTCCAGGATTTCAGAGTTTCTAATTGCTCCAGTTGAGGGTTTATAGTTACAATTTCAATGGTAATCCTGCTTTTATTATAAACTTTAATTTAGTAATGTAAAGCTGCAAAGGTGAGAGGAAAGTGAATGTGTTGACATACAATTGGTATAACTACTACAAAACAAAAATTCTAGAGAAGGGTCTTGAAGAACCATGTGATTTAATTAGTGTTTTAGGTTAATTAAAACATCAGTTCATGTTGAAGTAGACAAACAGACATAAGTTCATAGAATAACCATGTAGAAGGATTATTTCGCTATATGGGAAATTTAACATATTATCCAGATAAGTAATTAGAGTTTAAATGAGTAAATATACAAAATTAATAATTATTTAGCAGCGCTACTGAAAACCGATAGTTACCACAATATTCTAAGCTGAATTCAGAACTATCCAGATAAATAAAGAGTCCGTTACTTGGACCCCCTCACCCCCGTTCATATTTTTGTTTAAAATCCTAGCTACCGTTTTTATAGAGTTAGCACATGCTAACTTCCAAATATTAAAGCTAGCACCCTTATAGTTTGTACACAAAACAACATTTCTACCGGGGGGGGGCACTAGCCTCCCCCTATATTCGTTAATTTTGTTTTAAAACTAGCTCCCGGTTCCTTAGAACTAGCACAGGCTAGCTCCCAAATATTAAAGCTAGCACCCTCATAATTTGCCAACACACCAATGTTAGTCTCGACGGGGGCAGGCTGTTACGTTATCAAATTTTAATATTATTTTTCGAACAACGACAATTTTCTGTGTCCAAATGTTGTAATATTCAATTATATCCCACAGTCATAATTTTTATTTTATTTCAACATTCATAGAAACTACCCCTATTATAGTAATTTATTTGTTCCGATTTTGACAAGAAGTAAACAATTTTAAAATTAAAAAGTGTTCTGGGAACACATGTTATATACAAAATAATTTTAGTGAATAGGAGTTTACAAGTATTACAAAAAATTCAATTATTTTTCACAGAATTTTTAGTCGCCTGAAATAAGTTAACGTCATATAGCACCATTTGGATACCATAAATTGATCTATTTATTGTCAGTTTTGAACGGTTTATCGTTACGTTATATCTTGTTCAATTCAATTTTCTGTTACGTGTAGAACCAATTTCTGTGATTGGCTATAAAGAAATATGTTAATATCATTGGTTCTTCTATTTTAAAAAAGGATTTCTTAAATTTTAAAAAGAAAAGATAAGATTTATTAAGTTGACAATCTCTGAAGAGGTGAGATGTAGAATTTGTACATCTCACATAAAAATCAACTTATTCAATTTTTAACAGTTCTGACTATTTGTTAATAAGTTAATTAATGACTAGAATATACCAATAAGAAAAGTAATCAACAAATGTGCAAAACGCCAAAATATAATAAATTTATATTGGCTAATAAAAACGCGTTTTAAATGGTAAAAAAGGAGATAATTTGAATTTTTCCTAATTGAAGTGAAGCGAGAAAATTATAAATTAATAATTAATAAATGTGCGCGACGCTAAAATAATAATTTAGTGGATACAAGTGCGAAATAAATAAATAAACAATATTAATTAAAAATATGTTTCCATTGTGAAAACAAAGACAATTTTAAACTTTTGCGTGTTGGAATAGTGCAAGCAATAAGAACTTTCGATTAATGAAAATTATTCTAAGTTACAACATTACAAAAACTTACCAAGGTAAATTTTTAATTTAATTTTAAGATATATAGTGATGATAGAACATTTTTTTTATAATTTTTAATATTAAACTTGTAGTTAAATTATGAACGCCACTTAGGCATACTTTCATAATTATATTGTTTTTGTACAAATTAATTTTTATTTGTTTATTATATTTAAATTTTTGTAGTTATGTTTTTTATTCTTCATAAAACCTCTCCTTATTTAGTGAAACTTATAAACATAAGAGCCTGAGATAGTAAGAACCGGTGAGTATTTTAGCCAGGGTATAATTCACATATGTGAGATTATTACAATCTCTGATTGCCAATTAAAGTCAGGGGTATGTAACAAGGCAGGAAGTAACGCTAGCTCCCCCCCCCATGTTATATTTTTATTCAGAAACATAGCTCTGGTAGCTATATAGACTCTTTTTTCTTTGGTGCGCTGGAAAGACGGAAATCTTCAAAACGACACCATCCCGATGTTATGGGGTAGTAATTTTGGATTATTACCAACTAAAACCCCCTCCCTTATCGTGAGTTGCAAGACGTGCTTTATTTCGCGTTTGACCGAAGTCGATGTTAATTCTTCTTCCTCGAAACTATTTTTTTCTTCTTCTTCCTTTCAAGGTATCGGCAGTGTCTCTCATTGATAGCTCTAACGCTCTTTGGGCGGTCGACATCTCTTCTTCCTCTTGGGTTATATGAGAACATTTTCTTTGGGATTTCTTTGTTCTCCATTCTGTTGACATGTGATCTGAAGTTTTCTCTATACTCCGAGATATTTTGATTAATAGAGAAGATCTTAAGTTTGTCGCGAATATCCTCATTTCTTATTCGATCCATTCTTGTGCAGCCTTTCCTTGTATTTTAATTCCTCTCTCTGGAAAGGGGCCCATGTTTCACATTCATACGTTAAGACGGGCACCGCCATTGTTTTGTAGAACTCACTATTTTATATTTGTCCCGTTCTTTTTTCTTGTTCATTTTTTTACACATTTAACCGCGTTTTTATCTATTTAATTTTAGCTTGTTTCTTGTTCTATATCAGGGGTGGCCAACTTGCGGCTCGCGAGCCACATGCGGCTCTTTGAAGGATTATTTGTGGCTCTCGATAAATGTACCCGAGTTCCCTTTTCATTTTTGTGTTATTATATTTTAAAAAATTATTATCGCTCCGTATGTGTTCAAATTTTGAAAAATGGCTCGACTATCAAGGAGCTTGGCCACCCCTGTTCTATATGTTCGTCTTCTTCTTTTCCCTCATAATCTCTCTGATGTGAGAGATCAGAATGTGTGATCTTACTTCCCTTTGCTTTCTAACATCTGTTCGACTATGTTTACTTGGTTTATATTTTCTCCTAGCTCTTCGTGTTGTGGTACATCTTTGCTCTCCCACTTTCCTTATTTAAACATAGTGTATTTGGAGGTATCGTCCTCTTTGCAATACCAGCATGTTGACGTAGCTGTTAGGAACATGCGATACAAATATGCGTTATGGCATCCATATGCCGTCAAAAACCGTGTGACATGGAAATCAACATCTTGATGCTTTCTGGCCCTCCACTGTGCAATACTGAGGATGATCGTGTGTCCATGGTTCTTTTACATCCAGATTTCATCTTTCTTGCCAGTGTTTTCGGCTTCTTGTCTTGTCTTTCTTTGTTAAAATACCATAGTATCTCCATCTTTTTTCTGCCATCAGAGATATGGGCATGGTTCTCGAGATCGCCATTTTCGCACTTACACTTTTTCAATATCACCCCTAGGCTAACTAAGATGCTTTGAGGTTCAATGTCATTTCCTCTGATAGTGGAAAAAGTTTTGGATCAATGACCCTTCTTCCTATAGTGAGGATCACCTTAGTCTTTAGTGTATATAATACTGAATCCACTTTCACTTTTAGCTGTTGGGGCGTCTTTGCAGCAGTCGCCACCATTATATCACATTCCACAACGTGGGCTCCAAAACGAACCTTTCCGGGACTCGGCTTGTGATCTCTATTGTTTCTTAAATAAATTGTTCTTCAATTAGAATTGTTCTATATATATTTCCACTTTCTTTATTCTCATCGTCTCTAAGATGTTTTTCCACCTTATAGAGTTAAACGAGTTTTTTATATCTAGCGTTATCGCAACACAGACTTTCCACTTTCTCCGTGTTTCATCTATAACTAATTAACTCCTTCCTTAATCTTATACTATAAGGCATCTATTGTGGAGCGTCCTCTCCAGAACCCATATTGATTTTGGGTCAGTTCATCAAAATCAGCCTATCCGAAAGTCTTCCCATTTCATCCAGAAGATCAATTGGGCCTATCTAGAAGTTTTTCTCTCTTCCTGCGTAATACCAGGCGTGCTTGTCCCCAGATAGTTGGAAAAGTTCCTGGTTTATACACCTATTGTACATCCCGAGAAGTTTCTCTGGGCATACGAGTACACTCGCCACCTTTCGGATGACCTCGCATGGTATTCCATCCAGTCCTGGCTCTTTGCTTTTCGACATCCTTTTCACAGCCTCAATTAATTCTTCTTTTGTAAATGGATTTGGCGCATCATCTTGTACCTCAATTCTGTAATTGTTCATCCGTCTATGCGATAGAAAAAGCGCCCTCGACGAATCCTATCTGGCGTTAGCTCCCGTATTTTTTTACCAGTTTAGACCAGGCCCCGTACTTCCCCGTACACTTCTTCTATTCGCTGTTGCCAGTGTGCTTTCTGGCTATTATTAATAGCCTGTCATGATACTGTAGCATATTCTTTTTTGGTATTTTTGCTGCGGTTTCGTCATTGGTTGCTTGGTTATACCCGTGCACTTTGCTACCTTCCTCTGGAAGATCCTTCGCATATCGCGGCTATCTCGCCAGCATTATTTGAGCCTCAGGAAGTTTCCATTCATTTTTTTGAACCCTCCACCGTCGCGAAATTATTTGCAGAACCCTTGGAGGGGGGGGGAGACTGGAGACATGGTTTCTATTTTCCTTCCCAGTTTGAATATTTGTGGAAAACTGAGGTCAATCGCAATAGCTTTGATTAAAGTTTAATGAGCTTCCAAATAACTACCTTAAGAAATTTTCGAAACCTCCGAGCAATACGCGTTAATAATATAATAATGGGTCATTGCTGTTGATTACTATATAAATGTAAAAAATAATTGAATTGGTTTTAAATAATTGCTAGGCTTTTGAGCAACCGTAAATAAATCAAGTTTTAAACTATTAATAATAAAGAAGAATTAATTTTGTTGTTTTTATTATTATCTTGTTTATATAATTTTCGTAGCATCAAATTGCTAAGTAGCAGAACTTTCCAAACAGTAAGATTAAATTGTTTATATAGGATGATCGATCTTCGACCTTTGGTGAACCTATAATAGTGTAAGAAAATTGGGCACATTTTGATCAAAAAAATCCAATGTCGGTTTTCTGCGATTTTTCGACGGATTTTCTCTATTAAAATCGTTCTTTTAGTGACAATGATGACTCACCATAATTCTAGGAAAATTTAAACTGAAAGCAAGTATAAATTCGTAAAAAGACGAATTTTTATTTATAATTTATAAATACTTTGTAGATAATTTTTTAATCTACAAAAGAATTCAATGATTAAAACTCAAAAATAATTAGATTTGCTGCTACGACCATTTTAAGGTAGAAATAAGAACTATATTGCTGTAAGTGGGCTAACCCTGAGGGTCTGCATTTCGACAAAAAATGTTGTTGAAATTTTTTCACCTTCAAGCTTTGTATTGGTCAACGGGAGACCCTATATATTACTTTAGAAAGTCCCCCCCCCCTCTTCAACTGGTAGATATGCTTAACAAGCTACTGGCCTACCCAATATTTACTCCACGAGCCACCGCTCTTTTGATTTAAAATCGTCGTTAATCGTTAAGAACGAATTTTGTAATTTTATTAATTCGCCCTTAGATTCTAATATGTTAAAGATTCCTCTAGTTTTTTTGCAGATTTCCCCTCACTTCGCTTTCAAGGAAATCAAGACTCAAATAAATTGTTATCGAGGAATATCTGATTATTATCATTGCCCTAGGGCTGTTACATACTACGGTTATAATAAATTGCTAAATATATACTTCGGAAATTGCTCTTGTAAAGCGGGCGTTACAATTTTAAATTTTACTCCAAGAAGAAGTTATCGAAATTCCTGCAATTTTAAAACAAAATCTTCAGTAAAAAAGAAGTTGAAACCCAATTATTTTTTATGTTGTTTTGAGTGTTGAGGCACGTAAGTTGCCAATAGCAAGTCTATTTCCAACTAAATTACCAAACTACGTTTGTTTTCAATAAATTCTCAGATTTCGTTTATTTTATATTATATTTTGTTGGAATGTGTGTTCCTTACAAAATATCCTATGAACGTCCATGAATTAAATACTGCTTATGTGAAAAATTATCAGATTTCAACATTGTCGAAATGATCAGCCTTTGACGACAATATCCAGTTACTTTATTTTATTTGATTAACAACATCTTGTCAATTTAGCTATTTGAATCAACTTACGCATACCTAAATTATAAGCTAAATAAAGCTAAATGAGCCAAAAAGCTAAATATTGATCGGAAAGGCTCAGCGAGGCGGAAACCCGAGTTGTGTTGCAAATTTAAGCAATAACGTAGACGTAAAACCAGATGTTTTTACCAAAAGTTTAAATTTCAGATAACTAATTTTCAGTTAAAATGTTTGATTGCGATTGGGTCGATTCTGGTAATTTTTCTTTAAGAATTAAAGGTGTTAAAGGTCCTAGAATTTATTGTCAATTAATTTATATTTAGTTCCGAGCCATCTGACAAGTGCATTAAATATTCTTACTTAAATTTTACTTTTTAAATTAAAACTAATGCGTGATCGAAGTGTTTGTGCGGCCTAAAAGCCGCACTGTAATTTTTTAGGTTATCAAGATAATTCGCAAATCACAAATACGTTATGGAGGCATGCGCTTAGGCTATTGTATTTAATTTTAAGGAAATGAAACATAATTAGAAATTATTTTTTATTTTAAATGTAAAAATTATTCCACGTGCTTGCCATGGTTGTGCAGCCTAGAGGCCGCACTGTAACGTTTTAGGTTGCCAAAATAATTTACGTACCACAAGTGTCTTAATCATTAACTAGTATGTACATGATTGCATTGGTTGTGCGGCCTGAAGGCTGCACTGATTAGCAATGCAGATAGACACAAAGATATAAATAATGAGAATCGAATTTATTGGCATCTATGCATATTTTAGGATTGCTAATGCACTCTTGTTTTGGTTTATGGGTGTTTCAGATGATTTTAAATAGTATAATATTATTATTTGTACCTACACAAAATCATGCTACCACCAAGAAACCAAAAGAACGTACTAAATTATAGCAATCCTAAAATATACATAGACATTTATATCTCTAAAGATCGAATCCCTATAGATAAATTTAGGCTATATTATTTTAATAATGAGCTGGCACGTTCCAATGGGGTACCGACAAAAATAAGTTCGTTGTGTATTTTTACGTAAATACGATCGTTAGGATGTCCTTTGCATCCAAAGCGCCATTCGTGCCAAGTCATTCGTATATCAATGGCGCTTTGCACGGAAAATTTACTAACTAAGTTTGAGATTCACTATTTAATTACATCGGAATGAGTCACATTTAGAAAAATGTAATCACATTACATGGCGAAGGACATCTTAAAAATCGTATTTGCGTAAAATAAACACAACGATATTTTTTTGTCGGTGCCGCTTTGAAATAGGAACTTGAAATGTTCACCACATTTTTTTTGATTAATTTGGGGACATTTCAGAGGGTGACAGAATTAAAATTTTAATATGATTAAAATAATAAGAACCATCCTAATTATAAAGATAGGGCCTATGTAATCATATCAAATTAAAATATACTTGAAGACGATGATCCGTATAAGAACATATCGAACCGCAGCAATATGAAGCCCGACGGAGAGGAGGTTAGGAGAATCCTTGCCACTTAAGAGAAATAACTACAAAATAGGTAGGAATGGATGGTAATCCAGCAGTTGGCGAATTTTGTCCATTAAGTTCGAATAAGAAACTGATGGACAATATTATTTAGACAGAAGGTACGTTCATGATGTTCAAAATGACTTCTACAATAAATACTTTAGTTTCATAGCAAAAATGATTATGTTTGGTTAGTTGAAGATAGAGAATTTTATGGCGAGCGCGACCTACATACAATGTTCCGATCCGCGTCGCCTCCTCTTCACCTCGGCAAAACTTTTAAAAGGTAAGACCTACACAAAATGTCAAAATACCTCTCTACAAACTGAGTCGGTCATAAAGCATTAGGTACATGCGAGAGCAACTCTCTATGGGGGCCCACCCGACAGATGGATATCTATGCCGGAAAAATAGAGGGGACTCCGAGAGTGGTGATTGTGAGTGACAATTACAATGCGAAGTTACCCAAATGGAGATCTTCGACGGAAAAAAAACAAACGAGGCTTTGGCCCTTAGTTCAATAGCGGTGGACCTCCGGTCTGCACTCTACCACCACAACCGATGCTTGTACATATACCGAAAATCGGCGTCGTCCTTTCAATAGATGTGGGTGTTCCAGTTGGATTGGAAACCAGGGGCGGTTGCTACGTTGTCTGTGAGTAGAATTGGATGAATAGCAACATGCAGTTCTCCTCCATTATTTCATTTTGTCCCGGAATCTCTGTCTCTTCCGCTAACCACCAACTCATCAGTGGTCCGAGAGACAGTTGGGAGGGGGTCACGCCTATGTCGGCCAATCAATACTAGTAAAGTGCACGAGTGCGTGTGTGCTTCACCCGACGCATATGTGTGCACCAATAATTAATCGTCTTAGTTTATTAAGTATTATTATTTATTCTTTTGTCATTTTTAAGCTTCGTTTAATTTGTTACCATTGCCCTCTAGTTAATTCATTTATTTTAGTTAAGTTATATGTGCCGTATCCAGTGCAGGGGTGCTGAACCCTCAGCGATCTCACTATATTTTCTACCAACTGGTGATCGATAATAACCCTAGACAAAAAGCGGAGGGTTGGGCTTATCATAACCTGGAAGTAACCAGACTGAAAGTCGCACTGCTGCAACAAGCGGCTAAAATTACTGTGGTCGTCGAGCCTGCGACGCGGTGATCCCAAAGAGAACTGGAGCTTTCTATAAACCGGTACATTGGTGTACGGAAGAGATCGTCAACACAAGATGATTCGCCAATAGGCTCAGGAGGCTTACACAGAGGGTAAGAAGAGAGGGCCCGCGCTGAGAGGAAGGCGAAGTCAAGTACATGTTTTGCATGGACGGCCGACATTTCTTTGTCCACGTGATTTGTAGTTTAGAATTTGTTTCGGAATTCTTCCGTCGTTTATTCTTTCCACATGTTCTTTCCACTTCATCCGGTATTTCTGTATCTTTTCATTAACATTGTAGATATTTAGATTTTTCCTTATGTTGGGGTTTCTTCACCTAGGACGTAAGAAATGCGTCCAACTACATCAGCTTAAAACACATCTTCATGGCGCTCAGGAAGCGCCAGGTTGAACCGCACACCTTTAATTTCATTGCAAGCTATTAACTGCAAGATGGGCGCCTGAGGCTGGACTCAGAGGAAACGGAAGTCGATATAAGAAACGGGCTGGAATATCACGTAAGACGACGTACTAAATTTTCCCGTTACCCGATGGAGTACCTACAACTTATCGGGTTTACTGATGTCTTGGCCCTCACAGTGGAGGACAGAGACACCCTGCAGTTGGAATTCAAAGCCAAAAAGGCAATGTGAGAGATCTCCCAGTGGGTAAGAAAACCTAGACTTACCCTAGTCCCTGAAAAATCGGAGGTGGTAGTCATATGTAGAAGGTAGAAAATCCCCAACACCTCCACCTAAACCAATCTTCAATCGAGATAAAGGACTCCGTAAAAATCGTTGAGCAGTAATAGATAAGAACGTGAACTACGTCAAGCACATCAGGAACGTGTCCACCAGGGCAATGGTGGCGACAACATCAATCTCCCGCCTCATCTCCAACTAACAAAGTGGTTAGTAACAAAATTAAATGCATAGAAGGCCAATTTTTAAAAATTAAATCGATCCAAGAAACCGTTAGATTTTTATTAAATTTTTAATATAGTTAAAGTGCAAAAGAAATACAAAATGATGTGATTGAAGTGTACAAGGAATCTTCACCTTCACTAAAAACAATTTTTAGGTCTTAGAAGTCCTTAGAAGATGAACAATGACCAGATGGTCAAAGATGGTCCTGCGGATGCAGTTATTCAAGAAAATGTACTAAAAGCTGAAAATTTGTTAATGGATGAAAAATGTCCATCTATCTTAAAAATAGCTTAAGACATCAATTTATCATATGGTACTATCCATATAATTCTACCTGCTCATCTTCATGTATCAAAAATAAGTGCAAGGTGGGTTCCACGTTGAAAAGAAGCAACTTCGAGCTGAAACTTCTGGGAAATTTTTGGAAATGTGCGAGGCTGATGTGAGCTGATGTGAGACATGGATTAATTATTATAACCTCGAATCCAAACAAGACTTTATACAGTGGGTAGAAAAGGGAAAACCACCACCTAAAAAATTCAACACTAAACCGTTTACTGGCAAGATTATGGTCACATTTTTTTGGGCTAACGAGCGAATTTTGTTAATTGATTATGGAGGATTATTTCAGAAAGTAAAGGAAGCAGCTATATCTAAGAAAGAAGAAAGGGAAAAGTGAAACAAAAATTTTTACACCAGTTCAGAAGTCGAAAGTTTCACAGGTTAAAAAGTGTGGTTTAGAAAAAATAAATCGCCTAATTTACAATCAAGACCTGACCTATTTGCTATTTTGCAAGGCAATCGAAACAAGTTTTTTCTCAGTGGTTTAGAAAAATTAGAGCAGATTATGTCAAAGAATAAAATTTATTTGATTAAAAAATATTGATTGTTTATATCGTTTTTACAGAACTCATCTATTTGCCCTCGTATTGTAACTATTTCAACAATTTTTTATAAGTAATAGAATTTTTCACAAAGTATGATCGGAATTATCCGATATTCAGATGGAACTAAAAACTGATTTTTTTTGAATAGATAAGTTATTTTTCAATTTAGTAAAAATAAAAATTTCGTCAGATAAAACTTTCAGTGCTTCATTAGTACATTTCGTGCTAAAAAATGCAACCAAATTCATTCATTACACAGCCCAACAAAATGAAAAAAAAAATTTGGCGCCGGAGAAGTAAGAACTGAATTTAAATATGTTTGATGCCCTGATTTCAAAAATGTCTTTCTTTTTTTCGTAGCAGCTCTAGTTTTTAAGATATCTTAAGATAACTTCTATAGATTTCACGTTATTACTATTATATGGGACGCGCATGAATGGATTATCGAGTGTCCTTAAAGGAAGGCAGGTGGTTACGTACATTTAGCTTTTTTAAATTAAAATACATTAAATTAAATTACGTTAAATATTTTCCATGAACGCACCGTAATGGTAAACTGAAACTTGTAAGGGTTTTAAGTGTAAACCGCAGGTAGTGAATTCGGTCGTGAGAGTTCGGCAGGTATCGGGAATGTGGGTTTTACGATCATGGAGATTTCCGAGTACCTAAAACAAGGTAATTTGATTTTAATTTTACCTGAAAAATTTTGGTTTTGACCTGTAAAAATATTTTCTTATTATTTTTACCTTTTATTAAAACTATACAATCGATTACCGCGTATCCAAAAAACTATAGCTGCTACGAAAAAAAGAAAGAGGGCATCAAACATATTTAAATTCAGTTCTTACTTCTCCGGCGCCAAATTTTTTTTCATTTTGTTGGGCTGTGTAATACTCGTAATAGTAATAACGTGAAATCTATAGAAGTTATCTTAAGATATCTTAAAAACTAGAGCTGCTACGAAAAAAAGAAAGACAGTTTTGAAATCAGGGCATCAAACATATTGTAATGTTCTTTGCTTAGCTGCAGTAGCAAGTTAAAAGAATGAAGAAATTGTAAATAGAAATTTAAATAAATGTGCAATTATTAATAAAATCATGGCAAAATGATAAAGCGATTAACTCGTAAAATGAAATTAAAATTAGAACATGTTAAAATAATTATAAGTTGTTAGTTAAAAATTATGTTAGTTAAGAAATTGTTATAAAAATATGTTAATTTGTAATTAGTTGTGTTATGCTTATTTAAAAAAAGGTTTCTCGATTACATTTATCACAATTTGGTGCGACAAACTAAATGGACGATTTTTCGCTTCAAAATAAACATTAAAGTGCATCAGATTCAAATTTGCGGGTCGTTCCTAAAAAAAACAATTATTTGAATTAAAATCAAGTAAAGAAAATATCGATTTTTTTACCTGCCAATGAAAAACTTTAAAACATAAAAACATATCAGGCTTCGGAATTTGCAACGAAAATAATATCAGGGGTAACGTGTTTGTTTTACCTAGTAACGTAAATAATTTATGGAGATATACAGGTAATTTTGTTGCTTCAGAGTTTTTTTTTATAAAATGTGTTAAAATAACCCGAAATAGGGAAGTGAAAATGGATTAACCTAAAAAGAGGTTAAATTAGATAATTGTAAAAGTTTTACAAGTGCACTTACTAATAGTATGAAAAATATGGAATTTACGGCGGTGAATATAGTTGGGTTTGCCGAAAATTAAACCAGAAAAACACAACGATAATTTGTAAAGCAAAATTTGTGGGTGAACGATCAACAATAAAAATACAAGAAAGAAAATGATGTAATCAGGAACTGAGGTTACAAATCTTTAAATATACAGTGCGGAATTAATGAACAAAATAAAAGGTCAGAAATCTTATATTAATAAACATTTATTTGCATAAATCTATTTTATAATTAAGAAATTTTGTTATCATTAAATTTAAGGCGTGTGCGTAAAACTTTAATTGTTTCCATAACAACCATTTATAAAATTTTATGAAAAATTTTCATTAAAATCAAATTGCCATGAAAATGTTATTTTCAATTTAAAATCAAATAAATCAATATTAAAAATTTATGAATTTTGTTCATTTTAATGATGAGCTAATGCAATCAAGAAAAGTTATTAACAATAAAAGAATTTTTTTATAAAATTAAGAGCTAGCCGTGGTGGACGACCTACAAAATTTCGTCCACAAAAATTATCATTGTGGGATAAGCATCCAGGTAAGGGCAAATTTTATTGAAAGCATAATTTATTTTATAAATTAAAGGGGAACATTACATATTTATTTATCGTACCAACGTTAAGGGTAATTAAAGGCTACGATACATTACAATATTTAAATTCAGTTCTTACTTCTCCGTCACCAAAATGGCTGTTGGACAGTGTTATAATCGTAACTATTCAAAATTTTGATAGATGTCCGAAAGGGATCATAAATTTCATTATAACCGTCAAAACTTTGATGAAAGCCCGAAAACCTTATAAAATAAAACTGCAGGATCCAAACAAGGAGCCGAACTTTTCAGGTAGGTACTTAAACGTACCTACTTAAACCTGTAAGTTTCCCTTTCAGATTGAAGAGAAATTAAATGTTTCAGGCACTATACTGGAATTATTCAATTAATGAAAAGGAACTTTCCATAATATGGACTATATTAAAAATATTTTTCCACGTAAAATATTTCAATCGATTCCAATTAAAATTATCCCTGAACTCAAAACTTAATAGTTTACAAACACAAGATAGCAATAATTGCTTTCTGAAAGCCATTTTACATAATTTAGTAATTCTGTCTACCCACTCAGCTTACATATAATTTAAGCAGTGCCGTAGATATTTGCTATATGGAGCCGAAAAAATCAAAGAGCAAGCTGATCGTTTATCGCTAAGAAAATTATCCTAGCTAGACACGAACCCCCTTATATTAAAATTCGAAATAAAATTGAGATTAACTACGCCAATGCATTCTTTTTGCTAGATAGTCTAGATAACGTTAATAGAAAAAACACGGCGTTACGTGAGAAATGTGTTATTGCAGTCGATATATCTTACAAGCAGTGACATTAACGTAAATATCGAAAATTTACTAAGAAAACCTTTTACTTTTGTTGTTAAGTTTTTAAAAAATTAAAAGTTGAGCAATAAAACGAAAGTACGTGATGATGGTTGTTAGTTTAATGTTTCAATTCGGAAATGTTCAATTTTTAAAATTTATTTTTCGTCTCTCCAAGTTTATTATTTTATAAAAAAAACTCGGTACATCATGGAAGTATTTTAGTTGTAATGAAGTCGTAATTGTATCAATTTCCTTCCCAACAAATGAAAATAGATTTTGGTAGTAATTCAAAGATGCAAATTGATATAATAAAATTGTGAAGCAAAACATTTGCTTTGTTGTGTTTTTGTTCCATTTGCTTACCGACATCGTCTTGCGTTACATTTAAAATATTTTAATTCAAAAGCACTCGACGAAATTTAAATTAACGGTCAGATTACAAGAAAATTTAAAAAAATATTAATTTATTTTAACAATCACCTTTTAGACTACTCGAAATGATATCGTAATTCAATTTATTCTACCTACGCAACAATTTTATCAGACAAGATGAGTTATAGAAAACCCGAAAAGACCCATTCATGAACTGAAATTTCAATTTAGTTTCTTTTGTTTTATTACACCTTTGCGCAAATGTTAATATTTTATGCCTTAATGATAGATATCTTCGGACACGGTTTTCGTCATTGTGGGAAATCTATTTACACAAAGATTGACGACAGTCGGGTTTTTATAGTTACAACTTAAATTCTTATAAGTTTGCTTATTTGTAGATTCGAACCTACGATATTGAGGATGGCAGTTGAGTAATTGTTACCCATTAAGCCAACGAGGCAAACTACGAATAAACGTAGATACTACATACACAATATAGTATATTACACACCGAGTGGCTAAAGGAGGCCATTTAATCTCGCGTGCGAATTGGGATCCTGCGGTAGTGGGGGTCCCCCTCTGCCAAGAGATCCCAATTAGCAGAGCAATCCTAATAACTACCGACAAAAATATAGCCGAAAAAAAAAACTGAAATAAACAGGTACAATTTAAAGTATATAAATTGAAGTGGCTGTAAAAAGTGGCTGTAAAGGCTGACAGTGTATGCAAAAATACTTTGTAATTATGCAATTTATAAAATTGTCTATTAATGTATCCCATTACAAATGATAACAGTGGTTGTATGATTAAAAGAAAGAGCGCATAATTATATAAAACTTTGGCGGCATACAACGCCTACACGTCGAAAGAATATCTCATTGCAATGTGATAACGCATTCCTTTGAAGGAAGCGATAAATAATTCTAACGTAAGATAAAATATAGCATGTAGACTTTTATTGAGTCAATAATTATGAGGTCATACTATGATCCCTTGGGATCAAATGATCCCATGGAAGTAAATTTACTAATAAACAATACGTGGGACTGAAGAAGGTCATTACGAACTGCAGAAGTAGTAATAAATCCTTGATAAACACGCTAGGATTGCATAAAATAAATTTTAATATCTTGTTTAGCATAAAATATTAGCAATATATTTTACACCATGTTAAAAATCTAATCTCGCAGTAAAAGGAAACTACAAAGAAAAGAAATAAGTGGATCAATTATTTGATAGCATGCGGCTGGTGAACTTAACGAGATTAACGATAACTTGAATTTATAAATTTATGAAATATTTCTTAAATATACGATCGTGTTACGATAAAATAAGGGAATTTTATAAATGTTGGTTTACTTTAAACGTGCAGAGAAACGGTAAAATTATATCGATAATCGGATTCGTTTTTATAAAAAGAAAAATCTGTAAAAATAAATTTGAATCGACTTTCTTGCATGTAAAGGTGACGGTTTTCTGAGTAAGGAATTACTTTTAGTAACCAAAGAAAATGTTTATTTCCAGAAAATAACAGTGCCAGTTACACAGAAGCGACTGCAAAACCTAAAGCAGAAGTTTTCCACTTTTTTAATTTTTTTAAGCAGCTTATTTTATTTTATATCAAAGATATGTGAATTGAATTGAAAATAGAAAAATCAAAAATCAACAAGTGTAGATAAATTAATAACTCTTCCAGCTTAAATCGGCAGATTATACACTTATGTAATTTAAGACTTTGCGGTGGAACCGCCTACGCACTTCGTGTTATTTACGCGTAGAAAACTAAGAAGAAAATCTTAAATTTACGTAGGTATACATAGAGCTTTTATGGCTTATAGCGGAAGAGATGTTCTAGTTATTCAAAAAAGAGTTATTCACCAATACCTCTGATTTTTTCTAATTCACATTAATTCCTCACAATTCCCAACTAATTCTTGCAATCTCTCGACAAATTATTACCTATGCATAAATTGAGAATTATTATAAAGAAATATTTCATTGGAAAAATTTTTAAACTGTAAATCATCTGATTTTGATTCTTGATCGTTGTTAAAAATTATGTTATTTGTAAAAACAGTTTTATCAATTTTTCTTTGATGAATGCAAACTACTGGCGCTCTTTTTATTCCAAAATAGTTTGAAGTGCAGAGGAAAATTTTAGAAGTGTATACGCATACGGGTAACTCATTAGTAATAATTTCTGTAATTCCCTACAACCCTCGTCAATTCGTCAACAATTCCCAAAATTTTTAACCAATTCTTGTAATTCCCTACTAATTCCCTTCGTTTGAAATGTAAAGTTGACTAATTTAAAGAACGACACTTGTCGCTGCTGGGAGTAACACGATAAACTCCACTCGGATTTTAAAAATACTTAAGATTAAAAAGATTAATAAAAATAATTTTAAAAATTTAAGAATGAAACAAAAATTTTTTTGGAAAATTCATGTTTAACCCCAAAAACAGCCCTAAAACTTTTAATGAAACAGTGGTCTTCCATTGGTTGTGAGTACTCTTCGACCATACCCCACCCCGACTTTATAATAAATAGATGAATAATTTCCGATTATTATTTTTGTGTCCTTCTAACTTTTTACGTTAAACTTGGAAAAAATATCCCAAGTGCGACAGATCTAAAAGACGATAGATCCATCCTCTCTCGTATAAAATCGATATGATTTCGAAGTGTTTTCACATACATAGGGGACCTACTATTTAATGTGAACTCCGAACCACATAAAACGTAATTACTTCATTTCGAGAAAGGTTTTCTTGTAAGATTATCTGGGTGATGTGACATTATGTTCCGGAGAGAGACGGTCAGAAATGAAGTTAAAATAAATTTTACTGTCCGTCCATCATCTGCATGATTTATATTTCTTCTATAGAAAGTTAATGCTTTCTTTTTTATCTTACAATTCAATAAACAGGGTCTCCTAAATGCCCCAAAAACTATTTCAATACTGCAAGTGGTACATATAGAACCACACTGTTCCCTTAGACTAACTAAGGAGAGGGGGAATTTTGACCCCAAAATATATTGCCTTAAAAAAATTGAATGACTGTATTATGAAACAGAATTAAAAAATTTAAATGTTGCAGTAGGAATCGATTTGGAGATACTCTTTTCTCAAAAGCACAAAGTTTCAATAAATTTCGTTAGAAGTAGTAAAATGTAGTTTTCCATCAAAAAGCTTTTTTTGTCCCCCAAACTCCTGATGACTAGAATAACTTTTCTCTTGAATCCTAAGTAGAATTTCACTTTAATTTACTTTAAATATTAACTAATAGAATTTGTGATGTAACAAAAACATGTGAATTTCGAAGTACTTTTGAACCCTGAAAAGCAACCTTCCGAAGGATTAAAAAATAGACAACTTTGAAATCCCAAAGCTGGGGTCCCATTAGAGCCAGAAAGTTTGTAACTACCTACTTTTTTGCCATATAAAATTATTACGAATTGCCAGTGTAACGATAAAAGTTTATTGACAGCAACACATCTCCGGAAAATCTGTGGAGACAAAATTGTTGCAATCAGACGGTCTAAATTCAGCGCATCCGTCTTAAACTATGTATTGCTCCTTTAACTAGCTTTAGAAATACCAAAGCGAAATAACTCCCATATTCAGTGGTTGGTGATTAAAACTAAGTATATCTCGTTGACTGTTCGCACCATAAAATTATTTTCGAATACACACATTTGATGGTTTCGCCTTCACACTAGAAAACGAACTGTTTGCCTAGCGACTCTCGAAGCCTAGTTCCTAATTGCGTCATCGACTATCTCCCGCTTAAAATATCAAACGACCAAAAATTGTAGCAGGAAATTCAAACCGTTACAAGTTGTTCTAAGGAATTTAGTCTAGCTTCTATCAGCTATGAACCGTTTGTGCGTCAGATACAGAGAACAAAAATTCTACATTGAAAACAGAAAACTGCTTCTTTTGGGAAAAAATCAAAATAGCAATATTTTAGCTTCCCCCTCCTCAATTATTGGACCTAGTTGGCCAACACTTTAATTATGAATCTAACCTGGGTTAGATTTGGGTGGTACGTTCTGGCAAAAGTGTTCATCCCAATTTTTAACAAAAGGGTATTAATTTACTATGGGAGCTATAGAAGAGCAATACCCAATAAATCGCAGTGGAAACTCTTTTTAATACGAAATTGATGGAGTGAGCCAAGACAGAAGAAAAATGATCACTTTTATGAAGAATTTGAGGAAATACAATATAACTTTTCAATACCAAAAAAAGCGGAAATAACTTACAACAAAATCGCCATAAAACCGTCAACATGAATTTCTTCATCGGAGAATTGCTCAGTTTCCCACAAAAATGAAGGAAGAAGTTGCAAAGGAAATAATTTTTTTCTCACAAAAGAGTTAGGTTAGGTCCAGGTAATCAAAGAAGGGAGGCTCTATTGGTGAACGGAAGAAAGAGCTTCCGTGATAAAGCAAAGCCTAGCAGCAAAAAGGTGATTATCAAAGACTACTTAGGGGTAATAGTTCTTATTCAGCCTGTTCGACGAACACCCAGCAGAGGAGAATGCCCAAAAACTGGAACATAACAAGACTGATTCCGGTGAAGAAAACAAGAAGTGAATTTTTATATACCGACTTTCTTTCTGGATATTATTGAAAACCTGTCAAGAATAATGCGAGAAATCGAAGTAACTGGATAACTTTCAGTTGTAGAGTACGGATTTCGGAGGTCCTAGATTTACCATCCAATCAGTTCGAGAGATAGTGGAACCAGTTACAGTTTTTTATTTTAAAGAATTCATTAAACTCCTGCAATTGGGGAGAAATTGTAACATAATTTAACCGAAGAAAAGTCGCTCTCTATCTTTTCGGGATTATGGAAAGCTATTTTAATCAAGAAAATTAGTTGTAGAAGGGTTTTTATTGCAAGAACCACACATTGGATTCCGACACCAACCATAGCTTAAATTATTTGGACTACCCATGCTACTAAGATTGGAAGTAGAAAGTATTGCGCTATTATCATAAACTAGATTGGAACCACGGTCATTTCACAGAAATCACAAGAACGTGCTAAAACCAACGCATTGACACATTTCCTGGTAAGCCTCTTACCCAATCTGGAAGGACCTTTAATAAACTGAAATTCATACTTAACCTTAACGTTGAGGAGAGTATTATGTGGGAGAGAAAGAGGCCGAACATTTAGGAATTTATGATAATAAGGATGGAAGAGGATAGAGGTACCTTTTCAACTTGGTTATAGGATAATGAGAAAAAAAGAAGAATAGACTTATAATAGGAAGAAAAGATAATTAAGTGGGATAAAAAGTATTAAGAGGTAATTTAACACGAGGGAGGGGCAGTGACATAGCCAATTGGAAAACCAATTTTCATCCGATCCCGCATGGTGAAAGCTTGGGAACATCGCGTATCGCTGCTCCCCCTACCAGCTCTAACCAGCCAAGTGCGGAATTTATTGTTAAATCGTTGAGAAAACGTTGAGAAAGAGAAAAGAAAAGTTTCTTGTTATTTTGGTATATGTGGAAAAAAATCAGAAGTTTACATTGGAAAATATATTTTACTTTTATAGTTTTTTTCAACCCCCAAGCTTCTATAGTCCATTCAGTTTAAATCTACAGAAATGAGACCTTGAACGGCGAATACCATTACCATATTTAAATTTTTCCCAATCACCGTTGCCATTCGACACCGCACTTGTGCAGACTTAAACTGGGAATGGACTCCCGCAAGTGATATGTTAAACAATAAAGAATTTAAAACTGAAAAGAAAATTTGACAAAAACGGAAAATTTATTACAACTTGGTGTTTTTTCTTCCGAAAACATGCAATTCTTTTTATGTAAGAAGTTTAGAATCCCTGATTTAAGGATGTGCTTACAAACTGTCCAATTTACAAGCATTAAATGACTCGCGTTGGCCCTAGTAGAATTTGTTCGTTTTTCTTGCTATTTAATTGAACTCTCATGTATATAAAAGCCGTTTCGGAATGAACAAATCAAAAAAACAAGTTAAAAGTTGCTAATTCGAAAAATTAACTGCTAAAAATACAAATCATTTAATTAATTTTCCTCGGCCCTGGCGTATAATGTCCCATTATTTTTCATCCACACCTTAATATTTAACAGGTAATTATAATTGATTACCTTTGCTTTAGCACAACAATGGCTTGTTTGTTTAATTTATCTACTTAAAAAAGTGTGAGCATAAATGTTTGGAAACTCAGGCTTTCCGGATATTGTCTTTCATATCGTCGAAAAGTAGGAAATCGAATTTGGAACGCGTAAATGCATTTTTGATGTGTCGAGGGATTTAATTAAAGAAAATATTATGTGAACCACAATATTTTTATTACATTATAAACGTAACATTATCTGGAGGTGTTAAAAACCATTTAACGGTGCATCTCAGGTTGCCTGAATATCCGAGGTTCAAATTTCAAATCAGATGCTTTTTTATTGATATTGTACGCCACTCTCTTCAACTACTATCGACCACTCCCAGAAATAAATAACCACGAACTGGGAACGATAAAAACATTTTTTATTTTTGGTTTGTTGAGATATTGAAACGCATACACAACATATAACCCAGCCTGAAGCTGTAAATCCTTTGTTAAACACGAGATTATTTTAGTGTACAATACGAGAAAACTAACGTGTATTTCCCACAATCCTTCACTTTCTCGAAAACGAACAAAATATATTGAGGATTTCGATAATAAATGCAACTCACGTTAGTAACTTTCCGAAAAGAAAAGTAATTTTTTTGAGTACATAAAGGAACACTTTCATTTTAATTAAAATTTTTCTAACATTAATTGATTTGACCCTCAAAGTGATCTTTTCAAATTTAAAGTCGTTAATCTGATGTGACTTTTATAAGTAATTATAAAATTTAAAAAGTTTTCTAATAACGCCAAAAGCGACTTGAGTTGGCCAAAGAGGCATAAAAACTTTTGTATCATTTTAGTAATTATTTACGTCCACTTACGTGGTTACATTAAACTCGGTTTAAATTAAAATTTAAAGTGACTTTTTGTTATAAAAATTGTAATAAAACTGAAATTGCTCCCATCAAGGATCGAACTTTCGAGTGGGATTAGTAACTCAAGTACACTGGGAGAAATGGTTTAATTTTTTGCTACAACTGCTAAACCGGACGGATACACCAAGTTTCTATCCAGGAAGTTAAACTATTTTGCTAATGGTGATACTGATGTAACCATAGTATGAGGGTCGAACTTCTAAAATAAGACAGTTTCCAGATTTAAAAAATTTATTTTTAGCCAACTCGACCCTGAAAACTTCCCTAATTGTTATTTCGCAACTTAGAAAAAATTAATACGTAAGTAATATTATTAAGGGTTAATCAATTTTAGTGTAGGAAACAATAATTTGAAATAATCGATAGGTTTTCACCCTTCGGGAAGAAAAATTAGTGAAACGTATTAAATTAGGTAGGTGGTAAAGTCGTTAAGACACAGCAAAGCTCTCGAAATGGCTTTTAAAGTAGCCCATTAAAAGTGGTAAGTTAAGGCAGGGTAGGCAACTACATCCTGAATTACAATTACGTTTAAAATTTCTCTTGCCTGAATTTAAAATTCCTATTGTATTTGTATATTTCAAAATTTGATCTCTTTGTAAATAATATTCAGAAAAATGTAAATCAAAAAATAAAATTGGATCTCTTCACTGTACAAATATGAAATTTATAATATCGACGAAAGCTCTTTCGTAAATTTGTGTAGGTCACGAGGATATTTATTTACTAGTAGAGAAAAATACACCCACTAGCTTTACAAGTGTGAAAAGGATAAAACGACCTTAAAGATTTCAGGATATAAGAAAATCATGGTATGAGGGTACTCGTGTTAAGATAATAATGAAAGCTTTTAACGCTTCTTTTGTGTTCCAGTTTTAGATTTATTATTCTCAAACGAAAAAAATTTATTTTAATTTATTTCTTGCAGCTCGTGCGTTTAGGTTTAGTTTGGATTACCATTCAAAATTAATGCTTCAAACAGTATAACGTCTTTCCGATTGTCCGCTTTGCAATCAGTTTTGTTTTTCTCACCTAGCAATTTTTCCCACAACTTGGATCTCATCAAAATTAATGCAGAGGAAAATCAGGTAGTAAAGGAAATTTGCATATTTGAAGAAGGTTGACACCTCTAATATTTTTAATCGTAACAGTGGAATGGTTTGTTTTAAAAATAATTGGATACCTCCAGGGTTATGCCTACCCATTAATGTTGAAAACCAAAATTGAAGGTGCACATGCACCCTAAGGTCCCCATAAATCACCCCTTTGAAACCCAAACTAAACCTGTAACTTGTGACCAAAAGATGTTCGTTGCAGTGCTGAGGATTTCAATTTTGTGCTACCGGCTTCGAATTGATAAACCGGTCTTTAAAATCATATTTCGGAATTAAAATTAATTTTTGAAGTTGTAATAATTAATAGCAAATTAATTTATGTTATTGTTAAAAAAGATTGGTAACAATTGTTAAACCAACACCAACCCCTAAAATCAACTTCAAACCTGCTTTACTTCCGGTTTTGCACTTCTAAATTTAAATTACCTCATCAAATCCATCACAAAAAGGGGTCACCATTGTATGTTATTGCGGTCAATGTTAAATCTCCCGATGTTCAACAATCGTTAATTTACTTAGGGTCAAATTTGCGGAACTTTTTTCGACAAAAACAAATATTAAAAATTGGGCGTTCGGAAGTTCAGTCGATATTTTTCGTAGATTTTGTAGTTAATCCTCTTTATAAAGTATTTTTAATAATTAAAACCTATGATTTCGCCCGGTAGATTCGAACCTACGATGTTTATGCTATCTGGTGGTTGTACATATTATAGTAGTAACCAGGAGAGTTCGAGTGCGACTGTTTACTAAAAGTTTTGTATAATAACATAGTTTTACGTCTAGTGAGCATACACAAAGGCGTTTAGTACACTCTCGAGCTCTCGTGGTTACAGCTATTTCCACTAAAGCAGCCAGACGAACTACATTATAACTGTAACTATAGAAGCACTACATACCTAATGTTCCCTTTGATAAAAAAACCTTTTATAAAACATTTATGGAAGTGGATTATTCCCGATGCAATCACAATTCAGAATTTTTATTTCAAGATTTCGTATCGGAAATTACACTAATAATAATAATTTTATTGTGTGAATTGAAAAAACAAGAAAAATGTTATGGAGGAGGGGGAGGATTAATTGTTGAGTATTATATGGCCAATACCCTTCAGCCGTTTTAACATTTGCGTGGCGCTCTTGAAGTTAAAAAGGCTTCCAACCTCTCAATTAAAGGTGCTATAGTTTCGTTTAATTAAAATTATCTACGAATTATCGATGAGTCCCAGTCGTCACTAAAGAACGATTACATTTAATAAATTAACACTAATCACATTTTAATAATTTTGTTACAGTAAGTAACTAATCAATTAACCAATCACGAACGAGTAGCAACTATAGCTGAGCATCACCAAATGCTTAAATCAAAACATTTATGATATTGTTTGTGACATCAAACCTAGGCAAAAATTTTGCTGGAACAAAAAGTACTGATATTCATTTATAAAATCCAAATATGCCCTCAACTTAGCCGATATGAATTCCAATTGAAAATGGAAGTTTTGATAATCCAGAGCCAAAATCAAACCTGGGGTTAACATTAAACAAAAGAGTCCTAACGACGAAACGTTTTCTTTTCATATCTGTATATTACCGCGTTTCTCAAACCCATTTCAGACCTGTAGCGAAATATTGATGGAAGATATTATGTAAGACGACGGTCATGGCCTGATAGTTAGCGCGATCAACTGCTAACGTAGGGCTCCCCGGTTCGACTCCGGGTACAGTCTAAAATTTCTTGACCGTCTTCCGTGCTTTCGGAGGGCACGTAAAGCCGTCGGTCCCCCTGTGTTAATGATTTGCCATCATAACAATAAAAAACAGGGTGTAGGCACATCGAAAGGCAAGCCTAGCAAGCTACCTGAGATGTAAAATCCAAAAATGCTCACAGAACTAATTACAAAAATTAGTAAATAACGGGTCCTGGACCTATATTAAGAGGCAGACTTCTTAATAAAAGTGGAAGAAGAAGAAGATATTATGTAAGTATGAAAACTACAAGGAAAATCCCGGAAATTTTGTGGGATAACATTTTAACTTTAATACTTTCCCGAATTGTATCTGCCTTATCTGTGGTACATCATGAACGGTTCTGATGAGCTAGGATGAACAGTAGCCCAATTTTGTCACTGTATACTTGAACCAAAAATAGTCATACATAAGATAAAATAACCATGCGTTCATGATTATGTGCGATAATTCTGGATGTAAGTCATTTGCTTTGCATTGCAAACCAGTTTGGAAAACATGAAAAGAGTAATAGGATTTACCATATTCAGTGGGAAACAAATGTGCACTGACGGGGGGGGGGGGGGCTTAAAAATTGAGATTTAAGAGTTTTAAATTATACCTGCTTGAATTCAGAAAATTTATGTTTTTTAATTAGAGCCAGGGTGGGGCAAACCCCCTTGCCGATATGGACTCCCATGTTTTTTAGTAAATACGGTATAAATGTCAAAATAGGCACAACTAACTATAGAAACGCTGAAATTAACATTAAAAGTTGAATGCAATTTTTAAACTTCTAGTGAAAACTTAAAATAAATATTTTGAAAATATTGAACTTTTTTGTGTCTGCAGAGAGAGAGGGGGGATCGACATCTAGCATTGGAACACTAAAAATCTAGACTACTTCAGCTTGGGAATACCACATTTATTCCAAATTTAATTAGTCCATGCTATTGGATAACAATTTCTAAAAATTAAGAGTGCACAGCCATTGATTGTGAATTTCTAAAAAATGCTTCGATCCTCTAAATGCCGTTGATTTTGATCGACGATACCAATATTAATTAGAAAATCAGAAATTTAATGAAATTCAGCTATGTGCACTTTCTGAAAGATAAATTTTAATTTAAATTTATGCCTAGAAGACAGAATTTGTTTGGTCTTTGATTTAAAACATAACGCGGTCTTTTATAATAACAACAGATCCTAAGAGATTTGCATAAGATAAAGTTTTTTTTAAATTTTTATTGTTAAACATGTTTTTCCAAGATTACATAGTACATCAAAATTTACCGCAAAAATTACTACCAAATTTTGAATCAAAAATAATTATTTAGAAGGATTATTTAATGACAATAAAAAAGGAGTCTGTTGCCTATTATGTGGGCAGGTGTCCATCAAGCTAAAGTTCATGGGGGGGGGCATTGCATAATAACTCCAAAAAAGTATACTTTGAATTTTCATAGCAATTTTAGTGCATTTAATCGGTTTCCGCGATGTTTTAAAACTCATGGGAAGCGTGGGGTAGTAAACCCTTATCCTCTCTTGTAACCGCTCTTAGTGTCCATATATGATGAGGTCACTGCAATATTTTGTCTTGTTAGTCAACCAAAAATTAAATAAATGTATGTTGCTAATGCATCCAACCCGACCATTTTATAACCCCCCCCCCACAAACACACCGTTATTATTACGAATTTTCAAATATAAGCTCACACTCATTTTACTTTTTTTCATACATATTCTGTAATCTCACATTTTCAGCATGCTTGATACCGCATTTTCAAAACTATTTTCTGATTTAAATCTAAATAATAATTGGGTTTAAATTTTTTACAAAAATCACCTACGGCTGCTTAATTTAAATTATTCTCCAAGATGTCATATATGGGGGGGGGTAAATAAGACATATTATTTAAATTTGTTTTTGCAATTACGGGGCATTTAATTGTCCTTTTATTTTTAAAAATTCATATTAGAGATAGTTACTTCTTTTACACCCCCCCCCCAACCAACTTCATCCTCCTTTCTTGTTTTCTACATATTATTTTTCATTTTAAAATGTTTGTAAAAGGGGGGGGGTAAAATTTCGATACCAGCAGTACGCGCCTGAGTTTTGTTTTTTTAAATTTAACAATAGCTGTTTCGCGTTTTCCAGCGAAGCGTTTTACTCATTTACAATTTACTTATTCAATTTTATTTTAAATTTTGCTCGGTTATTATTGGTAGTTAGTTGCAATTATAAAGTTTATCAACTGATGGCCCTACTAAATTTAAAGACGCAATAAATTACTTTGTCTTTATAATTCTTGGTTTGTATCAGTCCTGAAGAAAATTGTAATGCTTGATGGCGCCATCGGGTGATAATATTTTAAACCTCAACAGATATTTCCTTACAACATGATAACTACATAATTATAATCAAATGTAGTACGTAAATGTGTTGATAACGGACTTATGATTTGGAAACGTAATTCTGGATAGGATGGCAACTAAAAAAATTAAGTGCGGCCTTTAGACTGCACAACTATGACAATCATTCACTTGATGGTCATAGAAGATGTAACTCTGTATGATTCTCTAGTGCTATTCAGAATAATATCGAAACATGTTATTCGTTAATGTTTTGTTTTAAATTTTGCTCGGTTATTATTGGTAGTTAGTTGCAATTATAAAGTTTATCAACTGATGGCCCTACTAAATTTAAAGACGCAATAAATTACTTTGTCTTTATAATTCTTGGTTTGTATCAGTCCTGAAAAAAATTGTAATGCTTGATGGCGCCATCGGGTGATAATATTTTAAACCTCAACAGATATTTCCTTACAACATGATAACTACATAATTATAATCAAATGTAGTACGTAAATGTGTTGATAACGGACTTATGATTTGGAAACGTAATTCTGGATAGGATGGCAACTAAAAAAATTAAGTGCGGCCTTTAGACTGCACAACTATGACAATCATTCACTTGATGGTCATAGAAGATGTAACTCTGTATGATTCTCTAGTCCTATTCAGAATAATATCGAAACATGTTATTCGTTAATGTTTATTGAATTTATGAAATTTCGGTTGGTTTTTCAATTTATACTGATTCTGAATACGACCTTGACTTGTAGATTTAAAGACGAACTTTTCAACTACAATATTATGATTAAATATGTTATGAAAGTATTAAATTTCTTTGGAGAAATATATAGCACCTCTTTCGTCGGACGAAATCCTCGAGTCGGAATGGGGCTACTATGTTGATAATCATCGTTAAAGATGATTAGATGATTTCGGGATTTCATCTAAAGCGCCTCCTCGTTGCGAAGGAAACTTCATAGCTTTTTTAATGAGCGCAAATTTATCTACAAACTAAATTATAACTATTTATTGTCTAAAATCAATAGACTTCGAGTTATCGATCAAATTCAGTGAATAAATGTTAAAAACTACAAAGCTTAATATTTTGGTTTTTCTTGTAAACCCTACATCTTTCAAACAAAAATTTTTCAAAAACATGATAGTTTTTCTGGAAGAAAATTTAAGAGGCTACGATTTGAGTTCGGTAAACTTTTTTGAAAAACTGATCCAACCAGTTGAAAAAAATGTCGTTCGTTAGTGAAAGCAAGATAATAAATTGGGGAAAATGATTTGGGTATATTGATTATACCCAAATATTATCGCTGGTTATATTTTATTGGTATTGTAAAAATAATTTCAATACCGATTCACCGAAAGGAGTCGACAAATAATCCATATTTTGTCAAGTGAGGTAAATTATAAATTACAAATGTTCTCAACAAGAAATTTCAGTTTTTTGAGAAAACGATTCGTTTTCATAACAGTTTACTAGGCTGAAGTTGCAGGTCGTTAAATTTTCTATTCGGAAAGGGACATTAATTTTTAAGGATACAGAATTTGGAGAAAAAATAAAACAAGAAAACTTTGAATTTTGTAACATTTTCTACTTAATTTGATCAGAACCCGAAAGAGTTAATTTTAGCCAATAAGGGATTATAACCTAATTTGTAAATAATCGCACGCACGCTTTCTAAAAAAGTATTAAACTATTTTTACTAGAAATTCAATATTTTTGGTGATATGGCAATTTGAAAGTGGAAATTAAAAAAATTGATAGGGTTTGAATTTACACAAATAGACATACCGAGGTGTACATTGGTTTCGGGGACACCCTGTAGATAAGAGACGAAGAGAGGAGAAAACTTCCACCAAAAATTTCACGAAAACTGAAAGCCACCAGGTGAAAATATGTTTTGGAGATAATTCCACTCAGGGTCATATTAGAGTGGTTCCGACCAATCAGCGTGCGCTATTTTACATTGTACTTATATGGATACGACGCATTAACAGTCGAATAATATCCGAAAATAAAAAATATTCAAAATACCCTACCAGAATATCGAATATTTGTAGTGGGGCGTAAAAGAATACATACGTGACTAACGCACTCTCGCACCCGATGCGATGTAAGAAACCGGTTATTTAGTTCCCACCCGAGTTGACTTAAAGCAATGTACTTCTAACGAATTTTATATTACATATTTAGTGCGATTATGCTTCCAATTTTTTCGGTATTACGAAATTTTTTTTTTTGATTTTTTTTGCAATGATTGTGATGCGATATGGTCAATTTGTTTCACCATTTTCGATATTAAAAATGGCGTTTGAAAAGTCGATTTTCGTATGCGATGTTGTGCTTTTAAGTTGTGGCGTTTCTTCACGGAATTATCATCGCAACAGCAACGCGGGTTCGGACAATACTCAAAGATTCAGCGAGTACAGGTTTTAGCAAGGAAATTGACACTCGCTCCGCTGCGCTACGCTCGTGCAATCTCCTTGCTAAAACCTGTACTCGCTGAATCTTTGAGTATTTTCCTGACCCTTGTGTTGTAACATACGAATATTTGTATAATAGCGAGGGGAAAAGAATTTAGAATGATTCGTTTTAATTAGGGAATGTTTTCAAGGTTAACTTTGCTTTTTTATCTTAAAACTTATATATTTTTTTATCAGAATTCCTATTTTGCAGGGAAAAAAATAGCTTTTGTTCGAAAAATTCTTTTATGTAACCTTAGACTTTTCAAATAAATAAAATAACATACAGAAAATGCATCTTTTTCATGCAGAATCTGAATCTGCTAAAAAAATAACATTCAAGTTAAAAAAAACAAAGTTGACCTTGAATTGACCTTGAAAATTTTGACTAATTGAACAATAAATCACTCCATATTCTTTCCCCCTACACCCTAATTTAACAATGAAAATTAAAATATTTTCTAATTTGGTTATACTACGTTTTAATAAAAATCTGACGATAGCAATAATAAACATTTTTGAAAGCTTATGAAGATGAAATATTTTAATAATTGTTTAATACTTTTATATCCGGATTAAAAAAAATTTCTAATTTATTTATTTATTACTTACATATTTTTATTTAAAATAATATTTTAAATTTTGTATACTTTAATCATTGAGTCTGTACTTTACATAAATTTCATTTTCAGTCACAAAAATCTAAAATAAAAATTATCCATAACATAATGTTAAGCGAACCTTTTTTTTCAAAATTTGATGTAATATTATTCTACATGAAAAGCCACGGTTTATCCTCTTTAGGCGAAAACGACGAACGGCATAGTAATGATACACAGGAAGGGATTTAAAATTGAGACTATTTTGCTGAAATTTCATGTGAACTTTTCGTGGTAAGTGTAAAATAATTTCAAACCGTTTTTAGTGCACATTCTTGAAAAAAACATTTCCCCATTCGTAAAAATAACTAATTAAACTAAAAATATATTACCAAAATTTTTGAAAAACTTATCTAAAAGTGGATGCAGTTCATTTTAGTTAATCTTGGATTCAAAAATTTGAATCGATTTTCAAGATCATTTTCGTATAATAAAAGTTGCGAAGTAAGTTTTAGCACTAAAAATGAAAGGGTGAAATATTAATCCTTTTTGAATAGAATCCTGCACGATGGAGAAAAAATCATTTACCCCGTCAAATTTGATGAATCACTGCGTTATATATTTTTTACATCTTGTTAAAAACTACATTGTCACGTTTTTGTTAATTTTTCCGTTCTTAAAGGCTAAAAGTTAGAAAACGTAAAAACAACTTCTTCCCATCGCTCTTTTAATTTAAAATAATATTTTTCCTCAATACTGGTTAAACATCGATTTAAAAAAAATTGTCGTCTTTTTTGTCAAAAACACCCTGTATGTCTATTTAAAATTAAAATTTGTAATCAAACAACCACATAAAATTAAGCGAGAGAGTCAAAATACGACAGCTCATTAATTGTTTTTCGAGATTTTGTATTAGAAAACAGAAAAATACATAGAGTAAACTTACCCCCAACTACCACGAAATCAATTCGTTAACATTTAGTTGTTGCTTTCCAATTTCTTCGGCATCTGCTTGTAGCATAATTAAATTCCTATAGAATATCCTCATCTCTTCATTTGATACTTTGGTATTTTCGTCTTTAATAGAATCAGAAAGTTCGTTTACGTTGAAAACTGGAATGAGAGATTGAATATCACTTTCGGCTTCGGGAGATAATGAATTTTCACTGTACATTTCTGGCGAAAGAGGATTCGTGTTATTTTTAAACTTCACGTCCTCAGAATTTAATAACTTTGAGTTTGTAAGGACGTTTTCACTTTTAATAGTTTTTAAAATATCGTGGTTTTGTAAGACGTTAATGGGAATCAGTTGATAAGTGTCATCTTGTCCATTAATTTTAACATATTGAACCGGGGAGAGTGTCGAATTATTAGAAATATCGTCGTCGCTCAGTGGTGAAGCGAGGGATGATGTGTAATTTGTGTTTGATTGTATATCTAAGGATGTTAAGGGTAAGGAAGATTGATAGTTGCTGTTACTGGATACGTCATTATTTGGTAGATCGTTGTTTAATTCGAGCAGCTCTTCCAAACTTTTTATATATTCAACAGCCATTCTAAGGGTTTCGACTTTACTTAACTTTTTGTTGCCATTTTTACCCGATTCAAATGCGGCCGCTATTGAATTCGGAATGTGCTGTCTTAAATTAGCAAATCCATTGTTCACTTGTTTAACCCGATTTCTTTCGCGGGCGTTTCGACGCGCAACTGCAGGCGGAGGTGGCGTTCGATTCCCGATTATCAAGTCCTTACTTTCACTTTTTGATTTCTTCCTGACATTATCTAGCGCTACCAAATCCTCCTTTGAGAGTTGTCTGGGTTGTAAGGATATCGTAGATTGTTTGGTGTACAACAAGACATCATCCGAACTGTCACTTAATGGCGATTTGCAGTCAACTAAACTTAAACGATTCATTTTTGTTTTTTAATTAAAAGCGGTAAATTTAAAATTTCATATTCAATTGTTACGTATTCATTTTTATTGATGTGTTTTTATTATAAAGCTCACTAACCCGACACCAGACCGAGACACTTAAGTGAATGACGTAGTACCGGACACAATTATCATTTAGTAATTGGACATATAAAATTGTCGCGTGCGGGTCCAAGAAATAAAACGAACTAGACACAACTACAATTTTCAACGTAACTTTTGCACGACGGCACGAGACCCGTACAAACAAACCCCTCCTAAGAGGGGTTACGTGTTGAATTGCAGCTGTTATTCACTACGAAATATTTTTGAATAGGGGTTCCCTTACATATAAGAAATCCCATACGTGAATTTAAAACTGTGCACGGCGGAACGGTGCAGGGTTGTGGGATACCGAACCTCGGGGTGCTAAAGAAAGACCTTGAAATATAAACGGAAACACGCAAAAACTACCTGTATGTTATTGAAAACTAAGTGTCTACTTAATGGTCGTTCCAAAAATTCACTTCCTAATAAATTTCAAAAAAAAACTTCCAACTTTTAATTCGCTCTAGTTTTGCTTCCGATTCACGCGAGCACTTAAAAAGTTGGAAAATTCTTGTATAAAAGTTAATTGTTTATTTTGTGTTACGAATTTTGAAATTGTTACAACACGAAGACGACAAAAACTTTGCGTTCTAGAACAGCCCCTAATATATTTCCTGTTTTCACCTATTCTAACATTTACTCACTACAATGGTGACAAAAAATGAAATAAATCATTCGGATACAACGAACCGTTAATTTTTAAACTTTGCTTTAATTTATTGCATGATTTGAAAAGAAGATAAAGGTTTTTGTGAAGGTGAAATATTCAACAATTTTTGTTATGTGTGTAATCATTGACAGAAATTTATCCCTAATGGTAACGAATGTAAAAAACCAAATTAGAAAGTATAAAATACACAATCAAAAATATATTAAGACATGTGGAAAAAAAGTTCGTAGTGGGCGTAAAAAAGGTGAAAAAGTTCATCGAGTGAAAGCCCAGTTTCTATATCGAAAAAAGCTTCATTCTAATATTGGAAACAACTGGCATAAATAATAAATAAATAGTACCTATTTGACCCATCTCAAAAATATTTAAATAAATATCTTGATCGGAAAATGTTACTTAAGCAGTTATTTAAGAATGAAATAATTAACAACAATTAAAAGAAACTTTTTTAATTCAAATAACTAAACTGAAAAAAGAAGAAATTAATTTTTTTTATTACGTTTTTTCGCGCATAAATCTAGGCAATTTTCAGGATTTTTTTTTAGAAAAATGAAACAACATAGAAATTTTTCTGTTATGGTGGGATATTTATTATATATTGAATACACAATTGTCAATTTTTCATATAAAAATAATAAAAATTTGTGCTGCTACAGCCTCCTGAACGTAAGTCTATTAAAAAGGTGGTGGGCATGCTCAGGTCCTTTGTATTTGTCCAAAATTAAAAAACAAAAGATTTTCGTATTCATCAGAGTTGTGGCTATCGTCCCAACTACAATAATAAGAAATAAAAAATTGCATAGGAAATGGCAGCGTTTTAAAAAAAATTGAAATTTTCAACATTTTTTTCAAGTTGAAACCACAAAAAGGGACCTAAATTTTGTAGGAATGCATTTCTTTTAGTTCAGACGATAGAGAATTTTATATAAAATCGAATACCGCAAGATTCAATTGAATCGGATTATTATTTTTTTAAGATAGAATGCCCACCACCTAAAGAAATGTCATTCGGAGAAAAACGCATTTAAAATTATGTGATAAGGGGTCATCCATTAATTACGTAAGGGTTTTGGGGGGGAGGGGGTATTGGATATCTTACGGACCCTTACGTAGGGGGGGGATCCGACGTATTCCTTACGTAAGTTTCTTAAAATATTTTTTTAAATTAAATTTAAAAATCAAATATAATATTTGATAAAAAATCAAATATATTGAAATATATTATAGTACTTAAAGGCGCTGATACACATGCCACTTACTGGCACGAAAAGCATGCTATTATGACGTAATTTTACGACATTTACGTCACAATAGACGTAATTTTACGACAATTACGTAATAATAGCATGATTTTCGTGCCAGTAAGTAGCATGTGTATCAGCGCCTTTTAAAAATCATTAAACATAGTGGCATAATAGTATAATATACTAGCTGGCACAGTCGGCCTACCGGCCGCCTTTAGTCATCTAAACCAGCGTTTCTCAAATAGGTGGTCCGCGGACCAGTGCCGGTCCGCGAGCAAAGTGTTGCCGGTCCGCGGCTAGTTCACCCAAATATAGTAAAAAGATGGTAAAAAGATAAAAAAAACACTATATAATGGAGGGAGCATTGGCATTAGAGGAAATAAAAAAGAAGAGAACAAAAATTATAATACATTACTATACGATTCCATTACAACAACAGACCAATTGTTTGAAGATGCCGAAACGAGGTCCCTTGGATTCATTTGTAAAGAGAGTAACATCCACTGCTGCTCAACACGAAAATACGTCAGATTCCGATGACAGTGATTTAAGTACAAGTCAAGTACCTTCAACATCAAAACGATTTAGTTCGACATACAAGCGACAATATGACGCTTCCTATATACAATTTGGATTTGTGGCTTTCAATGATGATGATGTGCCGAAACCCCAGTGCGTCGTTTGCAGTGTCGTTTTATCAAATGACGCCATGAAGCCATCAAAACTAAGACGGCACTTAAATACGAAACATAACGAGTTTAGTTCAAAGCCGGTTGAATTTTTTGAAAGAAAACGTGCTGATTTAAAAGGTCGCCAGAAGCAAATATTTCAATCATCCCGTGTTAATACTGCTGCTCTACGAGCTTCTTATAAAGTAGCTCTTAGGATTGCTAAGGCTAAAAAGCCGTATTCAATCGCCGAGACATTGGTGTCAGGTTGTATTGAAGATGTTTGTTTGGAAATGCTAGGCGAGCAAGCATCAAAGAAAGTTTCACAGGTGCCACTCTCAAATGACACTATAGCTCGCCGAATTCAGGATCTCGCTGATGATATGGAAGACCAGCTGATAGAACAAATAAAAAAAGCAAAATATTTTGCTTTCCAACTTGATCAATCCACAGATCTTGGCAATGAGGCAATCCTTTTGGTGTATGTATTTAAGATATCAACAGGACGACGACTTGAAAGAAGAGATTTTATTTTCGGCTAGTTTACCAACAAAAACTACTAGTTCGGAAATATTCAAAACTGTGAGAGACTATGTGGTTGATAAATGTGGATTGGATTTCAAATTTTGTGTAGGTGTGTGTTCTGATGGGGCTGCTGCAATGATAGGTCGATTTTCAGGAGTGGTTACGCAGATTAAAGAGCTTGCACCTGAATGCAAGTCAACGCACTGTTTTATTCACCGCGAAAATTTGGCATCAAAAAAATTGTCGCCAGAATTAAATAGTGTGCTCAGCGAGGTGGTCAAGGTTGTCAACTATGTAAAGGCCAATGCTTTAAATTCGCGACTCTTATTTGCTCTATTATGCGATGAAATGGGAGCTGCTCATAAGAATCTCTTATTACATGCTAAAGTGCGTTCGTTATCAAGAGGAAAAGTCTTCTCAAGAGTATTCGAGCTTCGCAACGAACTTTTGGAGTTCTTTCAAAACAAGAAACCAAATTGAGCGCAACTTTTCCTCGATGTAAATTGGGTGGCCAAGCTTGCCTATTTAGCTGATATTTTTTCCATCTTCAATAATCTGAACAACTCGATGCAGGGAATGATGACTTCCTGTTTTACTGTTGCAGGCAAAATTGATGCACAGAAACGAAAACTACAAGCATGGAAAAGTCGAATCGCAAGAAATTGTTACGATATGTTTCACAACCTATCAGCATTTATGGTCGATGCAGGAGAAGAGCTTGATGTTACATCTCTAAGATGTCATCAGCCAACACTTGACAAGCTTGAAAGAACGTTTCGAATTTTATTTCCCAACAGATGAAGATCCGCGCAAAGAAAACGTATGGGTCCGCAATCCATTTGTTCCACTTACCGATGACTTACCTGTCAATACTGAAAATAAATTGTTGGAGCTCGCTGCTGATGAAGGACTGAAGGTACACTTTGAAAATATGTCACTCGCATCTTTTTGGATAAAAGCAGGACCAGAATATCCCGAAATTTCCGATATTGCTTTGAAAAAACTTCTTCCTTTCGTTACCACATAATATCTCTGTGAGATTGGCTTTTCAACCATGGTTATAATAAAAACAAAATATAGGAGTACTATGAAGATTCATTCCCCATTTCGCGTAGCGCTGTCATCAATTGAACCACGGATCGAAAATTTGACCGAAAATAAGCGAGCCCATTTTTCGCATTAAGGCAGCGTTGTGCGTTATTTTGATTATGTTTAAAATTGAAAAAAAATTGAAAATTTGAAAATACTTATGTTTCGTTATTGTTTCATTTGTTATAAATTGAAAAAAATTCTTTGCCCTTCGATAAAATTGTGGTGGTCCGTCATGGATGAGTAAGAATAATACCGGTCCGCCACATTCAACAATTTGAGAAGCGCTAATCTAGACCGTGTCGGATGTGGTTGTTCGGCCTTCGGCCTCACTCCAAGGTTCTAAAGTAGCCTATGTTTTTCGTAGCGCTGTAAATAACTTCTACACCAAATTTGGTTAAGATGGTCAAATAGAAACGTAAAGCACGTGCACGCGTATTTGCATTGTCGATCGGTTGACATATTGACAGCATTCATTATTGTTTTTTAAGTTGATTTTGAGCAGCCTGCCTTCCTTTAAGGAATCTCGATAATCCATTCATGCGCGTCCCATAGGGACGCGCATGAATGGATTATCGAGATTCCTTAGAGGAAGGCAGGCTACTCAAAATCAACTTTCCTTTCCTTTGCGAATTTTTGCACTATTTCAATACAAAAACATGCGCAGGAACCTACATAATAACTGTGCCAAATTTGGTTCCGATCGGTCAAACGGTTTAGCAGTCTATAGGGAACATGCATACACACATACATCCATTTTTATATAGTATATAGATTCGTGTACCGACAGCTGGCCCTGAGACACTTGGTCCTGCGACAACTCGCCTCGGACAACTGACCCTAGCGACAACTGGCCCTGGCGACAACTGGCCCTGGCAACAACTGGCCTTGGCGACAACTGGCCTTGGCGGCAACTGGCCCTTGCGACAACTGGCCCTAGCGACAACTGGCCTTGTGACTACTGGCCTCAGTCTGTATCAATTTTCAGAATATTAAATATAGTGAGTATCGGAAAGTAATCTACTTTGCCTCTTGATTATTATAACTTGATTATTGCGTTTTTTTTGCGACTTAACACCTTAAAATTTAAAGATGCAAATTAACTTCATATTATTTACCGGTACCTCATAAAATTTGGTTTTAGTAAAAGTTCTCACAGAAATATAATATTTGGCTTCAGGTTAAATAAATAAAGGTGGATCTTCCGAGAAGAGGTGGATCTGCCGTTAGGTTAGTGTTAGTTTTTGATATTTCTTTAGAAAACCAATTAAAAACAATTAAATCATCACGTAAAGTTAAATCTTCACGTAAAGTTAAATCTTCCGCAAAGAGGTGGATCTTCCGCGAAGAAGTGGATCTGCCGTTAGGTTGGTTTTAGTTTTTGATATTTCTTTAGAAAACTAATTAAAAACAAATAAATCTTCACGTAAAGTTAAATCTTCCGCAAAGAGGTGGATCTTCCACGAAGAGGTGGATCTGCCGTTAGGTTAGTGTTAGTTTTTGATATTTCTTTAGAAAACCAATTAAAAACAAATTAATCTTCAGGTAAAGTTAAATCTTCCGCAAAGAGGTGGATCTTCCACGAAGAGGTGGATCTGCCGTTAGGTTAGTGTTAGTTTTTGATATTTCTTTAGAAAACCAATTAAAAACAATTAAATCATCACGTAAAGTTAAATCTTCACGTAAAGTTAAATCTTCCGCAAAGAGGTGGATCTTCCGCGAAGAAGTGGATCTGCCGTTAGGTTAGTGTTAGTTTTTGATATTTCTTTAGAAAACAAATGAAAAACAAACAAATCTCCGCGTAAAGTTAAATCTGCCGCAAAGAGGTGGATCTTCCGCGAAGAAGTGGATCTGCCGTTAGGTTAGTGTTAGTTTTTGATATTTCTTTAGAAAACAAATGAAAAACAAAAAATCTCCGCGTAAAGTTAAATCTGCCGCAAAGAGGTGGATCTTCCGCGAAGAGGTGGATTTACCGGTTACTCATAAAATTTGGATTAAGTAAAAGTTCTCATAGAAATGCAATATTTGGCTTCTGGCCAGTAGTCCAGTAGTCATAAGGCCAATTGTCGCTAGGGCCAGTTGTCGAAAGGGCCAGTTGTCGCTAGGGTCAGTTGTCCGAGGCGAGTTGTCGCAGGGCCAAGTGTCTCAGGACCAGCTATCACCAAACCATATATATTATTATTCATATTTTATAAATATTAGGGGTGAAGAGGGGGGTCAAAATTAATTTTCTTTTAAATAATCCTTACGTAAGATGTGGGGGGGTTCCACAATCTTACGTACCTTTACGTGGGGGGGGTTCAAAATTACAAAAATCATCCTTACGTAATTAATGGACGGCCCCTAAGGTTCTTGTAGTTCAGGTTTCCCATATACGAATTTGCAACTGCGTTATTATAAACCCTCATAACTTACTCATCATTTAAGTTTTCAACGAAATTCTTTCACTAGCATGTGCTAGAAAGATTCCAGATTAATAATCCATAAAAATAAAAAAACGTATTTTTTGAAGTGAGAAAAACGTAATACCCCCTTAATGTATTTTACTAGTACATTTAAATACTCTTTGCAATATTGAAATCATAAAAAATATAATTGGTTAGCATATAAACTAATTTAAATATTATTTACTTAAGGTATTTGGTTATACTCGTATACTAATTATTTTTTTCCACTACTAGTAATATAGGCTATCATTTTTACTTAGGTTAGTCGATCAAGAAGTGACACGTTTTCAACTAGTGGTGAATAATATTTCCATTATTAACCTATGAACAAAATGACATTTTTTGATAACTTGGCGACTATTTTAAAGAAAAATGTTGTTATTAAATGATTTAGAATAACCAAGAAATGCTAATTAATTGTATTTAAACTATTTAAAACGCTTTTTTAATACATTAATTTAATTTTAAAAATTCATTATAATCGAATTAAATGTGACAGCAAGTGACAGCGCCATCCATTGTTAATTTGACGAACCGCGATTTATTTTATTTAATAACCTAAATTTGTCAACAACTGTCAAATCAACTGTCAAATCAACAAAACAAAACTGTCATTTGAAATAAATATTTTAAATTTGAAAATTTTTTTGTTAAAAAGAATTTTAAAAAATGGTAATAAATCTAGTAGTGGAAAAAATCGTATATAAACCACGGTTGTGAAGACCATTATTGCCTCCGCGCCTTATATTCCTCGGTGCAAAGCACCTCGGAATATAATCTTGGCGCTAGGGCAATAATGACGGCCTTCACAACCTTGATATATAATATACTGGGTAGGTGTAAACTCCCCTAATGCGCCAGGTAAATTTCAAAAAAGCATGTAAACTCCCCTCCGAGCAAAAGGCCAACACTTAAACTCACATGTAAACTCCCCTCCTAAGCAATTAAGAATGAGGGGAGTTTACATGCAGAATCAAACCAATAAATTGAAATTCCCGTTAACAACTCAGGACCGTACGCAGGATTTCTTTCCGGACGGCGTTTTTGTTGAACGATTGTTGTAAAATTGTATTTGAAAAATTACAAAATATAACCTACTTATTTAATAAGGGAAAGTAAATTCATGTAGCCGGTCGAACACGGGGTCTGCACGGGTATCGGGTTACAGTCCCTTCAAATGGAGTGAAATTTTTTCGGTCCGATTTGAATTTTTCTTTGAAATTCGAATAGAGGGGGGTGTGATTAGTGGATATTAATAATAAATATAATAAAAAAAATGGAAAATAACTCGTGTATAGCCAAAAAAGTGAAAAAATTAAATTTTTTTTGCCTTCGAATTTTAGGGGTGTGCATTCGAAAAGGAGGGTAATCCATCGTCAAATCCTACCCTTACGGGGCGCCGCTGCGCTCCGCTCCGCTCTGCACCCCTCCAGGGCGGATTTGACTCTGGTTACTAGGCTAAACATACGAGAAGGCGCCATCCATCAAGAACACCGGGATCTATGCAACCGGAATGCGAGAGACCCCCCCCAAAAAATCGCGTAAAAACTAAAAAAATATTCGGCCATACTCGTGTATAGCCAAAAAAGTGAAAAAATTAAATTTTTTTTGCCTTCGAATTTTAGGGGTGTGCATTCGAAAAGGAGGGTAATCCATCGTCAAATCCTACCCTTACGGGGCGCCGCTGCGCTCCGCTCCGCTCTGCACCCCTCCAGGGCGGATTTGACTCTGGTTACTAGGCTAAACATACGAGAAGGCGCCATCCATCAAGAACACCGGGATCTATGCAACCGGAATGCGAGAGACCCCCCCCCAAAAAATCGCGTAAAAACTAAAAAAATATTCGGCCATACTCGTGTATAGCCAAAAAAGTGAAAAAATTAAATTTTTTTTGCCTTCGAATTTTAGGGGTGTGCATTCGAAAAGGAGGGTAATCCATCGTCAAATCCTACCCTTGCGGGGCGCCGCTGCGCTCCGCTCCGCTCTGCACCCCTCCAGGGCGGATTTGACTCTGGTTACTAGGCTAAACATACGAGAAGGCGCCATCCATCAAGAACACCGGGATCTATGCAACCGGAATGCGAGAGACCCCCCCCAAAAAATCGCGTAAAAACTAAAAAAATATTTGGCTATACTCGTGTATAGCCAAAAAAGTGAAAAAATTAAATTTTTTTTGCCTTCGAATTTTAGGGGTGTGCATTCGAAAAGGAGGGTAATCCATCGTCAAATCCTACCCTTACGGGGCGCCGCTGCGCTCCGCTCCGCTCTGCACCCCTCCAGGGCGGATTTGACTCTGGTTACTAGGCTAAACATACGAGAAGGCGCCATCCATCAAGAACACCGGGATCTATGCAACCGGAATGCGAGAGACCCCCCCCAAAAAATCGCGTAAAAACTAAAAATAATCGATGTTGCATGTACGACGCTCGAGGTGCATTTGCTGCTGCGAAATTTTCTAAGTGTAAGAGTATATCGATTTGCACGTACCGTCAACAAAATGCGCGCCCGCCGAGCGATGGAGTGGCATTCGACCGGTTGTGCACCATGCACATGGTACTTTTCCGTACTTTTCAAATTCGATTATTTAAATAATTTTGAATTAACGAAATTGTCTAAACCGGCCCTGTCCATTTAACAAGCCGTACTTAAATTCTAATTGTTATAATCTCCTACTTACGTACAACTAGGGATTATACGGTTCGAGGGGAATTTACATGCCGACTTAAAAACCAAAATTGAAGAAAATAAAAACAGGTCAATTTGGAGGGGAGTTTACATTACCCCAATATACTATTGTAATATTTAATTATTATATAAATCTGGCAAATTAAAAATTACAATTTGTTTACTGGTATTTAAATAATAAATAAAGAACATTATTGTGCAATGTTTAAAGGTGCATATCATTGCCCCCCCCCCCCTAATGAAAATTATTGGTGTCAAAAGTTTAAGCTTTAATGAGATTCCATTCTTTTCCATTCAATTCTGCAAAATGTATTTTATAGAGAATTTTATGCTCTTTAATTTTTCCCCTAAAAATGAATTTAAGCGTATGATATGCGAGAAGCCAGGTTGGAGGAACAGAAATACACAAATCATGTCTACTAAATTTTAGCTTTCCTAGATTTTTTGCAAGCATATTCTTTGCCTGGGCTCCATACTTTTTAACTTCATTTTCTTGAAACTTTTTTCTTAAAATAATAATTTTGCAGTTATTATTTTATTAAACTGATCAAGGTAAAAATGATCATTTAATAATAGTACCGACTAAAGTATGATTCCCTAACATTGAGGAACCCTATAACTCAAGTTACTTAATTTTTTCCCTTTTTAAAGGGTTTTTACATGCAAGAATGTTTCAGAACTGCAGATTTTGTGTTGAGAAGGTTTCGTTGATTGATTTTTTATGAGGCACAGTTAGTTAAAACTTTGTTTAAGTAAGTAGAGTTCATGTAAAAAAGATATATTTTCGCAGTAAATTTAGGGTTACTAGGTTTTTCAATTGTATTATGTAAATATTATATTATTTTAATTTTATGGCTGAATTAAATGGCTGATTGAAGCTCAAACGAAGCTTTATTGATTAGCATGCATTTTACACAAAAATTCAAAGTAGGAAGGAAAATTTAAAAAATGTCTCAAGCCTCTCCCCTTAAATCTTCTCGAATAACTACGTGATGGTAGAGGCTCAAAAGAAAATAATTGCAAATCGTGCAATTTGCAAAAAAATTGCAAAAAAATGCAAATTAATTGAAGATACAACGATGCTCTACCGATTAACATCAATTTTACACAAAAATTCAAGGTGGGAAGGAAAATAGACAAACATGTCTCCAGCCCCCCCCCCCCCCCCAAGATTTCGCGAATAGCTATGCGACAGTCCAGACTCAAACGAAATGAATTAAAGAACAGCCAACGAAGTCTCTTTGAACATCCAGCAATTCGCAAAGCCTAAAAAATCGCCCGGATACGATCAAATAACCGGAACAGTTCTTAAACAATGAGATAAAAGTTCTCGGCTCAGCCAGCATGTATTTAAAATACAAGAAAAATCGCACAACCCAATTTGAAATGTGAACTCGAGTTTCGAACTTATTAGTTCTCATCAGCACAATTTACAATGAGAACTAATAAGTTCGAAACTCGGGTTCTTAAACAATTGTCACCGAAAGCAATAAAACTTATCTCGTACATATAAACTGAACTCTCTAAACTGTTCGAAAGTTTGTTTCTTAAACGACTCCGGCTCATCTTATTAGAAAGACATTTTATCGCAAACCATCAGTTTGGTTTTCGACATCAACACGCCACCATCAAACAAATTCATCGAGTCGCTAAACTGATTAGAGAAAATTTGGAAGAAAAAACGTCTTGCTCAGCCGCCTTTATCGATGTGACCCAAGCTTTCGACAAAGTTTGGAACTCTGGCCTCCTGTACAAATTCAAACAACTACTGCGGTCCACCTACTATCATCTAATAAAATCATGTCTAACTGAAAGATATTTCCAGGTCAAGTTCCAAAACGAATATTCTGCACTTGCCCCAATCAATGCCCAAATACAGTCCTGTATTTACTATTTACCGCAGACTTTCCAACCTCTCCAAACATTATGGTGGCAACTTTCGCCGACGATACAGCTATGATGTCTTCACGTACAAACCCATCCATTGCTTCTGATATGCTGCAGTCAAACTTAAACAACATCGAAAACTTGATAAAAATCTGGGGAATTACAGCAAACGAAAGGAAATCACAACGCGCATAGAGGCGTGCCCACCTTTTTTGTCATGGAATCAAGCTATATAAATTAAACTGATTAATTGACCACAAATCCCAGTTAAGTAATGAAAATAAACTCTTACTGTACGAAGCCATCATAAAACCCAGCCATCCAGCTCTGGGATTCTGCCAGTTACTCAAATATCGAAATACTACAGCGATTATAGTCAAAAACACCAACAAAAATCTGTAACGCCCCTGGTACATAACAAACTAGGCTATGCACCGAGAACTCAAAATAAAAACGGTCAAAGAAGAAATCCATGCTAACAGCACCAAGTACTTACTACCTTAGATTATCAGAACAACCAAACGATCTTGCTCCAAGATTAGCAATCAATAATAACCTAGCAAGAAGACTCAAAAGGTTCCATTTTCAAGACCTACCAGGAAACTTATATAGTTTTTGAACATTCATTCATTCATTACAAATCAAAACTTTTACTTATTGTTAGGGGTGCGCATATAATCGATTAATCGATTACGTAATTCGAATAATCGATTATTTCATAATCGATTATGATATTTTATAATAATCGATTAATCGATTATTGAAATAATCGGTTATTCATAATCGACTATGAGTTCATAATCGATTATGAACTCGTAATCGATTATGAACCCATAATCGATTATGAATTCATAATCGATTATGGACTCATAATCGATTATGAACTCATAGTCGATTATGAACTCATAGTCGATTATGAACTCATAGTCGATTATGAACTCATAGTCGATTATGAACTTATAACTATAATAGGTAGGGCTATTAAGGGTTACTAAATTACTATATAATTTATTATTTTGCTAATTGTGTTACGGTGGTGCTAATAAGAAGTGTTGTTAAGCACCAGTTGATAACACATTACGGTCCGGTATCAATCTGTAATAACTTACCTGCGTAGCCGATTATAATGTTACTTACAGGTGTGTTGATGAGAATTTACGACTCCTTCATAAAAACGCTGATTAAATCTGAAGTACCAAATATTTTGTTTTTAAATTTTAACTGAATGTTACTATTGTATTATGCATTATGTAATTAATTTATTGTTAACAATAATCCATCTAAAAGGCTTCTAATTAAAATTCATTTTGTAAAAGTATACATTTTCACTCAAAATATCAGACAAATAATTTAAATCCATATTGATGAAAAAAGGTTGCAATCTTTAATTGAAAAGCAAAAAAATATTTTTTAAAAACTATCAAATTTATAAACAAAAATACCTAAAAGTTGAATGGCAAATCCATATTTGGATTCAAAATGGCAAATCCATATTTGGATTCAAAATATGGATTTGCCATTCAACTTTTAGGTATTTTTGTTTATAAATTTGATAGTTTTAAAAAAATATTTTTTTGTTTTTCAATTAAAGATTGCAACCCTTTTTCATCAATATGGATTTAAATTATTTGTCCGATATTTTGAGTGAAAGTGTATACTTTTACAAAATGAATTTTAATTAGAAGCCTTTTAGATGGATTATTGTTAACAATAAATTAATTACATAATGCATAATACAATAGTAACATTCAGTTAAAATTTAAAAACAAAATATTTGGTACTTCAGATTTAATCAGCGTTTTTATGAAGGAGTCGTAAATTCTCATCAACACACCTGTAAGTAACATTATAATCGGCTACGCAGGTAAGTTATTACAGATTGATACCGGACCGTAATGTGTTATCAACTGGTGCTTAACAACACTTCTTATTAGCACCACCGTAACACAATTAGCAAAATAATAAATTATATAGTAATTTAGTAACCCTTAATAGCCCTACCTATTATATAGTTATAAGTTCATAATCGACTATGAGTTCATAATCGACTATGAGTTCATAATCGACTATGAGTTCATAATCGATTATGAGTCCATAATCGATTATGAATTCATAATCGATTATGAATTCATAATCGATTATGGGTTCATAATCGATTATGAGTCCATAATCGATTATGAATTCATAATCGATTATGGGTTCATAATCGATTATGAGTCCATAATCGATTATGAGTTCATAATCGATTACAAATTCATAATCGATTACGAGTTCATAATCGATTATGAACTCATAGTCGATTATGAATAATCGATTATTTTTAATAATCGATTAATCGAAAAAAATCGATTATTTTATATAATCGATAATCGATTATGAAATTCCATAATCGCGCACCCCTACTTATTGTACCCAAATCTACAGATTGTAAAATAAATAAAATTTGGGGAAAAAGTTTGAAAACAATTTCACACAAAACTTCAACTTGGAAGGGCCCATCATGTGTACAGACCTCCCTCCCCCTTAATATTTAGCTAATAACTCCGCAACGGATGAGACTCAAACGAAGTGAATAGAAGCTCAATTAAGCTCAAACGATTCTCTAACATTTGACATCAATTTCACCCAAAAATTCTATTTCAATGGGCCAACATGTTTACAGCCCCCACTCCAATAGTTTTGCGAATAACTATGCTATCTTTCAGTCTCAAACGAAAAATAGTCACCTGATTGTGGCCCCAACGATGCTATAACGTTTGACACCAATGTTATTAAAAAAATCTACTGGGGGTGGGGGTGTTTAAAAAATAGTTTAAATACTATTAATTAAAAAATTAATAATAATTTTAAATAGTTATTTAAATCTCGACATTAAAGTATTAATCAATTATTATAAGTTCAATTAGCAATATGCTGTAATCAACAACAATTTACCCGATCAACTCATGTGAATAAAAATTTAATTACTTAAAATTAAATCAAATTAAATCATCGTGTATTCGAGAAAGAAATTATTAGGCAGAAGAATGTGTCGAGAATCCAGTCATTGGAACTCGAATAAATCCTCAACGGGTTCACCTCCTACAGGTTAAAGTAATCACTCGGAAATTAAAAAATTAATTAGGGAAGGCTGTCTTGATATTAAGAACCTTGTGAAAATTAATACGTTAGATAGAGAATTGAATCATGAGTATGACCACTTAGAAAGATCAATTCAAATATCGGGAATTGAGAACCCTTGGAAAAATTCCTGTGGAAGCTTCTCATGAACATTCAGCAGGAAATGGGATCATTAGCATATTTAGAGATTCCAAGAGGTTTGCAGCTAGCGGAAGGTTAATGAAGCTTTGCATTAAAATCTGGATCGACGATTCATCGTATGTTGGATTTGTAATACGTCTGTGAATGGTACAAGTTTCTGCCTACCAAAACAACAAGACAACTTTACTTACTATGATAGAAAAGTATTATGGTTTCTCATAAAATCGTTTAAATTTACCTTTGTCAATTAGACACTTCTAAGGTACGAGGCCGCAGGCCGAACTAAACATAGTGGCCTTCCAACCTCTTATAGCAATAAAACAAGAAATATTCAATTCAAAATTGAGAAAATCTACTACTTTACCTAAATGCACCACATGCACCAATGGCGGATGCATAGGAAATGAGGTGGATGAATTAGTTATTCCCCACATGATTTTCAAAATAAAGAAAAATAGTTAAATAAATTGCAATTGTTAAAATTTACCTTAATTTTAGTACCTTATCCCGTTACGTACCCCCCCCCCCCCGCGCAATGATCTTTGGCTGCATCCACTCTTAACATAAACCGTATATCGTAAAGTACAGACCATATCTTATGCAAGTGTTATAAGTTTAATCGGTTAAGAGTTTACAGTTTAGTGTGAACTGTAGTCAGTTCTTTTTTAAATTGGGAACCTCTAAGTTGTGTAAAGAGAAAACGCTAAGTGACAGCGGGAAATTTCTCGAATGGAGTAGGAAATTAGGCTAGCAGATAAATAATTTCAAACAGAAAGATAATTATTTGCAAGAACTAATCGGGCGTCAAAGCAAGATTTTTTTACCTAGTCTGTGCATATAAAGGTTGTTTGGGAGGGGGGCTGTTCCTTCGCTCACCTAAACCCTTCTTCTTCTTCAAGTGCCGTTCCTGATTTTAGGCGTAAGCGACCTCTCTCCTATGTATGTTTGTGCATTTGAAGTATTATCACACACGTAGGGGACCTACTGCTTGACGCGGACTCCGAACCGCGGGAAGTGTACGTATATACTTCATATCCAGAGCGGTTGTACCAGGCAGATTACACCTTGCTAGTTTACCATTGCCTTCCTAGGGAGACGGTCAGAATAAAGTTTTGCTGAGTCCGGAGTCGAACCAGGTATTCGGCATTAGCAGCATCGCACTTAACCGCTTAAGTTGACGACCATCACCTAAGCCCAGGAATCCATTTTACGTACCCCCAGATATCCGCAACCTGTCAATTAATAACCGATTCTCTTTAGCAATAACCTCTAGTCCACACTGATTTATGTTTTATTGCCAAAAATTGTGAGGTGTTCTTTATTGCAAGGGTGAATCTAGTCCAAGCTTACGGAGGGGGGGTAAAATAACCCAAAATGGTATATTTTTAAATGTTTTGAGCAATTAAAATCGCTCTTTATCGATGTTTGAAAATTCATGGGATAGTGGTTATTTCCCTTTATAAACCCAACCATGGTAAGCATAATACAAATCATTTAAAAAGGGCTCTCTTGGTAGTTTACACCCAGATGGTTTGTTGGGCAATAAAAGCTTCTTTTCATGTAGAGAGTATACATTCTCCACTAGGCCTTGGCAGATATTGGTCTACTCTTATTAATTCCGTGTTATGGCAATAGAGTTGTTCTATAATCACGATCAAATGCTGGGGGACTGCCATCTCTTTTATTATCTGCCAGAGTTTGGTCCATTTATTGTTGTCGAACTTTATAAACACATGAATGTGCCAATAAAACACATATATACGGATTTATAGAATTTATGGGATTTCTTGATGATCCTAGGTTCAGATTATGTTCTCAATTACCGGGGTCCTGCAACTAAACCTGCTTGTTGTGGTGGTATTTGCTAGGATAAATACGTTTTCAGCCTTTTGTTGATAATGCTTAGGAGGATCTCGCCAGTGTGTGACATTATCCAATTGATAATAAGGGCCCTGTCTGTGCTTATTGGATGATAAATTACCAGTTCCGATTAGACATAATAGGACCTGGCAATTGGCCAGTGGCAACACGTCAGATGAAGCGATTTTTCTTGAATTTTCTGATTATTTTGTAAATAATATTTTATATTGTTATTTTGCGTAAGAAATTTTTGTTAGCTTAAATAAATGGGGCAGAGCTAAATAAAGCTCTGAACTACTGCCTAGATTTTACACAACCCAGAATACAACGGAAGCTGGCCTCCAGAATCGTAGCTCGGTCCACTATTATCAATAAGTCAATGATTTATCAATGATTTAATGTACGTATATTCGGTTTTGAGCATCTTGCGATATTTTCCCGATACCTCCCTGTCTGCGCTCGTTGCGTGTTGAAAATGTGTGGCAAGCACAGAGGACCTACATGTTAACGTGGATTCCGATTCCAGTTTAATGCCAGTATTTAACCCTTTAATGCCCAAAATTATTTGTTACAAAATTTGTTCTAAAACTTATTGCAATCGATTCTTTATCCACGGCACCTTCCACACCTGAAATATTTGTGTTCAATTGCTACAACTGTAAAATTCAATCATCTTTAAGCCGTATTGAGTGTTATTGACCCAATCTGACGTAAGTTTAAGCATCAAAATACAAATATCTTCGTCGCCATTTGCTGGTATGCCTATTATACCAGATAGCATTAAAGGGCTGATACACTTAGCGAATACGAGAGCGCACTATGCACTGCTGTATCCCACTCGGCGCATTTTTTCAAAAGATTTGCCTCCCAAACTGGGCCGGCGGGCAACCAGGAAAATGCCCCCAGAGAGCGGCCCGCTCTTCCATTTTTAAGATGTAGAGTGCAGCGCTTGAATTATGTTGAATTGAACTTCTTTTTATTAAATTAAATAGTTTTACCATTATCATGACAGAGATGGTCATAGCTTTGGCAGTTAAGTGCGTCTACTGCTAATGCGAAACGCTCGGATCGAATCCGGGCAGGGTAAGAACTTCTGACCGAACTGAAATTCTGACCGAACTGAAATTCTGACCGTCTCTCCTCGGAAGGCAATGGCAAACCAAAATAAAACTTCGAGTAAAGTAAGAACTTCATTGTGATTGTCTCTTTTCGGATAGTAACACCAAAGCTATGATTCTGTTCAATAGCAACAGTAGGTCATCCATTTTTTCTTCATTATTTTTGTTGGTTTCAAGTGTGTTGAGCATACATTAATAAGAGCATTCTTTATACTATTCCATTTAAGTTCAACATTTTCGTTGTTGTATAAATTAACTGTTAGTTGGTCGAATTGGTTGCTGAGATCTTGTTGGATTAATCCCCGTGTATTCTCATTGTTCAACTTAGTTATATCGAACCGTTTATTGGTACTACTTTTTTGTTTCACTTTTAATGTAAGTTTTATATCAGCTATGGGTTATGATCTGATGAGACATCCGCACCTGGATATGTCGTGACGCGCTTAATACAGTTTCTGAAGCGTTTATTTACCAGTATATAGTCAATTTGATTTCTTACGTTGTTATTTGGGTCATTAGTAGGTGCTTTCCATGTATATAGGCGGCGTTTAGGCAACTTGAATCAAGTGTTTGAGACCACCATATTGCTATCTTGACAAAATTCATATAGTCGGTCTCCTCTTTCATTTCCTTTTCCCAACCCATAGATCCCCACCAGATTTGACTGACTTCTTTGTCCAATCTTTGCATTGTAGTCGCCAATTATAAATGTTATGTCGGTTCTCTTTAACTTGCTTATCACTGATTCCAATTCATCGTAGAACTCTTCGACGTCGTCATCATATCTTTTTTCAGAGGTGGGCGCATATACCTGGATTATGTTTATTTTAAAAGGCCTTCCTTGAAGCTGCAGCATCATTATCCGATTGTAAATTGGCACAAAGTTGGTTACATATTTAATGTAGTCTGATGTCACAAAGACTCCCACTCCATGTCGATGGGGTCGCTGCCTGAATAGTATAGGTTTCCCTGTTGATGTTTACATATGCCTGATCCTGGCCATCTCACTTCACTTATACCTAGTATATGGATTTTCATCCTGTACATTTCTTTTACGGTGTTATCCAGCTTTCCGGCTGCATACAGGCTTCTCACATTCCATGTGGCTATACGAATTTTGGATTTCACTATGTCGAGCCGGGATATTCTTAGCACCCCCTGCCCCTTAAAGGGCTGTCCGGGACTAGGGGCCATGGTATTTTGGTTTCTCTTCATAGTAATTTCCTGGGAAAATATTCACTGGGGTGGTTTCCCGTTGCCTTCCCCTGTATAGTTCAGCCGCTCCTAACATGGAGAACAGACGCTGTTTGTACCCGCCTACTATAGATCAATCGCTACTTTTCGCCATATCTGGCTACCCTCACTTAGTTTAGCCTGCAGGTCAATACAGTTTACCGTATTAAGTAGTAAGTATTAAGTAAACTATATCTCATCTTAATAACAAAAAACACCAGTTTTGTGTATCTGTCTATTTGTTGGTAACGGTCCTCTCAGTGGTTCATTTTTAATAGCCAACCTAAGCTGTAGTGCGGCCTTTAGGCCCTATATTAATAAGTAGAATCGGTTTACACTGACCCATTAAACGATTCAAAAGCATTAACTGCTGAAGTCATAATAATGAAAACTTTACCAAAAATAAAAATCGCATATTGAAAAATAAAATTCTATTATTCATCAGGTACTTAGAACACCCTGTGCAAAACTAAGTTTTATTCTTACAGAAAAAATTTTTTTTTACGCAGAAAAATTTTCTACTTCGATTCCTGATGAATATTTATTTACAATAAAATCAATTTATTTAAATTTCACTAAACCGGTTTCAAATTTGAGTAATTTACATCGAACTTGTCTTAATGAAGTAGTCTAGACGAACCATTATAAATTAAGACAATCCAGTGAAACAGCCGTAAAATTTCATTACTAGAGATGTTTTAACATTTTCGTCGTCATGTTGACGAAACCACTTCGGAACGGAAAACCACAATTTTCAAAATTTACTCTATTTCCACTTATGCTTTTCATATTTTGTAACTTAAAAAACCATTAAGTAATCTTCACTTTGATAAGCCATTAAGTTGTTTAAAAAGTAACAAAAGTTTTCTTATGTGTGCCAAGAGATTAATAGCAAAAGAAGCTTTTCTGCTAAATTTACGCTCGGCAAAAGTTGCGTAAATTTAAATTACATAAATTTAATCGGTAATTACCTGAAAATGTCGAAAACTTAAAGGGTTTACCCTTACATTTATCAAGATATTTTAATTAAGCTGAAAAATTAGAAGCATCTTTTAATGGCCATTAAAATCTTTCAAGATTTTTAATGATCGGCCAACCGAATTTGTTCGAATTGCATTTTTTTTGGTTTTCAATCAAAAGGTTAAATTAAAAAAATGATGTAGGCTCTGAAAATTGCAAGTGCATTTAACACGTGGCGTTGGTTTTAAACAAAAAAAATAAATTAAAATTTTTTGAAGTACACTTTTAATGAACTTAATTAATTTTAATTACACTTATGCTTTGTGAATTTTAAAATAACTGTAAGATGATGTCATTTGCTGCTTTTCTCAATTTACAAAATGTTTGTATTATTTTTGTAAACAAATAATTAAAAAGTTGTTAATTGGCGCTAAATTACATAATGAAAGAATTCACGTTGATGCTCTGATAACCCAGGCGCCGGATCGTGGGCGACGCTCCCCAGGAGAACTTCAAGTGCTTGGGTAGCAGTGATTTAGTACATTGTTGACCAACAATTTTTATCAACTAACGCCGATGTCTCTCTGGTGGTATCAAAGAACAATATTAATTTTTTCATTAGTTTTATTTATGTTGCGATCAACATTTCTGGGTAAGCTTCAACTGTAATGAAGTAGAAAGGACTACCCGCAGGATTTACGCACAGATAAGTCGAGCCTCGACTCTGACAATGTACTCTAAGCCCCAATACAAATAAAACAAGATGATTAACAAACTTTCGAACTTCACGAAAACATATTTTCTTAGCTTAAGGTAAAATCAAGTTATTTCTTTTTAAATGAAATTATAAAATTTCTTCGTCGCCTTCTTAATTTAGGACTTGATCCTGGCTTCTATTTTGGACAAATAAAAATTCGCGTTAAATTTCTCACTCCACCGGGAGTCGAACCGGATACATTGCAATAGCAATCTATCATCGTTTCATTTTGTAAAATTTAATAAAATTAATAAGGAAAAAGTATTATAAATTTTAACGTCGTCGACTTAAATGCAAACTGGATCTAATAGGAAATTTTAATATTTAAAATTTGATAACCGTTGAAACGCCAGATGCGACACAACAAAATAATGATTAAAAAAATGAGAATAGCAAAAAATAGATCAATAAACAAAATTGAATCTACTAAACCTTGAGGGCATTTTAAAGTTGCGTTTTATTTTATTTAAGTGGTTGCTCTTATAAATTGGGTCGTTGGGTAACAAGCGACCATATGGGTTGAAGGTTCCGTTAAGGAAGTGTCTTAAGAACAGTTTGTTGATTATACCTGCCAAATGGTGGATCCAAAATAGATACCTACATGTAACACGTGTTCATAATTGCATATTTTTTGCTGTTTTGTCGCGACTGTGTCATGTGGTACGCCACAGCTAGTAGTTAACATAATGAAGAGTTTCTATATCTTTAGAATGCAGACGTCAATTCTCGATTTTACATTCTTTAGATTTTCAAATAACCCGGAAGACACAAAATTATTTTGAAAGGAAATCGTCAAAATAGGTTAAGCTGTACAAAACAAAGAGAAGTGGAATTTAGCGGAGAAAATTGAATGAAATTGAAACTTGCAGAGGAGCAGGGACGGACTGGACTGGCTTCTTGGAGAATGTGGAATATCTTACACTTAATCGTAAAATTAATAAATTAATTTATTTTTTAATGAAATAATATGAAGTGTTTACTTCGTGGATTACAACATTGCTTCAATTTTTTTTAGTTTTATCTGCGTCTAAACTTTTTACGTTCATTAGTTTGTGAAAGCCAAATTTTAAGTAATTTCAAAATTTACATTGAAGCAAATGTAGTACAAATTGCTATTAATTTTTTTCGGTGTACATAAGTAAACATTTTAAAAACTTCAAATTTAAGGAAAGATTTATTCATAGTTTTAAGCGATAAAATGTAGAAATGTTCACTTGAGTGATCCTAGAAATACAGTAATAATAAAGCAAGTCAAGAAATGAAAACAAAATTGCTATAATTGACCTATTAATCTTATTTTTCTTACTAAAATAATTAAGCAATTGCTTGAAAGAAGCAAAATTACAAATCAAATGAAGAAAAAATTTTAAAAGAAATGTGAAATACAAAAAGTACAAAAAAGGTTTTATATAAAAAATGGAATGCTAAATAATAAAAAATTAATTAAGATAAAATTTTCCAGGGTGAACTTTTAGAAACTGTATAAGTTTGAAAATTGTCTGATGGAAGCTCTCCGACTCGAACAGTCTCGAAATGTTCATTATGGACTTTATCTTTTTTATTAAATACTTTAAGAATTATTTTTTATTTTCCTCTTGGTTATTTTACCTCATATTCGTGTTGTCTTGATTTCTTTATTATTGATTTATTTATTTTATTTATTTAAAACATTACATTCCTTAGAAGAATATTGCTCTCCCATTTCTAAGATTTACATGGATTTTTGAAGGGGAGGATTAGCCCCCGTAAAACATATTTCATTTTTAACTTGTCTTGTCTGATTCTTCTTTCCTGTTCTGCCTCTTACAGTTTCTTATGTGTTACCGCATCTCTGACCACTTCTTTCCAGCGTTTCCTATCTTGTACCTTTATCCACCATTTCCCCACCTTCATTGCTCTCAAGTCGTTCACCACCTGGTCCCACCATCTCGCCTTCGGTCTTCCGCACTTTCTGTCATCGTTCGGTTTCCATAGGGATAGGGTTATTTTCTTCTCTAAGCTGCCGTCGTCGCTTCTCATGATGTGACCCATCCATATCAATCTCTGCCACTTCACGAACTTCACTATATCCTCACCCCTCATCGCATTCTTGATTTCGTGGTTCATCATCGGTCTGTATTCGTCCTTTTCATCGTTTCTTTAACTTTGTTTCTCTTGTCAGTGTCTTATCTTTAAGTAGGACTTTGTTGACGTAGTAGGCCCTATTACCTGACTGCGCTCTTCTACTGATTTCTTCCATTATATTACCATACCTGTCTATATGTATTCCAAGGTAATTCAAACTTCCTACCTCCTCGATTGTATAGTCGTCTATCACCAGGTTTTTCATACTACCTTGTATGTTCTTTGTGCATCTCATATATTTCGTTTTCTTCTCACTAACCTTCAGGCCCATTCTCTTTGCGTCTCTCTCCATATTCTTTTGAACATTTCCACCATTCTCTCTTGTGTTCTCGCCATAATCAATATGTCATCTGCGTATGCAAGTATGTGCCCTTTTCTAGTGGCTATCGACCCTTTAATATCCATTCCTCGTGTAATTCTTTCCAGAACGAGGTACAACAGCAACGCCGATAGTGCGTCTCCCTGCCTCACTCCTTTGTCTATCTCGAAGCTCTCCATTTCTCCCTCCACTGTTCTGACGATTGCCGTTGTTTGTTTCATTGTCATTTGTGTCAGTACAATCAGCTAGCTTGGTATCTCCATTTCCTCCATCGCTTCATACAGCTTCTCTCTTTCTACCTTGTCAAACGCCTGCTGGAAGTCTACAAATAGCATACAAAGGTCAATATCATGTTCCGAATATTTTAACAGGGGTAAAAAATATTACCTTTATAGTGGATGCTTATCCTAAAAGATTTTCACTTGAGGCTGCCAAGAGCCTTATACCCATAAGAGAAAAATGTTTCCGCAAGAAATAAAGGCGATAGCTCGAGTGATGTTGGATTTATGACATAGAGGTAGCACCTTCCTCTGCGCACGGCGATATCAAGCGTTATTGGAGATTTTTTCATGAAAGATGGTCCAAAGAACTGGCTCTCATGTTGTACCCAGATATTACTTACAGCTCCACGTGCCACGCCCGGGCAACTGTTAGGACCTGCAGACTAAACTAGGTAAGAGTTTAGACAGCAGTTCTTTCAGTACTGGGTTGAGGCTCCAGAAAATTACTTCTGGAAAGGTTCAAATCACAGACCCCTATGGGCGAATCTGATTTGGTACATTCGACCATAGCACTGCGGTGCGGAAAGCAAGGAGAAACTACTACACTACATTTGCTCAAGACACCAATAAAGGTAGTACAAACACACACAATGGTCCCTAGTCCGTGGTTGGCTTTGAATGGTCAGACGAGGTACTAAAAATCACTACGAGAAGGAACCACCCGCAAGTGGAAACAAACGAAATACACATGAAATTGTATATAAGGAATATGCATGCAGCATGAAAATCTCCCAATGTTGTTTAGAGAGATGCAGCGACTGAATCCTGCAGTGATGGGAATCAAAGAAATGAGATGGTCAGGAGCTGGAAGAGTGAAAGAAAACGAGTTTATTACTCCAATAATGACTTACTAGTACATCTCAACAGAGTGTGATTTATCACAAACAAAGATTTCGATAAAGAGGTGCTAAACTTTGGTTCATATTCGATTAGACTGGCACTGACACCACTTAAAACAATATCAAAAATACATCAATATAATCCAGATATATGCCCCAACCAGAGGCTGAAATAAACAAATTCTATGCCGCTAGAGTAGGTTTGTATCATTGAAACTATCTTTGAAATTTAGCATTAGAACTCTACCTGAGGAGGGAGGAATCCAGAAACCTGTGAATTGGCACTCTTTAGAGAGGGTCTGAAACAGGGGTTGGTGAATGTCCGTCAGGAATGTCCAATATGGCGGAGCTGGAGTTGACGTATGATATCATTACGTTAACTACCATGAAAGCATATGAACAGAACTGCCCACTGAGAGAGAGAGAGAGATAAAAGTAAAATGTGGTGGAATGGCCACGTGGTGGAATCGCGAGCTTGAAGCTCTCAGGGCAGATGTACGCAGAGTTTTTAACAGGGCTAAATGAATTGGAGACTAGGAAGCCTACAAAAACTCCCAGCTAAAATCCACATATGCCATACGTAAGACAAAGGAAGACTCCTGGAGGGAGTACTTTGGGGAGGTCGAAAGAAATCCAGAATGTGATAGACTCAAGAAATCGCCCTTAAAAGTAAACCAAAGAAAAGTGAGAACATTGGAAAAAACATGTGGCGGCCATACATCTACCGATGAGGAAACTCTGGGATTCCTGCTCCAGACTCACTTTCCGGGGTGTGATAAACAATTTTACTTACCAAGAAAACCAAAATCCATCCGTCGGGCTAACAGGGACCATTGGAAAGTAGCAAATAAAATTACTAACAAAACGTGACTTGCATAGGCGATAAGATTTCTTAAACCGTGCAAGTTCCAGGGGGTGGACGGTGTTTTACCTGCCTACTACAAAAGGGACTGGAAGAACTGGCCACTCCGCTATGCGCCGTTAAACCATGTGCCACGACGTGGCAAAAGGTCAAAGTGGTATTTATACCCAAGCCACGGTGTTCCTCTTATGCCCAAGCGAAATTCTTTCGACCAATCAGTTTGATGTCATTTCTCTTGAAAACCTTAGAAAAACTGATAGATAGCCATATCAGGAACGATGGATTGAATGAATATGCGTACCAATCAGGAAAGTCGTGGGAATTGAGTATACACGAATTATTAACTAACGATGACGGTCATGGCCTGATAGTTAGCGCGATCAACTGCTAACGTAGCGCTCCCCGGTTCGACTCCGGGTACAGTCTAAAATTTCTTGACCGTCTTCCGTGCTTTCAGAGGGCACATAAAGCCGTCTGTCCCCCTGTGTTAATGATTAGTGAAGAACAGGTCCTGGACCTATATTAAGAGGGAGACTTCTTAATAAAAGTAGAAGTAGAAGAAGAAGAATTAACTAACATGATTGAAAATGCTGTCAGTAGCCAAGAAATTGCTCTGAGAACTTTTCTTGACATAGAGGAGGCGTTTGATAACAAGTACTGTGACTCTATAGAAAGGTCTGTCAATAATCGTAGAGTAAACCTTGCCATAACTGGCTGAATCCGCTCCACCTTAAGAGACAGGAAAATAAGCACTAGTCTGGGACAGATGACGGCGGAGGCCTCTGCTGCACGAGGGTGTCCGCGGGGGGGGGGGGGTTCTTTCACTTATACTGTGGTGTCAAAGTGTATGACTTTCTGCGATAGTTGGAACAAACTGGTGTATACGCACAAGGATTTGCTGATGATATCACGGTTTTTGTCGGCGCCAAATATGGGAGAGTTGTGTCTTCATTGATGCGAAAAGCCTTGAAAACTATCGAGAGATGGCTCAAACTAGAGGGACTGTCGATTAATCCTAGAAAAAACTCTGTAGCTGCTTTCACTCGGCGCAGAAACGTGCAAGACGTGGGGCTGTACAGCATAAATAGGAATGAACGGCTTTGGCAGGGGGAAGACTGCGTAATATATAGGTTTCCATATCCGATAACTTAGGAGAGAGCACAGGTGTCCTTCGGCTGCATACTCGATTTTGTTGAGGAGACGCGACTGTTGGAGTGAAACAGGGAACAAGTGAAACAGTGGTCGAATGAAGTCATCATAGAAAACTTCAATATGAAAGTCGACAAGGAAAGCTCAGAGGAAATAGTGGGAGAGCGTGGTCTAGGAAATAGAAATTAAAGGGGGGACAGCCTGATACAATTGAAGTTAATTTATTTTTAAAAAATAAAAAACATTTTGAGGTTGTTGCCAACCTCATCATAAAATGGACCCTGCAAATTGGCGGGGAGTTCATGTTTTCATCATAATTATAAAATTATTCTTAAAGATTTTTATCAAGTTCTGGTCGTTTTTTATGAATTTTTTTAATCGGGTTTCAAACCGCGTGTCATTTGGTATATTGTGACATACACATAATCTGCCTATTTTGATATGATGTTTTCTGATTTGTTTTATGTTTCAGGTTTCTATATTGGATTGCGTGGGCGTTTTTATTTCATCAATGTTGGTATGTATTGGTATTCATATCTTGATTTTTGGAGTCTATTTTTCATTTTCGATTGATATTTGGCTTTATGGGGTACACTCAAACCTTGTTTCTTATCAGGGTTATTAGTTTTTAGGATTAGATCTTATTGGTCACGGTTATTTCTCTCGTTGTCAATAGTGGTTGCTATGGATTGTGCACGGGCCTCAAGTCGGGCCTTATATACTTTACACAGGATTGATCCTGTGGAGTGCTTGTTGTCACTGAGCTTCGCTCTGACACAGTTGGCGCATACATGCTTAGCAAGTTCCTTTTGCACTACGCAATCACGTGAAGCATGTTCTGTTGAGGTGCAAAAGGCGCATGTTTCATTTCCTTTGCAAAATTTGGCTGTGTGGCCAAATCGTTGGCATTTATAACATCGGACAATTCCGATGTGATTCCGTATCCGGTAGCTTTTCCAAGCCACTCTGAATTTACCCTCCTTTGTTATTGCTTCTTGGACCAGGGGGTGAACCTCCAGGATCCATTTGTTGTGAGTTCTTCCTCTGGTATGTACGGGATTGGCTCTTTTGAGCCAAGAAATCCCGGCCATATTGACCACCTCGGGAAGACTCCTTTCTATTTCCGCTGTGATTTGATCCCTAGAAACGGATTTGTCCACCATCTGTATAGCAATTGATGGCCAGGTAGCTGAAGGCTCCCGGGCCATCAATTGGTTTTCCGCGAGTAGAGTGCTGCCTACTAGTTTCTTGACGGAAGGGTGGGAGGATTCCACCACAACACTTTTATTTTTCGTCAGATAGAGCCTATCTGCTTTTATGCCAAGGTCTTCCGCTCTGATGCTAGTCAGGGCGGATTTCGTGTTTTCTGCTGACTGGAATGAGCTACCCTCTCCAGGGTAGACAATTACTTTGTATTTCTTGTGTGTGCTCCGGGGGTTGCTGATGGCAGCCCTCTTCATTGCTGTCAGGTATTTCCTGGGTGGGTCGTGCTTCGTGGATTCTTCCTTAGGGGAAGAATCTGTTTCCTTGGGTTCCCGAACCTTGAGGAGGTTCGGGGGGTTGGACTCTGCCAAATTTTTCCCAGGTGGGTCTTGCTTTTTGTGTTCTTCCTGAGGGGAAGAATTTGTTTCTTTGAGTTCCCGGACCTTGAGGAGGTTCGCGGGGTTGGCAGGGGCAGGAACCGCCTCTGCTGTGTTTGCTTTGGACGGAGAAAGGGTGGCTGAAGGCTCACCCGTCCCTTGCTTGTTGCTATTGCCCTTCAATACGAATAATAGAAGTTTAAATGTGCTTTCTTTCATATCTTCTAAGTTTCTTAGTGTGTTTTTCCTTTCGTCGAGTTCTTCTTTGCTTAATATGATGAATTTCATTATTTTATGCGCGGCGTACGATATGTTGGAAAATATTTCATTCGTCCATTCTGTTATTCCCAACTGGCTTTCACTTGGTGTTTTTGTTTTTTCTATTCCATGTTCTTCTTTACTTTCTTGCATCACTTGTAGGGCTATGGACAATGTTTCGATCAGCTTTGTGGATATTTCTAAATTATAATCACTTTGTGTTTTTTCAGTTTCATAATTTTTTGTTTCGTTACTGTTTTCACTTAGCGTTTCTGTCTCTTGTTTTTCATGTTTTTCTTTTTCTTGCTTCGCCAATCTGGCACGTTTCCTTTGGTTTTTATTTGGTTTCTTTTTTGCTTCCTTTCGAATTTTTCCTTGTTTTTCATTGTCCGAGCTATTGTTTTCTTCATCTTCAAGTGTGGACCATTCTTTGGGCCACTCGTAGGGCCATTCTTCTTCGTCTGTCTCAGGATTATTTCTACGTTTCTTTTCAATTTCTTCGATTTTTGCTGATGAGGCCATATTAGACGATTTCGACTTTCTCTGTTTCTCACAGCCTGATACAGCCTGAGGATTGAGATGACGAGGAAGAGCTGTGGAAGTGTGATACATAATCTCTCCTTACTGCTCTAATGAGAAGCAGTTTGGAAAAGATTAAGTCCACGCAGAAGGATGAACCATCTACTTTAAATTTGCGTGGGGCCCTGGTGGTCGATTTAAACTAGCTCGTTTATTGCGGCAGCGAGAGTCGTGGATCGTGTGAAAGAAACGCCCCGGAGAAATCAAGGAAACAGCTTTGCTAACACAACACAATTAAAATGGACAATTGGATGTTAATTGTCAGAAGGCAAAGATATAAGCGATGTCGGATGTAACAGGCACATTGGCAACGACATTGCCACCGAAAATCACTCCCAAACATAAACCAAGGGCACGTTCGAATGGTTAAATAAAAATCCCACAATAAGGTGGAACCATATCGAACTCCCAATGATAAAACAAACGACAGCAATCTCGATGAAATGCCGCACCCTGTATATGGGTCGAACATCGCAGCCTTTCATAAAAAAGAACATAAAATCAAAAAATAAACACAAAAAAATAACATCGAAAATAAAATTTCAAATATGAAATTCGAACGTACGACGATCATTTAGGAATTCCTTCGTCAATGCATTTCACCATAAGCTGTTCGATGTAATAAGTGGAAATAAATACCCTGAACAAGTCAATTAAACAATACACAATTATATCATTATAATTAATAATTAAAAGTTTATTAAATATCAACCTGAACATTCGATTCACTTCACACTTGTGAGTGTAAATGAGATAAGATAAACGTATATCACCTTGCCGCAGGAACATAAAATTTGCAAGGCCATCGCATTCTTGGCAACCACTCTAGGAATAAAAAATGCAAGACATAAAGGCAAACCAAAATGTTACACATAAAAAAATACATAAATTGGCCAAGGGTGAACTCCAACGTCATCGTTCTCCAGGTATTCGGAGGAAAATTTGGCCAAATTAACTATCAAGCAACTGCGAAGCAATTAGCAAAATAATTAGCTGACTTACCATTGTGAAATGAAGGAAATATTTCACAGGAAGTATTGACCATGGGGTCCAACAAAAAATGTACGATCCGGTAAAAATCAACCATCCCTCAAACCACGAATGAAACATCCCCATAAAGGGTTGAAGCGCAAAATCCAAAAACCATTCGTATTGATGGACGAGAACCCTCACAAAATCGCATCATCCCTCTTCAAAATTTTGAACCAAAAATATGATAACCACTTCACAGTACCTTCAAACATGACCGGAGCGTTCGAGAGCTCACCAATGACTTCCCTATCATCGAATGAGCGAGTCTGATCTACGTCAATCACGCTCGCTATATAGGGTGCTACGAACGGACCCGGACAACTGGGCGAGTCAAACTGGGCGACGTATAACTGGGCGACGTGTAACTGGGCGACGGGTAAACATGGCGACGTATAACTGGGTGACGGACAAGTGGACGATGGGCAAACTGGGCGACGGGTAAACTGGGCGACGGTCAACTGGGCGACGATAAAACTTGGCGACGGTCAACTCGGCGACGGTTAACTGGGCGACGGGAAAACTGGACGATGATGAACTCGGCGATATTCCGATAACTTTTGATAACGACAATAATCTGATAATTTTTTCCGCCGAGTTAAATTCAAACTTTTGTATTTTCGTTTTTGAGATTATTATACGGGCGTGAAGTTCGCACCGGCAGATGCAGCTCGTCTCTCGTACATGTAACATCGATTATCTTTTGTTTTTACGCGATTTTTTGGGGGTGAAACGTAATAGTTTACTGCCCCATACCGCAACTATACTTTTTAATGCTATTTTGAGGTTCTCTCACATCCCGGTTTCATTTATCCCGGTTTCCTTGATGGGTGGCGCCTTCTCGTATGTTTAGCCTAGTAACCAGAGTCAAAACCGCCCTGGAGGGGTGCAACGCTGAGCGGAGCGGAGCGGCGCCCCGTAAGGGTAGGTTTTGACGATGGATTACCCTCCTTATCGAATGCACACCCCAAAATTCGGAACATTGAGAAGATACATAAATATATCATATTTATGTCGCCTAGTTGACCGTTGCCGAGTTTTCCCGTCGCCCAGCTAAACGTCGCCGAGTTGACCGTCGCCCAGTTTACCCGTCGCCCAGTTTGACCATCGTCCACTTGTCCGTCGCCCAGTTATACGTCGCCCAGTTTACCCGTCGCCCAGTTTGCCCATCGCCCACTTGTCCGTCGCCCAGTTATACGGGAAAAGTGAAAATTTTTCGTAACAAGTGTACCCTGCAGCAGATGTGGAATCAGACCATAATCTTCCGATAGCAAGCCCAAGGTTCAGACTCAAGAAGTTACGAAGAAGAGCTGAAAGAGCTAACATCTAGACATGACATTACTTATGGATCCCAATCGAAAAGCACAAATATGCCAGACTATTAACAAGGATTTGCACAGAGTCAGACTAAACCAGGAGTTAGGAGCAGTAAATGAAACTCGACACACTTCCAGATTATGAACAAACTAAGGCAGAGGGGACCCTCTGTCTGCTTTATTCAATATAGCACTTGAGGTGATAATCAGAAGATCTAAAATATCACGAACCGGAACGATTTATATTAATAACTACCAGATCCTGGCATACGCTGACATCATATTAATTAAACGGAAAGAGTTGTGTAGTGACAAATAATATAATCCCACAGGCAAAAGGATGGGTCTGGTTATCAACTAGCAGAAAAAGATATATAGAATTGGGGTGCGTCGGAGAGAGAGAGGAGAAGCAGGGGATTACATGGAGGAGAGGTCCGAAGAGAACAAGAGGGCTGTTTTTGAATAGATATCAACCAGCCACGTACTTGGATATTCAGATAACCGACAATAACGAGGTAATTAAGTACATAAATAAATGCGAGAAAGACAAGAGCAACAAGAAGTATCACGGTGATGAGACAAGTACTAGCATCGAAAAACATCACCAGAAGAACCAAGATAAGAATATACGAAACGATTAGCCGACTCACACTTTTGTGTGGTTCAGAAACGTAGGCAATGAATTTGACCGATCAAAATAAAATGAAAGTATGGGAAAGAAAAATGTTCAGAAAAGGTTTTGGTGAAATAAATACGGAAAATGGATGGAGAACGAGAACGAATGAGGAGGCGAGGGAGCTATTTGGGGAACTTGACATAGCGGCGGTTGTGCGTGCAAACAGAGTAAGATGGCTAGAACACAAAGAATACCCAAGATCATACTTAAAGGACGGCCAATACGAGCGAAAAGCCAGGGTAGATCAAGATCCTAATGGAAGGATGAGGCGGAAGGTTTAGGGAAAGGGTGGTCGACGCCTTAATTTGATTACTTATACGAGATAAAAATTTTATTATTTAACAGAAAAGGTCAATTAATCTATAAATATAATACTAACGTAGATCAACCTTGCAAAATGTATCATTTACAATATATGTGCAAAAATTGTACGAGTAAAATGAAAACCAGCGTGAGGCTCTTATTTTAAAAAATAGAGCCCAGCTTGGATGTTAAAATCCAAGTTTTATCCAAGTATTAAAATTCAAAACTATAATAAGTTAAAATTCTTTTTAACTAAATTTGAAAGAAAAATAAGTGTGACGTTGTAACCGGCAACCGTCCTTTGGAACACTTTTCCTAGGAACGCTTGGAGTTATTAAAAAAAAATAAGCAAATTTACTGATCAAACACAAAATCCCACTTAGGCACTTATCGATCTACTGAGAATATTTATAGATTATGCTGCCACCACCGTTCGACCGATTAGGCCCACCGTAGAATTCTGTTCCCCAAAAAAAAACCGCCCTATCAATTCGGTAAGCGACTTCCTGGTAATGAGTCCCAGACACTCCCCGTTCTGACGTTACGTCCCCCGGCTAAATGTTGAAGTTGAAACTTCGGTGCGGGCAAAACGACACTAAGCTCGGCACTGAAAATAAAACGTCCTTTTCCTCAACAGGAAAAACGAAAACACTGAATTTTTAAAACAATATTTATTAATAATGGATAAAGTTAAAACAAATACATACACACTTTAAAAATCTCCCTTACAATTTAGGGTGGCCCTTTTAAACACATATAAATATACAACCTAAAATAACTATCCAAAAAAAATATACCATCCTTCTGTTAGTAAAGAATTCAAAATTTTACTTACATAGGTGATATAATTTATCCTTCTACCTTGGATCCCCAGACAATCCAATACGGCCAAACAATGCCTTATCTATGGTCCCAAAACAACGACAAACTCGGAACAGATGCCTCACACTAGAGAACACACAATCTATTTTCGGGTTTAATGAACAAACTATTTGACTTTTTAAACACTTAGAATTCACAATCTATTTACGGGTTTAATGAACAAACTATTTGACTTTTTAAACACTTAGAATCCACAAGCAAGATAATTCGGCAAGACACTCCCTTGTTTTATTTGCCCAAAACAAAATCAAAACTGATAATCCGTCAAACCGTTCCGTACGCGAGAATCTACAACAGTCTCCGTCGAACTGACTGAAAAGACTTCCCTTAATCCCGAGAGCCCATGGCCCCCGGCCGCAACTCAACGGGCGCACCCCGACTTCTCACTCTACGGGCGACCCCCGACTTCTGACTCTCGACTAATTAATTCAACCATATTTATACCTTTCATAGCGTGAGAATTGCACCACTGACAATTTCATCTATAGATAGATACATCCCTATCGCTTTTTTAACGAGAAGCAAATGTCTACTGATTGCTTCAATCAATGAAATCGCGTAAACTGCATCGAAATATCCGGTCAAATTAATGATACTTCACTGTTGTCTGAAATTAAACAGTTCAACCGAACAAAGAACAGTATAAAAGTCAACTCCAGACGCAGGAATATTGCAAACGAATATTGATAAAATACTGCAATGTCCACCGTGAACCGTTAACACGATTTACTCTGATCTCAGGATGACAGGTTCTTTTGACTTTTACGACGGAATTACTTTAATCACACAGTCAAAGAAAATACGGACATCTAATCTTTATAAACATTTAATTAACAAATTAACACAAAATTAAAATAAACAATTAACAGCAATAACAAAGTTAACAATAATCAAACAAATTCTTAAAATTAATCATACGAAAATCAAACCTTATTCTACCCTTTGTTTTTAATTATCACCGTTATGTTTCCGAATTTCGCGACACTCTAAGTAAATAAATTGGTAAGCTTACCCCTTTTTACGCACAAACAATTGTCACTTCCTTCATAAGTCATCGGCTTTCTTTTCTATCCGCGCTAATACCACGGTCCACTCTTTCAGCAGTGATTTATCAACCAAATTGTATCTTCTCCAATTCCTTCCAATAATATCTCCAACTTTCTCTGTGCTCTTCACCGCACAAGGTAAATAAACTTTTATTTAATTTCTTTTATAACACTTATTCTTCTCTCATTACACCACCTTGTATCCATCCAGGTCTAACCTCTTGGTCAACCAAATATTTTTATTGTGAAGTGGTAGTACTCTTTTCACGGGCTCTTTTACATGCTTCCCGTATCACTTTCTAAAAGGAAGTCTCTTATATGCGACTAATCTCGTCGCTTGATTTTATTCAACCCTGTTTATTTCCCCTTGACAACCAATCTCTCTTTTTTTATCACTATTTGATTTTATTTAATTTTATAAACACAAAAACTTAATCTAACAAACTTTTCTTTTAACATATACAAATTTTTCTCATGCCATATTTTCTCTGACTGTACTTTAAAACAATTTAATATCGCAACAGCCAAATATTGATGGACACAACATTTTCCCCCTTGCAAAGTAAAATAAATTTTCTTAAACCAAAAGGTTGCCTCAAAATTTCTTTTATCTTTGCAATACTCATACTTCATGCACTTCCTACGGACTTGTCTTTCATCACATTTTCAAACATCTTTCATTCCTCACACTTTTATCATCAGCAATTCTTCCATACTTCACACAACCCATACAGTACTTCCACGCATTTATTTCAATCATACCTCACAACTTTACTTTCAAACATTCTGTCGACTCCGTTGATAAATTAAATCATTACAGCGCTCAGCTTGTATTTGATTCTCAAATTTTATAATCATTGTAGCACATCGCTTACAATGACACCCCTGTAGACTTGGAGATTCATGAAGACTTCTTGTGGACTCTTATTCCCCTTTCTTTTCAACGTTTATCGACCCTAGTTGTGCGTTGTACAATTCTCTTCTTCGTGGTACCGTTTTAATTCCGAAATACTGTTGGTAATTACTTGCTGCTTAACTTTGTGTGTCCATTTGTGGATTATTCACAAATGGATATAAAAGATTTATGTGAAATCGACCTCTTATTTCACCCCCTTCGTATGCTAACACATATACGTTGTCGTTGACGACCTGTTCTATCCTGTATGGTCCTTCATACGGCAATGACAATTTTGCACAAATATTGTGCGCCCGATTAGAAGTGCGTAAACTTTTAACTATTACCTTGTCCCCTACATCGAACGATAATCGCTTATGAATCTTCCTATTCATCTTTTCTTCGTATCTCCTTGAACATCTGTGCGCAGTTTCTAGTGCATTCCGCATGTCATCGACAAAATTTCTTTCTTCCAGATTTTCCCTCCATGGTCGCTGAGGATTTGTTCCCTTCATAAGATACCATGGTGAAAATTTCGTTCGCACATTTGGAGTCCAGTTTATAAAATTTTCGACATTTTCTAACTTCTCCATCCAATCGGGATGGTTTTCATGCGTTAGAACTCTTAAAAATTTTATGACTTCTTGTATAATTCTTTCTCCTGGATTCCCCTGTGGATGTCTAATTGAACTAAAACAAACATCCACCCCTTGTTGTTCCCAATGTTCAATGAACCGGTCATTGTTAAAATAGGTGGCATTATCCGCTAAAATACGTTTTGGCTTCATTTCGTCACTTGCGTAGCTTTCTAGGCATTCAATCGTTATCTCCGTATTACAAACTTTTGTCGGATATAATTTTACATACTTGGTGCATACATCATATACTACGAGTATGTTTTTGAAATCCTCTTCGGTTGGTACTAAATTGCTTAAATAATCAATCGCGATCAACTCCCCTGGTTCATTTACCGTTATGCTTCGAATGCTGTTTTGGTTAACATGATTTTTGTATTTTGCTAAACTGCACAGTGTACATTTATTGATCGTATTCTTTATTACTGACAAATCGCGAATACAATAAAACGCTTCCCGAAATATTAAAAACGTCTTTCTAATGCCAATGTGGCCAAATCTTTCATGCAAATCTTTTGCCATATTTATTGTCGTCAACCTGTTTAACACGTACACTTCACATTCCCCTATTTTTTTTACTAAAAATTGTTCCCTGTATTGATACCCTCTATAATTTTGCACAGTCATTAATTTTTCCCGAATGTAGTTGAAACTTGTTTCTCTTTGCAATTGTAATATTGTTTCCCGTGCGTACATTCCCTGATTTTGATTTAAATACACCGAAGCTACTAGAATGTCTTTCAATTTCATCCCTTTTTTTTCATCTTTCAGACTTAAAGCGTCCGCAATTAAATTGTCTTTTCCCGCTCTATGTTTAATATCGAAATTGAATTCTTGGATCAAAAGTGACCATCTGTAAACCCTATTGTTGCTGAAATTTGTCTTCATCATAAAAGTGAGTGCCGAGTGATCGGTTTCTATTAAAAATTTATTTCCCGCTAAATAAAATTTTAATTTGTTCAATGCAAACACTATGGCCAGCATCTCTTTTTCCGAAATTGTATATTTGATTTCTGCCCCCCTTAAAATTCGCGATGTGAAATGTATTGGAACTTCTTGCCCTTGTTTAATCTGGATTAACACTCCACTAATAGCAAAATCGCTCGCGTCAGTACGCAAAATGAATGGCAGATCAAAATCTGGATGCAATAAAGATAAATTTTCAAAAATTGCCTTTTTCAAACTATTGAAACTTTCCTCGTGTATTGCCTCCCATTTCCACACGATACCTTTCCTTAACAACGTCAATAAACCCAGCGTTTTTTTTGAATAATCAGGAATGAATTTTTTATAATAATTCATGATGCCTAAAAAACCACGTAGTGTACGAAGATTTATCGGACGCGGATACATCTTCACTTCTTCCAGTCTCTCATTGTCAATTGATATGCCTTCCTTGTCAATTTTAAACCCTAAAAATTTTACCTTTGGTAACATAAATTGACATTTGTTAATATTTAATTTCAGCCCTGTTTTCTCTAAAGTATCCAATACCGCTTCCAAATGTTTAATATGATCCTCTTCATTTTTTGAGAAGATCAACATGTCGTCGATGTAGTGGACAAGATATGCCTCATGTTTCCTTAGCACGATTTGCATTACTCGCACAAGTGCCGAGCTCGATGTTCTCAAACCGAATGGAACTACATTAAAATAAAAAGTTACCCCATCAATGCTAAAACCTGTGTACTTTCTTGAACTTACGTCAAGTGGAATTAACCAAAATGAGTTTTTTAGGTCCAACTTTGTGAACACACTATTATCCCCGATTTTGCCAAATAAACTTTCAATATTTTCTGGTTTCTCAAACTGTGGTTTTGTGATGTTATTCAATTTTCGTGCGTCTAAACACAACCGTATGCTTTTATCCGCCTTTTTAACTACAATTAACGGATTAATAAAAGCAGTACTAGCCCTTGTGATAATTCCATCTGTTACCATTTGATCAATTTGCGCCCATACCTCTTTCTTATAATTTTGTGGTATCGAATAAGTTTTTGCCTGAAATGACGTTTCATTTTCGACTACTAATTTATGTTCATAGCCTTTTGCCACTGTGATCTCTTTATTAAAAAGTCGTTCATGTTTGTTTAATATTTTCGTTATGATACCTTCAAATTTGACATTACAATTTATTTTTACGTTGTCAAAATCCCCATTCGTTTCAAATTGTCGCGACTCGTTTTTTTCTGCTCTCATGTTATTGTTAATTAATTTTAAACTTTTTGGTAACTTAGTTTTTAACTCTGATTTCAAATGGTGACCTAAATATGAATTTTTTTTTCTTTCTAATGTTTGACCGAAAAAAGATTGATTTGGAAGTTCTAATTTATCGTCTAAATTTGATTGGTTATCTTCACCTTTCCATTTGATCTCATTTCCGTCAATGAATATGGTCCGATGCTCCATATCTATTATCATTTTAAATTGATGTAAAAGATTTATCCCTAGTAAACATTGAGTTTTTAAATTTGGCATTATCATAAAACCGTCGAATTTTTCGATTTTTCCGATAACGATCGTCCCTACCACCATTTGATTTAGAGAAACCATTTTTTTTTTGTTCGCGGTAGTTATGTTCATACTCCGTATAGGTAGTATGCCCTTTACAAATATTTCCGCATTCTCTCTAATGATTTGTTCGTTAATCAGTGATATTTCGGCACCGGTATCAATTAATGCTATTAAAGACACCCCATTAAAACTTAACTTAATTTTTGGCAAGCAAATGTTGTTGTCGGCACTTGTACTTTCTTGCAAACCTTCACTTATATACTCCCTTGGATGTACATAAGTGTTGCCCCCTTTTCTTTGCTTGCCCATTATGGAAAATTTGATCCAGACGCTGCCTGGACCGTAACTCGCGTTGGTGTTGACGTACCAATTTCGGTTGGAGTTACCTCAATGCGGTTGACCGCCCGATTGTTTCTCTCGGCTGGCCGTGAATCTTCTCTTGGATGGTTGTTCCATCCTCCCCGATCTCGATTCCTATATGCATCGTTGTGATTGTTGTTAAAACCCCACCTATTCCGAGCATTATTACCATGATACACCCGTTCATGTCCCCCATTTCGCGCATCTTGGGATTCATATCGTGGCTGGGTTGCTCTTTCCGGTTGCCGAAATTGTGATATTTGACCTCGTTCTGTCGCTTCGTACCTGTACTCCATATTCTCGTCAAACCTTTTTAATAGATCTAAAAAACCTTCTATAGTCTCTATTTTCTCAATTCCTATTCGCGCTTTTAAATCTTTTTCAAAATGTCCCCCAATCGCTTTTACCAACAGTATTTCGTCATATTTAGGTTCCACCTGGAGAGCTTGGTTAATTATGCGTATGGCATAATTTTCTCTGGACTTCTCCATTCCCTTGTATTTTCCCCCATTCACCTGTTCTTTTATCTTATTCTGCTCGTTGTCGCCCCAGTATTTTTTTAAAAATAGGGCCTTGAAATCTTCAAAATTCTCAATCTTTTCTTCCACCATACTAAACCACACTTCTGATTCTCCTTTCATTGTGGCTCGGATAATGTTCTTTCGTCGGATCTCATCTTTAATTTTTGCGATGTTATTTTCTAGGTTTTTTATAAATATTTTCGGATTGATCTTGTTGTCGCCGTAGAATTTCGTATATTTATCCATATCACCATCCCGGTAACTTTGGTTTTTCAACACTTCTACCAAGTCTCCCATCGATTTCTCTGTTGCCGTTTCTTTTATAACATTCATCTCCGCACGCATCGATAGCAACGCATTCTCACTTGACATGATGCCGTCAGTCACTTTTACTTCGAGATCTGTCATTTTGACATTTACAAGATCAAACCGTTTATTAACCCCTTTTTCTAGACTATTTAATTTTTTTTCATTCTCTCCTCTACATTCCTTCACCCGACTATCGAGCGTTTTTAACACCCCGTCAATTTTGGTATCCACTTTCTCATTCATTCTGTCTAAATTCTCTTTCATTTCCGTCAAACTTCCATTCATTTCGGTTAATTTTGCATCAAATTTTTCATTCATCTGTGCAAAATTAGCCTCTTGGTTGTCAAATTTAGAATTAATTTGTTCAAAACTTTCCTTCATATTTTCATTCGTCTTTTCGTTCATTTCTGTGAATTTTGCATCAAATTTTACATTCATTTGTGCAAAATTAGCCTCTTGGTTGTCAAATCTTTTATTCATGCTTTCATTCGTCTTTTCGTTCATTTCCCTAATCATTCTCATCATTTCCCCCGTTGGATTTTCTTGTACTCGGATCGTCTGGACGTCCGGTACTTCTGCTCTTTCTACCTCTCCCTCGACGCTTTCATCTTCACTTATGTTTTCATTCATTCTGTCTCCACTTGCATTCACAACTCTACTGCGCGTATTCATTTAAAATTGTTTATCTTTTGTGTGCAAATTTTTTTAATTTTCTTATAACTGTGTGATTTATTTTGGCTTCACCGTTTGGTTTAATAAACAAAACCCGTACTCCACTCGTAAATCGCCCCACGTTGGGCGCCAATTTGCAATGTCCACCGTGAACCGTTAACACGATTTACTCTGATCTCAGGATGACAGGTTCTTTTGACTTTTACGACGGAATTACTTTAATCACACAGTCAAAGAAAATACGGACATCTAATCTTTATAAACATTTAATTAACAAATTAACACAAAATTAAAATAAACAATTAACAGCAATAACAAAGTTAACAATAATCAAACAAATTCTTAAAATTAATCATACGAAAATCAAACCTTATTCTACCCTTTGTTTTTAATTATCACCGTTATGTTTCCGAATTTCGCGACACTCTAAGTAAATAAATTGGTAAGCTTACCCCTTTTTACGCACAAACAATTGTCACTTCCTTCATAAGTCATCGGCTTTCTTTTCTATCCGCGCTAATACCACGGTCCACTCTTTCAGCAGTGATTTATCAACCAAATTGTATCTTCTCCAATTCCTTCCAATAATATCTCCAACTTTCTCTGTGCTCTTCACCGCACAAGGTAAATAAACTTTTATTTAATTTCTTTTATAACACTTATTCTTCTCTCATTACACCACCTTGTATCCATCCAGGTCTAACCTCTTGGTCAACCAAATATTTTTATTGTGAAGTGGTAGTACTCTTTTCACGGGCTCTTTTACATGCTTCCCGTATCACTTTCTAAAAGGAAGTCTCTTATATGCGACTAATCTCGTCGCTTGATTTTATTCAACCCTGTTTATTTCCCCTTGACAACCAATCTCTCTTTTTTTATCACTATTTGATTTTATTTAATTTTATAAACACAAAAACTTAATCTAACAAACTTTTCTTTTAACATATACAAATTTTTCTCATGCCATATTTTCTCTGACTGTACTTTAAAACAATTTAATATCGCAACAGCCAAATATTGATGGACACAACAATACATTATCAATACTCGTTCACGTTATAAAACTTATCGCTTCCGCTGGTGATAAATATGGTTGATTAACAATCATCAGTTATTATCACAATAATAATTTTATAAATACTGTATCTCAATTTAAAATATTAAAATTAATTTTTATGACTCAAAATCCCGTTTTGTTACAACGTGTCTCCGATTTAACCACGCGACCCGTCGAACGTGTCACTAATTTAAATACTCGACACGTCCGAAGACGTAATTCAGAAGATAATACAATATTTGGAAGTTGATTGCAATCCAGTCGCTATGTGGATGTGAGAAGCAGGCACTGTAATAAAATTCCAGGTTTACACTCAGTCGACTATCTCCTTTCTAACTAAAAGACATCAAGGGTTAGGCTGACCTAACCCTTGATTTTATAGTCCAAGAAAACATATTTGGTTTTAAAATTTTTCAAAAGATCCTCTGTGACGCTTACATTTTTACTGTCTTTCTTTTTGCAAAATATTGCAGATACTTTTTATGTATTAGTTAATAGGACCATCTTCAAAGAAGGCTGTTTAAAATTTTCCTCGCTAAAATATCGTTACTGAAGAGACCCAAAACAAAAACAGAAGAAAACAATGTAAAAATCGAAAGAAAGCTGGGAAATCCCCATTGCACCTTAAGAAAAATATTGAATTTGTAAGTGAGAAGTCGAGCAATATGAAATGGCTTACCAGGCAGCGCTTTATTTTCTCTTAATTATCCTTTTTGAAAATGAAGGTGGTTTAAATGAAGACTTCACCTTTTTTTTACAGTTCAGAGATTAAATCACTCTTACTAAAAGTAATTTGCCAGAGTGTTGCGCAGCACAATTACATTAATAGCCAAAAAGCAATTTTATGAAAAAATGTTAAAACACTCAATTTTATTAAATAAATGAACAATGCAGCTGAGACGAGACGATTATTATTGTTATTGTAAAATATTTCGTAACATATTTTATGTTAATATGTAGATATAATTTTAAAGCACTCATCAAGCCATCCTAAATCAACTAAATTTCAATTTAGTGTTCCCCAAGGAAATTTTGCTTCAGCAGCAGACAAAACTAACGGGTTGAATATTGTTTTAGACTTTCCAAGATTAAAAATTAAATTTCTATTTAAAATTGTTTAAATTACTAAAAGGTTAACGGTATGTGGGACAAAAACTTCAATTAATTAAAAATTGTGAGATTAATGTTTTTGTAATCTCTTTAATTGCAATTTTCATTACAATGCTATTTCTTAGTGGTTAAAGCTCAAGAGAAATGACATGAAGTTGTGCACTTACTTAGTTCAGAAAAAAATCTGACTGCATATATTTCTTAAAATAAGAAAGAGTTCGTCTAGTCAAATAAAGTTTATCTTTCTTGATCCATCATCCGGCAGACAAAGTTTATAATACGCCATAAATAATATGACTCCTGGAGAACATATAAACTAGTAAAAAGTTTGCTTAAAACAAATAAGGGCTTTCACTTAGGTTGAAAAGTTACATAAACGCATTTTACCCAGTTCCTACAAGAGTTGGGAAAGAGGCGTAGGTTAAGGTTTGTCTTTGAAAAAAGACACGACGGCACTAAAATTAAATATTATTATATAGTATAAAATATTCATTACTGCACCTTTAATAAATCAAAACTAAAAAATTATTCGTACTTGGTAAATTATAAATAAATGTGGAGAAAATCGTTTTGCCCGACCGGTCAGGGCAAAACGGGTAAAAGGTAATTTGAGTATCAATATTAAAATGGTGTGCTGTTGTGGTATGTGTCTTGTTTACTTATGGAGTTGAATTACTCATTGGAAGCTCCTGGAATGAATTTGAAAGAAAATCAAATTAAACCTTTTGAGGTTTGAGCCCTATATAGGGATACGTTAATAATAAAGCACTATAATAAGCCCTATAATTTATAAAAAATTAATAAGTCCGAATAAAATGATTATGGTAGAAGCTCATTGAAACCGAAACGAAGTTCCATCACACAAAAATTCAAAATTAACGGAAAATAGAAGAAAAAAGTCCCCCCCCCCTCCGCCCAATTAGAGGTTAGGGCAAGCGATTTGCACCTAACTGATAACTTTGAATTTTACGATATTTATTTAGAAGAATATTACGATATTTGAGAATATAATATATTGCCGTGTAACAAGAATAAAATTTTAATTTGTATAGCGGGGAAAAAATGTAACGACACTTTTCTTACCTCCCCGACTAGCTCAAAAATTGGACTCGATTATTTGTTAAAACACACTTTATAGGGTTACTGACAATTCGCAACATATTCAAAACGAAAAATAATGAATTTAACATGTACCTCAATCTTATTTGTACCTCTCAATGTTGTACTTATCTTAAAACAAGTTAAATCAAATAAATTCTCCTCACTCAGGAACCTATTCATTTATTAATACAAAATAAAAATCTGTGAAACAAAATTATAAATTTTCATAACAAATCAAGTGTACAAATAAACTCATAAATCTAACACCCCCAGATTTAATCGCACTAATACAAAATTTAAATAAAGATCGTCTAACGATCGTTCAAGGCAGGATCCTGCTTTAGAAGGCTCAAAAATTGATTTTTTTATTGCTTAAATCTATTCCTAATGTATCTAAGAATATGTATCCAAAGTTCTAGAGGCTAATTCACAATATTTCCAAATATACAGCACTAAACGCAGTGGGGTGTCGAGCAGGTATACGAGCGCTCGGGCATCTGGGGCGCGCGCTCCTTCCCTCGGTCGAATAGGAACTATGTACCTGAACGGGTTCAAGGAAGCTCGCACGGCCCGTAGACTCGAGCAACTGCATCAAAATGAATTTTTTACCATTCCGGGGGTAAAGTACTCACTTTTTACCCCGGTTTGCGGGTGTAAAGGGGAACTTTTTTACCCTGCGGGAGTAAAGTTCAAAAATAGGGGGGGGAGCGGGAGTAAAGTTAAAAAATAGGGGGGGAGCGGGAAATAAAGTCACCAGATGACTGGTGACTTTTTAGTAGTAAAAAGCTGTAAAATCATCATTTTTCAACAATCAACAAGGCAATGTCGGCCTTGTTCTTCGTGGAGTTTTCGACGTACCCCTCTGCCACCTTTATAGATTTCCATCCGCCGTGCCTTTTTAGGACGTCCATGGTCGCCCCGGAATCGGCTAAACGCGAGGTTGACGATTGCCACGTGATCGATGGGGTTTTCTTCATCGTTCTTAATGACGAAAGTGCGCCCCACGCCGGTTTTTGATTTTTGAATCGTGCAAATTAGCGTGCAAGAATCAAACTCTTTCACATCTGCCACGCTCAAATTTACCAATTCCTCGGTCCGGCATGCCCCCGCTAGGCCAAATATTAGTGCAACCTGCAATGAAATAAATAAATAGTAATAATAAAAATAGTAATAATAAAAAGTACTTACTTTAGCTACCAAATAAATACCACGTGGTGCCGTTTTTAAAAATGTCTCCACGTGGTGAGACGTCAGGACGCGCGATTTTTTCGCCACATAGCCTTCGTTTTTCCGCTTCATAAAAGCGGATAACTTGTGGAAATCGCCGATGTCAATGTTGTTTTCAAGTTTAGTAACGGCCTTACCATGGAATAGTGCGACCATAAGGTCGATGACTTCAACGTTTTAGCCTTCTCGTAAAAAAATGCCAAAAACACGTCTTCACTAAAATAATCTGACAATTCTTTATTCTGGCACCACTGCACAAAAGCGTTGTACTGTTTTTGGTAAACTTCTCTTGATTTTGCCGGCAACAGTTCCACCAACGCCATCTTCGCTGCTTCGGCAATTTCTACGTTCTCGCTCATGGTACGTGTTGCTCTTTCTAAGCAAATTTCTAAGGCACAAATTTAAATGAAATGAAGCATTGGTAGAATCAGGGGTGCCAACTGCTATTTCCTAGTAATTTTTAGTAGTATAGTTGGTAATATTACTAGTGCTATTTTGCGATTTATCGACCACGTGTAGGTATTATAAATAAAATGCGTTAAATTTTTGCTTTAAGTTTCTAAATTGGCGAAGTTCCTACTTTACCTCCCGGAATTGCAAAAAACAATATATGCTCGACGGCAGTAAAGTGACTTTTGGCCCATGGGTAATTGTTTACACGAGGCGCCAGCCGATCCTTTACCCTCGGGTTTTTTCCTTAGAAAAAAAATCCTTTACCCTCGGGCCAAAAAAGTGTCACTTTGCTACCTTGGTGCATAAAGTACTATTTTGAGGAAGTGTTGTAGGTTTACTTTAATCTGATTTACTGTAAGTAATTGAAAATTAACATTTTTTCTGATCGTAAACTTTAAAGCGCGTTTCTCGAGGTTTCGTTTTTACGATTTTTCTAAACTGGCGGGCGTGATTGCAAAAAAACTAGACGACCAATCAAAACAAACCAAGGCTTGTTAGTTTCAGTTTTGTATTCTCTTCTATTTGAACCTAAAATATTCATGAAAAAAAATTCTAAACAACTTTTTTAGCAAGTTGAAATGATTTTTTATTTTTACAAAAAGCACATTTTTTTTCAAACCTGAAAAATATTTTAAATTTCACAATTTTTTGGGTTTTTCTTGGTTCATCTAGAAGAAAAATATATGAAAATTAAAATTATCTTTGGTTCCTTTGCTTCGGACGAAAATTACGAGCTTAATCTTTCCCGCCGATTGGAGACTGCAATTGCAAGGTGTTGCACAAATGTGCATAAAAATCTGCTGCGTTTGAATATTAAATTTGTCGCTCAAAAAAATTTTTTTTTAATGTTCAAATATGCAATAAAATAAGCTAAAAACTTCGCTAGACTTGCTTATTTTTTTCTGTCCTTAAGAAAATCCCCCCAAAAACGCTTTTTTATGCCTCCTAAAGCATGATACTGCCTTAAACAACGCGCACACAATTACTGTCTTACCGGTTGTTTTCTCCGTTGAAGCGTTGAGTGAAGAATGTTGAAGGGAATTCAGATCTTCCTTGAATATGCCAGTTGTTTATATTCGTCAAGTCCTGTCACCGTTGTCGATGCAATTCCAAATCGTACCATCGAACAAATCAACCATATACCATTCGCCACTACTTTCCAAAGATTGATAACGTGGTTCTAAAATTTCCATAATCCAATATCCAAAATTAATATCTCCACATTCTTTGCTGGATACAGTTCGAATTCCATTAACAAAAATTTAAACAAATAATTACGTCCACATTCGTTGTTGGATCCGGTCAGATATCAATTAACAAAAATTTTCATAAATATTGCGTCCACACTCTTTGCTGGACACCGTGAGAGTCCAATTCACCAAAATTAATACATCCTCTCTTGTTCGTAGACCCTGCGAGAGTTTACGTTCCTCGCTCTTCTTCGCCAAACCTTATCTTCCTTCCCTTCCAATTCTCTTCGGAGACGGCGTAGTCGTACATTTTCAACTTGTAAGAATTCAACTGTCCTTTTAACATACCATTCACTTTTGAATTATCACTTCAATTTTATTGTGCGTCTACCTAACTTTCACAAAATTGAATTACTTAATTTTTTCTCACGTTATAATTGAACAAATAAATCAATAATTCTGCTTCTTACATACGTATTTCAGGAACAGATTATTTTGTGGAGAGATTAAATTTAATTTTCTTAAATAATTTGATCAAACAGCTCTTTTATTTTGGAAGGCACTCGTAAGACTTTAGGTACAAATTAGGTACATAATTTTCTATTGCTTTTAACCATAATTCCTTCGAACGTCCATCCAATTTCCACTTTACTTATCGAATCTCATTTTTGTTCCCCACTCAACTTTTTCGCTCTCTTGTCCCGCATATGTCTGCGCCGTCCTTATTTTCTGCAGTTTCCCTCTTCTTTGGTAGAACTTAATATAAATGGAGCACTATCTTTCCAATTTTAAATTTTCTAGGTACAAAGGTGACATTTATAACCAAAATTTGACATAATTTGATAAAATTTAACACTCTAGCAACAAACATACAATTTCTTATTAAGATCTATTAATTCAAAAAATAAAAACAAAACCCTGCAAAATATCATGGCAATATATTTGCATGATATTCATCTATTTAATATTTCATATCTGTTATGATTTAGTTAAAAGAAAGTTATTGACGTTAAACAACCGTATTATGAAATTTGCTATGAAGAAGTGAGCTAAGAATCTCGTCAATCTTTCAAGGTTATTTTCGTGAATATTTCGATAACTACGGAGGTACAAAAGAAAATGAACGAGGTATAATCGATTTAGACTATTTTGGATTCGAAATTCGAAATGGAAGGAGCTGGCGAAATGCACTTGTGTAAACGACAATTATCATAAGGTCCTTGGTACTGAACTTTACTTCGAGTTGACGTCCTTAAGAAGTATCTACATAAAATTAATTGCGATATATTTTTTTGTTTGGATATAAAGAAGCCTACTCGCTTTGAACAGCCTACCAGCTTTGGACACGTCTCTTCTACAGTTTGCTAACCGGGCTATTGAAGGAAGTCGTCCGATTACGACGGAATCTTCTCCTGGACGAGTTTAACGGGCACTTGGAGAGAGGAGAGTACCCAATATAGTGGGTCTTGCTCAGAAAAGGGAGTAAGCCGCTTGGGGCCCCAAGCTCGTACCAGCCGATCTGCATCCTGGACATTATGGGAAAGATTTTTGAACGGCTGCTATCTACCAGAATTCAACACGACATCGACGCCATTGTGGATAACCAGTTCGGCTTTCTCAAGGGAGTATCTACCATCACGGCGATAGAGAGCATGGTTCAGAATATTCGGCGGGCCAGGGAAGCCAGCTGGTAGACTCGAAGGTTGCCGGTGTTGCTGACTTTGGACGTAAGGAATACCTTCAACTTCGCCAAATGATCCTGAATCATGGAGGAGTTGGAAAGAAAACGAGTATACCGTTACCTCCTGAGTCTGCGTCTTTAGGCTCCCCACACCACCAGGAGTGAGCATATATGATTTTGCGGACGACATTCCCTGGTAGCGGAAGCCAAGATGGAGGAAGAGGTGATGAAAGTGGCAAGCAACACTATTGAGACGTTCTGCAAATGAATGGGCCGGAGAGGACGGATGCGGTCGTCATTGTTGGCAGAAGAAGGATCTCACCAATTCCCTTCTTGGTGAATGGCCAAACCATCATACCAAGTAACCATGCCAGTGTGTTGTGGGTCCATATCAATAAGGCCCTCGGGTATGGGCCTCACCTCGCGAGGGTCTCCAAGAGGGCTGCGGCACTGGCCGTAATGCTTCACAAACTAATGCCCAACATTAGGAGCCCCTCCGAATCCAGAAAAAGAGTTCTGGGTGGTGAAGAAGAAAGAGGAATATGGGTTAATTGGTGGCTAGAGGCGGCATTGGTGCTGTCGTCCCAAATACCCATTCATTTCAAGGCCAGCTGAAGGAAGGACAACTACCATGCCTCAACGTGAGAGCCTTCCGACGACTTTGAGGAGTAGTTATGATGGTAATGGCAGGTCCTGTGGATGCCTTGGATAACGTACGGTGGACGGCGAGGTTGATACCAAAAATCCACCCAAGGATAACCAGGAAGCATGGACACCTCAAGTATAAGACAACCCAATTTTTGACCGGGCATGGCTGTTTTAATCAGTACCTCCACAGATTTGGAAGGAGGGACTCTGCGAGGTGCCATTGCTGCGGAAAAGAAGACGACGCCGCACACAACATCTTTGCGTGCAAAAACTGGTCACAAGTCCGGGAAGACACGAATCGCGTTTTTCAGACAACGCTTACACCTGACAACATCATACCCCTGATGCTGTCAAGCGCGGCAAACTGTACAATTGTTGAACAGTTACTTGGAAACGTGCAAAACATCGAATAAAGAGAAAAATCTGGAAAGGTTAGAAGATGAACAGCGTTCACACGAATAACCGGATAACCGAAGGTTAGGTTTAGTCGGTAGGAATCCGACATTACCACCCATGCGTGTGAGTAGTGTCTATGAAGATTTCGAGGGAATAAAAAAGATTCTACCATAACTCACCTTACAAACCACACAGATTCAATTCAACACTTCAATTCTCATAAGTTTAATAAAATCAATTTACGCAATTTTTGTTTTATTATTTCATTGTATAGGATGCTGGATTCAGTTTCAGACTGCCAAATCATTCGATGAACTGTCCAGTATCAACAGAACCATGCCATTTAAAATCTATTTCATACAGTTCACTATGTGAACTATGTGAATAATTTTAATATTAAAATTATTTTCAAAAAGTTCATTTTGAAATATTCACTTGAAAGTAAAATTATTGACATCGTACAACCTCGAACAAAATTGTTTTACCACTACACCATTAAATTTAATACGATTACTTTTTAACTCATACATCCCTTTGAAGTGTATATTTTACATTCAAGCAAGTTTTATAATTTTATTATATTAGTTATGGTTCCTACTTCAGCGAACAATGTCGCTCGGTACGTAAAATTTAAAATGTTTTCTCGAGATTAATGTGAAAGTATTGGAAACCAAAAATTGTTAAACTACGTCAGCGTTTTCTAATTTTAACCTTAATGATTTTCGGTTCTTAAAATTTATGCCCTGCTTGTGGCAAAGAAACGATTAACATACGAGGCGCGATCGAAACGTTCAGCGACGACTAAAAGTTTTCGAAGTTATGCGTGTTTTAGATTGTAACGACTAACCTTAAACTAAACTGTTGTTGGCATAACTTTCTATCCTTCATATCTCATATTAAACATCCTGTCATAACAAATTTTTGTTTTCAACTTGAAACTATTAACGACGGTCTGATGCATATTGTGCATGAAAATTTAACCAAACAAATTTAATTTAGTCAAGAGTGTTTTTCCAAATTATTACAAAACACGGCAGTGCTTAAAATACGGTAATAACGTTCGGATCTTTGATAGAATTCTCTTGATATCGACATTTCCTGTGAGCGCTTCAGAAGTAGTTTATGGTCAATTGCATTATCCTTTGGTTTGTTACAAGAGTTACATTGATCAGTCGTAATTTGATCCTTTAGGCAACTTTTATCTTAACTGAAGCAGCAAAAAATTCTTTTAACGTAATAGGGAACATGCATGAATAAAAAAATTTAGTTAAAACAGTATTTTCCGATTAACCCTATATATTAAATATCAAATCAGCAAAAATAACTTCTATTTATTGTATTTTGTTATAAATAATCCATTTTAAAATTCAATGATAATTTAAAATAAATCATGTGACCTTAAACGCAACGCCGTTTAACGTCACACGGCACAATAACAATAACCCCGCTTTCTTGTTTACTCTACTCGTGGCTGTTTTTTGTTGTCTTCTTGTTGGTTTCCATGATAATAACAGCTTTTAACACTAACAAACTTCAACTTTCAAAGCACAAAACCACAGAACAATAATATAAATGAAAGTAAAATTGTGCCGTGTGACGTCACAAACAAATGGCCACTTTGCGCGGTTGTTTCCTTCAATTCAAATTGACGGATTTTTAAATATTTTTTAAATTATTATCAAAGCGAAAATAACTAAATTAAATAGAATTAATTAGTATATTTAGTTATTTTTGATCCAACTACGCTATAAAAAAATTTATGCATCTTCCCTATTGTCTGGATGTCCCAATGTTAGGTAAATTAGCTTAAATTTAATGTTCAAGTTACCCAAAATACTAAAATTTATCGGTTCAAAAATATGATTAAATTAAATTTATTTAATTAAAAACGGTGCGTTTGGCCCCCCCCCCTCAATTGAAGTTAATTTATTTATATAAAAAATAAAAAAACATTTTGAGGTTGTTGCCAACCTCATCAAAAATAGACCCCGCAAATTGGCGGGGAGTTCATTTTTTACAACATTATTTATCAATTTCTAGACTTGTATACAGGGTGGTCAAAATTATTTTTGGTAATTTTTTAATATGGATTTAAAACCATAGGTATTTCAGGGATTGTGGCCACTTTTAACCTTTCCTAGGTGTTTTTATTTCGCTTTTTCATTTATAAGTCCTTGGTTTTTTCTTCCTTGTGGTCGGGTAGGTTTTGGTTTCTTATCTTTATGGTTTTCCATTTTTTCCAAGCTTGATTATTTGATTATTTCATAGTTTTGATATTTCACGGTTTTTAAACCATCCGTTCTTCATCACTTTTTTCTCACGGTTATTTCTTACGTTGTCAATGGTGGCTGCTATGGATTGTGCACGGGCGATAAGACGGGCCTTATACACTTTACACAAGATTGATCCTGTGGAGTGCTTGTTGTCACTGTGCTTCGCTCTGACACAGTTGACGCATACATGCTTAGCAAGTTCCTTTTGCACTACACAGTCACGTGAAGCGTGTTTTGTTGAGGTGCAAAAGGCGCATGTTTCATTTCCTTTGCAGAATTTGGCTGTGTGGCCAAAACGTTGGCATTTAAAACATCGGACAATTCCGATGTGATTCCGCACCCGGTAGCTTTTCCAAGCCACTCTGAATTTACCCTCTTTTATTGTTGCTTCATGGACCAGGGGGTGAACCTCCAGGATCCATTTGTTGTAAGTTCTTCCTCTGGTATGTACGGGATTGACTCTTTGGAGCCACGAAATCCCGGCCATTTTGACCACCTCGGGAAAACTCCTTTCTATTTCCCTTGTAATTTGTTCCTTAGAGACGGATTTGTCCACCATTTGGATAGCAATTGATGGCCAAGTAGCTGAAGGCTCCCGGGCCATCAATTGGTTTTCCGCTAGTAGAGTGCTGCCTACTAGTTTCTTGACCGAAGGGTGGGAGGATTCCACCACAACACTTTTGTTTTTAGTCAGATAGAGCCTATCCGCTTTTATGCCAAGATCTTCCGCTCTGATGCTAGTCAGGGCGGTCTTTGTGTTTTCTGCTGACTGGGAAGAGCTACCCTCTCCAGGGTAGACAATTATACTTTATATTTCTTATGTGTGCTCCGGGGGTTGCTGATGGCAGCCCTCTTCATTACTGCCAGGTAGTTCCTGGGTGGGTTGTGCTTCGTGGATTCTTCCTTAGGGGAAGAATCCGTGTCCTTGGGTTCCCGGACCTTGAGGAGGTTCGGGGGGTTGGAATCTGCCAAATTTTCCCTGGGTGGGTTTTGCTTTGTGGGTTCTTCCTGAGGGGAAGAATTTGTTTCTCTGAGTTCCCGGACCTTGAGGAGGTTCGGGGGGTTGGAATCTGCCAAATTTTCCCTAGGTGGGTTTTGCTTTGTGGGTTCTTCCTGAGGGGAAGAATCTGTTTCTCTGAGTTCCCGGACCTTGAGGAGGTTCGGGGGGTTGGAATCTGCCAAATTTTTCCTAGGTGGGTTTTGCTTTGTGGGTTCTTCCTGAGGGGAGAATCTGTTTCTCTAGGTTCCCGGACCTTGAGGAGGTTCGGGGGGTTGGGGGTGGCAGGGGCAGATGCCACCTCTACTGTATTTACTTTGGATGGGGGAGGGGTAGCTGAAGGCTCACCCGTCCATCGTTTGTTGTTATTGCCCGTCAGTATGAATAGTACAAGTTTCCAGGTGCTTTCCTTTATATTTTCTAAGTTTTTTTGTGCATTCTCCCTATCATCGAGTTCTTCTTTGCTTAAGATGATGAATTTCATTATTTTATGCGCGGCGTTCGATACGTTGGAAAGTATTTCTTTCACCCATTCTGTTGTTTCCAAATCGCTTTCACTTGGTGTTTCTGTTTCTTCTGTTCCATGTATTTCTTTATTTTCTTGTATCGCTTGTTGGACTATGGACAATGTTTCAGTCAGCTTTATGGATATTTCCAAATTGCTTTCACTTTGTGTCTTTTCAGTTTCATAATTTTTTCCTTTTGTTTCGTTACTGTTTTCACTTAGCGTTTCTGTCTCTTGTTTTTCATGTTTTTCTTTTTCTTGCTTCGACAATCTGGCCCGCTTCCTTTGGTTTTTGTTTGGTTTCCTTTTTGCTTCCTTTCGTATTTTTCCTTGCTTTTCGTTGTCCGAGCTATTGCTTTCTTCATCTTCTAGTGTGGACCATTCTTTGGGCCACTCGTGGGGCCATTCTTCTTTGTCTGTCTCAGGATTGTTTGTTTCCATATTTTTGATTTCACTCGATTCTTCCTCTGATTCATTTCCTCTGGTTTGTTTCGATTTTTCGTTTGTATTTCCTTTTGTTTTTTGCTCATTGGTTTGGGACGGTATCGTTAATATTTTTCTACGTTTCTTTCCATTTTCTTTCATTTTTGCTGATGAGACCATATTGCTCGACTTCGATTTTTCACTTACTTACACCCCCCCCCCTCAACGCGAAGTTTTTAATAATATTAATATTAAAGCGGCTATAAGAAGTAAAATAGGGACTAATCCACCCTAGAAAACGGATTGAAAAACGTCCAACGACGTGGCGATATTCCGTCAGGAATGGAGTGCCGTAATGATGATGATTAATATCAACCACGAGCATCGCAAAATTATTCACGAAAACGAAAAACATAGAATTTCCAAATATTTTTAATGAAGTTGATGTTAACTGATTAGCCGTCCTTTGAGTTTCAAAGGTATTTAATAAAAATTCTATCGTTAAGAACAACTTTGGGAAGAGCTGTAGAAATACTAGCTCCCCCCCCCCTTGTTATTTTTTAATAAAATTAGTAGTAATCGTTCGAGAGTCTTTTGAGCTACAAGAGCTTCTATTTCCATCGTTTGAAACTCAATGGTAAAAAAGTTAGAGCGTTTTAAGATTGTGATATTATACATTTTTTATATAAGTATCGCTCCGAGCAAGTAGCGCGCAGAATTTTAGCGTTCTTAATAATAATTAATACTGTTTTTATTTTTTAATATTAAACAAGAAAATAATCATCACCGTCAATAAAAATAATTTGCTAACCCACAGCAGTGTCTTCGAGTGATCGCTTTGTAGTTGAAATATAAAGCGGTAATTCTGAGCTCCAATCGCGGGGAAACGGTTCCCCCATATAAGGCGAATTTTTAATAAAAATGCTGTAAATCGTCTGAACTTCTCTTCTCATCGTTTGAGGTTCAAATATTTTTAATAAAAATTTAATTATTTAGAACAATTTTAGAAGGGGCTGGAGAAATGCTAGGCCCTCCTTCCTTATCGTGAATTTTTCAATAAACTTAAAACTAACCGTTCAAGAATTATTAAGCTTCTATTTCTATCGTTTGAATTTGACAGATTAAAAAGTAAGAGCATTTCAAAGTTTTACATCGCTCCGAGCAAGCGGCGCGTAGAATATCAGCGTTGTTGATTATATAATTATTAAATACTCTTCTAGCATGAACAGTTGTTCTTTGGTTGCCATTAGAGACTCGAACCGTAATTCTTTCACTCCGGTTTACGGTTTGGGTTCAAACCGGTTTTAATACGCTTCGGTAGAATAAAATTAGAATTTAAACTATAGCCTGCGGATGCGTCTGATACTTTTAAACCATTCCCAAACGCTGCACGAAACCAAAGCAGTGGTTTGGTGTGAATTCTGTTTGAGTCATAGCACGAAAATTCTGGCTTCGAACTGCGAACTCCACAGAATTTCTTATGTGGCGCGGCCTTCGGGTGAACACATTGTGGATTTAAGAATTTGCTCTATAATTAATAAGTCTGACCAATTGACAGAACGTCAAGGTCAACAGATATAAAAGAAAAGGGCTGCCGAAACAAACCTAATGTAAGTTTTATATCAATTAAATCAATGCACAATTAACTGTTTCGATTTAATCATGAATTTCTAATAAAACAATTTGTAAATTCTTCTTCTTCTTAGTCGTATTGTTCGTTTCCGAACGTCGTGACCCATCTCTTTCTATGTATGTGATGTGCGTTCCAAGTGTTTTCACATACATAGAGGACCTACTTGTTTAACGTGGGCTCCGAACCACGGGAAGTGTAATACACTTCAGTTTGAGATGGGCGCTCTTGGCAAATTACCTCGGTGGTTTGCCATTGCTTTCCGAGGAGAGACGGCCAGAATAAAGTTCTTACCCTGCCCGGATTCTGTAATTTGTAAATTATAAACGAGTAATTTCCTGGTTTCATAAAACTTTTAACTGGCTGTTAAATTTAACTGAACGATAGAAATAAATGGTCGGTTAGAATTGTATTAAAAAAAGTAAGCTGGTAAGAGGTCATCCATAAATTACGTCACGCAATTTTAAGCAATTTTCAACCCCCTCCCCCCATCATCACACTTCGTTATACAATCCTAGACCCCCTCCAAATATTACGTCACATAATATTGACCCCCCCCATATTTTTAAAATTCCTATAATAAAAAGTAACTTTTAAAAAAATTAACAAAAGAACATTATTGACTTCATAGTATTTTACAATCTGTTTAATTTTGATTTGTAACAATTTATTAATAGATTTTTGACGGCTTCTATATATTTATACATAAATATATTATATTAACAGAATCAATTATAATGAATAGTTTTACTCTTTTTAAATTCTTTTTAAAAATTTAAAAAAAGAATTTGAAAAGCTCAAAAAATAGTTTTTTTAAATACTTATAATAAAATATTCAATCTATATTTGTGACGTCACAATTTTTGAACCCCCCCCCCATCGTCACAAGGGTCGGACCCCCCCTAGGAGCGTGACGTAATTTATGGACGACCCCTAATATAAAATGCAACCACGTTTATATTCGTGTATGGATTAACATTGATTATTTTATAGACGGTTTCTTGTAAAATTAAAAGTAGAGGATTTCACAAAAGTGGAATATTTCATCTAAAACCCGTCTTACACTATCAATAATTACGATCGTAATAATTATTATTTAGGTGTAAGATGGCTTTAAGTGGAAATTTTTTCTAACTGTCCAAGGTCGCTCCCCGCCTTGATGTGGGGTCAATCCAGGCACTTGAAATCAAACACACTTTTTCGACTTCATTCTTTAATTTATTTTTACTTAAAATCAAATATTATTTTTAAAATTACAAAAATTTCTTTAAATTCAAACTCTTTGCTCAACAACTATCGATTAGCCACAGACAGAGACGAACAATCTGAAATATGGAAGTGCTATATAAAAGACTTATTTGACGACAATCGGCAACCCATCGACGAAGGAACCAGTAACGTTCTAGAGGGGCCGGAGATATTGAAAGAAGAAATAAATAGGGCACTGAAGCAGACAAAATCCAACAAAGCCACAGGACCAGATAATATCAATGCAGAATTACTTCAACTCATAGACACAGAAAAGAGCGACACCTTGTTGAATTTTTACAATCATATCTACAACACTGGATAGTATATACCCAAAGAATGGCTAAAATCAACATTCATCACACTGCCTAAAAAGATCAACGCAAGACATTGTGGCGATTACAGATTGATTAGTCTAATGAGTCATGCATTGAAATCTTTTCTAAAAATAATACACGCGCGCCTATGGCGAAAAATTGAGGAAACAATGGGAGACACTCAATTTGGCTTCAGAAATGGTCTAGGAACGAGGGAAGCCCTGTTTTCTATACAAGTCTTAGCACAGAAATGCCTTGATTAACAGCGACCAGTGTTTACTTGCTTCATTGACTATGAGAAGGCCTTTGACAAAGTGAGACACGACATACTCATTAACCTGCTGCGAAGAATAGGTCTAGACAGTAAATACATCAATGTCATACAAAATTTGTATTAGTTTCAATCGGCCCAACTCAGATTCGGGGATGCTACAACCGAAGACATAGAAATCCAGAGGGGAGTTCGTCAGGGCTGTGCGCTCTCACCACTCCTTTTCAATTTATACTCGGAGGTCATTTTTGAGGAGGCTCTTGAGGAAGCACAGCACGGAATTAAGGTGAACGGAAGAATCATCAATAATATAAGATATGCAGATGATACCCTCATCCTTACCGACAGTCCTGAAGGTTTGCAAATACTAATCAACAAAATAAATGAAACCAGCAACACTTACGGTCTCCGCATAAACAAACAAAAAACCAAAGTAATGGTAATATCAAAAAGACCAATGAACAACATAAATAATGATATCGGTGGCAATCGGCTGGAGAGGGTGGATAGGATCAAATATTTGGGCTGCTGGCTGCACAAGGATTGGAATCCCGATGATGAGATCAGGAAATGGATAGAGCTAGCATGTAACTCATTTTTTAAGATGAAGACCTTGTTATGTGGCCGGGATCTAAATTTGAAAACCCGCTGGCGTGTTGCAAAGTGCTATATCCTATCGATACTATTCTATGGCGTTGAAGGTTGGACCCTAAAGATCTCGTCCATTAATAAACTGGAGGCTTTCGAGATGTGGATGTACCGAAGAATGCTCAAAATATCTTGGACTGAGCATATCACGAACGAAGAGGTCTTACGTCGCATGGATAAAGATCGAGAAGTCCTAACCACCATTAAAAGAAGAAAGGCAGCTTACTTCGGGCACATCTTCAGAGGCGAAAAATATTCTCTTCTCCAGCTGATCATGGAGGGGAAGATAGAGGGGAAACGAGGTCTCGGAAGGAAGAGGCAATCCTGGTTGAAAAATCTGAGGCAATGGTTCAACATTCGGGACGCCGCAACACTTATAAGACTTGCGAAGAACATAGACGAGTATAATGTCATGGTAGCCAACCTCCTATGAGGAGACGGCACTCTAAGAAGAAGAAGCTCAACTCAACTCTATTAAGTTTTAGTCGCACTTGCGTGAGTCCTCCCCCACCTATTCAATACAATCCATCAAATAATTTTTACGAACATAATAAATTAAAACTTAAAAAAATATCATGGCAATATGTACAAATTTATAAACAATAAAACTTATCCTTACAAGTTGCAATGCCATTTTTGTGTTAATTCCTTTAATATCTTTTTTTACCTGTAGAGATTTGATTTTAAGATCGAAGCGCCATTGTTACACTTAGAACTATTACATGAGATATGGTAAGTACTTTGGAACATTCCTTATGAAATCAACCAAATTTTTGGGTCTGTTACTTTGACCCTTAAGTTGATATTTTTCCCGATTCCTTAGAGATAGCACCGGCTAGTTACCCAATATTAAAGCTAGCACCCCGTAGGTTTGTCCACAATTTAATATTTCTACCGGAGGGGGGCAGCAAAGTAACGCCCCCCTTCCCAGTTGATATTTTTTCTAAAAGATAGCTGCTGATTCCTTAGAGCTAACATCGACTAGCACCGAAATATTAAAGCTGGCTCCCTCCCTCTAGGTTTGTCCACAAATCAATGTTGAATTTTTTGTTTTTTGGTTTGTCAATGCTGATTTGTGGACAAACTTAGGGATGCTAGCTCTAATTATTTGGGTACTAGTCGGTGCTAGCTCTAAGGAATCGAGAGCTAGATTTTTAAGAAAAAATATCAACTGGGGAAGAGGGGTAAAGTAACGTACCTCAATTCTATGTAATTATTTTAATGTCTTTCGATTTTGATCAAATTAGGTGTACTTCGAAGCTATGCCAAATAAACGAACCCGTATTTTTCTTGTTTGACTCTAAAGTAGCCCGTTTACATTGTAAAGCCCTCCAAATAAATAAGTCAAATTTGGCTTGTAGAGCTTCGATAAATTATTTCTACTGGCCAACTATACCACTTATGCCCGTACTAATAGTCGAGAATTGATCTCGATTCCGGAATTAATTCTAGTTTCTACCAATCAGATCACTGAAATTTATGCCGTATCATAGCAACAGCAGAATTAATTCCGGAATCGAGATCAATTCTCGACTATTAGTACGAGCATTAGAGACATGATTTTATTCGAAAAATTAAGATATTAAATAGGCCTTTTGAGTGAATTTTTGTGTCTAAATAATTAAGGTCACAAAATGGTGGCTCTGATAAAATTATGAGTTTGAGTGCCCCTTTCCAGAATAAGAGGTAATTTAATGTTCTCAATTAATATATTTTCTTTATTATACAATAATGAAAATAATGGACATGAGAGTACGTTGGTTGATTTGATATGGAATAACCCATATGTACTGCTATGACTCAAAATGTTTAATAAAGGCTCCAGATATAAAAATGAATATTAGATTAATGAAAAGCATAAAATTCTAAATCGGTAGACACTTTAAAAATTTGCTTTACGAGAAATTTTTATTTTTCTAAAATTTCGATCTCCTAACTAAATTTGAATCTCTCAGGATAAAATAAACATGATAAATATTGCTAAGATTAATTAGATTGATGATTGTCACATCAAAAATGATACAAAAGGTTTAATTAGCTGAAAATTGATAAAAAAATCATTCTATTTTATATGTTCATAACCTAGAAAAATGTAAGATTTTGTAAACTGAATTACTTGATAACCAACATGTTATGTAAGAAATGATTCACATCAAAAATTATGTAATGATTTCATGTATCTGAAGTGAGTGTTTTTAAAAGGTAAATTGACAAAGTTGTAAATAAAGGTCAAATTTGTGTAACATCAAAAATCGATACAAGTTGGAAAAGATGAGTCAACGAACTGTCCAACAAAGAGCATGAAAAGGCAATATACCAGTAAAATTGCATGAAAAGCACCTCAAGGAAAATCTATTTCAATGTATATTCTGTATCTGCAACAAAAACGAATTATTAATAAAATGAAAAATCAAAAATGTTGAAATTTGACTTACTTTGACTGAACAGGCATGCCAATTCAATCGATTTTCGATCAAAATTCAGTTGACTTCGGGAATTGTAACAAAGTGCACGCATTTATAATGTTCTCCAGGATCAATTGTTTACAAACAATTGGAGGTTAAGATTTTTCAGTTGAATTGGAACAACACGATATAAATAGATCCAAGGACAACCATGGCTACTTACATGATGGTTCTGCAAATGTTATAATTTACGAAATTAACTCAATTCATTCACTGGATCCTGAAAATATTGTCAATGAGATGCAACTTACCTGTCTCAATTTAAAAACATCAACAAATTGGAAATACAACAGCCACCAATGCGATATTGAATCACAAAGCAAAACAGAAGCAAGTTTACTTGAGGTTAATCAAACGGCTACTGACGTCATTTCAACGAAGATGCTGATGATTCACTCAATGTGGTATTAACTAAAGCAGGGCACACACACAATATCCTTTTTAAATTTAAAACTCAAACTTGTCAATGTGTAAAAGGTACAGTGAATTTTATTATTTCTTTATTTTATTATAAACTTTCGCCATAAGCGTGTAAAATATAGGATTTGGGAAAAGACTTTTACGAAAGTGTATTCTTCATTACCCTAATTGGAAGGTTGTTCATTCAAATTTTATTATTTAATTATTCAAGATTAAGCTTTAAATAAGCACAAATATTATTTTAAAAACATTTAACACCGCTAATGTACAGCGAGAGACTTGGTTAGTTTATGACTAATCGAGCACGTCAGGACAAAGAGAGGAAGCCTGTTTGTCTTGAAAATATTTTTGCATCAACTGTTTTATTTGTAAAAATTATTAATGGTAGATCTGTGATCTAAAAATTTGTGTAAACATTTATTTGTAAATATTTGCAATAATTTCATTTTTGTTCAATATAAAATATTTCTTTCAAAGCTACTGAAATCTTTTTATTTCACTCAAAGAAAGCAATTAAGTATCCCGAGAGAGCCAATTTACATACTCAAAGATCGCCTCTAATATTGACAATTTACAAGGAACCCACCCTTGCGCGTGTCATCACCGGAGCTTAGTGAGAAGGGGCAATAATGTTGAGCATCCCTTAGTTAAAACATATTCAATACGACCCATTTTTACGAATCATTTACCTGAGCATTTTTGCCAGCAAATTAAGGGCTGGCGCTCTTGAAATTAGTTAGGGGAGGTCACAGCAGTACGTATTTAATAAAGTGTTTCGATTTATGACCACGATCATTCATTTCGATGTCACTCCTAAACCAAAAGCGTGTCCACTCTAAATTTTAGTATGCAAGTAGCCAAAAAGTGCGACCTTAAGGCCGCACTGAGCAGATTTTTTTGGCATAATTGTAAGCAAACCCTGTGCAAAGGTTCACAGGTATGTAGATACGTTATTAAAGCTATCATATTTATAATAGATTTTATATAATTATTAATTTATAAAGATTTACAGTGTATATTATATTTACATGATAAAATTGGTTTTTATATTAATTTTTAATAGTGCAGGTATAATTCTGTAACGTATCAAGCTTTTCCATTCTTTACCGACGGACAGACATGGAACCAGACCATAAAGCTTATCGTTATGCAACTGTGCAAGTTGGTATAATTTAAATATAATCAAAAAATAATAAAAAAGAATTCATTAGCAATTTAATAAATAATAATTCGGAGATTCTGAATCATGCAGACTGACAAATCTCATGGGGCGTAGAAATAACAGCACTTCAATTCCTGTCGTTTGAGTTTCCAAGGATTTTAATAAAAAATTAATTTTTTAAATAAATTTTGAGAGGAGCTGTGTAAATGCTAGCCCCCCTCCAAATCGTGATTTTTAATCATATTAACACTAATCGTTTGAGAATAGTTTAAGCTTCAATGAGGTTATATTCCTATCGTTTGATTCTCACAAGTAAACAAATTTCAGTGTTTTAAAAAGTGTGAAATTATAAAATTTTACCAACACCGCTCCGAGCAAGTAGCGCTCAAAATTTTATTGTTTCCAAACGAAGAAGTTAAATAAATTAAGTTCTTCAGTTGGACCACTTTTGCCTGAAACTTGAGTTATAATTTTTTTTTGAAAAACTGAAGACCTTATATTAAAATTTAGTAACTTGTACATCATGACAAAATTTTATTAAAAAATCACGAAGGGGATCTCTCAAAATTGCTCTAAACATTTGAATTTTATTTCGTTTGTTTAAAACTTGCCCACTTTGTGTTGCATTATTTATTTTGTTGTCTATCGATGCTATAAGCAAAATCGATTATCAATTATCAAATTTTATACTAATAAGTAAAAACGATTTTATTCAATGCTAAGTAATAGAATTTTAATTAAAAACCTTTGAAGCTCAAACGACTTGGATAAAAGCTCTTTAAAGCTCAAACGATGACCCAATTTTAATGAAAAATTCGCGATGGACAGGGGCTGTTGCTTTTACCCCCCCCCCCTTCAAATGTTTCGCGATGTTCATGGTTCAAACAATTTGGATATTGAAATTCGTTGTAGCTCAAACGTTCAACATTCATTTCATTAAAAAATTCCGAAGGGGGGAGGAGAATATACTTTGTTAAAAATATCCAAAGAAGGCAAAAACATATCAAATAAATGTAAGTTTTACTGGTGTGTTTGCTTCGCTTTACAGCTATACATATTTTAAAGTAATAAAATTACAAAAAATATATACGTTCGTTAATTTATTCCTGCATTGAAAAAGTTTTCATTTTACTGCAGCAGAGAAAAATAAACCACGCGATTGATCATCCATAAATAAAATCAGATATAAGCAATAAATCTAGCAATTAATGTATTTCTCGTATTTTTAACAATTCTAAAATTTACAATAAATCAATTACGAACGATATTTTGCAGAACGCTCGACCTTAATACAACGATCTATTGATACGTGTAAAAATAATTGCACTTTTAATTCGTTAAATCGAAAATATGCAAATTTCGCAATTTGAACAAACAGACCGCTTCATTTAAAATTCACTTTGAATTAAGCGCGATTATTATTGTAATCAGTAATTCGGTGCAGAAGCGTATCAAATTTGAACTTTGATGACTGCCGATTTAACTTAATTCAAATTAGCTCGGCCAGTTTGCTGTAAGTTTTTGGATGGATCTTACGTAAGTATGTAAAGTCGTTTGTGTGTAGGATAAAATAATTTTTGCAAACTTCGGGAAATGGATCTTTACAGCTCGTCGTGGAAATTATTATACCTGTAGAAAGACTTCCCTGATTGTCCTGGTTCCATGAAGCTCATTTTTACATAAATGGTGAAGATGTGATGCGATTTAAAAATTATTTAAAAATAAATCAAATGGTAGATCGTTAATATTAATGTAACTGAATAGGCACTGACAGTTATAGCAAAGAATGGGAAACATAAGCAATTGTGATTAAGTCCAGGTAAAAGTTGAGTCGCGTGTCAAGAAGTGTGGTGATTAAATAACCCTTAGTTAAAATATATCACCCATCTCATTTAGGTCGTACAAGTTAAACAAGGACGAAATGCAAAGTCATGGTAAGAACACGAACATCTGGCATTATTTCTCCCCTAACGGTACCTATAGAAATTTTGATCTTATTTTCATCCCTGAAAATAGAGCCCCATATGCTACAGCTGTAATCAAAGTTGGTGTATACCAGAGGTAATTTTATAATTTTCTGTGAGCACATTACAATTTCAAATCAGAGTTATGATTATTGCAGTTCAACCCTTTTTCCTAATGGCAGGTTACGTTTCTAGTGTAGGGGATCAAATTACATTTGCATAGATATTATTAGGATCGCGAATCCCGAAAGATTTTGGGTAACACAGAGCTGCTCGTCAAGAAAAAGAATGGATTAACTAAAAGGTCGGGTGGAATGAATTTGAATAGATTTCGAATTTTCAGACAAGTTAAGACGTGCTTGCATGGTCTCAACCATCGCACACGTGCTTAAAAATTATTAGTTGTGTGATAAAAGGTGCAGGAATTTATTGTAAAACTTGTTATCTTAATTTTCTGAATAAAATTTCCTGCTGCGTTTATTTAAAATTACATAATTATTTCTTAATTCAAAATTACCTAATTGAAAAATGAAGTAATATTCGGTCCAATATTTATTTTTTAAATTAGATAATCCTTTCAATCTTACTTAATTAGCACCAACAGCCGCGGTCGTCCTCAGAATAACAATGAAATGAAAATCTAGTAGTCAAATTACAAATTCAAAATAATTTATCGGTTGATATGTTTCGATGTCAATCGGATTTTATTCTGATACTTAGGTCTCGACAAATCTCAGCGAACTGTGGTTGCCTAAAAAACGTAACTCACCCGCCAACTTTTTTTTTATTGATAAATAATTAATTATTATAGCCCCTATAATTGGTACATAATATGTGTAACCATGTAATGGTGAGTTCATGCTTGACGTAATTTAATTTATTTCTATTTAATTCTATTTAATTTTGCGCTAAGAAATTGGCCCGGTTCATGGTAGTCATTTAAGAATTCTACTTTCTTGTTGCAAAAAGTGTCATGGCCGCCTAACATCAGCTGTTCACAACAACTTGAATTAAACAAAATTTCGAATTGCCTTATCATTTAGATCAATACTGTATCATTCATTGCAAATACCAAACAAGTTAACTACTTCACAAAATATCAATTTATAATTTTAATTCAACTTCTTAGGATAGATAGGTTATATTTTTTATTTTTGAATATCCCGCTATCACGCTCATGCGCAGATACAATCATTTAAGAAGTTGACAAATATTTCCTTACGGTAAATTAAATTACGGCGCCTTAAATGTAGCATGAACGTCTATAGGTGGTTACGTACATTTAACTTTCTTAAATTAAATTACGTTAAAATAAATTACGTTAAATATTTTCGCTGAACTCACCATAATACGTGGCGTTAGATGGCGAGAACCTGCACTGCTGTTCAGAAATCGTGAATTGCAATTCAAATTTGTCAATTGATATTCTGAAGGCGTCAATCGTAATTCAGATTTGTCAATTGATATTCATAAGCCGTCATTTTCAATTTAGAAATCGACAAATGAAAATTAGAAAGCACAAAATGAAATTTAGAAAGCGTCAAATAAAAATTGGCAAGCACTAAATGAAATTTAGAAAGCGTCAAATGTTCAGCTCAATGAAAGCATCAGTTGCTTGTTTTTCTAAAAATTTGAATCTTATGATTCTGTGATGATTGCAAAACAATGCAAAACAAGAAAGAGCCCTACTAATCTTTGGATTAAGGGATTATTTTAATAATCCCTTTAATTATTATAAATTAATTATTTAAATAATAATAATTACGGATCTGGACGTTTATTAATATTACTTTTGATTATATTATAGTCAGATAGACAAACCGTATGGGAGTTCTGGAAACACCTGGTGTAGTTCAAAATGTTATCAAAAGTTTGCGCTACTAAATTATAAGACGGAATAAATGGTTTAAACACCAGTCACGGATTTCTAGTCACAAGTACAATTGAACAATTACAATAATAAATTAATTTATTAAGACTTCAAATTAAGTGGCGCCATCTGTACTTTCAACTACAAAATGTGTTTCCAAAACTCACTTAAGGTTTTACAATCTGGTACTATAAAATATAATCAAAGATATCACTTAATAGTTAATAATAAGCAATTGCTTTGGCTGTGCGGCCTAAACCCCGTACTGATTTGGGTTATAGGCATAGATGTTATAGGCACAGACATGAGACACAGATGAATTTAGGCTATTATATATTTTGATTTTTCCAGTTATGGGTCGTCCATATAGGACATCCGCAGTTTTTTCCGACATTTCAACCCCCACCCCTTCCCCTTTTTCACGGTAGATCACAAACTTCGAACACCCCCCCCCCAAGAACGTTCTATGGTCACAAATCAAAGACCCTTCCCCATTTAATCGAAATTGACACGACATTTTTTACACATCATTGGGAATTTAAGGAGTAAATAAATTTTTTCACAAAATATTACATAAAAAATATTCAAACACAATTTTCTTGGAAATCTCACAAATGGTATTCTTATCCGAAGGTCACATTTGTCCAACCCCCTTCCCCCTGGGTGACACTTGGCCACATTTTATAAACCTCCCTCTCCCCCTAGGCGCGTGGATGACCCCTCATTTTTTCGCGAAATCTGTTGGGCAAAGAGAAAAATTTGCGCTTCCTGTAAGTTACTGACTTTTTTCTTTGAAAAACAATTCCATTTTGTTTATTCAAATATTATTTCAATAGGTTCAATAGGTAATCCTACAATTTGTCAATAAATTTGATCCCTAGGCCCTAACCAAAGCAATTATTATTATTATTGAATATAATAATAGCCTAAGTATACATTGTCCGTAACCCACCTACTATATGATACATAATTTTTTGGACAAGTTAAAGTGCGGCCTTTAGGCCGCACAACCGCGCTAATCACGCATTACTTTTTATTATAAAAAACAAAAATAGTTTCAAGTTTTGATTTATTTAATTACATTGCTTAGATATTTCACAAAATTTTTCAATCGAAAAACAAGAAAACTATCGAAATTACAGATAAAATAACTATGGATTGGAGAAGTTCTGAATTTTAAGTGCTATTATAAAATTTGTATCGGGTATAAGTCTTGCAATATTTTTAACAATATTTAATAACAATAAAAAACACCAATTTTAAACTGTTTTGAATTGTCAATGTCAATTACTTTCTATCCAAAAGTGTTGTATTGAATTAGTTAACAGTATATTTATTAGTTTTAGCTTTGAGAATGGGCCAAATTTAAATGGCTCGTAACGGAAAATATTATTCAAAATATTACAAGACCTATCCTGACAAAAAATTTATATTATTGAGTGGACCTCCCTAATAGAAACGACAAAATTGAGTGAATACCCAGAGGGTCATAAATGCATTCGGCAGGGGAAGAATCCCAGATTCCTTTGTCTTATGAGGAAGTGGTAAGACGTGATTACGATGGTCAACTAATTAATAAATTGATAAATTTAAAAATCAACACCTTCTCTAAATATCATCATAACGCCATCAAATCCTGCAGATCAGACAGGACGGCCCTCGGTTTTATGGTCTCAAAGGCAGAATTGACGCAAAACACAGGAACACAATAAAATCAGACTCCGATTAAAGAATATGTAAAATAGCTCACAGGTGGTAGGATTCGTTGGAGAGAGCTGAAAACGAAAGGTGGACATAAAAACTAAAATCCAATATCGAGCTATGGATCGTGCAAAAACACGGCGACTTGAAATACGAAACAACGTAAGTCTTCACTGGGCATTGATGTTCTGCCAAATACCTTCACAGATTCAAAAGATCAGACTCTCCATCCTGCTACTATGGCGGTGATGATGATGAAACTGGACACAACATCTCTTGGTACGGGAAGCGGTCAGTTCTCCGGCGTGATGCCGGAAACGCTAAGAGTTGAAAACATTATGATGCGTCTTATGGTGGAGAGTGAAGCAAAATGGGACTTCTTTGAAAAAACAATAAACAAGATTATGTTCGCCAAGAAAGAAGGCCAATAGCAAACTAACACAGCGAGTTGTACGCGGAATAAATGCTCTAAGCAATTCCCGCTACATCTAAGGTGGAGAAGAGGTCTTAGTCAGTATTAGGGATCGGATTATGTACTATTCAGCACCAGGATCATTCTTATGATCCTGAAACATGCAGTGACATTCAAAGGGTGGTCCGGCACCAAAGAAATTTAAAGATGTGCTATCTGCTGGAAAAGTGATGGCAACAATCTTTTGGAATTTTGAGGGAATTCTTTTAATAGATTATAAAAATTAAAGTACTACCATAACAAGTGCATACTGCACTGGTATTTTACATCGAATAAAAGTAGAAATTTAATCTAAAAGAAGAGGGAAATTGACCAAATGTGTACTTTTACTACAAGATAATGCACGTGTTCACAAGGCAAAAATTGCGATGAGTGTCATGACATCACTCATCACAGAATCACAGTTCCGGTTCCTGGAACTTATAAATTTCACCTCGTAACATAAGTGGAATTTTAAGTGGAATTTGATAAACGATTAACGATTGTGTAGTTAAATTAGGAAAATGGATATTTTTTCTCGATCACCTGAAAAGCTGAAATTTTGCATAAGCATTTGCCACGCAGAAAATATTATAGGCTTTTTTGATTTATTATGTTGGTGATGCTTTAAATGCTAACCAATTGAATCTCGTTGATTGTAAACCAATCCTCTATAATCCTGGATAATAATAGCAATTCTTTTTCTCTATATGAAAATTTTATATCGTTAATTCCTAAATTATGTCTTAGGCTATTAAGTAACATTGATTAGTTTATTTCAGGCCATCTCGATGTTTTCGTGAGTCAATGAGTATGTAGCGTTATATGTAATAGATTATCACCAATAGGGCAACAATGAGTCAAATCAGTATATTATTATTGTTGTTAACAGTTAGGTACATATTGAAGGAATAATAATTTATTGTCCACATTTCCAACAACTCGTTCTATCACTTCACATCATCATAACAACTGATATTCAATTATTTCAATAAAACTCAAATCATTTCCAAATCGTTTTAGGAGAAGTTTTATTCTGCAATCCACTCAACTTTCTCTCACCAAGAGAGACCTGCCGTAAAATCTATAGTCTATGTTACGCCTATCATTTGTAAGCTGGGTACATTAACTGCTAATGGGTAATTAATAAATGTCATTTAATTTGATTGATTAGCAGATTATCGTTGGCAGCAAATGAAAACTGATACTAAAAAATTTATTCAAACTGTAAAAATATACATGTCAAGATAATAATAAATTAAACCGTCATCCAACTAATGCTGAAATGAAGTAAAAGACTGTACAGTGCACAATAGAATAAATTTTCAAAATAGGCAATATCCTGTGTGTTAACATAAATGGTATATTGTTTTATTAGGAGTAAAAGTGTCACTTTTGTGACAAGTGTGTAAGATATGACAACAACAGACAACAACTTTCTTCTCCGTATTTCACGTGGAAATTTTTATCTGTCAGGTCACTTTTTAGTACTTGGCAGTAAGCTGTTCTTAATTTTGAAGACCAAACCTACGTGCCACACCTTGTCGAAGGCTTGCGAGATGTTTAGAAAGATTGCTGATCAGTATTTCTTATGTTCAATGTCCTCTCAAATTCACCTAACAATTCGATGCGCCTGCTCAATGGTGGAATGATTTTGTCGAAACCCAAATTGGTGGTTAGGTATTAAATTGTTTTCATCTAAGAGTGGTTTAAGTTTAGCTACAAAAATTTTGTCGAACACCTTGGACAGAACAGATAGCAGACTGACCCTTGCCAGGTTTCTGGATAATAATTATTTGGGCCACCTTCCATTATAAGGAAAAATAGCCCAATCTAGAGATGGTATTAAGGATGAAGGCGATAATTTTTATTCCATCAGGTGACAGCTCTTTCAGAATTCTTCCTGTTATTAGATCATACCTTGGAGCTTTATTTGGGTTTAGGTTGTTTGTTATATATGTTCTGACTTCTGCTACCTTTATGAGCCTAATCGGAAGGCCCATTTGATAAGGAGCATTCAAGAATTGGTAGGTGGGTTTTCCTCCTCAGGGGTGGTTTCCGCCGGGAATGGTTTAAAAACATTATGAAGATGTTCCACAAATGTGGAACCTGTTCTTCATCTCCTCTAGCACAGTTACCATTGCATGCTCTAATAGGTGGATTTATGTTTTGGGCTTGCTCGATTTTTCTCGTACCTTTCGATAGAGAATAGTCTGTAGCGGCCCTAGAATTAGTTCACGAGTTCGGCGCTACATAAACTAACTAAAATAAAAAAGGTTTTCTAAGAATTTTTTAATACCTTGATTTTTGTTACCAATTAATATCTGTTTCAATTGCCTGATGCAGCGATTTAGTTTTTTTTTCGCTCTGGGAATGGGTAGTTTGCCAACGTTTTCTTAGTCTTCGCTTTTCTTCGAGTTTCTTCTTAATCTGGTCTGAGCAAATCCTGGTTGATCAATCTTGGGATAGCAGTTCACACAGCTTGATGTATTGAGTAGTTTAACTGTTCAATCGCTTCATCAACGTCTTCTTCATATATTAAAGAGATATTCCGATTTAGTGTCTTTGATAAGGTGTTACGGTATAATTTCCAATCAGTATTTTTCCTTGGCAGAACTGGTGGTGCGAATTTTACGATTACTTGACTTTCAAAGGTAACCAGCAGAGGGGAAGGATTTGACGAGAGGTCTAGAGAAGGATCAATTTTTAGATAATTGAGTGCAATGATGTTAGTGGTGCAGAAGTCGATAACATCAGGTACTTTATTTGCAGCCGTTTATCAGTAGTACATAGATCGGATATCGAGAGGAGAGTTGCTGCAAATTATTTCTCATCATCGCTTGATATAATTGTCTTCCACATGGCGGATTAGCCTGGAGCCCCAGTGAGAGTGTTTAGCATTGAAATCTCCTCCAGCTATAAATCTATGTTCAAGAGTCCCAAAGAAGGACTACCCCTTCTATCTTCTAGGGCGACGTTCTTGGTTTCCAACAATGAGATATTCGCTCTTATTCAAATTGATGGTCAGTTCGGCTTTTATATTCCTTCATAATGTTTTCTGGTCACATAACTCAGATCCTGCTCATCTTCCGCTATCACAACATGATCATCCGCAAAAAGAGATTATCGAGTATGTCGTCTCCCACTTTAAGTCCCATATTCCTACACTTCTTCATCCACCCTTGTAGGATTTCGTTAAAATAAGTTTTGAATAGAGTGAGTTATAACGGCCATCCTTGTCTTAGTCCCTTGGTTGTTCCGAACCTCGCTGTAACTTTGTTTCTAACCTTTACTAAGGCATAGATATGTTAATAATACTTCTGAATATCTCCAATTAAAGGTGGTCTTATTTTGAGCTTTTATTTCTGTTCACAGTTGTGATGTTGGAACGCTGTCATACGCTTTTTCCATCAAGTTGATAGGGCTATGTGGATATCTCGATTTCGTTCGACCCATTTCTTGTAGGGAGATCGTACGAACTCGTCAATCGTAGATTTTTCAGCTCTGAACCCTGCCTGTTGTTCGGGTTAATTATGTTTAATATCCTCTTCCAAATCTCTAAGAACTCGTGAGTATATTCTGTTTATTGTTGGGATAACCGCAATAACTCGGTAATTATTTGGATCGTCTTTGGGACATTTTTTTTGGAGAATCTTCTCCATTTAGGCATCTTTCGCATAGAGATCTCAAGATTTCTATCAAATTTTGTATTTCATTTCTAAGAAATTCCGGATGTGTTCCACCCCGTCCTGAAGACTTCTTTAGCTTAGTTGCTACAATTGCCTTTTGAAGGTGTTTGATTTGCAGATGTATTCGATCTGTATGTGGTAGCTGTTGTCCCTCTATTTTTTGTTCAATTAATGCAGACCTCTTTCTTGCAGCAACTGCTCGAAGCGCTGCACCCATTTCTGTTTTCCCACACCTCCCAAATTAATCCCCTATTTTGTGGATGTTTTTACCGATTTAATGGTTGAGGTTCCGCTTATGTATTTGTTCTTTATTACTTCTCTTTCCATTTCTCTATTGACTCGCTTATATTCTTCCATTTTGTCTGTATCCGGTTTTCTGAAAAAATCTTCGATATAATTGCTTCTTTACCTTAATTTGTTTTTCAATATTTTCGTCCCACCAATAGGGTTTATTAACCTTAGGATTTCGTTTTCCTAAAGATTCCTGTGCCAACTGTAAATATGCATATTTTATATAATCATCTTGTGTTTTCCGTTCCACCACCATAAGTTTTTCTTCCAGTCTTCTTCCAAAACTCGGCGCTCCGCGCCTCGCAAAGGGGCTCCGCCCCCTTGACCCCCGGATTCCTTCTATTTTAGTCTCCGACTAATATCTTTAACATGGAACATGTTTTTCGGTACTAAACCGTTTATCACAGTTTTCCTAGAGATTTAGGGGTGCCCATCTCGTTTCTTCTTCTTACTGTTGGTCATAATAGGATAATCCCTTATAATTTTTGTGTTGGTAATAAAAATTTACTATATTGTATAAGCAAATTTTCTTTTTGCGCTCGGTTTCGGATTTAAATTTTTGGTAATAAAAATTTTGTTATTGAAAATTCATTATTGTGAATGCGCAGATGTTATTCGATAATCTACTCTATATTCAAATTATAAACTATAAATTTGAATTATACATGTGGTGCCGATTTTTCGTGTCGAATTTTGGTGTCGGTTTTTGGTGTCGATTTTTGGTGTCGGTTTTTGGTGTCGGTTTTTGGTGTCGATTTTTGCGAGGTAACGACCGTAAAAACATGTTCCATGTTAAAAGTATTTTGTACTATTGTGTTCTAAGTCTTCGATATTGTACTTTTGGTTTTCCCATTTCATTTGCACTTACTCTGTCCTCCTTTGGGGAACATGGTTGGTAATAAATGGTATATTATATTTTTGATATCAATAAGCAGTGGTTGGATCCACAATCTACACCTCTGAGTACTATGTAAATTTATGTATTATCTTTTGTTCATAGTGTGTTATATTTAGTTTAAACGAATTTTTTAAAAAGGACTTAAAAAGTGCTAAGAATTAATCGAGAGTGAACCCGAAGAAAATAAACTTATAAAAAAGAAAGGTGATGACGTTGGTCATAAGATAAGATAGGAAATATCTAGTAAATTTCAAGGTTGGAAGACGATAAAACCAATAGCTTGAAGATAACACGTCGTATTGCTGGTGTATAGAGCAGGCAACCCAAATATCAAATATTCAAAAACGGAACCGACTTCCTAGGGGCCGACCCGAGTCGATTTTCTCATCGAGTAGGTAAAAAACCATACAATACTTTGCACTGTGGGTAAAATAAATTAACAAAAACACCACAAAGGGACAGAACTCAAATAAAATATAGCTCAGCGATTAAACAAGTAGTGATAGTCGAATAACGTAGTACCTTAACCGGTGCAACCGTGAATTTTTACCCCCGTGATATTTTACCCCGGGGTAAAATTTCACTAGGGATATTTTACCCCCGGTAAAATTCACTAGGGATATTTTACCCCCTAAAGAATTTTTACAGGGGGTAAAATTTCACTAGGTATATTTTACCCCGGGGTAAAATTTCACTAGGGATATTTTACCCCGGGGGTAAAATTGCAAACCACAGTTATTATTTTTTTGAATTTCTGAAATTGAATATGGTCCTGAAAATGGTGCAGTTGACCAACCACCTTTGCGATCATCTCTGGCACAGTTTCGCACAAGTACCAAGTCTCCAACTTTAAAAATCAGTTTCGTAGCATGCCGTGTATTGTAGGCCTTCTTTTGTTTTTCCTGACTGTTTTTAATATTCTCGGCGGTTTCTTTAAACACCAAGTTCTGGACTTCCAAAATTTTTCCAAGGTTAATATCGAATGCGACTCTGTCGAACACTTTTTCTAACGATTCTTCCTTTCTTTCTTGATCTGTGTGCATTTCTAAAAGTGCTTCTGACTCTGTTTCAGGAATATCTAGACATTCTTCACTTCTTCTCATCAACATCTCTTCATATCTTAAATTGTCTTCACGGTTATGATATGCTTCCTATAATTTGAGATCGATAGGAAGCTTTGGTTCTCTGTTGTAAAGCAGAAAAAACGGCGAAAATTTAGTGGATTCATGTCGTACGCAACGATGAGCAAACAGAACACCATCAAGTATATCGGGCCATCGGTTTACATTACCTTCTTCATGTAAGGTTTTAAGCAACATATTTTTAATAGTTCGATTTTGTCTTTCCACTAGGCCATTACTTTGTGGATGATAGGCGGAGGTCACACGTTGTTCGGTTCCCGTCAGTGTGTGTAGATGTTCCGATACTTGGTTAACGAATTCTCTTCCCTGATCATTTATTTGTATGGATATACAAGAATGTCTACAAATAAGTTCGAACAAAAACCGGGCAACGGTTTCCGCAGTTTTATTTTCAACAGCCTTAGCTTCAGACCATTTGCTGAAGTAATCAATCGCCACAATAATATATTTTTTATTATTTACTTCCGGTAGGGTGGCTAAATCTATTCCAATTTGCGACATTACAGCTGTAGGCACAGGCACAGGTTGCAGCTCGGGGATTACTTTTAAAGTAGCTGGATTTATTTTCTGGCAGATATCACATTCCTTGACGAAATTTGAAATGTCCGTATACATAGTGGACCAATAACAACGTTTTTCTAATAGGGACATTGACGCGTCTCTTCCACGATGAGCAGCCAAGGATTTCGCTTCAACACTGAATTTAGTATCATTTGTTGGTGCACCTTCGTGAATCATTTTCATCATCATCGTTTTTTCTTCGTCGTTTATAATTACTGGTAACCATTGTTGTTTGCGTGGTCTTTGGTAATATAATTTTCCATTTTCCATTTTATAAGGACGACATTGCCGTCGGAAGTTACTTTTTTCGGTTTTTGTTAAATTTTCTGGATAGGTGTATGCATAAGTAAATATGCCGAAACACAATTTAAATCCAAAGCATTGTAGGTTGTACGTCTGACTTTCTTAGGTTTTGGTTCTGGTGCTCTTACATCATCATCATCTTCTTTATTTTCGTACGGTCTCAACATGTTCACCAAATACTTCTCTTTTCACTTTAATAATTTTAATTTGTTAAATATTTGAATTCTATATGTAATAAAATTTTTTGGTTGGTACAGAGTATCATAATTCGGCCGCTCTTATAGCCATCTAGTGAGTGAATCAGATGGAATTAGTTTCATGGGCACGTGCTTATTGAAGTGGCCAACACTTGGGGTGTTTCAATTTTATATATTAAGAAGAAGAACATATATAGATCGCCGTGGCGTTTGTCACCCTTTTAGCGAACGTCACTTTCTTGGTGGAGTGATATGTTGTGATATTTTATTGTGAAATTAGAATTTGAACATTTTTGTAAAACAATTTTATATTTGTAATTAAAATGTCGACTTCGGGCGATTTTGGTAATCCTTTACGAAAATTTAAGTTAGTTTTTTTAGGGGAGCAAAGTGTGGGGAAAACTTCTTTGATTACAAGATTCATGTATGATAGCTTTGATAATACTTATCAGGTAACTATAGGAATTGATTTCTTATCAAAAACTATGTACCTCGAAGATAGAACTGTTCGATTACAATTTTGGGATACTGCCGGACAAGAAAGGTTTAGATCTCTTATTCCTTCTTACATTCGGGATTCAACTGTTGCAGTTGTAGTGTACGATATTACAAATGCCAATTCTTTTCATCAAACTTTAAAATGGATTGACGATGTTCGAACGGAAAGAGGAAGTGATGTTATAATCATGCTCGTGGGGAATAAAACGGATCTTTCTGATAAAAGGCAAGTTAGTACAGAAGAAGGTGAAAGAAAAGCAAAAGAGCTCAACGTAATGTTTATCGAAACTAGTGCTAAAGCGGGATATAATGTTAAACAGCTTTTTAGACGTGTAGCAGCTGCACTTCCAGGTATGGATTCAACTGAGAATAAGCCCCCGGAAGATAAAGTTGTATTAAAAGATACACCTAACGAAGTAAAAGATCCAGATGGAGGCTGTGCATGCTAACTGAAACTATGACTGTAAATTGTTGAGCTTTTATACGATCTTACGTTGGTGTAAATATTTATTTTCATTTATATGTATTGCAAATTATTATATTATGTGTTAAAACGATAATTTGCATTTAAATTGTTTGGGGAAATTCTTGAAACTTAAAATTGTGACCAAAACTCAAACGATATTCTATGCATTTACTAAAACAAAGAGATGCCTTGATGAGAAATTTTACATACCTTGGAATTAATTAAAAAAAGCTAGTCGGAGCATAATTGAATTAAGTGCCATTATTATTCCCGCTATATAAGTTAAAATTTGATTTTACAGTAACAAAACATGGCATCTTAAATTGGCCATTTTAAGATGCTTAAAATGTCCAGATTAAGCAGGTGTAAGGTACAATAAGTTTATTTTTTCGTTTCATTGAGGTTACTAATTTAAGGTAGCTTATATGAGTATTTTGACCACATAGATGAACCCAATTTACGACCCTTAATTTTGAGTTTTCGTGCAAAGCTAGTCGGAGCATAATTGAATTAAGTGCCATTATTATTCCCCGCTATATAAGTTAAAATTTGATTTTTACAGTAGCAAAACATGACATCTTAAATTGGCCATTTAATATATATTTAATATTTAATAAAATTACTAATTACAAACTACTAATTCCTTAGTGAAATTTCACTAGGGAATTTTTACCCCCTAAAGAATTTTTACAGGGGTAAAATTTCGCTAGGGATATTTTACCGGGGGTAAAATTTCGCTAGGGATATTTTACCGGGGGTAAAAATTCACGGTGACACCGGAAGAGGTAGGCAGACAGGCGAGAAGACACCAAAGATCCAGAAGAAATCGTACAATTAAGCGAAAAAACTAGATCGCAGTCTGGAATGAACAATTTACTCAAAGAAAAAAAAAGAAGAAAGTATGGCAATGGAGCGAGTGCTGCAAGCAATTGAAGAGATGAGAGAGGGTTTCAAGGAAAATGGCGACGAAATACGGAATATTAAGGAGGAAATGGGAGCAATGCAGCAAGAGATGAAAGTCAAGGAATGGCTGGAGAGAGACAACACCTAGCACAAATAGTCAAAACCCTGGAACATGCAATCGAAAACCAAGAAAAATAAATAACAAAGTGTAGATTTTTTAGAAAGAAGAACTAGCTGTGCATGTTCCAGAGAAAAAAAAGCAATTTTGGCTAAGGTTCAAAATTGGGAAGAGAAAATTCAGATAATGAGAAGTAAGAACAAGTTGAAGGGAGCTAAAGTATACATTCATAATGATATGGCCGTGAAGGAGCTACAGATTCAGAACAGAATAAGAGAACAGGCTAAGAAGGTAACGGAAAGAGGAAATAAAAAATAAGATCTTATAATAACAATCTTATATCTGGAGTCTGATGGAAGAAACTCTGGAACTCCAAACGAAAGAAGATGAACTATAAACTGGAAAATACTAACGAAAACTGAGACGATCAGAGACGACCAGAAAAATTACAAACAATACAAAAAAGAAGGAAATCAGAAGAATTGCAACATGGAATATTAGAACGATGATGCGGTTATATTCTACAAGGAATGAAATTTAAAATATAAGAAACCAAAGCCAAAACATTTTTATAAATATTTGTTTCGAAATACCTATAATTACATTTTTGGTAAAAAATTTTACTCGTGGAGTTAAAAACTTATGGTTGACCCATCCGACGTGTCTCCAATTATTGAACTACGCGACCCGTCCGGCGTGTCTCTAATACGCGACACGTCCGACTTGTCTATAGTCACTCTGAAAAGAAAAACTTTTAGTGTGCGTACAAAGTTCGACAAGGTTATGTTTTACCTGATTGACGTTTGAAGAAAAATATTATTTATAATTATTATTGTCGGATAATCTTTTGTAAGATTAAGGGATTAATAAAAACTATATAAGTAAAATTTATATCTTACTTTAATATAAAAAATATTATCTTCGAATTTAAATAACACAAAAAATGAACACTAGAAGCAGAGTGTATGTGGGTGGATTGGCTCAAGATGTTCGTGAACGTGACGTAGAAGAATTTTTCCAAGGTTATGGACGAATTAAAGAAATTACCTTAATGAATGGATTTTGTTTTGTGGAATTGTCTGACCAACAGGATGCCGATGACGCAATTCGACACTTGGACAATAGGAGACTACTAGGAAGAAGAGTAGTAGTACAAAATGCACGCAAACCGCGCGGCAGAGAGCAAAATTTCAGTCGTGGTCGATTTCCTCGAAGAGGCCATGGTTTCAGTCCCGCAAGAAGGACATCTTATAGAATTACAGTGGAAAACTTGTCGACCAGGGTCCAGTGGCAAGATTTGAAGGATTTTCTGATGAAAGTTGGAAAAGTCACTTATGCTAAAGCGCATAATTTACGGCCTAATCAAGGAATGGCCGAATTTAATTCCTATGATGACATGAAACGAGTCATCGAAGAATTAAACGGAGCCGAATTGAACGGTAGAAAAATCGTAATAAAAGAAAGCGCAAGTTTGCCCAGGTCCCGATCGCGATCACCTCTTAGTAGGCCAAAATCACCTGTACGATCCCGATCACCACGTTCTCGTTCCAAATCTTCCGAAAAAAAAGTTGACAGTCCGGCTAAACGATCGCGCAAAAATTCTCAAGAAGGATCGGATAAGCAGATGGAGAAGTGTAAAAAGCGTCGCTGCAGAAGTAAATCGACACCTTCCAATTAAAAATGTTTGCAAACGGATAAATTTTCAAGAAGTCTTAGGAGTCATTGGATTAAAATAAGAACAAATTTGTAAATTGTTCGTAAATTATTTATTTTGTATTAATTAAAATAGTCGATATTAAAAAATATTACTTTTACAAAATTAGTCTATTCTTAAAAATAAGACAACTTAAAATAAAAATGTTTTCCATTGTAATTATTATCGTAAATTTCTCGAGAACGCAGGGGCGGGCTGGCATTAAAATTGTGACGCGAAAAATATTTAAGCAGTCTTTTATGACTTATTTGACAAACTACCAAAGACATTTGCAAATAAGCGCCAAAGTGATTTATTTTTTAATTTACAAAACTGAATTTGTTTCGACGTTGCCGCAAAGTTGTATTACCCAACAAACGGTTTTTTAATCCCCCGACTGAAAAGAAAGGGGATTATGCTTTTAACATGTCATACGCTTTTGAGATTTTAAATAAAAAACATTTTAATACTCGGGCGCAACGCAATGTGAAAAATTGTTCAAATAAAAATAAACGCGAAAAGAACTGAAAGGAATATAAGAAATTAAGAGCTGAGAAGGAGCTACGATATTAGGAAAGATTCAAGAAAAAAGTGGTTATGATACGACATCAACACAAAGAACAGGAATTATGAAATCTTTGATTAAATACTAGATTGCTTTCTTGCAATATTTATTTTCAAGTTTTCCAAACTAACTTCAGATTTTTAAATTATTTTGAAGCCCGACGGAAAAAAAAGGTTTATGCATCATTTAAGATGCATTTAAGGTTTTGTTTGTTTGTCAATACGTTATCTTAAAAATGGAAAAATATTTTATTTTACAAGTATTTTATTGGGGATTTTTAAAATTGCATTTCCATAATATATAGGTAACTTATAAATTATTGCTATTTATTTTTTTACATTAATAAATTGCATGAACAAAATCCATTCTGAGAATATTTTCATCGGAAGGCGATCTCCTTTCGGAGCAATTTTTTTTTTATAATGTTCATTTCTGACCAATAGACGATCTGGATTTGGGAAAACGTGTGCTTACGTTTATTATAATATTTTTACCAATTCAGAATCGGATAATTTTTGAAGACTACATTTACATGCATCAAAATCCTACTCATTACATTGGCTATATCATAATCATAACTAATTAGAAAATCAAAATGTGGATATCCGGTACAAATGCATATTAATTATAATTTATGCGAATTAAACTCGGGCACAGAAACTAAAAAAAATATAAAATTGCCGAATTTTGATTTATTTATTTACTTCCTGAGCAATTTAATTACAAAGAAGCTTTAATCGATAACCGTTGGGATAAATGCGAAAATAGAAACTGGTGGATCGGGGGGGGGGGTATGAAAACAACCAAGAAAAGTAAAACATTTTTTAATGTTTTGCGCTTAGAGTGAGCGGATACAAACAGCGTCGGTTCTCCATTTTAGGAGCGACTGAATTTGATCCTGGTAGAAGGTTAAAACTACACTCACCAACCCGTCTTGCCAGCATGGTGAGTTATGGCTAACAACCCCCCTAATTCAACACAAAAAAAAGTAGCGCACTGGCTACCCAGTTCTTAGACTTCTATACATACATACAGAGTATTTCCAACACGATTTGAAACGCTCTGTATGATTTTGAATTATGCGGACGGACGGACAGACGGACACGGAGCCAGATCATAAGGCTTCTTGCTATACTTTGTATAGAAGCCTAAAATGGATCAATAGATCAACGGATCAAATAAAGAGATCAACAATATATAGGTAATTTCAGCAACCTTCTTCACATATCTACTCATTTTCAGAGTGTTTCCCAACACAATTTGGAGCGCTCTGTATGAATTTGCATTATGCGGACAGACGGAGACGGAGCCAGATCGTAAGGCTTGTTGCTATACTTTGTATAGAAGCCTAATAGCGCACTGGGTACCCAGTTCTTAGACCTCTATACACACTGAGTATATTCAACACGATTTGAAACGCTCTGTATGATTTTGAATTATGCGGACGGACGGACATACGGACGGACAGACACGGAGCCAGATCATAAGGCTTCTTGCTATACTTTGTATAGAAGCCTAACAAGATAAAGTCATCATATTGGGTGACTTCAATGCAAGAGTGGGGAATGATGTGATACCAGGAGTTAAAAACAGATTTAACGAAGACACTGTCAACGAAAACGGAGAACAACTGATACAACTCTGCTCACAAGACGAACTGCGAATAAATAACACCTTCTACCCTCATAAGCCGCAGCACAGATACACTTTTGAAAACTCTAGAAAACAAAAATCGGTAATAGATTTTATATTAACTAACAGGGGATTCCATTTCTCCCAAATTTTGGACGTAAGAGTGCTGAGCTCGGCCAATGTAGGAACCGACCATAATCTTGTCCTTGGTAAATTCAGAACTATTATACATCTGTCAAAGAGACAAAAACCAGAATACATCGAGAAATTAAACATAGAATCCTTCTGCAACGATGCTACAAAATACCTCTACCAACAAAGAATAAAGATAAGAATTGACACTGACAAAATCGTCGAAAGTGACGGCATAGAGGAAGCCTGGATTAAGTTGAGCGCAAATATAATTGGAGCGGCCGAAGAGGCTCTCGGAAAAAGAAAAATAAATATTAATAATAAAAGAAAAATACAAAGCCTTGGTTCACCGAAGAGGTCAAAGAATGGGCAAAAGAGAAAATACAGGCATATACAAAATATAGAAACTGTTTAACATCGTACGAACAATATAAAACAACAAGTAATAGAGTAAATACATTGATGCAGGAACTGAAGAGAAAGTATTGAGAGAAATTTTCCACCGACATGGAGCGCGATCTATATGGTGGACAGAAAAAGATATGGAACATGCTAAGAAACAGAAAGAAACCGATCAACGAATACATACAGATATCATCAATACCTCCAGAAAAGTGGAAACTACACTTCGAAAATCTTTATAAAAACATGCCAACCAATACTCAAGACGGAACCAATGAGGAAGAGAGCAACACCCAGGAAACCTTCAGGATATCAACTGAAGATATAGAACGGGCAATAACAAAATTGAAAAACAGAAAATCCCCTGGAATTGACAACATCAGTAATGAGATGATAAAATATGGTGGAAGTACTCTAGCGAAGGAAATACATACCCTATTTGAAAAAATTATAGAAAGTGGGAAAATACCAAAACAATGGAAGGATAGCATAACCATTCCCATATCCAAAAAGGGGGAGAAGACAAACCCCGAAAATTACCGGGGAATATGCCTATTAAGTTCTATACAAAAACTACTCACAAAAATTATATCGGGCGAGATCGTTAAACACGGTATCAGTGAAGAGCAACAAGGATTTCTACAGAATCGGTCCACCATGGATGCAATATTCGTACTCAGGCAGATAACAGAGAAGGCTGTAGAATTTAACAAACCAGCTTTTATGTGCTTTATAGATCTCTCCCAGGCTTTTGACAGGGTAAAATTGTCAGATGTAGTCAAAATTCTAAAGCAGAAGGATGTAAACCCAAGAATTATAACCATTATCGAAGATTTGAATACGGGCATCAGCACCAAAATTAGAGTCAATAACAAAATGTCCGAAAACGCCCCGTGACAACAGGAATTAGACAAGGCGATAGCCTGAGCCCCATCCTCTTTAACCTAATAATGGATGAAATCATAAAGGAAGTGAAAACAGCCGGTAGTGGTTATAGAATGGGAACGGGTGAAATTAGAATGGTTTGCTATGCGGATGACGCGGTTATTGTGACGGAAGACGAAGACAACCTCCAAAGACTACTCTATAAATTCGAACGAACAGCAGAAGAATGTAATATGAAGATCTCCAACGAAAACACAAAATCGCTGACTATCGCTAGAGACCCTGTAAGATGCAAATTAATGGCGAATGATAAAATCATCGAACAAGTCATGCACTTTAACTACTTGGGTGCCAACATAACAGCTAATCGCAATCTATACAATGAGGTAAAATCTCAAACTCACAAAGCGTCAGCTATATCAGGATTCTTGAGAGCTATCATATGGCGGAACAAATACATGAGCAGGGGGAGCAAGGTCAGGATATACAAGACATGCGTAAGACCCATCATGACATACAGTGCGGAGACAATGGCGGAGACAACGAAGACGAAGCAACTTATGAGAACGGTGGAGATGAAAAGTCTACGCGCAATATAGCTGGCTATACATTATTCGATAGAAAGAGAAGCAAAGAAATAAGAGATGAATGTGAGATAGATGATATAGTGAGATGGACAAGGGGTAGAAGAAGACAATGGAGGGACCATGTGAGGAGAATGGCGGAAGACCGACTACCAAAAGTGGCTATGTTGGGAAAGCCAAATACCACGAGACCACCGGGACGACCGCCAAAGCGATGGCATGAAAGCTGGACATCGATATCCCAGGAACGACAGAACTAGGTACCATGTTGGGAAATACAGGACGTAGTCCTAAAATAAGAAGAAGAAGAAGAAGAGAACCCCCTAATTTAAATGGTTAGATGTCGATTTTTAAAAATCCCCAGGTGAGTAGAGAAAATATCTCAGAATCTCATACTTATTTTAAATCAGTCCGCCTCATGGATTCTGGGGGAGGCAAAAACTTGAAAGAAACCAAGAAAATGATCAACCACCGAGGTTTGATAAAGAACCGGAAAAATCTGAAACATAATACGCTGTACGTGGCAACGTTTAATGGAGGTCATTGGCAACGGAAGAAAGGCTAATGGAACTGGAACAGGAATTGGAAAAGATAAAGTGGACGATTGTAGGCCTGGCAGAAGTCAGAAGAAGAGGAGAAGGATGTATAACTTTGAAGAGTGGTCATTCCCTGTTCTACAAAGGATATGAAGACGAACGAATAGGAGGAGTGGCGTTTCTAGTAAACAAAAATATAGCGGCTAACAAAATGCAATTCAAAAGTATTTCGGAAAGAGTAATATTAACAGACATACGAATCAAGTCACGATGTCAATGCCGAATAATACAAGTATACGCTCCAACTTCAGACCATGAAATCGAAGAAGTAGAACAGTTTTACGAAAATATCAACACAGCGGTACAGAATAATCCAGCAAAGTACGTGCTTATAGTTGGTGACTTCAACGCCAAGATCAGACAAAGAATTGACGAAAATGAACCTGGAATTAGACCTTTTGGATCAGGAGTAAGAAACGAGAGAGGGGATATGTTGGTAAATTACGCAAATGAAAATGATTTTTATATAATGAACTCATATTTTACAAAACCTAAGGCAAGACGATGGACTTGGATGAGTCCTAATGGTATAACGAGAAATGAAATAGATTTCATACTGACAAATAGAAAAGATATTATCCTGGATACCGGCATATTGAACTCAGTAAACGTGGGAAGCGATCACCGCATGATAAGAGCTAAAGTTTATATCGATACAAAAATGGAAAGAAAGAAGTTCATTCAAGCGACGAGACGTGGAATAGACATAGAAAAGCTAAAATCAGTCCAATTTCAACACCAAAAATTAATACAACAGCATATTTACGCAACGAGCAATGCAAATTGCTAGGATCTGGATTCTTTGAATTCAAAAGTTACGAAATGTATATTGGAAACATCAGAAAAAACAGCAGGCTTGAAGGACGGAAAACGAAGACAGCGACTTAACCAAGACACAATTGATTTAATCATTAAAAGAAAACAAATGAAAAGAGATAAAAACATGAATATAATCGAAATGACAGAAATAAACAAAACAATAAAGAAGAAAATTCGATCTGATATCAGAAATTACAACAATCAGCAAATAAAGGAAGTACTGGAGGAAGGAAAAAGCATAAAAACTATAATGAAATCGATGGTACAGGGAAAATCTGTTATAAATAAGCTCATAGACGATAACAACATTACAATCACACAAAAAGAACAAATAATAGAGGTAACAGAAGAGTACTATAAAACGCTATATGATACAAAAATGGAACCTCCACCAGACAAAACGGAAGAAAATTGAAAAATAGTGAAAAATGTTGGATCTGAGGAAGTGGCAGACATAACAACAGAAGAAATTGCGGGTTCCCTCAAAAAACTGCGAAACGTTCGAACATCAGGAGAAGATAACATAGTGGCAGAAATGTTGAAATATGGTGGAGAACCAATACTAAAACTACTTGAAAAACTATATAACAGATGTTTAATGGAAAACAAAGTACCCAAAGAATGGAATAACGCTTTAATAATTTTATTATTCAAAAAAGGAAATAAATTTAAACTTAATAATTATAGACCTATAGTCTCCTGTCAGTACTCTATAAACTTTTCACAAAAATAATAACGGAAAGACTAACCATCAAATTAGATAGCTATCAGCCACGCGAGCAGGCTGGCTTTCAAAAGGGATTTGGAATATTAGACCACATACAAGTAGTAAGAACTCTAGTGGAGAAGGCAAATGAATATAACATCCCAATATGGATGGCCTTCGTAGATTATGAAAAAGCATTTGACTCAGTTAGTTGAAACCTGGGCGATTTTAAATGCATTAAGTAATAATCGAGTTGACCACAGGTATACAACACTAATACAGAACATCTATAAGAATGCAACATTTCAAATCCTATTACACGAGAAAACAAAAATGATTAATATCAAGAGAGGAGTAAGACTAGGAGATTCTATCTCACCCAAGTTATTCACACTAGCATTAGAAGATATGTTTAAGAATCTACAGTGGGACGAGAAAGGTGTAAATATAGATGAGGAAATGTTAAACTATTTACGCTTTGCTGATGATGTGATTCTGATAGCTAGCAAGAAGGAGGAACTGCAACAAATGCTAAGCGAGCTGAATGAACACTCAAGACAGATCGGCCTGCAGATGAATGCTTCCAAGACCGGATACATGACTAATGACCACGCAGAAAACGAGGAAGACGCGGCACAATTAAACGCCGGGGACCTAATCATTGAAAAAGTGAACTCCTACATATATCTTGGACAAAAAATCACCATCTCTAAAGAAAACCTAAAAGCCGACCTATGCAGAAGAATATCCCTAGCGTGGACAGCATTTGGGAAAATGGAAAAGGTCTTGAAATCTAACATACCAAATACCCTCAAAGCACGAACTTTCGATCAATACATACTGCCGGTACTAACTTATGGCACTGAAGCGTGGGCTCTAAATAACAGCATAATAAAATAACTACAAGTCGCATAAAGAGCAATGGAAAGACGTATGATTGGAGTCACGCTACGAGATCGAATACATAATACAGAAATTCGAGATAGATCCCGAGTAACCGATGTAATACGGAGTATGTGCAGTTTAAGGTGGAACTGGGCAGGTCACATTGCCAGAACAACAGATAACAGATGGACCCGGCGAATAATAGAATCTTGCAATATTTTTTTGCTGTGGTGGCACATGACCTATTTCAATGAGAGGGCTGTAGCACCAAGCCGTCGGTTCGTCTTGCTCTTCACTTGCCCAAATGCTTCCATGTTGTTGTGTAACTCCAGGTTGGCATTCGGGCCATGATTTGGGCAGATATTGTAGCTTATTTGATGATTCAGTTGGGAGGGTAAAGTTCTGTCGGTTTTTGCTTCCTGGAAAACAAAGACTACCAAGGAATGGGTAATCAATCCTCAAACGAATTATATAACAATCAATTACCCAACATGCCTGAAGACTCGTCGGGATGAGACTAAAAATTAGAAACAAGCCACTATCGATGCCGAAAATGGAGGCAAAGCATTTAATCAGCTTAAATAATATAATACGAGAAGAAATAAATAGGCAGAAGCGATCATGAAGAATAAAGAAAAATCAGAAATACTACCCCGAAAAACTTTGGAAACTTACGCGAATAGGCGGAAAAACAACCGTAGTAACCCTCTTAGAATGGAAACTTTAGAAAAAGGCCAGGAATTGGTCACGATTCACTCTTGAACATAGGCATCTCTTAATTCTTAACCACTTTCGACTTGCTACTTTCATGAAATCATCAAGCCATCTTTTAATGGTGTTTTCCTCTGCCGCTCTAAATCATTCTTGGCTTCTTCCAATTTATTATTCTTATCGTCCATTTGTTGCAGTCCTGCCTCAACACCTGGAATGTATGTGCCATACATTCCATATCATCCGTTACTCCGTTCTTCTTCTTATCTTGCAATTTTTTATTTTGCCTCGCAAACTTACTTTCAGCATCGACCTGTCCATCGCCCTTTGTACTTTTGTAAAAACAATAAAACAATTTCGTACTATGAAATTAGAATAAAATGATGAAAAACACCATCAAAGAAAAGGTGAAAAAATTAGGCAACCAATTTGTTGCAGTTGCAAATAACTGGTTTTTATTTTACTAAATAAACAAACTTCATTTGTAGGTTTTTACTACCAGCGCCACTTCCGTAAATGAAAATATTTGGACGGTTGTTAATACAAATAAAAATTCACTTAGTAAATAATATTTACAAAATAATTGTTTAAATCTTCTTCTTCTCTTTTTTTAGGATTATTTTCCTGTTTCTAACCAACATTTTATTATTTAATCATAAGCTATCTCGCCATCTTTTCCTGGGGCGTCCCACACTCCTTCTTTCTTTTGGACGGCTGTCTCTTGCTTTCTTTACTATCCTGGTTTCGTCCATCCTTGTTATGTGGTCGTTCCATAGCTTTCGCCGGTTTTCGCCTATCGGTTATCCAATTCGGGCGAGAGTTCCGTAACTCTGACTAGCTGAAAAAAATTTCTTCAGCTACACACTAAAGAACAGGCTTATATTTGTCAAATTAAAGGAAAAAAAGGGTGAATATGGTCAAAATAACGAAAATATCGACTTTTGAAAAGAAGGGAAAAGTAAATTCATGTAGCCGGTCGAACCCGGGGTCTGCACATATATCCGGTTACAGTCCCTTGAAATGGAGTGAAATTTTTTCGGTCCGATTTGAATTTTTCTTTGAAATTCGGATAGATGGGGGTGTGATTAGTAGATATTAGTAATAAATATAATCAAAAAAATGGAAAATAACTCGTGTATTGCCTAAAAAGTGAAAAAATTAAATTTTTTTTGCCTTCCAATTTTAGGGGTGTGCATTCGAAAAGGAGGATAATCCATCGTCAAATCCTACCCTTACGGGGCGCCGCTCCGCTCCGCTCCGCTCTGCACCCCTCCAGGGCGGATTTGACTCTGGTTACTAGGCTAAACATACGAGAAGCGCCACCGATCAAGAAAACCGGGATCTATGCAACCGGGATGTGAGAGACCCTCGAAATAGCATTAAAAAGTATAGTTGCGGTATGGGGCAGTATACTATTACGTTTCACCCCCAAAAATCGAGTAAAAACAAAAAATAAGCGATGTTACATGTAGGAGCGTCGAGCTGCATCTGCCGGTGCGAAATTTTCTAAGTGTAAGAGTATATCCCAGTGCACGTACCGTCAACAAAATGCGCCGGCCGGCCGATGAATGTGGCATCACCGGGGTCTACTGCATGATTTATGCTACTTTTCCGTACTTTTCAAATTCGATTATTTCAAAATTTTGATAATAAATTCACCCTTCATATTTTGAGAATTTGTTATATTAACTGTGTTCTTTAGTGTGTAGCAGAAGAAATTTTGTTTCGAGTAGTCAGAGTTAGGGTACTCTCACCCCAATTCGAGATGTTTGGGATGTTGCAGGTTTCCTGTATGTTTATGTTTGATATTCTGTCTCTTCTAGTTTTTCCGAGTATTCTTCTCAATGTTTTCATCTCTGCCACTTCAGTTTGTCTTTTCGTTGATGCTGATACATATTGTTTAAATAAAATCGAAAATTTATTCAGCGGTATAAAAAATAAAATAACACAAAATTCATTCAGTCTTGAATCCAGTTCTTTACAAGGGTTACACAGATGTGGTTTTTGTTACTACAAGTGAAGGTTTTTCGAGAACAAATTTTTGTTTTCAAATTCATTTGTAGGTATCTTGAGTTCTTGTACTTCAAATATTTCGGTATCACTTTCGTTGTCACTGGTAAAATCACCAATATCAGATACATTTCCATCGCCAAATAAGGCTAAAATGTCATCTTCGCCGAGCATATTAATATTTATAAATAATATTACATAATTATGATGATTTGTGATTAACGCGGCACGACAAACGATAAAAATGCAATATAAATTTGTTTCCACGAAGTCCTGATGCACACTATATGATAAAACGCGTGATAACAGATTTAAACAGCTGACGAATGTTTATACACCAAGGTCAATATGATAACTACCAGAGAGAGAAAAATTAGGCGTTTATAAGGCTATTTGGGTGAATTATTCTCAACCAAAGTTGTTATTTAAAAAAAAAATTTGATTACAATTTTTATCATAATTATATTAATATGACGGTTTGTGTAGCTAATGGAATTTTTTTAATATTTTTATTGGATATCTCGTGAGTTGTTCATTTAAAAATCACTTCTATCTAGTTTGTAATTTTATCAATAACCATAGAAAAAAATAATAAAACCTATGCACACTATAGTGTGCCGTGGGTCTGAAAGGGTTAATTACGATTGCTTTTAGAAGCCAATATTCGAAAATTTACTACGGCTTTGTCGGTTAATTAAAAAAAAAAAAAATGAAAAAAAAGGGAATGTTGATCGAAGAGCAGGAAGCTAAAGTGGTAACGAGCCATCCTACGCAAACTTACGCCGCCGTAGGAATCAAACAAACCCCCTTTTGGATACGACAACCAGATGTGGTTTTGCAGCTTGAAGCCTAGTTCGCTTTAGCAGGAATTACACAAGACACGACTAAATTCTACCATGTTTTATTCAGCATAAATGAAAGCATAATGGAAGACTTAGAAGACGTACTTTCGAAACCTCCAAAAACTGGCAAGTAAGAACACCTAAAAAAGAAATGACGAATATATTTTCCATTTCTCCAGAGAAGAAAAACACCTACGAAGTTTCGGGGAGGGGGCAGTAACCGAAGAATTGATTAGGACAATATGGACAAGACGATTACCTGTAAACCTTCAAAGCATAGTAGTGGGCCAAACCGATTTAGCACTGGAAAAGCTAACCGAAATTCAGCTTTCAACCGAAGCAAATTCATCCTAAATTCAACCGAAGAAAGTCAGCTATGACCAACAATCAAAAAATCGAATCACAAATAGCGTCATTAATGGAGTCAATGGGCGATATGAAAATGGATGTAGCGGAGTTAAGGCAAGATCGATCCAGAGCAAGTAGGAGAAACGAAGAGGAACAGCCGCGGTTCCAGGAACAGAAACCCGATATGTTGGTACCACAGAAGATGCCAGATACCACGGAACCCCTTGCGAATGTAATTCAAAAAACGAACTGTGCGGCCAGTAGAAGAAACGCCCGGCCAAAATATCAAATCAAGTCGTTTCTATGTTCGTGATTATACAAGTAAAGTAGAATTTCTAATCGACACCGGTGCGGATTTATGCGTGTACCCGAGAAGTTTAACCCGATACGTAGTGATTTTAAACTGTATGCCGCAAACGACTCGGAGATAAACACGTATGGATTTGTAGTAAACGCGAATTCAAATGGCATTTTCTAATCGCCGATGTAAATAAACCAATTATTGGCGACGATTTCCTAAAACATTTCGAATTATTGGTGGACGTAAAAAACAGAAAACTGATAGATACGGTGATGATGATTAAAACAACAGGAAGTGTGATCAAGGATGAGGGTATAACCGTAAGAACAACATCGAGTAATAACGAATTCCACACATCGAAGATTTTTCGCATATCAAATATTTTCGAAAACGGATCTCATCAAGGCGTTCCATTAAATCTCTGCGAATCCCAACGATATACCAAAAACCGGGCAAAATGCCAATTTGGTGAATCTGAAATTATGCTTCGTAAATTCACTAAGAAGCAAATCTCCCAATGAAAGGATTGAAGTAATTAAGAACTCCAAACTTCCGAATACGGTTAAACAGCCAAGCAGATATTTGGGAATGATCAATTTTTACAGAAGATTCATACCGAACGCAGCCGAAGTGCAAGCCCCACTAAACAAATTTATAACCGGGGGTAAGAAAGAGAATGAAAAAATCGAATGGAACCAGGAAACGAAAGAAGCTTTCACAAAATCAAAGGAAGCATTAGCAAAGGCCACGTTATTATTCCACCCCGCACCGAATGTACTTTTGTCAATAATGGTGGAAGGCTCGAATGCGGCAATCGGCGCACTGTTACAACAAGAAATCGAGGGAAATTGGCAACCATTAGCTTTTTTCGCAAAATCACTCAACCTAGCTCAGCAAAAATATAACGCGTATGACCGAGAGATGTTAGCAGTGTATAAAGGAATTAGGAAATTTAGACATTCATTAGAAGGACAAAAATTTACAATCTACACAGACCAGAAGCCGTTAACATTCGCGTTTAAACAGAAAAGTGATCGATCCGCTCCAAGCCAATTTAGATATCTCGATTTTATTGGTCAATTCTCGACAGACATCCGACACGTAAGTGGCATCAATAATATACCCACAAATACGTTGCCCAGACTCCACATGGAAGAACTGACATCGGATCAAAATATGGAAAATTGGAAGATGATAGGAAATAATCAAGAGTCAGATTAGGAATTGGAAATGTATAGACGACTTTCCCTTCAAATATCAACTTTTCTTTAACCATTTTGCAGGAAGAATCATTTTTGGGTTTCGATTGAGACAATATTCTCAACGTTTTTTGGGTAACAGAGGACACTTCTAATTTATGGACTTTTAGAATTTCATCGGTGCCGTTATTGACACTTGCGATTTTGAAACAGGAGTTCACGAAATTTTCAGTTTACCAACTTCTACATTACCTGCAGCTTTTCCCCATCTATTTGCGATATATTTCGGCACTTTTACTAACAAAACACCACGCTCTTTGTGGGATAAATCTAAACTTTTGGAATTGTGACCGTCTGCCATTTTATTACAATATTTTCATTTGAGTACTTTAATTGCTGTGATGTAAATGCTTACTCTTCTTTCTAACTTATATAAACTTTCAACACATTTTTAAGTTAGTAAGACTAATAAAGAAGAAACGGAAGAGATAGTTTCAAAGTTCAAGAATACTAAAAATCGACGCAGAAGGCTGAATTTCGCCCTCTTGGCTCCTCCTCGCGCAGTTAGGGTTCTTGAGCTTTGAAACTATCTCTACCTACAGAAAGAAATGTCAGTTCTAAGTCTATAAATTCTCCTTTTTCAAGAAAAAGAGTTTGTCTTACTGATTACTATATACAAATTTACAGGTAATACCTAACGGATTATAACGAGGTAATACCTAACCTCGGCCACGCCCACCATAAATTTGGTGTAATTTTCGATTTTTTAGGTGTGCATTCGATTTGAAGGTTGTTCCATTGTCAAAACCTAACGGGCCTTCCGCTCCGCTCCCGGACACCTCCGGGAGGTTTTGACAATGATGACTTGGCTAAACTTACTAGAGGAATATTAATTCACCCCAACCGAGATTTTAGAAAAGCGGGATCCTAGAAATAATTAACGGTGTTGCCATTTCAATATCGTACTATACGGCGTTAATTCTTCACAAAGCAAGAAAACCAATTTATTATTATACTATTTTTCTATATTATATTTCTTTATTATATACTATCTATTGAACAAGATGTAGTACCAATGTGCAAGCATTGAAATTCAAAAATATTGTTATTTAAATGGTAGCACACCAAGCAAATATAGGAGAACCATCGTGAGGGTTAATTTCACCCCCCCCCCCAGCAATCCGCCTCTGTCTAAAACTTACGAAGGCATATCAATACAGCAAGAAATTCTACTTTGTAAACTAAACTTTTTGGTAAAAAAAATCCCCATTTTCACTTTTAGGTGATTGGTATTGTAATTTTATAAAGCTAATATGTAAATTTTTCAACAATACAATAATTTTAAAAAATAAATAAACAAATATATTTATAGAAAAATTTTTTTGTAATAATAGTTGTAGTACCCTGTATTGTAATATGACCAAAATATTTTAAACTTTCATACAGCTTAAAGAATAAGGGGATTACAATGCAGCTTAAAGAATAAGGATATTACAATTAACCGTTCTGACCATATTGCCGATGGGACGGAATTTACCCGTACCCTAGACCCTGGGACGCAATTTGCCGCCACAGGAGGCAGCAGAAACAAAAGCATGAAAAGTCAATTTAAAAATTTAATTTCTGTAACTACACCTTTTCCAGTAGTAATTCAGAAAACCTCACCTGCTGTTCAGAAATCGTGAATTGTAATTCAGATTTGTCAACTGATATTCAGAAATCGTGAATTGTAATTCAGATTTGTCAACTGATATTCAGAAATTGTGAATTGTAATTCAGATTTGTCAACTGATATTCACAAATCATGAATTGCAATTCAGATTTGTGAACTGATATTCAGAAATTGTGAATTGTAATATCAATTGACAAATCTGAATAACCGTTGACGATTTCTGAATAATATTAATTGTCAATCTGAATAACGGTTGACGATTTATGAATATCAATTGACAAATCTGAATAAAGGTTGACGATTTCTGAATTCTGGTGGAAAAGGTGTATACTTTGTATATTCTGTTTAGTGATTTTTCGATGTGCCTTTGTTCGGAAATTCCAGGGAAAGCCGCCCCTGCTCTAGTCTGTGTATATTCACTTTACACTAATAACTTCGAAGTACATACCAACCGAGAACAAGGGGTAGTTTTATGGCATCGCAAACTGCTCAATATCAAGAAGTTTAATGGCAAGTTGAAGGTGATCGCAGATGCATTACAAGTAACAGCAAGGATTTGGACAATTTGATCGTTTACTTATTCGTTGTTTTAGTGTTGTGTTTTTGCAAATAAAATAGTTAGAGCGATCCAAAAATACGTTTATTTATTATTTGCTCGAATTAGACATTTTAAATCTAAAGCAATTTTATTTTATACAGTTGGTATATTCATATCAAAATTTATATACTATATATTTATGGTACAACATAATATATAATATAAATTTTAATTTCCGTTAATTGCAATAACTTAATGAGATAACCAAATAATGACTTCATTTGACTTTTTCGACTATTCCGGCGACAGTTTGGATTATGAGTCAGATTTCGAAATGCCAACGCACGGAAAGGTTAATTTTCACTCCAAAGTTTTAACATCGAAGGAGGTCATCAATGATATGGATAAGTTGATCAAAGACGTGAGTGAAATATTAGATATGCCAGAAACAACCACTCGCACCCTCCTTATTCGCTTTAAATGGGATAAACAGATTTTGCTGGAGCGTTATTTTGGCGAAGAGAAACAAGGAAAGTCGTGTAAAGAAGCTATGGTGGTCAATCCTATATTACCGAATCAAGAACTGCCAGGGAGTGACATTTCAGGTGAACAAGACTGCGAAATTTGTTACTTGGAAGTTCCACCGACTGGATTGTATGGTCTTCAATGCGGTCACAAATTTTGTTCGAAGTGTTGGAATAGTTACTTGGTTACCAAAATTTTGGATGATGGTGTGGCTGAAAGTATTTCTTGTCCTGCTCAAAACTGTCCAATTATAATAGATCGCATAACATGCTTGAACCTATTGCAGGATTTGAAACCGAAGATGATTTATGAGCATTTGTTTATAACCGGTTTTGTGAAAGCTAATCCTTCATTAGCTTGGTGCCCTAACTTTAACTGCGATAAAGTGATAAAATTAGACTATCCAGGTATGAAAGCGGTAACTTGTAGTTGTGGAAAAACGTTTTGCCATTCTTGTAGTGAAGAACCGCACAGTCCTCTAAAGTGTGATTTGAACACTAAATGGAAATCTAAATGTGCATCTGATGCCGAAACTGAATTCTGGATATTTAAAAACACTAAACAGTGTCCTCAATGTAGCTCAACGATTGAAAAAATAATTGGATGTAATTACGTCGTTTGCGGACAATGCACCCACCGATTTTGTTGGATATGTTTGACCGGTTGGTCGAATAACAATTCGACGGCATTTTTGCACATTGCACAGGCAACTTGCACAGGCATTGCAGAGGCAAACAGGCATTTAATGTGCGAAAATAAAAGAAATGATAAAAAATTAAATGAGACGAACACTGCGAAACTGCGTTACATATACTACCATAAAAGGTATTGGAACCAACTCGAAGGGTATTGTTATGCAGAAAATTTTTTGCACAGCAAGAAAGACGTAGTACAACTGTTGGAAAGGAGTGGTATTGAAATGGGATTTCTGAAAAAAGCAATTAAAATTTTAATGGACGCTCGTAGATGCTTAATGTATTCTTACGCTTTTGCTTACTTTATCGAAAATAATTATATATGGTATCAAGTTTTTATTGAAAATCAAAAGTCACTGTTACAGGCAACCGAAGAATTAAGCCAAAGTTTAGAGAAGCACATAAATAACAAAAGGCAATTACTTCAAAACTACCTACAGTTTTGCGATTCTCGATGTAGGGCTCTAGAATTGCACATTTTAGAGGGCCACGATAGGCATTGGTGGAAATATATCCAAAAAACGTCGTACCGCAGTAACTCATCTGTATTGCAAAAGAAGGACGAAATAGAACCCATAGAAGAAAGCATAGTAAATGATACAGCAAGTCTAGAACTAAAGAAGAGAGAAAAAATAGGCGTAAATAATTTTATTATCCATAGTTTGAAACAAAAGGGCCACTTATATAAATAAAACATTTTTAACCTAAATACAGGTTTTTTAATTGTTCCCGACAGACGCAAACTTTTTACGCACTTTCCATACAAAACCCGTTTAATTAAGTTTTAGGTATATAAGAAATAAAAATATTATTAACTTAAATTCAAGTTTTTTAATCTTACCTGAAATAAACCAACTTTTCACGCAATTTTCAAGCCTAACGAACTTACGAGGATCGTTCAATAAGTCACTGACCACAACTCATTTTATTTTTCCACTTAACTAATGTAATTTCTGGGGCGCATGTAAATTGCGTCCCGCGGTCACTATTTTCGAAGATTTTTGAAGTGGTCAGAAAAAGGTACGAGTAAATGGGAGGTTGTAGACTGCACCCGATGGTTGAAGGGTCTCATAATCTAGCATGCAGATTGCGCCGGGTTCGGTTAGGGTTAGTATGTAGATTGCGCCGATGGTCAATTAATAGGTAATCTTTTTGGGTAACGGCGGAGTGAAAATCCCATTAGAGGATTAAGGTACTTAATTTATTACAGGAGTACTATACATTATGTGCGATTTTTAATTAGGTTAGTAATTTGACGAGGTTATTTTTAAATAACTGCATTATTTTGATTCTTTCATTATTAAAAACTTTTATAACACAAATTTATAACTACGAGAAATTTGCAATTTCGAGACAATTTGTGCACGATTCTGTTGGTCTATAATTTTGGGGGTGAAACGTTATAGTTTACTGCTCCATACCGCAACTATACTTTTTAATGCTATTTCGAGGTTCTCTCACATCCCGGTTTCATTTATCCCGGTTTTCTTGATGGGTGGCGCCTTCTCGTATGTTTAGCATAGTAACCAGAGTCAAAACCGCCCTGCAGGGGTGCACACCGGAGCGGAGCGAAACGGTGCCCCGGAAGGGTAGGTTTTGACGATGGATAACTCTCCTTATCGAATGCACACCTCCAAAAACGAAGAAAATTTATTTTAATTTTTTCACTTTTTCAGCAATACACCGGTTATTTTCCATTTTTTTGATAATATTTATTATTAATATCTACTAATCACACCCCCACCTATCCGAATTTCAAAGAAAAATTCAAATCGGAGCGAAAAAATTTCACTCGATTCGAAGGGAACGTGATGCATTTCATCGCGTCTACCTGGGGGGCGCGGCCTATTCGATGCTCATTTTCCCTACTTTTAAAAAGTCGATTTTGGGGTTGTTTTTCAAGGGTTCACGTAAATTATTATTTCGATAGACTAAAATAAGCCTGTTCTTTAATGTGTAGCTGAAGAAATTTTTCTTCAGCCAGCCAGGGTTACATAACTCGACCCCGAGTATGTGCCGGACAACAAATGCGTGCGAGTAGTTTCATAACGTATTTAGTTCACATTTTTATAGCCCCCACACAGCGATTTACACCTTTTTGGAGAAATTGAAAATGATGCAAATTAAGACATATATCACCATAAACAGTATAGGTACGGCTAAGATGCAAAAAACCGATGCAATTAGTAGAAAAGCTAAACTACAGCATTTGATCGACTTGTATGCTAGCAAAACAATGTCAAGGTTGGAATTTATAAAAAGTATCTGCAATAAGTATTGTCATATTAATGATAATTAGGTACCGCAATTTAATTTTTTATTAATATTTAATAAACTGATTTACAATAATAACCCCATTATGCCTTAGTAATACTTTTTAATCCCTCAGGTACACCATCGGCGCAATCTGTATGTTACCCTCCTTAATGACCATAGGCGCAATCTACAGGTTGCCCATGGTCATTTACCCAAAAAAAAGGATTAATTTCTGACCATCGGCGCAGTCTACATATGGGGTGCTCAGAATAGAAATGAATCAAGTCCATAAATGCTGTTAATGAATTATCGCAACTTAAAGTATTTTGATCTTTATTAAATTTAAAGCAATCAATTCTATTAAATAATTGCACCCAGTGGTTCTTAATGCCCGTACTAATGGTCGAGAATTGATTTCGATTCCGGAATTAATTCTGCCGTTGCTATGATACGGCATAAATTTCAGTGATCTGATTGGTAGAAACTAGAATTAATTCCGGAATCGAAATCAATTCTCGACTATTAGTACGGGCATTAAACTCTATATTTTATAATAGAAAACATAAAAATTATAATATATTACTATAATAAAAAATTTTACACAGAACTTAATTTAATTGTTTGGACTGAACCATTATTACACTGAAAATATCGTTAATTTTACGCAAAAATAATTTCATCTGTAATTTCTTCATCATCAGAGGAGTCTTGATTTTTATTTTGTCTTGTTCTGCTTTCTGTAGGTAGATTCTTATAAAATAAATGGTATATTGGCGGAATGTAATGAAGTATATCGTTCATATTATGCTGGTTTTTAGAGTCTGTTATGATACGTCTGTTTAGATATAAATTTTCTTGTTGAATGACGAGGGATTGTATACGTCTACCACGAACACCTTTATTTAAATTTACTTCATTAAAGTCGATGTCTTCATTAAGAATTTCTTTATAAATTTATAAGATAGTGGAGACGATCTTTCAAAACGAAGCCATCTAATTTTTAACCAAGAAAAACTTTCACCTTGTGCAGTTTTCTTCCTGATTTGTATGGCTGATTCTAATTTTTTAGTGGACAGGAATTCGTTTCTTTGCATTTAGTAGACTTTAAATTGCGGTTCCTTTTTCTTTGCTTCCCGAGCAATTCTCATCCAATCCTCAGCAGAATAAATTAGTGAAGTCTTACGACTTAATTTTTCGATTAATTGATTAATTTATTACTATTCCACCAAAATTAGAAAAATTAACTAATACAAGACTATAAATTCATAGAATCCAATGACAAAATACACCTAAATCAAATTTTAAAAAGATAAAAAAGAATAAAGCGTCAAAAATGCGTGAGAACAAGATGATAGGTAATATAATATCGGACTTGATTCAGTACAACACGGAAACATGTAATATTATTGTCAGTAAAGAAAGTAAACAAGTTACATAGGATAACAAAACGAACAAAGTGTGACTTTATCTACTTTTGCACTGAAGTAAGTTACGAACTAGAACGCATAGGAACCATAACTCCAAAAATCACAAAAATGGACTTGATTCACTCCTGTTCTGACCACCCCAAATGTCTAATAACTGTGTAACTTTACTCTCAATTTTATTCAATAAATAACAATTTCTTTTGGAAAAGAGAAACGGTACCGCCCTATAATGAACTTTTCTGTATTAAAATTCGTCTTGCTGGAAAGAATGGGACGCACTTTGTGGTGTAAAAGTAATGAAATACTACTTATAAAACGCTGCCATTAAAATAATGAATAGTGAAGAATACTCGGCATGAAACAAATTGCCATACTGCAATTTGTAGAACAAATACAGTATATTACGTTGACAAAGTTAAACAAATTATCTCTTGCAATGCAAGGTGGACAAATACGATGTGTTTAATTACTTCACGATAAACAATGACATTGCAAGCTGTATTTCATCATCTGGTAACTAAATGTAATAAATAAGGGTTAAAAACAAACAATTGACAGCATAGGGGGGGGGGGGAACTCTGTTTGAGTGTAAAATAATTTGTGGATAGAATCAATTATTTTACCATGCTGTGGTTACCGTACCATGATTAGGTCTCTGCCAGGCTCTTGACCAACATGACTGTAATTGTTTGTGTAATGAAGAAAAAACTTCTACTCAGAGAGATTAGGGAAAGTGCAAGTACGCCCCCTATTAATTTTTACTGCAGCCATATTCCCAAACAGAGATGGCGGCTGGTACGACGGGGCGCCGCTTTCCCAAGTCAGAATACAAAATAATTATAAAATACATATCATTATGTATACATGATACATCTCACTGGAGCTGAGATATAACCAATTTTAGGACACCAATGGCGACCATTTTAAAAATAAAAGGTTAATTTTACTATTTACAACAAGAAGTTGTTTTACTGTTCTACACACTGCAAAAAAAAATTGTGTAACATTACACTGAAAATAATAGGTAACCAGTAACCAATGATTATCAGTGTAAAATTAATTTTTAAATGTACTTATACCGTCAAATTATGTGAAGTTAATTATGCTTTGTGTAAAAATTATGGTAAAAAAATTATTCTGTAAAATTACATAGGAAATTGATTTGCAAATTTACTTATATTTTGTGTAAAGTGACCGTACATGTCAGTAACATTCCATGTATGTTGTGTATTTTTACTATTTTTAAATTTGTCATATGTAATATTACTAGTAAAATGAAAACTTTTGCACACCTCATGTGTAATATTACTAATCAAAAACAAGTAATGTTACAAATTAAAACAGGAGCTTTACATGAGTGTATTGTAATTTGTGAAAAGAAGGTTAACATTAAATGAATTATTTATAACATAATACAATAAATAGAAGTTATTTTTGCTGATTTGATATTTAATATATAGGATTAATCGGAAAATACTGTTTTAACTAAATTTTTTTATTCATGCATGTTCCCTATTCGCCGATTGATTTCATTCCAATGTTCTCTTGAATTCTGGCGTTTGCGACGATTTTTGGGGCATTCAAGATTCGTTTTAAAGCGATGCTTTGCGCTTTTTATTGTTTCCCTTTATGTTTTTAATAAATTTCCAGGCTGAAGAGTTCTGCAACTAATAGAGTTCCTCCAGCTTGTTTTCACTGTTAAAAAATTTTGTGTAAAATTACATAGATAATCATTGGCAACTTTGTGACCTATGATAATCTATGTAATTATACATACATGATAATCTATTTTTACAAGAAATGTAAAATTGACGTATGTAATTTCCACCGATGGTTCATCGAAAATCCTCTCTGCCGGAGTGGTTACCAAGGGGCACCCGTAAATTCCACTGTTTTGCAATCAACACAGAATCATTACATTCAAATTTTTAGAAAAAATAACAACTGAAACTTTCATTGAGCTGAACATTTGTCGGTTTCTAAATAGAAATTGACGGCTTATGAATATCAATTGACAAATCTGAATTACGATTGACGACTTCAGAATATCAATTGACAAATCTGAATTACAATTCACGATTTCTGAACACCAGTGGAGGTTTTCTAAATTACTTCTGGAAAAGGTGTAGAAATTTGCACAACAGAAATTAATTTTACATTCTCTAAGGTGGTTATTCTGTAATTCGTTCTTCATTAAAGGGTCCTTTAAAAATAGGTAAAGTACGGTTTACGATGTAAAAAATTGAATTACAAATTATATTTTAAGTGGAACTGAACTTTACCTAATTTTAAAGGATCCTTTAATAATGGACGAGTTACAGAATAACCGCCTAAAGCTCTAAACAAGTAAATTTACATTGTGCTATTAAAATTACAAAAATATTTTAATTTAAACGAACGGTAGGTACTACAATTATTTATTTACAGATACTTTCAATATAAAAATTACACTAGAAATCATTGTCATTTTCGGTAAAATTTAACAGTTTTAACAGTTCCTGAGTTAATTGCCGAAATTCTTTTATTTCCCGTCTAACGTCGGCAGCAAGGGCATTATAGCGTTTCTTGTCATCCGGATTGCAGGAGCGTTGCGCGCGTCGTCTTGCTCTATTCTTCTCTCGAATACGCTCCAGGAGTTCTTCTGGCAGGGCGACGCGCGGAATGCAAATTGGGACGAAATTGGTTGCTTCGGTCACCGTATTGCCATCCATTTCTTAAAATTCTAGGTCTTTGGTGGTTTGAAGGGTGGGTATGGGACCCAGGTGTTTGGCAAGATGGGTTTTTGGTTTTTTAATTTGTGTTGTCAAAATATAACGTCGGCGTCGGGGGCAGAAATATTTTTTTTGAACTCCTTTAATACAACCTTCCAAAATAAAATCGGTTACGGCAATGTCGCGGCAATGCTAATAGTACTTCTAATAATTCTATAAATAATTGCAAAAATAAGATAAACAATTAACATAACAAATAATAATAAAAGTGTGATAAAAGTATACTTACCACTTCTTTCTTTACCCGCTTTCACTTTCAGACTATTTTTCAGTTGTCAAACGGTCGTATTTTCATGATGTTTTTAACCTCTTTCCGTTGGCGCCACCGGTGAAGGCCGAGTTGTAAGTATTACAACGGTATTACCACAGGTATTACATTCAAACATAGTTCAGGGGCGTAGCAGGCGGTGTGAAAGTTTCTGTAACAATTGGGATTTATTACTTTGTCTTCATCTAATTGTAGGAGGGCGGGGTTGTGATCTGAGTCCAACTTACAGATGATAGTTGTGAGTCGGCGTAAGAATTTTAAATTCCGAATGACAGCCACGTCTGGATTTTGAGACGATAGTTTATTCTCATTGGTAGATTTAAAAAGAAGGAAACTAAGGGCAACTTAAAACGTGCCAGCAAATGGTGAAAAATGGGAGTCCTTTGAAATTCCTTACAAATATTTGGATTTCCTTGGAAATATTTGGAATTCTAAATTCGGTGTACCAATTTATTTTTAATTCATTTAAAATCGTGCGTAATTCTTGGAAGGCGTTAAAATTTGCTAGAACATTTTTTGAAATTCCGAATTCTGTGTATTTATTGATTTATTTTTAATTAATTTTAAATTATTGGGAATTCCTAGGAAATCAATTGAATTGTTTTGAAATTCTCGGGATTCATTGAAATTCCGAGTCCTCTATTCGCAAATTTTTAGGGATATTTGACCTACGGTTTCACTTTCGGCCAAGTGTACTTTTGGACTAGCAAGTAATTTTGGATTTGCATTTTTCTGTTCATTTCTTTGTAATGTTATTAATGTATTCTTTATTTTAATTTTCTTTCCATTTTAATGAACTGTACTTATAGATTAAGGAAGAGCATAGAGCACGTATTTAATCACCGCGATTTTAAAAATTATCTATACATATTTACATATTTACTTTGGGGGTCACGAGAAGTTATCTAAGTATCTATACATATTTGGAAAGCTGACAGTTTATATACTAGAAACAGTGGCGTAGCTAGGGGGGGCGGTGGGGAGGACCGCCCCGGCTGTCACCCGTCTGGGGGTGACACCCGACCCCAAATTATTTAAATTGCCTGAGTAAAATTGCATAGTTTCTTGGTTTTTTAGGTTCCTAGGGGTGACACCTCAAAAAAACGTCATCGCCCTAGGTGGGAGTGACACCCGACCCCAAATTATTGACTAAAATTACCTCGTTTCTTGGTTTTTTAGGTTCCTAGGGGTGACAACTCAAAAAAATGGTCATCAGCCTGGTTGGTGGTTGCACCCGACTCCAAATTATTTAAATTTCCTGACTAAAATTACATCGTTTTTTGGTTTTTGGGGTGACACATCAAAAAAAAAAGTTCATCAGCCTAGGTGGGGGTGACACCCATTAAATCCGCCCCGGGTGTCACCAATGCTAGCTACGCCACTGCTAGAAATAAACAAAAAAAATTGCGCAAGATTCATGTTTACACCTCAAAATCAACCGTTGAAGTTGATTGAAAATTTTTAATTTTAAAGAGCTCAACCAATTAGAAGCTTGCAGTTGATTTTCAGCGGATTACGTCTCGCATTCTGTTGACAGTGCGTGTGCTTTCTTATAATCCAACACTTAGAAAAATTTCACATCAGAAGTTCATCGTTCACTTTACGTGGGATACATTGTAATTTAAATTAAACTACCTGCTGCACGAAAAGGTACATCGCCCGAGCAAAGGTTAATCGGCCACATCGAGCTTAGGTTAATCTTAGGGAACGATTTTTTCCCCATTAAATCTAAATCCCGTTTTTTAAAATCTGTCCGATTTCGGATCTGTCGCGCCCTAGGATATTTTTCCCAAGTTGAAAGTTAAAATGAATGCAAAAATAAACAGAAACTCTCATCGGGAATAATTTTGATTTCAAAAAGAACCGATTTTTTATCATCCTGACATGCGAAACAATTATACCAGATATCGCTCGGTAATATGTAACAAGCATACCGTAGAAGCGCTCTTCATGTGTACTGACAAACAAGGACGTCCACATGAATTGATCCAGATGACCAGAAAGTCGGCCGGAATGTAACACACCCAGCCGACGACAATACTGCTTCAATTTGGCCCAATAGCCCTCGACAGAATTTGTGAGCACCCCCGAATGGAGATCCACAGAATTTGACTGTGGTTTACGGTTTTGTGGATGTAGGGCGAGATTCTATCCAGGGTATTCAACCCAATCCCGCAATCGGACCAAATCTCAGTAGGAGGTAACACGACGTACTAGAGAATGAGGTTCCGCAACGTGGTGGAATCTTTTTTCTTTGCGTACTTGATGACGTTACGCTTCTCCATGGTGCTATACAGCCCCATCACCCATTGCTGCTGGTGGATGGGAATCTTACCAACAGCATATTTAGGTTGCATGATGACGCTCTCATCAATCTACATCACCTGGCTTCGACTGCCGATTGCTAGAAAATCAGGGTTATTCATGAGAAACCATGTGAAAATTGCTCGAAATTCCAGATGCAACCGGTACGCGGTGTTCCTGGGTATGCAAGCAAATTTACTGGCCATCCCTGAACCAGTTTCGCATGCCCACATTCACAAAATCTGAAACACAGTCTTCGGCGACAGTCTATTCCTCCCAAAAAAGGTATTCTCGTCGAGTGCGTCCTGCATTTTGAGCATCTGTAGAGTGACCAGTACGTCTTCCTTCTAATAAGGGAACAGTAGCGCCTGCAATTTCGATTGTGACATCTCCTGTTCGCCTTTATTAGTTTCAACCGCCGTGCCGTAGAATATTGCTCTAAGTGCTGTATTTATATCAAAGTAGGAGTGGGCGTGGCCTATTAGTACAGACAGCCAACGGGAGCCCCTGTAACATAACCCCATTTAAATTGCTCTTTTTAGGGGATAAATATGAATAATCCGCCAAATTTATTTTTCATATCTACTATATAAACCATCACCTTTCCGAATATCTATAGGGAATTTTTAAAATCAAAGTGACTAAATTCGGGCTACTTCCTCTTTGTTCATTATATTTATGCACACGTTCAACATAACCATGAATGCAACCATCAATAGGAAGAACGAGTACGTCCTATGGTTGGGACGGGTCGCACGTTCCAATCTGGTCAGACCGACAAGCTGTACTGCACATGAGTTGAATAAGGATGCGGCTATTGTGTCCTTGTTCAACTTATGTGTAGGACAGCATGTCGGTCCGACCAGATTGGAACGTGAGTGGCTACCTTTATCATTAAAATTTTTATCTTTAATATTATATAACTAGAAGGACGGGCAGCTACCCAAGGTCATATGGCTTTTGGATTGCACTGAGAGCTTTACTTAATCTTCATTCAACTTAAGTTACCTTGGGTAGCTGCCCGTCCTTCTAGCTGCCCGTCCTCGGACGGGGTATCATCTAGTTTAAAATAAGTAAAAAAATTTTAAATGTTGATTAAGTTTAATTTAATTTAAAAAAATATATGTAAGTTTTTTGTTTATTTATTTAATGTTGTTCTCATTTCTTATTATAAAAGGCCAAGTCCTTCCTTCCTTCTGTCTGTCGCACGGAAATACCCGAAGCAAACCGAACCGAACGCATAACGGATAATTTCATAACCAATCGGATGAACGTATCATCGTATCAACGTATCAACATATTTAAATTTCCTATATAGGTGAAAAATCTCTTATTATAAAAGGCCAAGTCCTTCCTTCCTTCCTTCCTTCGGTCTGTCCCACGGAAATACCCGAAGCAAACCGAACCGAACGCATAACGGATAATTTCATAACCAATCGGATGAACGTATCATCGTATCATCGGATCAACGTATCATCGGATCAACGTATCGCATGGGACCGAGCGTCAGCAGCTTGCCGCGCTTGAGTTTCTTCTAAAGTTTCACGTTGTTGACGTATCGCATGGGACCGAGCGTCAGCAGCTTGCCGCGCTTGAGTTTGTTCCAAAGTTTCACGTTGTCGACGTATCGCATGAGACCGAGCGTCAGCTTGTCGCTGTGATCGAAGCTGTTTTTCTGTGTTATTAGCTCTTGTACGTGCTTTTCTCTCACGATTCAATCGCCGTCGCTTTGCAGCAGGATTTTCAAAATTTTCATTATCCTTTATGGAAGTTCACATAATGCTTTTTTGGAAATAGCTGACCTATATAGACAAAATGATACGATGATACGTTGATACGATGATACGTTGATACGATGATCCGATGATACGTTGATCCGATGATACGTTGTGCGTTCGGTTCGGTTCGGTTTGCTTCGGGTATTTCCGTGGGACGGACAGAAAGAAAGAAAGACTTGGCCTTTTATAATAAGAGATATCGTAATTACAATATAAATAGTGTGAAATGAACAGATTGAGTCTGTAATTTCTTGCCTGCAACTATTTGAGCGTAATATCTGGTCAACCACCGGTCTTCGTCCCCTAAAACTACTCTGGTACTCCCCTAATAATCTCTCAGCGTACTCTTCCAATTTTTCTTTGATCCACATTGCAAGAATCTTGTATGTTACATTTAAAAGTCCTATTCCTCTCTAGTTTGTATACTCTTTCTTATCTGCCTTTTTATATATTCATAAATTCAACCATAATTTCCTCATTAAAGATTTCAATTATCTAACCATATATGGTTTTGTGCAGATCTTCCCTTCCATACTTGATCATCTCTGCTGTTATGTTATCTACTTCGGCACTTCTGTCATTCTTTAACATTTTAATCATATCTTGTATTTCTTGTGTCTTTAGGGGTTTAACAATTATAATTTCGGAGTCTTCTTCAGTGGTATCCTCAATTTTTCTGTCACAATTCTCATCAAGTAATTCATCGAAGTACTCGGCCCATCTATCAAGTCACCATTTAGCTTTACAGATCTTCGTATGCATTTAATATCCTTTTCTTACTTTTTTGACCCCTTGATGAAAATTTTTAAATTTTAAATATTATTTTCTAAATTTATTTGAGCATCTAAACTTTATACTTTCTTTTTTCTCTTTGCATAACCTTTTACAACATTTCCTTCTCTGTTCTTCGTATTTGGTTTTACGCTCTGTCGTTTTGTTTTTGGATCATCTGTTTTCCATACTCTTTTGTCTTCTTTATTGCATTTTGGCATTCTTCATCGTACCATTCTTTTCATCTTCTTTGCTGTATCATCTCCATCTCCCTCACCGTTTATAATATTATCTTTTACAGGTTTTTCGCCCTTTGTTAATGTACCCTGAGTTTGTTCCACTTCTTTCAGGTTTTCAGTCATTGTCTCCTCATATTTTGTTCTAGATTTTTCATTTCGGATTTGTACTACAATTCGATCTCTCGGCTTTTATCCCCACTTCGAATGGTATTATCTGCTTCAGCTTTGTCCTCACTAAACCGTGGTCTATATTCATGTCGTCCGCTCCTCTATAATGTCTCACATCCTGTAAGAAGTCATCACACCTCTTTTCTATACTTATGTGGTACTATATCTTTATCAACATATTTCTTCCGATCACAAAATTTATTAGAAATTTACCATTTTCATTTGTTTCAGGGCAAAAACAGCCTCTAATGCTGTTTTTACTCTGAATGTCGTTGTAATATACAATTGTACATCTATTTGTTGAGGTATGTCACTTTTTTGCCCTCTGAATTTTTGTTTGGTTGTGTGTGTGACCCGCATTCTTTCTTTGTTTTAGTCCTGAGGATGGGTACAATATAAGGCCCGAAACGTCGACTCGACAACATATTGTTTGATTTATGTCCACTGACCCGAGATCCTTTTCCTAAATTACAAGTATTGGACGAGAACTTAACCTCATAATACATTACCATGGGTTTTTTCAAGACATCGGAGCAAGATTTGGCATGGGGGTGGTTGTGGTGCTTAAGACTCGTTTCACACGTATAAGGTTCCATTCGGTTCGGTTTGTTTACGATTCGTTTTCGGTCGTTGCCGACAAGTGTGAAACAGTAATTCGGTTTCAATTCGGTACCTAATAGAAACCGTATAGCCCCGAATACTCCCTTGAAACGAATAGGTTTTATCAGGTTTGTATACGGTACGAATTCGTGTCCAGGGAACAGAAAGCAATCAAAGCGTTCACACCTACACGGTTCACTTTCGGTTTTAACCTGATAGCGAGAGGATCTCTTGTTTTCTTCAAAGGGGTAATGACACTCTAGAAGACACAAAAATATTAGCATAATTTTAACAATTTTTTATGGCGTTATAGTACATGCTATACAAAATCTGTTTTAAGAGGTTTATTGTACATATTTTAGAGAATAGTTTATAAATTTTTTTTTAAATTTTGTTACAAAATGGCAGCGTCAAATCTTAGCAAAGGAAACCTCTCTATACAAATAGCGTTCCGCGGCCGGCAAGAATTTTCCCCCAATTATTGACCTTGAACAAAGAACAAAAAAAATTCGCTTCTATATAAGATTATTATCTAGAGAAGTACGTAGCGAAATTAAAAAATATTGATTTTTGTAAGAATAGAACGATTGATTTCAAATTTCTATTTTTGATCAAAAATTACGTGAAAAAATGTTTATACGAGTAGCAAGAAAAGTTTACAATTTAGCGCCAAATCCCTACGTATACTTCCCTATAAACTTCCCTTCCCTATAAAATGTAATTTTATAGCTACAGTTAAAATATCAAGCAAATCATGATGATCACTAGACGACTGAGCCTGTCGTCACAAAACACAAAACCTAATACAAACCGTTTGAGAACCGTGTATGTGTGAAGGGACAAACCGAACCGAATGGAACCTTATACGTGTGAAACGAGTCTAACTTAGTGAGAACAAACTACACTAGACTGGCGAAAATGTCGAATCGTAAAACGTTCCTGTTACGTTGCCGTTCCCAGGGAATTCTTCCTAACTTCATCCATCAAAAGGTCGCCTGCCTGGTCCAGGATTTGATACCGGGCAAGTCTATAATTGAGGGTACTGACCTATTCCTGCGTCGCGTCGTTTCAAAAAGAGAATTTTGGATTTACATATCAAAATGGCCATCTCTAACAATTGAAGTTATTTATTTATATAGAATAAAAACGGATTAGCTATTGCCAATCAAAAACTTAATCTGCATATTGGCAGAAAATTCATGTTGTCATAAGTAAAAATAAATGATATCAAAATTAATTTGCTGGTTCAAGGTAGTCTTTTTGGTATGAATTTTGGTGGGATTTCAAACCGTATTTCGTTGGTTGTTATTGTAACGTACATTTTAATCTGCATGGTTTTATGGAATGTTTCTAATTATTTAATTTTTGTTTTAGGTTTCCACATCTGGTTTGCATGGGCGTTATTCAATCTTCACCATTGGTAAGTATCAGTGTAAGTGTCAGTTTTTTCCTTTTCGGTTAAATTTATGTCATTATTGGTTCGCACCCAGACCTTATTTCATGTCGGGTTATTGGATTGTATGATTAGATCTCAGTCTCGGTAATGTTAACGGTCTTGTTCTCGAGGAATTTACACATCAGGTCGGGTGGTGTTTCTTCGTACAGCTCGTCCAGTTGTGCAGGGAGATGGATGCCATGATAGGCCGCCAACTCCAACTGTTCTTGCATGTACAAATCGCACTCCCGTATCCGATGTGTAGGTTCATCGAGAACGTCGCAAGCCGGACACAGTCCGTCCTCCGATTTCCCCAATCTCTTGAGGTGTCGGCCGAACTCGCCATGCCCGGTAAGCATTTGAGTCATCTGGAAGGAATTATTCATTATTTTATTGCTTACCTTGGGGATGAATTGGTAGGTAATTCTACCTACCACTCCATCGTCCCATCTTTTTTGCCATTCATGTTGGATTATGTCTTCCATTTTTCGTTTAATGTCCACTCTGTATTTATAATCTTTCGGGTCGATTCTTACCCCCATAAAGGTGGTTACTTTCTTGTTTCTGGCTTCACGCCATGACAGTAGTGGTAAGAGTTCTAAATCGATTGGGTGGATACCTGCCAAAACACCCGCGGCTATGGCCGACACAGTCCTATAGCATTTTGCTATCACGCGACAGCAAAATCCATAGCACGATATCAGCCGGGCCAACGTGTGCTTATCCCCTATTCTATGTATCCAGATCTCGCTTCCGTAAGCCAAGATGGGGACTACCGCCCCCTGGCAGATCCTTCGCATAGAGTTCGAGGTGTCCAAGTTCCAACCGCTTTTTGCCATTCGATGCAGCGCATGGACCAGTTTACTGGCTTTGCCGCAAACGTAGTTTACATGCGGTTGCATCGATAGGTTTTCGTCAATAAGGACCTGAAACGGTTAAAATTCCTCAAGAATTTTTCCCAAATGTGACGTTAATAATTGATGTTAAAATTAATTTCTAACCAAAGGAGTGTTAATTAAAACGACGAAGAAAAAAAAGATGGAATAGGCGCCACTCGATTTCGGTTAAAAAGGAAGACGTCGTTATGAAAGATTAGACAACTCGATTAAAGGGGAAATCGAGAAATCACGAGCTATCTTTGTAAATCTTGCCGGCTAGCTTGGAAGATAATTAATTAAACAAAAACCAGCAATGAGTTCAGGGCATACGGAAAATTTTGAACAACGAAGAAAATTTTATAAACTCAAAATAATAACAGAAACGCAGATATCTTACGCGCAGTTCCACAAAGAACTGAACAAAAATAATGGCGTACTACAAACTTTTATCAAACATATGTTGATTATCACCCAAAAACGACGGAATATTTATACAAAATTTACACGTTGTGATAAGTAAATCAACTAAATAATTAATAATTATTATCATAAATAACCAACTAAAAATGATACGATACCTCAACTACGCTGATTTGCGGCCTATGCAAAATCTGTCTAGCTTCTAATCCCATAAAGGCGGAAGAGAACTCCGATAAAGTGATTCCAAAAAAAAATTGAGTTTCTCGACCTACGGATTCGAGAAGATAATCCCAGTTTGCCACTGGATGGTAACAACTAACCAATTCTTCTCGAAAATCCGGCTTCAACAAAATTTCGCACAGCACACACACAACTACCTCGCACCCGATTCAACGTATCACCTCCCGTCTACGCGTACCTACTCCTGCGCATTTCCGCTCGTACCAACGGTCACTGGTTCCAAACCCAAAGAATTTGGCGGCAAATTTTAAACCGTTACAGACCCCAAGGTACTTATATTCCCTTGCCACCTTTATTTTCTTCCCGTTGAGTCTAACATCTAAATCATAGTTGTGGACTCGCTTCGGGTACAAGCACATGATCTTCGTCTTCGTTTCCGAGAGAGCGAGTTTCATGTCCTTGCACCATCCGCTAAGTTCATTGACGCATGTTTGGAGTTTTTCTTGTAATAGAATTCTGGAAGACGCCGTGACAACGGTCGCGATGTCATCCGCGTACGCGAAGGTATGAGTACCCTCCTGTTTGTCCTGTTTTAGATAATGATCCAGAAGTGAGTTCCACAGGATCGGGCCGAGGACCGAGCCCTGAGGACATCCCTTCGTGGATCTTTTCCCTATCTTTGAGACCCCGGAAGTGAGAGTCACCTCCCGGGCTGAGAGGTAGCTTTTGATCATGACCTTTAACCTGTGAGGGAGCCCTTTTTCGCTCAGCGAGCGGAATAGAGCCGGCCAGCCATCTCTAACATCAACAAAATAAGCTCTAGATTAGAATCTCTCATTCACCACCTGAGATTAACATTACCTCGTGAAATAGCTGATCAATTTGTAAAAACTCAAAGAGCAAGACACGAGAGATACTTCACCAACATTCGAGGTAGGATGTGCCAAAAGTTCTCTTTGCTTCTGGCTAAACAACAAAATAATAACAGGTTGGGTGACGCTAGCTGGGTACTTAATCTCACCAATACCCATGTCCCAGAGGAAGTGGCCATGACCCTGTCTTTGGGGACTAAATTTGCCATTACTCCCTCTTTACGTGAGTTTCCTATGTTTAACTTCCTGTCGGAACTTGAATGCTCTGTGGGTGGCTTAACTTTGCCCACAGCAAGTAAGGACAAACTAAGAGGAGGACTTCTTAATATGGTACATAACTTCTGTAACAGAAAGGATGACAAGGACCAGGTCAAGAGACAGATACACGTGGCAAGGAAGTACTTGAAGGAGAATCCGGACCTATTGGTGCTCAAGGAGGATAAGGGAAGTTCGACGGTGATCATGGATCAATCCGAATACCTTCGGAAAATGGATGGTCTGTTTGGGGATACTACCACATATAAAAAACTGAAAAACAACCCAACAGTTAGTATCCAGAGCAAGTTTAACAAAGCCATAAAAAACCTTTATGACGACGACTTCATCTATCTCAACACCAGGAAGTCGCCAACCCTTCAGCGCTCCGCAACCGGTGTGCCGTGAGCCGTTACAGGTGTGCCGCGGTGAAATAAGACAATATTTGCTTTTTTTGATACTAAAATAAAACTTATACTCGTTTCCTTAAAAAAAAAGGTCATCGGCCGAGGCAGGGATGACACCTCACCCATCTGCCTGGGGGTGACACGAACTTTGGTGTGTCGTAGGTGAGAAAAGGTTGCGGAGCGCTGGGTTACAACGCCCAATTTCCCAGAGCATATGGCCTACCTAAAGCACACAAAAATGGTGCACTTAAATAGTAGCATTAGAGGCTACCATGCCTTTCTATTGTTGGCTAAAAATTTAGTTCTTGACCTATTTTTGCATTAATATTACTCCATATATTTCACAGTCTTTACAAAATTATTCTTTGACTTCCATTAATGACTACGGTTATGATCAGAATATTAGCAAGATCAACTGCTAATGCAACGTTCCCCGGTTCGACCCAGGTAGTCTAAAATTTCTTGACCGTCTCCGTGTTTCTGAGAGCACGTAAAGTCATCGGCCCCTGCTATTTATAATTTGCCTTTATAACAATAACAACAGAGTACAAGCGCATCGAAGGCCAGTCTTCCTAAGTTGTAAGAAACAAATTCTCATAAAAATAATTAAATAATTTAGTGTTTTCTTGTTTTAGACTGAGCAGGGATGAGGAAATTTCGTACGAGACACCGGCCTAATCTAAGCCGGTAATATGAGACTTCGCCCACTAAAATCTCACTCCCCACCGCTGAACGGGGCTCCGCCTTTAGGCATTACTTCCGTTCGACGGTGTGGATTGCTCTGGACCACCGGTTCCTGGATTCTGGATCGATTTAGGAGGGCAAACCTAGGTTCGCGCGCACTCAGGCTACATATCGGGCCCATTATGCTACCTCCTTTGCATCAGCGGCCCACCGTCCCTCCTATTCCTCCAGCCATCCCAGACTCAGGACAAACTCGAGTATTTTGGAGGGCAGCATGCCACTAATACTGGCCATGTCAGGCCAGAAGTCCCCTAACATGGATCTTCTCTTTGACGCAAGCGATGGGCACTTGCAAAGTACATGTTCCATCGTTTCGTCTGCTTCGTTGCACCCCCTACACGTTGGGCTGTCAACCAGTCCCATTGTGTGTAGATGTTTGTTTAACTTACAATGTCCCGTGAGAAAGCCCACGATGGTTCGCAGACTGTCCCGGGACAATTGTATATAATATTTTGCATGCTTACCAGATGGTCCACGTATCGACGCCCTTGATTGTCGGCACCCATCCACATTCAACCACCTTTCTGCATGCAATCTATGAGTTTCCTCCTTTATGATTGTATCCAAGGTTTTGATGCTCGGCGTAATAAAAGGCTGAGGACCACATGGTGGGTTATCCGAGCCCAGTCTCGCCAATTCATCAGCCCTCTCGTTACCCTCATTTCCATCATGTCCTTTTACCCAATTGAGAGTTAGGACATTGTGTGTTGATATCACTTCCAATGCCTGAATGCATTGAAGCACCAGGCCCGAGCCGATCAAGTGCCATAAGAGCAGCCCTACTGTCTGTAAATATCTTGATTGTTTTGCCCCGAATATTCATTTCTTGGGCTATTTCTGCGCAGTGAAGTATGCCCATAATTTCCGTTTGGAAGACAGAGGCACATCTACCCAGCGATAGTTTTATATCAAGCTGCAGTTCCGAGGAGAAGACCCCCGCACCTGAGCCTGTATTTGTTTTTGAGCCATCTGTGTACAGACATATGTCTGCATCGTCGGTTCCTGTCGTGTTTAGCAGGATGATAAAACCACCGGTTCCTTTGGAGGTCCTACATAGTTTTGTTTTTTAGTCTGCCAAGTTTACGCCTCCTCGTTATGGCTTTCTTGTTCACTTGGGGCTTCTTCGAGCCTTACGGTTATTTTATACCAGTAACCAAACTTACATAATATCAAGTGAAACCTCACCAAAATTGTAGATTATACCAACACCTGTCTGGTAAAACCTTTCAGAAAAGTTATTACTTCGTTTAAGAATTTCAAAATTAATAATAAAACCTTTTATAATAAAATAATTAATGTTTCAACCCTAGCAACTGAAAATCTCGTTAATCCAATTTGCGCGTTAGTACCTTTCTGAATATCCCGAAAACTAAAGAGGTACAAACGATTTAGATTTTGTTGGATTTAAAATGGGCTAGCATTTCTCCAGTCCCCCCCCGCCAGAGAAATTTTGAAATACAGTCGACTCTCGATAAATTGAAACTCAAGGGACCAGAGAAAAATTTTAAATTACAGTCGACTCTCGATAATTTGAACACTCGTTAATTTGAATCTCTCGATAATTTGGTAATAATTAATGGGAATTTAAAATTTTTCTCTGGTGCTTCTGGTCCCTTGAGTTTCAATTTATCGAGAGTCGACTACCATTAATTATTACCAAATTATCGAGAGATTGAAATTAACGAGTGTTCAAATTATCGAGAGTCGACGTATCTCAAAAATTAATTTTTGAATCTCGCATGTAAACTCCCCATTCATATTAACATCATAGCAGTTTACAGGTAAAATTAGTGTAACCGTTTTGCTCTTAGTCCGGACGTTATGGAACACAACCTTGCACTTTGTGATAGAAGCATGAAATTTGGTACTAGTGTAGATTCAAACCTCCTTTACAAAACAAGATGTAACGCCACGCCGACCCCCGCCCCCTTCAACTCCTAGACGCAAAAACACACCCCAAATTTCAGTTTATCTTATTTATTTCGTAAACCGTTCATCATACGATAAAAATACATCGGAGCAAATAAATTTCTAATTAAATTTTAAACAAAAAAGGTTCTTAGGATATTTTTGATACGACTTACGGTTTCCATAGAATCATCACGTAAATTTAGGTCAAATATGGCACACACTGCAGAACTAGCGGATTTTCTCCAAATTCCCCATGTTGCGCCACTAGTACACAAAAATTACTGAAATAGAAAATTAAGAACGGACAATTATCTATCTGTAGTGTTAATTGCTTGTTCGTCAAAATATATTTTTCAAAAGTTTTTAAGCACTATTGTATAAAAATAAGTCGGACCCTAAAGAAAAAAATTACTAGAGCATAAGTGTAGATGCGAACCTCCTTTACAAAACAAGATGTGACGCCACGCCGGTCGCCGCCCCCTTCAACCCCTAGACGCAAAAACACCGCCAAATTAGTTTATCCTGTTTATTTCTTAAATGGTTCATAATAGGATAAAACTACATCAGAGCAAATAAATTCATAATTGAATTTTAAACAAAAAAGGTCCTGAGGATTTTTTCATACGAGTTACAGTTTTCATAGAATCATCATGTAAATGAAAGTCAAATATGGCGCGCATTGCAGAACTCGCCAATTTTTCCAAAATATGTCGTGTTTTGCCACTTTTAATATAAAAAATTACTGAAATAGAAATAAGAAAGGACAATTATATCTATCTGTAATGTTAATTGCTTTTTCGTCAAAATGTAGGTATTTTCCATAAGTTTTTAAGCACTTTGTATAATAAGACACAATATTTGAATAAATCGTTACCTAATTATCGTCAGTAAATTATTAATATTTATGCCGATTATACTCGTAAGTATTTAGTTAAAGTTATACTATGGGAGATGGTTTTTATCCTTCATCTTATACTTTAAAACACAAATTTTCCGACTTGCTCCGCTCCACATTTTTTAAAATTTTCAGCTTCCGGGCATTCTTTTTTACATATCTTTTAATTAAAGCGCAGTATCTCTCAATAGGACGGAGTTCAGCACTTTCTGGACCATTTTTTTCAACTTTGCCATTGTTTCGCAGGCTTTTTAGATATTTTTTGTGTTTTATAAGTCTTAATGTTGTGTCTTTTTTAATATTTTGCACCGTACCAACATTAACTGCCACGCTTTTGATAATTTTTCGTACAGAGAAGAACTTTTTGGATTTCAAAACGATGTTCAAAACGGAATAGCTTCATAACGTTTTCTTCAGCTACACCATTTATAGACCATTGTCCATGATGATATTTAGGAAAATCATCAAGTGTATTATACTCCTCAAGTTTTTCAATAATTTGGAAAACCGTCAACTTTAAGCATTTAACAATTTTCGCAAGTTTTCTTAGGGATAATTTTTCTGAACACAACTTTTGCAAGATAACTTTCCGCGTATCAATTTAAATGCGCTCCATGGCGTTATATATTTAACAAAACTAATAACTGAAGGTGATGTGTGTTAAAAAAACATTTCTTTTATACAGAATGCCTATTAGATAAAATATCGGCTGATAATTGTAATTATTACAGGTAATTCAAGTTGTCCACTTAGTAAAATCAACACTCCTTACTCTCTATAAGACCATCACCGCTTAAAACATTATTTACACATCAGTTGGTTATGTTCAATATTAATTAATTTATCACAAGCAATAGACAACCGCTGTTATGTCGCATAAAATAAGGAATATTACATTTCCGACTAATCGGCAGAATTGCAGTAGGTAATTAAATTTGGATATAAAATACATTTTGACGAACAAGCAAAGAATATTACTGATAGATAATTGTCCTTTCTTATTTCTATTTCAGTAATTTTTTATCTTAAAAGTGACGAAACACGACATATTTGGGAAAAATTGGCGAGTTCTGCAGTGCGCGCCATATTAGCCTTTCATTTACATGATGATTCTATGAAAACTGTAACTTGTATGAAAAAATCCTAAGGACCTTTTTTGTTTAACATCTAATTATGAATTTATTTGCTCTGATGTATTTTTATCGTATTATGAACCGTTTAAGGAATAAACAGGATAAACTAATTTGGGGGTGTTTTTGCGTCTGGGGTTGAAGGGGGCGGCGACCGGCTTGGCGTTACATCTTGTTTTGTAAAGGAGGTTCGCATCTACACTTGTGCCAAATTTTGTGCTTCTATTATAAAGTTCAAGGTTCTCTAGTAATTTTGTTCTTTAGGGTCTGACTTATTTTTATACAATAGTGATTAAAAACTTTTGATAGATAATTGTCCGTTCTTAATTTTCTATTTCAGTAATTTTTGTGTACGTGTGGCGCAACATGGGGAATTTGGAGAAAATTCGCGAGTTCTGCAGTGCGCGCCATATTTGACCTAAATTGACGCGATGATTCTATGGAAACCGTAAGTCGTATCAAAAATATCCTAAGAACCTTTTTTGTTTAAAATTTAATTATAAATTTATTTGCTCTGATGTATTTTTATCGTATGATGAACGGTTTACGAAATAAATAGGATAAACTAAAATTTGGGGGGTGTTTTGCGTCTAGGGGTTGAAGGAGGCGGGGTTCGGCATGGCGTCACATCTTGTTTTGTAAAGGAGGTTTGCATCTACACTTGTACCAAATTTCATGCTTCTATCACAAAGTGCAAGGTTCTATAGTAAATTTGTTCCTTACCGTCCGGACTATCAGGGGAAATCATGTTAATCCATTATGAGCGTCACTGGCAGACAAATAACGGAGATTTTATTTTGTAACATTAGTCTTTAGTAAATTATGAACAAAAAACAATGGTTGACTTGGCATGGAATGGCCCTATATGACTGATTATAAAATTAAATGATTTTCATATTACAAATTTCAAATCTATCAAAAAATGTTTACTTTACACAAAACCTGATAAAGACAATTTTTGTCTATAATTTAATTTTTCAATTAAAAATTATCTGCAAGTAACAAACCTCCTCAAGTTCATCTAAGATAAGAAGAAAAAACAAAAAATAATTTTAAAAAGCATTTTATTTCAATACAAGAAACTTAAACACACAACAGCTAACGATTTATTTAACAGAAATAGGAAACTCAACAACACTTATGCACATAAGTACTTAAAATTTTCGGCAACTGCACCTGTAACATTACCTAATCTATAACTAAACTGGCACACAAACTAAACAAGAAATAATGATCAGGAAAACAAACTGCAATTCTAATAAACTGATGTGCTTACTTATTTACGAGACAAACCACTTCTGTATTAAAACAACTTGAGCAAATACAAAAACATAAAAAACAAAAAGTAACATTAATCTTATGAACAATATTGGAACTTGATGGGAATGTAGAGGTCACCACTATTTCAATATGAAACAAACACTTAGCGAATTAAAAGTAAATCACAACTCTTCTTCACAAAAGAAAACTTAAAAAGAAATAAAAAAAACAAAATTGCACAAATTAAGTAACTAAATTTCACGTCATCAAACGAGGACTGTGTAGTCCATCGGTTTGATAATCTAATTCGGGATCATGGGACACGCCCTCGCTACCCCAATCGTACAACCCTGGCGAATTTGCTAGTCTATGCGTGAGCCGATGCGCTATTGAAAATCCTCCACTACCTTCAAGTTGAGTCAAAACTATAATAACTTGTCTATGTAAAGGAGGAACAGAGTCCACAGTTTTTAAGGTTCCACGTGTCGACACAACATTATAACTCTCTTGACAGTCACACTTTACATGAATCCACTTATTTTCGTGCCGATTTTCCACCATCACTACCAAACCCGCCCATCCCTTTGTCAAATAATACGCAGTCATACCCTCTCTTCCTTCGTGACGCTGCCCGCGCGCCAAGGTCAAAGAAATTATCGAGTCCGCCAAAATTTGAGATGGAGGACGCACCTGTTCCGCTATTAATCTCTTAGAACTGTGAATCGCTAAAATATACCTGAAACAAATAAATCATATTTTTTATAAGATGAAATAAACAAAGTAAGCAGGCAAACCTTGGATAAGCTTCAACATCTTCTAAACCGGTATGCCAGTGATTAAAGGCCAGAGGTACTAAAATATATTCAGCCGGTTCAAGCATCTTGTTGCAGCCCACAAACCCACGAACTTGCCTCTTACTGTGTTCTACCAAACTTCCAATGTTGGATGAATTGGGGCGCGCTTTAAAGAGAACAACGCATAAATCCAACTGCGACCTTTGAGATTTTTCCGATTTTCGTTGACCTTCCTATAAAAGAAAATTAGTTTTAGAATTTTAAAACAACCCTCATCTTTTAGTTTTTACTTGGAAAAGTGTAAAATCGACTTCCGTGGGCTCTAAAATGGTCAATAAAATGCATGAAAGATGTTGTTGCGAGGCAAGAGGAGGCAAAGTGCCCGTGAGTCTAATTTCGTTCCAGCCGCTTCTTGCCTTACAAATGTCAATGCAATCGAAATATTTTAAGACGTCGTTGAAAGAAATCCAAAAGGTGCCGTCGCTGGCGCCACCACCCGGCATCAGTTCGTCTCTTAAAGTGGAGGTCCATTTATCGGAGTCGTCCGACCAATCGCCCGTCCAAACGTAATGACCTACAAAATTTTTCATATGTTTTAAAGGAGTTAAGTGGGTGGGATGATTTACCCCAAGGATTCCTCAGTTGGAGTAAGCGGTGTTCGTCGACGTTACGTACATCCAACAGGGAGTAGGCGTGTCTCGGTCTTAAACCTCTTCTTTGGTATTCTACTTCGTCGACTTTCATGTTACCCCCGCCACATGATGCTCCCATGAGAAAAAAGGCTTGGCGTGATGATAAAAGTCTGAAAATTAAATATAATGCTAAATGGAAATTTAATTAGAACAGCGTAAAAATTTTGCTTATAATTAAAATTAACTTTTTTTTTCACGCGGGTTAATTAAATACTACAGAGACGTATGTGCTAACCTCCCCCCCCCCTAATTGTAGTAAAAGGGACTGCATTGTAGTATTCATTGTAGGCGCAACTACCCAGAGAAAAATTGAAGTTAGAATGCGTCTTGCAACTTTTAAGTGAATATTACTATTTTTGTTGTAAAATTTACTTCAAACTGATGCGAGAAGAATTTTCACTACAATTTGAAGTTAAAAAAATTTTTTGGCTAAACCAATGTAATTTTCTTTAAATTTTCAAGTTGACTTTTTGTCCTGTTCATCTCACACAAAAGTGGTCCGACTATCCTCAACTTTCTATAAATTTACATATAGAACAACCTTGTAGCGGTAATAAGGATTCCAAGTTCTTGGTTTATCTAAGACTATTTTTACATCTTTGGTACCTACCTAAACATAACTTAGGGTATGTTTAATCTTAATTAAACATATTTTTCGGACACCCTGTATATTGTCGTGTTCTACTCGAGTGAATGTCCCAGGACAACCAGTCCTTTTTTTTTTTTTTAATTTTTTTTCTTGCTAACTTTAACATGAAATAAAATCTTCTTTCAAACAATGTAACATTTAATCATTTAAATAAGAAATTTTTTTATGAACATTTAAATAAAAATTTTTATATTAACTTTTCCTTTTGTACCTAGATGTCGATAAACTTTTATATTGTTCCTCGTATTCAGATTTAATAAGATTTTCTCTTGGAGTTTTAGTTTTCACATACAATCAGTTTATCCACCCCTTGATACTATTTATAATGTTACAGGATGACAATTTTAACGAACTTATTCTATAAAACTTTATTTTTCACTGGGTTTACGTTTAATATTTTCAACCAATTACCTTTTGTTCTTCCCGATTTTTGTTAGTTATTTTTGTCATAGTTCCATTCAATAGGTACGCAAACCTTCATTATGCAAAATTTTTTAAGGATACGTTGGCCTCAAAAATCAACTATTTCCCTGTGCACGTCCAAATTTATGTACATAGGCGTGGAATTTTCCAATTGCACCCTTTTTTATCAATTGCGTTGTCTTTATAATCAATATCGATTCATATAACTTTTCCAAAATTTTTCATACATTAACACATTTATTGCACATGCAATTCACTTCTGTAATTTTTGAATTACAATAATTTTCACAATCCAAAGTATTTTCTCGCTATTTCGCCTTTTATGGATTAATCCACACATCGCAATCACATTGATCATTAATTTCGAGTTTTACAAATCATTGTAAAAACCCCTTTTTTTATCAATTGCAATTGACATCTCTCTAAATTCGTTTTTCTTTGTTTTTTTCTTTTTTTTTCACACACTTATGATCTACGTTATTTATTTTATTTTCATTGTTTAAAATTTGGTTTTATTTCATAATTAAATATTTAATTTTGTGCATTTGAAAACACACTTCAATATATAAAATATAATTAATTATGTAAAAACTGCTGACCAGGAAATACAATAAATGCAACTAAGTAGGTGTAAATAACCTGGCAGTTATGTAGGTTATTAAAGGTATTTAATGTAAAATCAACAAAATTATAACAATGAAAATATTATTAAGTTTGCAAAAATTGTATATAAATACGGTGATATTATTGAAATAAACGAGTTCTGAATTTAACTTTCGCTTTATTCGCATCTTCACCACATAAGTTAGAAAGGGTACTTCTTGCCACCTTCTCCTAATTTATTCATGGTCCTTCCAACCGGATGGACCAATTAATTTCGATATGGTCCATCGAGCCACAGAATCAGCAAAAAGAAATACAGTCCATATAGAAGAATAAAGAAAATCATCCAAGGTCCATTCATCGAAACCAAGAAAGAATCAATCATCCGAGGTCCATTCATCGAGACCAATTAAGAAAATTATCAAAGTCCACAGCGACGCCAAACAAGGGTCAAGAAGACGCCACAAACAAATAAAAGCAACAAGCAGTCAAGAAGCAAGAAGAAGACAAGCATTTAAGAAGAGAACAAGTAATCATTCAGTAGAGAAAACATAAAAAAAAAATAATACAGATATGGAGGCCCAAGCGATACGTTTAAGAAGACAACAAATTAGATGGTTCTACTTGGAAAGAACTATGGAAACCATAACAAATAAGTTATCACAAGATGATCAAGGCACGAATTCCTGGTGCGACAGGTTAAAACACAAATTAGAAAAACAATGGCATGACATAATGGATTTAAACGAAGAAATAGAAACATATGAAGAAGAATATGACAAAGCATATTTCAAAAATAACATATTCGAGGCAATGGAAGAACAATATGAAGAGACAATAATGCGATTGGAAGAGAAAACAGATCAATTAAATAAACCATACTTCAACGTAAAACCAATACGTCTACAATCCCTGGTAAAACTACAAAAAATACTGGAATGGAAATTATCAGGAAGTATTCTGGAATCAAAGCAAGCAAACATAGAAAAAAAAGAAGTGGCAAGTTCGAAACAAATGCCAGATGAAGAAGATTTAACACCAATTACAATGGAGATGAAAATAGAAGAAGTTGCAATCCATAAACCAATTTCAAAGGAAAACAAGAATAGTCAACAAGACGACAATTATAAAAACAAAAATTTGGATATCGGACACATGAAACTTAGACATCAGTATATTAAAAAAGAAAATTGTGACGAAAATACAAAAAGAAACGAGGATGGTGGACCAGTTAAAATACAATCCAAAGAAGTACCACCAAAAATAGGAGAAGGGAAACAGCAATGGATCCCACATCAGTTAGAAAAGAGCTTATACAAACCACTAAACAATGAGATCAGCATTCAAGACAACGCAGTAGTGCAAGAAAGGTTGGACCAAAACGAAAAATTGTACACGGACCCTAGATGTCAACAGAAATTCAGAGAGATGCTACGAAAATGGAGAAGACGATGGAAAATTCGAAGATGGAAAAAGAGAAGAAGGAAGAAAGAGATGTAGATGTATTCAATCAGTTAGGGGTGGCAGCTTACATGAACTATCGCTAGTTCATGTAAAGAAAATTCACATAATCTAAACAAAATAGAACATTCAATAATTCACATTTTATTACAGGAACAATTATAATCAAATTAATAGGATTCTGTTTGACAAGTTATCATTGTTGGATCAGATCAAAATCACCACCAAATCAAGTTCGGCAGCCCAAGTGAAGACAAACGAGGACACCACACCACCAGACATGTTCGAAATGCAACCATTATGACCATTGGAGGTGGCAGAATGTTTAATCTTAATTAAACATGGGTTATTCGGACACCCTGTATATATAAAATATAATTAATTATGTAAAAACTGCTGACCAGGAAATACAATAAAAGCAACTAAGTAGTTGTAAATAACCTGGCAGTTATGTAGGTTATTAAAGGTATTTAATGTAAAATCAACAAAATTATAACAATGAAAATATTATTAAGTTTGCAAAAATTGTATATAAATACGGTGATATTATTGAAATAAACGAGTTCTGAATTTAACTTTCGTTTTATTCGCATCTTCACCACATAAGTTAGAAAGGGTACTTCTTGCCACCCTTTTCCTAATTTATTCAGGGTACATAACAAGTAGGGTGAGGTGGGGGTAAATATGAAGCAAAATAAAACACTTTCGATTTTTGATGCACTTAAAATAATAAATTAAAATATCTGGCATTTCTATTAAATGCAACTTGATGTGATTTTCTCAATTATGCATGAATTTTTTGTTTTGACATATTTATTTTGAGGTTCCCTGATTCCATTTTAATAATTTATGGAACGACGTCTGTAGATTTGTGAACATGCTAGCGTCTAAACAAAGCAAATTTGAATATAAGCTTTTTAAATGAAAATTAATGAAATCGCTCAAAGGGAAGGGGGGGGGGTTTAACTGAACCATTATGTATCATAACTTCGAAACAAAATTAAATATGGAAAAATATTAAGAACCAAAAATTACCGCTATAGAATTTCCTACAGTTTTTGTCCTATGAGTTCTTCTCGAAAATTCTAAAATATACAGGGTGTTTCAAAAAAATATGCCAAATTTTTCTGACGTATTTTACTAATAAAAATAAGATGAAAAGTTCCTAATAACATGTGTCCAGAAATGCTTCGTTTGCAAGATATGGGCATTCAAAAATTTTTTTCTGCATATTTTGGCATTGATTTACTGTTGCAATTATGTAACAATCTTAAAAAAAAAAATTAATAAAATTTACTTCTGGTCAAAAAGTCACGTCGATGGCCACATCAGATTTTTTTAATTAGATTTAATTATGTTAGGAAACAGTTAACCAAGCGTGGGAAATATGAAATGAGCATGTAACTCCCACATTTATAAATGTTATTGATATTTTCGTGGAAAAAATTAAATACGCGGGAAAATCTGACCAAGAAACATGTGCTGCATATTCTCACTTTTTATATTCACGTATAAGCATTAAACAACAGGTGATAAAAAATTACAACAGGTGATAAAAAATTATAACAGAACTAAAATAATGTTGAATTTATTTTCACATTTTCCCTAATTTATGTTTCACCTTTTCCCAAAAGTTCAATAAAACTGAATTAAAATAAAAGCAAAAATTATCAAGAAGTAAAACAAAATTGGAATTATAATGAGTCATTTATTGTCTTTGTGAAAAATTGATATAAAACCAAAATTTCAATTTATATAGCAGTTACAGTGAAAATAAGGTTGAGAATGAGTTAAATCAGAATCTTGCAAAGAAACTATTAATTTGAATATAAGCTTTTTAAATGAAAATTAATGAAATCGCCTAAAGGGAAGGGGGGGGGGTTTACCTGAACCTATTATGCCATTATGTATCATAACTTCAAAACAAAATTAAATATGGAAAAATATTAAGAACCAAAAATTACCGCTATAGAATTTCCTACAGTTTTTGTCCTATGAGTTCTTCTCGAAAATTCTAAAATATACAGGGTGTTTCAAAAAAATATGCCAAATTTTTCTGACGTATTTTACTAATAAAAATAAGATGAAAAGTTCCTTATAACATGTGTCCAGAAATGCTTCGTTTGCAAGATATGGGCATTCAAAAATTTTTTTCTGCATATTTTGGCATTGATTTACTGTTGCAATTATGTAACAATCTTAAAAAAAAAAATTAATAAAATTTACTTCTGGTCAAAAAGTCACGTCGATGGCCACATCAGATTTTTTTAATTAGATTTAATTATGTTAGGAAACAGTTAACCAAACGTGGGAAAATATGAAATGAGCATGTAACTCCCACATTTATAAATGTTATTGATATTTTCGTGGAAAAAATTAAATACGCGGGAAAAACTGACCAAGAAACATGTGCTGCATATTCTCACTGTTTATATTCACCTATAAGCATAAAACAACAGGTGATAAAAAATTACAACAGGTGATAAAAAATTATAACAGAACTAAAACAATGTTGAATTTATTTTAACATTTTCCCTAATTTATGTTTCAACTTTTCCCAAAAGTTCAATAAAACTGAATTAAAATAAAAGCAAAAATTATCAAGAAGTAAAACAAAATTGGCATTATAATGCGTCATTTATTGTCTTTGTAAAAATTGATATAAAACCAAAATTTCAATTTATATAGCAGTTATAGTGAAAATAAGGTTGAGAACGTGTTAAATCAGAATCTTGCAAAGAAACTATTGTATATTTTCGCAGGAGCTGTTTCACATTTTCCCTAATTTATGATTCACCTTTTCCCAAAAGTTCAATCAAACTGAATTAAAATAAAAGCAAAAATTATCAAAAAGTAAAACAAAATTGGCATTATAATGCATCATTTATTGTCTTTGTGAAAAATTGATATAAAACCAAAATTTCGATTTATATAGCAGTTATAGTGAAAATAAGGTTGAAAATAAAATCATAACCGTTGTAATATCATAAAATTGATAAATTATAGTGTAATTTACCCAATTCAAAAAACTTCAAAAAAGGGGGTCAAACACCCTCCACAAAAAATTTTCTATGTATATGCAGAATAGAATTTTGATGCTTAAATTTTAAAAGGCATTACCTAAATCAATTTTACAAAGAGTAAAAATAATACAAACTTTGTTTTCTTAAAATTTAACCATCAAAATTCAATTTTCTCTAAAAAAATAAAAATTGTAACCACTTACTGTGCCCAAATTAAATCTGTATCAAGTTCGTCTTCGGCAGGAGCTGGCATTGATGAAGATTGCAGTGGTATACTCTCACATGGTGCTCCAGTTAATGTCGCCAAACCTTCAATTGCTCTTCCAGAAACCAGAGCTTCATAACATCCATGAATTTTTGCCACTGCTTTTTCAATCAAAGGAACCCACAACTGCTTTCTTTTAGACTGAAAATGAACCAAATGTATAAAACAAATATTTAAAATCACCTCAACCAGAAACCTGTGAATAAAATAAGTGATGCTTTTTATCGCAAGGAAAAAAATCATCCACCAAAACGGTGGTCCAATTTCCATCCTTACACAGGCGCACCTGATAAACACCTTGTTGACAAAACTGGTGGGTTATGATCACAGAACGAATCAAGTCTTCTCTCTCTGCTAGTACAGCCAAGGCGCTAAGAAGCCAACAGTTACCCAAAACACCTAAAAATTCAATGTTTATTAACAAAACCAACAAAATCTCATTTTACCTTGCGAAATATCCGATGGTAATGGTTTTCGAAACACCGCCCATTGCATACTTCTATCGCTTTCATCGACCACCACATCGCGCACCCGCTTCCATTTTACAAATTGCGCATCTTTATTGTCGTTGGGTGAATAATATAAACTAGAGGGAGCAGGCGGAAACGTCTCATCAACGTAGCACTGTTTTTTAAGCTTACAATAACGCACGATGTAGTTCCAATGCTTATTAGCCAACTCTTCCTGTGTTAAACGAATCGGTTGTTCCGGTGGTGTGTCCGAAACGCTGCCGCGTAAATTTAAGCACATATCACATATAACTTGAGATCGGGCATTTTCAAAAGTGCAAATTAAACATTGCCAAGGTTTAATTTGATACGAGGAATCGCCGTTCGAATTTGCGGCACCTAGGAAAAAAATAAGTAAAATTTTGGAGAAAAAGTTAACATAGATCTGACTTACAGTAAGCGACGTTTGACGTTAAACTGATAGCGTCCTTGTGCTTGTTGACCTGTTTTTGTTCGCGATTTACTTTGGCATAAACTGCACTCGTACTGTGCCTCTTGGTTCCATGCCTGGGTGATGGATTTCGCGGGATTACCGAATTTTTCACAGCCTTACACGCAATACATGCAGTTAACGTTAACGCATTTTTTAGTGTACACTTCGGACAAGTCCAAAATTCTCCCCTACGCAAGGTCATGTCATTGGTCACCGACAGGGAGCGCAATTTTGATCCACAACAGGCTTCACAAGTCAAAGAAATGCTGCGATTCACTAAGGTGCACTTCTTACATGTCCAATTTTCGTCTATAAAAAATATCAAATTGAATTTAAAGAAACGTTCGTTCGGTTGGTCCCATAAAAAGATAATTTTTAAGCCCCATAAAAAGATTATGTGTAAACTTGGTCGCATGCAACAATAAAAATTAGTTTCAACTATAATCAATATTTACAGAACTAATAAATAAATACACCTGTGAATGTTCAATCTGGCACATCAAAACAAATATTCAGTCCTTTTTTTTTCTTTTCTTATCATTAGGCAAAAGGAATATTTCCTATCTTATCCCGTATTACAACCCAAGTCGTACTCCATTGTGGTCCTATTTGTTTTCATTATTTATCAATGATATTGGACAATATCTTGGACTTCTCATATTATGATCTCTGACGTATGCTTTGCTCATTAAATGGTGTTAAATGGTGGAATGAATTGTGAATTCCTTCCAAATATGTGTTCCAATATCGGACCATACTAAAGAACATTTTTTTCATCGACTCCCACATGACAAAAACTGATTAAGGAAACCAAATGGATGTTCTACAGAATTGGGCGGCTGTCCACAACAAACGCGAATTGAGAGATATGCAACGATCAATTAAGTGAGTCATGCTGGGCATAATGTTAAGGGATAAGATAAGATTAGAAGAAATCCGAAATAGAATAAAAGTTTCCGACGTGATGGGCAGAATATTTCAATTGAAATGGAACTGGGTGGAAAACGTGGCAAGACACGACCGACCCCACATAATTGACATACAAAACCATACATTGGCGCCTGAGAATATCAAAAAAGAGCGTGGGAAAACCACAAAAAAGATGAGAATGAGAGGCCTACATTCAGAAGTGGATGGATACAGGTTAAGAAGAATGTAAGGGTGATCTCAAAAATCTTACACACCCTAGCATGGGGGGGTGGGATAAAATATCGCCTTACGTAATTAATGGACGTTCGTAAGCTCGACCCGGCAGGTACACCTCTGAGCGGCCGATTTACCTTCCCCTTTCCCAGTAGTTTTTCGCGAATAACTCCGCGACCTTTGAGACTCAAATTAAAATAATGGAAACTCATTCAGGCCCTAAACGATGATCTAACGTTTGACCCCAAATTCACCCTAAAATTGGACAGTGGGGGGGGTCTACGGCCCCTCAAGTTTTTTTTGCGAATAACTCCGCGACCTTGGAAGCTCAAACGAAAATAATGGAAGCTCAGTCAGGCTACAGTCAGGCTCAAACGATGCTCTAACGTTTGACAGCATATTTAAAAACAATACGAAACTGTGGGGGGGGGGAATGCAGGAAACATGCAGGATCAAACCAAGAAATTGTAATTACCGTTGACAACTCAGGACTGAACGCAGAATTTCTTTGCGGACGGTGTTTTTGAGCCATCCAGATTCATGACATTTCTGGTGCTTCAAACTTTTATCGTTCAACTTGCGAAAAAGAAATCACTTTCTAACACTAACCTAAGCTCAACCCGGCCGATACACCTCAGAGGGGCCGATTTACCGTTTCGCGCAGCATTGATGAAAAACGGATGGAGATTTTTCTGGCGCTTCTAACGTTTAACTTGCGAAAAAAAATCGTTTCCTAACCTAAGTTCTACTTGGCTCTAATGGCAACTAACCTAAGCTCGACTTGGCTGATGCACCTCTGAGCGGACGATTTACCTTTTCGCGCAGCATTGATGAAAATCGGATGGAGATTCTTCTGTTGCTTCTAACGTTCCACTTGTGAAAAAAAACTAACTTAAGCTCGACCCGACCGATACACCTCTGAGCGGCCGATTTACCTCCCCTCCCCAGTAGTTTTTCGCGAATAACTCCGCGACCTTTGAGACTCAAACGAAAATAATGGAAACTCATTCAGGCTCAAACTATCCTCTAATGTTTGACACCAAATTCACCTAAAAATGTGATACTGGGGGCATCCATGTTTACGCCCCCCCCCCCCCAGTAAATTTTTGCGAATAACTCCGCGACCTTTGAGGCTCAAACGAAAATAATGGAAGATCATTTTTACAAAAAATTCGAAACTGGAAGGGCTACTGACATGCAAGATCAAACCAAGAAATTGTAATTACCGTTGACAACTCAGGACTGAACGCAGAATATCTTTGCGGACGGTGATTTTGTTGAGCTATCCAGATTCATGACATTTCTGGTGCTTCTAACTTTTAACGTTCAAGTTAACGTTCAAAAAAATCGTTTCCTAACACTAACCTAAGCTCAACCCATCTGATGCACCTCTGAGCGGACGATTTACCTTTTTGCGCAGCAGGTAGTTAATGTAACACACGTCAAGTGAACGATGAAGTTCTGAGGTGAAATTAGCAATTTTCACTCCGTCACTACCCCCTACAATCCCTAGCCTAAACCGGCCCTGTCTATTTAATAAGCCGTTTATAAATTCTAATTGTTATAATCTCCTACTTACGTGTAAGTAGGGATTATACAGTCCGAGGGCAGTTTACATGCTGATTTAAAAACAAAAATTGAAGAAAATAAAATAAGGTTATTTTGGAGGGCAGTTTACATTACCCCTTTCAGATATAATTATAGTACGGGTTGGCATCGCTGGATAGAGCACTTAAAATTTCGTGTAGAACGCCAATAAAAAATGCCTAATTTTATTGGATTTATCTCAGCTCCAAGTAATTCAATTTCAATTTTTTTCTTCATTCGAAGGCTTTTGTTAAAATTATTTATTAAATTACAAAAATTAAAAAATTGAATTTTTTCCCGACTCCATCGACAAATAAATTTTTTTATTCTGCACCATCACTTATTTAACTTGCACAAAAACGAGCATTACTTCAGCATTCCCTTCCTCAAGTGCCATATCCGGTCTCCCGGACGTTGGCGACCTCTCTCCTATGTATGTGTTGTGCGTTTGAAGTATTATCACACACATAGGGGACCTACTGCTTAACGCGGGCTCCGAACCGCGGGAAGTGTATACACTTCATCTCCAGAGAGGCTGTTCCAGGCAGATTACACCTCGGTGGTTTGCCATTGCCTTCCGAGGGGAGACGGCCAGAATAAAGTTTTACTGAGCCCGGAGTCGAACCAGGCATTCAGCTTTAGCAGCAACGCACTTAACTGCTTTAGCTGACGACCGTCTTCAGCATTCTTTCACTTCAGCATTACTTCACATTACTTCACTTCAGCATTACATTGATTAAAAACACTCTCTTGGAAAATCGCGGATCATTTCTGAATAAAAATAAATAAAATCAGACCACTAATCGCCGAGATAAATCCTATTTTAGAAGACCATTAACGGCCAATTTGGTGTTCTATGCGGATTTTTCTACAGTAGCTCCCTAACTGAAAAGGTTTCTTCTGATCTTATCTATGACCAGTGGCAACTTGCTCCTATTGCCGATAATTTTTGAAACCGAAAAAAATAGCAGTAGGATGAAACCCATTGGAAAAGGAAGAGAATATAACAAAAATGAAAGGAAAAATAATTTACGGGCGATCTGAGGTCGGGAAGTGGAAGGGGGTGAGTTTTAAGGGTAGAAAACTGTTTTCTCGATTTCCGGCAAAACCACAAGTCCTATGGAAAAAAGTTAAATGGCAAAGTTGTAGGTAATAAAAAGATCTACAACTTTTGTATTTACACTTTTTTCACATAACCTCAAAATTTATGTGAAAAATTCAAATAACCAAGTTTTTGGTTTTTAATTTTTATCTTTTACAAAAAAAATTTTTTTTTCACGAAATTTGGTGAAAACTTACCGTTTTATGTCCCAAACACACTGTAATTTTTTTGATTTAAAATATTTATTTTTTCACCTTATTTTGACTTAATATCGAAAAAGCACCGTAATTTTCAATCGAAAATTCTCGCGTCAAAATATCTGCTTTTTTAAAAAACTCTGTGGGCTTTTTGTTCGTTGAAATCTCTACTTTTCGATGGTGTAAAAAAATATATATCTACATTACTATGGTAAATATTCTCAAAAATGCAAAGAAACGAAAAAAACTAAAAAAAAAATTAAAGTAAATTTGTCACAATTCTCTTAAAGTAACTCAGCCTGCACGTGTATTTTCATGAACGATGTTGTTTATTTCGACTTGCAATTTTTTGTTTATCAATGTAACACGGAATCTTACGTTTTTCGAGTAATTAAAGTATAAATTTTAATAAATAGCTCAAAATTGTACATGATGATTTAAGAAAAAAAAATTTCTGATTCGAGTTGTTTTCGTTTCTTTGCATTTTTTGGAGAACATTTGCCATAGTAATGTATAATTATATTTTTTTACACCATCAAAAAGTACAGATTTCAACGAACAAAAAACCCACCGAGTTTTTTAAAAAAGCAGATATTTTGACGCGAGAATTTTCGATTGAAAATTAGGGTGCTTTTTCGATATTAAGTCAAAATAGGTGAAAAAATAAATATTTTAAATCAAAAAAATTACAGTGTGTTTGGGACATAAAAAGGTAAGTTTTCACCGAATTTCGTGAAAAAAAAATTTTTTTTGTAAAAGATAAAATTTAAAACCAAAAACTTGGTTATTTGAATTTTTCACATAAATTTTGAGGTTATGTGAAAAAAGTGTAAATACAAAAGTTGTAGATCTTTTTATTACCTACAACTTTGCTATTTAACTTTTTTCCATAGGACTTGTGGTTTTGCCGGAAATCAAGAAAAACAGTTTTCTACCCTTAAAACTCACCCCCTTCCACTTCCCGACCTCAGATCGCCCGTAAATTATTTTTCCTTTCATTTTTGTTATATCCTCTTCCTTTTCCAATGGGTTTCATCCTACTGCTATTTTTGTTCACTTTTTATCATTTTCAAAGGCTTCTGCACTGGTCTATAAATAATAATTTTAAATAAGTAAATAAATAAAAATTTGAAAAATTTTTAGTTTTCCTTTTTTCCCGTTAAAAAAGTCAAGAGCCCCTATTGCAAATGAAGTTCTAAATAATTGGCGGGTGTAGAGACGGGAAGATCTAGGGGGTATTCCGTACCTCCCAGTAAATGGCCATCAGGTGGTGCAATATTAAAAATGATTTTATGATCCTGCTTTAGTTTTATTCGAGATAAGATATATCGGGGGGGATTATTCTATACCCCCTAGTTTATATTTTCCATTTCCTATTGTTGACTTGATTATTTAATTTGACAATGAAGAGTATTGATATTTTCAAGCACAAAAAATTGTCGCTTCGGCAAAAAATATGGTAAATTTATATTTTTCCTTTTCCTTTAAATTTTATGCCCTCCAAAATGGAGGTTTTGGCTTTATTTGACTAGTACCAGGCATCCTCCTCCTTCTCAGTCCTTTTACCCTAATGAGGGTTTGGTGACCCATCTCGTTCTATCTCTTTCTATGCATATGATGTGCGTTCAAATTGTTTTCACATACATAAAGGACCTACTTGTTTAACGTGGGCTCCGAACGACGGGAAGTGTACTACACTTCATTTCGAGATGGATTTTATTGGCAGATTACCTCGGTGGTTTGCCATTGCCTGCCGAGGAGAGACGGTCAGAATAAAGTTCTTACCCTGCCCGGATTCGATCCGAGCGTTTCGCATTAGCAGTAGACGCACTTAACTGCCAAGCTATGACCGCCTCTCACTTTATGCCCTCCAAAATGGAGGTTTTGGCTTTATTTGACTTATACTTATACCAGACATACTAATGCACCAATCCAAGTTTACTTAGTCGCATTCCATGTACAGGAATGGTAAATATATTTTCGTCATAGTATTAAACGGAATAAATCTTCAAAAAAAAAGGGGGGGAAAGTCCCGTTAGGTTTTTCATGGCGTCCCATGAACAAGGTGCGCGGAACCACAGAACTGTAAATAAGAAATCTTTTTTATCCTATCCTCAATTAATTTCAAGAACCAAAGCATATTCCATTAATCAGCTTTAATTCCTTGGAATAAAAAATTCAACATTCTATCCAAAAGTTCCTTTGTGTGTGGGGAACTTCATAAGTCCTTTGTCCCGGAATCACAAAGGACTAGTTCATGAAAAACTACACTAATTAAATTATTCATGTCCTATCTCTTGGCCCAAGTTTGGTTCGATCAGTTCACTTAATCGCATTGAAATCATGGGTTAATTTGGGTTAATGAGTTGTAAAAAACAACAACCAATTTGATGGACGGTAAATTTTGTCCCGCTCAAAGCCCGAATCAATCCCCTTTGTTATTTCTAAAACTTACCGTTAATTTCTTCAAAGTCGTCTTCTAAATCTTGGTCTAAGGTTGCAATGGGAACTTGTAAAGTAGTCGTTTTATGCGGCCTACGAAAAAAAAACAAGATGACGATGTAAAAACGTACAGAGCTCTAGGCAACTTACAGAGACGCAGAAACACCGGCACTGCTACTGCTATCATCGGTCACGGTTATTGTACAAGGTTGAGAACGCGGACTCTTACAAATGTCGCAGTTGTTGGCGTACAAAGCGTTATAAGCATACGAACACTGTCGGCACGTCCAGCGCCTCTCTTTCATATTATTAAAACTAGCGGACTCCTTCAAAACCTTCAAACTAAAAAAAATATTTAAATTAAATCACCCTCCCCATAATTTCATCTCTTACATCTCTTCGTGTTTTTTCGCATCAAATGTGCACTTTGTTTTATTTTGAGCATCGATAATACTTTGATTTTCATAAATGTGCTGCTTTCTGGCCGTTCCGTCCGGTTCACTCATTCCAATATAAGTATAAATAGTTTTATCATTTGTGGTCACATCATTGGATGCAATATCACCAGTGCTTTTGCTCGATAATATGTTACAGTTATTAGACATTTCGTTAACGCGAGATGATTGTATATCCGTCATGGATGCGCTGGATTTCGGAAACGTTGCGACTTCGAGCGTATCGCTACCCAAACTTCGCCTATTAAAATTCGGTGTGTTCGCCATTTGTTTTATATTTTGGTTTGAAAATTCGCTTATAGAACGCCTATATGGTGGTTTTTGCTGCATCACAATTTGACTTGGCTGTCTTAAAGCTTCATTGTCCGCCCAATTGTCAACCTGAAAATTAAACGAAAAATCAGAAATTTACGATATGAAGTACCTAGTGGCAAATTTTTAAAATTATCATGTAATTCTCTAATAACATCATCCAGTCTATACAGATTTTAACAATAGCCCAAGTAAACCCAAAACTTCCTGGAAAATTCTAAGGTCAAACTTTTCAATCTTATCAATAATTTATATCAGGAACAAATAATCGTCATATTAAATAAAAACTGATATCACACATTTTCGATTTTCTTCAATTGGTAGTTACGATATTTCAATTCTAATAAATAATTCAAAGAAGTAGTATAAAAATAATTATTAAATTAATAATGAAATGGACGAAGTTAAATACAAGGAATATTAAATTTATTTCGTATAGGCTTTCGACAGCAGTTGACCGTCTTCTTCTATTTTTTAAATCTTCTTCTTCAAGTGCCATATCCGGTCTCCCGGACGTTGGCGACCTCTCTACTATGTATGTGTTGTGCGTTTGAAGTATTATCACACACATAGGGGACCTACTGCTTAACGCGGGCTCCGAACCGCGGGAAGTGTATACACTTCATCTCCAGAGAGGCTGTTCCAGGCAGATTACACCTCGGTGGTTTGCCATTGCCTTCCGAGGGGAGACGGTCAGAATAAAGTTTTACTGAGCCCGGAGTCGAACCAGGCATTCAGCTTTAGCAGCAACGCACTTAACTGCTTTAGCTGACGACCGTCTTATTTTTTAAATACATTTACTTATTAGTCTTTTACTTTAATAATAACTTGTATCAAGTAATACAATTTAATAGTATACAAATAATAAGGAAAAAAAATTCTCTCTGACAATAGATTTAGATTTATGTGTGACGTTTTCACGTTTGATTACCCACTCCGCTACACAAACAAATTCATTGATTACTTATTTTTATATTCAGCATTCTTCCTTAATGTAAGTAAAAGCCGAGTGCTACATTTGTTATTATTGGATATCGACGTTATTTATTCAGAATAAAAAATATTTGTGACACAAATTATAAGTCGTTAAAAAATTAAGTATTTAAAGGTTAATGGAACAATCAATTTTATGAAATTATGAAAGTATAGATTTTAAGACATTTTTAGAACTGTATTTCGTAGAAATATTTTATGTGTAATTTTAAATAAATTATGGGGAGTTCTCTGAACCATCTCGTCTGGTAATCTATCGACATAATTGCGGTTTTGTTTAATGTAAACTTTAAACAGTGAAATGATATCGATATGGTATAGATCGATGATTATACAATTTTTTTAAATGAAATGGTGACTTTTTATTACATCATATTGTTTTAGGATATAATTTTAGTTTAAAATATTCCAGAAACGGTATAAATGAACAGACGGATAAACAAAGGTAAAAAAGTCCCCTGGTTAAGTTTATTGAAATTCAGAAAAAAGTTTCGATCTGTTTGTTTTGTGATGGGAATGAATTAGAGCAGTGATTCTTAAATTGTACACGGCGAAGTCTTGAGTGCACCACCGCGTCCTAAGATATTCGGCGCCCGTGGGATACTGAAAATAATGCGCCCCTCTTCATAAGAATATACACGGGATGGCTACTCAAAATAATTGTATGAAAATTATAAAATTGCCGCCCCCAAAACGCTCGCGCCCCGGGGCTACAGCCCATTTAGTCTTTTGTGGTTAGGGTGGCCCTATTTGAGTGTCAGTAAAAAAAAACGACTGCGTTACTGCTGCTTCATTATTTCTTCGGTAGTTTATTGAAACAATATTATATTAATAGTATATAAGGGCGGTAAAATTAATTTACACTCGAGAAATGGTACGTTCATGCAAAATAGTTAACTTAAAACTTAAAATTAAAAAATGCGCTTTTACAATTTTAATTGCAAATACCATAGGGCTCTAACTCCGTTCGGTTTGGACATTACATAAGCGGATATTTTTCCAAACCGAATGCAAAGTTTGCATGCTGTAATGTAATCGGAAAACCTGATTCCTTCATCATTGTCTCGTTTGTCGGCATTCGGTTAGCTCCTTTACACCCCAGCCCACTCGTTCAAGGTAGTCTAGAGTAGGCAAACAATAGAACGTAACGGAGTCAGAGTTTTCTACGTATTTATTATCATTAATAATATATTTAATGTTGATGTTGCACGAAATTTTGTATAGATTTTATTTTATTTTAAAATGGAAAATGCAGGTGTCATTGCTTGTTGAGTTCCCCACAGTGTGGGAATTCTGCGTTCGAATCGCGAACCCACGAAATTCCTTAGCGCGGCCTTCCGGTGAACATCAACTAGCTGCGGATAAGATCAGTTTTAAAATAAAAGAAAAAGACGATGAATGATCCATCGTAGAAAATGGATCCTGAAGACTTTGCAGAGCAGCAAAATAGCTAAATTATTTATTTTAATCAATTTTGGTCGTTCCAGAGAAATTCATCCAAAAGGCGGATAAAGCAAACAAATGGTCAATGGCATAGAATGTAAAGGAAAACCATTACATTCAAGATCCAAAATTGATATTCCTAGTCCTACAAATCAACATGGTTATATTTAATTCAAAATATTCCGGAGTTATAATTCCCTCAATCGGATCTCCGGGGGGGGGGGGGGGGGCACAGCACTAGCAAGAATAGTCATGGGGAACTTTAATGTAAAGAGTGGAAAAGGACAGATGGGAGAACATATTGGACCCCACGCACTGGGAGAGGAATGAGAGAAAACAGCCAAGATTCTCCGGACGGCCTGGTAAGAAATCAAATTGATTACAGACATAAAAACTGCGTTACTTATGTAAAAACATACCTAGGAACCGACATAGGATCAGACCGTAATCTACTAGAGGGAGACTCAAAATAAAAGTGAAAAAGTAGAAAAGAAGATAAATAAAGCAAGTAACGCCAATAACCTTCGTAACCCGATTGTGAAAGACAGAATACGAGAAGAGTTAAAAGAAAAGTTTTAACCACAAGAAATAAATATAAATACCGAAGAATTGTAAAATTTCTTGGAATTTTGCGGAATTTTGAGAATTGGAAAACATGGATGACAGAAGATATTTTCAGAGGAATGGTTAAAAATATTAGACAAACAGAAGATGAGATTAAAGAGAAATGCGCGAAAGGAGAGATCGTTTCAAAACAAGTTCGACAACTATAATGGGCACCGCAAAGTGAGAAAATTTACAAGCAGGTTCAGGACAAGATTAGTGGGTAAACTCCTTGAAGATGATGGAAAGATGATAACAGATAAGGAGGACTTGTAGAATACCTGGGAAAGATAGATAGAGCAACTGTTCCATGATGAAAGAGAAGACCTGCCCATAATAGAAACACAAGAAGTAGAAGCAGTCCTAAAACAAATTAAGGATGGTAACACCTCAGAACCGGATGAGGTGCAGGCAGAGTTTTTATTTTAATTGTTTTAGTTTCAATGATTTTTCTCCAACTTTCGCTTTCAGCAAAAATTCCCCGACTTTTATGCCAAATTCGTACATTTATTTTCCAGTTACTAATAAATATTATATGGCGGCCCACACTTCTTCTTCCTCTCAATACAAACCGAGAGGAAGAAGAAGTGTGGGCCGCCCCAGAAAAAGATGGAGCGACCAATTATTCGAGTGACGTAACGGACCACCGGTCTTAAACCTGCAGATGATGATGATGAAATATTTAATTATGATGGCTAATGGTTATGAGAATATAAATTCCAATATGCAACGTTTTGCTGTGAGGCAGTGTTTCGCATGTTGTATAACTTTAAAACGCATGATGTACGTCATCACTATAATATAGTCCATTAATTATGTTAAAATGAAAATACAAAAAAATGGAAAAAAACTAACACGAATGAATTGAATGACTATTTAATGAAAACTGGAACAAAAATAACCACAGACAATAATTAAATGAGTAGAAGCAAGTAATTATGATAGCGTGCATTCGTGACCATAGCTATCACGACGCGAATTACTGCAACAGGACACCGAAAGCTTTAATTTCCAGCTAATAACCGGGAACTTTAACTCAAGGTGAAAATATCAGGCCTAAACGTTTTTAACAATTTTTAATCCAATTAATTGAAATTTAATCCAAATTTAAAGTTGTAAAGGTATAGAAAAATAGAGAAAAACCTAACATTTTTGGAAATGAAACCAATATTGAAATGTTAAGAAAAGTCGTAACATGGTAAGCATGGTCCAGCAGTCCATAATGTATACAGATTTGACTGAAAATTTTCTGAGACATTACTACCAATGACTGTCCTGTAAATCTAAAGGGCTCGCCACATAGCCTGTGCTGTGCTATGCCAATGTCAAACATTGAAGTAGAAACATAGGGTTTCAATAGTGATGTTCACATAGTTATGAGTTGCTATGCTATTTTGCGCATGACCATGACATTGTTCAACGTTTGTGTTGACATAACACAGAGCATAGCATAGCACAGCACAGGCTATGTGGCGAGCCCTTTAGTCCTGCTGATGCCGACTAAAAATTTATTTTATTCGGCTCTTATTACCGGGCGCATATTAACATTCCTTACAGGCTTAGGTAACCGGGGCTAAATGGAAACATCTCATTGACTGAATTTGAATTGATGCTTCATCACGCATCGTAGCAACTTGTGTTGTCGTATGGTTAACCTCACATTAATTTGTATTCGCTTTCTATCGATTTAAAATTTTAATTTATAAAATGTGTGCAATGAAAATGAGTAACCACGGTACCCAGCCAACTTGAGTTTTAAAATTCCCTGACTTTTCCAGGACCGTATAAGAGAATTCTAGTCATTATAAAAAATAACCCCCCCCCCTGCTCGTCATTTATTCCTACATATTAACATGTAAATACATATTTTTACATAAAATTTCTCACACGAATTTTTTTTTAAATTAAAAGATTGTTTTGCTTGTAATAAAGTAATTAAGTTTTGAAGTCTGTTGTATATTTTTCCAGAAAAATATTCAAAATTCCCGGACAATTCGAGATATTTCCCGTTTTCCCTGACTTTTCCAGGTCGCTGGGTACCCTGCCTATCCGCCGATGGTAGGTAGGAACGATTCTATTAATACCACTATTTCCGCTTGGATGCCTACTTCCAACATTTTGTAAAGCAAACCTAGGTGCCATACTTTGTTGTGAACTTGTATGGTATCGATTAGAGATGGGCGCGCGAGTCACTTTTCACTCACGTATACTCGCGACATCTCTTTCGCTGCTCATGGATAATCACGAAAGATAAGGCAAAAGACGAGTCGAATACAGAGAAGCTCGCACAAGCTCGAACATATCACTTGCATATTGTAGTTCATACAATATCCGAGATGGACACCGAGCCAAGAACGAAAAATTGATCATTTTCAAGTACTTTTGGCCATGAAAATTCTATCGTGGTCAAAGGTCAGTTATAGATTAAGAGGTCTATAGTCGGCGACTGTTGGGTTAATGTAACCACTCGAAACAAAATTTCTTCAGCTACACACTAAAGAATGGGCTTATATTAGGCTATAGAAACAATAACTTGCGAGAAATTTTGAAAAATAACCAAAATATCGACTTTTGAAAAGAAGGGAAAGTAAATTCATGTAGCCGGTCGAACCCGGGGTCTGCACATGTATCGGGTTACAGTCCCTTGAAATGGAGTGCAATTTTTTCGGTCCGATTTTAATTTTTCTTTGAAATTCGGGTAGGGGGGGGTGTGCTTAGTAGATATTAGTATAAATATTCGCGAAAAAATGGAAAATAAGGCGGTTATTGCCTAAAAAGTGAAAAAATAAAATTTTTTTTGCCTTCCATTTTTAAGGGTGTGCATTCGAAAGGGAGGGTCAGCCATCGTCAAATCCTACTCCTCCGGGGCGCCGCTCCGCTCCGCTCTGCACCCCTACGGAGCGGATTTGACTCTGGTTACTAGGCTAAACATACGAGAGGCGCCATCCATCAAGAACACCGGGATCTATGCAACCGGGATGTGAGAGACCCTCGAAATAGCATTAAAAAGTATAGTTGCGGTATGGTGCAGTATACTATTACGTTTAACCCCCTAAAAATCGCGTAAAAACAAAAAATAATCGATGTTACATGTAGGAGCGTCGAGCTGCATCTGCCGGTGCGAAATTTTCTAAGTGTAAGAGTATATCCCAGTGCACGTACCGTCAACAAAATGCGCGCCGGCCGGGCGAAGCTAGTGGCATCGACCGGTTGTGTGGCACGATCATGCTACTTTTTCGTACTTTTCAAAATCGATTATTTCAAAATTTTGATAACAAATTCTTACCTAATATTTTGAGAATTTGTTATATTAACTGTGTTCTTTAGTGTGTAGCAGAAGAAATTTAGTTTCGAGTGGTTACATTAACCGTACAGTAACCCTATAGTCATATGACCCGAGTACCGGTGGATCCTTTCTTCTATTAGTTATAACGAACCCTCCTGAGGGGAGAATACGATATTAAAATATTCTGGAAGACGGAATCCACAAAGTACGCCAAGTATATAATAAAGATAATAAAAAAAAGTTGAAAGTATGATACAGTGGATTCCACCCTCTAAAATAACGGCCACAGTCTCGGAGCCAGTTTTGGAAAAAGGAGAGCACTTCACCAATAACATGACTTCAACAGACTCAAAAGATACAGCGGTCCAATTAGTGTAAACGGAAGCCCCCCCCCGTTGAAATAGCGGTCGATGTCCACCCTGTTGCTTCTATTCCAGGTAAGGACCCGCCCCTAGCAGAAATCGGTTCAAAATAACGGTAGAGGTCCAACCTCCTGTTATTACAGGGACAGGCCCACTCCTCGGTACAGCGGTGGAGCAATCAACTCCCGCTATACCGAGGAAAAACCCAGAAGGGGGAACTACCCCCGAAATAACTGTAGAGCAAAGCACTTGGGTTCCTGATGGGTTGGACAGGGGGACTCGGGGCTCAACAGGTCCAAAGGGCTACCAAGTCATTGCCAAAGACAAACCAAGCTTAAACTCATACCAACATCAACACCACAATCTTACAACTCCTTTAACTCTTTTAAACCATTAAAATCAATTCTTCCATTAAATCTACCAAAAAGAAAAATAAACATCGATTCAAATTCAAATATAAATTAATTTCAAATAAAATAGATACATAAAACCAGGAGTATCTTAAGCAATCCATGTACACCCCCACCCTGTAAAAAAAAAGCAGGCAAAATTGAAAATAAAATAAATTAAAATTATGCTTACTCTCGTTTCTTTTGTTCTTAACTAGTTTTTAATGTAATTTCTTTCTCTTTCAGAATGTCTGCCCGAATAGCATAAAAAAAAAATGGTTCTTAAAGCGAGGTGTACCAGACTAGAACAAAACCTTTTGAATGCACAAGGGGGATATTTTATTTTATTTACACTTCAAGTCATTATTATATCCCAACATTTGGAAGATGAGTTTGTTTTATTACACCAATTTTTAAAAAAGGTGATCGTCATGACATTGCTAATTATAGAGGGGTCTCGATCCAGTCAACTTTAGCTAAAATGTTGGATAAATTGGTTGCAACTCAACATATACATGCTAGTAGGAATTGGGTGAGGATTACCTATCACCTGTCACTCCGAATGAGTTGAAACTTTGCAATCGCAAAGAGGAAGGTTTATATAGGCCCCTACAACAACAAAATTCTGAGAAAGTATTATCAAAATTTTGAGAAAAATCGATTTGAAAAGTACGAAAAAGTAGCATGATCGTGCCACACAACCGGTCGATGCCACTAGCTTCGCCCGGCCGGCGCGCATTTTGTTGACGGTACGTGCACTGGGATATACTCTTACACTTAGAAAATTTCGCACCGGCAGATGCAGCTCGACGCTCCTACATGTAACATCGATTATTTTTTGTTTTTACGCGATTTTTAGGGGGTGAAACGTAATAGTATACTGCACCATACCGCAACTATACTTTTTAATGCTATTTCGAGGGTCTCTCACATCCCGGTTGCATAGATCCCGGTGTTCTTGATCGGTGGCGCCTTCTCGTATGTTTAGCCTAGTAACCAGAGTCAAATCCGCTCCGTAGGGGTGCAGAGCGGAGCGGCGCCCCGGAGGAGTAGGATTTGACGATGGATTACCCTCCTTTTCGAATGCACACCCCTAAAATTCGAAGGCAAAGAAAAATTTAATTTTTTCACTTTTTCGGCAATAACCGCCTTATTTTCCATTTTTTCGCGAATATTTATACTAATATCTACTAAGCACACCCCCCCCCCTACCCGAATTTCAAAGAAAAATTAAAATCGGAGCAAAAAAATTTCACTCGATTTGAAGGGACCGGTAACCCGATAGTGGTCTCGGCCGGGGTCACGATTTTACTTTCCCATACTTTTCAAATCGATTTTTCTCAAAATTTTGATAATACTTTCTCAGAATTTTTTTGTTGTAGGGGCCTATGTAAACCTTCCTCTTTGCGATTGCAAAGTTTCAACTCATTCGGAGTGACAGGTGATAGGTAATTATCCCCCTCATATTATAGAGTCATTTGAAGATCACAAGCATGTTGATGCCGTTTATACGGACTTCTCCAAGGCCTTTGACCGCGTTTCACACTCTGCTCTGCTGTCCAAAATCACTGCGTTGGGGTTTGGATCAATTGTGGTTAAATGGCTAGCCAGTTATCTAACAAATAGGACACAGAAGGTTCGCATTCATAATAATAAATCGAGGGATATTATGGTTTCTTCAGGGGTTCCCCAGGGGTCTCATTGTGGTCATATCCTCTTCCTGTTGTTTATACATGATATTGGTCAATACATAGAGCATTGCTCATTTTTGTTGTTTGCTGATGATTTAAAGATTTTTAAATCGATTGGTTCTGAGGAGGACTGTAGATTACTTCAGTGTGATCTTGACGGTCTCCACAACTGGTGTGTTGTTAATGATTTGGCTTTGAATTTCGAGAAGTGTTCAGTAATTTCTTACGCTAAACACGCGGTGGTGCCGGTCAGCTATTACATGGGTGGTGTCAAGTTGGCGCGAGTTGACGTGATTGATGACTTGGGTGTGCAACTTGATAAAAAAATGTCTAACCTTCAAGCATCACATCGAAAAAATATCCAACGGTGCACTTCGTGCTATTGGCTTTATCCGTCGACAAGGTGGTCTTTTTTCGGCTAACACTGTAAAGTTTTTATATTTTTCGCTTGTTAGATCTAAGCTTGAGTACGCTTCGCCTGTGTGGTCGCCTTTCTACCGGGTCCATGTTGCTCGACTGGAATCGGTGGAACGCAAGTTTTTACGACTCTTTAGTTTTAAGCTTGGACATAAGTCTGAGGACTTTTCTTATGCTTCCAGTCTTCTTCAAGCCAACTGCAGATCGTTGGAGCATAGAAGAATGGTTGCCGATCTGTGTTTTGTCCATCGCTTGGTGAATGGCAGGATTGATTGCGAATTTTTGTTGTCACTGATTCAGTTTTATGTTCCAGTCCATCCAATTAGGAACCCAAAGTTACTATGGGTGAAGTTTCATGGTTCGAACTATGGATTAAATAGCCCAATATCGAGAATGTGTCGGATGGTCAACGTTTCAAACGAGAGTGACCATCAGTTTGACCTATTTCACCCGTCTTACATCGGGTTCAAGAGGACTGTTATGTGGGAATTGAGTTAGTGTGGAATTTTGATTTGTTGTGTGTGCTTTTGTGTTGTGTTATTTCAATTGGTATATCCGTAAATAAATAAATTATTATTATATTTCTTTCCAGCAACCTCCCCCCCCCCTCAGGAAGTAAGATAGTCTGGCCAAAGTCAGAGGCAATTTGGCGAGAAAACGAGTAAACCTCCCCCGATACGGAAATCCGGCTGCCTCTTTCTCCCATCTCTTTCTTTCTTATCACCAAATTCAGGCCCAGCTATGTATGGGATCAGGCGGAAATGTTAAATCTGCATTATCAGCATTTCATAGAGGTAACTGCGTATATGCCTTTCATCATAATTTCAAAGCCATGACCGCCGCCAACACAAGGGGAGGGAACCAACCTTGCATACTTCAGGGGGCCTCAAAATCCAACCTTGGAGTTTAAAATTCAGGTGTCCTGGCACACCAGCTATTTGAATGGATTCACTGTCATTTGGCCGATAATCATTTGGACGACAGATTGTTTGGCCGACAATCATTTGGCAGACAGATTATTTGGCCGACAAATTTTAGAGTTATTATGTTTTTCTGGTTGGTAAACCTGTATATAAAAAATATGATTTCATAATTTAGAACCATAAACAACCCGTTTATTAACGAAAAAATTGTCGGCCACGCCCACCATGAAATTTTGGAGGTTTTAGGTGTGAATTCGACTCTCATGTTTTTTGCGTTGTAAAAACCTACCCTACGCTAGCCTGCGCTCCGCTCCGCTACGGCCGTTCCGGGCGGTTTTGACAACGCTGAATTGCACTGTAAAAAACCGACTTCAATAAAATGCACTAAAAAGTAAAAAATAATTAGAAGTTATTAGAAGAAGATTTAACTGAAATTAGAAGTATATTTTTACAGTGCTGAGCATAAAAATTAATGCATTTCGTCAATAATATACAATTATTGTTATTTTTGGAGTCGGTGCCAGCCAAGGTTAACAGACGTGTATTAACGAAGTAGCGGAGTACCAATTTCTTAACAGCTTGGCTGGCACTGACTCCAAAAATAACATTAATTGTATATTATTGACGAAATACATTAATTTTTATGCTCAGCACTGTAAAAATATACTTCTAATTTCAGTTAAATCGTCTTCTAATAACTTCTAATTATTTTTTACTTTTTAGTGCATTTTTTTGAAGTCGGTTTTTATTTAAAAATTTTTTTTTTTTATTTCTTGCTTTTTAGTGAATCTTGCGTTCCTTAACTGATTTATCGAAAGCGAATATGGGTAGACCTACTAAACGCGCTGCCCATATGCGACAGCGCCGTTCAAATGAGACAAGCGAAGAAAGGGCGAAACGCCTATCTCAAAGTAGAAAATGCGGGCTTACAATCAATAAAAACCAAAGTACTCAACCGATTTTGATGAAATTTATATGGGACCAATCTGAAACTATATATCCTTTCGAATTGTGAAAAAATTTTGAAAATCGGTTAATAAATGACGGAGTTATGAGGTAACAAACATTAAAAAAAAAATACAGCCGAATTGAGAACCTCCTCCTTTTTTGAAGTCGGTTAAAAAGGCACGTAAAAATATATTCAAATACGTGAAATTTTTACATTCAAAATTATAGTAAAAATACATAATAATATTATGTATTATTCTCGTATTATTCCATTGATAATAATGTAATTTCACACTATTATTATCAATGGAATAATACACAATATGTATTTTTACTATCATTTTGAATATAAAAATTACACGTATTTGAATGTATTTTTACGTGCTTTTTTTACAGTGTGGGCTAAATACATATACTTGAGAAATATTAAACCACCTTAACCGGGATCCTAGAAAACCTATATATAGCTTTTAACAGTTAACTTTTACGTATCACCCCCAAAAAACCGAAAAAAGTGTGAAAATTGTAATATTTCATACATGTTACTCTTACGAGAGGCGTGACCCAACTGCCGGAGCTAAAATTTCTAAGTGTTAAGGTATATAGGCTATATACCATCAATTTTCCGAATCTCAATAGGGAAATTTCAATTTTCAGGTCAGGGTTTGCGTACCTAACCAATGGTTCTTAGAACAATCTAGTTATTTTTTTTTAATATTTAATAAAAAATACCAATAAGAGGATATTGAATAATTATTAATTGTAATCTACAATCATTGTCGGCCAAATGACTGGGATACCATTTGGATTATGTGTAGGCTAGGCCCGGTATCCGCAAATTAATTTATGATTCGATTCGAAGTACCTGCAGCGAAAAACATTGATTCCTAATTCCAGGTATAATATGAAAAAATAATATGAAATTTTCACCTTTGCAAAATTAATAAACGCCTTGAATAATTGGAATTTGTGACTTGATTGCTAAAAAAATATTATCTACGAGCGGTTTGAGAAGTTAGTGGCTTTTTGAATAAAGGATATTTTTTTCGGCAAAAAACGTTTCATTTCTCAACATAGTCGCCTTTTAGCTCTATACACTTAGGGCCGGTTTTACAATTGGAGGTTCAGCATCGGCTCAACTAAGCCGATGCTCAACTGAACCTCACCTAAACAGGCCAGATCAGTTTTACAATGTGCGGTTTAACTGAGCTTTGGTTTACCTATAACACAATTTGGCAACACAGCAAAAACCTAATTAACAGTGAATTGTCAAACGATTTTCGTATTTTGTTAGTGTTTGTAGTCGATGTTTTATTTATTAAAATTATTTTCATTGTAATTTTGATTTTCAAAACGAATAATTAATGTTTGTATGTAGCTGGAATTGAATCACTTATGTGGTGGTATTAATTTGGTAGTGGTAAACTGGGTCAACCTGTCCGCTGCCACCAGTTACATATTACAAATAAAATATTAAAACATTTTATGCAAAGGAGCAATCTCCCGTTTTACTCGGCACCGCAAGAGTTTTAAATTATTTACTTACTTGATTATGCTTTCAATAGATGGCAGTACTGTAACCAGTACCTAGTCAACTTAGTAACACCACTGCTCAAAGGCGAAAAAAAAAGAAAAAACAATCAAGATCATACTTCACAGGATCATTTCTGTAGTATATCTTCACATACTCAGTATTCAAATATTGAGTAGTAGCAACCACGATGAAGAGTTGTAACTCTACATTCTGAGCGTGAGACGGATCGAAGATGCTCAAGTGTTTGAGCATCTGAGATCACCGATGATCGTTAGTCTTTCAGCATGTCTGAAAAATTTGAATGTGGAGTAATCTGAGTGACTTTTTAATTTTAATAAACTAAAGTAATAAATTATGTCTTGGAAACCATAGGGCCGCGGCCTGTTTTTTAAAAACTTTATTGATTAATAAAATACTCGATATTTTTTGAACTTTGAAAATTTAATTTCTTTGCATTGGCTATTTGTAAGTTGTGCTTTTTTAGTGAAGGTGGGCGACGCACTCATTATATGCAGCGGAAAAATTATATCAAAGTCATAAAAAGGCGAAGAAAGACGGGATGCAACATGGCCCGCAAATGCACATACAGCAGCTACGCTACCCCGGCCAACTTCTGAAATAGTACCCACCAGGGGTCAGACCGAGACACACGCAGGACAACATCAACGAGTGGGGTTTTAGTCGTTAAAAATCCGCACTACCACCCCAGAACATCGGGGTGGTGTCTTTTGAAGATTTCCCCCCACTCCCAGCGTACACAAAAAAAGAGTAAAATACTTGTTAGGGCAATAAATACAATTTTAGATGGGATTCAAATGATTTATAAGGAGTCATAAACCTTAACATACCGTCTGTTGTAATCGTAATTGAACATCTTTTCTATTTTACATTTCCGGTTTAAGAGATACATCCCCCCCCTCAACGCGAATTTTAAATTTTATAATGAAATTAGTGTTAAACGCTTGAGCTTCCATAAAAATTGTTCAAAGCACACATATCACATGGTTATTTGCGAGAACTTGTGGGGGGGGGGGTAAAAACGATTACCACCCCCCGTCGCGAATGTTTTTATAATATAAAAGAAATTTTAGTTTAGAGTAAACCCAAATGACATAATATCTGTTGAACCAGGTTTGAGCTCGCCACTGGCGAGGGTTCAGTTAAGCTTCAAGTTGAGCTCGGCTCAAGTGCTAAGCGCGCATTGTAAAACCCATAATTTGCAAAATTTGAAGCTCAAGGGTGGTTCAAAGTTGAGCTGAGCTTAAGCTTCTATTGTAAAACCGGCCCTTAGTCCAGCGTTTTTCCAATTTTTTATCCCTTCCAAATAATACGATTTCTCGAGGCCCTCAAAATAGGCGCTTGTTTCAGTGATGACCTCTCCATTAGACACAAATCTCTTACCGCCGAGCCATTTTTTCAGGTTTAGGAACAGAAAATAGTCGCAGGGGGCTAAATCTGGAGAATATACTGGTTGAGACTGTTCCTTGGTCTCGCTTGGTCTCTGGTGTGTTGTGATGGATCCATGTTTCGTCCACGGTTACGAAACGGCGCAAAAACTCATTCGGATTGCGGTTGAACATCGCCAAACACTCATTTGAAGTGGTCACACGATTGCGCTTATGGTCGAGTGTGAGCAATCGCGGCACCCATCGCGCGGATAGCTTTTTCATGTCCAAATATTCATGTAAAATGTTATGTACCCTCTTATAGTTGAGATGCTTACAGCTTTAGCCATCTCACGCACCTTTACTCTCCGATCGTCCAATATCATTCCATGGATTTTATCGATGATTTCTGGCGTGACGCCCTCTTTTGGGCGTCACTTGTGCTGGTACGACCACAACGGAATTCAGTAAACCACTTCTTAGCCATTGAAATTGATGGAGCAGAGTCCCCCCCCCCCCCCATAGTATTTATCAAGCCTTTCCTTGGTTTCGGTGATGGTTTTTTTACGCAAAAAATAATGCTTGATGAGCACACGAAATTCACTTTTATCCATTTTCGTCGAAATTCACGAGGTTGTCTGCTGTGAATGGATGTCAAACACAAACTAAATGACAAAGCTTGCTCAAAATTTGACAGTAGGTTATTGACAGATGGTAGTTGACAGGGGGAAATACAAAAAGGAAAAAAAACGCGGGAAATACAAAAAGTCACTGACTTATCAAACCGCCCTAGTATTGATGTAATTTATAATTTAATTTGCAATAAATTGAAATATTTCATATTTTTTCAAACATTATCTGTTAATTTGTCCGATTCCGTCGTGCATAAAAACAATTTTTATTCCCCCTTTTTCTTCCCTCTTCTCAAATTCTGTTAAAACAGTTTTACATTCAATAAAAACTTATTTACAAGCATTTTATTAATTGTAAGTATAAAATCTACCTGACACTAAATTAACACGTGTCTATAAATAATATTATTATGTAAAATCATTACGCGTTATTGTGTCAGCAAAACAAATTACTAATGTGCATTTCTTCTAGGATGAGAAAAAAATTTTCTTTGCAAGCAATTTGCAATTGTACCGCTAAGATCTTTTGAAACGTAATTATTTATTGTCATTTTTCTAGAGATGGAAGCATTAGCTACTTTTCACTCATATTCACGCTCACACGTTTTTGTTCTGATTGTTTATTATGCACACTCATGTCACGACTTGGACGCACAGTGCACGACGAAAATTCCCAAATTTATCAGAAAAAATCCCTGCAATTCCTACATTCCCTACGAATTTTGTTGTGTCGCCTGTAAGTTTGCAAAAATTTAAGACTGTTCAGGACTCACGCACAATCACGTTTGTTTAATTTTACCAATTATAAAGTATTTGATTTTACTCACGCACAATCGTGGTTTTTGTAGGGACTGTTTATTATAGACGGTCAGCTGACGACGTAAATAACGTCACGTGCCAATCTCGACTCTTCTTGGTAACCGAAGGGAATGGCAAATTTAGATGAATTAGCAATGTTACCTGCGATTGAAGATGCCGAAATTACTGCAGGTAGACAATTGCAACACCGACGTGATCCTTTTCAATTATCAGGGAAGCAATTTGTTCGTTTGTTTGGTCCAAGTCAAGATGTAGCTCAAAAAGTTATAGAAATGTTCATGAAATACGATTTGGTTAAATTCCAAGTTATTTAATAATGGAATTACAGAACAAACATTAAAAAATTTAAAAGTGATCGTGTATTCGGCATTTTCTATGTCGCTAATTCGCTCGTTGGTACCTAAATTCGTAACGAATTTAATAATTTGTGTACTACTTACAGTAAGTCGTCATGTTCGCCATTAAAACTTCACATCAATTATTTCCACTTGACAAATTAACTCTATGACCACATAAAGAAAACTTCAACTGCTTGAAATGAATTGTCAAACATTTTATAACCTAACCTAAAAACTGCGCTAAAAGTCAAAATTCAAATTTTGTATGTTATTAAATAACGTGGTGACCTCTATTAGTACAATAACTCACTTATACAGCAACCAATTTATTCATGTTTTTACTTCCAAGAAACTTTTAATAACTTCCAACGTCGAGTTGTTCGAAAAATCGGAAAGAATTGTTGTCCGGTATTTGAAGCGAAAATATGGAACGGAGCAGATGTGACACGATACTCATCTGAAATTCGCTGAGGGTCGCTTTAACCCTTTCACATCACAACCTAACTATTGAGATTTCCAGAGACTGTAATACGAGTACACACATACTGTCTGATAACATGATTGAAATTTCACCTGGAACTTTTTGTACACAAAGTCGACCATATTCAAAGTGAGACAAATTTGATTGTCAGATAAATTTATTATTTCCATAAAATCAGTTATAAATAGCATTATTATAATTTTTTATATTATGGCATGGTACTCTTTATTACCGTCAAATTTAATAATGAGGAAATAATGTAATTTATTTTAGGACTTCGCTCAGTATTAATCTTCTCTCCAGTATGTCTGCATATTTCATTTTAAAATTCACTAGACGGATTACATCTCGGTCGTTTGCCATTGCCTGCCGAGGGAAGATGAGTTGAAAGAAATTTTTACTCCACTCGGCGTCGCACCAGGTACGAACATTTAACCGCCAACTTAACTAATTTACTAATCAACAAATTATGTAGTATGTTCACGACTTGTCACAGGAACACTGCCTATCTGCTACCGCTGTGCATTAAACGGATAAAAGGTAATAATGTTATACTTCCATAAAAAGCGGTGTCAAAACAACAATAGCGCCATAAAAAAGATATAAACAGAACATTGTGTATTTTATTGACTGATGTCAATACTACCCACAATCTTTTAACTTATTAGAGTTCAAAATCATCTAATCAGTGCTTGTCAAACTTTTTGACATACCTATAATTATTATGGAAGGTCGAAAATTAAGTCTTCGTTCGTTGGTTTTTTTCGATTTTATTAATCGTTTCCGATTTCGAGTTGTATTGCCTTGATCTCCAGGCTAAAAATAAACCAAGTCAATATCTCTCAAATCATATTTGAATCCGGTGTTTAGCGTGGGCTATTTCAAGCAAATAACACTTCATCAGAAATATAATTTATTATTCAATGTTATTGTTACAATCACGAATGTTATTTCATAACCATTTACTATTAGAAAATTGTTTCAACAGCGGTTTATTTCAAATGCGAGTCGATCAAGAGACTAATGCACTATTTCATTTTAGAACTCATAACTGGGCATGTCTGGACGTAAAAAATATATCAACATTTAGTTGAGGTTGGAACTTTGGGCTGCTATAGTAATTTGTATACCTAAAGCAAAACGTAGTCTTCTTTAGATGGTGTGGCATAGCTATATTCCACCTACACTTACGTAATTTGTGTTCTTTTTTTAAGGGGAGGGAAGAGCACGTTAAACTCAGCCGGAAGATACGATGTTTTGCCTTAAAAAAATAATGGAATTAGTTAGACAAAATTAAAATTAAGCGAATAGGCTATGTGCGAATTTTATAGCCTTTGTAATTTTGGCAATAATCGATATTGAAAATCACTGCTTTTCAAGAGCTCAGCCAATCAGAAGCTCGCAGTCGATTTGCGGTGGACTATGTCATGCATTCTGCTGACAGTCCGTGTGCTTTCACCTACACTTAGAAAAGAACAGTCGGCGAGTTCAGACGTGTTTTTTGATGTTCCAAGCAAAAATGTAATCAGTGACATTCAGACGCGTTTTCTGTTATTCAACCGAGTGAACAGAGATATAGCAACGATGTAGTCGTTTACACCATTGTTTTCAACAGCACGGGCGTGCGATTTACAAGAAGAGGGCATTACGAAAATGGGAATGTGAACCCATCACCGACATTGAAAGCGTGTAAAAAGGACGATGAACATATGGTCTGCAGGAGTTCAGTGGCTTGGTTCCCCACTGCACACTCCAGTCAACAGCATCACTTTGGAAGGCCTCTGGTCCGCGAACTCAGAAATCCGGACGAAACTACGAAAATACAACTTCTTTTTCAGTTTTAATCTTTTAATTTCAAGACAGGTCAACCGGCAGATGCCAATTTGGTCGGCGTTACCACACAAGTGCCCTTTCATCGCGACGCCACATTCCGTGTTTAACAATGAGCATTGTTGCATTCCGAGCCGAAGTGATTGTACTCGTAAATTCGAATACAATGTTATCGCACTGATAATATTGCGATTAGAATTTGCAATCGTAAAGTTTGGAATGAGATTGTGTTTGTGATTAAACCTGCATCACAGCTCCTTTAATTAGGTCAACCGATAGAAGCTAACACAGACGAGAAAAACCTCAACTTTCCCGGTGTTAAGTATCAACAATTAGATCAAATCCAGTTTCAGAAATGTGAAACTGGCGCACAATAAAAAGAGATTAGTGGAAGACTCGGAGACGTTAAACGGATGTTGATGCAAGGTACAATCAGAACAGACGAAGAAAGAATTTCCGAAATTTGGGGACAATATTGGAAGAAAACTGTAAGATCAAAAGCCTGAAGAAAAAACAGATGACCCATCATGAGGTTGATGCGATGCACACAATCTGTAAAGTGTGGAATACAAGAGAGTGGATCTTCTACGGCTGGAGCCACCTCTCCATTCTCAGTGTCCATCTCTTTATATCTTGGCATAACTCTTTTTCCATATTTCTGGAATTTATCGCCCCATATACATCGTCTCTCCAGCTTCTCCTAGGTCGTCCTCTCTTCCTCCACTCCGGCGGGAGCCATTCTAACACTTTCCGTGGCCATCTATTTTCTCCCATTCTCTTTGTATATCCGAACCATGTCAGTTGTCACTTCCAAAGAATTCACCGTGGAAGCTGGAGTCCGATTAGGACAAGTCAAGGTCTTTGATGGATGGGAAGGAGGCGTACCCATAGGCAGAAGAAAAATTAATAACTTCCTCCGCTATGTCACTCTCCATATTCATGCTTCTTCTTAGAATTTCATTTATCCTTTCCTGTCTAGATCTTCTACAACTTCTTCTCAGGCAATCCTATAACCTATACATAAGAAAACATTCCAGGCCGAGTGCAAGAACTATAGAACTATCCTACTTATATCATATGCAAGTAAGTTCATGCTCCATATCATCAACGAAAGGGGTTTGGGGGTGGGGTCTGTATAGGGTAGAGGCACCCACGAACAAATATTGAATGTTCGACAGATCATCGAAAAGGCTAGAGAATTTAATATTAAAATGCATCTATGCTTTGTCGACTACTCGAAGGCTTTGGATTCGATCAATTGGACACACCTCTGAATGGTATTTGGAGGAAATGGGTGTGCCTCGTCATCTGGTGTTGCTATTGTGATGCTTATACAGCAAAAGCAAAGCCATAATAGTGTGAGTGGCAAGAACAACTTCCAAAGAATTCACCGTGGAAGCTGGAGTCCGATTAGGACAAGTCAAGGTCTTTGATGGATGGGAAGGAGGCGTACCCATAGGCAGAAGAAAAATTAATAACCTAAGATATGCTGATAGAACTTTCCATCTACTAGAGAAGAAATCAAACTAATAATATAAAAGTTGGACACGCACAGCAGGAAACACGGCTTGGAACTTAACAAGAGTAAAACAAAAGTTATGGTTGTAGACAGAGAGCTTATAAATTTACCGGAAACTGAAATAGCAGAGTATGGGGTGGTGGACAGTTTTGTTTACCTGGGTTCGCTTATAGGAAGAAATGGAGGATACGAAAGTGAGATCAGGAGACACCTGGCAATGTCCAGATCAGCAACTGGTAAAAATCTGGAGAGACTCATCCATATGAGAATTCCGTGAACAGCTCACAAGGCAAACGTCTCCGGCATAGAAGAGCTACAGATCACAAAAAGCTGTCAACAAAAATAAAACTATCAATATTACAATATTTTTGACATATAGAAAGAAGCGGCGATTCAATGGAGACTTGTTGTGGAGAGGCGAAGACTTAAAGGAAGTTCCCCAACCCGGTGAAGAATATGGCGGGTTGTGGACTGGCGGAAGCATCACACAAGGTTGATGACCTTAATGTCCTTAATGGTTCACCATACTCTCTTGAAAGGAAACAATAGAGGAGGATGGTCTCTTTATCTGCCACACAATTTCTTCAGAGTTAAAATTGAGTATGGAAAGACCTACAGTCGGTTCTAAACCATTTTGTTTGGATTTGAAGATTCAGAAATATCCTACACTTATTTATGCTCTGTTTGAACTGAAAAACTCCTTTATATTTTGCTCCACTACAACTTGACGGTTGAAAGCTCATTACTACTAATGACAATATTTACAATGTTGTAAAAAATTAATATGGCAATTATTACAGCAAACTAATAATGAACAATCATTGAAGTAAAAGTTATTGGCACAATAACCGATTGTAGCGCCGCGGGGACGCCCATACAGTTTGTAAGCTAGGTCGAAGTTTACTTACAGTCACTTCATATCGTTTGTCAATATTAAAAAATATTTATATGAACGTTTAATAGTAGCAAACTGGACAACCTACACTTTTAATTTTAAGTTGTTGGAAAGTTATATTTTATTTACAGCCCACAAAAAGGGTAATCTATTTTAATAATGCGTTCATGTTACAAGAAAAATGAAAGTTGTTGCGATCAATTTATGTAAATTGTAATTTCCACTTAAATAATCAGGCAAAATATTGATCAAATGATTGAAATCTGATACGAAATACATTTGTCATAATTTATTATTAGAATATATAATAGATTTAGCAACTAAATTAAAAAAAAAGTAGTTCGAAATAAATCCCAGATGTAATTTCAGAATAATTAAAAAGCAAAGGAATTATACTTTTGAAGTATTTGCAACCCCCATGTTCTTGTCAAACAATATAATTCTCTCGGGTATTCATTCTTTAAAATCCCACTTCTGATTAGAACAAATTTATTTTGTAAATAAGAGTTTTATATGTCATAAATTCTGGAAAGTTTTTTATAGTACATCAAAAATCGGTGCAATAAACAAGCATGGATTACAATATACTACAAAATATCTAGTTAATTCCGCGCGCATTAGTGGAAAATGTCAGCATAAACATTATAAATAATTCAAAATTATTATCGCGATGAAATTTACGTGAATTAAAATTTCTATATCAACCTTTTAATAATGCAGTGTAAAACCTCACAAACATGCAACAAACTAAGTGGTGAAAATACGGAAAAAAATTAACTTAAAATTAAAAAAGCTTCGGGGTTTTCATAAAATCCTCTACTTTTAGCTTTTCCATTCTACTTTACGTGGAGAAAGCAAATATGCGGCTGTATTTCTTTTTATTATTACCTTTGTACAAAATGTAAAATACTGACTTAATTTGGCTAGGCGCTCAAACCCGGACAGGCAGACCAACAACGTAGTGTCGATAATAATTGTGAAGAAAATTACTCAACATAAAACTATAAATACAACGGATTCCGTTTATTTGAAAACGTAAAGACGTTATAATAAGTAAGTTGAGGTCTTAAGTCGAAACTAAAGCCTTCAAGTTTATTTTGTGTTAGAGACGAGAATCGTCTAAATACTATTAGAAACGATTCTCGCCTTGCATGTAAAGACGAGAATCGCCTAAGTTTTGTAACCGTTTTTTAAGTTTAAATATTTTTAATGTTAAAGGCAATAATGACAAAGTTAAATCGATTTATCGACTGGATACACTAATTATAATTTATGCTCTGATCAGGGGCCTGTTGCACAACGATTATTAGGCTAATAATTCATGGTCCCAAAATAATTTATATGATCAGCTAACCGTGTAGTTTTTTGTATTTATTAATTTATAAGCGTCGAGGAAGGTGATTAGTCAATGTTATGTGTTAGTAATAATAATAATCAACCATGTACCTACTGGTAATTTGTAACATATAGAATTGATTTTATTGTACAACAACGCAGGAAGAAATAAAAGTATATAGAAGTATACCTCTATAACACATGTTTATAAATCTCTTGTTGAAGTAAATGTTTTGTTTCGACAATTTCTAAAAGCTCACAACTAAAAGATTTTCGGAGTCATTCGGCACACCTAAACCCTTTTTTCATAATGGAGAAAAAAGCCATAAGAAAATTAATTTCAAGCCTCTGCATGTCACCACACTGTATAATATCCAAGACGCTATTTCACTGCTATTAACCAGCTATTAACTCCTATGAAACCAGACAAAGGTACCAACTACAAACAACGTGGTTCAGACTTCAATGTTGTGTAGGGAGGAACCTAAGCTTTCCAGTTTTACAACAAACTGCCAGAAAGTTCAAGATCAAAACAAAGAAACTTCTAAATAGAAAGGGCGCTGACGAAGTTTCAGAATTTTTCGAATAACAAAAGTTACTATAATTTAATTTATCTTATTGTACTAATTTATTGTGACCAAATAAATCCACTTATTCGCTTTAAACGTAGAAATTAATTTTTTTTTAAATCTACCTTACCTACGTAAAACGCTTATGTGCAAATGTAAAATTTTGCCAAATTAAATGTGCGAAAAGGATAATCATAGTTGATTTTGATTAGAATTACCTAGGAATTATGGTGGATCGCCACCCTCACCAAAAGAACGACTTGCGTAGGCAAGAGCGAAAAAAAATTGAATAAAAATAACAATTATTGAGCAATTTATTTGTCAATAAATTTAAAATATTATTACGTCAGTGGAAATTTATGAAAATTTTCTCACGCTTTGTTATAAAATTAATCAATCACGAACGAGGTTACATTTTAGTACGGCATTTCTCTAAACAAATTAAACTGAAAGCAACTATAGTTAATTTTTAACATGCCGGATATTTATTTCAAGTTTTCACCCCAAATACTTACTTCCTAAACAAACAAAAAATCAATACAAAAAAGTACAACGAACGATTTACCGAAGGGGATAAATAATACGTAATTTTCGAATTTTTAAATCTCATCCTCTCAGCCCGCAACTTTAAATAGCCTTTTCCAATACCTCAAAAGAAAGCTATAAAAATGTCGTCGTTTAGCATAAAAAAATTATACTCGTTCTCGAATATAAAACAAAAAAAAACAAAGTGTTTTATTAAAACAAGTAATTTTTAATTCTACATGTTTTCTGAATCACGCGATATATTAACGTAATAATTATTATATTTAGAATAAAAAATTATTACTTGTAAAACTACTTAGAAAACTATTGTGAAGTAATTAATTTGCAGTGCGTTTTTCATAAATATAAAGGTCTTAAAAGGCATCTTTTGAGGGAAATTTTTATCTACAGTTAAAATTTAAATATTTTAACACTCGAAAACAAACTTCTTCCATTTATGCAGCTCAAAATTAATAAACTTTGTACAAACAATAATGAACAGAAGACATGTTTTAGACTCATTGGTCATCATCAGTACAGTATACACATAGGAATCTTGAAATCGCGCAATATACTAAATATAAATTAATAATAAATTAAATTTGGCCATACCAACGATGACATAATATGCAAGTGAAACCTGGGTAGTATTTAAAGAAGAAATTGTTTAACAGGATCCAAAGCGCAAACAGGTCATAAGACCTAATCCTTGAAGTGGCGAAGATGAAGAATTAAACTTTAAAAATAAAAGGATAACATAATAGCAGATATAGCTGTGTTGATGTTTATTTGCTATAATTTCAAAATTAAAAATATTAATTAGGTCTGTGTTTAAATGTCATTGCGCCAAATTTGTGTTTTTACTTTCATTGTCAATTTACTTAATTAGTAGTGAACAAAATATCTTACTAAATAAAACTCGGCCAGTAGTTACCGCCTTCGTTTAATAAAATACTATTATTCACTTCCTACAAATATATCGACATAAACTTCATTAAACAAAACAAAAAGTATTAACTTTCCAGATGACTACAAAAATATGAAACGGGGGAGAATACCGGGTTACACGTGTCATTTACTTGTAAGGTACATTAAAAAAAACTATTCAAATACCAATGAATGGTATATTGATTTTAAACGAATGAAAAAATTTCATTTTATTTATGAAAAAATCGATAATGCTATTAAAAATAGCATCATGAATACGATGAAATTTTTTCATTGGTTAAGAATCAATGAACTTTCCATTGGCATTTTTTTCAGTGTGAACAAAATTTTACTTTACTTCTTTGAGATCTGTTCTGTACCAATTTTTTCAAATTAGTTCCGCAAACATAATTGAATTTTACATATTAGGTAACTTGCTTTTTGCTGTTTTTTATTGTTATGAAGGCAAATCATTAACACAGAACGACTGACGGTTTTACGTACCCTTCGAAGTACGGAGGCTTATGTTTAGACCGTGTGCAACATAATAATTTTTTGACGTTTTGATAGATAATAATAAATAATGACCACACTGAGATATCATAATAACTAATAGTTAAAAATAATACCAATACAATAACAAAACCAATAACTTGTAGCCCTGCCATCTGTGTCTTATGTTAAATTGATCCATCGAGTCGATGATCCATCGCCGCCTTTAGTCCGCATAACTTAGCCAAACATGTAATAGTAATAAAAGTATCTATAAAAATTTATAAATTAAATTTGAATTTGTAGCAAAGATATTTTGAAGACCAAAAATTGGGGTATTGGCAACCCGTCTGACGTATTCATAATTTAAATACACAACACGTCCGACGTGTCCCTAATTTCTCTGGCATATTCATTACTTTTCAGCTGTAAGGTTAAGTATGGAGGACAGTGTTTAATATTGGATCCAAACGACTTATTGTTAAAGAAACGTATTTTAAGCATTTAGACCCGAGGGGTTATCGCTCTCAAAATAGGTGCCTGAAGTATTACACTATTAAATTTTCAAACTTTCACCATAAAATGACTTTGAATTTCAAGATATACGTCCAAACACAGCCATGTTATTGCTGCTGGTGGCGCCACCAACGGTAATGTAAATCGCGAATGCCATTATGGTAAATATTACAAAAATCCGCATTTTACAGTTCCGCAGTTACAGCGATTTTAGAATTTCCGTTCCTTTTTTATAATTTTACTCAAGAACTAAGCGCTTGACGAGAAAAGTAATAGGAGTGAATTTATTAAGAATAAGATTAGATATTAAAAGTTTGTGTATCATTAAAATAGGTTAAAAACTAAACGAGTTACAGCAATATCTTTGTGGGGCCAAAAGGATTTTGTCACCAGTGAGGCCTGCTACCATCGCAATTTGTATACTTACTGTATAAATCGCAACATATTTATAACTTTAAGTTCGCCACGGGAGGCCTTTTTTGTACCATATGCCTTCATACAGGAGCATTTCGCCCCCCCCCCCCACCATTTTGAATTTTGGATCAAAATTAGTCTAAATCATTTGAACCTCTTTCATTTATACTTCTTTAATTTTTGAGATATTTAAAAAATCGATGGTAGGGGTATTAATGTTAGGTTTCTGCGTAACTTGCTCGGAGTTTTCGAAAATTTTAATTACGCGTAACCTTTACGAAAGTCTTTTATCAACTACTAAGAAAGCAAAAGCCAAGTTACAAGATAAAGCCAAGAAGTACGAAAGTAGAAAGTGGAGAGTCAGGGCAAAACGCAGAAAAGAAAAAAGAGATCTGGAGGAACCACTTGCAAAACTTTTAAACAGGCAACAAGAGCAAGATGAAGAGAATGAGGCAATAATGGATGCAATTCGTAAAATGAAAAATGGAAAAATTCCGGGAAAGGAGTTAAACGAGCTAAACAACGAACTTGTCAAATACGGAGAAGAGAATTGTAAGACTATGCGAGTTAATACAACAGGTTTGGACAGAAGAGGAGATGCCCATAGAATGGAATGAGGGAGTCATTGTGCCATTGAAAAAGGGAAGTAATGTGGAAGACTGTTGCAACTATAGAAGAACAACATTGCTTAGTGCATCATACAAAATATTCTAAAAATGATACATAGAAGATTAAAAGAACATACAAGTACCACAGTAGGAGAATATCAATTTGGATTTGCCGAGGGAAAGTCAACAGTAGATGCAATACATATATTGAAGTGGGGTAAGTGGGTAGTAAATTCAGCTTAGTTTGAATTTAGACAGTAATTACAAATCAACTGAGAAAGAAAATAAAATGTTTGATGTTGCTCTCCTTTTTTTAGAGTCCAATTAATATTCTAGTGTATAAAACAATTACATAGAAAATAATTTTTCTTTATTATTTATTAAGAAAAACTAATAGTATATTATAGGCCAAGGTTGTGAATGCCGTCATTATTGCCCTAGCGCCAAGATTATATTCCGAGGTGCTTTGCACCGAGGAATATAAGGCGCGGAGGCAATAATGGTCTTCACAACCGTGGTTTATATACGATTTTTTCCACTACTAGATTTATTACCATTTTTTTAAATTCTTTTTAACAAAAAAATTTTCAAATTTAAAATATTTATTTCTATTTCAAATGACAGTTTTGTTTTGTTGATTTGACAGTTGTTGACAAATTTAGGTTATTAAATAAAATAAATCGCGGTTCGTCAAATTAACAATGGATGGCGCTGTCACTTGCTGTCACATTTAATTCGATTATAATGAATTTTTAAAATTAAATTAAATAGTTTAAATACAATTAATTAGCATTTCTTGGTTATTCTAAATCATTTAATAACAACATTTTTCTTTAAAATAGTCGCCAAGTTATCAAAAAATGTCATTTTGTTCATTATTAACCAGTGGTTAATAATGGAAAAATTGTTCACCACTAGTCGAAAACGTGTCACTTCTTGAGCAACTAACCTAAGTAAAAATGATAGCCTATATGACTAGTAGTGGAAAAAAGACTACTAAAAAAAGATTACTACACACTTCCCCAAAGATTTGGGGCAAGTGTGTAATCACTGGGTATTTTCTATATCTATTAATAGAAATGAAAACGGGGCAAGGGTGTAAAGGTTCAATGGTTCCTGTTTTCAATGACAGTTTTCAAACAAGTGACTTAGTAACATTTTCGATGCGTTTACGTGTATGGTTTACGTTGTAGAAACCGAGATTATACTTAACTCATCACTTATAATGCAGATGGCGTTTATTTCACTTTTTCTTCACAAATTTTAGACTCTTGTACACATTTGCCCCGGATACACACTTACCCCACTTCACCTTATGGTAAAAAGAATTATGAAAAAGATACGTGAACATGGAATAAATTTCGGCAAGCTTTTGACAAAATCATCAGGGAGAAAATGTATTTGGCATTAAAGGATATGAAAATACCATCAAAGTTAATGATGGTATTGATTTAATGAATTACTGATCAAAATAACGTCCGATGGTGAAACGAACACTTTTGAGTTTAACAGTGGACGTCAGACAAGGAGATGTAGTGTCGGTGACGCGGTTTAATGTCGCATTAGAAAAAAAATTAAGAAAATTAAACGCTGATGGCTCCATAATAAGACAAAGACAAATAATTGCCTATACAGATAACATTCTCATAATTGGTAGATCTCGTAACAAATTGTTGATTTGTTCAGGGAAATGGTGGAATCGGCAAATGAAATGGGTTTGTTCGTGAACGAAAACAAGAGGAAATATATGAAATGCGTTAGAAATGAAGCGTCTACACGACCCGACTTAAAAATAAATGATTTCACATTCGAACAGGTGGATAGGCTCGTTAACCTGGGAGAAGAGATAAATAACGACAACAGCAGGATAAAAGAAATAATGAGAAGAGTACAAACGGGAAATAGGCTTTTTTCGTAAACAAGGCAATGTTAAAGGATAATAAGATGAAAAGATACACCAAAGTGAAAATAAATTTACAAGACACTGATAAAGCAAACAGTTGTGTACTCAGCAGAAACACTGCATATCTCAAACAGAGGCCAAAATACTGAAAAGATTCGAAAGGATGATTTTGTCAAGATGATGAATCAGGATAAAGACATTGTGAAAAAGATAACGTTATGGAGTCCAAGTGAGAGTAAGATACAGGAAAGACCAAGGATTAGATGGTGGGAGTAGGTGACATGGGATCTGATCTGATGGATATGGAAGTATATGGGTGGAGGTGGATGTTTGGGGACAGATGGCAATGGAGACAGTTGCGGAGGCCACTAGACATGGAAAATTGTGAACTTTTTATTGATGTATGAAGAAGTGGTTTTTATGAAGACTGATTCTCCGCTTTAATCGGATTTTTAAATCCCGAGCGGCATAGCTTATTTCAATCAGGAATGTAAAGCTGTTAATAATAATACCAGATAAAGAATTTTAAATATATGCCGCGCGCTTTGATGCCTTCAATTGGCCAGAAAAAAGTATAAGATTTTTTCTCTAGATAATTTATATTAGTTTATTTTCAAAAATTTTACATTTTGCTCTAAAACTGAGATAGGTCAAAAATGTAATAGTTTTTTGCGCCTGGCTCGCTTATTTTTAGATTAAAGTTTCGATTTTTTGATCTCATTTGGATCTGCTCGAATTTAGATTTGTATTTATGCAAAAAAATATATAGGTCGTAGATCTTTTACGACCGCTAAGCGAGCCGGCGATTTTAATTACATTTTTTTCGCCGGTTTTTGCGCTACACCGGGCGGCGTCGAACGAATAGCGAAAAAAAATACACGGTCGTCGAGCCGACCGTATGCCCGACAAAATTTGTGGATACATATTTTCTCGGAAAATGGACCGGTTTCGAGTAATACAAGATATACAAATTAAAAAACGGCAAATTTTAAAAATTCATTAAAATTACATTTTGACGTCTCACATAATTTCGGTGAAATCGATTGGTCCGTGCTAATGAAATTTCGATGGAGTAAAAATATGGAGGCCGCAGGCCGACCCGTGTTCTTAAAAGCAAGTGGGAGGCCGTAGGCCGACCCGTATTCGTAAAGGCAAGTGGGAGGCCGAAGGCCGACCCGTATACTTAAAAGCAAGTTGGAGGCCGAAGGCCGACCCGTATTTTTAAAAATCGGTGGGAGGCCGAAGGCCGACCCGTATACTGACAAGCAATTGGGAGGCGAAGGCCGACTCGTGTTCGTTTCACCGTTGTCGAGAAGCCAAAGCCGGACCAAACAAACCAAAGTCCTGCATGTACGCCGACAGCTTTGAAGTGATTTTTTTTGGTCGAGGAAGAATAATTTCCCAACAAGTTTTGCAACAAAAGTTATTAAAATTGCTCGCGAAATCCCATTTCGACGTTAAAATTTTATATACCTATAAAAAAAAATTTGCGATTCGGTTTTGAAGGTAACCCTTGAAATTATTTTGGAAAATTACTTTTTCATTTTATAGCCGTACGGTGCGAGATACGAAAAAAGCTATAAATGCAATTTCGTGCATCCCCGGAATCTGCCTCGGTTGCCGGTAAAAAATTAAAAATCGTTTGAAGGATTCTCAAAATTTCCACCTTAAGAGCGCGCTGCGGAAAGAGAGAGAGGGAAGCAGTAGATATGATGTTGAAAGAAGCCTCTAATCTTTTGTAGATTTAAAAAATTTAAAAAAATTATTTGCGCCATATCTAAGGGAACCCTTGAACCCTTTGTGCATTAAGTTGATTTTATATAGTTTAAAACTCCACTAAGGGCACTTTTTGATTTACAAGTTTTGTACAAGTTTTCTATAATTGATGATGAAATCGCTTCAAAATCAGGTTTTGTCCTTATAATGATCTACAGAAGGCAATAACGAAGTTTCATTAAGATCGGTTGTCATAAAAATTCAAAATTGTCCTTTTTCATAAATTAAATTGACCTTTTTACTTTTAATTTAAAGCGCTCAAAATTGGTTATTGCCTTCAATAGTCTTTTCTTATTAATATAAAAAAAGAATTACATTGATACGACGTTTAGTTTTTTAAATTTGTACAAAAGATTAGAGGCTTCTTTCAACGGGAGGTTGTAGACTGCGCCCGATGGTTAAAGGGTCTCATAATCTAACATGCAGATTGCGCCGGGTTCGGTTAGGGTAAGTATGTAGATTGCGCCGATGGTCAATTAATAGGTAATCTTTTTGGGTAACGACGGAGTGAAAATCCCATTAGAGGATTAAGGTACTTAATTTATTACAGGAGTACTATACATTATGTGCGATTTTTAATTAGGTTAGTAATTTGACGAGGTTATTTTTAAATAACTGCATTATTTTGATTCTTTCATTATTATAAACTTTTATAACACAAATTTATAACTACGAGAAATTTGTAATTTCGAGACAATTTGTGCACGATTCTGTTGGTCTATAGGGGAGAAATATTAACGATGGTGCGCTGTAAGCAACATCAACGTGACGTCACGCTGATGCACGCTAATGATATAACCTCGCTCAGAAATACTTTGATTTGGTTTTGAACGATAATAATACATTACAACTAAGTAATAAATAAATAATTTAATAAAAAATAGTAAATTTAACGTATTTTAATTAATTTTTAAAGTAATTTTAATTAATTAAGACGTCAAATATTTAGTTGATATTACAGCCACCAGGGTGCGTACAATTAATATTTTTCCCCTATAATTTTTCAATAAAATTTGATTGGTTACAATTTTATATTTGCGGAATATATTTTAATATTTTTTATTTGGTTAGTTATTGGACGAGGCTTTTTTTCATCTTAATTTTTGGGTTGGTATTTCACATTTACTATATAAGTATAAAAATATTTAGTATGTAGTAAAAATTCAAGAACATATTATTATTATTTATTAGCAATGTCAACGATTACAGAAATGTTAAGTGAGCGCGGAAAAACGTTGTTGGTGCGCGATGGGTACAAATTTTACCAGTACATTGAATTAAAGAATGGAGAAATTAAATGGCGCTGCTGCAATCGAAAACGTTCAGCTAATATGTACACCGTGGGAGAAAAAAATCATAGGACAATAACGAAAGATAATTTGGAACATAATCACGAAATGGATGAGCAAAAACTAAAGCGGCAAATTGTTAGTGGTGAAGCCAAACGAAAAGCGATTGAAGATACTTCTCTAAGACCTTCTGACATTCTTATGGGCGCCATCGCTAAAACGAAAGTTTTTCGGGTTGATATTGATCGCCGTGATGCTGAGATGATCTCTAGAGCTATATATGACGTAAGGCGAAAAGAACAGCCACCATTACCAACCTCGATAATGGATGTTCATTCCGCGTTGGACTCTATAGTAGTTAACACAGAGAATGGCGAAAATTTTCTTATGGTTAACGACAAGGAAAACAATTTGATTATATTTTCCTGTCTGACTAACTTAAGATGTTTGTGCTCTTCAGAGAACATTTTCATGGATGGTACTTTTGATTACTGTACTAAATTCTTCTATCAATTCTTTACCATTCATGGGTATGAAAATGGATATTACATTCCACTTGCATTGTCTTTTGAAAGATAAAAAACAGCTCACTTACCAACACTGTCTACAAACGTTAGTAGACATTTGTTCTCGAAATAATTTACTTTTTGAACCGAAAACCGTTACTGTCGATTTTGAAGTTGCTATTCATGCGAGCATTAAACATGTTTGGGAAAATGTGGAACTTATTGGGTGTAGATTCCATTTAAGCCAGGCGTGGTTTAGAAAAATACAAAAATTAGGCTTGGTCACGGAATATCGAGATGAACTTTCCGAAATTGGTAAATGGTTGCGCTTCTCATTTGGGTTACAATATTTGCCTCCACACGAAATTGATGCTGCTTTTAGTGAGGATTTAATAGCGATATTGCCAGACGATGAACGACTGAACAGGTATACCGACTACATATTTCAAAATTATGTCGATGCAAACTCACTTTTTCCACCAAAGCTCTGGGCGGCACACACAGCGAGTATGTGCCGGACAACAAATGCGTGCGAGTCGTTTCATAACGTATTTAGTTCACATTTTTATAGCCCCCACCCAGCGATTTACACCTTTTTGGAGAAATTGAAAATGATGCAAATTAAGACATATATCACCATAAACAGTTTAGGTACGGCTAAGATGCAAAATACCGATTCAATTAGTAAAAAAGCTAAACTACAGCATTTGATCGACTTGTATTCTAGCAAAACAATGTCACGGTTGGAATTTATAAAAAGTATTTGCAATAAGTATTGTCACATTAATGATAATTAGGTACCGCAATTTAATTTTTTTATTTTTTATTAATAAACTGATTTACAATAATAACCCCATTATGCCTTGGTAATACTTTGTAATCCCTCAGTACACCATCGGCGCAATCTGTATGTTACCCTTAATGACCATCGGCGCAATCTACAGGTTGCCCATGGTCATTTACCCAAAAAAAAGGATTAATTTCTGACCATCGGCGCAGTCTACATATGTCCCTTTCAACATCATTCCCTCTCTCTCTTTCCGCAGCGCGCTCTTAATGCCGTCCTGGCGCGACGACCCCGAAAAAATTTTTAATTTCAAAAACGGTTTCGGGCGACATCTTTCGAGCCCCGCCTTTTTGAAAGTAACACTTGTTTTTGTCGGACGTCCGATAAGCCGGCAAATTACCTCGACCATTTTGGTGGAGATTAAAATTTCGATTTTTGGGTCGCATCGCGACGGCCTCAAATTTGGATTCGCGTTTCCGCAAAACAATACGTAGGTCGTATTCGACCGGTAAGTAAGTAGTAAGTTGTCGCTTTTTTTTCAAGTCCACAAGGTCAAATGACGATATTACGTAATCGTGTGCAGATTTCTTACGCGACCCCGATTAGTTCATTGTATGTTTTTCGTGCGACAGCGGGGTGACGCTTACGTGTCCTTCCGACGGTTATCCCGGATCTGGGAGAACTTGAAATGTGCTACATCTTATTGTCCTTGCGCAATTATTAAATGCACTCTCATGTTGACCTTGAAATCTCTTTCGAGGGCAAAGTTACGGCCTTTAAAGCAAATTTTAGAAATTGTACAAAATTGCCCAAATTAAAGTTCTCGATAGACACCGTCGTTGGCTTTAACTTGTTCCAAGACATGTGACCTTGAAAATTATTTTTGAGGTCGAAATTTGTCGCCAAATCGAATTTTGAATTTGTACCGCAAATATGCAATGGGATGTCGGATCCGCAATATTCGAAAGTAAATCGGAGGCCGAAGGCCGACCCGTATTATTAAAAGTAATCGGGAGGCCGAAGGCCGACTCGGGTTCGCTTCACCATTGAGATGCCAAATCCGGACCAAAGAAGCCTGAGATCTCAAATGCAAACCAACACTCGACCATGGGATCCTTAAAAGTTCCAAAAACCGGTCGGTAAGCCCATAAATAATCGGGAGGCCGATAGGCCGACAGCGAGGCCACAGGGCTTGCGCCTCGCAGAGCTAGCCACGAAAATCGGCCGAGAGGCCGATTGTCAAGTGGCTAGTTATTAAATGAAACTGTAGACATGATAATTCTATACCAGTTCGGAACAACGGCCTAATTCCATTTTTTTCACTTTTTGAGATTTTTATACAGATCAATAAAGCGCAAAAAACGAATTTTTTGATATATTTATCTCAAAAAGTAAAAAAAATGGACTTAGGCCGTTGTTCCGAACTGGTACAGAATTTTACATTGTTATGTATTATTAATGCACAAAGTTGGTAACATCCGCTTTCTATTGATCAAAAAATATTTATGCTCTCTTTTAAATAAAGCTAAACGATGTCCTAAATTATATGCAGGATGTCTTTTCTTAATCAGAAATTCGTGACGTAGGACCCAATTTCTTTGAGCCCAACTTGACGTCTTTTTAGCGGAGTAGGTCAACTCGGCAAAAGGTACAAGGGATAGGTTAATCCTACCGGTCAACTGGGCAAATGAAAACCAGAGGCCGTTTTAATTATCGGTCAGCTCGGCAAACGCGCTGAATAATGCTATTTCGAGGGTCTCTCACATCCCGGTTTCCTTGATCTGTCGCGCCTCTCGTATGTTTAGCGCCCGCCGCGTAGCGGCTCGGAGCACGAAAAACCGCCCGGAGATGCGGAGCATCGGAGGGTAGGTTTTTTGATGCTCGCAGTTCTGGCCAAGCCAAAATTTATTACTTTGCCGAGTTGGTCTATGTATTTCCAGGTAGAAAATTTGGACCCAGATTAAATATCTGACCATTTGCCGAGCTGGCCTACAGCCCTTTTTAGAGGTCCTAATAAAGATAATAATAGTACATTATGCACCAAGGTAGCAAAGTGACACTTTTTTGGCCCGAGGGTAAAGGATTGTTTACACGAGGCGCCAGCCGAGTGAAACAATTACCCATGGGCCAAAAGTCACTTTACTACCGTCGTGCATATACTGTTTTTTGCAATTCCGGGAGGTAAAGTAGGAACTTCGTCAGTTTAGAAACTTAAAGCAAAAATTTAACGGATTTTTTTAATAATTCACGTGGTCGGTTGTATCTAGTAATATTACTAACTACTACCAAAAAGTACTAGGAAATAGCACTTGGCACCCCTGATTCTACCAATGCTTCATTTCCATTTGTGCCTTTGAAACAGCTAGATGCAGGCCCGTAGCCAGGATTTCATTTCGGGGGGGGCACTTGTAAAAAGTCTTTTGTAAAAAGTAAATTTTTGGGGGTTCCCCCTTTTATTGCAATTTTTTTTAAGTTTTATTTATTTATATATTAAACTACTTTTAAAAAAAAAATTTAAAAGTAAAATTTTCGGGGGTTCCCCTTCCGGGAATTTATATTATTACAAACAAATTTTTTCAATCTTTTATTTATCTTAATTTATTTTAAAAAAATTAAATTTATTTTTATCTAAAACAAACATTACATGAAGACTTTATTCACTCTCTACTTTATAATTTAAACTCTAAGCGCCTTTCTTTTTTCATCGTAAAATTATCTATTATAATATCAGTATCAATGTAATTTTGTCGCTGAAAAGTCAATCGGTCAAACTTAACTAAAAGTTGTAATAGCGCTAACTTATATATATTATAATGTTAGATACAAATACCAACCAAATAATTACAAAAAATGTGGAAAATTCCAAAAATAAATTTTAAACAGAGTCAGGCCCAGCGCCGGATTTAGACTTGATAAGGCCCTAAGCTATTTGAGATACATATGACAATTGCTCACTCCGAAAAATTTTTTTGGGGGCCCCCAAGAAAGTGGGGGCCGGCCCTAAGCTATAGTTTGTGTAGCTTATACGTCAATCCTGCACTGGTCAGGCATGAATAGAGTTTATATTTTATTCTTAAGAGCTATTATGTTTACCATTACATGGTTTTTATATTAAATTAATTCCATGGCTTTCAGGTAAAAAAAGGGATAAGCAGGGTTGACCTGTAAGCCGACAAGGTAAATAACAATGAATTACGGCAAATAAATTTGGAAAAAAACCTTTTACGTAAATCCTGCACTGGTCAGGCATGAATAGAGTTTATACTTTATTCTTAACAGCTATTATGTTTACCGTTACATGGTTTTTATATTAAATTAATTCCATGGCTTTCAGGTAAAAAAAGGGATAAGCAGGGTAACCTATAAGCCGACAAGGTAAATAACAATGAATTATGGCAAATAAACTTGGAAAAAAACTTTTTCCCACTTTAAAATACAGCTATTTCATTTTCGAAATTTAAATTTTTTAATTTCCAAAAAAAATTTTTATTTCTTTTGAACATTTCGGGGGGGGGCACGTGCCCCCAGGTGCCCCCCCCCTGGCTACGGGCCTGGCTAGATGTGCCATGAGCGAGGAGAACTTTTGCCGACAAATTGTTTGTTTTACTGTTTTAAGGCAGATTGTTTTACTGAAGACGTGTTTTATGAAGCGAAAAAACGAAGGATATGTGGCGAAAAAATCGCGCGTCCTAACATCTGACCACGTGGCGACATTTTTAAAAACGGCACCTCGAGAGAATTATTTGGTAGCTAAAGTAAGTACTTTTTATTATTACTATTTTTTTGCCAATATGCCTATTTTTTCCAACTGTACAAAATAACGTGTTTAGTTATATTTTGTAACTAAACACGTTATTTTAGTTACACAATGTTACTAACATTTTTAAAACCGTCGCCACGTGGTGACTAGTGTCTAGTGACTTTTTATCAGTCATCTGGTGACTTTATTTCCCGCTCACCCCCCTATTTTTTAACTTTACTCCCGCTCCCCCCCTATTTTTGAACTTTACTCCCGCAGGGTAAAAAAGTGCCCCTTTACACCCGCAAACCGGGGTAAAAAGTGAGTACTTTACCCCCGGAATGGCAAAAAATTTATTACAGCTTATCACCATTTATTTACACAATAGCCCTTTTCTAGTACGTTGCCGACTGGCCTATAAATATTCTAAACACTTGGATAAACATTTATGCAAATGTTTAGGTTTACATTACTTCGATCATTCATTTTTATGTCACTCCTAAACCAAAAGATTCCTCACTCTCTGAAATTTGATATACAAGTAGCTAAAAGTGTGATAAAGATAAAATATTTTTTGAAAGCCAAAATTTGGTCAAGGTCCCCATTTTTTGACCTTAATTATTACTTATTCTCCTAAAATAAAATGGTGTCTCTAAGGGCCAATTTATCAATCTCCAGTTAAACTTCCAGGTAGACTTAACTGAAAAGTAAACGGGGTTTGGCGTTTTCTCATTGAACTAAAAGACGTCACATGGTAGATTTATCTGACAGGTAAATTTAATTGGAGATTGATAAACCGTCCCTAAGTAGTACGGTTCAGCCGGTTTAAATAATATATCAGAGCCCTACAAGGCAAATTTGAATTACTATTTAGGATTGTACAATGTGAACGACGCACATTAGGGCAAAACAAAAGAATACGGGTAGGTTTATTTGATATATAACTTAGAATTATTACATCAAGTTTAAGGAAATTTCAAGGTCATGAAAATGCGTTGCTTGATTTCATATGGAATGGTCCTAAATTTTTTTCACCGTTTTCTCCTGAACCAAAGAAAATTATATTTAGGCCCGCTTTTACAATAGTCGGTTAAGGCTCAGTTACTTTACACTGGTGTTTAATTTGAGGTTTGACGTCTTCTCATTGGACATCATGTTAGATTTATCACCAGTGTAAAGTAACTGAGACTTAACCGACTATTGTAAAAGCGGGCCTTAGAGGGATAGCTCCTACGGAACTACCTGTCAAAAATATTTAGTATAATATCAGTTCGATAGATGGCTTTATCCACGCCACCTGGTGGACAGATCACTAAGTTATTGTTCTGCTAAAAATCTATCGCACTGAAAGGTGTGCAAAATATTTATTTCAATGTTTAACATGTAGCTGGCCCACTATATTACATCCTCTTTGCCTCAGCTCAATCTCTCTTAAATTGGATAAATTTATATTTTCCTATTTTTCCTGATGAAAAATTGCAAGACTTTTTAAAAGTAACATGACATTGACAAAATATAGCATAGGCTCATCCCATTTACAAAATGCGATCTAAAATCTTTAAAAATGTTCGAATACAGACAGAAATTTTCGAGAAATTTTAATTAAACGTTCCTGGACAACTACAGTGGATCACCGTTTTGGAGGTGGTTCACCAAGTTTTCACCAGGTGGTACAAAAATGAAAAGCTCTTTGGGGTACGCCACTGCGTTACATAAAAATCCCACATTTCTTAGAATAAAATAATTCTAAACGAATTGATGTTGTCACATCTAAGCAAAGACAAAGAGTCTTACCTTAATAAGAACACTTGGACTGATGTTACTATTGAGGTCTGGTTGAAACGGCGATTCACAAGCCTCACAAAACACACTATTAGAATTATTGAGAAGAGTACACCGTTTACAAGTCCACGTAACACCGGGTGGCGCACTGTTACGTTTCCAAGAGTAATTTTTGGTTTTGTATTGAACCGGTGTGGCATCGTAAGCATCACTACCGTTACTACAACTGATACCGCTCGAAGTAGTTCTTATGTTATTGGGTTTGTCCATGGTGGTATCACAAGAGCTTTCTTGAGCCGTCGGGCAACTGAAATTGGTAACAAAGTTTACACGATTTGTTTGTTGTTGTTGACAACTGCAAATTTTAGGCCTTCGGTATGAGTCTGTGTTGTAATTACGCAAAAAGAGACAACTTTTTTTAGCAAGTGATTGCGGATGTTCTACAGGAGTTAAAGTTAGAGCGTTATCGAGACAATTTTTACACGACGTAGAAGGCGACGAATGAGTAACATTCATTTTATTCTCCTCTTGATGACGATATCGGTTGTCACATAGCAAACATTTTAAGGAACAAGTTGCGACGTTCAACTCACAATTTAAGCACTCGCAATTGTTGATTAACAATGGCGCACTGTTACATCTTTTCAAAAGCTCCAAGCTTGTATTTTTAACTAAAGTAGAACAACCACAAGGATTTGTATCACTGTAATAGAAAAAAAGTCAATGGTTACAAATATTGATTTGCGTTATAAATGAAGGCCAGCTGTTGAATGACTCTACTTTTAAATATTATATTACAAACAGAACGAACGCATAGGGGGGTAGCAAGTAGTTAGGTATGCATGTATGAATGACAACAAATAAAAACTTTTGACAAATTTACCTATCGAATTCGTTGGCGGCCACCAACTGACACGACGAAGACGACACTTTAGGCCTACGTCTTATAACCGTGCATTTTGCATTACTTCCAAACAAATCGCAAAACGACGACGGATCGGTTATGTCATCTTCTTTGTTTATTTTGTTTTGTCGTTGTGAGCCGCAACGAACGCACCTTTGCGTTTCCGTGGGATTTATCAGACTGCATGTTCTACATTGCCATTGTAGGACCGAAGCAATCGTACCCATGATACGCACATCTTTAAAATAAACAGAGTCGATCGAAATTTTATGTGTGTCAATTGTTCCGATAGCCCCCTACAGCTGATCAACAAAACATTAAAAACAATCGCCATCTGCAAAATTTCGCGCTTGCGTACTAAATATTCGCATGGCAAATTTACAAAAATACATCATTTTCACTACTCGCGTTTCGAATTTCGCGTTCATTTTTTTAGCAACTTTTCATTTCTAAGCACAATTTTGCGTTTTTACTTTATTTGCAGTTTCGCGATGCGGTGTGTTTCGCACAAATTTACCTGCAAATCCGTTTAATTGGCAGCAAGAATTCGAATTTAACAAAGGAATTGTTACGCGTTAATTGCGCTAGGTGGCGCCACGAACATCAAAACAACTTTTACTTACAGGGTGCCAGGGGCGGTCCTAGCAAGATTTTCAGGTGGTGCGAGATCTTATTTTGGCGCCCCCTCCCCCACTGACAATCCACCATTTTTTTTTAATTTGATGAAATTTTTTCAAAAAAAATTTAAAAAAAAAATATAAAAAGAAATTTTAAATTTTATTTATTGGCAGCAGAGAGTTTTTAGACTAAAGATACGATAATATGTGTTTAAAAAGATTTATTTAATCAAATTAAGAAATAAAAAAATTAACTACAAAGCCACTTTTCTCGCTTTTGCACCTGCAAATTTTTTTATTAGTTCGGAATAATCTAAGTCCTTGCCAATATTATTTTCTATGGACAAAATTGCTAAATCTGAAAGTCGCTCCTGACACATAGTCGAACGTAAATAAGTTTTAATCAGCTTTAATTTACTGAAGCTTCGTTCGTCCTTCGTTCGTCGAAGTATGGTTAACAGAATCCGAAGTGCTGTCCACACATTCGGAAATATATCCTGCCAACCATTTGTTTTAATAAGTTGAAGAACTTTTATTGGTTCTGCTGATTCAATGTCTTTCAACAGTGGATTCAGGTGTAAAAGTTCGTCAACCAATTCACAACCAGATATGTCATATTTTTCCCCATCGGTTAAACTTATCTCTAAATTCTCACATGCTTTGTCCAATTTTGTCTTTTCAGGAATTTCTTTGATATTGTACAAAAATGACCATACATCATTAAATTTCGATAGTTGTAAAAATCTATTAACCAACGCATTTTCAATTGTATCGATCATGGGGTAAAAGACGCTTATTTTAAACAACTTTTCGGGATCCGTTGGTGTCTCATCAGCGGCTTCGTATTCAAATAGTTTCTTTTTTCTTCGGATGCGGACTGGCTTAAAAATAATATCTATCCCAGCCTGAGAAGCAATTTCCGTAGCTGTTATCAGAGCAGTCGAATAATCCCTGTACTCTTTTACAAATTCCGAGCAGTTCTTCAGCAATCGTGAAGCGTTTGGTATATCCATTGTTTTAGACTGCATAGCCTTACTTACAATGTTTACTTGAAACAATATATCATACCAAGCCACCATTGTTATTATGAACTCAAGTTGCTCCATATTCTGAATCAGGGACAAGGCCTCTGATGCTGCAACTGAGTCATTTGTTTCTTCGTGAAGTTCCAGAAGGGCGTCACGAACTGAAGAGTATTGATAACGAACTGCAGCGAGACTAGAAACTCTACTCTCCCAACGAGTTTCACAAACTTTTTTCAGCGATAGTGCTTCTACATGCTTGGATATCACTTCCCATCGCTTTGTTGATCCAGAGAATAGAACAAACAGTTTTTGAAGAAATCCGAACAAAGAAACCGATTTAACAGATGTTTTGGCGGCATCTGCTATTACCAAATTTAAGCTATGACAACCACATGAATTAAAAAATGCTCGTGGATATTGCTTCAAAACTCTGCTTTGGACACCTTTGTTTACTCCTACCATATTAGATCCATTATCGTATCCTTGACCGCGACAATCATTCATATCTAAATCAAACTCTTGCACAATATCATCAAGAAAGAGGCCAGTAAGTCCAGCTCCCGAAGAGTCACTTACCGGCTTGTAAGCAATGAGACACTCGCGCACTTGGACTTCATCTTCATTAGTGTCAACAAAACGCAATGTTAAAGATAATTGTTCAATGTGACTGACATCAGGAGTGCAATCCAGTATGATGGAGAAGTATTTCGATGATTTTACCATACTCAAAATTGTATTTCGAACTTCACTTCCAAGTAAGCCGATCAACTCGTTTTGAATATGTTTGCTAAAATAGTGAACATTAGTCTCCTTATTAACAATATGGCGGAGGTGCTCCATTATCACAGGGTCAAATTTTCCCATCAGTTGCACTAAACCCAGAAAGTTACCATTATTAGGAGTATATAGTGCCTCAGATCCAGATCCTCTGAAAGGCAAATTATTACTTGCTAAAAAGAATACTATGGACATCATTCGTTCGAGGATAGCAACCCACCGTGATTTCTCGTCTTTAATCTGTTTTTGCAAATGCTTGTCAATTCCACTAAAATTCTTTAATCGACTCGACGCTTCTATCCAACTGTTTATGGCGTGCTGGTGATGTGAGGAAGTTTCGTGAGTTTTGAGACGCACTGATAAGTGCGACCAGTCGTCAAATCCATCTTTTCCTAAATTAGAGTGGGACATTCTGTTGAATAAACGGCAACAAAAACAATATACTTTATTTTCAGATTTAGAGTAAACGAGCCATCTTCTTTTATAAGTTTCTCCATTTGGCATCACCCTTTGAAAATGCGTATTCGGAAAATGACGTCCGTCAGTTTTTTTTGGATACTTGTCGTTGCTCATTTCGTTACTAACAGGACCACGAATAATTATTTCATCTATGGTTCTAGAGTTAACGAATGACCATTTCGAAATATCATCAATTTCACAATTAGTATTTTGATTTTGAAGAGGTGACAGAGATGGTATGTCTGGTGTACTCTCTGTAATATTTTGAACTTCAGAGGAAATTCCAGAAATAGTTAGATTATTTTGTGCATACTGCTCTTCATCTTCATGGGCTTCATCTGAAGAACTTCTATTATATAGGTCTTCTTCCGTCGCGTTTTGAACTGGTTCTGATGATGCCGATTCAGATGACTTCTCAACTCTAAAAAAAGTTGCCATCAATTTTGCAGCCTTTTCACTTTCGTCTTGCTTTTTTCGTTTTCTTTTCAAGTTTTGAGCGCCGGATAGTTTTTTTGCAGGTGGGGACATTGTTAATAAAATTTCTACGGCAGCGTGGTGAGGATATTTTTAAAATAATGCACTGGTAATGGTAAATTTTCTTTTGACACCTTTGCTTGTCCATTCCTATTATAAATAGAAGTATGGGGGTATGGCGGACAGATTGTCTACCAACAAAAAAAAATATTTTTTTATTATATTGGCAACTCTATTATTTTAAATATAGTTACATTGTTTACTGAATGAATTGTGTTTTTAAATAATATTTTTTCAAAATATTTTCTCAATTTGGCCCCTTTCCAACGGCGCCCGGCGCGGTCAAAATATTTTTTCAAAATATTTAAAAAAAAAATTTTTCAGCATATTTTCCCAATTTGGCGCCCCCCTTACAACGGCGCCCGGCGCGACCGCGCCGGTCGCTCCGCCCTAGAACCGCCGCTGCAGGGTGCTAAAAGTAAATAAATTTAACTGGTTCGAATTTTTTAGTTGTAGTTTTCGCAATGAAAAACGCGTTAAATGTTCTGAAGAAATTAGACAAATTTTCGGTTGGTTCGGAACTTTCTATTAAGCCGTAATAGTCCAGGCAACGAAGCCGAAAAATTGGCTGAAGCTTGCAAAAAATCCGGGCAAGCTGAATTTTGGCAGAGATGTAGATTGGAGTATTCTAATGAACCCCCCCAAAAGTCCCATAAAATCCTAAGCCGGCGTCCCCCACAATCGGGGGTTTTAGCTCCCCCAACGCGATTTTTTTCCTATAATTCGCTTATTTATGCTTGCATGAAAAATTATTGAAGAGCATAAAATTTTCTATCAAATAGTTTGTTTTTAATATTTTTCTATGGCACATTAATACTTAAATTATTGACCGAAAACACGACCCACCCTTAAAATGGCACAATATTGATTCGTTACAGGGAGAGAAATGTTTTCGGGCACGGGAAATGCTTTTAATAATAAATTAATTGAAATTGTGACCAAGGTTGGAAAATGAAGAGAAAACGAGATTTTTTCAAAATTTGCCCAAGTTATAGTATCTTCCAAGTGTAACAAAACGGGATTTTAATTCATAAAAATTAATTTTCATATTTTAAATGCAAATATAATTATAAATTATTATTGAGCTAATAACTGATGATTGTTAATCAACCATATTTATCAACAGCGGAAGAGATAAGGTTTATAGCGCGAACGAGAATTGATAATGGATTTTATCAATTTTCAGCTATATGCGAACTTCCTGCGTCTGAAGATGACTTTTACACTGTTCTTTGTTCAGGTGAACTGTTTAATTTCAGACAACAGTGGAGTATCGCCAATTTGACCGGATATTTCAATGCAGTCTACTTGATTGCATTGATGAAGCAATCAAGATTTGATTGCATTGAAGCAATCAGTAGACATTGCTTCCCGTTTAAAAAGCGATAGGGATGTATCTGTCTATAGGTGAAATTTGTCAGTGGTGCAAATTCTCACGCTATGGAAGGTCAAACTCTCGGAATTTCTGGAAGGAGTACGATAGTTTTGCGAGAGATATAAATATGGTTGAATTAATGAGTTAATGAGTCAGAAGTCGGGGTGCGCCGTAGAGCCGCGGCCGGGGGCCATGGGTTTTTCGGGATGAATGTTAATGTCAGTTGAGTTAATCGGTCAGAAGCCGGGGTGGGCCATAGAGCCACGGTCGAGGGGCCAAAGGGCCTTTCGCGATTAATGTTAATATGTAGTGGAATTGAGTATTGTAGATTCTCTTGTCCGGGATATTTTATAAGTTTGGTAAATGTGATCTTGTATTGGGCAATAGCCAAGGGAGTGTCTTTGTTGAGTTTGTGTTGCTAAATGGTTTCAAAGGTCAAATAGTTTTGTTTATTGACATGGGTAAGTACCATGTTTGATTATTTTTGGATTGTATAAATATTTGTTTGAAAGGGGCCACCCTAAATTGTAAGAGATATTTAAATGCGCACATGTGTTTTGTTAAATTTATCCATTATTAATAAATATTGTTTTTAGAAAATTCAGTGTTTTCGTTTTTCCTGTTGAGAAAAAGAACGTCTTTTTTTAGTGTCGAGCTTAGTGTCGTTTTGCCCGCACCGAAGTTTCAACTTCAACATTTAGCCGGGGAACGTAACGCCAAAACGGGGAGTGTCTGGGGCTCATTACCAGAAAGTCGCGTACCAAATTGATACTGTGTTTTTTTGAGAACAAAATTCTACGGTGGGCGTAATCGGTTGAACGGTGGTGGCAGCTTAATCAATAAATGTTCTTAGTAGATAGATAAGCGTCTAAGTGGAATTTTGTTCGATCAGCAGATTTGTTTATTTTTTAAATAACTCCAACCGTTCCTAGGTAAAGTAGTTCCGAAGGACGGTCGGCGGTTACACAAGTAACGAAACCGAAATTTTGGTTTGAGCTTACAGAAGGTCCGGGCAGGCTGAAATTTGGCAAAGATGTATATTGAAGTGTTCTAATAAACCCCCAAAATGTCTCATAAAAATCCCAAGCCGGTGTTCCCCCAAATGAGGATTTTAGCCCCCTAGGTGCGGTTTTCGCCTATAGCTCACGTATTTTCACTTTTACTAAAAATTACCATTAAACAAAGTTTCATTTGCCTATTACAGTATGTATTGTAGTACTACCTACAGCAGCGCCATAAGTTATAGGGAATTTTATTTTCTTCAACTTTGTGTAATGTAATTTTTCGTGAAACTAAAAATACGTGAGCTATAGACGAAACACCGCACTTGGGGGGCTAAAATTCTCATTTGAGGGAACGCCGGCTTGGGATTGCCTAAAATACCCTATCGGCCTTTTCCCCAAGTGGGAATTTTAATCCCATACAGTAGTTTTTCGCCTATAACTCGCTTAGTTTCATTTTTAGTGAAAATTATCATCAAGTCAAAATTGGAGAGTACAAAATTCTCTATAAAATAGATTAACAAAATTTGCCTACATCATACTAACTATATATTTATGAAATAAAAAGAATATTCAGAGAAAACAATTAATAAAGGTTTTTGAATAATTCTTTTTCCGAATAAAATTTTCGGACATTTAAACTTCACCATCGATGGTGAACAAACAAAACAAAAAAATTTTGCTTTGTAGAGAATTTTCTCCTCTTCCAATTTTGGCCCAATGATAAGACAGGGGATTTTAGAAGAGTTGATTTCAACCACGCGTTCTACTTGATTTTTTGTTTAATTGACTGGGTAATTGGTAGAAATATCACGTTATCGTCGCGACAGTTATTCAAATATATTTAAATTGACAAGAAAAATTCCTACCGATAAAAATTAAATAATCTCCATATTCGGGAGGGGGAGATTCCGTTACGTTACCATGAAAACGGTGATTCTGACATACCTACTATCATCATCATCAAGCTTTTCCATTCCATTTCGGAATATTGCTGCTCTGCTTTTTCTGCAAAGTCTTTAATATCCATTCATTGAGGTGGATCAATCCTCTAATTTCTCTTTTACTTTCAATTAATTTATCCACAGAGTGTTCATGTTCACCGGAGGGCCGCGCTAAGAAATTCAATCAAGTCCGCCATTCGAATCCACAATTTCCGCGCTGTAACTCAACCAGCGATCACACATTATTGAGAACCATCAAAATTTATTATTTTTCGTTGAATCTTTTCGGCGGGGGGGGGGCAGCAGGTGATATTTTTCATAACTATCCCAGTACCGTTCTTCCTAATACAGAGGGTCGCAAAAGTGAAATTTTCTTCCGCAATAAATTAAGTGTACCTGAAGCAGAAGCTTCTAGAAGCAGCAGTATTCAACTTAAGAAGCGGAAGCATTCAAGTAGGTATAACTCAAAAACTTCTTCTTCTTCTGATGATATTATTAGTAGTAAAAACAAATTTAATTACCTGGATGGTAAAGGCGCATACAACATGAGCATCAACGACTTGGATGGCGACGACGATAAATAACGAAGACTACCAGGTGAGCGTAAAACGAACATCCTTCCCCTGTTCTCGCCGCCGTCTGTCGGTAGTCCTAACGACCCAGGATAACTGGATAAATGCTAGCAAAATGCAGTTCACAAAAATTAAAACAATGGCAAATGGCATTAATTCACTCCATTACAAAAGATACGATATATTAGCTTAGAGGAGCACAAACTTCCATTGCACAATTATTTGCTCTCCCAAGAAAACTCCTAAAACTGGTTCTCAGAGAGGGTCTTTCTGGTTTATTCAGGGACGTGGAAATCTCCGAAGATCTAAAATCTCAGCGTCTGTCCTTTTCCCCCTTTTCCCCATTTTTGGCCCATTCAGGATTAATCGGACGCAGAAGGCGCATTTCGGATACCCTGGTGATTATACAACATGTCCATCACCGTTGAATATTTGAAGCGTAATTGCAAGGCAGACCCGAAGTGCGTTTGGTGCGCCGATGGCCAACTGACACTTACGTACACGAAGAGTGGCGACCTCCCCGCAACTTGTGCATATTGCGGCGACCTTCCAAGGCTGTTTCTGTTACTACAAAGGAAAGAGGAAAGTCCCCATCCAACCAAACAAAGCTCTGAATAAAAACACAAATCAATGGGGACTCGCCCAGATCAACAGGTGAGGAGAAAAGCTTCAATGAGTTCGTCAATACAATGATACCGTAGCTGCCATAATTTGAGAACTTCACGAGGACGAAGACAGTTGTCTAACACGTCAACGTCAAACCTCTGCACATTCCAGTGCCAAGTCAGGACAAGTAGAACCTTCATCCTTCTGTTCCATCTAAAACTTTCGCGTGCCATCTTTTAGCGACTTCAGATAAAAATTCTCCTTTTCGTGTTTCCTGTTTTCCATCATTATTTAATTAACATCATATTATGAAAACAATCCCATCCAGATTTAGCCCTACGCTTCAGCGATCATACAGTTGTATTAACGCCAAACCTTTTCTACAGACTATGGAGATATGAAGTCAAGCATCGGTGCTCCATAAGCCATTAATTTCCGTTGTTGGTTCCATCGCAACCCCATCTCTATTTTAGGGTATAAAGCAGACTCAATCCGATCGACCTTTCTTTGATTCGGTCCATGCGAAATATTCTGGCACTTCAAAATACAATTTTTTTTTCTCGAATTGTAGTTTAGATTGATCCAGTTCAGATTCTTAATTACCTGATATCTCTGTTTCGGGATATCGTATATTATCACGCCATCTAATTTTAACATAAACAAGGCAGAAAGCCGATAATTTCTTCCGGTGAACAAAATCTTGAAATTCGCAACAGAACGTTCTGAAATATTACGCTCCAATATTTAAATTACCTGCGTAATTTTGAATTCAAAAGAAAAGTTGGTACTGCACTGGTGGAAAGTATACCCCTTGGTGGGAGTTTTCACATCAAAAAGGTTATAAACATTTTTAAACAATAAAGAAATATGAAATTCATTTTGAAAGCTAAGTGAAATTATGAATTTAAAATAACAAGGCTTCTTGCTTAATAATTAGCCTAAAGGTATTACACTATTGCATTATATATTTTTTATATTACATGGCATTAACATAAGTATTACATAGTATTACATGGTATTACATTTGGCCTGTTCCAAACTTAATCTTTTCCGAGCTGACTTCTCATTAGAGCAGTAAGGAAAGATTATGTATCATTAAAACAACATAGTGAGGCAGACCGATTAATAGTAATTAGCAATAATTACTAAATGGAACTTGCATCTATCATAATTATCTTAGAAGAAGATAATTAGTATCATGATTTGCATGTCGATAAAGCCTTGATTTAATACTTAGGAAATTGAGCTCATTGATTGGTACTTTGTAAGCCCATCACTATTAGCTAGCTCTTAGCTTTGTACGTTTATCAAGAGTGATAGTGCGGCTTTTGTGCGAATTAATGTTATTATCAGTTAGCTCTAACGACATTTTTTTTATCAAAAAGATTAAAATTCTAACGATCTAAGATGGGTAGAACCTGCCTTAATTTTTTGTTGGTAATAAATTTTCACTATATAAGAGAAGACTTACGCCATTTAACTACAAAAGATAGTGGTCCGAGTCAAGAAAATAAAACCTTTTGATAATGATGTCTGAGATAATGGCCGAAAATTGTAATTTTGTAACAAATGAAAGTAATTTTCCAATCCTACCAATGCTGAATGGTTATCCACCATATGTGAATTACATAGCGAATTCCGAAGAAGGAGAGCAAAGAGTTATTGGAGACAAACTTAATGAGTTGAATTTATACGAATCAGATATCTACCAACTTCTCTCGACGAAGCACATTGTTAACCACAGAACGAGATTTCGGGAAGGCTACCCAGTCGAGGACAAGAAATATCCTGGTACCGCTATAATCGTAGAATCGTACCATCGGTATCGTAAGCGTGGTGAATGTTCATCCAACACCTTCAATACACAGCCTTGTGTTAGATGTAAACAGCACTTCGCTTACAGGAAAAAAAACGACTTACGGATAGAGGAAGAGTGTTATTACCATTGGGGTAAAATCGACAGGCTTACTGGTTATTCATGTTGTGGACGAAAGTATAATTCGCGTGGATGCAGCGTTGGTGTAAGCCACGTATGGACTGGATTACACGAAGCTACCAATAAGCTACTTACAGGTTACCTTTCTACTTCGGATATAGCACAGTGCGGCGTCAATCCAATATACCAGATTGTTGCAATAGATTGTCAAATGTGCTACACCAAGGCCGGAATGGAAGTCATAAGAGTCACGGTTGTAAATTATACAGGAGAACCCATTTACGAATCCCTTGTGAACCCCGTACACGACATAATTGATTTCAATACTCGGTTTTCTGGTATCTCCGCGGAAAATTTTTACCGAAACAAAAATAGAAGGTCCTTCGAACAAATGCAAAATGATTTGGTGAGTTTCATTAGCTCAAACTGCCTGATTGTGGGGCACGGACTTGAAAACGATTTGAGGGTATTGAAACTTTTGCACTCCAAAATTGTGGATACCGCTATAAGTTTTAAACATCGTAAGGGATTTCCGTTCCGACACTCTTTGAAGGACCTCGCATCGATTTTTTTGGAAAAAGATATTCGTACTCATGGCCACGATAGCTTGGAAAATGCAAGAACTTGTTTGGAATTGATGTTATGGAAGATTCAACAGGATTTGGGTAAATTTTAGAACTTTAATTTTTACAATTTATTGTAATGTAAATTTTTGTAAAATACTTTTTAAAATTAAATATAAAATAAAAAAAAAATTAAATCTGATTTATTGTGATTAGCGACAGCTTTCTTATAGGGTCGGATCCAGTTAAAGTTCGTGGGGGTAATTAATTTTAGGCTTCTATACAAAGTATAACAAGAACCCTTATTGAGGCTTTTATGCAAGTTATAGAAAGAAGCCTTATGGTCTGGCTTCGTGTCCGTCCGCATGTTTCAGAGCCAATCATAACGTTGATCAACTGATACGTTGTTATATTGTAAATACTTCGTCGGCGTCGTCGTCTGCTTCACGGTGTAGGCTGTTACAACACGTTTAGCATCCACGACACCTTTCCAACAGGTAATAAAAGGTTGGCTAGCTCAAAGTCGCGAAGGGGTGGGTTGGTGAAAGGAATAAAAGGGTCGTGTGACGGCACGTCGCAAAGCGTGTGTTTCCTATCGACGACCGGGCAATCCTCGATCGCGATTCTAAAAATTGTCATAACCGGTGTGAATAATTTACACAGGGGGGGAGTTAAGTCAAAATCGATGGGGTTAATATACACGAGGGAGTTTAAATGGGCGCCACGCATACGAAGAAATGATTCTTTTTGAAGGGGACTGGTTATCACACCTTCCAAGCTGGTACGCGACAACTTGATGATCTTACAGCGAATTCTCACTCCGGAAAAGCCTCGCTCAATGACCTTACCTTTACAGGAGGCGAACTTTCCGTTGGTGAAAATAGCTAAATAAACATTAACACAACAATAATAATAACACACAAAGTTGGGAAATAACAAAAATGTATTAAATAAAATAATATCAGGGGGGAGTTGACAAAATTTACACAAGATACTATCAAATTTACATGTATCGTATAAAAGTGAATATGTACAGTTGACGGAACCTTTCAGTGTGGTTTCCGTTGCGAAATTAATATTCGTAAAACAGTTACTCTTACAAAAATACAAACGGTTAATTTGCAAAGTATGATCCCGAAAGTTCATACGTAAAAGGGGGGCGTATTGAATACAGCACTCCACCAAAAATACTAGTTACTTAAGTGCAACTCGATGACATCTAAAACTGTGACTCATAAAATTGATAATGAAAACCAATCAATATGATCGATCAATTCTTATAAACTTTAGTTGCAGTACTAAACTTAAAATGTTACGTTAAATTACTAGTTCGAATATAAACGCTCGAATGGCGTGCTAAAAGTTACGTTAATAATAGACACTAGTATTAATTTACATAAAAGATGTACAAAATGTTTGCGATATCGTCTTCCAGGGTTGAACTGAACGTTCTTAAACAATACTGGTGGCCAATGTGACCAATTAACATCACAATCTTAAAAATATAAAAAGGTTTCTTACTTAATTTGGGTGGTTGATGTTCGACCTCTAGGTAAAGTCGATGGCGGGTCCTTCAGGAGTGAGATTCGTCCTCGGAATGTAGAATAGAGCTGAATGCGATGTCTCAAACCATACCAGAAGGGCAGCGCAATAACCAGCTTCCAAAGCCTCTTCAAATCGGAAGGGGGTGAAATGACAGGGTGATTCACGCACTGTATTTCGCGATAAAATAGGGGTCTCCGTACGAAATAATTCACTAGGTTAATTATTCGCGAAGTTTCAATTAATTAAAGCCGGCACTGTAGAAGTAAGAAACGTCAATGTGGTGTCGGATAAAAAAAACGATTGGACTGCACACATGGATTCGTAGTGCAACACCTGTCCTATACCATACCGATAAAAGAAATGCTACGTAATTGCCTCTGAGCGGCAAGCAATAACTCGACGTTATTAAACGTGATAAACAGATGGTATAAAAAGTTCGATAATTGATTCAACGTTAGCAACAATTGACGATATTAAATGTTCGATAACTTATTAAATGTTAGCAACAATTGACGATATTAAATGTTCGATAACTTATTAAATGTTAGCAACAATTGACGATATTAAATGTTCGATAACTTATTAACTGTTAGCAACAATTGACGATATTAAATGTTCGATAACTTATTAACTGTTAGCAACAATTGACGATATTAAATGTTCGATAACTTATTAACTGTTAGCAACAATTGACGATATTAAATGTTCGATAACTTATTAAATGTTAGCAACAATTGACGATATTAAATGTTCGATAATATATTAAATGTTAGCAACAATTGACGATATTAAATGTTCGATAACATATTAAATGTTAGCAACAATTGACGAGATAAAACGTTCGATAATATATTAAATGTTAGCAACAATTGACGATATTAAATGTTCGATAATATATTAAATGTTAGCAACAATTGACGATATTAAATGTTCGATAACTTATTAAATGTTAGCAACAATTGACGATATTAAATGTTCGATAACTTATTAAATGTTAGCAACAATTGACGATATTAAATGTTCGATAATACCTTTAGTTGACGCACAATAATTTTAGCACAAATGAATTGTATTGATTTAAGGATCTCTAATAAATGTGAGACCTCGGTATTTCAATTCCGCTTTTGGAAGCGCTACGATACGAAAAGGTAGTATCGGATTCTAAGTGAATCTCCCCGAATATGCAACTTGCAGTCCTTTTTATGCATTTTCCCTACCACAATGTAGGATTATTCCCACTTAATGATTGATTTGGATCCTTATAATTGGGTCCCATAAATTTAGAAAGAAGGGATATGCATTTTAATTGGGCAATACCTAGAGTGTGAAGGCACGCTTCCGTCTTTCTTCATGTAAAGTGTATCGAGAAATTTTGCAAGACACGTGCGAGCAAAACAATTTTTTGCTCGTCTGGTTGGACGAAAAGGGTCTATCTTTTGCACTTTTTGTTTGTTTTTATCGAAACTCAAGATTGCGAAATCGCTATACCTTCCATGCTAAAAATTAACACATGGGTTTGCATGTCGATGCCTGTCTAAGATAACGATGTCGAATGCATTCGTTCACACGGTCTCACCATCGCACGTGTCCGTTTTTTGTATCGACGGCCGACGTGGGTTTATGGATCGTATAAAAGTTTCTCTCAGTCTTTTGAAAGATTATAGCGAAGTATAGGTATGGGTTGACGTTAGGTTTGCAACGGTAACGAATGGAGAATTTATTGCTGATGAGGTGAATTATTGATGGGTGCTACGTCAACATTATTAAAACTATATCATCTACCGCATGGTTTATTGGACGTGTATTAAAATATTTGATGATACTTTCCTACCTATACAATTCTTAAGATTATTATGCATTTGCAAAACATAGATTTATTGGTTAAGTGAATGTTTCAATCTTTTATTTTTACAACCCGACCTAAAAATGTCTTCTCAAAGAATAATTTTCACCGGATCGATTCGAAATTTAAAATATGAGTTTGATAGATTATAAAAGCAAAATCTAAGGGTGCGCCCGATGCGCGTAATAAGGTGACAAGGCCCCAGGCCTGTTCCGATTTCTAATCAGCCCACCTCTTCCTTGGACGTCCAACATCTCTTCTCCCACTTGGATCATATTTCATGGCACTCTTTGGCAAACGCTGATCTTCCATTCTCTGCACATGCTCCTTCCATTGACGTTTATAATCGTAAACCTTGTCTTTCACCGAAAAGATCTGCAATTCCTCTCTGATATCCTCATTTCTATTCATATCTAGCAATGTACATCCTTTGACTGATCGCAAAAATTTCATCTCTGCTGCTGTTATTTTAGCTTCTTGCCTGGTCGTAATCGTCCAAGTTTCGCTTCCATACAGCAAGGTGGGAACCGCCATGACCTTGTAGAACTTTAGCTGCGTTTCTTGTCTACATTGTTTTCCCAATGTTCGTGTAAATGTTTGTTTTCCCAATGTTCGTGTCCTCATCATATTCGTAAGAAACATCGCAACCCAAGTACTTGAAATGCGAAACCTGTTCCAGAAATACTTCGTCTATATAGTATTGCGTTAATAGGGGACGATCCCACAAACGACACCACCCGAAAATAATTTTCGTGTGCTACACACTAAAGAACATGCTTATATTAGTTTATAGAAAAAATATTTTGGAGGGTAATGTTAAAAACAACCCCAATGTCGACTTTTTAAAAGTACGTAAAATTAGCATTGAAACGACATAAACACCTATGGGGAAAACCTAGGCCCTGCGGGGCTTCGCCCCGGGGCCGGTTTTGATGGCGCTAATTACCTTTTTGGGTGGATCCGGCCCGGCCATAACTGTGTGCATCGAAAAACCCAAGCCGTCCTGGCTCCGCCAGGCCGGCCGGTTTTACATGCCCGTCGGCGCTCCGCGCCAGAAAGCTAAAGAAATTTGAAGCGCCCAGCATCAAAAAAACCGGGATTAAGGAAACCGGGAGCTTAAACCCCCAAAAAATCGCGTAAAACAAAAAATAATTGATGTTACAAGTACGAGAGACGTGCTGCTACTGCCGGTGCGAAATACTCTAAGTGTTAGGGTCATTGATAGTGCACGTACCGTCAACAGAATGAGCGACGCGCGGAATCTCGTTAAAATTTACATGTAAATTTGCCAAGTTCAAATTCGATTTATTCAAAAGTTTGGCCCCCTACCCACCAAAATATTTTTACAATTTGCTCTATTAACTGTGCTCTTTAGTGTGTAGCAGAAGAAATTTTGATTTAGGTGGTGTCGGAAGTGGGACTGTAGCCCGTTAATCTGTTAATCCGTTGTTTCGATTCGCTAATGCAATTTATAAATACGCAAATGTTCGAAAGAAATTTACTAAGTTAAAGATATTTTCAAAGAGGTCTCCCTATATAAACTACTTGTTAGGCTTCTATACAAACTATAGCAAGAACCCTTATTATCTAGCTCCGCGTCTTTCCGTCTGTCTGTCCGCATAATTCAAATCTAATCAGAACCTTCGAAATTGTGATTGTAACCGTAAAAATTTAATTAGTGCAGATTATCTGATATTACATTATAAAATTATGGCGACCAAAAATAACAACTTTTTTTTTTCAATGCAGACCAAATATAAGTTATATTTTATTTACATAATTTTTCACCTATATAGGAAATTTAAATACGTTGATACGTTGATCCGTTGATACGTTGATCTGTTGATACGTTGATCCGTTGATCTGTTGATACGTTGATCCGTTGATCCTTTGATCCATTGATCCTTTGATTCGTTGATCCTTTGATCCTTTGATCCGTTAAGACGTTGATACCTTAAGACGTTGATACCCTAATAAGAAGTTATCTCGAAAAATTTAATTGGTGTAGATTATCGAATTATCTGATGTTACATTATAAATATTATGTCGACCAAAAATAACTAGCAACAACAACTTTTCACACCAGAAAGGTAGCTGTATAGAAGCCTAGGAACTGCCGCTAAAGCGAGTTCCACCTTGTTTAACGTTTATCTCGGAAACTAGCCACGCTATCAAAAAATGTTTCAAATAAAAAGTATTTTACACAATATAATATCTACATCTTTTGTTCTTGGGGTTTTTCAGTGGCGACTCGTGACATGTTTTAATGGTAGGTCACAACATTTCTAATAATAAATATGTAAATTCTTGTGTTACTTTGAAAATGTTAATATTGTTCATCCGTGGGAGGGGTATTCCGCAGAAAATTAACATGGCCATCTTGATCTTCATGCGCTGCCCCAGACCCCCGGTCACACTAGCCGCCAGCTTTTTACAACTTCATTTGCAATAGCGACGATCAATGGAAAGGGGCACAAAAATTAAAGCAAGAGTAAAATATATAAATTATAGGTTCCAGTGTCCCATTTGTATCTTGACATGCACGACATCCTGTCGTCCCGTCCAGGCAGCAATTGTTTATTTAAGTGGTCGATTTGGGGGGGGGGAACAAACTAAACCGAAAAGATTTGTTCAAGGATTTCTGACATAATTGGAAAAGAATTCGACATTATTACTACTGGTACAAATATTCGGGCTGATGATCCGGTCCATCAGTGCGGCCTTTAGGCCGCACAACCTGCGCAATCATGAATCAGTGGTGCGGCCTTAAAACACCACTTCGGTCTATCTATTTATAACCCGAAAAAGATCAATTTAAGAAGTGAAAACTTGATTCAAAATTGTTATTTAAAACAACGGTGGGCAACCTCCGGCCCGTGTAAAGTTCTAATCCGGCCCGCGAGATCTTTAGAAGAAATAATAAATAAATATTTTCAAAAACAAAAATTTTAAAGAAAAGGATTAGGTTAGTACCTAACATAAGGAAAAAGGAGAGATCTACAGTTTAATTTTCGATATAATTCGTCTTATTTAAATTAAACACACATAGCTACATCTTTGTTCATAATTTAGTACTAACGTCGTAACATAGAAAGTCGTAACGCAGAAACTTTGGATATGTTCAACAATCGTTTAACGTCGGAAATGTTCAATAATCGTTTAACGTCGGAAATGTTCGACAATTCGTTTCTTCGTTCGGGGAATCCCCCGTGTAGTCACGTAGTGTCGTAGTAAATGAATGGTTTTAAAGTGAAATTTAAATTTGTTTTCATTTATATTTACTGTTTTGTGAATAATACTTACTTATTTTTTTCATTTCTTTGTAATTTGTTATAAATGAAAAGAGAAATAAATATAGTAGGGAGAGGCATGTAAGTTGACCATGCATGTAAGATGACCACCCAGTCTTTTTGAAGAAACTACAAATGGCAACTCCGAAATTTTAACTGCCCACGTGCTCATTGACATGGCCATCAATTTTTATGTAGTTTAGAAACGTCCAGACGCGACGCAGTAGTTCCTGTAGACATTGTGTAAAACAAAATTGAGAAATATTAAAATATTGATTTTTGTGTGCGTTCATAAAGTGATTATTTTCGTTCAAATTGCAAGGTAAATATATGTGCTTAACTTGTTTTTCATTGAATTTTAATGATTCAAAGTGAATTCCAAATATAATCGTGTTTGTGTGTTTGGGTTTGTGTGCGTTTCAAAATGGTCGAGAATGTAAGATGGCCACATTTGTGGCATGTAAGATGACCACCCCAGTTTTTCTACTGTTTGCATTGTAAAACCATTTTTTATAACATTATTTATATCATCAAGTGATGATGATTAATTAATTCATCTTTTTATGTTCTTTTTATTCTTTTTTATTTCTTTTTAACTTTTGTACTTAAAACTCAATAAAAGATCATTAATTTTGTATATCAGTTGGTTTCATTTAAGTTTTTTGACTTTTCAGCAACTTTTTAGGGGGTGGTCAACTTACATGCCAAAAATTAAAATTTCCAATTTTCGACTCTTCGGGAGAATGGTCATAACTCTTTTGTTTCTTGAGTAATCTAATAAGTATCATTAGCAAAATTTTATCTAAAGACCTCTTCTTTCCAATGGTGTAAAGGCATCCAAAAAATTTCAATTTGAAGAAGAGTTATGAGCAAAAATGCTAAGGGTGGTCAAAATACAAGCCTTTCCCTACTTAATTAACTTTGTTATATTATTGTTTTTATATTTTCAGAAAAAAATACAAGTAACAAAAATGTGTCCATTAACTACTAAGACCCGCGGATGAAACGTAAGTATTATTCTGGCCCCTGCTATACAAAAGGTTGCCCACCCCTGATTTAAAACATAGTAACGACAACGTTATAGCGCATTAATTTGTGTCTTGCGAATGGAGGGGGGTGTTAAATCAATATAAAACCGTGAATCTTTTATATTAAGGGGGGGTAATTTAAAATTAATCTACTCATCGGTGGAGGCTCATGGTTTGCTATAATTGGAAGGAGGCACAGTACAAATTACATTTTGCACTTTTTACCGAAGTGTTTTAAATCAGAGTTCGGAAATTATTTTTAGTTCGTTATCTGATTGTTTTTTATTGTATATTTCTGAAGCATCGCTCGCACCATACCAAGCCATCCAACGTCGCATGGACCGTAAATGGTGGCCAAGATTTAAAACACTTTACCAAAAAGTGGAAAATTTAGGTTGTAATGCTCCCTCCCCATTAAAGCAAAGTGAAAGCCGTCATTAACGAGCAGGTTAGTTAAAAGATTATCTCCCCCCACAAGGTACAAAGTAGCAGATTTGCAACATTAAATTGTTTTACACCCCCCCCCCCCCAATGAGAAACAAATTCGTTCCATCCGCGGTAACCTATAAACCTGTGTCCACTATACAGAGTTTTGTTTTATTGATTTATTTCGGGGAAGAACAGTATATAAACTCGCACGCACTTAGATCCTCCCACTACTCCGGGGATGGAGCCGGGTTAAGCCCCTCCCCCAAAATAACGGTAGAGGTTCAACCTCCTATTATTCAAGGAACGGGCTCACTCCTCGATGCTCACGAGGTTCACTTCCTCGGAGTGACTTCTCTATATAGTGGTTGAACAGCCAGCTCTTTACCGAGGAAAAAAGCCTCCAATTTTACCGGAACTAGCCCCGCCCACAATGTTACACCTAGGCGTTCAGCTCAAATAACAAGAGGAAAGGGCTCCGATCCAGCTACCACGATCGAAGAGTAAGCTAACCCTGCAATTCAAATTTAGGTGCAGTGGAGCACCAGCTAAAGTGAAAGAAGTGAGGGCTTGACCCGGTATTCCGCAACTTAATATATGATTCTGATTCCATATTGTCCATATTCTCTCAATTTGCGATCAAGATGGGCTACAACGAGTTGATGAACGAAGCGAAGAAAATCGAACAAATGCTTTTCGGTAGCAAGGAAGACGATCAACATCAAAAGCAAAATCAGGACATTGAAGAACAAATAAGAGATTGCAAGACTCTCGAGGACCCGAGAAGAATAGAGCCTCAAAGCGATTCGGACACGAGCGACGTCGATTTTGACTACGAAAAAGAAGTCAACAGGTCAACTTTCAAGCGGCCCGAAAGGAGCGAAAGCGACTAAAGGACAAAAAGGAGGAAACCCAGAAGTAAGGGAAATAGACCAAGTCAGTGATGACGAATCCTTTAGGGCAGAAAAGATATCACGCAGGGAAGCATCAGCCTCCTCGCAAACATCCACAACTGGAGGATGAGGACGAAGTGCGCAGATGAGGAACATCGAGATGACCCAAAGCGAGACCAAAGTCGTGATGTAAGAGCCGGCAGATCAAACTGAAAGGAGCGGTTCTAGCTCCCCTTCAACCCAAGGACAGAACCGAAACGCTAAAGTTGATGACAAGCCAACTCAAGCCCAATTCACCACGGAGCCCGACAACAATCCCGCCAGGAAGATCAGAATTCCGCCCATCGTGCTTAGGGATACTGTCAAATGGCCGTCCCTGTGTAAGGAAATGGACAGGAAGAGGATCAAATGGACTTACGTGAAGAATGCAGCCGGTGGAATAGCAATCACCCTTGAAATCCCGGAAGACCACAAGGCGTTACTCAAGTTCTTCGATGACACATTAAACCCAAGTGATGCAGAATACTTCTTCCACCAATTACGCGAAGACAAACCACTCATGGTAGCAATTCGAGGTATCCCCAAGGAGTTGGACACCGATGAAGTTAAAAAAGATCTCCATACGCAAGGGGTAATAGTCGTATCCGCGAACCAAATGAAGCAGGACAGGGACAAGAAGCTCCTTCCTCTCATCATGATCACCTTAATAAGAAAACGATAACACGAAAATAATATTCACCATCGAGAAGAAGTGGAGACCCCCAACCGAAGAACCGGGAACCGGGACACGTACAAAAATGCTGCCCCGCCGCACCGAAGTGCGTGAAATGTGCAGGAATACATCATTTACACGAATTCTCCAGGCTGAAGGAACAAAAGGCGACGTGTGCAAACTGTGACGCGGAGCAATCCGCAAACTACTAGAGTTGCCAGCGTTTCCCGCAACCCAGGAAAGCGACAAGAAAGTTGCACCACCAAAACCAAGACCAATACGCGAACGACCGTTCACGAAAAAGACCCCCAATTGCCAAAGACGTGGTGCCAAAACCGCGCCTCCAAAGGGAAACAGAGGACAAAGAGCTCAGAAAAAAAGAAAAGCTCACGGAAGTCACTCCGAGGGCACTTGCCTTCATCCTAGCGGTTCCCACCAGAAACAACGTAAACCCCGAAGTGATTGACTAAGTCAATAGAAACTTCAAGACGTCAAACTCCCCATAAATCCATTCCGCGAGGACCCAACAGCGATCCAATACGTATACGACTTATATTAAATCTTTTATTTCAGCGATGTTTTTTCCTCAATTCACGCAAATTAACTTTTATTTTCGTATAAATGTTTAACTTTCTGTGAGCAGCTGCTTTGGCTCCGTCACTTTTAGCTCCAAAATAACTTTTATGATGATAATCACTTCCTTTTCAGAGTCGTTTTTTTGCGATTTGCAGGCGCTGATCGACTTTGAAGCAGCTGCATTGGCTCCTCTTATAAGTGGGGGGCAATAGCTTCTTGTTTCGCCCGCAGTACATCCTCGCGACGGTGTAGGTTGGGTGAGAAGGTCTTCTTTCACGTGATTGGCGTCCAGGTTCCGGTAGACACCCCTAACAACCACCTTTAGGCGTTTTTAGGCATGGATTTTGTGCGTAAAGAAGTCATCACTTGCGCTACTCGAGTTGTCCTCTAAAAATTTGACAGCGCCCTGTGGTCGTTGATGATGGAGGGCGCGTTGGTGATGCCCTCCGCGAAGTTTGTTACTTTCCTGAAGCCGATGCCGGCTATTTGTAACTTTTGTACGAAATCGGACCATTTTTCATTTCCTTCACAACGAGCGCGGCACCTGCTTGCGCTGTAGTTTGGCTGTCGAAAAATTTAGAGGGAAGATTGATGGAGGAAGTGGTGGCGAAGGATATTGCGAGGTGGGATGGTGATTTTCTTAACTTTCGAAGTGATAGCCGGCAAGTCAAACTCGCCTTCAGAGACGTTGCCACTTAGATTATCATCATTTTCGTCTGCTTATACGAGGTTTGCAAACTTGTTTGCCCTTAGGAGTTCGATGTCCAGTTTGGAAGGGCTGTGGGTGATGTTACGACCTCATTTGCGTCATTTTGACTTTGAAAGTTCGAATTTTTCAGCCATAAATTGTCTTCTCAAAGAGGAGAGTTCCTCCCTTTCCTCGTCAGCTGCTTGTAAAGATCTTGTTCTACTTTCCTGAAGGTTGCGAGGTTACATCTGACTAACTCGACTTCATATTCCTCTGGGGGTCATTGTGGTTTTATTTGGAGTTGACATTTATATTAATTTATTCAAATTGAAGTGGTATTCGTTGAAAAACCTTAAAAAGTGCGTGGCTGAAAATATCGACTATACGTTGCGGCTATTGGCGCGTGAATGAAACGAATGAATGACTATTCCATCCGAAGCGAACTGTACGCTTTATATCGTCTTTCCAACGCATTAGCTGTCTACCCCTACCCATTCTTCCCATTCGTGGCCTCCAATGGTTATGGATCTTCTATTATGTCTGGCCCATTTCCATTTTAATTGTGCTATTGGAAATCCCTGGCATTGATTCATTCTTGGTGAGACGAGGTGCTCATCTATCTCTGACATTCTCTTTTTGCCTATTTAAATTCGCCGTTAAGGTGAAAATCTAAGATTTTCATCAAAATTAAAGGTAAATTGTTCATTTCGAATTTACATAATCTTATTCTTCTTTAACTTCTTTGAATCCATTGATCTGTTCTTTACCAATTTTTTAAAATTAGTTCTGTGAGCATATTTGGTTTTTACATCTTAGGTAGCTTGCTAAGCTAGCCCGCGATGTGCCTGTACCCTGTTTTTGGATACAATTTACATAATGATGCATTTGAAACAATAAAGAAAGATGTTATGCTAAACATGATGAAGCTTACTTGCACCTTGGTGCACGTCTATGCCGACAAGAACGATGAAAGATGAAAGTGGATGTAGAGGTGAAGAGCGAATAAAAAATTTGCGAAAGGTACTCTCAGAACCTACTAAATCAAACAAAAAAAATAAGAACGTAATACGGAATAAAAGAGAGAGTATAGAAGAAACAACGAAAATTGAAGTACCTTGGTATACCAAATAAAAAACAAAGACAGAGCGAAGGAGGTAATGGAAAGAATGGAGATGGGTTGGAAAGCAGTATATTTTATACAAACAAGAAGGTTTGAAATCAAAAAGTGTATCGAAGACAAAAGTAGCAATATATAATCTGACAAAAAGAGAGGAAGAAAAGCTGCAGGTGTTCGAAAGGGAGGTATTAAGGGCGATTATGGGTACAGCGATAGTAGGAGAAAATTTGTACAGAGTTATAAATGGGGTTTGAAATGCGATACCTGGGTACGTGCTGTCCCTCCTTAACAGTTGTTAGCTAAGACCATTCGGCTGGTGACTGCTAAAGCCCCCGATCGTGTAAAGCCTGACCCATCAACTTACATACCAATATGCTTGCTGTCCGTTATGGGGAAGATCTTCGAGCGGACGATGTTAGAGAGACTTTGAGTTATGATCAAAAAAGGAGATTGTTGAAGGAGAATTTCGGTTTCGTTCATGGATTGGGCACGGCGGACGCGTAGTACAAGGTTCTCCGAAGGATCAGAGCGTCCTGCAATAGGTACGTCCTCGGAGTGTTCGTAGATTTCAGGTAAACTTTCGATGGCCTCCTATGGTCGGTCATCTTGGAGAAGCCAGAGATCAAACTATGGGCAATCTACTTCAGCGATAAGAGGATGTGCGTCGCCGAAAGATGTGGCTAGGACTGGAGAGAAGTCAGCAGGGATTTTCCGCAGGAGTTCATTGCTGGGCCCTTTGGGTGGAATCTTATGCTTTTACATTTGCTCGGATTCCAAGTGTTAGCGTATGCAGAAGACCTGCTTTTGATTATAGCGGGTGTCAGCAAAATGGATATCGAGCTCAGGGCTGCTGAGTCCCTGCGTCTTGTTGCAGAGTGGAAAGAGAAGGTAGAATATTATTACATTTGGAAGCAGAGCACACGACGACCCGACGAGGACAACGGAAGACGACCCAGAATGATGGAAAACCATTGGGAGAAGTTTTGTCTTCCTATAGTTGTTTTTGTAAAAATAATTTATTTTTCATTAAACTATAGGAGTCCAAAATTTACCAAGATCATCGTTAAAGGTAAAAACAAGCCCTATTACAGGTATAATGCCCTGTTACAATGCTATGGCCTTTCTAAATATTAAATCTTTCCTGTTATTAAATAATAAGCGTTAAAAGTCAATGTTTTGACCTTTGACTCTATCCAATATTACTGACCATCATTTGTATAATTATTGGTTATGTGTTCAAAACTTAAAAAAGTAACTGTAGAAGAAAACTAACTTGTTTTAATTTATTTATTTAAATACAAGATATCGGATTAGTTAATAAATTTTATGAGCATCAAAAATATAAAATTGCTTGTTAACGATTTCAGCATTCCCATAATTGGAAATTTAAGCAATTCGAAAATTTGTAGGTGCTGTTTCTGACATTTTTCAAATTAAAAACTGAGTTTTTCCATCTGTAGTAGAAATCTTTATATTTGCGCACGAATGAATATTGAATGAATACAAAAACAATGCTGACGGATCACTTTTTCTTATTTCCATTAATCTTTCGTTACTGGCAATTTTAAACTCCAATTTTAAGGAAATAAGATAAAGAAAAATACAATAGACGATGTATATCTCAAAATTAAATAATTTGACATTTACATTTTATGGTTTTGAGAGACAATGATTTATTTTAAAAGGATTTCATGATAAATGCCAACGAGTTTCAAATTTAAGTCAGATTGAAGGACTCGACCCAAAATCATAATTAGGTCACTTTAAAATTGTATATAGTTCTCTAGACGCTCCCCCCCCCATCCAGAGATTTTAAAGGTTCAGCAGCATAATTATGAAATTACTTACCTAAGTAAAAGGTAATTCCAAGGATCTCGATTTTTTTCGTTTTATTACGTCTCTTTCATAGTATTACCAAATTGCGGCCCGATTAGATCTCACAACCACGTTGCTCTCTGTCCAATCAGAAAAGTCCAGTTTCATTTAAATATTTAAGCATGTAATGATACGTTTTAAATTTGAATTTAAAAAAATATTATTCTTAACGGGTACACAAGCAATTACTCAATACACACAAGCAGCAAAGAAGTCAAGATAAGGCGACATTAACATATGCACCAAATAAGCATTTTCGTTAAGTAGCAATGGTGGCATCAACACACTTTTATAACTTATTCTGTTCATTTCATTCTTATTGTATTTATTTAGTCAATTTTGTTATACGCGGCCATTTTGTAAAAAGGTAAATATTTTACCATTTGCATTTTATGGAATACAGAAAGATATGTTATTTTTAACCATAATGAATTGCTGTCAGAGAGCCCTGAGTGTCAAGCTAGAATTAATTAAATTAATGAGTAAAAATTAAAATAACTGTTGATTTTATTAAATTCAAAATATATTTAATGACCAAAAAATTAACGCTTCCTTAGAATAATTTTAAATCGTCATAACCTGAGGGGAGCCTTTTATAAGGGACTGGGCTGAAAATTGGTAGCTACACCACTGTTGATAAGGTTAAAGTACGCTAACCCGTACTTCGAAATTGACTTTTTCCTATTAACTATGGTAAGGTTTAAGGTTTATAGAAGAATTTTAAATAATAAAATTCTTGGATGAGGGACTTTTAATATGAAAAAAATTACTTTGAAAATCGTAAATTTTACACATTCACCGACGCGCGGAGCGGAGTTTAGCGGAATCTCACCCATTTTGTTGACGGTACGTGCAATTCAATATACCCTTAAACTTAGCGGTTTCCGCACCGGCAGAAGCAACACGTCTCCCGTACCTGTAACATCGACGAAAGGTTACTGTTTTTCCATTATTTTTTTAACGCGATTTTTTGGGGGATAAACGTAAAAGGGAACTGCCGCATACCGCGACTATACTTTTTAATGCTATTTCAAGGTTCTCTAAGATCCCGGTTTTTTTATCCCGGTTTTCTTGATGGATGGCGCCTTCAAGTTTGTTTAGCTTTTGCCGCGTAGCGGCGTACGCCATGAAAAACCGGCCGGAGCTGCGGAGCAGCGTAGGCTCAGGTTTTTCGATGCGCATAGCCGGACGAGTCTCGAATCCACCCCAAACATATAATAGAGACCTCATTCTTACAATATTTGTGGTTCTAAAAAAGAACCGCTTTTTTATCAATGCGACGACAGCATCTCTTTAAATTCTTCTTCTTAGTCGTATTGTTCGTTTCCGAACGTCGTGACCCATCTCTTTAAATATGCTCCAACATGTTCAAGAACACGATGAGTGCGTCTTCCCTTGGCGAACGCTCGAGATGTACTAAAGATCCTCCCACAAAACGTGTCGTATATATCATGCGTATATATAACATTTTTATGGGCGTGGCCTTAAATCGAGTAATTCTATAGGCCGAATGCAATCGGAACGACGCATTTAGTTTTTAATGAAATTTCGGTTTTATTTTCCATTTAAACGTAATGATCCTGTTATTAAATTAAAGCTAATTACTCTTTTGATCGAAATATTAAGCCATTTTCATAGGGAAATTTCAATTTCGGAGTACTTGTTAAAAATCTGGACCCTCCGAACTGCGGGAAGTGTGTACACTTCATCTCCAGAGAGGCTGTACTAGGCAGATTACACCTTGGTGTTTTGCCATTGCCTTTCGACGGGAGGCGGTTAGAATAAACTTTTACTGATCCCGGAATTAAATCAGGTATTCAGCATTAGCGCCAACGTACTTAACCGCCTACGCTGATGACCGTCTCACTTAGTACCATTTAGTCCACTATCCAGAACGATGCGAGTAACCAATTACTTGAACGACAACGAATCTTTTGATCATCGATGTTTAACAGCACTTTGTGAAACCAATCTGTGAAATATCTACAGCGGTTCCCAAAATGGTTTCTTACCATTAGGGTTCCGCAAAAAAAATTAAAAACTAAGGAAATAAAAATATGACATTGTCCGACATTGCAGATCAATAACTAACATTAAATTTTTACTATACATAGATCAATCGATCAGTATTTTCCACCTTTAATTGAAAAAATGTATATCTGAGTTCAAAATCCATTCACTTAGATGAACCAAACGAAGTTTTTCCTGTGGTTTGTTACGGTTTTTGTGGCGTGCAAAAACGTAATATTACTTCCTGTACATAACTTAGGACGGACTTCCCTATATGTTTTTGAGCTGTACGAGATCGACGCACACAAGACAATGATTTTACAACAAGTAAGGTGTTTTCGGCTGCAGCGTTTATCTTCAATATTCGTAGTTTCCATCGTGAATATTTTCAAAAGTCGCAATCTGGAAGTTTTTCGAAACGTTACTTTCGTGGCCGGAAGTTGTTCTCGCAATTTCGGATTTGTTATTTAATAATACTTGCTTGTATATGGCGCCGGGTATCAGAGGAGAATTTCGTCGCCATATCTGATTATTATCTCCCAAAGAGAGTGGGAAACGCTGGTCTAGATTATACCCAAATCGTACTTGGCACCTTTATGGGGTGACAATGACATGCTGAGAGCATACCATAAAGAGGCTCTTTTATTGGATCTACTTTTCTAAGCTATACAGAACTTTAAGGGGAACTTGGATATTGCTCGGTTCCAATAAAGTGTGGTGAAGATCCCACAACCTGAGCCATGTCGGTAGGCAGTCCCCTGTGTACGCGATGAGCTATCAGCGAGTATACGGGGTGCTACGTCCATCGGCCCTTAAAGTATTTTCCTAACACCTCGGTATCCGTGTGTACAAATCCCGATTTATGCCAGCGGGGAACGTATTGGGAAGTCTCATGGCATAGCCTCTAGTTCCTAGTAGGTAAAAAATAAAAAATTGACTTTATATCATCGGAACATTCTTCAAATTTGTTTTATTATATTTTATATATTAAAATATTTTATTTGTATATTGCATTGTTTTTAAAGCTTATTAATATAATTTCTGAGAGGCTGCTCGGTCTACGGCCTCATTTAGTACCCTGGATTTCCACGAACATTATTTTAGGATGGTAGGAAATGAATCAACCAATCAGAGGTCCTTGTATTGTGTGGTTATCATGCATAAAACGAGACCCTTGAGTCAGGGTGAAGCCGCTATGTTGATTATTTACTTCCAGGGCCTCCTAACCCTACCTTAGCGATACATTTTTGGCCTATCAATAGATGATGACAACGTTGTCACCGGCACACACTAGGGCAAGATAGCTTCAGAACTGCTATCAAATCAAATACTATTTTGATTGATTTTTAAATTGAATATCTCTTTTCGGGGCTATTAAAAAATTTTTATTTAAAAAAATCGGATCTTTTCCATCAGAAACTGACGAGCATGAATGGATTAACGAGATTCAAATACGCTTAACGAAAACAAAATTATTCTACAGAATCTCTTATTATTATCCCGATTACGAAGGAGATTTCAATAATTCTAGTGCTTCTTTTGGAAAGTGTTGGATTTTTTTCTTTTCTGGTTTTTTAGTTTCCATTAACATGGAGCATCTTCTTAAATACATTTGTAATTTATATTTTTTGGATGATCCTGTATGAACTGCTTCCGAAAATAAAAAAAATTGTATGTAGTGAAGCATTGACGAAATTTGGAATATTTTCTAAACGCGACTGTTTTCTTATATGAAAGGCAATTATTTTTAGTAAAGCAGTCAGTTCTAGACGAAAATCGTTTATACGGCGCCTCCTCGTGGCAATGGGCGCAATGGATGTAGACATACTCATTTTATATGGAACATGAGAGAAAATTCACCTGTTCAACTCGAGTTTTGATGCTGCAATCCACAACATTTCAAAGCTCTCAGTCAAGTTACTAAGCAAGATTTCAACTCGTATGAAAAACCTGAAAGTCAGGGAATTTAAAAGTTTTCAAATTCGGCCAGGGAAAGTTTTCGGAAAGTTTTAATATAAAAAATTTATTTATTTCAAATTTTGAATTTTTTTTATATCGGTAGTAGATTTAGATGTACTGAAAAATTTTAATTTTAGTCTAGGAGAACCTGAAAAAGTTAAAAAATTCGGTTGGAACGCTGCTAAGACAAAAATGTCCTCGAACCAATCCGAGGTTGGTTACAGAAATCGGTGATCTACCATTTTTATCGTTGATCTATTTTTTAGTCACTAATTTGAAAAAGATTCGGTGTCGTCTTTAGGCCGCACTACCTCGAATATAACGTACTAAGATGATCATGGCGGTCGTGGGGCTTATGACCATTCAGTTATTAAAACATATAACAGTCTTAATTATTTATCTACCTATCTGTCTGTAATGCAAAATTAATCCGTTGAGCCCATGATCTGTCACCCTTAGTGCGGCCTTTAGGCCGCACAACCTGAGCAATCACTTACTATACTTTCAGAACTTTAAGTTGAGACTAATCAGTTTCAAATACCTTGAAAAGTTACCTCCGTTATATTTTTTAGTGCGTTTTTTGATTATTTGTATCAACTTGACATTGATTATTCCAATGTGAAATTGGTTAGTTCCAAATGGAAGTTAAAAAGGTAGATATGGCTAAGAACCACCGGATGAACTTCGCATCAGGACATTTTTCGACTGTTTGTTGTTACTTCTTAATTATTTGTATCGCATTATTAATTTATTCTAAATGTAGGAATATAATTTTTGGGAGGCTGCTCGGCCTAAAACCTCATTTAGTATCATCAGATCTCCGTAATTGTTATTTTAGAATGGAAAAATTACACAGCATTTTTGTGGAAAATCGTCAAAGCTCGCATGAAATGGATTATATAATATTGAAGTCATCGAATAACCGTGACTTTGCTAGTTAGGGTTCTACTCTAAATGAATGAACCAATAGAGTGGTCGGTTACAGAAGTTGGACATCTATGAATTTGTTCGTAACGCATCTCTCGATGGTTAATTTATCAGTTACCAAAAAAACGTTCACATATGGTCTTTACACCAAACAAACTATGAAGATGTAGTAGCTTCTAGTTGTTGACTAGTTTTTTAGTTATAACCTAAAAACTTTCAGAGCGGCCTTTCGGCCGCACAATTAACGCAAAGACAGCACTGGGCAGTATTTAAAATACGTAATATTGAAATACATTTATTATATTATACAATTATTGATAATTTATGAGTCACCAATACAAATGGAAAAGCCACGTTGAATCCGTCCTTGTCTGATTTAGATATAGGCAAAGTAGAGAGAAAATGAGAAAACCTACTCAAAATATGATATGTGCGGTTGTCCACCCACCACACAGTACCCAAATCCTGTGTAGGCAGCCGTAGCCGGAAAATTAAGCTATCTAATATTTGATTAAACAACCACAGTAATGACTGGCTCAAATTAAACTAAAAGTTTGGAAAGATTATAAAAAAATGAATCAACGTATTTGAACCTTGTTATTTTTATTTACAACTCAGTTTAGTTACAGGAAAGCCATTCAGGCCAAAAGAATGATTTGCTTGGTTGAAAAACAATTTTGAAACAGGAAATAATGAAACTTGAGCGGAGATTGCACGAAGAAAACGCAAGTACGTCATAGTTAAACTACCGAAGAAACGGGGTATGGATTAAGGAGGAATATGGACTGGGTTACTGGAATAGACACATCTGCTTTCTCTCTCATGTACAAACTGCTGCTCCAAAGGTAATTCAAATCTTACTGGGTCTAAACTTGAATGGGATTGCTTCCAACACCTCGTAATACGGGAATATATCGTAGAATAAGGTTAATGAAGAATGAGAGAATGTAGAGCAACGAAATAGTTGATTAAAGTGCAAAACACCATTTAGTAGATCAGGTTAAAAACAGCTGTAGTTCTAAAACTTTTAATTTTGCACAAGAACGAATTACCGAAATCGATGATGAAAACGTATTTCTGGACAAACTTGTTAAATCTCACGAGCAGTAAGGTGGAAATGAAAACACTTACAGGGCAAACAAATTACAGCTTCAGGATTAGCATGCTCCAAAAATGTTGACAAAATTTACAACTCCATTGAAGGTAATAATAAATAGTCTTAATTATCTACCCGAACAAAATTACGAGCAAAGTTAGTAAAAAAAAAAAAAAAATTAAATGAAATTGGAAAACTTTCAAACAACGATTTTGAGACAAAAAGTGGAAGATATTGCATGTTGTGCAAAACACCCACAAATACCTCATAAGCTTAAACTTATTACTACAATGAAAATTCTTTGAAAAATAAAATAAGTGCACACAGTTTTTTGTGCAATATCGACGCGACCTCACGTTCATGCATCGTCCTAATGCGTCCAAAACACTGTTACCCTGGTAACCCATTCAAGTTTTCTGACGTCAGAGTTCATTCGGCAAAAATCTCTGCAATTTCTGTGAAGAGAAGAATGACGCGTGCGTCTCTTTTTGTATTATGATTGGTTGTGAACTGTGACATCATAACACCCACGTTTCGACCTAATCGATAGCCACTCATCCTCAATCATGTTTTTATTTATGTCGTCAATATTTTATCTCTAATTTTTGTTTTTTAATAATTTTAAAATCGATTGCGTTGCGGGAAGTTAAAGTAGACTTTGATGTGACATGCAATCTGGGGATGGCGGTTTTTGTCGGTATAATTTTAGGGAGAGTAATGTAATAATTGTAGTCCGCAAAAGTGGAGGTTAAAAAATGAGTTGCAAAACAAAAATACCATAAAGTGGTCCAATATCATTTAATTGCCTACTTAATGTTGTATGCGTCGCGACGTCGGCATATAAGCGCATGCTTCTGACGTCAACGCCGCCTCCACGGTTAGTCTGGTGAAGAACAACGTTCAGGGTGCTTATCGGGGGGGTGATGCCGGTTATCTTGATATTTTGATCGTAACAAACTTTAGAAATTTTAATCAGTGACGATGGCTGTGATTACAAGCGTATATCAACGATTTTTAGTTTTAAACGGACACAAGGATCAAATATATGGAACAACGAATTAGTAAGTTAACCCTCTTGTTTTATATCCTTAATATTAGTCGATAAAATTGGTAGGTTAAACAATTTTTTTTTGCTTTTGTCAAGTTTTGACCTAAATGAGAGATTTTTTGGTAAAAATAATTTTGAACGTTGAGGTAAAAGGTATCGCGTTTTAGGGTTCGCGCCCTATGACGAAGCAGGTGATTTTAGTGAATGAACGGGGTGATGCGAATAAATCGACGTGAATTGTGGTTAAAAGAGAAGATAGCAGAAGAGATGGAGAAATGAACCGATCAATACGTATGCTGGAGTCTTAGAAACCGTTACCGGGACGTGGGTGCACATTTTCTCGGTTTGAGTTTTTCACACACAAGCAAAAAAAATTACTCCCACATTACAACTATTTAAACCAATCGATACACTTGATTTACTAAAAATATGTCGGACAGCCAAATCGAAACAAATTAATAAATAATTATCAATCATTTTTTCTTGACGAGGAAAATTTCATAGTTTGAACAGAAATAAACGTAAAATTTATTGATAAAATCGATAAAAAATTTGATGTCGTATATTTGATGTAATCGCGAATGCTTTTTAATACGATAAATTTTAAATGTAGACAGAAGGTTCAAATTTATTATCATTTACCAAACGAAAATCAATGCACGATAACAAAATAGCTAACCATAAAACCGCACAAAATTTCAATTCAATAATAAAACTTATAATTTATAAAGTTTAAGTTTAGAACAAATTTTTAATTCGTTGTACTAGTAACTTTTTTGTAGTAGGTATTATTAATACTATGAGATTGCGTGCCGAAGACAATTTTTAAAAAACCACTAATGCGCTTAATCGCTATTTTTCTTTAAACATTTATCAAAATATCTACCAAGGGGTTAATTATTTGCGTTATCGTTTTTGAAGAACAGGAAGTTGTCAAGAAAACCATCAACTTGTATTAGGGATAAAAAATTAAAAGTAGATTATCTCTACCTTACTTTAACCCCCCCCCCACCTCCGCGCGTTCCAACCCATCGATGCAGATTAATCACTGCATGATTATTTTATTTCTTTTAACACGGTTGAATTGATGAAGGAAAAAATATTACAAAAAGTTACTTTGTAAGCTAACCGCCTGTGTAGTCGTGGAATTGTCGTTCCAATACCATATCATACCAAAATGGATCTCGTTCTGTTTCAGCTTTATCAAGTCTGTAATTCGATAATTTACAGTTTTACATCTGTTCTTGAGTCCATGCCGTGATCTTTTTGATCTTCTGCTCGACTGCGTAGCCGCCAAGAGCAAAAGGAAAGTTTCGTATTAATAATAATTCGCCTTAAAGGCGGGGGGGGGGGGGAGTGACCTCGTAAGGCAGTATTTCCTCAATTTTCTTAAAAAATTCTGAGAGTATTTTCCGCCACAAAAATTTTTACCTCTTTGCGTTTTGTAAAAAAATACAGTAGAAACAGCACAGAATGTGTAAAATTTTAATATCTTTTTAACAGATCAGTAAACACATCTGCAGTGAACGGTTTGATCAACCTACTTGGAAGGTAAAAACAATAGGAAACAAAAGAGAGAATTAAAACAAAAATTAATTAACCTGGAAGAAAATAAATAGTGAAAACAATACCCTGGATTTTATACAATTCAAACGTTGGTAAACATTTTTGAGATAGAACTTTAACAAGCAGCTAAATTACAACTGAAAGCTATTTTTACCGAATAAAAGCGGAATATTTACAGATATAAATTACTTGTAGATACAAAACTACAATAAAAATAAGGTGAGTAAAAAGGCCGAGCGTTTCGATCGTCAAATAAAAATTACTATTCATTAAAATTATACAAGCTAAACTTCCTCTTACCGAAATCTTATGAAATAATTGTAATTAGATTGAGTTCACGATTAATTCTGGCGTACCACAGGTTAGAATATTAGGACCGGTGCTCTATTTAATATCTCCTAACCAGAAAATCAACGGTGTGACCACGTTTGCTGACGACACATCTTTGCAACTCATTTAAATACACAGTAAATTCTGTATTGCCTCGAAAAATCTTCAAAATTATTTAAATGAAATTCAAAACTGACTACAACAATGAAGAATTCAGGGTTATAAGCAAATTTAAGACATGGTGTTGTACAATACGGAGGGCCATACGTCATCTAAGCTTAAAAATAAACTACTGTTTTTAATATATAAGCTGAGGATGCAAACTGTAACATCATCAATCTTGTGTTTACTTCAAGCAGGTGGTTTTGAAGCACAGATGTACGATGATGGAGGTACGCAAGCACGCAAGTATAATTGGCGGAGCGGAGCATGTGAGAGCGAAGCTCGCTTAAATCTCCTTCATCTTGTGTTGGGGTTGAAACTTGCGTTGAACTATTTTGGAGGATTAGAATCTTGAAATTAAAGTTAAGAAAAAGGGGCTGGGGGTTGGAAAGGAGTACGGATTGGGATTGTATAGATAAAAAGATAGCAGTAAACTTAGAATTAAAAATAAAAATAATAATGAAAATAAGATAAGGATAGAAATAAAAAGAAAAAGAAAATTAATTTGAATGATTGATGCGAATCCAGTGCTACCTTTAAAATATACACTGAATATTGGGAATTTACATTAACCATGCGCCACTACGCGTCCATAATATTAACTACTCCGTTTAGTATACCCAAAATTTTATACGTGTATTTGTTAATTAATTGTGTGTTAGAATTTGAATTTTACCACTATTACAACGCAGTCGACTAGCTATATTAGTACAATACGCATTAATAACTAATGTGCAATATCGTGCTATACTAATTAGAACAGCCATTATGACGCGACGTTAGCGCCCTCATCGGTGATGTAAATTCCCAATAGTGCACATGTTGATGTTATTTCATACGTTAATTTTCTTTATTTCTCAATTTTTATATTGTTATTTTAAAGCTTAATAAAAATTGTATTTCTATAAAACAATGGGATGTTTGAAACATCGATTATGATTAAAATTGTGTATATATATATTCAGTGTATATTTTAAAGGTAGCACTGGATTCGCATCAATCATTCAAATTAATTTTCTTTTTCTTTATATTTTGTTTCATTCTGTTATATTTCTTGTAAAAATTTTATAATCACTTAGTTTTTATAATTTTAGTCATCTTGTTTTCTCTATGGTTTTTTCACATTTTATGTTTTTACATTCTATTTAATTTTTCTTTCTTTTTGTAGCCTTGAAAATGGGTCAATAAAGAACCCGAAACGTTGGCAAATTTTATTTGTTTTTATGACCGCTTCCTCAACAATATCCACTAATCGATTATGATGTTTTGAAAAACCATATTGACCCTTGCATCTAAAAAGGAAAATAAACTTTGTACCTGTTAATGTTTGCTTCACAAAAAATGCATCTATGTCCTATCTAGTAAATATAAGATCGATGGTCAAAATGCATTGATGGAAGGCCCGACTTAGCGAACACAAATTTTGAATAAACCTAAACAACTTGAAATCAAATTTAGATAACAACATTGGTTCTTCTTCTTTAGTGTTCTTTATTTTGGGCGGCTCGTATTCTTCCAAATCTCAAGAACTGCTTAATGCCATTCCCCAAGGTATCTGTAATCGTCCTTTTCCTCTTCTCCCTAGCCAAAGTCGTCGTTTCTAGATTAATTAATCCTAGATCAGGACTTAAGCATAAGCTATTACGACGGGCATTAGTGTGATATGCAACATAGATTTTTCCGTGGTTCTCTAAGTCTTCACTGATTAGTCAAAACAGAGATCAAACACCCGACTTTTGAGGTTCTGTAAGACGCTACAGTCTACAGGCTGGCTTTCTGTATAGGTAAATTATTGACAAACATTTTTAATGGTCTCCAGAAAAACTTGCTACTTATAAAGCTATACTAAAACCCATATGGACATACGGCATCCAATTTTGAGGGAGCGTTAGCCTATCTAATCTTGAAATGCTGCAGAGAAAAAATTAATAAAATCCACAATGAAGGAAAAATTACTAAAAATGATAGCTTACAAAATTGATGTTTCAGTACGTATCATGGTAAGCTTAATCAAATAATAAATGATAAATTATTATATAAATTATATTATAAAATTAAAACAAATTTTGCCGTTTAAAAATTTCAAAATAAACATCAACAATGACAAAAAATTAGCAATTACAAAATTTTACGTCCAATCTTACAAAAGTCGTTAATGGGACTTAAAGAAAAAAGAATTTTGAATGAGATCAAATTATATGCCGCCACGAATAAATCGAAAATTTGAATTCAAAAAAGAAATTTTTATAAAAAATATCGTGGTATTTTTAGTAACTACGGATTTGTGTAAATAAATTGTTTTAAAAAGACTAAATTTTAACTATTATTCCATTATTATATTTATTAAACGTTATTACACAACACCACTTCTGTAAATCTGTGTATTTGTCTGTTCGTAATTCACCTTTCATTGATTCAATTTTTAGTACTGAGCGAAATACGTTCGAGTGCGGCCTTTAGGCTGCACAACGAAAGCAATTATGCACTAGAAAATCATGACATCGTAATGTATAGGGTATTAAAACTCTTAAGTGCTGATAGAAGACACTTTTATAAGCATTATTTTTAACTAAAATTAAGCTTAATCGAAACCCTCGAGGGTAGTCTATTTTAAAACAATTAGTTTAATTTTCACCTTGAAATGGTCATAGAACCGAAAGTATTGATTTTTAAGTGTTAATGGTTTAGTACTTTTATAAAGAGCGTGAAATTATCTACAAACTAGATTAAATCCTTGATTACCTAATATCAAGGGCTTTCGAGTTATGGATTAAATTAAGCAAAGAAATGTGTGAAAAATGCGAAGTTCAATTTTCTTCATATTCTTGCAAAATCAGAATTTTTTAATTTACAAAAAAATAGATGTATCTTTCCTAATAGAAAATTTAACTTTAGTCTTTGAAAAACTAATTCATTTCAAAGAAAAATTAGAAACTGAAAACGTTTGTATAATTTACCGCCGAATTCACAATACTCACTCCAGAAAAACCTTATTTAGTCGACTCTTTTGCTTGATAAATTATTATGATAACGTATTATTTATATAAAAGTCCTGTTTATTTACTACGCTTATCATTTATTTTTATTTATAAAAAATCATCTTCCCAATCCCAATATTTGGAGTTAATTTTAATAATCAAAAAATAAAACCAAGTTTTTTTCTCAGTCTTTTTATTTAATTATTTGATATGCGTTTCGGGAAATTATACACATATTAGCAATTAGCAGAAAGGAAAACAAAAGATTTGGAATGATTGCTATTTTTATTTGGTTTGTGAAATGTATTTTAGTTAAAAACTACATTTTCCACTCAAATTTCATTTTATCTGTAAAATGGACCGGTTTTCCAAAAAAAAATTACAAGACTAAAGTTGTAATCAGTTAAATTTGCTACAATGAAATTGAGTTCATTTTTTGTGAAACGTTTCGTTCAAAAGATAACGCAGGGTTTTCAAGAAAAACGAGAAAATAAAACTTTTAATTTTTTACCTTTCTTTACTTAATATTCATTGTAAAAATTTTTATAGTTGAGGAATCAGTCTTTATAATCTACTAGCTGGCACAGTCGGCCTACCGGCCGCCTTTAGCCATCTAGGCCGTGTCGGATGTGGTTGTTCGGCCTTCGGTCTCACTCCAAGGTACTAAAGTAGCCTATGTTTTTCGTAGCGTTGTAAATAACTTCTACACCAAATTTGGTTAAGATTGGTCAAATAGAAATGTAAAGCACGTGCACACGTATTTGCATTGTCGATCGGTTGACAGTTTGACAGCATTCATTATTGTTTTTTAAGTTGATTTTGAGTAGCCTGCCTTCCTTTAAGGAATCTCGATAATCCATTCATGATGGGACGCGCATGAATGGATTATCGAGATTCCTTAAAGGAAGGCAGGCTACTCAAAATCAACTTTTCTTTCCTTTGCGAATTTTTGCACTATTTCAGTACAAAAACATGCGCAGGGACCTACATAATAACTGTGCCAAATTTGGTTCCGATCGGTCAAACGGTTTAGGAGTCTATAGGGAACATACATACATACACACATACATCCATTTTTATATATATAGATAAATAGATATATTTCTACATACATACATCGAAAAGAACATTAAACGGGCCAGGGCCGTCTTCAGGTTCAACATTAAATGAAAAACTAGCAAGGAAAACTATTTTCATAGCTCAGTTCACGGGTAAAATCGCGAATAAGGTCAAAACATGTGATTCGTTAAGGTTTTTTTGATTTTATGATTTTCACTTTACAAGTTATGATAACAAATGTTTTGGTTTATCATTATTTGATTTTGATGTTGTTGCCCTACCTGATTCCAGGCATATGACGACCTCTCCAATAATTCAATAATTTTATCCTATATAAGATCTTCGAATAATTTTGATTCCCAGCTGTGAGTTTTACACTAGACCCTCTAATATAATTTTTTTAAACCTACTATAAGTTTCAATTAGCTGTTAAAACCAACAAACGAAGAGGAAACATCTATCAGTACTAACAAGCCAATAGAAACATCTGTTATATTTAACGCTCTATAATAATAATTTTCAACCTAATTAAATATTTAGATATTGGTGGAATCTATTTCAATTATTCGAATAATGTGCATATGGAAATTATTCGAATACAAAATTAAAAAAATTTCCAGCCGTACTTTAAACTTACTTGACAATTTCAAGTATTTTGTAAGTTACCTACTGACAAACTGGGTGTGCTGCCAATTGTAACAGAAGGCCAAAGCAAAGTTAACTGCATTTTTAACTTAAATGCTGTTGTTAATCATCTAATAGGGTTGTCTCAGTTAGCAAAGATGAGCGCTTCTCGTTGTGGGTTGAAGAACCCTGAAACCAAGATTTACTCCTTGAAAAATTGTTCGCCAACTATGCAATGAGACACCCAGTGTTAGTATGAGAAGTAGCATATTAACAAATATTAGGATGATCCAAAGAAGGGATTCATGGAAACTTTAGGAAGGAAGAAAGATCGCGAAACTGGGTCTGCGTGACGAAAACTAGAATGCGATATTTTCTATTTTCAAGCCGTTTGATTTGGGATTGGAATAGATTCCGTAAACTCAGTGGCGGCTCGCAGCTTCTTCCAATGGGGGGGGGGGCACAAAATTAAAATAAAAACGAACAATACAAATATTTTGATAATATTAATACTCTTCATTCTCAAATAAAATAATTCCGGAGGGTATTTATAAAAAAAAACCCAGCATATCAAGATGGCCATTTTGAATGCCGTGTACTGGGGGGTATTCCATACCCCCAGACCCCCCTGTGCGACCGTCAATTTTTTATTACTTCATTTGCAATGTCGACTTAGGACATTTTTCTATGATAGGACACAACATAATGTAAAGGAAAAATATAAATTTACTGTGTATTTATTCAAAATTATTATTTTTTAATATTTATTGTTTCCCATTTTGGATAGGGGGGTCACGTGCCCTTCTACACTTTAGGATTAGCTGCCCCTGTAAAAACACGAAAAATAAACATAATCTAATGTCCCATTTCGGTCATTGACCATTGTCATTGGCGAGTGGTCATTGGAAGGCGATTAATGGCCTAATAGTTAGAGCGATCAACTACTAAAGGCACTTGTTTGAGTCCGGGAAGAGCTTCTTTCTGATTTTCTTTCCTTCTATGACCGCTTCCCTTACGAACCCGCATTGTCCAGCATGGTAGGGCATGGCTAAAAATCATTCTCTAAAGAGAAGAAGGTCTGCTCAGTAGTGGGCAACATACTGTCATCATATTCAGTTTGTATTAAGTACTACTGATTATTTAAGTTAATCGTTTGGGGGGGGGGGCGAATAAAATAAACCGAAAGGGTTTCTTCAAAGTTTTCTTCAAAGAAAACTGACGCTATGACGTACTTGTCTGAGCTTTAAGCTCTTACTTTAAAGCGCTACCTAAATTGATCTATGCGTATGTCTGTCTGTAACTCTAAATTCATCTGATGATCCGGTCTTTAGGCTGTACAACCTCTGCAATCAAGAATCACTTATGTCGATATTTGTTCATAAAGCATCTCTCATTGGTTCGTTTTTAGTTAACAACTTGAAAGTTTCTGTGCGGCCTTTAGGCCGCACAATAATGATAAATACGTACTAGTAAAAAAGTAATGAATAAATAAAGGAGAATCGGAATCATATATTTTTTAATAGCTGGTGCGCCACAGCTCCTGAATTTTTACAATACAGGGCAGGGTTTTGAGGATCTCCCCGCAATCCCTTCGATAACCGAGGTTGGTTTTACCGCCCTCCCCTTTGACTAGTGACTCTCATGGCATTGAATTTAATTTAACATAAAAATCGCATAAGGTTTATCCACATCTACTGAACCTATACATGGCTGGGCCTATTCGATGAAATCGAAAAAGGTTGTGGAAAAGAAGGCAAATCTCACGTATAAGTGGCAAAGTCGAGAACCCGTCGGATATAGGGGATTCATGGATTCATTTAGCATTAAATGCACACAGATAGATAGATAAATTAATAAAAAGATAACTTGGCTATTAAATTAAGTTGTAATAATTAATTGGAGAGGTCGCCTACGTCTGAAATCAAGCACTGAACTGGAAGAAGAAGAATTAACTTGCGAAATGAATATTAAAATAAAAGTTAAAACCTGACAATCTAAGCAAGATCCTGTATAGGTGCTACCGTCATTTGTTTGTTCCGATATTGGGGGGGGGGGCTTAATACAATTTAATTTGCTTGTTTAACTAACTCGCTTATCAATCGCGACTCGTGGTTTGCTATAATAAGGTCGGAGGGGGGGGGGAGTTCAAATTAAATATTTTACTTTTCAGTCAAACTTTTTAAATCCGTGCATCCGTATTACGGATGCTAGCGGTGCTAGCGATGTCGGATTGCCCAATATTCAGCGGCGTAACTACATTGGCATTAAACAAAATTTTTCTGAGTTGCTATTTCGGGAAAGTGATGGCAATTGACCAGCCGCCAATCCTCTCAAGTCTTAAAAAAAATCACAAAATTGCATCCTATGCCCAAAAACTGTTTTAGCGAAATTAAACTAAATAATATTATGAGAAAAACTAAAAAAATGGATTGTCCATTACAGCCATATTTCAATTTTTTTAAATTATTGTCCCATGAATGATAATTTTTAGTTCTGGTTGTAAACTTTCTTTTCTATTCATCAGACGCAAAAATGGTCAATTGGTACTAAATTTTCATAATCGCAAAATTTCCTGATTAACCGTTCCCTGTGAATCCAATGTGTAAGAACTGTTTTAGCGAAATTAAACTAAATAATATTATGAGAAAACATTTAAGTAAAAGTAAAGTGTCCCTTATAGCCCATATTTCAGTTTTTTGCGATTTTTGCCCAAGGAAAAGCAATTTTTAGTTTTAGTTGTAAACTAGACGCAAAAATGGTCCATTGGTACTAAATTTTCTATAAATATCCGTAGATACAGAACATCTTTATAGTTCTAATAGAGCCTTAGCTATGAGCTTTCAAAATTGATCATTGTTGCTTCTATTTTGGCGAACGTTTTCAGGCTCAGTGTTTCGAAATTTGAAAATGATAAAAACGTATCAGTCACGATGTAAGGGAGATCAAATTCTGCTTAAAATTAAAATTAAAAGGTTGTTCTGGCCCCAGTATTTATGGAGATGCGCCTGGTAGAACAAAAAGTTTTTGTGAAAATGATAAAAATTGCACAACAGTAAGTCCTCTATAACTTTTATTCCTCAACTTCCGGGAGAAATGCAATTACAAAAAAACAAATTTCACAATTTCAGCAAAAATTGAACGGAAACTAAGGTTTTTTTTGGTAATCCGTATTTCTAACCCTATTCGGTTTACATTGTAATTATTTTTTTGTAGAATTTTATTCTTGAAGCTTTATGTAAGTTATGCCCACTTTCCACCCAGGGCCACCCTAACAACAGGACTAAATAGGCTACAGCCCCGGGGCGCAAGAAAAAGTAATTTTCATACAATTTTGAGAAGCCATCCCGTGTATTTTCTTATAAAATTATAAAAATTTAACAAACCTAAAAAAATGATCAGAATTTTTAATGTAGGTGGAAACTAAATTGCAAAACAATAAAAAGGTAGACTTGAAGGTAGCACGTTATCAGTTCGTGGTGATATTAATTACAATACATATTGCACTTGCAAATAACAAATAATAATTATTAAATTACAGTAAGAATTTTATGCACGACACTAAAAATGGTATTTCTTTTATTTCAAATAGGCCCAAATTGAATCGAAACGACATAAATCTATGAAACGCAAAATTTAAATTTAATAATTCATAATTATTATTGATAATTCTTGATCTGTTGATCCCCTCTAGTGCGGCCTTTAGGCCGCACAACCATGGTAATCGCTTACTAATAATAATATAATTATTATTCTAAAATATAATAATTTACTATTATAAAAATTAAAAACTAATCGTTAGTGGGCATTCAAAAATGCACGTGTCTAAAATACCTTATGAGTAATAGAGTAGACCAAGTAATTGTTACTCTGATTGATTCTATATGAAAAATAGCTCGATCACAATACTTTCCGTTCCAGTTACTACTTAAATGGAAAAGTAATAAAGAATTAACCAAAGTTAACCGCACTATTGATATTGTTCAATTATTAAAAATTCATTTAGCTGGCCAGGCTGGCAATGCAGGACTGCAGTTTTTCTGAATAGTTGACCCGGTTGGCTGTTCGAGAAATTTCTTGCTTATAAGGAATATATTATTCAAAGCACAACGAAGTTTTATACATATTTTGTAATATCAGAAGTTGAAATTTTTTAAACTTGGGTTTTAAAGGTGAAAAATGTATTCATTTTGCTTCGAAATATTAACGCTGGTCAATAAGTTAATAACAATCTTATAAACAAAGAACCCGGCGCTGTTAGTTTTTATCAAATATCTTGAAAACTAAGTAAGGAAGGTTACAAACTACCTACTTTTTTTGCAAAGCGTTAAATTATCAACAATAATTGTTGGAATAACATAAATCATAAGTTAGTCGTTTAGCTTGCACGCGTCGTCAAATCCTGCAACTCCTCAATTTCGTCTTTGTTAAAATTTTACGCCGATAATTTTTTTCAATCATTTAGAATGCAATTAAATTTCTTTTTGAGAACTGAAAAGAAAGCTGAAAACACATTTTCAGACCTATTTTTTGTTTATTTTGTAGCTATATGCTAACAAAAAGATGTGACTTTTTGGAATAGTCTTAGTTGTTTGCCGTTTTTAGTTCTTAGAATTGATTTAACAGGAATATTATATAAATTTATTTTCTTGTGGATAAAATTTTAAACTAAGAAAAACCCTTGTGATTTATCGTTTGACAAACGTACAATTATTGACATGCAAAGTTATCTAATATTGAGCATAGCTTAGAAAACCACTCTGCGCGTCAATAAAAAATTCTTTACTTTTAGAAAGACAAAAATAGGTCCTTTTTGTTTAAAATTTTATCTCCAATAAGATGTACATAATGGGTTTCCGAAAAATTCTATTTTAAGACCTCAAAATGGCAAAAAATTAAGACTACTCCAAAAAGTCAAATCTTATTATTTACATACGATAGCTACAAAATAAACAAAGAAGGGTCTAAACTTCGGTTGTACCGTAAAAAGTATATTTTGGAGGTCTCAGTTAATGTGTGCATTTTTTAATTCCGTCTTAGATGGCCGAAAGGAATTGCCGGCGCAACATAAAAAAATTACGAAATTTAGGATATTCGCGACCCGAGTTTCGGAGTTTGGCGGCGCGTGCTACTTAAACGACTGACTTGACAATAAAACTTATTTAAATCAGTGTTGTAGATCAGGGGTGGGCAACCTTTTGTATAACAGGGGCCAGAATAATATTTACGTTTCGTCCGCGGGCCTTAGTATAGTTAATGGACACATTTTGGTTACTTGTTTTTTTTTCTGAAAATATAAAAACAATAATATTTATAACAAAGTTAATTAAGTACTATATTTATTTCTCTTATCATTTATAACAAATTACAAAGAAAAAAATTCGCAAAGGAAAGGAAAGTTGATTTTGAGTAGCCTGCCTTCCTTTAAGGAATCTCGATAATCCATTCATTGGCGTCCCATAGGGACGCGCATGAATGGATTATCGAGATTCCTTAAAGGAAGGCAGGCTACTCAAAATCAACTTAAAAACATTAATGAATGCTCTCAAGCTGTCAACCGATCGACAATGCAAATACGCGTGCACGTGCTTTACGTTTCTATTTGACCAATCTTAACCAAATTTGGTGTAGAAGTTACGATATTTACAACGCTACGAAAAACATAGGCTACTTTAGAACCTTGTAGTGAGGCCGAAGGCCGAACAACCACATCCGACACGGTCTAGATGGCTAAAGGTGGCCGGTAGGCCGACTGTGCCACATAGTTATTTTATTAATACGCGAAAACTTAATTCGCGTTAAAGGGAATTTTGCTTCGCGTATAAAAAATTCAGGTATCAAAATCTAATTCGCGTACATCGAACTCGCGTACATGGAGGGTCTAGTGTACTTTTCAATTTACTTTTTACAATACTTTTTAATTTAATTTAAATAAGACGAATTATATCGAAAATTAAACTGTAGATCTCTCCTTTTTCCTTATGTTAGGTACTAACCTAATCCTTTTCTTTAAAATTTTTGTTTTTGAAAATATTTATTTATTATTTCTTCTAAAGATCTCGCGGGCCGGATTAGAACTTTACGCGGACCGGAGTTGGCCCGCGGGCCGGAGGTTGCCCACCGTTGTTGTAGATAATTTTATTCCCTATAAAAAAAGGCACGTATAATTTACGAGTATTACTATATCTTGCTTAGTTCTCGAGATATTTGAAAATAACCAAACAGCCCCAACTTTATAACGACTTTCGATTTAGTGGCGGCGTCTGTTGGTAATCTTTTAAACTACAATATGTGTTTCCAAAACTCCCATAAGGTTTGCCAATCTGATATTATATAATTAAAGGTTTAGAATAGCTTTATAGAGAGTAAAAAGTTTAGCAGCCATTTCTACTAACTTTAGAAAAAATTCTGTTATTGCTCAATAATTACTTCACGTCCGTATTTTGTCTCTACAATTGGAATTATGAACGCTAATCATGTTTAATGTTTATTATTTCATTGATTTCATATCCAGATAGAGAATAATGACGTAAATATCCCTTTGTCGACCTCAAAAGCTCCCCAAGGTGGCAACACTGCGTATGATAAAAAGTCGGATTTACACTCTTCTACTTTCAAGCCTCTTCAGAATCTCAAAAAAGAACTAAAATAATGCCTTCACGCCATTTTTACATTTGTATTGTATAAATAAATCTTAAACTTTTGGTTATTCCTCTTCTGACAGTCTGTCATAGAATAAGCATCTTCACGTGTCTTTCATATTTTCTACCGAAAAAAGATTTCATTTGATAAACCACCTAATGTTCACTTTGCATAATAAAAATTTTCGTTAGTGGCTTACCGAAAAAATCTTCCGTCGCTTTTACATTTTTATCCCCTTTAAAATTAAAAAAAAACTTGGCTTTTCAGTGAGCAAAGTTCAAGTTATTGTTCTCACATCAATTTCCCATCGACGACATGTTCAAGTGTCCTCAAACTCTCCTATACGCTGTGTAGTTGGGGAAAATCACGCTGCAATGTTTTTCTTTATCAATAATCCCTTTGTTTTGTAAGTGGGAGATAAATTGCCAAATTAATTGTTTTATTGGTTATATTTGACAGTTAAGATTGACGATGCTCTATTTAGAGTAGGGGCGTAATAAACCAACTTGCTCTGCTGAAAATTTATTGAACCCAAGAAAAACAAACGAAGTGACGATTTTGGCACGAACGCCAGCTTACATAAGAAGTATCGACAACGCATAAATTGGATCGGTTTTTGTTAACGTCCACACCAGACCACTAATGACTTTTGAATTTCAAACTATGTCATGTGGGTACTCATAAAAAAGGTAATAAAAAATATTGAAAGGTTTTGCAATACAAAATATAATTATTTTTTTCGTGACTGTCACAAATGACTATCGAACATTACCAGAGTGACATAATATCTGGTTAGCAATAAATGACATTCTATTTGGTTTTATAACGGTGCAATAAATTAGTTTTTCCATACTCTGAAAACTATTCTAATAATATAAAGTTATATCTTGTACGTGGCAAAAAGTTCAGGTTTTCCAATTTTGCAGCTTTTTGATCGGCATCTGTTACATGAAAGCGGACGTATTTGGAATAATTGAATATTTAATGTAGTTTCGTTCTCCTGAAAGAGCTTCTGTAGGGCGGTATTATTCAGTAAACAAACCATTCAACTGAAACCTTATGTATCCATGTAGGTTTCCATTTTTTTTAAATTATTAATTTTTTGCAGGTATTGCATATTGCAAACGATGCCGGCCGACGATCGAGTTGCTAGAAGTGTGGCTTTGGAGCAAACTTATGTACACGATGTTTATGAACAATTTTCAGAAAATCCCAAGAGTCGACCATGGCCTCGAGTTAAAGAGTTTCTTGAGGATTTGGAACAAGGTTCTCTGATCTGTGATGTAGGTAAGTTTAACATTTTTAAATCATCAAATTATTAAGACAAACGGTTTGTCCATCAACGGCGCTACTTTTTTTTATTATTTATTTTTTTGTAATATGGAAATTGTACTACTAAAATAGCAGCAAAATGAAACGAAAACATTAAAAAATGTGATTTTACTCGAACTAATGCAAATTATTCGCAAGACCTTGAACAACTAAGTAGAACAGCTAATTTTACCAGACCTACACTACTAAAACGTCAGGATGGCCGAGTGGTCTAAGGCGCTGCGTTCAGGTCGCAGTCCACTCTGTGGGCGTGGGTTCGAATCCCACTTCTGACAAATTTTTTTTTTATCAAAATTAAAATTATTAACCGCCCAAAGCTGCCGGTTCAACCTTCTTGACATTTAATCAACACCTAATAATACACAATCTTTTAATTTCTAGGATGCGGTTCTGGAAAATACTTGAACATCAACACTTCGATTTTTAATATGGGAGGCGATAAATCTGTACGACTATGCGAAATGGCCAAAGAAAAGGAAAACGAGGTATGTGAAGTCGAAAAGACGAAAATTTTTACAAAACAAAATCGAAAAAAAAATTTAGTTTCCTAGTTCTGAATTTCTTGCGAGTTTCGATGTTTTGTGCAAATTTTCAGATATCCATGCAAGTGCCAAGACGGCACGCCATAAAAAATTGTTAACATAGCTATTACTTTATACTCGGTATGGCAAGTTGCCCTATCGTAATTATTCATCTTGATTTAACAGTGCTATAAATTTCTCGCTCTTTAACGTCCTTTGCTCGTTTGAAATTTTCTTTTTCTTTTAGGTGATCCTGATGGATAATTTAACGCTTCCGTTTCGAGACGAAAGTTTGGATGCGGTTGTGTCGATAGCAGTGGTTCATCATTTGGCAACAACGGAGCGACGGATTAGAGCGTTGAGAGAGTTGGCGAGAGTGTTACGTATTGGAGGTCGCATTATCATTTCAGTTTGGGCGATGGAACAAAGTCATAGAAAATTCGAGTCGCAAGATGTCCTGGTGCCGTGGAACCGACCGCAGCAACTTAGCACTCCTTCCTTAGAATTAACATCCACCACCACGACATCCGAGGAAGATTGCCAGACTCCGTATCATGCTTACACACAGAGCGATAGCGATTCCAACCGATCTAATAAGTAAGTTTATCTATTCGATGCGTCCTAATCAGTAATAATGGATACATATTGACAATTTGTTTTGGGTTTATTACTTAATAATGTGCACATAATTTATTTGACGTAGAAATGGAAACGATCGAGTGCTAGTTAATCGATTTGTGATATTATAATTTTTATTATACAAACATAATGTGCGTGTACCTTATCATTATACTTGGAATTTAATAATCAACGTCTGTATAGCTTAAAAATTGATTAGGTCCACAATTAAAAATAAATTTTAGTGTTGCATGAAAATTTTTAATTGAAATATCACCAAAATCGATGCTTCCCTCGTTATCGAGAAACATTTATGTACTATATATTCGTTCGTTTGCATAACAAATTGTCCAACAATGAGGTTCCTTGTAAACGTTCTCTATCAAGTTGTTCAAACTCTACGCGTTACTTCCATTCATTCCAAAACCTGCAGAAATAGAAAAGATGTCCGGCATGTCAGCCGTTTTGATCCCACATGATCAATTCCAATTGCACCTAGTCCCTTTTTATATTAGCTTGATTAAATAGAATTTTCCAGACTAAAAAATTACGACGTTTATATTTACTGAACGTTATGTAATAATTGGATAGATAGTTTTACGTGGAATCGTAACCACGGCACATAACTACCTGTAAAATCAAATACAAAACTATAAAAATATGTTCTACAGCTTCTAGTAACAGATCACCTTCCAATCAAATCACTTCTAAAATATTTTTAGATTATATGAGGGGTATAATCCGCATCCGTAACGACCCCAATGACGCGTGTTAAAAATTAAAGTTTTTAACCTTTTTAACAGTAAACCTTGTTTAATATTAAAAGAAAAACATTGCATCCCGTAGGTTGTAGGTACAAATTTTTATCTGAAAAAAAGTCTGCAGCTTTACTGCACTTTTAGCATATTATTATCCAAACAAGAATGTTAAAAACTGATCGTAAACCTTGTCGTTTAGAATCCTCACTGCAGGTTAAGTTTACGTGTTTATGATGGTCTTGGCGAGACCACGTAGTTTTAATGTGCACGAAGTTCAGCCGATTATGTTCACCAACGTCCCTATAGGACGATATCTGCTTAGTTATATTTCACCAGAGAAGAAAAGTTGAACATATTTGAAAATCTACAGTATTTCTTGAAAAACCTTTTATGGTAAAAACTTAAGTGTCCATAAGATTTTCTCTAAGGGTGGGGAGAGGGGGAACTTGAAAAATTGCAAATCGAGGATGTCATCGCTTTGTTAATGCGTGTCTGACGAGTTGAATCCCCATAAAATACGGGGTGACCACAAAACCGCGGTCACACACTAACGCAAATGCGGTCTATTTTTGATGAGATACTTACGTTTACAGCTTGAACGAATGAAGTTTCTCGTCTTTACTTCCGCTTAGACGTCATTTGTTTTTGTATTCGGCTAATATACCGTTTCAATCAACCAAAATGCCTAACACATTTTATGTATTATGCAATTTTGTTCAACGTGAGAAAGTAATTTATAAAAATATATAAAATCTGTGTATCTGTTCGTAACACACTTCTGATTGGTTCAATTTTAAGCTACCTTGCTAAAAAACCGAGTGCGGCCTTTAGGCCGCACAACAGTGGCAATTATATACTACAACATCACTTCTATTCATCTGTTTAGATTTTTTTTAATAATGCACCGTTCGTTTTTTTCATTGTTTTGATGTTAACCCAAAAAGTTCTATTACAACCTTTAGACCCTTAGTACCAAAAGGTCATGGAGGGTGCCAGGCCTCATAATCAGGGCCGTATCTACGAACTGACGATGATACCACACAGGTTATGGGGATTATGTAGGAAAAATATTCTAGAAGAAATGATACCCGGTATCTCCATTTAATGAAAGTGTAGATGTGAGTTACCACTTCTTAAAACGACAAAATCGGAGTTAAAACGACAAAAAGGGAAGTACAGGGTAAAATAGAAAACTCATCTGAAATGTATTATAAGGACAGAAAATGTCTGGGTGAATAATAATCATCTTCTGATTTTATTTTCGGATGACTTAAAACGTTGAAATGCGGCCTTTAGGCCGCACAGCCTAATTATTAAATACTTATCTAAAACATCAGATCTGTTTACAGTGGCGGCTCGTGTCGTGTTTCAATGGGAGGGCTCAAAATTTAAATAAAAAGGCACACAAATAATTTGCTTAATTACTTAGAAAATAATTTAATTCTAAAAAAGTTTTATTTTATAGGTTTATTTTAACCGGGGCGTGTGGGGGAGGGGAGCTATTCCATACCCAGTTCTTCCAGTTTAAAGCATTATATAGGTGAACTCAAAAGTAGGACAGAAAATGTCTGACTGAATAATAATCTACTTCTGATTTTATTGTTCTTAATATTTTTGTTATATGCAGATCTCAGATGACTTAAAACGTTGAAATGAAATTCAACAGTCTAAATATTAAATATTCATTTAAAACATCAGATCTGTTTACAGTAGCGGCTCGTGTCTTGTTCCAAGAAAGGGCACAAAATATAAATAAAAAGGCACATAATAAATTTGCTTATGTAATTACAAAATAATTTAATTCTAAAAAAGTTATATTTTTTATAACTTTGGGGTTGGAGGTTGGGGGGGGGGGCTTCTATTCTATACCGGTCTAGGACATCTCGGCGTCGCGAAATATTTTTAATTTTATTTCTTTCATTAAAATTTTCTTTAAATGTACATACCTGAACATTTTACACTTTATACACATAAGGGGGTGTAATAAATTTTCAAATAAAATAAAAAAATAAAATGAAGATCTAAGCAAAATACAAGTTCTTCCAGTTTAAAGCGTTATATAGGTGAACTCAAAAGTAGGACAGAAAATGTCTGACTGAATAATAGTAATCATCTTCTGATTTTATTGTTCTTAATATTTTTGTTATAATATGCAGATCCCAGATGACTTAAAACGTTGAAATGAAATTCAACAGCCTAAATATTAAATATTCATCTAAAACATCAGATCTGTTTACAGTGGCGGCTCGTGTCTTGTTTCAATGGAAAGGCACAAAATTTAAATAAAAAGGCACATATAAATTTGCTTATGTAATTACAAAATAATTTAATTCTAAAAAAGTTATATTTTTTATAACGCCGTCGACGTTTCGCCGTCGCGAAATTTATTTTAATTCATTTTCTTGCATTAAAATTTTTATTAAACGTACCTGAACCTTTTACACTTTCCACACACAAGAGGGGTAATACATTTTCAAATTAAAGTAAATAAATAAAATAAAGACTAATCAAAAAACAAGTATATATAAAGCGGGAACTCAAAAGTAGAAAATACTTTTTTTATAAAATTTTTTACATCAAAATTTTCTCTGATGGCGTAACATTTTCCTTCGAACATTTAACTCGTGCCATCGAAGCTTTAAGCTTCAAAAGAAATGTAAATTTACAACTTTACATAGATTTACCATGCAAATTTACATGATGAAACGTATAGGTTTCCATTTTGTATTTTAAAATAAAAACCAATGTAAATCTTTGTAATTTTATAACTTTGCATAGATTTACCATACCTTATAAATTTACATAATAAATTATTTATTTTTTAATTTTAAAATAATGTTGGTATTTGACCAGCGCCGTAGCAAGCTCTTCTGGCGCCTGAGGCAAATTTGAATATAAGCTCTCCCCTCCCAAAAGATATTATCATTTTGAAAATTTTAAATTATTATTTATTGGGTTTTGTCGAGGTTTAGCGCCACCTTGCTACGGCGCTGGCTTAGAGTATTGAAAACAAATGGATGCTTATCAGGAACTCATTTCGGCTGTCGGGACCGGGGGGTCTGGGGTCAGGTACACTTAACTTATTGCGAAAGAAAAACTTTCACTTTTACGTCCCTCGGTATTAAGAAGAACGGTACTGGGATAGTTATGAAAAATATCACCTGCTGCCCCCCCCCTCCCGGATTATAAATAAAAATTACAAAAGATTCAACGAAAAATAATAAATTTTGATGGTTCTGAATAATGGCAAGTGTGCCTGGGGGGTATTCCATACCCCCCAGACCCCCCGGTCCCGACAGCCGTAATAAGCCAGCGTATTCCATACCCCCGGTCGTGTAATATCGATTTTTATCGTTGGAAACTTCTGAAGATCTTTTATAAAATACGCATAGTATGTCAGAATTACCGTTTCCATAGTAACGTAACGGAATATCCCCCAAACAAAGAGATTACTTTTATGGGTAGGAATTGTTCTTTTCAATTTAAATATATTTGAATAACTGTCGCGATGATAACGTGATATTTTTACCGGTTACCCAGTCAATTAAAGGGAAATGAAGAAGAACGCGGGATTAGAATCAACTTTTCTAAATTCCCCTGTCTTATCATTGGACCAAAATTGAAGAGAAGAAAATTCTCTACAAAACAAGATTTCAGGATTTACTTCAGATCTAAGTTTTGAAATATTTTTAACTTCTATAAATTAAGGTTAAATATATATTTTAATAATTAATTTGTGAACTGAATATTGAATTAAACTTTTAATTTAATTTTAAAGGTGGGAGGTAAAATACAATGTAATTTCACGAATCTGTTACCTTGGAGAGGCGGGGGTTGTTTAACCAACCTGCTCATCTGCGGAGGCCTGCGGTTTGCTATAATGGGGGGAAGCAACGACTCTATAAATGAAATTTTGAACTTTTCAGTAAAGTGTTTTAAATCTGTACCACTGTTTATGATCCAAACGTCGCAGGATTATCCAATATTCAGGGGCGTAACTATTTTGCGAGCAGGGCATTGGCATTAAAAAATATTATTTTGAGTTATTCTGTTTTGGGCGGGCGGTGCCCCGTCGCCCTCCCCCCACCAGCCGCCACTGTCTATCTATCTGTTTATAACGTACCACTGATGGGTTCATCAGTTTTCTTACGGTCGCACAACTATGTCAATAACATACCAAAAGGTACTAGGCCATATAACTTTGTAATTAAATTATAACACATTAAATGAACAAAGCCAATTTGCGAGCGCGACATTAAAAAATGTTATTCTTTATTCTGTTGGGCGGCGCCCCGCCGCCCTTTCCGTTCCATCCGCCACTGACCACGAAACCTCTTTTTCCCCCTTAAATGTCCTTCAAGTGGCATAATCTTGCAGACTGCAGATTCATTCACAATTACGGACAAACTAAGATTGTAGGTCCTATCTGTTGTTTTTGATTTCAGAAAAAATACATGGAAACACTAAAGAAACCAAAAATTTTCATAAGTAAATTATAGTATAAAATAAATCCGTAAACGAGTTTTCCACACTGTAAGATCGTCGTTTGGTTTTGGACGGAAGGCTTACAAAGACAGAAATTAATGAAGACGGCGTTTGAAATCTTGGAATTTTTATTATGTTAATCAGCAAGGAAGGCCTTAGGAATATTTGACCCAATTTTCAGATTTACAAAATATTTTCTGAGCCGAAACCCTGAACTGGGCTAGTGAGTAACCAAACTAATATTCGGTGGGCAGTTTTATTTTCGGGCGCCTAATTGATTTTTTTTTTAATATTTGAAATGCACAAAAACTACAATGTTCTTGAGGGCGCAGCAACAATAGCTTCAGTATCTAAAAACATATTTTATAATAATTATATCAATATTAATTTTACTACTATTAGAATGAATTTTTCAAAATATTTTTGTTAATTTAAATTATTATTGCTAGTACTTGATTGCCTAGGTTGTGCGGCCTAAAGGCCGCACTGATAGAACAAAGCAAATTATTATTTTTTAATATAAAAATAATTTTAAAATAAAAAAACCTTCATTTAAAAATATAGTAATCACATTTATTGTAACTCCGAAAAATATTTATCGATTATTGTAATATTTTATTAAATAATAAATTGGAGATACGAGGGTGGGACAATAATTCCTTACAAAACAATAGAAAAACACATTATTTTCGGTTGATTCTGTTTTATTTTTCAACATAGTCTCCTTTGAGCTCGATATACTTCGCCCAGCGTTTCTCCAAAAATTTTCAAGCCATCCAAAAAGTAAGATTTCGGATGGCCCTCAAGATAGGGATCTTTTTCGACGATAACCTCCGTGTTCGACGTGAGTCTTTTTCCGGCGAGTCATTTCTTCATGTTTAGAAACAGAAAAAAGTCGAAAGGGACCAAATCTGGTAAATACTCTGGATGCGGCAACAATGCGAAGGTTATTCATGCATTTTCGCCATGAAGAGCACTTTCTTCTTGGCCAAATGTGGGCTATTTTTCTTGATTTCTTTGCTCAAGCGGTCCAACAACGACACATAATATTCTCTATTTATGGTTCGTCCTTTTTTTAAGTAGTCAATGTGGATGATTCTGCGTGCATCCCAAAAAACCGTGGCCATCACCTTTCCGGCCGATTTCACCTTTTCGCTTTCTTCGGAGCCGGATCGTCCCTAGCAACCCAGTGTTTCGAGTGTTCCTTTGTCTGTGGAGTGTAGTGGTGGATCCAAGTTTCATCAACAGTTATGCATCGACGCACAAACTCATCAGGATTGTCTCGGAAAAGCGCCAAACAAGCCATTGAATTGACCACACGATTGCGTTTATTCTCCACTGTGAGCAAATGCGGCACCCACCTTGCCGATATCTTTTTCATCCCCAATTTTTCGTGTAAAATAGAAACCAATGAGTCAACAAGTTCACGCACTTTGACTCGTCGATCACTCAAGACCATATCGTGGATTTTGTCAATAATTTCCGGCATACTCACCTCAAGTGGAAGTCTCTAACGATGTTCATCACTTGTGGATGTACGAATACGTTTAAACCCATTCACCCAATTGTGAACAGTCTCAAACGCTGGTGAAAATGTGTTATGAACTTTATCCTACTCGGCTTTGATAATATATCTTTGGGTGATTTGCCTTTCAACTGAAAGTTGAAAAAATAACACACGTTTTTTGCTTCAATCGATTGTAAAAATGAAACCACACTGAAAATTTGACAGTGGTCTATTGAAAGATGGTACTTATGAGAAACAAACTTGTTTCGATATTACGAGCTCAATCTCTAAGGTTTTGTAAGAACTTATTGACGCATCCTCATATCTGCATGAATCGCGTTTATCCATTAATTCGCGTCTGTTTGTACTTGTGACATTTTTTTAGAAGAGTGGAGTCGCTCGATGACGTTGCCCGGTAACAAAATTATTACCAGTCCGGCTCTGGTCAAAGCCCCAAAAATCCTAGGCTAATAATAATAATTGATCAAGTTCATTGGATTCATGTGATCAGTGATTCTTAACCAATAAACTTTGATTCATTGATATTATGAATATTATAGTTTTTAGTACACTAACACTTGAAATAAAATAAAAAAATTCAGGGATTTATAGAATTACGTTACCTTACACCAATTATCTTTGCTCAGCTCAAACTATGAGTTTTAGTTGATATTAAACCATAATTTTACAAGTTAGGCTTGAATCTGGTACCGGAGAAGGTAAATTTGATCTTTCGACGTCGCATGCGATTTTCTAAAATTTAGGGTCAAATTGTTTTTAGTTATATAGGCAAATTCTACAACATAAGCAACGTTAAAAAAGAGACATATATGTGATTAATCCCCCCCCCCTAATTGATGTCAACGTGGACGAAAATGTATAATTCAAATAAGCATAGGCGGATTAAACCAATTTTATGGGGGTGAAGGGTGAATATTATAATGCATTGTATAATAACGTTAAAAAGATAAATGTTTAAAAATGTTTTTAGCAACTTAGTTGCATTTAACCTTTTGTTTCGTTCTTTGAAAATCCATGGCGAGGGAATACTTGACAGGGCTGTGCGGCTCTAAGGCCACCCTCAAACCAATTTAGGCTTGTAATTAAAAAATTAACCCAAGCGAGATGCGGTACAGATACACAAAACTATTAATATGGAGATTAAATGCAAAAATTTGAATTTTTCTAAGTAAAAATTCGTCAATATTGCATATTCTCGATTTAGTCATTCCATCCCTGTTTTCATAATTATAAAGTATTGATTAAGTTGCGATCAGAAAAAAACATACTGCCGTAACACAAAATTTAATGTAAAAAGAAAAAGTGATAAATTAATTTTATCATCTAAACATATACAGTGCCGCAGGCGATTTTTAACATTATAAATTATGTAAGTTTGAGCATATTATCTTCAAAGTAAGTTATTTGATTCCAATTTTTGTTGAACGAAAAGCAAAAGGTTGTAAGATTACCCCAGGCTACATCACCCTAGAAAACATTAATAAATATTATGCCCGAGCAGAAGAAACCCTTTGCAAGCCGCATTTAATCTGTGTTCCAGAGGCTCAAGACCTGAATCTTCTCAGACAAGATAAAGCTTTTTTAGTACCACAAAAATTATAAGAGAGAAGAAACAAATGTCTCGTTCTGCTCTTTGCTCTGACAATACAAAAGAATTAGCTAAGTTAAATCAGATTTCACATTGTACATGATATTTTTTTTATAAAATTATACAGCACTTGTACTACATAATTTTGTTTCAGCTTAATTTATATCACGTGATCGCTCATCAACTGCCAGTCTCAAGTTCACAACTCTTAGCAATTTTCCTCTGCTCTTTGCTTTTATTAAAATTTAGGGCTTTGACTTAATTAATTCACTTCAACGTAAAACTTCCTTATAGTTTCCTTATCCTTGCTTTACGAAAAATGTATTAAAAATCGCCCGAGGCCTTGCTTATATTGCGTAGATCGATATAAATGTTTTAAAATTACTTTAAAGGGAGTATTATAAACATAATTTATTCAGTCTCGAGCACCGTACCAAAATAGGAGCATCTCATTGCTGAAAACTAAAATGTTAATTAGTCATTATTTTAGTATTAATATTATAACCGTAACTTGAGAAATATCCTGTATTCGGTGTATAAAAAATGAATCAATAGTCGTTTTATAAGTTCTCTAGATTTATTTCTGCCGAAAATTCTCATAGGTATTCCCACTCAATCAAAATCACTCTCAGGAAAGAACAGTGACACTTGATTAGATTTCGGTCGAGAACAAAAGAAATTTTTAGACAATTTTCAATTCAAACAAGTAAATAAAATTTTTTTTATTTCTTCCAAAACTTATTGCATGTTCTAAGCAAGGATTTAGTAGCACGTGCTAAATTTATTGTTCCTAAAAACATAAATATGTCTTAAGGCGACAAGTTGTAAAAATTCGGAGAAAGAAATATTTCCTCTTATTTTCTGTAAACTTCAACATCATCCATTTATTGAATTAAAAGTTTTTTGATATCCAAGTTTTCTAAACTTGATGCTCATAACATTGTCGTATTTCAGTCTGAAGTTCAGAACGGCTGCAAGTAGTTTTGAACTTTTGGCGCTTACGAAATAAAACACATATAAGTAAAGCGTGCGGTTTTCATTTTAAAATTAATTTTATTTTTAGAGCCAAAAGTGGAATCAAGAAGAGAGGAAAGACGCGCCATAAAGGACGTTCCATTGATCCGGGTCGAAGTTCGTCGCCTAGCAGTTCAAGCCTCTCCAGTCCAAACGAAACTTGTTATAGCTTCGTGAGGAGAGCAATTCAGAAACTTGCGGGTGGTAAACGAGGTGTTCATCGTCCATGGTTTTTGGAAAGTTGGTCAACTTGTGCTAAAGAATCGTCGACTAATCGGTTCGAACAAAGGCCATGTAATTGTTGCGAATGCGAAGATATACAGAATTTACCGATCGAATTGAGGAGAGTCGATGATGACGAGTTACCCCAACGCAGACAAACGTTTCCTTCGTCACAATTAATTAACGATTTATATTTTAATTTAAAATCGCGAAGTTTAACCGACATCAAGATGGCAAATAATAATAATAATAATATGATTCGTTCAAAATCGAGTGTGCCTAGTATACAAGAAGCTTTATCAATCGAAGAATCTAATGATAATCAAACACAAATTGTAAATAATAAACCGACGAAACGAAAACTTGTAAAGCAAAAAAAATCCATATGTGAAGAAGACTCGGAAGAAGATTTAGATAAACCCACCGATATGAAAACTTTGATTAATAATGTAGTTCCGGATGTTACTACGGTACGTGGTGCTCGGCATAGAGGAAGCGTATTTAAACAACGATCGTTGAACGAGGATATAATGTCGACTGATAGGTTACGAGAAAAAGAACGGGTAAAGCGAAATATTCAAAAGCAAGCGTCGTTGAACGAAGATCTCATTTGCCAACGTCATCGCACTTTAGATTCCATCAAAGATTCCTTTTTTTCAGTATCGACTTCAAAGCGATTCCAACTCATCAAAAGCGGTTTCACAAATAAAATTAAAAATACAAACATCGATAAGGTAACCGGGACGTCGTTACGAAACGGTTTCGTGCGGATGTTTCAAAATTGGAAGAGTAACGAAATGGTTTCACCGATAATACCAGAAGACGACACTTTGATAACGTCGCCGAGTAATATAAGCGCAATTATAAGCGACGAACGTAAAGAAAATAACGTCGGAACCGAAGAGCGCAGACATTCGAAAGAAGACGGTTCGGATTCGTCAAAGGACAGTAGTTTACAAAGTGATACTAGCGTAGATTCAGAGGATAGTTTTGCTTCCGTTATTTTCATCCCTAAAACAGACCCCACATCCCCTACTTTATTATCTTCCGGTCCCACGTCCCCTAGAGTAAATAACACTTCCGTTCCAAACTCACCGAGAATTAAACAATCATCGTGTCCAACCAGCCCTAGAATAAAACAAATGCCTCTCTCGATTTATCCTTTAACCAAACAACTGAGTTCCCCAAAACCTAGCACATCCACAGTCAAGTCGGTTTCCGATTCTCCCTTATCTCCTCCTCCTTCCACCGATAAGAAAGAAAGGGACCAAATAAACTCTGAAAGTACAATAGAAAATAACAAGAAACCAATCGTATCAGAAACTCTGGCACAAAAATATGCAGTACCTCACATACCAAAATTTCAAAAAACTCCTCTCAATACAAAACTAAGTCCCGAAAAGCCGACCCAAAGCGTAGCCGTCGAATTATCAGACAGTCGCAACGAACGTTTAAAACACATCAAAGAGCTGCTTAGTAAAAAACCAGGATTTGGTGTTAGATCAGTCAAATCAAATTATCCAATAGTTAGACGTTCCTCGATGAGTAATGGAAATTTTGATACCATGGCTCGGCCTTTGCCAAAATTGTTATCTTTAGAGTTATTTAATCCGGAAACGGATGATAAGGATAGCGATTCCAGTGCAGTATCGTCGCCCGATTCGGTAGATAGCGTAGTAGAAAATAAAAATAAGCCTAAATTTACATTTCCGCCGACTTCCAGTGTTAAGAGTAAAAAAGTAGTTGATAAAAAAAGTAGTAACGCATTGAATAATTCGAAAGGCCTTTTAGATGCAGCGGCGAACGTCGCTCATTCTTTGGACGAAGCCGTCGATAAAGTAATTAAATCCAGTGCTAGAGCGAAACGGAGGCAGCTTAAAGCGGGAGACGTTATGTCGGTAATACAAAGACGATGTGAAACCGATTCGGTTCCATTATTAAGTGCCGAAGCGTCGTGCGATGACGACGATCCCTTATGGGATGAAGAGTGTCATAAGCACCTTACCGATTTTGCTGACCAATTAAGCGAGAAATTGCTTAAGGAAATAGATCAATATAGGAATGTTGGTCAGGAATGCGACGTTAGCTTGGAAACGGGATCTCATATTAACGATCCCTACATTTACAGGTTGAGCGAGGAGCTGAGTGATTTATCTAAATTAAGTGAGGAAATACAAAAGCAAAATGAATATTTAGCAAAATTAAGTGCGAGCGATAACTTTTATAATAAATTACAGTGTGGGAAAAGAACTAAAAGTAAATTGAGTGTTAAGGAGGAACAAAGTGGGGTGAAGAAGGACAGGGTGTTGGTTAACAATGCCAAATTAGGCGCCGAAATAACTAAGTCCCAAACGGACGATTCGCTTAGAAGTAAAAATGTAAAAAATGTGGAAGTTTCGGATGAGGTTGCGCCTAAAGTTGTTGGAAAAAGTAATACGTTCAGGAACGGTTCGTCCATCGAATCGTGCGAATCGGAGAAAGGGAGTAGTAGTACTAATTCGGTGATATCAAGTGTTGCAACGTCGGTTCATTTCGATTTGTCGATGGAATCTGCTGATGGGACGTCGGAACGTGGAAGTAGTGATTCTCATAAAGATAACAGTTCCATTAGTAGATTTAGTGATGGGGGAAGTACGGCTTCTTTGGTGTCGTGTCCAGAGTGGTCGACGTTTAAAAGTAAATTGTCGGATGAGTATTCCATGTTGGAAGACAGGATGCAACAAAAAAGGCAATGTAGTGTAATTAAAAGTAAGGACAAATCAAGTTTAAATCCGTCTCTGAGCGACACCTCTGAAGAATCTCTACCTTCCGATAATATGGGTGGCGCAATTACGTATCATAGATATTATCACGTATTTAGAGAAGGCGAATTGGACCAATTAATAGAAAAATATGTACAAAATTTGCACATAATTTCTTCTTATTACGACCATTCTAGTTGGTGCGTGGTAGCCGAAAAGGTTCAAGTTTGGACCATCTGACCTGCTGCGATCGTTATAAATTTATTAGTTTATCGAGCTAAATGCACAATGTATATAAATATCCTTCTTCATATAGAAACTATCAAAATAGATAAATCCATTACTTCATTATAAATTAACATTTTTTCATCTAATCTAATTAGAATAGCATTTTAGTTACAATCCGAGTCGAAAATTAATTTAAGGCCAATTTAAACGTTTCGTTTTCAAAATTATATAGTCGAGCTCAAAATACTTATCATAAATTATTGCCTAGTTGTTTTATATACCTACTGCATAATTATATACGTATAGGTTAAAAAAAATCGCACACCAAGAGTTTCATCGCCAGTTTCGGCTGTTAAAACTCTTCTCAATACTTTAACCAAACTAATCTACCCCCGAGTGTGCGAAATTCAATAATGTATTTAAGATATACAGGATAATTCGAATGATCTAGTATTCAATTTTTATTATTTCGACCAATTTTGAATCATCCTGTATATTTTGTTATTGTAAAATTCATAGTTCAAATTAGCTATCACTATATTTTTGTACGCCACGTTAGAAAATCTAATTTTTATTAGTTAAAATTGTATTGCTCTTAGGACCAGAGCTGTAAAAATTAACTACCCTGTATATAAAATGCACAAATTATGTTTAAATCCTATAAAAACGAAACAATTCAATTTTATTTAATATTGCGTTTCAGTTTGGGTGCTTTATCACCGAAAATCGAAAAATTTTAACTCTGTTTCTTAAATCACATTTTTCTTCCGATTATAAATTGGATTCTAATTTCATTTTAATTGGTTCTCAGGAAAGAAATACGTAATTAGGAAAACTACACACGCACAGGGTAAAAAAATGCAAGAAATTTCATATTTTTGTAATAAATTTGCGAGATTTTAAGAAAACGTAGCTTCATATTTATGTAAATTTAAGTTTGGAGGAGAAAAGCTCACTTCAATTTTAATTTTATTTAGAATCGGTGCTTCTCAAAATGTTTTATCGTAATTTTAATCTGTATTCATGTTCCGAATAATATGGGTCAAATTTTATTCCTTCAGCATAGGAATCTTTAAAATTTCACTTTCAATAATTTCCAATCGTGGTAACGGTTTAATCTCCTGCTTCTGGTTTCTCTTCCCCCTATAGCCTTTTTGGAATAATATAACTTATTTGGCAAAATTTTCGTCATATCTATAATCTGAATCCAAAAGTTTACCGAAGCGGATGCTCACCCAGTTATGCCAGTTTAGCAAACCGAAGTCCCCAGAAATGTGTGCAACCTAAAATTTAGAACAAACAACTGCAATGAAAGTCTTCTTCTTCTTTAAGTGCCGTGCCTGCTTTCAGACGTAGGCGGCCTCTCTCCTATGTATGTGTTGTGCGTTTGAAGTATTATCACACACATAGGGGACCTACTGCTTAACGCGGGTTCCGAACCGCGGGAAATGTATACACTTCATCTCCAGAGAGGCTGTACCAGGCAGATTACACCTCGGTTGTTTGCCATTGCCTTCCTAGGGGAGACGGTCAGAATAAAGTTTTACTGAGCCCGGAATTGAACCAGGTATTTAGCATTAGCAGCAACGCACTTAACCGCTAAGCTGGCGACCGTCTTGAAGTCTTGAAAGGATATGAAAGTACCAGATAAAATTACGTTGCTACAACCTACCGCACACAATTTTCCAACTCAGCATAGGCAACCCCGTGAGGTCAAAAAACGTTTACATCCGTTCACAATAATTATTGACGACTTGTGTAAAGGTGCACAAATACGGTGACCTATTTTTACAGCTCTGTTAGAAGCATGGCAGAATATAACAATACATATATAAAAAAAAGTATAGTATTACCTATATCATAAATAGATAATTCGCTTTGGCCCAGAAAATATCAATTCGACATTTTAAATAGTTTAGAAATATTTTTCATATCTATCTTGCAGCAGTCTATGAAATTTGTTACCACAAATTTATCGATTGCGGCTCTGCAGTATTCTAATCGAAGAGACAAATAATTCAATTTACTAAGATCATTCAATAACTTCTTTGATTTGAAAAACGGTAAGTGCAGGTTTAATCTGATAGTTTTTATATGACTCTGTTTAGAAGTTTATTATTGAAATTTTAATAAAAAATCCACAACACTTTCGAGATTTAATACGAATTAAGTTGTACATAATAAATATAGGAGTAGGAAATTTGCAGAAAGCTTCTGTAGGTGGTTGATATTTTAAGTTAAGAAATTTTTTATAAAATGTGATAGTCTTAATAATAGCAGGGTTCGGATTTATATGCGAACGGTTTCGTGCACATATAAATCCGTGCCCTGAACATAACAATTTTGCTATCTTTATTGGTGCCTAGTAAATTTTAGTGAGATTATCGGCAGAAAATACTATATGATAAGACGTAGAACAGTGAAAATTTTTGTGTAAATTTTTTATTGTATGGTTTGTGGTCTGGACATCATGGTTATGGTTTTACAGCTCTTCTTTTAGAGCATAATATGTTTGCCAAATTTTTAAGAGGTGTGAAACCGCACCACCACCAACTTATTGCCAAATAAAACATTGACTGTTTAATTTTTCGCGAATAAACAGGACCGGACCGAAATAGTATACATTAGGTTCTGTGTAGCCGTGAAAAACGTTTGGCTACTTCCCCTCTTTGTTTGCATTTGAACTCTACTCCTATATTTATTTCCCCAAGAAAATTATTGTATTATAATTTGAAAAAATTGATTACTTTGTTTAAGTACCTTAAAACTCACTTGTCAGTATTAAAAAAGTACATTTTAAATTATTGTAAATGTAATGAACTTCGTGCCTGTCCCGATTATATAAGGATCTCTATAAAACGAGATGTCCATTCCAACCATCTTTTGATACTTATAGCGCTTACAGCAAGTTCAACGAATTTCAATGGTTTAATGTGTTTCACTCTATCCAATATATCAATATTTACAGTTGGATTTGACTTGTTGTGTTCAATAAAAATATATGCAAATGTTAATAGTGTTTTTTTGGTTGCTCTTCTCGAGGATCAAGCCGAACTTTTTAGCAAACGACAAAACAGCAATTAATCTTCCATATCTTTTATATTGCAAAATTGTAACCACATTCCATCATAAATTAAAATTTTTTACCTTAAAATAATTCGTATGAAAACACCTGCGAATTTTTTTTAAAGTTTCGATTAAGTTAATAAAATTTGAACTTGTGATTTTTCTGAAGTGTCCCAGAAGCCTCTTTGTTAAACTACTAAAAGAGATGCAAGGGTTGTAGGAATACATGGGCCCTGACCCCCCGACTATATGGGTACATCGGGGTGTGTACCTGAAAATATTTCGGTAGATTTATATTTCGAGTCGAGTCCCTGGCAAATTGCTGCAACAGGAAACTTACAGCAACTTGTAAATGAATACCTGCCAGGCTTCTGTAATAACAAGCTTATGGCAACCTTATTAATTAAATTAATAGGGCCCAGTGGAAGAGGGCTACTCCTCGGTCGGGCGAGACCTAACCAGTAATTACATGTAGATAATTTAATAATATGTAATAAAGTTACGTTACAGCACCTTGGAAGAATCAGCCATACATAATTCAAAATAAAGATACAAATAATATTCATCTTGTCGTACACTCAAAAAAATCCATTCTTACCAGCTAGAATAACGAACTTTAAATCAAGAACAAACGTTCTGGAAATTGACCCAATCATGCCGGGTACTTTGAATCGAGAATAATTTAAGAATGGCAAGCTTATTGTTAATTAGGGTTGTAGAAACCCTAATACTTAAGCAGGCATCCTCTATTTAAACATGCACATTCTTAATTTATGCTAATCACACCCGAGGTTTATTTCAAAGCGAACACATTCTGGTTCCAAGATTTAAGAAGTTATTAATTTTAGAATGACCAGTCTTAAAACAAATTAAAAAAAATAATAAAAATTATTATTATTATTTCGATTATTTTACTTGACAATTTATCTATTATCACTTCTGTACAATTTCATTATTTTAAATTTTACTACTTATTCATGGTAATTTTGGTATTCATCATATTGCGTCCTGTTGTTTTTTGCATATCTGTAAATTCCTGATTAAATTCTAAATATTAAATTTATTTATACACGTACTACTTACTTTTTCTACCAGCTCGATTCGATGTGTTGTTTTTGCATATCTGTAAAATCCTGATTAAGTTAAAATATTAAATTTATATACTTAGATTTTTTTACGGCTCCACCGGGATTTGAACCTAGGACCCACAGGTATTGAGTCTAACGCTATAACATCTGTGCTACCTGGACGTGCTTGACTATTGTCATTTTAAATAGTCATAAAAATCCTATTTTCTAATTCGAATTTTAAATTATAAAAGACTAGCTAGCACAGGCGGGCTACAATAATATTAATGACAAAATTAAATAACGTATTTTACATTTTTTATTTTACAATTTTACATTTTCGGTATTCACGTTAACGTCTTTGATGAAGAATTGGAAAAACTGCATAACCTTTTTTATGCTCAATAGCAACACATTTGCATTCTATTTGGGACAGAATATAATTTTCATGTTTAATACCTTCGTGGCATACATAATAAATATTTAATTTACTTGATTGCAATGGAGTATCGTACAAATCATACATGTATCTATAAGATACATTTTGCGAGTGACTCGCAAAATTTTCAAATTACACGTGGAGAGCCTACAAAGTTTAGTTTTTAAAAATAGCAACATTTATTAAAAATTAAAAAAAATTTCACAATCAAGCATTATAAACAAGCGCGCAAATAATAGCAGTTAAAAATTTTTCAAATTTAATTACAAATTTTGACATTAATTTCAAGCGAGTGACTCACAAAATTTTCAAATTACACGTGGAGAGCCTACAAAGTTTAGTGTTTAAAAATAGCAACATTTATCAAAAATTAAAAAAAATTTCACAATCAAGCATTATAAACAAGCGCGCAAATAATAGCAGTTAAAAATTTTTCAAATTTAATTAAAAATTTTGACATTAATTTCAAGCGACTGATTCGGCAAAATTTTCAAAATATTCGTGCAAGAGCCTACAATGTTTAGTATTTAAAAATAGCAACACCTATCAAAAACTAAAGATTTCTTTAAAATTAAGCAACTAAAAATTTTTCAAATTTAATTAAAAATTTTGACATTAATTTCAAGCGAGTGACTCGCAAAATTTTCAAATTACACGTGGAGAGCCTACAAAGTTTAGTGTTTAAAAATAGCAACATTTATCAAAAAGTAAAAAAAATATCACAATCAAGCATTATAAACAAGCGCGCAAATAATAGCAGTTAAAAATTTTTCAAATTTAATTAAAAATTTTGACATTAATTCAAGCGATGTGGCTCAGCAAAATTCTTAAAATATTCGTGCAAGAGCCTACAAAGTTTAGTGTTTAAAAATAGCAACATCTATCAAAAACTAAAGATTTCTTTAAAATTAAGCAGTTAAAAAATTTTCAAATTTAATTAAAAAATTTTGCCATCAATTCAATTCAATGTAATAAATTATAATGCTTGTATTTTTTTTGTTTTTATTAATTAATAACAGTTATTTATTTGTCTTAGGGCCGATTTATTCACCTCTCAGTAAAGTGTTCAGTAGCGCTACTGATAAGATTGTTATCGGTAAACGTTTATTCACCTTCCAGTAGTGGCAACCTGTCAGTAAATTGAGGTTACCGAACAGATAAATTTACAGATCAGTTTTTACAAATATAAGTCGTTACAGAGAAGATCCTAACCTCAAATTAGCAGTTGATGCATGTAAATAAACAAGCAAAATAAACAATATTTAACAATTATTTACGTATTTGTCCATTTTACAAATAATAATAATTAATTTCTTGAATAAAATACGTTTATTGAAGAAATTAATATAACAAGTTGGAGTAGTTGTTAGTAGTTTTTGTAAAAGTGTATCAATCTTATTTAAAAATCGATCAAAATTGATTTTATTGATATTAACCTTGTACTTGACGATATTGACGACAATTTTGTAAATCGTAAATTTTGTAAAAATTGTAAATCCTTATAACAGCCACAATCGATATCAACAATGCGATAATTTAAATCGTTGGGATGATTTGGAGTTTTTTCAGAGGTTTCGTTTAACAAAAACCTCAGCATTGGAAAATTACAAGCAGTAACACAAAATTAGAAAAATAATTTAATTATAATAATTATTATTAGAGAAAATCAACTTCGTATAACAAAATAATTTTACAAAAACAATAATCAGCTGTTGTCACTAAACTTGGGCCACAATCAGGTAAAAACTCGTCCACGTCTATCTTTGTCTTTCTTGGGCATTTATAGCTTTGTCTTTTTCAACCCTACTGTACTAACAGTTTAAAAACACGGTAAATTTTAAGTAACTACGGAATACATAAAATAACATGAATATACCCAAAATTCTTACAGGTGACATGTAAGTTTACTGAACACGTAACTAACGGAGACTTTACTGAACAGATGAATAAATCGGCCCTTAGTTTAAATAAAAATTACACGTGGTTATAAATTATTTTAAATAAATACTGGTTAATGTAATAAATTATAATGCTTGTAAAAAAGTATATATGACACGTGTTTCTCCCTTTTCTGCAACATGCATTTATTTTAAATAATTCATAATATAAAATTGATCTGAGAAACATTTCAGAAAATGTTTTATTTATTTTAATTTAACACTGATTTATAATGTACATAATGAACATAATGTAAATTATTGTTATTTAGGAAGAAAATTTAGCAAAAAAGGGAGTTGGCCCAGTGTACAGCGAATAAAGCTTACGGCATTTGTCCAAACCTTAAAGTCGAGAATTGGTTACGTGTGTAAAATATTTTTTATAAATATGCCTTTTCATGTAGAGGACAATTTTTGTATTACGATAGCGAAGATAAAAATGCTTAAAATTGCATTATAATTTATGTTTTTGAACGAAAAAGTAACAAAAGTGATATCATTAACGTGTTAGCTTGTATTCTTTGATTTAAGAACGTCATTCTTGTTTCCAAAATTAAGCTTAAATTAATAAAGTACTGCAAGAATAAGAATAGCGTTCTTGGTTTAATACCAAAATGTTAAAAATAAGAAGTAAGTTCTTAGAATCAAGAATTTTTCAAGATTCTTAATTTAATGCACGGATTCTTGATTTACTTCTTGAGCAAATTTTTTTGAGTGTAGCATAGTTAATAACAAAGAATCATGTACAAAATAAAATGTAACAATGATAATTTCACAATGAACTTGGCATAGCGACTCGATACCTGTTTCATCGCGTCACCGTCTCCCTCACCAATTCTCGTCTTCAGTTGGCTATTCTTTGCTACGTTGCCTACCGTCTTTATCAGCTTGATATCTGGATAATTGTAATCAGCTTACATTTTAACAGTTACAGTAGCGAAATAATGTAGGGCGTATGATCATCACTAGTACATCGGTTCGAACTCAGAATATTCTACTCAGCGTATCTTCATCCTAAGCACATCCGATCATTCCATAAAACAGAGTTACCACAAGTTACTTCAGCGACTTCTACCAGTTTCCAAACCTGAAGAGATGGCTCACCGGTAAGCGTTTTTACTCAAATGAGGAGGCCTATTTTGAGGAACTTTTGATCGACTACTATTCTAACGGTATAAAAAGTTAGAAAATCGTTGGACTCGTTGTATCGACCGAAAAGAAGAGTATGTTGAGAAATAAAAACGAATTTCGGAAAAAAATGTTTCCTTGTTTCATTATTCAGGGACTTATCAGGCTGCTGTATATTGAGGTTATAGGCAATCAAGAAATTTTTTGATAGACATCCAAGTGCGAGGCCATAGGCCGAGCTTATTAATGTTGCTGTAGGCCGTTAGCATCATCCTACTACCTAGTATAAGTTTAGCATAAGAGATTCGACCTAGAAAAGTACACGAAAGGAGGATCTGCTACTATTTGAATTATTTATTCGCGATTATCGACTATAATGACAACATTCTATCTAAGGTAGGTTCTAAGCGATATAGGAACATTTTAGTCAATTTTCGGATTTACAATAATTCTTTTCGGCCCTAAATCTAAGAGTTTATAATAATAATATTCGTTATTTTTCTTCTTTGGTTCTCCATTCCTGTCGGAATATTACCTCATCGTTTGATGATTGTAAATCCTATTTCCGGGCTGGATTGGTCCCCATTTCTCTATCTTCTCCTTCCCTGTTGTTAAAATTTCTCATGATTCTTTGCCTCTTCTACTACTCTTCTCCACTCTTTCCTGTTTAGTACTCTCTCCTTCCAGTTTTTCACCCCGTGTCTGTCAGGTCCCGGATCATCTCATCCATCCACCTCGTTCTCAACCTACCCCTCGGTCTCTCCACTTCTGGTCTCCATTCCATCATTCTTCTTATTGTTCTAGTGTACTAATTGCTCTTTTCTGTATTTTAAACACCTATAAAGGCTACAATACTTTGAGAGGCTGATGATTAACGACGCATTGTATATTGTACATTGCGGCCGTATTCCGCTACCATTATATAACCTATAATCACAACTTCTATCTATAGTCCAGTCATTAGGTATTTACTTTTGTGTGGAAATAAGTCGGAAATATGACTGTTTTTGCCTCCAAAGAAGAACAAAGGATAGCTGAACGTTTGAGTTTCGGAATGGCAATATATAATTATTATGATTAATTAACAGTGACAGACCGCAACAGAAGAAGAGGGGTGTCAATTTTTATATCCCCAAAAAATTAACAATCTCTAATAACTGTTGGATACTAAATTTAAAATTTGAATTGAATGAAATGGAAAACAAAAAAGTAACGCTATCTAAAACCACAGTCAATAATTCTTTCTAACGGATGGAGTATCTGTCAACAAGATATGCATCAAACTACATTGAACAAATAACTTGTCTGATGTAATACATCAAAATATATAAAATTTTGTATATACTAATGATATTATAATTGCAATCATACAATTACCAGGATAATATCTTATTTCAAGGATAAATTTGTCGATTTAAATTTTTGATCATAATAACCACCAGATTGAAAGATTATTTTGTTTGTTATAAAATTGTGTGTCCCTGATTATTTTTATCAATGCACGTCCACCTACAGTTTAAAGTTGTTTGAATATTAATTATACAGTCTCCATGAGAAATATTATATAACTTGGCTATTATTGATTTTTGATACCACCAGTGGTCACAATATTATGTCTCAGGTATGTGTAGTGTTTATAATAAATAAATTTAATTGTTTTAAAATAATGTTAGAAAGTAGTGCTAAGTTTGAGCGAATTATGATAATTACGCTAACAATCTGCATTTCAGTAGCATCAATATTGAGCCATTTTGTATATTGCACCTATATTGCCTGGAAAATTATATTGCTAGTAATTTTTAATTTGATACTATTTTGTTCGAATATAGTGAAAATATTGATGTGCAATATTGATATTCTATTTAATGACAACATTGGTATAAGTAATATTGATTTTGTATATTGGGGCAATATTTAATTTGTATATTCAACCTATATCGTAGCAAGATTGCACCAATATTTCCTAGATAATTTCATTGTTAGTGATTTTCAACATTTAATGAACACATTCGCTTAAAAAATAAAATACGAAAATAACACATTCATGTACGCGTCTAAAGTATTCGACATCACAACTTAAAAAAATCAAAAACGCAGTTAAAGAAATTTGTAATATATATTACAAATATATATTGGGATTTATTATATAGTATATAGTGAATACTATATAGTGGGATTGTCTTTAGATTTTCTTTGATTGTCTTTAGATTGCCTTTATAATTGCCCTTAAATATTTAGGCATAGAGTGTACTAAATTTCGTATCAAAATGAAGACGGGATTTTATCCTATTCTTCTTAAGACCATTTTTTAAATCATTTTTACTTATAATTTGTCTTGCCCAAATTTTTTTGTCAATGTGATTGTAGAAATTTCAAAACGATTAATGTCTGGGCTTTGAGGAGAAATTTCTAAATATTTTAGTATGCTATAAAGGATCCACATCCCGTTATATAAACATTATCTTAAATAGGTAAATATGTAATTATTTTGTAGCCCCATATTGTGATCATTAAATATACAAATATTGGTAAATTTTGGCGTAAACTGTTGATATACATTTATGGTCCATCGTACTATCGATAAAATGGAAATTTGGTTTATCAGAGGCACTTGCATAACCCCATACAAATAGCGATTCTTCCTAGCTTAATAGCAGGATATAATTTGTTTTCTTTATTTAGCTTTGTATTTTTTCCTTTTTCACACAAATTACCTGCCATCTAACCAAAAATATTAAATTTTGACTCATTAGGTAAATATCATCCGATTCCAAAGTTCTCCGTCGCATTTTTATATTGTTTTATGAATTTAAATCTTTTTATTCTATTTCAATTAATTATATCGCTGTTATTTATAAAATATTTTCCACAGGTAATTTTTCCATAAAATCGTAATTTTTGTAAAACATTACGCAGGTGCCATTCAGGTGCCATTTTTGCGCCACTAAATTTAGGATTTTTTGAATTTTATATTAATTGAATACGCAGCTTATTTAAACAACTTTTTGTGAGAGCATACTTTTCCATAATAATTGTCTGTATTGTTATACGCGATCTGTTGATTATTTCCGAAATTTCTTTGACCGATTTTAATTTATTTTGTAAATTTATAACAATTTTTCGCTCCTTTTCTTTAAAATGTGAATATTACAATAAAAAAGATTGCGTCATAAGGAACTCACAATTACGTCTACAAAGCATTAAATTTCAGCCACAGTAGCAAATTTTTAGTGATAAACAGTCTTGGTTTTTGTCTCAAATTATGCGATGTCGAATACTTTTGACATGTAGAAAAGTATATTTTCTTCTTATTTTATTTTTTAAGCGAAAGTGTTTGAAATTTTTTAAATATAAAAAGTTAAATCATAAATAGAAATGTTTATAGTTTCTATTGAATTTTTTATTTTTAAGTTACGTGTAATGTGGAAAAGTTATATCCATTTTAATTCAAAATATATTAGGTGACGAATACTTGTGACACTTACTGTATGTAAATATTGTGCAAATATTGGTGTGCAATATTGATATTCTATGTAATGCCATAATTGGTAAATGAAAAGAAAAATTTTAGAATTTTCTAGAAAAATGCATTAGGTATTACAATGATTTTCAATATTTGATATTATATTAATCCTGTATAATAGTTCCATTTTGGTGCAATATTAATATTCTTTGTAATCACAATTTTGGTACAATCCAGTGCGATTATTGCTGTTCAATATTGATATTTCATGGAATGTGCATAATAGTAAAATTTTAATGTCAAGTTAGCCCCTTCAACCTATTTTTTAGCTCATTTGATCGATTATGATGTGTAAGGGTTTAGTAGTCCAATAAAATGTTTTAATAGTCCATTGCATAGTCGTAATTAATTAATAAAGTTGAAGTGTTTAGATTATGCATGTACGCTATGTTCCAACGTGGATATAATTATAATTTTGTTGTTTATTAAACTTTTGTTCAGCTCATTTGTTTGGTAGTCTAATTAAAAATTTTGGTAATCAATTGTTTAATAGCAATCCACTATCCACTACCAAAACTTATGATTAGACTACCAAATCCTCGATCAAATCTCTACACGAATAATGAGCTGAACAAAAGTTTAAAAAAAACAACAAAATTATTATTGCATCCACGTGGAGCATAGCAAATGCGTATAAGCTTCAATTTTATTAATTAATTAATTAAAACGAGCCATAAAAAACACCATAAATATATAGAAAAATTAGATTATTGTAGCAATATTTCATATTGGTAATAAAAAAATTCAAAAATTGAAATGATTGATACATTGCGAAAATTTTAAAGAATTATTTTAGAAATCATTATTTTAAAGAATTAAATTTTGAAAAAATTTTCATAAAAAGTTTTTTGAAGAAAGTTATATTATTTTATTGACATTTGCGCAACTTCGCAATAATTTTATGAAATGTTTTTAATTTAAAGAATTCTACTTATTTGCCTATATAAGGGCACAGTTACGCTGATTTTAAAAGATTACTTTGAAATATAATTCTTACCAGTAAATTTTAGAATTTATTATAATTTGTAAATTGATTGTTTTGTTAATTTAATCCTTTTTTACAACATAAGTATAGATTCGATAAAAAACTACAGTGACATATTTGGTGCGGAGCATTTTGTAAATACATAACAAAAAGGGGGGTTTTGAACGGCGAATATTTACTCACGCTAAATTATTTATTAAAAACAGACGACAATTGTTTCGAAGGGATAACCCACTTCATTTTCAAGTCTTTCACACAAACATATTTGAAATATATAAACCCTATAGTTTCCTTATATAGATTAGATTTTCTCTCAGATAGATTTTAAAGTTTATTCTGAAAAAGTGCATTTTTGCACATTTTATTAATTCTGAATTTCCTCCTCCCAGGAAAAAATGTTTGAAATGCCCATTAACAAAACTAATTAAATCTATTGTTTATATTCAAACTTACAATAGAGAATATTATAATAAAGGGGAATATAATAATAACAACGTAACTTTCTCTGAGTTCTCAAAAATTTAAGTTATTCTTAAGCGGACCCGAAAATGCTCAGACAAATTTTTTCCAAGTTTACCGTAAAAAGCTAAAGGCACACAAAAAAGTCGGGGTGGAGCGTGGCCTAAGAGTACCAACAGTCTATGGGAGACTTCATTGCCAATTTAAGGGTTTTTTTGAGGGTTAAACATAAGAGCACAAAATGAAAAATAAGTTTTCTTGGTAGTACTCAGATTATTTATTTTCGATTATAATTTCTGTATAATAATAAAAAAATAATAATGTAATTGAAGGGCTTAGTGTGAAACAATGACAAGCCACAAATGAAAATTGTTGGCAATGTCAATTTAAAGTTTATGCAAAATCTATAAAATGAACATTTGATTTTTTTTTCTTGCAATTTACTTTGATATTACAGTGTCATCTGTAAGAATTTTATTAAACTATTTCTTCTGTTGCTTGTTATACTATAGTGGACCTCAAAAATGAACAAAACCCATATTTTTTTAATGTGTGGCTTGTCATTGTTTCACACTAAGCCCTTCAATTATAATCTCTGGCAATGAAGCTGTTTTATCTGAGGTAGGCTCCAGTTTTCAAAATGGTTTAGTCAAGTTATGCTTAATTAAGTTTAATTATTGAATAAGGAAAATTATTGTAATAAAGTTCATTTCAGTTTCATCACGATAGCTACAAAATTAAAGATGTTCGACTACAATTAATGAGTTTTAATGAAGATTATTTTAATTTCTACAGAATTAAAACATTTAAGTACAATCGCACTACTCCAGCGGTAAATGGTACATTTAATCTGAAAATGACCACGGAAGATAAAATAGAGGTAATGTTGGTCTTGAGTACTTGCGAATTTTCTTTTTAGGTTATTTATTTATTAACATAATGTGGTCACCATTATCAAAGCCATTATGTAGTCTTATACCTTATTAGTCTAAAATGGAAAGCTATTATATAACATCACTAATCGTTTTTGCATTTAATTTCTAAATTCTCTCCGATAGATACGGTTTTTGATTGCTTAGTGAATTATTGCAGCAGGACACAGGGCCAATCTTTTCAACCCCAATTAAAGTTTCAGATAATCAACCAGCAGTTAGTATTTCTTAGTTACGATCACGAGCAAGTTATATTACTAACAAATGCTTAGCAACCAGAACTAACTAACCTGCTGTTAGTTATTGGGAACTTTAACTGGAAATGAAAAGAGCAGCTCTAAGGTTACCAAGCAACCAAAAGTCTTTTCTAACAGGTAGCTGACAGATTGATCGTCATTTCGAATTTAGAGACCATAATCAGTTACCTACGAACTGACCATCATCGTGGAATATTGTAAAGTGCTTATAGCTATTGAGCCATTTTAGATGCGCATTATTAATAATCAAATAATTTATATTTTTAGGTAATTTCACAAGCTCAAAAGTTCTTGAGTAATGAGTATCGCCACTTTCCGATGCAATTTCAAGTAAATCTCAAAAAAGCTTTTGATTCAAATGCATTAGGAATTGGAAGTATCAAGAACTGCGGTAACCTTACAACTTTTTCATTTAAAAAGGTTCTTCAAATTATTTCTAGTCATAAAATAGTATCTCTAGTTTTTTATTTACAGGACGTTACATATTATTTCTATAATTTTGTTTTCGACGCAACTCACTTTCCTTCTCTTATGCCCAATGGCAGATTCAGAGCAGATTTCACACTGCTGTATTTAAATGAAGAAATTTCGTTAATATCTATGCTTGTTGAAGTACACATTCCATTTCCATATCCAAAGAATCGCCGATGGTGATGGAGTGATGAATAATAAATGGCGACTGGGCCTTCTGAAAGTGTAAACTAATCCTACACATTATTTTATTTTATGCTGTACCTTATAATATAAAGTAATTAAAATTATTATGCGTCAATCATTGTTTAGTCAATTTAAAGCACAAAGGTTTTAATCTAAAAAACTGTAGTGCGACATTTAGGCCACACAACCACGATAATCACTGATTATGTCAACAACGTCATAACATATTTATAGTTAACCTATAGTGAGGTTAGAATGCAAAAAAAAAGAAAAATTGTATCGCACACCACCTTCGATCCACACCACCTTCTAAGACAAAACTAACTTACCCACCCCAAGAAAGAGAACCAAATCAAAATAAACCACTATCAAACCCGGGAGATGTTGCGTCACCGTCCAACCAAATTTTTTTGCGGTCCAAGTGCCGTAAGCGCCGTTACATCAACAAACGGGACTCTACTTGCACCAACCATAACAAACTGCTCCAATGATTTACTATAATCAAAACTCCCCCCAACTAATCTAATTGCAGGGTCATCATCAGGGTCCCCTGCTGCCAACATCCACGTCAGGAAAGTGAATGGCAAGTTAAAGGCAAGAAGCGAGTTAGAAAAGACAGTTAAGTTTGGTTAAAATTTAACCAAAAATCCTCTACAATTAACACACGGTTTTTGGCTGCGAACCTTAATAGTCTCTATCTTTCTTGATATACGTATCGTCAAGAGAGCCTTGAAGGCTCACTTATTCAAACTGGCAATATTCCACAAGAATTTAAACTATCAAAAATAATCGTGATACTAAAACAAGCAAACTACCCGAGATCCTCAATAGATACACCCCTACAACCCACCTAACAGTGACCTAAAAGCTAATAGAATGGCTGACTTTTAAAAGTGTTCAGTGCAAAATTATTTGAGGAAATCCCTGTCAAACAGGCGGATTTTCGGCCGAGACGAAGCTGGGCAGATTAAGTCCTATCAGGATTTCAAAGAAGACTTACAACCTCAGCTGCATTTATCGACCTATCTGCGGCCTACGGCGCAGTGTACAAAGAAAACACGGCATATAAGTTCTTTCCAGAAATTCCCTGTAAACCAAACCTCTTTAGCCTGTACATTGCAAACAGAAGTCTTTCAGAAGAAAATCAACTAGAAAAATTCTAACGACGGATTTAGTGGTGGTGGGTAAATACTTTCGTAATGGGCGTAGCAATCTATTTCGAAGCACCCGGTATAAGTGGTAAGAAGTAGACTTGCGCGCACGACGAGCGATAAAGAGAGAAATAGAGGTTAGAAATTAGAGCCTGATAAGTTCAGAGTAGAATGTTTTGTATCGTTTTCTCCCAATAAATTCGATTGGGTGGCTGAAAGTTGTTTGAACAGTGTTCAAGTTTTTTGTTCGGTGAAGCTTTCCTTCTGTAGGGGAACTTTTAGACTCATCAATAATTTTGCCCTTTCTTTTTTAAGGCTTCGAGGTTTAGTTTTGGGAACATCTAGAGATTTAGATTGTTCATTGAGTTGGCAACTCTAACTTGGAAAGTTAGGCTTTTGGTGGCTTAGCACGTTTATCCAACTTTTCCCGTTTTATTTTGACTTATATAATAAAACGGGTGGCGTCCAAATTTGGTTGGTTTTTATTATTTTGCGCGTTAGATTCCTTACCCACGACTCGCTAATTTATTTGAATTGCCGGAGCTGCAGCCTTAAGAAAGGTAATAATAATAATAAGTCGGCACTCCATTCCTTACGGAATATCGCCACGTCGTTAGACGCTCTTCAATCCGTTTTTCAGGGTGGATTAGTCCCTATTTTTCATCATTTAATTTCTCGATCAATTCACTTACAGCTCTCTGTCCGCTTTCGCCTCTTCTACGATCCCTCTCCATATCTTCCTATTATGTGCAGTCTCTCACGAGTTTCTTATCCCCATTACTCTCAAATCGTTGTAAATCTCTTCGTCCCATCTCGCCCTTGGTCTTCCTCTAGGTCTCTCGACGCTCGGTCTACACTTCATGGCGCTCTTAACTGGATTATCTTCATTCGCTCTCTCAACGTGTCCAAACCATGCCAATCTCAAAGCCTTGATATGTCTCACAATTGTTTTTCCCTGCAGTTCATTCTCTACTTCTTCATTTGTTCTCACTCTGTATTGCTCCTCGCTAACCCTGATCAGCCCCAGAATCTTCCTTATTATTTTTCTTTCAAAGACCCGCAGTTTCTCTTCCTCTCTTCTCATTAAGCACATTGTCTCCATACCATATGTTACCACGGGTCTAATTAGGGTCCTGTATATTTTCATCTTCGTCCCTTTTTTTATTTGTTTGCTCGTTATTAACTTCTTGTTGCAGTAGAATGCCCTGTTCCCAGCCATTACTCTGTCCTTAACTACTCCTTCTCTCTCATTTGCGTTGTTAATCTGTATTCTGAGGTACTTGAAGGTCTTTACTTCTTCGAAATTATAATCGAATATCTTAACTCTATTCAGCTCTCTATTTCTTCCTCTATGGCATCTATTACTTTGGTTTTTGTTTCACTTACTTCCAGTCCCGCTTTTTCTGCCTCTTCCCTTACCTTCGTAAACATTTCGACCATCGCCCTGTATGTTCTTGCTATTATCGCAATGTGGTCGGCGTAAGCAACTATTTGCACCTCTTTGTTTACAATGGTTCCATTGTATTTGGCTCTTCTTATTATACCCTCCAGTACTATCGTATATTGAATAACGTGGCCGACAACGCATCACCCTGCCTCACTCCAGCATTTATGTTAAATTCCTCAGTATTACCCCTCTTTGTTGCTACTACTGCTGCCGATTTATTGAGTGTCATTTGTATTAAACCTATAAGTTTTGCAGGTACCTTCATTTCTCTTAACATCTTGATCACGTAACCTCTGTTGACTCTGTCGAAGGCTTGCTTAAAATCTACAAATAGCATCTCAACCCCAATGTCATGTTCGTAACATCTTTTCATAATCTGGCTAACTATAAATATGGCATCCGTTGTCGATCTGCCTTGTCTGAAGCCTTGTTGGTAGTCACCTATCTCTTTGTTTACGTGTTTTAATAGTCTTGTATGTATTATTTTGGATAAGATTTTATAGGCGTTATTCGACAATAATATTCCTCTGTAATTACTACATTCTCTCATGTCTCCTTTCTTATGGATTTGGATTATCTTTGCTACGCTCCACTCCTTTGGCATTCTTTCCTCTCTCCACACCAACAAAATCGTATATTCTTCTCTTCGTCGTTTCATCTCCCATTTTCATTAGCTCGGAGTCTATGGAGTCCAGTCCTGGAGTTTTTTTTGTTTTTCATCAACATTAATACTTTGTGGAATTCTTCATACTCTGGTTCCGTCTCTGTTTCTTCAACTTTTGGGACTGATGTTCTATCATCTATTGTGTGTTCTTTTGAGTCTTCGTTGAGCAGATACTTAAAATATTCCCATATGTTGTTGATCTCTGCTTCCTCATATTTGGTATCTCCTCCCTTATCGTCCATTCCTCTTGTCTCTGTTCTGTTTTTAATCTTCTGTTGTTTTATCTTCTTGTAAAACTCACTGGGGTTTCTGTGGGCTTCTTCTAGCCCACATGTCAGTCATTATTCTTTCTATAACCATTTTTGTTTCTTATCTTTACACATTTTAACAGTCCGCTTTCTTTTTTCTTTGCATTTTTCGTTTTCTTCTGTTTTTTGTGATCTCATCCATTTTATTCTTGCCTCTCTTTTGGTCTCTATCATAGCCTCACATTCTTCGTCAAACCATTCGTTTCTTGTGTTGTTTCCTCTTTGGCCTACTGTTTTTTCTGTCGCGTTCATTGTACTACTCTTAATATTCGTCCATTCTTCATCTACGTTCTTGGTTTGTTGTTTATTTTTTATCTCTTTCTGCAGCGCTTGCGCATATTTCTCTCTTTTGTCTTCATCATTTAATTTTTCGGATGCAAATCTGTTGTTTTTCGTTCTTTCGACCCATGTCTTTCCTTGAATTCCTCCCATTTTTACTTTCATTATTACCATGTTATGATCTGCGTCTACCGTAGTTCCTCTATAATATGATCTTGCATCGTCTACTCTAAAAGATCTTTTCCTTGTAACTAGTATATGATCAATTTGGTTTCCCTCGTCACTGTCAGGTCTTAACCATGTTTCTTTATACTTGTTCTTATGTTTGAAATTCGTTGCTACTGTCTGTAAGTTACATATCGTGGCCATATTATACAGTCTTTCTCCATTTTCGTTAGTTTTCTCGTGTATTGTGTGCTTTTCAGCCACGTTTCTTACATAGATCTCTCTTCCAATTTGGGCATTAAAGTCACCTAGTAGTATCAAATCGTCTCTTTTTGGTATCTTTTCGTATAGTTTTTCTATTTCTTCATAAATTTCTGCCTTCTCTTCATCACTTGCTTACTCAGTTGGGGTATAAACGTTTATCACGGACAGGTTCGTGTGTTCACCCTTAATTCTAACGTAAGCGAGTCGGCCGTTAATTCGATTAAATTTCATTATATTCTTTGCCATATTTCTCTCTATTAAGAAAGGTAAGGGGGTGCTAAATGGGGTACCGACAAACAAAATTTAGTGGTGTATTTTTTATGTAAATAAGATCTTTAGGATGTCATTTGCCATGTAATGTGGTTAGATTTTTCTAAAAGCGGCTCATTTCTATGTAATTAAATAAATTTGAATTATTTATTCAGTTTATGACGTAGTCACTAAAATTAGATAGCAGATCTATCTAGATCTAGAACATCGAAATGAGCCGCTTTTAGAAAAATCTAATCACATTACATGGCAAAGGACATCCTAAGAATCGTATTCAAGTAAAAAACCACTAACACATTTTTTTGTCGGTACTTACCCTTCATAAAAATTCATTTGATTTTCAAAGTTAAATATAATTCTAAATTATTATTGTAATAATAATTGTTAATTAACCATGCTCATGCACAGTGGAAGAGATAATATAGCGCGAACATAATCAATAAGACATTTTTATCTCTTTCGAGGATGCTGTGTCTGAAAATGACATTTACACTGTTATTTGTTCTGGTCAAGTGTTTAGCTATAGACAACAGAGGGGATTGTTAATTTGACCGAGTATTTTCAATGCAATCTCCTTGAGTGTAAAAGTAATTTGGTTCCATTTATTTCCGTTAATAGCGATAGGGTTGTAACCGGCAAGGTGTAATTTGTCGATGGTACAAATTTACACGCTCCAGGAGGTCACCCCGGGAGTTTAAAGGAACTCCAGTCGTTCCTAGAGAAAAGTAATTTCGAAGCACGACACAGAAAGCCAGCATACAACCCCACGTAATCTCTTCCATTTCATAATGGGGTTTTAGCAACCCGATGTGGGATTGAAACCTGAATGATCAACTGAGTTTGGTTTGTGGTAGAGGGTAGTATGAGGATGAGTTTAGGTGGGTTGGACTTTGGATTTTGGATTCGGGGGAGGGGCAAGTATTAACTTGCACGCACTTAGGCCACTCTACCGGGCCCATTGTACTGCCTCCACTTTGTTGCTCACCCCCAGCCTGACCCACAATGTCGACACTGCTGAGTATGACCGCAGCCGTTAAGCGGTCTCTCGGCCTCACCACCGACCAGAACTCCCCAACAATGGCCGGTACTACGAACCAGGGACGTCCACTCGATGATCGAGCTCTGAGAAGTCCCGCGATTCGCACCCCACCAATGCTAGGTGCAGTCGATGGGTGGCCCCTGGACCAGGCCATCCAGCCCGAAGCCTCAACAAAGTCAATCATTGCGTAGTCGATGGGGAGTAGGGGTGATTTTTATTACCCTGTTTGACATATTAGATCAGGTCAAATCAGGGGGACCGCCGGCTTAACGTGCCCTCCGAAGCACGGAGACGGTCATTGAAGGAAAGGAAGTCCGAAAGAAAATTGACTCCTTTATGTGGGTTAGGGGAGTGTTTTAAAAAGAGAAAAGAGAAAGATCAAACAGCCAGATATTGGTTAGTTAATTGACCAATGTAAAAAAAAGTAAATTGTTATGATGTATGTATGTATATATGCCTTACAGGCCTAGTAGGCCCATGGCTTCGTCTATCACCGACTTCCATTCTTTTCTGTCACGAGCACAATTTCTCCAATCTTCTCTACCAATCACAATCAGGTCTTTCTGCACTTCATCCCTCCATTGGTTCCTCGGTCTACCTCTTCTTCTTGTGCCTCCAAATACCACCTTCCAAATGACACTTGGGACTCTGTCTTCGTTCATTCTCACCAGGTGCCCCAACCATCGCAGCCTCTGCGCCTTCACGCACCCGACTATGTTTGGTTGTCCATACATCTCGACTATCTCTCGATTTGTTCTTATTATCCATTGACCATCCACATATTTCCCACCGTAAATCCTTCTTAATATTCTTCTCTCCCAAACCTCCAGCATTGCTTGTTCACGCCTTCTAAGCGTCCACACTTCTGCTCCGTACATAACCGATGGTCTTATAACCGTTCTATATATAATATTCTTGTTTTAACTGACTTAGACATCATTTTGCTATTGAGAATTGATTTTAGTGCAAATGCGCTTCTTGTACCCGCAGCCAGTCTTGCTTTAATCTCTTCTTCGTATCCTGGCTTTCTTGTTATTATCGTTCCCAAGTATTTAAAAACACACACTTCTTCAAAATTTACAGTTTCATTCTCCATTTTTATGCTTATAAATTTCCCTTCTGTAAATCTCTTGTCACTCCAAACCATGTATTTTGTCTTGCTCTCGTTTACTTCTAGTCCTAATAGTTTTCGCGTGACTTCTTGTATCCTTCTCCTTCTTCTCCTCCTTCCTCCTCCTTCTTCGTTCCTTCTCCTTCTTTGTTCGTGTTATAAACGTCAAATCGTCCGCGAAAGCTATGCATTGGTGTCCTCCTCCAAACATTGTACCACCTCTGTTTAATCCTGTTTTCCTTATCGCACTTTCTAACACAATATTAAACAGAATCGACGACAACGGGTCACCCTGTCTCAGTCCCACCTTTACTGTAAAACTATCAGACAACTCACCACTTATTCTTACTTTGCTTTCAGAGCCATCCAGTGACATTTTTACCAATCTTATCAATTTCCCAGGGATTTCCATTTCTACCATAATGTTATATAGCTACAGTCGACTCTCGATAAATTGAAACTCAAGGGACCAGAGAAAAATTTCTCTGAAAAAATTTCTAATTTCATTTAAAAATTCTAAAAAATTTAATATTGATTTTATTCAATTTATCGAGTATTTTTCAAGGGACCGGGAAAAAATTCAAATTATTGAGAGATTCACATTAACGAGTGTTCAAATTATTGAGAGTCGACTGTATTCTCTTTTGACACTGTCGTACGCCTGTTTAAAATCTAAAAACATCAAGTGGGTTTCCAAACCAGACTCATGACTAATTCCTTGTATTTCTCTCAAAAGGAATATTTGGTCTGTCACCGATCTACCCTGTCTAAAACCACATTGGTACTCTCCTATCATTTTCTCCGAATAGCATTGTAGTTTATCTTTTATACATGTGGCCAGTATTTTGTAACTGACATCTAGCAGCGCTATCCCCCTATAGTTCTCGCACTCGCTTTTATCGTCTTTCTTATGGATCGGACATATCAGTGCCAGCTTCCAAGATGCCGGCATTTTTTCTTCCTTCCAGACTTTTTGTATCATGTTGATGGTCATTTCTTGTAATTTCTCTCCTCCATATTTCAGCGTCTCTGTCTGAATGCCGTCTTCTCCTGTACTTCTATTATTTTTCAATCTTGATATTACTTTTCTTATTTCATCTTCTGTTGGTATTTCCACTCCATCTTCACTTACGCCGTTTGCCTCTGTATCTGTACGTTCACTCTCTTTATCTTGACTTCTTGTTCTATTTAGCATCTTTTGAAAATATTCCGCCCATCTTTTTGTTACTCCTTCCTTTGATCCCACCGATGCCGTCTTTATTCCTGCAGAACGTTGTATTTGTTTGGAATCCTTGTTGTATTCTTTTAGCTCCCCGATAAAAGTTTCGTATTTCTCTATTATTATATTTTTCTTCCAACTCATCCAATTCCTTTATTTGATGTTCTCATTTCTTCTCTCTTATGAACCTTTTGCACTCTTTTCTCTGTCTTTCATATTTCTTCCTTGTTTCCTCGTTTCCATTTGTCAACATCAGCTGTCTTGCTTTCTCTCTTTTCTTTACTTCCAATTCACACTGGTGATCATACCACCCCTTTTTTTTCTTCATAGTGCTCACATATTGTGTTATTGTTGCCTTAAATATACTTCTTTCTATTGTTCTTCGCAGGTGTTCTATGGTTTGTCGTATTTCTGTCTCTTTCAATATCTTTTCCATCTCTTCTCTATATTTTCTTCTCTGGTCTTCAGTTTTGAGTTGCGTTTGTATTCTATTTCTTTGTTTAGTTACTTGTTTTCCTATACTCGTTCGATTTACCAAGGCTATTGTCATTTTCACACGTACCATGAAATGGTCTTAATCCAGGTCCGCTCCTCTATACGTTTTAACGTCTTTAACAATATTTTCACTTCTACTCTCTATCAGGTCATGGTCGATCTGGTTCGCTGTATTTCCATCTGGGCTTATCCATGTTACCTTGTGGATGTCCTTATGTTCATAGTGTGTACTCTTTATCTTCATATCATTTCCCATTGCAAAATCAATAAGAAGCCTTCCATATTCGTTGCTTTCTTTATGTAAGCTAAATTTATCAATTGTAGGTCGATATGTTTCTTCCTGCAATCCTGCCCAAGTTTTGCGTTCCAATCCCCCACTATCTTTTTAATGTTATACTTTGGTATTTTCGCGTACTCTTTTTCCAGCTGTTCATAAAATTGTTCCTTTATTTCCATATCCCCTTCCTCCGTAGGCGCATGTACATTAATAATACTTATCTTTCTATTATCTCTCTTTAATCTTAGTATGCACATTCTATCAGTTATTGGTTTGAAACCGATTACCATATCTTTCCCTTCTTCGCTCACCATAAACCCAGTTCCCAACCTTCTGTCCTTCCCGCTACTTTTGAAAAAAAGTATAGTTCTCAATGTCAGTTGTTTCATTATCTCTTTGTTTTGTCTCCTGCAATGCTACTATATCTACTCTATACTTCTTTAACACCTTTATTAATTGTATCAATGCTCCCGCCACATAAGTTCCCCTCACGTTCCAAGTTTGTCCTTTTCCTCGCGTTTTCGTATTGTTTTTCAGTCCGGCTTCCTTCACTACTAGTTTTTTGGTATAGGGGGTCCTCCGTTTTTCACTATCACCCCCTTTTGCTGGTCCCAGTCCCAACGCTCACGGTTTATGTATACTTTTCCATATCCTACGTTTGTTTCATTTCCTTTTCTTCTTTCTTGTTTGGCGTATTCTCTTAAACTAGCCTGCATCTTTTGTTCTTGTAATGTTAGGTCATCATTCATCATCAATAAAGCTGTTGGTTCCTTTCAGTTTATTTTTTGTTCTTATAACAGTTATTTTATCCTGACATGAACTCATCTTTGCTAATATAAATGATGGTAAATCATTAATACAGGAGGACCGCCGCCTTTACGTGCCCTCCGAAGCACGGAAGACGGTCAATAAATTTTAAACTGTACCTGGACTCGAAACCGGAAAGTCCTACGTTAGGACTGCTCTATCTCTATTTCAGATCTCTATCTGAAAGAGAGAGATAGAGGTTGGAGCCGAAAGCAGCTGCTCCTACTGAGCTGTATCGAGAAAAACAAAAACGGAGTCTTTTAGGAACCAAACACATGACGAAGCCTATGCAGCTGCTCCCAGAACTAGAAGAAATTGTTTATTAAATCGAGAAAAAAAGCTGAAAGAAAAGGTTATCATCGAAGGGAAAAACGAACGTCATACCTATTGACTTTCCGTTTTCGAAGCCAAGGTGATTTTCGTCTCCTGAACCGGTGGAAATTTACTATTTCGTATTTCCCAAGATGGTTAACAAGTCAATTTTCGCAATCGTGGCTTCGACCGTAAATGTTCTTTGTGATCCTTATTCTGATGTGGTCGCTCAAATGTTCGGTTTTGGTGACCTGGCGGTTCGTGACGAACCAGGGGCATCCAAAGCCCTGCGGAGGCAGTTGTTTTGAATTACCTGGAGGTAATTGTGTGTGCGAAGAAACAAAGTGTGCGTAGATCATTTTGATGTAAGTACTAATAGTCCAGGCAACGAAGCCGAAAAATTGGCTCAAGCTTGCAAAAATTCCGGGCAAGCTGAATTTTGGCGGAGATGTACATTGGAGTGTTCTAATGAACCCCCCCCAAAAGTCCCATCAAATCCCACGCCGACGTCCCCCACAATCGGGGGTTTTGGCTCCCCCAACGCGATTTTTTGCCGATAACTCACTTATTTATTCTTGTATGAAAAATTATGATCAGACCATAATTGAAGAGCATAAAATTCTCTGTAAAATAGTTTTTTTTCATATTTTTCCACGGCACGCTAATACTTAAATTATTGACCAAAAACACGACCCACCCTTAAAATGGCACAATATTGTTTAGTTGCAGGAAGAGAAATGTTTGCGGGAACGGGAAATGCTTTTAATAATAAATTAATTGAAATTGTGGCCAAGGTTGGAAAAAGAAGGGAAAAATAAATTTTTTTAAAATTTGCCAAAGTTATAGTTTTATAGTATCTTCCAAGTAACGAAACCGAGATTTTGGTTTGAGCTTACAGAAGGTCCGGGCAAGCTGAAATTTGGCAAAGATGTATATTGAAGTGTTCTTTTATTTGATTTTACTTCACTTTCATCTAATTTTTCTTTTAATTCACTTTATGTGATTTTAGCCCCCTAAGTGCGATGTTTCGCCTACAGCTCACGTATTTTTACTTTTACGAAAAATTACCATGAAGAACATAAAATTCTTTATAACTTGTGGCGCTGCAGTAGGTAGTACAATACATACTGTAATAGGTAAATTAAACTTTGTTTAATGGTAATTTTTCGTAAAAGTAAAAATACGTGAGCTGTAGGCGAAAACCGCACCTAGTGGGCTAAAATCCTCATTTGGGGGAACGCCGGCTTGGGATTTTTATGAGACATTTTGGGGGTTTATTAGAACACTTCAATATACATCTTTGCAAAATTTCAGCTTGCCCGGACCTTCTGTAAGCTCAAACCAAAATCTTGGTTTTGGAAGATACTATAACTTGGGCAAATTTTGAAAAAATCTATTTTTCTCTTCATTTTCCAACCTTGGCCACAATTTCAATTAATTTATTATTAAAGCATTTCCCGTGCCCGAAAACCTTTCTCTCCCTGCAACGAATAAATTAATATTGTGCCATTTTAAAGGTGGGTCGTGTTTTCGGTCAGCGGCGGTTCTAGGGCGGAGCGACCGGCGCGGTGGCGCCGGGCGCCGTTGTAAGGGGGGCGCCAAATTGAGAAAATATGCTGAAAAATTTTTTTTTTAAATATTTAAAAAAAATATTTTGACCGCGCCGGGCGCCGTTGGAAAGGGGCCAAATTGAGAAAATATTTTGAAAAAATATTATTTAAAAACACAATTCATTCAGTAAACAATGTAACTATATTTAAAATAATAGAGTTGCCAATATAATAAAAAATATTTTTTTTTGTTGGTAGACAATCTGTCCGCCATACCCCCATACCTCTATTTATAATAGGAATGGACAAGCAAAGGTGTCAAAAGAAAATTTACCATTACCAGTGCATTATTTTAAAAATATCCTCACCACGCTGCCGTAGAAATTTTATTAACAATGTCCCCACCTGCAAAAAAACTATCCGGCGCTCAAAACTTGAAAAGAAAACGAAAAAAGCAAGACGAAAGTGAAAAGGCTGCAAAATTGATGGCAACTTTTTTTTAGAGTTGAGAAGTCATCTGAATCGGCATCATCAGAACCAGTTCAAAACGCGACGGAAGAAGACCTATATAATAGAAGTTCTTCAGATGAAGCCCATGAAGATGAAGAGCAGTATGCACAAAATAATCTAACTATTTCTGGAATTTCCTCTGAAGTTCAAAATATTACAGAGAGTACACCAGACATACCATCTTTGTCACCTCTTCAAAATCAAAATACTAATTGTGAAATTGATGATATTTCGAAATGGTCATTCGTTAACTTTAGAACCATAGATGAAATAATTATTCGTGGTCCTGTTAGTAACGAAATGAGCAACGACAAGTATCCAAAAAAAACTGACGGACGTCATTTTTCGAATACGCATTTTCAAAGGGTGATGCCAAATGGAGAAACTTATAAAAGAAGATGGCTCGTTTACTCTAAATCTGAAAATAAAGTATATTGTTTTTGTTGCCGTTTATTCAACAGAATGTCCCACTCTAATTTAGGAAAAGATGGATTTGACGACTGGTCGCACTTATCAGTGCGTCTCAAAACTCACGAAACTTCCTCACATCACCAGCACGCCATGAACAGTTGGATAGAAGCGTCGAGTCGATTAAAGAATTTTAGTGGAATTGACAAGCATTTGCAAAAACAGATTAAAGACGAGAAATCACGGTGGGTTGCTATCCTCGAACGAATGATGTCCATAGTATTCTTTTTAGCAAGTAATAATTTGCCTTTCAGAGGATCTGGATCTGAGGCACTATATACTCCTAATAATGGTAACTTTCTGGGTTTAGTGCAACTGATGGGAAAATTTGACCCTGTGATAATGGAGCACCTCCGCCGTATTGTTAATAAGGAGACTAATGTTCACTATTTTAGCAAACATATTCAAAACGAGTTGATCGGCTTACTTGGAAGTGAAGTTCGAAATACAATTTTGAGTATGGTAAAATCATCGAAATACTTCTCCATCATACTGGATTGCACTCCTGATGTCAGTCACATTGAACAATTATCTTTAACATTGCGTTTTGTTGACACTAATGAAGATGAAGTGCAAGTGCGCGAGTGTTTCATTGCTTACAAGCCGGTAAGTGACTCTTCGGGAGCTGGACTTACTGGCCTCTTTCTTGATGATATTGTGCAAGAGTTTGATTTAGATATGAATGATTGTCGCGGTCAAGGATACGATAATGGATCTAATATGGTAGGAGTAAACAAAGGTGTCCAAAGCAGAGTTTTGAAGCAATATCCACGAACATTTTTTAATCTATGTGGTTGTCATAGCTTAAATTTGGTAATAGCAGATGTCGCCAAAACATCTGTTAAATCGGTTTCTTTGTTCGGATTTCTTCAAAAACTGTTTGTTCTATTCTCTGGATCAACAAAGCGATGGGAAGTGATATCCAAGCATGTAGAAGCACTATCGCTGAAAAAAGTTTGTGAAACTCGTTGGGAGAGTAGAGTTTCTAGTCTCGCTGCAGTTCGTTATCAATACTCTTCAGTTCGTGACGCCCTTCTGGAACTTCACGAAGAAACAAATGACTCAGTTGCAGCATCAGAGGCCTTGTCCCTGATTCAGAATATGGAGCAATTTGAGTTCATAATAACAATGGTGGCTTGGTATGATATATTGTTTCAAGTAAACATTGTAAGTAAGGCTATGAAGTCTAAAACAATGGATATACCAAACGCTTCACGATTGCTGAATAACTGCTCGGAATTTGTAAAAGAGTACAGGGATTATTCGACTGCTCTGATAACAGCTACGGAAATTGCTTCTCAGGCTGGGATAGATATTATTTTTAAGCCAGTCCGCATCCGAAGAAAAAAGAAACTATTTGAATACGAAGCCGCTGATGAGACACCAACGGATCCCGAAAAGTTGTTTAAAATAAGCGTCTTTTACCCCATGATCGATACAATTGAAAATGCGTTGGTTAATAGATTTTTACAACTATCGAAATTTAATGATGTATGGTCATTTTTGTACAATATCAAAGAAATTCCTGAAAAGACAAAATTGGACAAAGCATGTGAGAATTTAGAGATAAGTTTAACCGATGGGGAAAAATATGACATATCTGGTTGTGAATTGGTTGAGGAACTTTTACACCTGAATCCACTGTTGAAAGACATTGAATCAGCAGAACCAATAAAAGTTCTTCAACTTATTAAAACAAATGGTTGGCAGGATATATTTCCGAATGTGTGGCCAGCACTTCGGATTCTGTTAACCATACCTGTAACGGTCGCCAATGGAGAACGAAGCTTCAGTAAATTAAAGCTGATTAAAACTTATTTACGTTCGACTATGTGTCAGGAGCGACTTTCAGATTTAGCAATTTTGTCCATAGAAAATAATATTGGCAAAGACTTAGATTATTCCGAACTAATAAAAAAATTTGCAGGTGCAAAAGCGAGAAAAGTGGCTTTGTAGTTAATTTTTTTATTTCTTAATTTGATTAAATAAATCTTTTTAAACATATATTATCGTATCTTTAGTCTAAAAACTCTCTGCTGCCAATAAATAAAATTTAAAATTTCTTTTTATATTTTTTTTTTAAATTTTTTTTGAAAAAATTTCATCAAATTAAAAAAAAATGGTGGATTGTCAGTGGGGGAGGGGGCGCCAAAATAAGATCTCGCACCACCTGAAAATCTTGCTAGGACCGCCCCTGTTTTCGGTCAATAATTTAAGTATTAGTGTGCCTAGGTAAAATATGCAAAAAAACTATTTTATAGAGAATTTTATGCTCTTCAATTATGGTCTGATCATAATTTTTCATACAAGCATAAATAAGAGAGCTATCGGCAAAAAATCGCGTCGGGGGAGCCAAAACCCCCGGTTGTGGGGGGACGCCAGCGTGGGATTTTATGGGACTTTTGGGGGGTTCATTAGAGCACTCCAATGTACATCCCCGCCAAAATTCAGCCTGCCCGGAATTTTTGCAAGCTTGAGCCAATTTTTCGGCTTCGTTGCCTGGACTAAGAAGAAATTGGGAAAGTGGAGGTGGAGAAAATGTCGAATCTATTTGGTGATGAGTTTTTAATCGAATTTACATTTAAAACATTTATTGATAAGTTAGTTTCTTACATACATTTTGTTGATTTTTGTACAATTAAGGGAACTTAAGCCCTTTCTACGCACAGATGGTTTAAAAATCGATATTGAGACGCAGGACATAAAACACAAACGATTGACATCAAATTCAATCCTAAATTCAAAATGCAAAAAAAATATAAAATTTGGTTTCAAATTATAATATTACCTACTTGTTGGCACTCTTGGCACATATGACACATAACCACAGATTATCACCTAACCTCTCTTTCACGTGGCGTTTGACATGTACTCATAACCTCAAATTATAAGAAAGTGCATGTGATTATTTTGTTTAGTGAAATTTAATATCAAAAATGGTTCGAAGAGGTGACCTCCTCTTACACAACTTACCCCAACTACAAAATTTAATCAAACGCGATCCACAATCTTACCATGAAGAATTCCTCGAACAAAAAAAATCGTTCGAAAGTACCATCAAAACCTTCGAGCTCGCTCCGGAAGTTTACAACAAATCATTGGACGAATTGACCAATTTTATGGCCCAAATAGCGAAATGTTATCCAAACGAAATGGCAGAATTTCCTAAAGAAATTATAAATTTGTTAAACACCCACAATACGGTATTGGATAACTCGATGAGGATGTCGTTTTGTACCGCTTTAGTTTTGTTGCGCAATAAAAACGTGTTGGAACCGATGGTTCTTTTGGAGTTGTTTTTTAATCTGTTGAGAAGTAACGATAAAAATTTAAGGGCCTATTTGAAGATTCACTTGGTTACAGACATCAAAAACTTAAATGAGAAACACAAAAATGTGGCTTTAAACACAAAGTTGCAGAATTTTATGTACACAATGCTGAAGGATTCCAATTCTCGTGCCGCTAAAATGTCGTTGGATGTTATGATCGAATTGTATAGGAAAAATGTGTGGAACGATGCTAAAACGGTTAATGTTATCGCAACGGGATGTTTTTCTAAAATTACAAAGGTAAATTTACTAATTTTTTTGGTAAGTTGATTGGATATTAAGTTTTTAATTTTAGATTATGGTCGCTTCGATGAAGTTTTTTTTGGGTAAAGACGATGAAGACAAAAAGGATGATTCAGATTCCGACAACGAAGTCGACTTACAAGAAGTAATGATGGCAAATAAATTTAATAAAAAGAGTAGAAAAAGGGAAAAGCAGTTGGATAAAGCTAAGAAGTTGACCGTAAAGGCCCAAAAGAAGAAATCGAAGGCACCAATTTACAACTTTTCTGCTCTGCATTTGGTGCACGATCCACAAGGTAATTTTGACTGAATTTTTGATTTTCAAGGCAAGGGTCAGGGAAATTCTTTTTATTAAAAAGTTAAAATTTTGTATTTAAATACCGTATGGGTCATTCCATCTCGAATCAACTGACGAATTTACTTGACCCCCACCAAATTTGACGAAACTTGGTACACACCATCTTTGTAAGAAATAAAAAATACAAATTTAAGCCAAAAAGGCATTTGTTTCCTTGTTTTGGTTCTTCAAAAAGTCGAAAAGTTAGTGTGTAGACTTGTAGAAAAACGACTGTAAATTCATCCAAAGTAACCTAAATTTAAAAATAAAAAATGTTTTGGAAGGGTAAATGAACGTTCTATTAAAATATTCAGCCATATTTTATTTTTTCAACCCCTAACTGGATTAATTTTCTAATATTAACCCTATTTCATCCCCTATTTCTAAAAGGGTATTTTTATTTTGTTAATTTTTTCACTGTTGTTTTGTACAATTGTGCTTAGCATGCATACAAAATTTGATCATGGGATGAGTATGGGTTCGGTTAGTAAAATTTAATTAATTATAGCGAGAAACGGTAAAAAATCAGTTTTTCGCCGATTTCTCAAGTTTCTTTGTACTTTATGGCAAAATAGTTTAATATAAAATTAGAGCTAATTAAATTCTCTACAAATAAACTTCTATACAGATTCGTCAGATTCATATTCACATAGTAATAACCGTCCAACAGGCCCGTAGCCAGGATTTCATTTGGGGGGGGGGCACTTGTAAAGGGGCTTATAAACCCCCAAAATGTCTCATAAAAATCCCAAGCCGGCGTTCCCCCAAATAAGGAATTTAGCCCCCTAAGTGCGGTGTTTCGCCTATAGCTCACGTATTTTTACTTTTACGAAAAATTACCAAAATAATGTAATGTAATACGCTGTAATAAAATTATATTCTTATATAATTTTATTACAGCGTAAGCAATTATTTGCCGAAAATTTTATAATTAATAATTTTACAATGCTTCGCATACAATGTGTCACGAATAACTTTGTTGAGTATGTGGGTAATTCCATAAATAAAGTTTATACTTTATTCATAACAGCTATTATGTTTACCATTACATGGTTTTTGTATTAAATTAATTCCATGGCTTTCAGGCAAAAAGGGATATGCAGGGTCGGCCCATAAGCCGACAAGGTAAATAACAATGAATTACGCCAAATAGATTTGGAAAAAACCCTTTTTCCAAAATATACCTATTTTATTTTCGAAATTCAAATGTTTTACTTTCAAAATTTTTGTTTCTTTTGGACATTTCGGGGGGGGGGGGCACGTGCCCCCAGGTGCCCCCTCCTGGCTACGGGCCTGCCGTCCAAAGTGGAGCTAAGTTGCGCAACCACAGTTATATTTATTTAAAATGGTCAGAATCGATTTTCAATTGTATAGATTTTCATCATAAATATTTATTTACTAAATATAAATTTACCTCACCATCTATAATTTTGATAAAAATTTTAGCATTCTACCTCAAAGCAGTTAAACCAAAAATACATTATTTGTTTTTTTTGTAAACTTAATTTGTTTGCATGAAGGCCAGATAAATGTGACACTTTTCAGTTTATACCCTCAAACATCAGGGTGTTTAACTTTAGAAATAATGAACATAGTGGGTTGATTTATTTTCAACAAACTTATTAATTTAGATTGCTGGAACAAATATTTTTTTAATTGTGAGTTTTGCACCCCCTCCCCAAACGGGTCTCTTTTTTCCCCTAAAAATTAATTTATATTATAAGGACTAATATAGTCAACCTGTGCACCAAATTTCATTTTGTGCCGACAATTATAGGTTCAGAAAAAAAATATATAACTTATCAAATAATAATATTTTTTACCAGGGTATAAAGTGAGGACCGGCTATGCAAAAATTGCATATAAAGCGAGGTCCACGACAAAGTGAGGTCCATATACGGACCTCACTTTACAAAATTGTTTATTAGCCCCCTCTATCATCAGCTATGCTATTCGTACTAAAATTTAGTGGACCTCACTTTAATAGAAGCACCACAATTTTGCATATTTTTAGTTTTTAGATTTACCGCTTGGGGGCGCTCTTTTAATGTATACATTCCATACAAGTATATTTTGTTAACATTACATTACAGTGTACCATGCAAAGTTAGGTCCGGAAAACTGGCAATAGCGCTCGGTACTCATTTTGTACGATTCCTGAATTATGACCTTGCATCAATTAAAATACTTTCTTACCTCGCGTAGAAGACGATAAATTTAGAATGCGAGATAAAATACCATTACTAGCTACTCGCGAAAAGAAGAATCATTTCATGATCACAACTCAATGAATTGTAATTCTATCACCGGTCAAAATCATTACTTTATTTAAATTTTTGCCCTTAACTAATTTATAAAATGTAAAATCAGACCATGGAAAACCAGAAAATGATCGTGTTTTTAGATCTTCATCTCGCTTTCGGTATTATCCCGGTACTACTTAATTGCTAGTCAAGGTCGCTTTAAAAATTAAGTTACCTGTACATTTCGTTTGAATTTCTACTTTCGTTTGAATTATTTGAATTTGTTTATAATCAAATAAGCAATATTGTGAGTTTTTGGTTAAAGCGTCGTTGGGGGGGGGGGGGAGTTCTAACCTTGGCAGATCCATAACTCTGTTGGTTTGGTTTTCGTGGAAATGCCATAGCGACAGGTGTCTGGGAAGTCTAGGTGACCTCAACCGTGGGCAGCCCTGACAAGAGGTGACAAGGAATCCATACGGAGACCTGATCTTAACCAAAAACTCACGAAATTGCTTAATGAGAAAGATAAACGATTGAGGCCAGGTTTCCCGAAGGATTCCTAGATACCTGTCGCTATGTCATCTCCACGAAAACCAAACCAACAGAGTTATGGATCTGCCAAGGTTAGAACTCCCCCCCCCCCAACGACGCTTTAACCAAAAACTCACGATATTGCTTAATGAGAAACATAAACGATTGAGGCCATGTTTCCCGAAGGATTCCTAGACACCTCACAGTTATCATGATTGTAAAATGTGGTAAAATGAAACTATATGATGTGACAAATAGTCGAATTGGAAATCATTCTTGTAGTGAATGCTTCGGGTAGTATCGATAGTCGGTCGAAAAAATAGTCGGTCCGTTAAAAGTCGGTCCGTTAAAAGTCGGTCGGTTAAAAGTCGGTCGGTTGAAAGTCGGTCCGTTGAAAGTCGGTCGAAAAAATAGTCGGTCCGTTAAAAGTCGGTCGGTTGAAAGTCGGTCCAGTAGACGGGAACCTTGACGATGGATTACCCTCCTTATCGAATGCACACCCCAAAATTCAAAGGAAAAAATTTTTTAATTTTTTCACTTTTTCGGCAATACACGGGTTATTTTCCATTTTTTTGATTATATTTATTACTAATATCCACTAATCACACCCCCATCTATCCGAATTTCAAAGAAAAATTCAAATCGGAGCGAAAAAATTTCACTCGATTTCAAGGAACAACGGGCGAACGATGGGACATCGACCGGGGTCTGCCGCATACTCGATGCTAATTTCCCGTACTTTTCAAAAGTCGATATTTTGTGTTTTTTTCATCGGAATCTCGCAAAATATTATTTCTATAGACTAAAACAAGCCTGTTCTTTAGTGTGTAGCTGAAGAAATTTTTTTTCAGCTAGTCAGAGATAGATAACTTCCCCCAAATTTCCTTACCTTGTTAAGCGTCTTCAAAAAACATCACATGTAAAGCATTTCACGTGTAGCACTATATTAAACGTCTTATGCCTCGATTACACAGAGCGACTTTAGACGCTAGACGCTGGCGTCTAAAGTCGCCAGCGACTAAATTCTCTTTGTTCAACACGCGGCGTGTAAGCGTCTAGGTCTATTACACAGAGCGAATTTAGACGCTGCGTCTAAATTCGCCAGCGTCTAGCGTCTAAAGTCGCTCTGTGTAATCGAGGCATTAGTCCAGTCATTATATCCAAAAAACCGACCCTACCCGTGAATAATTATTTAGTGAATTTTTTTTTCACAGCTGTCTCGGGGGGTCACTGGGAGTGTAAATTCAAAATGGCGACCAAATCATGCTCATGCGTATATTCGAAAAATGGTTTTTTAGGTGAAAAACGGTTTTTCTTGAATAACTCGGCCGGTTTTGATTTTACAGAAAAACCGCGAGGACAAAAGTTGTATAAATTTTGATTCTCTACAAGTTTAGTCCTCACAGTTTTTCTTCTAGGATCAAGATTTTTTTAATTAAACCTGAAAAAAGCGACAAATTCGAAATATTTCCATTATCTCGTTTATTTTCAACTTTACGGCACAAATGAAGAGGACCAAACATGTAGAGAATCAAATTCTGAACAACTTTGGTTCCTACCTTTTTTTCCAAAAATCGATATTTTCGGAATTTAACCCGAAAATATGTACCCATTCGAAATATTCGCATTATCTCCTTTATTTTCAATTTTACAGGTACAATCAATAGGGCAAAAGTTGTATAGAATACAATTTCTGAAAATTTTAGCCTCTACCTGTTTTTCCAAGAATCGATATTAAAGGTCGTGGGACTTAATTGACCAGTCTGCCCCAGACGCTGGCGGCACCTGGCATAGGCAGCTGTGCGAACAAAAGAAGGTGGCGGTTATAGCTTCCAACAAGCAAATGTGGCTTGGAAATGAGCTGGACGCCACAAAAATTGGCCGAAGAAGAAACCGAGGATATGGATTTGGCAGGACCATCAGCTAAGAAACCTAAAAAAAAAATAGTTCCGGAACCATATTTTCAGGCCTACAGAAATGATACCGATACCTGCGCGGAATAACCATGTATCAGAGTCCGATCGGAAAAGCAGCTATGTCGGGGTTCGTTTTTAAAGGCAGGTAACTCAAAGTTAGCTGAAAAAAGCGGCTATCTCGCTCCCGAAATTGTTTCATCATGGATTTCATGAGATTAGAAAATTTAGTGGGCGACATAGCCGCTTTTTCAAGCGGACTTTGAGTAAGCTGCTTTTCCAACCGGACCTTGACATAGCTACTTTTCCAACCGGACTCTCAGATTACATTTCGTTATTCCGCGCAGGTATCGTACGTGGATTAGGCCCATAGGGGATACCACGTCATAAAAAAAACGCGCCTGAAACTCTACCTCTTTGGTGGTGCGGAAAAGAGTTTACGCTCTGTTTGTCCATGGTTGGCGTACGACCTTAAATATCGATTTTTGGAAAAAAAAGGTAGGAACCAAAGTTGTTCAGAATTTGATTCTCTACATGTTTGGTCCACTTCATTTGTGCCGTAAAGTTGGAAATAAACGAGATAATGGAAATATTTCGAATTTGTCGGTTTTTTTCAGGTTTAATTCAAAAAATCTTGATCCTAGAAGAAAAACTGTGAGGACTAAACTTGTAGAGAATCAAAATTTATACAACTTTTGTCCTCACGGTTTTTCTGTAAAATCAAAACCGGCCGAGTTATTCAAGAAAAACCGTTTTTCACCTAAAAAACCATTTTTCGAATATACGCATAAGTATGATTTGGTCGCCATTTTGAATTTACACTCCCAGTGACCCCCCCGAGACAGCTGTGAAAAAAAATTCACTAAATAATTATTCACGGGTGAAAGTCTATACTGACTGGACTATCTTGCGAAATAAACAGAAACTTGGTTGAAAGATAAAAAAATGGTGATCTAGCATTATGACACCATGGCAACACCGTCGAACCTCACTTTGTCAGATCCGCGATTAAATAATTGTATATAGGGCCTCACATTGTTAGAAGGACAATTCATTTATACGGACCTCACTACAATAGATAAACGGTCGGTCCTCACTACGTTTAATATACACGTAAAAAAGGAAGACTGGTTCTCTCTCATAATTTTCGAGTATACTCATGATTTTATGATTCTCATCGAGGAAATAAGTTTTTTTAATTGGTTTTAGATGCTGTAAGTCTATTTCTTCTAGTAGTCCTCACTTTATAGGCTACACTGTATGTCCTCACTTTGTTACCTGACCGTAAAAGCATAATTACATGTAACTTATCAAATGATAAGTTATATATATTTTTTTCTCAATCTGCAATTGTGGGCCAAAATAGAATTTGGTGAACATCTTGACTATGTTAAGGGCTCGCCACATAGCCTGTGCTGTGCTATGCTATGCTCTGTGTTATGTCAACACAAACGCCCTTTAGTCCTAATAATATATATTCATTTTTAGGAGAAAAAAGAGACCCGCTTGGGGAGGGGGTGTGCAAAACTCACAATTAAAAAAATATTTGTTCCAGCAATCTAAATTAATAAGTTTGTTGAAAATAAATCGGCTCACTATGTTCATTAGTTCCAAAGTTATACACCCTGATATTTGAGGGTATAAACTGAAATGTGTCAAATTTATCTGCCCTTAACATGCAAACAAATTAGTACACAAAAAAACATCAAATAATGTATTTTTGGTTTAACTGCTGTGTTGTATTATGCTAAACTTTTTATCAAAATTATAGATGATGTGGTAAACTTACAAATGAAGTAGTTTAGATTATCGTGCTAGGATCGTCGTCAGACACGCCCAGCACGGATCCCCATGGATCCGTGGACCGCCTTACTCGTTACTACGCTTTGGAAGTTTCATACCGAGGTTTCGCCGGCGGCGCGCGCCCTATTTAAAGGGTACCTAATGACATCAACGAGCCGTTTGACATCACCCTAGGTGGGGGCCTCAAGGCACCTTCTAGTTCGGCCTCGAGCTTCCTGCTAACAGGCAGGCCGTCTACTTTGATCACCATGTAAACTGTCGCAGGTTCCACTTGTACGAGTACAAGAGGTTCCCACTGTTGGCAGAATCTCGCCCTAACCACAGCCACTACGAGTCCAACCTCAAATGACGGGGAAGAGCATTTTTAATACTCTTGGGCCCCCCATCTCCCGTAGTAACGGTATTGTGCATTATCCAGATTACTCAGGAGTCATGCACTAAGGAGCTGCACCGCTACACCCCTCGGCGCCCGACCTAAAAGGCTCTAGGGCTGCGACGCCGATGCTTGGACAAAGGCTAGGGGATATGTCACGTCCCAGGAAGAAGGTTTCCACTTGGTGGATTCCAACTTCCTCCTCATGTCGGACTTCTGTCCGCTAGGGCATTGACAAAGTGCGGCCTGCCGATCCGTTTTTAAGTGCATCAATTAGACTAAGTGGTTAATACACTTTGTCAATCACTTTAAGCAAACAAAATTTGTAATTACGTAGAATCCTTCACCCGGATCTTGCACTTACTTTCTCTGTTCGCGCCTGAGGTCGGAATTTGCAACGTTGCCTATTTGACAAGTACGTAAACCGAGGTTATACACTTGTGCCTGGCTCGAAGGCAATATCCGCTCAAGGCATTACTTCAGAACACAGCTGTTAAGCAGGTTCTTTTGAAGTTTGAATATGGTAACATACGTGGATCAAGATCTTGCATGTTTCAACCATATAGCTATCTTAAATCACAGACGAATAAACTTTAGAGCTTGAACCGTGCTTAGTCCGGTTTTCAGGCAGGTATTACCCGCCTGTTTTCTAGATAGTAATATTCAATAACTTAGTAAGTTATAATTGGCAACACATAGCCTAACTGCATTAATAAATTAACCAGCTAATGTTTTGGTTTTGATCGTCCTAGGCGATCTGAGTCTACTTTACCAGCATATTCGAATCAATCAAGTCTAATGGGGTTAATTTGGTACTCGTTTTTAATCCCCGTCGAGGTTTCCTAGAGCATTTCGTTCGCGCCTACGTCTGAATACTTCAGTTGCAAACGTCTGAAGCCTCTCATAGCTTTCGCGCGTCGCTATGAGATCTCTAACAGTATCAATGCTAAGGCCCGGGCCTAGAGGAATCCTTATGTCGTCGTAATAAGGACACTCTATGAGTACGTGATCCCACGTCTCCGCCAACCCGCAATCGCACTCACCTGCCTGAGTTAAGTTTAACCTTTGCAAATGGTGATTAAAACTTCCGTGACCGGTAAGTAAGAAGCCAAGTTGTGTATTCGGCTCAAACCACTCGTTCTCGGAAGCATAGCCAACATTTGGAACGAAACGTCTAGTTACCGCTCCTTTACTTGAAACGTCCCATCTTTGACTCCACTCGTTAGTGAGTCTTTCTAGTAATAGCTCTTTAAACCGGAGCCTCGAGAAACCTCTTTCGATGTTAGTAGTTACGTCCCCTGGGCGCGATTCTAACCCTCGTTTCCTTAGAAACAGCTCCCGGCGCATCTTAACGACGAGGTCCCAGGGGAGGGCGCCCGCTATGACTTGCATCGCTTCGGTAGAGACAGTCCTGCATACCCTATTCGACGCGTATAGTGCAATTCTTTGTCCGCGGTTTATCCTGTCTCTATAAGTCGAATTGGCCATAGTGTGTCCCCAAACACTGGCACCGTATGCCATGCTCGCGATTAGAAGACCGTTGTAAATTGCCTTAAAGGCCGCCCTGTCTAGACCCCATTCTCTCTTTAGAACTCGTCTTAAACATCCAACCAGCGAACTAATCTTTGACCCAAGGTAGTGCAAGTGAGGATTGAAACTCAATCGTTCACCTACCTCTAGTCCTAGGTATCTGACCTTCGTTACCAGCTTAATTTTTAATCCGTGCGCTTTAACCGTAGGGTTCCTGTTCTTAGAAAAGAATCCTTTGAGTATCATACTCACAGTTTTCTTCTCCGAGAGCCTGACGCCCATCCGGTTTCCCCAGTCTATGACTTTCTCTAGAGCTTCCCGGCTCTTTCTTTCTATTACTTGACGACTGTTACCCTCTATTAGGATAAGCAGATCGTCCGCGTACGCGATGACAGTTCCTTGATCCTCGCTAAGGGAAACAAGTAACTCGTCCATCATAAGGTTCCATACGAACGGCCCTGCTATGGAACCTTGTGGGCAGCCCCGTCTGACGGGGTGATTAATTCTGTCTGACCTACCCCGAATTGCGACCGTTCTATTTTGAAAGTAACTTGCCACAGTCGCAATTCTGGACACCTAAGCTCCGTGAGCTTTTCTAGTATTCTAGACCATAAGAGGCCATCGAATGCGCCAGTGAAGTCTATAAATATGCCTAGGACATATTTACCCGTCGCGTTGCCTATCGCGGTTACCGCCCTGAACCAGGCATCCTCGGTACTCTTACCCGTGGTAAACCCATACTGATCAGTATGAAGTCCCTCGCCCACAAGATCATTCAGTCTAGTAACCATCATACGCTCTAGCACCTTTGCCATCACTGGCAATAGACTGATAGGTCGGTATGAAGTCACCTCAGATCTAATCTTATCCGGGGCCTTCAATATCACGACCAGATTGGCTTCTTTCCACCTGTCCGGAAAGTACCCTTCCTTCAAACACCTGTTGTACAACAGATGCAAGTGTTCCGGAATAGCTTTCCAGACCTGCCTGGCCATCTCAGGAAGAACCCCATCCGATCCGGGAGCTCTTCTGAGTTTAACTCGGCTGAAGGCCTTGTCAACTTCCTCCTGACTGAATTCTGGGCTAGGTGTCAAGCCGACGTTCAAATCTAGCACCTCCGCTTCTCCGTCCGGGAAGAAGTTATTTAGGAAGAGACCTGCACTTTCCTGCCAAGTGCTGGAATGCGCTTCCGTGCCGTCATTCCTTTTAAACCGAACGTCCGCGATTTCGGTTTTTGCGCGTTTCCCCCTGCATATCCTATATACGGCGCCCCACGGTTCGGAACTACCTCTAGCTACAAACTCCTGCCAGTCTTTGAGCTTGGCCTCTTTTATTGCGTTTTTGTAATGGCGTGATTGCCTTGCAAACTCTAGGCGCAAGGCCTCCGCATTAGCACGCCCGGCCCTGCTGGCTCGTTGGGCCCTCTTTCTAGCAGTCATAACTGCTTTTCTTTCCTGCCTAAGTTCTTGGGTCCACCAAGACACCCGTGGACGACTCGAGACCCGTGTAGGTTGTAACACCTCCGAGTTCGTGTCGGCCACCCAGTTCTCAATTGTGTCAATCATATCATTTATAGTATGACTTTTAAAATGATTGACATCCGTCGCTCGGAGTGCTAATGCGTCCCTATATTGATTCCACTCAGCTGAGGCGATTTTATACCTGATGGGTATTTCTTTTGGGCTCTCAGTCCCCTGTCTTTCCAACCCAATCTTGATTAGAATAGGGTTGTGATCGCTTATACCATGGCCGTCCAGTAATTCCCAGTGAGTGGTGTAGGTTCTATCAAACAGAGCATTACTGAGGGTAACGTCAATGTCTGATGAACCCCTTCCGCCAACGCCTATTCCCCCCTCAAAGGTGGAGCTTTCGCTGGGCCCGTTATGAATTATGAGGCCAGAGGCTGATATGTACTCCTCTAGTACATATCCCCGGACAACCGAGGGATCACCGTCTCTCGTTGGCTTGCTAAACCAAGACGGTGATTGAGCATTTGCGTCCATCCCGATCAGCAACGGGTGGTTACCTACAATTGATATGTATTTTGTTATGAATTGGATATCTAAATTAATGTCCTGTCCTCCCTTAAAATACATGCTGCTCAAGTATAGTTCAAAATAACTATTGTTAATAAAAAGTAAAGTGTGTGCGGAATCTCCGCAGTGTGTTATGTGTAGACAAGTAAAGTCGTTATTTAAAACAACAATGGCAGCCCAAGCATGAAGCGCCGAAAATACTCTGAAGTTACTGGGAATCCCTTGAATTAGCCCAGTTTTAGTGTTCTTATAAGGCTCCTGCATGAGGATTATATCGACCTTACGATCTGAAGCAAAAGTACTAACTTCCGCAGTAACTTCGTATGATCTTTGACAATTGATCTGAAGGATCTTGAGTGTGTGAAGTGTGGTTTGTGTGTGATCTGTGTGTTCTGTTCCCTGTGAGTCGTCATCGTTCTCTTGTACAGCCGGCTGTACCGTCGTCGCGCCTATGTCCGTCCAGAAACCTCCGGCGCCTTGATCCCTACTGGATCCCGCTACCGGCACAAAGACCCTGTTTGAATCCCTTGCTATTCTGTTTGAATCGAATTCTGCTTCGATTTGGAGGTCTGGATTAGGTGTGACCTGAGGGGTCTCCCTAATTCTGTCCGCGTTCGCGTTCACGTTGCCGTACGCGCCTCTCCTGCCCCTTCCTCGCGCCCGCCCCTGCGCCCTTCGGTTTGATAAAAGTTTTCCCATTCTGTTCCCACGAGTCGGTGTGATTCATGGACAGTCCACCCGACTCATCACAGAAGCCAGGTAAGGGGACTTAGTCTTACAACTAGCGCTGGCCCCTGGGTCGCTAGAGGTTCACACTCAGAACCGAGTTACACGCACCCGGCCACCCATCCCGTAGGCGTGTGCACCGTAGGATTGACGGATTTTTGAGAGGGTTTTCTCCCCTGGTGACTACTAACCCGAGTCTCCGATTTTGATACCCAGAAGGGATATACAAAACCTGTAAGGTGAGCACCCAGCTCCAGGAGGTTTAGGCCTTCAAAGCCTTTAACGCAATCTGGACGGATTAGTGCAACCCAGCAGGCGACATTGAACAATGTTCATGGGCGCATTTCCTCCGCTTGCCATTAGTACAGCAGGTGATTCGCTCACCCGAGCGGGCATCTTAACACCAGTTTCGCGTTCTGGATGCATGTTTATTCACGTGACTACACACACAGTATTGTGTTGTGATTTATCATACACTGTCCTCGATACCTGTTTGGAATTTTTAAGCTATTCCAAGCTTTGCGATTTAGCTCCGGTTAGAAGAAACAGTCTAGCAGGTTTGTCGGCCTGTTTTGATCTGTGATCATTCTTTCAGGTTGCACAAGTGCATTGCTTCGCGGGTTAGGAATCGATAATTCAAAGAAAGACTTCCAGACTGTAACTGCCTATGAACTCAGAGTAATTTCCGGCTGTGTAACGCCAGTCTACACAGGATCGAATATTAATCTCTGTTGGTCTGACCGACATCAAGACTTGTTCAGGCTACATTACGCCGTAAGCGTTCTTTACTTAATCTCACCTATCGTTTGTATAATTGGTTACATATAATGCATGCGGATATGGGTCAACTTTTATTGCCCTAACGTCTGTTGCTCGGAGCAACAAAATTAGAACAGTTGGCATCGAAATGCCGTTAGGTTAGGTTCGCAATTATATGCATCCGGGAGCGCCACGAGGAGGCTTATACACCACTTGATGCGACAGACTCAGAATGAGGTCGTTAGACACAACATTAAGGTCCTAGCCACACCCAGGCTCCCTGGTAAACTTACATTCGGATAATAAATGTTTATGATGAAAATCTATTCAATTAATTGAAAATCGATTCCAACCTTTTTAAATAAATATAAAGGGCTCGCCACATAGCCTGTGCTGTGCTATGCCAATGTCAAACATTGAAGTAGAAACATAGGGTTTCAATAGTGACGTTCACATAGTTATGAGTTGCTATGCTATTTTGCGCATGACCATGACATTGTTCAACGTTTGTGTTTACATAACACAGAGCATAGCACAGCACAGGCTATGTGGCGAGCACTTAACCGTGGTCGCGCAACTTAGCTCCATTTTGAACGGTTATTAGTAGTGATGGGACTATCGAATAAAAAACTATCGAATTATTCGATAGTTAGGCTTTATTCGAACTATCGATAGTTTCTTTTTTTTTAGTTACTAAAAACTATCGAATGAATTTTTAGTAACTAAAACTATTCGAATAACTTTTTAGGTACTAAAAATATTCGAATAACTTTTTAGGTACTAAAAATATTCGAATAACTTTTTAGGTACTAAAACTATTCGAATAACTTTTTAGTTACTAAAAATATTCGAATGAATTTTTAGTAACTAAAACTATTTGAATAACATTTTAGTTATTAAAAATATTCGAATAACTTTTTTGTTTACTAAACCTATTGAATGAATTTTTAGTTACTAAAAGACTAAAAACGTAAAAACTAATAAAACTATCAAATGAAATTTTAGTTACTAAAACTATCGAATGAATTTTTACATAGTCAGTTAGTAAGTTTCATACATGTTACGCGTTCATAAATTATTATAAATTATAATCTTTATTTATTAACTTCAATCTTTATTATAAACATTATAAACAGTATTTTTAGAAAATTGTTAGAAAGAATTATTAGTATTTAAAAATATTATTTTGTCTAAATTTTTGCCTTCCAATCTATTCCTTCGATCATTAATAATCTGGCCAGCTTTAGAAAAAATTTGTTCCGACGGCACCGATGTTGCCTGAATACAAAGGTACTTTGAACTAAGTTGATATAATTTTGGCATTGAATCTTTGTGTTCTTTCTAAAACTGGAATGGATTGGAATCTCGACTTTGCAGTTGCATTTCGATATAACGATCAACCATATTTTTAGCCGTCGAATTTACATTGGTTGTACTGTCAACCTTTATTTTCGAAACCCTTTCATCAAAAAGTGCCCAGATCGAATTTGAAACCGTAGGTTGAGTAATTAAATAGTGGTTTTCAATAATACCATTACCATTTTCGTGGAATAAAAGCTCAACCACTTCTTTTATTATACTAATAGCTTAAAACGCTATTTTTTGGCGTATTAAATTATTTGCATAATACCTTAGAAATAATTTTAAATATTTTAAACACAAATGTACACCAAATAAATTGAAACTAACTGAACGGTCGCTTTCTTTAAATTAAACAATTTTGTACATTTTAAGATATTTTAATTTTTATGGCCCTCATAAAAATAATAAGGGACAAAATTTTCTTTGTATTATATCACAATGCCATTCTAGACTACCTGCTAAAAATAGATCGGTCAAATATTACACTGGAAAGGAATTTACCGCTATTTTAAAGGGTGCCCCACTAATATGGCCAAGGCTGTAGTATTTAATTGTTTATTATCGGATTACCAACCGCAAATTAATAAAAAAAATTTATTAAACTAGCGAATAAAAAATTTTTTTATTCGCTAGTTTTTATTCCATAGTTTTATTCGTTAGTTTTTATTCGCTAGTTTTCATTCGCTAGTTTTTATTCGATAGTTTTTATTCAGTAGCTTTTTATTCGATAGTTTTATTCGATAGTTTTTATTCGATAGTTTTATTCGATAGTTTTTATTCGATAGTTTTTATTCGGTAGTTTTTATTCGATAGTTTTATTCGATAGTTTTTATTCGATTTGATGTTTAGCAACTACATTTTTAGTTACTAACTATCGATAGTAAAAAAAAACTAGTAACTAACTATCGATAGTCAAAAAATTTCGATAGTGCCCATCACTAGTTATTAGGTTATTAAGTGTGAATACGAATCTGACGAAAAATATGTATAGAAGTTTTTTTGTAGAGAATTTAATTAGCTCTAATTTCATATTAAACTATTTTGCCATAAAGTACAAAGAAACTTCAGAAATCGGCGAAAAACTGATTTTTGACTGTTTCTGGCTATTATACTTAATTTATTTTTAGTAACCGAACCCATGCTCATCCCATGATAAAATTTGGTATACATGCTCAGCACAATTGCACAAAACAATAGTAAAAAAAAATTAACAATATAAAAATACCCTTTTAGAAGTAGGGGTTGAAATAGGGTTAATATTAGAAAATTAATCCAGTTAGGGGTTGCAAAAATTGAATGTGGTAAAATATTTGAATAGGGCGTTCATTTACCTTTCCAGAACATTTTCTATTTTTAAATTTAGGCTACTGTGGATGAAGTTACAGTCGTTTTCCTACAAGTCTACATACCAACTTTTCGACTTTTTGAAGGACCAATACAAAACAAGGAAACAAATGCATTTTTGGAAAAATCCTTAAATTTGTATTTTTTATTTCTTACTAAGACGGTGTGTGTACCAATTTTCGTCAAATTTGGTGGGGGTCGAGTCAATTTGGCCTATTTTTCAGTTGACTTGAGATGGAATGACCCGTTTAGTACAGGCAACAAGCACCAAAATTGGCTTGAGCTTGCAAAAAATCCGGGCTATCTAAAATTTGATGATTTCTCCAAAAGTTCCCTAAAATCTCGTTCCAGCTTTTCCCCCAATTGGGGGGTTTAGCCCCTCTAATACGGTTTTTCGCTTATAGTTCGCTTATTTTGACTTACGAAAAATTATCATGAGACCAAAATTAAAAACCATAATTTTCTACAAAATACGTTTTTAAAAATTTTCATATGCCTTAATATTCTTGGATTAACTTACCGAAAGCACGACGCCCTTTAATTTGGTGTAACATTGATTAATGAAATGAAGCAAATTAGAACAAAGGTTTAAAATTGGAAGAGAAAACTAGATTTTTTCAAAATTTGCTGAAGAAGCTGAAAAATTGGCTTGAGCTTGCAAACAATCTGGGCAATCTGAAATTTTGGAGTGCCCTAACGAATTCTCCAAAAGTTTCCTAAAATCTCGTTCCAGCGTTTCCCCCAAATTGGGGGTTTTAGCCCCTCTAATGCGGTTTTTCGCTTATAGTTCGCTTATTTTGACTTACCTACAAAAAATTATCTTCAGACCAAAATTAAAATCCATAATTTTCTACAAAATACGTTTTTAAAAATTTTCATATGCCTTAATATTCTTGGATTAACTTACCGAAAGCACGACGCCCTTTAATTTGGTGTAACATTCATTAATGAAATGAAGCAAATTAGAACAAAGGTTTAAAATTGAAGAGCAAAATAAATTTGTTCAAAATTTGCTAAAGAAGCTGAAAAATTGGCTTGAGCTTGCAAAAAATCAGGGCAATCTGAAATTTTGGAGTGCCCTATAATGAATTCTCCAAAAGTTCCCTAAAATCTCGTTCCCGCTTTTCCCCCAATTGGGGGTTTTAGCCCCTCTAATACGGTTTTTCGCTTATAGTTCGCTTATTTTGACTTACCTACAAAAAATTATCTTCACACCAAAATTAAAAACCATAATTTTCTACAAAATACGTTTTTAAAAATTTTCATATGCCTTAATATTCTTGGATTAACTTACCGAAAGCACGACGCCCTTTAATTTGGTGTAACATTCATTAATGAAATGAAGCAAATTAGAACAAAGGTTTAAAATTGAAGAGCAAAATAAATTTGTTCAAAATTTGCTAAAGAAGCTGAAAAATTGGCTTGAGCTTGCAAAAAATCAGGGCAATCTGAAATTTTGGAGTGCCCTATAATGAATTCTCCAAAAGTTCCCTAAAATCTCGTTCCCGCTTTTCCCCCAATTGGGGGTTTTAGCCCCTCTAATACGGTTTTTCGCTTATAGTTCGCTTATTTTGACTTACCTACAAAAAATTATCTTCACACCAAAATTAAAAACCATAATTTTCTACAAAATACGTTTTTAAAAATTTTCATGTGCCTTGGATTTACCGAAAGCACGACGCCCTTTAATTTGGTGTAATATTGATTAATGAAATGAAAGAGCAAAATAGATTTTTTCAAAATTTGCTAATGAAGCTGAAAAATTGGCTTGAGCTTACAAGAAATTTGGGCAATCTGAAATTTTGGAGTGCCCTAACGTATTCTCCAAAAGTTTCCTAAAATCTCGTTCCAGCGTTTCCCCCAATTGGGGGTTTTAGCCCCTCTAATACGGTTTTTCGCTTATAGTTCGCTTATTTTGACTTACGAAAAATTATCATGAGACCAAAATTAAAAACCATAATTTTCTACAAAATTTATTTATTTATTTATTTATTTATTTAAACCTTTCAACGGACGAATCCAATTACAGAAAGCAATTACAATATACCATGTGGTACCAAAATAAATATGTAAGTTTACATAACTTAGCCTCACAAATTCAAAAATGAGGCTGATATTCGAGGTACACTCACTCCAATGCGGCTACATGAGAGTGAAAGTCAAAAATGACATTGTATATAGTTTTTAAACTGTCCGCATGAATATCACACAAGTGCGAGATCTTATTGAAATTATCACACATACAATTTATCGGACTCCGAGCAGCCACATTAGTGCGACGACCATCAACGTAAAATACCCATCTGCTGCGGCTAGTAATTCTAGGTACATGGAAATTCAAGCTCTCTAAGATACAACAACAGTCTACATTGCCATGAAGTAGTCCAAAAAGGAAAGCAACCGATATCGCAATCCTGCGAACACTCAGTGGACGAATGCCAAACGTCCCCAACAACAAGCCATGACTATAACCGATCTCAGGGTATTTTAAGTAAGCGCGGTGCATCTAGAATACCGGGCAATATTACTGCAAATGGTACAGATTATAATCATCCGAAGGATATCGTTAATGCCTTTGCTACTTATTTCAAAAGCGTTTATCGCGATAGTGAATCACTTGGAACCCGAAAATTAGATGTGGGGGGTTTTGGCACTAGTGCGGCGAGTATTGCTCTTGTGCGGGTGACCGATGGCGACGTGGCGCGTGCAGTTGAATCGATTAAGGGTACTAGAAATAAACTAACAGCTGGAATCGATCAGATACCAGCGTTTATTATCAAGGATTGTGTTTCTTGCTTCATGCAGCCGCTGAAGCACATTTTAAATCTGATGCTGAGTACTTCTGTATATCCCGAAGTTTGGAAGAGGGCCCGCGTTGTTCCGGTGCTAAAGAAGGGTGACCCCTCAGTTGTAGATAACTACCGACCTATCTCAATTCTATCCAATTTCTCAAAAATAGCAGAAATGATTTTATACTCCTGTGTATCCACTTCAGTTAAAAATATCATTTCCCCAATGCAACATGGCTTTATGAGTCATAGGTCGACCGTTACTAATCTGGCTTGCTTCACGCAGTTTGTTTCCGGGGAGCTTGATGCCGGTGGACAGGTTGACGCCATCTACCTGGACTTTCAAAAAGCGTTCGACCAAATAGATTTACAAATTCTACTACTCAAATTAGAACGGATCGGCTTTACCGATCCTATGCTGAGGCTAATGCAGTCCTACCTAATTAACAGGAGACATTGTGTTGAGTACATGGGTCACAGATCCGATACATTTATCCCCACGTCAGGAGTACCCCAGGGTTCAAACTTGGGTCCCCTATTGTTTCTGATATTTATCAATGATCTTATTGAGGTTGTTGATTGTCGGGTGCTGGTATATGCCGATGATGTCAAGCTTTTTGGCTCAGTGGCGAATGACCGTGATTGCTTGAGACTTCAACATTCGTTGGACATGATTGCGGGGTGGTGTATTGATAATAATCTGAGCTTAAATGTGGCTAAGTGTTTCTCTATGTCCTATGCGAGGACAAGAAATACAATATCTTTCTCGTATAGTGTAAACGGTAAAGTTCTTGGCCGCTGCGACGAATGTAGAGACCTGGGCGTATTTTTTGACGTCAAAATGATCTTCATCCAACATGTGGAGAATATAAGATCTAAGGCTATTAAGACATTGGGATTCATAACCCGCAATTGTCGTGATTTCTCTAGTATTGACGTAATAAAAATCTTGTACTACGCCTATGTTCGTAGCACGCTGGAATATGCTTCAATTATTTGGTGTCCTATATACCAATGCCACGTTAACAGCCTGGAAACAGTTCAGAGACGCTTCTTGAAATATCTATATTTAAAATCACATGGCACATACCCTGAGATCGGTTATAGTCATGGCTTGTTGTTGGGGACGTTTGGCATTCGTCCACTGAGTGTTCGCAGGATTGCGATATCGGTTGCTTTCCTTTTTGGACTACTTCATGGCAATGTAGACTGTTGTTGTATCTTAGAGAGCTTGAATTTCCATGTACCTAGAATTACTAGCCGCAGCAGATGGGTATTTACTTAAAATACGTTTTTAAATATTTTCATATGCCTTAATATTCTTGGATTAACTTACCGAAAGCATGACGCCCTTTAATTTGGTGTAATATTGATTAATGAAATGAAGCAAATTAGAACAAAGCGGAACAAAGGTTTAAAATTGAAGAGTAAAATAGATTTTTTCAAAATTTGCTAAGGAAGCTGAAAAATTGGCTTGAGCTTACAAGAAATTTGGGCAAGCTGAAATTTGGCAAACAAAAGTACCTTATGTAGGAGAGTCTTAAAGAACTCCTAAAGTGTTCTAAAATCTCAAGCCTGTGTCGCGTCCCAATTCAGGGTTTTAGCGCCCAACATGATTTTGCACCTGTAGCTCGCTTATTTTCATTTTTATGAAAACTTATCATTAGACCAAATTGAAGAGCATAAAAGGGAAGGGTTAATTACAGAGGAAGTCTGGCGTACAAGTCTCGTGGCATTATGTATGTGGAAGTCTTTACATTAATTTGGCAGTATACAAGAATTTCGTTTGTGATTAACCCGCACATTGAATTGGCCCATTTTTTAATAGTAAAAAAATTAATTTATGGATTAATGGTAAGTTTTGCCAAAAAAAAAGCAAAATATGTCTGATGATAATCTGTAAAACATTTTTTGTTTGACATATTTTTTGGATATAGTATAGTTATTAATAGAATTTCGATCGCCATGTTCCAACATGACAGTCAAAAAATTATGACCTCAGTACGAGAACCTCTGAGAATTTTAATGTCTTTCCCTATGACCAAAAGAATCCTTAAACTAAAATTCAGCTTTATGTAAATTTGTTCAAGGTTTCATATACCTAGTCGTGCTATAAGTTCTGATATACAATCGACTCTCGATAATTTGAATACTCGTTAATTTTAATCTCTCGATAATTTGAATTTTTTCCCGGTCCCTTGAAAAATACTCGATAAATTGAATAAAATCAATATTAAATTTTTTTAGAATTTTTAAATGAAATTAGAAATTTTTTCAGAAAAATTTTTCTCTGGTCCCTTGAGTTTCAATTTATCGAGAGTCGACTGTACGTACAATGCCGCTGCTTTTATCAAACCTCGTTTTAATAGGTCAATATTTTTATGGTGTACTCGACAAGCTTTCTCCTCAAGAATCGACCACAATTTGTAGTCTAATGGGTTTAAATCTGGACTACCTGAGGGCCATTGTTCCGCAGAAATAAACTCAGGTAAATTCTCTTGAAGCCATCGTTGTGTGGATTTTGCTTTGTGTGCTGGTGCCGAATCTTGTTGAAACACCCAACGGTTTCCATCAAACATGGTATTGTTTAGAGGCTTAACAACCTCTTCTAGCATTTCCTGATACACCACAGCAGACGTTTTTACCCCCTTTTCACAAAAATGAAGCTGAGTCACTCCTTCATACGATACACCCCACCAAACCATTACAGATGCCGGAAAATGGCCCCTTTCAACCCTAGAAATTTTTTTCAGCGGCTTCCTTAGAGCTGTGGGCATACACTCGATCATTCTGTTTATTAAATTTTTCCTCCACCGTGAAAATTTTTTCATCGGTAAACAAAATGTTGTGGTGATCGTTATTAGCGTGCCGATGTAGGAGTTGTTTTGCTCTTTCGTGCCTAATTTTTTTTAGAGCGATTGTAAGACGTTGTCCTACGGTAAGCCCCAAGTTGCAGGTCACTTTTTAAAATGCGAGACATTGACCTATTGGAAATTTGAAGTTCCCTAGCCAAAATCTTTTGCTTCCTCAAAGGATTTCTACGAATTCGCTCACGAACTGCTTTAATGGCTGTAGGAGTCCTTACAGTGCGTGGGCGACCACTTCGTTTTCGGTTACCTACTGCCAAAGTTTCAGTATACGGGTTATAAAAAGTTTGGTAATTTTTAACTTTTTTAACAAATTATAAATTTCACTAACATTTTTTTCACACTTATGCAAAGCAATCACAGCAACTCGGTTTTCTTTGACACCCCACTCCATGTTTACTATTTAAGTTCCAAAATTCAACTGTTACCCATTTACACACCTTCCAATGAGCTTTCCAAAAATACCATTATCAACCCTCTCCCTTAATGTTTACGGTAAATACTAACGGTATTACCTGAGTATCAGAACTTATGGCACGTCTAGGTAGAATCTCTGGTAATTGTAATGACTTATTTTTCAACTCAATTTATGGCTTAATGGTGACTTGTATAAAAAATGCCAAGAACAAAAGATGGAAATAATTCGTAATTTACATTATGCAAACGCCACCATGCGGAAGAATTTTAAATTAGTAAGTGACGTATTAAATGAAAATTAAAATACGTTCTTCAGGCACAAGACATAACAAAGCGAACAGAATACATTAAATTTTAATTACACACTAACACTGGTAGTCGACAAATGCAACTTTTCATTTGTCTTACCTTGAAAAATAAAACAATTGCCTATCGCGCTTTTCAATTTTTATTTATTAATATAGATGGCTCAATAAAAATAACCCCCTAAAATAAATCTTGCGTATGACTCTGAGTTGTCAATGTCTAAAGCCGAAGAACCCCGGGGGGGGGGGTGTGAAGTATCTACACCTTTTCCAGCAGTAATTCAAAAAACCTCACCTGCTGTTCAGAAATCGTGAATTGTAATTCAGATTTATCGACTGATATTCAGAAATGTGAATTGTAATTAAGATTTGTCAACTGATATTCACAAATCGTGAATTGCAATTCAGATTTGTCAACTGATATTCAGAAATTGTGAATTGTAATATCAACTGATAAATCTGAATAACGGTTGACGATTTCTGAATATCAATTGACACATCTGAATAACGGTTAACGATTTCTGAATATCAATTGACAAATCTGAATAACGGTTGACGATTTCTGAATTACTGGTGGAAAAGGTGTAGATTTTTAACGATTTTTAAATTAATAAAATAGATGAATAACGTGCTAATTATGGAGGGTATCTAAATTTAGAAGGCTGTCATCTGATTTATGGAAAAAAAATTCTGGAAATGTACATTTTTAATAAATCAAAATAATAAAAAATTACATACTAAGGCCCAGTTGTTCAGTTTCAGGTTATTTTCCATAGAAATGATTGTTTCAACAATTGTTTCCATGGAAAATAATTCAGGTTAAAAGATGAACAACTGGCCCTTAGCAGGATAGTCTAGAAAATGCAAAATTAAAATGATTGAGAAAAATAATTTAAAAAATGTTAAACTGAAAAATTATATTTTGAAACTTGAATCAGACCAAAGGCTGAAATAAGTATAAACGTTTTTAAATAAATTGTATTGACATGAGGGTGTAAATTAAATAATTACAGTCGACTCTCGATAATTTGAACACTCGTTAATATGAATCTCTCGATAATTTGGTAATAATTAATGGTAATTTGAAATTTTTCTCTGGTCCTTCTCTGGTCCCTTGAGTTTCAATTTATCGAGAGTCGACTGTATTTATTTTATTATAATTTCTTTTTATGATATTATATTATTATATAAACTAGTGGGGCTACTTATAGCGAAATATTGTTTCTATGCTAAAATCAGGATGCAATGCCAGAATTTAAAATTTGCGATAAATTCCTAAAATTTGTACAAAAAACATTAAATTCCTAAAATTATTAATGTAATGTTCTTTAAATTTAAGAAAAAAAATTTTTTAATTGGTAAAAGAACAAAAGGTTTACCTCAATTTATAAAATTAGTGCCAAAAGAAGATATTTTGTTAATAATTATTAATAATAATTGTCTTTCGCTTCTTTTGAATTCAATTTTTTTACGTTGGTATAAAAGTACTAAAATCAATTTTGTTTTCAATTAAAACAATGAAAAATAAATATGCTTATTCTATAAATTATTTTTCTAAATTTTTATGAATTATTTTATATTTTCAAAAATTCAGAACGTTTCTAAAAAAAATTGATAATTTCATGACCCCCTACTTTTCATAAATATTAATTTATTGTTCTACCCTCGCACAAAGTGGTAAATAAATATATTGCTGTGATATTTTACAAAATTTATAAATCACAAATTGAATTGAAACTGAGATTTTATTTGAAATTAATTTTTTTATTCTTGTTAGCCGAAATGGTTTTAAGAAACTTTATACAAATTGAACCTTACAATGTTTAAATTGAAAATTTTATTAATAATAAAATTTATTGAAATGTTTATGACAAAGAATTCGTGCGGTACCTGCAGGATTTATTTTATAATCTGGATATTCCATCAAAAATTTTAAAGCTTCTTTCCTCCTTTAAATTGTACTTTTGCATACTAACCAAGTTTTTAATTTGCAGGGATGGCCGAAAAATTACTGAAACAGCTGGAAACAGGAACCACAAAACGTTTTGAAGTTAAACTGATGACCTTGGACGTAATTTCGCGTTTAATTGGTCTCCATAATTTAATTCTCTTCAATTTTTACCCTTACATCCAACGCTTTCTCCAACCGCACCAGCGTGAAGTAACACGGATTTTGTTGTTTGCCGCACAAGCAAGTCACGAATTAGTGCCTCCTGATGTATTGGAATCAGTGCTGGACACGATCACAAATAAATTTATATCAGAACATAATTCGTCTGACGTAATGGCAATTGGTTTAAATTCCATAAGAGAAATATGTTGCAGATGTCCCTTAGCAATGACTGAAACCTTGTTGAGCGATCTCGCTCAGTTCAAGACGTACAGAGAGCGTTCCGTTATGATGGCGGCGTGCTCTTTAATTTCATTGTTTCGGCACACCCGGCCAGAGTTGTTATCCAAAAAATTTAGAGGTAGACCAACTGACGCCTCCAAGGAATTTGTTTCAAAACAGTATGCCGAATTGGATGCTAAAGATTATATTCCTGGTGCTGAAATTTTACTAAAAGAGCCAACTGCTGATGTCGAAGTTGATTCTGATTCTGGGTCGGATGATGAACAGTGGATTGATCTTCCTAGTGATGGAGAAGATGCAAAAGGTGATGATACAATAGAATCAGAAGAGGAGGAGGATGATGAAGAGGTAAAAGATGACAATGAGACTGGAGGAGAAAAGTTGACAAAGCAGCAAAGGGCTCAAAAATTGTTGACAGATAGAATTTTAACAGACGAAGACTTTAAAAGAATTGAAGCCGAAAATATTAGGAAACAAGTCCAATACACAAGTAAAGGTCAAAAACGGAAAATGGAAGAGGCCCCTACAGAACTCGTCAGGCTAGGAGACATTGAGAATATTTACAAAAAACGTAAACATGATAAACAAACGAGAATGGAAAGTGTTCGAAAAGGACAGGAAGATAGAGAAAAATTTGGTTATAAAGATGGTCGTGTGGATATTCACTGTTCCAAAACAAATCGCGAAAAGAATAAGGGCAAAAATTATCAGATGTTAAAACCAAAAATGAGGGGCAAGACCAAACGGAGTTTCAGAGATAAGCAGATTGCCCTTAGAAATTATTTAACCAAACAAAAAAAAATGAGATAATTATCTGTTGTTTTTTTATCGAGAAGTTTTGTTGTTTTCAAGTGTTTAAAATAAACGAAAAATTTAAAAACATTTTTTTCTCATTTTTACCTGTTGATAAACCCGTATATTAAGGCAATTATATTTTGCCCTTTCCCCCCCCCCGCGCTCTAGAAAAAATCGAATCAAAAATAACAAAGCTTACTAGTTATAAATTGTTTTAATATCTCAACTTTAGAAGCCAGACAAAATGATTCAAACAAAATAAGCGGCCAACTGTGACATTTTATCTTTAGGTGGTCTTGGTTTCCTTCGGCCACGTCCTCGACTAGCGTTTTTGGGCACAATATTAACTTTTCTACTAGCAATTGCTTTATGCTTTTCGACCAAATTAGAAAATTGTTGTGAACAAAATATACATCCAGTCATATCTTTAGCGTCGTTTGCTAGCTTAGTTTTGTCTTCTTTGTATTCCACATTCACCATTTGGGCGCCACAATTACACACCTGCTCTTGAACCGCAACTTTTTGAGCATCCTCAAATAGATGGATTATGATGTCACATCTGAAAATTTGGTAAAACTTAAAAACCTATTTAACCCTTTCACCGGTTTAGCCACAAATTTGTGGGTAAAAACTGAAGAAAATATTTTCAGAAACCCACAAATTTGTGGGTAAAAAATGAAGAAAATATTTTCAGAAACCTACAAATTTGTGGGTAAAACACGAAGAAAATATTTTCAGAAACTCACAAATTTGTGGGTAAAACATGAAGAAAATATTTTCAGAAACCCACAAATTTGTGGGTAAAACATGAAGAAAATATTTTCAGAAACCCACAAATTTGTGGGTAAAACATACAGAAAATATTTTCAGAAACCCACAAATTTGTGGGTAAAAATTGAAGAAAATATTTTCAGAAACCCATAAATTTGTGGGTAAAAAATGAAGAAAATATTTTCAGAAACCCACAAATTTGTGGGTAAAAAATGAAGAGAATATTTTCAGAAACCCACAAATTTGTGGGTAAAAATTGAAGAAAATATTTTCAGAGAAACCCACAATTTTGTGGGTAAAAATTGAAGAAAATATTTTCAGAAACCCACAATTTTGTGGGTAAAAAATGAAGAAAATATTTTCAGAAACCCATAAATTTGTGGGTAAAAATTGAAGAAAATATTTTCAGAAACCCACAAATTTGTGGGTAAAAATTGAAGAAAATATTTTCAGAACATGAAGAAAATATTTTCAGAAACCCACAATTTTGTGGGTTAAATTGAAGAAAATATTTTCAGAAACCCACAAATTTGCGGGTAAAAATTGAAGAAAATATTTTCAGAGAAACCCACAAATTTGTGGGTAAAACATGAAGAAAATATTTTCAGAAACCCACAATTTTGTGGGTAAAAAATGAAGAAAATATTTTCAGAGAAACCCACAAATTTGTGGGTAAAACATGAAGAAAATATTTTCAGAAACCCATAAATTTGTGGGTAAAAAATGAAGAGAATATTTCCAGAAACCCACAAATTTGTGGGTAAAAATTGACGAAAATATTTTCAGAGAAACCCACAAACTTGTGGGTAAAAGTTGAAGAAAATATTTTCAGAAACCCACAAATTTGTGGGTAAAAATGAAGAAAATATTTTCAGAAACCCACAAATTTGTGGGTAAAAACTGAAGAAACTATTTTTAGAAACCCTCATATTTGTGGGTAAAACATGAAGAAAATATTTTCAGAAACCCACAAATTTGTGGGTAAAAAATGAAGAAAGAAATGCAAAAAATTTGTCAATAACAATCACATAAATTTTTATATATAAGATATAATTTTCTTCGAAGAATATCACAATGGTCCTCGTAATTAAAGATTTATCAATTTATTTTCCCTTTTAAAAATTTTTAAATAATGATTACTTTTTTATTATTAAAATTTCGAAATCATAAATTTATTTTTCTTGATTCTAAATAAATCCATAAACTTCCCAAAATTTAAGAATAAAATAACCCCTTGACCCAACATTTTGAATGCCATTAAGCTTGAATATTTTGAACCCCCAAATTTTGGTAAAATCGGTGAAAGGGTTAAAGAAAAAAAAAACGCTTACCTATTACAGACCAATTTCCATTTCGGGTACGAAGACGGATCAAGCACCAAAACTCCAACCTCACACTCAGTGCAATTAGAAACGCCATTGGCGTTTATCCCATGAGGACAAGTAGGATGAGAACACGAATTACAGCCATTCCCTTTTATCATACCACTAAAACCACACAAATAGAAAAGAAACTCCTGTTACATTGCACTTACCTGAATGGAGGGTTGTTATAACAATACGGACAAAAAGTAAAACTTTTGCCTTTAGTTCCAGTTGACCAAATCAACAACTCAAAATCGTCGAGCGGACATTTCAATTCCTTATAAATTTTTATGTTACCATTTTGAGGCAAATTATACGTCTCATCACAGTGTGAACAATGCATGCGCGCCGGTTTGGCTTGTATAAACTTCAAGTACCTCCTGCACTTTCCACACCTAGACAAAAAAAATTAAAAACCAAACTTCAAAACAATATACTCAACTAACCTTGAATGGGCTTTTCCTGATGCGCTGAGCGGCGAAAACGAAACCTCAAAGAGTTGATCCATTCCATCTATGTTGCTGACGAAATAACAGAACTTTAACTTGAATATTTCGACTGTGTGGTTTAAAACCGCTTCGAAATTTGCGCGTCCTTGTGCTATCAAATTCAGCTGCTTTTCTACAGCGGAACGCATCGTTGGAAGAACCAATTGAGGGTCAATCTAAAACAAGATTTTGTTTGGTTGCTGCTTTTTTAAAAAAATTAGTCAAGTACCTTTTGGTAACCGTGAACCAGGACGATTCCTAATGTGGTTGGAACGAGTCTGCGACCCGCAGAAACCGTAACGTAATTTCGCTGCGAGATGTTGTTGATGTGGACGGGAATCGAAGCGTCGGTACCGATTCCGTGCTTTTCCATGAGGGTTATAAGCTCGGATTCGGTTAAGTAGTCAGGTGGGCCTGTTTGGCGTTCGACTAAACGTACATCTGTGATGGGCAACTTTTCGTTTTCGGTAAAAACGGGTAAAATTTCGTTTTTTCCAAACGCCTGGATATTTTGAAAATATTAAATTTTGCAACCGATAAGTTTAGTATGGAATTTACCTGCCAAGTCATCACGGAAGTGTAACCTGGATCAATTAAAGTTTTTCCTGTTACGGTAAAAATTTCGTCGTTGATATTAAATGTGGTGGTTGTGGTGAGGTAGGTGCAATCTTTAGCTAAGGTTGCGATAAAGTGGCGGGTGATGTAGTCGTACAAGCGCCAAGCGTCTCCATCGAGTTCGTTTTTGGATGCGGGTTTCATGGGGGTTATCGGCGGATGGTCACCTAAATTTGAGTGGTCGATAATGTAAAATTTAAAAAATGAGTAATGAACGTACCGACGTCGTGACCTTTCCTCGGTTTGTTCATTCCTTGATCGAGTATTTGTGCCACATCGTCGCCCCAATGGGAGTTACTTCTTTGTTGCCTCAAAACACCGCTAAGAAGAAAAAGTAAACAATCAGCATGAATTTTATTTTGTTAAGTCAAACAAGAAAACCCGTCTTCCTTCTCTAAGTTATTTGAATATAATTCATGAGAGGAATCCTTACAAGGGGAACCTTTAAACTGTAACGCTAGTTTTAATATATAGTTGATATACAATGAAAGAAAACCAAAAATTATTGAAAACAGGTTATTTTTAAGGTGCTATGAAAATTGGTTTTTGAGAAATTTGGACTTTAAAGTTTTTACACTATTGATAAGTTCAGAAAGAAATTACAAAATATTTAAATTAATAATAAGTAAAAGAACCACTTATTTAAATTAAGATAAAATTCAAAAAAAAACTTTCACAATGGGGATTCGAACTCCTGATATACGTGCAACAAAATCTGTATGCAAGTACAAGAACCACTGGGCTATGAACCTATTTAGTTTTTAGTTTGTTTTCTGAACTTATCAATAGTGTAAAAACCTTCAAGTCCAAATTTCTCAGAAACAAATTCTCATAGCACCTTAAAAAAACACTGTGTTCAAAAATTTTTGGTTTTCTTTCATTGTATATCAACTATATATTAAAACTAGCGTTACAGTTCAAAGGTTCCCCTCGTTAGTCAAAAAGAAGACAATTTCTGACTTCCAGCGTCGATTTAGGAAGATAGGCATAAATTAAATCTGTTGGGATCTTTACAGGTTTTGGCAAGGCTTTCGAGTGTATAAACCCTTTTTACTAACTTTCACGAACCTGTTTAATAGTAATAATAAAAAATTCTACATTTGCCGTACGAAAAAAACGAAGGGGTCTTCTTTTAGTTAGAATTGAAAGAGTTATTACTCCAAAAGTAAAATCTTTTTGTTTGTATAGCAACAAAATTGACAAGGAAGGGTGATGGAAATATTGGTTGCATCAAGAAAAGTATGTTTTGAAGATCTTAGATGATGTGCAAGTTTTTTTAGAACTTTTATTCCATTCTAGATGACCGAAAAAAATTAGCAACGCCGCGCCGGTGCCACATCAATAAAACGGTGAAATCCAATTAAAATATTTATTGTTTGTAAATTTTTTTTAATTCACCCTTTTTGCAAAAATAAGTTTGATGCTCCGATGCGCGACGTGCCTAATTTAAATAATCAAACTTTGAGAAATTTTATTTGTAGAAAATTTTATGCCCTGAAATTTTAATGTCATGAGAATTATCCATAAAACTAAAATCACTCTAGCGGACCTAAAATCGCCAATTGGGGATAAAATCAACAGTTTTTTAAATAAATTTGAGGAGAGGGAAACTTAAAAAAATTAATTTTGTGAGAGAATTTTATGCTCTTCAATTTTGATGTAATGAGAATTTTTAGTAAAAATTAAATTAAGCGAGTTATAGCCAAAAAACCAAATTGGAGGAACTAAAATCCCCAATTAGGGGAGAAGCCGATATAGAATTTTAGGGGGAGTTCATTCAGATACACAAATACACATCATGTCAATACAAATTGATCAATTTAAATAATATTGCAGTAGATTATGCACTATAAATGATTGCATTAGGAATATAATTATTGAAACAGTAGATAAGAAATTAAGAACAGAAAATTCCCCTAGAGATGAACGTATAAACAAAGCGGAGATGAGACAATGACAAAAAAGATAGCTGGACGATATCAAGAAGCGCATAGGAATACATTGATTCCAACTGGTCAGGACAGAAACGAATGGAAATAAAATAGATGCTTAGGTTCAGGAGTGAAGGAAAACTGAGGAAGAAAAAAAAAGAGGAGAAAGAAAGAACATACTATTACCTAAAATTACAAAGGATATCATAATCATTTTTCTTAATTTCTACATAGAATATCATACACTTTAAATTTTATCTTATACATTTTTGTCGAAAGATGCACTAAGAATGAGTAAATGATGAAAACTGATACCCTGCAAAAATATTTTAAGGGTGAAAAATTGGGTATAATATGTAAACTGCCCTCATCCTCCAAGTAGATTTCCAAAAAGTATGTAAATTGCCCTCCGAGCCAAAAGGTCAACACTTAAGCTCATCTGTTAACTGCCCTCCAAGGTTAAATGGATGAGGGGAGTTTACATGCAGGATGAAACCAAGAATTTGTAATTACCGTTGACAACTCAGGACCGTACGCATTGCTTCCTTGCGGACGGTTTTTTTGTTGATGCATCCAGATTCCTGACATTTCTGGTGCTTCTAACTTTTAACGTTCAACTTGCGAAAACAAAATCGTTTCCTAACACTAACCTAAGCTCGACTCGGCTCTGAACGGCCGATTTACATTTTCACCCCAGTAGTTTTTCGCGAATAACTCTGCGACCTTTGAGACTCAAACGAAAATAATGGAATCACGTTCAGGCTCAAACGATGCTCTAACGTTTGACACCAAATTCACCCAAAAATTTGATACCGGGGGTGGCATCATGTCTACGCTCCCCTCCCATTAGTTTTTTGCGAATAATTCCGCGACCTATGAGACTCAAACGAAAATAATGGAAGGTCATTCAGGCTCAAACGGTGCTCTAAAGTTTGACCCCAAATTCACCCAAAAATTCGATACTAGTGGGGGGCATAATGTATGCGGCCCCCCAAAAGTGTTTTGCGAATAACTCCGCGACCTTTAAAGCTCAAACAAAAATAATGGAGGGCTCAAACGATGCTCTAACGTTTGACACCATTTTTATAAAAAGAGTCGAAACTGAGGAGACATGCACCTGTTTGCATGCAGGATCAAACCAAGAAATTGTAATTACCGTTAACAACTTACGGCGCAGAATTTCTTTGTGGACGGTGTTTTTGTTGAGCCACCCAGATTTATGACATTTCTGGTTCTTCTAACTTTTAACGTTCAACTTGCGAAAAAAAAAATCGTTTCCTACACTAACCTAAGCTCGACCCTGATACACCTCTGAGCGGCCGATTTACCTTTCCCCCACCAGTAGTATTTTCGCGAATAACTCCGCGACCTTTGAGACTCAAACGAAAATAATGGTAGATCATTCAGGCTCAAATGATGCTTTAACGTTTGACACCATTTTTACAAAAAAAATTTGAAACTGGAGGAGGGCACTGACATGCAGAATCAAACCAAGAAATTGTAATTATCCTTGACAACTCAGGACTGAACGCAGAATTTCTTTGCGGGCGATGTTTTTGTTGAGCCATCCAGATTCATGACATTTCTGATGCTTCTAACTTTTAACGTTCAACTTGCGAAAAAAAATCGTTTCCGAACACTAACCTAAGCTCGACCCGGCTGATGAACCTCTGAGCGGACGATTTACCTTTTCGCGCAACAGGTACTTTAATTTAAATTATAATAAGATATCACACGTAAAGTGAACGATGAAATTCTGAGGTGAAATTAGCAATTTTCACTCGGTCACTATCCCCACAATCTCCCGTCTAAACCGGCCCTGTCTATTTAATAAGCCGTTCTTAAATTCTAATTGTTATAATCTCCTACTTATGTATAAGTAGGGATTATACAGTCCGAGGGCAGTTTACATGCAGACTTAAAAACCAAAATTGAAGAAATTAAAAAAAAGAATATTTTGGAGGGCAGTTTACATTACCCCCTTTTAAAGCTTACAGTCGGGGCCCTATTAAGGTGGAAAATTGTTATATGTTAAGATTTAAAGAGAATTTAGTTTATTTTCAATTATCTTGTGGACCACTTTTGCGTCAGATAAATGAAAAAAAAGGCTCAATTGAAAACTAAAAACTACGTGCTTTAAGCAAACAAAAAAAATTAGGCTTCTATGGAGGAATGTATCTCGGATTCTATAAGAGCTATAGCAACTTTTATTTTAGTTTATGCTCAGCATTTGATGTAGTTGAAATCTGCTAAAATTATTTGGGGGATAGGATGCATAATATGAAATGTCCAATTCATGATTTGGAGATTTTGGGACCTTTCTCGTCAAATTTGTTAATTGTGAAAAACTGAGCGACTGTTTTTCAATGCCAAATTAAATTGTTTATACCAATGGCGGATCCAGGATTGACTCAAGGAACTTGTTAAAGTGTTTAAAACAAAAAAAGTCATACAAATTTTCATTAAGTCAAATAATATACTTATAAATTACCTCCATTAATTTTGGTGACCGGACAGTTCGCTACGAGACATTTCGTGCCCGGTCATTTCGTTCCCGGACATTTCGCTACTAGGACATTTCGTTACCGGGGATATTTCGCTACCTAATTTTGCTACCACTTTTAGCATATTATTTACTATTCATTATTTTGTAATGAATAATAAAAATAATAAAATATAATTAAATTTTATAATTTAAATTCCGATTTAGTTTCCAAGGATTAAAAATTTAGTTTGAAAACTTAAATTTTACATTACCATTTGAACGCAACGACGTTTGAACACAAGGACGTTTGAACGCGAACAGTCAGGATTGTCGCTTTTTTTATTTAGTTTGTGTTCGCCGGATTTTTGTTATTAGTTTTAGTATAGGTAGCGGTTAAATGCTATATACATTTTCTAGAATAACTTTAAATGCTATATGCCGTTTTTTAAGATCCCGATGGGTTGTATGGATCATCTTCAGAGATGTTTTAGCTGTTGTAGGTAATGAGGCACACCCCTAATTGGGGAAAGGGGGCGAGGCGTAAAGAGCCGAGTTTACACATGTGACGTCAGTTAACGTGATAAATTACAAAAAATGAAAATTTGTAGAAATTAAATTCGAGATCGAGCTGATTATGCATATAAATATTGACTAAAAACAATGAAATCTGAGCAAAGAGGTGGATCTCCCGCGAAGAGGTGGATCTGCCGTTAGGTTAGTGTTAGTCTTTGATATTTCTTTAGAAAACAAATTAAAAACAAATAAATCTTCGCGTCAAGTTAAATCTGCCGCAAGGAGGTGGATCTGCCGCGAAGAGGTGGATCTGCCGTTAGGTGAAAACCATAAACGATGAATACGAAAAATAATATAAAAATTATAGCTTCGTTCCAACAACGATTATTTCCAGTAATTGTAATAAAAGTAATTGTTGATTAGTTCCAGTAATACAACGTAAGCGCATTCATGAAATGTCGTTCCAACAGACTAGAACTACTAGGACGAAATTCTAGATTACTATAAATCTGCAGTTACAACAAGTTTAGAATACATTATTTATTTTTATATATTTATTATTAATCTGGAATCTTTCTGGAACAAGTTAGTGAAAGAATTTTGTGAAAAATTTAAAAAATGAGAAAGTTATGAAGATTTTTAATAACGCAGTTGCAAATTCGTATATGGGAAACCTGCACTACAAGAATCTTACCGCATAATTTTAAATGTGTTTTTCTCCGATTGACATTTCTTTAGGTGGTGGGCATTCTATCTTATAAAATAATAGACTGATTCAATTGAATCTTGCGGTATTCGATTTTATATAAAATTCACTATCGTCTGAACTAAAACAAATGCATTCGTACAAAATTTAGGTGCATTTTTGTGGTTTCAACTTGAAAAAAATGTAGAAAATTTCAATTTTTTTTTAAACGCTGCAATTTCCTATGCAATTTTTTTTTCTTATGATTGTAGTTGGGACGATAGCGATAACTCTGTTGAATACGAAAATCTTTCGTTTTTTAATTTTGGACAAATACAAAGGACATGAGTTTGCCCACCACCTTTTTAATAGACTTACGTTCAGGAGGCTGTAGCAGCACAAATTTTTATTACTTTTATATGAAAAATTCACAATTGTGTATTCAATCTATAGGTAATAAATATCTCACCATAACAGAAAAATTTCTATGTTGTTTCATATTTCTAAAAAAAATCCTGAAAATTGCCTAGATTTATGAGTGAAACAGTGGAATACCCCAAGAAGCTTTAAGTAATTAACTTGAATGCCATTATCGATGGCCAGGTACTTCGCCGAAATGCCTTTCAAAACAAAACTACAACCATTCCAACGTGCTTTTACGAATTGCACGTAATTTTAGTAGTCTTGTACACGCAAGTGCAGTTCCTAGTTCAATTACTGCTCGTGAACAATATAACAGAACTGCTTGTTGGAACGAAGCTAATGAAAAATAATAGTAAATAATAATATGGTATAAGTGGTAGCAAAATCAGGTAGCGAAATGTCCTAGTAGCGAAATGTCCTTGTAGCGAAATGTCCTGGTAGCGAAATGTCCTGGTAGCGAAATGTCCTGGTACGAAATGTCCGGGCACGAAATGTCCGGGCACGAAATGTCCCGTAGCAAACTGTCCTAGAACCATTAATTTTATGGGGAGGGGGGGCTAACAGGGGCGAGGCGACAGAGGCATTTGCCTCAGGCGCCATCGCAATGGGGGCGCTAAACCTTGACAAAACCCAATAAATAGTAGTTTAAAATTTAAAAAATGATAAGAATCTTTTGGGGTGGGGGCATATATTCAAATTTGACTGAATTCGAAATTTTGACCACGATTTTATTTGCAACATCACCTAATATTCCCTGTCGGCCTTTTCCGAAAATGGGGATTTTAATCCTCTACAGTAGTTTTTCGTGTATAACTCGCTTAATACTTTAATTTTTAGTGAAAATTATCATCAAATCAAAATTGAAGAATACAAAATTCTCTATAAACAGATTAAGAAAATTTGCTTACATCATACGAAGTATTTATGAAATAAAGAGAAAATCAAGAGAATACAATTGAAACAGGATTTGAATAATTCTAATTCTGAATAAAAATTTCGTGCATTTAAACTTTACCATCGATGGTGAATAAAACAAAACAAGGTTTCAGGATTTACTTCAGATATGAAGTAAATCCTGAAACCTTGTCTTGTAAGGAATTTTCTCCTCTTCAATGTTGGTCCAATGATAAGACAGGGGATTTTAGGAAAATTGATTCCAACCCTCGCGGTCTTCTTCATTTTCCTTTAACTGACTGGGTAACCGGTAAAAATATCACGTCATCATCGCGACAGTTATTCAAATATATTTAAATTGAAAAGAAAACTTCCTACCGCTAAAAATTATCTACATATTCAGTGGGGGGGGGGGGGGGGAGTATTGCGTTACGTTACCATGGAAACGGTGATACTGACATACTATGCGTATTTTATATAAGATCTTCAGAAGTTGCCAACGATAAAAATCGATATTGCATGACCGGGTGGTCTGGGGGGTATGGCATACCCCCCAGGTACACTTTCCATTATTCAGAAGCATCAAAATTTATTATGTTTTGTTTAATCTCTTGCAATTATCGCTTGTAATTCGGGAGGGGGGGGGTAGCAGATGATATTTTTTATAACTATCCCAGTACCGTTCTTCTTAATACCAAGGACATAAAAGTGAAAGTTTTTCTTTCATAATAAATTAAGTGTACCTGGGGGGTATTCCATACCCCCCGGTCCAGGCAGCCTAAATGAGTTCCTGATAAGCATTCATTTGTTTTCATTACTCTAAGCCAACTCCGTAGCAAGGGTGATTGCAATGGTGTCGCTAAACCTCGACAAAACCCAATATATAATAGTTTAAAATTTTAAAAATGATAAGAATATTTTGGGAAAGGGGGACACATATTATATTGAAATTTGCCTCAGGCGCCAGAAGAGCTTGCTACGGCGCTGAACAGGGGCATAAATCATAGAAAAGAAAGTATATTTTTCAAATTCAACACAAAATGATTTTATATTATAGTATTTTTATTCTCAAGTGATTTCTTTTTCTTTGCTAAGCCATGGGGGAGGGCTACAGCCCCTGTAGTACCGCATAAATCCTCCAGTGGCTTATACAAAAAGTACATGAGGTACGTATGGGGTCTGATGGAAAAATACGTCATACTAGAATACAATTTTTACAAAAAAAAATATTTAAAATCACCAACAACTTAAGTGTGATACTTAAATATAAATAATAGGGGAGAATTACCTAACCCTGGCAACTCCAAAAAATTTGAAAATTTCCTATTGCAAAGAGGAAGGTTTATATAGTATAATGACATAATTTTAACAAGCGAACATATAATCAAAATTTCGAGAAAAATCAATTTGAAAAGTACGGGGAATGTAACCCGATATGCCTCCGAACCGGGTCGATGCGACACCAGTCGGCCGTACTTCGATGAAAATGCGTAAAATTTTTTGGCTCCGATTTGAATTTTTCTTTGAAATTCGGATAGAGGGGGGTGTGATTAGTGGATATTGGTAATAAATATAATCAAAAAAATGGAAAATAACTCGTGTATTGCCTAAAAAGTGAAAAAATTAAATTTTTTTTGCCTTCCAATTTTAGGGGTGTGCATTCGAAAAGGAGGGTAATCCATCGTCAAATCCTACCCTTACGGGGCGCCGCTGCGCTCCGCTCCGCTCTGCACCCCTCCAGGGCGGATTTGACTCTGGTTACTAGGCTAAACATACGAGAAGCGCCACCGATCAAGAAAACCGGGATAAATGCAACCGGGATGTGAGAGACCCTCGAAATAGCATTAAAAAGTATAGTTGCGGTATGGGGCAGTATACTATTACGTTTCACCCCCAAAAAATCGCGTAAAAACAAAAAATAAGCGATGTTACATGTAGGAGCGTCGAGCTGCATCTGCCGGTGCGAAATTTTCTAAGTGTAAGAGTATATCCCAGTGCACGTACCGTCAACAAAATGCGCGCCGGCCGAGCGAAGTAGTGGCACCGGCCGGTTCTACAGCATGCAAGATGCTACTTTTCAGTACTTTTCAAATTGATTTTTCTCAAAATTTTGATTATATGTTCGCTTGTTAAAATTATGTCATTACACTATTTAAACCTTCCTCTTTACAATAGGAAATTTTCAATTTATTTGGAGTTGCCAGGGTTAGGTAATCCTCACCAAATAATATACTAGGGAACTCGATGTTCAAAATATTTTCTTGGGGGTCCTTCATAAATTAGGTCACGCAATTTTAAGCACCTTTTTACACGCTTCCCCCTACCCATCATAAAAACGTAGACTTCTCCAAAAAAAATATGACCTTACGTATCCTTATCGCCTCCTTTGATTTTACATTGTTCAAATTAAAGAAATATGATGAAAATTGACAAAATGAACTTTTAATAATTAACGAACATTATGATGATGAGATAACAATTTTGGAAGCTTCCCCCTTATCATCACAAAGGCCAGAACTCCCCCCCCCCCCCAATGTGTGACATAATTTATGAATGTCTCCTTAGAGAGAAAAAATATTTTTCTGACATCAATTTCTTATATTATTATCCAGAATTAAATGATTATCATGATTATCAAAAATTCAGCATAAATCATTTAAATTGAAAAGAAGAATTCCTACCGATAAAAATTATCACCATATTCAGGGTGAGGGGGGGGGTATTGCGTTACGTTACCATGGAAACGGCGATTCTGACATACTATGCGTATTTTATATAAGATCTTCAGAAGTTGCCAACGATAAAAATCGATATTGCATGACCGGGGGGTCTGGGGGGTATGGAATACCCCCAGGTACACTTTCCATTATTCAGAAGCATCAAAATTTATTATGTTTTGTTTAATCTTTTGCAATTATCGTTTGTAATTCGGGAGGGGGGAGGCAGCAGATGATATTTTTCATAACTATCCCAGTACCATTCTTCTTAATACCAAGGGACGTAAAAGTGAAAGTTTTTCTTTCGTAATAAATTAAGCGTAGAAAATAAATTAAAATATCATCGATTTTCTAAATAACAAATTAAATAATAATTTATTACAATTTCTGCAGTTCTTCCGCAATTTTTACTTTCCGAACCCCTAGGTAAGGAAAGTATTGTTATCAGTCAAAATTTGACCCCCCAATTTTTTGACAGATGTTCACGTTTTGAGGTCCCCTGAATCCATTTTTATCATTTTTGGAAGGATGTCTGTATGTATGTATGTGTGTGTGTATGTACGTCTGTGAACACGATAGCTTCTAAACGAAGCAAGCAAATCATTCCAAATTTTGCATATAAACTTTTTCCTGTCGTAGGACGAAGCCAGATGAAAATAATTTAAATCGTGTAACGGGAAAGGGGGGTTTACCTGGAGCTATTATGACATTATGCGTCATAACTTCGAAACGAAATTAAATATGTAAAAATATTAATAACAAAAAATTAGCGCTATGGAATTTCCTACATTTTTTGTCCTACAAGTTTTTCTCTAAAATATACAGGGCGTTTCAAAAATTTTTGTATTTGTAAAAATTTTTTGTATTTGTAAATAAAATAGTAAACCGCATTCTACTAACGAAAATAAGATGAAAAGTTTCTAATAACATGGGTCCAAAAATGCTTCGTTTGCAAGATATAGGCATTCAAAAGTTTTTTTCTTCCTATTTTGGCAAAATATGAAATTTTTCATCGATTTACTGTTGAAATTATGTAACCATTTTATTTAAAAATATAATGTAAAAATTTGCGTCTGTTCGGAAAGTTATGCGATGGCCACATCAGATTTTTAACATTGATTTATAAAATTTTCGTAATTTATTGGCAATTTTTAGTAATTTTTTATAATTGGTAGTTTTTAATAAATTACCAGCTCTTTGAACACGTTCAATGCCAAGGCGAAAATGACACTTTCCTCTTAAAATTTTTTTTTCTTTACATTGTTGGCCGATATGAGATTTGTATAGAAATGCAATTTTGTTTTAATCTGAGTTGCAGTGTTGTAGTTATTCCCCCCCCCCCTCAATGTGTGACATAATTTATGAATGGCTCCTTAGGGAGAAAAAGTATTTCACTGACATCAATTTCTTATATTATTACCCAGAATTAAATGATTATCATGATTAAATAATGACCCAGAATTAAATTAAATAATTATGAAAAATTCAGCAACTTTTAGTAATTTCCTGGTAATTTCTTATAATTGGTAGTTTTTAATAAATTACCAGCTCTTTTAACACGTTCAATGCGAAGGCGAAAATGACATTTTCCTCCTAAAATTTTTTTTTCTTTACATTGTTGGCCGATATGAGATTTGTATAGAAATGCAATTTTGTTTTAATCTGAGTTGCAGTGTTGTAGTTATTCCCCCCCCCCCCTCAATGTGTGACATAATTTATGAATGGCTCCTTAGGGAGAAAAAGTATTTCTCTGACATCAATTTCTTATATTATTACCCAGAATTAAATGATTATCATGATTAAATAATGACCCAGAATTAAATTAAATAATTATGAAAAATTCAGCAACTTTTAGTAATTTCCTGGTAATTTCTTATAATTGGTAGTTTTTAATAAATTACCAGCTCTTTTAACACGTTCAATGCGAAGGCGAAAATGACATTTTCCTCCTAAAATTTTTTTTTCTTTACATTGTATGGCCGATATGAGATTTGTATAGAAATGCAATTTTGTTTTAATCTGAGTTGCAGTGTTGTAGTTATTCCCCCCCCCCCCCTCAATGTGTGACATAATTTATGAATGGCTCCTTAGGGAGAAAAAAGTATTTCTCTGACATCAATTTCTTATATTATTACCCAGAATTAAATGATTATCATGATTAAATAATGACCCAGAATTAAATTAAATAATTATGAAAAATTCAGCAACTTTTAGTAATTTCCTGGTAATTTCTTATAATTGGTAGTTTTTAATAAATTACCAGCTCTTTTAACACGTTCAATGCGAAGGCGAAAATGACATTTTCCTCCTAAAATTTTTTTTTCTTTACATTGTTGGCCGATATGAGATTTGTATAGAAATGCAATTTTGTTTTAATCTGAGTTGCAGTGTTGTAGTTATTCCCCCCCCCCCTCAATGTGTGACATAATTTATGAATGGCTCCTTAGGGAGAAAAAGTATTTCACTGACATCAATTTCTTATATTATTACCCAGAATTAAATGATTATCATGATTAAATAATGACCCCAGAATTAAATTAAATAATTATGAAAAATTCAGCAACTTTTAGTAATTTCCTGGTAATTTCTTATAGTAATTGGTAGTTTTTAATAAATTACCAGCTCTTTTAACACGTTCAATGCGAAGGCGAAAATGACATTTTCCTCCTAAAATTTTTTTTTCTTTACATTGTTGGCCGATATGAGATTTGTATAGAAATGCAATTTTGTTTTAATCTGAGTTGCAGTGTTGTAGTTATTCCCCCCCCCCTCAATGTGTGACATAATTTATGAATGGCTCCTTAGGGAGAAAAAGTATTTCTCTGACATCAATTTCTTATATTATTACCCAGAATTAAATGATTATCATGATTAAATAATGACCCAGAATTAAATTAAATAATTATGAAAAATTCAGCAACTTTTAGTAATTTCCTGGTAATTTCTTATAATTGGTAGTTTTTAATAAATTACCAGCTCTTTTAACACGTTCAATGCGAAGGCGAAAATGACATTTTCCTCCTAAAATTTTTTTTTCTTTACATTGTTGGCCGATATGAGATTTGTATAGAAATGCAATTTTGTTTTAATCTGAGTTGCAGTGTTGTAGTTATTCCCCCCCCCCCCTCAATGTGTGACATAATTTATGAATGGCTCCTTAGGGAGAAAAAGTATTTCACTGACATCAATTTCTTATATTATTACCCAGAATTAAATGATTATCATGATTAAATAATGACCCAGAATTAAATTAAATAATTATGAAAAATTCAGCAACTTTTAGTAATTTCCTGGTAATTTCTTATAATTGGTAGTTTTTAATAAATTACCAGCTCTTTTAACACGTTCAATGCGAAGGCGAAAATGACATTTTCCTCCTAAAATTTTTTTTTCTTTACATTGTTGGCCGATATGAGATTTGTATAGAAATGCAATTTTGTTTTAATCTGAGTTGCAGTGTTGTAGTGGACATATGTAGACTGCGCCGATGGTCAGAAATTAATCCTTTTTTTTTGGGTAAATGACCATGGGCAACCTGTAGATTGCACCGATGGTCATTAAGGGTAACATACAGATTGCGCCGATGGTGTACCTGAGGGATTAAAAAGTATTACTAAGGCATAATGGGGTTATTATTGTAAATCAGTTTATTAAATATTAATAAAAAATTAAATTGCGGTACCTAATTATCATTAATATGACAATACTTATTGCAGATACTTTTTATAAATTCCAACCTTGCCATTGTTTTGCTAGCATACAAGTCGATCAAATGCTGTAGTTTAGCTTTTTTACTAATTGCATCGGTTTTTTTGCATCTTAGCCGTACCTATACTGTTTATGGTGATATATGTCTTAATTTGCATCATTTTCAATTTCTCCAAAAAGGTATAAATCGCTGGGTAGGGACTATAAAAATGTGAACTAAATACGTTATGAAACGACTCGCACGCATTTGTTGTCCGGCACATACTCGGGGTCGAGTTATGTAACCCTGGCTGGCTGAAGAAAAATTTCTTCAGCTACACATTAAAGAACAGGCTTATTTTAGTCTATAGAAATAATAATTTACGTGAACCCTTGAAAAACAACCCCAAAATCGACTTTTTAAAAGTAGGGAAAATGAGCATCGAATAGGGCGCGCCCCCCCAGGTAGACGCGATATGCATCACGTTCCCTTCGAATCTAGTGAAATTTTTTCGCTCCGATTTGAATTTTTCTTTGAAATTCGGATAGGTGGGGGTGTGATTAGTAGATATTAATAATAAATATTATCCAAAAAATGGAAAGTAACCGGTGTATTGCCGAAAAAGTGAAAAAATTAAAATTTTTTTTCTTCGATTTTTGGGGTGTGCATTCGATAAGGAGAGTTATCCATCGTCAAAACCTACCCTGCAGGGCGGTTTTGACTCTGGTTACTATGCTAAACATACGAGAAGGCGCCACCCATCAAGAAAACCGGGAGAAATGAAACCGGGATGTGAGAGAACCTCGAAATAGCATTAAAAAGTACCTATAGTTGCGGTATGGGGCAGTAAACTATAACGTTTCACCCCCAAAATTATAGACCAACAGAATCGTGCACAAATTGTCTCGAAATTGCAAATTTCTCGTAGTTATAAATTTGTGTTGTAAAAGTTTTTAATAATGAAAGAATCAAAATAATGCAGTTATTTAAAAATAACCTCGTTCAATTACTAACCTAATTAAAAATCGCACATAATGTATAGTACTCCTGTAATAAATTAAGTACCTTAATCCTCTAATGGGATTTTCACTCCATCGTTACCCAAAAAGATTACCTATTAATTGACCATCGGCGCAATCTACATACTAACCCTAACCGAACCCGGCGCAATCTGTATGCTAGATTATGAGACCCTTCAACCATCGGGCGAGTCTACAACCTCCCGTTGTAGTTATCCCCCCCCTCAATGTGTGACATAATTTATGAATGGCTCCTTAGTCCTTAGGGAGAAGAAGTATTTCTCTGACATCAATTTCTTATATTATTACCCAGAATTAAATGATTATCATGATTAAATAATGACCCAGAATTAAATGAAATAATTATCAAAAATTCAGCAACTATTAAAATATCGATTTTCGAAATAATAAATTAAATAATAATTTATTAGAATTTCTGCAGTTCTTCCGCAATTTTTAACATTGATTTATAAAATGTTCGTAATTTATTGGCAATTTTTAGTAATGTCCTGGTAATTTTTTATAATTGGCAGTTTTTAATAAATTACCAGCTCCTTTAACCCTTTCACCAATTTTACCAAAATTTGGGGGTCCAAAATATTTATGCTTAAAGGCATTTAAAATGTTGGGTCAGGGGGTTATTTTATTCTTAAATTTTCGTAAGTATATGGATTTATTTAGAATCAAAAAAAATAAATTTATGATTTCGAAATTTTAATAATAAAAAAATAATTATTTAAAAATTTTTAAAAGATAAAATAAATTGATAAATCTTTAATTACGAGGACCATTGTGATATTCATCATCATCATCATCAACAGCACGTCATAGACTTGAAGTCCGTTACGCCACTCTATTATTTTGGTCCGACCATCTCTTCTTTGGTCGTCCCACGTTTCTTCTTCCTCTAGGTTTATAATTAAAAATTTGCTTCGGTATACAGCTGTCTTCCATTCTTTCTAGGTGCTGCACCCAATATCCTCTATATTCTTCAATGCGTTCACATAAACTGAATATTGCGAGTTCATTTCTGATGTCCGTATTGCGCTTTCTATCCATTCTTGTATATCCTGCTATTGCTCTGAGGAACCTCATTTCCGCACTTTGTAGACGCCTTTCATTCTCTTTTGTTATCGTCCATGTTTCACTTCCATAAGTGATAGTTGGAATCGATATCGTTTTGTAGAACTTGATTGCTGTGCTCTGGCTTGATTTATTCTTAAAGGTTCTTCGTATTGTTCCGTTTATGTAGTTGAACTTTTCAATTTTGTTTTGTATGTCTTTTTCCTCATATAGCGATATCATGCATCCCAAAAAGTTGAAGCTTCCTGTTTGCTCAATAGTCTGGTTGTTTAGTACTATTTTAGATCTTACCGGCTCCTGTCCTCGAAAAGCCATTACCTTCGTTTTGTTGGTGGATATTATCATGTTGTAGGTTTCCAGTATTTGCTTCAACTTAAATATTGCAAGTTGTAGGCAATCTTCGGTATTCGCTATTACAGCCTGGTCGTCCGCAAAGAGCACGGTAATTACAAAATCTCTTTTGTTTAGGTTTGTTGTATAATGTGTGATTTGTTCTTTCCATATACGTATAGCATCGTCTAAGTATATATTAAATAGTGTCGGCGACATACTGCAGCCCTGTCTTAATCCTGTATTTATTTTTTATTTTCATTTTCTGCTATGCATATGTGTGGGTTTCTCTATACATTTCCTGTATCGTCATTATTAGGTGGTATGGTATTCCTCTTTTTGTTAATATCTCCCACAACTTACTTCGTATTACTCTATCGAATGCTTTGACGTAGTCTACATATGCTATGTGGGTTTTGCGGTTATATTCCTGGTGCTTTTCAATGACTTGTTTTATGCTGAATACATTGTCTATACATGATCTTCCCTTCCTAAATCCTGTTTGTTCTTCCAGTATTGTATCCTCTGTGATATTTTTCAATCTATTATTGATAATTTTCGAGTATATCTTGTAAGAGGTATTCAGCAAGCTGATCCCTCTGTAGTTCTCACACTTAGTTCTATTGCCTTTTTTGAATATAGGTATTATTTTTGCCAGTTTCCACTCTTGGGGCGTCTTTATTTGTTTCCAACACATGTTTATAAAGCTTAGGAGTCACGTTTTCAGTGTTCCGGAGCTGTATTTGAGTAGTTCTCCGTTAATTCCATCAGTTCCCGTTGCTTTACGGTTCTTGATTTCGTATAATGCCTTAGTTAATTCTGTTATATCTATTTTATCTACTTCTCCATGTTCTTCTTCTATTTCCATCAGCGTTTCCTCTTCATTTTGCCATAGTTTTTTATAGTATTTGAGCCATTCTTCGTTTTCTATAGTTGTGATTTTCGCCGTATCCTTTTCCTTACTATTTAAATGTTTCATTATTTTATAAGCAATGTTTTGTCGCCCGTGTACGTCATTTTCGATTCTACTGATGAACTCCTCCCATTTATTCTGTTTTAATTCTCTGTATATTCGTTTTACGTTTTTGTTTTTCCTGTTGTAGTCTTCTCTATTATCTTGTGCTATCTTTTTACTATCTTGCTATCTTTTTACACTTCACTGCTTCCTTAAGTTCATCATTCCATATATTCATACCTTTTTTTGTAGTTTTTATTTGACATCCAAGGGCTTCAAATGCAGCTTTTCTAATAATGGTTTTTAAATTCGTCCATTCTATTTCGACGTCGTCACTTTGTTTTATAGTACTGCTATGTTCATCCAATCGTTGTTGGTATAGATATCTCACTGATTCTTCTCGGAGTAAGTATACTTTAAACATCCGTTTTCTTTCCTTATTATTTTCTTTCTTTAACCATCTGGCTTTTATATTTATTAACGCACACAATAAAAAGTGATCAGTCCCTATATCAACTCCTCTGTATACTCTGGTATCTCTGACTGCTGGGAAAGTTTTTTCGTTTACTAAAATATAATCAATTGTGGAAATTTGTCCTCTGGCGGACCATGTATACTTATGTATTCGTTTATGCTTGAAGAAGGTGTTCATTACTTTTGTGTTGTTATAACATGTGAAGTCTCTTAGTTTCTTTCCGTTTTCATTCAGGGAGTCTTCGTTATGAGTTCCAATAACTTTATCAATTGATGTTCTACCTATTCGAGCATTGAAGTCTCCTCCAATTACTAGGTAGTCATTTTTTGGAATAGAATCTAATGTAGTGTTTTGATTTGTGTGATATGTGTGATTGTGAAAATTGTGATATTCTTCGAAGAAAATTAAATCTTATATATAAAAATTTATGTGATTGTTATGACAAATTTTTTGCATTTCTTTCTTCATTTTTTACCCACAAATTTGTGGGGTTCTGAAAATATTTTCTTCATTTTTTACCCACAATTTTGTGGGGTTCTGAAAATATTTTCTTCATTTTTTACCCACAATTTTGTGGGGTTCTGAAAATATTTTCTTAATTTTTTATCCACAATTTTGTGGGGTTCTGAAAATATTTTCTTCATTTTTTACCCACAATTTTGTGGGGTTCTGAAAATATTTTCTTCATTTTTTACCCACAATTTTGTGGGGGTCTGAAAATATTTTCTTAATTTTTTATCCACAATTTTGTGGGGGTTCTGAAAATATTTTCTTCATTTTTTACCCACAATTTTGTGGGGTTCTGAAAATATTTTCTTCATTTTTTACCCACAATTTTGTGGGGTTCTGAAAATATTTTCTTCATTTTTTACCCACAATTTTGTGGGGTTCTGAAAATATTTTCTTCATTTTTTACCCACAATTTTGTGGGGGTCTGAAAATATTTTCTTAATTTTTTATCCACAATTTTGTGGGGGTTCTGAAAATATTTTCTTCATTTTTTACCCACAAATTTATGGGGTTCTGAAAATATTTTCTTCATTTTTTACCCACAATTTTGTGGGGTTCTGAAAATATTTTCTTCATTTTTTACCCACAATTTTGTGGGGTTCTGAAAATATTTTCTTAATTTTTTATCCACAATTTTGTGGGGTTCTGAAAATATTTTCTTCATTTTTTACCCACAATTTTGTGGGGTTCTGAAAATATTTTCTTCATTTTTTACCCACAATTTTGTGGGGGTCTGAAAATATTTTCTTAATTTTTTATCCACAATTTTGTGGGGGTTCTGAAAATATTTTCTTCATTTTTTACCCACAATTTTGTGGGGTTCTGAAAATATTTTCTTCATTTTTTACCCACAATTTTGTGGGGTTCTGAAAATATTTTCTTCATTTTTTACCCACAAATTTGTGGGGTTCTGAAAATATTTTCTTCATTTTTTACCCACAAATTTGTGGGTTTCTGAAAATATTTTCTTCATTTTTTCCCATAAATTTGTGGGGTTCTGAAAATATTTTCTTCATTTTTTACCCACAAATTTGTGGGGTTCTGAAAATATTTTCTTCATATTTTACCCACAATTTTGTGGGGTTTCTGAAAATATATTGTTAAATATATGAAACTTATTGTTAATTTAGAAATCAATTGATAATGTTAGCAATTTCTTGGCAATTTTGGTGTACATAATTTTATCAAGTGGTCAACCCCTCCTATCTTATTATAGTTTTAAAAAAAAAATTCAGAAAATGAAGAACAAAATTATTTCTTAAAAATTGAAATCACTCACATCAAGTCAAAATTTTCTGGATAACTTGTGGTTTCTGTTCTAGGGTAACTTATATACCCTTGGGTGTACAACTTTTCTGCAATTTGCATGGCATGATGGGGTCCCATCCCCAAACCAGAACTTGCAATCCTCATCAATTCCACGGTATTTAAAGCCAAAGGTCGCTGTTTCGAGTTCTGCTTGCAAGTGATTTTGGTGACCCTATAAATATAAGTTGAAACCCCAATTTGATACTAAAACCGTCTACAAACCTGGCTTCCCTTTGATCCTTTATCAATTGCAAAAAAATGGTTGCAATTTCTTTATCAAAACACCGTACCCTTTGCCAGTCCAACACTAAATCAACACCACTATTCGACTTTATGGTAACCTGAAGAACCCAGTAAGTCTCAGGCTTGAACGTTTGTATTTCATCGTGCCTTAAAACACAAAAACCTAACGTGGGTGTCTGACAAGGTCCGTAAGATATCAAAGAGGCATCCAAGTCTCCATATCGACCCTGAAAGAACTTGGTTTGAAATCGTGTAAAAGCACAACCAATTCTTAGATCCAACTCCTGACGTGCATCAACACTTCTAGCTTCATTTTCATTAGGAAAAACTAAAACACCAAACATCCAAGTTGAAATACAAAAAAAAACTACAAAGAAGTGAAACTCGCCTAAACTATTAAACGCAGCCTTGATGTCCTTTTCGGTGATGGCCGAAAAATGCGCTCGAAAAGTAACAGTTTTACTGGAAACATTTCCATTTAAACTCCCCGAAACACAATTCATAACCTCAAAACAAATATTTTCTCCTTCTTTATCGCAATCGAGCCACAACACCAAAGTGTCGCACCCCTTCGCTTCTTGCTTTAAAAATTGTGGCATTTTAAGTTTCGGCATGGCTTCCTTCTTCTCGATACCGCAAGTAAACAACTCGGCAGGATCTACACGATCCCAATTGTTGTATTTACCCAGAAAATCGACCCCCATGACGTGCCCGCAAACCGAAGTCATCTTAAGGCGAGCCGGTAGATTCTGAAACGTACCGCTCCATTCGTGCACGGAACAGGCACCATTAAAACCTGAAAATAGAAGGTGGTATAAAAAGTTTCAAATTCGGTCATTTTACCTTTTCGGGAAGAATTTTTTCCGTTGCTTAAAATTGTCGCGAGAGAAGCCGCCAGCGACGGTTTCTCTGCAACCATTAAAACTGTTCTCATTTTGGAAGTTAAAGTAAATTAAAAAATAACATAACCTGCAAGTTTGTTTGTTTGACGTTTACGACCTTTACGAGATTGTTACGTTTTAATAGATGAACACAGATGTCGCCGTTAAATAGTGTGTGTGATGATTAAGGGGGTGCTCAGCAAATATTCGAGATAAACGTTAAGGGTGGGAATGAATGTATAAATATACGCTATACAGACCCTTCGAATTTCGCTATTCTAAGAAAAACTATATCATATATGACATTTAGAAAATCAGGATCCTGTAGAAAAAACTATGATCTGTGATTCTAGAGACGAATTATTAAAATTGTGCCTAAAATATAGTCATAAAAATAAAAACTGTAACCTAAAAAAAAAAATTCCAAACCAAAATGTCTTTCTCTAGAAACACGAATATACTTGTGAAGTTTACAGATTATCAAATTAAATTGATAAAAGTTTATTTATATCAGTTATAATCAATCTACAGTTTCGTTTATCATTATTACCATTTTAGGCAGTTTTTGCGAAAAATAATTCACGGTGGGTCATAGTGATGGCGCTGTATTCAGTCGAACTGGTCGGATCGGAATTTACATACATATTTTAACTATACATCTATTACTGAAATACTTAAATACTGAAATAAAATTAATTCGTATTTGACTTTCGATTTCATTTATTAAATGTTCTATAATAAATTTATGCAAATTAATTAAGTGGCCGCAGACTTTTGCACAGTAGTGTACATTTTGGTGCGACATCTGTTTGAAATGAATATCACAAATGGATTTTTAAAATTATTACAAAAGGTATGAAGCTGAAATAAATTTAATAATAATTGCGACAGTAGCGACGTTGGCGGCCATTTTACCCGGTGTTTGTCAATTCCCCACCTTAAGAAAAAAGGGGGGGGGGGAGTTAATTCATTGTATAATATTATATTATGCAAAAAGTAAATTTTTTAGCAATTTTAGTGAATCTAATCTAGTCCAGGCAAGGAAGGTTTTTAGTTTGCAAAAAATCCGGGCAAACTGCACTTTGGCAGAGATGTACATTGGAGTGTTCTAATGAACCCCTCAAAAGTCCCATAAAATCCCAAGCCGGCGTCCCCCACAATCGGGGGTTCTAGCTCCCCCAACGCGATTTTTTACCGATAACTCGCTTATTTATGCTTGTATGAAAAATTATGATCAGACCATAATTGAAGAGCATAAAATTCTCTATAAAATAGTTTTTATTTCATATTTTTCCATGGCACACTAATACTTTAATTATTGACCGAAAACACGACCCACCTTTAAAATGGCACAATATTGATTCGTTGCAGGAGAGAAATGTTTTCGGGCACGCGAAATGCTTTTGATAATAAATTAATTGAAATTGTGGCCAAGGTTTTAAAATGAAGAGAAAAATAGAATTTTTCAAAATTTGCCCAAGTTATAGTATCTTCCAAGTAACGAAACCGAAATTCTGGTTTGAGCTTACAGAAGGTCCGGGCAAGCTGAAATTTGGCAAAGATGTACATTGAAGTATTCTAATAAACCCCTAAAATGTTTCATAAAAATCCCAAGCCTCCAAATGAGGGTTTTACCCCTCGGCAAAAACGGGTTGGGGAGCTAAAACCCCCGATTGTGGAGACGCCGGCGTGGGATTTTATGGGACTTTTGGGGGGTTCATTAGAACACTCCTGCCAAAATGCAGCTTGCCCGGATTTTTTGCAAGCTTGAGCCAATTTTTTGGCTTCGTTGCCTGGACTAATCGTGGTGTTTTGGATGTTTGAAAATACTTGGAGGTGTGGTCACCCCTATCTTCCCCCTCCCTGTATTCGATCTTGACAAATCACGTAGAATTAGCCCGGGAAAGTAATGAAATATGTCGAAAATAACGTAGCCAAGAAACTTTTGATAGAGATGAAAGTGCGAGACCCACAACCGAACTGATTATTACGGCTCCCGAGTCGTCAACTTCGTAGATTCAGGTAGATAGGACATCATCTGACGCAAAAGTAGTCTAGAGATGAGTGAAACTGGACTCAGATCTCTGTAAATTTTTGTCTAAAACAATTTTTTACCTCTAATAGGGTCCTAGCTATGAGCTAATCAAAACTGATCATCACTTTGCAACTTTCCATTTATATTTTTTAATGTATTCGCAATTTACGTTAAGCGAGCCCCATCATGCGGGAGAATTTTAAGCGAGTAATTAACGTATTTAATGAAAATAACAATATGTCCTTTAGGCTCAAGATATAACAAAGTTAATTAATTAACAAAACATAATTACAATAAATTTAACAACGCGCAAAAGCTTTCGCAAACTTTCACCATGAAATGACTTTGGATTTTGAGATATACGTCTAAACACAGTCATGTTGTTAGTGGCGCCGCCAACGGTAATGTAAATCGTGAAATCTTTATATTTCAATCGATTTTCGATTTTTTGGTCTAATTTCTCATTGTATGTTAATAAAAAAATTGTAGATTGTTGCAACAAGATAAGAATAATTATTTTCGCGTTCAAATAAAAATTTAGTAGTTTTTATTTAAATGAGCACATAGGCAAAAATTGCATATTCAACACCTCCATACAGTAAGAACGGCGTTGGATCTCCTGATCGCAGCGTATGACAAAAAGGGAGACGTGGTGATCCTATCGGAACCCATTCTACGGAGATCTACGAGCTTCATCAGAGACGACAAGAGCATAGCTACCATCTATATATAGGAGTGTGGGTAGTTACAGCGATACGCCTTGGCCGGGATATGAGGTAATCAAATCATTCAGTTGCCAGCGGCGGATTTGCGAGGCACCAGGCGACTTCCTAAAAATAAGCTCTGTCGGTTTTTCCCCAAACGTGGCATCTGGCCGCAGGCGTAACCTACTTAGAAGGCCCCCTAAAATAAAAAACAAACCTCTTTCGTTCTTTCTTCAAGCGAGAATTTCAAAAATTTATACGATTTCGACGATATGAGGCCCTGGGCGCCTTTCACAAGGATCAGTGACCCGTGGCATTGAGACCGTCATGCGCATATCGTACGGTCTCCAGAGATGCAGCGCTGGTGATGGAATCCATGGCATCTGCTCACCAAAGAGAGAGCAGCTAAGTACGGCGACTGCGACCCCAACACATGGACGATGCAATGGACGAGAAGACTCATCCCGACATCTATAGATGGGTCATAGGGTGCTAAGATTCCATCTCACCCAGGAGTTATTCGGACATGGGTACTTCAATGCATACTTGCACAGGATCAGCAAGCTGGATGCTCCCAGGCGCAACCACTGTAAAGAGTAAGATCCGCCGAACACATCGTCTTTCACTGTTGGAGAGGGGAGCGCGAGCGGATCAACGCCTACCTCGAAATAGCAGAAAACATCCAGAACATGCAAAAACTAGAACGAGGAAATAGAATCTAGGGAGTCTGAATTTTCAACAAAATCATGATAGTGGCCGGTAACTTTCAAATTATTTCCTATTTTCGTTCTGATATCAAAATTACTTTACTCCGAATGGTAAACCCAGTGGCGTAGCTAGCATGGGTGACACCCGGGGCGGATTTCATGGTTGTCACCCCCACCTAGGCTTGGTGACCTTTTTTTAGGTATCACTCCTAAAAACCTAAAAAACCAAGAAACGTGATAATTTTAGTCAGGAAATTTTAATAATTTGGAGTCTATTTTGGAAAATACCCGAAAGGGAAATCAATATGGATCAATCGAGTTCCCTAGTATTATTTATATGTACTGTTGTGATACGCGCTATCCAGGTTGAGGATAGGTTAGTACCATCAAGGAAAGAACAACGGTTGGATACCGTCGGTTCAAACACATTGTTATCATGTGTTTGTTTTTTGTGTCGTTTGAATTAATTTTAAGTTGTTCGTGTTACATGTTGTATGTAAACGTTATATACAACACGGCAAAAATAATCAAACGTGCAGAGAACCGTCGTCCATATACAAACAAACCGCGAATATATGAAGCTCCGGTTTTAAAACAAAAATATATAGTAACGCAAGTTACCTAAAGTAAATAAGGACAGTAGCAGCAAGAATCCCAAACGGGACGGTCGCATATTAGTTACTGCGATACGCAGTCGTGCGAATAATTGCAATTCAATTAAAGATAATTGAAATAAATTATATTCGCGAGTGATAGTATCATCAAGATCCCGAAACGGGACGGTCGCAAAATAGTACTGTGAGACACAGTCGTGAAATTAATTAAGATTCACCTCAAATATAACTGAGATAAATTATATTCGTGAATTAAACGGTGGTGCTACAAGGGGAAAATAATTCCTCCAAGAAATTAATATTCCTTGAAATAGTGGAATACGGAAGGTGTCGGCAACAAAGATTTGTGGTCGAGATCGTATCATACGGATACGTAGGTGAGATCCGGATACAAAATTATCCGGGCTATAAGAAGAGGTCGCAGAATATTGGGACGATAAAATCCGCACGAGAGTTGGATCGTGAAAAGATTGGAAGGAGAGATTGGAAGTTAGAAGAGCGAAGAAAGAAAATTGTGCGTACGATACGATTAGCAGGTTAGCTAGAATTTATTTATTCAGTGCGTAGAAAATTAGTTCAGATAAAGATTGTTTGTGTTATATGTTGTATGTTGGAATTTGTTCAATTTATTAAAAACTTGTTAACGGAATCCAACCGTGTTTTATCTTTGTTGGAATCAAGAATTCGTTCGAACATAAGCTCGTATACTAAAGTGTTGTTGGTTGAATCAGATCCCGACGCATATTAACCTGAGAAGTAAGAGTCAAAATAAAGGTAGGTGACCGAAAACCAATTGTGTGTGTTCTCGTGCTTCTTCAAGGCACCAGACGCTACAGTACATAAGTATCACATTTAAGTTGTTGGTGGTTTTAAATATGTTTTCTCGCAAAAGTTGTATTCTTCTAATATGACGTCATTTTCCATCAGAACCCCATATGTATTTCATTTACTTTTTGTATAAACCAGTGAAGGATTTATGGGGAACTACATGGGCTCTAGCCCTCCCCCATGGCTTAGCAAAGAAAAAGAAATTCACTTGAGAATAGAAATACTAAAATATTTGTGTGTTGAATTTGAAAAATGTACTTTCATTTGTATGTTGTATGCCCTTGTTAGCCTCTCTCCCCCATAAAATTAATAGAGGTAATTTATAAGTAGGTATATTATTTGACTTAATGAAAATTTATATGACTTTTTTTGTTTTGAACACTTTAACAAGTTCCTTGAGTCAATTCTAGATCCGTCATTGGTATAAACAATTTAATTTGGCATTGGAAAACAGTCCCTCAGTTTTTCACAATTAACAAATTTGACTAGAAAGGTCCCAAAATCTCCAAATCATGAATTGGACATTTCATATCCATCCTATGCCCCAAATAATTATTAGCAGATTTAAACTACATCAAATGCTGAGCATAAACTATAATAAAAGTTGCTATAGCTCTTATAGAATCCGAGCTACATTCCTTCATACTTTCGTTCTGATATCAAAATTACTTTACTCCGAATGGTAAACCCAGTGGCGTAGCTAGTCACCCCCACCTTGGCTGATAACCTTTTTTTAGGTGTCACCCCTAAAAACCTAAAAAACCAAGGAACGTGATAATTTTAGTCAGGAAATTTAAATAATTTGCGGTCCGCCCCCATCGCTACGCCACTGGTAAACCATCGAGGTGCAATCTGCCATGAAAGCTCCTCTCTAAAATAACGTTCATTAAGTTTCCCATAATGCAATCTAAATTATCAAAATCTAGAAATTATAAATCAGTTCTACTGATAAAAGGATCAACGGATCGTCGGATCATAGGATCATCGTATAATCGTATCATCGTATCATCGTATCATCGTATCATCGTATCATCGTATCATCGTATCATCGTATCATCGTAATATCGTATCATCGTATCATCGTATCATCGTATCATCGTATCATCGTATCATCGCATCATCGTATCATTGTATCATCGTATCAACGGATCAAATGCACGGATGTCGCTATATAGGTTGAAGAAATTAATAAGTCTTGTATACTGAAAACTTCTCAATAATTCTTAGCAATTCAAATTAATCAACATGGCTAAAAAGCACGGTTCTGGAAATTTAGATATGAGTAGATTGAACTGTGGAATATATTTAGTAAAAATACCCAAATATATTGCTGCAAGATGGGAAACAGCGCCAAGTGATGTGGAAGTCGCAAAATTTCGAATTTCGCAGGCTCCTGGTTGCAAACCAAATATTTTATTAACCTTGCCAGATTCACTTTTAGAAGTAGAAAACGACCCTATTCCACAGAAATATTCCCTCGACATCAAGAATGTTTCGCCCACAACTTCGGGAATTTTGTCGAAATCCATTCCCACAAACGAGGATGGAACTAATTCTAGTGAACCAAAATTTGCTATGATGGGCAAAGTTACCCAAAATTTGCATTGCAAACCTGATTTTAATGAATATCTGAAAATGAAACTAAATCAAAAATCCAAAGAAATGCAAACAATTGAGAGTGTTTGCGAAGTATCGAACGACTCTCAGCGAAATGAGGAAGACATTTCCATTATGACAAAAGGGCAAATGAGGAAAGAACATGGTAAGAACGTAAGGATGGAGAAAGATCAGCTTGTGGAAATCTTGATTAGTGCGTTTGAAAAGCACCGAAACTACAACATTCAAGATTTGGTTGATATAACCAAGCAACCTGTTGCATATTTGAAGGAGGTTCTGCGGGAATATTGCAGTTACAATGTGAAATCGCCCAACAAAAATACCTGGGAGCTGAAGCCCGAATATCGTTGCTATAGAAAATAAAATTTAATACATAAAAATTTTAGTCGTGTATATACAAATTTTAACATTATATATTGGTGATAATTTCTTATAATATAACAAAATGATTTTTCATATTATTATAGGCCTATGCACTTTTTTTTACTAATTTATTCAATTATTTCTTTGAGATGTATTGGTTTTTGACATCTCAGGTAGCTTGCTAGGATTGCCCTATTTTTATGATGGCAAATCATCAACACAGGGAGGCAGACGGCTTTACGTGCCTTTCGAGGCACAGAGATGTTTGATGTTTAAATAGCGCGTGACGTCACTATGGTTAAAATCGCACTGCGTGATTTATGTTCAAATGCCACAACCGCATTTAACGTAAAAATCTAAAAATTTTCACTATTGTTCTACTCCATAATGTACTGCCGTAACTTTTGTTAGAACTAAATCAAGCATTTATTGACTGGGTTATAAATTTCTGCGATTTTCACTGAAAATACTGCTAAATCTATAATAGACAAACAAAAATTTCCCAGGAATTTAATTTCCCACAAAAGGATCTGTGGTAGCATAATTTTATCCTTAACTAGCTGGCACGGGCGTCCTTTGGCCGCCTTAGCCATCTAGACCCTGTCGGATGTGGTTGTTCGGCCTTCGGCCTCACAGGGGTGGACCATATAGGATTTGTGAAGGCCATAGTTGTTCGGCCTTCGGCCTCATAGGGCGGACCATAATAGATTATATTTATATGCCTTCGGCTGCCTTGCCTGCTAGTCCATGATTGCCAGTGTTGTTCGGCCTTCGGCCTCACAGGGGGAGGACCATAATAGATCCGTGAAGGCCATAGATGTTCGGCCTTCGGCCTCACAAGGAGGACCATAATAGATTATATTTATACTAGCTGATAGTCCGTCCGAGGACGGGTAGCTAGAAGGACGGGCAGGCAGCCAAGGTCATATGGCTTTTGGATTGCACTGAGAGCTTTCCTTAATCTTCATTCAACTTAAGTTACCTTGGCTGCCTGCCCGTCCTTCTAGCTACCCGTCCTCGGACGGGCTATCAGCTAGTTTCCTTATAATGTAATTCTGCTTATATAGTAATTGAGTAGGATAATCGGATTAACTGATCCGATGATACGTTGATCCGATGATACGTTGATCCGATGATACGTTGATCCGATGATACGTTGATACGATGATACGTTGATACGATGATACGTTCATCCGATTGGTTATGAAATTATCCGTTAGGCGTTCGGTTCGGTTCGGGTTGCTTCGGGTATTTGCATTGTCGACGGGATTTCGAGGATAGATACGGATATCACGTTCAAATGGAGGTTCGCCGTCATCATTTACGAACACCATTGCAATTTCATTGGACGTTGGAGCATTGTAACGTCTTTGATCAGACTGCCGATCGCGCCGCATCACCATATTGACGACCGGAACTGGTTGTCCTTCTTCTTCGGCTCGTACACGCTCTTGTTGCTCAATTTTATTTCATCAGGCAATATGAAGCTGCGATACGATTGTTGACGCGGAAGAAACGATCGATTTTCTCAATCACTTCAGGTAGACAACCTCTATTCTCAGGCAGATTTACTCGTTCATAGACCGCTTCTGTCGTGTCCATTACATACAGTTGTGCAAACTTTCTTGTTTGTCCTTCAGGTGGATACAGGTTTGTGGTTCTGTGGTACGTCTGTCCATGAATTTTGAAAACGTATGGTCCGTTACCCGGCATTGAAACAATCTCTGCTCCCATTGAAGCGAAAGAAACCGAGGAATTGTAAGAGCGGATGTGCTGACGAAAGTTCTTGTAGTAAGGATTTTCTGAATCTGAAAGCATAGAGCGAAGAAATTCGGGATATAACAATAGATTCCCATGTTGATCGAGCGGTTGCGGAATCTTCACTTTTCCTTTATGACAGCAGTTGTTAAATTGTTTATCAACTGGACGCTCCTTGGCGAAATTCTTGGAGCCGCAGAACTGACAGATGGAATTCATTTCTCCACAATCGTGTCGAGTAACGTGAGATTCATCAAATCTCAATGCTCTTATTTGGAGTTGAATTGCTTGACTTTGGTATCGATTTTCTTTCTGTCGATGTATCGCATGGGACCGAGCGTCAGCAGCTTGCCGCGCTTGAGTTTCTTCTAAAGTTTCACGTTGTTGACGTATCGCATGGGACCGAGCGTCAGCAGCTTGCCGCGCTTGAGTTTGTTCCAAAGTTTCACGTTGTCGAAGTATCGCATGAGACCGAGCGTCAGCTTGTCGCTGTGATCGAAGCTGTTCTTCTGTGTTATTAGCTCTTGTACGTGCTTTTCTCTCACGATTCAATCGCCGTCGCTTTGCAGCAGGATTTTCAAAATTTTCATTATCCATTATGGAAGTTCACATAATGCTTTTTTGGAAATAGCTGTCCTATATAGACAAAATGATACGATGATACGTTGATCCGATGATACGTTGATACGATGATACGTTGTGCGTTCGGTTCGGTTCGGTTTGCTTCGGGTATTTCCGTGGGACAGACAGAAAGAAAGAAAGACTTGGCCTTTTATAATAAGAGATAAGTATCACATTTAAGTTGCTGGTGGTTTTAAATATGTTTTCTAGCAAAAGTTGTATTCTTCTAATATGACGTCTTTTTCCATCAGAACCCCATACGTATTTCATGTACTTTTTGTATAAACCAGTGGAGGATTTATGGTTGACTACATGGGCTCTAGCCCTCCCCCATGGCTTAGCAAAGAAAAAGAAATTCACTTGAGAATAGAAATACTAAAATATAAAATAATTTTGTGTTGAATTTGAAAAATGTATTTCCATTTGTATGTTTTATGCCCTTGTGAGCCTCTCTCCCCCATAAAATTAATAGAGGTAATTTATAAGTATGTACCTATATTATTTTACTTAAAGAAAATTTATATGACTTTTTTTTGTTTTAAACACTTTAACAAGTTCTTTGAGTCAATTCTAGATCCGTCATTGGTATAAACAATTTAATTTGGCATTGGAAAACAGTCCCTCAGTTTTTCACAATTAACAAATTTGACTAGAAAGGTCCCAAAATCCTATGCCCCAAATAATTATTAGCAGATTTAAACTACATCAAATGCTGAGCATAAACTAAAATAAAAGTTGCTATAGCTCTTATAGAATCCGAGCTACATTCCTTCATACTTTCGTTCTGATATCAAAATTACTTTACTTCGAATGGTAAACCCAGTGGCGTAGCTAGTCACCCCCACCTAGGCTGATAACTTTTTTTTAGGTGTCACCCCTAAAAACCTAAAAAACCAAGAAACGTGATCATTTTAGTCAGGAAATTTAAATAATTTGGATTTAAATAATTTACGGTCCGCCCCTCGCTACGCCACTGGTAACCCATCGAGGTGCAATCTGCCATGAAAGCTCTTCTCTAAAATAACGTTCATTAAGTTTCCCATAATGCAATCTAAATTATCAAAATCTAGAACTTATAAATCAGTTCTACTGATAATAGGATCAACGAATCGTCGTATCATCGTATCATCGTATCATCGTATCATCGTATCATCGTATCATCGTATCATCGTATCATCGTATCATCGTATCATCGTATCATCGTATCATCGTATCATCGTATCATCGTATCATCGTAACATCGTATCATCGTATCATCGTATCATCGTATCATCGTAACATCGTATCGTCGTATCATCGTATCATCGTATCATCGTATCATCGTATCATCGTATCATCGTATCATCGTATCATCGTATCATCGTATCATCGTATCATTGTATCATCGTATCAACGGATCAAATGCACGGATGTCGCTATATAGGTTGAAGAAATTAATAAGTCTTGTATACTGAAAACTTCTCAATAATTCTTAGCAATTCAAATTAATCAACATGGCTAAAAAGCACGGTTCTGGAAATTTAGAAATGAGTAGATTGAACTGTGGAATATATTTAGTAAAAATACCCAAATATATTGCTGCAAGATGGGAAACAGCGCCAAGTGATGTGGAAGTCGCAAAATTTCGAATTTCGCAGGCTCCTGGTTGCAAACCAAATATTTCATTAACCTTGCCAGATTCACTTTTAGAAGTAGAAAACGACACGATTCCACAGAAATATTCCCTCGACATCAAGAATGTTTCGCCCACAACTTCGGGAATTTTGTCGAAATCCATTCCCACAAACGAGGATGGAACTAATTCTAGTGAACCAAAATTTGCTATGATGGGCAAAGTTACCCAAAATTTGCATTGCAAACCTGATTTTAATGAATATCTGAAAATGAAACTAAATCAAAAATCCAAAGAAATGCAAACAATTGAGAGTGTTTGCGAAGTATCGAACGATTCTCAGCGAAATGAGGAAGACATTTCCATTATGACAAAAGGGCAAATGAGGAAAGAACATGGTAAGAACGTAAGGATGGAGAAAGATCAGCTTGTGGAAATCTTGATTAGTGCGTTTGAAAAGCACCGAAACTACAACATTCAAGATTTGGTTGATATAACCAAGCAACCTGTTGCATATTTGAAGGAGGTTCTGCGGGAATATTGCAGTTACAATGTGAAATCGCCCAACAAAAATACCTGGGAGCTGAAGCCCGAATATCGTTGCTATAGAAAATAAAATTTAATACATAAAAATTTTAGTCGTGTATATACAAATTTTAACATTATATATTGGTGATAATTTCTTATAATATAACAAAATGATTTTTCATATTATTATAGGCCTATGCACTTTTTTTTACTAATTTATTCAATTAGTTCTTTGAGATGTATTGGTTTTTGACATCTCAGGTAGCTTGCTAGGATTGCCCTATTTTTATGATGGCAAATCATCAACACAGGGAGGCAGACGGCTTTACGTGCATTTCGAGGCACAGAGATGTTTGATGTTTAAATAGCGCGTGACGTCACTATGGTGAAAGTCGCACTGTGTGATTTATGTTCAAAAACCACAATCGCATTCAACGTAAAAATCTAAAAATTTTCACAATTGTTCTACTCTATAATGTACTGCCGTAACTTTTGTTAGAACTAAATCAAGCATTTATTGACTGGGTTATAAATTTCTGCGATTTTCACTGAAAATACTGCTAAATCTATAATAGACAAACAAAAATTTCCCAGGAATTTAATTTCCCACAAAAGGATCTGTGGTAGCATAATTTTATCCTTAACTAGCTGGCATGGGCGTCCTTCGGCCGCCTTAGCCATCTAGACCCTGTCGGATGTGGTTGTTCGGCCTTCGGCCTCACAGGGGAGGACCATAATAGATTTGTGAAGGCCATAGTTGTTCGGCCTTCGGCCTCATAGGGCGGACCATAATAGATTATATTTATATGCCTTCGGCTGCCTTGCCTGCTAGTCCATGATTGCCAGTGTTGTTCGGCCTTCGGCCTCACAGGGGGAGGACCATAATAGATCCGTGAAGGCCATAGTTGTTCTGCCCTCGGCCTCACAAGGAGGACCATAATAGATTATATTCATATGCCTTCGGCTGCCATGACTACTAGTCCGTGATTGCCAGTGGTTGTTCGGCCTTCGGCCTCACAGGGGCAGGACCATAATAGATCTGTGAAGGCCATAGTTGAAGGTGAAGGCCTTGCATTAGCAGTTGATCTCGCTAATATTTAGGCCATAACCGTCATCAGAAAATATATTCGTTATTTTTAATTGTCGCATGTCCAGTATTGAAACTGCTTCATTGAATCAACATTCAGTGATTGGCTTATAAAGTGGGGTAACGGGGAACTTACGAATGACAACGGTTTGCTTGGGGAAGTGATAGAAATTCGACAAACTTAGATTTGTGAAGGTTCCCTTGCCCACGAAATTTTTGGAGAAAACCTTAATGTTATTTACTATGTGGGAAAATTCTTCAAAATGGTAATATATTTAGTGACTGTGCTCCCCTGTGGGTGCGGAATGACGGGAAGTCCCTGGTTGAGTTTATTGGTTTATTACCATTAAGCAAAGTTGAAGAACATAAAATTCTCTATAACTTGTGGCGCTGCAGTAGGTAGTACTAAAATACATACTGTAATTTTTCGTAATAGTAAAAATAAGTGAGCTATAGGCGAAAACCGCACCTAGGGGGCTAAAATTCCCATTTGGGGGAACGCCGGCTTGGGATTTTTATGAGACATTTTGGGGGGTTTATTAGAACACTTCAATATACATCTTTGCCAAATTCTGTAAGCTCAAACCAAAATTTCGGTTTCGTTACTTGGAAGATACTATAACTTGGGCAAATTTTGTAAAAATCTATTTTTCTCTTCATTTTCCAACCTTGGCCACAATTTCAATTAATTTATTATTAAAAGCATTTCCCGTGCCCGAAAACATTTCTCTCCCTGCAACGAATCAATATTGTGCCATTTTAAGGGTGGGTCGTGTTTTCGGTCAATAATTTAAGTACTAGTGTACCATGAAAAAATATGCAAAAAAAAACATTTTATAGTGAATTTTATGCTCTTCAATTATGGTCTGATCATAATTTTTGATACAAGCATAAATAAGCGAGTTATCGGCAAGAAATCGTGTTGGGGGAGTTAAAACCCCCGATTGTGGGGACGCCGGCGTGGGATTTTATGGGACTTTTGTGGGGTTCATTAGAACACTCCAATGTACATCTCTGCCAAAATTCAGCTTGCCCGGATTCCTTAACATGCTTCGAAGTATGTTTTGGGTCATTATCCTGCTGAAATATTCACCCGAGTGGCAATTTTTTCTTACCATGTTGTAACATATGATCCCTCAATATGTCGGCATACATAAACCGATCCATAATAACATCAATTCTGTGTAGGGATCAATGCCACAACGGGAAAAGCAGCCCCACACCATGATGTTACCTCCTTCTTCTTCTTCTTCTTCTTCTTCAAGTGCCGTGCCTGATTTCAGACGTAGGCGACCTCTCTCCTATGTAAGTATGTGTTGTGCGTTTGAAGTATTATCACACACATAGGGGACCTACTGCTTAACGCGGGCTCCGAACCGCGGGAAGTGTATACACTTCATCTCCAGAGAGGCTGTACCAGGCAGATTACATCTCGATGGTTTGTCATTGCCTTCCGAGGGGAGACGGTCAGAATAAAGTTTTACTGAGCCCGGAGTTTAACCAGGTATTTAGCATTAGCAGCAACGCACTTAACCGCTAAGCTGACGACCGTCTCATGTTACCTCCATCATGCTTTATAGTGGGAACTTGATATTTAATATCACTTTTTTTATTTCTTGGGCGTCGAATATACTTAATTCCATCCGAAGAAAACAAATTATATTTACTCTCGTCGCTACAAAGTATTTTAGACCAATCTTTGTTTTCCAGTGTAAATTATTTCTAGCAAACTTGAGACGGGCTATCCGATTCTTCTTATATATAAGTGGCTTCTTAGCAGAACGTCCAAAAAGTCCAGCTGAATGTAGTCGAAGTTTCACTGTCGAAACATGTATCTTATTTTCGCGAATTTTGGTAAAAACTTGAACAATTTGGGTAGTCGTTAGTCGAGGATTTTTACTGCTTCACGAATGATCATTTTATCATCTCTTTTGGCTGCTTTTCGTGGTCGTCCTGTTCTTAGTCGTGTCTCTGCTGATCCTGAATTATCATTTATATGACACCAGAGACTTATAGTTTGATTTGGAATGCTAAATTCACGTTCTGCTGCTCTTAATGATTTTCCACCTTTTAACCATTCCAGAACCGTGTTTTTTAAATCTTTGGAATACTCTTTACGTCTGGGCATGTCGATTTTATCTTAATTAACTTATATAAGTCACACTTCTATGAACGCTTATTAATGTTTAATTTTCACTTTTCACTAATAAAACTTTTGAACCCTGAATAAAATGTAATTCGCTTATTTACTTTTCGCATTAATACCAACTAAAAGTTTTATATGTCAAAATCCGTAGATATTAATCTAATACTTTTAAAAAAGATATAACTTCTATTTTTATACATTTTTTCTAAAAGACTGTTTGCCAACTTACTTTTGATCGCTACTGTATAGAGTAGGTATAGAAATAATGGATGAGAAAATGAATAACAGTGAAAACGGAAAAAGGTATTTGCTTTCTCTTTATAAATTTGTATTAAAGTCATAATAATAAAGTACAAAATTGATAAACAATAAACTTTTTAAATAATAAAATGTGAACAAACAAACATTAATCGTCCGTTTCATCAGAAGAGTCTTCATCGTTCCCAGATTCTTCAGAATCGAATTAATTCAAAGAATCATCTTCATTGATACTGTTGTCATCCTCGCTTTTATTATTCACATTATTAGCCAAAGATTCAGTAATAGTACTTTCTGCTGAAGATGACGGTGATGAAGAATCTTTCGATTCTTGATGTCCCGAACTAAAAGAAGGATGGTTTTCTTTTCTTAGGTATTTATCTTTTTCCTTTTTGCTTAAATTAAACCAAGCGCTTTCTAGGTTTTCAATTTTGTCCGGATTCTTTTCAGCAAATAATGCCACTGCTGACACAGGTTGTTTTCTCGGTTTCTTCAGATTATTTTGGTTTGTTATCTCTCTCTTATTCATTTTTAGAACTTTGCCACCTATCATGGAACGTTTTCGCTTTTTTGATTTGTTTTCCTCTTGGCGCTGTTCTTCTGGTAAGGATTTTAAATAAGCTGCGTAATCCAGTTTATATTTTGCTCGTAATTCGGCAGCTTCGATTCTGAACTGTGCTTTTATATCTTCTGGGCAATTGTCCCATCGTGTAATAACTGCTTTCAACCGTTCATTAACGTCCATATTATTATCCTGGATTTCGGCTTTTTTTAATTCGACTTGTGAAAATAAATCATATGCAGAATGTGGTGGTTTTTTGGGTTTACCAGCCAGATTATCACTTAACAAACGTTCTTCTTTGTTCAAAACGGACTTGCGCTTAGTTTTATCATCGTTCCCGTTTAGTTCTCTTTTAAACTTGCGTTCGTTTTCCAATGCTAAATTGATAAACACAATTTTTTCTTCATTACTCATGGATTTCCACTTTTCCTTATATTGCTTCTTTACGACACTTTCGGATTCTGAAGAACTAGGAGATGATATTCGTTCACTTTCGTAGTAAATTTGGAACGGAGTTCGTAGATTATTAGTCAGTCTAACTTCTTCGGGAAATTTAGTATAAAATTCTTTTAGTTGTTCGTCATAAATTTTTTTACAATTTTCTTCCTTTTCTTCGTACATTTTCCGATCATCTTCTGAAAGATTATGATACATTTGACCCATTAATGTGACTTCTACGACGTTTTTAATACCGGGATTTTTCTGATTCGCTTTTTTTCTTTTGTCGGCGCAAAATAACGTGAAAGCCGAAAGGGGTCGCTTGGGATGTGCTGGATGATGTTTTTTATGCTTTTTACCGACATTCCTGGGCATGCTACGAACGAATTGTTCAGCGTCACGTAATATCTCCGTCAATATTCTATCTTGGCGAAGGTTTCTCTGAATGATGTGCCACATGTGATAACAATCGTTAGCGGAGTGATGATTAAATGCTATATTATCCCAAACAATCTTCCTCACTCGTTTGCTAAACTTCGAAGAATCATTTTCGGGTAGAACATTCTCCATTCTATCTATTAATTCTAGCAAATCATGGGACGACCATTTGAGTAACATTTTATTGCTTATTCTGAGTTTATTCTTACTCCTACCCGCTGAAATTTCTTCATTTTCTGTCGAACTTGATGTATCTGATAATACGCTTTCATAAAATTCGGGAATAACATCATGCTGGAAATTGAACATTTTTCTTTTCAATTTTCTATTTTATTTTAATTTTGATAAATAACAACTTTAAAAATGAATTATATAAAATTTTATATCACCAATCTATAACAACCAACGAAATAAAACCTTCTAAGCTGATAATCACTTAAATATTGTAATATAATGACACTAAAAATATTTTTAGCGCGATTACCGTTTTTTACTATAATGGAAATTTATTATTTTATCACACCAAAACTGAAAGCCGAATCCTATGTAGGCGATTAGGAGAGTCGAGTACCGAACGTGCCGACCATTTGTTCAAGCGATACGTAAAATTGGCAAATTGTTATGATTAATTTGAAAATATGTGGGGTGCGCCATCTTTTACTTCGGTATGTAAACATTGAATAACTTTGCGACGCATTTTGAAGGACGATTTGCAATTGTTTCCGTATAAGGTGCAATTAACACAAAGAATATTGCCCACTGACCATTCACGTCGCTTGGAATACGGCCAAACAGTCGCTCGAATGGCTGACACTGACCCTGATTTTTGGAAGCAAATTTTGATGACCGATGAGGCTCATTTCATACTGTCTGGCGGCGTTAATAAGCAAAATCGTCGCATTTGGGGTGCCGAAAATCCACACGTGATCCATGAACAATCATTGCATGACCAAAAAGTGACTGTTTGGGCTGGCGTTAGCGTCAAAACCATCATTGGGCCTTATTTCTTCAACATCAACGGATGTTTGATGTCGAAAAATGGCGATATTGACTGGCCATCGAGATCTCCTGATTTAACGCCTCCAGACTTCTTTTTGTGGGGATATTTGAAAAGCAAAGTGTACGCCAATAAGCCTCAGACCCTGGACGACCTCAAAGCCAACATCCCTGCCGAAATGCTTGCTATACCGACCGAAATGCTTGAAAAAGTGATGGAAAATGCCGCAAAAAGAGCCCATTTTGCCGTGACCAATAGGGGAGGTCACTTAATTGATGTTGTATTCGGAAATTGATCCAAATAAATTGTAAAGGTCCAAATTAAATGATAACAACTCAATTTTAAGTTTTTTGGTTTTTTTTCAAAGTTATTCAATATTCTCATACCGAAGTAAAAAATGGCGCACACGTTATATACAGGGTAGAGCAAATGTATGTTTGGCGTGTATATGAATTTTAATATAATCGATAACCAATAGAATTCTTTTCCTTTAAAAAAAACAATGATACTTGAGTCATCATATATAAAGGTTAAAAGGTTCTTCACTGAATCCTCAAAAATCAAGATTATACCCTGAATGGCATCTATGTTTATTTTAGTTAAGGTTTTTTCTGTTGTATTTATTAGTGTTGTTTCTGTTGCTCCTGTTGTTGTTCTTGTAGTATTTTTTTGCCACTTTGTCTATTCTTGGGATTAAAATAAGGCAGTTTTCCGTTGCTAGTGCTAGTTGCCGAAATAGTGTAAAGAAGATGCATTTACATTTTTCCCATTAAATTTTCTGAGGCATTAAGTTTCCATGCAATACACTTTTGTTTGATTTTCACAAACAGAATTGGTCTGCAAAAACTAGAGCGAGGAAATGGAATATAGGGAGTCTGAATTTTCAAAAAGATCATTAAAGTCGTCTTTCTTCCTTTCTGATATCAAAATTGTTTTACTCCGAATGGTAAACCATCAAGGTGTCATCTGCCATGAAAGTTCCTCTCTAAAATAACGTTCTGCTGTGTTCTAAAATACTCTATAGAGGCATAAAATTCAAAAATGAATAATATATTCAAACAAGTTGTAACGTGCTTCAGCAGCGGTTCCTAGGCTTCTATACATACAACTACTTTTCTGGTGTGAAAATTTGTTGTTATTTTTGGTCGCCATAATTTTATAATGTGATATCAGATAATCCGATAATTCGGAACCGAGAGTTACAAACTTAAAAAAGTTGTTATTATCTGGTTATTTTTGATCGCCATATAATGTAACATCACATAATCAGATAATCTGCACCAATTAAATTTTTTGCGATTGGTAATTATCATTTACTATATAAGTAATAACAATCAAACTTTTCCATTCTATTAGAAATTTTACTTCTCTGTAATGTATGGTCCTTTTTTTGAGGTGGACCAATCCTCTCCTTTCTTTTTTATTTATAACTTAACTTCACTAACCACATCAATAAAAAATTATTTTACACATCAAAGTAAAACAAGTAGTTTATATAGGGAGACCTCTTCGAAAATATCTTTAACTTAGTAAATTTCTTTCGAACATTTGCGTATTTATAAATTGCATTAGCGAATCGAAGCAACGGATTAACAGATTAACGCAATACTATATAGACGAAGTATTTAAAATATAACAACGTATCAGTTGATCAACGTTATGATTGGCTCTGAAACATGCGGATGGACACGAAGCCAGACCATAAGGCTTCTTTCTATACCTTGTATAGAAGCCTAAAAGTAGCGCACTGGCTACCCAGTTCTTAGACCTCTATACACACAGAGTATTTCCAACACGATTTGAAACGCTCTGTATGATTTTGAATTATGCGGACGGACGGACGGACAGACGGACACGGAGCCAGATCATAAGGCTTCTTGTTATACTTTGTATAGAAGCCTAAAAGTAACTAGAATTTTTGTTGGTAAAACCGTGTAAAACTAGCTTTAACTGATTTCACGGAAAAAAGGTAACCTTAAATACATACCAAAAACAAATGTTAATAATAATTATAACCTACAATATTGACACATAAAAATATTACTTAACAGTCTGTTACCTATGTTGACAGCCCAATATTGCTCTGTTACGACTTGACAGACTGGTAACTGCTAACAGTCATTGGTGAATACAAAAGTATCACATTAACAGACTGTTATTGACTTGACTCTCTGTTAGCAACTTAACAGAGCTTGGTGAATACGGCTGTTAGACCTCTATAATACACACAGAGTATTTCCAACACTATTTGAAACGCTCTGTATGATTTTGAATTATGCGGACAGACGGACCGACAGACACGGAGCCAGATCATAAGGCTTCTTGCTATACTTTGTATAGAAGCCTAAAAGAACACAAAATTCTAAAGTGCAGTTTACGTTATGCGATTTTGCATACATTGTTGTCATAAAAAAATATTTCTGAGTTCACGATATACGATTTAGCATACGTTACGGCCCGAAGGCGAATTCGTAAGCAAAGTCATAAGCAAAAATATTACGATTAGCATTGTGTCTTATGACAACTTGTATGCAAAATCGCAAGCAAAATCGCATAACGTAAACTGCACTTAAATAGGAATCAATCTTTAAAACTTTAGATAACGAACATTAAAAAACCTTCTCAATTTTCATTTTTATGACTTTATTTGAATCTCTCGGAATAAAAAGGACATGTGGAAAATTGCTGAGAATAATTAAATTGATGATTGTCACATCAAAATGTTACTAAAAGATTTAATTAGCTGGAAATTAATTAATATTATATTGTTATTTTGGATATCACAATAACCTAAAAATGTAAAACTTTGATATCAAATTGTTTCTTGAATAACATGTTTTGTGCAAATCTGTTCATATCAAAAATTATGTAATCTCTTCATCTATTTAACTCAACTATTTTCGTGACACAAATCGTCAAGATTGTGAATAAGGATGAAAATCGCATAAATTTGGAAATGACCCTAAAATGGTCGCAAGTGAGTCAAAAGCATTCCGAATTAAACCATAAAAACAGCATATACCAATGGAATCGTATGGGAAACATCTCTTTATAACACAATTTCAATGTGGACCCAAAACCTGAAACAGAATAATTATTTTAGGAAATTTAAAAATTCAAAATACAATAATTTGATTTACTTTTGAGCTGCAGGCATATCAATTTGTCGATTTTCGATACATAAATCAGTTGATCCCGAAAGCTGAAACCATGTAGACGTGTTTTCATTGTATCCAGGATTTTATGAAAATTTTGGAAGTTCAGAAATCAAGATGGCTGACAACAAGTAGCAATTCTGCAAAATTGCAATTTTTGTAATCAACTCACAATTCACTGTAATCAAGAGTAATTATCGATTCATTCAACTTACCCGAAGTGATATTTATGGTACCAACTAAATTCGTAAACAACAACTTTGATGAACACAAATTTTGGAAACAAAAGTCAACAACAACATGAGGCCAGGCTATGTCATCCAGCTTCTTCAAATCTACAAGTGCATCAACAGTACGCAGGTGTTTTTTTATCATGTGATAAGTTAGTTAAAGGCGGCCACACACACACATATCCTTTTTATATTTTTGTATCCGCAACATTGATGATATTCAAGGTACAGTGAATTATTATTATTTAACATTTACAAATTTTGCCATATGCATTTAAAATACAGGATGTTGAAAAAAGACTTTCACGGAAGTGCATTTTCGACTACCCTAATTTGAAAGGTTTTTCATTCATAAACATTATTATTTACTTTTTCAATATTAAGCTTTAACAAAAGCAAACCTATTATTTACAAACATTTAACGCGCTATTGGACAGATAAAGACTTAATTAATGAAAATTAATTAAGCAATTAAGAAGAAAAGAAGAGATCTTTTCGACTTGTGTATTTTTATGAAATTTGGATACTTTATTTGTGAATCATTCTTTGATAGTAGATCTTTGATCTGCAATTGTTTGTACAACCATTTGTTTATTTGCGCTTTGCGATTTTTATATGAATATAAACATTTCTCAGGTAACTGCTAGGATTGCCCTATTTTTATGATGGAAAATAATCAACACAGGGGGGCAGACGGCTTTACGTGCCTTTCGAGGCACGGAGATGGCCAAGAAATTTTTAGATTGTACCCGGAGACGAACCAGAAAGCTTTGCATTAACAGTTGCTCTCGGTAATATTGTGGCCATGACCGTCATCAGAAAATCTATTTCCAGTATTGAAATTGGTTCATTGATTCGACATTCAGTGATTGGCTTTATAAAGGTGGGGAACGGGGAACTTACGAATGACAACGGTTTGCTTGAGGAAGTGATAGAAATTCGACAAACTTCGATTTGCGAAGATTCCCTTACCCACGAAATTTTTGGAGAAAACCTTAATGCTATTTATGTGGGAAAATACTCCAAAATGGTAATATATTTCGTGGTTGTGCTCCCCCGGGGGTGCGGAATGGCGGGAAGTCCTTGGTTGAGTTTATTGATGGTTGCGGTTGTGTTGTAGTTGCTCTTTCTATTCCCGCCCTCTGCCATGCAGACGTAGCGGGAGGGGGGCGCTCGTGTATCTTGTGGCGTTTATATTGTACTGTTTACCGGATGGGCATCATTGCAATTCGAACATGTCGGTTTTTCGGTGTTTGCCAAGGTGCACTCTTTTGTGGAGTGCCCCTTGCGCATTTTAGGCAACGTGGTGATCTTCTGCAATTAGCGGTTGCGTGCCCTCATATTTGGCACCTGTTGCATTCGATTATTATTTTATTGTAGTGCTTGGACCATCCCACTCTTGCGTCCCGTAGGGTTGTGACAGTCATGGCGACCATGAACGCTGCTGTATTGGTCCCGTTTATTTTATAAACTTATTTTGCGTTTATGTTTTTCTCCCTTAATTCCTTCTTGATTTCTTCCTCCGTAGTATCGTTCGTCAGTCTCCTTAGGCCGAAGGCGTGAGATGTTTTCGTTTTTGAGGGTTGTACGTATGGTGCTCCACTTTCTTTTTGTCCAGCTACGCCAGCAGCAATGTATAGTCGTCCGTGTCGTTACAATGTACCGCCACGTTCGTTTTGCGGTATGTTAATTGGAATCCCTTGGTCACGAACTTCTTTATTAGATCTCGGAATCGTTTTGTTTATCGATAACCATGTCAATTATGATTGGCGGAGGTTTGTGATTCGCAGTTCTCTTTTTGTTGGGCACCCCTTGAGCCGAGTCTGCCCTGTTTTCGAGGTTATTTTTCCCATCCACGTTTTGGGATGGGGAAGTCCCCATCCGAGTATTTGTTAGCGATGGCTACTTTGTACTGGGGTAGGCAGCAGATTATACCTTATATTACATTGTGGCGGCGTTCTTGTAACACGTTTCACGTATAATTTTGTCATCGCATAGTATTAGTTTTGTAAACCCCTGTCTAAAATTATACGTTTACTACTTACGCTTTCTGTTGCCGTTTCAGCGCTTCTCTTTGGTTTCGTTATACATCTCCATTCGGTATCGGATCCAGTGTCCATTGTGTTTGCGTTGTCGGGTGTATCGCTCATTTTGTGATCGAGTGTCTTGATCGTAAAATTATTTAAAACTATTCATTTTTCACTACTTTCACTGTTTTTAAAACATGTATATACCAACTTTAAAATACTGCACATGCGCTCTCACTATTAAATGTTACATTACGGTGGTTGACTGGAGAATTAATAACCACAGACATTTCCATTGCGCTACGTCGCTGCTCATCAACAAAAATTCATGCTGGAGTAAAAATTCCGTTTGTTGATTGCCGATGCAATTTATTACATGCGCCCCCCTCCCAAAAGATTCTTATCATATTCCGGCGCTGACTTAGAGTAATGAAAACAATTGGATGCTTATCAGGAACTCATTTAGGACTAAGGGGTCTTAATTTATTTTTACTTAATTTATTACTCTTAATTTATTGCGAAAGAAAAACTTTCACCCCCCTTCCGGATTACAAACAGACTCCCCGGTCATGTGATATCGATTTTTATCGTTAGGAACTTCTGAAGATCTGATATAAAATACGCATAGTATGTCAGAATCAGTCAGAATAGCCGTTTCCATGGTAACGTAACGCAATACCCCCTCCCCGAATATGAAGATTATTTTTATCGGTAGGAATTTTCCTTTTTCTATTTAAATATATTTGAATAATTGTCTCGATGATAAAGTTATATTTTTGCCGGTTACCCAGTCAGTTAAAGGGAAATGTAGAAGAACGCGGGGGTTGAAATCAACTTTCCTAAAATCCCCTGTCTTACCCTAGTCCTTACACCAAAATTGAAGAGGAGAATATTCCCTACACTAGATAATTGTATTAATCTGAAAAACTTCAAAACAAAATTAATTTGAAATATTTGCATTTAGCAAGTGCTGATAAAAAGCTCTTAAAACATTTCTATGATAACGGATATTAAAAGTTTACATTATTAATAATTTATGTTTGTTGAACCTGTGTTCCGTGAATGTATTTTAAAATTAATTTTTGACATTGAACTATTGTATTTGATGTCGGATGAAACCTTTCCATTTGATTTAAATAAGCTTCATGCAACCTTTCATTAATAAACAAATTTTGAATTTTTTTGACGTACGCATTTCTATTGGCGTGGTCAGTGTCGCAACACCGCAATATGATCCCCCAATATGTCGGCATACATAAACCGATCCATAATACCATCAATTCTGTGTAGGGATCCAATGCCACAAAGGGAAAACCAGCCCCACACCATGATGTTACCTCCAGCATGCTTTATAGGTGGGAACTTGATATTTAATATCACGTTTTTTTATTTCATCGGCGTCGAATATACTTAATTCCATCCGAAGAAAACTAATTATATTTACTCTCGTCGCTCCAAGGTATTTTAGACCAATCTTTGTTTTCCAGTGTAAATGATTTCTAGCAAACTTGATACGGGCTATCCGATTCTTCTTAGATATAAGTGGCTTCTTAGCAGGACGTCTGCCAAAAAAACTTGAACAATTTGTGTAGCCGTTAGTCGAGGATTTTTACTGCTTCACGAACGATCATTTTATCAGCTCTTTTGGTTGTTTTTCGTGGTCGTCCTGTTCTTGGTCGTGTCTCTGCTGATCCATCATTATTATTTTTATGATACCAGAGTCATAGTTTGATTTGGAATGCTAAATTCAGGTTCTGCTGCTCTTAATGATTTTCCACCTTTTAACCATTCCAGAACCGTGTTTTTTAAATCTTCGGAATACACTTTACGTCTGGGCATGTCGATTTTACCTTAATTAACTTATGTAAGTCACACTTCTATGAACGCTTATTAATGTTTAATTTTCACTTTTCACTAATAAATCGATTTATGCCAATTTACTTTTGAACCCTGAATAAAATGTAATTCGCTTATTTACTTTTCGCATTAATACCAACTAAAAGTTTTATGTGTCAAAATCCGTATTAATCAAATACTTTTAAAAAAGATTTAATAGTCCCCTATTTTTATAATTTTTTTCTAAAAAACTGATTGCCTACTTACTTTTGATCGCTACTGTATAGGGTAGATATAGAAATAACGGATGAGAAAATGAATAACAGTGAAAACGGAAAAAGGTGTTTGCTTTCTCTTTATAAATTTGTATTAAAGTCATAATAATAAAGTACAAAATTGATAAACAATAAACTTTTTAAATAATAAAATGTCAGCAAATTAACATTAATCGTCCATTTCATCAGAAGAGCCTTCATCGTTCCAAGATTCTTCAGAATCGGATGAATTCATAGAATCATCTTCATTGATACTGCTGTCATCCTCGCTTTTGTTATTCACATTGTTAGCCAAAGGTTCATTAATAGTACTTTCTGCTGAAAATGACAATGATGAAGAATCTTTCGATTGTTGTCCCGTACTAAATGAAGGATGCTTTTCATTTTCAATACCTTGAATTTTCATTGTGGCTTTAAGGTAAGCATCAAAATCGGCGATGTATTTCTTCTGCAATTGGATAACTTTTCTTTGGTATTTATCTTTTTCCTTTTCGCTTAAATTAATCCAAGCGCTTGCCAAGTTTTCAATTTTATCCGGATGCTTTTCAGCAAATAATACAATTGCCGATACAGGTTGTTTTCTGGGTTTCTTCAGATTATTTTCTTTTATTATCTCTATCTTATTCCTTTTTAGAACTTTGCTACCTATCTTTGAACGTTTTCGTTTTCTTGAATTGTTTTCTTCTTCGCGCTGTTCTTCTGGTAAGGATTTTAAATAAGCTTCGTAATTCACTTTATATTTTGCTCGTAATTCGGCAGTTTCGGTTCTAAACTGTGCTTTTATATCTTCTGGGCAGTTGTTCCATCGTGTAGCAACTGCTTTCAACCGTTCATTAGTGTCCATATTATTTTTAATTTCGGCTTTGTGTAATTCGACTTGTGAAAACAATTCATATGCAGAATGTGGTGGTTTTTTGGGTTTACCAGCCAGATATTCACTTAGCAAACGTTCTTCTTTGTTCAAAACGGACTTACGCTTAGTTTTATCATCGTTCCCGTTTGGTTCTCTTTTAAACTTGCGTTCGTTTTCCAATGCTAAATTGATAAACACAATTTTTTCTTCATTACTCATGGTTTTCCACTTTTCCTTATATTTCTTCTTTACGACACTTTCGGATCCTGAAGAACTAGGAGATGATTTTTGTTCACTTTCGTAGTAAATTTGGAACGGAGTTCGTAGATTATTAGTCAGTCTAACTTCTTCGGGAAATTTAGTATAAAATTCTTTTAGTTGTTCGTCATAAATTTTCTTACAATTTTCTTCCTTTTGTACATACATTTTCCGATCATCTTCTGAAAGATTATGAAACATTTGACCCATTAATTTGACTGCTTGGACGTTATTAATACCGGGATTTTTCTGATTTACTTCTTTTCTTTTATCCGCGAAAAATAACACGTAGGCCGAAAGGGGTCGCTTGGGATGTTCTGGATGACGTTTTTTATGCTTTTTACCGACATTCCTGGGCATGCTACGAACGAATTGTTCGGCGTCACATAATAACTCATTCAATATTCTATCACTGCGAAGGTTTCTCTGAATGATGCGCCAAATGCAATTACAATCGTTAGCGGAATGATCATTAAATGCTATATTATCCCAAACAATCTTCTCCACTTGATTGCTGAACTTCAAAGTATCGTTTTCGGGTAGGACATTCGCCATTCTATTTATTAATTCTAATAAATCATCGGACGACCATTTCAACAGTTTTTTGCTTAATTTAACATTATTGTTTGTACTACATTGTGCTGCTACTTGTTTTCTTGGAGTTTCACTTAAATCGTGATCAGATTTTTTCGCTGAAAATTCTTCATTTTCTGTCGAACTTGATGTATCTGATAATTGGCATAATTCGGGAATAACAGCATCCCGGTTTGTGAACATTTTTGTTTATAATTTTCTATTTTATTTTAATTTTGATAATATAACAACTTAGAAAATGAATTATAAGGTATAAAATTTTATATCACCAATCTATAAGAACCAACGAAAAAAAACTGATAATCACTTAAATTTTGTAATAATTATATTGACACTAAAAATAATTTTAGCGCGATGACCGTTTTTTACTACAATGGAAATTTATTATTATATTACACCAAAACTGAAAGCCGAATCCTATGTAGGCGATTAGGAGAGTCGATTCCGAACGTGCCGGCCTTTTGTTCAAGCGATACGTAAATTTGGCAAATTTTTCGATTAATTTGAAAATATGCGGTTATGTTCGCTATCTTTGATCTTGTTCTCGAAGTAGGCATATTCATTTTGTGTTAATTTTTTTTCTGAGGAGACTAGTAAAACTACCCATCACGAGATAGTCTATTGTATAATCTACTAGCTGACCCGGCAGACGTTGTCCTGCCCGAAATTAATTTTTATGCCACTCAAAGAATTGTTTATCCAAATATAAATTATTCGAAATTATTAAACAAATTATGAAAACAACAAAAAATTTACATTAAAAGTAGTAATATCGAATCCTGACAGTTTCGGATGTATTTACTGAAGTTGCTTGCAAGGGTACCTCTGGATCTAATTCAAACGATGGTTTGAAAAACAATTAGAAAAAAATTAAGTCGGAATTTCATGTCAACCAACGTCAACTCCAAAATAAATTTCAGTTCATATAGGGTTATATGATACATTAAGAGCACCATCTAGCGAATGCGGAGTGTGCAAGCATTATAAAGGGGATAGCACGGCAGATCCCACCCGGCTTTGAAAAATTTCCTATTCATAAATGGGCCCAAAAATTAGGTTTTTGGGCTGGCATTTTTTCCAAAGAAATAAACCTTAAATTGCCAATATTTCCGGATCGGGTTTTCTATATACTCTACTGATGGAAACTTAATTAATTACAGGTTAAGGCGGCGCCACCTGTTGACTACTACTACTACTTTTACTACTTCTCTTCAACTCTTCGTATACTCTTCCGCTTATATACTAAACTTAGGATCATCGGCATTACCAATCGCAACAATATCGTTATCTTTACAGATGATCTTCCTAATACAGAGTTGACACAAAATACAAAAATGATGATGCATAGTATATATTTGGCAATTCATTTTTATATATATAGATAGAGGGTACAGGTACTTTGTCGGCAACAACTCAACAAAAAATCAACCAAATTCGTCGTGCCGTTCTCACGTGATGATGATGCATACATATTTGGCAATTCATTTTTAATATGGCGGCGCCACCTATTGACGACATTAAACGCACTTTCAGTTTTTTCCCGAATTTTTCAAATTCCCGGGCAACTTTTCAAATTTTTTTTCACACAAACCTTGTCGAAGATATAGGCAACAACTCACCAAAAAATCAGCCAAATTCGTCGAGCCGTTCTCACGTGATGATGATGCATACATATTTGGCAATTCATTTTTATATATATAGATAATATATATACAGGGTAGAGCAAATGTCATATGTTTGGCGTGTCTATGAATTTTAATATAATCGATAACCAATAGAATTCTTTTCCTTTAAAAAAAACAATGATAGGTACTTGAGTCATACTATATAAAAGTTAAAAGGTTCCTCACTGAATCCTCAAAAATCAAGTATTTATTAGTGTTGTTTCTGTTGCTCCTGTTGTTGTTCTTGTAGTCTTTTTTTGCTACTTTGTCTATTCTTCGGATTATAACGAGGCAGTTTTCCGTTGTTTTTCTCATCGCAGTCTCACTGCCGATTGAATCGAGATGTGATTGTCGACCACGGGTATCTGAAATAGTGTAAGAAGATGCATTTACATTTTTCCCAGCCCAAATTCAGTATTGGCATAGCTGTTGCTCCAGCGCCGTAGCGAGCTCTTCTGGCGCCTGAGGAAAATTTGAATATATGCGCCCCCCTCCCAAAAGATTCCTACCATTTTGAAAATTTTAAACTATTATTTATTGGGGGGTATTCCATACCCCCCAGGTACACTTAATTTATTGCGAAAGAGAAACTTTTACGTCCCTCGGTATTAACCACGCTTCACCCGATAGTACGCACGGGTGCGTGCAAAATGCATTTAGTTACAAATAACCCGCGGATGAAGTGGTTAAGAAGAACGGTACTGGAACAGTTATGAAAAATATCACCAAAAATACCCCCCCCCCACTGCCGGATTACAAACAAAAATTGCAAAAGATTCAATGAAAAATAATAAATTTTGATGCCTCTGAATAATGACAAGTGTACCTAGGGGGTACACTCCCCGAATATGGAGATTTTTTTTATATGTAGGAATTTTTCTTTTAAATTTAAATATATTTGAATAACTGTCGCGATGATGACGTGATAGTTTTACCGGTTACCCAGTCAGTTAAAGGGAAATGAAAAAGAAAGCGGGATTGGAATCAACTTTCCTAAAATCCCCAGTCTTATCATTGGACTAAATTTGAAGAGGAGAAAACTTTCTACAAAACGAGGTTTCACCTTGGTTTGGTTTGTTCACCATTGATGGTAAAGTTTAAGTGTACGAAATAATTATTCAGAATATGAATTATTCAAAATCTTTTTCAATTGTTTTTTCTGGATTTTCTTTTTATTTCATAAATATTCAGTATGTAGTAGGCAAATTTTGTTAATCTATTTTATAGAGAATTTTGTACTCTTCAATTTTGATTTGATGATAATTTTCTCTAAAAATGAAGGTAAGCGAGTTATAGGAGAAAAATTACTGTTGAGGATTAAAATCCCCACTTGGGGAAAAGGTCGGCAGGGAATTTTAGGCGATGTTACAAATAAAATCGCGGTCAAAATTTTCGAATTCAGTCAAATTTGAATATATGCGCCTCCCCCCCCCCAAATATTCTTATCTTTTTGAAAATTTTAAACTATTATTTATTGGGTTGTGTCAAGGTTTAGCGCCCCCATTGCGATGGCGCCTGAGGCAAATGCCTCAGTCGCCTCACCCTTGCTACGGCGCTGTGTTGCCCTATGTCATTTGTGATTATACCATCCTTAATAACTGGACGAAATAACGAGACGGTCATAGCTAACCGCTTCAAAGCTGCTTCTTGTTTGGACTTATCATCGGACCATACCCCTGTAATTTTGTAATACTGTAACATTAAACAGTAAAGCAATAAACAAAGAGAAACCGATGTTCCTAACAAGTAAAAGGACAAATTGGGAAAAATTCAGACTCATTTTAGATGAAATCTATCTTTGGAAATTCCCTTGAAAACTAGCCAAGATATGGATAAAGCAACCGAATGCCTTACTCAAGTTATACAAAGTGCTGCATGGAACTCAACGCCACTGCATAAAGTACACATTACACGGGGCGTTCGGCTGCAGTAACCGATTGCGGCAACCGATTGCAGCAGCCGAACGCACGTGCAACCGAATGCACATGGCTATTACATGATGCGATTTTCGTATTTTAACTTTAATTTTAACTTTAATTTTAACTTTAATTTTAACTTTAATTTTAACTTTAATTTTAACTTTAATTTTTATTTTAACTCACAAAAAAAATTAACAAATTTAAGCACACAACACAAAAGTACAATATTTTTACGTCAATTTTATCTATTGGTATAACTTCAATAACATCAAATGTTACTAGAAATCACTGGATTGCATGAGAAAATCGCCTACAAAATAGAACAAGTTCTATTTTAAATAAATCGCCTGGCGATCATTGCTGGATGGGTTGCCTATGCGATTAGCTGTTTTACACGAGGCGTTTGGCTGCCGCAATCGGTTGCTGCAACCGGTTGAATGAAAAAAAGGCCTCGTGTAATGTGCACTTAAGGATGCTATAGAAATAGATGTATGCCCAGCTAACATAAAACAAAAGATTTAACGTAAACTAAGGAAAATATGATAACATACAAGAGCTCCATACGAGAAGATTAAACTAAACAAAGCTACAAAAGAACTGAAATAGTTATTTACCAATTACAAGAACAAAAATATAGAAAAACCACAGACTCTGGAGGAAGGGCAGCAAAAAATTAAAACGTTCCAAAGATACTTATCCACCCCTTCCTAAAGAAAAATGGGTATTGGGCAAAGGGAAACAATGAAAAGGCGGATATGTTTGCAAGACATCTAGCTGAAGTTTTTACACCGTACAAACCTGAAATTCCGGTCCAAGAAGCAGAAGTAAGGCAATTTCTGGATGCATCCGATCAAAAAAAAGTCCAAAAAAATCTCGTTACGACCTTATAACTGAAAAAATATTAAAAGAGTTATCAGAGAAGGGATTGAATTACGTAACTCAGTTGTTTAATACCGTCTTAAGACTGGAATACTTCTCAGCGCAATGGAGAGTCCCCAAATGATTCTCATTTGAAAACCAGGTAAACTTCAGGATCACCATTCGATTCTTCATTCAAGCTTTTTTAATAAAATTTCTTTCCCTTTTCCGACCCATTTCGAAAAACAGTTTGATAAGGGTAGTCTGTATCTTTGGTACAGCGATATAAGTTCAGGGTAATCCTGATTTTTTGAGGATTGAGTGAGGAACCTTTTAAACTTATATATAGGGTGACTCAAGTATCATTGTTTTATTTAAAGGAAAATAATTCTATTGGTTATCGTTTATATTAAAAATCATAGACGGTAGATCATATTATGATCTACCCTGTATATATAGATTATATTATAACCTATCTCGTGATGGGTTTCTTTACTAGTTTCTTCAGGAAAAATTTAAAACCAAATGAATGTGCCTACTTCGAGACCAAGAACCAAAAATAGCGAATATAACCAGATATTTTCAAATTAATCGTTAAAATTTGCCAATTTTACCAATAAAAAAAGGTAATCGCGCTAAAAATATTTGCAGTGTCAATATTACAATATTTAAGTGACTAGATGATACCCCGTCCGAGGACGGGCAGCTAGAAGGACGGGCAGGCAGCCAAGGTCATATGGCTTTTGGATTGCACTGAGAGCTTTCCTTAATCTTCATTCAACTTAAGTTACCTTGGGTAGCTGCCCGTCCTTCTAGCTGCCCGTCCTCGGACGGGGTATCATCTAGTTAATATTACAACTCGTTTTTAACTTTTTTATTCGAATTTAGAAAGTTTTTTTTATTTAATGAAACATTTATGTATTTAGAAGTTTTTTTTTATTTAATAAAACATTTATATAATAATTTAATAACTAATAATAAAACTAAGTTTTACTACTACTTCCTACTTCCTCCTCCCCTACCTCTTCGAGTAAGGAATTTTCAAAATCACGCAGCGATATTGAAAATTCCTCAGCTTCTTCCTTTTTCTTTTTCTGTTCGGCAGCAATCAGTTTCTCCACTCTTTTTCTGTTTCTTATACGTTTTGCCGCCACTTTTTTTTTTCGCAATATTTAAATCAATTTTACGCATTCCATTGCTGCTAAACTCACGAAGTGCCTCCTTTAACGAATTAATAGTAGCTCGTTTGAATTCTTCTCTGACTTCAAAATCTTCGTATTTTCCGAACGATAAGGCCCTCTTTAGCGCCTGTTCCACATCCTTTATTAATTCACCTGAAAACATTTTTCGTTGACGTTCAACACTTATTATTTCGTTATAATGTAATTCTGCTTATATAGTAAATTCTGCTTATATAGTAACTAGATGATACCCCGTCCGAGGACGGGCAGCTAGAAGGACGGGCAGCTACCCAAGATAACTTAAGTTGAATGAAGATTAAGGAAAGCTCTCAGTGCAATCCAAAAGCCATATGACCTTGGCTGCCTGCCCGTCCTTCTATCTGCCCGTCCTCGGACGGGGTATCATCTAGTATAACAATAGATTCCCATGTTGATCGAGCGGTTGCGGAATCTTCACTTTCCCTTTATGACAGCAGTTGTTAAATTGTTTATCAACTGGACGCTCCTTGGCGAAATTCTTGGAGCCGCAGAACTGACAGATGGAATTCATTTCTCCACAATCGTGTCGAGTAACGTGAGATTCATCAAATCTCAATGCTCTTATTTGGAGTTGAATTGCTTGACTTTGGTATCGATTTTCTTTCTGTCGATGTATCGCATGGGACCGAGCGTCAGCAGCTTGCCGCGCTTGAGTTTCTTCTAAAGTTTCACGTTGTTGACGTATCGCATGGGACCGAGCGTCAGCAGCTTGCCGCGCTTGAGTTTCTTCTAAAGTTTCACGTTGTTGACGTATCGCATGGGACCGAGCGTCAGCAGCTTGCCGCGCTTGAGTTTGTTCCAAAGTTTCACGTTGTCGACGTATCGCATGAGACCGAGCGTCAGCTTGTCGCTGTGATCGAAGCTGTTCTTCTGTGTTATTAGCTCTTGTACGTGCTTTTCTCTCACGATTCAATCGCCGTCGCTTTGCAGCAGGATTTTCAAAATTTTCATTATCCATTATGGAAGTTCACATAATGCTTTTTTGGAAATAGCTGTCATAATTTTGATTGATACGTTGATACGATGATACGTTGATACGATGATACGTTGATCCGATGATACGTTGTGCGTTCGTTTCGGTTCGGTTTGCTTCGGGTATTTCCGTGGGACAGACAGAAAGAAAGACTTGGCCTTTTATAATAAGAGATTTTGAGTAGGATAATCGGATTAACTGATCCGATGATACGTTGATCCGATGATACGTTGATCCGATGATACGTTGATCCGATGATACGTTGATCCGATGATACGTTGATACGATGATACGTTGATACGATGATACGTTCATCCGATTGGTTATGAAATTATCCGTTATGCGTTCGGTTCGGTTCGGTTTGCTTCGGGTATTTGCATTGTCGACGGGATTTCGAGGATAGATACGGATATCACGTTCAAATGGAGGTTCGCCGTCATCATTTACGAACACAATTGCAATTTCATTAGACGTTGGAGCATTGTAACGTCTTTGATCAGACTGCCGATCGCGCCGCATCACCATATTGACGACCGGAACTGGTTGTCCTTCTTCTTCGGCTCGTACACGCTCTTGTTGCTCAATTTCTTTCATCAGGCAATATGAAGCTGCGATACGATTGTTGACGCGGAAGAAACGATCGATTTTCGCAATCACTTCAGGTAGACAACCTCTATTCTCAGGCAGATTTACTCGTTCATTGACCGCTTCTGTCGTGTCCATTACATACAGTTGTGCAAACTTTCTTGTTTGTCCTTCAGGTGGATACAGGTTTGTGGTTCTGTGGTACGTCTGTCCATTAATTTTGAAAACGTATGGTCCGTTACCCGGCATTGAAACAATCTCTGCTCCCATTGAAGCGAAAGAAACCGAGGAATTGTAAGAGCGGATGTGCTGACGAAAGTTCTTGTAGTAAGGATTATCTGAATCTGAAAGCATAGAGCGAAGAAATTCGGGATATAACAATAGATTCCCATGTTGATCGAGCGGTTGCGGAATCTTCACTTTTCCTTTATGACAGCAGTTGTTAAATTGTTTATCAACTGGACGCTCCTTGGCGAAATTCTTGGAGCCGCAGAACTGACAGATGGAATTCATTTCTCCACAATCGTGTCGAGTAACGTGAGATTCATCAAATCTCAATGCTCTTATTTGGAGTTGAATTGCTTGACTTTCGTATCGATTTTCTTTCTGTCGATGTATCGCATGGGACCGAGCGTCAGCAGCTTGCCGCGCTTGAGTTTGTTCCAAAGTTTCACGTTGTCGACGTATCGCATGAGACCGAGCGTCAGCTTGTCGCTGTGATCGAAGCTGTTCTTCTGTGTTATTAGCTCTTGTACGTGCTTTTCTCTCACGATTCAATAGCCGTCGCTTTGCAGCAGGATTTTCAAAATTTTCATTATCCATTATGGAAGTTCACATAATGCTTTTTTGGAAATAGCTGTCCTATATAGACAAAATGATACGATGATACGTTGATCCGATGATACGTTGATACGATGATACGTTGATACGATGATACGTTGATCCGATGATACGTTGATCCGATGATACGTTATGCGTTCGGTTCGGTTCGGTTTGCTTCGGGTATTTCCGTGGGACAGACAGAAAGAAAGACTTGGCCTTTTATAATAAGAGATTATCAGCTTAGAAGGTGTAATTTCCGTGATTGGTACAGATTAGTGATAAAAAATTTTATATAAGTCATTTTTAAAGTTGTGATATTATCGTATCAAATTGAAAAAAAATAGAAATATACAAAGAAAAATGTCCACTATCCAGCATGATGCTTTTCCCGAATTATCTGAAAGCGAATCAGAAAATGAAGAAATTCTAGCGAAAAAACCTGATCCCAAGTTAGATGAAACTCCAAGAAAAAAAGTAGCAGCACAATGTAGTACAAACAATAATGTTAAATTAAGCAAAAAACTGTTGAAATGGTCGTCCGATGATTTATTAGAATTAATAGATAGAATGGAGAATGTCCTACCCGAAAACGATACTTTGAAGTTCAGCAATCAAGTGGAGAAGATTGTTTGGGATAATATAGCATTTAATGATCATTCCGCTAACGATTGTAATTTCATTTGGCGCATCATTCAGAGAAACCTTCGCCAAGATAGAATATTGACGGAGATATTATGTGACGCCAAACAATTCGTTCGTAGCATGCCCAGGAATGTCGGTAAAAAGCATAAAAAACGTCATCCAGAACATCCCAAGCGACCCCTTTCGGCCTACATGTTATTTTGCGTGGACAAAAGAAAAGAAGTAAATCAGAAAAATCCCGGTATTAAAAACGTCCAAGCAGTCAAATTAATCGGTCAAATGTATCATAATATTTCAGAAGATGATCGGAAAATGTACGTAGAAAAGGAAGAGAATTGTAAGAAAATTTATAACGAACAACTAAAAGAATTTTATACTAAATTTCCCGAAGAAGTTAGACTGACTAATAATCTACGAACTCCGTTCCAAATTTACTACGAAAGTGAACGAAAATCATCTCCTAGTTCTTCAAAATCCGAAAGTGTCGTAAAGCAATATAGGGAAAAGTGGAAATCCATGAGTAAAGAAGAAAAAATTGTGTTTATCAATTTAGCATTGGAAAACGAACGCAAGTTTAAAAGAGAACTAAACGGGAACGATGATAAAACTAAGCGTAAGTCCGTTTTGAACAAAGAAGAACGTTTGTTAAGTGATAATCTGGCTGGTAAACCCCAAAAACCACCACATTCTGCATATGGTTTGTTTACACAAGTCGAATTAAAAAAAACCGAAATAAAGGAAATGGCTGTTAAAAACCGGATGAAAGCAGTTGGTACACGATGGACCAACTGCCCAGAAGATGTAAAAGCATTGTTCAGAACCGAAACTGCCGACTTAAAAGCCAAATATAAAGTGGATTACGAAGCTTATTTAAAATCGTTAACAGAAGAACACCGCGAAGAAGAAAATAATTCAAGAAAACGAAAACGTTCAAATATAGGTAGCAAAGTTCTAAAAAGGAAAAAACAAAATAATCTGAATAAACCGAGAGAACCTGTATCGGCATTCGAATTATTTTCTGAAATGCATTCGGACAAAATTGAAAACTTGGATAGTGCTTGGAATACTTTAAGCAAAAAGGAACAAGATAAATACCATAGAAAAGTGACCCAATTGCAGAATAAATACATCGCCGATTTTGATGCTTACATTAAAGCCACAATGAAAATTGAGAGTATTGAAAAAGAAAAGCGTCCTTCTTTTAGTTCGGGACAAGAATCGGAAAATTCTTCATCAGCGTCATCTTCAGCAGAAAGTACTATTAATGAACCTTTGGCTAAAAATGTGATTAATAAAAGCGAGGATGACAGCAGTATCAATGATGATGATTCTATGAATTCATCCGATTCTGAAGAATCTGGGAGCGATGAAGACTCTTCTGATGAAACGGACGATTAATGTTAATTTGTTCACGTTATATTATTTAAAAATTTTTATTATTTATCAATTTTGTATTTTATTATTATGGCTTTAATAAAAATTTTGAAAAAACACCTTTTTGCCGTTTTCACTGTTATTCATTTTCTCATTCATTATTTCTATATGTATATATTTTTTTCTAACCGTTTTCTTCCTGTTCTCGCACTTTCATTTATTCTTCTGGAAATTTGGAAATATTGTAGTAATTGATTTTCTATTCATTTTTCTTGCTTGGTACTTTATTTGATGAACCGGGAACTCGATTGATGAGTAACTCGAATACAATTTCGGGAGTGTTGCACCCATCGTAGAACAGACTTGTATACTAATTGCTCATTAATCCCAGATTCTTTCTCTTCGGAGAGAACGACTGCCCTCATCTCCCAGTTTGGTTATAAATGATCAATACCCAAAAATTCTATTGAATAAATTGCATTGGCAATCAACAAACAGAATTAAACTGGACCTAAAGTCCAGAAAGGATAGACGAGAGTTGTTTGTAAAAACATCATTCTGCCTTTAGTTGAAGAAGAAGAAGAGAAGATACATTTTTGTTTAAATGCTGAATTATTTTAACCTTTAATAGATCTTAAGTATTTTTGGGTTGTCTGACCTTAATCTTTCTTCCGCCTAGCGTTTAGAAATAACTAAACGTTCCAATGCCTCGAAACGCTTGAGCTCGATCTTTCCTACGTAGAGATCAGACTCTTGATACAGTTGATCGTGGATATTCAGAAATTGAGACAGAATATATAACACGCTACGTAGATAGAAGAGAACTCCTCACCACTCTGGAGAACGATCAATGGGACTTGGCCTATAAAATTGTGAGGGAACCTCAGAGAAGGCGGTACTACCGGAATTACACAATCAAGAGTCCACGAAATATCATCAATGCCCTTCCCAGTTCACAAAAAATTGGATAAGCCCCCTATATGAGAGGCGCCCCTTCATGTATATCATGAGGTTGCAAATTTGCCCGCAAACAAAGATTTGGGTATCGAACACATACTGAGACCATCTTTCTGACTACGTTCAACAACTTCCTTGCAATGGAGATTTTCTTGGCAAGATTGAAAATCGCCAGGCTGGTCCTGATAAGGAAAGGTTGAAGAGGGTACCTCATACAGACCCATCTGCCTGTTGAACGACGTCGGGAAACTCCTCGAGGAAACTCCTCGAGTCCGAGAATCAGTTTGGCTTCCGAAAGGGTAGGTCGACTATCGACTGCGGAATGTAATGGATTGGGTTTGCAGGATTTCACCGCTGATCGGGTTCCAATGCAAAGAGCTCGTTTAGGGTTCAAATTCCTGAGTAACGTAATCACACTCCCGACCTTCAAGTTTATTTTTTTTATCAGCATTCCGGATGGAGTTTGTTCATTTAAGAATTCCATGGATCACTATCGTCTGTGAAATCACTTCTGAGACAAGCGACAAAACTCTCTTCCAAAAGGTTCAAACTTGCTGTTTATTTCTTCAACGTATGTATATTTTGAGAAATGTTAGTATTGTTCCACATAAGTAGCATTAAGGATTTCCCCAAAAATTTCGTGGATAAGGGAGTCTTTGCAAATCAAAGTTAGTCGAATTTCTATCAGTTCCGCAAACCGTTGTCATTCGTAAGTTCCCCGTTCCCTAACTTTATAAGCCAATCACTGAATGTCGAATCAATGAACCAATTTCAATACTGGAAATGCGACAATTAAAAATAACGAATATATTTTCTGATGACGGTCATGGCCAAAATATTAGCGAGATCAACTGCTAATGAAAGGCCTGGTTCGACTCCGGCTACAAACTAAAAATTTCTTGGCCATCTCCGTGCCTTGAAGGGCACATAAAGCCGTCTGCCCCCCCCTGTTGATGATTTGCCATCATAAAAATAAAAATAGGGCAATCCTAGCAAACTACCTGAGATGTCAAAAACCAATACTCAAAGAACTAATTGAATAAATTAGTAAAAAAACTAGTCCATAGACCTATAATAATATGAAAAATCATTTTCTTATATTTTAAAAAAAATAATCACCAATTATAATGTTAAAATTAGTACATGACTTAAATTTTTAGGTAATAAATTTTATTTTATTTACGATAACAACGATATTCGGACTTCAGCTCCCAGGTATTTTTGTTGGGCGATTTCACATTGTAACTGCAATATTCCCGCAGAACTTCCTTCAAATATGCAACAAGTTGCTTGGTTATATCAACCAAATCTTGAAAGTTGTAGTATCGGTGCTTTTCAAACGCACTAATCAAGATTTCCACAAGCAGGTCTTTCTCCATCCTCACGTTCTTACCATGTTCTTTCCTCATTCGCTTGTTTGTCATGATGGAAATGTCTTCCTCATCTCGCTGAGAGTCGTTCGATTCCTCGCTGTCACTCTCAATTGTTTGGATTTCTTTGGATTTTTGATTTAGTTTCATTTTAAGGTATTCATTAAAATCAGGTTTGCAATGCAAATTTTGGGTAACTTTGCCCATCATAGCAAATTTTGGTTCACTAGAATTAGTTCCATCCTCGTTTGTAGGAATGGATTTCGACAAAATTCCCGAAGTTGTGGGCGAAACATTCTTGATGTCGAGGGAATATTTCTGTGGAATCGGGTCGTTTTCTACTTCTAAAAGTGAATCTGGCAAGGTTAATAAAATATCTGGTTTGCAACCAGGAGCCTGCAAAATTCGAAATTTTGCGACTTCCACATCACTTGGCGCTGTTTCCCATCTTTCAGCAATATATTTGGGTACTTTTACCAAATATATTCCACAGTTGATTTTACTCATATCTAAATTTCCAGAACCGTGCTTTTTAGCCATTTTAATTAATTTGAATTGCTAAGAATTATTCAGAAGTTTTCAGTATACAAGACTTATTAATTTCTTCAACCTATATAGCGACATCCGTGCATTTGATCCGTTGATCCGTTGATACGGTGATACGATGATACGATGATACGATGATACGATGATACGATGATACGTTGATACGATGATCCGATGATCCGATGTTCCGATGATCCGACGATCCGTTGATCCTATTATCAGTAGAACTGATTTATAAGTTCTAAATTTTGATAATTTGGATTGCATTATGGGAAACTTAATGAACATTATTTTAGCTAGGAACTTTCATGTTAGATGACACCTCGAATAAAGCAATTTTGATATCAGAAAGGAAGTAGGAAATAATTTTAAATCTCCCGACGACTTTCATGATCTTGTTGAAAATTCAGACTCCCTAGATTCTATTTCCTCGCTCTAGTTTTTGCAGACCAATTCTGTTTGTGAAAATCAAACAAAAGTGTATTGCATGAAAACTTAATGCCTCAGAAAATTTAATGTTTTTGTGTTGTTAAAATAAACTAAAAAAGCAATTTCGAGAAAAACTTTCAATGATTAATCAATAAATACGTATAGTACATGTTTTCGGAAGCAAATACCAATAAGCATTGTTAAATGACGTGCAAAAAATATTATTAGCTGGTCTCTATTTTGTTGACAACAAAAAGTTTTTGTTATTACTTTTTATATTTTATGAACTTATTTATTGATATGTTTTTTATTGCTTACTTTAAAGCAACAATGCCAAAAATATTACTTATATGCGAAGTTTGCTAGAATTGGAGCAATAATTTTTCATTCAAAAAGTATATTTTTGAAGTTAGGGGTTTTGATTTATTTTCCACTAATACAGGATGAATCACAATTAATGTCTTATTTATTCCTTTTATCGTGTTCTACTTAATTTAGTTTAAAAAGAAGGAACATTATTCGGTGGTAATGTACCAAGGGCTTATGATTTTGACCAATAAATTTTTATTTATACAACTTTGTTGCTTGCTAATATTATGAAACAAATTGGTACGATTAAATCACGAAACCATAGGGAGAGAATAATTATTCTTGAGGCAGCCTCGAGCTTAGTGAATGATGGATTATAATTTATTATATAATTTGACCACCGTGACAACAAACAGCCTATCTTTGCAAGGTTACATGACTTGGTCTACCGTCGCGTCGTTGACCGTCGTGCAGTTAGGTGGATTTATTGGGTTAAGAGCCACACGACTTCACCTGTAACCTCGAACTTGATGAATGGTGTGAATTCGCTTACTGTAAGCTATAATCATGAGGAGTTCAGAAATCTAATATCTTCACACTCTCTTTCAAACAAAGCAGAATATATCTTCTGTTTTAGTCAAAAAGTGGTGGTTAAAAGTTCGGATCACACAAATTTCAGTTATGGTCTTTATACAAACTGTAATTTGATCCATGGAAGTTTTAATTAAATTTTAGTTTCAGAATAATCAAGTGCAAATTTAAGAAAGTGATAGAAACGGTGTGACAATGACCCAGTTGCGCTGATCACAATAATTGTTGGATAATTAGCAAACTTCAAATTGCTATTATTGAATTTAGTTAATTGAAATTATTTCAAAACGTTCCTATGGTATGGTCATTTGAACATCTGAACCCAGCCTATATAAATTATTGTTAGAACGATGGATTGGGTAAACAAAATGTGACACAGGTCATGGTTGTTCGGCCTATGGCCGCACTACACTTAAGATCGATAAGAAACCAAAAAATTGAAATTTCGTCACGAATAATAATGGAGTTACAGTTAAATGAAAGGAAACCTTCGGGTTCCCATAATACTTCAATGTCACTGTTGTTCTTGATTTGATCAACTAGTTCTTGGGAAGATTTGTTGACAATATTGTCTATTATCAGTCAATTTTCCAAAACAAAGCCCCCGATTTTTCCCGGTTTACCCTGATTAAAATTGAATATTTTTCCTGACTTTCCAGAACTTATGTAAAAATTAATAATATAATAGTAAATCTTTATTAAGGACCGTTTAATTACATTTTAAAAAATAAATTAGAGCCTTGAAAGGATGAAAGTCGCCTTAAGTTAAGTTTCGACTTAAGTCGAAAGTTTCCTTAAAAAGGAAATATCTACAAAGATAAAAATTGACGACGTAACGAGCACATCAAAAATTCCTATTAGAAGGGGCGTAAGACAAGGGGACACCATATCCCCAAAAATATTTACATTAGCACTGGAGAATATATTCACGAAAATTAAGTTGGGAAAACAAAAAAATAAAAAACATAGATGGAAGTTCTTGAACCACCTCCGTTTCGCGAATGATATTGCGATTATAAGCTCAGACGAAGAGGAGCTAGAAGAAATGCTGACATAAATCGGAGAGGTCGTCCAAAAAATCGGCCTGAAAATCAACATAAACAGAACAAAGGTGATGACCCAGAGCAGCAAACAATATCTAATAAACCAAAAAAAATATAATAGAAATTGGGAAAACAAAACCAAACCGCCTATATAACAAGAAGGATTGGAATAGGATGGCGGGATTCGGGAAGCTGGGGTGGATTCCAAGTAATAAAGAGATACTAACTTGTCTGAAAACAAAGACATTCGATTTGTGTGTTCTGACGGTGATGACATATGGTGTTGAGACTATGGCGTTAACCGAGAAGAGCGTGAACAGTCTACGTATAGCGCAACGAGCGATGGAAAGAGCAATGTTGGAAATCAGCCTGAGAGATAGGATCAGGAACACGAAAATAAAGAAAATGACAAAAGTGACAGATAATACCACAAGGACAGCAAGCTTGAGGTGGAACTGGGTGGGACATGTCGCAAGAAAACTATATGAAGAGTGGCCAAGTCGCATTTCTAATGGCACCCAAGACTCACAAAGAGAAGCGTCGGTAGACTACAAAAACGATGGCTAGACGACATAAAACAACATGCGGGAAGATCGTGGCATCAAGCTACTAAATGTGGGGTGGCTTGGATGAAGTTAGGCGAGGCCTATGTCCAGCAGTGGATGAAAAGCGGCTGAGAAGAAGAAGATTAAATATAACCCCAACTCACATCTGGAGCCGCTGAGCATTGGCTAAACCACGACGGTAAGAGGTGACACTCAACAAATCAACAAATAGCTGCTCATGATTGGGATGGCACGTTGTACGAGTAATTGCACAAATCATGCAAAACTCGAGAATGACACAACGAGCGCGGTCTCAACGTGTCACGGAGATAAACCTTGTTACGTTATCAAATTTTAATATTATTTTTCGAACAACGACAATTTTCTGTGTCCAAATGTTGTAATATTCAATTATATCCCACAGTCATAATTTTTATTTTATTTCAACATTCATAGAAACTACCCCTATTATAGTAATTTATTTGTTCCGATTTTGACAAGAAGTAAACAATTTTAAAATTAAAAAGTGTTCTGGGAACACATGTTATATACAAAATAATTTTAGTGAATAGGAGTTTACAAGTATTACAAAAAATTCAATTATTTTTCACAGAATTTTTAGTCGCCTGAAATAAGTTAACGTCATATAGCACCATTTGGATACCATAAATTGATCTATTTATTGTCAGTTTTGAACGGTTTATCGTTACGTTAAATCTTGTTCAATTCAATTTTCTGTTACGTGTAGAACCAATTTCTGTGATTGGCTATAAAGAAATATGTTAATATCATTGGTTCTTCTATTTTAAAAAAGGATTTCTTAAATTTTAAAAAGAAAAGATAAGATTATTAAGTTGACAATCTCTGAAGAGGTGAGATGTAGAATTTGTACATCTCACATAAAAATCAACTAATTTTTAACAGTTCTGACTATTTGTTAATAAGTTAATTAATGACTAGAACATACCAATAAGAAAAGTAATCAACAAATGTGCAAAACGCCAAAATATAATAAATTTATATTGGCTAATAAAAACGCGTTTCAAATGGTAAAAAAAGGAGATAATTTGAATTTTTCCTAATTGAAGTGAAGCGAGAAAATTATAAATTAACTAGCTGACCCGGCAGACGTTGTCCTGCCCAAATTTCAATATTTGTCTACATGTATTTTTTAGATCCAATCCGCATAATGACCTTGCGACTTCTTTGGTCATCGCAAATACCAAACGTATTAAAAAAGGATTAAATAAATAAATTAATAAAAAATACAAATCAAGGTTTAATAAAAAAAAGTTTAACAAAACTGTTAAGTATTCACAAAAACCACAATAATTTCTAATTTTACTTAATTTTATTTTTGCCAATTACTCTTGTTCTTTGTGTTCTTCCTTTTCCTCCTCCCCTTCGTCTTCTAATAAGGAATTTTCGAAAGCACGCAGCGATATTGCCAATTCCTGTTCTTCTTACATACATACATACATACATTGAATTTTATATATATAGGTATCGTTCGTTAATACGTTGATCCGTTGAAACGTTGATCCGCACTAACGTTGGTCAAGCTAATACAGCGCTTGACCAAAGTTCGCGGCAAGATTCTAAAGTAGCCTATGTTTTTCGTATCATTGTAAATAGCTTCTACACCAAATTTAGTAGAGATTGGTCAAACGGTGTAGAATAAATTGTATAGAAAACATACATACATACATAGTACATACATACATTGAATTTTATATATATAGATAATTAATAAATGTGCGCGACGCTAAAATAATAATTTAGTGGATACAAGTGCGAAATAAATAAATAAACAATATTAATTAAAAATATGTTTCCATTGTGAAAACAAAGACAATTTTAAACTTTTGCGTGTTGGAATAGTGCAAGCAATAAGAACTTTCGATTAATGAAAATTATTCTAAGTTACAACATTACAAAAACTTACCAAGGTAAATTTTTAATTTAATTTTAAGATATATAGTGATGATAGAACATTTTTTTTATAATTTTTAATATTAAACTTGTAGTTAAATTATGAACGCCACTTAGGCATACTTTCATAATTATATTGTTTTTGTACAAATTAATTTTTATTTGTTTATTATATTTAAATTTTTGTAGTTATGTTTTTTATTCTTCATAAAACCTCTCCTTATTTAGTGAAACTTATAAACATAAGAGCCTGAGATAGTAAGAACCGGTGAGTATTTTAGCCAGGGTATAATTCACATATGTGAGATTATTACAATCTCTGATTGCCAATTAAAGTCAGGGGTTTGTAACAACCTGCTCTCTAAACTTCAGGATCCTAAAGAATAGAACTCGAAAGAGCAACGAGCACCGCTGGTCGAATTGGATGTTAAATGCAAATCGTAAGCAAGATTTCTGAAGGACCTGGAGCTTATGCCTGTAATCCTGCGTAAGAAATCCATAATAAACAGCAGCACAATAGTCAATATGGGATAATATTGTGCTGTTTACAATAGACCACTTTAATCGAGAAGGAAGGACATCTCTAAATTAGTAAAGCGATCTTAACTTAAAATAGCATGAACTCAGCTTACGGTCAGCATATTATTGTCAATAGCCAAGCTCGCTATTCAAAACAACCCCAAGCTTCGGGCAGAATCAATCATTCCGATATCCTCACCATCATTGACCATGGAACATGTGGCAGTATTTACAGCCCTACGAACAAGCAGAGAACTGCACAAGACTACAAGGATTTAAAGAAATTAAAAATTTGACTGAATTATAATTTTTTACGTTGCAATGAATTTTTCTGTACTGAGTTTAAATTTTCCTGACTTTTTGGTTTCCAAACGTGGGAAAACCACAAAAAGATGGTTGGATGCTGTAAAGCTTATAACGGGACGGATGCTTCCGAAGGGCAGCGGATGGAACAATGTGGAGAAGAATGAGATAGAGAGAGAGAGAGAGGGCTACATCCAAGAGTGGATGGATACAGGCTAAGAAGAACATCCACTCTTTCTTGTCTTGAAATGACATTTGAGATTTTCAATGATTTGTTTCAGTTTGTTTTTCCGATATACTACATATCAAGTCATCAGCCTTTAAAAGTTAAGATCGCACAGGATGCATAAATAAAATCGGAGAAGCGGCGATAATTTTTTTACAGGATGCAATTAGGAGTACTGCGAATTTCTTCACGCATGGAATACCGAACCTAAGCCTGTGCACATTTTGGGAGTCTAGAAGTTATCGAACATTTTGATAAGTGAATTAGGGATTGTAGCTTTATAAATATGTTAACAATAATTAATAATTTCGATAGACAGATACATAGAACCGATAATTTATTATTAAGAATAATAAGTACGTGATTTATAAATATTGTGTGATTGCCACGATTGTGCGGCCTAAAGGCCGCATTGGTAAATTTTTAGGTTGGTAACTAAAAAAACCAATGAACCAATGATAGGTGCGTTACGAACAAATAGATAAACAGACAAATAAATAGCTTAGTGTGGTCGTTATTTCAGACAAGATCGAATATTTTACCTACCGCCGCCCTAAAGTGGTTCCGAATAAATAATTACAACCTTGAGGGGCTGTAACAGGACTGTTGCCTTTGGACTTTAATTCCTCAAACAGGCCGCGGGAAGTGATAAATATTCGACGTGTTGCGCCGTGACTGTCATTTTATGCCATTTCCTTTGGGCTAAAGCCCTTTGGAAATCAGTTTGCAAAATTACTTTTGTCAGGCAACATATTAATATTCTGATTTCCTTTGAGCAAGAGAAACACACACTGTTTCCCGCTGTAATTATTTCAAATTTTTATTTTAATATTTAACCCTTGACCACGCTATGAAGTTTTCTATTTAAATACATGGCGTATATGGTCTTTACATTTAATATTTTATTACAGGAATAATAACGGACCTAAAAATTTGAAATTATCAAAAATTACATTACAAGAATGCCGCCCTTACGAAGAGAAATTTCCAACTCCTTACCCATAAAATTTAATATTTTTTATATGGATTTAAAACCATGTTCGTGCCAGGATGTCGCTTCTTTAACTTAACCTCCTTGTCGATTTTTTAATTCGCTTTGTTTTTCCTTGGAAGTGGCAGCGGTGAGGGTTACCCTTAGAATGCTGATAATGGGCATGTGGACTCACAGGCAGGGAACTGGCGGACATTAACGGATTCTGGAAGACAGCTCCAAGAAGCTTCCTCTGCTGTACCTTCATTACATACCTAAATATTAAAATTAAACAGAACAGGACATATTGAATCGGAGTATCAGATATATCAAATCTAATCAGGCCGTAGCATTCGGGTCGCTTAATTTTGTGTAGTTTTTTGATGATAATATAAAAGCGACTTTTTTTCCATCATTATGCCTCTTGAAGAAGCATCATGAATTAAGAAAATCATGAATTAGGATATTCAAGAAATGTCTCAAACCGGAGGAAGTAAGAATTCTATTTCTAACCGTTATTTGCCAAGAGATTCTTAAGTTATCGTTATCAAACCCTCGTTAGGGTAAAAGGACAGAGTAGGGAAGATAAAACTGACGTAATAAAACGGAAATAAGGGATGAAGTATTATTGAAACACGGATCTGCTGAAATAGCTGTAAAGTATGAAAAAATCCGTAACTATTGATTCTCCACATTTATTTATTTTTGAACGTGGGAAGTCCCCATGGCCTTAGCTATATCATTGACTGTGTCCCTTGTAGTCCAGTGCATTTCAGCCATTTTTACACCAAACCCGGACCTACAGAATTACTAACTGAAACTCATGGAATATGTTCAAATGTACCTCTTTGACAGCATCTTATAAGTTCCAAGTTTCCACAAGCCCCCTGTAAAACTGAAAAAATGTGTGGGATTCCTGGATTTCCTTTGGGTACCTTTAGAAAGCAAATGGAGTGCGCTTGATACCTTTTTTTTAATACTGAAATAATTACACATACGAATGAATCGACTATTGCATTATTGATGTAGTTGTGCGGCCTAAAGGCTGCACCGTACTAATTTTACGTAGGTCACTATTAAATGAACCATTCAAAATGTAGTCTATAGATAACCTAATATCAGAATTTCAGAAAAGGGACAATTATAAACTCTTAGGCATTCAGCCTACCCGACCTGTGATTCATATCCTGCTAGCAGAGCCGTAGCAAGGGTGAGGCGACTGAGGCCTTTGCCTCAAGCACCATCGCAATGGGGCCGCTAAACCTTGACAAAACCCAATAAATAATAGTTTAAAATTTTCAAAAAGATAAGAATCTTGGGGGGAGGCGCATGTATTCAAATTTGACTGAATTAGAAAATTTGACTACGAATTTATTTGCTACATCGCCTAAAATTCCCTGTTAACCTTTTTCTCAAGTGGGAATTTTAATCCTCTACAGTAGTTTTCCGTCTATAACTCGCTTACTCTCATTTTGAGTGAAAATTATCATCAAATCAAAATTGAAGACTACAAAATTCTCTATAAAACAAATTAACAAAATTTGCCTACATCATACTAAGTATTTATGAAATAAAAAGAAAATCCAGAGAAAACAATTGAAAAAAGTTTTGAATAATTCTTCGGAATAAAAATTTCGTACCTTTAAACTTTAAACACAACGAGGGGGGTTGTAGACTGCGCCCGATGGTTGAAGGGTCTCATAATCTGGCATGCAGATTGCGCCGGGTTCGGTTAGGGTAAGTATGTAGATTGCGCCGATGGTCAATTAGGCATTTCCAAATACGTCACAGTGTTTACGGACAAGCTGTCCGCGTACTTAAATAAGTTTGTGATAAATCGTGTTTTTTTGGTGAAAATTGAATTTTTTTACATTTTATAAACCGTAGAGAGTGTAGTGTAAAATTATTACTGTAAGTATACCTTCCGTTTATTTTATTTGCCGAATTAATCGTAAACCTAACCTAAGAATTTTACATTCGTGACGTCACATGGAAATGCCCTATTAGTAGGTAATCTTTTTGGGTAACGACGGAGTCACCACGCCTCTCGTAAGAGTAACATGTATGAAAGGTTATTGTTTTCACATTATTTTTTGTTTTATTCGATTTTTTGGGGGTGATACGTAAAAGTTTACTGCCGCATACCGCAACTATACTTTTAAAAGCTATATCCAGGATTTCTAGGATCCCGGTTGGGGTGGATTAATATTCCTCAAGTATGTTTAGCCCAAATAACCATTGTCAAAACCGCCCGGTGGAATCGGGAGCGAAGCGGAGGCTCCGTAGAGTAGGTTTTGGACAATGGAATGACCTTCTAATCGAATTCACACCTAGAAAATCGAAAATTACATCAATTTTATGGGTGGGCGTGGCCTAACTTTAACAATCGAAATATCGTCAAAAAAGCTGTGTGAAATTCCATTTACCGCAAATTTTATTTGCTTAATCAATTATATTCAGACCTTCAGTTTACAGTATCTCTATAGGAAAATTTCAATTTTCGTTTGGATACGTACCCTCTCCTATTTAATAATCTGATTTACAATAATAACCCCATTATGCCTTAGTAATACTTTTAAATCCCTCAGGTATACCATCGGCGCAATCTGTATGCTACCCTTAATGACCATCGGCGCAATCTACATGTTGCCCATGGTCACTAACGCAAAAAAAGGATTAATTTCTGACCATCGGCGCAGTCTACATAATTATGTCCATTCCATACCACCCAGACCCCTGGTTCTAAATGAGTTCCTGATAAGCATCCATTTGTTTTCATTACTCTAAGTCAGCGCCCTAGCAAGGGTGATCGCAATGGGGGCACTAAACTTCGACAAAACCCAATAAATAATAGTTTAAAATTTTCAAAATGATAAGAATCTTTTGGGAGGGAGGGCGCATTTATTCAAATTTGCCTCAGGCGCCAGAAGAGCTTGCTACGGCGTGATGGGTGACCCCTGAACCACGCCACCCGGCCCTAAGCCCCAACAAAGTCAAACATTACGAATTCGATCGAGGGCAGGGGTGAGTTTATTACCTTGCTTAACATAGTAGACATAAATATGTAGGTCAAATGAGGGGACCTGTGTTGCCCCAGACGAGTGTTCTCGTCGTCCAGTTGACCAACGCCCAGTTTGCCTGCCGCCCAGCTTACCCGAAGCCCAGTTCTCCGTCGCCCAGTTATACGTAGCGTAATTTGACTCGCCCAGTTGTCGCGTACCGTAATAATATTCTCTACAAAAATTGTGTTCCCTTGTCATTTGCTCGTAAATTCAGCCGTTCGACAGTTGTGGTTAAAATGCGTATATCCAGAATGGAACAAAGTGGAAAACTAAGAAAATATACGATGTAAGTATGGATCTACAATTTTTGTAAATATGTATACGACATCATGCAGTTTTTTTAAATAGCAGCCGTTTGTTTTTTAAATGACTTTTGAAGAGTTCATAATCCTGTTTACGACCACTAAAAATCTTAATAAAATTGCAGTTACTTCAAGAGCAATATACGATCTAAGAAGAGGGAAGCATGTGAAGAATGGATGGAAGGGTGTCTTATAGCGGGTAATTAAAAATGTAATAAAATAGAATTTTTAATATAGTACTATGAATTTTACTGAAAATGTTACTCTTGAAGTAACTTTATTATTTAAATTGTAAGCTTATGGGGTTTGGTGCTCCCTGAAATAAAGCTCCCCGAGCTGGAGTCCACTCTACCCACTTCCTTGAGCCGGGCCTGAATAAGTCTGTCCCCAATCTACTGGGACTAAAAAAGGGAACAAGGACTTCTCTTGCAGTGAACAGTTTCTAGTGAACAAACTAGTGTCTTGCAGTGCAGTGCAGGCTGAAAGCCCTTCAACTGTACTAGTTGTGGAAAACTCGGTCTTCAATGCTCTTACATGTGTGGGCACTGTATTGCAAGATACTTCTTGCAAGATGACTATCCTGATTGTGATCTGGAGGATTAGGTACTATTCGGCGCGAGCTATTATGCGAAGAAAATTCGGCGCAACTTATTCGGTACGAACGATTCGGTGCAGGTTATTTTCGGCGCAAAGCCTTTCGACCGAAAGCCTTAACAGCGCCAATCTGCTATTTCTGTGCAAAAACTTTTATCGAGAAACATAGTTATTCATTCAATCAAATTTTTCAATTTTATTCAGATTATTGCTAGGTACTTTGTTTCTCTGAAAAGTTTTCACGATCCATTTTCTGAGGTAGATCAATCCTCTTTTTTCTCCTTTACTTTACAACCTACAAAGGAGGTAATAGTAGAGTATAAAGCGTATGGAAAATTAAGTAATACACCCTTTTTTTGGTTCGGTTTTTATAAAACACGTTCTAACACGATTTTTCGTCGCCTATTATTTTTTTTAAATTGAGTATTTAGTGTGTTGTAAATGTGCAGGAGGTCATTGTGATAACATTTGTTTTAAATTTTTGACAGAGATGGACGCTAAGCGAGAGGTAATTGTAAAATTGCATTGCGAAAATTTTAAACCGTGCGAAATACTTCTAAAACTTAAATATTTCAATTTGAGTAGACTTTTCATTCATTGTACCATTAAACGATACAATGAGACTGGAACTCACAAAATTAAACCGAAATTTGGCAAATTTGGCAAGATCTGTTCGAGTAAAGAATGTGATTAAAAATGAACGAGAACGAATTCGACGAAATCCATCACAATCTGCAAATCAAATGGCTAGAGACATCGACATTTCAAGAAGATCATTTGGAAGAATTTTGCAGAACGATGTAGGATTGAAGGCACATAAAAAACAAAAAGTACATGGACTTACGGAGGTTCAGGAAAAAGCCAGAGTCCAAAAGTGCAAGGATTTGCTCGTTCGGCACGCAGGTGGCAATATCATTTTTTCTGACGAAAAGATGTTTCTACTACAAGACACTCACAATCAACAGAATGATCGCTTCTATGGTGCTTTGTAACAATTTTTTTCGTTACTGTGCGGAGAGAATTTGTGCTCCGCCCCATATATACAATTATTCTGTTTAGTACAAATAAATTCGAACTGGTGATATGATAACAGGAAAAATGTGGTCAATTATGATTGATTATTATCAGAGAGCGGTCGACATATCGGTCGAATTTTTAATTTTGTAAAATGGAATTTGTAATTTCCATGTTTCGTTTTGGATGTTTTTAATAACAAGTTTTAATTAGGGTTCCTGTTATTTCTGATGGTTATAAGGACCTAATTTGTATATGTCATCGAATTTTGGTTTAAGTAATTCGTGGAGGAAAATCCCGTTGATGGATGATTTCATTAAGGAAGAAGTAATGGGCTGTCCACTAGTTATGGTGTCCGCTGCTGTATTGGTGTTCGATCCACTCTGGAAGTTTGGATTTAATAGGCCTTTTTATTGCCTCAAATAATCTGGATGTTGGATGTGTTATTGCAATCAGTGAGTGACGTCAGATGCTAGGTTTGAAATTTGGTTTTCGAAGACGACGTTCGAATTGGTTTTGGCTTTCCTGAAGAAATTGTACATTGCAGCGGATGGTACTTCAATGGTACAAAAGTCATTGTGAGACGGTCGCCAGCTTAGCAGTTAATGCTAATGCTAAATACCTGGTTCAATTCCGGGCTCAGTAAAACTTTATTCTGACCGTCTCCCCTCGGAAGGCAATGGCAAACCACCGAGGTGTAATCTGCCTGGTACAGCCTCTCTGGAGATGAAGTGTATACATTTCTCGCGGTTCGGAGCCCGCGTTAAGCAGTAGGTCCCCTATGTGTGTGATAATACTTCAAAACGCACAACACATACATAGGAGAGAGGTAGCCTACGTCTGAAAGCAGGCACGGCACTTAAAGAAGAAGAAGTACTTCAATATTTTTAGAGCATGTGACGCGTATTTGGATAACTTTAGCTTATCAATTATGAACATCTTCAAAGTTAAAGATGGAGGTTACAGGTGATGGACTTGGTTAGCGTGTAATCAATTTTGTATTTTGTAGCTTACTTCGCATGGCCACGGATACGACGGACCACAAATCATGTTGGAGACTCGGATGAGATGTGTAAATCGGAACCCGTTGGATCATTGTGGGTGAATTGCATTTACAATTTTGTTTGCATTTCTAACCATAGGAAAAATATCTGTAACTGATTTTTATTCATGTGTTTCAACGCTATTTGCTTCGTTGATACGTTATCTAGATACGACGGATCGTTTTATTGGGTGTGTTCCTTCAGAGCTACCCAATTGTTACTTGCATTTTGTTGAATTGCCTCGACAAGGTAATTTCAACTTTCGCTTGTATTTTTGTTATTTCACTTGTATTTGTTAATTGTTTGCGTAATTGTTAGATTTTAATTTCTGTTGATATTATTATATACAAGATCACACGTCAACCCATTCTTTTTGACTTCATTTTGGTGTGACAATAAAGCAAGACTCTTCGCTCTTTTATTGTTTTATTATGCTCACCTGGCGCCTATAAAACACCAGTATTGTTTTTTTCCTAGTTAGTTGTAAGACAATCACTTGTGCAAGAAGATCCCACGAATATCCCTGCTCTCGACCCTGGTAAAAGCTAGTCGCCCTTTGCAAAAAGGGCCTTTAAGGCAACGTATAGTTTTTGAGCAAATGTCGCTATAGCTTCATTAAGGGATATTTCTATCGACAAACTAGCAGTACAACGTTTTGAAAATGTATCGGTTGTCATGGTTTGGGGTGCAATATCTCTCAAAGGAAAAACACGAAAAACATCGAGAGTGTGTGGCGTGAGTAATATGGAAAACATTGTGAGTGTGCGTGAGTAATGTGGAAAACATCGTGAGTAATGTTCGTGAGTATATGGAATATCGTGAGCGTGCATGAGTAATATCAAAAACATCGTGAGTGTGGGTGAGAGTGATCTAGCCTTCGCATGATCGTTTGTGATTGTGCGTGAGCAGCAAGAGCTCACGTTAAAGAGTTAAAAGTGACTCACGCGCCCCTCTCTAGAAGCCATAAGCTATACTAGAGAGAGACTGTCAACACCTGAATTCATGTACGCCACTCGAAGAAAATAAAATACGAAAAAAAAAATAAGTACAGGGTTGGTCCCGAAATGTCTGCGCCGAAAAGGTCCTTCCTAAAAGTGCCATTCCCTGATCTGGAGGTTTGAGAACTAAATCAGGAGGATGTTAAACCAAGCAGCAAAATGAAGAAGAATATTCCATATACCATCCAGCTGGTACATAGCTTAGCAAAAACAAAGATGAGCGGTGTATCTACCGAGGTGCTGAAGCTGATGAAGCTTCTTCTTAAAGTACCGTATTCGCTCAGCGAACGTCGACTAACAACTTGACTGAAGTCAAGATGATTGACTAGGGAAAGAAATGTAATGGGGTGGTTTCCCGTTGCTTTCCCCATAGCCCACAGATTTCTATTGGGCTTGTGAGCACATCAGCATATCCGGCACGACTAGGTATAGACCACGGTTTCCCGCTCGCTAGCCTGCTGATGCCGGTGTAAGCTTAACGTTACACTTCTGGTTGTATGGTTGGAGGAAGTTTCAGGCTTCCAAATATAACAGGGAAGGGACATCATTTTTATTGTATCTCCATCAATTGGTTTAATTGGTATTGTATGGAACACAGTTGTTATTTATCTGTTCTCAGGTTGATGTGGTTCATTTGTACCGAATGGGCCTTATCATAATAATAGTACTTAGCTTCGGACGCCAAATAGGGTAGATCCGTCACAGGGAACGATGATCATTTTGGGAAGCTTTAAGAGACCTAGAAGATTTTGTTAATCTCGATCCTGTAACTAAAATTTTTCTAAAGCACCTGAACCCGCTGCGAAACGATGTAGTAGAAATGTTTTTGTTTTAGATGTTTTCAAATTACGCGAACGAATCAATTTTGTTAAAATTTTTTGCAATCGTTAAAAATGTGAAAGTGCGTAAATAAGTTAGTGTTATAAACTAAGGTTAGATTGATAGAAGACTACGTCGGAGAAGGCGACCGATTAAGACATAAAAGAAAGGCAAATTAAAATATTTCTCTAATCGTTACGTTAAGTTATTTAAATATGCAATACTCAACCTTGAAATCCTACGAAGATTTCAAATTGCGTGGATCAACAAGAAAACAAGTGCGCTCAAACAATTCGATAAAGGGAAGGTAATAAATCTGGGGGTAACAAACTGACGAGAGCTCAGCAGAGCGGTGTGCGGAAAACACAAGTTCGAATCCCACATCCACCTGTTGTGTGCAGATATTTGATATCCAGGTGCTCTAAAGTGATTTTTTTAACTACCCCCGTAAGCGACGACCCTTTTTTTTTGAAACGAACATATAATTTTTTTTTTTTTTTAAAGTGCATAAGTTAAATAAGTCGACCTACCTACTCCTGAAAATAAAGTTCCGAAATTAACTTGATATATTTTTTTTATATGAAGACATTTGTTATGGAGTAGGCAGCTACAAATTACAACATTCCGGAAACTTAAAAGTTGCACATCGTCTTGTTATCGGCGTCGGGCAGTAACACGGAATGAAGTGAGTCAATCGAGACGCTCGCGATGCTTGTAAGCGACGCACGGTGACGTCACAATTTTTACAGAGTCGAACTCGCATTGTATTTTGCAACAATGACGTTATTCAATATTTTCCGCTAATTATAATTTTAATTGGTGTTTAATCGATCGCGAACGCTTTTAAGTTAATTACTGTAATTAAAAATTATTCATTTAGGTTAACGTTAATCTAAACAAGGTATGGGTGTGTTAGTGAATTTCAATTTAAAAATAGTTTTAATTGGTTATTTTTGACTTTTTGCGTCCGTCGTCTGAAGAGCGATCGAAGGGATGCTTTTCATCTCGAGGATTTGTTCTAGTCGACTTACGCGTGTAACTTAGACTGATGTGAAAATCAATGGATGATAAATAAAAAAATTTCTTCATGTGTCATTTTAAAGTGGATCGAACTGTAAGTGAACTCTTTGGCAATACGTACCTGGAGGCATAGCGTAGTGGAGGAAGCAAGAATGAAACCGGTCGAGAATCAGTATATTGGCGACCGCGGGCAAGTGAGAGCAAGCGCGAAGTCTTCGCGTGCTTTCCAGCATGCGTTTGCTTCAGCTAGCAGCTGTGGCGATGTTGTCCACGCTGCTATCCCGGGTTATAATTGTTCAATCAAATCAACCTGAAGATTTTATGACATGTCCAATTTTGGAAGAATTTTGTCGTTGCAGTGTCAACCTGCAGGAATTTATTTGCAGACTTGCCGAATTTACAAGTGTTCCAGTAGATTTACCGCATTCTATTACCAAACTGTGAGTTAAGTTCAGATTTTCAAAATTTCTCAATTACACAAATTTCAATTAATCCCACAGCTGTCTCAAATTTTTCTTATTATGTCACAACACAATACAAAATCGTGTACGCACATACGTGTGGTTATGCAACGACGTGTTTTGAATTTCAAGTTTAGAAAAAATTCGCCAAAATAATACAAAAGACGCAAGTAGCTTAAGAAACTTCAAAAGCATTATTTGACCGGTTATTTCGGATAAAATTTATTAATCATTAAGAAACGAGTTTATATTCGGAACTACGTACGCTACTTTTTTGCAAAATCAACTTGCCAGATTTTTTCATCATTTCCTGGTTCGATTTTTCCATTTACAAATCAAACTTTACTTTAAATAAAACTTCTATTTCGAATCACAAAAAAACTGCCATCCACCAATTTTGCGAAGTTTTTTCGAATTTTCCCCAAGAACAAAAATTTAAATTTTAATTCAAATCTACGTCGACGCTCGAACCTCACGCAAAGAGCGCATAAATCTGTACAGAAATAAAATTTTTCAAAAATTACGTTCCGATTCTGTTAAATGTTGCGTTAACGCAATCAAAAAAATAATGTGATCGTTAAAAATAAGAATTTTTTTATATAATAATATAACAGAATACCTAAATTTGCAAATTTTCATGAAAAGATTTTCCAACTTTTCGCGTTTTTCTTTTCAAAAGGAAAATTTTACAAAAATAAAGAAATCGATGACACTTTTAATTCCTGCTAGGGAAACAAAACTTTTCTTTAAAAATCACGTTTCGCTTTCGTTAAATGTTGCGTTAACGCCATCAAAAAAAAAATGAAGTGATCGTTAAAAACAAAACTTTTTCAAATAATCAGGAAATTTTAAACTTTTTATAGAATTACAAAAAGGTCAATCTTTCTCTGAGACAATTAAAAAAAAATGTAGTAACTCAAATTGAATTGAGAACGAATTTCGACTTCCAAATTTTTATTAAAACTCCGCAACGAAGTGAAAAATTCGTTGCTTTTTCTGTCGCTTTTGTCTATTAATTATTATTATTTATTTTGTGAGCTGAACTTGTTGTATTTTTCTTGTTATAGTCAGTGCGCTACTCACACGACCATGTACGGATGACAAGTATTATATTAACGAATGGCAAAAATTGAATGAAAAACTAGAATGAAAAATAAATTTTCAGTTTCCAGTTTTAATTAAAATTTAAAACACTGCAGTTTTTAGAACAATAATATCTATTATAAAATTTATATAGGAAAAATAAAAAGGTTTCAATTTGGAATGTCATCCACTCCGTTAATTCTTTTTTATATTCCGTTAATTGCGGAAACCCACAAAATAAAAAATGAAGTAATCGTTGAAACAAAGTAATCGTTATATTGAATTTATTATTAAAAAATGATCACGAATAGGACTACGTGGATTCCGAACCACGGCACAAGAACTCAAGTATGAAATAGCAATTTTAGGTTATAAACAACAATGTATTGTCGCTGTCATGAACGCGTTGCTCCGTAATAAAACAGGAACGCAACTTTTTTACCAGATAGATATTCCTTTCGGTGTACATTTTCGTGATTGTATGTACGAAGGCGTAGATGCATAGCAAAGCATGAAAACAATAGCTGTGTGCCAAAATAACATCACGAGCTTGTGAGTTTGGAGTTAAAAGGTAAAATGTGTAATAGCCTGATAAAATAAAGAATTAAAAATCGAAATAGCTTCAAATTTAAATATTGTGTTCAAAGAGAAAATTTTACAAAAATGCCAATTTTGTGGAATCCGTAGCTTGTTTTAGGAGGAATAAACAGCGGAAAACGTCAAAAATGTGATAAAAATTCGCGCCGAGTGCGATTTCACCGCAGCTCATGGAAAAACTATTGACGATAGAGCAAAATTACAAATAAACAATTTTGTAGACCGTAAAATTTACTACAAAATAGTCGCCGTTGGCATATTTATAATTTTAAGATCAAGGTCACACCGGCCGGATGATTTAAACATCGCGCCAGAGTGGCAGCACTTTTATTGCATTTATTACCATAAAAAACCATGGGGGAACGTTTTTGACGCCGGTATGGCTGTGGTCTAATACGTAATTGATTGAGAAGATTACGAACATATGATATCTTGTATTGCGTAGCGGTCCTAGAATTAGTCATGACACAATATAAGAGTTCCTCGCTACATAAACTAATCGCCTCGGAAGCGCAGTTGTTAAAGCGTGCGTATTAACAGCTAATATGTCTGGGTTCGAATCAAAGTTGAGGCACATATTTTTCAGCATACCATCTTGCTAAAATCGCATTCCTCATTAATAATTTAATTAATATGTTTATCATAAGCATCGAAGTACTAACACTTTAAAGTAATCGTTCTCATATTTAAAATAATATTCTTTTTAAATTGGAATTTTTACAAATGTGAAAAAAACTTTTTTCTCTTGTTTTTAACATAACTCCCCTGATAACTACTTAACTACTTCAACGCTGGATGATGTTCAGCTTTTGTATGCGTTTTCGCCATTCTATCCTCTAAATATGCAATCTCTTCACCGTCGAGTCAACCGTTTCGTTGTAAAATAACGCACCCTTTTAAAATAATTAAATTAAAAATAATTAAAATTAAAAAACTTAAAAATAATGGAAATTTTATGCACTTCATAATGAAATGAAGTCACACACCATTCTGAGTACTGAAAAACTAGGATTGCACAGAATTTTTGTAAATATGTTTAAAATAAAAATGGTGTCAATGGTACAAAGATTATTTAAATATTTTATTTTGTAACTATTAAGAATTAATATTAAATTAAATTAAATTTACTGACATCATCTCATTTGGTAGATGGACATTGACAGAACAGAATACGTAATTGGGAAAGCTCGGCTTTTTTTTTTGGAATTTTTAATTATCATGTAGGTAAATATTTTATACAAGTACGGGATTGCCTTGTTTGAGCGGCCCAAAGGCCGCACTTGGTAGGACGAGGCTGAATGAACGGGTCTAGAGATATTTTAGATAATGGAAAATTAGGATTGCATAGAATTTTCGTAAAAATGTGCAAAATTAATAATAAAAAGGGTTCTAACCTAGGGTTCTAAATTGATTAAGATATTAATTCCGAAGTTATTTTAAGAGGTTCGGCTCCGTTAACGTGGAAAGTCGGATAGGATAATCGGGGTTCTACTGTATAATAAGGTATATCTTTTTAGTCAAAAAGTTTTTACTAATTTTTTAATTATTATGCGGGGTAAATATTTTATACCAGTACGCGATTGCCTTGGTTGTGCGGCCTAAAGGCCGCACTGGAGCATCAATTTATCGTTGCAGAGGGATAGATAGATAAATAAGGCTCATGAATCACTGAGTCGAGGTGATTCACGATTTTAATGGCCAGCAACAAAATATGATTGATGAAGCCGAGTGTACCATTTCTGAATTTTCTAACTTTTAATTTCAGAACATTTGATCACGAAAAGTCTCCTTAAATGAAAAACGTTAATATTCAACTACTTCTAGACCACCTGAAGAGTTTAAATATTGTACGGACGTAGATTCGGTATTACCTTTGATATGTAGTGTAGTTATAAACCTTATAACTACGGCGGAACAAATGGCTTGAGGAGCATCAATTATGGACCTCTTAAGGCTGCATGAAGACTGATAAAACAAAAACTTTTAAGACAAAATGTTTTGCCGCATTAAAAAGCATTTTGTTTTATCTAAAAACATGATAAAACAAAACGTTATCAAACAAAATGTTATGTTTTGTCTTAAAACGTTTTACTTGATCTGAAAACAAACTGATTAAAGCAAAAAAGTTGTAAAGCAAAGCGTCTTGTTTTATCTTAAAGCGTTAAAAAAACAATTTATTTGACAACGTTTTGTTTTATCATGTTTTTAGATAAAACAAAATGATTTGTCTTAAAATGTTTTGCTATATCAGTGTGTATGCGGCCTAAGGATCTGTAATATCAACACAAATTCAAAATTACAATAAGAAAGCAATTTATTCGGACTGAAAATTAAGTAAATCAACCTCATTTGTTGATTATCTTTTCAACTACAACAGATTTTTCTAAAACTGCCATAAGGTTTGTCAATATGATAATATACCATCAAAAGTATTACAGTATTCAGTTTATCTAGAAAAATTTCGAAAGTTTAAATTTCACCTTGCGTTGTGGAAGAAATCATCGGCGGTCTTATCCAATTTTTCAACACTCTTCTTTTTCTTCTCAACCGTTTCCGCTCACTGTTGGGCCTCTCTCATGGAGAGGGTTAAGGTCATTTTTCACCCTTTCAACACAAGTGGCGTAAAAATTATTTAGGTGGCGTCCTCTATCAGGGCAAAAAAGTATTGCAGAAGTGGGGTCTCGAACCAACGTGGTGACCGATTAACATTTAAATGTAATAAATCTTATTTTCTGGTCGAGGTTGCACCTCTACATTTTTAAAATGGTTGGACTATACTCAGTCCCGTAGCTAGTCTCCATTTTGGGGGGGAGGATGTGGTTTATGAAGACGGACGGACTCGGATAACTTTTTCGAATAGTCATTTTGGGGGGTCTGGAGGTTTCCCCTCAGGGAAGGAAGGTTTTGTTTTTGATATTTACCTGATTATAACTAACGAATTTTCGCAAAGATCCGCGACGACGAAAACTAAAAGGAACTAATAGCATTTACTTCTAGTGAATTTAGTGCCATTTTTATGTCTCTGAAGAAGGCTAAAAACGCTATGTGTTTCTGCGCATCTTCAATTTAAGTTAATTTATTCTTCAGTTAACGTTCCAGTAAGTTTTATCTGCTGGGTAGCGAAATTTAATGTCTTCATTGGACTCAAGAAAGTCACATGGTAGATTTATCTGACAGATAAGTTTAATTAAATTTGATAAACTAGCCTTTAATCAAAATAAATAACAAGAAAAAATGCCAACTGCAACATATTGGATGCCAATTCGAGGTTTTCCACTGATTATGATTTAATGTAGACTCTTTCGCAATTATTCCATGTTTTCATGGGGTGGGGAAAAATATTTACGGTGTTTACTAAGGCTGGGAACCAAATTCGAATATACAAATACTAGTATTATTTTCATGTTCAATTTGGATGTTCGAATAATTTGAATGTTCGAATAATTTGAATATTCAAATAATCTGAATAATTTCTGAATAATAATCTGCAAAAAGAAGAAAAACTTCTTTGGATAACCAATTCTGCATAGTAGCGAACTTGGAGCGCACGAATATTCCAATTATTCGAATATTTCAATTATTCGTATATTTGAATAATCCAATTATTTGAATATTGGAATAATTTGAATATCCGAATAATTTGTAGATTCGAAATATATGAATTATTTATGGAACGAATATTCGAATAAAAATTTTGAAAAATTCCCAGCCTTATGTTTGGGTATTAAATTTAACTATTCGTGTCTTTTTTCAGTTTTGTTTTCCAAACCTCTTGAGTTTCCTTCTGAGAATGGGGAAAGGTTTCATTCCTACCATTGGTTTGTTTTGAGGGAAGGTCATAGTTTGTTTATTATTGATTCGTTTTCAAGCTTCCAGTTTCAATATTTCGAGGTCCAGAGGATGAATTCCTGGTATCACTCCTGAAACGATGTCTGATACCGTTCTCTAACATTTCACCACCAGGCGACAGTAAAAAGTTTTGCCTCCGTATGCAATAAAAGATTTTTCAACATCAAGTTGACAAAACGTGCCGTTAATTTCTTGTATGAACGTAATAACGATTGCGGCCACAGGCCGCTCCGCGATGCCGTCGTAGAGTTCGTAGTTTCGGAGAACGTTTTAACAACTTTCAACTTTAAACTTTCTATGTTCGTCCGTTTGTACGTCCATATGATCATGAAAACGATGAGACAGATCAAAGATATATCTTAATTATTTTTAGTAACACTTAAAAATTAAAATAGTCACGTTAGGGATGGATGGAGGCTACAAAGCGGACGAAAACGATTTCAATTAAAAAATACCAAAATGTTGAAATTTAAGTAAAATTAAGTTGAACATAAATTTAAACTTATAAAATTATAAAAAAAAGATTATTATTATTAACGAATGACATTAATTTTGTAATAAAAAATAAATTATCAGCATTCAGCGCTTAATAAAAATTTAAAAAACTATAATATTAAATTTGACACAATAAATTCATTATTTGGCAGATTTTAAAATTTCAGCCTCTTTCGCGTTATAACATTTATAGATATATACTATAGGTAGTAAAACACAAATTAAAAATAAATTTGAAAAAGTAAAATCTTGAATGAAACCTACATACTCCGTTAATGAGCTTGTTCTGTATTTAGAAAACGTAACTTGGTTCTAGAAGATTTAAAAAATGAATCGCCGAATTTTTTTCTCTACCTCGGATCGAAAACCTATTGATTTAGGTTAATTCGCGATTTGAATAATGTAATAATACACCAACTTATTATTACATCATGATAATAATTATAATATCTCTGTAATTAACACATAATAATTATATTACTTAAATGTCATTATAAACAATTATATTAATATACTATACATAGTAAAACATTAATTAGGAGTCTAATTCACTTATACCCTGTGGTCCATTTGAGTGCTGAGACGCTGACGGTAACTTGTAAATTTTGTCTCTTAATTTAAACACAGTAACTGATGCTGAAAGCTAATGGAACGAAATTTTAGCGTTCTCAGGTAAGGAAAGGGTTAATAGGTTACTTTCCGAAACTTACCGGTTGATTGAAATAAGTTTGAAGTTCTCAATAAAATTTTTGATTAACAACTGGTGCAGTGACAACAGAAAAAATTAAAAATTTCAATACCGTGAAAAATCACATGCGGAGATATCCGTACGCCACGTTAGTATGCAAAACATTGTAATATACTTCGAATTTTGTGATTACATAATATTATATTGTATTTCTATTTGTTATTACCTAATGTTTTGACTTTTGTATTATTGAAAATAGTTTTATTAATTAATTATTTATTTATTACTTAATATTACTTAATAATATTATCATTAAGTATTATTACCTGAAAGTTCACTAACTAGAATTGAAGTAATTAATTGCATTACGTATTTCTTATCGCGATAACAATCAGGCGGCGTGCGGTCATATTATATTACCTTTGATGCAAATGGTTTAAACCACGAACATTTTCAGGACTTTTCAGGAATGACTTGAATTTTGAAATGCCTCTTCAATTTGTTAACGTCATGATAAAATAAAATTTTGGATACAAATTTTACGTCGATGATTATTTCGTTTAAAACAAAACTAAAAATAAACTTTTGTATCAAACTTCAAGTTATAATAAAAATTGAAAAAGATGTATTTTTGAAAATCGATTTCATTTATATTTTATGAGCTTTCTATTAACTGGTTACCGTAATAAAAAAGTTGATTGTTACAAAATTAATAGAAAAGTTTCCAAAAATTAAATAATTCATATTTATTCTCAATTCGGTAGATTTTAAATCTGTTCCTTCATTTAATTTTGTGCTCACCATTTGGGATTAATCCTGTAATTGTATGTAACTAATTAAGCAATTAAGTATTCTGACTTCTAAATAAAAAAGCAATTTCAGATTTTGATCTAAATTGAACAGAAAAATAAGTATTTTTTTATTAGCAGATTTTCCTCGATTTCTTTATTTTTTTTTCTATTAATCTTTGCTATAACATCGAGACGCAACAGATGAAAATTGCATAACTACGAACGTCTGTAATATGCACACAAAATATTTTCTAGACAAGATCCAATATCGAGTAGCATCCACGAAGAAACTATAATAATTTATTAAATTAAAATAAGTAACCTATTGAAATTTTTAATTAAATATACGACTATTGTTGAAAAATTATATCTTGTTAATTTTTTAAGTGTTCTAACAACGTCATGGTTGTGCGGCCTAAAGGCCGCACCAATTTTTTTACATTGGTAACTAAAGTAATGAACCAATAAAAGGTGCATTATTATTGTCAACTGGTCGTGGTGTAGTCGTTCACTGCATTGAAGCTTAAGATTATTGCGCACCTCTTTCTGTGTTCACTCCAACAGCCGCATCTTATCAACGAAGTCGAGTATGTATTTTCTCCACCAAAATCCTCCACCAGTATTAGTTCCGCCCGATATTCAAAATCAGAAAGGCCAAGGTTGTGCGGCCTAAAGGCCGCACTGAAACTTTTTTTAGGTTGCTAACTAAAAATTAACCAATACAAGATGAGTGTGATTAAATAAATTTCATAATCTCATAAGGGGCTGTTTATAAATTACGTCACGGACAAGGGAAAAGCCGGGGAGGGGGGTGGCAAACCGGCGTGATGATTTGTGACGATGTGGGTAGGGGAGTTTCAAAAATTTTCAATTATAAGAGTTTTATTATTTTGTTAATTTTTATACGTGACGTAGTATTTGGAAAAGTCATGTGAATGTGATGATGATGATGAGGGGGGTAAATTACTTAAATTTGCGTTACGTAATTTATGAACGAGCCCTAATCGAAAGCAATCTTAAATTTTAGGCTGGAAAATACGATTGACAAAACAATTTTGAGTAAAACTGAACCAATGAGAAGTATAAACGAATCTTTCACACAAACACACGGATATACAGAACTCGTTTTTATAATTGACACGGGGAGGTGGAGTTTTCTAGTAAATTATTATATTATTTGATAGTGCCGAAGACGATTTTTTAAAAATTTCAATAGAACGCATTATGAACTGTAATCCCACAATGTTGGTTTTACACGGTTTTACGTTAAAATGATGTTCTAGGCCTTCCAGGCTACCATAGGACGGTTTTAATTTTTTCTATTGGACTAGAAAAAAATCATTAACAGATAACCAATTGCCTCTTTGCTGATTTGCATATCAAATCCTAACTAATTTTTTTTTCTTTTTTTTAAATGGAGCCTGCGTTAATCAATAGACTGTGACGCTTCTTTATAAAGAACCGATTAATTTATTCAAAATATACAAAAAATTTAGTTTCTAAAAATAGAAAACTTGGTTCAATTTATGATTTACACAAGTATTGAACATAACGCGAAATGTATAAACTAAACATTTTTTAAGGTGATTTCAAATTATGAGATTTGCAGATTTTTCCAAAAATCTTAAAATTGCACCTTCGAGTGCAATTTTATTTTGAGTTCTGTTGTTATGTGCAACGCTTTTAGCTACAATGTGATGACAGTTATTATTATTGACGCCAAAATTGGTGCCAAAAGCGACAGTTTTCTTATGAGACAACTTGTCTCCACTAAAATTCTTATTATGACAAATCGAAACACTCAAAATGTCGACAGGAATTACGAAAATGTTATTTCATTACTTCTTTAACTTTATCAAGGTAAATTAAAGCGTAACAAATGGTTAAACAAAAATGCAAACAGAAGTTTATATTTTATTTAAGGAAAATTGGAAAAATTAAAATAGAAAAGTTAATAAAAACTTTGAAAATAAAATTTTCCGTCTTTATCCTTTCCCAATAAATATTTAAAGCCCTATAAGTCTCAAGAATTCTTATTATTTATTATATTTTTATAAAATTGCCGATATAAAAGCACAAAGCAGTATTTGATAAAACTTTAAATTTTACGATTTCATAGCTTTTATTCCTGCTGACCCGATTTTCCACTTCCGTTTTTCATCGACGTTATGCTTTCCACGCAAGTTTCCTTAGATTAACATTCAATTAAATCGGATAGAACGGCTATTTTAAATTTTATTTTAAATTAAATCAAATTGAAACGAAAACTGAAATTTTTGGAAAAATTTTAGTTATGTGAAAATTACTCGATAAATCTGAGAAAATGGTTCGTTCATGAATAGGAGAATTTTAATTAATAAGGGTATTGTGGTTTATTAATTAAGAAAATTTTGTAATTTAATCACTTTTGGTTTCGATTACGAGGGTGATCCACTATGTTAATGGTGACATTTCCGAGACCCACCCAACGTTTCTAAACATCAAAAGGAAAACAAGTGGAATAGTACCTTTATGATTTGTTTGCTAAATATTTAACCTTTTGTGGGTGACTCGGCACCCATTATGAAGAAACACTGCGTTCGGTTCAAATAAAAAGTGAAATATTTTAATTAAAAAAATATTCTTACCCCTAAAAAGACATGCTTAATGCTTTCCTCTTCTTTAAAATTTATGATTTTCGTATACAAAGGGAACAATAAAAGCAAAAGGTTAAGAAGCTGCGTTTACGCATAAATCGAGATGATGAATTTGTTGCAATTTAACAAGTAACCACCCAAGCAAAACCGACGAAGGGCGGCGATATAAGGGGATCCCATTTTAACAAAATTATTCATAAGTAAAATGAAAAAACGTAACTTTCAATTAAAATTAAGCGGTGCAAGCATTTAAGTAGGTATTTTTTAAAATCGCTCAAATTACAGGGTTAGTTTTAAGCGTGCACGTTATTATCCACTTTATAAATATTTAATTTGACAAGGTATTATTTAATAAAATGGAGTTGATGAAATGGTGAAGATTAAAAATTTTCGTTAAGCAACATGATTAGCTTCTCTGTTACCTTTACAATTTTACTAAATTGAGCCGTAACAGCGATAAAGGTGGTAATAAAATTAAAAAGGCTAATTAGTTTTTTGCGTGTTCATGAAATTACAAGGGAAACTTGATAGATCACTTTAATTACAATTTTATCTTTTATGTATCTGTTCTGAAGACTACTGGTTTTCTGAAAGATGTAGGATATGTTTTGTATTATATTACTCATTCAAAAATTGTATCAAAATTCTCAGTTTCTAAGGTCCTTCAATTATTTTGTAATCAAAACCTAAGTGAAACTAAGCCTCGAAATCTTGGAGAGATTTAGCAACATTGTTAAATATTTGCTTTTAAGGGTTTACTAATTTTTCCAAGATTATTCTGAATTAAATTGGATTAAAAACTCATTTATTTTAATTAAGTTTTCTCCACGGCCTTGTCATCACGAACTTCTAAACGAATTATCTTATGACAGAAAACTACCCTTATAACGTGAGCAAAAGGGTTTGCTCAAATTATCTTAATAGTACAATAATTTTTAGATCTTTTAATTATGATTTGTTATAAATCCACAACCCTTTTTCCATAAATATAAATATTATAATATAAGAAAGGTGCATTTTATGCGTAGAACTGTTTTAAACATATCTCTCATGCAGTGGCGCGTTATCTTATAGGCAAAAAAGGCATGTGCCCCATCGGAACGAGCATATGGTGATAGACTTGGGCGGAGCTATGAAAGCTCTTGGCTTCATTGAGAGGAACACAAGCTTTTCTACGATTATATATTTCTTTTGTTAGATCGCATTTGGACTATTGCTCCTGTATTTGGTTTTCTTGATATCAGTCTGATCTTGACAGATTGTAGAGGGTCAAGATAAGATTCAAAACTCTTGAATTTCCAGAAATATTAAAACAAATTTCCAGGCTTAATCAAGCCGCACTGGATCAGTGCAGTGAGCGAGCAGCTTGCCAAATGCTTTTCGCTAAAACTTAGTCGTTCGGTATCGATTTCAATCAGTAAGATCCCAATACTCAACCTTAAATATAAGGTAAGAATATGTGGTAAAGAAAGGAGTCTAACACATCTGTGACTAGACGAAGATTGACAAGTAAATTATATTGTTCTGATAATATTGAACACTGATTTTAATTTTATAATTTATCTACTTCCGGGAGATAAGTGTGTACTTAGGGCCTCCAAATAGCGCGGCTATGACGGCAATTAATTTGTTTCGTGGATTATAACTTTTAACTTCCTTAGGGAGTTAATATTGATTGCTAGGCAACTGAATAAAAATAATTTAAAATTAGCAATTGATTTATTTTTTTATACAATATAAATAATTACGTTTAAATGGTTGTCTGGCAATCGAATAAAAATAATTTAAAAACGAGCAACTGGATTCAGATAATTTGAGAACGACGCTAGATAATTTACTCAATTTGCTAGGCAACTGAATAAAAATAATTTAATATCAATGTAACCCTATATTTTTTATGTAAATTTTTTGAATTAGCTGTAACTCGAGAACGACGCTAGATATCGAAAAACTGAGCAAAAAAATCTCCCCCCCCCCCGTCCCAATCTTACTTATTTAACCCCCCCAGGGAATTGTCGGTAGGAAGGCATATGCAAAAAATCAGATCGATCGCGCGCAAAAAAATTTACTCATAGTTTACTCAAGTTTAACATATTTAGCACGGAAGTAGATAAAATAGTATATTAAACTTGGGAGATAACGTTGCATTACCGCACTCTTGTTTCAAAACCTTTTAAAACCTTCGTGCGGGTAATGCACCTCATATCTCCTGCGTAAATAATATACTATTATTTGTTTGACATAAATTTATTTTTACAGCTGAAATTTTTATACAGAAATTGTAATTTATCAATTTTTATTACAAGCCGTAATTTTTTTAACCTAAGTACTTAAAATAAAATTTTTAAGTGAATTTTTAAGTTGACACAAAATGCAAAGATGGATAATCGAAAATTTCATATCTGCAGATTTTTTTTAAATTTCAATTCATTCTATCAAAAACTGTAAATTCTTCTTCATTAAGTGCTTGTTCACAATGAACATAATACGCAAGAAATACATAAAATGTAAAATTTACCTTATCCAGAATTTTAATATATAAAGTTGAAACCATTTCAACTTTATGTAATTTTACGTACAATCATAAACCTTAACAAATTAAATTTAATGGTTTCAGGCTTTTTTATTAAGTTTTATGAAAATTTTACGTCTTACGTATTTCTTATGTCTTACTTTCATTGTGAACAAGCACTAAATGTTAATGTTTTGGTAGACTTCGCTTCACGATTGTTGTCCAGATGTTCATATATAATATCGAAAACGCAGCGTCTTCAAGTTTGGGTTCTTGCACTTTATTGACCATATATTTCATTAAATTTCTTCTTATAATTATTCTTCAAATTTTTAATACTTAATATAATTTTCTTTCATTTAATTCTTATAACCACGTCTTTTTAAATTATTAATTGCTTTTAACTTTTAAACATTTTCTACCGCTTCCAACCAAACAAAATAAACACTTCGACATTCTTATTATTCTTCATTTATTAACCCCCCCCTTAATATTATTTTCAATTAAATTTTGGGAAAGGAAGAATCCCCACTCTTCGTATGCCTCCAGGCACATCTTTCTCAAAAGTTCCGCCAAAATGCAACTCTTCTTAAAAAATACACCCGTATAATTCTAAATTTTGATGTCTACACACTTTTTTTTATTTTCATTGTTTCCCGTTTTTGTTAGGATACCATTGTTCATCCTTTTAATATTTGTATTAATTTTTTTTAAAATTTATTTATTTAAACTTTTAAATGTAAAATTAAAGTACAAATCTTAGCAACATCTATCATAACATTTAACAAACTTAAAACAATTTTTTTATAACACATAACACAAGATGAGGTGAATGAAGCAATACGGAAAATAAAAAACAGGAAATCACCAGGAATAGATCCTTATCACTAACGAAATGATCAAGTATGGAGGTACCACACTATCAAAAGAACTCACAAAACTGTTCCAAAAGATAATATCATCTGGAAATATACCCGAAGAATGGCGTATAAGCGTTACTGTACCTATATTCAAGAAGGGGTCAAAGAAGGACCCAAAAAACTATAGAGGAATAACCCTACTGAGCAACGTATCCAAGTTATTCACAAAGATTCTCTTTCAGAAAGTGATCGACGCGACCGGAATAAGTGATGAACATCAAGGTTTCCGCCAAAATAGATCTACTATCGACGGAATATTCATAATACGACAATTAGTGGAGGGATCAATTGAGTATGATAAGCCTCTGTTTCTGTGTTTTGTTGATTTTACACAGGCATTCGACAGAGTGAGACTCGACGATATACTAATGATCCTACGTAATAACAACGTCAACGAAAAAATAATTGACATAATTAACGAATTGAACACAAACACTAGAACAAGAATAAAAGTCGCAGGTACTCTTACTGAGGAGTTCCCGATCGCATCTGGAATCAGTCAGGGTGATAGCTTGAGTCCCACACTATTCAACCTTATTATGGAACAGATCATAAGAGGTATTAAAGACACTGACTTTGGCTATGAAGTAGGGGGTAGCAAAATACAGATGGTGTGCTATGCAGATGACGTGGTCCTAATGGCCGAAAATAAAGACGACCTACAACTGCTCCTGTTTCGACTCAATGATTTATCAAACTTGTTTAATATGAGAATATCGACTCAGAAAACAAAATCCATGGTGATTTCAAAATATCTAATACGTTGCAAACTTATGGTCCACGAAGAAATCATTGAGCAGGTGAAGAAATTGACATACCTTGGTGTGGATATAACCTACGACCGAAGCACTATCTCAGAGGTACGCACACAAGCATCCAAAGCTGCCATGATCTCGGGTTGTTTACGAAACATTATATGGCTCAACAAACATATTTCAATCGAGAGTAAAACAAGAATTTATAAAACATGTGTAAGACCGGTTCTAACCTACGCAGCAGAGACAAGGGCCGCAACATCTAGAACGAAACAATCAATGAGATCTACGGAGATGAGGACGTTAAGAGCGATATCAGGGGTAACGTTGTGGGATAGAGTGAGAAGTGAGATAACCCGCGGAAGATGTTGAGTTCAGGACGTTGTCAGATGGGCTAGAGCGAAAAGAAGGTTTTGGAGAGACCATGTAGAGGGGATGGATGATGCGAGAATCGCAAAGATAGTGATGACGCAAAGACCTAATACCAGGAGACCCCCCCGGAAGACCCCCAAAGAGATGGAGGGATAGCTGGACGTCTGTTTCCCAGTAGGGCAACATTGTGATTAACTAACAGGGCCGAGCCCTAACAACAGAAGAAGAAGAAGAAGAAGAAAACAAATTTACATAAATCAAAAAAGAACATTAAATATGGCTCAAAGACTTCCCTGGTCGGAGTAGACGATGTAAAAATCGTCTATTCCCGTGGTTCGGAATCCACGTTAAGCGGTAAGTCCTCTGTGCTCGTCACACAGTTTCAACACGCAGCGAGCACAGACAGGGAAATCGGAAGACGGCGGTAGAACCTCAAAAACCGATGTAATGTATGAATGAAAACAAATTTAACGTCTAACTCCCACTTACAACCTACAATCACTCAGCTTAACAAAAATATAACTTGTTGTATTATTTGGGCCGCACCGAACCGTTTTAGGTTAGTAACTAAAAATTAACAAATTAGAAGTGACTTAGAATATGATATAATTTCGATTATATACACATAATATATCTATGGATTTTCATGTCTGGAAGTGCCTCAAGTCGATTTCGGTCCTAAATATATTAAGAATTCAATTTCGCAAGCACACATTCTGGCGAATGACAACAATATGTGGAATTCACGTCTCTATATTTTGATATATTCTTCGTTTAATTCGTTTAAAACACGGAAGAAATTCAATTTGATTGATTGCGGTCCTCTTTAGCCCGATGTTTGGGCAGATTGCCTTTATTCCCACTTTAGAACATGTGAATCTCGTGGGTTTGTTACAACCCAGGTGGTGGTGATACAATTTGCTAAAACAAATAGTTGTTTTTTTTTGGGCGACAGGAATGAATAAAACAGACACTATTTGAAGCTCTGGATTATTATCACACCAAATCTATTTAGGAGAGTGCCTGAGGCCTTCCAAAATTTAAAAGCGGGATCCATAATACTACAGATGTAAATGTCTTAAGGCTAATCAGGAGGTGGTCAAAAGGATCTGCCTCAAAAGTGTGCAGGAGAAACTGAAGGCCAACACACCCTGTAATCTGAACTATCAGCCCTACCTCACTGGCTACTAAAACCAACGGTACTGCCATAAACTTAACAGAGATCTTCAAATGAAGATGGCAATCCTCAAAATCAAAAAAAGTCCCGAATTGTAAAATTGACGAGCGTTCCTTCGATATTTCCACGGTCTCGGTCCTTGTTCAAAAAGTGAATTGAAATGTTCGCCTCGAACTGAAAAGTCAGTACAAAATCGATTAGCAAACCAACACATTCGGAGCTCTTCAACAAAGAAAGGAAAATAGCAGAACAGCAGGGAGATGATCAAAAAGATCCGGACGTGGTAAAAATTACACTTCAAATCAAATTTAAGTTGCTAACCGGGTGTTGTTCCAACTATTGTCCGGAAATCCAGCAAATCAGACATCGACCCATTCGTACAACAATGTATTGCAACTGAGCCTCCCCTCCCCCCAAAAAAAAAAGGAAAGCCCAACATAAAAGATTCTTTACCAGACCAGAACCTCCCTACATGACGGTCGTGAAATTTCCACTGGCAAGTTCTTGTGAATTAAATTATTTAAAAAAATCTAAGTCTTCTTTTGAGCGCAAATGCATCCAATTTCTAATAATTCAAATAGTTTATATAATAAAAGCTAAGCATCTGCTTAGAAAAATTAAATATTTGCATTTTAATAATTATTTTCGGGTTTTCAATTTTACTGTTCTCAATCAATATTTTCCATGCAATCGCTATTTGTAGTCTGCTTCTTATCTACTAACTTTCCTAATCGTTATAAATTAATGTATGTAAAGGGTGAATCAAAATTAATTATTTCATTAGTATTTCATTTTTTTCTACGGAACTCCTGGTTTTACGTGAACCGCTGATATAGTTAGCATAATTAATGTCGATCGACAGATTATAATATAGTAGCTGGCACAGATAACCATACATCCGCATTTAGCCATTTAATATGCGATTCCTATGGGTGTGTGGCCTAAAGGCTGCACTTAGGGTGATGGTCAACATAAATATACATTGTGGTGGAAAGACAATTTTTGCGTATGTCGTAGGCTACTTGCGAATGCGAAGGCCGATGTCAAGCTCCATATACATAAATGCGGTGTTCAGTTGTAGATCGTGTATGACACAGATGGGCTTCTTAATAAAACTTCCAATTGACAACACGATCTTTAATTAGAACTGTAAAATGAAATAAACCAGTACATTAGGAATCACAACAGTAAAAGGTTAAATACTTCCAAAAAATTTAGCATCCAATTATAACATTCAATTATTTGAAGGCTCACAGCTAGCAAACGACTGATATCAAAATAGCAGTGGAATACCAAATAAAGGAGGAAAACAAACGTTTTGGATTTCTAAGAATATTAATGATAATCTATGCTCCTTGGACTTGTATAAAATACTTCCTGATTGTGGATACCTATCCTCGCTTTCGTTTTACCAAACAACCAAGAGACTCCTGGACACTGATGGTGATCCGCTCTATTGCCACGATTCTTTTTCGCCTCTCAGTGTTGTTAGTAACACTACAGATTTTGCCTTCTTGGTCGGACTTACCACATATTTAACCTTCCGTTTAAAAATCTCCGGTTCCATCTGCTTCGCCCCCTCCATCTCTCTGGAAATTCAATCTCGTCTGTCATCTCGAAACAATTTTTCCACATAATCAGTTCACTTCTCCAGTTTTTGCTTTATATCCATGATCACGGTATGTTATATGTCGTTTAAAACGCCCACGTGTCGAGTTCTCCTAACAATTACTATTTCCTTGATTTTCTGGTGCAAGAGTCAAAGCTATCGTAACTTCGTTCACATTCTTCAATCACTGCATTGCTCCAATAACCACTTTTCCTTTGCCATTTTAATTTTCTGCTTTATCTTCTTACGCAGTTGTTGGTATTTATGTACGTTGTGAGATTTTTTTCCTATTTTCCTATTTCTCCTCCATAAAGATACTACGTATCTCTTGCGCCATTCATACTTGTCTCTTTGATCTTTCCGGAGATAAGATTACTTTCCAGTCGTGAGCAATGCAGTTTTTATGTTCCTCCATTTCTAGTGCACTCATTCTATAATATTATGCCGTAGATTGCTATTAATCTTTCCTCTTGTCCATTGATGTACGTCCTCGTTCTTTAATCTACTTACATCTATTCGTCCTACCAAAGTTTTACGTTTTACTTCCTTTAACTTTATAATCAACGCAGCCGCACTGGTTGAGTTACAGGGACTTTTCAGAATTTCTTAGAACGACCCTTCGGTGAATATAAGTGGAATTGTAAAGTAAAAGCAATATCGAAATATGGATCGTGAAAACTTTGCAAAGGATCTTTTCTTCTTCTCCCACTTGTGGATCCCTTGCGTTTGCAAAGGAGCCTAATCCCGAATGAAATGAAAAAGAACGTTTGTTTTGTGCGCGTTTTGTTTTGTGCAAAACGCGATACGCAATGAGCAAATGTTCCTAGTCCGCGACTGAGCAGATTTTGATAAAAATTTAGTATGAAAATTAGTATCGCGTCCGATAAGTGCACAAATAATTTATTCATATAGTATAAAGCATTGCTACTCGTGCTTTGTTTATAACGCAATTTCACAACTTTCATATAATATAACTAATAAATAATTAACTATAAAAAAGAGGAAATGGACCAAGTCGATATTATCGGAAATTTATCAAACTACGTAGTTCAGGATATTATGATGTACTTGACACCTGACGATGTTGTTCAATGTAAAATGTGTAATGTTAGTGCTTGGAATTTGCGTATGGATTACCCCCACTACTGGAAAATGCAATGCAAAAAATATGGTTATCTTCCGAACGAGAATTCTTTAATGTACAAAGAATTTGCTGAACAGTATGATTATTGGGATGGAGTTTATTTCTACAATCGGAAGTTAGAAAACAATTGGAAGGATAATATTTATCAAGAAATACCTGTAAACTGTGACATGTACAATAAAATATGTCATCATTTTGATGACGAAATAATGATTGTTGTAACACGAAATATAGATATTACAATTATCAGTTCATGCACTGGAAAAGTCATGAAACGATTTGAAATGAAACGTGCAATCATAAAAGTTAAAAAACACAAAGACATGCTAATATGTCTGACCACTACAGAAATAGTAGTTTGGAATATGAGGACAGAGATTATTTTTTCAAATCGCTTGGGTTATATTGATGATTTGTTACCAGATCTTAGGATTCATAAAAATTTCATTGGTATTATAGATCGACTGAATGATTTTGCTGTTATTATTAATATGAATACGTGGAGATACAATCGTATAGAACAACTCTCCGGTATTAAAGATTTACAGTTTTATGCCAATAAGTCAATAATTTTAAGCCACGGTACTGTGCAATTTATGGACCTAATACAATATAATTCAATAATTGAACTTGACTGGCCCGAAAGAGCAAGTATTTTAAAAATCTTGGTAAAAGATGAACATCTAATTTGCTGCAACTCAAATTTAAATGTTTCTACATGGAATATGGCGACGTTAAGAATGGTAACTTCATTCAATATTACTAATACTACGGACGAAGACCCTAACGCATTCTTTAACTCGGATTTGGTAGATCAAAATAAATTTATATATGGTTTTCTAGGGTATACAAGCCCCGTTGTCGTGCACGTTTATAATTTTCTTACAGGACAACACCTTTTAAATATTTATAACAATTTAACATGCGGTCTTTTTATAACAATAGATTATTATATATATTTATATATATTCATTCTCAATTAATACTGATGATGTTACAGTAAAAATGTGGTGTTCCAAAACAGGTCGACTTGTAAGAGTTTTTACTAGCAGATTTGTGGACTGTAGGTACAAGTCCTGTATTCCTTTTACCTACGGTAAACTATTACAGGAACAGTGTAATCCTAGTGTTAGCTATTCTGACAGTATGTCCAGGAAGTGCGCAATTTTAAATTTTGACCCAACTATTGAAAATTGATTAATAAATTAAATTCTGTTGTAATTCTCATTTTATTTATGGCTGTGGTATAATCGGAAATAAGTTTTGCTAAGGTTTTGCTAAAGAAAAAATTCAAATTTTGAAGATTCCCAACCTACTTTACACACGGTGTGGTGTTAACGATATGAATGTTCCAATAGTCAAGTCAATCTGGCTCAAAAAGTACCTACCTAATATCTACAAAATTGTTAGGATAGCTGAATTTTTCAGATAAGTTAAAGGGTCCCCCACAAAACCCCGAACCGTGAAAATTCACCAAAAATTTCCATGTGCGTCACGAGATAAGGGTGTTTTAGGCTTCTATACAAAGTATAACAAGAAGCCTTATGATCTGGCTCCGTGTCTGTCCGTCCGTCTGTCCGCATAATTCAAAATCATACAGAGCGTTTCAAATCGTGTTGGAAATACTCTGTGTGTATCGAGGTCTAAGAACTGGGTACCCAGTGCTCTACTTTTAGGCTTCTATACAAAGTATAGCAAGAAGCCTTATGATCTGGCTCCGTGTCTGTCCGTCCGTTTGTCCGCATAATTCAAATCTAACCAAACCCCTCGAAATTGTGATTGTAAACACATCGTATGTATAATAAAATAAAAATGTGTTTTAAATTTAAAATCGGCTTTTAGGTTTTAGGCTTCTATACAAAGTATAACAAGAAGCCTTATGATCTGGTTCCGTGTCTGTCCGTCCGTCCACATAATTCAAATCTAATTTATATATTAAGATAGGTTACAAAAATATTCTGTGCTTTAAGATTGTAATTTTCAACCTATATAGTGACTTAATCCGATGATCTGACCGATCAAGGTATCAACGGATCAAGGCATCAACGGATTAAGTTATCAAATTAACGGATAACATTTATTGTTATATTTTATCTACTGTATTTTTCTGAAAAAAAACTTTAAAAAAGGCTTCTATATACAAAGTATAGCAAGAAGCCTTATGATTTGGCTCCGTGCCTGTCTGTCCGCATAATTCAAATCTAATCAGAACCCTCGATATTGTGATTGTAAACTCATCGTATGTATAATAAAACAATAACTTGTTTTAAATTTATTTATTGTTAACCACAGCAGTGGCTTGATGTAATTGGTGAAGTTAAGTTGTAAGTAAAAGAGAAAGAAGAGGATTGATCCACCTCAAAAAATGGACCGTACATTACAGAGAAGTAAAGTTCCGAATGGAATGGAAAAGCTTAATTTTATTATTAGTTATATAGTGAATGATAAATACCAACCGCAAAAATTTAATTAGTGCAGATTATCTGATATTACATTATAAAATTATGGCGACCAAAAATAACAGCTTTTCACACCAGAAAAGTAGTTGTATAGAAGCCTAGGAACTGCCGCTAAAGCGAGTTCCACCTTGTTTTATATCTCAGCCGCTGTTGATGTGATTTTATTTTTTTTTAACTATTTGGAAAAATATTTGGAACTACTTTTATCTAAATTTTATTTTCATAATTATTCAAGGAAAAGTGCTACAAGTCAAATAGCGGCATTTTAGGGGGTGAGTTTTTCAATATTTTCTATCTGCTTTTCTATGATACATATTATGATAAAAATGTTCAAACTAATGTTAGAGCGTCTATGATTTCTTACAACTTTTATAGGGTGATCTTTTTAGCTGCATGAGATCTTTCAATGTGGATAACTTTTGAATAAAGTTTGTCAAAGTGACAGTTTTTTGACATTTGTGTTCAGAAAGGGTGCCATTAAATCATGAATAAATTAACACTTGAACAACGCTACCAAATTGTGGAAATTTATTTTCAAACTCAGAGTTCCGTTCGCAAAACTTATAGAGCTCTACGCCCATTTTATGGTCGAAATGATCGACCTTCTGAGCAGGGTATTGGAGCGGTAATGGATATATTTCGTACCACTTCTTCATTGCATGATGTAAGACTACCAACAAGACAAAGAAATGTGCGTATCGAAGCAACTATCGCTTCTGAGAGTGAAAGTGTGCAAGAGAACCCAAACATTTCGTCATCGTGCTCAACAACTTGGGCTTTGTCCGTCCACTACATAGAAAATTTTCCATTAAGATCTTGGTTTACATCCTTGCAAGATCCAGTTGGTTCAAGAATTGAAGCCTAATAATCAGCGATTGTGTCGTGCGTTCGCAGATTGGCCTCACAACCAAATTGGAAGTGGATCCATTTTTTACCGCCAAATTTTGTTCAGTGACGAGGCACATTTCTGGTTGAATAGGTATGTGAACAAGCAAAATTGCCGTGTATGGATTGAGACCAATCTGGAACATTATCTTGAGACTCCATTGCATCCATTAAAATTGACTGTTTGGTGTGGAATACACCGCCAACGGCATCATCAATCCATATTTCTTTCGAAATAAGGAAGGAGCTACCGTTACGGTGAATGGTGTGAGATATCGACAAATGCTCAATACATTTTTGTTTTCAAAAATCGAAGAGTTAAACTTCGACAACTTATGGTTCCAACAGGATTGTGCTACGTGCCACACAGCCACCGAAACCATCGATTTATTGAAATGATAATTTGGTGATAACATTATTTCAAGAAATGGTCCTATCAATTGCCCTCCAAGATCATGTGATCTGATCGTGAAATCCATGGTTTATTCTAAGAAACCAACAACTCTGGAAGCATATTGGAGGTCAATATTCAGCAAGCCATTTATGGAATAAGGCCAGAAATATTGGAAAAAGTGGTCAAAAATTGGACCGATCGAATGCACTTCGTAACGATTAGTTTGGTGGTCACATGCCGGAAATCATTTTCAAATCATAAATGGCATTAAATTTACTTTCATAAAAAAATAATTAAAAAAACATTCCAACAATTATTTGAATTTGAAGTTCTCATGCAGCTAAAAAAAAACACCCTATATGTATTGTAGCGTCTGATGCTTTGAAGAATGCACGAGTACGCACACAATCTGTTTATGGACCCCTACCTTTAATTCGACTCTTATACTTCTCAGGATAATATGCGTCGGGATCTGAATCAATCAACACTTCTTATACGAGCTTATTCTTGATTGAACGAATTCTGTATTCCAACAAAGATAAAACTACAGTTGGAATTCCGTTAACAAGTTTTTTAATCAAATCAACAAATTTCAACATATAACAAGAACCCAAACAATCAAACAATCTTTATAAACCACTATTCTACGCACTGATTATTAAAAGGTAGCTAACCTGTGATTTGTATCGTGCGCACTATTTTCTTTCTTCAAATCTTCCACTTTCCAATCTCCAATCTCCCCAATCTGCTTCTCATATATCGGATAACTTCACGATTTAACTTCGAGACACGATCTCGATCACAACCTTCGTTGCCAACACCTTCTGTATCCCACTATCTTGCGGAATCTTAAATTCTCCAAGGAATTAATCTTCTTGGGTAGTACCACCGTATATCGTTCCCGAATATAATTTATTTCAGTATATTCTAATTGAATTGCAATTATTCGCACAACTGCATCTCGCAGTAACTAATATGCGACCGTCACGCTTCGTGATCTTCATGGAACTGTTATTTACTTTTTATGTAACGTTCGTTACTATATATTTTGTTTTTTCAAACCGGAGCTTCTTATATATCGGTTTGTTTGTACATGGCCGACGGTTCTCTGCACGTTTGATTAATTTCCGCATGTTGTATATCCCGTTTACACAACATGTAACTCGAACAAACTTAAAATTAAATTCAAACGACACAACAAAACAAACACATGTAAACAAATGTGTTTGAACCTCCGGTCTCCAACTGTACTTCTCTCCTTGTTGGTACGACTCTATCCTCAACATGGATAGCGCGTATCACAACAGTATATAAAAAAAACTTTGTGCCGCAAAAATTACTTGCTCCAGAGGGTGCCAAAGGCAGCTCCGTTTATAAAATATTCCCTTTAAGGCTCGTTTCGCGTTTTCCGGGAATCTTAGGCGCCACAACTTTGGATTGAACATTTTTCTCATAACTATCATAGAAAATCAGATGGAAAATATTCAAAAACTCCCAAAACTAAAAACCGCCCCTTTTTGGCTTTTAGCACTTTTCCTTGAACAGTTATGAAAAAAAGTTTTAGGCGGTTATTCTGTAACTCGTCCTTCAGGATCCTTTAAAAATAGGTAAAGTACAGTTTACGACGTAAACAATTGAATAACAAATGATATTTTAAGTGGAAACCGAACTTTACTTAATTTTAAAGGATCTCTTATTATAAAAGGCCAAGTCTTTCTTTCTGTCCGTCCCACGGAAATACCCGAAGCAAACCGAACCGAACCGAACGCATAACGTATCATCGGATCAACGTATCATCGGATCAACGTATCATCGTATCATCGTATCAACGTATCATCGTATCATTTTGTCTATATAGGACAGCTATTTCCAAAAAAGCATTATGTGAACTTCCATAATGGATAATGAAAATTTTGAAAATCCTGCTGCAAAGCGACGGCGATTGAATCGTGAGAGAAAAGCACGTACAAGAGCTAATAACACAGAAGAACAGCTTCGATCACAGCGACAAGCTGACGCTCGGTCTCATGCGATACGTCGACAACGTGAAACTTTGGAACAAACTCAAGCGCGGCAAGCTGCTGACGCTCGGTCCCATGCGATACGTCAACAACGTGAAACTTTAGAAGAAACTCAAGCGCGGCAAGCTGCTGACGCTCGGTCCCATGCGATACGTTGATCCGATGATACGTTGATACGATGATACGTTGATACGATGATACGTTCATCCGATTGGTTATGAAATTATCCGTTATGCGTTCGGTTCGGTTTGCTTCGTGTATTTCCGTGGGACAGACCGAAGGAAGGAAGGAAGGAAGGAAGGAAGGACTTGGCCTTTTATAATAAGAGATTTTTCACCTATATAGGAAATTTAAATACGTTGATACGTTGATCCGATGATACGTTGATCCGATGATACGATGATACGTTGATACGATGATACGTTCATCCGATTGGTTATGAAATTATCTGTTATGCGTTCGGTTCGGTTTGCTTCGGGTATTTCCGTGGGACAGACAGAAGGAAGGAAGGACTTGGCCTTTTATAATAAGAAATGAGAACAACATTAAATAAATAAACAAAAAACTTACATATATTTTTTTAAATTAAATTAAACTTAATCAATATTTAAAATTTTGTTACTTATTTTAAACTAGATGATACCCCGTCCGAGGACGGGCAGCTAGAAGGACGGGCAGCTACCCAAGGTAACTTAAGTTGAATGAAGATTAAGGAAAGCTCTCAGTGCAATCCAAAAGCCATATGACCTTGGGTAGCTGCCCGTCCTTCTAGCTGCCCGTCCTCGGACGGGGTATCATCTAGTCCTTTAATAAAGGACGAGTTACAGAATAGCTTTAGACAAAAGTTGTTCCTAGTACTTTTCCGAACATTTAAAAAAAAGAAAAACACATTAATAGCCGCTGAGATATAAGAAAACACCCTCATCTCGTAACGCACAAGGAAATTTTGGTGGATTTTTGCGGTTCGGGGCTTTGTGGGGGTCCATGTAACTGCCCTCAAACATTTAGCCATCTTATAAATTTTGTAACTTTCAACTACTACCCATTGACTTGACCACAAGTTGAATTTCAAAATTCGAACTACTCTTATAAAAAAATCATCAGTAGCAGAAAGGAACAGCATAAACAGAAAATTTTAATTTGCTTTTACATAGTAAATTAATCATTACGAATTCCAAAAATTTAATCCAATAATCCACATTAACACCCCCCTATTCTGTTACTTCTATCGAAATCTTTTCGATCATAGTTTAGTGATGTTTAACGGGAAAAAAATTCAAAAAGCACGAGAAAGGCATGCAAAGAATCTTTTAGATCAAAAAGTTAACGATATCGATCGATCTAGAAAAAAGTACAACAAAAAAGGAGGGGGGGGGTTAGACATATAAACCATTAAGCTTAGGAAGTTGATCATAATATTATAAATTATGAATGTCGAAGATATCCGAAAAAAATTTATTTCAATTTGCTTATATACAGAATTTTTAATTGGCAATAATTACATTTAAATTAAAGGTTGGAAAAACTAGCTTCGCAAAAATGTTTTTTTTTGCTTTTTATATATATTTTTACGTAGATACGATCGTTAGGATGTCCTTTGCCATGTAATGCGGTTAGATTTTTCTAAAAGCTGCTCATTTCAATGTTATTTTTTTATGAAACCGTGTGGACACATGAACTTTTTCATTTTTCTTTTACCAATCGTTTGGTGGTGGATTTTGATGTTTAGTGGTCCAAATTGTAAAAATGTACTAAAGTTTCACTCTTGTGGTGCAAACTTCTCAGTTAAATATTTTTATTTTATTTTATTATTCACACTTTTTATTTTATCAATATTAATTACTGTATTTTCTGTCAGACTTCCAGGTGCATGTTAGTGCCACAATTCCCCTACCAAGTTAAATTTTCGGATGAAATTTGGTGTGCTTGCATTCATCTTGTTCCAGTTTTAACCGCCACGGAGTTATTTAAAAAATATTGGGGTTTGGGGTCTAGAGACATTTTATTTACCTTCCCAATTTGAAAGTTTACTATAACCGATGTCAGCCGAGAGAGTTTTGTTTGAACTTCTATATTCATAATTTTAAATTTAGTTTTTCCAAAGTGATAGGTATTTGAAAATTTAGACAACTCCGAGCAACGCGCATTAACTTGAATTGTACCAAAAGAAAGATCAATGCCGATTCAATAAAAAGTGGTCAACGCAGGTGTCCGGTAAAAGGCATGTGGAGCCATAAGTGAGAATTGAGTGCTCTTCCAGAACCAGTTACCAAGGAGCACCCCCAATGGTCACCCCTGCAGAGTAATTACACCCCAATATCTGTTCTATGCCTGTAAAACGTAATTTAAAGTCGCGAAATTATTTTATCACATTTTTATTATACTTTGAATTAATTTAAATATTTAAAAACGTTTCATTCGAAATAATCATTGTCATTGAATTTACTGAATTTAATTAGATTACCTTAAATTAAATTTAATTGGATGAATTGAATTAAATTAGATTGAATTGAATTGGATGAATTGATTAGAATTGTAGCTGATTATCCTGAATTAGTATGAATTTGAAGTAGATTAGATTGAATTGTTTTGAATTTTCCACTGAATGGAAATTAATTGTCAGGAATGTTTAGCAAATTATTTTAAGAATTAATCTGCAATCCAGTTTGGGGTTGAAAAAGTAAAATGTGGTTGAATGTTTGAATAGAATATTCATTTACCTTTACAGAACATTTTTTATTTTTAAATTTAGACCACTGTGGATGAAGTTGCAGTCGTTTTCGTTCAAGTCTACACCCTAACTTTTTTACATTTTGAAGGACCAAAACAAGGAAGCAAATGCCTTTTTGGACAAATCTTTAAGTTGGTATTTTTTATTTTTTTACTAAGATGGTGTGTACCAAGTTTACTCAAATTTAGTGGGGGTTGAGTAAATTCTTCGCTTATAATTTGTGATGGAATTACCCTATTTTAAAAAATTCATAATTCAAAAACCAAGCAACATTGTAATAAATCCAAACATCGGCATGCTTCTTTTTGGCTTTTTGAATCACCAAAAAATTTGGGAACTTGATTGCCGAATCCTACATTGGACTTCCCCTTGTTAGCTACGTCTGCAAATTACATAAGTACATACATAAATTTGTACTTCCGATTATAATGACGTTCTTTTTGCAGTTGCTCTTTTCACAACCTACGCAACGATATCATTTTATTTTGCAATATCAAAAAGTTGCATTTTTTATATAGGTACTAATTTAAATAGTAAAACTTTTATGAATTGTACAATTACAAATGAAGAAACCTCCAAATAAAGTACTGTAAAAAGTCTACTCTTTGTTGGCTCTTATGGGGACATCACTCTAAAGTAAACACCGATCGTCTCCACAAACATTTTACTGGAAATCTAAAAATTGATCAACTGAGTTAGTATTAAATTGAATTGAATAGATATCAATTGAAAATAATTGATATAAATTAATAAAATTTTACTGAATTGAATTGAATTATTAAATTTTCCTGAATTTGAATGTAATTTTATTGAATTAAACGGAATTATTTGCATTGAATTGAATGAATTACTACTTGAATTAGATTGGAATTGAATTGAAATTGATCGGAATTGAATTGAATTGTACACCAATTTCCTAGCCTGGTACCCCTTGGTTACAGGGACTTCACAGAATTTTTAGAACGGCTTCGAGGTGAACATCAACAAAAAGAGGATTGATCCATCTCGAAATATGGATCGTGGAATCTTTGTAAAGGAGCTTTTCTTTTTTTCCCACTTTTGGATAGGAACCTGTTCGTGTTTGTCTTTGCAAACACTTTGCAATATTTTGCTCGGAAGAGCAATATTCCGAATGAAATGAAAAAGCATGAATGAATTAGGATCAATTTTTTAATTTTTATACCGAACTGTATTCAATTGTGCGCAGAACGCAATGAGCAAACGTTCCTAGTCCGTCACTGAGCAGAATTTGGTATAATTTGATATGAAAATTAGTATCGCGTCCGATAAGGACACAAATAATTCATATAGTATAAAGCATTACCACTCATGGTTTGTTTATAATTGAGGAAATGGACAAAGTCGATATTATCAACACTAAACTTTTACAGGTACAGGATAATCATAATGTTACCAATTCTGGCATGCGTTTCAGAATTTTAAAGTTTGACAAAAGCATTGAAAATTGATTAATAAATTACATTCAGTAGTAATTCTCGTTTAATTTTTATTTTCTGTATAATCAGAAGTAGGTTTTGCTAAGTTTGCTAAGGTTTTAACTAGATAGAATATCCAACTTTTTTTATGGAACCGTTTGGACATTAGAACATTTTTTATTTTCTTTTATCAATCGTTTGGTGGTGAATTTTTATATTTAGTGGTCAAAATTCTGACAGATATATTGAGTTTTCACTCTTGCGGTGCAAACTTCTCAGTTGAATATTTTTATTTTATAATTCACATTTGAACATCGTTTGAGCCTCTTGATTCTTTTGAGCCAGAGAATCTTCCATTATTTCGAGTTATTCGAGAAAAATTTGGAAGGGACTGTAGGCACACGATCCCCCTCCCAAGTTGAATTTTTTTGGGGGTTGGGGTCTAGAGACATTATTTTGTTTTCCTTCCAATTTGAATTTTTACTATAACCGATGTCTATCGATAGAGTTTTGTTTGAGCTTCTAGAATCATTATTTAAATTTTAGATTTTACAAATGATAGGTAACTCCGAGCAACACGCATTAACTTGAATTGTACCAGATGTGTTATAGCCCCTACACACGATCCGATCTGGTTGGTACTAAAATCCAATCTCGTCGGTCGGGTCTCAAGTTGGACCGTGTGGAGGCTTGTCGTCCTACAAATTTCGCAACATTTCCTTGTAGGAAATGTAGTCACCGATGTAGCCATCCGACCGCGTTGGAATTTGGCGAGATCGGACCGTGTGGAGCGTTGTCGGATCGCAGATAAGGCGAGCTAATCTTGATAAAAACTGTTTTTTATGCCATTCCTTGTCGGATCATGTAGGAAGGTCCAGACCCACCAACCCAGCCGACTTGTTATCTACCTACTTTATAAAAACTTATTATTTTTTTATTAAATACCTTCAAAATATCACACGAAATATTAAAATTATAATGCATAATTATAATTATAATGAAAAGTGGAGGTAATAATCTGACCAAAATCTATGTTTTAAATAATCATTTAAAAAAATTTAGGATTTCAAAATGTAATTATAGGTGATAATTTTTGTAGTTCTCACGAAAAGATATGAAACGTCTAAAAGGGTTTCTCGAATAATATTTAAATATTTTCACTTTCTGTTCATATAAAATATTTTTATAATAACTCGATAACAAATTGAAAATTATTTCATGTCAAAATATAGCATTTTTATAGTTTTCTATAGAAAGCACTTGTTATATATTTGATTGATGAACATAATACAAAATTTAAAAAATGCGTAACTGTTTGTTATTATCTCTATACGCTGAATTTTTTTCGATCGCGTAACCATTTTTTGACCATAGCCTTTAGCGCAATTCCTGCTATACTAAATTTCGATAAATTCGGAGCCATGTTAATCGGTTCAAAGCTTTAAAGAGAATGAATGCCGTGGTGTTTGGGAGAAAACTGATAAGTTTAAACATATTATGGTACAAATATGACAGTTATTAATTTCAAAAAATTACTGGATTATTAAACATTATTATTATTATTACATTCTATTAATTACTGGATTATTAAACATTATTATTACATTCTAAGTACATAATTAATAAATGAATAAATAAAAATAAATTGATCTTTTATTGATATTTTACTATTTATTGAACGATATTGAACTTTAAAACAGCTATACTGAAAGACATTACTTTTGCACTTATCAGTTTTCTCCCAAACACCACGGATTATTTAATCATTATATTTAATACAAGAATAATATTCTTGTATTATTCTTGTAATATCAGGCGCAGCTGGTGTCGGGCCGACGAGATTGGACCGTGTAGAGGCAAACTCCAACGCGGTCGGATCGTGTGGAGGCAATCTCCAATCTGGTCGGGTCGCAAGTTGGACCTAGAAATCGGATCGTGTGTAGGGGCTATTAGTTAAATGAAATTCAGTCATGAATCTATTCGGTTATAGGCCAGTCGACAACTCATTCAAAAAGGGCCATTTCGTAAAAGCATGGGGGCAAGCTGGAATCAATTTTATTTTCCTGAAAAGATACATTAAATTTGCATCCTTTAGAGACCCTGAATTTGCAGACCACGCAAAGAACGATATGTTGACAAATATTCGTGGATATCTCGGTTCCAGTGTACTTTAGAGCAAAATTTTAAGTTACTGAAAATAAAGTACACTAAATTGTCTATAGAAAAGGACTTCTAATTTTTTTTAGTTAATCACACGGTTACGGAGTTGCAGACATCAAAATGGGCACAAGAATATCTACTTGAAATAATCATTAATAAAAATAATTTGGGGAACACGGAACAATGGTAAATATATACCCTACGTTCTGACATAGAATTCTACATAGAATTTCAAGGATTTACAATAACTTCCAAGAATTATTAAAGGATTGCAAGTTAATGTACACAACTTCTTTGCGATATTTGATAGTTATTTGGGGTGACAGTTCACCCAAATGCGACGAAGCTTAACGAAGACCTATTATCGTTTGATAACAGCCCCCGGACTCTGTCACCGCATGTGACGTCACAATCACATATAATATGTAAATTTGTTCCAAGTGCAACGCGTGTTACTCGGAGCAAAATTTTAAAATAATGTAACAGACTTAGAGCTGGTATAAAATTCAGTCATCTGATTCGAATTAGTGCCTAAAACAGCATCACCATCAACTGCTAATTTTTTATTCGTCATGGAATGTGACGGTCAACAATATTTAAATATTTTTACTAGGTTAAAAATTATGTTTTTCAGTTTTTCATGTTATTTCAAAGCAAAACAAAAGGAAAAGATCTTAAGGTAGCATGAAAAGTCCCAATGAGGACGAAACAACGTAATTTAAACAATTAATTGCATGTAAGTTACATTAATATTATTAACATGGATTATAAAAAGTAAATATAATTAAAATGCATAATAAATAATTAAATTTGGCTGGATTCCCAGCCTTAGTATAAAATGGTATCAAAAGTTACTAGATGTTATATAGACGTAAATAAAAATGATGTAAGCTTATTTTTGATACTTATGAGCTTATAACTAAACCACTTTTTATTGAATATGGTTTTTGTTAATTATTGAGTCCACAATTCCTAGATACCTGTCGCTATGGCATCTCCACAGAAACCAAACCAACAGAGTTATGGATCTGCCAAGGTTAGAAACCCCCCAACGACGCTTTAACCAAAAACTCACGATATTGCTTAATAAGAAATATAAACGATTGAGGCCAGGTTTCCCGAAGGATTCCTAGATATCTCACAGTTGTCATGGCTGTAAAATGAAACTATATGATGTGACAAATAGTCGAATTGGAAATCATTCTTGTAGTGAATGCTTCGGGTAGTATCGACAGTCGGTCGAAAAAATAGTCGGTCCGTTAAAAGTCGGTCGGTTGAAAGTCGGTCCGTTGAAAGTCGGTTGAAAAAATAGTCGGTCCGTTAAAAGTCGGTCGGTTGAAAGGCGGTCGGTTGAAAGTCGGTCCATTGAAAGTCGGTCGGTTGAAAGTCGGTCGGTTCAAGCTGAGTCGGTCGGTTGAAAGTCGGTCCAGTGGACGGGAACCTTAAATTTAGGTGCTCAGTAAGAGATTAAGGGACCATCATTAATTCAGTGGTGCAACGGAATAAGGGGCCTTTAACGATTTAAGGGACCCTTAAATTTTAAGTGTAGGTGGTGCAATCTGGCATAATAAATGTAGTTACATTTTAAAATATTTAAATATACAGTGAACCTTCGGTAAGTCCAATTTTTGATAAGTCAAACAAAATATGTTCGCATTAGCGTGTGATTTACATCAGAATAAATCTTAATAAGTCGAATATTTTTTGTGGCACATCGCACTTCGAGTCGTCAAAGTTTTATTGCAGTTACAGTGGAAATCTTATTGTTAATCCATTTATGCGCGTCAGTGGCGGTCTGTATTTTATATATTTTGAACTTTGTTGTCGATTGATAAGGTCTATAAATGAAGTCTCCTTTTATAAGAAAATTGTAACGGTTTATCCCATGATGCGATGAACCGACCACCACCAATTAGCTGATTACAGTTAGATACGAAAATTTGGACAGCGTCGTATTTAATTGTAAGAAGCTGCACGATGGAACCAACGACTGTTTTGTATATTTATTATACCACCTACACCAGAATAGCATACCCAGAAAGAAATTTATATATTGATGAACTTTTATCCCTTAGGCACAAAACGTCTGAATAATTTTAAATGTCTTGAAAACGAGAGCAATTGAAAGAACATCGAACGATTTAATTTAAATTCAACTTCATTAACAAACCTCGAACTCGGTTATTTAATAAAATTGTCTCTTTATTGACAGATTAACAAATCATAAATTTGCTTAACAATAAATTTTTCGCAATATCAACTTTCATGACCAAGTAGGCGTACCCATTGTTTATGTAAACAATTACGATCAATTAATTCGAATTTATTGGCCTTTATTGCATTAAATCAACGTTCTATTGATTATGAATATATTTTAAATATTTTTAGTATCGAAGTTAATTAGTATCACAAAATATACATATTAATTAGGAAAGCGTAGGAACGAAATCGTAAAATGTGTCAGCCAGATTATAAATTTATTTTTATAGCCGATTTAGTTTATTTTATATTATTATTTTAGTTTATTAGTGAACCGGCAGTTTATTAAGTTCCCAAATGGGTCATATTAGTTTTAGTTATGAAAATAATCTTTCAGTTTAGAAGGTGAATTTTTTACGAGTTGCGATTCCCCAAAACGAACAAACCTTTTAATGCTTGCTTGCTTACCAATAATAAATTTACCCGACACTTAATATTCTCCTATGTACTACTTGGATTTACTTATTTGGGCAACGGATAAACGACAATCACTAACCACCTGAGCAGGTGAACGCTGCATAACACCCCCACCGTAAAATGAATTTTACTGAAAAGTTTCGTTTTATGTTTTCCTTTTTTGTGATATCAAAAGGTTTTTGTATCACGCTTTGCCCTAAGTTGTAATATAATCAAGAAAATCTACCAAGAGACTTCCAATATCGATAGGCCGAGTAGAATTACGGTTAACTTATGCATTATGTATGTAGCGATTCCGTCCATGTTTAAAGGACAAGATGATAGCATCGATTCTTGTTTTACTTTTGTAAAATCTACTAGGAATTACAGATTTATGTTTATGCTATGTGGTGTTCTTGTGTTTTACCTTACTACAAAATTGTCATTCAATTTATGTAACGCAGATGCGTAACCTCTGCACTAATTTGGTTATTCGATTAAAGGAAAGTGTTTTTTTACGCATCCACCTCGTATTACACTTAATGCATATTAAAATCGCATAAAAGGGATCGTAAAACCAAATAGGTCTTTAAGCATTAATTTGTTCTCTTTTACGTCAAACGTTTTGATAGAATCTTTATGAAGGTTTTTTCGGTATTTTCATATCTTTATAGCAAAAATTCAATCCTTTTATCTGTATAAATAGGGTGCAAGTTCCTCTACCCTCTCGAGAAGCTCAAAGGAGTTTTTTTAGGCGCCAAGTACTTGAAATAACTCGAGGACCCCATTGTGTTGCTATTGAATCCCTTTAATAAAATTAGAATGCTTCGGACCTACAGACGGTGTGAACACTGACCGACTAGCGTAAAGTTTATTATACAATTTTATAAGGAAAATCATAATAACTCCAAAAACTTCACTTTTTAAGTACATAAATAAAGTTTATTTCACGACTTTGTGAACTTTGATATAGCACATAGACCAGGAACTTAAGCTTCTTTTTTCATCCTCTTTCTCTTATTTTACAACGCACTGCTACTAAGACAAGGCCTGGTTAACCGACATCTCGTCGCTTGCTCTTACTCATCCACAGAGCGTTGATGTTCACCGGAGGGCCGTGCTAAGAAATTACGTGCAGTCCGCAATGCTAACCCACAATTTCCGCACCGTAACTCAACTAGCGATCAAGTTACTACTGTGGAAAATAGTTAATATAAGTGTGGCAAAAACAAAACAATGTTATTTGTTAAATAACATTATTAAAAAATTACATAAAGGGCACATAAAACGGCAAATCAACGACTTTGAAAGTTACAGGGCCTTCTCCTTGACAAATTTTTATTTGTTCTGGTCCGAACCTCACGTCGAAAACTCTTAGGGGCGAGGGGGACTATTTTCTGAAACATCAAAAAATAAAATAATAAATGATTTACAATCTTAGCCACAAATATAGGTATTACGATATATGTGTGTATTATTTTATTTAAAAATTAATTAATAGATTAAAACCGTTTTGAAAAGTCAATCATATTTGGATTTAATAAAATACAAACAATATTCACCTTTTTACAAAATAAATACTCACACACAAAATTTAATAAAAAAATAAATAACGAATATTCACAGATTCACTTGTCGCTATCTGTTCAATATTTCTGATGCGGAATATTAAAGAAGCAAATTTCAAATTTATTATCATAAGGAGTAGCTAATAATTATTTAAGTTCAATTTTGCTAACATTTTCGGCAAAAGATGCATATAAAAGGGTCAATCAACAACTTTGTAGTTTTTGGGAATCTATTGGATAAATTTTCCCTTATTCTAGTTCAAACCTGATGTTGAAAACTCGGAGGGGGTAACGGTTTCTGATGACAGATTAAACGGTTCAAGAAAAAAAATCCAATTTCCCAATTCTTTTCGCATTTGCTTAACTCAAATATAAAATTGGTTTCTTATAATTATTCTTCTTCTTCTTGCTTGAGGTCTACGATCTGTATTTACTGGTTTTCTTGGGATTGCGATGTCCAGCTGTCGCTTCATCGCTTTGGAGGTTTTATTGGTAGTCTGGATCCTCCCGGTTTGTTGCCCTTTGCTGCTTTTTCCATTCTGCTATTGTCCACTCTCGTGATGTGTTCGGACAATTGTTTTCTTCTTTGGCGACCCCATCTCACTACATCCTGGTTACTACATTGTTTTCTAATGGTGTTGTTGTAAACTCTATAGTACAGTATCTCGTTTTTTCAAAATTACAAATTGTGATTATTTGCAACTTTAATTCTCTTAATATTCACTTTTGAATACCAGATTAAATGAGAAGTAGTGACGTTAAAAATATAAATAAATAATTTGCAATCTTAGCCATCTAGTACGTGATTGCCTAGGTTGTGCGGCCTAAAGGCCGCACTGAAGACTAGGTTCAATAACAGTCTATGTGCAAGTAACATAATTTTCCAATAAACAACAATAACGTTTTCAATATAAGTGGTAAATATATTTTTCCTTCATTCATCAGGGACAGATGACTAACTTAGACATATTTGAATATCTTATTTACCCAATACATATTTACCCAACCCGTAAAAACTTAAAGAGTCTGTCCATAGACAGTTACATATTTGAAATTTTACACATTTTACTTGCGCTGAATCCAACACATTTTAATAGTTTTCGTGATTAAAAATATGATTCTTAGGGTAGGGTGGTCGACAGTAGATCACCAATTTTTCAAACCCATATATATCTTGGAAAATAATACATGAAGTTTTTTGAAATTTTCAGTAGAGTAACATGGACTATAAATAATCTTGTCGAAATATGGTAATTTAAACTAAGTTGTATTACAAGCAAACTATGAAAAAAATATTTAATTTTAAGTGCATAATGATTCAGTGTTGACCAGGGGTGGTCCACATTGGATCGGCCTACGGTTAACAGTGGATCAGCCACCACGATTATTGCACATACATATTTTAAAATGGAAAAACTAACAGATTTTCAAACTAAAAATATAGAAAAACAATATATTTTCGAAAAAATATATTATAGAGAAACAGAAAAAAAACATTTTCGAGATAAAAATATAGGAAAATAAAAAAATTAGCACATTTTCAGTAGAGAAAGATCAACTGAGAACTTATAATAAGACCGTCGCCTAGCGGTACCGCTAATTATTGGATTCGGAAGGATATGAATCTTACATCCTGTTCCTTGACCATGTTTTGGTTGACCATGTAGCACTGATCCACTGTAGACCAACCCACCATTTAATTTTCAAACCCTGGTTTTGACAAAACAAAATGAGTAAAACCTGTTATTCAAGTGTCCTCACGTGCGTTAATTATTTCTTAAAACAATGAAAACATCCAGAATTCCATCATAGAAGATCTGATCAAATTACACAAAAAGTTCAACTTACCTGATAATAACAAATTGAGGCTTTAAACCACAAATGTAACTGGTGAACATCCGACCATCAACGGAACCGCTCAGTTATGAAATGAGTCAGTGAGGGATCACATTGGCTACCACATACATCTCGCGGAAGCGCATGCATACAATGGTTTAACTAATAAATGAGTGATTCACTGTGTACCACCGATCCACTGTTGATCCACTGACAATCGAAAGAACGAAGTTTTCTATTCAAAATAAATATAATAACTAATTTTTGGCAAAAATGTCACTTGACCGGTTATTTAACCAAGTCCTTCAATTTAGGGTTACAAACACAAATTTAGGCTATTGTATAATATATAAACCACAATAATAAATTAATAATGATTTATAATCTTAGCCAACTAATACATGATTGTCCAAGTTGTGCGGCCTAAAGGCCGCACGGTGGGGTGAGAATCAACAGAATAAACTTAGGCTATTATTATATTTTGATATATATGATATTATATTAATTTAATTATATTTGGATTGATGGTGACTTGATATAATACTGATATAATATTTATGCATATTAGTTATAAATAATATTATGATATGAAATTAAATTTTTATGATTGATATGATCATGATTTGATTGATGATTGAAAACCATTGAAGGCTATTATTATATATTTTGATGATTTTATGATGGTGATTGATTGATTGGTTGAATATATTATGTCGCTATTTTAGTACAATTTGTGTTATTATTATTTGATTGAATGGTTTGAAAACTCCTTTCGACGCAGGATGAAGGAAACACTTGCAATTTTATTTTCTGCCATATTTTGTTATTAAGTTGATTATAAAAAATAGCGGAATAATAATCACGTTTTAATTAAAGAAAAGGCTTACAAAATCATAACCATTCTAAAAAAAATCACAGTATTAGCTAACAAAAAGTTCTAAAAATTAAATTATTACAACCAAAAAGGCAGAGAAAATGTAATTCACATAAAGTAACCAGAAATTTTTTATTCAGTGTATTTTCAAATAAAGCCATTTTTTTCAATTATTTTTTACCAGGAACATTTAAGATCAAACATAAAATGTGAGGATCGCCGATAACTTTTCCCACGGGTTGAAATTTAAAATGCTGAGATTTTTCTCGTCGCATTGAATATATAGAACCTGCATCCGTGTTCGGATGGCTTCTCTTAAAAAAGTTAATATTATATAATAAATTTTAAAATCTTAAATCGTAAAAAAAATATTTACTAATAATTTTGGTAACAACGATGATTAATTTAAACGATAAAACAATAAAATTAAATTTATCCCTAAGTAAATAAGTGAGTATGGTAAACGAAACATAAAGGCAACATTATGCGGGCGGGGAAGTACAAAACTTTTAAATTAAAAACAAAGCTAAACTTTTCCATTTTAATTTGAAGTATTTCTGACCGCATTTAAATTATTTCCATTTTATCGTAGAAAGTATTATCGCGGTTGTATTTTGTGCTGAACCATAAATTACTAATCAAACTTTGGCCAAGTTTACAAATTACCGAGTCGACAAATTTATGTGTGTAAAAATTTTAAAAGTGGAACAGTATTGTAGTATTACACCAATTTAATACAAAAACTACTTGGAAGTTTTTGAATTAATTCTATGTTTGCTGTGTCCTAGTGATTCCGCATTCCATTTCTCGTTTATAACGTTCGATCGAAAAAACATAAATTAAATTTTATCTTTTGGAAATGCGCTATCGAATCACAAAATAAATATTATTTTAATTTTCTTTTTAAAATTAAGTACCTATCGAAAGGATAACGCAGGACAATTTAAGATAATATAAAATAGATTAAAATAATTAATTTTCTACGGTTGATATAATTTCAAGTGATTTAAAATCCTGCCAGAAAATGAAAAATTTTTAAATATAAAAAAATTTAATTTAGTTCATACCAAATCTACTTCATAATTATTTTGATTAATAAAAATATCAATTTTGTTATTTTGTAATATTATATCGAAGGTACCTTACAAATAATTATTACTGTCTCTTGCAAATTATAAAGCAGGGATGATGTAACAAAGAGTAACGAAATAATATTTATTTAGCAAAAGCAAATACGCCTACGAACGCTTGGTTACGGCTACCCACGCAGTTTTCCATTGAACGAAGAGTTTACCGAACTGAAGCTCATTTCATAGGCATTTTACAATTTCAATACAGGGATGATCCGACTAAAAAACTTTTCCAGAGAAAAATAATATGCGAAAAGTGGACAGGTTCGCAATGAAATCTTTTTCAAACCTGCCTGGTACAATGAAAAGTTTTTGCACAAAATTTTTCCAAATTGGCTTTCTTTCACCTCAACAGAACATAGCATTTTCCGGTTCATACGAAATTAATTGATTTTATAATTATAATTTGGAAATGCTTCTGTTTCGATTTCGACAAAAACCAGAATTTTAAATTTCCTGTTCAAATATTGATAGAATTGATTCACGTTCATGAAGTAGTAAATACTCGAGTAAATATTTTTCCTTTCAGAAGGGGAATCTTCGTCGAAATAAGTGCCAGTTTATTTTTGTAATTAGCAATTTCCACGGAAAAAATTAAGTTAGAGGTGAAAATGTGGAAGTTTTCTTACCGGTTAATTTTCTTTGCTTTGTTACCATTTGGTAATTAAAATAAATAAACTGAAAGGACAAATTTAAACTGACAAAAAGTACGGAATGGAAAAACCATTATTTATGTACAATGAAACATTCTTAATCCGTCAAAGTTGACGGATTTTATGTTAACACGAATTTCAACGATTTCTGATTATTTTGAATTGAATTTTAATGCATACTAAGTTAGCTTCTTATTTCTTCTCGTTTTTCCTTCGTGAAAAAGAAAATCACATCAAAGAATTCCTTTTGTATGCTTTTCGCATCGCAACAAAAGAACCGTCAAGTGATCACCTCATTGACGGTTTTTTAATAACTTCAGTGAAATTTAGAACTATCTTAATTTCACGCTGTTTTTAGATTTTCTTTTTATTTTACTTACAGATACTAAAATAAAAGTTTTAAATGAAACACCATGATTCTGTCATTGCTGCAATTTTCTTACAACGTTGTTTACATATCAACTAAAAATTTCTAAACTAATCGTTAACAGCGTAGACGGTTTATATTTTTGCATAGCACACATTCATAAGACCGTTGTTCAATGTATCCAACAGAAGTTTCCTCCTTTTTGTTTCCCCCACAGTAACAAATGACCTGTCAAATATTCAAAATTTCAAATTTATCCGTCATATTGACGGCTCAATTACAGTATTAAAGTTTTGAACGTTAAAGTTCTTCTAGTATTTTTCTCTTTTTCTTCGATAGTATGTTGTTTTCACATCAATTCAAAATCCGTCGAATGATTGCTGGCCGCATTGAGTGTTTTTATTTTCAAAGTACACATGAGACCATTTAATGTACCTACCGCTAATGGAAGTTTTTCTACTACATCTTGTTTTTCTTCTTGTTTGTTTGACTTGTCGAATATTCACTATCATATTGATGGTTCAATTATTGCTATATTCAAGTTTGGAATTAATACACAAAGTTTTCTAATTTCCTACTTCCTACCCATTTCTTTGTTCGTATATTATTTAAAAACCTTTTAAATTGTCGGTAATTAAATTGACGGTTTACATTTTCTTACAATTTTCCGTAAATGTTAATTTTTTGTGTTCATGGTTAAGTGATTTTTTAAAAAGCGAAGCATTTATCTACAAACTAGATTATAAACCTTTATTATCTAAAATCAACGGCTTTCAAGTTATGAATCAAATTAAGTAAATAAATGGTTAAAAAGTCGAAGTTTAATTGTTTTCCTTGCGAAAGCTTTTAACTTAAACTTTTAAAACAAATGGACGACCCAAAGATGGATACAAGAGTGGGGGGAGGGTGAAAAGTATAGTAATCCCCTCCCATGAATTTTTAGAAATTAAAGAAAAACGATAGGTAAATAACACCAAATTTTCTTTTAATGTACCTTTTTTTGTATTATGCAATATAATGAATAACTCAACTACCCCCCCCCCCACCTCCCATAACTTTAATATTAAGTTTAATGGGCTACGACGTGATTCAAGTAAATTATTTTGTAAAATCCAATTCATTTTAAAGAAAAACTGAAATTACAGTGGAAAAAATGTAGTTTCTTGGTGAAATTACAGAAAATGATGAAAACAAATATAAGTAATAATTGGGGCGGTGGTAAATGTGCCACCAGTAATGTTATTCTACCTGCTACGAATTTAGGATATTAAAAGTACACAGGTATTTGTGCCACCGGAGAAAACGGCATCTACCTGATGCATCTCCTACATGTAACATCGATTATTTTTTGATTTTACACGATGTTTTGGGGGTGAAACGTAATAGTTTACTGCCCCATACCGCAACTATACTTTTTAATGCTATTTCGAGGGTCTCTCACATCCCGGTTTCATTTATCCCGGTTTTCTTGATGTGTGGCGCCTTCTCGTATGTTTAGCCTAGCAACCAGAGTCAAAACCGCCCTGGAGGGGTGCAACGCGGAGCGGAGCGCAGCGGCGCCCCGTAAGGGTAGGTTTTGACGATGGATTACCCTCCTTATCGAATGCACACCCCAAAATTCGAAGGCAAAAAAAATTTAATTTTTTCACTGTTAGTGGCACAAATACCTGTATTTATTTAAAGAACCCTTTTGGTCGGTGGCACATTTACCGGTACCCTTTTCTGGTCAGGTACATTTGGTGGCACATTTACCTCCGCCCAATAATTGAAGGGCCTAGTGGAAAAAGTAGTTAAGTCACTTTTTTCAATTTGTTGATTTTTATACTAATTTGTAGAGAATAAATGCCGCAATGTGAAAATGTGCTCAACTACAAACTGAAAAAAAGTGACTTAACTACTTTTTCCACTAGGCCCTTCAATTAAATATTGAAGTATTTTACGAGGTAAATTAATTCCAAATGTAATTACTTCTAAAATTAGAACAAGGGTGAATACGGGGGAAGGAATAAGGGGATAACTACCCCTCCCCCATAAATTTCCATTAAAAAAACCATTAAATGCGGTAGAATTGAACATTCTTGCGTTATTATTTAATAAATCCCCCCCCCCAATAAACTTTGGTTCGATCTGCGCTTGGATCTTGCATTCTAAAACATGTTATTTTAACGAAAGGTATCGAATAAAGTCAGATTTTGAAGAGTGAAAACTGTGAATTGCATAGATTATTTATCAATGTCAGATTTAATCTTTTCGGTGTAACGCATTGGTTTTCCAAAAAAACTTCTGGACTAAAGTTGTAGGCAGTTAAAATTTTTTTTCTATTTTTAAACAAAACTTACAGTATTTGCAAAAAGGAATAAAAACATAAAATTTAGGGGTAGTCCATGAAGGACGTCCACGCTTGGGGGGCGAGGGAGGTTTACAAAATGTGGCCGGGGGGGGGGGGGGGCGGGGATTGGTCAAATGTACGACCGCAGAAAAACCCCATGTTTGGGATTTCTAAGAAATTGTGTTTGAATATTTTTTATGCGATATTTTGTAAAAAAATTTATTTAATTCTTCAATTCCAAATATCGTGTCAAGTTCAATTTTAGACAAATTAGGGGGAGGGTATTTTATTTGTGACCATATGATGGTCCTGGGTGGGGCTCCGAAGATTTAGACCAACTGTGACAAAGGGGATGTTGCAAAATCCGAAAAAATTGCAAACGTCCTTTATGGACGACCCCTTATTTACTTACAGGTCGTCCTATGATCACAAATCAAATCCCGCCCCTCAATATAAATATAAACTCATCTCAAATATAAACTTCATCTTTTAAACTAAAAACCCATTCATAAATTTTTAACTTTTTAAAAATATTTATGGCTGTAATAAAAATTGGAATTAAACAAGCAAGAATTTAGGTAAACTTTATTTGACTACCCCAAAAATGGGATTTTTATGCAGATATCACATTTGTCCAGCCCCCCTTCCCCCTTCCTCGCCTGGTCACATTTGGTCACACTTTGTAAACCCCTCCCCCTCTCAGGCGTAGACGTCCATCATGATGGACGACCCCATTTAGAACAGACGCCAAGTATTTTGAAGTGGAAAATTTCAAACTGGATTATTTTTCAAATAATGACTTTTTAGGGTGTCATTAAGAATATTTCCCTTCACAAAGATATCCGTGTCACCTTCTACAGGGTGGGGAAGAATACCAATATCGGTTTCTCGGCGATTTTTCGACTTTCTTTCAATTTGACGACAAAAATAGTTGCATTGTTGTGATAATAAATGAAATTCTTATAATTTAAATTTTTTTGAAATAAAATTTATTTACTCCTTCAATTCAAAATGTCGTGTCAAGTTGTGAAAAGTGAGGAGTGAAAAGGGGGGAGGGTGGTTGAAAAATCGGAAAAAATTGCGGATGTCTTTTATGGATCAAACCTTTCTTACTTAGTGGTCGTTCATAAAGACGTCCACATTTTTTATCCAACTTTTCAATCCTCTTCCCCTTTTTTCTTAGTTTGTCACAATATTCTGATCCCCCCCCAGAACCTCCTATGGTTGCAAATCAAAGACCCCCTCATTTGTCTAAATCAATGGTTCCCAAACTTTTTTTTCTCGTGGACCCCCACTTACAACTTGTGAACCCCTGTTTTCTTTTCACGTCTACGTGGACCCCCGTGTGGTCTCCTATGGACCACTTTCGTGGACCCCCACTTACAACTTGTGAACCTCTGCTTTCTTTTCACGTCTACGTGGACCCCCGTGTGGTCTCCTATGGACCCCTGGGGGTCCACGCGGACCAACAAGCAAGAATTTAAGTAAACTTTATTTGACTACCCCAAAAATGGGATTTCTATGCGGACGTCACATTTATCCAATCCCCTTCCCCCTAGGCGTACTTGATCACATTTTGTAACCCCTTCCCCCAGGCGTGGACGTCCTTTATAGAAACGACGCCAAGTATTTTGAAGTGGAAAACATTCTAACTAGTTTTTTTTTCATATCAGCGTCAGCTTCTACGGGGTGGGGAAGTGGACCCAATATCGGTTTTTCGGCGATTTTTCGACTTTCTTTCAACTTGACGGCAAAACTAATTTCATGTATTGTTGTGATACTCGTATTTAATGAAATTTTTATAATTTATATTTATTTGAAATAAAATTTAATTTTTAGTTAAACTGGTGTATTTAAATTTTCGTACATAAAATTTTTACTGAAATTGGAATTTATAAATTTTTATTACAACAGGCCACAATTTTCTTAACTTACTTAAAATTAAATTTTAAAACTGCATTCTTAAAATTCTTTACACCAATACAAAGGTGAATATTCGAAAATCTCAAACCTGCAGGTTTTATTTTTTTTCATTTTCTGGTTTCAATTTTTCCTACCAAAAACTGGATTCCAAAAATTGGATTTTACCACTTTTTCGACCATTTTCTAATTTTATTTTTTCAATCTTTAATGTTATAATCACTTTTTTCTTACTTTTTAATTTATTTCATTTACTTTTTTTTAACTTCTAATTAGCGCTTAATCTTTTTACATTCTCCCACGTCGAAAGACGTAGCCTAAGGGAAGAGTTCCCGCTCTTCATACGGGAAAGCAGTTATATGTTAAGAATCCCGTAAAATTCCAATTTAGATGCTTACAATTTTTTATGTTCACTTTCATCTCGTTTTTTGGTAACATAATTATTCATCTTTTTAACATTTTTCTTTAATCATTTTTTTTTCAAAATTTAATTATTTAAAAACTTTTAAACAAACTTCAGTAATATCTACAATAATATTTAACAAACTGAAAATAAATTTATCGGGCTTTCAAAAACATACTCCCACTATTTACAACCAGTCAGCTCAACTAAAATATAATTTCTTTATCCAAAAAATTTAACATGTAATTTTTATAACTTTAATTTTCAGAAATAACATGGCAGTACATACAAAAGTAAAGCTATTTAAATTCTTAACAGAAAAGGTTCTATACAAATAACAAAGATTAAAATAATTAACGTCCTCGACTACAACCAAGCAGTAAAGCACAACTCCAATATTTTTTCACTAAAAATGACAATGATTAATATAAAAGGGCAATAAACCAATCAACACTGACAATGTAAACACCATCGAAAGCACACAAATGACTTCTTCTTCAGAATTTTTCATAGACCGTCGTGTAATACCCAAGAAACTACGAATTTGTTAAATAATATTAATATCATAAATATTTATCCTGAAAATTTATTCAGTTAATCAAAAATGAAGCGGTGTTCTGAAAACTTATTGTTAGCTAAACTTTAGATGGTCATTACTCGATGTACGACGATTCTGAAGAAAAATATACATATAAAACTTTTCTTAATATAATTTAATTAATTTTAATTTTGTATATAACTAACTAATTTTTCCGTACAATTAATGGGAAGTCGGGAAATCCCAGAAAAACAATTTTTATCCCTTTGCCCCCCCCCCTCTTAGAAGTGCGAAACTACATCCAGTTAGAATTTTTTCCACACAACATAAATTATTCTAATTTGGTGCCTGGTCTATTAATTCAATCAATTACCTACTCGAAAACCGTTGATTTTAGATGAAAAATGCATAGTTATATTATTATTCTCTTTAAAAATGCCCCCTTTAAAATCAATAATTTCGCAGTTGTAGCTATTTGAAGGCGGAGATTTAAAAAAATTCTTTAAAGAATTGCGTCGGTCGCGGGAAGGGCCCGGGGCCCATAATTCTGTATGTAAATTTCACCGCCGCGTAATGTAGGATGAGTAAAATGTGCAAAAATGTAATCTTTTAATTGATCGTCTAGTACAGTGGTTCCCAAAGTGGTCCACGTGGACCCCCTGGGGTCCATAGGAGACCACACGGGGGTCCACGTAGACGTGAAAAGAAAACAGGGGTTCACAAGTTGTAAGTGTAGGGTGATATTTTTTAGGAGTTTTGGGAATACAGTAGAAATGTAGCAGCAGGGGGTCTACCGAAAATAGTAAAACTTTGAAAGTGGTCCACGAGAAAAAAAGTTTGGGAACCATTGGTCTAGTATGTTAGGTTACTTGATTTAAATTTCCATTGTATTTTTATTGTTCTAAATGTTACATACCGGTTTTTTAACTGTAGAAATTGTTAGTTGCACTTTTAAATTAGGTTATTTATCTTTGTACACTTTTTTTTACTTCATTAGTTTGTAAATTAAAGACGATTGTATTGGTGGATAATTTTTTGAACACTTTTCGATTGTTTAACTTTTACGTAAGTGGAGTGGAATATTCGAGTTCGGAACTGTAGATTATTTTGCATTTGTCAATTTAATAGATTAATACTTACTATATATTATCGTATTAATCTGCATCCATATCAATTTATCTTTAAACGTGTATATACTGCCTTCTTTAGTTAAAATGTCCTAACCAACAAATTGGTTTGCGGGAGATTTCATGTCGATATTACAACAGTGTTTTCATTCTAAAATAGTATTTAATACCATCGGTAACATTTTGTTCCCGAAAACCAATTTTTTATGACGTTCCAACTATGGACGGCAGTATAATAATGGATGGGAGCTATAAAATTGCGAATTAATTAAGCTATGAAAAGATTTGGTTGTCCGGAACATATTCACTCTGTATGTAATGCTTAACGCTTAAGGTTAGGGTATATGCACCCCTTTCATTTTCTTTATAAATTACGAAATTTTTTGTTTGATTTTTTTTTGCAATGATTGTGATGCGATATGGTCAATTTGTTTCACAATTTTCGACATTAAAAATGGCGTTTGAAATGTCGATTTTCGTATGTGATGTTGTGCTTTTAAGTTGTGGCGTTTCTTCACGAAATTATCACCGCAACAGCAACGCGGGTTCGGACAATACTCAAAGATTCAGCGAGTACAGGTTTCAGCTGCGGAGATTGACACTCGCTCCGCTGCGCTTCGCTCGTGCAATCTCCTTGCTAAAACCTGTACTCGCTGAATCTTTGAGTATTGTCCTAGCCCTTGTGTTGTATCGCGCGATAATTTTATAGATAATCGCCTAGTGTAGTCGTGCTATCAGAGAAGACCTTCTGAGCACACAACTTGATTTTCAATCTCGATGAGATCTCGAAGAAATGTTGATTGTGAAAACGATGAGACCCATGCTATTATTTTAATTGTGGTATTAAAATATGGGAAGGCATATACCCTACCCTTAAAGATATAACAAATTGGCATCGATATAGGTTTACAATTACACATTTATAATAATTAATTCTACATCTTCCCAATCATGTTTTATACTTCTATATCTTCTTCTATAATCTTGATATTGTTTGGATAATTTGTGCTAATTTATAATATTCTGATGATTATATTTTTTAGTAAATTGCGGAGATTGACACTCGCTCCGCTGCGCTTCGCTCGTGCAATCTCCTTGCTAAAACCTGTACTCGCTGAATCTTTGAGTATTGTCCTAGCCCTTGTGTTGTATCGCGCGATAATTTTATAGATAATCGCCTAGTGTAGTCGTGCTATCAGAGAAGACCTTCTGAGCACACAACTTGATTTTCAATCTCGATGAGATCTCGAAGAAATGTTGATTGTGAAAACGATGAGACCCATGCTATTATTTTAATTGTGGTATTAAAATATGGGAAGGCGGACATATGTAGACTGCGCCGATGGTCAGAAATTAATCCTTTTTTTTGGGTAAATGACCATGGGCAACCTGTAGATTGCGCCGATGGTCATTAAGGGTAACATACAGATTGCGCCGATGGTGTACTGAGGGATTACAAAGTATTACCAAGGCATAATGGGGTTATTATTGTAAATCATCAGGTTATTAAATATTAATAAAAAATAAAAAAATTAAATTGCGGTACCTAATTATCATTAATGTGACAATACTTATTGCAAATACTTTTTATAAATTCCAACCGTGACATTGTTTTGCTAGAATACAAGTCGATCAAATGCTGTAGTTTAGCTTTTTTACTAATTGCATCGGCATTTTGCATCTTAGCCGTACCTATACTGTTTATGTTGATATATGTCTTAATTTGCATCATTTTCAATTTCTCCAAAAAGGTGTAAATCGCTGGGTGGGGGCTATAAAAATGTGAACTAAATACGTTATGAAACGACTCGCACCAACTCGCACGCATTTGTTGTCCGGCACATACTCGCTGTGTGTGCCGCCCAGAGCTTTGGTGGAAAAAGTGAGTTTGCATCGATATAATTTTGAAATATGTAGTCGGTATACCTGTTCAGTCGTTCATCGTCTGGCAATATCGCTATTAAATCCTCACTAAAAGCAGCATCAATTTCGTGTGGAGGCAAATATTGTAACCCAAATGAGAAGCGCAACCATTTACCAATTTCGGAAAGTTCATCTCGATATTCCGTGACCAAGCCTAATTTTTGTATTTTTCTAAACCACGCCTGGCTTAAATGGAATCTACACCCAATAAGTTCCACATTTTCCCAAACATGTTTAATGCTCGCATGAATAGCAACTTCAAAATCGACAGTAGCGGTTTTCGGTTCAAAAAGTAAATTATTTTGAGAACAAATGTCTACTAACGTTTGTAGACAGTGTTGGTAAGTGAGCTGTTTTTTATCTTTCAAAAGACAGAATTCAAGTGGAATGTAATATCCATTGTCATACTCATGAATGGTAAAGAATTGATAGAAGAATTTAGTGCAGTAATCAAAAGTACCATCCATGAAAATGTTCTCTGAAGAGCACAAACATATTAAGTTAGTCAGACAGGAAAATATAATCAAATTGTTTTCCTTGTCGTTAACCATAAGAAAATTTTCGCCATTCTCTGTGTTAACTACTATAGAGTCCAACGCGGAATGAACATCCATTATCGAGGTTGGTAATGGTGGCTGTTCTTTTCGCCTTACGTCATATATAACTCTAGAGATCATCTCAGCATCACGGCGATCAATATCAACCCGAGAAACTTTCGTTTTAGCGATGGCGCCCATAAGAATGTCAGAACGTCTTAGCGAAGTATCTTCAATCGCTTTTCGTTTGGCTTCACCACTAACAATTTGCCGCTTTAGTTTTTGCTCATCCATTTCGTGATTATGTTCCAAATTATCTTTCGTTATTGTCCTATGATTTTTTTTCTCCCACGGTATACATATCAGCTGAACATTTTCGATTGCAGCAGCGCCATTTAATTTCTCCATTCTTTAATTCAATGTACTGGTAAAATTTGTACCCATCGCGCACCAACAACGTTTTTCCGCGCTCACTTAACATTTCTGTAATCGTTGACATTGCTAATAAATAATAATAATATGTTCTTGAATTTTTACTACATACTAAATATTTTTATACTTATATAGTAAATGTGAAATACCAACCCAAAAATTAAGGTGAAAAAAAGCCTCGTCAAATAACTAACCAAATAAAAAATATTAAAATATATTCCGCAAATATAAAATTGTAACCAATCAAATTTTATTGAAAAATTATAGACCAACAGAATCGTGCACAAATTGTCTCGAGATTACAAATTTCTCGTAGTTATAAATTTGTGTTATAAAAGTTTTTAATAATGAAAGAATCAAAATAATGCAGTTATTTAAAAATAACCTCGTCAAATTACTAACCTAATTAAAAATCGCACATAATGTATAGTACTACCCCTGTAATAAATTAAGTACCTTAATCCTCTAATGGGATTTTCACTCCGTCGTTACCCAAAAAGATTACCTATTAATTGACCATCGGCGCAATCTACATACTTACCCTAACCGAACCCGGCGCAATCTGCATGCTAGATTATGAGACCCTTCAACCATCGGGCGCAGTCTACAACCTCCCGGGAAGGCATATACCCTACCCTTAAAGATATAACAAATTGGCATCGATATAGGTTTACAATTACACATTTATAATAATTAATTCTACATCTTCCCAATCATGTTTTATACTTCTATATCTTCTTCTATAATCTTGATATTGTTTGGATAATTTGTGCTAATTTATAATATTCTGATGATTATATTTTTTAGTAAATTGCTCTCTGAAAGAAATTTATTTTTTTAATCTGCCTATTGTGCATTTACTAATAGTTTATAATCTGATTATTCCCATCGGTGGAATTTACGACTGCCTTTCTGTGGCCATTTCAGAGGAAAGGATTAACTATAAACTATCGGCGAAATTACATGCGACCATAATTAAATCGTAGCGAAGCGGAGACTGATGAATCTTGAATGAATTAGACAGATTACGGATGACAACTTCTTATTCAGATGCACAGGAAATATTGCATAAGTAGTCTTGCCAACCACGAAATTTACTAGTTTGTTAATTGGCTGAAATCCGTTTAGTAGGTACTTGAGAACAATTAAATTTTATAATAAAAGTTTTAGTTCAAATACACAGATCGCATTTCTTAATTAATCTTCTAAATTTACTTACTAGCTTGTTATTTATTATTTTAATATAGAGTGAAACTTTATTATAACGAAATTCTCAATTTTACCAATTTTTTTTATTGGAGCTTTAAATTTCATAATAATAAATAAATTACCAGTAAATTAAAAATGTTTCCATTTCGATTTAACAACATAAATTGTTAGCAAAATTTTTTTTCAGATTTTGTAACTGTTTAAACACAGAAAGCGAATTTAATCATCAAGTTATTTCATTACAATCAAACAATATAACGAAGAATGTAGGCAATTCAATATGCCTATTGTGTTAATTTAATAAAATTGTTCAAACTATTTAAACGAATTGTTTAGACAAACGCCTACATAATTATTGTTCTAATTATGTATGTATACGTATTACTATGTATCGCTTCTTCTTATAACGGACACATGTAAAATAAAATGAAAATTCAAAAATGAACTTGACAACACTTCCTTATTTTTTTTATGATTTTAAATACCCTTTTTGCTAGCTCTATTTTGTCAATGCTATTTAGCATGAAAGTACTCTTAACCACAGAAGTCGATTCCTCGAGGGTGTGCTCTTTTGCTTTTTCTGAAAAATAACTTAAGAGGAGGGAAATTCGTCCCTCAAAGATACTCAAACGATATTGAATACTAAACAATTTATTTCCAAACAATAACATGAACAAATAATAAATAAACCAAACTTATACTAAAATCGAAATTCAACATGTAACAAATAAATAATTTTTATAATACTAAACAGATTGAAGTTTTATTTCCGTTTTCCGTTTTACGCGTCGTTGTTTATTAACCGTTCACTAATATCCCGCAAAAAGTTAAATAAGTTTATCTTACCAATAACAGGTGTCGCCGTTATGTTTCTTAAATAATTTTAACATCCAGTCATCTACGAACAATGGTGAATCCTAACTTTTCTTGAGAATCACCTCGTGTAACTTTGTTTAGTGCTCCAACAATCATTTACAGCAAATCTTTGTTCCAATCGGTTATTATCACTGCACAGCTTATAAAAGGTAAGTACCTCTGTATTTATTATCAAAATCAATCTCACGAAATTTCTTGTAATTCATACAACTTTGTGTAAATCTTTCTTTGTTTCAGCTCCTCCACGTCGAATTGGGCTTTTAATCCAATTTTAACAACTTTTCTGACCAGAGTACCATAAAACGCTCTGACCTCTTACACATTTGATAATCATCTTTTTTATTTATTTTTAATCTCCTGTTTCCTTGGTTTTTACGAGTTTATCAATTTTGTCACTCTTTGATATCTTTTACAACGTGAGTACAATGCATCTTTGATATCAATTTTATTTTTAAACCAAAATGTCATTTTAAATAATTTCATCTCTGTTTTTAGGATCGTCACAACAACCTACCGTCTGGTTACACTCAACACGCATCAGTCCCGGATGAACGAATCGTTGCATTTGTCTTTACCGTGACCACACCAAATTACGTAAATCTTTTGTACATTTACCTCACTTCTTAAAATTACCCTACATTTATAATACTAAAAACTTAATTATACATTGAACAAATTTTTCTATGAATATAAAATTATTGTAGTACATGATTTTTCTATCATTGCTGGACGAATTTTTCCTCTCACTTATTTTGTTGATAACTGAATTTATTAGAGCGTTCAAGATTATCTGTTGAAATCTTCTTTGTCATTAAGAGTTTTCATGTAATTTGTGATCTTTATAGTGCTTATTCATTTTTAAAATTATTTACATTTTGAGTCATTGCAGTATTTCTATTTAACGAAATTTTGATTTCACGAATTTTTTCTGAAACAACAGTACATTTTTATATTGAAGTTATACTCTATTGGGTATTTATTATTAATACTTAATAAATAACAGCTTGTAGTCAAAAATCGAAGTTTGAAGTTGGACATAATATTTTTATGCAATTATAACTTGCATAAAAATTGTACATAGTTTAAAATAAGATAGATATTATTAAGATACATATCAATATTTTGTTTTGTTAATTATGTCGTTCTGCGTCGATCGCGTCGATAAAAGTGAAATTTATTAGCAACTTACGACACGCAAAAATTGGCTTTCCCTTGATATCTTTAGCGACCCTCTACAAGTCCACATCTTTCATTTAAGCAGTAGATCGCGAACAGACAGAGCGAGTAGATAAACAATAATTGTTCTGCCCCACTTTTTTCAGAATTTCAAAGTCCTAATTTGAGTAACAAACTTTTGATATCAGAAAATTAAGGTAACAAAATTTGATTCAAATTTTAAAATTAATTTCAAATATTTATACCTTCATTTTTGGATATCTCAAGTTCGATTAACCAAATGGGACTTAGAAAAATTTTGATAAACGTGGGACGGAAAGATTGTTGTTTATCTACTAGTATGTCACAATCTATAGTGCGATATTTAATTCACAAAATGTCTACTTGATGGCTCCAGGTGGTAACATTATCCTTTCCGGATCTCCTTCCTTATCTGTCTACCAATGATCAGCATGGATAGGTTAACCACATTTAAATCCATTTAAAATATAAAATCTAATGTAATCTAGCCAGAGGCAGCAGCTTCGTAGTCATATTTTTGGGTATTAACTTTTCGGGTAAGGGGCACGTGCCCCCACTGATCAGTGGTCTGAGTAGCGGTGATGGGGGAGGGCAAACTATTATTATTGTAATATTTTAAAAGTATTTCAGCTTTTCAATATTTTGCTCAATTATTTCAATTTCAAGTTTTCCGAGAATGTAATTTTCATTATATTTTCTCCGTTCGCGGCGAAATAAAAAAAATTACTTAAAACTTATAAAAAAAGCTTACCAATTTTTAGTTTTATACGCCGCGAAATTAAAAAAATGTAACTTAAAATGCTTTAATCGGATCGCATATAGACTAGGTACTCAATACTGCAGACGCTTGCCACACGGGAAATTATACAATATATTAATGTACAACTGATAATTTTATGTAATAAAAGAACAATTAACATGGGCTAAAAATGAAGGACAACCAAGCGAACAAATAACATGCAAATTTAACTTAACCCTATTCAATGATATCATAAACCCTAAAGTATCTTTATAATAAGTTTGTAACCATTAATCAAAATCTTAAAAAAATGTTCCGTTACAAAATAATTGAGCCCCCAATTTGTTACCTTAATGTTCATATTATAGTCCGGGAGGTACCGTCACTTTTTTTCAAGTCATTTTATGCACAATCAAATTCAGTGGATGAAGTTGTTTTCATACTACTAAATACTAAGCCGAGCGTCAGATCGCGCGACCGCGGTGGGTTGAGTCGTAGGAAGCTGCGGAACGTGTCGCGTAATTTGTTCCAAAAAGTTATTTTATGCACGCTGAAAATTTTATTAGTCCTTATTTATAAAGTATATTTTACAAAAAAAGTCGTCAGACCCTGATCTGCGGGTGGATTGGTCGTCAGTTACGCGTAGTAACGAGATGCTGAATTTTGAAAAAAAAGTAATAGTAGTATGCAGTCTGAAATTTATTCAAGTGATAGTTTATAGCTCACATAATACAAAAATAATCGTCAGACGTTATGGAAATGGTGGAAAAACCGTCAGTCGAGCCTTCGAAGTTGATCTCAGCGTTCGAAGCAATTAAGCGCGCGGCATCTTCAGCGGTTCAACTGACGGACTTTGCACCACATTCATGTCGTCTGACGATTATATTTATATTATGTACACTAATAACTATCGCTGGGAAAAATTTCAGGATGCATACGATGACTTTTATGAGATAAAAGAAAGATAATTGATTTATCATTTTTGAGTGGAAATGATTGACATACAAGGTTAGATTTCAACAGGTTTCGAAAGTAATTAATGAATTTATTATCTATATAGAATATCAAAGAAATGTATAAAACAATAACAATATTCTGAAGAATTATCCCTCCAATTCTACATCTTCATAAGTAGAATCACTCTCGGAATCACTAGTTTCCAGTAAACTTTCATCGCAATCTTCCTCATCATCGTCTTGCGAATTTGTTTCCTCCAAATGATCTGAAAAAATGCATAAATTTAGATCTAGGTTGAAAATCAACTATTCAATGGCAGAGAAAAGTATGATAAATACCTATAATATTTTCATTTTCATCTTCGATGGTATTAGTGATGCTGCTTATCGAAGTCAATTGATCTCCCTCGAACCATTTGAATTCATATTTGTTGTTTTCCTCTTTCCATCCATAATTGATCGGAGTTGAGGAAATAGGTTTTCGGTGAGATGCGTGAGTCCATAATTGAGCGATATAACTGCTGCTCAATAATTATTGCTGATGCAATTCTGCTTTACAAGGTGGCAGAGTAGAGCCCTCGAAATTTTTGTTTACTTTCAAAATATCCTCATTCTTATTAACTTTATACATTTTCATAAATGCAGCTACCCGTGACAAGTTAACATCATTGATATTTTGAAACCCATACATATGGCAAACAAATTCTTCCACCACTGCAAAAGTTGCATATAAGTTTGGATTCAACGATTCAGATATTTGTATAAATGCCTGTATGTAACGTGTTGATTTCTTCAGTAATTCAAAGGGCCTTTTCTTTCCTCTTCTGAAAAACGCAAGATTTTCCCTGAAATGAAAGGAGCCAGATGATCATTTTTCCAATCGTCGCACAGGAATTTCACTAGTGCATCTTTAAAGTGTACATTCTGTAAATCATTTATGAAATTAGTTGATCGTTTTTGGTCAGGTCCATTGATGGCAAATCTATTTCCTTCTATTCTCCCTCTCATAAGATGTTCATTATCTTTAATAGATGGCGAGAAAAACCGATCGAAAGCAATGATTACAGTCTTCCCATTAGTATACATGAAATCACCTAGGATTTTCTTTGAAATATTACCGAAGGAAACCGGAATTTTTTTTGGAGCAAAAAACACAAAATAATTTTGAATCAGCCATGCTTCACACAGGTATAAGACTAAACAGACGCGCGGCCACGCGCAAACTAATAACTCTGTCAGTTGGACCGCAAACGATGCCGCGCGTTTAATTGTTTCGAACGCTGAGATCAACTTCGAAGGCTCGACTGACGGTTTTTCCACCATTTCCATAACGTCTGACGATTATTTTTGTATTATGTGAGCTATAAACTATCACTTGAATAAATTTCAGACTGCATACTACTATTACTTTTTTTTCAAAATTCAGCATCTCGTTACTACGCGTAACTGACGACCAATTCACCCGCAGATCAGGGTCTGACGACTTTTTTTGTAAAATATACTTTATAAATAAGAACTAATAAAATTTTCAGCGTGCATAAAATAACTTTTTGGAACAAATTACGCGACACGTTCCGCAGCTTCCTACGACTCAACCCACCGCTACTGGAGGGTCTGACGGTCGGTTACGTCATCAACTTATATAGGAATTAACAATAGTAAAAAATTCAGCGTGCATAAAATGACTTGTGTAAAAGTGACGGTACCTCCCGGACTATTACCTCACTCTCTTAAATTAAGGTGAAAATTCTCACCAGTGTAGAAGTGTACAGAAATCTGATCATCCCTTTGTGAATGCTCATCCAAGTTTCGTAACATATGGTATGCCTGTCTATATGTGCCAATTTTCAATTCTGTCCTTGGTGAATTTTCACTCCCATCACGAATTTTCAATTTTCCACTACTATTGCACTTCGCACACTTAAATCTCAATTCAGACCAACCCTTACAAAATCTAGCGTAACTATAACAACTATAATGTATCTCTCTGTGCGTCTCGAGCACCACCGGCTCTCCATACCGGCTCTCTCAGACCTGGACGTTTTCCTTTCTTCCTATTTGAACCATATTTCTGCAAATATGCCATATGAGGCGACTCAATTATTTATGCATATTGCACTGCTCAACCAGCGATCACACCAAGCCACTGCTATGCTTGCATTTCTAAATAGCTGACCATTCTAAATTTTTTCCTTGCACTTCGTTATTTTTCAATAACTTTCATATCAATCACTATTTATACTCGTATCAATTCTTTCCACCATTCTATTAATAATTTCATAATCCTTCACTTAAAAAATGTATTGCTAAATTTATTGCTTCTGCTAAAATTAATGTACATATTGCCTTGCTGAGGGCTCAAGAGCGAATGAATTATACAAAATTTCACGACTTTAGCTTTAAATACTAAATTTGAAAACAATGTTTCGTTCACCCTCAGGTCTAAATGAAACAGCAACGTATAACAAATATTTAAATGTATTTTATAATAATGAATGCACGTCAGTAGCTTTATTAATATTCGATGCCCTAGATAAATTTGTACATACAGGAGCATGCACATTTAACATTTTAAAATTACTGGAAAACATAGTTTTTATTCATATTAATTTTCCTTGCCAATGCAATTGTGACCTTGATTTTTACAACCGTACAAAAATAAGCACTATTGCATTGATAAAATTAATTGCAGCATTCTGGAAACTCACCTCACTATAAACAACAGTTTCGATTTATCACTACACCAAGAAAGGTTCTCGCTTTTTTTCTGTATGCTTTAAAATAATGTTAATTGCACCTCAATTAAAGGGGAAATATTAATTTGTAACTTCCGGCATCTCTTATTATAAAAGGCCAAGTCTTTCTTTCTTTCTGTCTGTCCCACGGAAATACCCGAAGCAAACCGAACCGAACCGAACGCACAACGTATCATCGGATCAACGTATCATCGGATCAACGTATCATCGTATCATCGTATCAACGTATCATCGGATCAACGTATCATCGGATCAACGTATCAAGGGATCAACGTATTTAAATTTCCTATCTATATAGGAAATTTAAATACGTGAAAAATTATGTAAATAAAATATAACTTATATTTGGTCTGCATTGAAAAAACAGATCAACGTATTTAAATTTCCTATATCGGTGAAAAATTATGACAGCTATTTCCAAAAAAGCATTATGTGAACTTCCATAATGGATAATGAAAATTTTGAAAATCCTGCTGCAAAGCGACGGCGATTGAATCGTGAGAGAAAAGCACGTACAAGAGCTAATAACACAGAAGAACAGCTTCGATCACAGCGACAAGCTGACGCTCGGTCTCATGCGATACGTCGACAACGTGAAACTTTGGAACAAACTCAAGCGCGGCAAGCTGCTGACGCTCGGTCCCATGCGATACGTCAACAACGTGAAACTTTAGAAGAAACTCAAGCGCGGCAAGCTGCTGACGCTCGGTCCCATGCGATACGTCAACAACGTGAAACATTAGAAGAAACTCAAGCGCGGCAAGCTGCTAACGCTCTATCCCATGCGACACGTCAACAACGTGAAACATTAGAAGAAACTCAAGCGCGGCAAGCTGCTAACGCTCGATCCCATGCGATACATCGACAGAAAGAAAATCGATACCAAAGTCAAGCAATTCAACTCCAAATAAGAGCATTATGATTTGATGAATCTCACGTTACTCGACACGATTGTGGAGAAATGAATTCCATCTGTGAGTTCTGCGGCTCCAAGAATTTCGCCAAGGAGCATCCAGTTGATAAACAATTTAACAACTGCTGTCATAAAGGAAAAGTGAAGATTCCGCAACCGCTCGATCAACATGGGAATCTATTGTTATACTAGATGATACCCCGTCCGAGGACGGGCAGCTAGAAGGACGGGCAGGCAGCCAAGGTCATATGGCTTTTGGATTGCACTGAGAGCTTTCCTTAATCTTCATTCAACTTAAGTTACCTTGGGTAGCTGCCCGTCCTTCTAGCTGCCCGTCCTCGGACGGGGTATCATCTAGTCCTCAAATAACCATATTTAATTGAAAAAAAATTGCCATTTAAATCAGAGAGTCGAACCGTAATTATTTCGCTCCGGTTTACGGTTATGTTCGGTTACGATTACGGTTCGGATTCAAAGCCGGTTTAAAACCAGTTTTATGATGTATGCGCAGTATAAAATTCAGGATTAAAATTTAGTCCGCGCATGTGTCGATATTTAAAACGTACCCATTGCAGTAGAAACAAATCTAATGTAAAATATACCTCAATTAAATTAATACACAATATATTACTTAGATTAAATCATGGATTTCTAAAACAATTTGTAATTATGAAAGAATTACTTATTGAACTGTAACCCGTGAAATATAACTAATAATGATAGTACACTATTTGACCAATTGCCAAATATTTGACCATTTATCCAATTTAATAATACTGCACTGACCAAATAAATTTGGCTAAAAACACGTTAAATAAATATTTTGTCATCTTTATCGATGTAATTATTTGTTTATCTGTCAAATAGTGAACTGGGGGTATATTTAAGATATATCAAATAAATTTGGCAATGTTTGTCAAATATTTTATTTGGCATAACTAAACAATTAAAATTGCTATACAAGCAAACAAGATAAAATATTTTGACATTTCAAGCAGTAAAAAAAATACAATATTTTTTAAAAGTTTTTTCAATATTAACTTTTTTGTAGAAGAATTCTTGGAAAATATAGATAACTGTAATTTCGCTTTGAGCGAAATAAAGTGTCAGTAGAATACAAAGATGAGTACATCTCAAATTTGATTTCTGTTTCCAAAACGAAAGGCGTATTGGGAAATGTGCAACTCACAAATTATAAATGCAGAAATCTGAGAGACGTAGCATAGTACGACATTTCCTAAATTATTTCCACAAAGCAAATATAAGGGGGGTGACGAGGTAGCCCCCCCATGAATTTTCAATCATCGAAAAAAATTTGATGAAATTTACTAAATTGCTAAAAACATTTGAACATTCACTATTTTTGTGTCATTTTGCAATTACTTACCCCCCCCCCATGAAGTATGCCTGGATCCGCTTTTGTATTTTTAATAGCGAATACAAATGCCAATCAACTTTGATTTTTTGCGAAGAGCAGAAACATTCGGAAATCAACGTGAACTTATCTAGCAAAATTTGTATATTTTTGCCATTTCTGCAGGCTGTTTAATTATATTCATATGATTTTGTTTGTATGAATTTGTGTGAAATACATTATTTGGATTTAATTAACAAATAGTGTACTGGCCTGACAAACATGTTTGGCGTTGTTTGACCAAATCACGAGTTTGTCCAATTTAGGCAAATAATTTTTCTTTAAATATCTGGTAAAAACCTCCTATAATATATCCTCATCAAATGTGTTTGGCAAACATCAATATTTGACAAAATTTTATTGGAAAAATATTTCACCATTGGTCAAATGGTGTACTAGTACCTGGGTTCTAGGTAAGCAAATATTTTTGTATGTTAAGTTAAGTTATGTTAAGGACAAGAAATTAGGGGCATACCCAGCGTAAAAGTTTAAATTTCTTTTTAAATTTCTTGAATCCGTAATTTTTTTCTTCACCTCTGAGTTTTGAATCGGAATGACATTAACAGATTTGATTATATAGTTTCGGTTACGGTTCATTCAATTTTATATAATTTCGTTTCGGTTTTCAGTTCTACTCCGGTTCAACTATGTATGTGATTTTAAATACACGATAACAAATGAGACGATAAAACTTCATTGGGGCATTGAAAGGTATTGTGTATTTTAGGGGAGGGCAAGTATAAACCGGGCCGATTGCACTACCTCCGTATGTTGTTGCTGATCCCTAGACAGAGTCATAGTGCTGACAGTGTCAGGTATGACCGCAGCGTTCAGCGGCCCCTCGGCCTCACCATCTGAGCAGAACTCCCCAACAAAGGCAGGCACTGCGAACCAGGGACGTCTCTTTGAAATTCCTTAGTTCGCACCCCGCCAGTGCTAGGGGCAGCTGCCCGGTCCGAATCCCCAAAAAAATGTTCAAAAAGATTGGATTACCAGGAGTAAACCAGGTAAAAATAAGGTCCAGGAGAACCGCCGGCATTAACTGCCCTCCGAAGCGCGGAGACGGTCATAAACGAAAGGAAGTTAGAACCAGTACCTTTAGCATCAGAAATTGATTGTTCTAACCACTAGGCCAATGATCGCCTCCATCATATTAAAATATCTCACGGAGCACAATTACAAATCACAATATAAACATCAAAAACCACTAAAATAAACCTAAGAATTTCGGGATTAAAACAAACTCAAATTTAAATCTTTCAAGCGGATCGACACAAATAAATTGACACGCTTAAACACCACAAGCAAGTCGCATGAATTTGACCCAATAAAAATGCATTAAACAAATCCTTTTGAAGTGAAATATTATATTAAAATGTTGATGGAAAATTAAACCAAACGGTAAAACCTAAAAGTTCCATTGTAAAAATTAAATTATACAATGTCATAAAAGAATAATTTACCTGCAAATTATAACATGGTGTTCCTTTTAACTAAAGAATAAATTTGGAAACAACATTGACTTGCAGTTTTAAAAACATAATTAACATTTAACGGAAACTAACCATAAAGTAGATCGAGATTTTGGCATACAGGGTAGTGTAAAATAAAACTACAACTTGGAAAAAATTTAAGAACGTAGCTACGTTGACATTTGATAAACACAACATGTTTGCGTACAAAATTAAAGCGGTTAAACGTTTTGAAATAAAAGCAATATAATTAAGTGAAAAATTCTCAGTTACAAAAATAATTTTTATTTTCCAGCTGATACCGATATCAAATTTTCTTTCGCGCGTTGAAAATATTTGTATAAATTCAATGTAAGCTGTTAATCACTATTTATATTGACGGTTTTTAGAATCATAATGTAAATTTAGCACAAAGTAGGATTATTATTAGTTATTGAATGAAATAATTTAATACACCATTAATGGAAGTTGATGTAGTTGGTATATTCTTATACAAAGACATAACACCATCAAAGGATCGCTTAAGGATATTTTCAGTTTAAACCTTTCCGTTTTATTCCTGCGGAGTTCTCATAAAAACAAGCCTTAATTTATTGTCAACTAATTAAAAGATTTTGACTGTTTCAATAATGCGATTTTTTTTCGCACTATAATTAACCAAGTCCGGATTTTAATATCAAGGGTACCTATTTTTGCAGATTGGTTAACATCACATAAAATGTTTCACATGTTGAACTAAATTTTGAAATTATTGCAAACAAATTTTTTTTTAATGAATACAATAATTTAAAACCAATCACAGTGGCAACGTCTACTACATATAAAATTTATTTAAAATTAGTCAAAATGTAGAACATTAGCCGGATATTTCAATAATAAAAACGTCATATTATTTCTATATTTACAAACCTTTTCTCGCATAAATTCTTCACCACTTATAAAATGTAAATTACTATCGCGAAATTATTCTAATTAAATCAGGGGGTTATGTAAATTAAATATAGCGTAGTAAATGTTTCTGTTAATAATAAATGAGGCGATTAAATGAACAAGAAGAAAGAAGTTCGATCTAATTGATCATTTGTAAGTTCTAACATTCCATTTCTTTTCATGAATAATTTAATTTAATAAGCTAGAATTTTTTTTCAAAAGTTGAAGTGTTAATAAAATTATTTTCAATAAGGCAATTAATTAAATAAACAAAAATATTAATGCCGGTTTAAGCTCCTACATTTCCCTGACATTATTTTCGTGATAATTATTGAAATTTTGTTATCCCATAGGATTATCTTCAAAATTTTAGACAAACTTTGAAAACGTGGTATGAATAAATGTCCGTAATATTATTTTAAGATATCACACTTTCGAGTAGTAACTGAAAACTTTTATTTTTTTTGGAAAATGTTCATTGAATTATATGGTATGTCATTGCGAACAGAACGTACACTAATGTAATTTTACGTTACAAAATAAGAGTTTTTCAAAATAAGTAAAGCAAATCTTTAAGTGTAAGATTTATGATCGCCTCTATAATTTATTTTCGGAAACATTCACACCGGCGCTTAAATGTTTACGAAAATATATACTCGGGGTACTTTTTTCAATGCGATTTATGTTTACTCATATATCTTGCAAATTGGAGGTACTCGAGACCTCTTCAGCAATCAACAATTAAATATATCACGTTGCTGATTACAACAAATTAAACAAGGTAAATAAGTTAGAACCTAATTTTTCATGTTTGCTTCAGCATTCAGGTCCTTTTGGATTTTTTTGATTTCAATTTTAACATAACATGATTATTACGTACTAAGTCCTAATATACAGGATGTCCCGGAACTGATGGATAGCTTTAAAATTTACGATGAAATCTATAATCCTTTAGGGGTCATCCATTAATTACGTAATGGATTACGTTTTGGGGGGGAGGGGGGTATTGGATATCTTACGGACCCTTACGTGGGGGGGGTCCGACGTATTCCTTACGTAAGTTTCTTAAAATATTTTTTTAAATTAAATTTAAAAATCAAATATCGTATAATATTTGATAAAAAATCAAATATATTGAAATATATAGTACTTAAAGGCGCTGATACACATGCTACTTACTGGCACGAAAAGCATGCTATTATGACGTAATTTTACGACATTTACTTCATAATAGACGTAATTTTACGACAATTACGTCATAATAGCATGATTTTCGTGCCAGTAAGTAGCATGTGTATCAGCGCCTTAAAAATCATTAAACATAGTGGCATAATAGTATAATATACTAGCTGGCACAGTCGGCCTACCGGCCGCCTTTAGCCATCTAGACCGTGTCGGATGTGGTTGTTCGGCCTTCGGCCTCACTCAAAGGTATCGCAGGCTTACGTGTAGACCGTGGTTGTTCGGCCTTCGGCCTCACTCCAAGGTTCTAAAGTAGCCTATGTTTTTCGTAGCGTTGTAAATAACTTCTACACCAAATTTGGTTAAGATTGGTCAAATAGAAACGTAAAGCACGTGCACGCGTATTTGCATTGTCGATCGGTTGACATATTGACAGCATTAATTATTGTTTTTTAAGTTGATTTTGAGTAGCCTGCCTTCCTTTAAGGAATCTCGATAATCCATTCATGCGCGTCCCTATAAAAGGCACGGTAATCAAACCTAAGTCTTCCACCCAGGAAGAAAATATCTCTGAACAGCTGAAGTACAGAGAGAATCAGACAGTAATAATTAAAGTCCTGAAAGGCGAAACAGCAGCGTCAACTATGACTAAACTCCAGGAGGGAATAAGCAATGCAAATATGACCCTTAACGTTTTAAAAATGCCTAATACAAGAAGTAAAAACGTTATACCAGAAGCTAAAAAAAGGCGAAGGCAAGACATTAGAGATACGAGCCGCAGTAGTGAGCAGATTGAATCGAGGAGTTGTTAAGCCCAACAAACATTTTAGCTGTAAATTAGCTGTAAAATGGCTATTTAAAAGCAAAAGCATACCATTGGCTCGTTAATAGCCTATTTACAGCTAAAATGTTTGTTGGGAAGATAAGGACAGGCACTTTACAAGTTCTGAATATGGCCAAGAGTACCACGATTGAGAAATTGGCCAACGGCGGTGCCACGGTCACAATTAAAATCAAGGAGATCGGGGCATCTCGCGGAGGCACAACAAAAGTTATCATAGAAATAGACCATAACCACCTTTTAGGCTTCTATACAAAGTATAGCAAAAAGCCTTATGATCTGGTTTAAATTCAAAACTGACAGATGAACTGGTGGTGGGCTGCAGAATCAGAAGAAAGCGTTTTTGAATCTTTTGCCCTCAAATGCTACTGTGAAGGAGGACATAGAAAGTCGGAAAGCAAACGAGAAGAGAATAAAAAAGCCGAAAAAACCACAAAGTTAGGCTTTAAAGAAACAGGCCCAAATGCCAAGCCTGTGGGGAACCACAACAGAAGGGAAACAGAAGCTGCTTAAAATTATCTCAGAGGCCCGCAGATAGCCGACCTAGGAGATAGGCTGATGGTCCCAAATTTTATTTACCTTTATTTGCCACGCTTGTTTATTTCGGTTGATTCATTATCGGTATTTCGGCACCTACTCGTGCTACTTTTCACCTAACTAAGGTCGAACTAGACATTTCAAGCAAGCAAGTTAGAATTTACAAAACCCAACTACTGTTGGGGGAAACTTTAATACCTAGTCCTCAGAATGGGGACCCCATGCGTTTTCAACAAACGCAATATTCCTACTTTAGAAAAAGATATCTCTAGATCTATCTTGGACCTCACCCTCACCATCATGTAACCATCAATAACACCTTTATTTGGTAGATGGCTGATGGTGAACTTCCACATAGAATCAGAATAAGAAAAAGAGCCTAGCATGAGGAGGTAGGCCTCGAAGAAACTGAATGAAAGGAAAGTAGAAAGATTCTTGCTGCAAAGCAAGTTGGCCGACAGCTTAAGTAGGATCTTGAAGAATTTTTTAAACTAAGCGTACGACGCTTCCATTCCCAAATCCGTTAGCGGGTGATAGCTTATCTACTAGTGGATTCAAGACATCGCCGCGCTTACAGAAGGCGCTGTATCGCAGCCAGAAGAACTTGTGTACTATAGGGCTGTACGAATAAACCTCTGATGCGATGGTTATCTCAAGGACGAGGTGCGAATTGCTAGGAAGAAGCTGGCGGCCGAAATCAACACAATACAAAGAAAGAAACGGAAAGATCTCCTACTGGACCTCAACAAAGATGTCTGGGGAAAGCGGTTGCAGGATGGTAACCGAACGATTTGGCCAAAAAAGTGATCCTGGTATAATGGAGGACAGCCGAACCAATCCTTACCATTCTGTTCCCAGCCCACCCTCGGATTAGTGACAAACAAAAATTAGTAACTATCACCACACCGCTCTTCACAGAATTGGAGTTACGACAACGATTGGGAAAATGAAGGTAAATATGGCATAGTGTAAATGGTGGCGTTGCGGAGAATATTGCGAGCGAAACTCGCTTTACTCCTTCATCGGGCGAATAAGTATTAATTTAACTTTGAATTTTTAGAATATGTTTAAACTCTGCAACGATTACAACGCTACATCAGTGATGAGCGAATAAAATTTCTGCTATGACAAATTGACAGTGAAGCTGTCAATTGGGGAAAGCTTAATGAAGCAAAATCCTTCTCCCTCGCCACGAATAACTGAACGAGTGCCCAAGTAAATATTTCACTTTTGGTAGTAAAAAATTTAAAACGCCGTAAATTGACGTCCTCTGTTTTCCTATATTAAATAAACCAGTCGTGAAACACAAACATGAACTTGTTTGAAAAGACATTTGCATTTGAATTTTATTGCGTCTTCTCATCTTGTTTAAAAGTTACAGTTTGAAAACAATACCCAATCGAACCTCTCGCTGATGTAAAATGCAACAATATTTCATTGTCAACTCTGAATTGGTTGATAGTATCATCGATATTGGGCGATGCTTATCGAATGTGAATGATATCAGGCGGTTTCCTTGTCTTGGAATAATTAAAAGATTAAAATAGAAGAAAAATTGGGTTAATCTTGATTTGATGCTTTGGGTGACATTCCGATGACTGAATTTTTTCATATTACTAAACCCGTAGTTTCTTCTGGTTTTCGGCGAATTCCAAGTTGGAGCTGTTGGTTAGATTGTGCGGGGGGTCCCAAACCGTCCAATCTCTTCCAGTCTGTATGTTCATCGTCCATCGTACTGGTTTTCGAATAGGAAGTTTCGCAATTACATCTTCCTGTACCCAATTGCATCCCATGCTGTTGAACATCGTTCCTATCAATATTTTCACTAACTTGAATAACATAGAAAGCAAAAAGCTACAGTAAGGGCTGCTAATGGCCATGTTTAACGCCCTACTATGGGACAACAATAATTATCCGAACAACTGGAAGGAGGTGACCTTGGTCGTCATACGGAAAAGCAAACCCTGTATCTTTCAAACTAAACATTTCACAGAAAAATTGATAACTTATTTTTGATAGAAAATTTAACGGGCTACACCTTCAATCTGGTACACTTTTCTGATATACCATTTTATTTCAAAGAAAAACTAAAATTGTATACACCCTGTATACATATTATATTTAGAAGTTATACTTTACATACAATGGAAATTAATTCAAGGTAAACGTGAGTCTGGAATAACACCTCAACTAAGATAACTCGCGATTCCGTAGCAATACAAACCAAACTAGGAAAAAAAAACACTCATCAGTAACATAGTAGCCGTCGAGTAATAACCTATTGTGAAGAACTTGATCTATATATCCATTAGGTGATTGTCCTCTTCTCTATAATCTTCTCATTCTTAAAACCAAGACTCAATAAAAACAATAAAGACTGCTTTGCAAACAAAACAAAAAGCACCGGACCATATAGAGAGCCCTGAGGAGGTCCAATTCAATAGATTTATCACCTGAAGTAACCGTAACACTTTTATTCAAACTATCGGTTTTTGTAATGACTTCTTTTTCGATGTCACACGCAATATTAACGAGTCAAATTATATCGATACCATCGGTTGGAAAGTTTGTAGGAAATGAAATTGTGGAACTAAGCTGCATTTTCAATTGTTTGAACTAAAAGCTTGGAGTAAAACCGCCGCCGGTATAAACTTCGACTTATATTTACAATTTCCTTATCTTTGTCATTGAGTTATTTAACGGTTTTGTGGTATCTATTGGAGTTGTTAAAGTGCGTGCGAGTAATTAATCTATCGAAATTGCGAAATTGGGATTTCGATTGGTAAAAGAAATGTCTAATTTTGCGGTGTCGAGTTTAAAAGGTTTTAGATTACATGTTACTGCATCTCCACTTTACTATCTGATAGATTGATTTAATGTTCGATACTTTCCAACACTAGTAACTGACATAAATGTGATTTATTGCTGGTTCAATAACCGTCATTTTCAATAAATTAAAATAAAACGCCAATAAAATATTTTTAACGAAACCGAGGGGGTTCTTCAGATGGGTGTGTAATTTATGTCACAGGGTGTTGCACAATCGCAGAAAATTTTTTTGCTTAATAATGTAAATATATGCGGAATGGAAACGCTTCCTCTTTGTCAATACGACAAAAGCAAACAAAAGATAAAAAGTTTAACCTAAAGATGAAAAATCGTCTCAAAATTTGGCTTTACATTGTTTTGCGAATCCGTAACACTTGGTTGCCTAATCGGGATAACCAGGAACGTAACCGTAAAACACTTCATCATTTTTGTCAGTGACACACTTTCAGGAGTCGCATACATCGTCTTGCGATAAATTGATTCCACATCCATCACTTATTTTGACGTTATTGTCCAAGTCGTAAAGAATAATAAGGTTAGACGATATTTATTTAGAAAATTCCGCCCACCAAGTGAAAAATTTATAGCGCTCTATAAGTGGTCCTTGCTTAGATATAGGGGATGTTTTTGTCACACGACCATACGAAACAAACCAAACAGAAAATTTTGATCGGGCAATACGCACGCAATTTGTACTAATAATTTTGTGATTGATATGGGTTGGGTAGTAAAACAATAAAAATAATTAGCAAAAGTATCGACAAGCAATTTTAATTGATGAATGCGTAATCCAGTCACAATCTCCTGAAAAACAGCGCGTCTGTCACGAAGTGATTTACAACAAACAAAACAAAATTAAAAGGAGGTCGTTTTAATTTAAAAGCCAAGGTAAAAAAATTCCGTTAATTGATAATTGCAAAAAACAATTACAAAATTTAATATACAAAAGTACATGGATTAATTAGTATATGGAAATTCTAATCGAGTTTGAAAAACCCATTCGTATTGCATAAATATTCATCTGCAGGATGCTGAACGTTTCCGATTTAATAATTAGAATTACACCGAGTCCTGCGTTCTTAAAACAAATTTGGGAATAATCAGATTTAAGGTAAATGAATTTCTAATAATAATTAATTACCTTCGGTATTGTTCTACTTTACGTCATATGTGACTACGAATTTGCTTGAAACAGAGAAGGTCGACTTTCAATGAATAATGTAGGTCATCGAAATTGGTGAACTTATATATTTTTTTTACCTTCTCAAGTATTATAAAGGTAGCAATAGAATTTTGTAATATTTTTTTAAATTAATTGTGACATCTAATCTAAGCCAAACCCATTAAAAATTTAATCCCCCGTTCAACGACGGAAATTCTAGACCACTAAATATTTAATTACCAAATCGTAATTAATCAAACTTCCAATTTAAGTTATATTACTTAATACCTCATTTACATTTTAGACCAAATTTTAACTGAAACTTTAGTCCTATTTTATTTTCAGCTGTGATTTTTACATTATTGCCTGTTTATGTAACAATACAGGACTGGGCAAGGTAACGTAACATAACGTAACGGTACTTATTAGTTATTTTGTGAAGAGTGAAAGGATAGGTGAGAGAGTGAACGGCCCAGCAGACAAGGAATATCCGAAAAAAATTATCCCTTGGTATATAGGTCAAAAAAGGGTTAAGGTACACAATAAGGGGTGGATAATTGAGAATTTTTAAGAATTAATACCGAAAATTGAGTAAAAACCATAACCCATGGCCGGGATAGGCTGCCGGCATAATTTTCGCGTGGCTTGAAGAATTATTGACACGCCCCCAACTTTTAATTTCGAAAAATTTTGTGTTTATCACGGCCTTTTTGGCAATGTTTTGATGCGAATGTATAACTTTTGTCGGCGCGGAGGTGATCATAAAAAAAAATTCGAAAAAAGTGTGAAAATAAGAAAGATGCTGCGAGTTGAAATAGTACGGGTCGCTGATGTACCACCGGGTCGATGTGTCACATCGTCGGCCGGTCGCTTGAAATGGGGTGAAATTTTTTTGCTCCGATTTGAAATATTTTTGGAAATTCGGGAAGGTGGGGGTGTGATTAGTAGATATTAGTAATAAATATTCGCAAAAAAATGGAAAATAAGGCGGTTATTGCCGAAAAAGTGAAAAAATTAAATTTTTTTTGCCTTCGAATTTTAAGGGTGTGCATTCGAAAAGGAGGGTAATCCATCGTCAAATCCTACTCCTCCGGGGCGCCGCTCCGCTCCGCTCCGCTCTGCACCCCTACGGAGCGGATTTGACTCTGGTTACTAGGCTAAACATACGAGAAGGCGCCACCGATCAAGAAAACCGGGATCTATGCAATCGGGATCTTAGTAGGGGTGTGCATTCGAAAAGGAGGGTAATCCATCGTCAAATCCTACTCCTCCGGGGCGCCGCTCCGCTCTGCACCCCTACGGAGCGGATTTGACTCTGGTTACTAGGCTAAACATACGAGAAGGCGCCACCGATCAAGAAAACCGGGATCTATGCAATCGGGATCTATGCAATCGGGATCTTAGTCGGGTATAAATACGAGTGATATGTAGGGATTACTTCAGTTAACCTTGTACTCTCAAGATGGTAACACGTGGCGCTATCAACAGCAGCACAGACCTCGCTCTACTGTTTAATCGCGACGATGCAATTACGGTCAACATTCTCCAGCAGTTGCATTTAATTACTTCAAACAAGCGATGCCGCAAGAGCTCTTGCAGAAAAGTTTGTAAAGTAGTTAAAAGCAAGCGTTATTGGCTGCAGCATTGTTTTAAATGTCCGAGATGTAGGACGGAGCACTCGCTTTCGACAAAGACGTTTTTCGAGCACATAAAAATTCCGGCTATGGATGTGTTCCATATATTATGGGCGTGGGCATGTATGACTCGTTCAGGGGTAGCTAGCGAACTTACCGGAATCCAAAGGAAAACCATTTACCGGGTTTACAGGGAATTCCGGAAGTTATGCAGCTGGAAACTGCAGAATAACCTTGACACACTCACCATCGGGGGGCCAGGCCAGGTGGTGCAGATTGACGAGAGCGTAATCACGAAGCGCAAATATGGGGTCGGTAGGGTTGTAGAACGCCAGCAGCAGTGGGTTGTTGGTATGTACAGTGCAACCGAGAAGCGAGGCATCGTGCAATACGTGCCCGCTAGGAATTTTGAAACGCTAAAGATGCTCATTCTGCAATTCGTCCGACCTGGCACCGAAATCTGGACCGACTGTTTTAAAGGTTATTCTGGGTTGAAAACCCTGGACGGTGTCTCACCCTACTCCCATAATACCGTCAACCATAGCAAGAATTTTGTGGACCCAGATACGCGTGTTTGTACCAACGGTGTGGAGGGGTATTGGGGCAAGATGAAACAGTTTTGTCGGAAGCTGGGTGTGCTACAATCCGCACTACTTCCCGAACATCTGGATCACTTCATGTGGGTCTGCTTACACGGGCGCACACGAGATGATCGGTTTTTTAACATGCTGCAGCTGATAGCCGAGCGATATCCGGTGTGACCGTACATGCGTCGTCGCTTTTAAAAAAAAAGCGGTTCTTTTCAGAACCACAAATATTGTTAGGATGTGGTCTCTATTAAAAAACAGCGAAAAACAAAAAATAATGTAAAAATTGTAAAATTCCATCGAAGTTACTAGCACGGTAGACGTGTTGCAAGTGGCCGGTGTGCACCTTACCTTACCTTACCTGATATGTATTTGATGGAGCATCCCGGCGTAGCCGGTCTTCTCCTTCATCTGAAAGAATACATTAGTGACATTGGAATTTATAGAGACCGGTGGGTCTCTGGGAATTGGCGCTTGGCGGACTGACTGGTAAAAACCTGAGCTGTGACTGTGAATATGTAATATGAGAAGAAAAAGAAAATTTTTACGTTTGCCGATATAGTAGAGTCCCTAATTCGAAGAAAGAAATTATAAATTAATTTCTATTGATGACCTCGGAGTGAGTGGCTTCTACTTGGAACTAGTCAGAATTGGCGACTAGTGGGATTATAGTGATGCTATGGGGGGTGATTTAACGAAGCTTGTGATAATTGATCGAAAAATTACACAAATCTAGTGAATAAATTCACTTTCGAAGAGAATTTGTGTAAGTTAAACCTATGAACATACATTAGTCTGTGTGGGGGTGAGTTATGGTCAGGAGTTGTCCGTGGTCAGGAGTGATTTGGGACGGGGAATGAGAAAGTCAGCTGGGTTGTATTGACCTAGTTGGTTTACTAGTGGGTTTTCTGAGAATTTGGATTTGTTGTAGAGATTGGTGGCATGTTTACGATTAAGAGTGTTAATGAGGTCTAGTTTGGCGTCTGCATGTAGTCGTCTGTTAGTGACGTAGTAGGGGGCGCTGAAAATAGCTCGGAGATTTTTGTTTTGAATGACTTGAAGTTTATTTATGGCCCTGGGGCGTGCATATCCCCAGACAGGGGAGGCGTAAATCATTGTCGGGCGGATTATGGCTTTGTATAATCTTAGTTTGTTAGCGGGGGACATGGTACTTTTTGCGTTCATGAGGACGAACAGTCTATTGAAGAGGCATTTGGCTTTACCGGCTGCGGAGGAAATGTGAGCGTCCCATTTGAGGCGCCGGTCCATGGTAATGCCAAGGTACTTGACCTTGGTTTTCCAGGGGATTTGCTCCTCGAACATCCAGACACTGGAGTTGTGAGGCCTGCAACGATTTCGAAACATGATCGCGGAACTTTTGCTCGAGTTAACCTCGATGCGCCAAGTTTCGTACCACCTTCCGAGATCGGTGATCGCCTCCTGGAGGCGGGTTGTGGCTATGTCCGGGTGGATTGAGGATGTGTATATTGCAGTGTCATCTGCATATAGTGAAATTTTTGTTGCGGGATCTAAGGGGGTTGGAATGTCACTCATGAAGATGTTAAACAGTGAAGCTGCAAGGATCGAACCCTGGGGGACCCCGGAGGTAATGGGGCGCTTTGTGGATCTGGTGTTCATGAGTTTGTATAAGTCGGACTAGTGGAATTTGAATTTTAGATTGAAGCATTTTGAACAGGAGGCCTTCGTGCCAGACCTTATCGAAAGCTTTCGATACGTCGAGTAGTACTAGGCCGGTGAATTCTTTTTTGTTGAGTGCCTGCGTGACGTGCTCAACTAATCGGAGGGCTTGGTGGGTCGTGCTGTGTCCAGCACGGAAGCCGAATTGTTCGTTTTGAATAATACTGTTATCGAACATGGCTTCTTGGAGACGGATGAGAATGACTTTTTCAACTACTTTTCCGATGGAAGGGAGCAGGCTGATTGGTCTATAGCTTTTCGGAAGTTTGAGATTTTGACCGGGTTTGGGGATTACCACTACGTCAGCGGTTTTCCATATTTGTGGGTAGTAGTTGAGTCGAAAACATGCGTTAATTATGCCGGTGATGGCAACTTTGGCTTTTTGGGGGAGTTCTTTGAGGGTAGTATTGGTGATGCCATCGGGACCTGGGGCTTTCCTCTTTTTGAGGCGTTTAATGGCAATGGTGACCTCCAGAAGGGAGGCGGGGGTGATATGTGTGTCATCGGAGGTGTTTAGGGTGGTGGTGACATAATTTTCGACCGAATTAATATGGTCTTGGTCTAATCTTGTGGTGTTGGGGGAGCATTGAGCTTGGAGGCTGTCGGCGAAGATTTCAGCCTTTTCAAGATCGCTCCGGGCAATAGTGCCGTCAGGGCGGGAGAGAATTGGGATGGTGACTTTCTTTTTTCCCTGGAGGGCGGCGGCCATGCGCCATGCGGACATGTCTTTAAATGAAAGGGAGTTAATGGTGTCTAACCATTCATTGTCATGAAATTCTTTGACTTTAACGTCTACTTGCTCTTTGAGCCGGTTGTATGACCTTTGGTCATCAGGGTTGCGAGTTCGCCGAGCGAGTTTCCTCGCTCGGTTTTTGGCTCTGATAAGATCTTTGAGGGAGGGAGTGAGTTTGTCTCTGACGTCCGTGGTGTTAACTTGAAAAGAGGTTTCGTCAACGGATTTTTTGATGTTGTCTTGGAATTTGGCAATGAATTGGTCTAGGTCAGTGGGGGACTCAAAGAATGGGATTGGTCCAAGGTTTTTTGACAGATTGTCTTTGAAAGAGGTCCAGTCTGTTGTCGTTCTCGTGGGAGGGCCCTTTGGGGGTAACAACGGTCCGAGTGTCAGAAGGACCGGGTAGTGATCTGAGTTTAGTTCTTCGCTGGTGGAGATATCGTATTGGAGTTGTACGTCTTTGAAAATGGCTATGTCCAAGATGGACGGCGTACCTGCGTTAGAAAAGTGGGTGGGGGAGGTGGGAGCGATGATCGCGAAGTCCAGCTCGTCTGTTAGTGAAAGTAGGTCGCGTCCTACATGGTTTGTGTGTTTGCACAACCAGTTGGAGTGTTTAGCATTGAAATCGCCGGCGATGATCTTCGCGTCGGGGCCTTCGAGGAGGGTTTCTAGGTCCTCTTTGAAGATGCGTTGCTGAGGGCGATTATAGACGGAGGAGATTTGCAACCAACCGTGATGTGCGGTGTGGATGCTCACCGTAGTGATTTCAAGGTACTCTAGGTCGGGGGTCGGTATTGCGACGTGTTCGATGGATGATTTTACGTAAATTGCGGTTCCGCCGCCGCGTCCGTCACGGTCATTCCTATAAAGTGAATAGCAAGGGAGTTTTGCCAGTTGGCCAGCTCTGAAGTGGGTTTCGTTGACCAAGATTACATCAAGGTCGTGATGGTGCGCGAACGCGAGAAGTTCATTTCGTTTGGCTGAAAGGCCGTTGGCGTTCCAAAAAGCCGTCTGCAAAGTGGTGGGTTGGAATCTGGGTTTAGACATTAACGGGTGTGAAATTAGTGGCTTTGGCGTTCATGATTATTTCAATATTGCGGACGAGTTCAGCATTGGCATTGAAATTACGAAGTTGTTCAAAAATTGCTTTTGTTTGTCGGGAGGGAGCCTCATCGTAGGAGGTGGTGGGCGTGGGGGTGGGATGTGTTGCTTCCCTGTGAGGGGCATGCTGGCTAGCGACTCCTAGATAGGATGGTCGATTGGGGCCTTGGGAGGAGGGGTAATTGTAAGTGGGGCGGCCAGCGAAGCGGGAAGATGCTTCGCGGGCTGAAAGTTCTCGCCGCTTGGGCTTGGGGAACATAACGCAACCTTTATAGTTTGCGGGGTGGTTTCCTGTGCAGTTAGCGCAGGTGGCGGGGTCGTCGCGGATTTTTTGGCAAGCCTGAGTGAGATGATCCCCTGCGCATTTGACGCATTTGGGGGGGGGCGCGGCAGAGGGTTTGGGCGTGTCCGAACCGTTGACAACGGTGGCATTGACCGACCTCTGTACGTTTGTGGGGAGTTTCGGTGCGGGTGTTTATTGACAGGACCGAAGTCATGTCGAAAATTCTCTTGGCATCTGAATTGTGGGTTAGATGGACAAGGTATAGTGGCATGGGTTTTTTGTCGCGACCTTGGCGCATCTGGAAAACGGACTGAATTTCGAAATGTTGAGATTCGAGGTCTTCCTTGACCTCGGCAGGGGTGATTGTGATCGGAAGACCACGGATGACCACTTTGAGTGGTTTATCTTGGGGGAGGGAGAATGAGTGTGAGGGGAGGGATTTTTCCTCAAGTAAACGGCTGAGGGCCCGGTAGTCTGTCTCGGTGGCTGGCTGGATGGAGATGCCATCCACGAGAGTGCGAATTTTAGTTGTGGCGATTTTACGTTCTTGATGGATCAAACGGTTAATAGCTGGCCAGTTTTCCTTTGTCCGTAGGACAATAGGGGGGATTCGGCTGGCGGAGGTATATGTTGGGTGTGATGCACCCTGGGAGTTCGAGAGGGGGGCGTTAGTATCGATTGGGGGGCTGGTAGTGTCCATGCCGTCATCGTCATCGCAATCGGCTTGGGTGTCGGGGGGGGGTGTCATCTACCTGGAGACAGGAGAACCTGTTCTTGGTAGCAGGCCCTGAAGTTTCACTGTCATTGCTGACATTGGAGCGGGCGCGTTTTAAGTTTCGGTCGCTGGGGGTGACGAAGGTGTCACCACCAGTGGAGGTGGAAGCGTGGGTCTCCATTGCCTCTGAGGGAGGTTGGGCGGTGGAGAGGGTTGGTGCAGTCTTGACTGCGGAGAGCGAGCGTGTTATCGGCTTTGAAATACTGGATTCCATAAGGGGGCGCGGTGGGTCGGCTTTCTTGGTGGTCGTGGCTGTTTTAGTTGTTTTTGTCTTTGGGACTGTCTTTTTGGCGGAGGTAGTCGGTAGAGGGGGGAAGGGGGTCTTGTTCTTCTTTTTCCCTGAAGGGGCAGTCGGGCGTGTTTGGGTAGTCGGGGGTGATTGTGCTACCGGAGGTGGTTGCACGACCTTGGGGGGTTCGTCTCTGGCGATTATCAGAGCGGTTAGTCTGCTGACTTCTAAGCTTAGGCGTTCAATTGTGGCAGCCTGGGAGGTTGAAATGGCTAATTGTTCGTCAAATCGCAGGAGAAGACTTTCGTAGTTTTGTCAGTCGTCATTTTTACAAATAATTCAATAATAAAAATAAATTTTTAAAATAATATTATGTTGTAAAATCTGTAAAATATTTAAAATGTTGTGAGGCAACCTTAAATTTATCTACTTGGTCTTGATTTTAACTGAATGCAAAAGAATTTGCTGACTTGAAATAGTTTATCTAAATGCACTTGAACTTGAAAAGAATTTGATGAATGAAATAAATTTTAATCTGAATGAACTTGAAAAGAATTTGATGATTTGAAAATATTACGTTATGTTGCGATAATATTATCTGAAAATAACCTAGGTTAATAAAAGTTTACTGACCTGATTATGTACACTGCTGTACATCGGCTGATGACTTCGAAGGGGGAAGGGGCAAAAGAACGCGCGATCTTATTAATGTGACGTAGCAAGCTACGTCACTTAACAGATGGTTTCTATTTTTGCCGGGAAAACTGGGAGGGTCACTTATAAGCGTTTTTAAACGCTTTGTCGGCGAAATTTAAATAGATAAGGAACTTGAGGTGTCACTATTCACTTCTATTTTAAATTACGTTGAGAGAAAAGCAATGAAAATTGCTATTTGAACTTAATTCGTGAAAATTAAAGAGCGCAAAAATTGACGTGCGGTGTAGTCGAATGCAAGCAAGCGACTGCCGGTGTGCACCTTACCTACCTTACCTGATATGTATTTGATGGAGCATCCCGGCGTAGCCGGCCTTCTCCTTCATCTGAAAGAATACATTAGTGACATTGGAATTTATAGAGACCGGTGGGTCTCTGGGAATTGGCGCTTGGCGGACTGACTGGTAAAAACCTGAGCTGTGACTGTGAATATGTAATATGAGAAGAAAAAGAAAATTTTTACGTTTGCCGATATAGTAGAGTCCCTAATTCGAAGAAAGAAATTATAAATTAATTTCTATTGATGACCTCGGAGTGAGTGGCTTCTACTTGGAACTAGTCAGAATTGGCGACTAGTGGGATTATAGTGATGCTATGGGGGGTGATTTAACGAAGCTTGTGATAATTGATCGAAAAATTACACAAATCTAGTGAATAAATTCACTTTCGAAGAGAATTTGTGTAAGTTAAACCTATGAACATACATTAGTCTGTGTGGGGGTGAGTTATGGTCAGGAGTTGTCCGTGGTCAGGAGTGATTTGGGACGGGGAATGAGAAAGTCAGCTGGGTTGTATTGACCTAGTTGGTTTACTAGTGGGTTTTCTGAGAATTTGGATTTGTTGTAGAGATTGGTGGCATGTTTACGATTAAGAGTGTTAATGAGGTCTAGTTTGGCGTCTGCATGTAGTCGTCTGTTAGTGACGTAGTAGGGGGCGCTGAAAATAGCTCGGAGATTTTTGTTTTGAATGACTTGAAGTTTATTTATGGCCCTGGGGCGTGCATATCCCCAGACAGGGGAGGCGTAAATCATTGTCGGGCGGATTATGGCTTTGTATAATCTTAGTTTGTTAGCGGGGGACATGGTACTTTTTGCGTTCATGAGGACGAACAGTCTATTGAAGAGGCATTTGGCTTTACCGGCTGCGGAGGAAATGTGAGCGTCCCATTTGAGGCGCCGGTCCATGGTAATGCCAAGGTACTTGACCTTGGTTTTCCAGAGGATTTGCTCCTCGAACATCCAGACACTGGAGTTGTGAGGCTTGCAACGATTTCGAAACATGATCGCGGAACTTTTGCTCGAGTTAACCTCGATGCGCCAAGTTTCGTACCACCTTCCGAGATCGGTGATCGCCTCCTGGAGGCGGGTTGTGGCTATGTCCGGGTGGATTGAGGATGTGTATATTGCAGTGTCATCTGCATATAGTGAAATTTTTGTTGCGGGATCTAAGGGGGTTGGAATGTCACTCATGAAGATGTTAAACAGTGAAGCTGCAAGGATCGAACCCTGGGGGACCCCGGAGGTAATGGGGCGCTTTGTGGATCTGGTGTTCATGAGTTTGACTTGGAGATTTCTGTCGTGAAGGTAGGAGGCAATAAGTCGGACTAGTGGACGGTGTGCACACCGGCTCGTATAAGACTAGTTCAACTTGCACGTACCGTCAACAAAATGAGTGAGATTCCACGCAAATTATGTACTTTCAAAGTCGATTTTCTCTATCAAAAGTTGGTTTATCCTGCTATAGGAGGGTTGCCGCTGTCATTTATTAACATTAAACTACCCGAAAGTCACCAAAAAATATTAAAATTCGATGCTGGAACATTGTCACCCGTCCCTGTTTATTTGCAACATGTTTGTTTTCATTTTGCTTTCTTCATCAGCTCGATATTCTTTCAAACATCATCAGCCTCTCCCTCATCAGGGGAGGGGCAAGGTCATACCCTACCATGCTGGCTAATTGCGGGTTACCGCGTCACCACGCGGTCACCCATTCAAGTGCAAGCCGCGAGCTACCTTTCTGGACTCTCGTAATCTAGTAACCACGATTTTTTTAAAGCGGTAAAAAATTTGTTCGACCCATAAGCTTGCAGTAATGTCATTACTATTACATTATCTTTATTGAATGTCCGATTATGTCGTTAACAATTCGGGCCACTGGCAGGGCCGTATTAAAGCCATGAATTCGATTTGGTAAGGAAGCTAATTGGTTTGAAAGAGTGGTAGCGTTGAATATTTGTTGGGTTTGTGTATCAAAATGGTGAAACCTTGCTTTCAGGCTGCCCGAAAGTATTGGATCTTGAGAATTGCATTGATAATGTAATTTAGCCGAACAATGGATTACCGCGAAAAATGATTGCAAATCTTATTCTCTAAAAAATGGAGCTTTGTTGTTAGGTAGGAGCTTAAGAATTTTAAATATTTCGGTGGGGTTCGTTTGAAGGGTTTTGTATTTTCGGGCATGTATGCTGTGTGATTGACTGGAAAAGTTGAGTACTTTTGTTTTTGGCGTGTGTCGCCTCTTTGAGCGTCATTCACGGCAGTGTAAATGTTTTCTTGTAGAGCCGCGATTGGCTCATACGATTTGCGTAATAGTTTTGTGAGTTTCCAAAGTGCATTGTCTGAAGGACGCAGGGAGGTCAGGGATCACTCCCAGATTTTATTTTAGGGCTATGTGAGCCTGTTAGGTACTCATTTGTTCCAGTCAATCGTGGCATATTTGTAGAGCGTGTTGGAGGTTTTCTGCCAAAACTTTTCAATTCTATTCTGTTTTCAGATCAATACTGGATATCTTCGGAGAAGACGTCCCTGTTGTTTTTCGGCGTGATCGTTTGGGAATTTTTGGTTTTGGCGTTACTAATGTTTTTTGTCAGTGGATTTATTTCTTCATCTATTGATACTGTATCCATAATTTGTTGTTTACCACAATTAATTTGTCAAGCCTTCGGCGAAATTTGGACCAATTTGTATGTTTGAAACTTGTGATTTTTCTGTTGTATTGCGTTATATCGCTGTTATTAGTTTGACTTTGTTATATAATATTTATTTAATTAGGATTGAAGTCATCCCAGTGGCAGAACTCTTGATAATTGAGGTGAAAGTGTCAGATTTGATATCTGGTAAGACTAAGTAGCATAATTAAAAACTAATGCTGCAACCAACTACTCACAATTATCTAACCTGGGTGTAAGCAATAAACCGATTCTTTTTTCTAAAATTCAGAGAAACCGACGGTAAACTGTAGTTCGTACGCAATTATAGAATTGAGAATGAGGAAAGAAGTCATGCTCTTAGGAAACATGACTTAAAAAAGTCCATGTGAGCGTCTACTTGTTTTAAGTATTCCTACACATTAATATGTGATGCCAAATACCAGTTCCGTTCTTTCCAAAGATGTTCATGTCAAAACATTGGCCATCTCTAAGAGAAAATAAGGCAACTAAGGGTTGGGAAATGAGTCTAACAAGCTCCCACATTCATGTGCACACCTAATAAATATAAAATTGGTGAGTTATTATTTACGCAAGTAGAACTATTTTTAGTTGTTCCAGGCGCAAGCTTAATTGTTTTTCCGCTCTCCTGAACATTTACATTATTTGACATACGACCTATTGCAGTATCAACGACGCGATGCTTTCCTTTTGCAACTTTTGCGGCAGAACATACATAGTAATTCTACTGCTACCAATACTATTGATCGATCTTACTAAAAATCTAAGAGATAGATTTAATAAGCCTATAAGAGCATTGTGAAATACTGAGAAGTGAAGACAAATAGTCGTAAACCCATTTAAAATCATTTAACTTAAAATCAACCCTATACCGGTCCCATTCATAGGAATTTGAATCATTTCAATGACGGTCCTGATCTAAAATCAGGCCAATAGAATTCAGTTATTGGTCTGACCTCAAGTAGGCTACCTATCGAAATGCGTATACATTGTAAACTCAAACCGTATAGGTTAAGCTACGCTAGCTTAGGTTAGGTTAGGTTAGGTTAGGACGTGAATACAAGAATTTTCTGTATAGTTTGTAATTTTCAACAATACGACAACGTAACAGAATAACTCTAGGGCACTTCGCACAATTGCCAAATGAGCAATAAAAATTATACATACATATTTATTTTATTTTGTCAAATAACCGACAGAGAAACGGCGCCGACGGGATCGCGACGGCGAAACGACAATGGCAAAAAGCGATGACGAAACGGCGACAAGAATGGTGGGAAGGTAAAGGATGTAAGAAAGTTGGATATAAATTATTATTACTTATTTATTATCAAAATATTTTTTGAACTGTATTGTAATTGGTGAAGATCACCATTTTGCTGTGATTCATCTCAACCGTCTAAGAGTACCATGGAATATCCCATATACATATGTCCCTTTTATACCATATCTTTTCGATGCTTAAGAAAAATCCTTAGACCACAGCGAACGACGCGACGCTGATGAATCCGAACGACGACGAGTCTTTTAAATCACTACTTTGGATGCTACGAAAAATTTTCTATGTAATAAAATCCCAGGTTGTGACCTTGATTATCCACAATTTTCATCTCAACTAATAAAGGAGGTAGAAGGTCGCCGAAGATATCAATGGAACACAATTTTGTGGGGAAAATATAATATGACATCAGATCAACGCAGCATGTATTCACAAAGATCTCTAAAGCTCAAGTGGAGCCAAGCCCTATCCTAGGCTCTCTCAGTTATGCAAGTTTACACACCCGAGTTATTTCAAGCAATTCACACGAGGAGAGCCGTCAAACCCGTGCCGAAACGGTGATAATCCAGTTTGGCCAATAACGTTTCCTTCTCGGCATTTAGATAACCACGCATCCGATACCATAAAATTGTCCACTAGGAGCTCCTGTTTCCACAATGATCACATCTTATGACCTTTAAAGGCGATTCCCAATAAATGAGGAGCTTGCATCCTTAACATTGGCCGGCCAGAACCCTGCGGAACATCCATCCATCTCTCTCCGAAAATTATATCCATGATATGACCACCTCAGTAATCAGGTTGGCCACAACTTCTCCCACCATTCACCTTGTACGAACAACAGGAAGCCAACAAAATGGAGGCTTGTGCAGCTGCAACGTCTTGTTAACAAAAATTACTATCGCTCCTATCTCATTTTATCCGATATTCGGCGATACTATGCATATACTAGATCGGAAAAGACGGAATGCCCAGATTTACCTCCAAAATTTTCTGCAATTGACACTAAAAATTCCTTTTGACACTCGTGGCAACCTCCTGTCAGCCTGGACGACAATAAACCGCCTAAAAACCCTTATTTTTAATCACTATCACGTTCTTGAGGCACGTTAAATACGATCAATTTTTGCACAAACTCTTATTATAAAGTGCTTCATACCACTTAATGGTTTATGAGCATGTAGAAAGCTACTCGCGAGCAAATTACAAGCCTTGGCTATGTGGAGTACCGAGGCCTTGCCCCATACCTCAGATTTGAAGCGCCTCATAGCTAGGGTGGGAAGGGTAATTTGCCTACCATGATTTGAATATGACGTTGCAAGGATGGCTCTTGCGGTATGTTGGTTGTAGGAGGGGGCCTATTGCACCCCTAATTATTTTAGAAATTAGAGGACGTCCACGCCTAGAGGAGAGAAGGGTTGGATAAATGTAACGCCCGCATAAAAATGCCATTTTTGGGATTTCTAAAAAAATTGTGTCTTATGTAATTTTTTGTGAAAAAATTTATTTACACCTTAAATTCTAAATGTGGTGTAAACATAATATCGTGTTAAGTTCGATTTTAGCCAAATGAGGGGGGAGTCTTTGATTTGTGACCATAGCACGGTACTGGGAGGGAGGGAGGGGAAATTGCGGACGTCCTTTATGGACGACCCCTTAACTGTAAATAAGTTTCTTGTAGAGAAAAAATCCTGCATTCGCATTTGATCAAGACTATTTTCAATCGAAAGGCACAAAATTAAGAAAGAACAGGAAAAATATAAATTTTGCGTATTTTTTATTTAGCTTCAAAGTAATTTAATTTTGAAGCGACAACTTCTTGTTTTATTTTGAAAATCTTAATACTCTTTATTGTTAAGTTATACAATCACGTCTAATAGTAAGTGTAAAATAGAAACCGGGGGGCTGGGTATTGAACCATATCAGCATAATTTTCATTATAGCCAAAAAGTAAAGCCGTAATGTATTTAATGTGTTTACCGTCTATAATGTCGGTTACTGTGCAGTTGTTCTGACAGCTCGAAACAAAATTTCTTCTGCTACACACTAAAGAACACACTTATTTTAGCATATTGTAAAAGTAAAACATATGAATCGGGTCCAAATGACCGAAATATTCGAATTTGAAAAGTACGGAAAAGTAGCAAGTGCATGGTGCAGAACCGGTCGAATGCCACTACATCGCTCGGCCGGCGCGCATTTTGTTGACGGTACGTGTACTGGGATATAGTCTTAGACTTAGAATATTTCGCAGCAGCAGATGCACCTCGAGCGTCGTACATGCAACATCGATTATTTTTTGTTTTTAGGCGATTTTTAGGGGGTGAAACGTAATAGTTTACTGCCCCATACCGCGACTATACTTTTTAATGCTATTTCGAGGGTCTCTCACATCCCGGTTGCATAGATCCCGGTGTTCTTGATCGGTGGCGCCTTCTCGCATGTTTAGCCTAGTAACCAGAGTCAAATCCGCCCTGGAGGGGTGCAGAGCGGAGCGGAGCGGAGCGGCGCCCCGTATGGGTAGGATTTGACGATGGATTACCCTCCTTTTCGAATGCACACCCCTAAAATTGGAAGGCAAAAAAAATTTAATTTTTTCACTTTTTAGGCAATACACGAGTTATTTTCCATTTTTTTGATTATATTTATTACTAATATCTACTAATCACACCCCCATCTATCCGAATTTCAAAGAAAAATTCAAATCGGACCGAAAAAATTTCACTCATTTCAAGGGACTGTAACCGGATATATGTGCAGACCCCGGGTTCGACCGGTTACATGAATTTACTTTTCCCTTCTTTTCAAAAGTCGATTTTGGGGTTGTTTTTACTCCGTTCAGCCTTTTTATTGTTTTATTAGACAAATATAAGCCTGTTCTTTAGTGTGTAGCTGAAGAAATTTTTTTTCAGCCTGTCAGAGTAACGGCACAGTCGCCAGAATGTCATTTGTAGTGATAGTTCGTGACTCTTTTCAGCGGGTCGGCATAAAATTTCAAAACAAAATCTAAATTTACTGTATTTTTATTTGTCACTTAAGTACCTAATTTAATTAAAATAATAATTATTTTTAGATAATTGTTGTTATCTGTTTTACATAAGAGGGCACGTGCCTTTGTGTCTTATAGGGCAAACCGCCACTGGTTAATACAAGAAACAACGACTTTGACAAATTGAATACCAAGGCAATACTAATTTTTGTTAAAACAGCACTTGTAGTTCCCTTAATTTAAAATCTACTGTAGAACGAATTATCATAGAAAAAATAAATACGAATGTAGTATTTTTTCCCTATAAGAAACTTATTTAAAGTTTTTCTATGCAGTCCCGGCTCGAGAATATTTTTGATTATGGTCTAATGGCGCAAATGGCACCCACCACATCCGGGGCATTTTTCAATGGAAACTTTTGTGAGAGCGTGCCAAAATTAAAAATTAGTTTTTGTACTTATTTATGGTAGTACCATAGAAATATTTTTTTGTGAAAAATTCTTATGGTTTTTCCAGCTTTTTTTAGCAAACATTCGCGGAAATTTATAATTAATTAGACAATCAAAACAGAAAATTGTGTTGTTGAGTAGAAAAATTTTCAAATGCTTAGGTTTTCCACATTCAAGGTTCGACCCAGGCATCACAATGTATTTCCAATTTCAGCCCGCTAAGAACATGACTTTAATGCTAGTTTTTGAACTCTGTCAAGATTAAGCTTTCCGTAATTTTTTTAAAAATTTGAATTTAATTATTTAAACTAGAAAGTTATAACGTCCGGAAACTTCGGATCTTATAATATACCTATAGTTATAATTAACACTACTTGAACTTGCTTGATGTAAATAAGTTGCACTAAAAATAATCTGAGCATATTTCACATGGCAACGCATACCCTATGAATGGAATTTCTGCATATTTCGCACAAAATTTCGTTTGTGTACTTATCTCAATCCAATAATATAAATAACTTGATGATAATGCAGCAATCGCGGTATAAAAATTCCTTAAACAACCAAGTTAAGAGCATAATACTGCCGTTCTTAGTTAAAACGTCCTAACTAACAAATTGGTTTTCAAAAGAAAAGGTCAACAATGTATCAAATGAGTTGTATCGTATCACTTCTACTGTTTTGTGTCTCTTGAAGTTTTTTATGTCAATTTACAGTTGAAGTAACTTTACTATTTAAATTGTAAGCGTACGGTTTTTGGCGCCTCGTGAAGGAAAACCCCTGGGCTGGAGCCCACTCTGCCTACCCACTTGAGCAGGGCCTGTTTTTATGAAGTATTTAGGGAATAAAAGAAATAAACATTAAGAATATAATATTAAAATACCTACTATTGTGTAAGAATCAATCCACTACTCTGTATATACAATAATTTTCTGCGCATGTTATAATATACTACTTACGAGACCGAAGGCCGAGCTAATGTTCGTCTTAACATCTACTTCGACATTAAAAATTGAAGAGGAAGAAAGGAGGTTTAAATTTTTCTATAATATCTTTAAAAAATAAATGAATGAATGATGGTTTTCCACTATCACAAAATGCAGAACCACAGTTGATAACATGACAAATTGTGAAAAACTGAAAATTAAAGTGTATGTGAATAGGGAAATAAATACTAACTTAATGGCTAAAAAGGTGTGTAATGATGGTGAAAACAAAATTGTAAACTGTTGAATTTAGTTTGAAAACCAATATTTGAGATTTCGTTGTCACAATCTTGTCAAAATCCAGATTACTGGAGTTATTGGACAATAATTAATTGATTTACAATCGGTAAAATGTAAAACAAAATAGTATGAATCTGTCGATTTAAACTGCAATGAACTGTAATTGAGATCTCAACTGGGAAGCTTCTCTCTCCGGGATCAAAACTCCTCGAAATGAATTTTGAAGTACAGGTTAAACAGGGATTCACCTAAGATAAGGAAGTTACACAGTTTGTGACCTTGTTTCTAATAATACAAACTTGCAACTAAGCAAGGGTTAAATCTCAAATAATGTTCACTGAGTTAAAACATGAAAAGGTATGCACGCAAAAATGAATTATTGAAAATTTTGTTTTCACAAAAAATATACAAATTTTGTAAAGGAGATACAACTACGCTCTATAAAATATGGCGTATCGGATTATCATAAAGGTAATCTTAAGCACAGCATAAAGGGTAGCTATCAAACTCTGGCCTCAAGATGATAACGGTAAGACTCCCAACATATAGGGGTTCATAGTAGTCCGGTGAGATCGCCGCCCTTATCCCAGTGGATCAGATAAATATTTTCATAAATGGAATTAAACACGTCAAAACAACAGCTTTCGAAAATTATTCCTAATACCATAAAACTTCTTAAATATATTCTTTCTGTTATATCGTCTGTATGCATGGGATACATTAAATTTATGTGAAGTGAATCCAGAATAACACTACCGAAAACAGAGCAATGACTTTCAGAGGCACAACACAAGAAGGTCAAAAAGCGCATGAATGTGCGGCTTAAAGGCCGCACTAGAATTATTTTAGGTTGGTAACTAAAAAATATATTAACGACAGTGCGTTACGAATAGAATTGGTGCTAGAGATTGCCTCGTTAATTAACAATATTATAGTGAATAGCGTTGAATAATTTGAACGTCTACGTTATTTATGGCTGTAACCCAACAGGTTGTTACGTTAACTTTCGAGAAGCCCCGGTAAACTAAAAATTTGGCTCACACCGATAAATTTTTATTTTGTCGATTTATATGAAAACCGACGAATTATTTTCCGTTTTCCATAGCAAATTACGATTTGTATCAGAAAATAAACCGAAAACATTAATAACGATATTATTGGATGTCAAAATTCGCATTTTTTGTTGGTTGAAAGCCTCCTTATCGGAAAACTTTTTCTTCGCCTAGTAAAAGCACAAAAAACAGACAAGGCTGTGTATTCACGCATCTACCGCTAATCATCGCTTAGAGATTAAAATTGATAAATGAACATTCTAGTTAATGTCTACAGATTTCCCACACTGTAATAATCTATTAGGATTTTTTTGCGCTATCAGCTTATAACAATCAATTCGTTATTGTGCGAGTAAACTGAAATATGTCGAACAATATCGGAAAATTGTATAAAAAATTATGCTGACATGACCTGAACTGCGTTGATAATTTTTTTAAATGTCACCCTCCATCAGCGTGCCGACAAATGAGAAATGCTCGTATGATATTTCGAGAGATAATTTCATACAAAATACGAAAAAATGAAACCTCTTGAGCTCACTTCTGGAACATTACATTGTGTAGTAAATGAAAGTTTAATCGGGCGTTGTAATTTTATGCTAAAATTATTAGGGTCTACTTTACTTTATCAAAATTATCTCGAAATTCTAAAATATCCATAAATTTTATTTTATCTTGGTTAGCTTATAATGAATTTATATTTTATGTAAAGTTCTGAATCTGAGAGTCATTGTCATCGAAAAATACAATTTGTATTCCTTAAACCAAAATTTATCTTACTCTATTGAATATTTTTATAGTATTAAAAATTCAATTTGAATTTGCTTTCAAAATTTGTTTCTCTTTAATCACTCAAATGCTAATAACTTTTACAAAAGTTAATCGGTTTTTGATTTATAAGTTGAAACGTTGGGTTTCCACTGAAGGAAATATAGTGAAACATGAGTTAATTATAGTTATTCGACTGATTTACCGTTTCCTATTTTTCTAGTTAAGTTTAGTGCCGAGCTTCCGTTGTAACTCCAAAACAGTGCATCATAAAAAAGAAAATTTTGTAATGTACCTGAGCCTCACGTTGGGCCCCAAATAAATATGTAATGTTTGCCCTTTACCTTACTAATTAAATTATGCTTTCAATAAATTTACCCTTACCTGGATGCTTATCCCACAATGATAACTTTTGTGGAAGAATTTTGTAGGTCACCACGGCTAACTCTTAATTTTATAAAAATAATTCTTTTATTGTTAATAACTTTTCTTGGTTGCATTAGCTCATCATTAAAATGAACAAAATTCATAAATTTTTAATATTTTTTTATTTGATTTTAAATTGAAAATAACATTTTCATGGCAATTTGATTTTAATGAAAATTTTTCATAAAATTTTATAAAAAAATGGTTGTTATGGAAACAATTAAAGTTTTACGCACGCGCCTTAAATTTAATGATAACAAAATTTCTGAATTATAAAATAGATTTATGCAAATAAATGTTTATTAATATAAGATTTCTGACCTTTTATTTTGTTCATTAATTCCGCACTGTATAGTTAAAGATTTGTAACCTCACTTCTTGATTACATCATTTTCTTTCTTGTATTAGGCTTCTATACAAAGTATAACAAGAAGCCTTATGATCTAGCTCCGTGTCCGTCTGTCCGTCCGTCTGTCTGTCCGCATAATTCAAAATCATACAGAGCGTTTCAAATCGTGTTGGAAATACTCTGTGTGTATAGAGGTCTAAGAACTGGGTAGCCAGTGCGCTACTTTTATTTTTATTGTTGGTCGTTCACCCACAAATTTTGCTCTACTATTTATCGTTGTGTTTCTAATTATTCAGTCTTCGAAAATCCAACTACATCCACCACCAAAAATTCCATATTTTTCATACAAATTGGTGAGTACACTGATAAATTTTTACAATTATCACGTAATATAACCTCTTTTTAGTTTAATCCATTTTCACTTCCCTATTTCGGGTTATTTTAACACATTTTATTGTAAAAAAAACTCTGGAGCAACTAAAATTACGTGTACATCTTTATAAATTATTATTTACGTTGTTCGGTAAAACAAACACGTTACCAAGGATATTATTTTTGTTGCAAAATCCAACGCCTGTCTGTTTTTATGTTATAAAGTTTTTATTGGCAGGTAAATTAATCGATATTTTCGTCACTTGATTTTTAATTCAAATATTGTTTTTATAGGAACGATCCGCAAATTCGAATACGATGCACTATAATTGTTTATTTTGAAGCGAATAATTGTCCGTTCAGTTTATCGCACCAAATTGTGATAAATATTATCGAGAAACCTTTTTTTTTAAGTTTGCATAACACGCGTTGCTGCTAATGCTAAATACCTGGTTCAACTCCGGGCTCAGTAAAACTTTATTCTGACCGTCTCCCCTCGGAAGGTAATGGCAAACCACCGAGGTGTAATCTGCCTAGTACAGCCTCTCTGGAGATGAAATGTATACACTTCCCGTGGTTCGGAGCCCGCGTTAAACAGTAGGTCCCCTATGTGTATGATAATACTTCAAACGCACAACACATACATAGGAGAGAGGTCGCCTACGTCTGAAATCAGGCACGGCACTTTAAGAAGAAGAATTTATTTTTTACCATATTAGCAGTGGTACATTACAGAGAAGTAAAGTTTCGAATGGAATGACCGGCCGGAATGAAAGGTACGGGCCGCCTTTAGCCATCTAGACCGTGTAGGATGTGGTTGTTCGGCCTTCGGCCTCGGGGAAATCGCAACCATACGTGTAGACCGTGGTTGTTCGGCCTTCGGCTTCACTCCAAGGTTCTAAACTAGCCTATGTTTTTCGTAGCGTTGTAAATAACTTCTACACCAAATTTGGTTAAGATTGGTCAAATAGAAATGTAAAGCACGTGCACGCGTATTTGCATTGTCGATCGGTTGACAGCTTGACAGCATTCATTGTTGATGTTTAAGTTGATTTTGAGTAGCCTGCCTTCCTTTAAGGAATTTCGATAATCCATTCATGCGCGTCCCATAGGGACGCGCATGAATGGATTATCGAGATTCCTTAAAGGAAGGCAGGCTACTCAAAATCAACTTTCCCTTCCTTTACGAATTTTTGCACTATTTCAATACTAAAACATGCGCAGGGACCTACATAATAACTGTGCCAAATTTGATTCCGATCGGTCAAACGGTCTAGGAGTCTATAGGGAACATAATGATAATTACCAACCGCAAAAAATTTAATTAGTGCAGATTATCTGGATCCTTCTATATCTTCTCTATGCCGGTTTCCCATTATATAGTAGATAAATTTTATCCGATTATCCTTTTATCCTATAATCCGTTTATCTGTTGATCCGTTGATCGCAAAAATTTAATCTGATATATTAAATTACATGTCTAACAAAAATAACTAACTAAGAACTTCTTTTTACACCAGAAAGGTAGCTGTATAGAAGCCTAGGATCTGCCGCAAAAAGCGAGATCCACCTTGTTTCATATTGCCATGATTTCTGTTAATAATTGCACATTTATTTAAATTTTGATTAACAACTTGTTCATCCTTTTAACTTGCTACTGCGGCTAAGCAAAGAACATTACAATTTTAATATTGTTTGCAGAAAATCGCTAAATTAATATTTCTAAAAAAAAGAACGTAACTTCCGAGATGAATAATTGGAATTGATGAAATTTCAAAACTGTAAAACGTTTTTAACTTTGATAAATGATGGCGCGGAAATTGAAGACTTTACAGGAAAATGTAAAAAAGATTTTTTTTGATATAATATAAATTACCGTTATCTTTCAAATAAGATTAAAATCTTTATAATCTGTTAATTTTTATGGAGGTTACAGACTTTTGAATGGTACAAGCTGTCGATAAAATATAAAATAACGAATCGCTGTTACAACGCTCAGCGTATTTTATGAATATTGCCGGATTTATTTGTTTAATAAAACAGTACCTAGTAAACTCCTGGTTATTTGCGAAACCTTCGTTTACACATTATTGTTATTATCAAAGTAAAACACACCGTTATTTTACCAAAATCCCATTTGCTGCAATTGCTACTCAGTTTTATAAATTCAATAACCTTACTGCCACGTAACGTGTATTTTATTTGATAATTCGCTTATATTGTGTCGCTTTAAAATTGCAGTATTTAGTTAACTTGCATTATCCGACAAACTAAACAAATTGAACTTTCAAATTGCAATTTTCAAAACGACACTTTAAAATGGTCAAAGCTCTTTCCAACTTTTACGTTTTCTATAAATTACTTGCATTACAAAATTTTGATCAACTTTAAAATATTAAAATGATTTGATGTTAGAAAAATTACATTAATTCAGGATAGTTTATATAATACTTATACATTTTTTTATTTTATATCTAGGGCATTTTCTTGTTAAGAGCAACAAATCTTTGTAGTGATCGTTACTAATCGCATTGACGGTTCAAGTCACATTTTTTGTTATAAATGCCGAAATACGATATTTGTAATACGAGGGGAGATCAATAAATTGGGCAAGGAAAGGAGTTATGTATAAAAAAAATCCCGTAAGCGGTTTGTTTTCAAAAATTAAATCAATTCAGGCAACCATTGGAGTTTTATTCAATTTTTAATAGTAATCACTTTTAAAACTTGAAAAATGGAGAAACTAGAAATCGTGATGAAATTTTTAACAAACAAGGGTAAAAGTGCAAAAGAAATAGAAAATGATATGCTTGAAGTGTACATGGAATATTCACCTTGCGGTCGTCTTGTGGATGCAGTTAGTCATGATAATGTACTAAAATTCGAAAATTTGTTAATGGATGATAAACACCTACATAATCTATCTTACAAATAACTCAAGCTATGGTATTATCCATACAATTCTACATGATCATCTTCATGTATCAAAAGTATGTGCAAGGTGGGTTCCACGTTTGCTGTCTTCTGAAAAGAAGCAATTTCGAGCCGAAACTTCTACACAATTTTTGGAAATGTGCCAGGCTGATCCGAGAAAAATTTTAAATTACATTATAACAGGTGATGAGACATGGATTCATTAATCTTCTGCCTTTCCATGTTTACACCCATTTGCCTGTTCCGGCTTCACCAACGCTTCTTCTTCCTCTAGGGCTGTATTAAAGTGCTTGTTTTTGGGATTCCGCTATTTTGCATTCGTGTTAAGTGCTTCTTCCAGTGTTTTTTATATTCCTGGGCCTTTTCCACAATTGAGTACATGTTCAGTTCTTCTCTTATGTCACCATTTCTGATTCTGTCTTCTCTTGTACATCCTTTAATTGCTCTTAAAAATTTAATTTTTGCTGTTTGGATATTTTGGAGGTCTTTTTTTTACTATCCGGTTCTCATAATATGGTAGGAGCAGCCATTACTTTGTAGAACTTGAATTGCGTTTCTTTCCTTGTTTTTCTTCCCAAAGTTCTTCTAATTGTGCCACATATTTTTTGGTATTTACTTATTTTATTACCTATATCTTTATTTTCTTCATATGTGACATCGCAGCCTAGGAAATGGAAATGTATCACCTGTTCTAGAATGTTTTTGTCAATTACAATCTTTGTTATTATTGGATCTGGTCGTAGAAAGGCCATAGTCTTGGTTTTTTGGGTTGATATTCGAAGATTGTATTTGGAACTTAATTTCTGGAGCCCATAGATTCCTTTTTGTAATTTATCTTCGTTATCTTATATATGACAGTATTTAAATACACTCGTTGATTCAATTTGATACCTGGGTATACTTCTCTTTCTCCATTCTCTCATTAGATCGTCTATGTATAATATATTAAAGGGTTAATAACTTAAAAAATATTCTATATAAGTAAAATTTAGTGACAAATGATTTAAATTTTCAGATTAGTATCTTTATTATCGGATAAAAATTATTATTTTAGTTATACGAAAAATATAGCATTTTAAGTTCAAATATAAATCTTAGAATATTTCTCTTCTTCTTCTTAATCTAGGACTACGTCCTGTACTTCCCAACTATAGTGCCTCTGTTCAAGGCACTGTTGGTTCTATGAGCAGTTTGGTTTTTACATCTCTGGTAGCTTGCTAGGCTTGACTTTCGATGTGCCTGCACCCTGTTTTTATTGTTATGATGGCAAATCATTAACACAGGGGGACCGCCTGCTTAACGTGACCTCCGAAACACGGAAGACGGTCAAGAAATTTTTAGACAATACCCGGAGTCGAACTGGGGCGCCTTGCGTTAGCAATTGATCGCGCTAACGTTCAGACCAAGACCGTCTTCCTTAGAATATTTCATTTCTTAAATCTGTGGTAATTCTGATAATCGGAATTTTTAATACCTACCAAGCTAAAAAATATTCTATATACAAGGTGGGGCAAATGTAAGTGGGGCAAAAGGTGCTGTAATTTTTGTTTATAATGAAAAACTTTGGTTCTGCTTGTGAAATTTGTTTATTTAATCCATTAGAATTTATTCCATCAAGTCGAGAAAATGATATCGGCCAAGTGGCCGCCGCCAGAGTTGATGACCATACGGGCCCGTTTTATGGCATTTTCCATCACTCTTGCCAGAGCTTCGGGCGACAGGTTCTCGCATTCCGCCCTTAAGGAGAATATTCTGGCGAATATTCTCCTTAAGGGCTTCAAGAGTCTGAGGCTTGTTGACGTAAACTCGCGACTTCAAAAAACCCCATAAAAAGAAGTCTGGAACGGTTAAATCGATTTATGGGGTTTTTTGAAGTCGCGGGTTTACGTCAACAAGCCTCAGACTCTTGAAGCCCTTAAGGAGAATATTCGCCAGGAATGCGAGAACCTGTCGCCCGAAGTTCTGGCAAGAATGATGGAAAATGCCATAAAACGGGCCCGCATGGTCATCAACTCTGGCGGCGGCCACTTGGCCAATATCATTTTCTCGACTTGATGGAATAAATTCTAATGGATTAAATAAACAAATTTCACAAGCAGAGTCAAAGTTTTTCATTATAAACAAAAATTACAGCAAAAGAACATCGGGTGATTACTTTTGCCCCACCTAAGTAAAATTTAGTGACAAGAGATTTCGATTTTCAGATTAGTATCTTTATTATCGGATAAAAAATTATTTCTTCACATAAAAGCAAAACAATATAGCATTTTAAGTTCAAATATAAATCTCAGAATATTTCATTTCTTAAATATGTGGTAATTCTGATAATCTGAATCTTTAGTAGCAACCTAACAAATATTCTATACCTTATATAAGTAAAATATTTTGTAGAACGTATAGAAAAAATATTTTGTAGAAATTTAAAACAAATTTTTATTTTATTATACATACGACGTGTTTACAATCACAATTTCGAGGGTTCTGATTAGATTTGAATTACGCCGACCGACAGACAGACGGACAGACACGGAGCCAGATCATAAGGATTCTTGCTATACTTTGTATAGAAGCCTAAAAGAGTAGGTGATAGACTGCATCCTTGCCTTATCCCCTGATTAGTTCTGATTAAAGTGGTTATTTCTTTTCCTGTATCAATGGAGATTTTAATATCTTTATAAAGGGTTCGTATAGTTTTTATTGGCTGTTTTAGATATCCTATGTTACACATTATTTTCCATAGTTTCGATCTATTTATTCGGTCAAATGCGTTTTCGTAATCTATGAAAAGATTCATTAATATGACTCCGAATCCAAACAATAGCCTATGCAATGGATAGAAAAGGAAAAACCGCTACCTAAGAAGTCCAAAACTCAACCGTTCTCTGACAAGATTATGGCCACAATTTTTTGGAATGCCGATGGAATTCTGTTAATTGATTGCCTGTGTCGTAAAGAGAATACAACAGGCATCTATTGCGCATAAATTAAAGGAAACTATCCAATAAAAAGAGGGCAAAGTGAAACAAAAATTTTTGCTTTTCCACGATAATGCACCAGTTCACAAGTCGAAAGTTTCACAGGCTGCTATTAAAAAGTGCGGCTTCGAAGAAATAAATCACCCACCTTACAGTGCAGACCTGGCCTCTAGCGATTACTTTTTAGGCATTCCCAAATTTAAAGAAAGAAAAAGAATACAATTTTTTTCAGTAATTTAAACAAATTAATTCAAAGAAGCTTCAAGGAGATTCTATCGAAAAATAAAATTTATTCCATGAAAAAATATTGATTCCATATATCGTTTTTACCAAACTTATTGATTTCACCTCGTGTATTACCAATGAAATTTTTTTTATAAGTACCGTTTTTCTGGTAGAAAATGGTACCGCATTGACTGTTTTAATATTTATACAATCATCACATTTTCAGATTAATTTCAATTTTTTTTTCGGTACATATAGGCCCCTTTATGAATAACCAATGAAATTTAATCCTTTGCTTTTGTATTATTTTTTCTACGAAAACTAAAAATCCGTAAAAGAATCCTAAATCGCATTGACGGTTTTAATTTTGATAGCAAATTAAAAGTATCGACTTTCAAGTTTTTTACCTTTCTTTTCTACTTGCTAATCGTAGCAACAAAAAAACCTGTCATATTTATCGCTAATTACATTGACGGTTTTAATTTATTTAAACAAAAAGTTACTTTTAATTTATAATTGCATGATTAAATATTTTTAATGCAATATAAATAAAAGTTTCCACATTTCTCTTTATGTTCTTATATTATTTTTACAACAACAAAAAACTCATGTAATGATCACCAATCGCAATTTCAACAGTTTCAGAACCATTCACGACTTGTTTTCTGTTTGTTTTTATTTACTCTAATTTTTAATTGACGTATTAACAATTCTCCTCTTTCGAAGGACACCAAATTTAAAGTAAAACTCACTTGATATTATTATTTTTATAATTATTTTTTCACAGTTGTTATTGTTTTCGATTTAGAATGTCCTTTGGGGTATAGCCACCACTGTTTGACCTAAACATCAGCCAATCAGAATGACAAAATAAATAATGTTCTACTGTTTCATTTGTTTGTTGCCCGACATTATTATATAAACTGTCTAACCAGAATTTGTTTTTCAAGTGAATTGCTCAAGAAAATAAATAAGATAATAATTCATATAAAAATAATGAAAACAATATTAATAATAATAGAAGATGACAATAAAGAATATTATGTTCTCTTGATGTGGATTCCGAATCCAAAATTGAATTTCTAAAAATTTAGGTGGATCAGCCTTACCATAACCACCATAGCCTTGGGTGTGCGGCCTGCAGGCCGCATTGGAGGGGGTTTAACTGATTAATTTAGCGTCATAGATCCCGGTAGATAGATAAATTAATAAAGTTATAGCTTTAGATACTTCTGCATAAAATTTTTACGAAGAAGTACCCAATGTTGTTATCCTTTTATATATTTTTGATTATTTATCAATTTTAAATAAATGAATGTAATTATTTATATTATGTTTTGATAATTAATTTGTGAAATAAATATTTTCATCTATTGGAATAATTATTTATTGAAAGAAGCAATAAGATATCGCTGAAAGCTTTTTAAAAAAATTAAATTTCTAACGTTTATCAGTTTTTAATTTTTAATTAAATATCGTAATGATTTAATTACGAGTCATTACGAGTTTTTTTATTCCGTTGGGGGGGGGGGGAGTTTAAAACAATTTAATTTCGTGAATCTATTACCTGGAGGGTGGATTAACTATTATTATTGTACTTAGGGGTCGATTGGCCGCAAGAGCCTTTCAGAACTGCGACCAGTATTGTGGTGGTGACGCTCGTGGTGTTTCATAATGAGGGGGGAATACAACTTCAATTTTTCATTCTTTAGGAGTGGTTTAAATGTGTGCCATTGTTTATGATCGAAGTGATATCGGATTGTCCAATATTCAGTCGCTGAACTATCAGAGGGCGTAGCGCTTGTCGCCCTTCCCGTACTAACCGCCACTGTATTTATCAATCTTATTACTTATAAACGCTATAAAGCGTTGGCAGCCCATTGAGCTTGAGTTTGTTGTGGTGCTTCTGGTGAAGTACTGTCTAAATGTGATTAAAAATTCGGCAGCACGTCGAGCTTGAATTTGCAGTGGCGTTTCTTACTAAATATACAATTTTCTTGAGAAGAATCATTTTCGTTTCAAAATCCGTCTAAAGTTTAAAACTCTGTAGAGCTCCTCATCTTTGTAACATTGCTCCTATATATTAAAAATGTTCTTGACCACTCAAGGTACATCCTTGTGCCTGACATGGACTTGAAATTCAGTCTAAATATAATCGACTAATACGTGATGACGTGCTGGGATACAGCCGGTTTTTGAAATTTTTGTATGCCTAGAATCTTTGGCAACTGTTATTCAACCAACACCAATTATTATTGTTAATAGCTGTTGAAATCCAAATCTGAGCGAAGTACAACTATTTGAAGTTATCCTATAGCCATTATACCACACCACAACATTACTCTAGCGAATTTATTCTTCCGATCAGATTTTAAATGTTCGAAAATTATAGAAAGACGATCACTCCGCCAGACACAATCGGTTTGTTTGTTCACAAATCGGTGAGCTGTGAAAACTTTCTCGTTAGTGAAGACAACATTTTCAAGTTCAAAATGAGCGGTCATCGTTTTCAATTGCACAAAGATTGCTTTGATTAAATTTTGAATTGTGAAAGATACAAGCGGATGCATAGATAGAATTTTGAGAGAACCAAATTAATCGCCAGTAATTTTTCTAAGTAGTACTGGCCAACACTCTATGATGTGTTTTTCAGAAATTACAATAAAACTCGAAACTTACTTGCAGTTCAATCCAGCCACCCTCTACAAATGTACATATCTCGAGTAAACCAAGTAGATACGGTTTTGCCAGAACCGTCTCTTTAAATTTCGTCTGGTAAACAGAGATAATTACGATTACACATACAATTTTATGTTATCATGGCAGTACCATTTGGAATGTTTCCTATGATAGCCGTAGTAGAACAACTGTTATATTATAAAAAGTATGTTTTGATAAATCATTTGAATTTATTTTACGGAAACAATGATACAGATCGAACTTGTGAGACCGCAGGCCGAACTAAACTTGGTAGCCTCGATCACCTTTCATTAGTACATTGTTAGACACCAGTAGTATCAGTGCGGCTTTTAGGCCGCACAACCGCGATAATCACTATGTGCGTTTCCTGTTAAGTTGCTAAAGAAAATTGATTAATCACAAATGTGTTACAAATATGTAGACAAATATTATAGATGATATATAGGTAGATACCGTTTATTCCCAATTTTTGTGTAATTAATCATAATTATATTATACAACCGACAATAATTGTGACTGCTAATGAGCATGAAATGGCGCTATGATATGTGGTAATATCAAGCACTGTTCTGTATTTAGTTTAATTATTTAATGTCATATTTCACAAACTTCAGGAACCCTTTTTTACTTGTTTTATCTCTTGAAGTTTCAAGTGTCTTTGATTAAATATTATGTTTTCGTGTATAATATTAAACTTACAGTTAAAATTCAAATGTTTTAAGTTTAGAAAAGTTGTTTTTAAATATTCTCTTAGATATTTTTTAAATATTTTTTATATAGGTATAAGTAATATGGAACTAAAATTTGATTTAAAAAAGTAAGAATTATAACAATCTAAGAGTAGAAGGAAACCTTATATTATGTTCTTAAAATTGCCCTAAAAGTGTGAATAGTTAACACAAAAATTTCCTGTAAGTAGAGGAGGTGACAAGAATTCAAAATTTAAAATAAATTATAAAAATATATTTATAAAAAACCATTACAATCTAGAAATACTAACTGTGTAAAACCACATCTAGTAAATTATTCCCTAATTGTGCGGCTTAAAGGCCGCACTAAATTATTATGTTAGGATAAGAAGTGTAAGCCGTTAAGCCCGCATTTCACTATAGCTTCTAGCAGCCGAGCTTCTAGTAGCCCAACATTTGTAATGCATTGACTCTTATGGAAGCAAACTCACTAGTAGACTGGTAGACTAGAAGCCTACGTAGGCTTCTAGTCTACCAGTCTACTAGTGAGTTTGCTTCCATAAGAGTCAATGCATTACAAATGTTGGGCTACTAGAAGCTCGGCTGCTAGAAGCTATAGTGAAATGCGGGCTTAATTGTTTGGCTTCTGCAGCCTTTATTTCACTTGCTCCGCGTTATAATCAGTCTTTGTTAATTATAACCGGATTCGCCCGGATTATACCTATATTGTTATAACTAGTTAAAAATTTTAAATTCATAAATCTCTCAGGTTACTTGCAAAACATATCTTCAAAAATTAATTTGAATAGTAACTATCTGGAGTCCGTAGTCAAATGGTGTGATGTCCATGTGCACACTGAAATCCAACAAATTATGTTTTTTAATTTGTTCGCGCCTTTGAGGCCGTGAATAGGCGATATGCACGTTATTGTACTATATAAAACATATACATATAAAAACAGCATAGCATAAAAAAGAAATGAAGAAGTAAGATATGAATAAATTAGTTTTAGGCCAACCGCACACGGAGATACTCAAAAGTGACGGAACTCGTTTTTTAATGAGTTCCGTCACTTTTAAGTAGCTTCGTGTGAGGATGTAGGAAATTTGAAAGTTAAACAGGAAAACCACGGCAAGTTGAAAATTTATCATTATTAAATCAAACGGAGACGGGGCGAATCAATCAAACATAAAAACAGTTTCGAAGATAAAGATAAATTTCAGAAATTATATTTGAATTGAAAAAATAAGTAAATTAAATGATAAAAAATATGAAACTTTAGAATGAATGACAGGCGATAGCCCGCTAGCCTTTCCACAAATATGGCGTAAATACCAAAGTCGTGCGGCCTAAAGGCCGCACTGGCGATGGCGAGATTATTACGAGTGTAATTTGCAATTATTTGACCGATCTTTGACATTCTCATGTTAACTGTTGCTCTACTAGAAAATTCAGCTGCGCCTTTACAAATTTTAGTGTACAATATTGCAATATTTATTTTACAAATTTGTTATTAAATATTACGATGATAGATAAGGAATGGCAGGCGTCCGCATCTAGGGATTTTGTAGCAAGTGTACCCTGCTTTAAATTCGTCAGGTTCAGTTGTTCAAAGGTCAAATCTTTTGTATTCCACCACGCCGCTACGATTATATGCAATGTAACTCGAGTTGATAAAGCAGTTTTATTAGCAATAAATTGAAACTCGGCAATTAGTTCATTGTACAGATATGCATTCTCCATGTGATGTAAAGCGTACCAATTATCAAACTTGAGCTTGCACCTATCAGAGGCATTTTAACTTTAATTGGAAGTGAAAACTTAGTTAGTTACGGCACTAATTATAACTACAACAGGATACGTTATTAAAGCTTTGGTTTCCTAGGAAGCGGTATCGCGAAATAGCGGCTGTAAAGTTACATAAAGTGTAGTATAGAAGTGATTTTTAAGAGAAAATTAATGCATATCGTAACATCTAAGTAATGCTTATATTAATATCGATGGCGTAATATGTGTAGTGGTGGTTATCACGAAAGGATGAGAAAACTCTAAATGACGTCACCCGACTTTACTATTATAGGGCTGCTATTTGACGGAAACCAAAGCTTGAGCAACCAAATTCTTTAACTAAAAGTTAGTGATCTGGAAGTTTAACAGCAGGTTAATTGAGCGCTCCCTAATATCCTTCCAATTATGGTAGATCATAATTTATAGGTATAGATTTTGGTCGCTTCTAGATAATACTGTCGTTATTTACGTTGGCGGAGCGAAATTTAATGTGAGAAGAGTTGCATTGACGTAGCAATTCTCAGCAGAACGTTCTGTAAAAACCTCGTTGTACTTGATTGGTCCATTGTCCACGTGACCTATGTGGAAAATAGAACTTGCCATCGTTAGGGGTCGTCCGTAAAGGACGTCCACCCCTGGAGGGGGGTGGGTTTACAAAATATAACCAATTGTGACCAAGGCGGAGGGAAATCGTGTTTGATTATTTTTAAAAGTTTATCAAATAAAGTTTATCTGAAATTTTGATTGTTTAATTGGAATTTTTATTACAGTTACAAATATTTAAAAAATTAAAAATTAACGAATAGGCGGATTTTAGTTTAAAATTAGGTTTAGTTAAAAAAAAAATTAGTTAAAAAAAGGCGGACAAAGGTAACTTCTTCGGCGAGAAGTTAAAAAATTTGTGGAAAATACATGTTTACCCCTAAAAAACAACCCTTAAAGTATTAATCGAAGTATCATAATGTATTATAATGTACTATTTGGTAAGAAATATAACAAGGGAGCAACAAATATCACGCCATCTGTCGTCTAAATTTTAATCAGCATATAATTTTGTAGGGGATAGGACTTAAAGTAGAACCACGATTTTAAAAATTCCCTGCAGATATTCGGAAAGCTGAAGGTTTATATATTAGAAATAAACTAAAAAAATTGTGGAAAATACATGTTTAACCCTAAAAAATAACCCTTTTAAAGTATTAAGCGAAGTAATAGTCTCCTATTGGCTGTTGGTACTCTTGGGCCACTCCCAAACCTGTATTTTTGTGTCTATGTAGCTTTTTGCGTTAAACTCGCAAAAAATTTTCCTGAGCGCGACAGATCCAAAATACGACAGAATCTTTAAAAAACGGATCTAGCTTTTTACGTTAAATTTGGAAAAAAATTTGCTTGAGCGTGCCAGATTCCAAAAACGACTGATTCGTAAAATAACGGATGTAGATTTTTCGGGTAAAGTTGGAAAATGTAATTTAATTTAAAATTTAATGTAGTACACGTAAAATGAACGGTGAATTACTGAGGTGAAATGCAGTTCAGTTTTCAGTTTTCAGAACGTCATTTAGAGCATCCCGGCGTAGCCGGCCTTCTCTTTATCTCAACTGACTCGGGCTGTGAATTTTGTTTGATTTGTCGTCAAACGTTGGAGCTTTTCTCCGGTTGCGCAATGGGCTTATCTCTCTTTATTTTTAGGATGGGAGGAGGAGGGAGGTTTGTGTCATCTTTTGATTTTATCTGATTTATTCGGGTTTTATCACTCGCGTGATTTCTAATGTCTGAGTTTTCGCGTTTTTCACTCGCGTGGTGTGATTGTTTTTCGCGTGAATCACTCGCGATGGTCCTTGACCGGGGTTTCAACTGATTAAGTTTTTATTTGGCGTGTGCTTTCACGGCGTTACTCACACTTAAGATTATATTTTGTTGCACTTCAGAACCGATGTTTGCTTCCCTCAAAGCAGCAACGATTGCTGATGTCATAATTGAGATAATTTCCGAAATATTCAAGGTATCGGTATCACGTTTTGATTGTTCAGGCTCGCGAACTGGTTGTTCAATTTGTGGCCGGTCACTTGTGACAATTTCCCGTGCGGTGTGTCTGATGATGGGTGGATTGTTGGCGCGATGATTTTCTGCTAACTGTCTGGCTGTGAACTGTTGTCGTGGTTTCGGGTGTGAGGGACACCCTTTGTAGTTCGCTGTTGGCGCAGGTCGCAGGTTCACTGCGTGGCTTAGTACAGGCTGCAGTCAAGTGGTCGCCGGCGCACTTTACGCACTTTGGATCAGCGTGGCAGTTCCTCTGCGAGTGACCAAAATGTTGGCATCGGTGACATTGACATACGCCTGAGATTTTCTTGTTCGGTGTCTCTACTTTGACGTTGATGCCAAGTATGGTAGTGGCATTGTAGATTGTACAACCCAATGGTGTTTTTTCGAGAGTGATCAAGAAAAGAGGCATTGGGTGTTTGTCGCGACCGTGGAGCAACTGGTGCACAGAGTGGATGTTAAAACTCCGGTCTTCAAGATGCTCTTTAATGTCGCTGCATTTAAGCGTGGCGTGTAACCCTCTTATGACGACCTTGAGGGGTTTATCTTTTGGAAGAGAGTATGTATAAGATGGAATGTTCTCTCGTTCCAAAAGATTTGACAATACGCGGTAGTCCATTTCGGATTTAGGATGAATTGAAGTGCCGTTTGCCACTGTTTTTATTTTGTCGTATTTAATGTTTTTCTTTTTAATTAAATTAAAGATTTGAGGCCAGTTATTGTTCGCACGAACAACAATTGGTGGAACTCTGGTAGCGCGTACGGGATGTACGGGTGCCGTATTCATAGGTGCATCGGTGCGCGGTTGTGTAACCGTGCCGGCCGCACTCGCTTGCGCGGAGTCTGCATGCAAATTTACCAATGGGGAGGAGCCTACGGATACAATTAGGTGGGCGGAGCTTGTGGGAGCAAGCGGAGTTGATGGTCGGGAAACCACTGGACTCACCTGCTTTATCGTCCGTTGTTTTTTGTTTTTGTCTTTCCAATCGTCTTCGTCGTCCGTGTCACTTCCCAGGTCCTCGAGCGAGCAGAAGCGATTGTACAGTTCTGCATTTTCAGGTGATGATTGTTCGGAGTCGGTGGGTAGCTTGCGCTTCGCGACTTTTCTGGGGGTCTCGAAGGGCTGCTCATTGGAGCAGGATGGAATGTCTTCGACTTGTGGTTCCGCATTTGTGTCGTCCATCAATTGGTCAGGCGGAAGGCCTAACGCTTCTAGAATGAATTTACGCTGCTCCGGTGACCCCTCTTTGATGTTCGAAGCCGTTTCGTGAACCCACTGTAGGTGTTCGTTTCGCTTGATGTTTTCTGCGTATCTCCTATCTGCTTCTATCATTATCCTATCTGCTTCTGCCCTTAGCCTTCTTGATTCGGCAATTTCAGCTTTTGCGTCGCGAATGTTTTGCCTGAGTTTTTTAGATTCAGGTGACAAGCCGGGAGGTATTACCCTAGCGGCCGGGGTTGGCACTAATACAATGGGGTCAACTGACACCACTGTACCAAGGTTTTTAGTCTTTTTGGTTTTCTTACCCATTGCTTGGGTGTTTTTCACTATCACTGTTTCTTCAAGGCACTGTTACTTCACTTCACTAGGCACTTGTTTTCACTTCGACTACTTGGACGCGAATGTTGCTGTTACTGCTGATTGACTGAGGTGAAATGCGGCTAAGTGTTAAGACTAAGAGTGAAAGCGCACGGACTGTCAACAGAATACGGAGGTCGATCCACCCCCAAATCGAATGTACGCTTCTGATTGGTTGAGCTCTTGAAAATTAACGATTTTCGTCGATTTTCAATATCGATTATTGCCAAATTTACAGTGGCTATCAAATTGCTCCGTACCTTATTGATTTAATTTAAATGTTATCTAACTCGGTGCGGCCTTTAGGCCGCACAACCATGACCGACTATTTGGTAAATAAATAAAGCAACGAATGTAACGCCATTTGTCGTGTAAATTTTAATGATAGGTAAGACGTGAAAAATTCAATATATTAACATAGAAGATAGACAGATAGCTGTCGCAATTCACTCAGTGCGGCCTTCAGGCCGCACAACCACGGCCGACTGGTAGTGATATAATATTGAGTTTTAACTTGTTGAGCGATAATGTTAAAATTTTATATTTACGTTTCTTAATAGCCCAGTTAATGAAATCTAATTTACTTGCAATAAATCGTTTCCCCCTCATTGAGGCTCATCAGGTGACCGTAACCAAAGGAACATTTTAAAATCCCGAATAGAAAATATTGTGGTCACCTGACGACCCTCAATGAGGACGATACGTCGTCGCAGTGTTCTATATTTAGACAATTTATTGCATGTAAGTTAGAATTTCATTAACTTGGTTATTATACAAAAAGAAAATTTAAAATTTGAAATAGTGACATGACACTATTTGATGTCGTGACGTACAATCAAACAGTTCAATGGTATTCCCAGAATGTGTATTAAAATAAATGAAAATCTTATAAATCGGCCGAATATGGTAAGTAATCGTAAGATTGCGTTAATGGACTAATAAGTAGTGCAGACCTCATTCAGGGGATCGTAATAGTAATTCATGGTCTTTGACTATCAGTCAAAGTCAAAGTATTTGTAAGAATACACTTCGCTTTAGCAAAATTCATGTTAATATTTTGAAAATAATTAAAAGCTAAGAAAAACGGTTTGTCTCACATGGAGGTCTGCTTCTGTCAAACAATCGAAGCTCTTGGATTGATCCGCTTTAAACAAATTCTGAAACCTTAGATGAGTGGTTGAGGACTGAGTGGGATATGATCAGGTGCTACAAAAAATAATTTATTCTTTAGGCATTTTTATATTTAGATATCCGATACTCTAAGCACAATTTTGTAAATAATTTTTAGCAGGTAGTTCAAGAAACTTTGATATTATATTATTTACAATTTAAACTGTTGTTTACTTTTATGAAACTTTTACTATAAAAGAAGTAAAAATGTCATAAAATTTGCTATTTTCGCTATTTTCCTTGATATATGCTCTAAAGTTTCTGTATGATGGTAGATTGGACGATTTTATAATTTATATGGTTTAAATTGCACATATTTACGTTATCTTTCAGAAAATTTAAATTTCCCGTTTGGTTTGATACGAATATAATAGAATTATTTATTGTTTTTTTTAAATACATTTTAATTTGTTACCAATTAATTTCTTTTTGTTTCAGGTAAGTTCCTTATATTTAATCGTCTTTTGGTAAGTCACGAATTTCATTTGAGTCACGAAAAAGTAGTAAGTACTTAAATCCTCGAGCTTTTGAAAAAGTTAGAATTACTAGAACAATGCAATTTCGTGTAGTGTGGTGTAACATAAAAAAACAGGAATGGAACATGAAAAAAGACACAAACGAGAGCAGTAAGTTCTTACCTAGTTAACTTAGTTTCCGGTTGAACTGTTTCCTGCCAAAACGAGCAAGTAGAAGCGCTAGTTCACTTCCGAATTCTTGATATCACGAATTAATTGTCGTCCTTCTGGTTCAGCTAACTTGAAACAAATTTATGATAATAAATTTGAATAAATTAACAATTTACGCGCCATATTGCATTTGTTTTCATTGATTATCGAAAATTACCTTACGTAACTTCAAACATGAGGTTTTTTGGGACAAAAAAAATAAAAACATAATTTCTTGTAACGTTGCATACAGGATGGCTCCTAAAAAGTTAGATTTATTTTATTAGTACAAATATGAAGTTGTAACTCATCAATTTGCATGATTAATGTCCCACAGAAACTAAATTTCTTGCAGGGTGAAGATTAATGTAACTTTCTACTTTCATAAATTGTTAATGAGAAAAACTTAACTATACACATAGATAACAAGTTTTTATCTGCAAGATTACAAACTACATAATTAAATTTAAGTTTGTTTAATTAATAAAATTTTATCCGAAATTAATCATTCCGGGACGAAAGACTTGTCTACTCGATGTAATGAAATTATTTTTACCATCTTCAAATTGTTTACTATTTTAATTTAATAAAAAAACAAAGAGATAAAACGGAATCACTGAAAATTATGCACAAATCGTTCTGTGTTATGGTCCGTAACGTCGATTTCCCAAATCTGCTCCTTGAATATCGAAATCACCGTAATTTGATTTTCTGTAAAATTGTAGCAACCACTGATTGAGTCGATAAAACGGCGCGGCGGTAAACTTCAACTCGTTTTTCGCAATTTTTTTAAGTCGGTGCCGGGCATCAGGATAAGAGAAAATTTTTTAGGGACGCCCTGTATAATACATATTAATAAATTTCGTTGAAGAAGTAACAGCACTTAATTTTTGTACTACATAAATTTCTTTTCAAGAATTTGGAATTTTTCCAAACTATTATTTCCATAATATTTTTAAAGTTTTGCTTCGAAACGCGATTTCTGCAGTAGAGTACCGGAGACGTGCCAAAATTAATATTACAAACAAAATGTTTATTGTTTTATTTCAAAAAGAGTTGTTGAATTCAATTCGAATTTATAGCTCCATTAATAAACCGCGAACGAGACAAGGCATAATAGAACCAAATTTTGTCGAGTCTAAATAATTGCAAGAGAATGGAGCTTCGTTTATAATAATTAAATGTTGTAGTTGTGTAAGTACGCATTACAAGTTTGAAACCCTTTAGGGTTTACCTCTAATTTTAAGGAGTGCGTATTCCGAGGGTTCCCAATTGACTGCAATGATGTTTAGAAACTTGTTAACCATTCTAACAAGCAATTGCTGAAAAGCCTATTTTCTTCACCGATTTAAAAATTCAAATCACGCCAATTTAAACATCGTTACGTTAACATCAAAAATTGTATAGTTCGAACAAGCTCAAAAAATTTAAGTGGGCGTGGCTTGTAGCGCTGCAATCGTTTTACGTTACTGTTAAGATTGTTTATGATTGGTCGAGTACACTCGTATTGTCAAAATTCCATCGATTACTACTTATAACTTTAATAATTCTGATGAATTTTTCTCAGGCGTCTAATTTGATTAGATAATAATAAGACGGAGAGAAAGTTCTAAGAAACTTGATTAAAGTTCAGGGTTTTATAGACTTAATACATCAGTATCGACTCATTGGTTCGATCTGAAAGAAAACTAAATTTTCAGTTGAGAATTGGGTAAATGTAAATAAAGTGTGATTAATAAATTCATACAACGGAATCTATAAATATAGTGGCGCCCGCTTAGGCGTCAAGTGCTGTGAAATATCCTTTTTGTCAACGTTAAATTCTTTAAAATGGAAGAAAACAGAAAATCTAAAAAGTTTCAACTTTTTCAGGATGCTGTACATTTGTACTAACAATGAAAGTAGAGCAATAGCGAAAACTGTATCCGTATCATGATTTGTTTCTTATTTTTCAAACAAAATGGATTAATAACTCTACATCTGTAATAGCCATACAATTTAAAAGTCATTTAATAACTCAAGCTTGGGCTAAGAACGCGATAAGGATAAGGGAATTATTTGTTGCACCAACTACTCCTGTCATTGTTTAACTTGATTTATATTCAACACTTTGAAAATAAAACAATATTCGCTTTAACCTACTTAAATTGACATGGCAACTCGTAAAGTATTGCAAATGTAAACAAAATCGATAAAAGTGACAATATTATTGTTCGGGAACGGATATAATTAGTTCCCGCTCCTCAACTAAGCATAATTACTGTAGTGAAGGTTGCAACTTTTCAGTAGCTGCCAACTTAACGTGTCAAAATTTAATTGTTGCCACCAGCGCCATCTACGTTAATAGAAATTTAACTGGCAACTGGTAAATATTTAAGAACAAATTACGATCTCATAATTTATTTAAAATTTCTTAAGATAACATCGTCCTTTGATGTTAAAAATTCTAATTTAAGTTGTTAGTGTCAACCATTTGGTAAATAATCGATTAGGCTTTATTTAACAATAATTTATTGAAGTTGTTTCAAATAATTGGTGGTGTTTGAAAAAATAACAAGGTTCAAGTTTATTTATCGATTGTGGTTTTCTTGTTGTCCTCAGATTTATTAAATTGTGTGCCTAGTAATTCGTCTTCTATTGTCCCTGTTACAGTCTGAAAACAACTTTTTTTTATAATTTGTTAACTTAATTTTTATTTCTTCGCAGACATGTTGCGTATTTTATTGTTGGAACTCATCAGTACGACATTTTTATCATAAGTTGAGAAAAAATGAAAAGAAACAAAAAATGTGGTTTCTTGTAGGAGAAACCGGGGACGATCTCCGATATAGCCATAGAGCCATAGATTAGTTTGTAATTAAAGAGGCGGTGAGAAAAAACGGTTTTGCAGTCATTAGAATTGTACTTGCATTTTTTCATTGAAAATTTGTGTTCTATTTTGTTAACAAAACCTAAATGTAATTATTTTGATTAAACCTTAATTGTTTTAATTGTTATATAAGTAATTTTTGTCGACTGTCAAAATAAGCATCTATATTTTTCAACACCTTAATAAATAATTTATATACTGTAATAATACACAGAAGTGGCTTTTGGTGCGATCGCTGGTTCGAATTTCAGACCTTACAAAATTTCTGAGCTCGGCCCTCCGGTGAACATCGACGCTGTGTGGATGAGTTGGGTTGTAAAGTATGGAAGATAGAAAAAATGGAGAAACTTTCGGCCCGTTGAACTGAATTGTATACTGTAATAATTTCAAGACACATTTTTGAACCTTTTGGACTGATTATCTCAACAACTTTCCTCTTCATGGTCATACTTTTTCAACATTTTCATACTCCTAGAAAACTGTGCTCTATTCAAATCCATGAATTGCTATTAAAAAAATTGTCGATAACGTCATAGCACAAAAAGGAAAAACACGATAAAAAAGTGGCATTTTAAAAAATAAGGTTGACGCGTCCGAGAATCTTTTAAGATATTTACTTTATATTAAGTAGCCGTACATTCTTTTGCAAAATTGGGCTGCCTCATACAAAATCCTTTTTGAGAGGAAAATTAATCCTCTTCAATCCAAATCTTCTTCATATTTTCTGGGTCGCTTTGTGCTGGTAATTTACCCATCATTTCTATTGTAACTTTTTTCTATTTCTTACATCTTTTCTTCCATATATTTGTTTTTCTTACATTTATACAAATTTTTTGCTTCTTTTCTCTTTTTTACTGTATTTGTTATAGTCATCTTCATCGTTCGTTTATAACCATTTAAGTGTTGCTACTTCTTTTCACTCATCTTCAATTTGGTTCTATTTCATCTTCTAAAATAATTTGAAATTGCTTTTTGATAATGTGCTCAATTTACCACCTATTCATAATTCCGACTCGACAAAATATGTATTTAATCGAATTCTTTCATTGATATGTTAAAATTATTGTTCCAATAGCGAGTTATTATTGATATATACACTACTGTGCAAAAGTCTGTAGCCACTTAATTAATTTGCATAAATTTATTATAGAACATTTAATAATTGAAATAGTACAAAGTCAAATACGAATTAATTTTTTTTCAGGATTTATAAAAACTGTTTAAAAAGTTGTTTAAAAACTGTCTTTTAAACAAATTTTGAATAATTTAAAATTTAAATAAAAGGCACAAACTAAATACGCACAGAAGGCAAAATAACGTTTTCAAGACGAAAAACTAAATCAAACTGAAAGACTATTTAACAAATGTTTAGGAAATATAAAATTCACACCAAAATATGAACCGAATTATGGTTATACAAACCATCTGTTTCATTTATTAACAAAGTGCCATTTTGAGATCAAGCAGCCGACAGTCGTAAAATTTATATTTCTTTTAAATTTTTTGTAACAACTGTACTCAAAGCAATTTAAAATTCTTACTACATTTGTACAAATACCTATTTCATTATTTTAATCTGTAAAATGGAGATTAATTAATTATAAATAGCAATTAATGAAGTGGCCGCAGACTTTTGCACAGTAGTGTAAATCTGCAATTTATTCAAAAATAAAATAATTTAATTTGTTTTGTATTTGAATTGTAATATAATAAATAAACCTAGATTTTTCGGATATTCGGAAAAAAACTTCGACTTTTTTTTAACATAACATCAGGCGTAACTTGCTCGGAGTTTTGAATACCCGTACTTTCTAGAAAATGCAGTTAAGATGATGGGAATAGAAGCTCGTTGAGGCTCTAACGATGCTCTATCGATTGGCATCAGTTTCATACAAAAATTCGAAATAGGAAGGAAAATGGAAAAACATGATCCCCAAAAGTTTTCTCGAATACCTCCGCGACGGTTGTGGCTCAAACGATGGGAATGGAAGATCATTTAGGCTCTAACGATGCTCAAACGTTTGATACCATTTTCATCCCAAAATTCCCATTGGGGGAAACTCATTCAGTCTCTAATGATGTTCAAACCAACGTGTCAACAGCTTCCCCAAAGGTTTTCGCGAATAATTCCGTAACCTTTGAGGCTCAAACGATAGGAATGTAGGCTCATTCAGGCTCTAACGATGTTCAAACGATTAATACTAATTTCATAAAAAAATTCGATTTGGGTGGGAGCCAATGTGACATGCACCTCATAATATCGTAACTCAATAGTCGTTGATTTTAGATAATAAATGGTTATAATTTAATAATAAATGAAATAAAAACACTTTCCTCAAGCTAAAAAATTTTTAAATATAGTTTTTAGATAGATAAACTCACGTTCTCTAAAAATTCTCTTTATAATTAACATAAAAAATGAATAGTTTCGATGTTATAGCCATTTGTTGGCAAAAATTAAAAAATTGCTCATCCACACAATTGTATAATTTTGGACAAAATTTTTAGTACAAAATTATCTCATCATCGTTTTGTCATTTTTTCATTTCATTTGCACATCGAACGCTGAGACATCGTAAATTAAAATAATTTAAGAAAGATCTATTTTGGTGTTAATGAATTAGAAATTTAAAGATGAAAACTATAATAAAAATCGGTGGCGTCATTTCTCGTTTTACAACAGGGGGGGGGGGGAAACAGGCTGGAAAAGACTAATAAAATTTCAGTGATCCTTTGTAAACATACAAATATCAAGCATTGTTTATAGAATCTTCGTTTCAATGTACTGAATACCTAATGCAGTAATAGTAATAGATATCATAATATATCTTAAAGAGGGGGGGGGGAAGAGAAAGTGTAATTATTTTGTTCCGATTGCGATTTGGGTCCAAAAGCGGTTTGAAAGCAGTTTATAAGACGCGTTTTGAATTGCTAATGACTTATTTTTTTTATTATTTTTATATTTAATTTGTTTTTATGTCATTATAATTTTATTGCACTATACTGAAAAACAAATATCAACGAAGAAGTTCGATTTTCAACCTATGAAAATCTTTCATGAAATTTATGAAAATTTTACATTAATGAAAAAAATTTATTAATGATAAAATATGAATTTAATAGCATCATAAATAATGCAATGCAATTTGTTCATTAGCTGAAAATCAATTAAACTTTCGTTGGTATTTTTTCAGTATTTCACAGTAGTATACACTAAAAAAAAAAATTTAAATACCAATGAATGGTTTAATGATTTTCCTTCAAGCACGTGTTCTGCTTTTTATGGTAAATCGATAGTGCAACGGAGCCAACCTCTCCAACAACCTGGGCTGATGGTATACGTTAGTCAAACGTGAGATACTTTTACAAGGTAAAACTGCATCGTGAGGGGTCACACATTGGATAGCTCCCATAATGTGAACTGTATGTAACCCATCAATAGTGTTGACGTTGTGCTCCGCATTATCACAAAAAAATTGTGAAAATACATTTTCATCAATCGATGTCTCACAACGCATTACGGCAGATTTTTCAAAAAGCGTTGTTTCGGGGTACGACGCCGCGAAGCCCAAAGATGAAAGTATGTTGATGAGCTTTTTTGACCCGAATTTCTTGTACAAATATGTACTGACTCCGAATAGAAGCGACGACAGAAAGGAGCGAGGTCTTGCCGCAGAAATAACAGCATGAGATAACGATTCGCATATCCTGTTCCATTTATCCGGAGAACCGCGCTTCTTCTTCACAATCACTTCTTGAAAGAAGAGCATCAAGGACTGTGGAATCGCAGAATTCACCTCATTTAGAAAACGGTCGGATGGTGGATATTCTGACATGTCGTAATTCTGGGATCGAATATCCGCCAAAATGATAGCAGCTGCTTCTTTCACAACTCGGAGCCGATCTTCTTCGGGATTCGAATTTTTCGCACTGTACAACTTTCCGAGAGAAGTTTGTACCCTGTGTCCCGGAAGCAGACAATATCTGGCTGGTTACTTCGTTCGATGATGAATATATCCTCTCCATATTTCTTCTGAAGACGAGATTTCACGGTTCTCATATCCGGACGGTACTCGCCTTCAATTTGTTCTGTGAGGTCATCAAGGGAGAATTGACATTCTTCTGAATTCTCGCTGAGGTAATTGAAGATAAACTCTATCGCTTCATCAACGTTTGTTGCGGGCCGATATCCTCTTTTCTGCCCAGACGGTACTCGACAATAGAGACGCTTCTGGCAGGACGAATGGTATCTTGCTTCCACAGCAATAAGATCCGTTACATGTAGAATGAGTTCTATTATCTGCCGTCCCCATTCATCGCCGCGTTCGTTAGCTGCTTTTAAAATGGTGTTTCTGACTTCTAGTTTTTCCACCCGATGGACGGTATCTCGATCCGATTTCCTTGTTTTTAACTGTTTATCGAAGAAGTCGAGAGTAATTTCTTCGCTACACAAGAAACATTGGCTTTCGAAATCAAATCGTGGAATACTCGAACGCCTTGACGTCGACGCCACTGCAGGTACGTCAGCTTTTTTGCGAAGATACGCAGCGATTAATTTGTCATTGTTGTAACTCTTCTGGCATGCAGCATGAACAGTAACTGACGATAAAGTCCTTAGAATACGCCCGTGTTCACGATTTTCGCGTTTTATGCTGGATTTTAGCAGAGTCTGTACGCCTCTCTCTTTCACGATAACTGGGTCACCTTCTTTTAAACTTTTATCACAAATAAAACAGCAATCCGTTTCGGGATTCGCCATAGCGAAGCGTGATGCAATCACGTGCGACTGAACGGCTAGCTACAAGCACACTGACTCCCTGTCCCTGTGTGTGTTGAGTTGGGACGCCGGGTCTGTAATCCCTGCCGTTTTATTTGGGGAGGGGAGACGGGGCATCTCTTTCGACCATAACAAAAGAAGCAGAAGCGAGGGACGGTCTATACCTGCTCTGGGTAACCCTATACTGACTATAGAGTGTACACGAATATTAATACTACTTTGTATAGATTCATAACGCAGTTGCAGTAAATAAACTTATTCGTAACGACAAAAATCACTCCACTTAGAAGTATATGTCACGATTGTATTATATAATGTGGTGGTGGTGTGGAAGAACGTCAAAAATCATACAATGTCATTTCATTATTACAAAATTCACCCCAAAAAAATTGAGTTAGACGATCTTTTTGAAAAATTTTCATGTTTCGGCCGCTGTAACTCGTTACCCATTAGACTTACAAAAAAAGTGTATCTACAAGAAATGTAGAGAATTTAGTCGTCTTCAAATAAGTATTGAACTTTTTTGTCGTAGGAATAACCGTTGAGGAGTTATTTTGAAAAAACCTATTTTTAGTACCTTTAATCCAAGATGGCGGACTACGCGGCGCCCCCCCCCCCCCCAAGGTCGAAAACTTGGATTTTTCATAGGGCCCCGAACTTAACAACATATCCAAAATCCAGAAGTACGCCACCTTTTGCAAGGCAAAGGCCTTTTCTGGCCCCTATTGACTGGACTATTAGAATATCAAGAATTTTTAGGAAATCTAAAGAATTGTTAAAAATTATCAGATATTCTCAAGATTTCTTCAGGAAAATTGATAAAAGTTTTATAAAATAAATTCTCAAGAACGCCATGAAATTGTTATGATTTATGTTCAATTCTGATAATATCCAGTTTGATAAATTCCTAAGAAGTTGATCGAGTCACTTGACATTTCCTGAGAATTATCAGGAATATTCTTGGAGATGCCTTAGTAATTCCCTAGAACCGTAAGTATTTCCCATGATTTCTTTGGAATTCCAAGGAATTCGTTATGAAGTCTAAAGAATTGTCAGCAATTCTTAAGAATTTTCAGGTATTCTTAACAAGTTTTCAGGAAAATTGATAAAATTTTTATGATTTATGTTAAATTTTATGACTGTTTTATCATTGTTTTGAATTGTCAATATCAATTACTTTCTATCCAAAAGTGTTGAATTGAATTAATTAGTTTATTAACAGTTTATTTATTATTTTTAGTCGTGAAAATGGGCCAAATTTAAATGGTTCGAAACGTTTGAAAATATTGTTAAAATATTTTTAAAAACCTATACCTACCCGACAAAAATTTTATGATTAAACAAAAAAAGGTCAATTAAACTATAAATATACTAATCTATGATTTTAATTTTGTTATAGTTTTTCATTTCATGTCGATTACGGGAATCTCGCCCATAGCTTGAAATAACCGATTGCTCAATTATGTAATTTTTACAATTTTTAGGAAGTCTGAGGTAATCTCATGAATTCTAAAGAATTTTTTAAGAAAATTGATAAAATGTTTATGATTTATGATAAATGTGAACTGATTTCGTGTCTGTCTGCTACCCGCATAATTCAGATCCAATATAATAATTAATATACGCTCTACAATCCTAGCTAATCCAAACGTTCCAAATTCTTTGCTCAATTAAACCGTTCCAAAATTTGTTTCAATAATTGATGATAACTATTTTTTTAGTTTTTAAAATTTATTTAAGGATCCTTATGATTTGACTCCGTGTCCGTCCGTCCATTAGCCCGGGCGTCACCATAATTCAATTTCTTGTGATTAAGTGATATTTGATAGTATATAAAATGATAAATACCAACTGCAAATATAATTAGTACATATCTTATTATAATTACATGGCAAGGGTAGCAATACTGCATAAAAGCATCAAACTTGAAGAAAAACTGGTTTTCTGCCGAACGAGAACTCTTTAATTTACAGAAAAATTGCTAAAAAGTTTGTTTATGTCGTACAGTTTTTTGTACCATCAGATTGAAGTGAAAGCACAACTTAAAGGATAAAATTTGTCATGAAATATCTGTAAAATCGCAGATGCAAGGTAATCGCTTATTTCATTTTGAAGACGAAATGTTGATTAATTATAGCAGCACCAAGGAATGCAATTGTTATCTTAACCTCACCCACTGGAGAAGTTTTTGGACGATTTCTGTTGATAAATATGGGTCAAATCACAAAAATTAGATAGCATGATCATTTGATGATGGAGCATTATCAAGTACAAAAATATCATTTTTGACTTGACTAATTTACACGTTAGTAATGCAATAAATAATACCATAAGTCTAATTGATAGATTTAAATTTTTTCTCTCAACACAGCAATATTTTTAAACTACGATTGGGTTCAATTTATGTACCTAGAAAATAATTATATAACTAATCTTAAATAGCCAGGAAGTACGACAATTAATCAAATATTGGTGAAAGACAAACACTTAATTTGTTTCGACTCAAGTTGGCATCCTTCCACATGGAACATGACAACATTAACGATGATAATTTCATTCAAGATTATCAATTTTTCTACAAGCATTTGGCTTCGTTGTTTTTGGTAGATCGAAATAAAATTGTGTTTTATGTAAATCGTACATCCGAGCTGTGGGTTTGCGAGGATCTTATAACAATAGGTCATCACTTAAATATTTGAATTTTCATCGGGAATAGTAAGAACGTGGTGGTCCTCCTGTATTCCTTTTACTAGCATTATACTGTTAAAAGAACGGATCATTCGTAATCTCTACGGTAAAATTGTGGCGATCAATACATACGAGTATATTAAATTTCGATACGAACATTGAAAATTAATGAATAAATTTAATTCTGTACGAGTTATCGTTTTATTTATGCTGGAAATGGAAGCAGGTTTAGTAATTTAATATACATATAGTACCTACATAACTTGTAACGCTTCCGTATCGTGGCGATCAAAATGTTCGCTACAATTAATTACTGATTGCTTTCCTCGTGTAATATATTTTTATTTTTGCGTATGGGACATCTACTTAAAGCTGCTTCGGTCTGACACTTTTTTCACTTTGAAGCTTCCTGATTGAAACTTTGATTGTTCGGTTTTAGAGCATGCAAATGTTCCAACAGAACAATCAAACTAAGTTTAACAGAGTTTGAAAGAAACAATGGCCCTAAAAACAAGTTTTTCCTTTCTAGCTCATATTACGATGGAAATAATTAGGTAATAAATTAAACTAGAAACAATTTCCTACAATTTATGTATTGACTATTAATTTTTTAAATAAATATTTATAGCTTATGGACGTCTCAAGATTTACACACAAAAATACTCCTCTCAACTTACCACTTGTAGACCACCTGGAAAACTGAAATTTTTCACGAATTGGCTTAGAATGCACCAATTCATGAGCTAATCTCCCATACATTCTCTATAATATCAAAAGATACCACCTAAATGGTATCTTTTAATGTAACTTAAATGTCTAAAACACCCAATTTAGACGTTGATCTGCTCTACATAGTGCTAAGGCAATTACGTACTATATATGGCTAAGGGCTGCCACAGAGAAGCATGTGCTAAATAGTCAACCTTTATTGGCTGACGAAAATATATATAAATTAATCTGCCTGTCTGATTAACCAAGCTAATGAGGGTGTCCTATATTTTGCCGTCCTTAGTTAAAATGTCTTAACTAACAAATTGGTTTTCGGGAAAAAAATGAGATTATATGGAAAACCTTATAATGCCATTTTCATTTTATTTAACAGAAATTTTATTTTATATTGAAGACAGTGTTAAATATCTACATCAAGTTATCTTCTCTCTGAAAACCACTTTGTTGTTTAAGACGTTTAAACTAAAGACGGCACTATTATTATTGTAGAACGGAAGTTTAAGTACTACATCTGTCACACTATATAACGAATCTGATTGGTCAACTATCTGTCACAGTTGAATTTTCTCCAAGTTACAGTGCGGCTTTTAAGCCGCACAACCACATCAATCTCGTATTTGAATTTCAATGCGATGTTCCTCCTCCTGACCTTGCAGTAATAAATTAATGGGGTTATCAATATAAAAATATCAGCATTGATTGGATTATCCAGGGGCTTCCGCAATCTATATGCCATGATTTTGCTGTTTAAAATGTAAAATTTTGCAATTTGAATTTGTTTTTGATGAAAATTTTTATAATTTAATGATAAGAAGTGGCGCTCACGCCAGGACCATGAAAAGGGACGGACGCGAGGCGAGTCGCGCTTAAAATAATAATTTTTAAAGAAGTAATTTTGTGAGTTTTGAAAATAGTTTTTAATATTTGATTTTGATGGAAATAAAAATTTAATTGATAAATAAGTAAAATTGTATTTGATTTCAAATTGGATAAAAAGAAGAAATTACATTATTAAAATTTATTGATGAAAAATAGTAAGCTAGAAATTGATTTGGAATTGGAAATTAAGCCGAATTTCACAGCAATACACATAAAATCATTATGCAAGGTATTAAAGGTATGATAAATGTGAGTTTCATTTTGGTTTTTATTCCCCATTACATGTAGAGAGTGAAATTGACCAATCAAGTATACCGCGTTTTTTACAAAAGTAAAAACTGCTAATCAAAGACTAAAAAACATTGCTACGAGTTTCTAAGTCAACTCAACTTTTTTCGTATTAGATTTTGCTCCGTCGAAGAATTTATCAGCAGTTTGCCGTGTTTGTTGACAAATGTTAAAGTAATAATATAAAATTAGATATTAAAGATACTTAGATAGCGCAGGAGTGAAGATATGAACATTTGAATCGGAGGACGTCAGATACCATCAAATCTTTATCTTCTTTATAACTTATGAAGACTGCAGTCGAAGTGATGCAATATTTTATTTTACATGTTGCTAGTCAAGAAAAGTCAAAATAGGTCATATAATTGTGCAGCCTATATAATTATGGTAATAATGTCCTCAGTGTGGCCTTCTGGCCGCACAACTTTCGAAATCATGCACTAGTGTTTTATATAACATTTTGTCATATTTTGTTTAATCTGTGGAGTGGGGGTTACAATAAGTTGCTATATTTTATGAATTTAGAATTTTCATAGGAAATTTTATTTCTATTGGATTATGCAATTAATATATTGAACTTTTGTATTCGAAACTGGACAGCATTTCTATAATTAATATAAATAATAAATGAAAAATTTATAATATCCAGAATTTCTTAATTTTTCTATCTATTTGTGTGACTAGAACACTCATGAAGCCCGTGATCCCCTCCCACAGTGTGGCCTTTAGGCCGCACAACCTAGGCATATACTACAATGAAGTTCAAGGTCACATTTTGAGTTTGTTTGAGGTGTTAATAAATTTAATAATATAGTAAAAGGGTTTTCTAATTATAAACAACAGATGATTTTAGTGGAAAGAATTGCTGATAAAGTAGAAAATGATGTGTAACCTTAAGTAACGAAAGACGTAGAGAAATAGAATTTCAAAGTAACATGAAGTTAAAATTTATGCAGGACCAAGAACCGAAAATGAACCTGGGCAGGATCAGCCAACAAATTAAAATCTGGTCCCTTTCATAAAATTTCTTTTTAACATTGAATTTAAACATATTTTAAATTAAAATATGTAGTTTGAATTTGAAATCAAATTCTATAACTGATATGTAAATTTTTGTAAAATAATAACCCCTAAAATTATTGAAAGATCAAAATAGTAGTTTAGAAAATTTCTGGGTATCATATAGTAAACTATATGATCGAAAATGTAATTATTGACTAAGGGTTTTGTAATTGGTTCATTGTAAAACTATTATCTATTTTGAATTTCTTTCTTGATTTGTCCATCAGAGGTGCGCATGAATGGATTAACGAGAATCAAAATTTTCTAAATTGTGAAAACTAGAGGTGAAGAAAGCAGCAGTCCTCAAAGGTTGGTGTAAACTGCCCTAATCATCCAGATGGCTGAAGAAACTGTAGACTCTTTTGCTGTAGAGCAAAAATATCAACACCAAGATTACCTGTAAACTGCTCTAAATTTGTTATGGTGTTAATACGAGTATGAACGAGGAGAAAAAACGAAATTGAGGTCTATATTATCCCAAAAATCAGGGTCCATAAATTACGTCACGCTTGAAGGTCTGGGGTGGGGGGAGAAATCTTCACTCATACCTGTATGAAGATTTAAGCCTGTAGCGGCGGCTCGTGACTTTCTTCAATAGAAAGGCACAAAAGAAAGTTCTTCTGTAAAGAAAACGAAAAATTATGCGTTCAGTCCATTATTTTTTGCTTCCAAAATAGTTTCATTTTAAAGAAGCTTTAATCTATACCGATCGAGCTTAGCGATCCCCCAGATCCCCTGGTATCTGTAGCCGAAAATATTTTGGATCTTTATTTGCAGTGATGGCACGTGACCTTTTATTAAAGGAAAAGGAATAAAATTTAAAGAAAAAGGACAAATATAAATCGTTATAATTATTTTTGATAGTTGTTGTTTTCGGTTTTGTATGGAACGGCACGCTGCCACTGGGGAAAAGTTTCCAAAATTAGAAGATCCCAGAGAAATTGAAAATAAATAGTTTAAAAACTTGGAGCTTAAAAATTTTAAATTTTGTTCTTTTAAATTATTATCTATTTTGTTAAGATCTTGTGGCGAATAAATTTCAAAATTTTTAATATTGTTGTTAAGTTATTTTATTTTAATTTAAACAATTATTTTTAATATAAATTACGAAAACTACATACTTGCACTTGGTACAACATTCCAAAAATCATAAATTAAAATGAAATAATTGAGGAAATGGTTAGGTTAGGTTTCAGTCAGTTCAAATTTGTGATAATTTGAATCTCGTTAACCCAACGTGCGCGTTCTTTTTTTCTTTCTTCTTTCATAGGGTTGTTTTGCAGAAAAATAATTTTTATTTAGAAATTTGGAGCTGTATCTGTTTTTTAAGGCTAACGATCTTACCTTATCTTCTTTGCACTGAAAAGTATAGTTTGTTTCACTAAAATTGGAATTAAAAAAAGTCACAGCATCAAATTACGTTGATATAAAAACGTACAAACTATAAACGAAACATAATAATTATATAGAGATAAGGTTAATAGGGAGCATGCATGAATAAAACAATTTAGTTAAAACAGTATTTTCCGATTAATCCTATATATTAAATATCAAATCAGCAAAAAAACTTCTATTTATTGTATTTTGTTATAAATAATCACGATACTAAATAATCCATTTTAAAATTCAATGATAATTTGAAATAAATCATGTGACCTTAAACGCAACGCCGTTGTTTGACGTCACACGGCACAATAACAATCACCCCGCTTTCTTGTTTACTCTACTCTATTACGACCTTAAACAGAAAATTAATATTTTTCGTTGTAATGGACCTTAATTTGCTCCGTGGCTGCTCAGTCATGTGAGTGGACTTCAAAATCCAGTTTCTTATCTCAGTGGTGGATGCTTATGTAGAGAATTGTTTAATAGCTTCTTGGGTGAACGAAAGAAAAATCAATTTTTCCAATATACATATATTGAACAATTAATAAATCATATGGTACACAAAATTTACACAAATATGGACAAAAAAATATTCAAGGCAAATCGTAATAGCTAAATTAAAGTTTGACGCTGCTAAAAGGTATAAAATCGCACGCTTGACGCAATATTGCAAAGTAAATTAGCCTTAAAATTAATTCTACCTTATTTTCGTAGTCTGGTGGCGATGATGATGGTAGGTGACGAGTTCCAATGCTGTCGGACTCCGTTGCTAGATGCAGGTAGTTAATTTCGACGTTCGGCCGATAGAAAGAATCCAACGATTTTCGTTGTTGTTTCACAAAGCGCGGCACATTCTGTTAACCAGTACACTATTGGTTATAATTTTTTATTCACTACTTTCATTGCAGTGTCGCTGTTTATATTTATTGTTCTGAAGGAATTAATCGGTTTCTTAGATTAGGAATAGCTTGCATAAGATCGTTAAACGGTGGTTTACAATATCTTTTTAGGTAATAAAAGGCACCGAAAAAGTTACTTTATCTTGAATTAATTCACTAATATGATTGTTTCGTTGGTGATGCGACAATAATTGTTTGTTCGATACACTTTTTATTAGTTACCGGACACTAATGATTGGTTTTATTTCGAGAGAAATTTATTTTTTTTGTCGATAATTCGAGTTATTGGCAAATTCGAGAATGTCTGTTCGCCCGCAAGCTATTTAAATTAACGAATTCTGTACGAAATTATTAACTGTTTCACTGAGTGATAGTTATTAAATCTTTAATTGGTTCGAATTCAAAACTTATTTATTCACTGGTTTTAAGTTCGTAGTTAAAATATTATTAAGTCGATATTCCGCGAACTATTTACTTAAGATTCGTTGTAATTTTATTAACAATGTTAAGATAATTAGCTTTTCTTCGATAGGTAGATATTAAACGATAATTGTTAGGTACGAGTTGTGTTCGAATCGCTCGCTGGCAGACAACTGCACTTTTTTCCTTCAATTCCTTAAAAGTTTTTTCGAGGACAAGTGATAAGATTTTGTCTTGAAGAATACAAGTATAGCATTCATAATCTACTTATGGAAAACCGAGTAGGTGGTTTTCATCAGCGGTTTCCATTGATGATTACAATGTAGTTATACATTTTGCTACATTGTGGCCGTTCCATACGCTTTATATCCTAAGGATTACTTTGTAACGCGTTTTGTTGTAGAGTTGTCGAATTCACTATCGTCTTTCATTTACTTCAAGTCGTTGTTATAGGGACTTCACTCAAAAGAATCGTTGATTATGCGTCTTTATGAGTTAAACATTATAATGTATGCGAATGAATGTATTATTCTTTTAAGAATATACTTTGTAACAGTATTAAATTAAAAATTGTTGAATACAATTTTTCTGATAGGTAATATTTACAGTGGGAACTCGTTATGCTGAATTTTCTTTCTAACGTTTATTATTTACAATACGAGTTTGTTGTCGCGAATTTAATTTCTTTAGTTAAATATTAGTCAAATACATTCTGCTCTAAATATATACAGGGTATACCGAAATTTTATGTATGTACAGGGTGATTCAGTTTGAAACTACGGTGCACGCCGTAACAACTCGTGGCTGTTTTTTTGTTGTCTTCTTGTTGGTTTCCATGATAATAACAGCTTTTAACACTAACAAACTTCAATTTTCAAAGCACAAAACCACAGAACAATAATATAAATGAAAGTAAAATTGTGCCGTGTGACGTCACAAACAAATGGCGACTTACGCGGTCGTTTCCTTCAATTCAAATTGACTGATTTTTAAATAGTTTGTAAATTATTATCAAAACGAAAATAAATAAATTAAATAGCATTAATTAGTATATTTGGTTATTTTTGATCCAACTACGCTATAAAAAATATTTATGCATCTTCCCTATTATTTTAATCTCGCCCCAGCCTTTAGCAATGCATATGCTTGGTCGACAGCATATCTTATCTCTATATTATTATGTTTCATCACATAGTTCGTACGTTTTTATATCAACGTAATTTGATGCTATGACTTTTTTTAATTCCAATTTTAGTGAAACAAACTGTACCAGAGCTTTACATTATACCTCATTTCGTGGGCATACTGGAAAAAGTGACCAAGTCAGTTTTCTCAGTCACGACAAACTGTGCTGTTTAAGTTTGCTCGGTATTTTTAAAAAATTTAAAAATTAGCAAAAGCCCTAATAAGAAGTATTGTTAAAGTTTCATTTTCCTAAAACAAAAATTAAAACTTTTAAAAAGCTGTTTTTTTACGAAATATTAAACATTCAATTTCATTTATTTAGAAATCTCAACTTTTGACTTGGTCACTTTTGCCAGTATGCCCACGATTTGTCGATCTGGATATTTTTTTCCCGGATCGATGGTTTTAGAAAATTTGGGATCACGTCCCAATGCAGTTGGGGATAGACAAGAATGTTCTATCATTCTCACGAAACCCACAGTTTATCGTGGAATTCAAACCACAGCATCAAATCCCAGGATAACCACTTCCATTCGTTTTGCGGAAAAAAATGGATCTAGATTTAGACTTAAAACTAGAAAGAACCTAAAATTAAATCTGTTCTTGCATCTGTTCTTCATATCGGGGCTTAGCTCTACAATTCCATCATCTGAAATGATCTTTAGGATGCCTTATTCAGATTTGAAATGGAACTGAAAAGGAGGGTTCGGGGTACCTTCCATGAGAAATGAGGAGACCGAAAAACTGATTACTACATTTCGGAAGGATTTCAAACTCGTGAATTAAAGCAGCATAAGTAAAGTAGCATGTTGGAACCGATCATACAAGGCGATACAAAGCAAACGTTAATTTTGAAGATTTTACTTTTGTATAAAGTAGGAAATCAAGGAAAACGCTGCACCTGTTATCTGTTTTTTTTCAGTGGAACGTGATTTATTTGCCCAATCGAGGAATTTACTGGCATGTGAAGTGACTCGATCGGAATCCGAATTGTTCTTGTTGAATTATTCGTTGTGGGTGAAGAAAATGTACTGATGTGAAAGTTTTACGATGTAGATGTTACATCGATGTCCAAATTGTACGTCGCGATCCTCAAGAGGCGCCATAATAAAGCTAACCCGAAGGTCAGCTATTTCATTTCCTTGGTTGGCGAGCCATAATTTTCTATCTGGAACATTTTCTTAATCGCAGTAATAGATTTAAACGTTTCCTTAATTTTGGTTTAGTTTATCATTAGTTAGCTTCAGCGGTAAATTATTAATCATGCTTAAAATTATAAATATAGTTGGAAGAACAATTTACTAGTCGGTTTGCATTTTGTTATATTAAACATTTAAAATTAATTTTAAATGTCAACGAAGGAATTTGTGAGTGCGCGTTAACATTTTTACACGACAGTTATTACCGATTTCCCAACATTTATATTCCATTGATAAATTAACTACTCAAATATTTACGTACATTTGAAAACTAAGCATCTTACCGCACAGTTTATTATTGGCATGAGGTCAATGCTACTCGAAAACTATTAATTTTATTTATTTTATACAAAAATATAAATATCATTTGGACGCCTAAATTAACTAAGCGAAATGTAAAAGTGCGCTTCAATTTTATTTTTGTAATCTCTACAACATAACTGCAAAAATATTTTTGCGGTCTGTAACCAATCACCCTGTATGTTGAAACATATTTTTGTCGCACTTTAAATAATACACCTAATTTGTAAAGACCCTGTATAAGTCGTAAGACTTGCAAGTTTATAAAATTTTATTAAGATATTTTCATCAGATCTTATTGTTAGTAATAATAATTTTATTTATAAAAGAATCTATAAAAATTTTATGGCATCAAAATTTAAATTTGGAAAATTCTCGATAAAAGTTTATACTGTTTTTAATATTCCTTCGGTATCACACTTTTACAGCCTACCCATCTACCCGATTTTTTGGAACGTAAAATTGGTTTTAATAGGAACTTTTGCTTCAACTGTTTTTTTTTTACTTTTTTTAAAAATGCAATAAATTGAGAAGTTTTTAAATTTTTGTTTACAGTAAATTTAGACGTCTGTAGATGGATCCAATAACACATTAATCAAATTTTATTGAATCAGAATTTAGAATGATCCAACTTTACAGTTTTATTGGTCGTTATTACTTTTTTATTTGGTAATCTAGATTTTTCATAACATTTTAACTTAAATGTAAACGATAAAGTTGCAAAATTTTATAATTTCAGTTTAAGAAATTTATGTGCGGAAATGCAACCTATGTCGTCACATATTCTCTCTCCCCAGGGTGTAATGATATTAAAATTATGGTGTGTCAAATGGTTTGGTGGCACTTTACAAGGATTAAACTATTTGATAAGGAAAACTTTTCATCGGAATATATTTAAATGAAAAGCGTCGTAGGAGATTTTCTAAATGAAGCATTAATAGCTCTTCAGTTTTATCTTTCCATCGGTTTTGAGATTTACATCCGGAATTTCTGACTCTTAAATAATATAAGCTTTATTTTTCCATCCTCTTTCATCAGGTATGGTTTTGAAGGTGCGAATGATTGATCTTCTGGAAAACTCGTGTATTGATATCGAGTTCTTTTCACATGTATTTATTTAGGAAACTTTAAGCACTGGAGCAGAAAATTTGGAGCTTGCTTAGAAAGCTTGATAGCAGCGGTGCTCCAGTTCAACAAGTTAACCTCGTGACGCCAAATGGAATCTTGGAAACCTCCAGAGCCCCAAAAGATTGGGATCACACCAAGGCAATTAAACGAAAATTTAAACATCTTATGGAAAATGCCCCTTGTGAAATAAAGGGGGTAAGGCTCCTGACTTTGGCGACATTCACCCTGAGTTTCTCCTGAATGAGGGAAAAATGACTAGAAGATGACTCTTCGAATTCTTCTCGAATATTCTGCAAACTGGAGACGTTACAACCGAGCCAAAATCATATGGTACGTTCTTAAACTGTTTTTGGATTATGCGGGGGGGATCTTCAGAAGACACCAGTCCTATATGTCGCGCGGTGATAGTGTGGAATTCTTCCCGCTAAAAGCTCCTGCCCTGTTGTTGCCTGCATGCTTACACGAATGCGTGCGGTTCGCGCTCGCATTTCTTCACTTCTTCATTTTCTTAATCAGCTCGATGATGATGTTCTCTCAAACATCCATCTAATTCACTCCTGAACTATAGCCTCTTCTCCATGAGAGGGAGGTACAGGCCAAACCCATTTTCTTAGATCACGGAACAATTTCGTCGTCCATCTATCGTTTTGTAACAGCTTTTGTCTTACTCTTTTCTTGCATGATGTGCCATTTTAAATATATAATATGGGAATATGGGGGAACCACTTTGATGGAAAAACTATTAACACTATTTAATAACTGTCGGAAACAAAACAAGTACCAGTAGAATGGAAGGAATCACATATAATCTCTATTTATAAAAAAGGAAAGAAGAGCGACCCGGGCAACTACCGAGGCCTAAGCATTAACAGTACATTTGCCAGACTATATGGTAAAATCCTATCAACCTTACTAGCAGAAGAACTGGAGAACAGGATTAGTGAAGAACAGAGTGGCTTCAGAAAGGGAAAATCTTGTATGGATAACATATTCGTTATACAACAACTATTAGAAAAAAGAATAGCAGTAAGCCAGGAAACACATATAGCCTTTATCGATCTACGAAAAGCTTACGATTCGATCCCCAGGATCAGACTGTGGGAAGCACTACAAAGGATGAATATCAACCAGAAGCTAATCAATATAATCAGAGAAATGTATTACAACAACAAAGCGTGTATCAAAAATGGAAACGAATTATCGCCATCTTTCATGCCTACGAAAGGGCTGAGACAAGGATACAGTCTATCCCCGCTTCTTTTCAATGCGTATGTGGAGGTCGATTTAGAACAATGGAAAAGAAGAGTAGAGAACATGGGTATACCCATAAATGACGAACACCTCTTTACACCCAATTTTGCGGACGACCAGGTGGTTTTGGCACAGGACGCGTATGACTTAGAATTCATGTTACGACGATTAAACGAGAGCTACGGAAAGTGGGGTATGACGATAAATATTGGAAAAACAGAGTATTTGGCGGTTAACAGCATAGCACGTTTCCAAATACTGATAAATGATACAGAAGAGATTAATCAAGTTCAACAGTTCAAATACCTGGGAACAATTATAACAGCAGATGGTATAGATAGTGAAGATATAAAAGCAAGAATAGAGAGCAGTCGGAGAGTGCTAGGGGCTCTGAATTCGATTTGGTAGAATAGGCACATCGCATTGAAAACCAAGAAACATATTGGCAGGGCAATGGTGGAATCGGTGCTCTGCTATGGTAGTGAGGCATGGGTAATTAAAGAAGATATGAAGAAAAAACTTCAGGCTGTAGAGATGGATTATCTGAAACGAAGTTCCAGGGTATCAAGACTGGAACATAATACAAACGAAGAAATACGAAGAAGAATGGGGGCCCAAGATACAGTTACAGACAGAATAGATAGAAGAGGCTTAAAATGGTTCGGACATGTGCTCAGGATGGAAGATCGAAGATGGCCAAAGAAGATCTGGAGATGGAAACCTCCCGGTCAACGAAAAGGGGGAAGACCAAGAAGATCTTGGAACGATGGTATAAGAAGAGGAATGGAAACCTACCAAGTAGAAGAGGAAGACGCTCTTGACAGAGGTGGATGGCGTTTGAGAACCGGGAAGCCGCGTATTGCGGTATAAACCGTGTATAATATATATGTGCCATTTTAGTACACATCGGTTCTTTATTTTGCAATTAGTTCTATTGGGAACACTCCAGAGATTACGAGCGCGGTTTGTTCCGATATTATCCTATATGCTCTGGCGATTAGGATCGCTAGTCGCCGCTGACATTTGGCCATTGTGCATCTGTGGCGCTCTAATCGCATTGCCTCCTTTCATATTGACGCAGCGTACAATGGAATCTGCTACCATCGCCAGCAATCTTCTTTTTACCGTGGAGGGTCGCATTATGTTAGGAATTATTCTGAAGAGTGTGGGCGACATCGGCATTTCGTCTTCCACTCAGCATAGTGCAAGCTACCTCCATTTCCGCTGGCGCCAGTGTGAGACTCCTAGTGTTCATCCAGTCCCCAATTTTCTCAAGTGTCTCGTTTATCTTGCCGGACAATCGGTCGAGTCCAGATTAAGCTCCATCGACTATTTGATCGCTTCTGTCGGGATGCCATCTAGTTTGGGTGTCTTGTCATTTGTCAGTTTTTCCTGACCACCTTCTGTAGTTTTGCTATATTGAATAGAGATAGTATGTCGTCCAATTCCACTACTTGGGTCGCTGTTTCTTCTGTGGTGTGTTGTGGGAAGAGCTCATCCACTATCAGTACATTTCTGGTTGGAGTCAGGTCTGGAGTAGGCGTTCTGTCCAGCATTCTCGTGTTCGCTATTGTATAGCCGAGGCTCCAGGTATCCTTCTCGACCTCATCTGTAATGCATTTCCAGCTCCTCTATTTACTGTCGGCGATCTCTCTGTCGAGTTCTGCTCCGTTCTTAAACATTTTTTGGTTACAGGAAATGGGGAAACCTTCAAAAGGCACCACCCAAATCTAGAGTGGTATTAGTGTCAGATTTGGTGCTTCACCCTTCGTTTTTCCTTTCTAGCTCTTGTTTCATATATAAATATTTATTTCTCCTTCCATAATAAAATAAATTAAACTTTAAAATAAAATAGTTGGCGACTGTTCACTTAATCTAACCGGCTGAAAAAAAATTTCTTCAGCTACACACTAAAGAATAGGCTTATTTTAGGCTATAGAAAAAATAACTTGCGTGAAATTTTGAAAATACATGCCCAAAATCGAATTTTGAAAAGTACGGGAAAAGTAGTGTCAATTATGCAAACGGGGGCGTGTAAATTGCATCAGACGCTCGTAGTCGAAGCCGCGCCCACCGAGGTTATAAATATATAGGTGGGAACCGGCAAGCGGTAGTTGCATTTCGTTACGTACAGTCGACTTGTAAACATGCCTCGAGAAGTGAATACTGACGAAGATGTTGCATACCTTTTCGGCGCCGACGATCGTGAACTAATTAGTCGTCTTCAAGCCATGAAATTAATTCCATCAAAACAAAAATGTGCAAAGAATAACTGCAGACGTTTTTGTCGGATCATCCATGTGAAGCGGTTCTGGCTGAACCATTGTTTTAGATGTCCGCGTTGTAGGAGGATGCACTCACTAACCAAGGGAACATTTTTTGAGCACCGGCCGCGCCTGCACCCGAGGCTTGTGGCTAAGGTTATGTGGATGTGGTGCACATACATGCGCGCGGGGGTGGCAAGTGAATACTCTGGGTTATCCCGTAAGGTTGTACTCAACCTGTACGCGGATCTCCGAGCAGTATGCACTTGGCAGCTCGACAATTACCCTGAAAATCTGGCAATCGGTGGTCCGGGCCAGGTAGTGCAAATTGATGAAAGTGTCATCACCCGGCGGAAGTATGGTGTCGGGCGAATTCCCGCACGCGCCCAAAAGTGGGTGTTAGGGTTGTATAGCTGCACCGAAAAGCGTGGCATCGTAAAATACGTGGAGAAAAGGGATGCCACCACGCTGCGGGCACTTATTCAAGAATATGTACTACCTGGCACGGAAATATGGACCGATTGTTGGAAGGGTTATTGCGGGCTTAAAACCCTCGGTGGTGTATCTCCCTACACCCACGAAACCGTTAACCACAGCGATAATTTTGTGAACCCCGTAACTGGGGTGTGCACAAACCAGGTGGAAGGTTACTGGTCTGCGCTCAAAACTTTTTGCCGTAGAATGGGGGTGATGGGATCCCGCCTACTACCGGAACATCTAAACCATTATATGTGGTGTTCCTTGTACGGACCTACGAAGCTGGATAGATTCCTGAACATCTTGCGTCAAATAGCGACCTCTTTGCCGCAGAAATAGCTGTTTCACGATCGCCAAATCGGTTCTTTTCAGAACCAAAAATTTCTCAAGAAGTAGGTCTCTAAATTAACATACACGTTTTTGCCTTCCAATTTTAAGGGTGTGCATTCGAAAGGGAGGGTCAGCCATCGTCAAATCCTACTCCTCCGGGGCGCCGCTCCGCTCCGCTCTGCACCCCTACGGAGCGGATTTGACTCTGGTTACTAGGCTAAACATACGAGAGGCGCCATCCATCAAGAACACCGGGATCTATGCAACCGGGATGTGAGAGACCCTCGAAATAGCATTAAAAAGTATAGTTGCGGTATGGGGCAGTAAACTATTTCGTTTCACCCCCAAAAAATCGCTTAAAAACAAAAAATAACCTATGTTGCATGTACGACAGTCGAGGTGCATCTGCCGGTGCGAAATTTTCTAAGTGTAAGAGTATATCTCAGTGCGCGGACCGCCAACAGAATGGGCTGACGCGCTCCAGAATCTCGTTAATCCATCAAAATATCATGAAAATTAGCTAAGTTCAAATTCGATTATTTCAAAATTTTGATAACAAATTCTCAGCTCATAATTTGAGAATTTGTTATATTAACTGTGTTCTTTAGTGTGTAGCAGAAGAAATTTTGTTTCGAGTGGTTAGATTAAGTGCACAGTAACCAAATAGTTAAATAGTTATCATTGAATATAATTTTTATTAATCACAAGCTTTCAGTAGTGTTAACTACTGAATTATTATTATTAATCACGATAAAAAATATTGTCAATGTTTAATTAACTATTTTATTTTTAAAGTTTAATTTATTATAATTCTCAATAGTTAAAAATCATACATTTATACCACAATAAAAATATAATTTTGCTTAAAACCTGCCCCCCCCCCCATTGTTAAGGGTCATAACAATTAATATATACATTTTCTGTTGATTTTCTTCAGAGATCTTACTAATCGTTCAATCTCTGATTTTAATAAATCTAGTTTATTTTCTGTAGTGACAGCCATAATACCTACGATCAGATCAGGATTGGGGGAGCTTCATACTTCCGTAATTCCTTCAACGTCGCTGATTATCGTTTCGTTGTCGTCGTTAATTGCTTAAGTGCAGGGTCTGAAATCCCTTATTAGGTACCTAATTTTGTCAAAGAGCTCCTTTCGAGACTAATTGATTAGAAAAATGCTATTCTTTTTATGGTTCTGTGCACATGTTTTTCAGATGTTCGCTTTTGTAGTAGCAGCACGCTTTTTTCAATTCATTATTTGGATTACATTCGTTTTAATAAGATATTGAACATCTCTAAAACCGTGTGTCGAAAATGAACTTCAATCTTACAAAGATTTTTACTTTTCAACTTTAATAACATTTTATGATTTAAATTTACGTAAAGTAATAAATTAGCTCCTTTGCATGAACGATTGACGTACGCTCCATTATTTAGAAAACTGTTTTTTAATTATTAAGCAGCAGAGCCATGGCTTAGCGGTTAATTTAGTAAACAAAGTTTTATCCAAATGTACAAAACAAATAAAATAAGTAATTAAAATAGCGTATAAAAATTTAATAAAAATATTTATTAAATGTTGCTCTCCGATCATCTTGATTTGCTTCCTTTCTCGAGTTAAACGACGTCACCACAAAGATTATTTTAGATTGGTAACAAACCCCGTTAAAGGTAAATATTTATATTGTCATAATAATTTTTTATTTTTTCCTTTGTAAGAATTTTGAAAATTTGGTATTGAATAGAAGGGCCATGCAAGAGGATCATCAAATAATATTTGATTTTAACAAAAATAAATTTATTAATTAAGTTAATCCTTTATAGGGCGCAGTAGTACAAAAGAAATATAAGATTTGTCACCTTATTCCGCGCATCGGGCGCACCCTTAGATTTTGCGTTTATGATCTATTAAACTTATATGTTAAATTTCGAATCGATCCGTTGAAAATTACTCTTTGGGAAAACATTTTTAGGTCGGGTTGTAAATATAAAAGATTGAAACATTCGCTCAACTAATAAATTTACGTTTTGCAAATGCACAATAATCTTAAGAATTGTATAGTTAGGAAAGTATCATCAAATATTTTAATACACGTACAATAAACCATACGGTAGATGAGGAAGTGTTAATAATGTTGACGTAGCATTAATCCATAATTCACCTCATCGGCAATAAATTCTCTATTCTATAACGTTGCAAACTAAACGTCAATATAGGCAAATGCATTACTATAAATTTTAGGTAGGATCGAGAGACACTTTTATACGATCCATAATCACGAGCCAGTTGTCAATACAAGGACACACACGTGCATGTTTGAAACTCGTGAGAATCAATGCCTTTTGTTTTGCTATCTCGACCATGTGCAGATAAGCGGCCAAATGTGCTCGGGTTTAACATGGAAAGGATAGCGATTTCGAAATTACAGACTTCGATAAAAACAAGTAAAAAGTGCAAAAGTTAGACCTTTCTCGTCCAACCAGACGAGCAAAAAATTGTTTTGCTCGCACGTGTCGTACCAAACTTCTCGATACACTTTGCATGGAGAAAGAAGAAAGTGTGCTCTCACACTCTAGGTATTGTCCAATTAAATCGCGTCGCCCTTCTTTCCAAATTTATAGGACCCAATTACAAGGATCCAAATCAATCAGTAAGTGGGAAAAATCCTAAATCAGAGTAGGGAGAATGCATAAATTGAGCTGCAAATTGCATATTCGGAGAGATTCACTTGGAATCTGATACTACCTTTTTCGTATCTTAGCGCTTCCAAAAGCGGAATTAACTATCGAGGTCTCACATTTATTAGAGGTCTTTAAATAAATACAAGTCATTGGTGCTAAAAATTAGTGTGTGTCAACTGCAGGTATTATCGAACATTAATACCGTCAATTGTTGTTAAACGATTAATATCGTCAATTGTTAATAAACAATTAATATTTTATCGAACATTATTACCGTCAATTGTTGTTAAACGATTAATATCGTCAATTGTTAATAAACAATTAATATTTTATCGAACATTAATACCGTCAATTGTTGTTAAACGATTAATATCGTCAATTGTTAATAAACAATTAATATTTTATCGAACATTAATACCGTCAATTGTTGTTAAACGATTAATATCGTCAATTGTTAAACGATTAATATTTTATCGAACCAGAATATCGTCAATTGTGGTTAAACAATTAATATTTTATCGAACCAGAATATCGTCAGTTGTTTTTAAACAATTAATATTTTATCGAACCAGTATATCGTCAATTGTTGCTAATATTTAATAAGTGATCGAACAATTAATATCGTCTATTGTTACTAAACATTGAATCAATTATCGGACTTTTTATACCATCTGTTTATCACGTTAATCACGTCGAGTTATTGCTTGCCGCTCATAAGGCAAGTACGTAGCATTGCTTTTATCGAATGGTACAAAACAGGTGTTGCACTTCCAACCCATGTGTGCATTCCAATCGTTCTTTTTTATCGGACACCACATTAACATTTCTTACTTAGACAGTGCCGGCTTGAATTATTTGTCACTTCGCGAATAACTAACATAGTGAATTATTTCGTACGGAGACCCCTATTTTATCGTGAAATACAGTGCGTGAACCACCCTGTTATTTCACCACCTTCCGATTTGAAGAGTTTTTGGGAAGCTGGTTATTACGCTGCCCTTCTGATATGGTTTGAGACATCACATTCAGCTTCATTCTACGTTCTGAAGACGAAATCTCACTCCTGAGGGACCCGTCATCGACTTTACCTAGAGGTCGAACATCAACCACCCAAATTAAGTAAGAAACCTTTTTATATTTTTAAGATTGTGATGTTAATTGGTCCTATTGACCATTAGTTGTGTTTATGAACGTTCAGTTCAACCCTGGAAGACGATATCGCAACCATTTTGTATACCTTTTATTTAACTTAATATTACTATCTATTATTAACGTAACTTTTACCACGCCATTCGAGCGTTCAGAATGTAACCAAACAATTTAACGTAACGTTTCAAGTTTAGTATTGTAGCTAAAGTTTGTTTGTCCCGTTGTTGGGAATTTTGATGATCAATTGCATTGATTAAGTTCCATGATCAATTTTATGAATCATAGTTTTGAATATTATCAAGTTGCGCTTAAGTAACTATTTATTTTGGTGGAGTGCTGTATTCAGTACGCCCCCCCTTTCATGCAAATTAACCTTTTGTATTTTTGTAAGAGTAATTGTTTTACGAGTATTAGTTTCGCAACGGAAACCACACGGAAAGGTTCCGTCAACTGTACATATTTATTTTTATACAAGACATGTAAATTTGATAGCATCTTGTGTAAACCTTGTCAACTCCCCCCTGATATTATTTTATTTAATACATTTTTATTATTTCCCAACTTTGTGTGTTATTATTATTGTTGTGTTAATGTTTATTTAGCTATTTTCACCAACGGAAAGTTCGCCTCCTGTAAAGGTAAGGTCATTGAGCGAGGTTTTTCCGGAGTGAGAGTTCGCTGTAAGATCATCAAGTTGTCGCGTACCAGCTTGGAAGGTGTGATAACCAGTCCCCTTCAAAGAGATTCATTTCTTCGTATGCGTGGCGCCCATTTAAACTCCCTCGTGTATATTAACCCCCTCGATTTTGACTTAACTCCCCCCCTGTGTAAATTATTCACACCGATTTTGACAATTTTTAGAATCGCGATCGAGGATTGCCCGGTCGTCGATAGGAAACACACGCTTTGCGACGTGCCGTCACACGACCCTTTCATTCCTTCCACCAACCCACCCCTTCGCGACTTTGAGCTAGCCAACCTTTTATTACCTGTTGGAAAGGTGTCGTGGATGCAGAACGTGGTGTAACAGGATAATAATTTGGCGCCCAACGTGGGGCTATCGAGAAACCCCCGGCTATCGATAAAGCCCTTTTGGCATGTTATGGTATCGAATTTTTTCTGTTTGTAAATCAAGTAAATTCCAAATTAATTTTTGTAGGTTAAAATATAACTTGGCACCCAACTTAGTAGCTATCGATAAAGCCCTTTTGGCACATTACGTCAAATTTTGTAAATCACGAAGTTTTGAATTAAGATTTCAATTTTAAAAGTAGTACCGACGCGCATGAATGGACTAACGAGATTCCATAACGCCCCCCTATTTAAATTTAAAAGTGAAAATTATCGCGATTTTAAGATCAAATATTGTATTTCCGTTTACCATTAGTTGTTCAGAGAACAAAGTAGAGTCGTGTTCCGCGAATCCTTTTTTGTATTTAATTAAATTTATTCATTTCGATTAATAATGGCATTCAGGATTGTACCGGACAAGTTGCGAAAGGACGAGGTCCAATACGAATTAAAAATTAGAGGTTTACCTTTTCACGGTTCATTAAGAGAATTACGCGATGAATTAGTATCAGCCCTTATGAAAGAGGAACAGGGTGAAAAATACATTTTATTATGGTATCCGTTTTCCTTTGCGGAAGATTTAGCAGCTTTAAAAGAAGGCGTGTTAATTATTAAAAAGTTACTTGGTCGCTTAGAAGTTTCGCGTGATCAGAAACCCAATCTAGAAATGAACATAGAGACGAAACTAACGCATTATTTTAATCGATTATTTAAATCAAAACCCGTATTAATAAAAGATAAAGACTCCAAACTTAGGATTTTAGATCAATTGGAGGAATTTAGGTCAACTTATGGCTTACTATTAGCAGACTCCCGGACGGAGAGAGATTTTAGGTCCAATACCGTGGAGGAAATTACAAAAGAACCCCCTGTTGATCGCGGTACCGTCGAAGCGGCGAATTCGAATAGAAATTTCGAAATATCAACCCCGATCGTGAAGTTTCACTTACGAATTTCAGGTCAGGTCGAAAACGTCTCTATACTGACAAAGGAAAATATGTCGGTAAGAGAAATTGAAAATTTATCCCGGGACGAGTCCGAAAATTTTAGCGGACCGCGTAATGACGAGCAAAGTAATGGTGAATTCGGGTGTAAGAGCCGTATTCATAATAAGACAAATAATAACACCCTTTTGTGTTGGAATTGTGGTGGCACAGGACATTTAGCGTTGCGTTGTACCGTTCCGCAGAAACGTATATATTGCTATCGTTGTGGGAGAAAAGATGAGACCACAAAAACTTGTCCCCATTGTAACCCCAGACAGAGTAGGACCAAGAAAAAAATCGTTGCAGGGCATAATGCTCCAATTAAGAGAAACTAAAGCCCCGATTTTAATATTAAGATTTTTGTGTGTGTTTGTTTTTCGTGTGAATGTATGAATGAATTTTTTTTAGTGCGTGTGTGTCGTTGCGAATGTATTTAGTCCTTAGTCATTATTGTTAAATTTTTTTTCTCGTTGTATTAGAAAATGTCATCATAACATTTTACCTAGCTTTTTGTACTTTTAAGGAAATGTCGCCATAACATTTCGCTTTGTTTTTATTGCGTGTTTGTTAGGTTGAATCGAGGAGGTCAGGTCCGGTGCGGACCACCGCTGACTGTAGACCGAAACAACTTACATTTTTTTTACCGGTTTATAATGCCGTTTTGGCGTGTACAACCCTTTTTGTCCCGTGCATGACGTAAAACTGCGAACACCCTTACCGCCCTAACGTGGCGATGATATCGCAACCCTTAAATTTTGTTGAAAACTCTTACTTGTCACTCAACTTAGTTTAAAGTTTTTTCGTTTCACCATTTTTTTTTTGTGTGAACCCTTACCGTCTATATCGGACGTTGAAAGTCTACCCTGTATTTCGCAACCCTTTCTGTAGAACGAAAACCACCCTAACGCACAATCCCTTAGCAATGCAACCCTCCCTCACATCGGAAATTTTAGTAACAAATTTTTATTAGCCTTCAGCATTTAACGATAAAAGATTTTGATCTGCGTCTTCTACGCACCTTTACGCATTATCACTGCATACCGTTTATAGCGAACCTTGTTTTTTCCATCTTTAGCAAATAGCGATAGAAAGTTTTTTTGTTGTGCCTAGCACACATGTTCACATCTAGATCAAGTATATTTAAGTACGCATGTTATTTACGCACTCGTTTCCATACGTATTTTCTGCTAGTAACACCGTACACTTATTACGCATTTTTTTTTTTGTTTTGTTTTCATTTGTCTCGAACAAGACACAAAGCGTTTCGTACGCATTCTTACGCTTGACTACGGGTCACGCACTTACGCATTTACGCACTTCATTAGGTTACGCATTTATTTTTTTAAATATTTTGAATTTTGTATGGACATTTAACGTAAAGTTTTTCTAAAGTTTTTTTTGAATTTAGTTTCAAGGTTCAATCTTCGAAGTTAGTTTTGTGGGTGTAGTTTTGAGATTTTATGCACACATTTAGTGGAATAGTAAAAGTTTTTTTGAATTTCATTTGCAGACGTATTTCCGAATTTTGAGTTTGATCTAGAGCAGTTTAAATTATTGTTAACTTCAAGTTTTGTAAGGTAAACATTTTTGAATTTCATGTTACCATTTCAGTTGAAAGTTTTTTTTGAATTTAAGTTAAAGTTTTTTAAAGTTTTTTTTTGAAGTTTGACGTCAGTTAAAGTTTATTTTTGAGTTTTTTTTGAATTTAAAGTTTAACGTAAAGTTTTCTTTGGTGAATCAAATCAATCAAAGAGTTTTGAATCCCAGTCCATTGAGACATTTTTCTTTAAGTTAGTGGTAGGGTAACATCTAGTTATCATTTCGGGTTGAGGTCAGTGCGTCACTGTCGCTTCATACACACTGACCATGTCTTTTGTCAATCGCACGACGTTAACTTGCCCCCACCATCCCTCACCGTTCTTTCCTGGTATCGAGTACCGTTTAAAATAGATTTTTTTTAGCTTTTTCGTTTTCGTTTTTGAGATTAGAAATTAAGATCAGGGCTGAGAATGCAATTGCATTAGACATTGCCTCATGCCGTGTTGTATTGTTTGGACTTGTGTCCAATTTCGGACAAATCATTTGTCGCAACACACCCTTTAGGGGAAGTTTTTTGTAACATACCCTTTAGGAAAATTTTACCGAATTTTATTTTTTGTAGTAAGGTTGTCATAGTTAATAGTTGTTTAGAGTGACCCACTTCTCATCGAGCTATCGAATTATCATGCTGGACATGGTTCCACTGCTAGATAAACATTTTTTTTGGACGTCGATCCACATATGGACGACGATCCAAACCCCAGGGTTATAAAGTAATTTCGTGGGCTTAGTCCATTCCCCGGTGAATTATCGTCCCATTTTTTTTTGGCGGATGAAAATCTGCCCCAAAGGAACCTTCTTAGTAAGGGAATTTCGTACAGAAGTAAGGGGTTATAACTCGAAACAACACTCTGGGAAATTTACCTTTTGTTAGGGAATAATAGATTGACTACAACTATGCTACACGGTCATAACACCTGCCGGTCTAAGGAAGAACAAACCCATTAGGGGTGAACTTGTAAATTTGATCTGTTCATCCCAGAGGCATATATTTTGACGCCTCCCAACTTTTACCACGTTTTCGGGTCCAACCCAAGCTAGAGTTCGGCGTTTCTGTTTGTGATTGTGGGTCTCACGGCAAGCGAACGATCCCGTGACTTCGCGAACCGCCCTCTCTTGCAACGGTCGCAACGGCTTCAGACTTGTTTAAGACTTGGGACGTGGAACATTTTTTTTCTGTGTAATTTTTTTGTCTCGCGCTTTTAGTATGTAAGGAGTAGTTTAGATTTCGGTTTAGGTAGCATTAAGTTCAGTTTAGATTTCGGTTTAGTTAATTTTAGGTATCGATTTAGTTAGCGTTAAGTTTGGGTACTTTTAAGATAGCTTTAAGTCATTGAGGTTAAGGGAGATATTTGTTATGTCCCTATCGTACGACAGAAAACTACGTGCCCCCAAAGTATAAACGGGTCATTTTTCTTTTTGCTTCATTGTTTATCTCGCAAGTCATTTTTGTAATCTCGAGTTTGTTTTTTTTGAATTTTCCGGCATGTCATTTTGTAATCTCGAATTTTTTTTGAATTTTCAGTCAACCATTTCAGAAATTATTGTTTATGGATTTAGAGGGTACGCTTAGCGAACCATTGGCCTAATCACCCAGTCAATCGCTCAGTTGAATCAAGTAGAGACTAGGATTACATTGAATTGATTACCCAATGTTATCATTAGTCATGCGTTAATTTCATAGTTACGTTTTGACCTTTTGGAGAAAAATTATTTCTCACATTCGTCAGTTTTATACAGTAGAGTCACTTCATATATTTTTTTTTTCAGTAAACATTTAGGTGCAACCCGGACGGTTGTCACCATTTCGAATTTCAGTCAGTTTTCGTATATCTTTTTTTGTTGTTAAATTTTTTTTTTCGTGTATAACGATCACTTTAGTCCCGTTTAAATTAATCAAACCCCCCCCCGCCTACCGAATTAGATAGGACCGGCTTTGTAAATTTGATCCAGCCGTCGTTCAACTTCTAAACCCCCCCCTTATGTTACATGTTATGATCTTTTGTGGCCTTGTACCCTAGTGGATACGTTCCACTGGTACAACGTCCCTGTCTTGCACTAACACTACCTGTGTAAGACAACATTTAGAGTGAAGTTTTCTCCGGTGCCGATCACCGCAGGACTTCTCAATAAATGACGATGTTTTTTTTTGCACATCAAAACTCACCACTAGCGTTGGTAGAGTCAACCTTAGTTGTGCTAGCTTCATTTTTTTTTGTGAGGCGATAGATTGTGTAGGTCCACGGTTAGGCCCCACGATTTTTTTTGTATTCAATGAAAGCTCCCGTTTACGTCAGTGTGGTTCAAGGACGTTCCCTTCGACTACACTGATGGAAGCAAACCATCCCGACCCGTACCGTCAACTATGCCCCACGAATATTTTTTTATTCAGTGAAAACCCGATTCATGGCTAGGCCCCATGTTTCTTTTCTTTTTTTGTATACATCAATGTCCAACACGGACGGATCGAGGACAAGTTCCCTCGACTGCCCTTGTAGTTTATTACCCCATCCCGATCTGGATTGTCGATTATGCCCCACATTTTTTTTTTCGTGTACATCCGTGATCAAGCCGGACGAATCGAGGATTTGTTCCCTCGACTGTCCCTCATAGGTTGTCACCCCATCTCAAATTTTTTTCTCGCCCCCCCATCATTACCTCTTCTCTCTCTTCCGATCATCTCGTCCGGATCGAAGTCATGAGGAAGGTTAGTGATCTCTCAAACGGCTTTGTAAATTTGATCAAGCTAAGCGCAAGTTTTTTTCTCTGTTTCACCAACGATAACTGATAAAACAGACAGTCCCCATCTACTGAAGTGCATCAAACGGCTTTTGTAAATATGATCCAGCCAAGCACACGTCTTTTTTTACTCTGTTTTTTCAACGTATTGAAAAAGGCAGACAGTCCCCATCGACTGAACCATTTTAGAGAAGGCTTTGTAAATATGAGTACGCCAAGGAAGTGTTACCTTAGCTCAGGTCTACCTTGATCTAGAGTCCGGTGTCTTCACAGACATTTGTGGGTCCCACGGCCAGCGAATGATCGCGTGATTTCGCGAACCGCCCTCTCATGTAGGAGTCACTACGACTCACGGGTTGATTAAGCCTAGGGTTAGGTGAACCTTCTCTCTCTTTCCCGGCATATACGTATAGTCTAGTCACTAGTTGAGTAGATGTTGCAGCACTATAAGTGTTGATGGTTTATCGTAGGACAGTTTTTGTTTCGGTTGAGGTTGCGCGCGTCCCAGTTGAAGAGTAGTTAGGGATAACAACTCTTGACGTAAGGGGAGTGTCACCTTATTCCGCGCATCGGGCGCACCCTTAGATTTTGCGTTTATGATCTATTAAACTTATATGTTAAATTTCGAATCGATCCGTTGAAAATTACTCTTTGGGAAAACATTTTTAGGTCGGGTTGTAAATATAAAAGATTGAAACATTCGCTCAACTAATAAATTTACGTTTTGCAAATGCACAATAATCTTAAGAATTGTATAGTTAGGAAAGTATCATCAAATATTTTAATACACGTACAATAAACCATACGGTAGATGAGGAAGTGTTAATAATGTTGACGTAGCATTAATCCATAATTCACCTCATCGGCAATAAATTCTCTATTCTATAACGTTGCAAACTAAACGTCAATATAGGCAAATGCATTACTATAAATTTTAGGTAGGATCGAGAGACACTTTTATACGATCCATAATCACGAGCCAGTTGTCAATACAAGGACACACACGTGCATGTTTGAAACTCGTGAGAATCAATGCCTTTTGTTTTGCTATCTCGACCATGTGCAGATAAGCGGCCAAATGTGCTCGGGTTTAACATGGAAAGGATAGCGATTTCGAAATTACAGACTTCGATAAAAACAAGTAAAAAGTGCAAAAGTTAGACCTTTCTCGTCCAACCAGACGAGCAAAAAATTGTTTTGCTCGCACGTGTCGTACCAAACTTCTCGATACACTTTGCATGGAGAAAGAAGAAAGTGTGCTCTCACACTCTAGGTATTGTCCAATTAAATCGCGTCGCCCTTCTTTCCAAATTTATAGGACCCAATTACAAGGATCCAAATCAATCAGTAAGTGGGAAAAATCCTAAATCAGAGTAGGGAGAATGCATAAATTGAGCTGCAAATTGCATATTCGGAGAGATTCACTTGGAATCTGATACTACCTTTTTCGTATCTTAGCGCTTCCAAAAGCGGAATTAACTATCGAGGTCTCACATTTATTAGAGGTCTTTAAATAAATACAAGTCATTGGTGCTAAAAATTAGTGTGTGTCAACTGCAGGTATTATCGAACATTAATACCGTCAATTGTTGTTAAACGATTAATATCGTCAATTGTTAATAAACAATTAATATTTTATCGAACATTATTACCGTCAATTGTTGTTAAACGATTAATATCGTCAATTGTTAATAAACAATTAATATTTTATCGAACATTAATACCGTCAATTGTTGTTAAACGATTAATATCGTCAATTGTTAATAAACAATTAATATTTTATCGAACATTAATACCGTCAATTGTTGTTAAACGATTAATATCGTCAATTGTTAAACGATTAATATTTTATCGAACCAGAATATCGTCAATTGTGGTTAAACAATTAATATTTTATCGAACCAGAATATCGTCAGTTGTTTTTAAACAATTAATATTTTATCGAACCAGTATATCGTCAATTGTTGCTAATATTTAATAAGTGATCGAACAATTAATATCGTCTATTGTTACTAAACATTGAATCAATTATCGGACTTTTTATACCATCTGTTTATCACGTTAATCACGTCGAGTTATTGCTTGCCGCTCATAAGGCAAGTACGTAGCATTGCTTTTATCGAATGGTACAAAACAGGTGTTGCACTTCCAACCCATGTGTGCATTCCAATCGTTCTTTTTTATCGGACACCACATTAACATTTCTTACTTAGACAGTGCCGGCTTGAATTATTTGTCACTTCGCGAATAACTAACATAGTGAATTATTTCGTACGGAGACCCCTATTTTATCGTGAAATACAGTGCGTGAACCACCCTGTTATTTCACCACCTTCCGATTTGAAGAGTTTTTGGGAAGCTGGTTATTACGCTGCCCTTCTGATATGGTTTGAGACATCACATTCAGCTTCATTCTACGTTCTGAAGACGAAATCTCACTCCTGAGGGACCCGTCATCGACTTTACCTAGAGGTCGAACATCAACCACCCAAATTAAGTAAGAAACCTTTTTATATTTTTAAGATTGTGATGTTAATTGGTCCTATTGACCATTAGTTGTGTTTATGAACGTTCAGTTCAACCCTGGAAGACGATATCGCAACCATTTTGTATACCTTTTATTTAACTTAATATTACTATCTATTATTAACGTAACTTTTACCACGCCATTCGAGCGTTCAGAATGTAACCAAACAATTTAACGTAACGTTTCAAGTTTAGTATTGTAGCTAAAGTTTGTTTGTCCCGTTGTTGGGAATTTTGATGATCAATTGCATTGATTAAGTTCCATGATCAATTTTATGAATCATAGTTTTGAATATTATCAAGTTGCGCTTAAGTAACTATTTATTTTGGTGGAGTGCTGTATTCAGTACGCCCCCCCTTTCATGCAAATTAACCTTTTGTATTTTTGTAAGAGTAATTGTTTTACGAGTATTAGTTTCGCAACGGAAACCACACGGAAAGGTTCCGTCAACTGTACATATTTATTTTTATACAAGACATGTAAATTTGATAGCATCTTGTGTAAACCTTGTCAACTCCCCCCTGATATTATTTTATTTAATACATTTTTATTATTTCCCAACTTTGTGTGTTATTATTATTGTTGTGTTAATGTTTATTTAGCTATTTTCACCAACGGAAAGTTCGCCTCCTGTAAAGGTAAGGTCATTGAGCGAGGTTTTTCCGGAGTGAGAGTTCGCTGTAAGATCATCAAGTTGTCGCGTACCAGCTTGGAAGGTGTGATAACCAGTCCCCTTCAAAGAGATTCATTTCTTCGTATGCGTGGCGCCCATTTAAACTCCCTCGTGTATATTAACCCCCTCGATTTTGACTTAACTCCCCCCCTGTGTAAATTATTCACACCGATTTTGACAATTTTTAGAATCGCGATCGAGGATTGCCCGGTCGTCGATAGGAAACACACGCTTTGCGACGTGCCGTCACACGACCCTTTCATTCCTTCCACCAACCCACCCCTTCGCGACTTTGAGCTAGCCAACCTTTTATTACCTGTTGGAAAGGTGTCGTGGATGCAGAACGTGGTGTAACAGATTGCTCTCGATAAAGATAACTTAATTTGTATCTAAAAAATATAATAAAATCAAAATAAATTTTTTTCTGCCCCCTGATATATTTTTTTGCCAGGTGGTTGAAAATACGACCAGAATCCATTCTGATCAACGACTTCCACATCGTGGATTCCGGTCGATTTTCAAACCACTTCATAAAATGACAAACCATAAATTATCATACATTATTTATTATGGAAAGGTGTAAAGCACGAGAGATAGAGTGCCACTTCACACTTTGAACACTGTATCGATGATCTTTTAGTTTTTCTTTCAGTACTACACCTCGCACATTTCCTTGAAGTAGTTCTAATTTGCATGTGATCACCAACATTGGAGAGTCTCGCCGAATTCTTCACAGTTATAGGACACCCGTCCATCTTCTTAATTTTAGTTTTTCCTATTACAAGTCAAGAAAACTTGACTGTTGAAACCCATAATGATTAGTAAACCAATAAGCTTTTAGTTCTGATAATGATAAATAAACTTGAACACTTTTTTGATTTGCATAATGATTTGATTCCGTCACGATTGTATTCAGAAGATTTTCATCAAACAAGTTCATAAACATATCAAGAGGTGATTTAAGATTTACATCTATTTTAGGACCAACATTTTCTTCAAAAACTGATTTTGAAAGAGTGGGATCTCTTGTCAACTGAACATTTTCTGAGTTTGTATCTTTCTTGGGAATCAAATCTGCTAATGGTTGTTCATCGTCATCTGAAAAAGAGTAACTGATCCGCTTCAGCCGTTTTGTCCTTTCAGGAAGGAAGTCAGGATCTAACACCGAGTCATCACTATCAAAATCAAAAAATGTGCTATCTGAATTTTTAGTAGAAGGAACATATTTAGATGTACTAGGAACATCAGTTTCAGTTGAATCTGCCCCTATATCAAACAATTCGGCCTGCTTTCTCTTGAATAAAACACTCGCGGGAAAAAATATCGTCTGCATCTGGATCTCCCCAATATCCAAGTCTATCGCCTGCTCATCAGTTATACCATCTATGAAATCAGATAATTGATCAGAACTCATATCTGTTAGTTCCTTTAGGTCAAGATGCTTGTCCATTTTGACCAATCTAAAATAATACAAAACATTTCACTTTTATTCACTTAAAAACATGTACGCCACTGGAGACACGATTTAAAATGAAGAAATAACAATAAATTCACAAAATATGCTGCATAAGTTAAAATTTCCAGATAAGAAATTGGCGTGAAATATTATTTCGCGTATAAATATTCACGTTATACGAAATTTAATTGAAATAACGTCTTAGCGCAATTACGAAACTACATTAATAAAATGGCAAGAGTATCTTACACTATTCAGCTATTCACTTGAAAAATTTTATAATTTTTTTTCTAAATATAAATATTTTATTTTTGACCGGTCTAAATATCGACCACTATCCTATAAAGGATTAAAAAACTGGGTTTTATTTAAAGTGGCTGGATTATATTTGAAAAATGAAGAGATTTATTTGATGCAAAAATGATAAATTGGAATTATGTGTGTATGCATCGGTTTTTTAAAGTTTTACGTCTTCTGATTTCCTTGTCTGTGCTAGTTGCGTATTGAATTGATAAATTGGAATATAATTTGGATATTTAATTGTAGCTGAGTATCACAGCATCTTTTTATTGGCAGCCAACGTGGGGCTTGATAACATTTCATTAAAAAAGTTATGAATGTTTAAAGTTAATAATTTTAACATAATACACGTGAAAGTCTTATCTCGCATTGGTTTTATGTTTTCTTTTGAGGTTTTTTAGTTCGGCGTGTAACTGAGACCATGAATAGAACAGAGTTCAGCGTATTATTAGAAGAAATGAGATAAACAAGGCGGGAAATGTATAACATGGTTGAAGAGATGGATACAGATGGAGTGGAAATAAAAAATGAATAAATTGCAAACGAACAAAAATTAATTTGAAAATCCAATAATTAAAACAAAACCAATTAATTTGGTGACGAAAAACAATAAGAAGTTTTCGTGTGTTAACAAAAATGTAGTAGCAAAGATTAAAATAGGCAAACAAGAGATATTGGATAGCATTTTTATCATGAATGGATTTAAATTAGATTACATTTTTCGCATGGATATCATCGATAGGTTTGATTTAATGATTGATGTACCAAATAAATGGAAATGGGAAAGGGAAGGTGGATTATTACATTGTGAAAACAATTATTGAGAGATGGTTGCAAAAATGTTGCACAAAAATCAATCACTTAATAATCAAGAATCAAGATTTGCCAAAGGTTATGTTCGTGAAGTATATGTAGTCAAAGAACGTTTATTCAAGTGTCGCACATATCTGATACCACAAGCCTTTAAGAAGCAAGTATGGCAAGAATCACGTAAAATAATCCCTAGTTATATCATCAAAGAAGCCAGCGCGGCGTATCTTAATCCATTAAAGATTAAAAGAAATTGAGAGGTGGACCAGCAACTTTTTAAGTTGTGCAAGCCTAGGATTAGAATCTTCTCCTGGAAGCATATAAGTTGGCGTGGAAGAGTGAGAGGAGCCCCAGATAGGATTTCGGGGGAGGGGCAAGTATTAACTTGCAGGCACTTAGGCCACTCTACCGGGACTATTGAGGAGCCCCAGAATGGATGGATGGATGGCACAGTGTGGAAGTTTTTTTTTTAAATTTCAGAGGTCAAATTATATTTAAAAAGAAACGGGAGGCTAAGATGCCATGATATTTTTTTATTTTTGTTCTCCCTGTTTGTAAGAATTTTTGAACGTTTGATATTGAATGGGAGAGGAGGACTCACGCCAGGACCTTGCGAGAGGATAGATGTTAGCTACGCGACGGAGAGAATTTAAGCGAATTTTTCTAATTTTGGAAATAATATTGGATTTTAAATAAAAGAAAATTAAAGAATTAAGTTAAAAAAGTGCGTTTGATTTAAAGTGGCTGGATTATAATTAAAAGAAGAAGAAATTTAAGTGATGGAAAACTGATAAATTGGAATATAATTTGGAATTTGGATATTTAATTGATGATTTTTGGCGAAGTAAAATTTATAGTTTTGTGATTTTTCTCGGCAATAAAATTTCAGGTTTTCTATCAATTTATTATAATATTATTAAATACTAGTACAACACGATTGCTTTGGTTGTGCGGCCTACAGGCCGCACTAACGGAATTTAGTATTACAACAAACAGATAAATTAAGGGTATAATAATATTACGTTTAGTAATTAATTTTTTACCGAAGATAATAAGGATGGATATCGGGGGTTAATAAGCAGATAATTTTTTGGCTAGACTATTTTTAAATATATTCAATCACAAATGTTTTTATGATTATTTTGTTTGTTAGGAGTGAAAAAGTAATAAATAAAAATGTCTATACAAACTAATCCTCAGACTTGATATTTCATAGTGAGGTCATTATTGGACTTTTAGAGGGGATTTTTCACCAAGTACTGACACCCAACATCATGGTCGTCATCATGCTGAAAGACCAACATTCCTGGTTACCAACATCGCAACCAGATGGATAAAATAGAAATAATCTATCTGCTAAAATAGCAGATAGAAAAGTAGTGAGGCGTAAAGAGAAAAACAAGCCACTAACCGACGCCTTAACCATCGTAGGTAACTTGGAAGGATCGGCCGAACGATGAAAGTAACCTCTTGTGCGAGAAAAGGCAAAGACCAAGCACTGAGAATTGCGGAAATAAAGTTGTAAGGCGTAATCCCGATGCTCGGTGGTATGGGAGTGAATTTAGTGGATAAAGTCCCACACTACCAACTCAGATCGAGTTGGTGTCTAGTACGAGATTCTCACTAAGCTAAAACAAAATTAAAAAAACTACCCTGAAAACTGCCACCTCTATGTTGGTTTATTTATTTATTATTAAACTAAAATAATCTTTGTAGTTACGACGTTGTTTAACCTGAAAAAGGCAAAAAATATGTAGAACACCACTAAGCCAAGAAACAAAGTCAAAGGCCGAGCTCATTATTGGGGAAATTGTTATGAATACAGATTTTTCTAAGGGTTGTTTAGAATAATCTTGTTTTGACGTAAATCACGAAAACGATTTGATTATTGCAATTTCTTTCAAATGCATCTCTCTTGTCAAAATATCGTGAGCTGTCTTTGCATTAAATTTTTAAGAGTTTTATTAGCATTTCAAAGTCAAATATGTTATTATTTCTAGAGAGCCAAATGTAGATATCGCTTTTGAATTTTTTAATTGTTGCGAGTTTCATCGTCCAAACGTTATCGTTCTCTATATTCTATACAGGTTTCGCCAATGAAATTTTTGGACTTTAAAATTTTTCGATTTGTCTCTATCAGATATACAATACGGAATTTCCGTTCGGGCAAAATTTTAACTCTGTGATAGTGCAAGGCTTGAACAAAAATTACAGTCATTCTTACGAATAAGTGTTAGTTTTAATCTAGTTTTCATAGATACTTGCAAAATAGTCGACGTCTTCGCCTAAATTTGATAAAACTCTTGGTCAGGGGGGAGTAATGATAAATGACGTAGTTATAAGCTAACCATTGATCACCTGCCGACTGCTTCGTACAAAGTCAAGCGTTTGCTTTCCCATTCCCGGCAATGAAATCTTCCTCTTCTTCGTAGTACCTGCAGTTCGGGGAGGCCAGCTGGGCTCATTTCACTAGGTGAAATGGTAAATTATCTCCCCGAGCTCTCTGGAAGCTCAATGATCGATCTCCGGGATGATCTTCCTGGTCTATTAAGACAAGAAAAGAGCTTTCAGATCCAGGTAAAGAGCGGAATCGTTTAAAAAGTGCATTAGGAGAGGAGGGCATTATCTGTGCTGAATGAGAAAATTTGTTTTAATATCCTCATTTGACTCTCCCGTGTGAAATTGTTTGTCGTATACTATTTAAAATATGATAAACATTATATTAATTGCATAATAAACATTTACTAGCTATGCAAGGCTGGTGGTCTGCAGTAGCAATAATTAGCTCGGCCTTCGGCCTCCCACTTAGGCCTCAACATTTTGACTAAAACCGTTTTTGCCGTGCGAACTGTTAAAAATTTTAATGGGGTTGGTTTGCCAATTCAGGACTGTATATCCATTGTGATGCAGACAATGGGTCCTACATTTTAACGTGAAATCTGAACCAACGCCGTATCCCGTGATATTAATCTGCAATTTTAGGAATTTGTAATGGTCAAAAATGCCCATAAAAATTGAAGAAGTCTTTGTTAACCGTGGTCCTTCACTTTCGTCATCGGCAATCAAGTAGGTCTTTTTTGTGCTCGAGAGTATCGGGGCAAGGCCACACCTTCATCGGATTTGATATAAACGTGGAATTGTTTGTTTTGGTAGTTTGACTAATTAATTTTTGGCGATGTAACTCGGACTGCCTACTTCATCTAGCAAACAAACAACAAATTCTCTATTAGATTCCGATATATGCCTTCTTTAATGCCATCTACGTTTAATCTATTTTTTAACAAGGAGAAACTGCGGTAGTGGTTTGGTGTGATTTGTATTTGAATTACAGGGCTAAAATTCTGAGTTAGAATTTCACGTAATTTCTTAGCGCGGTCCTTCGGTGATCATCAACACTCTGTGGATAAATTAAGTTGAAAGTAAAAGAGAAAGAAGAGGATTGATCCACCTCAAAAAATGGATCGCGCAGACTTCCGAATGGAATGGAAAAGCTTGATCAATATTTGTGTAAAGATGGTCAATTGACAGAATGTCCAAGTGAAAAGAATAAAATCAATTAAGATCATACAGGGTGTAAAATCTTTTGGCGCGGGGTGAAATTTATAATCTTGCGATTTTTATACAGAACCTACGTCAGTGCAAAATTTCAGTTTTTCAGGTAGTCTAAAAGTGACCTAGGAATTAGAGTGTGACGAAGATCACAAGTTTGTACGTCATAATTTTGAACTTCAAATTAATTAATAAATTCTACATTGGTATTAAAAACATACTTTCCTTTTTATTGTTTATAAATATGTAAGGAGCGCTTGTGTCCGAGTTCCCTTAAAGACAAACCGCCGCTAATGAAAAAGAAAACAAAATATACCTGTTAGCATTATAAATTAAATCAAAAAGTTTCCGCTCAGGAAGTATTATAGCCGGATTAAATTCCTAGTTGATTTTATAACAATATTGATACGATATACGAGTATATCAACAATGTAAAATAAAAACTAATAAAACGCCTCCCCAGGGCATCGATTCATGCGGAACCGTCCGCGTCCTTAACAACGAGTTAACTGAAATTTTCAGAAAACAATAGCAAAAGCTGAAGTTTTTAAAAATGTGGTTTCTCTGAGATTAAAATTTTCGCGACGATAAATTTCAGGAAACAGAATTGGGAAATTTCTAAAGTGGCAGTAGATAAGGTAACCACCACTCTTTAGCAAACTCGAATTATAATTACAGCCTTCGAAAGTCCAGGCTATTGTGTAGGAGAAAATCTGTTTTTAGGCGTTTGCCGTTTTCCTGTATGTGCGTAGGCTTTTGTCATGTTAATGAAAATTTATGGGTGGTTAAAATAGGCTTTTAATTTAAGGGGATCGTATTATAGTAATTGTAGCGTTAAAGCAAATTCTGAAACTCAATCTAACGGCTGTTAAATCTGACCACTTTGTGTCTACCGTAATTTAATCAACGAATTTTCCGTCCAAAGAAAAATACTACAAAATTTTTATTAAAATGAAACTGATCAACAAAAACGTTTTAGTCTGTGCACTTTCATTCACTTGCTTTGAAGATTCAAAGGAAATTTATTCCGAGTTACTCCTATCAAAGTTTTTCTCCACGACCACTCACAACACCCACGTTATAAAATTTTCATTCACTAGCTGTATTGATTTTCCCCGACAGTTACTTTTCGTAGTATCTAAGTAATTGGCTGTTTTTAAATCATTCACCTGTAGAGGTGAATGTTCTCCAGGATTTATTAATGAAAAACGCGCGCAGTAACCGGGACCGGCATTGCTTAACTTTATTTAACTTATTTATCAATTCTTGTCATGCAATACGTTGCAAAAAACGTCAACACGCATACGTGAATGGCATCCAAATAAAGAATCGTTTTCCCGAAAAACGACGCATGCAATAGTTAGACGGTATAAAAGGTTTAAACTTTATGTCTTTCAGGATTCACAAACCATTTCCAACATAAATTCTCAAAAAACCACTTTTGTTAATTTTTTCAGCGGTTCCTGTTTCCACGGTTCATTTCTCGTTATGATTGTATAATTTTTTAGCTACTTAAAAATTTAAATTAAAACATCAATCACGAGTTCATATTTATTTTAAAAATTGTCTTGAAGTCAAGTTATTTTTAGTTATCCAAATCAATGTTCCAGCTTTGGTGACAATTAACATCGATTTTATTGTGGGTTTTAATTAAAAATGGAAAAGAATCGCCGGTTCAATTAAATTAGATTTATGTCAATTGCATAATGTGATTAAAAGTAATTAATTTTTGCATGGAATTTCGAATAGCAGCAAGTAAAAATATTTGAATTGGTTTGTTTACAGAGTAATGACCCGCAAGCAAAAATACCCTGGCGCACTTGTCACTCGTTTCTGTTTCCGTTTTATCATTCCAACACTTTTCGTATAATTTATTTTCCCAAATATCGCCGCTTTTTGTCATTTTTAATGCTCATTATCTTTTTTTTACTCGAATCGATCTATCAAACTCATTGAAGAGCTGGAAACCAGGCTTTCAAAAAATTTGCGTCAGGTTTTTGTTATTTTGAAAATACTCAAAATTTTCTTGTCAAAAGGAAGGATTTTGTTTTTCACTTTTTTGCAGATAAGTTTCCACAAATAGCACAAAATTTACATGACTTCATTACAATTTTCGTTATGTAAAGTTATGCATATATTCCAGTCTTTGTTTAGTAAGTGCAGTTCGACCTCTTACGGTTGTTGTAATATTTTACGATATGGAATTTTATGTGTTACAATGTAAACTATTTTTACCATGTCAAAATTAGTTTAATTTGTTAAACAAAAATTATTTGCCTAAAAGTTTTTTGAAATTTTCTGCAAGATTCTTTGCGACCTGGGATTTGAACCAACAATTTTTGCTTCTCATCACATCGGGTCACCGATATTCGAGTAATTTTTTTAATAATTATTTAATTGAAATTAATTCAAAAACATCTTTAGAGTTCTTTTTTGCATTTTGATCGTATTGTAGATATTTTCAATTCCGCCATTGTCCTGTCAAATTTCAATTTGACATCCAAATTTATTACTATAGTTACCTATAAACCAATTGGAAAAATTGTCACCTCTGTAAATATCTAAAAAACCGTATCTTTATTTCGTGAAGATTTAATAGCGAGTTGCTTTTAAGCTCTTAATAGATTCTTCATGAGAATTACATTTTTTATAGCGAATGGCGGTCGGTTTGTAGGTTATGCAGGATAAACACTTGACTGCGTTTATCGCATCGTGATTTATAAGATAGAGAACAATCTAGGCAACTTTTAGAGAAAAATACTGACTACGTTTATCTCGGCGAGATCAAATCAACTGCCTAGATAAACATAGTTAAAGTGTTTTTTCTTCGAAGCGCTGCATCGGATGCACAGTATTTTTGAAATGATGTTGCCATAAACTGCTGCTGAGTTCTTAGCTGATTAGAGATTGAAATTTCAATATTTTTTATACTTTATTTGGTTGCTTGTATCCAAATTGTAATTGTTAGACAATTGCATGTTATGACAATGTAATTTTATATATTTAAACCAATCAGATTTGAACATATCCGACTTCAACCAATCACCAATCAAACCGTAATTATTTGAAAATTCTTCATTTCCAGAAATTAATAATACTGTTGCGCCACTGTCCTGTCACTTGTCAATTTGGCATCCAAATCTATTCATTATAAACCAATCAGAAAAATTGCAAAATTCTGATGTGAGCATAAAATTCGCCTTAAATATTAAACTTTTATAGTAAAAGCAGGCCAGCTGTAGTTTATTCAAGATAAAAATTTGACTCCGTTTATCTCGCAGTAACCGATTTTATGGAGAATTATAGAAGATATAGGTACTTGTAAATAAATAATCTGGGCAATTTCTGTATAAAAATACTGGCGACGTTTATATCGGCGAAATCAAAGCAATTTGAGAATATAATATAGATAATATTTACGTAACAAAGCCGGAAAATGGTACTTTATTAGACGAGTCGCAGGCGAGGCTCAGAAGTCGACGAGTTCAGTAATGATACATTCTGGATATTTTACGCACAATACTTTTTCCATGGCCGTTCAAGATCACCAATGAGTTGACAAATATTTGTGATCTTGATGTAATTCCGCCTTTTCAACCCCCCCTTTCTCTTTGTCACAGTTGGTCAAATCTTCGGAATCCCCTCCCAGGAATGTCCTAATATGGTCACCCCTCATTTAATAGAACTTGTAACGACATTGTTTACACGACATTTGGAAGAAAATTATTCAAACACAGTTTTCTTAAACGTTCCAAAAAATTGAATTTCTATGTGGACGTCACATTTGTCCAACCCCACTCCTCCCTAGACGTAGACCTCCTTTATGAACGACCCCTAATGATAGTTATTCAAAAGCACAAAGAAACAAATGAATCACCTTGGAAATATTGTAGGAAGTTCACTTTATTGATGATTTTTATTTAATTTTTTGTTGTTTTTTATTTTAGAAACTAATTACACCGAGTATATACACTATTTTTTGCACTTTAGTTTGTGAAATTGTCTAATACGTTAATGGAAATTTTGTGTCCAAGATATAAATACACATAATAAATAGACTTTACTATAAGGTCCGGAAAGTGACATATTAATGAACGAGTAGGTAAGTTCAGTGATGCAATTTTTCAGGTGTGGAACATATGCTATTTTTATTTTGCAAAAATATATTCAAAAATAAGATAATCATTACTGAAATAATACTTCTAAATTGAAAAAGATGTAAATCTCTACCTTTACAACTTCAAATTAGAATTAATTGGGAAACTTCCATAATAAATTTAATCACTTTCGAGATTGTATTTTGCTATATTTCTCTTTTGAATAAATGATTCATTAAATAAAGTACCGCAATGTCGTAGTTATTATCGCGGAGTTGCCAGTTCTCGAAAATATTCACTAAATCTAGGGAATTTTAAAAGTACTGAAGCCTACGAAAATTATTAGTCTTCAGAGCAAAGTAATGTAAAAAATTTCTTGGCCTGGTAAATTTGAATAATTGTAATCATTTTTAATTTAAAGGGGGGGGGTTGTGTCTGAAAACCAATATTATATTAATAATTTTTCAGTACTCCAGTTGTTTTTTGTAATAGTTTTCTGAATTATTTCAATTTAAATTTTTAATTTTAAGGAATATTAATTTTGTTACTAAAAAGTATTTCCAAAAATGCCCCCCCCCCATTAATAATATATACAGTAGTGTTCAAAATATATTGGCAAAATAGTTTTTTTACAATAACTTTTTCAAATTCCAACTTTTGTCTTTGATATTTTCAAAATTTATTGTTTCTGTAGTTGGGAATTAAAAAGTATAACTACATCTCTTTGAATAACCACATACGTCTTTAAAATTTTTATTTAAAAAAAAGTCTAAATATTTCCTTAAAACATGTACATTTAAAAATCGCGTAAAACAAAAAATACGGTAGTGTAATTGAATAATCAAGTTCAGAAGTATTTAGTACTTTGTTGCGAATCCTTTTGCAGCAATAACGGCCCTGATTGCATAGAGTCAACCAGCTTCACTAAACGCTCTAATGGAATTTTTGCCCATTCCGTCTGTAAAGCTTCCCATAACTGATTTGTATTTCGGTATGTTGCACTTCTAATGCGTCGTTCGAGCTCTCCCCACAAATGTTCTATCGGATTTAGATCTGGAGACTGACTAGGCCACTCAAACAGGCGAATTTTGGCCTTATTCATGTATTCCTTTACATGTTTAGATGTGTGCTTTGGATCATTATCTTGCTGAAATGTCCATCCGCGTGGCATTTTACTCTTAGCATGTGGTAGCATATTATTCTTCAATATGTCGGCATACACGAATCGATCCATGATGCCATCAATTTTGTGTAACGGTCCAACACCATCACGGGAAAAACAGCCCCACACCATAACATTTCCACCACCGTGCTTTATAGTAGGAACTTGATACTTAATGTCATATTTTTTACCTTTCGGACGTGGAATATACCTTATACCATCCGAGGAAAACAAATTAAATTTACTTTCGTCGCTCCAAAGAATTTTAGACCATTCTTTTATATCCCACTGTAAATGGTCTTTTGCAAATTTTAATCGGGCCATCCGATTCTTCTTTGATATTAATGGTTTTTTCGAAGAACGTCTACCAAATAGTCCACCAGTATATAGTCGACGTTTTACCGTCGAAACGCTTATTTTATCTTCGCGATTTTCGTTAAAATCACGAACGATTTCAACAGCTGTGGGGCGAGGATTTTTGTTTGCTTCACGGACAGTGAAATCGTCTAATATGGCCTCATCAGCAAAAATCGAAGAAAATGAAAAGAAACGTAGAAACAATCCTGAGACAGACGAAGAAGAAAGTCCCCACGAGTGGCCCGAAGAATGGCCCACATTTGAAGATGAAGAAAGTAATAGCTCGGACAACGAAAAACAAGAAGAAATTCGAAAGGAAGCAAAAAAGAAACCAAACAAAAACCAAAGGAAACGTGCCAGATTGGCGAAACAAGAAAAAGAAAAACATGAAAGACAAGTAACGAAAACGCTAAGTGAAAACAGTAACGAAACAAAGGAAAAAAATTATGAAACTGAAAAAACACAAAGTGAACAAAAAATGGAAATAGGCACAAAACTGCTCGAAGCATTGTCCGAAATCAGACAGGCAATACAAGAAAAAGAAGAACTTGGAATAGAAGAAACACCAAGTAAAAGCCATACGGAAGCAACAAAATGGGCGAAAGAAATACTTTCCAATGTATCGAACGCATCACATAAAGTAATGAAATTCATCAACCAAAGCAAAGAAAAACTCGAAGATAAGGAAAACGCACAAAAAATGTTGAAGACATGAAAGAAAGCACCTTGAAACTTGTAGAATTTATACTGAAGGGCAATAACAACATACGAGGGACGGCGGTCCCTGCCCCTGCCACCCCCGCGAACCTCCTCAAGGTCCGGGTACCCAAAGAAACAATTTCTTCCCCTCAGGAAGAGCCCAAAAAGCAGGACCCACCTAAGAAAGAATTGGCAGAGTCCAACCCCCCGAACCTCTTCAAGGTCCGGGAACCCAAGGAAACAGATTCTTCCCCTAAGGAAGAACCCACGAAGTACAGCCCACCCAGGAGGTACCAAACAGCAATGAAGAGGGCTGCCATCAGCAGCCCCCGGAGCACGCGCAAGAAATATAAAGTGATTGTCTACCCTGGAGAGGGTAGCTCATTCCTGTCAGCGGAAAGCACAAGGGCCGCCCTGACTAGCATCAGAGCGGAAGATCTTGGAATAAAAGCAGATAGGCTCTATCTGACGAAAAACAAAAGTGTCGTGGTGGAATCCTCCCACCCCTCGGTCAAGAAACTAGTAGGCAACACTCTACTAGCGGAGAACCAATTGATGGCACGGGAGCCTTCAGCTACCTGGCCATCAATTGCTATACAGATGGTAGACAAATCCGTCTCTAAGAATCAAATCATAGCGGAAATAGAAAGAAGTTTTCCCGAGGCGGTCAATATGGCCGGGAGTTCGTGGCTCAAAAGAGCCAATCCCGTACATACCAGAATAAGAACACACAACAAATGGATCCTAGAGCTTCACCCTCTGATCCATGAAGCAACAATCAAGGAAGGTAAATTCATAGTGGCTTGGAAAAGCTACCGAGTGCGGAACCACATCGGAATTGCCCGATGTTATAAATGCCAACGTTTTGGCCACACAGCCAAATTTTGCAAAGGAAATGAAACATGCGCCTTTTGCACCTCAACAGAACACGCTTCACGTGACTGTGTAGTGCAAAAGGAACTTGCTATGCATGTATGCGCCAACTGTGTCAGAGCGAAGCTCAGTGACAATAAGCACTCCACAGGATCAACCCTGTGTAAAGTATATAAGGACCGTCTTATGGCCCTTGCACAATCCATAGCAACCACTATTGACAACGAAAGAAATAACCGTGACCAATAAGATCTAATCCTAAAAACTAATAACCGTGATAAGAAATAAGGTTTGAGTGTACCCAAAAAAGTCAAATAACTATCGAAAATGAAAAATAGATTACAAATCAAGACATGAAAACCGATACTTACCAAACATTGATGAAATAAAAACGCCCACGCAATCCATTGTGGAAACCTGAAACAAACAAATCAGAAACCAACATATCAAAAATAGGCAGATTATATGTATGTAACAATATACCAAATGACACGCGGTTTGAAACCCGATTAAAAAAAAATTCATAAAAAATGACCAGAACTTGATAAAAACTCTAAGAATGATTTTATAATTGTGATGAAAACATGAACTCCCCGCCAATTTGCAGGGCCCATTTTATGATGAGGTTGGCAACAACCTCAAAATGTTTTTTATTTTATAAATAAATTAACTTCAATTGCTTCACGGACAATCATTTTATCGTCCCTCTTTGTCGTTTTTCTTGGTCGTCCTGGTTTTCGTCGCTAGTCCGCGGTTCCATATTTTGTTCTTTTCTTATTCCAAACACTTATTGTTCGATGTGGTAACCCAAATTGCCTTTTGGCTGATGTCATTGTGTTTCCATCATCCAACCACTTTAAAACTGATTTTTTTAAATCTTCCGAATAATTTGTTTTACTTGACATAATACTGTATGTCTTTCAAACTATTGTAACAAATTAATTATAAAAAATATCTAAATAATATTACTTAAACGTAGGTATTCATTCGATATTTCGTCATGGAAACGAAATATTGCGACTCCAGAATATTTTTGACAATGGCCTAATGGTAAATATTGTTCCCACCACGACCTGCAAAATTTTAAAACGATGCGTTGCAAAAATAAGCATTATTTTCTTTCTAATTATTTATGGCCCTACAACAATAAGTTTTCGACAAAAGTAATTATTTTGTAAGATATTTATGGATTATTTGTTCAATCATGATGGGGTACCGACAAAATAAATTTCGTTGTGTTTTTTTACGTAAATACAATCCTTATGTTTTTTGCCATGTAATGTGATTACATTTTTTTAATGTGACTAATTTTGATGTAATTAAATAATGAAATTCATGTAAATTTGCATTATTTATTCAATCTGTGATGACATCTCCAAATTAGTTAGTAAATTTTCCGTGCAAAGCGCCATTGGTATACTACGTATGACTTGGCATAAATGACGCCTTGCATGGAAAATTTACTACCTAATAATAAATAAGTAATTCAAATTTATTTGAATTTAATTATTTAATTACATCAAAATGAGTCACATTTAAAAAAATCTAATTATATTACATGGCAAAGGACATCTTAAGGATCTAATTTACCTAAACAAAACACAAGTAAATTTATTTTGTCGCTACCCCATGGTTGCGTTATGGGGAAGTTTAGACGCTGTAGATATTCCAGTTGCAAATTTTGATTTATTAGTTTCTATCGGTGACAATTTCAATGTAGTTAAATTCCTTATAGTAAAATAGTTTATACCTTACCTTGTTTTCGTATTTGTTGCAGTTTGTTTTGCAGCGTTTCGAGTAAGAATTTGCGGAAAATTATAACTTACACATCGATTCTGGTCATTCCTTTATTCTATTGAAGGCATTTAAGCTTTAAACAAGGTGAGGGTAAAATAAAATCTTAATTTTCATTTGCTGCTTTAGTTAAACCTAACGTTTAAAAGCATTTAAATCTTAAAAACCAGTCCAGAATCGACAAATTAGTCGATAGTTCAATTTTAAGTTTAGTAGATAGTTTAAATGCTACAACAAGCCAGTAAATTCCGTTTTAGAATAGAACAACAAATTGTTAGTCCACGCAGTGGCTTGTGTGAACACTGGTGGAGCCAAAATTCTGGGTTCTCCGATAGTGCAAAAACAGGCTGTAAATCAACCCATATAAAAAGCCCTACCAAAAAACTAGCAAAAATATATGCCAATAACCTAGATGTTGAAGCAGTTAAAAACTAAATTAATATAAAAACAAATAAATTATGCAAATTTTCAGATAAGTTGAGCTAAAAATTGTTGACCATTGCACATGGTAAAGAACATCCTAAGAATAAAATTTTTGCATGTTATCCTTTAAATTAACGAAGGTAAGAGCATAATTTAATATCAAAAGAGCCCTGTCGTCACTTAAATCGTCCGGCAGTGTTTTTCACTAACTTCTGCTGTTTTGTGCCCCTTAAAGTTTGTACTAACTATGAATGGTAATTTTTATAACTCTATTATTTAAATTGAAAAATTATGGATGGGCGCCCCCGAAAGGCTGGAGCCCAGCCTACCCACATCCTTAAGCCGGCTCTGTATAATATTATGTACATGTAACAAGAGGGGATCCAGTCAAAGTTTGTGAGAGGGGAGGGTTAAAACTTAGAATTGATGGTATTAAGGTTGAAAGGGCTCAAAGAATGAAGATGAAGGTAAAATTGTCGAATTTGTACAAATTTTAGTCCATTTTGTTTAATTTAACAGTATGTTTTCTCTTTGAAAATTCATACACCATTTCCCCCCTCCCCCTCCATCGCCTCCGCATGCCTTGTGCCTGTAGTTGTATCTAGTATATCTAAATCAATTTTATAAGTATTTTCATTTCACACATCTCCAATTAATTTTTCTTTTCTTGTCCCATCAGATTTTACATTTTTTTCTCTGATTCTTGATATAATAAAGAATAGTAAATGTATAGAGCTCGCTCTGATGACTGTAACGCAGCAACCAATCATCTTACAAGAAATATCATTAGATCTTTTTTGTAGAAAATTTCGTTTACTTTATTTTTAATTAGCTGATATTTTGCTCTAAGGTGAACCTGAACTGAGATATTCGCGAATATTTATATAAATGGATCTTTTGCGTTGTTTTCGTAATATGGCGGCTAAATTCGGGGTTGGATCGTCCAAAATTAGTACTATGTCTTTTTATAGGACCATAAAGGAAGATGATAAAATTATTTCACTCCAGCTTACCTCCAATTATTTACATAATGGTTCTTTTGAAAGGATTTGTCGACTGGTTCATAATGTTTTATTTATTGTCAGTATCATTCTGAGGTAATGAAATTTGAATTTTTGTAAAATGCATTTGATTAACATTCGGTCAACTGTTATTATTACTTTTTATTTTTATTTAAATACCTTATTTGCCAACGGCTTACAATATAGCTTTGTGATAAAAAGATTTCAAGACTTAATATTTGAACTTCTTGAAATTTCAACATTTTATCAAAATATACTAATTTTTAATAATCCAAAAGAAGTACACGTAAACCTTGAATATTCCTATCTTACCTGATTTATTAATAAAAACTTGTCAGGGAAGGGGGGATAGATCAGGATTCTTCGGTCATTGTCCAGACAAGGTGGCCAAAAAATGGCTAGAGCTTGCACAACACTCCGGATAAGCTGAATTTGGTAGACATGTATATTTTGAATATCCCAATAAACCTTTCAAATCTCCTAAAATTCCTCCAACATGATTTTCCGTCTATAACTCGCTTAATTTAATTTTTATGCAAAATTATCATCAGATCATAATTGAAGATGAGAAAATTATCATATATAATACCACAAGAGACTATCAAATTGTCGGCAATAATTTTTGAAACTGGAACTGAGTGTTTGTCGCCCTTAAAATCACCATGAGTGCTTTAGCACTCATGGTGATTTTAAGGGCGACAAACACGAAGATTCCATGGTTTAAAAATTAACCGACAATTTTATAGTATCGTGTGGAATTCGTTTGACAATTTCGTAAATAAAATTTCAATTTTTTCTGACAAAAAATAATTTATAGTATGCGTTTACGTAGTTTCCATCGTTACTTGACAATACAGACCACGGTGGTCGTATTGCCGCGACAATACACCACCGTGGTCTGTATTGTCAAAGGAAGTAGATTATGATTGGTTCAAATTAATGAGATTCTAACATCCTATTGGTTGAATTATTATGAACGAAATTGTCTACAAAATAAATTATTTAAAAAATTTTCCTACTAATAATTCAGGAAATTAAGCTGAAAAAATTGTTCGAGTTTGCAAAGAAATCCGAGTAAGTTGAAATTTTGCTTAAAATTTTCTACAGGCACAGAGTTTTTCAAAAATTGTCGATATTATACTGTTCAATTATTCTGTGTTGATTACGATAAGCCAAATATTATTTTAACCCAAATATGGTTTACAATAATAGAATATCTTTCGCCTAAACCAAAAATAACCAACTAAATTTGTGTAATTTTCAGTTTTCCTCAATAATCATTTAGTTATATGTCTGTAATAACATTTAATAATAAATATGCAGAACGAAATTATGTACTCTCAAACTGTTTGTCAGTATACCAAAAGTACAATTTTTCCTAAATTTGGTTTCGCCGTTATCTCAATTTGGCAAATATTGACTTAAGCGCTTTTCCACAATGTATACAGAATTATCAGAAAATCAATTTCAGAAAGGCAAAATGAGCTTTATTTTACAAAATTCATATTTTATTATTGGAATAAATTTTTTGAATAATTCGTATTCGAATAAAATGTTCTTACGTGTCTTTTTTGAAGTGAATTTTGAAAAGTTTTTTTGTACAGAATTTTCCCTAAAACCTAAATAATTTCTTGGAGGATTTAAAATTCCTAATGGAGGGAGTTGTCGACAGAGGATTTTTGTGGACTTTCAGGGGTTTATTAGGATACTTAAATACACAAATTTGTGGATTTTCAGCTTGCCCGGACTAAAATAACAATTAATTAATATAGGCGAAAGACCACGTTGACGTTGGAGGAACTAAAATTCACTATTTAGGAAGAATGTGGCAGGATATTTTAGGGTACATTGAGTGGCTTATTTGGACTCTTAAATACACAAGTTTGTAGAATTTTAGTTATCCCCGGATTTTTACAATTTATTTGTGTTCATTAAATTGCCTGGACTAATAAACGTTCTTCGTTATTTTGGTTGAATTTCTAATAAAATTTTTAATTGTAAAAAATTTAAACTGGTAATTTCATTAACTAACAGGTGTTGACCAATGCGTTCTCACGTTTGTATTCCAGTTAAAAACTTTAAATTTAAAAGTCATAAGCGCTGTGACAGTTAACGTAATTTTTCCCGGTTGGACTACGAGTTTGAGTTTAAAATTTCTTCAACGTCTCTGTGCTTCGGAGGGCACGTAAAGCTGTCGATCCAATGATTTGCCTTCATGACAATTAAAAGCAGTACAGAGGCACTCTGAGGGCGAACTTAGCAAATTATCTAAGATGTAAAAACCAATTATGCTTACATAACTAATTTGAAAAAATTAATTAAAACACTGATCTCAGACCTAACGTAAGATGAAGAAGAAGAAAAAAGTTCGGAACGCGTCTGAATTTATTTGCAATCATCGATCGGTTGGATATAATGTAATATTAAATAACTTACGTTTTAGTTCCACTAAAATAAACACAGTCCTAGTGCTAAAATACGTTTTGTGATGATGATGCTAATAAGAGTACACATTCCTTTGAGATGAAGATTTCAATTTGTGATTTTATACAGAATAAACCAACTAATAAATATTAAAATTGACCACTATTTCTTGATTTCCCCTTAGAATGTCAATTAATTAACACCTTGGCTTTATGTTTTTAATTTTTAGATGTAGTCCTTCTAATTTCAATTTGGAGGTAAAAGCGATGAAATACTTTTGAAAGATTTCGAATAAAAAAAGGAAACAACCCAGATTAATCATCAACTAAAGACACACGAATATAACCATGATTGAGTTGCCCCCTGTGAGGTATAACGATTAATCTAAATCACAAATGCAGCTTTAAATTTAAACTGCATTCATAACCTTTTAAATAAACGATTACAATAATTAACATAAATAAAAAGGAAATCATAATTTAAAATCGTAACATCAAAAAAATTAAATTTTATAAAATGAAGGAAAAAACAAACGAACTGAAATTACGTGCAGGGGCCTTCAAAATAGCATCCTGAAACTTGACAAAAAATTCAAAATTGTTCACGTACTTTTGCGACCATTGCACGAATCCTGAAACTGTCATACACAATAAGAAAACTACGATGTAAGCTCGGATAACTTCTTTTATTTTCAGGATGTTTTCATTTACCTTTTTCAACAAATGCGGCTAATTTATAAAACCAATGAGCTTTAAAATGAGATACAATTTAATGAAAAATTTTCTTAGTTATGCTAGAGGTATTTTTAATTTAAATTTAAATCTTACTACAAAGTACAAAAGCCACTTGTTATTTGTCCTGTGTGCATTTCAGTGGCAGGAATCTTTTATTAAACTTTTTTCATGTTTTCTTCAGAGTTAGTTTAATTTGCTGTATAGATACAAACAGATTGTTTGTTACTTTATTGTTTAATGAATAAAAAATTGTGAATTTGATGTGGGCGAAATTATTAAAAATTAACTAGGAAAATTAAATAGTACATTATAAATCAAGGTTGTGAAGGCCGTCATTATTGCCCTAGCGCCAAGATTATATTCCGAGGTGCTTTGCACCGAGGAATATAACGCGCGGAGGCAATAATGGTCTTCACAACCGTGGTTTATATACTATTTTTTCCACTACTAGATTTATTACCATTTTTACTTTCCGAACCCCTAGGTAAGGAAAGTATTGTTATCAGTCAAAATTTGACCCCCCAATTTTTTGACAGATGTTCACGTTTTGAGGTCCCCTGAATCCATTTTTATCATTTTTGGAAGGATGTCTGTATGTATGTGTGTGTGTAAGGGTGTGTGTGTGTGTGTATGTACGTCTGTGAACACGATAGCGTCTAAACGAAGCAAGCAAATCATTCCAAATTTTGCATATAAGCTTTTTCCTGTCGTAGGACGAAGCCAGATGAAAATAATTTAAATCGTGTAACGGGAAAGGGGGGTTTACCTGGAGCTATTATGACATTATGCGTCATAACTTCGAAACGAAATTAAATATGTAAAAATATTAATAACAAAAAATTAGCGCTATGGAATTTCCTACATTTTTTGTCCTACAAGTTTTTCTCTAAAATATACAGGGCGTTTCAAAAATTTTTGTATTTGTAAAAATTTTTTTTATTTGTAAATAAAATAGTAAACCGCATTCTACTAACGAAAATAAGATGAAAAGTTTCTAATAACATGGGTCCAAAAATGCTTCGTTTGCAAGATATAGGCATTCAAAAGTTTTTTTCTTCCTATTTTGGCAAAATATGAAATTTTTCATCGATTTACTGTTGAAATTATGTAACCATTTTATTTAAAAATATAATATAAAAATTTGCGTCTGTTCGGAAAGTTATGCGATGGCCACATCAGATTTTTTAAATTCTTTTTAATAAAAAAATTTTCAAATTTAAAATATTTATTTCAATTGACAGTTTTGTTTTGTTGATTTGACAGTTGTTGACAAATTTTAAATCACGTATGTCAAATCATTTCATTGGTTCATTTTTTTAACTTAAGTGTATAATGAATCTGTCAAATCATTTCATTGGTTCATTTGTATAATGAAAATATTATTTACCGCATGTCTAAAATGCGTCACTTCACATGTGACTTGGATAAGTTATAATGGTAGCCTATATGACTAGTAGTGGAAAATAGTATATTATATATCAAGGTTGTGAAGGCCGTCATTATTGCCCTAGCGCCAAGATTATATTCCGAGGTGCTTTGCACCGAGGAATATAAGGCGCGGAGGCAATAATGGTCTTCACAACCGTGGTTTATATACGATTTTTTCCACTACTAGATTTATTACCATTTTTTAAAATTCTTTTTAACAAAAAAATTTTCAAATTTAAAATATTTATTTCAAATGACAGTTTTGTTTTGTTGATTTGACAGTTGATTTGACAGTTGATTTGACAGTTGTTGACAAATTTAGGTTATTAAATAAAATAAATCGCGGTTCGTCAAATTAACAATGGATGGCGCTGTCACTTGCTGTCACATTTAATTCGATTATAATGAATTTTTAAAATTAAATTAATGTATTAAAAAAGCGTTTTAAATAGTTTAAATACAATTAATTAGCATTTCTCGGTTATTCTAAATCATTTAATAACAACATTTTTCTTTAAAATAGTCGCCAAGTTATCAAAAAATGTCATTTTTTCATTATTAACCTAGGTTAATAATGAAAAATTTATTCACCACTAGTTGAAAACGTGTCACTTCTTGATCGACTAACCTAAGTAAAAATGATAGCCTATATGACTAGTAGTGGAAAAAATAAATTATAACGTTCTTGTTTATACCAGCTGCCCTTTTTATGTCGAAAAAACTCTAATTGGATTTTTTTCATCTAGGATGTTTTTTAACTGCATGAGAACTTCAAATTGAAATAAAACATTAAAAAATTGATAGAATGTTTTTTTAATTATTTTTTTATGAAAGTAAATTTAATGCCATTTGTGATTTGAAAATGATTTCTGGTATGTAACCACTACGACTATTCGTTACGAATCGCATCCGATCAGTCCAATTTTTGACCACTTTTTCCAATATTTCTGGCCATATTTCATAAATGGCTTGCTGAATATTGCCCTCCAATGCTTCCAGAATTGTTGCTTTGTTAGCATAAACCATGGATTTAACATACCCCCAAAGAAAATAATCTGGAAGCGTCAAATCACACGATCTTGGAGGCCAATTGATAGGACCATTTCTTGAAATAATGTTGTCACCAAATTGTCCTTTCAATAAATCGATGGTTTCGGTAGCTGTGTGGCACGTAGCACCATCCTGTTGGAACCATAAGTTGTCGATGTTTAACTCTTGGATTTTTGAAAAAAAAAGTTTTGAGCATGTGTCGATATCTCACACCAGTTATCGTAACGGTAGCTCCTTCCTCATTTCGAAAGAAATATGGGATGATGCCGTTGGCGTGTATTCCACACCAAACAGTCAATTTTAATGGAAGCAATGGAGTCTCAAGTTAATGTTCCGTATTGATCTCAGTCCATATACGGCAATTTTGCTTGTTCACATACCCATTCAACCAGAAATGTGACTCGTCACTGAACAAAATTTGTCGGTAAAAAATGGATCCACTTCCAATTGGTTGTGAGCCCAATCTGCGAACGCACGACGCAATCGATGATCATTAGGCTTCCATTCTTGAACCAATTGGTTCTTCTAAGGTTGTAAACCAAGATCTCGATGTTAAATTTTCTATATAGTGGACAGACAAAGCCCAAGTTGTTGAGCGCGATGGCGAATTGAAATGTTTGGGTTCTTGCACACTTTCACTCACATTTCTTTGTCTTGTTGGTGGTCTTATATCATGCAATAAAGAAGTGGTACGAAATTTATCCATCACCGCACGAATGGCCTGCTCAGGTCGATGTGTCGACCATAAAATGGGCGCAGAGCTCTAAAAGTTTCGCGAACGGAAGCCTGACTTTGAAAATAAATTTCCACAATCAATTTGATAGCGTTGTTCAAGTGTTAATTTATTTATGATTAAATAGCAAACCTTTCTGAACACAAATGTCAAAGAACTGTCACTTTGACAAGCTTCATTCAAAAGTTATCTCATGCAGCTAAAAAACACCCTATATAATAGCTCCTTATGGTGTAATTAAGTAATCCTCAAGTTTCCCCTCTCCAAGGAGATCGGTGAATTGAATACAAATTTGGCATTGGGCATTACACGACGTTGTGTGAAAGATTCTGAAGAAGAAGTTGCGGATGTCATTACTTTGCGCATGTTTGATAGTGTTCATATTGTTAATTTTGGCGGTTTTGGTGTCCACAGTGTCAGCACCGTCATTTTCTGTTGAAAATTGTTAATGTTCAACATCTATTTATTCGTCGAAGTCGAGCGAGTCTTTGTCAATCCAATCTTCGATTAATGTAGTAATCGGAAAACGTCTATGTATAGAAGTTCTCCATCCCCAATTTTTTGGATGCTTCCGATTACCTTGCCATTCATGAACCTTATGATATGTTCATCAAAAGATAGGCGAAAAATTGATTTTTGTAGAAAATGATAACCATCTCGTTAGAGGGGAGAAAGTTCAACATTACTTAATTATACCCTAAGGAAGCATTATATGATAAAAGAATCCAGTTAGAATTTTTTTCAACTGTTTTAATGTAAAACAAATTTCAGGAATCGATTGTTGTGCTCACCCTGTATTATCATGTTTATTCCAAAATCTGCGTTGCTCGTCAATAACATCTTAAAACTGCTATTTGTTTCATTAACCATTTGATATACTTGGCTATATACTTTATATACTACTTAATAGGAGTCCGTAATAACAGCAGAATAGTCAATTAACTTGATAGATCGTTAGAAAGTGATTACTATTTAATTTATGTCGTAACATGCACATCATCTTTTATGGAAAAATCTAAACTTTCGTAATTTGAAGTCTGTTTACCATATAAATAAATTTAAAGACACAAATTCACTTTAATGCGTCTGGCCCGGAAAATCCATAGTTTAAAAAAAATTTCAATATCATTATATAATGCAATTTGGGGAAATAAACAGTGAGAAAAATTTGAACCCTTTCACGAAATATCTCAAAAATTGAATAAAAAGTCATAGGAGGTAAAACGCACCCGAGAATGAAATTTTGTTTCATAACTGTCAAACTAATGTAAGTTTCAATTTTGTTGTTCAATCAACTATGTGTCAACCATCTGTTTGTTGAAGTTATTTTCTGAAAATTTTAAATCCATGGCTATAATATTTGGAAGATTTAATTTAGTGATAAAAGCAATTAGTTATGTCCAAAATCGTGGTAAATGTGGCGCCTCGATCTATGACAAAACACGTAAAAATTTAATGATTACATGCGCAACTAAAGTTATATTTCAAGGTTTTACTGGAAAACAAGGTACTTTTCACGCAAAGAATTCTATTGAATATGGTTCCAAAGTGGTTGGAGGTGTTTCGCCTGGTAAAGGTGGAAAGTGTCACTTGGGATTACCGGTTTTTAATACTGTGAAAGAGGCGAAATGTGAGACAAACTGTGATGCCAGTTGTATTTTTGTTCCACCCCCACGTGCCGCAGCCGCAATTGAGGAAGCTCTAGATGCTGAAGTTGGTTTAATTGTGTGTATAACTGAAGGAGTTCCCCAGCACGATATGGTTAAAGTCAGGTATAGATTGTTAAATCAGGACAAATCGAGATTGATAGGGCCCAATTGTCCTGGTATTATAGCGCCCGAAGCTTGCAGGATTGGAATAATGCCCGGCATGATTCACAAATCGGGAAAAGTTGGGGTGGTATCCAGATCAGGCACATTAACGTACGAAGCCGTTCATCAAACCACTGTCAACAATATGGGACAAACCTTATGCGTGGGAATTGGTGGTGATCCTTTCAACGGAACAGATTTTATCGATTGTTTGGAAGTTTTTCTAAAGGACGAAGAAACAAAAGGTATTATTTTGATCGGGGAGATTGGTGGTATAGCTGAAGAACAAGCGTCGGAATATTTAAAGGAACATAACTGCGGGGAAAAAAAGAAACCCGTTGTGTCGTTCATTGCAGGACAATCCGCGCCACCTGGTCGTCGGATGGGACACGCAGGTGCTATTATTTCTGGTGGTAAAGGGAAAGCGGAAGACAAAATTAAAGCGCTCGAATCTGCAGGCGTTATTGTTTCAAAATCTCCAGCTCAAATGGGCGAACTTTTACTAAAAGAAATGTGTCGCCTTAATTTGTTATAATCCTTTTTCTGGCAATTAATAAAAAATATAACTTTTTTTAAATTTTTATTTTAATTTTTTTCTGTAAGAAGAGAATATTTCAAAATTGTCGCGAGTTAAAGGTTAACTAATAGCGTTTTCAGCGTTGCGCGTTTTACCGGATAAAAACGACATAAATCTTTTGGAAGTGAGCTTAGCCATCATCTTGTTCAAACAGAACCTGATGACCTTATTTATTCTAGATTGTCAAGACGAGTAAGAGGTATCAACAAAAACAATTTTTTGCTGAATTCACTGATGTAAAGATTAGGGTTCAGGCTACCATCTAAACAGCTTCTTCTAAAGTTATATACCAAGCAAAGGATGAATAAAGCATTTTCCTCAATCATTTTCTCGCGCTTTTTTTCTTTATCTTGATTCGGATAGATCTTCAGGGTATCGACATCATGCGGGTTCTTGCTATCATATTTCTTTCATCCACGTCCTCCCAAGATTCTATAAAAAGTCCTTCCGTTTTGGACTTCCCCTTCCAAACCTACTTATTACCTAATTACTGTAGGCGAAGACAATTTGCTATGCTGTGAGTAACAACAGTTACTGGACGCTGATTTGCTAATCTTTTGAAGGTTGACATAGCAAAGATCAGATAATGTTTGTGTAAAATAGAAATTGATTTCCACACCAGATGATCAGTTTTCAGGATGAAAGTCGCAATGTGTCATTCATTTTCAGATTTCTTCTTTAAACAATACCATTACATGTGAAGACATTTAGCTTCATTATTTTGTGCGTTTCTTTCTTTAAGCAGTAAGCGTCTGGCAGGTTGAATGATTATCAGCTATAAGCCAGGCTAATATTTCTTCTGTTAGTTAAGCGGTTATATTGTGGTAGGGATGAAAGGATGCCGACGGCACTTTATTATTTATACTAAGTATATAATAATATCCCAGGTTGTGGTCTATCCCCTTTTTAGCTGAAAAACGTAGTGGGTCACCAAAGGTATCCATGAAAAGAAAATTATTGCGTGCATGTTTCAGGCTAGTTGCGAGGACGAAGGCCGAGTTAGTTATCATGACTAGAGGCTGCAATAACTTATTAGGGGTAAATATCTCCTAAAAAATCATATAGTATACTTACATTAAGTTGAATATTCGTTGAAAATCATTAAAAGTCCTTAAAAATCCATTAAATTTTGAATTGAATTCATTGAAAATTACTGGTAATCCCTTCGAAATCGACGGAATTTCTTTGAAATCTCTTAATTAAAAAAAAATTAATCTGCAAATTCCTTCTAAATCATTGAAATTTCTTGGAAATTCGTTGAATGCCGACGTATTTTGAATTCTTTGAAATTCCCAGGGAATTCATTGAATTTTTTAAAAATCATTGGAAATCTTTATTATTTATTCTTGGAAATCCCTTAAATTCTGAATTTGGAATTCTTTAAGGAATAAATTTTTGCTAAAACTTTATGTACTATTGTGTTTCTTTTTGTAAATTTTGTATAAATTAAAATTTATAAAATGTTTTGTACGCCTATGGCTCGCGTAATAAAATTTAATCTGTGTAGCACAAGGAACGCGTGAGGTCTGGCACTTTTCGCTTTAAAGCTCCGTCAAACGCATTCTGATAATTTGATTTGGAGCTTTTGCGCCCTTGCAAACACCGTAGTTCCTTCCATTTCGGAAACTTAAAAACACGCAAAATTCTTAAATGCGCGCAGCTAAAGCGTTGAAAACATGAAAAACCTCCAAATCGAACCATCAGAATGCGTTTGACGAAACTTCAAAGCAAAAAAGTGCTATGATTTGATGATTTGGTGATTTATAGCGAAGAAAATGTTGAAAATAGGAATGTTAGTAAAGGGGAAGCATTGAATTTTAGGAATTCACGAAGAGATTGATCATGGTAAAAGCGTGCATCAGAATGCACCTGTGAAATATTGAAAGCAAAAGGTGTTAGATAAAATTTAACATTTTCGTTTTATAAATTTTAAATAAACATTCACAAAGTAGTAACTAAAATACACTTTAATACGTTAAGTTGGAAATTAGTTAAAAATCATTGAAATTCCTTGGAAAGCGCTTGAATTCTGAATTTTTTATTTATTGTAAATTCTTGGAAAGTCCTTCGGAATTGTTAGAATTTCTTAGAACTTAATTTAATTCTGGATCTGGAATTCTTTAAAATTCGTGGAAATTTCTTAAAATTCATTTTAATATTTTTGAACTCATTTGAAATCGGTGGAAATCCCTTAAATTCTTAATTTGAAATTCTTCGAAAATCGCTGGAAATTGATTGAAAATACTAGGAGTTATATAAAATTTCCTGGGAATTCACTAAAAATTATTAAAATTTGTCAGAAATCCTTGGAAACAGTTGGTATTGCTTGTAAATTCACTGAATTCTGTATTTTTCATATATTGAAAATCATGGCAAATTCCTTCTAAATCGTTGGAAAACCATTAAGTTCTTTATTTAGAATTCTTATAAAACTACCGAGATTTCTTTGGAAATCGTTCGAATTCCTCTGAATTTGTGGGAATTTGTTAGTAAACCATTGAATACTGAAATTTGAATTCTATGAAGTTTGCTGTGAATTCTTTGAAAATAATTGAAATTTTATAGAAATTGTTTGTAATTCCTTTGTATTTTTTATTATGAATTTATTGAGATTTCTGAGAATCCCTTCAAAATTGTGGGAAATTCATTAAGTTCTGTATTTGGAGTTCTTTGAAAGTCTCTCGGAATTCGTAGGAAATCATTGCAATTCCTGGACAATAGTTGGAATATATTAGAAATCGTTGAAATTGCTTGTAAATCCTATAAATTTTGGGATCAGTGATTATCATCGGGAATTACTTATAAATTATTGGAAATACTTTAAATTCTGAATTTAGAATTCTCTGAAAATCGCTGGGAATCCCTGGAAACTAGTTGGAATTTTTTGGAAATTCAAAGAATTGAATTTTATTAAATTTGCAGAATTTGATGAATTTGAATTTTTTAATTAACTGAGAATTCCTTTAAAATATTTAGAATTCCTTAAAAATTCTTAAAAATTGTTGAGATTGCTTGAAAAGTTATGGAATTATGTATTTTTAATTCATAGTAAATCACTGAGAATTTCTTGTAAATCCATTTGAAATTCGAAAATCCTTGCGAATTCTTTTGAAATGGTCGTAATTTCTTGGAAATTGTTAGATTCCTTGTAAATCGTTGAAAGTTATTAAAAATTGTTGGTATTCCTCAGAAATTCGTGAAGTTTCATAGAAATTCGTTGAACTAAATTTTCAATTTATTTTATTACTTTCAATCAGTAGTATTTTCAATTCTTTGAAATTCTCTCGATATTTGTTTAAAATTATTATAATTTATTAGAAATCCTTTGGAAATGGTTGGAATTGTTTGAAAATTCCTTGAGTTCTGCATTTGGAATACATTGAAAGTCCCTGGGAATTTCTTCCATATCGTTGGAAATCCCTTAAATTCTGTATTTTTAATTCTTTGTAAGATCGTTTTGAATTATGGGTAAATCATTACAATTTCTTAGCAATTTCTTATAAATTCGTTATATTATGAATTATTTGAAGTTCACTGGGAATTCTTTGAAAATCATTGGAATCTATTATACTCATTGGAAATCGTTGGAATTGTTTGTAAATCGTTGAAATTCCTTAAAAATCCATGTACATCTTCTGTATAGTATATAAAATTTTTGGGATATTTACTGCTCACTTATTTAATTATTAGAGTGTCGGCCTGTGAAATGGTAGTTTCTCAAATCTGGAAACCAATAAGGTTAATTTTACTTTTTCCACTTGGTAACACAGCGCCTTTCTTCGATCAAGTTCAATATTAAATTTCAATGTCCTTTGTGAAATTGAGTTTGGCCTCATTCTTCCCGTTAAACCACGGCGAGAGTTCCTAAATCTTCAGTGGAGAATAATTATTTATTACATAATATTGAGCTTTAACTTGTTGAGAATATTAAAATTTTATAATTACTTTATTTATATTAAACAAGTTAATAAAATCCACAATTTATTGCATGCAAGTAAGATTTCATTAACTCGGCTCTTATAAATAAAGTAATTATGTAATTTTCATAATATGCATTTATTACGCTATAAGGACGGATTTAGCCATAGTTCATATTAGACTGGGGGAGGGCGGGGGGTTAATTTATTGTATTGTAGTGCAAAAAACAAATTTCAATTTTTTTTTCTAGCAAATAAATGTTAGTACATTTAATTGTTTCTTATTCGATGTTTGAAAACTCAAAACCCCCGTTGTATTCGTATGTAACAGACCTACGACTAAGATAAAATTCAATCATCCCGCGAGGACGAGGATGATGATGGAATATTTGGACCGAGTTATGCATAACTTGTCCAAGCGCCAAATGTGAGTTTTTGAGAAAATTCAATAAACTTTATAACCTTCTTATAAATCAGCTTATCGTTGATTAGAGGTGATTTTCCGCATGTTAGTCAAAAAGAGTGTCAATAAATATTATATCTAAGAACTAAAGCAAAAAATGAAAAACTTTCGATTTTAAAGTGAAAATTTTTGCTTAGGAATTTTGCATTTACTACGCAATCAATTTTATATATTTCGCATAAGTTGACTATGAACCAAAACTGTCGATTAGTCAATTTATGCAAAATTAATATATTAGATTCACCAATATTAGTTAATTTTTTATGAATAAAAGTGAAGTATTTATTGAAAATTAAAAAAATTAATACTGGAACAGCAAAATGTTATTTTGATTTAAATCAATCTTCTTCAATATCGAAATCAACTTCGCCATTAAACTCTTCTATATCCTCTTCGATATTGGGATCACCCAATAAATTTTCATAAAAATGTTTAGCGTCATTTGGAATCAAATTCAATAGGAATTTCAAGTCGGTAAGTTTTTTTCTGGAATGGGCTTACCATTTGGCCAAGGGTTTTTAAGTAGCTCGCTAAAATTCTTCTTGGCTTGTCTTCTTGACGGTTTTCCACGTTTCTTCTCTATATCGATTTCTTGAGCTTCATCCCCAAAATGACATTTAACAAATAGTTTGTGAGGATTTTATTTTCGACTTTCGATTTCTTTAAACTTAAGCCAATTTATTTTATTATTATCGATGTCTAATTTTCGATTGACAATAGATTTTTCTAAATCCTCTTTTTCCATCTTATGAACAATGATCGAGTTCTTTCTTCTGCAGGATTTCGTTACGTTCATGTACACTCTTCTGGAGTGCATAATCTTTGCTGTAACTTCAAGGCACATTCAATGTCACCAAAATCGGCGTCATTGGGAAGAAAGCTATGGCCAGAAGTCAAAAATCGCTGGGTGAGCTTTTCCAGTGACGGATGGGCATCAAGAATCGCTTTTAACATTAAAACCATTTTAATATTTCTGTTTTGCCCTCCGCAACTATCCGACCACAGTATTAAATGTGTACAGGAGGCATCCATATCTTGCATAATGTGCCTAAACAAGCAGGAACCTACTTCTTGAGCTCCTCGTCCGGCTTCACCTTCCAACCACAGATAGCAATGACCCTTATTGTTTTTTGCTGCGTGAATACCCAAATTATAGAGCGAGGAAGGGGTACCGTTTTCTCAAGATCGAAACATGAAACCTCGAGATTTTCATCTTCGTTGTTCTATTTCTATTTTCTTTTAATAAAGTTCTTGCTTCTTCAGCTGTGAAAAAAACAAGGTTCCATCAGGTCTTTCCTTTGATTTCCTGTGAATTGATTAAGAAAATTTGGGATAACCCAATAGTTTGGTTATCTGATGAATCAGTTATTAATTATAAGTTTTTGATCAATTTCTGAACCAAAACTAAATACCCTCATGGATTGCGGATTCTCCAACCACTTTCATATTTGCAAAACTGGTTTTTTATGTCACAAAATTAAAAGAATTAAAAGAGATGCGGTGCAATTCCTATTTAGCAATTCCATTTTAATCTACACAATGGGTTTCCAAGTAAAATAAAAATATCAAACTGGTTTAGAAAACTGAGGAAACTTATTGTTACAGGTTGTTCTTGTGACAGATCACCACCGCTTAAGAGGTGATAGAAGACACTTATTAAGAAAAATTTGTAACCAAAAATTTGATCTTTTAAACCCTTGCAGACAATTTTTCCGAGTTCTACCTTTTACAGGCCGTAATACCGAAACTATCGACTTGTAAGTATTAATGGTGTAAATATTTTTTACCGAAATTGAAATGATCTACAAATTAAATTCTAACCATTTATTGTCTAAAATCGATGGCTTTAAAGTCGTAGATTAAATAAAAGTGAAGAAATGTTAATAAATTCGAAGTTTTACTTTTTTAAGTTTTTCTTGAAAACCTCGAATCTTTTAAACGAAACGTTTTACAAAACAATGGGCCCCCTTTTCTGTTATCAAATTTAATGGATTACAACTTTTGTGTAGCAATTTATTTTGAAAAACCGATTCATTTTGTTATTAATTTAAAATTCTTCTAACACCACCTTGTAGACTAATATTTGATGAATATTACAGTCTGTGGGAATTGCAAAATTCACGTGCACGTATACGGAACTGATCCGACCTAATCCGTGGGTGTTGTTATTCCTCAATCGGAGAAATAAAATATTTCTTCAATTTAGTTAAAGTTCTGTTTGACTTTATAAAATATTTTCGATTAATAATCGCACGATACAACACAAGGGCTAGGACAATACTCAAAGATTCAGCGAGTACAGGTTTTAGCAAGGAGATTGACACTCGCTCCGCTGCGCTTCGCTCGTGCAATCTCCTTGCTAAAACCTGTACTCGCTGAATCTTTGAGTATTGTCCGAACCCGCGTTGCTGTTGCGGTGATAATTCAGTGAAGAAACGCCACAACTTAAAAGCACAACATCACATACGAAAATCGACATTTCAAACGCCATTTTTAATGTCGAAAATTGTGAAACAAATTGACCATATCGCATCACAATCATTGCAAAAAAAATCAAACAAAAAATTTCGTAAGTACCAAAACAATGGAAGCATAATCGCACTAAATTTGTAATATAAAATTCGTTACTATAAAATTCGTTAGAAGTACATTGCTTTAAGTGAACTTGGGTGGGAACTAATGCGTTGAACCGGTTTCCTACATCGCATCTGTTGAGTGCGTTAGTCATAACACTACATAAATTATAATATTCGAAGAGATTTTTTATTACGTATGAATTATTTTACGCTCCACTACAAATATTCGATATTCTGGTAGGGTATTTGGAATATTTTTTATTTTCGGATATTATTCGACTGTGCATGCGTCGTACCCATTTAACTACAATGTAAAATAACGCACGCTGATTGATCGAAACGATAAAATTTGACCCTGAATGGAATTATCGTCTAAATTGCTCACAGAATCGAATATCGTCGTGAAATTTGCATTGTTTGAAAAGTAGTTTGGGAAGGATGGAACATTAAAAAAATATTTCTGGAAACTTGAAATTGCAGGTTACATAAATTGTTACATTTAACCACATACGAAGTTATTAATTTCTCCTAAATTTTGTGATGAAACCCGGGCTTTAATTTTATTCTAATCGCTCGCCTTCCACATCTTTGAAAACAATAAAAATTAATGTAGTCCAACTATTTCAGCGAAACGAGAAAATTAAAAAAAGTAATTTCCTTGTGTTCATTTAGATAGTAAATTTTCCGAACGTGATGAACTCCTAAATGTCATTAATCACAAAATATTCAAAAAAATTAGGGGCATTCTGCGAACTACTTTTATTTAAGTAATTAAGAAAAGCAATTCATTATTCTGATGACTTTTTTAAGTTCATCGTTTAAAAAATGAGCGCGATGATAAAACAAATTTAGTCAATTTAAGAGTAACAATAATATGAACTTTTATTTACTGGGTGCTTGTAAATTGACTGCCAGTGTTAGTAGGTACTCGGTGACTGAGTTTTAAGGGAAATTGAACCATTTAATAGCGAACAATAAATTTGAAGTCTTATCGTGTACATATTTTAAAATTACTAAACTTCCACCATATCTAGCAACTTTTAAAAATTGCCATACATCTTAGCTCATATATGCACGAGATACGTCGTCCTAATTTATTTAAAACGGAAATTTATATCTTGCAGATACGTAATAGAAAATACACTCTATACTCACATTAAAACATAAATTTCGACACCATCTTTAACATAACTCACCAATAGAATGGGAAATCTCTAAAGCTGGGTAGTAAAGTTAAGAGTTACCTAAGTTTCTCTCAAACTAAGGGTCGGGATTAAGGAAAACCAAGACATTTAACACAAATTAATTTACATCTTCCTTATCGCTAATTTGTGGTAATAACTCCGAGATCAGAAGTAAATCAATAAAGCAATATTTGTGATGTTATAAATTTCAAAAGTTTTTAAGTCAAAATTGATTTATATTGGCTTGGAGCACAATTGTAATTGATTGCGTATCCTGTATCAGCTACAAATATCATATTTCTCTTTTTTTATATATCAACTGAGAGTAAAAATGGTTAAATGGAACGAGAGTTGAAAACTTTTAGGGATATTTACGATTCTGTATAGATAAATTTAATGGTTCCTAAAGATGATTGCTTAATAACTTAGGAAAAATAAAAATCTACCACCTGAATATTAATTTTCATCCAATACGATTTGCGTGTGAAGCCGGAATTAACAAAAATTCGTACTAATAATAATTAAAGTTAAATCAGAAAAAATCTTACAGTATTACAGAACCTAAATTAAAAAGTGAACTTTTTAAGATTTCAGGAAAGATTTCAAATAACATGAAAACTTAAATGCTAATTTCAGTTAAATATTCTTTTAAATTTCGTAATTCTTTATAAATAATTCATTTCGCTTTGGATAGACGTGGGTGCTATTGATATGTACTAAGGGTATAGAAAAGTTCTTAGCCCTTTGTTTTTTATGTATAAAATAAATGTTTGATCCATTAATCAATATTACAAGACTCCCCATTTAATAAGATTACAATATGCTTAATTAAGAAACTTTCAAGTTGATATAAAACTTTTTTAAATGCACTACCACCTGAAAATTTTTATTGTTTGCTTAATAAATTAATCGAGACAAAAATTAAAATTACGAATTTATATTGAGCTCTGAAAATAATTTTCTTTTCTAAACTACTTTAGTTTTCCGAAGGAAAATAAAATAATGGTTAGTGTTATGTGAATTTATAAAAGAATAATCATTGAAATGTATTTTATACTTCTAAATTTCCTTTCTTTTTCAGTTGAGCGGAAATTGTATTGCTCATAGTTATTTTTGTTTCTTTCGTAAATTTTTAAATTTCAAATTATTCTCGTCGAATTGTAAACTTTTTAATGTTAATGTTTTATGCAGAACAACTTTAATTTATTATTTTACTATGATTCGCCACGAATACTTTGCTATTCCACACCTTCGCATTGTTATTGAGGATTATTCTAAGGTTCATCAACGTACTCATTAATTTATTTTCTAAATGGTTTATACGTAGTACATTTAACCATAAGGCCACAAGCAAATTTATCGTCAAAGAAAATTATTTTATAAAAGTTTTGCTCCTCACAAGGTTACTTCTACTTTTATGGACTGGAAGTGTGAGATGTAAGAGTATGTTAAAATGATGCTTTAAATAAAATTTTGCGGATGCACTGACCTTCCATGTGAATATTGGCGTAGTAGATCAAATATGACATACAATTGACTTTGACAAATTAATATTCGGTCCATAACAATATATCTTTCAAAATCACTCGGGTAGTCTCATAAGAATTCGGGCAATTTTTTCTAAAAATTGCTTTCTTTTTGTCTTTCTTCCAACGTTTTATTATTTCATTCAGCAATTGAAGACCCTGGTGCAAGAAGGGGATATGTACAAAAATTTGAAAAGTAAGATTTTTGCAGATTTGGGTTCTAAAACGAACATTCTTCGCTTGGTAAAATTATGGAATTTCTTTTCAAAAAAAAATTCGGAGCTACAAGTGAAAATAATATATCCCCTCGTGCAAAAAGGTGCAAGAACGGGATATGTACACTTAACATATCCCATTCTTGCACTTCATATTTATTGTTTATCCTACATATGTTCATCATGTTCCCTTCTTGCAACGTGCAGGTGCAATTAGAAGTCTGGAATAAACCATTGAATTTCATGGTAGTTTTACGGTGTTTTCTAGTTAAATTTAAGATTAAAATTATGAGTGGTACCGACGAAAGTGTAGTTGATGTGGAAGACCCTTATCAAGATTCTAGTAGATATTCAGTTTATTTCAGTCTTTATGTTTGTGTTACATATCCCGTTCTTGCAGTCAACATGATTTGATCCAAAATTATGTGTGTAACAATCCCGTTCTTGCACCGTACATCATTTTTATGCCATATTATCGAAAGTTATGGTAATATTAAATTAAAATTAAAAATATACGTTACTCTCTTTCATTGGGACACAATACCACTATAAAAAACAAATTAAAAAAATTTATTTTGCTTCTCCTGAAAAGTTTGGTAAAACGTTACTTATCCCCTTCTTGCATCAGGGTCTTCAATTTCTCTCCGATATGGACAAATCAATTGTTACAACACGTTTCGCTTCCACGACACCTTCTCAACAGATATAAAATAAAGGTGACTAGCTCAAAGTCGCGAAGGGGTGGGTGGTGAAAAGGAGTAACAAGGGTCGTGTGACGGAACGTCGCGAGTCGTGTGTCTCCAATCGACGACCGGGCAATCCTCGATCGCGATTCTAAAAATGTTTAAAATCGGTGTGAATAATTTACACGGGGGGGGGGAGTAAGTCTAAATCGGTGGGGATAATATACACGAGGGAGTTTAAATGGGCGCCACGCGTACGAAGACCTGGATCTTTTTGAAGGGGACTGATTATCACACCTTCTAAGCTGGTACGCGACAACTTGATGATCTTAATGCGGATTCTCACTCCGGAAAAGCCTCGTTCAATGACCTTACCTTTACAGGAGGCGAACTTTCCTTCGGTGAAAATAGCTAAACAAACACTGACACAATAATAATAAAACACACAGTTGGGAAATAACAAAAATATAATGAATAGAATAATATCAGCAGGGGGGAGTTGACAAAATATATACAAGATACTATCAAATTTACATGTATCGCAATATAAAAATAAATATGTACAATTGACGGAACCTTTCAATGTAGTTACCGTCACAAAATTAATAATCGTAAAATGAATACTGACACAAGAACGAGAGCTGTAAATTCGTAGGGTATGAACAAGAAAGTTCATACGTAAAAGGGGTGTGTATTGAATACTACACTCCACAAAAATGGTTACTCAAGTGCAACACATATAACGTCTGAAAATATGACTCACAAAGTTGATTAAGAAAATTAATCAATACAATTGATCACCAAAATTCCCATCAACGGGGAAAGCAAACTTTAGCTGCAATGCTAAACCTAAAATATTACGTTAAATTACTGTTGAAAATATGAACGCCCGAATGGCGTAGTAAAAATTACGTTATTATCAGACACTAACATTAATCAACAACAAAAGAGGTACAAAAGGTTGCGATCGACTTCACGGGTTTTGAATTGAAAATTCATAAACATAAACGGTGGTCAGGGTGACCACTTAACATCACAGATCTTAAAATATATAAAGGTTTCTTACTTAATGCGGCTGTTGATGTTCGACCTTCAGATAAGGTCGCTGGACGGACCTCCAGGAGTGAGAATCGGGCTAGTTGTTGTAGCGTCGTCCTCGTAATGCGGAATTGAGCTGAATAAAAATGCCGTACCATACCAGCAAGTTGGTGCGATTACCAGAATCCAAAACCTCTTCAAATCGAAATGTTGGGGTGAATGGAATGACAGAGGGGTTTATGCACTCCGTTTCCCGATAAACAAGGGACTACGTTCGAAATAAAGCACTAAAATAATTGTTCGCGAAACTGAAATTATTTAGAACCGGCACTGTATAGGTACGATAACGTAAATGTGGTTACCGATAAAAAAACTGCTTGAATGCAAAAATGTTTCCGCGATGCAACACCTGTCTTAAAATTGACTGTGAAAACGCAACGTGGTTAAGTGTGCAGTCTTCCTAACGAAGCTCATTAACTATATAAATACTTTGAAGTGCACGTGAAATAATAAACGACTTGAATTAAGGTTCACTACTGTATTTGAAATAAACAAAGAATCCGGAATGAAAGTTCGATCATTGACTTGAGTACACTCGGTATTGTTCAAATAAAGATGCAAATAATTCGTAATAAAAGTTCGATCATTGATTTGATTACATTCGGTATTATTTAAAGATGCAGATAATTTGTCATAAAGTTCGATAATTGATTTGAATACACTCGGTATTATTCAAATAAAGATGCAAATAATTCGTAATAAAAGTTCGATCATTGATTTGATTACACTCGGTATTATTTTAAAGATGCAGATAATTTGTAATGAAAGTTCGATAATTATACCTGTGTATGACGACACAACGTTTAAGCACAACTGAATGGGTATTGATTTAAAGGAAATCTCGATTAATTGCGAAATTCCAATTCACTTCCGCTTTAAAGCGACAACACTTAGTGCAAATATGCGTGAGAACGGTACTGAAATTCTGAAGGATCTATCCCGAAAATGTACGCGGGAGCGTCTTTTATATGATTTCTGGTCCCAAAAATTCGTCGTGGGGAGAAATCTTCCCACTACATGATTGATTTAAGTCCTTTTAATTGGATCTCATTATTTGAAAAGTAGGGACATCAAATTTTAACGTATCCTGATTGGATGGTAAAAGAAATGTAACGACTACACTTCTGTCTTTATTTATGCAGAATGCATCGAGGGTATTTCAACACACGTGCATTCGAATAACAATTTTTTGCTCGTCTATTCGAATCAAAAAGGTTCATTCTTTTAAGTTTTTGTGCGGTCTGGGTCGACTTATAAAATTGCGAAATCCCTATCTCTTCCATGTAAAATGGTTAAACATATGATTGCCTGTTGGCACATGCCGACCGATAACAACACAGAATGCATTCATTCTCACGGTTTGAATACTGCACGTGTCTGTTTTTTATATTGACGCGAGGCACGAATTTATGGATCTCATAAAAGTGTCCATACGTCCTATTTAAAGTTATAATAAGTATCTACGCGAATTGACGTTTGGATTGAACTCCTCTGGGACAATGGTTTTTCTGCTGATGATGGAAACAATCGATATACGCTACGTCAACCATTCTGAATCTATTTTATCCACAGCATGGTTCATTATACGTGTATTAAAATAATTTAGGAGACTTTCTTTCCTTAAAGATATTTCAATTACTATACATTTGTAAAACATAAATTCGTCCGTTGATTTATGGTTTCAATCTTTTGCTTTATACCCCGACCTACAAATGTCTTTTCAAAGAATATTTGACTTAGAAAATTTATTGGAACGATTCGAAATTTTTGTTATAAGTTTATCCTACTATTTTAACAAAATTATCAGATGCGCCAGACGCGCGTAATCAGGTTACACAATTTGATAAGGTTTTTCTGTGCAGAGGTCACTTCAATAGTTTGCCATTGCCACCTGGGAGGAAACTATTAGAATAAAGATCTTGCTTTACCCGGAATCGAACCGGGTAGCTACTGAACCAAACTATTCCATATTGATATGAATTTTTTAATATGCACCACGTTGGGCCAGACAAATGATATGGATTTTCCAATGTTTCATAAATTTTAATCAAAATCTTTAAATTTTCCAACAATATGGTCCGTCACAGCATTTCACAAATATATATTTTTTTAATGCCAAACGTATTCCTCCAACATATAAGTCAAACACTTTTTAATTTTTTGTCTTTTATTTTGCACTTTTACACAATTTCTCAAACAGGTATGTATGCTTAAAACAAACTCAAAAACATAAATCTTTTACAAAATTTCGCGTGCATGCCTCATTAAGGCTCAAAAGCACACTTTTTCACAAACTTTTCTAGCGTGATGACCCCGTCCAGGGTCATTCACACACTGGCTTACAATTCGACTCTGCTCTCACATTTTACTGTGAAAACATAGTGCCAATATACAAATACAATTTTTTATAGAAAAATCACGACAATGTAATGATGCTGATGATAACTTTGCCGACGGTTACATTTAATTAAAAACAAAAACTTATTAAATAAATAAAAATATGTTTAACGGTCCGACGTGTCTCGAATTTAACTAGGCGATCAATCAGACGTGTTTTTAATTTAAATACGCGACACGTGCGACGTGTATTGAATCGCTTTTCTATTAAATTTTTGTAAAATATGTTAGGAAGCGTCCATTAATTATGTAATCTCGATTTTTACCATTTTTGAACCCTCCCCCCCCCCTATGTAAAGGTACATAAGAGTTTACCCTACCTTATGTAAGAATTATTTTAATATTAATTTTTAAATGAAAGTAGTTATTTCGAAATCCCGATTATAAACTGGTTGACTATAAACCCGTAGCGAGGTTGTTTTATGATTGGCGGGGGGGGGGGGGGGAGGGCACTCAAAGTTTATAAAGATAGGAACAGACCTACCCAAGGGAGAAAACAAGCCTTTTGACGATAATTTTTGGTGGAGATTCCAGTCTCAAATAAAAAAATCAGACGTTTTTTGGTTACGATGATTTTTTCAGGGTTCAGGAAGAACCAAATAGCTTCTCTAAAGCAAGAGCTTTAAGAACAATAGCAATATCTATAATACCTACCAAAGTTCCAAACCAATTTTTTTTCTAAAATCGGGAATATAATTTGCTGTTCAAATTGGCACTACAGTTGATGGGTCCACAGAAAAGTGGCGAGTTTCCCGCAAAAGTGACAAATAAGGAATAGTGATACACAGAACTGAGATAAATCGTGATCCCTTTAATGTCAATCAGAGTTGATAGGCATTCTCTAGTTCAGATGGAGATCACGTGATTGTACTCTATGTGGTGTAAGGACAGATAATTTGAATTTTCTTCTTAAAATGCCGAATCCGTGCAATGAACGTTGGCTATCAACTTGACTGAAGGCAGTTTGACTAATTAGGGAAATAAATTTAATGGTGTAGTTTCCCGTTGCCTTCCCTTTAGTACACATATCGATATTACGATTATTACACACTTTTTAAAATTTATAAATGATAATATTAAACTATTAAAGTGCCAGTTAAACTCCTAAAGTGCAATCGCATAAACAATACAGATCTAGCAAAGAAATTCTAAACACAATGGAGGGAGGCTCTCCTGAAGAAACCCCGGTAGAAGTCCGAGAAGCGGGAAATAAAGTGGCTGACTTTATCGCAGCAATCGGGGCAAAATCCGATGCTGAGAACCAATTAGCAGAAATAGCAAAGAAGTGCATGGATGTGGTCCAAGAGCTTGCTGAAGCGAGCAAAGCAAAGCAAAGTACGACACCATAGACGAAAAACTAGAACATCTCCGAAACTGGAGCTGAACGAAATGTGACAGGATACGGCGATAATCGCAGAGAAACCGCAGTCTCTAAAACATTAAAGAGGGTAAACAAAAGAGAAAGCGGAACGAGTAACCAAGATGCCAACTCCCCACCACAAATGGTCGAGGTGGAGACGCGGTAGCCAGAGGTTACCGAAAATCAAAATAAAAATAAAAACGCGAGGACCCCTCATGAAAATGAAGAAGCCGCAGAAAATGCAAAAGTTGCACCTACTCAGGCGACAAGAGGTGACCTCAAAAACAAGAAAGCAATGGTCCAGAACAACAGCGTTGCGGTCCAACCTAGGGCCCACAAGACCAAAAGACACACAAAGACCCGGTCATAATTGTTACCTTAAAAGAGGCCGGCAGCCAGGCTGAATATGTTGAAATGATCACACTGCTTAAATCTAAGCTAAGCAGCGAAGTCGCCTTCATCATAAAAAGTGCTAGGCTGACAAAGGTGAGCAACGCCATCATGATAATCAAAGCAAAGGCGACGTTCCGACCAAGCTCCTGCAGGAGGTAAGGGAGACCGTCAAGGAAAATAAAGTTAGTGCAAAATTCGAAAAGAAGAAAAAAAGGGGCATCGACCCGAGGGCAACAAGCGATGAGGTTATTCTGAAACTCAGAGTCATCACTGGAGTTGAAGGAGTCATAAACTTTCAATCCCTGACGCACTCCAGAGATGAAACCTTGACAGCAGTCGTCAAAACAGGCTCAAATAATGCAGAAAAGCTTATTGCCGCGCCCAAATTACCATTGGCTTTGTGGGTGCGTGCAAAGAAAAAATATATTATATAAAACGTGCAAAATCTGTCATTGTATTTTTGACTTTTCAGTGAAAGTTAAGAAAAGAAAAATTAATTAAAAAAGAGTTATAAAAGTTACGCGTTATAATAGTATAACTAATGTTAAAGTTTTTTAACAGTAGTTAAGTTTTTCAGTATTCCAGGTTTACTCAATTTTCTATCAATCTGACTAAATGACTGACACAATCGAAGATGCCAGCTTTCTAAGTGGTCTAAAAGTAACCAAACATTAATTTCGTTCAAGGTCGCTCTTATTTTTATCGGAGCTGGACGTAACTTTTAGATATATTAATTTTAACCCCCCCCCCCTTCGTGAAGTTCCAGGATGGATCTGCTCTTAGCGTGCGGATATATTTAGCCAATTCTAAATCACTTGGAAAATTGACACCTTTGATTGGTTCATTCATTTATTACCAACCTAAAATGAATTTTGTCGCATCAACGTTATGTAGCTCGAAAAAAGAGTAGCAAATGTGTCTAGAAACTTTTAATGCGAAGCTATAATTAAAAAAACCGCGAGGAGCCCTCTTGCCAAGCGCTGGAAAAAAATTTCGAAAAAGAAAAATTGTTTCGCCCCCTCGCCCACCGCCCGGAGCTTCCTGAAAAATTTCAACTCTCCAAAGTGAATGCCGAAATTTTGTGACCACTTTGAAGCGCCATTTCACCCCCTCCGTTACGTCCCATGAAAAACGGGAAAATTTTCCCGTTCAATCCTCGTAAAACCACACGGGTATGCAAAATTTCAACTCTCCACGACCCTCGTAGCTATACGCACTAAATTATGAATGAGTGAGTGAGTGATTTGCTCAAATTTATGTGTTTAATACAAAATTTGGATAAAAACTTGGATCAAAATTATCCAAGGCAAACCATATTTTTTGAACAGCGCTTATTTAATTTTTGCATTTTAACAATAATTTAAGAGCGAAATATCAAGTGTGGGGTATCATAAGATGCGGAAAAATAATCTCTTTCGATTGATATGAGTTTCAATCTCATATGTTCCACCGGGAAGCGGCAATGCTCTTTAACAATTTTCATTCCCCTAAAAAAGGGGTTAAAAATGGACGGTTTTCAACCAAAATCTAATCAGCTCTTTAGACAGTTACTTCAAACTAGTGTATAAAATTTCAACTCAATTGGTGCACGCGTTTGTCTGAAAACGTTGACGACAGAATCACCACACATCACACTTCATACTTCATACATCACACTTCATACATCACACACACATCCGGACATCATTCCAAAATTGGTCTTAAACAATTCGTATGGGCTCATAGACCTTGGGAAAAATGCTAACTCAAAATTTTTTTTTAACTCGATAAAATTTTCACTGACTGTTTGAAGCTTGATGAATTCTAAAAATCAAATCTGAATTGGCGATTTACATTACCGTTGGTGGCGCCACCAGCGACAACAACATGGCTGTGTTTAGACGTATATTTCGAAATTCAAAGTCATAGTCTGGTGAAAATTTGCAAACATTTCAGTATAGTATTAAATTTATTATAATATATTTTGTTAATCAGTTGATTTTGTTATGTTTTGAGCCTGAAGAACGAATTTTTATTTTCATTTAATACGTCTTTTACTAATTTGAAATTCTCCCGCATGGTGGCGTTTGCTTAATGTAAATTGCGAATTGATTATGCTAATTTTCTTAATTTTTTTTCCAAAACTTTCTTAATTTTTTTAATTTAAAATTCTTTTTTCTGATCTTCGCTAAGAAAAAAAAACTTTCCCCACTATTTGTGATGCCAAGTTCCGAGCAAAATCAGGATTCCCATTCAATCTTCCAAAACAAAATCTTCAATTTTCCTGATTTTCTCCGACTACAATAAATTTAAAATTTTCCCTGATTTTTCAAAGCTTGATGAATTCCAAAACTCAAATGTCAATCTATTAAAATAATATAGAAAGATATTTAATGTAGATTTAAAAAATTTATCTACTAACCGGAATTACTCAAAACCGAAATTTTCATCATTTTTTTTTATTTATGGTTTTTGTTTCTCTGACTTGCGCTTAAAAAGAAAAACTTCTACTACTATGTGTGAAGCCGAAAGCCAAGCTAATTTAAGATTCCCATTCAATCTTCCAAAATAAAATCTTGACTTCCTGGTTTTCTCTCGCTACATATGGAATTAAAAATTTTCCTAGATTTTTCGAAACTTGATGAATTCTAAAAGTTGAATTTTATTCGACTAAATTAATATAGATTGAAAAAATGTATTTACTAATTTGAATTTACCAAAAGCGAAACTTTCATAATTGTTTTTAATTTCAAATTTTTTTCCTCTGCCTTTCAGTTAAAAAGAAAAATTTTCCAAACTATTTGTGATGCCAAAATTCCAAGCTTATTCAGGATTCCCATTCAATCTTTCAAAACGAAATCTTTACCATTCCTGCTGGTTTCCCTGGCTACAATAAATTTAAAATTTTCCCTAATTTTTCCAAGCTTGATGAATTCTAAAATTCAAATGTGAATCGACTAAATTAATATAGAGAGAAATTTAATATATTATGTAGACTAGCTGACCCGGCAGACGTTGTCCTGCCCAAATTTCTTATATTTGCCTACATGTATTTTTTTAGATCCAATCCGCATAATGACCTTGCGACCTATTTGGTCGTCGCAAATACCAAACGTATTACAATTAATTCGTTGACATCAATGTTTTTCGCAGCCTATATAGCACATTCGCTCAACCAAATATGGTTTTTGTAATTTTGAGCAATGTTTGGGAACAATGTTTGGGTGATTGGCCAGGGAATAACTCGTGTCGAATTTCTATCCACTGCGGATTGCAAGTGAACGTGATGAACAAATCTTGTGTGCCGTAATGGCGAACATAGGACATGGCATCTTGAGCGTATTCATGCATATGTCGTGGACTTTCGACGTACGTTGCTGGGAGAATCGTCATGCGGCCAATATTCTGTGCGTTTCCGTCAGTATTGATGGCATCTCGAAGGTGAATATACTCTTCAGAACGGAGGTTTGTCTGGTTCAATCTGATAAATAGCAACCGTTCAGTTTCAATTTTGACGTACATATCGACAGCATATTGGTGAAATAGACGGCGACATTTCAATATGTGATTGTCCTCATTTTCACGAACCATCAATCGATATGAATAGTAGTTCATTGAACTGACTTTTTTGTTCGTTTCAGCGCCTGTAAGCGGATTTACCATCTTGTGCGAGAAATCATAACCGTCTTCACCTTGCCAAAATATGATGGGATATTGTAACGCATCATATGATCGGTGCGTTTCGTACACACGCTGCAGCTGATCGTTTCGCCGTTGCAGAACGATATCACGTGATTCCAAATTTTCTCCAACGACGACAATGGCGACATCATCAATTGTTGGCGCATTGAAACGTCTTGCGTGTTTTCCCGCAGGCGTCCTATCGGCTCTGATTACAATTTTGTGATTATCAGTTGGCATGCGGTCCAGTGCGGTTTTAAACAATGCAATCAATTCATTGTGTTGATGAAAAAAAATTTGAAGTTGTTCCACGATTGGTCTTTTCACCGAACTGTTGTGTGCACAACGTTGATCTACTTCTTGTGGTGAATTTCCCATGAAACAAATCTGCAGAAATTTAAAGCCTGCATCCGGAGGCGGCAATAGCGAACCTGCTCGATGATATATTTGTCCTTGAATCTGTAAATGTTAATGTATGTTAATAGTGTTGTTGTCAAATAATGTTTAAATAAGATTGTGTAATGATTACCTTGAAAGTGGGCATGAAATTGTCCCGCACCACATTTGTTGCGCCAAATGAAGTCATTTGGAAACAACTGTTGTATTTCTGAATTTGTGTTAGGAAATGTTTGGAATTTGTGCTTGCTCCAGAAACCAATGAGCGCAATGGTTCTGGTGGGGGGACCAATGGCGCCAATTTGACTTTTCCACTTGCGCAACACAATCCAGGGGCTTCAGTTTTGTATTTCAATGCCTTAAATGTGGGCACACAACGCTCATGGATCCAATAGCAACGGATTGGTCTGCACCGTAATCAATTGTCACGTTGTAACGGAAAGCAGCTCGATGAGTATTCAACGCAACATTTCTTGGCCTTCTTGCACTATTCCGTTCAATTTCATTTTCCTCGCGTTGCACTGCAGTTCGATTATTTCGAATATATCTTTGGGTTGCAGCATTGCGAGTTCTGCGACCTAAATTACTCCGTCTTATTTGCGGCATTCTATTCGTTTTAATTATCAGTATTATTTTGAGCGTTTTAAATCTTTTGGTTTTATTTTATTCCATGCAATGAAGTATGTCTTATATAGCTACATGCCAGTTAGAAATATTACCAACCAAAATTTAATTCTTTAAGTTGGTGAGTGACTGTTACTGTCGAATCAAAAAAGCACTTTCAGTTTTTCATAAGGTGACCCGACAGACGAATTGAATTAAAGCAATTGCCTCACCCTGGGAGAACCGCCTACGCGAGGTAAATTTTTGCAAAATGCTTTTTTCCTTATTTTCTTTTTTTCTAAATCACCCCAGTATTGAGGCGAACAAAACAAAAATACGTTATCAAACCTCACTATGTGACAGAGCCGTACTAACGGTTACCGTGTCGCCAATCAAAACCTAATAATCAAATTACAAATTAATTAAAAAAAAATAACAAACCTTGTAGTGCTACACCGGCATTATCTGCCTGATTTATATCAATCACCGGATCAAATATAAACATATTATCAATAGATAGCGCTACTAAATAAATTGACAGGCGTAATATATTAATTTATTCGTGGTTTTCATTTGGTTTTAAAGTAATTTTTTTATGACTTCCAAATTAGAGCCGCCATCTGTTGATCACTTATTTAACTAAAATAAACTTTCAGTTTTACCCGAATTTTCCAATTTCCGAACAACTTTTCCAGCATTTCATTACCTAACAACCTTATTCGGAGTATATATTACGAACATTAAAAAAAAATAACAAAATCGGTCCAAGTCGCCACTGTAGATAAAAAATCATAGTATAGATGAAAAAATAGTATTGTTCATCGGCGCAATAACGATGAACCATTTTTGAACCAACGGATAATTGATTCACTTTGTGGTACAAAGTGAACAAAAGCTACGATTCTTCAGACTATTACAATTTAAAAAGAAATTAACAAAATTGGTCCAGCCGTTATCAAGTGATGCCTTGACAATGGTTTTCACTATAGAAATAAAGTAGGTACTTTAATTACCTACCTACTTCTGTAGGTACTTAAGGTCGCGCCACCTATTGACGGTATAAAAAGCACTTTCAATTTTTCCCGAATTTTCCAACTTCCCGGGCAACTTTTCCAATTTTTTTTTACGTAAGAACCATCTACGGACTATTACAAACACTTTTTAAAAAAAATTAACAAAATCGGTCGAGCCGTTATCAAGTGATGCCTTGACAATGGTTTTCACTATAGAAATAAAGTAGGTACTTTAATTACCTACCTACTTCTGTAGGTACTTAAGGTCGCGCGCCACCTATTGACGGTATAAAAAGCACTTTCAATTTTTCCCGAATTTTCCAACTTCCCGGGCAACTTTTCCAATTTTTTTACGTAAGAACCATCTACGGACTATTACAAACACTTTTTAAAAAAAATTAACAAAATCGGTCCAGCCGTTATCATGTGATGCCGTGACAAAGGTTTTCACATTCATTTTTATTTATATAGAAGATTTTTGAACCAACGGATAATTGATTCACTTTGTGGTACAAAGTGAACAAAAGCTACGATTCTTCAGACTATTACAATTTAAAAAGAAATTAACAAAATCGGTCCAGCCGTTATCAAGTGATGCCTTGACAATGGTTTTCACTATAGAAATAAAGTAGGTACTTTAATTACCTACCTACTTCTGTAGGTACTTAAGGTCGCGCGACCTATTGACGGTATAAAAAGCACTTTCAATTTTTCCCGAATTTTCCAACTTCCCGGGCAACTTTTCCAATTTTTTTACGTAAGAACCATCTACGGACTATTACAAACACTTTTTAAAAAAAATTAACAAAATCGGTCCAGCCGTTATCATGTGATGCCGTGACAAAGGTTTTCACATTCATTTTTATTTATATAGATAGATAATAGAAAAAAAATTTACCAACTTGAATTTATCAAAACCGAAACTTTCTTTATTTGTTTTGAATTAAAATTTTCCCTTTAAAAGTAAAGGGAAAAAAATTCCCGACTATTTGTGATGCCAAAGTTCGAGCTAAGTCAGGATTCCTATTCAATCTTTCAAAATAAATTCTTGATTTCTTGGTTTTCCCTGGCTACAATAAATTTATAATTTTCCCTGATTTTTCGAAGCTTGAGGAATTCTAAAACTAAAATGTGAATCGACTAAATTAATACAGAAAGATATTTAATTTAGATTGAAATAAAATTGGTTACTAATGTGAATTTATCAAAAACGAAACTTTCTGAATTTTTTTTAACTTAAATTTTTTTCTCTGACTTTCGCTTAAAAAGAAAAAATTTCACGATTATTTGTGATGCCACAGTCAAGCTAATTCGAGCTAATTCAGGATTCCCATTTTTTTTCCTTGACCACAATAAATTTTCCCTGATTTTTTGATGCTTGATGAGTTCTAAAATTTAAATGTGAATTTACTAAATTAATATAGAAAGAAGGTGAGCGAATGGCTGAAATGCTAGCGTGTTCGCTTTCAAGCCAATATTCACGGGTTCAAATCCTGTGAGGCGCTATCTATAGAAGAAATTTTCGCTCACCTATTGTCTATCTGCTGGCCCCAGATAACATTATTTATGGCTAAAAAACTTCCTTGATGGAGTAGGCGGTGTAAAATTCGTCTATTCCCGTGGTTCGGAATCCACGTTAAGCTGTAGGTCCTCTGTGCTCGTCACACATTTTCAACACGCAACGAGCAGAGACAGGGAGGTATCGGGAAAATGTCGCAAGACGTTCATAACCGAATATAGATAGAATATAGAAAGAAATTTAATATAGATTGAAAAAAATAATTTACTAATTTGAATTTATCAAAACCGAAAATTTTAATTTGTTTTGATTTAGAATTTTCCCTTTAAAAGTAAAGGGAAAAATTTACCGACTATTTGTGATGCCAAAGCTCGAGCTAAATCAGGATTCCTATTCAATCTTTCAAAATAAAATGTTGATTTCTTGGTTTTCCCTGACTACAATAAATTAAAAATTTTCCCTGATTTTCGAAGCTTGAGGAATTCTAAAACTCAAATAGTATGAATCGACTAAATTAATATAGAAAGATATTTAATTTAGATTGAAAAAAGAATTGGTTACTAATTTGAATTTATCAAAAACGAAATTTTCTGAATTTTTTTTAAATTAAATTTTTTTCCTCTGACTTTCGCTTAAAAAGAAATAATTTTCCGATTATTTGTTATGCCACAGTTCGAGCTAATTCACGATTCCCATTAATTTTTCTGGTTTTCCTTGACCACAATAAATTTTCCCTGATTTTTTGATGTTTGATGAATTCTAAAATTTAAATGTGAATCGACTAAATTAATATAGAAAGAAATTTAATATAGATTGAAAAATATAATTTACTAATTTCAATTTATCAAAACCGAAAATTTTAATTTATTTTAATTTAAAAATGTTTTTCTCTCATTTTCGCCTAAAAGGAAAATATTTCCAGATTATTTCTAATGCCAAAGGTTGAGCTAAAATAAGATTCCCATTCAATCTTCCAAAATAAAATTTTGACTTCCTGGTTTTCCGTGGCTACAATAAATTTAAAACTTTCCCTGATTTTTCGAAGCTTGAGGAATTCTAAAACTGAAATATGAATCGAATAGATTAATATAGAATAAAGAAAAAATAATTTACTAATTTGAATTTATCAAAACCGAAACTTTCTTAATTTGTTTCAATTTAAAAATTTTTTTCCTCGGACTTCCAGTTAAATAGAAAAATTTCCAAACTATGTGTGATCCCAAATTCCAAGCTAAGTGATGATTCATATTTAATCTTTCAAAACGAAATCTTTAATTTTCCTCGTTATCCTACAATAATTTAAATATTTTCCCTAATTTTTCGAAGCTTGATGATGAAAAATGAAAATAAAGCTCAAATGTGAATCGATTAAATTAATATAGAACGATATTTAATTTAGATTGAAAAAAAATTATTTACTAATTTGAATTTGTCAAAAACTAAACTTTCATAATTTATTTTAATTAAAAATTTTGTTTTCTGACTTTTGCTTAAAAAGAAAAAATTTTCCGATTATTTGTGATGCCAAAGGTCGAGCTCCTTCAGGATTCTCATTCAATCTTCCAAAATAAAAGCTTTACTTTTCCTGGTTTTCCTCGACTACAATAAATTTAAAATTTTCTCTGATTTTCCGAAGCTTGATGAATTCTAAAAGTTAAATGTGAATGGACTAAATGAACAATTATGGAAAGATATTTCATATAGATAAAAAAAAATTATTTACTAATTTAAATACTTAAATCAAAACCGTAACTTACATAATTTCCTTTTTGTTTCCCGGACTTTCGTTCGTAAGGAAAAATTGCCCGACTTTTCGTGATGTAATTTGTAGATTTTATAAATTGTTCGACTTTTTCAGGTATTACAGAAAATCGTATTACAGAAAAGCGGCTACCTAGAATAATTTGCTCGGCCTTTGGACTCGCAGTACCACCTTTGGAAACTGACATTTTCGATTGGTTCATTCATTTATTACCAACCTAAAATAATGTTTGTGGTGACGATGGCGTTTAGTCCGAGAAAGAAAGTAAATATGTCCAGAATTACAAAGTAATGGAGACCTAAGTGTGCAGTCGAAGGCCGAACTAATAATAATGCGCTGTTATCTTACGATGAAGATCAGGCAGTGTCTACAATTGCTAAATTGCTTCTTGTGTTATCGGATATTTTAATATTTTGAATTCTTCTTCTTCTTCGTGTGCCATATCCGGTCTCCCGGACGTTGGCGACCTCTCTTCTATGCATGTGTTATGCGTTTGAAGTATTAGCACACACATAGGGGACCTACTGCTTAACGCGGGAAGTGTATACACTTCATCTCCAGAGAGGCTGTACTAGGCAGATTACACCTCGGTGGTTTGCCATTGCCTTCCGAGGGGAGACGGTCAGAATAAAGTTTTTACTGAGCCCAGAGTCGAACCATGCATTCCGCATTAGCAGCAACGCACATAACCGCATCAGCTAACGACCGTCTTATGAGACGTCGAAAGAGATGGGTCACGACGTTCGGAAACGAACAATACGACTAAGAAGAAGATATTTTGCATTGCAAGTTTTAAAAATAAAATTTACAATTTCTCATTAAAAAAAAGTAATTATTATTTTGACATGTTTTCTTTTTATTCTTTTGTATGCCGTGAGTAACAGTTTTCGTATCACTGTTTTAGACGATCGTCTACCTGAGAAGGTGGAAGCTTATGACTAAAGATTGAACAACTTGTTGGTTTCCTCCTTTTTTATTAAGGTATCTTTTTTATTTTACTGAAACAATTGAACGTGATTACGCACTTCGTAACATGAAACCTTTTATTTTACGGTTTTAGTACCTTCAGATATCACCCCGTATACGTTAAGTTTAAAACTTAGTGAGAGCTTCAAGATCTTAAACGAAAGTGATTTTTTACAATACAAACATAAAAACACAAAAATGTTTTTATTGCAATTCTTCAAGAACTTCAATTCGCTTTTCATATTATAAAAGTCTTATTGCATTTGATCTCTCCGCAATATTTACTCAAACTTTTTTCTCTTCCCTGCTCAACCATAAAAATATAATAAAACCGAAAGTGCATAAACCGAAACATTTTAAATGTTATTGCACAATTTCATATTTTCTTTATGTGACGACGAATTTTCATGTGAAAATTTAAAAGCACTTTTTATCATTTTCTCAATTATAGTAAAAATTTAAGTTTATTGATGAGATTAAAATAATTTTACGGACTCGGAACCAGAATTATTATCGAAAATGTATAATTCAAATGTGAAAGGGTTAACGAACTTCTATTCTTCCTTATTCGTCCCTGGATTTGAACAACGAGGTTCTGGAACGGATAGGCAATGATTAATAGTTATCGATATCGTTAAAGCTCCAGAACTGAATTTCTTAAAAATTTAATTGTGAATCATCACTTTTATGCCAAAATAGCATATTTCGATGTTTTCGCTTAAGATTTATTAAATATTTTTTTATCGTACCTACATCTTGAAACAGCAATAATTTTATTACTTCTTTCTGTCATAAATGGAACTTCATACGCGAAAAGGCACAATAAAAATTCTTTCTGGTAGGAAATGAAAAAACTGGAAGCATTGTTACATTATAAAAATATTCGCATTTTAACAAGACATTTTTTGGTGAAAAAATTACATTTGAACATGAAAATTAGTAGATATCGCTAAAGACGAAAACCACTTTGGGTAAATTAGGACAAACCGTTTTTATAAAATCTCATTTAAATGCCAAGGATTACAAATTCAAACAAATTTGCAAATTACTGTGTACACCGTAAAACAAGCTTAAAGCTGCAGCTAATATGTGGCAATTATGGCCAGCAATGACTGGATAATTACAATGGAGATAAATAATGTTGAATAAATAATTGATGCAATTTCATTAATTTAAGTGAATTATAGCAATGTAATGCAATTCTTCGACTGAGATAATATTTCGAAAATATTGCGGCGCGGTAACGTGCAAAAGATTTTGTTTAAAATTAAATAGGGTTAACCGTCCCGTTAAACGTTTGCAATTACAATAATTATACACTCACAAGTGGTAATTGCACGCCTTGAATTGTACAAAAAAGTAAACTCGTTGTTGTAAATCTTTCAAAAAATGTCAAGACATGTATTTTTATTGGTCATAATTAGCGAAGGCTGATTAAAATTTTATAAATATTATTCGAGATATTTATTGCTGTTTGTTTAACGCGAGAGAAAGTATTAAGCAAAAAAATTGATATATCACATCAATGGCACCTTTCAATTTATTTTTCCAACTGAAGGTTGACAGGCGTCTTAAGAGGCACTTCCTCGATAGTGGATGTTTTATCACAAAAAGTAACCCCAACCAAGATCCGCACTATTCGTGATTTTGGGTCTATTTTCAAGAAATAAATTAATATTATTGATGTGTTAAGAAGCACTGTTCTATATTTTTCCCATTTGGGTTGATAAGATTATGCTAAATTTAATCTCAAATGTCGGAAAGGCCTTCAGAGTTACTGTTGATGAGCTCTTAATTACATACGGAAATTTAAAACTAATTTTGAAATTCAATTAAACTTGCACAATGTGGTACATACTCTCAAATAAGTTAATCTCAAATTTAAACATAGGATCATTACACAATTTGTTGCTTCATTTATTTTGCAAACAATCTTGACGAGGTCAGGAACAAACCTAACTTTATGGTAATCAATTACAAACTTACTACAATAATTTGCTTAATTTAATAATGCGATGGTTAATGAATAAAATTTACATGGAAATGAAATAAAAAAGTTGGAGAAATTTATATTGGAGAAACGCGTTAATTCGTGGAGGCAAGATGTTGAAAGACCTAAAGGAAGGTCAAGAACAAGATGAAAGGATGTGATTGACACTGATTTAAGAAACATGGAAGTGTCAGACTGGAGAAAAAACTCTCAATAGGAATCTGAGAAAGATTGTAGAAGATGCAAAAACACATAGAAAATATATTTGGACTAATCCACCTCATAAAATGGATTGAAAAATATTGTAAAACATAAATGATGTGGTAATATTTTGAAAGGAATGGAAAACCGAAGAATAAGAAAATAAGCAGTGATATTCACGACAGTCTCGTTATATAAAAATATTGGTAAACATCGCCATGCTATGTTAAAATTAAGATTAAATTGTAATTTAATTGCTAATATTGTTACCTATAACGCGACTATCGTAAACTTTACACAGTAATTTTTCATTTTTTAATTATTTCAGTCTTATTAAACTTAACCAGACAAGTTGGATGAACGCAAAGTCAATTTAGAGATAGCCGACGAAAAAGACTTTAAAACAATTATAAAGTATTGAATCAGCAAGAATAAATTGGAAAAGGAATAAAAATCCTATAAAAGCAATTTAAATTAAATGGAAAAAATCACTTGATAATAATCCACCTTCAGTGCGGCCTTCAGGCCGCACAACCAGGATAATCTCTTAATATTAATATCGTTTATCTATATTGCCATGATATTTTATTGTACCCCGGGTTGAGAAAATTTGCAAAACTTAGAATTTAAATTAAAAACACAACATTAAGATTTAATTTGAGAAGTTGATCGTTTGAATTTGAAGAGGAGAAATTTTCTATTTTCAATTTGTTTGTTTCTGATTTTAAAAACTTTGATTTCGTGCAGCGCAGTTCAATATTATTTTTATATTGGCGATATGTTTTCTCTTGGCTGTGTTGAACCGTGCATATTTTCTGTTAGATTATTATTAATTTGTGTTTGGGCTTGAAAAAAGATATATGTAAATTATTTTATTATCCAAATTTTATTCTTTAAGATGTTTGATGGGAAATTTTAATTAAAACAAGTTGAAAATAATTTTTGACGAAAACAAAAATAACGCAGGTGAAAACTTTTATTAAATGTAGAAACTCAATAGGAGGGTACGCATCAATAAAGTTTTAATTAGCAAAACGAAGCTCAAAGATGGAGAAAATAAATTTTAGATTAAGAAGACTGGACAGTCAAATAGGACATAAATTAAGAATATTTTTTGAGTTAATTACAAAGAAATGAAAGCAAACGTGAGCATTATTTGTACATTTTGGAGTGATAACTAATTTTAAAAATAAGATATTAAAACGTCTTTTGAGTTTTTTCTGTTTCAAGATCCCTAGGTCGGAAAAAAACAGAAAAAAGAAAAAACGCAGGTGAAAAATTTTATTAACTGTTAGAAACTCTCAAAAGGAGAGTATTACGCATCAAAAGTATTTTAATTAGCAAAACAAAAATCAAGAATGGAGAAAATGGAAAAAATAAATTTAAATTGAGACGACTGGGCAGTAAAATTGCTCATAAATTAAGATTTTTTTGTCTTAATTTCAAAGAAAACGTTTTGGAGTGATATCTAATTTAATAAATAAGATATTAAAACGTCCTTTGAGTTTTTTTCTATTCCAAGATCCCTAGTTCTAAAAAACAATAAAGACAAAATCAAACTAAAAATGGTGAAATCCCAGCTGAAAAACGGTTGAGTGTTGCAAGAAAAAGCTCGAATTGTTTGACTTTTTATGAAAAAAACGAGTTGTTGTATTTATTTTATTTTTAAAAAATTTAAATTCTTATAAACTTCAATTTAGACTTTGGGGAAATCACCCATGTTTTCAACAACCTGTATTTTTTTTTTGACTATAGGTATGAAAAACAACCCCGCAAAAAAACAAAAATGGCTTCCTGGATGAGGGGAATTTACATATTGAATTTTTCTTTTAAGAACAGGAATTACAATAACCATTACTGCAAAAAAATAAATGAATCAAGTTAGGTGATCAACATTATTTAAAACTGGAGAGGAGACTTCCTCCTGGAGAAGGGGTGGAGTCCAAAATAGGAATTTCGGGGGTGAAAATAAAGACATACGTAGTTTTAAAGCAAAACATTTGTTAGGTTCTTAAAATAATTACTACCCAAAAGAAAACCTTAAACATTTTGAAATAAGAAATGATGACGAGTTTTGAAATTTATTTTTCGCATAGAAGGGCAGGGAAATTAGACCTGTGTGATCATTTGTGGCTTAGAGGAGGGGGGCGAAAGGTGTTTCCAAAATTGAAATTTAAAAAATTTTAAAATATAAAATTTTATTAAAAAATTTACAAAGCGTTAAATTCTTTAATAATTAAAAGAAATTCCTTTTAAAATTTACGTAATTAAAAATTAACATCTTATAAAATTTAATGAAGGTCATCCATAATTTACGTCACGCGTGGTTGGGGGAATTTCCAAAATAGGAATTTCATGGTGAAATTGAAGTAAAAAATAAAAGTAAGGTTCTTAAAAAATTTATAATAAAAACTTAAAAATTGAGAATTTTGAAGTTTATTGTTTAGCATCGAAGAGGGGGGGGAGTTAAACCTGTGCGATAATTTGTGGGGGAGGGAGAATTACTCATTTTTACACCATTTAGTCAAAAACTAAATGAAAATGCTATATATTGACTTATGATTTATTACTATACTTATGAGATTATACAAAAAATTGTAGAGAGTGGGGGGGGGACGAGTTTCCAAAATATGAATGTCGTAACAAAATTAAAAGTTTAATTTAAAATCAAAAACTCGGCGCTTCACGCCTCGCAAAGGGGCTCCGCCCCCTTGACCTCCGCTCCCTTGACCTCCGCCCCCTTGACTTCTATTTTAGTCTCCGACTAATATCTTTAACATGGAACATGTTTTTCGGTACTAAACCGTTTATCATAGTTTTCCTTGAAATTTAGGGGTGCCTATCTCATCGTTTCTTCTTCTTCTTACTGTTTTCCGAAGTGCGGCGTAGTTGTGTAACCGTGTTGGTTATAATAGGATAATTCCTTAATTTTTGTGTTGGTAATAAATAGGTACTATATATATAAGCAAATTTTCTTTTTGCGCTCGGTTTCAGATTTAAATTTTTGGTATATATTCAAATTATAAACTATAAATTTGAATTATAGATGTGGTGCCGATTTTTCGTGTCGATTTTTGGTGTCAATTTTTGGTGTCGGTTTTTGGTGTCGATTTTTGGTGTCGGTTTTTGATGTCGGCTTTTGATGTCGGTTTTTGGTGTCGATTTTTGCGAGGTAACGACCGTAAAAACATATTCCATGTTAATTTGTAAGGTCCTTGAAAAACTAAACATTAAAAATGTTGTGCTTTTCAGTTAACTTTTTCTCGTGAAAGAGTGGGGGGGGGGGGGGAGTTTGGCAGGGAGTAAAATTTGAATAACGCAATTTAAATCGAATTTTATTTTAATAATGTCGAAATATGAAATTTTTAATTATTTTAAAAATCATATAATTATAAATTGCAAAATTCTAAAATTTAATCGAGGTTTATTTCCATAAATACGTCACGTGTGGAGTGGGGGGGGGAGTTTCTAAAATAGAGGAATTACGCGCTCAAATTAAAGAAATATTTTAAAAGCTAAAATTGTACAAGGTTTTAAAAAACTATAACATAACAAAACCTTAAAAATTGGAGTTTTTAGTTTACTTTTTATTGTGGAAGGGGGGGGGGGAGGTGAAACCTACGTGACTTTTGTGGTGACATTTGAGGAGAAATTAAAAATTAAATTATAGTTACCATTAGTCCATAAAATGAATTAAAAAGCTATGTTAACCAACATTTAATGGGTATGAACTTTGCACAATCAAAGATGAACGGTAGATACCTGTTTCTGACTTCTAAGTCATCATCAGTACCGTATATGTACACATATGGAAATAGTTAAAAATAGTGACCCAATAGCAAAATTGGGTCACATGTTCTAAAACCGAAACTAGCAGGAAAATTTATTTAGGTACAACTAAATTTATTTGGTGACTCAGGGGCTCTGCAAATTTAAACATTAAGCTCATATCATAGCAATATATCTGTAAAAAGCCAGTGTTTGGTCCATTTCTTTGCCAATTTGAAAAGAAATACAACTTCCAATTATGAAACCTATAAAATTTACTATATCTACAACTGATAAAAATTTTAAAAATTAAATTTTGATTAACCAAGACCAAAATTAGTACTACTATCATAATTATGGAATCTCTCAATATTTAATTCTTCTTCTAAAAAACATAACTCTGGAATATTTTCTTAGAGAAAGAAAACAGTTATGGTTTGATTCTGTAAAATAGAAGAAATGAACAATATCGATATTTTGGAAAATTTACCTATGTAAGTACGAATCCCAAGATATTCTAATGTATCTCTGACACCCATGTGTTTTTCGGTTTCTCAAGTAAGCAATGGAAGGGCCTAGTGGGAAAAGTCGATAAGTCGTTTGTTTTGAAATTTTTAATTAAGCATGGTATTTTTTATTTACAAAGTAGCATAAAAATTATATTTGAAAAATGTTGTTAACACGGAAATGAACGATGAGTACTTTTGGAAAAAAGAATAATGCAAGTTTCTTCCAAATGGAAACTCTATAATTTGCACAAAATTGCAATTATTAGCATCATGGAATTTGCTTGCATCATCAAAAATGTTAGCAGAAAACTGAGAGTATAAAAATATTTGTCGTGAAGTTACCATCAAGTATGAATAATTGAGAAAACATAATAATTTATTATTATTGTAAAGGATTTACAGTTTTGTGTAAATAAGGCTGTGTTTTTAACCCATAATAATTCGGTTAAATTTATGGGCCTACAAAATAACTCCTTAAATGAATTGAATTGGTCTCGAAATACGATTGTCGAAAATATTTTGATAAAAGACGCATACTTCATTTCTTGGACTCAAAAATGCAGGTTTCGACATGGAATATGACAACATTAACAATGATAATTTCATCAACGAAGTTTTTCGTGACACATTGGATGCGAACCATTGTAAAATTATAAATTGCTAAAATTTTCGGAAAAATAAATGCTCATTTTGGCCAAAAATTTCATCAATTTATAATGATAATTTCATGTAATATTGCGAATTCATGCTCTGCATTGATGGATCAAAACGAACGTTATTTGTTATAAAGAAAATGAATCCGTGCTATACGTTTACAATTTTCTTACAGCAGTTTTCATTTTAAAAATTGAATATAGCGCAAAATTTGACCTCTTCATAACTAAAGGTCACCACATATTTACATTGTCGTCGGACGTTTTATTGGAAATATGCCTGATCCATCAATATAAGTGAAAATGTGGTGCTCTAAAACGGGAGCGTTTGTAAGAGTTTTTAATAGCAGTCAGGTATTGAAAGAAAATTGCAGGATCAAATCTTGTATTCCTTTCACTAACACTACACTATTGAAACCTGACGGTTTTGTATTGCTGTATTATAATCGCAGCATTACAATAGATTATGGTGTGTATAGCATTTGTAATTTTGATCAAAATATTATATAACAATTTATTAATAATAGTTGTATAAACAAAATTTTAATTTATAACTTAAATGTTAATAACATTTTTTGCTTGTTAATATTAATTGATATCGATTATAATTTACTTGTTTTTAAATAGAAATGAAAATTTTATAGCTTGTAAGCCAGAGTAACTGAAAAATATAGAATGGGTCTTTTCACGTCCAGTTAAAATTCCAAATTCCAGGTTTTTCGTTACGGGTTCACCGTCGGGATTTTGCTCTTATCAAGATTTTGCCATTGTCAAGATATTCGCCTTTGCGAGATTTCGTCTTGTTAGAATTTTAGGCATTGGAATTACAGCTTTCGGGATTTTGTCACAAACCCATAAGGGACTCTAACTGTCAGCTTTGAAAATTTATTTTTCAATTATTATTGTTTACTATTTTAATCCAAGTTCTGGTTTTTTGAATTTAACTCGTTGAATTTGGTCCATTGCACGACGAAAACGTTAAAATCTAAAATAATTAATATAACTAAAATTAAAATATTCTTCTAACTCTAATAGGCCAGGGATTTTAAATAAAATATCGCTAAAACCATGGCTAAAACCCACAAAAAATATTGTAAGTCTCAAAATTGGCTTCAATGTCCTGAAATCATTGCATACTAAAATTCCTAACTCCGGCTCATTGATCATGAACTGTTAAAGCTTTCGCGTAAACCTTTCAAATTTTGACGCAGAAAAAATTCAGAAATTGAGAGAGTTTTTCAAAATTTAGATAACTGTGGCGATATCGAAGCAAATGTTTTTGACACAGAAATTAATAATCGAGAACAATGAAAAAAACTGAATAAGTTTAAGTGTATGGTGTTTCTTCGCGAAGGATTGCACCCTTTATTCAAATTGAAAAATTTCAGGTTAGTTTTGACTTCATACATTCGCTTACAAAAATAAGTAATTTTCTGTACTAAGCTTTAGTAAAAACTAAATTCCACTCTACTTCTCTTTTATCAAAAATTATAAAAATTTAGATCGACCCCCTCCTCTTCGATTTTACAAAATGGTTCTCAAAATTTGGACAGCGATTATGCAGATTACACCGAAAAGAAGAAAATCGAGACAATTATATAATTTAGAAATAGCCTAACCTAACCTAATTTTTAATCTTTTGCCAAATTTTTTGTGTTTTATTATCTCTTTTATATTTCGAAATTTAAAAAAAATTTAAAATAAAGCAATCAATTGAGATATTAATAATTTTACTAGTAGAAATCTATGTGAAGAATATATTAAAAAAATATTGAAATTTCTTTCATGTACTTCTGATATTGAAAATGATATTTTTGTCATCATTTTCTGAGTGACCTTTTGCTATTCAAATCTTCAAAACTAGATTCTTCTTCTTCTTCAAGTGCCATATCCGGTCTCCCGGACGTTGGCGACCTCTCTCCTATGTATGTGTTGTGCGTTTGAAGTATTATCACACACATAGGGGACCTACTGCTTAACGCGGGCTCCGAACCTGTTACACCACGTTCTGCATCCACGACACCTTTCCAACAGGTAATAAAAGGTTGGCTAGCTCAAAGTCGCGAAGGGGTGGGTTGGTGGAAGGAATGAAAGGGTCGTGTGACGGCACGTCGCAAAGCGTGTGTTTCCTATCGACGACCGGGCAATCCTCGATCGCGATTCTAAAAATTGTCAAAATCGGTGTGAATAATTTACACGGGGGGGGGGAGTTAAGTCAAAATCGATGGGGTTAATATACACGAGGGAGTTTAAATGGGCGCCACGCATACGAAGAAATGAATCTCTTTGAAGGGGACTGGTTATCACACCTTCCAAGCTGGTACGCGACAACTTGATGATCTTACAGCGAACTCTCACTCCGGAAAAACCTCGCTCAATGACCTTACCTTTACAGGAGGCGAACTTTCCGTTGGTGAAAATAGCTAAATAAACATTAACACAACAATAATAATAACACACAAAGTTGGGAAATAATAAAAATGTATTAAATAAAATAATATCAGGGGGGAGTTGACAAAGTTTACACAAGATACTATCAAATTTACATGTCTTGTATAAAAATAAATATGTACAGTTGACGGAACCTTTCCGTGTGGTTTCCGTTGCGAAACTAATATTCGTAAAACAATTACTCTTACAAAAATACAAAAGGTTAATTTGCATGAAGGGGGGGCGTATTGAATACAGCACTCCACCAAAATAAATAGTTACTTAAGCGCAACTTGATAATATTCAAAACTATGATTCATAAAATTGATCATGGAACTTAATCAATGCAATTGATTATCAAAATTCCCAACAACGGGACAAACAAACTTTAGCTACAATACTAAACTTGAAACGTTACGTTAAATTGTTTGGTTACATTCTGAACGCTCGAATGGCGTGGTAAAAGTTACGTTAATAATAGATAGTAATATTAAGTTAAATAAAAGGTATACAAAATGGTTGCGATATCGTCTTCCAGGGTTGAACTGAACGTTCATAAACACAACTAATGGTCAATAGGACCAATTAACATCACAATCTTAAAAATATAAAAAGGTTTCTTACTTAATTTGGGTGGTTGATGTTCGACCTCTAGGTAAAGTCGATGACGGGTCCTTCGGGAGTGAGATTCGTCTGCAGAATAGAGCTGAAAGCGATGTCTCAAACCATACCAGAAGGTCAGCGGAGTAACCAGCTTCCAAAACCTCTTTAAACCGAAAGGTGGTGAAGTAACGGGGTGGTTCACGCACTATATTACGCGAATTTCCTTCGTATACAATTAAATTAATATACTTCACTCAAGTTCGTTATTCGCGAAATGACAATTAATTCAAGCCGGTACTGTCTAATTAAAAAAATGTCAATATGGTGTTTGATAAAAACAACGATTGGAATGCGCACATGTGTTCGAAGTGCAGCACCTGTTTTGTATTATTCGATAAAAGCAATGCTACGTAATTGCCTTAAGAGCGGCAAGCAATACCTCGTCGTGATGAAACGTGATAAACAGATGGTATAACAAAAAGTCCGATAATTGATTAATTGTTTAACAACAATTAACGTATTGTTGTCCGATAAAATATTAATTGTTTAACAACAATTGACGTATTGTTGTCCGATAAAATATTAATTGTTTAACAACAATTGACGTATTGTTGTCCGATAAAATATTAATTGTTTAACAACAATAGGCGATATGAATGTTCGATAAATATTAATTGGTTATTAACGATAGACGGTATGAATGTTCGATAATCATTAATTGTTTATTAACGATAGACGGTATGAATGTTCGATAAATATTAATTGTTTAACCACAATAGACGATATGAATGTTCGATAAATATTAATTGTTTATTAACGATAGACGGTATGAATGTTCGATAATATTAATTGTTTATTAACGATAGACGGTATGAATGTTCGATAATACCTGCAGTTGACACTCACTAATTTTTAGCACCAATGACTTGTATTTATTTAAAGACCTCAAAAAAATGTGAGACCTCGATATTTTAATTCCGCTTTTGGAAGCGCTAAGATACGAAAAAGGTAGTATCAGATTCCAAGTGAATCTCCTCGAATATGCAATTTGCAGCTCAATTTATGCATTTTCCCTTCCATAATTTAGGACTTTTCCCACTTAGTGATTGATTTGGATTCTTGTAATTGGGTCCTATAAATTTAGAAAGAAGGGAGACGCGATCTAATTGGATATCAATCACGGTGCGATGGCACGCTTTTGTCTTTATTTCCACCTAAAGTGTTGGGGATATTTTACCACATGAGGCCTGAATAACAATTTTTTGCTTGTCTGCAACTCGAACAAAATAAGTTTTTGTCGCGTTTTTGCTTGCTTTCTAGATTGCGAAATTTGTATCTTTCCTATGTTAAACCCGAGCACATTTGGTTGCTTATCTGCACATGGTCGAGATAGCAAAACAAAAGGCATTGATTCTCACGAATCCAAACATGCACGTGTGTGTCCTTGTAGTGACAGACGGCACGTGATTATGGATCGTATAAAAGTGTCTTTCGATCCCACCCAAAATTTATAGTAATGCATTTACATGCATTGACGTTAAGTTCGAAACGTTATGGAACCATGATTTTCTTGCCGACGGTGTGAATCTACGATGTATGCTACGTCAACGTTATTAAAGCTATATCATCTACCGTATGGTTTATGGGACGCGAATAAAAATATTATGAACATACTTTCCTACCTCTACAATTCTTAAGACTATTATACATTTGCAAAACGTAAATTTATTAGTTAAGCGAATGTTTCAATCTTTTATTTTACAACCCGACCTAAAAATGTCTTTTAAAAGAATAATTTTCACCGGATCGATTTGAAATTTAAAATATGAGTTCCATGGGTTGCAAAGACAAAATCTAAGGGTGCGCCCAATGCGCGGAATAAGGTGACACTCCCCTTACGTCAAGAGTTGTTATCCCTAACTACTCTTCAACTGGGACGCGCGCAACCTCAACCGAAACAAAAATTGTCCTACAATGAACCATCAACACTTGTAGTATTGAAATAGCTACTCAACTAGTGACTAGACTATACGTGTATGCCGGGAAAGAGAGAGAAGGTTCACCTAACCCTAGGCTTAATCAACCCGTGAGTCGTAGTGACTCCTACATGAGAGGGCGGTTCGCGAAATCACGCGATCATTCGCTGGCCGTGGGACCCACAAATGTCTGTGAAGACACCGGACTCTAGATCAAGGTAGACCTGAGCTAAGGTAACACTTCCTTGGCGTACTCATATTTACAAAGCCTTCTCTAAAATGGTTCAGTCGATGGGGACTGTCTGCCTTTTTCAATACGTTGAAAAAGCAGAGTAAAAAAAGACGTGTGCTTGGCTGGATCAAATTTACAAAAGCCGTTTGATGCACTTCAGTAGATGGGGACTGTCTGTTTTATCAGTTATCGTTGGTGAAACAGAGAAAAAAACTTGCGCTTAGCTTGATCAAATTTACAAAGCCGTTTGAGAGATCACTAACCTTCCTCATGACTTCGATCCGGACGAGATGATCGGAAGAGAGAGAAGAGGTAATGATGGGGGGGCGAGAAAAAAAAATTGAGATGGTTTCCACTGAATAAAAAAAATATTCGTGGGGCATAGTTTGACGGTACAGGTCGGGATGGTTTGCTTTCATCAGTGTAGTCGAAGGGAACGTCCTTGAACCACACTGATGTCAACGGGAGCTTTCATTGAATACAAAAAAAATCGTGGGGCCTAACCGTGGACCTACACAATCTATCGCCTCACAAAAAAAATGAAGCTAGCACAACTAAGGTTGACTCTTCCAACGCTAGTGGTGAGTTTTGATGTGCAAAAAAAACATCGTCATTTATTGAGAAGTCCTGCGGTGATCGGCACCGGAGAAAACTTCACTCTAAATGTTGTCTTACACAGGTAGTGTTAGTGCAAGACGGGGACGTTGTACCAGTGGAACGTATCCACTAGGGTACAAGGCCGCAAAAGATAATACCTGTAACAAAAAAAAGGGGGGGGTTAGAAGTTGAACGACGGCTGGATCATATTTACAAAGCCGGTTCTATCTAATTCGGTAGGCGGGGGGGGTTTGATTAATTTAAACGGGACTAAAGTGATCGTTATACACGAAAAAAAAATTTAACAACAAAAAAAGATATACGAAAACTGACTGAAATTCGAAATGGTGACAACCGTCCGGGTTGCACCTAAATGTTTGCTCAAAAATATATGAAGTGACTCTACTGTATAAAACTGACGAATGTGAGAAATAATTTTTCTCCAAAAGGCCAAAACGTAACTATGAAATTAACGCATGACTAATGATAACATTGGGTAATCAATTCAATGTAATCCTAGTCTCTACTTGATTCAACTGAGCGATTGACTGGGTGATTAGGCCAATGGTTCGCTAAGCGTACCCTCTAAATCCATAAACAATAATTTCTGAAATGGTTGACTGAAAATTCAAAAAAAATTCGAGATTACAAAATGACATGACTAAAAATTCAAAACAAAAAAAAACTCGGGATTACAAAAATGACACGCGAGATAAACAATGAAGCAAAAAGAAAAATGACCCGTTTATACTTTGGGGGCACGTAGTTTTCTGTCGTACGATAGGGACATAACAAATATCTCCCTTAACCTTACTGACTTAAAACTAGCTTAAAAATACCCAAACTTTACGCTAACTAAACCGATACCTAAAATTAACTAAACCGAAATCTAAACTAATCCTTACATACTAAAAGCGCGAGAGAAAAAAAAGTTACACAGAAAAAAAATTCCACGTCCCAAGTCTTAAACAAATCTGAAGCCGTTGTGACCGTTGCAAGAGAGGGCGGTTCGCGAAGTCACGGGATCGTTCGCTTGCCGTGAGACCCACAATCACAAACAGAAACGCTGAACTCTAGCTTGGGTTGGACCCGAGTACGTGGTAAAAGTTGAGAGGCGTCAAAATATATGCCTCTGGGATGAACAGATCAAATTTACAAGTTCACCCCTAATGGGTTTGTTCTTCCTAGACCGGCAGGTGTTATGACCGTGTAGCATAGTTGTAGTCAATCTATTATTCCCTAACAAAAGGTAAATTTCCCAGAGTGTTGCTTCGAGTTATAACCCCTTACTTCTGTACGAAATTCCCTTACTAAGAAGGTTCCTTTGGGGCAGATTTTCATCCGCCAAAAAAAAATGGGACGATACTTCACCGGGGAATGGACTAAGCCCACGAAATTACTTTATAACCCTGGGGTTTGGATCGTCGTCCATATGTGGATCGACGTCCAAAAAAAATGTTTATCTAGCAGTGGAACCATGTCCAGCATGATAATTCGATAGCTCGATGAGAAGTGGGTCACTCTAAACAACTATTAACTATGACAACCTTACTACAAAAAATAAAATTCGGTAAAATTTTCTAAAGGGTATGTTACAAAAAAACTTCCCCTAAAGGGTGTGTTGCGACAAATGATTTGTCCGAAATTGGACACAAGTCCAAACAATACAACACGGCATGAGGCAATGTCTAATGCAATTGCATTCTCAGCCCTGATCTTAATTTCTAATCTCAAAAACGAAAACGAAAAAGCTAAAAAAAATCTATTTTAAACGGTACTCGATACCAGGAAAGAACGGTGAGGGATGGTGGGGGCAAGTTAACGTCGTGCGATTGACAAAAAGACATGGTCAGTGTGTATGAAGCGACAGTGACGCACTGACCTCAACCCGAAATAATAACTAGATGTTACCCTACCACTAACTTAAAGAAAAATGTCACCATGGACTGGGATTCAAAAACTCTTTGATTGATTTGATTCACCAAAGAAAACTCTACGTTAAACTTTAAATTCAAAAAAAACTCAAAAATAAACTTTAACTGACTTCAAGCAACTTCAAAAAAACTTTAAAAAACTTTAACTTAAATTCAAAAAAAACTTTCAACTGAATTTGAAAACTTTCAATCTAATTTGAAAAACTATTAATCAAGTTTGAAAAACTTTTGATTAAATTCAAAACAACATTCCATTAATTTCAAAAAAAAATTCCCCTCAATTCGAAAAAACTTTTCGTTAAACTGAAAAAAAAACTTGGCTCCAAAGGCCGATATTAAATTCAAAATGTTTATCTTAATTCACGAAAAAACTTGACGTTAAACTAAAAAACTTTGATTTAAGTATCACTATTAACTTTAAAATGTTTACTTTAATTAACAAAAACTTGACGTTAAATTCAAAAAACTTTAATTTAAATGGTAACATGAAATTCAAAATGTTTACTTTAAAAAACTTGAAGTTAACAATAATTTAAACTGCTCTAGATCAAACTCAAAATTCGGAAATACGTCTGCAAATGAAATTCAAAAAAAACTTTTACTATTCCACTAAATGTGTGCGTAAAATTTCAAAACTACACCCACAAAACTAACTTCGAAGATTGAACCTTGAAACTAAATTCAAAAAAAATTTTAGAAAAACTTTACGTTAAACGTCCATACAAAATTCAAAATATTTAAAAAAATAAATGCGTAACCTAATGAAGTGCGTAAATGCGTAAGTGCGTGACCCGTAGTCAAGCGTAAGAATGCGTACGAAACGCTTTGTGTCTTGTTCGAGACAAATGAAAACAAAACAAAAAAAAATGCGTAATAAGTGTACGGTGTTACTAGCAGAAAATACGTATGGAAACGAGTGCGTAAATAACATGCGTACTTAAATATACTTGATCTAGATGTGAACATGTGTGCTAGGCACAACAAAAAAAACTTTCTATCGCTATTTGCTAAAGATGGAAAAAAACAAGGTTCGCTATAAACGGTACGCAGTGACAATGCGTAACGGTGCGTAGAAGACGCAGATCAAAATCTTTTATCGTTAATTGCTGAAGGCTAATAAAAATTTGTTACTAAAATTTCCGATGTGAGGGAGGGTTGCATTGCTAAGGGATGGTGCGTTAGGGTGGTTTTCGTTCTACAGAAAGGGTTGCGAAATACAGGGTAGACTTTCAACGACCGATATGGACGGTAAGGGTTCACACAAAAAAGGTGAAACGAGAAAAAAAACTTTAAACTAAGTTGAGTGACAAGTAAGAGTTTTCAACGAAATTTAAGGGTTGCGATATCATCGCCACGTTAGGGCGGTAAGGGTGTTCGCAGTTTTACGTCATGCACGGGACAATAAGGGTTGTACACGCCAAAACGGCATTATAAACCGGTAAAAAAAATGTAAGTTGTTTCGGTCTACAGTCAGCGGTGGTCCGCACCAGACCTGACCTCCTCGATTCAACCTAATAAACACGCAATAAAAACAAAGCGAAATGTTATGGCGACATTTCCTTAAAAGTACAAAAAGCAAGGTAAAATGTTATGATGACATTTTACAATACAACGAGAAAAAAAATTTAACAATAATGACTAAGGACTAAATACATTCGCAACGACACACACGCACTAAAAAAAATTCATTCATACATTCACACGAAAAACAAACACACACAAAAATCTTAATATTAAAATCGGGGCTTTAGTTTCTCTTAATTATCGGGGCACAACGCCATACAGGGATTCTATTCTTACAATGGGGACAAGTTTTTGTAGTTTCATCTTTTCTCCCACAACGATAGCAATATATACGTTTCTGCGGAACGGTACAACGCAACGCTAAATGTCCTGTGCCACCACAATTCCAACACAAAAGGGTGTTATTATTTGTCTTATTATGAATACGGCTCTTACACCCGAATTCACCATTACTTTGCTCGTCATTACGCGGTCCGCTAAAATTTTCGGACTCGTCCCGGGATAAATTTTCAATTTCTCTTACTGACATATTTTCTTTTGTCAGTATAGAGACGTTTTCGACCTGACCTGAAATTCGTAAGTGAAACTTCACGATCGGGGTTGATATTTCGAAATTTCTATTCGAATTCGCCGCTTCGACGGTACCGCGATCAACAGGGGGTTCTTTTGTAATTTCCTCCACGGTATTGGACCTAAAATCTCTCTCCGTCCGGGAGTCTGCTAATAGTAAGCCATAAGTTGACCTAAATTCCTCCAATTGATCTAAAATCCTAAGTTTGGAGTCTTTATCTTTTATTAATACGGGTTTTGATTTAAATAATCGATTAAAATAATGCGTTAGTTTCGTCTCTATGTTCATTTCTAGATTGGGTTTCTGATCACGCGAAACTTCTAAGCGACCAAGTAACTTTTTAATAATTAACACGCCTTCTTTTAAAGCTGCTAAATCTTCCGCAAAGGAAAACGGATACCATAATAGAATGTATTTTTCACCCTGTTCCTCTTTCATAAGGGCTGATACTAATTCATCGCGTAATTCTCTTAATGAACCGTGAAAAGGTAAACCTCTAATTTTTAATTCGTATTGGACCTCGTCCTTTCGCAACTTGTCCGGTACAATCCTGAATGCCATTATTAATCGAAATGAATAAATTTAATTAAATACAAAAAAGGATTCGCGGAACACGACTCTACTTTGTTCTCTGAACAACTAATGGTAAACGGAAATACAATATTTGATCTTAAAATCGCGATAATTTTCACTTTTAAATTTAAATAGGGGGGCGTTATGGAATCTCGTTAGTCCATTCATGCGCGTCGGTACTACTTTTAAAATTGAAATCTTAATTCAAAACTTCGTGATTTACAAAATTTGACGTAATGTGCCAAAAGGGCTTTATCGATAGCTACTAAGTTGGGTGCCAAGTTATATTTTAACCTACAAAAATTAATTTGGAATTTACTTGATTTACAAACAAAAAAAATTCGATACCATAACATGCCAAAAGGGCTTTATCGATAGCACCACGTTGGCCGCGCCAAATTATTATCCTGTTACACCACGTTCTGCATCCACGACACCTTTCCAACAGGTAATAAAAGGTTGGCTAGCTCAAAGTCGCGAAGGGGTGGGTTGGTGGAAGGAATGAAAGGGTCGTGTGACGGCACGTCGCAAAGCGTGTGTTTCCTATCGACGACCGGGCAATCCTCGATCGCGATTCTAAAAATTGTCAAAATCGGTGTGAATAATTTACACGGGGGGGGGGAGTTAAGTCAAAATCGATGGGGTTAATATACACGAGGGAGTTTAAATGGGCGCCACGCATACGAAGAAATGAATCTCTTTGAAGGGGACTGGTTATCACACCTTCCAAGCTGGTACGCGACAACTTGATGATCTTACAGCGAACTCTCACTCCGGAAAAACCTCGCTCAATGACCTTACCTTTACAGGAGGCGAACTTTCCGTTGGTGAAAATAGCTAAATAAACATTAACACAACAATAATAATAACACACAAAGTTGGGAAATAATAAAAATGTATTAAATAAAATAATATCAGGGGGGAGTTGACAAAGTTTACACAAGATACTATCAAATTTACATGTCTTGTATAAAAATAAATATGTACAGTTGACGGAACCTTTCCGTGTGGTTTCCGTTGCGAAACTAATATTCGTAAAACAATTACTCTTACAAAAATACAAAAGGTTAATTTGCATGAAGGGGGGGCGTATTGAATACAGCACTCCACCAAAATAAATAGTTACTTAAGCGCAACTTGATAATATTCAAAACTATGATTCATAAAATTGATCATGGAACTTAATCAATGCAATTGATTATCAAAATTCCCAACAACGGGACAAACAAACTTTAGCTACAATACTAAACTTGAAACGTTACGTTAAATTGTTTGGTTACATTCTGAACGCTCGAATGGCGTGGTAAAAGTTACGTTAATAATAGATAGTAATATTAAGTTAAATAAAAGGTATACAAAATGGTTGCGATATCGTCTTCCAGGGTTGAACTGAACGTTCATAAACACAACTAATGGTCAATAGGACCAATTAACATCACAATCTTAAAAATATAAAAAGGTTTCTTACTTAATTTGGGTGGTTGATGTTCGACCTCTAGGTAAAGTCGATGACGGGTCCTTCGGGAGTGAGATTCGTCTGCAGAATAGAGCTGAAAGCGATGTCTCAAACCATACCAGAAGGTCAGCGGAGTAACCAGCTTCCAAAACCTCTTTAAACCGAAAGGTGGTGAAGTAACGGGGTGGTTCACGCACTATATTACGCGAATTTCCTTCGTATACAATTAAATTAATATACTTCACTCAAGTTCGTTATTCGCGAAATGACAATTAATTCAAGCCGGTACTGTCTAATTAAAAAAATGTCAATATGGTGTTTGATAAAAACAACGATTGGAATGCGCACATGTGTTCGAAGTGCAGCACCTGTTTTGTATTATTCGATAAAAGCAATGCTACGTAATTGCCTTAAGAGCGGCAAGCAATACCTCGTCGTGATGAAACGTGATAAACAGATGGTATAACAAAAAGTCCGATAATTGATTAATTGTTTAACAACAATTAACGTATTGTTGTCCGATAAAATATTAATTGTTTAACAACAATTGACGTATTGTTGTCCGATAAAATATTAATTGTTTAACAACAATTGACGTATTGTTGTCCGATAAAATATTAATTGTTTAACAACAATAGGCGATATGAATGTTCGATAAATATTAATTGGTTATTAACGATAGACGGTATGAATGTTCGATAATCATTAATTGTTTATTAACGATAGACGGTATGAATGTTCGATAAATATTAATTGTTTAACCACAATAGACGATATGAATGTTCGATAAATATTAATTGTTTATTAACGATAGACGGTATGAATGTTCGATAATATTAATTGTTTATTAACGATAGACGGTATGAATGTTCGATAATACCTGCAGTTGACACTCACTAATTTTTAGCACCAATGACTTGTATTTATTTAAAGACCTCAAAAAAATGTGAGACCTCGATATTTTAATTCCGCTTTTGGAAGCGCTAAGATACGAAAAAGGTAGTATCAGATTCCAAGTGAATCTCCTCGAATATGCAATTTGCAGCTCAATTTATGCATTTTCCCTTCCATAATTTAGGACTTTTCCCACTTAGTGATTGATTTGGATTCTTGTAATTGGGTCCTATAAATTTAGAAAGAAGGGAGACGCGATCTAATTGGATATCAATCACGGTGCGATGGCACGCTTTTGTCTTTATTTCCACCTAAAGTGTTGGGGATATTTTACCACATGAGGCCTGAATAACAATTTTTTGCTTGTCTGCAACTCGAACAAAATAAGTTTTTGTCGCGTTTTTGCTTGCTTTCTAGATTGCGAAATTTGTATCTTTCCTATGTTAAACCCGAGCACATTTGGTTGCTTATCTGCACATGGTCGAGATAGCAAAACAAAAGGCATTGATTCTCACGAATCCAAACATGCACGTGTGTGTCCTTGTAGTGACAGACGGCACGTGATTATGGATCGTATAAAAGTGTCTTTCGATCCCACCCAAAATTTATAGTAATGCATTTACATGCATTGACGTTAAGTTCGAAACGTTATGGAACCATGATTTTCTTGCCGACGGTGTGAATCTACGATGTATGCTACGTCAACGTTATTAAAGCTATATCATCTACCGTATGGTTTATGGGACGCGAATAAAAATATTATGAACATACTTTCCTACCTCTACAATTCTTAAGACTATTATACATTTGCAAAACGTAAATTTATTAGTTAAGCGAATGTTTCAATCTTTTATTTTACAACCCGACCTAAAAATGTCTTTTAAAAGAATAATTTTCACCGGATCGATTTGAAATTTAAAATATGAGTTCCATGGGTTGCAAAGACAAAATCTAAGGGTGCGCCCAATGCGCGGAATAAGGTGACAAACCGCGGGAAGTGTATACACTTCATCTCCAGAGAGGCTGTTCCAGGCAGATTACACCTCGGTGGTTTGCCATTGCCTTCCGAGGGGAAACGGTCAGAATAAAGTTTTTACTGAGCCCGGAGTCGAACCAGGCACTCAGCTTTAGCAGCAACGCACTTAACTGCTTTAGCTGACGACCGTCTAGATTATAGTTTCTAAAAGGCCCGGACTGGTAATAATTTGGTTACCGGGCAACTCCTTTGTTCTTCAAGATATTTTTTACAAAAGTATTTTGAAAACTATTATGCATTCTACTTGACAAGGGTAGTTATTTAGTAGGCGAGTGCCTTGGTTGTGCGGCCTAAAGGCCGCACTGGATGCTCATCAATAGATCAATTTAGCGTTACAGATACAAATATATAAATTAAAGCTATTATATTAAGAATTGTAATTGTATATCTACATCATGGATTTAGAAGTTCTAAAATTTCAATATGTATATACTACGAATAGCCTAAATTTGTGTGTATGTAACTTTAAATAAAGCTCACGATTCGTCTTCTGGGTGCAGAATTCAGATCGAAAATCGTTACCAATCACTAATCAGTGCGGCCTTCAGTCCGCACAGCCAAGGAAATCATAAATTTAACTGCATGCCTATATAATGCTAATCAATTTTTTCAGTAATATTTTATTGATCTATTACATAAACTAATGATCCGTGTCCTATTTTTAGTTTGGATGCCATACAAAAATTAGTCGGCAGAATAAGCTACATATACTCGTACTAGGTGAAAATTATTCAAAAATGTAAGAATTCAATACGCCTCTCAAGAAAAAAACTAAAATTGACTATAAAGTTTTCTGCCAAATTGATAGCCTATTTGGATTCCTCATAAACAAATACCATATTAATTTCGGGATTCAAAATACCTAATTTAATTAAATTTAAAAATAAAGTAAGTTAATTTTAAATTAAGCTAATTTAAAATAATGTAAGGGAAAGTGAATGAACTAAGAAGCCTTGGGTCTGCACGGCCTTTTGGGCTAAATTGTATTGTATAAATTTTCTTATATAATTAAATTAACTTACAATGGTCGCCATGCGCAGATGTGCGTCGATGTCTCTCTTAATTTTCCTAACGGCTTTCAACATGTTTACTGCTGTAGCTTCGCTTTTTGATTTTCTTCTTCAACACCTTTGGTGTTTCATTAATCGAATTCCCAGAATCCATAGGGCTACTAAAATAATCTGGAGAGATGGTTGGACTGGGGGGGGGGGGGCATGGACTCGACTCACCTAGTGTACATTTAACATTTTTAGATTTCGACATTCTCATGATTTTTCTTGTGGTTTCGTTGTTAGGGACGTCTGCTTTCTCCCGGATGCCATGCAACACTCAGCATGACTTTCTTCACCTTGGCTTTGGAGGAGTCATAAGAACTAACCTGGTTTATCCGCGGGTAGTATCTTATTTCACACCTATCCTGCCTAGCGACCGAGTATTCCCCTATAAACCACCTGGAAATGCCACCTCTCCCCAGGGTTCTAACCTAACCTACGATAACCAAACCTAACCTAATTTTTTAATCGTTTGATATTCCTAATTTGAATTTTTAAGATTATTTTTCACCACCAAAAATAAATAATATTTTATTTTGTTATAAAGGTTCGAAACAAAATACTATCTATGACAGTGATAGCGAACCTTTTTGAGAAGTGGGTCAAATTTTGTTTATAATTTGTTTTTATACCAGCCCATGGGTCATTAAGTCAATGGAGTCACTTGAAAGGGGTAATTTGGAACACCGAAAGTTTGTTAACAGAAAAATTTGACCATTGATCCCTTTTTTTTGGTTCTCACTTTTAAAATTCTGGTTTACGTTCCCTTTATGTTTTACAGCTTTTACTTTTGCAAGTGTAGAGCACAAAATAAAGTTTGACATCAAAAAATTTATATCAATGGGGTAATTCCATGAATCACACCAGGTGACACCATGTCCAATTTCTAATAAAAATCAACGTGGGTCAGTGTCTGACCCGCGGGTCATAGATTCGCCATCGCTGAATCTAAGACAAAATATATGTATAATTCAATTCCATATTCTGTTGTCAAGATTTTGGCTTGACAGCATTTTTCTATGTTATGGTTAGGGGTGCGTGATTATGAAATTTCATAATCGATTATCGATCATAAAAAATAATCGATTTTTTTCGATTAATCGATTATTGAAATAATCGATTATTCATAATCGAGTTATGAGTTCATAATCGATTATGAACTCATAACTCGATTATGAGTAGGGTGCGCATGCGCATATAATCGATTAATCGATCACCGTAATTCGAATAATCGATTAATTCGGTCGTTCTAATTGCTGTTGGGATTACGTTTAAGTTTAAAAAGTTGTATTTATTAAAACAAGATATTATGCTTAAATCGATTAATCGATTATTATAAATTATCATAATCGATTATGAAATAATCGATTATTCGAATTACGGTGATCGATTAATCGATTATATGCGCACCCCTAGTTATGGTACGAATATGTTGGAATTTCGTCTTGATATATAGGATCTTGTTCTTGACGTGATTTCTTGTCGGAATTTTCGGTGTCGGTATTATGTAAAGCCGGGATAGCAGCTTTCAGGATTTCGTACCAACCCCAAATTAGGTTAGATTTTGCCATTTTTGAATCACTTCTGCATCAGATAAGCAGCAAATGAAATCTACATAAAAGTCTGAAAACTACCTTATTTTCAGTAAAAATTGAAAAAAAACGCTATCCTCTACAGGGCTGCATCTCAGAAATTATAGCAGTTAGAATAAAAAATGTTTTAAGTTTTCCACAAAATTCTATTTTCTTTAATTTGAGTAATGCACATTTTGAGTATGAAACTTGTGAAGAGGTGATGTGGTGTATTATTTCTCTCGTTTTGGTAAACAATCAAACTCATCTAACGGGGTACTGACAAAAAGCGCATAGCGCCATTAATATACACACTTTGCACGAAAAATTTACTAACTAATGTGTGAGATGACGTCACAGATTGAATAAATAATTAAAATGTATTCGAACTTATTTATTTAATTACATCGAAATGAGCGCTTTTAGAAAAATCTAACTACATTATAAGGCAAGGGACATCCTAAGGATCGTATTTACGTAAAAGACACTACTAAATTATTTTTGTCGGTACTCCATTCCATAAAACATTTTATTTATATTGTCTTCTTCTTCTTCTTCCTTTCAAGGTATAGGCAGTGTTTGCCTGTTCCGACTTCATTGATCGCTCCAACGCTTTCTTGGGCGGCCGACGTTTCTTCTCCCCTTTGGGTTATATGAGAGTATTTTCTTTGGGATTCTCTTGCTCTCCATTCTGTTGATATGGGATCTCCAGTTTTCTCTATACTCCGAGATTTTTTGATTGATGGAGAAGATTTCCAGTTCATCGCGGATATCCTCGTTTCTTATTTGATCCCTTCTTGTGCAGCCTTTAGCTCTTCGCAAGAATGTCATTTCCGCTGCTTGTATTTTTGATTTATCTCTCTGGGAAAGAACCCATGTTTCGCATCCATATGTCAAAACGGGTACCGCCATTGTTTTGTAAAACTTGATTTTAGTTTCCGTTCGGGTTAGGTTCTTCAGAGTTCTGTGTATTGTGCCGCATATGTGTTGGAACTTATGTATTTTGTTGTAAATGTCATTGTCTCGGTCGAAACTTATATCGCATCCCAAAAAGTTAAAGTGGGATACTTGTTCCAGAGTTTGATCTTCTATAACAATCTTGCTTCTAATTATTTCCTTTCCTTGAAATGCCATAACTTTCGTCTTTTTTGTGATATATTTAACTCATACTTGATACACAGCTGATGTAGTGCAAATATCGCTCTCTGAAGGTCGTCTTCCGTTTCTTGTATTATTGCAAGATCGTCCGCGAATAATAGACAGTTTATTATTGTGTCCCGGCTTATCCATATCCCTGATGTGATTTGTTTTTTCAATTCTCTTATTAAGTCGTCTATATATATATATGTTAAACAAGGTAGGCGAGAGACCACATCCTTGTCTTAAACCTTTGTTGGTTGTTATTTTGTTTGAAGTCGACTGACGTGATGTATCTATTGTGATCGTTGTGTCTATGTATATGTTTTTGACGGTTGAGATTAGGTGTTTGGGATAGCCTTGTTTTTGCAATATTTCCATGAGTTTTCGTCGGTTTATGATATCAAAGGCTTTTGTAAGGTCGATAAATGCAATATGGGTTTCGAGATTAAACTTTCTTCGTCTTTCTATTACTTGTTTTATTGTAAAAACATTGTCTCTGTATGATCTACCCTTCCTAAACCCGCTTTGTTCTTCCAGTATGAGGACTTCTGCTATCTTTTGAATTATTTTATTGATAATTTTTGTATATATCTTGTATGCGCTATCAAGGAGGCTTATACCTCGGTAGTTCTGGCAGTCTCTTCTATCTCCTTTTTTGAATATAGATACAACTCGTGCATTCTTCCATTCTGTTGGTATTTCTAGTTTATGCCAGCAGTCGTTTAGTAAGTGTAAGAATCGTAGTTTGAAGAATAGACCTCCATATTTGAAAAGTTCATTGTTCAGGCCATTTGTACTAGGCGCTTTTCTGTTCTTTGTTTGTTTTATACATTCTTCTAATTCTTGAATAGTGATAGAATCTACATCATAGTTGTTTTTGTTTTCGGTTCTACCCATTTGAACGAAGTCTTTACTTTGATCGCACCAAAGTTCATTGTAGTGTTGTATCCATTCTTCTTACGGGATTACGTGTATTTGTGCCATATCTTTCTCTGTTTTGTTGAGGTGTTTCATGATTTTAAATGCTATCTGTTGTCTACCGTGTAACTATATCCTGTTCTATGTTACTAATAAACTTTTCCCAAGAGTCCATGTGTGCCCTTCTAATTAATCGTTTTGCATTGTTTCTCTTTTCTCGGTATCTTTCCTTTGTTAGGTTGGTGTTCTCTTATAAATGTATCTTATAGGCTTTCTCCTTTTCTTTAATTGCCTCTGCTATCTCGGTATTCCAAATTTTGAGGCCTTTTTTGTTCTTTGTCTTTTTCTTCATTCCCAATGCTTCCTGGGCTGCCGCATTCATACATTTTCTTATGTTGTCCCATTCTTTGTTAGTATCGTTCTCCGTTGGCTTGTTTTCCAGGTGTTCTTGTAGCCTTTTTATTTATGTAGCCTTGTAGCCTTTATTTATATTGTATAAAAGTTTTTGTATAAACTAAAGAAACTACAAAATTGGGTTTTTAAAACAGTATTGTTTTTTATTTTAAGACAATAATTGGAATCACAGTGAGGGGGCTTTGGAAATAAATGAATATTTTGTTGAGTTATGAAGTCTCTTTTGATTACGCTTACCTGGTGAGATTCGTATTAGATCGAAACGATTAATTTTTATTAAATCCCTTCTTGTGGATACCAAGGTGATAAGTGAAATTTTTGCTCACAAGGGATTTAATCATATTGGGAACATATTATATAAAATAAAAATAAGTCAATTCCTCGACAAGCATTTACTCAAAATTAACTTTTTCTAGTTGTAGGTTACCAATATGATTAAACCCCATTTGCGCAAAATTGTGACTTATCACCTTTTTCGTCCAAGGTAAAAAATTAAGATCGACCATTTTAATTCAAAATATTCTTGGATAGCCTAATTCTTGTGAATTTGAGTGTCTGCATGATTAGTCCCTTAAACATTATTTTCGACTTTTCCCCTATTTGTATTTTATATCCTATGACGTGGTTTTTCGTCTATAATTCGCTAAATTTTATTTTTGGGAAAATTCTCATTAGACCAAAATTGAGAGCATGCAATTCTCTACAAAATAGATTTTTCAAAATTTACCAAGTAGTCCAAGTAAAGAAAATTATCAACAAATCAAAATTGAAGCGCACAAAATTATTTATAACGTAGGGGAAGGTGGGGCAGAACGGGGGTCGATGTGGTTGGGACAGTATTTGAAGGTGTAAATTGTAACGATTTTTTGCAATACGTTACTGACTATTTTATTTCGCAACATCCTATATACGGCATGTTTAATCGTCGGATAGTTGTACGCATGTCTGTACATGGCCGAAGCGATTAGCAATTTTTCGTTTGTAACGAGAGGAAGTTCGTTCGTTGAATTTTTGCTTTAATTTTGAAATAATGTTTAATTATTGAATACATTATTATATATACAACTGACACGTTCGCGGATTAGATAGATCAGTTTATGTATGTGCGGAGCTGTCAAATTATCTTTAGAGATTTCAATTATCAGTTTTGACATTCCACAACCAAACTGTCAAAATTTACTTCATGTCAACAAACATCAAGTTGATTGTTTTTTACTTGAAATATTATACCACACTATCAGGACGACCATTATATTGAATGATCAGGGTGACTTTTTGGCAAGATCCAGTTTATTTGCTTCCACTTGTAACCAGTCGGCGAAAGAATCTGTCAACATCGTTTCCACTATTGGTGACTGCAGGAAGATTAAAGGAGATTCCCGCAATTGTATTGCGTTGTGTTTTGGGCATTGTAGAACCCGAGAGCGCTTTAAGGTTTGTGCCGTATTTTACTTTTTTAATCTGCACTGCAGTGAATTTTGTACACCATATTTTTTTGCTATCACAATTGCCTTCTGCAATTGTATTGATTCTTGCCTTTGACTTGGTAGCATTCATTAATTTGTTAATTAACTGCTTGTGCTGTGCATATGATAACGATATTTTTACCTTCATTAAACGATTATTTGTTTGTCGTTAGTTTTATTTGTCTGTTCAGTGATCACCTGGAGATTCTAATTATCCACGACCTTTTGCCTCCGCAAAAGAAAAGAGTTAGCTTATACGACCATCAGGGTTTTACGTCTGTCACCGAATTTACTGTTGATATTTATATTGGCAGATGTAAAGTTTTGCTTCTTCAACTCCTCAGGTCTCTTAGCTTGTCGAGCTTAGAGGAGTAAAACATCTTACAAAATAAAGAGGTAAAAATCTATTATAGTGTGAATAAATTTATTTAACATTTCGTTTAACATCTCCGATGGTCAAAATTAAAATAATGAAAATATTTGTATTTATTTTAAACGTTTGAAAAAAGAAATGTTATATCCCGTTCTGCCCCATGCATGGGGCAGAACGGGGTATTCATTAAAAGGTGAAACAAAATCATGTTTTATGGCTGGCAAAGTTCACAGATGAGTTGTGATTCATCATCGTCAGTATCAATGCCGGCACAGGAATTATGGGCCCATTTTTTACACTGTATGCATGATATCCAGCCTTCACTCGATTTTGAATATAAGTCGTTGCAATATAAACAGGTCGCATCGTCTTCTTCATCTGATTCCACGCTTTGTTTCCGTGGTTTTTTGTTAACAATTTTCTGTTTTTTCTTTCCTATTTTGTTAACAATTTTCTGTGTTTTTTTCTTTTCTATTTTGTTAACAGTTTTCTGGGTATTCTCCTTCCTTTTTTCGTTACCGGTGAACAGTTTTTTCTTAAGTCTATTTTCTTTGGCTTGCTTGATCTTCTTAGCATTATTAGCCGCTTCTTCGAGTTCAGTCTTATAAAGGGAAGCTGTCAGGATTGCCGTTTTGCCTCGTTTCCTCGTCACTCGCTTTTGTCCCGGCTTTACTCTGGGTATGGGAAGTATATGTTCAGGCGAAAACCTCGGAAAGCTGGTAAAAATAGGGCTAGCTATTGTTATATTATAGTGAATAATTATAGTGAATATATAACAAACACAAAAGAAAAGAAATTAGATCGGTGAAAAATAAAAGTATGGTCGGGGCGGAACGGGGTAGGACCCCGTTCTGCCCTACCCCGTTGTGCCCCAAGTGTTGGTAAACCAAACATCACAAGGTTAGCGACAGCCATGTTGCTTCTCCAAGACATGTTAACACGTGAAAAGATACTTTAAACAACGCTTAATTCGGTAGACTAAATTGGAATAACGAAAAGTTATGTGAAATATATCTTACCTTGTTTTCAAATATTCATAAAGTTGTAATTTTATACAGATTTCAGGGAGGTGTTTAATGAATAAAGGAGAAACACTTGGTAATTCACAACGACCGTTCTTATCACTGCACAGATGCATAATGAAGGTGTATAGAGAGTTGCAGCGAACTGCAGTGCTACTATCAGCAAATAAACCTGATCCCCCGTTCCGCCCCGACCCCCCATTCCGCCCCACCTTCCCCTAGGTTTTCAAAATTTTTCTATGGTCTAGGCAAGGAAGTCAAAAAAATGGTTTAAGTAGACAAAAAATCCGTCAAGCTGAAATTTTCAATTTTGTATATTTCAGTGTCCTAATGAACCTCCCCCCAAATCTTTAAAATTTCCTGTCGGCTTCTTCGCCAAGTTGGGATTCGATCCTGCCACCGCAGTTTTTCACCCATAACTCGCTTAATTTCAGCTTTATCCAAATTTATCCTCAGATCAAAATTGAAAATTCTCTACAAAATATGTACATCTGTTAAGATTTGTCTATATTAATTTCAGAAACGCGATAAGAGTTTTATTCTAAAAAATTGCAACTAAGTTTTTGAATAATTCGTATTTCGAATAAACTTTTTCTCTTTTTCTAAAATTCTTATTTCATAGAGAATTTTATGTTCTTCCAATTTTTTCTCATGATAATTTTCCCTAAAAATGAAATTAAGCGAGTTATAATCGAAAAACTACGTATGAGGAATTAAAATTCCATTCACTTGTCCGGACTAAATTGCATTTTGATTAAAATTTATTCGCATTTTGTAAAATTAATTAATATGCAAATTAATTACAAAGTTACATTGTAAATTGATATTTATAAATAGTTACTAAATAGTAAATGCCACCCTGTAAAATCTGTCTTCGACTAACATCGAAGAAAATTGTTTAATTAACCTACTACCGACCGTAAAATTTACGATTTGATTTGGTAGGCGCGTACTGGGTAATTCAAATTGTAAATCGTTTAATGCCACAATAGAAGCAACAATAAATTAAATTATTAATTACGGATGATTAACTTTATGACGCGAACATTAAAGGTCGTGAAGGTGGTAAATTAAATTTGCAATAAATAAATTAAACACCGAATAATTTTTCCGCATGAGTGCATTCGAATTATACGTCTGCACTTGGCGATTATAATCTTAACGAATGGTTAACTAATTAATGATTGATTGAAGAAGACTTTTATTGGTTCATTACGAAATGTTAACTATACTTTCTTGTCCAAAAAATAATAAAAACTTTACAGGTGTTGTGAAAAATCAACTTGAGTGCTGTAAAAGATACGTTCCGTTGTTATGATGTATGGAAGCAATAAAAAACTTGTTTCAGAGTCAATACAAAGGATTAAAACAGTGAGAAGTCAAGATCGGTAAGATTAGCCACAAAGTATCATTGTAAATCGTGCACGGTGTGGAAGCATCAAAGGATTCTGGAAACCTGTAAAACAAGAATGCTTTTCTTTTGACGATTTTTAACAAGAAGTCGTATTAATGTACGAGGGTTGTTACGAAACTTTCGACGAGAAGTTTTCAAGTTTCCACTTGAGAAAGTCTGCCTGCCTATTAATATTTTATATTAAACAAATAAAACGATTAGTTTAACGACAGGGGCATTATTATGTGAAAGGATCAGCATGAGGGTCGTAGCGAAATCGCAGAAAGTGTGTGCAATAATCATAACTTTGATGGAGAATAAACGAGAAAAAAACACAATTCTGCAATTTAGTAATTTTTGTGTTAAAAGCTTTCGATAACTAAAACTTGAATTAAAATTTTTATGATCTCAGAATAACAGGAAAACGATTGCTTCTTCGTTAGTAAAACTTTAACCAAAATCAATCAATATGATAAGAGAGTCATAAAACTAATAGGGGAATAAATTGGTTAGGAAAAGACAGAAAAGAAATAAAGACATCAATACAATGGAATAAAACTACATAATAAGGGTGGCTCTATAAAATTGAGAAATTTTGATTAGTCACGAAAAAGAAAACAACACCGTGATTAGCAAATCTCATTAAATTTTCTTAACGTAAATGCAAATTAAGTAGGTAAATCAAAACTTTATTAGCGAAAAGGTTACGATAGTTAAAAATAAAAAACATGTCAATTGTTAAGTAACAAAATTGTATGTAAAATGTAAAGATTAATGACTGGTTTGACTATTACAGAAATTTCGTTGTGCAAGTGATTCTATAACATTAGACAATGGTTGAGTAATAAAGCATCCAAAAGTGTTTAGTAAGTCATAAATCATACGACTGTTTATTAAATACTTTTATCATCAGAATTAGATTAACGCACCCCCATAAAATTGTCGTTGATAGACCCCAAAGCATGTGAAATGCACGAACGTGAGATTTTTTTGTGATATTACAACCCCGTTAATGAAGTTCAGAGATCCATTATTATGTTTAAGGATTTGTGGAAATCCTGGTTCCTTAATTTTTCGACGTTTCGAAAATCCACCCTGTAGATGTTGTTAGCAACTTCCGCAGCTAATAAGCAAAGTAAGTTTTAAATTTAACAGATCAAATTTAATTCTTATGCTAATAAATGCCATTATAACAGCAGTCACCACGTTACACTTTTAATTAGAAAATATCCTGTAATGAAAACCAACTTGAACGTAACATTTTCAACACCCCCAAGTTTAATTTCCGTTAGCGTAATCTACAATTTGGTTTTACACACAATAACTTTTCCATATAAAAACCATAATGCATCTTAATTAGTCCAAACTTAACAAAACAAAAGAATTTCCACCTTTTTTAATAAAACAATTATCTCTTTGTTTCCAATGAGAAAATCCTCAATACGCTTTCCACGTAACCTAAATCAATCAAATAGTGGGTTTAGAAGCTTAGAGAGTTCATTTTAATTAAAAACTGTGTTACTGGTAATCCAAAAGGAGATTGCGTTATTTGAAATAGTTTAAATTAACAATAAAAAATTTTAAACTCGACTCGAATTAATTTATGATGGTTAGTTTGGTAGCTCTTCGACCAAGTCATAAAATCCCACTTTGGGTTAACTTTATCACAGTCACAAACGGAAACGATGTGTTTTTCTTTTTAGCCAACGTAATTGAAATTAAATCGCTTAATTTATTTCACACCCAGTATACAATAATTAAGCTACTACGAAACGAATTTAGGTAGTTTTATTTATGTTTCAGCCCCAGTGGATAATTAACAAAGTAGAAATTAATATCTTCATTCATTAGAATTTTAATTTATACAAACTTTATATAAAGTTTCGATCGATAAGTTTTAATTAGCGTATAAGGAAATGCAAAGGTGTGAGCTTTGCAAAAGATAGCTGAAAATTTAATCCTAACTCTTTTTTTAATTTTGTAACTTCGTTGCGATTATAATAGAAATGATGCAGTTACGAAGCAAATTTTGCAAATATTTGCTTTAGAAAATGCAAATTTTCACAACTTTTACGTTTATTGTATATTAATTTCTCGGGAAAAGTCGCCAATGACGACAATTTAACTCTGTATGAATTTTCGGGTGGTTATTAACCCATTATCGAGGCTATAAATTAATATGGTGAAGAACACTAATAAAGATATACCAACCTATTGGAAGAAATTCCTATGAGTTTCAGCAAATAAAAATAACAACAGTATATCTTTGGTCCCACGTATATGTACATACATGGTCATGCAGACGAATTCGTTTCAATTTTTAAATCCAAACATGAAATCATAATTAGTTTAAAATATAGGTTTACTCGGTTTTTAGTAACTCAGATTTCAAATGCAATTCACCATACAAACAACACAGGTTCGATTCATCACTACACTCCAAGGACCTTTGATAATGTGTTCCTTCCATCTGGATTGCTTCACAAATCTTTGCTATAAAAGAAAATTCAGATTTTTTATTTGCGACTCTCAGCATCTTTGAGTAAAATTATTTAAGAAAAGCCGGGTCTGTGATCGACCCCCTTCGATTTGGCTGATTATTTGTGGGAACATTCTTCAAAAAAACTTCCCTGATCGGAGTAGGTGGTGTAAAAATCGTCTATTCCCGTGGTTCGGAATCCACGTTAAGCTGTAGGTCCTCTCTGCTCGTCACACATTTTCAACACGCAACGAGCAGAGACAGGGAGGTATCGGGAAAATGTCGCAAGACGTTCATAACCGAATATACATTACCCATCCGGGGAGTAGTCAAAAGCCAGAATATTACGTCCCAAAAAAATTTATTGGCTGAGCTATAGCTATTCTAAGTTTTTTTTTCACAATTTTTACTTGAATTTGGGTATTTTCGATTACGCAGCGGGTTTTCGCACTATGTGGCTGAAAATGGGTTTCCTTATGTAAAATTGACCGATTTTGACCTACGACCAATACCTACAGAAATATTGACCAAAAACACTCGAAATTTACCAAAAAAGTCCCAAATCTTGGGCAAACTGTGAAAAAAAAATCACTATATTAGACCGCCATCTTGTAGAAAATGAACCAACGAATCCAATAAGCACACTCCCAGATTTTTCGGACGAACCGTTCAGGAGATACGCGGCGTCAAAGTTAGACGTTTTCGTTTTTTCTATAAAAAAATTGACATTTTCTACCTTGTGGGACAATGTTCGACCTACAGGACTATTTTGCGACTCCTGACTCTCCAAATGGTGCATTGATAGGTTATTTTTATCGAAAGAGACTTATGAGGTGCTGGCTAGAATGATTTAATTTATTTTAATACGAAACCAAATAGTAATAAGTGCCTCTAACGAGGCCTTCTCAATATTCTAAGAGCGTACATTTTGTCCAGATCAGAGGAAGTCAAGTACATTCTATTTAGCTTCTCCTCAAGTGCGACTTCGCAGAGCACATACGGAAGTGGAATTGTCGCAGTTTTGATATCTTCTGGCCAGTTCAGCTCCTTAGCTGGCAACTTTGGCATCAAGAGAGATACATCAACTTCTGATTCATCGCTGTAGATGTCGGTGATCATAGCAATGTATCTGTTCTTTGCCAGCCTAACAACAACATACATTCCACTGGCAACACTCAAAGTTTCTGATGGTCTGGGAGTCTTGGTAAGGGCATGAATCAACGAAGGCTCATGAAACTGGTCATTCTAAATCTTCCAGCAAGCTACTGAATTATCTGAAAAAAAGGGATGCAAAAAATAAATTGGAAACTTGTGAAAAAAATAGGTACACAAAGAGAGTCACATCAATTAACGTTTGATTCTCTTACCTGTGCTTGGCTTTATGAAATGGAATGTTCTCGTTCCAGGTACTGTCTCCAATTTTGGCATAATGTTTATTTGCATTTTCCTCAGATCTTCTACTTCAGACTTTGAAACAAACTGAAATATAAATTTACCGCTCATCTCTGCAGTACAAAATTCGAATAAGTCAAGCGCATTGATAATTTGGTGGTCCAGTGGTCTCTGCAAGCTGGCATGTCTTGCCTTCCTTTGACAGAGCCACCATCAGCATCACATTGTGATTTTCCGTGGCTGGTTGCATAATAAGTATGCGAAACTTCAAACCCAAACTCTAATTCTATGTAGAGTGCAAAAATTCTTGAAATACCCTTTGCTCTTATACTGGCTTGCACAGCCATCAGTCGCATATTCAATTCGTCTGACGTGAGGGAGATTTTGTTTTACCCATAATGTAGTTTTTTCTTGAAATTTATTCACTAGAGGAACATCATGATCCAGATCATCTGAAATGAATATAATGCTCCTGCGTTGCAGTTCATTGCTGCTATCTTTGAAATAAATGACTGTGGGGTGAACTGTTGCTTGTTTCGGTGACCAATGGTATGACTGCAAAGCACAGTAAGAGGGCGCTCAGCACAGCGCACGTTTGCCAGCTTCTTTCACGTCCCGCTGCCCACACCGAGTGCCAATTGATGGCAGGGAGCATCGCAAAATAGTCCTGTAGGTCGAACATTGTCCCATAAGGTAGAAAATGTCAATTTTTTATAGAAAAAACGAAAACGTATAACTTTGACGCCGCGTATCTCCTGAACGGTTCGTCCGAAAAATCTGGGAGTGTGCTCATTGGATTCGTTGGTTCATTTTCTACAAGATTGCGGTCTAATATAGTGAAATTTTTTTTTTTTTTCACAGTTTGCCCAAGATTTGGGACTTTTTTGGTAAATTTCGAGTGTTTTTGGTCAATATTTCTGTAGGTATTGGTCGTAGGTCAAATCTGTGGCCATAGTCTTGTTCCTCGGTCAATTTTACATAAGGAAACCCATTTTCAGCCACGTAGTGCGAAAACCCGCTGCGTAATCGAAAATACCCAAATTCAAATAAAAATTGTGAAAAAAAACTTAGAATAGCTATAGCTCAGCCAATAAATTGTTTTGGGACGTAATATTCTGGCTTTTGACTACTCCCTGGATGGGTAATGTGCCCAGAAAAAATCAGCCAAATCGAAGGGGGTCGATCACAGACCTGGCTTTTCTTAAATAATTTTACTCAATACAAATCAGATGAAATTGATTGCAAGCGCCATTTAAGTACGCGATTACAAATTAAAAACTTTACAATTCTGTTTCCATCATAAGTTAAATTGTTCGACGTTACAACCAATATTGAACATTAAATACGGATACTTTGAGGATAAAAAAAACTTAAATTAAAATCGATACAGATAAGAGTTTTCTCGGTTTTCTCCGATAAAATATTTATTTTCAATTAAAATAAAACTTGATTAAAAAATTAAATCAAACAATAAAAACTGTGAATTATGATCGTCAAAAAATGCACAATGATTTAGAAACATAATGATTATCCTTAATTAGATGAAGTAAATGGAAATAGAACACAAAATTTTCGCTGCAGTTTTTAAAATAGATAACTTAATAAAAGAAAAATGTATTTAAACGAACAGAGGGGTTAGTAGGTAATCAAGGGGGACCTACGGTTTTACGCAAACTGCTTCCTCTTCTTTTTAATTTTTCATAATTTTGATACGCAGCAGATGTTAGGGATGTTCATCTTCTTGATGATATCAAATTTAATCACCTAAAAACAGAAACCATTTTGTCAGTTCAAATTTTGTAACTGAATAAAAATTCAATAAGTCAGAATTATAATTTATCTACATTATTGCACACAATGGATGTCATGGAACGACTTTCAATCAATTTGTTACCGAAAATACTACAGAGACCATCTGGATTTTGAAAAATATTCGTATCGTAAATTCATGTTGAAAATAATAACGTGTCATTTTTTATACGAAGTACACATATTGACTTGTAAATCGATAGTGCAAGTACGAAGCACTAAGAGATAAAACGGGTTGTTTCTAAGTAGGACCTCAGATTCTACCGATTTTTTCAAACAGTTTTCTGACAGCTCGTTTGTCGCTACGTAATTTACTGATAAAATTTTGCAGATGTGATAGAATTTATTGACCCTCTTATCGTATTATATCCATGAATTATAATGCATATTTACTGTACAAATTGTTCCTTGATTTGGGTTCGAACCCTGTCGCAGTAGCGCAGTTAGGCGTACCAATTGCGTGGAACTTCTGAATGTGTTACTTTTAATTATGAGAGAGCTTTAGAAGTACCTAGTGGAGTTCAAAAGGTTATCAACAGGTGGCGCTACTCAATTAGAGGTCTAATAAATAGTTTGAACACCAGTATAAACAAAGAACTGCAATAATAAAGCAATTTATTGCGACTTCTAATTAAGTAGAGCCATCTGTTTTTGTCCTTCCGAACTAGAGCAGGTGTTTCCAAAACTCCTATAACTGCAAATCTGGTACTATTATAATTAAAGGTATTATGTACAATTAATTGAGTTGCCTAATACACCGTTTCCATCAGTAATTCAGAAACCGTCATTTGTAATTCAGAAAGTGTAAATTGTAATTATTTAATTCGGATTACTTATGTATAGTAAAAGTGGGCGCTATGGGCATAAGACCTTATAAAACTCGGATAATCGAAAAAAAAACATATTTTAATTTAGTTTTTTATTTATATTTCACGTTTAATGAATTTGATTTGACGCTGCTGTTAAAATTAATTGACGCTTTCTGAATTGTATTTGACGTTTTTGTTAAATTTAACTGGTGCTTTCTGAATTTCATTTGACGCTGTTTGAATGTCAGTTGACAAATCCGAATTAAAGTTGACGTTTTCTAAATAGCAGTTGGCGCCTTCTGAATTACTGTTGGAAAACGTATGTATAGTTACAAAACCAGATACAGCTAAAAAGTAGGCACCTCAACTATCAGACTATGCAAAAAAAATAAACATCGAAGGAAATGGATTTATCTGGTTTTCAAACTGGATGACTCAAATGGAAGATCGCTAAAGCGATAGTTCTTCTCTAGGAGCCAGACTGTTTTTCTCATCAACCAATCAATTGTCTTTGGAACAAGTCCTGTTATCCTTAGCCACCAGTATGTTTTCCTTAAGCCGGAGTCTCACTGTACCACTTCCTACTATCAAATAAAATTTGCACTAATTCAATTGGTTCAAACCGAGTTCAAAGACCCGCCCACCGAGAAATCAGCAACTTCCATTAGTTAATATTTTATTTGGTGGTAGGAAGTGGTTCAGTGAGATTTCGGCCTTATCAACCAATTTCTTGCCATTACAAATCAATCATGTTGCCCCTAGCTGTGCGTATTTATGGCAGGCTATAGGGGCTCTAGCCCCCCCATGGCACAGCAAAGAAAAATAAATTCACTTGTGAATAGAAATTCTAAAATATAAAATAATTTTATGTTGAATTTAAAAATTGTATTTTCATTAAATATATATTTCCAATACAATTTACCCTCATGCAAGTAAATTAGAAAGTAAAAACTTTTTGAACCTTTTTTTGGAAAAAATTGAAACAGTTAATCCTTTATGTCCATTGGGAACTGAAATTAACGTTGGGGGCACTGCAAATGTAACAAATATGGTGGTTTAAATCGGTTTACGCAAAGAAAATAAGTTCACAATAAGAACAAGTTGCTGTGAAAGAGACCAAATAATACCACAATCACTTTAAATATCACTTTTATCAGTCAAAACTATGATAAAATGCATGCACAAGTAAATAGCGCTTTTAATTTTTAAACCACTTATATTACAGTTCTGTAAACGGTCACGTGGTGGCGTTTTCTTATTTGGGGTTGCCAATTATTACCAACTTTTATGTTTTAACCAACATTTAGGATTATGTAGTAAATAAATATTTTGCACTGAAAACAGCGCCTAACTTATGCCCCTATTATCCCCCCCCCCCATAAATTCCATCTATTTTGGAAGCTTAAAACACTTAGTATTCTTAAATGATCGCATTCTTAAATTGATTATTTACTTAAACAAAATAATTTAATTCTAAAAATGCTTTATTCTGTACTATTATTTTATCCGGGAGGAATGGGGGATATGAAATAGCCCTAGCAGAAAAGTAAAACAGCATCTTAAAACAATTTTTAATATTTTACCTCCTGATCATCAATTTTTATTTTTCCATACCCCCCAGACTTCCCGGTCTGTGCAGCTTCCTATTGTTTAAAACTTGATTTAAGGTGGCTGATCATGACTGTTTTTAATGGGGGGGGGGCACACAAAATTTTGCTGTATTTTAATTCACTTAAAATTGTAGTTTCCAATTTTAGATAGGAAAGCGTGTGTTAATGTGACTGAGATTTTTCTTTCTCAACTTAAACGACATAGTAGACTATCCAGACAGTGTTCATTTTTTTATTTAAGTGAATATTTGGGGACGGGGACGAATAAAATGAATCTATACGATTTTTAAAGCCGACATTACTAGATCAATTCTTCTTCTTCGTTTATTGTAGACATTAGCTTGTTTTCTTCACGTCTTTTCGTCTCTTCACATTTCCTCTAATGTGGACACCCAGCTCTCTACCCATTTCTTAGGTGGTATTCCAGGGTTTAGCTTTGGCGGTGGTTCCAGAGGTCTCTTACCAGTTTTATCAGTCGATCATTGTTTGCTCTGTCGATTCGTTCCATTTCTTTGTTATCTCACGAACATAACCACGTCATTTATGCCACATGCCTGTCTCATTTCGGTGTTATGCACTCTATCCAATCTGGTTTTACCTACTATGGCTCTTAGGTCCAGTTGTTCAGTTTCGGGTTATCTTTTAATCTGGGTTATTTTCCATAGAAATGCGATTGTTTCAAGAATTGTTTCCATGGAAAATAATTCAGGTTAAAAGATAACCTAATACTGAACAACTGGGCCTAAGGGTATTCATTTCTGTAGTTCGTAATATTTGTTTTGTTCTGCTGATTTCTGCGCGATTTTCAACTCCATAATGGAGTGTGAACTCAGGATCCCTCTAATGGTAAAAGTCATCATCATTATTATCGATATATAAAAAATATACTAACCTAAATGTATGTGTCTGTTACGTTCATAGAGTCGATAATTCGTATCTTCAGTGCGGCCTTTAGGCCGCACAACTTGGGCAATCACGAACCCGTGTGGCGTTAGAATACCACCTTATGCCATTATATATTTGTTCATAACGCATTCTCATAGGTTTATTTTTTTGTTACCAACTTGAAAATTCTGTTAATTCAATTAAAACGATATTAATAATATTAATATTATGCTCTATTGATGTGGATTCTGACACCGGAAAATATTTTTAGTGTAGGCTCTCAAGAATCACAAAAACGTTATTATGTTGGTCTTAATATTGCGTTACCTTTCGGCCGCATTAATGGAGAGATTGACAGATTAATTTAGCGTTATAGACATACAAAAAAATATAGTAAAAATATTAATAACAATATAAATATTAATAAATAATATGTAACTTAAATAAATTAAGGCCGAATATTATATTTTAATAATTAACTTGTGAACCAAATACAGAATTAAAAGTTTAATTTAAAGTTGGGGGGTGGGAAGTAAAAAAACAATTAATTTCGCGAATCTTTTAGTTTGGAGTGCGGTTTTTTACTAACCTGCTCATCTCTGTGGAGGCTCGTGGTTTGCTATTATGGGAGGGCGACGACTAAAGTTGTTTAAATCTGTGCCACTGGTTATGGTCCAAGCGACGTTGGATTATCCAATATTCGGGCCAATATTGGAGCCTTTACTGGTTATCGTCATTGTTTATAATCCGTATGACATCATCGGGAGTATGCCTGTGTCAAACACTTTTCGCTCTGGTTTATGCTCCATTTAGTCTTCCTAGGTTGAAAACACTATGAATCACTTTGATCATAAAGTTGTTAACAATTTTATAAACAAAAAATTTGATGTGTTTTTTCTCAAATAATCTAAGTAGGGTAATGAATTACACGTAGTGCTGTGTGTTAAAATGAATAAGAAAGGCTCCCGATGCTAAAATGAATCATATATTCGAAACAAGCACAAAATTCTAAGTCGAAAGACACTTTAAAAATTTGCTCTACGAGAAATTTTTATTTTTCAAAATTTCAATTTTCTAAATTTATTTGAGTCTCTCAGGATGAATGAAACATGACAAATGTTGCTAAATCTAAATAAACTGATGATTGTCACATCAGAAATGAAACAAAAAACTTAATTAGCTCAAAATTTGTAAAAATGTATTAATCATGATAACCTAGAAAAATTTAAGAATTTGTAAACCAATTTACTCTACAAATAACATTCTCTGTAAAAATGTAAGCATATCAAAAATTATGTAATTGTTTCATGCATTTAATGTGTATTTCAACGGATAAATCAACAAATTAGTTAATAAGGGTCATATTTGTGTAACGCCCCTGTAAACAACCAAGAAAGACGAAAATGAATCAATCAACAATCCATAAAATTGATAAAAATGGAATGTACCAATCAAACTGCTCGGGAAGATGTTCCAAACGAAATCGAGGTTGATACAGAAGAAAAATCTAGAATAAAAATAATTTATTAGAGTAAAATAAATTCGAAAATACATGGATTTGACTCACAAAATTCAAACAAGAATACCAATTGTATCGATTTTCGATCAAAAATCAGTTGACCTCTAGTAACTCCGCTGTGTGCACGCATTTTTCGATGCTCTCCGAAAAATATTATTTACCAGAATTTGGAGGTTAACCAAATTCATTTGACTTCGGAGAGGTTAGAAGTTTCGTTTGTCCAACGTGGATTCTAAAAATAGATGTCAAGGACATAAACAAATGCAATGAAGATGTTGTAATTTATTTATAAAAATTTTCTGGATAACAAGAAAATCATTGCAAATTAATGGAACAACTTACCTCAATATTTTTGGAGATTCTCAATAGGAAGGATGTAAATACGAGCACAAATTTAAGCACTAGTAAAAGTAAAGTACCGCTTCAAATGACATCCAGCAAAGTGATGACCGGTGGAGTAAAGTTGAATCTTTACAAATAAAGATTAAGGCAGGGCGCACACACAAACAGCGAATAAATGATATCCTTTTTTGAAAATAAAAACTGCGATATGTTCAGGAGGCAGGTACAGTGAATTTATGATTTCTATAATTTGTCAAAATTTTGCCTTCAGCGTGTTAATAATAGGATTCGAGGAAAAGACTTCTAACAGAGTGTATTCTTTGATACCCTGAGTGATAAGTTAAATATAATCAAAAGTTTTACAATTTTCGTCAAAAATATTTTAAGCTTTAAAATAAGCAACAAATTTAAATTTATAAACATTTAAGCCCGCTAATGTAAAGCGAGAGTCTTGATTGGCTTAATAATCAAGCAACTTGGGACGAAGAGAGGAAACCTCTTTGTTTCGAACAATTATTTGTATTAATTTTAAACATTTCAAAGGTTTATTCACCTTGGATTTGTAATCCAAGATTTATTTAATATTAATGTTCTTTCATGAAAGACAGTTTGATAATTTTTCTTTTCTTTACTATAATAAAATTTGTATGGGAGTTGATGAAAGTTTTTTATTTCTTTTTATATAAAAAGGAAAGCAAAAGTTATAAATATCCTGAGAGAGCCAATGAGCATAACAACGTCGCCTCTAATAATTTATTTCGAACCACAAGGGACCCACTCCCTGAACGACTCAACCCGCGAGCTTAGTAAGAAGGGGCAATAATGTGTGTACCTTCCTGTGCCCAACATTTATAGGCAGGAGGACATAGCAGTAGGTATATATTTTTGTATGTTGTGGTTAACACAACATTTATCGATCGTTAAGTCCGTCTTTTAGCTTGCACACGTCGTCAAACTTTGAAACGTGAATATCGAAAATTTGTTGATATTGCGCCGGTAAATTTTTTCATCCATTTAGAATAGAACCAAAAACGAAAACAAATCACGTAAGAACTTCAAAGAACACTTTTCAAGGTATAGCCAATTTTTAGACCCTCCTTTATTCATTTTGTTGCCACTATTATGTAAAACGCTTTTGTATGTGTAATCTTAGGTTTTTTGCTGTTTCGAGGTATTAAAATTGATTTTGCCGTAATTTTATTTTAGGGATAAAATTTTAAAGAAACAAATACCATTTCGGTTTTTTCGTACAACGAACGCAGAACTTTTATCGATGCGCAAAAGCAATCGTTATAACACTTGTGAACTTGTGTTCAATATTAGATAATTTTGCACATCAATAAAAAATTCTACATTCGTCGTAAGACAAAATACATGGGCAATTGTTTAAAATTTTTAAAAGATTCTTGTTAAATCAATTCTAAAACCACAGAAAAACAGCAAACAGACTATGCCAAAAAAGTCGAAGCTTTTAATTTACATAGTTACAAAAGACGGTCGTTAGCTGAAGCGGCTATGTGCGTTGCTGCGAATGCGAAATGCCTGGTTCGACTCCGGGCTCAGTAAAAACTTTATTCTGACCGTCTCCCCTCGGAAGGCAATGGCAAACCACCGAGGTGTAATCTGCCTGGTACAGCCTCTCTGGAGATGAAGTGTATGCACTTCCCGCGGTTCGGAGCCCGCGTTAAGCAGTAGGTCCCCTATGTATGTGCTAATACTTCAAACGCATAACACATGCATAGGAGAGAGGTCGCCAACGTCCGGGAGACCGGATATGGCACACGAAGAAGTTACAAAATAAACAAGGAAAGGTTTAAAATCTTGGTTGTACTACGAAGTTCTTAGATGATGTGATTCCATTCTTAACAGTCGAAAAAATTACTGGCCCAACATAAAAAAACACGAAATCGAGGATTTTGTAGGACTGACTTATGATAAATAATTTAAGGATCATTATTGCAGGTAATTTAACACTCTACAAAAAAAGTAGGCAGTTTGTTACACTATATTGTTTAGTTCTTGAGATATTTCCGAAAAACAAACATGGGCTCATTCTTTGTTTGTAAGATTATTAATAACTTTTTGGGCAGTAATAAGTTTTGAATTCCACTTATAGAAATTAAAACCAAGACGACTCATGGTGTTTTCAATCCGAAACGACTACCGCGCAAAACTTTTCTTCTTGTAATTTCAGGCTTGATTTATTTTGCCTAACCTAATAATGTTAGAGTGCCTTCTTTTCCTCTACTTCTTATTCTTCTAAAGAACACAAGAACGTAACGAAGCGCTAAAATATATAAATTTTTAGTGTAAATGAAAGTTCTCGTATACATTTACATGAATATTTTATTCAAAAACATATTGTTCAGAAATACATAGAATAGAAATGAAAGAACATCATTAAAATCGTGAAATTACTAGAAAAACTTCAAGATAAGATTAAAATCTTTCTTGTTAAACAATAAAAATCCACTAATTCTAAAAACTAGTATAATTATGGTGTTTAAAATTGCATGGCGTGTTTCGGATTATTCCTCAATTTTTAAGTGCAATAGATCCAAATCCAAAGACTTGAAGGTTAGGTTAATTTTAATGTGATCTTAATACCATATGGCTTTATTTCATAGTTGAAATAGAAGTAAAACGTCGTTGCGCTGCATTGAAGGGATATAGAAAATATTTTGTGCCAGTCGAGTCGGTTTAACTTTAGCGGTGAAAATTTGGCGCCCAACGTGGGGCCTACTCACCCAGTTATTTACATACCTAATCTAATCAGTAATAATTGGAATACGATTATGCAGGTGTATAATAGAGGTCATCTTGTAATGAAATAAAATGCTGAACGATTGTAAGCAGACAAAAAAACTGCAAATTACGGTCTGGTGGTTCTTATAAAGACGAATAAAACAGGAAACACCAATTTTTAATTTACAGGTTTTAAAATATAATCAAAACTAACTAAGAATTGAATGTCCGTCGGTGACATTTCGATTTCGAATTCTAGAGTACAGGGTAGTGCAAAACAAAAGTGCTATTTTTAACAAATATATTATATTATGAAGTGTGAAAAGAATTGCTAGAAATTTAAAACGTATAATAATAATTAACAAAAATTAGTATAATAATTGTACCTACCATTTCATTGCTATAATATAAACTCCTATTATTAAGTTAAAGCTGGGTTTACTTTCATTTTTCTAAAATAGCAAACTTGTATGCAAAACATCTCGCTCGAATAAAATCGAGAAATTTTAGAGTCAACAAATTTCTTTAATCAAATTTAACATACATATAAATAAAGGTGAACATTTATTATGTTTTTGTGTTTGTTATTTTGAAAGTTTTATTGTTATATAATTTAATGGCCTGCATTAATGGCGTTCCTTTGTTGCAGGGATTTAACAAGTAACAATATATCGCAATTGAATGAAGACGCATTGCAGCAATATACTTTACTTGAAGAATTGTAAGTATCTCTTATTTTTGTTATCGTATTTGAAAAAAGGTGAACGGTTAAAGAGTCGGTACGATATTGAGAGCAGTCACCCCTAGCAGATAGGTCCATCCTGTTATGGACGGACATATCGCGCAGACACATTACTAGAAATGCACCATTTTATGAACCCTGTTCTTGTCACTAAGGACAAACTCGATTCATTCCATTTAAAATATTATCCACATTTCCTTCCTTTCGATTTCAAACCGCAAGTCTTTAATATCTGTGTTTGTTGGTTTTATGCGTGCGACAAAGGCAACACATTCGCTATATTACTTTCAAGCGACAACAACAAAACATATTTTCTCGTTATCGTCTCGAGACCGATTTTTTTATTTCTATATCCCAAATTTCTGCGTCTCAGACTGCCTAACAGGCACTTGATATTATATAATTTCCATTGAAAACTATTTTATTGCTCACAAAACTCCGACTACTACTTTACTACCCCAACTTAATTAAGTCATTCACTTATCCAAAACTTTTGTTATTGTTTCGTTTCCTTAAACATTATTTTGAAGTTGAACTAAATTTTTGCAAAAATAATACACCCGTCCGAACGTCGGTGAAAAGCAAAAGGGGTGAGTTCGCAAAAAAAAAATTGGCAGTGCTAACTTTTAACAACAAAATGTGTCGAAAATTTATGAAACGAAAACATCTGAAACCGAAAATTAATATCCGGTATTCGCTTACATTACAAAAGGAAAATGAGCCTTTTGGACACAGAAAATATGTTTTGTATAGGAAATCGAGAAGCTCCGTGAATCTGCGTCATGGTATACTGACCGTGGCATTTACTGATGGATTCTTGTGATTGATGCACTCGACGCTTGTCTTTACCACATAAATATCTGCCGAATGCGTTATCTTGGAAACATTTCGGATTTTCCTTAATATAAAAGCTTCATCCAAATATCTGCTCATTTTTTTTATTTTATAAAGAAATTATTTTAAAAAGATAAGAAAATTGTTAAATGGGGTTGAAAGTATTTAGCTTCTAAGGACGAAACAGAACAGAGAATAATGGAAGAGTTAAATTTTGACACCCAAACTTTTTATTCTGGCAAAACTTTTTATTCACTTCTTATCTCTGTTTTATTCTCGCACGTATTATTTTAATTTGTTACATTTTAATTTCGTAAGAACACAGGATAAGACGATTTATCGTTGCCAACGATCGGGATAAATTAAAAAAATTAAAACAGGAACCGGAGGCGACTAGCACGTTTTTTTTCAGGGTAAATTAACCACAAGGAGATTATCGAGCAATAAAGAGCGATTATCAGGGTTTTAATTTTGAAAATGAGACTTTATTATAATTTCCGGCTGGAAATATTTTCTAGCGAACGAAAATTTGATATTAAAAAAGAATTTGGTGGAAAGTACTGTAATGTTTTTATGAAGCGATTTAAAATGACGATGCTGTAGAAATCATCACAAAGATACGCGCCATTTCACATTAAGGAAATAAAACGTTTCATTATAAGTAGCAGAAGTTAGACGTCACTTAAATGGCGTTTTTTATTAAAAAAGCAGGGACGTCGTGAATGGAATTTTCTAAAAAATAAATTCGGCGGATTTAAACAAATATGTTATTACAGAAAAAGCATGGCCGTTACTGATTTTTGCTAAATGTGCCCAGGGACTAAAAGGACGTGAGAAATGTGTTTAGATACGGTTATTGACGGCGCCAGCGTCTCCACTCAATAACTTATGGATATACAAGTATGACAAAGAAGAAGTCAACAAATAAGCCACCAAATCCTTTCCAATATAACTCCATTTTAAACTTTGATTTTTTTATGTGTCCTGTGAAAGGATCCACAAATCAAATATTATTGAATTCCCGCGACCGCATTCGTAACTTACTTAGAATAAATTCAAATTTTTCAATTAAATTTCTCCAAAACTTTTTCAACTCAAAAAATGTTTTTTGAATAAATGTGCTAGACCTTTTTTGTCGAAAATAATAATTTCCTATATTCGAAGGTCAGTGAACTCGGATTTTGTTAGCTTCAACGATATATGGTATTATTATAAAGTTTAGAATTCAAGTGGAATTATAATGAATACCTCCAGAACAAAATGTTAATGATAATACGGTATATCCTGAAAGTAATTAAATTTCTTACCGAAAAAGCGCTTTTCGTAGTAGAAACACAAACTTAAAATAACGGAGCGAAATGTTGGAATGTATGCTTTTAAAAGATCTATTATGAAAATATGTTAGCTAAGGGTGGATAACGAGAGTTGCCTTACGGTCGTCCTATAACAGTAACTAAGGTTATTACTGACCTACGCAATATAAAACTTATCGCATCGTAGCGCAGTTGGTTAGCGTTGGCATTTTAGTCAAGTACGCCTGGATTTTAATCCAAAACAAGGAACATTTATTAAATATTCTATTAAAGTGAAGTTGGAATTTCTAATATCATCCTATTTAAAAGGTTGTTTCTTTGCTCTCCTTCTATTCGTTTCTTTTCTTTCCTATGTGTGCGGTGAGAGCGAAAAGTGTACTCACACACGTAGGAAACCTACGCGCCGCGTTATTTAAAACTTTTTTGCGCGACTATGCTCTATTTGGTTATTTACCGCGTCTCTTTCCACGACAGTAAGTTTTGTTTACTAGTTACTAAGGATAAGACGACGCGACGGTAAGTATTTTTTTTGTGCGACTATGCTCTATGTGGTTGCTTACCGCGTCTGTTTCCACGACATTAAGGCAACTTAATATAAAGAGAATAACATATTTTTATTTATTAAATACACATTTAAATGTATTTTAATAAATTAATCGCGCAAAAAACGTCATAAGCATCTCGAACATTAAGGACTACCTATCTCAGACAATAATTGGAGTCGTCGCTTCGCTCCTCCTCCAAACAATTGTCTTCGATCGGTAAAATGTCCTTACTGTTCTTGATACTTAATATACTATACCGTTTTATTGGTAAATAAATCGTACACATTGAGTATACATTTTAATCTCTACAATCAGAACCTGAATCCGTGATTTGAAACAATAAATTTTTATAAAGATTCACCTACGGCGCTATAAAAATAAAAGAACTGTTTTTATAGGTTACGATACGAAGTTGGCGGCCTATGGCCGCAATGAACAGTTTAGCCTTCGACATCGATTTTATTTACAATATTGTCGTGATTGGTTTCTATAAAAAGTTAATTAATGTTGCCCCTAGCAGCCCCACGTTGGACCGACAATTAAATATGTGGAAGTTTTTTTATAAAATATAATCATGCGGAAAATTATTAAGCAAATTAAAATAATGGAGGATCTATGGGGAAGCTGGAGGATCGCAGTCCATCCTAAATAAAACATACGCATTCTATAAATAAAATCTCAAAAACCAATAATTTTATTGTTTATGATTTTTATTGCATCAAATAAATTTATAAGAAACAAAGACATTCAAATGTATATACGAGTGAAAAATGAAACATTGGCTCACAAAAACAGCTTGGATATCTTTGAACTACACATAACATTACAATGCAATGATTTTTGGTAACAATAAAAATAAAAATTTAAACTACACCGTTTGTATGTACCCGCACTGTTTGAATTAAAGTGGGTAAAGCTGTTCGCATTTACTGTCGTCTTATCAAAATAAAATCAAGTTCTCTTACCGATCAAAATTTATCTTCCAAATTTGCGAAATTCACAGGTACGACAATCTACTTTTCATTGACATGTCATATTCTCGTAGATATTCCAAAAATTACCATGAGGTTTTCAATTTATTTTCATCCAAATTTTAACAAATTAAAGTCATCGACTTTTCAAAGACAATCCATAATCCATCTCTATTTCAAACAAATAATTTTCAATATGTGCGTGAGAAGTCGGCACCTGGAATCGCATTCGCCTTCGTGGAACTATTCTGTGACTTCCGCAAAATTCAAGCTTGACAAAAACACTGCTGGACAACTGATTCTCAAATTGCACCAAAAATAGGCGTAATTTTCGCTAAATTAAACATCCAACTTGACGTAGGCAAATCGCCGTCCGGAATTCCGTGCTGATAACTTGCACAATTTTCCTTCTAATTCGAAGTCAATACACCATTCGTAATTCTGAGATAAGTTCGATGTTGATGTGCATTTACTCACATACGAAATTTTACAAACACTTTTAATATTTTTAGGTAGGCTAAATTAATTGCGCACCTATACAAAGTTTAACAAAATTTATTTTCATGAAACCCTCATCAAATCATGGCGGCAAATTAAAATTGTCTATAATAAATTCGTTATTTAGAAAACAAGAACAGTCGATCTTTAACCATCGTGCCGATTATCGCGAATGAAAAATGGTTCAGCATTACGTCTGTCTTATTAAAGTTATTGATAAACACGAAAATTGTATGAGAAACCATATCCCGATAACTTGTGGCTTTATCGCTTTTAACAAATTTTGGCCCACGTCGCGTCGTTCAAACTGTTCAACTTATTGAATTTTTTTACATTTTCTCTACAACTACAAGACATCTCCGAATTTTGAACACTTCAATTACCCGCCCATATTTTTCAAAATTTTTTTTAATAATATTTAAAATTTGGCAAAACGTTAAAAGTTGTGCTTCCTAAAGGTTAGACAAGGCTGCATACTGTCGCCGCTTCTTTTTAACATATATGGAGAATATATTATGAAATAAGTGATGGAAATCTGGACGGGAGGTTTCGTAATAGGCGGTACTCGTGTAACCAACCTGAGATACGTTGACGACACGGTTCTATTCGCAAGGTCGAATAAAGAACTGACAGAGCTGATGAGGAGGATGGAAGTGGAGAGCGAAGCGTGTGGACCGACGATCAACAGCGACAAAACGTAAGTCATGATAGTGGACAGGGCAAATGACAACAGACGGGACCTAACCAATATAGGTGACTATGAAGTTGTAAATCGATATATCTACCTGGGAGTACTGATAACGAATGAGGGTGGAAGCTCGGAAGAGATAAGGAGAAGGTGCGAAATGGCTAGAAGAGCTGCAAAAGGCCTCCAAAAAACATGGAAAGACAGCGATATTACTCTAAATACCAAAAAGAAAATAAATAAAACATTAATATTTCCAGTATTGCTGTATGGGGCAGAGTCCTGGACACTAAAGGCTAGAGACAGAAGAAGAGTGGACGCTTTTGAAATGTGGTGCTGGAGGAGAGTGCTGCGCGTGCCATGGACAGCCAGAAGAACGAATGTCTCAATCTTAGAACAAATAAGAGAGCCACAGCGATTATCGCAAGTAGTATATGCTTGCATACTGAAATACTTTGGTCACATAGCTCGTAAAGAAGGTGACTACTTGGAAAAGCTGGTGGTCCAGGGAAGAATTGAGGGAACCAGGCAGAGAGGAAGATCCCCGAAGCGATGGACTGATCAGGTTAAGGAGTCAACCAACAATACTGTCCATCAGGCCACAAGAAGTGCCCAGAACCGGAATAGATGGCGCAGTATTATCCATGAAGCCGTGAATAGAAGGGTGTGAGATGCGACCACGACTCCTCTGCAAAGAGGAAAACAAAGAAGAGAAAGAGAGAAAATTACAGATTCCATCTATGTATGTAACTCGGTTTTTACCTTTATGATAGAAGCTCTACTGAAATAATAAAAATTTCTGTGATCGAAGTCGGATTGCTCTGAAATAATAACAATTTGGAAATATGCTTTTTGCCCCAAAACTTAAAGGTTTAAAGCACCAAATAGTGTGGAAATATTTCAAATTAAAGTGATCATAATGATTAGCGAAAAGGGGGTTGGTTGCATTTTAAACCATCTCTAAATTTAATATATAAGTACTCTATGATAACTTGAAACTCACCGCAAACTGCATCTCAGGATCGTCATGATTTCCAAATACACAATCCATCAATATTGATTTTCGTTATTAAAAGCGCCGTATACTACCTATTAAAAAATTTTATTTGAGGTGTCCCATGAATTAAGGTGTTATTCAAGATTATAGAACTTTATTTTATAAAAATAGCTGCACGAACGGTTGAGGTCTTAAAATTTCCAATCTGGTCTATACTTAATTGTGGGGAGAATTCAAAAAGTATGAATACGTTTAACAGTTTAGACGGCGTGGGCCAAAAATCTTTAAAGACAAGGATCGTCTAGTTAGTATAAGTGATTCTCGCCCCTAATATAGGATATATAATAAATTTTTTGAGACTTTAGTTATGCACAGCGACTTCCTGCTAGTAGAATTACAAAGCGGAAATTGTGAGTTCGAATCTTGGATTTCCTTAACTAGTAAACAATGAAAAATCTTACAAAGTCAATCCAAGTTATTACCTTATATTTAAAAGGATCATTTTTATTTTATTTTACGCGTTGGTACCAGCTACATTACATTTCTCTCTATACTTTTTTAAATCACGAATTTTCGTGTAAAAAACACATAAAAGTAAACTGTTAAATTAACATACGATGAATTATTTTAAAAGAAGAATTTAATAAAATATTATTTAAAAACTGATTTTTTAAATTTATTGTAAACTTATAAAAATAATAGTAGCATAAGTATTCACATAACTTCGTAAAGAGGAAAATGTAATAAATTCGAATTCAGAAAAACAAAAAACACGTCAGTTTAGATAGAAAACCAGTACTATTAGCTCCCTACTTTGAAATTTTAAATAGCACCCCGTACCTGGATTCTGGATTTTGGGTAGAAGGCCAAGGTCAAAGACCTTAAGCGCACTAAGGCCACTACTCCGGGCCCATTGTACTGCTTCTAACATGGCGGCCCCCGTTCAATTATTCCCCGAACCATCCCACCTAAGGAATATACTCCAGGATTTCCGCAGGCGAGGTGCAATTGATTCTGGCCATATTAAAGTCAGAAATGCTCATAACATGGTATCTCTTTTTAATGCCAAAACGGGGTAGTGACAGAGCACATGCTCTGCTGTTTCGTATGATTCGTTACACCCCCACACGTAGGGTCATCCAGTGCATTAAGATGTTACAATCCCTTCAATTATTGTCCGCCGATTAACTCTGGACAGCTTCAAGTAATATTTTTAATGTTTACTGAGGGTGCTTTTATCGCTGTCCTTGTTTGTCTGCAGTCAGTTTCATTTCCTCCCTCTGCTGGAATGTAGCTTCAGGGTAAATTGTCTTAGATAAGCATCTAGGGATTTCACGGCTGGTACGAACATCGGCTCAGGGCGACAGGGAATACAGTTAAAACCGATTTTATCTTTACCCTCGTTACATTAGTGTTCTTTAACCCAGTGAAGAGAAAGGACATTTTGGTTTGATATCTGGTTCAGGATCTGGATGCATGCAAGCTCCAGGCCCAGAGTTGATCTTATGGCACCTTAGTACCATAAGGGCTCCCTGCTGTCTATTGATATAATATGTATGAATATTTTTGCGCAGTGTAATATACCAATGAGTTCCGCTTGGAAAATTGTGTATACTTGCCTATCGATATGCTCATTTTCAGGTCAAATTCGACAGAAGAGATTCTTATCCCTGATCCATCTTCCTTCACCTCCTACCTTGCGATATATCAATTTAAAGGTGGAAAAAATCTTCATTACCTTACAAAAGTTGGGTGGATCCGTAGGTGAAAATTAAAAGATAAAACAAAAAATAATTTTAGTTGAAAATCATATTATTTTTATGCAAATAACGTCAGCAGTGATAAACATGTGCACTCTTCTATCGCCTAAGATAATAACACATTAATTAGTTTTTAAATGTTTTACCTTATAATTTCTTGCGGCGTCCAATCCTTGTTTCCGTGTTATTTCTCTTGTTTTCCAATTTACCAATTTTCATCCACTTCTTCACAATTTAATTTCCCGTTTGCACAAAATCACTTTATATCAAATTACCCTTGCTAGTAGGTAACTACGTAATTCAATGTCTGGAGATCGAACAGCTTTTTAATTAAATATCGACCCACACTTTATGGCGGTCGATCGTGGACTCTCAAATTTGACCCACACACTACGATGGTCAAACGTTGAATAAATTAGGAGAAGGTGGCAAGAAGTACCCTTCCTAACTTATGTGGGTTGAGTAACACTCAAATTGTAGGTTTAAGTGATACTAATTTTATTAAGTTTAAATACACTATTTATACAAAACTTAATTGCTTATCACATTTTCATGCTATATTTTTAATTAAAGTTATTGACCTGATGAGTAAATGTTTTTAACTATGATATGCTTACAGTACGGAAGTGCATTTTGCTTATTTATAGTTTAAATGAATTACCTGTATTTTAATTTGACCTACTAAAAGTGCGATGTATGTATTTTGCTTTATTGGCACTTCTTTAAGTAGGTTTGTTACAATTATGCGTTTTTGCTTAATTTACTTATATACAGGGTGGTTGGAAACGACAAACCAACCAACCAACAAAAAACCTGTTTAATTTTAAATTAAACAAACGTGGACTCTCCTCTACCTCCAAACGCAGAAAACCACTCAGTTCACCATAATTCATCAGAATTGTCACACCTGGTGACACCAATTTACAAAACCTGCACGCACAATTCTGAAATTTCACATAATACCAAAATACAATATTGATGCCATTTACAATATTTTCATGTATTTGGATGTTTAAAACGGTTTTTTTAATTATTGCAATGGGCATTAAAATTTATTTTAAATACAATGAAATTGTGTTTACTTTTTAATTTCAAAATTGACTTTTCCTTCTATATAATTTTTCCTCCAAAATATGTAAAAAATATAAATTAACGACGAAAATGGACGCGCCCCGGCTGTTTTAAAAATTACAATTAAAAGATTATTATAAATTTCTTCTTCCTTTGTCCAAAAATTGGTAAAACTGTAAATACTTTTTAGGAAAATGTCATGAATTTGTAATATATTTCGGTAATATATCCTGATTTTAAAAAGCATTTAATCTTCGTCTCGTTGTGCTTCAAATTTGGATTATACTTAATTATTATATCCTATGTAATTTCAAATAACTTAAAAACAAAGAAGATAACTAAAAATCCCCTATTACATTCATTGATATTATCCGGATATGTTTGTTAATTTTTAAAAATTTCGCTAGCTCACCCTGTAGATGTTACTTACCTAATTTAAGATTTAAGTACAACTTTCTTACTTACAGTTTCATTTAAGGACCAATTATTTTAGAATTACGATCCACTTAAATTTCGCAAGCCTTTTAGATTATTTCAATTTCATTTTGTTAACTGTAAAGCGTTACAACGAGTTAAATTATTAGAAAATCAATAGGATAGAAAATTTAATTGACTTTTTGAAATTATTAGTTCATTTAAACGGCTTGCTATCAAACTTCGTTTTCATAATTAAACAATAATTTAAATAAATTATTTGGCGTTTCCGTTATAATTTCGGTAAAAATAATTTTTTATCCGAAAATCTTGACTTCTATGCTGCGTTATGTAGACTTGATTCTTTTGGCATTACACCTGCATGAAAAAAGTTGGAAAAATTTTAAATTATTACTAGACCAAGCTGTGTCCCAAAATTTACATAATATCGTTCAATCTACCTAGTTTGTGGGGCGTGATGAAGTGTTAGTACCAAAGGAAATTGAAAAATTTTTGCTGCTCGAATTTAAAGAAAATGTAAAATTGGAATGTTAATTAAGCTGAAACTCAAATAGTCTCGTTTGTTGCCCTAACTGTGTCGTTGTTTAGTCTTATATGTTGATAAAGTTGCATTGTAGGTACATAGAGTACATAACAAGTGGAAGTTAGTCGATTATGTAGCGAGTTTAGTACTCTGTTTAATCTGGTTATGTTGCATGTACATTCCTCGTTACTCTATCTTGAATCGAGTTGTAGTGTTCGTTATTGCAATGAATCCCCTAGCGTGATAATTCTGCATTTAAAGCATTAAGGCTTAAAGATATGATTAAATTTATGAAATGGTCGCACAGTGCAGCAACAAAACGGAAAACTGCATTAAAAACCCCATCATTAAAAATATATCCATTGTTATCTAATATTTTAAGAAAATTTAATTTGAGAACGTCTTATCATTAATCATCAATTTTGTCTGCATGTCAAACTCAGAAACAAAGCAAACTTTTTAAGTAAATTTTGTCATCGATCTTATAAAATAGAATGTCTACAATAATGTGGACAAGTTTTGAACAAAAACTAACCTACATTCAGTTTAGGTATCAATAATATAACTTGCTATTGCTAATCAACTACATCATTTGTACACTTTGCTGACATTGCGCCTCTGACATTATCGGTTATTAATTATATTCTCCAGGAAAGCTTTCTACTATCACTAATTTAATTACACGCCCTATTCATCCAAACGTCTTGACACCGCTCAAACTAAAATTTAGACTACATTTTCCTAATTTGTACATCTTCCATTAAAGCTTCTCATCAGAAATGGTTTTTTAATTGAGAATTTGTAGTTTTAATAATTACTTTTCCCTGAACAATTTTAAAGACTTTCCTGAAACTGTAAACTAATTAAAGCCATTTTTAGTTAAATTAATTTTCTTTTAGTCATTCTTAATTAATTAATTATTCATCAGTTAGTTTCAAAGTAGTATATTAATTTTTTTATTTTAAAATGCTGAGTTTTATAATTTCTATTTTCAAGGGACCCTGTTAAACATTTGGCCGTTATCGTCCCCGTGCAGCTGTGCCTTTAAACCGTGTTGTAATTTTGTTTAATTTTATTACACGTAAATTTTTAAATCTGCAAATTAAAAGTATTTCCGTTCTTCTTTCTCTAGTTCATTCGCTTCCACTAGTTTTCTTTTCTAGTTCTATTATTTAACCATCAAGTTTCAACTGGATACTGGATACAAATACACTGCATTTCCAAATTTGGTCCTATTATAAAAATTTCATCCTTCAGATTGTTGTTCATATTTTTCCTAAACTTTCTTCGGTTTTCCTTTTCCTTGAATTGTCCTTCCATTTATCTGTCTAATTTTGGATTCTTCTGTTCCATCTCTATTTCTGCTCCTTCAATATTGGATTTAAATTTTCTCTTTCATATATTTTAATAAGTGTTTTTTTTGAGTATTTAAGCGTCCATAAATTTTCATTTTTATGCTTTCCATAATTTTCTCCATAATCTTTTCTATCCCCATCCCATTTTTTACAGTAATATTATTTTCAATATGTTATCTTATATCTGGTTTTATACTTCCTATCATCATTACCGCCCATTTTGGCATTTCCACAATTTCTCCTTCCATTACCTCCTCCATATCTTTTGCTTGATATATTGTTATAATTTGTATTTTTAAGATTACTCTCTTTTAGTCTGGGGGTTTCCATTTCATACGTATATATTTAATAAAATATTTCTAGGTTATTTAGTTTTCTTATAATTATCGCAATAAATAAAACGTCTTATGAAATTTCAATTTTTGCGATAGGTCATTTGCGAGGCTGAAGGTCGAGGCTAATATGTAAAAATAATGTCGATATAAGAAAACCTCGGGTTTTTAATCAATCTGTTTGTTCCCTATCTTAATGTAGAAAGTCACCAAAGGTAGAGCAATTTCCATCGGTCGTGATCTCTACAGATTCCATACAGAAGACATAAACTCGTCAAACAACCAAAGATATCGACCTAAAACATCAACTGAATATTTGGCGTTGGTTAAATTTGTTTTTTTTTAAGTATTGTCATGTTCCGTTTATCAGAGATGGGGGGTATGACGTAATTGGGTCAATCTATTAAGGCACTCATGATTTAGTTATTTAAATATTAGACCATAACAGGTGATTACTAGATTGTATCTGAGTCTTCTTTGGTTGAAGGATTGTTTAACTGCTTTTGCCTCAGGTATCCGTAAGATGCAAACGTTGATGAATCTAGAAATATAATAAGAAATTGTAAAGGATCAAATATTGGTGGTTGTTTTGGTCAATGAGAATATGAGACACAAATTAAATTTATTTAGTTTATTTGTTAAATTAGGATTTTACGTTAAAATAAATAAAAGTGACAATTCGTGATATTCGTGGATGCGCGAGTTGGAGAATTAGTGGGGGTTTTAAAATGATAAGGGAGGAGTAAGGATTCTCAAGTGAGCCGTCAGAGAATCAAGACGGATTGTTCGAGTTTGAAATTAGTTTTTGGATTTTGAGTTTTTTTTGAGTCAGCCGTCATCAAGATAAGACGGATTATTCATGATAGGAAAGATATTTAAAAGTGATTCGTTTGGATTTGGATATCGTTTTGACATTATATGGAAAAATAAAATTGAGTTCAATCAAAAGTGGATATTGCGTTTGATTCAGAAATTTATAAAAAGTTTTGGAACCACTGAGGTTAATTTTTCATGGTTATGTTTTATGGCTTTGGTGAATGGAAAAATATTGAAGAAAAATTGGTTTAATTACTTACCTGTGATTGGTTATACGATTTGGAGGAAGAAAATTATCCACTGGTCGTTCCTACCTGTCTTTTTTTGGTTCAAGATTCGAAGCTGATTTCAATCGTAATCTTCATGCTTGGATACTACAACATCATATCGGCCGCATCGGTAATCTCCGGAAAAACATTCATGATTCGGTAAGAGTTTATGTGTCGCACTAATTATTTTAATTAATAGACAAAACGTTTAAAATTCGGGCGCGTATAATAAATTTGCGTATTTATTGCAAATGCTTGATTTTGTTAAATTTAATTTGTTTAGGTTTAAGGAAACTAATATTTTGTCTTAAAGAATTTTTATTGTGTAAAATAAATTGCATTATATTTGGTTCTAATAATGTTTCAGTTTAATTTAATTAATCCATAGCAGTAGTAGATCAAGAATAAGCAGATACAAATTTCAATTCGGTTTAGTTATCTTTGTAAGAAAGATCACTAGTTTAAGGTGACGTATATGAGTGTTTTAATTAATCTGGATGGACCCAAGTTACGACCCATAATATCGAGTCTTTCATGCATAGCTAGTCGGAGCATAATTGAATTAAGTGCCATTAATATTCCCCGCTATATAAGTAAAAATTTAATCTTTATAGTAGCGAAACATGGCAGTATATTAATAATTATTTTGAGATAAATTTTCTTCTCTTCGCTTATCGGAGATTTGGCGACAACTTCAGAAAATGCATCTCTATCCTAAGATGTAATCGACGTCTCGATGTTTTTGATGTTTCCGAGCCATGACATCTTCTTCCTTCCCAGACCCCGTTTTCCTTCAATTTTTCCCTTCATAATAATGAGACTGAGAAGACGATACTTCTCATGTCGAAAAATATGACCAAGATATGATTTTTTCCGTTTCTTGATGCCAAGCAACAATTCTCTGTTTCTACCTGCTCGACATTAGCTCCAAAACATTAGCTTTAGACATCACATCTTCAACGCTTCAATCTTGTTCATAGTTTCCACCTTAAGTGTCCATCTTTCCATACCATATAGCAACAGGAACCACACGTAGGATTTAGGTCTTTACTACATTACAGCGTTCAAGCAATCTCTATTGTTGTTTATAGACCAGTATAAATTTTCAATAACTTTTACATCTTGTTGGGAATGGGGATGAATAGGGATTTCGACCATGCCCTAGGAAATGTTACAGTCTCATAGATTTTCTTGTACGATTGTACCAATTCCCCAAGATTTTTCTTTTAAATGAACTTAAGTATTCGACATGTGCTTCATCTGGTTCCGAAAGTCCCTTCCAGACTTTATTCTTTCTATAGTGTATTCAACTTCAGTTTTTATTTTAGGAAGATTATTTTTGATACGTCCATCCCAATGTAGATCTGGTATGTCGTTATAGAATAACTCCTCAACGTATTTCTCCCACATTGCTTGCCTTTCCTGTGCTTTTTCTTTTCCAAACTTTTCCACCTATAATTCAGAACTGTAATTTAGATTTGTCAGTTGATATTCAGAAAGAAACTGAGATTTCAAAGACTCTTATAAAAGTGGACCTTATCAGAATAAGGCCTTATAAAAATCAGAAAATTAAAATATATTTTAATTAATTTAAAAATTTTTTTTATTTATCGCAATTTAAACTCCAAAATTCTTATCAAAAATTATAAATGCGGTTATTTACATGCAAATACTTTGAAGAAAAAAAACAACTGTATGCCACAAAATTGATGCTTTCTGAATTACATTTACCACTTTCTGATTTACATTTGACGGTTTATGAATTTCATTAGACGCTGAATATCGGTTGACAAATATGTGAATTACAGTTGACGTTTACTGAATAGCAGTTGAAGCTTTATGAATTACTGCTGAAAAAAGTGTTGTATAATTTGATCCAGTTCATTAGTTATCATTGGTTGCCGTGGTTTTCTGTTCAACCCTGTTAATTCTTTTACTTTTTTGTGAAGAATAAACGTGTCACGTTTTTCTAGTAGACCGATTTGTCATCCTTTCCTCCTTTTCTTTGTGTTTTCTTTCCTTTAATCATATTAATTGTGCTTCTGTATTCTTCAATGGTATTCCTCACTTGTCCATCAGATTTGTCATTCAGTGCTGTTTTTAGTGGTTCTTTTTGATTTTAGACGATTGTTGTGATTGTAATTAAAACACTTTTTATTTACACCCATAAATCTAAATTTGAAAGTTGAGATGATTAAACAAATTATGTACTAAAATATTTACTAATAAGAGATTTATATTTATGTATCATATCATCGCGCGTTGGCCGGAATAGTGGCAAAAGTTAGAATAGGTGATTTCGAGTCAACAGCGTTTAAACATTTCAACATTTTTTTAAAAAGGTTGTTTTGCAAATTACTATTAATTTTTATTTTTTTATACTAATTAGTTATACTAAAATTTAATAAAATATTGTTAAAAATTTAATAATCATTATTTCTGAAAAACTACAGATCAATTTTACCTGATGTAATGTGGTAACGGCAATGGTAGAAAATCGTAAATTTATTGTATTTCAGTAATTTATTGATGAAAACAATTTATAAATTGATGAAATTTTGGCTTAGTCATTTATTAGTCTTTTTATTATTTTTGTTCTTTTTTGCATCTCCAACATTTAAATTTTCATAAACAGAATGGTACTTGGATAAAATTAAATTCTTCTGAAATTCTTTCAGGTGGTTATACATTAATGAAGAAATAGTAATGCCCTTTTTAGATTTGAATGCTGGTTTTAAGTTATTTTGGAAACTTGCATTATATGCCGACTTTTTATTCCTTCTCTAATATTTATTAGAGTATCTTTATCAACTTTCATAAAAAAAATCTTATTCCATACTACTTTCTGTCCCTCTACGTCCATCGTCATGTTTTCCTTCATCTCTTCAGTTAATATTTTGGAATTCTTAAAGTCCGAAAAACGGCTCTCCTTTCTTTTTAGAGGATTTATAAATTGAAACCCACTGAACTGGTACGTATATTGGTCCTGATTTTAATGCCTTTTCTTTGTTTCTCAATAATTAGGCAATGCATCAAATCGCCCTCATTTTGCGTGTGACCAACAACTAAGAAATTGAGAATTATTGAAGGTATATCCAAAGTTTGTACTGAATACATCAACATTCAGGCCAAATATTTTTTTTTGTTCTGGCCTGAAAAATTATCAGCAAAACAAATGACTGGCTTGTTTTCTTGATAACGGTTTTTAACAAGAGGTATGAACATGTAGAGATTTCGTAGACCCCTCTATTTCCTTCGCTTTCATTCCATGCAAAACGGTGACCAACTTTTCTACCACAATCATACACAGTAGAATGATATGTATCCAGTTGAGGCTTATAATAGAAGCCTTAGCAAAATGGTATGCTGAAAAATATGTTCCTCAACTTGAATTCGAACCCAGACGTATTAGCTGTGAATACGTGCGCTTAAACAACTTAGCTGCTGAGGTGATTAGTTTATGTAGCGCGGAACTTCTATTTATCGTGAATTAATTCTAGGACCGCTACAAAGCTATTTATTTCTCCAGAGGGTGATGGCAATACTCTTGCATCTTTAATATCCATCTCTTGTTGCATTCTTGAGAGTATTTTTTCTAAATGATGATTATCATCCTTTATTTCTAACTGATGTTCCTCCCCTGAATGTTCATATTCTGCGTACTTGCTACATTGGTCCTTTTTGGGGATAAAAAAAGATATATTAAAATTTTCTTTAAAAATTCTTGTATATAAAGTGTAATTTCCATTTGGTTCATTTTTTGTTTTGCACAACTCTACGTAATCTCTATGTAAATCCATAAGATCCATAAATCCACCTTCTTTAAATTCACGTGTGGTTTGTGCTCTCAGATAATTGGATTCCATTCGAGGAATTGAATTTATATGAGAAAATATTCCATATTTAATCGATTGATTAACTTTCTTATGATTTCCGTGCTTTCCTCTTTTGTCCTCATCTGAAAATTCCTCATTTACTGTTATGATTGTCCATATATAGACTTATAGCCAATGAATTTGTAAAAATTATTTTACATGAAAATGGAAAGAATTATTTTCGCGGCTAGTAATTTTTACTTCGTTTTTACTTCGTTTTTATCACTTTTATGTTTTATTTGAATTAAGTGCGTGGCTATAAAATTCCTTTGATCTTGTAAATGTCCTAATTACCATTATTTTTTTGGATAGCTCATTTTGTTGTATAAATCGGTTATTTTATCGCCACATTTAAACTTGCATTTTTTGCACGAAGGTCGAATTTTCCGTTCTTCCACAACAATTTTCTTCTAAGAACTTCTAGAACTTTTACCAGAATTTCTCAAATCCTTTGCATTTTCTTTAACTCTGTTCTCATTATTTTTCCTATAACCCGTTTTTCCCTTTTCAGAGAACTCATTATGACTAAACACTTAAAACAAAAATCTCGATAATAATATTAAACACAAACTTGTTTTGCATGTAGGTATACAGGCACATAATTGAATGTTCCACTGTTCAAGCAAATTAATGGAACTTATCTGAATAAACATTTTCAAGACCAAATTTAGATAGTATTTTAAAAGAAATAATATAGGCATATTTTACTATAAAGGCTTTTTATTCATTTTAGAAAAATCCAAAAATCTACTTAGATCAATAAAAACATCAAAACCACTATTCCGGCCAACGTGCGATTTGTATTCATAGTATAATCTAAAAAAATGTACATACAAAACATTTTACAGAACTAAAAAGCACAAATTTTCACAATTCGCGAACGTTATCGACACACTGTGACATCTTCAGGCCTCAAAAAAGATATCATAGTATAACGAAAACGTTTGCTAATTGAAGGGCCTAGTGGAAAAAGTAGTTAAGTCACTTTTTTTCAATTTTGTGATTTTTATACTAATTTGTAGAGAATAAATGCCGCAATCTGAAAATGTGCTCAACTACAAATTGAAATAAAAAAAGTGACTTAACTACTTTTTCCACTAGGCCCTTCAATTATATTTTAAATTTACTTATGAAAATTAATCTTAAATATTGAAACTATAATTTCTTGCTCACGCAACCCGAATAAATTTAATTAAAAATCACAAAAACTTGAAGTAGTCCAACCGCCCCTGACTTGACGTAATGCAAATTCTACAGTTTCTTTACATTTTTAAGCATTAAATTTTGTTAGCATGAACAAAGCGTAAAATTCCATAAAATTTTATGGTGTTGCTATCGCATATGCATTGAATTGGTTCAACTTCATTGCTACTTTGAAGAAAAATTTGATGTTATTTCTTCCCTTCAAGCATGGATGCGTTGTATTCCATGTCATGCAATATTATTGATACAGGGATGCATTTTTTTCATGATTATAGAATAACAAGATTATAGAATTAGATTTTTAAATTTTTATTAGTGCTTAGGGAAGATAAAGGTAAATAAATTTGACAAAGCTGATTGTGTCGAATTAAATATGCGGTGGTGAACGTGATTAGTGATTTTTCCACAGAATAAAACTAATTGAGTGCGAGGGAAAAATAGAAATCAAATCTTTGTAAAGTCAAGACCCCTTAATGTTTTCTAGGTTCAAACCTCCTCCCGTCCACTGACACTGACCGCCACTGACAGTAAGGAATCCAAAGTTATAAATTTAACGCGTAGAAAAATCACGTTCGTGTTGTTTGAGGTATCTTTTGTAACATAAAAATACTTTTCGAAACTATGATATAACACAAAAATGCAATAAAAAAATGTAAATTTAGACGAAGTCTGGAATACATCGCCAAGATAATGACACACGCAAGATGAAAGAGTTGCAAAAAAATGTAAGGAATAATAAATAAGCCCAAAAGAGCAAATCTATTGATTTTTGATTAAATAATTTTCTATAAGTCTTTCAACAATTTATTATACAAGGTGACCGTTTTTTTTGTTATAAACTAAGCATTAAATTGCAGGTGAGTTCTATTCTTGCTTGCTCCCAAATTATTTGTGTCGTAGTTTGATTTTTATAGTAATATAAAAAGTTTATCTGTAAATAAATGAAAAAAACTAATTTACAAATGAAAATAATCTAATAATCAAATTGCTCCTACTCCCAGCTCCTCGCGGTTACTTTTAGCGATTCAGATTTTCCATTTCAGAAGCTTCTCACGTACACATGATTTATTACAAATCTTGTTCTTAAAATTTTTGATATATGCTTTCCATACAAAAAGTTAAGAATAATGGGAATCAACACAGAATAAAAGAAAATCTTACTTCGTTATTGAGAAATGCTCTGATTGCCCATATTTTGCTTTCAGAAAAGCAGACGATATTTTTTGTCTGTTTGTATTCACTTACTTGAGTAGTCTCATTTAATTTACATGAGTGTAATAAAAACTAACTTTTTCGTTCTTTCAGGATTTTGACAGACAATAAACTGGATCTCATCCATCCAAAGGCATTTTTAAGAAATACACCGCTCAAACGATTGTAAGTAGTTTTTTTTGGTTTAATTTAATGAACACACAAATTCACCAAGTATGCGGGTGATAACTTTTATTTCTTTTTAAGTTTGAGGCTGGAATTGCAAATTTTGGCATCCAGCCATTTCATTTATCTATCGGATAAATGTTCCGCTATTTATTACTATAAGCTGTTCGATGCAATTTATGATTTATCCTTTTAGTAGATGCACTTGGCTGCAACGTTATTGTGTTTTGTAAATGACGCATGACGCACGAGCTTAGTCTTTTGGAAAACTATGACATAAATTTTTGATTTTATCTGCAATAAAATTAAATTTGAACTTTTTGAAAGATTTACTTCCGCGTATGGATTTAATAAATTTAAGGCTACGGGATGTAAAGACCGGAGATGGCGTGGTAATTTCTTCTTGTGTTTTACGGGCCTTCTCCTACCGGAGGTTGATGATAAGGGCCATTTTAAAATTTTTTGAAGTAGTATTTGAAAAATGGAAAAAATATTTTTTTTAACTTTTTTGACGTAATTATGCAATTCATTATCTGGCCCATAAACTACAACTATCTGCATCTTCGACGCGGCAGCTACTTTAGAAATGGAGATTTTATCATCTTTTAATCCTGAGGTTCCTCATTCGCGAAACTCTGTGATGATATTATCCTTCCATTGATTATCCCCTAAATACATCGAATATAGAGAATGTGTGTGTGTTATCTCTCCTTTAGGGTAGCCGCCATTTTCAATTCCTTCTGTCTACCAAAGACGTGCACGAGTAGGTTAACGAAATTTTGTTCTGGTATCTCGTACTTATGATGCGCATGAAGAAATTCATGAAAAAAAGTTACATGCATATCGGATTAAATAAATTCCAAATTATCTTAAATGTGGATGGGTATAAACTGCCTCAATCCTCTAATTAGCCAGAAAGAATTGTGAACTCCCCTCCCAGCAAAAAGTTCCACACTAATCTCACGTGTAAATTGCCTTAAATTTGTTACGGTGTTAATATGATTGCCGGTAGTCATATTAACATCATGAAGAAAAAAAAATTGCAATTAACATTACCCAAAAATTATAAAATGTTAACTGGGTTCATAAATTACGTCACGCTTGGAGGAGCGCTAAATATGTGATGAATTGTAGCGTTGGCAAAGTTACTAAAACCTCCGGTTTTCGACCCGAGTCTCCGCCAAAATATCGCGTCGAGGGGGCAATATTTTTCAGAAGACTTCGTAGAAAACCGGAGCTTTTTAGTAAATTTAGGCGTGAGTGCGGGAGTTTACAAAACTAGAATTTGGAGGGGAAATATTAAAACAAAATCTAACAACATTTTTAAGCTTGCTCTTCACTCTACCGCGCTACTTGGCCCTCCAATAAAATTTTACTCCGATAAAATTTTATATTTTATAATTTTAGGTTTCTATCACAGTAGTTGCAATTTATATTACCGTTAATGGCGCCAACAGCAACAACATCGTGGATGTGTTTGGAAGGATATCTCGAAATTCAAAGTAATTGTAAATTGAAAGTTTTCAAAAATTTTAGTGTGTTGTTAAATTTATTGTAATACGATATGTTTTGTTAATTAGTTTACTTTGATATGACTTTGAAATTCATTTTATACGTCATTTGCTAATTTGAAATTCTCCCGCATGGGGGCGTCTGCTTAGTGGAAATCGCGAATAGCGAGGTGGTTTATTTTAAATAAACCGTTTAATATAAGGTTAGGTTAGATTTCATACTTGAGATCATTTTGAATCTCGTTAATCCGTTCATTGGCGTCACCGGTTAACAAACGATTGAATGAAATCTCGTTAATCCATTCTCCAGTACGTTATTATTAGAAATAACGGAGAAGATCCAAATTACCATAGTTATTTAAATTTTGTAACAAGGGAAATCGGTTGGCAGTAATATTTGTTATTTGTTTGATAAGGAATGTATGTCCATATTTGGTTTTTGCTTTGCTCCAAGGTTGTGCTAGGTTGTGCCAGTTTCAAAATTAATTTTCCGTACTCAATGTTCAATAAAAACATCTGTTATTCACTCAAGCCCCTCCTATTTTTGAAATAATCAGTTTTTCTTGTTGCAATGCATTGTGCCCGAGTTTCAAATTAAAATTGTGAATAGATTTCTGGAAAATCTAAAAAAATAATTTGATGATAGCCCCCCATTTTTAAAAAGTTTGATTTTTTTGATTCAATAGGTTGTGCTACTTGTTTTCAACATTGTGCCAGAGTTTCAATTTAAAATAATAATTGTGAACTGATTTCTGGAAGATCGAAAAAAAAAATATCAAATTGCTTTTTTTAGATTTTCCAGAAATCTCCCAATTTTCTCACAAAGTTCCCAATTTTCATTTAAAATTCTGGCACAATATTAAGAACAACTGACACAATGCAGTGAAACAAAAAAATTCTTATTTCAAAAATGGCGGCGGGGGGGGGGGGGGCTAGCGTGAAAAAAAGTTTATTTTGTTTTTAGCGGATGTTAGGAACAGAAAATTTATTTTACAACGGGCACAACCTGGCAAAACTTGGGACTATTTAAATTTTAAAATCAAAAAATTGGGGGGGGCAACTTCACGCACGCAACTAACCCTACATAATTCCTCAACCTCATTGTATCGTGAACTTAAGCAGCCGTGAGGTGTCGCGCCGTTAAACTTTCTAAACTCAACCCTAGCTTTGGGAGCGAGTGGTGGGAAGGGTGAGGTTTCGGCAGACGAAGAAGCCATGTCGAGCGGTAAGTTTGAATGAGAAAAAGAATTGGGTACATCTGTTACACATCCATGACGAATCTCAAATTCCATACGGAAAACTGATTCAATTCTGTAAATATCAAATCCAAACTGGTGAAATCGAAGATATGGACAATTAAGACATCTGATAGATGCGCGGGCACTTCCTGATCTGTTTGGACTTCATCTAGTTATACAAGACGCCACTCGTGTCATTCCCAATTCGAATATTCTCCTGGGAACCAAACGTATTGATAAGTGTTGACTTCATCTTCAAAGTGGCGTTGTTGGTCTCCTGACATTCACGCATAACTTTATGGTGCACTGTTGCATCGATCTGCATCCTCCATGTAGGGAGCAAATCGTAATCACCTATCGTGATTTTCGTAATCTTGATGAAGTTCGGTTCTCTCCCGATACCGCACTTTGCTTTGGGCCATCGTCGATGGGTTTTCAAACTGTTTAATTAGGAGTGAAACTGTCCTAAAATCGCCTGCGTAAAACGCCCCAGAAAATCTGGAGAGGCAAAATTGGACCAATCGGACGATTCCTGAAGCCAAAATTTAGGACGACTATCTTAAACGATAGATTGCTCCTATGGCTAGCTTTGAAGGCAAAAGACAAAATAACTGTACCGCCACTTCTGGCTAGATATTTTCGAGTAAAGTAAAACAGGGGGCGCTAAAGAGATGCTTTGAAGAGCAAAACGACTTAGGTAGTAAAGTGAGCGCCACGTAGTTTAAATTTACCACCCCGCTTACCATAAAACCAGAATAAACCGCCGACGTAACTACGAAACGGTGGTTCCCAATTGCAATAACTCATTTTTTAACCACCATTTTAACGGGTATATGTAAACTGCCCTCATCCTCCGGGTAGATTTCCAAAAAGCATGTAAACTGCCCTCCGAGCCAAAAGGTCAACATTTAAGCTGACCTGTAAACTGCCCTCCAAGGTTAAAATGGATGAGGGGTGTTTACATACAGGATGAAACCAAGAATTTGTAATTACCGTTGACAACTCAGGATCGTACGCAGGATTTCTTTGCGGACGGTGTTTTTGTTGAGCGATCCAGATTCCTGACATTTATGGTGCTTCTAACTTTTAACGTTCAACTTACGAAAACAAAATCGTTTACTAACACTAACCTAAGCTCGACCCGGTCGATACACCTCTGAGCGGCCGATTTACCTTTTCCCCCAGTAGTTTTTCGCGAATAACTCTGCGACCTTTGAGACTCAAACGAAAATAATGGAAGCTCGTTCAGGTTCAAACGATGCTCTAACGTTGGACACCAAATTCACCCAAAAATTTGATATTGGGGGCGCCATCATGTCTACGTCCCCTCCCCTTAGTATTTTGCGAATAACTAACAAACGAAAATAATAGAAGCTCATTTAGACTCAAACGGTGCTCTAACATTTGACACCATTTTTATAAAACGATTCGAAACTGAGGGGCCACTGACATGCACCTGTTTGCATGCAGGATCAAACCAAGAAATTGTAATTACCGTTTACAACTCAGGACTCGACGCAGAATTTCTTTCCGGACGGTGTTTTTGTTAAGCCATCCAGCTCGACCCGACCGATACACCTCGGAGCGGTCGATTTACCTTCTCGCGCACCATTGATGAAAAACGGATGTAGATTTTTCCGGTGTTTCAAACTTTTAACGTTCAACTGCGAAAAAAATCAGTTTCTAACACTAACCTAAGATCGACCAAGCTGATGCACCTCTGAGCGGCCGATTTACCTTTTCGCGCAGTAGATAGTTCAGGGTAGTTTAATTTAAAAATTAATGTCTCTATAATGCATCACACGTAAAGTGAACGATGAAGTTCGGAGGTGAAATTAGCGATTTTCACTCGGTCACTACACCCTGCAATTCCCTGTCTAAACCGGCCCTGTCTATTTAATAAGCCGTTCTTAAACTCTAATTGTTATAATCTCCTACTAACGTATAAGTAGGGATTATACAGTCCGAGGGCAGTTTACATGCCGACTTAAAAACCAAAATTGAAGAAAATAAAAAAGGTTAATTTAGAGGGCAGTTTACATTACCCCATTTTAACCCGGCGCTTGTAAATTGGGCCAGGCGGTCAGGTTCTTTTTAGGCCTACCCGTAAATTGGGCCAAAAGATTATAAGGGTCCCATGTAAATTTGGCCAGACACCACTCGTAAGCGTAACATGCACGAAAGGTTACTGTTTTGTCATTATTTTTTGTTTTATTCAATTTTTTGGGGGTGAAACGTAAAAGGAAACTGCCGCATACCGCAACTATACTTTTTAATGCTATTTCAAGGTTCTCTAAGATCCCGGTTTTCTTGTTGGATGGCGCCTTCAAGTATATTTAGTTTTTGCCGAGTAGCGGCGTACGCGATGAAAAACCGGCCGGAGCTCCGGAGGAGCGCAGGCTTGGGTTTTTCGATGCGCACAGCCGGACGAGTCTCGAATCCAAACCCCACAATTTCAAATTTTGGGGTTAAATGGTACGGAATAGCACTTAATATTATTTTCTTAGTTGCGTTTTGCGATACTTAATATTTATATATAATTGAATTTTATTTAATGGCTTTACCTTTAAGCTACCCACGCCGACCGCTGGCCCAATTTACTATCGTCCTTTTAACCACCTTAACCTAACGTAACTTAAGGTAAATTTAGCCTGAAGTCAAGGACCTACACCGAAGCAAACCAAATACCTCAATAAGTAGATTCCGTATCAAACAAATAACAAATATTACTGTCAACCGATTTCTCTGTTACAAAATTTAAATAACTATGGTAAAAATTAAAATAAATGGGGTGCCAATTTTACGGATGCGGGTGGGTTGAAGGGGAGAATTACCTATCACATGTCACCCCAAATCATTTTAAAATTTTTTTATAGCAAAAGGAACCTTATTAGAGTGTACTGTAAAAATTTCGTCCTAGAAAGTATAGTCAAAATTTTGAGAAAAATCAATTTGAAAAAAGCTAAATTTAACATGTAAATCGCAAGTTTAGGCCACGCCCACAACCGAGGTTATAAATATAACGCACGCTCGCACTGTCGGGAGCGCATTTGTCAGTCGACTGCCGTGCGTATAACATCGCAGTAATAATGAGTTCACAAATATTTTAAGAATAAGGTCTCTATATAAACATAAAAAACTATGGGGAAAACCTAGGCCTTGCGGGGCTCTGCCCCGCGGCCGGTTTTGATGGTGCAAATTACTTTTTAGAGTGAATCCGGTCCGGCCAGAACTGTGGGCATCAAAAAACCTACCCTACGCCCCTCCGGGACTCCGGGCCGTTTTTCAATCGCGTGCGCCGCTCCGCGGCAGAGCTAAACATACGAGAAGGCGCCACCCATCAAGAACACCGGGATGAAGGCAACCGGGATCTTAAACCCCCAAAAAATTGCGTAAAAACAAAAAATAATAGATGTTACATGTAGTAGAGACGAGCTGCATCTGCCGGTGCGAAATACTCTAAGTGTTAGGGTCATTCATTACGCACGGACCGTCAACAAAATGAGCGACGCGCGGAATCTCGTTAGGTTTTTACATGAAAATTAGCTAACTTCAAAATCGATTTACTCAAAATTTTGATAATACTTTCTCAGAATTTTTTTGTAGTAGGGGCCTATATAAACCTTCATCTTTGCAATAGGAAGGTTACAAGTCAGTTCGTAATGACAGGTGATATGACACTCTCACCTGAAAATTTTTAACCTTTTTATGCAGAACACTTCTGATCTCTTCAACATTTTTGATATCTTTTATTATTTTAGAGGTATCTCAGAAAAAGTTGACGAGTAATTTCATTTATTATTACAGCCATTTTTAAACAGACCTCGAAAAACTTGTTAGTTTTGAATCAAGTCTGATATTGTTTCATTAGGGTTTTAATTGCATCTAATATTATTTAAATTTCATTTATTTTAATTTTGTGAAAATAATTAAAAGCTGTATCTTTCAGCAAAAAGAGGAAATTAAAAAAAACAGGAATAAAACACATCGCGTGCCTTTGACTATTATGTCACATATAAACATAATTTAAAAATTTGAAGTCAAACCTTTCAGCCGTTTTTTAAATGACCATGATAAACCTGAACACGCACCGGATAACCGATTATGTTACGCATTGTAACGTAAAGTTTTATTTTGTTATGTCTTATGCGATACTTAAGAAATTAAGTGTCGCCTGCTTTCTGGAAGTATTTTGGGGAAATAACAACTAAAACTCTGCCTTAAGTCCGGTTAGAATTAGAATTTGGCGCTCATCTACAAATAAATTTAGGATAACTTAAAGCAATAAAGTGGAACTTAACATTAAGCGGTACTTAATAACGACTACAATAAACTGCGTTTTAGTGATGTTAATGCTACAACTTATTACATTAAAGAGGCACTTAGAATTTAAGTGTATCTTTGTCAACTTTTAAGCAAAATTCGTCAATAAAGTACGAATTAAAACCATCAATAACAATTTAAGTGCTTCGGCAAACTTTGATTTTAAAAATTTATCGTTATTTGATTAAGCGTTTAAATTTGAATTTTCAATTCGAATATCTGAAACTTAAAAAAGAAATTTGAATAATTTTGAATTGCAAACGAAATATTAAAACGTAGTTTGTAAACTTGAAAAATAATAAATGGATCCGTTTTTTGAATGACGGGTTACCAATAACTCGATAATTGACGGATATAATTGAAAAAATGTTTGATTACTTTCCATTGTTGGCATGGCATTTTCCATAAATATCATTTGCGGGTAATATGTTGGACAATAAAGCTTTACGCGAATTCATTCATAAATAACCGTGAATGTGCCAAATGCGGTAAAAACCGTGTGCCATTTATGGCTCGCATAAATATTAATTTTTCTCTGGTAGCCGGCGTAACCTGCGAATTGCTTCATAGTTTCCCGATATTGCAAGCTTTATGTAAAAATGAAATTGTATCTTAGTACGCGGTTGCTTGCGCTGCTTGAAAAATGCTTTTATTGGGCATTGCATGCATCACTCTCTTATATTATCAGACTTTTGCGATGTTGAACAAATTTGAATGCAAATCTTGTAAAGCTATTCCATATATTGTGGTAAACATTCAACAAGGGCCTTCATTCACATTTTATGTTACTAGCGAAAATAAAATTGTGTTCACATACTTTTTTATTAATATAATAAAGACATTCAACAAAACCAAAACAACTCTTGTTTGCCAACTAAATTTTAATACAAATTTTATTACACACTTGATGCGAAGCTTCTTTAGTGATTTTTTATTAATAATATCAAGAGGAAAATTTATTTATTACAAGTCTTAACACCGCAGGTTCGAATCTAATTTTTTTTTTAATTTCAGGGTGCTACAAAATTGTGGTCTTAAAGACATTCCTGGAGAAGTGTTCCGTCCGTTAACAAAGCTCCATACTCTGTAAGTGTTTTAATTAGCTAATTTTCATACACTAACAAAACTAACCCATTAACACTCCATTTTCTGTTATAATGTCAGTGTAATACATGTAGCAGCACAAATTACCTAACAAAATCTTACAAGCTGAAGTTTGATGATTGAAAAGTTTGTGTCCGAATGTTACAATACGACGTTCGTCAGACACAAGGTCGAGTCATAAAACGTAGTTCTAGAACACCCTCGAGTTATTACAAAGTTGTGGTATAGAAGTCGAGATAACAGTCGGTTCACTGCAAGAAACTCATCGCAGACGTTACTTGCGAACCTTACTTTTTATTGCACTTTGTTTATACTTTCTGTAAATTTTCTTGTCCGCTATAAAATTGTAATACTTCTTTTTCAATCTTATTGAACAAATTTAATAAAATTTTATATTTATAAAGTTATGTACGACTATGAAAATAATATCACCGAATTGACGTAATTACTTTTAGAATTAGTAATAATTGGAACAAAAATGAATAATAATTTTTCGTTTTGTTTCATAAAATTACTTACAATATAATCATCATAACCTCACTTATTTTAACGAATACGACATTACTCCGTAACAATTCGAGAGTAAGTGATCATTTTTTAGAAATAAAAAAGAATAATTAAAATAAAACTGCATTAAATAAAATAATAGGAGTGTAATTTATTAAAAATGTTAGTCCGTCGACGATTTTCCGACGGCTGAATAAGCAGCAACATTCTAAGTACTTCGGAATCGCTGTTAATTTTTAAGAGCTACGATGTCATTTGATATACCAATTTAGAACTGGCGAATTTGAGCTTTGGGAACAAAAATGTTTTTTGAGCAACTGCCATCGCAGTAGAGGTGTTGGGTGAAGTGACCTATCTCTAACTACTCGAAACAAAATTTCTTCTGCTACACACTAAAGAACACAGTTAATATAACAAATTGTCAAAATATTTTGCGAGAATTTATTATCAAAATTTTGAAATAATCGAATTTGAACTTAGCAAATTTACATGTAAAATTTAACGAGATTCCGCGCGTCGCTCATTCTGTTGACGGTGCGTGCAGAAAGAACTAGTCTTAAACTTAGCGTTTTACGGACCGGACCACTTTGCAGACGGCTTTTTGGAACGCCAACGGCCTTTCAGCCAAAAGAAATGAACTTCTCGCGTTCGCGCACGATCACGACCTTGACGTAATCTTGGTCAACGAAACCCACTTCAGAGCTGGCCAACTGGCAATACTCCCTTGCTATTCACTTTATAGGAATGACCGTGACGGACGCGGCGGCGGAACCGCAATTTACGTAAAATCATCCATCGAACACGTCGCAATACCGACCCCCGACCTAGAGTACCTTGAAGTCACCACGGTGAGCATCCACACCGCACATCACGGTTGGTTGCAAATCTCCTCCGTCTATAATCGCCCTCAGCAACGCATCCTCAAAGAGGACCTAGAAACCCTCCTCGAAGGCCCCGACGCGAAGATCATCGCCGGCGATTTCAATGCTAAACACTCCAACTGGTTGTGTAAACACACAAACCATGTAGGACGTGACCTTCTTTCACTAGCAAATGAGCTGGACTTCGCGATCATCGCTCCCACCTCCCCCACCCACTTTTCTAACGCAGGTACGCCGTCCATTCTGGACATAGCCATTTTCAAAGACGTACAACTCCAATACGACATCTCCACCAGCGAAGAACTAAACTCAGATCACTACCCGGTCCTCCTGACACTTGGACCGCTGTTACCCCCAAAAGGCCCTCCCACGAGAACGACAACAGACTGGACCTCTTTCAAAGACACTCTGTCAAAAAACCTTGGACCAATCCCATTCTTTGAGTCCCCCACTGACCTAGACCAATTCATTGCCAATTTCCAAGACAACATCAAAAAATCCGTTGACGAAACTTCATTTGAAGTCAACACCACGGACGTCTGAGACAAACTCACTCCCTCCCTCAAAGATCTTATCAGAGCCAAAAACCGAGCGAGGAAACTCGCCCGGCGAACTCGCAACCCTGATGACCAAAGGTCATACAACCGGCTCAAAGAGCAAGTAGACGTCAAAGTCAAAGAATTTCATGACAATGAATGGTTAGACACCATTAACTCCCTATCATTTAAAGACATGTCCGCATGGCGCATGGCCGCCGCCCTCCAGGGGAAAAAGAAAGTCACCATCCCAATTCTCTCCCGCCCTGACGGCACTATTGCCCGGAGCGATCTTGAAAAGGCTGAAATCTTCGCCGACAGCCTCCAAGCTCAATGCTCCCCCAACACCACAAGATTAGACCAAGACCATATTAATTCGGTCGAAAATTATGTCACCACCACCCTAAACACCTCCGATGACACACATATCACCCCCGCCTCCCTTCTGGAGGTCACCATTGCCATTAAACGCCTCAAAAAGAGGAAAGCCCCAGGTCCCGATGGCATCACCAATACCGCCCTCAAAGAACTCCCCCAAAAAGCCAAAGTTGCCATCACCGGCATAATTAACGCATGTTTTCGACTCAACTACTACCCACAAATATGGAAAACCGCTGACGTAGTGGTAATCCCCAAACCCGGTCAAAATCTCAAACTTCCGAAAAGCTATAGACCAATCAGCCTGCTCCCTTCCATCGGAAAAGTAGTTGAAAAAGTCATTCTCACCCGTCTCCAAGAAGCCATGTTCGATAACAGCATTATTCAAAACGAACAATTCGGCTTCCGTGCTGGACACAGCACGACCCACCAAGCCCTCCGATTAGTTGAGCACGTCACGCAGGCACTCAACAAAAAAGAATTCACCGGCCTAGTGCTACTCGACGTATCGAAAGCTTTCGATAAGGTCTGGCACGAAGGCCTCCAGTTCAAAATGCCTCAATCCAAAATTCAAATTCCACTAGTCCGACTTATTGCCTCCTACCTTCACGACAGAAATCTCCAAGTCAAACTCATGAACACCAGATCCACAAAGCGCCCCATCACCTCCGGGGTCCCCCAGGGATCGATCCTTGCAGCTTCACTGTTTAACATCTTCATGAGCGACATTCCAACCCCCTTAGATCCCGCAACAAAAATTTCACTATATGCAGATGACACTGCAATATACACATCCTCAATCCACCCGGACATAGCCACAACCCGCCTCCAGGAGGCGATCACCGATCTCGGAAGGTGGTACGAAACTTGGCGCATCGAGGTTAACTCGAGCAAAAGTTCCGCGATCATGTTTCGAAATCGTTGCAAGCCTCACAACTCCAGTGTCTGGATGTTTGAGGAGCAAATCCCCTGGAAAACCAAGGTCAAGTACCTTGGCATTACCATGGACCGGCGCCTCAAATGGGACGCTCACATTTCCTCCGCAACCGGTAAAGCCAAATGCCTCTTCAATAGATTGTTCGTCCTCATGAACGCAAAAAGTACCATGTCCCCCGCTAACAAAGTAAGATTATACAAAGCCATAATCCGCCCAACAATGATTTATGCCTCCCCTGTCTGGGGATATGCACGCCCCAGGGCCATAAATAAACTTCAAGTCATCCAAAACAAAAATCTCCGAGCTATTTTCAGCGCCCCCTATTACGTCACTAACAGGCGACTACATGCAGACGCCAAGCTAGACCTCATTAACACTCTTAATCGTAAACATGCCACCAATCTCTACAACAAATCCAAATTCTCAGAAAACCCACTAGTAAATCAACTAGGTCAATACAACCCAGCCGACTTTTTCATTCCCCGTCCCAAATCACTCCTTACCACGGACAACTCCTGACCATAACTCACCCCCACACAGACTAATGTATGTTCACAGGTTTAACTTACACAAATTCTCTTCGAAAGTGAATTTATTCACTAGATTTGTGTAATTTTTCGATCAATTTTCACAAGATTCGATAAATCACCCCCCATAGTAATCACTATAATCCCACTAGTCGCCAATTCTGACTAGTTCCAAGTAGAAGCCAATCACTTCGAGGTCATCAATAGAAATTAATTCATAATTTCTTTCTTCGAATTAGGGACTCTACTATATCGGCAAACGTAAAAATTTTCTTTTTCTTCTCATATTACATTTTCACAGTCACAGCTCAGGTTTTTACCAGTCAGTCCGCCAAGCGCCAATTCCCAGAGACCCACCGGTCTCTATAAATTCCAATGTCATTAATGTATTCTTTTAGATGAAGGAGAAGGCCGGCTGCGCCGGGATGCTCCATCAAATACATATCAGGTAAAGGTAAAGGTTACGGACCGGCCGATGCAGCTCGTCTCTCCTACATGTAACATCGATTATTTTATGTTTTTACGCGATTTTTTGGGGGTGAAACGTAATAGTTTACTGCCCCATACCGCAACTATACTTTTTAATGCTATTTCAAGGGTCTCTAAGCTCCCAGTTTTTTAGATCCCGGTTTTCTTGATCGAAGCCGCTTCTCGTATGTTTAGCCTAGTAACCAGAGTCAAAACCGCCCTGGAGGGGTGCAACGCGGAGCGTAGCGGAGCGGAGCGGCGCCCCGAAAGGGTAGGTTTTGACGATGGATAAACCTCCCTATCGAATGCACACCCCAAAAATCGAAGAAAAAAAATTTAATTTTTTCACTTTTTCGGCAATACACGGGTTATTTTCCATTTTTTTGATAATATTTATTACTAATATCTACTAATCAATTAACGAGAGGCGTTAATTAACCTGTTCATCAGTGACGGCTTGTGTTTTGATATAATGATGGAGGGGAGAATTTAATTTTTCACTTTTCGGTAATATTCAGTTTTTCTTCAATATTGAATTGTTCAATATCCAGCGGTGTAACTTCGCATTAAACAATGTTATTCCGAGCTGATATTCGGTTTTGGAAGCTCCCCCCCCCCCCCCGTACTAGCTGCCACTGTTCGCTCTACCGATAGTGCTACGAAGGATAAAATCGCCTATTTTCATCTAAAGCCGACATTCCAATCCTCAATAACAGTTGTGACTCCACACCACCGTCACAGACCTTAGCTCAGTTAAATCTATTTTGCTCTTCTGTCGATAGTGTTATTGTAGAAATAATTGAGGCGAAACTGCAATAAATTTTACTGTCTGTATTTCAACTTCTCAGAAGACATTAATTTTGCGCAGTCTAACAACTCCAGATTGTTTGAAACCATTTGGTCAGCCCAGCTCCAATTATAGACTTCCATGTATGCCGGACGACGTCAAAATGGTTCTGAAAAAAATTTTTCCTTGGGTAGCTGAACTAAAAATTACAGAAATCGCAAGGTTCAGAAAATAACCAATACGAATTTCAAATTGATAAGTCCACTATGCGCCTGGTCTGTTGGTATATTTATAATCCAAATGAATTTGAATCCGGGAAGCGGGAAGCGGGATACTAAATCCCGATGTAGGGATGCCAAGCATGAATCTGTAAATTCAAGAAAATCACAGCTTTCAGCTCCTACGATAATCACGTTCCAGATAGCTCTGTTTGAATTACTTCTTCTTTCTCTTATTCATTAATTACTTCATTACTTCTGCATTTTGAAATAATAGTAAGATGAGTAGATGTAGAGAAAATCAGCTTTATAAGATGAAATAATATTTTAACATGGAACATGTTTTTACGGTCGTTACCTCGCAAAAATCGACACCAAAAATCGACATCAAAAACTGACACCAAAAATCGACACCAAAAACCGACACCAAAAATTGATACCAAAAATCGACACGAAAAATCGACACCATATGTATAATTAAAATTAAAAAAAAATAAAATATGAATATAGAATAGATTATTGAATAACATCTTCGCATTCACAATAATGAATTTTCAATATTTTTAGCCTTTGCACTGTACTGGTAGAACACCAGTAACAAATGTGACAGTTTTAAGGTCATTTAGTAGTATACTAAAAAATACTAACAATTTCTACTTAAATTAAATTCTGCTTAGTTAAAATGCCCAAACTAATAAATTGGTTTTTGGGAGAAAAATAACTTGATCACCATAATATACTGAGAGGTATATAGTATTCTATAATACCCCCCAGACCCCCGGTCGCTGCAGCCGCCAAATATTTAGAACCTCATTTGCAGTGATAGCTCGTAAATTTTTCAGTGGAAAACCACATAATTTAAAGAACAATTGTAAATTTTCTGTATTTTTATTTGGTCCTTACTTAAAATTTAAAAAAGACGGTATGGTATATTTCCTTGTGCCCTTTAGGGCAAGCTGCCATTCATTTTTTGAATAGTTCGTAGTTAAGACCGCTATCTTCAAAGGACTTCCAAATAAAACAGATCCTTGAACACTGACATGCTACCCCCCTCCCCATGAGCTGTACTATTGGTTTAGTATAAATCGCTATAAATACGGGTATAAAGTCAGTATTTGCAAAATATGCGAATTATGGGCTTCATATTTTTCAATTACAAATTTAGGTTTGCATGCGACCGAATACGGTTTTGGCATGCATCTAAAGCCGAATGTTTCTCAGCGGTCCGAGATAGCTTATTACTTTGAAAATCTGAATACTCTTCATTGTCGAATTAAATACTGGAGTTAGCACTATAAAGTGCAAATGAAATCCGGGGAGGGGGAGTATGGAGTACTTCCCAGCATATCATCCCTTGATCATGTAGTATCAGATCTCACAGATAGGCAAACGGTATGGGAGTTTTCGAAACATCTGCTGGAGTTCAAAAAGGTTACCAAAAAATGGAACCACTAAATTAGAAGGCGGAATAAATCGCTTGAATACCAATCGCGGACTTCTTAAAGATGCGTGGCACAGATACAAATGAATGATTACAAAAAAATTTTTTTTTTTATTTGACTCCACGCTATATTACAATCTGTCCGAAGACAATAAGCAACATTGTTTGACATAACTAAGTAAGTTGACATATTGGAGAGCATGCCCATTGGCAGGCCTCCCTTATATATGAACATTGCATTTTACAATAATTCCGTTGTAACTCCATTTCAGCACTCATCTGCGTTGGGGCAGGTCCATTGGATCATACCGCTTGAGTCTTCTCTCTTGCAGGCCGGCGAGTAGGTCAGTTGAGATGAAAACTCCTCTCCTGCGGATACAGGATCGAGAATTCCCCTCCCACGTGAAGTGGAAATCACCTCACTTTATTTTACGTGGGGAACCCTAGATGTTATAAGCTAGCTCTTCGATGTTAACGTCGGTCTGCGAGGGACGTGGGTCCCAATCTCGATCTCTCACCAAAAAGGTTAGATGTACCCCCTCTTCCAGGGAAATAAAATACGGTATGCTAATAATTGATTTAATGAACACACAAATAATCAATATCACACAAAATAACAAATGTGGCAACAACCTTCGGTGGCGAATACAAATAATTGCTGACTTCTGACGGAAGCCAGCCAAAAATGCAATTGCGTGAATCAATCCTCCCGTGGGAAGATTCGGCGAACAAAAAACTGAGGTGTCAAAATAATACACCTCTCAGTGACGATAATACAATTACTCGTAAATATAAATATGGCAATCACAACCCAAAACAGATCAGTAAGTAAAATTGTCTCACCTGAGTACTCAGTAAGCTCACACAATCGTAGATGACAGGTACCCCAACCTGCTTGGATGGATTGCCCACGAGAATAGATGTTGACTTGTTGTCCGCTAAACCTCGGTCCACTAGGAAGGATTGCACGCCTTGAGTGATGATGGTTCCAACAGCGACCCACGAACTCGGCGGCAGGACAATGGCTGGACTTTTCCACCCCAAAGAGTTATTCCAAAATACTCTGGTGAAATGCTGGACTTTTAACCCCAAAGAGTTATTCCAAAATACTCTGGTATGACGGGTTCCAAAATTAAATCCAAATTTACTAGCACGCAGGATGTTGGCTCGCTCGGTTAATCGGCAGGAAGTGACAACAATTGGCAACGGACACGACGATTGTGACTTATTGCACGGACTAGCAAAAGCGGGTGGATGGTATCACAAAATAATTCGGCAGAGCTCTTGTTGACAAAACTTGTCACCATCAAAATCCCCTAGAGGGCGCTCAAGCATGCGCAGAGTGCACTCGGACTTAAAATAACCGAGCACAAAATATGGTGATGGCCGACCAGATGTCGAAGCGGAATATGATACGGTAACTTCCGTATTCGAAAAAATATATATCAGTCTCACCCCTGTGTACTCGATTTAGATATTAAATAACTCGATGTAATAATTTTTACTTGCGCCCGCAATAAAATTAACTTAGACTGCAGCACTGCACACACTCACGAACTATACGCTTCAGCGGTCAGAACAAAAGTCAAGCCAATTACCCAACATGGCAGCTGTCATGCGCTTTTCACGAAAGACACTAAAATGGAAAGTGGTACTGGAAGTGTATACACTACCGTCTCAATAAATTTGAATAAAAATGGCAGTGGCCAAACAAATTATTGTTGAAGGTTGATCAATGACGGATGTAGAATCCAAAATCCGTCATACAGTCACTAGTACATTAGGATGGTCTTCGAGTCTCGCTTGATATTTTTTGCTTGCGTTGGTGATTTCTTCCTTAACACTATTAATTTTTAAGTCCGAGCTAATGACATGGTTTGGAATGTACCAGGGCGCATTACAAATACAACGAAGTACCTTTGATTGGAAACGCTGGATTTTTGCAATGTTGGAATCGCTTGCTGAGCCCCACAGCTGAATGCCGTACTTTTTATTATTTACAAAAATAATATAGCAATTTATTAGGACTTCAAATTACCTAGGGGCATCTGCTAAAATTTCCATAACCAGGAAATGTAAAGCCGTATCGTAAACGTTTTTAAATATTTTATTGCATGATGACCATAATATGCTGGAGGACTTAGCTGACGTCCCCCTCTTCCATGAACTTCCAAAGGATGCTTTTTAGCAAAGAAAAGATTCCTTGAAACCCCTGATATCCCCGTTCGAAGAGCTGCACTATTGGTTTAATATATAAATAAATTCAAATCTGCAAAATGTACTAATAATTGTGTGCTTCATATTTTTAGCAAACAAGTTTTGATTCTTCCCCCCCCCCCCCCCCCGCCTTCTAAAAACTTCTAATAGGAACATTTAGATGTTCTAAAAGAACATCTAAAGCAAGAATGTTTGCAGGATCTTGCAGCCAACCGGAAAAATAATACTGATATTTCTAGACGTTAAGCGAACACAACAAATAATAAGGCTTCTTGTTATACTTTGTATAGAAGCCTAAAAAAAGAGTAAAATATTCGCTGTATTGTCCATTGAAATCATAATCACTTAAGAACTGAAAGTGAGATGGTTCCCTTACGAGGATGTTCTCTCCACATGAAAAGAATGCAAAAAAAATATAAAAATTGAAATTCTATTGATGATGTAATTCTATGTAACTTATTAATTAATGAAGTTTCCACAATCAAGGATAAGCGGCAGACACGTATTTGAAACTCCTTAGTCACCCTTACACTCTCCTTAGTTAGTACCATAATTATAGTATATATTAGGTTTGTTTCATCGACGAGTTCTCGTTAGTTCTAGTTGGTTCTAGAGCTATGCGCATGCCCTTTAACTAAAATCTTAACAGATTTTAGTTAAAGAGCATGCGCATAATTCTAGAACTAACGAGAACTCGTCGATGAAACAAGCCTATTATGTACATATGAAAATATTTAAATTGTGCACTAATATGTGCCTTACCGTCAAAAAAAATTGCAAATGAACCTACTTTACAATAAACAAACGGGTTCCGATTTACCAGCAGAGCCTCTTAATGCTCTGCGGTTCCTCGTCTCCATTGTCATGTGAAACCAAGCTATTAAATATACAATTGATTACATCCTAACTCGAGCCACCACTTGTAATTCTTTTTATTCTTAACCTTAACCTTGGGGTGGATATATCCTGGAACCACGGCCCAATGAGGAGTGGAGGACTTAGTCAGGTGGGACAGACAAAGAATGCGACACTGGAATGAACACACAACAAGAATTAACCCAACAAGTTCATTGCGCATTGTCCGGGAAGAAAACCCGGAAGGTAACCGACAATGGGGTAGACCCTCCGAAGAGATGGAAAAACAGCTAGCAGTCCATTTCACAGAAAAATCAACAAAATTCGGTTGAACTTCAATTCAGTAACGCACTCAAACGAAAAGAATGTTTTAACTCATAGAGATTCACATTTTTCACTAATTTAACTCAAAAATTCGACCAGAGGGGGACAACGTGTATAAAGCTCCCTCCAAATATTACGCTAATTGAATGTTTGAATAAAAATTATGTCAAACCGCATTGCATTGTTTAAGACTCAATGAACTTTAAATTTTGGAATTTGAGCCTCTACCATCAACGTAGTTATTTGCAAAATCTTGAGAGAGGCTGGAGACACGTTTTTTTCATTTTCCTTCTCAGTTTGAATTTCTATACAAAATCGATGTCAATTATAGAGCTTCGTTTGAGTTTAAATGTACTGCTTGTACTCGTATAATCATCATTTTAATTTATTTTTTAACAAAATTATGCGTTATTTTAAAAAATTATTTATTTTTCAATCTGGTACATAAATAAAATAGACAAACGTGTCTTCATTTTTCTCCCTCCTCAAAAATTTTCTAAATAACTTCGCGGCACGGTGGTTGAGAGGCAAACGTAAAGTAGGGAAGCTAATTGAGGCTCAAACACGTTGAGAGGAGGAATTTTTGGATGAAATTGGTGTCAAACGTTTGAGCCGCAAATAGCTTTTTTTTGGTTAAGTCAACTGTCGCGGAGTTATTTGTGAAATCTTTGTAAGTGGGGGCGGGAGAGGCTGAGGCTCAAACGAAAGCAATAGAAGCTCATTGATGCTAAAATGAAGAAAATTAAAAATGGAAAAAATACACGAAAATTCAGAATAGGAAGGTAAATAGTAAGTCATGTCTTCGATTTTGATTCTCCCTCTCCCAAGATTTTGATAATTAATTAGCGATGGTTGAGGCTAAATCAAAGAAATTGAAGCTCATTTACACTCAAACTTTGGCACCAATATTATTTTTAAAACATCGATTGGGGGAGGGAGACTGGCATGCATTCATTTTATTTCAAATATTTATAGAGAGCAACAAAGTCTAGTATAATTTTTTTTTATAGTATCACACTTTCAGACCCAAAAGCTGCTGACGAAAAGTTTAGTCTTGATTATCCAAGACAAGAATAACATCGGGTCCTCCCGAACTTAGACTGTTATTTTGCTCTAGCCCCAGACTCAAGACTAGTTATGGAATTGTAGTATTTTTCCACCAATAACAACTCTATATTTATTTTTCCTAATGTAGTGCCACGATTGTAGTAGCCTGGGGCAATTATTTAGAAAGTGTGGTATCACCGATTTTGATAATGTTTATTAAAGCTGCCACCAGCTTAATCTTTTGTAATGACGGGAGATTAAGTGGATCTCGTATGGAAATGATTTAAAGAAGAGAGAGAGAGAATAGCTAAATGTGGGAGTTTATTTGGAGACGTAAGAGTAAACAAATGCTCACAAAACACTAAATACAAATTTAACATGATTTAAATACAAATTTATTGAATTGAAACGTAATTTCCTTAATACCTTTGAACTTCCTTTTTGGACAGATTGAATGTTATTGATCGACAGGGTTGGCACTTGATTACACACACGTACGAAAACTTGATTACTACATACTGACTTTCATTGTTACTTGCAACGCGTTCTGATTTTGAATCTTTATTTCGCCTATTGGCCCCCCTTTTATTAGGAAATTTTATCTAAGTTGATTTGTTATGATTTTTTAGATTTCCAAAGGTAGTTTACTGTTTCTCATTAGTTACAATTAAATGAGAGGTTCTTAAGATCTTTTAAAAGTTCAATCTAATTGTATTTCAAAATTATCTTTGGCAATAACAAAAAAATTGATGTTCTCTGATTTAGGATATGATTTTTTGTTATTACATAAGATATGAATTGGTTTTAAAGTTCTAAAATAATAGCAATAATAAAAAAGAGGGGGGTTCGGATTACTACAGCTTAATACTGGTTCAGAGATTCCTAAAACAATAAATCGAATAAAATTCCGAAATCTGATAATTTGAGTAAAAAACCTCACAAAGTTTACGGTAGTAGACAATACGAATAAATTAGCGGCTTCAACGCCGCTACAAAATTCCAAAAAATCCTTTTATAAAATTACAGCTAGGTATATCAAAATTTTGCATTGGAATTTTACGTTAAAAATTAATATTAAAAACAAGCTGCGTTCCATTAAAACGAAGAAAACCCAGGAACCAAAATGAAAATTAAAATTTGCAACAATGAACGACGATTATTAAACTTTAAGCGCTATTATCAACCTTTAGATTCGAAATAAATTGAGCACGTAGGCAGGACCAATTAAATGTCGGTACAACTTTTAATAAATATTTCAAGTGTTGAAAAGGTGTCAATAATTTTTTTAGAAGCAAAGTCATTTCGATTTCTGGAATACCGTGTGTCCTTAGATGGACACAGTCACAATGTGGAATTTTATTATATAGATTTTCAGGTTGCCTTAAGTGCACATTACACGAGGCCTTTTTTTCATGCAACCGGTTGCAGCAATCGGTTGCTGCAGCCGAACGCCCCGTGTAAAACAGCTAATCGCATAGGCAACCCATCCAGCAAATGATCGCCTAGCGATTTATTTAAAATAGAACTTGTTCTATTTTGTAGGCGATTTTCTCATGCAATCCAGTGATTTGATGTTATTGAAGTTATACCAATAGATAAAATTGACGTAAAAATATTGTACTTTTGTGTTGTGTGGTTAAATTTGTTAATTTTTTTTGTGAGTTAAAATTTGTGATAAATTGTTAAAATACGAAAATCGCATCATGTAATAGCCATATGCATTCGGTTGCACGTGCGTTCGGCTGCTGCAATCGGTTGCTGCAACCGAACGCCCCGTGTAATGTGCACTTTAGACTGTTTTAAACATAAAAATATACTTGAAATTCATCCGCATCTTAATAAATAAAATTTCATTAACCTTAAAATGTGAGATAGCAATATGAAATGGTAACAACAAATTAATGTTAGAAATATTAATAATGCAGTACAGTGAATTGTGTCCTTAGAGGACGAAATTAAAACCGCTGGAGGTATTTTCCAGATGCATTATGTTTCCCTCGTAGCTTGCAATGCAGCTATTCATTTTGCCTCTTATTATTTTGTATTAGTCCTAAATGAATAAAAATGGTATTGCAAAACGTGTTCCACATTTATACAATCATAAAACACATACCGTAACCTCATCTAGTCAGATCTTTAAATTATTGAGAACATACTATGCGCTGCAAGGATAACGAGCTTTTTCGTGTTATCCCTCTTTTCGGAATTATTTCGAATGCACTAATTTAACCTCAGTAAAAAAATACAAAACCTTGATCCGTTAAAAATAAAAAACAAAAAATGATATAAGTTTCGGAACCGAAAATTGTGTAAAACAAATCGTCGATTAGAACGCGTTTGTCATTGATTTAACGCTTCCAACTAGGACCAAAGATAAGCATCATTGCGTAGCGCGGTTTATTGCGACCCTTATCCAACAACCAAAGTGTCGTTAAAATGAAAGACCAACTAATTTTTCTTTAATGGTCCCATCTTATCGATCCAAGTTCCAGAAAAAAATCAAAATTTTTCCAACGTTATTAGGTGAACAAGAAACGTCGCCCGATTAGAATAAAATATTCCTTCCCACCGGATGTGTTGTGAAATCCAAACTCGTTTTGTCGTCCGCATTCTCTGTAACTGGCCTTTCTCCATCTTCTGATTTATTTCCTTAAGGTTCATACTTCTCACACCGCTTACGAAAAATAAAACCCCACAAAAGCGCACTTCAACATTTTTTCGCTTTTATCCTGAAAATCTGAAAAAAATTATGCAATATGGACTAGTAATATATTTGTAGGAATATAAAGAATCTTTTAATGTCTTCAAATCTAAAGATTTTATGGGTGTACATTTTACGAGCTTCCTCGTTCATTCTTAGGCGTTTTATTTATATCCTTTTTTATTAACTAAAAATAAGTGCTTACATTTAGTTTTCCGGGCATTAGATAATGTTTACCATTGTATTGCGCTACAAGATACTACTGTTATTAAACCATAAATCATCCATCATTTTCCAATAAACAACTTTCAAGTTTTATCGATTTCCGCTTGGCGGAGCTTTGTTCTTCTTGTAAAATCAAATTACTGAGCTTAAAAACCACAGATTCAAAGAAGTTAACTGCTTCGACAATAAACTTGTTAATAGAAAGCCTCGTTCGGAGATTTAAGAGGGGAGATTATGTCGCAAAAATCTTTTAAGATGTGGAAAAGCTTGATTGTTATGAAATGCTATAAAATTGTTGAACAACTAAAGAGTTTATTGAGTTCGGGGCGTTCTGTATAATGCCCGATGCGTGATGCTGTCGAAGCAACCACCGCCAATTTACTTTTAACTTCTTGTATGGTTTTGATTAGATGATTTGCAGTAAAATAATTTGCATAATACGAATTTTCAATTGGTGCTGCAAGTATTACACTGACACTGCATTAATTAGCATATTATTCGAGTTGAATTATGCATTTATGGTGCAACACACAAATACTCGTGCAAATGACAAACGATCCTGCAGTTTCATTATGACATACATAGTTTTAAGCAGAAGATCAAATTACACTTTTTGTAAATAAAATTAAGTCAACGTGAAATAGAGTTAGGTATTATCGTGATAATGTTGGGTTAGGCAACTGGGCCAAAACGAGTTATGGAGCCTGGACGAAAATATATTTCAACATCTTACCCTACTTCGCAGCTTACGTCTCGATGGAAATCGTCTGAACGGCGTTCCTAAAGAGGCACTGGATGTTCTTCCGACTCTTGAAGTTTTGTGAGTAAAGCGGGTCTTTTTAACAACAGGACACACTCTATCACCACGAAATATTGCACAAAAATTGCTTTTATTATAACATCGAGCCGAAGGACTCCTGGCGTTTGGATATTGTCAATTTTTTAATATTTCTCCGCACGATGTTATAATAAAGGTGGTTCATGAAACCCACAAATTATTACATACTATCAATAATACCGGCCGACAGGTTGATTACTAAAACATCAACGCCTGCTTAATAGTTTCTGTCAGCAGCAAGTATAATGCATATCGAAAATTCTTGTTTACCTTTCGGTTCTGTTTTGTAATAATACTAATGATTACATTTACATACATTAGCACCTTGTTAACACATCCTTACATTCCACTTATTAATAAAAAGAGTACACACTTTGATTGCTCATTTGTGCTGTGCATATTGAAAGAAAGCTAAACAAGTTTTTTTTGCTACGAGTCAATCGACTGGAAAATCAATTGGATGAAATAATAAAGTGGAATTCGTTAAAAAAACACAAGTTGATTATTTGAAAGAATGGATGACTTAAGACTTTAATTTTCAGGAATTTGGGAAATAATGTTCTCAATTCCATACCTTCAGACGCTTTCCCTAAAATGGAAAATCTAATTGTTTTGTAAGTAAATATTTTCATTAGGAAAAGAACTTCTAAAGCTTTTAGTTTTATTTTTTCATATTACATCATTTACAGCTTCTTCGAGATTTAAGTTTAAATGGTAACGAAAATATTTACTTTTAGGATAATCCCAACTACCCTAATTAATAGTGGTCGCTGCTTTTGTAGATTTAGAGTAAGTAAAGCATGTAAAAGTTCAAAGTTTAACGTGGGAGAACCACGATGACTAAAATAATTGGGATTGGACCCAATATATTTACTAAATTATATGAAACTGTCGCTGAAATATTCTGAAAAGAATTTTGTTGACTCTTACAAATCTTGTTCATATGAATTTATTATTTTTAAGTTAATAAAATAAATTTAAACTGAATTCCCCATAATATTTAGTTCAACCTAAATTTTCGTGGAGCTACATAAGCTGCAGGCTTACAGACTTATATTTCATAATAATGTAAGTGAAATTTTAGAGAATAGCCCTGTAAGTCTATCACGCTATTTAAAGCATCTGATTGGTCAACTATCTCTTACTCTATATAAATTAATAAATTATAATAATAGTTCAAGTCATCCTATACTGGGTGTACAGGATGTCCCAGCGATCGACTTACATGTAAACAACATACAGGTGGACACTTTGTCTGATTTTTATAATTTTTTTAATTTCTACCTTCAAAATATCGGTTTAGGACATTTGACCGCGGCCGAAATACCGCGAATATTTCTTTCAATTTTTATTGTTTACTTATGTAATACTATTATCATATTATCATGATTTAAAATATTATTTTGTTATTGTAAAGTTATTTTTACGATTTAAAATCAGATAATAGCTTTCCATAAAAACACCACACGTTCGATAGGATTGTAGGTGAGTTATAGAGGGTTCATGAAATTTTTTCAACTTCGCCCCCTTATAACGTAATCGCCACTAACATAATTTTGGTTTATCAAAATGTACAGTAAAAATATGTACAACATAGAGTAAATAATTATTTAATTAACAGATAAACTGTTTATAAAAATTTCTTGGCGCTATAAGGTACAGGAAGAATCAACTTATCAATATTGTTTCTGGACTTTTCCAATTTTTATTTCTTGAAAATATCTTCTTCAAAATTAATGATTTAAATCAACAATGCTTATCTATGATGAAATCGTAAGCCATAAACCAGAGGAATACAGGTAGAGATTCTAATGTCACTAAATTTTAGTTATCAAATTTGATATTATGTAAGTAAGAATACCTAATTTTTTACAACTCAAGGTTCGAAATAGCAGTTTTTATGTAATATTATGTAAATAATAGAAACTCACAAGTTGTTGAAAATAAAATCAAATGAAAGCATTTGTTCCATTCTGTACATTTGCGGTATTTTGTCATTGTGGTATTTTGGTCCTGCGGTATTCTGCCTTGAGGTAGTTCAACCGCAGTATTATGGCCGCGCTGAAATGTCCGATCCCGCCAGGAAATGTGGTAAACCACTCTTTTTAAAAAAATTATTGCCTCTCTCCCGATAGTAAATTTAACTAGCTACAACTTCTACCTAAATGTAAAATATAAATGCAAAATTTAAAAAAACATGTAAAAATGTGCTAAAATTTTCATTACGATGGCGGACGGAAGGAGGGGGGGAATCTAAATAAAGGAAAACTAGAACAAATAATTATAATAGTTAAATTAATTTTTTGTTTTCGCCATTTTAAGTTGGAACTGTTGTATTTTTTTCATTTTACGTTTCTTAAACTTTTCTTTTATTACTATTTGTTATTGTTTTATTACCATTATTTAAGATTTTCACTTCAAATTACATTTCTTTTTATACATGTTTGAAAGTGTCATTTCCTAACAAAATTTGTTCTAATTTTATTTTTAATTTTTATTTATTCTTTGATTAAGCATACCTGATGATTGTATAATAATACCGAAAAATCAAAACGCACGTTATAGTTTTTTTTTACTAATTTTTCAATTCAATTCCTAACCCCCGCCCCATCCGCCTTTTCAACCTCATTCATTTTGCATTTCATTAAATTTTGTGATTTTGGTTCAAGAACGTACGCGTTTGTGTTAATATTTAAAATTTAATTACTTTTTAATCTTAGGCCTTTTGAAAATATTTTATTTTCAAATTTGCGTACTATAAATTTCCAGTTTTTATTTTGGATTTATTTGTATTTTCCATTTTTCCATCTAATTTCAATTTTTCTTTAAAATAGATTGATTTTTAAAGAAAGTTTACTACACCTTTTCCACCAGTAATTCAGAAATCGTCTACAGTTATTCAGATTTGTCAATTGATATTCAGAAATCGTCAACCGTTATTCAGATTTATCAATTGATATTCAGAAATCGTCAGCCGTTATTCAGATTTGTCAATTAATATTCAGAAATCGTCAACGGTTATTCAGATTTGTCAATTGCAATTCACGATTTCTGAATATCAGTTGACAAATCTGAATTACAATGCACAATTTCTGATTATCAGTTGACAAATCTGAATTACAATTCACGATTTCTGAATATCAGTTGACAAATCTGAATTACAATTCACGATCTCTGAACAGCAGATGGGGTTTTCTAAATTACTGCTGGAAAAGGTGTAGACCAAAGTTCTTGCCCGTTAAATTTTCTGTCAGAAAAGGGGGATCGATTTTTTTCTAAAATTAGATTCTTAAAATGTTCTTCTAGCTTCTTCATTCATTTACAGTTTTATTCCTCACTTATTTTAACTCATTCGTGTTCTTTATACTCCCTCATTTTTCGTTGTATATTATATTTTTTCCAACAATGCAAATGATTTTTAGTCACTGATTATTCAATTATTCAGTTTACCAACTGAAGCAAGCGTTTGCCTAGATTTCCTAGATTGTGCGGCCTACAGGCCGCCCTGAAATAAATTGTGATCATACGTGTAGACCAGTGGTTCCCAAAGTGGGCCAGGTGGACCCCCAGGGGTCCATAGGAGACCACACGGGGGTCCACGTAGACGTGAAAAGAAAACAGAAAAAGAAAACACCCCCAATTTAGGGTGATATTTTTTAGGAGTTTTGGGAATACAGTAGAAATGTAGCAACAGGGGTCTACCGAAAAAAAAGTTTGGGAACCATTGGTGTAGACCATAATAATTATTATTGCCCGACTATTTTGGTCTTACTGTGACTTGTCCCATATGAAATATTGTGACTCTTGGAAATACAGAAAATTTTTGGTAAATTATAATGTAGATTTTGGTTCAGATTCGTACTAAGGCGTCCCTATTTTGCGATTAAGTATCTGGAATTCCTCGATTCAAATTCACTCGTATTATATAGATATAATTTTGTACTTGCGAAATTGAATTACATGATTGGATCATTGAAAAATTTTCCAAATTTTTCTCTCCATTGACACCTTCGGTGTCCCTTACTTGTTGAGTTTCACTCTTTCTCAAATCAAATCAATAGTAATTCGTTGGAAATGTTAAAACTGTACACAATAATTAGTAATAATTTAAAAGTCGTTATAGCTTTTGAAGTGTTTTCTTCCGCTACTTTGTATGGTTTGTGGTTCATCTTCATGATTTGTTTACCTGATTATTGAGAATTCAGGTTGCAGGTAAAATTTTTGCAAAATAATTTTTAATTCGGATTTAGTTCGTGTAAGAACTAAATATTAGATATGCTAAGTTAGTATTTCCTTAAGGACTTTTACGCCTTTATACTTAATAATATTATTGAATGAAAAACCCGTAAGCGCCTTGCTTGCTACCATAAACGTGTTCATTTATACATAGGTCCTGTGGGATGATAAAATTTGGCTTAAACTTCTCGTACGGCTTGAAGTAGAGAATTGAAATCGTACTTTTCCTGAAGTTCATTCAGTTCTTTCATGAATGTGGCGAAGTCGTAGGTGTTAAAATCACTTGATCGTCCTGTGTTGGTTGAGTGTGATATCTTCCTTCTCAGTTCATTTACCTTAATGACTGTTTGGTGACCCATCTCCTTCTATGCATGTGATGATTTTCATATACACATACGTAGGACCTATTATTTAACGTGGGTTTCAAACCATGGGAATTGTAATACACTTAATTTCGAGATGGACTTTCATTCCAGATTTCATCGGTGGTTTATGCCATTGCCTGCTGAGGAGAGACGGTCAGAATAAAGTACTTACCCTACCCGGACTCGAACCAAGCGTTTTACATTATAGCAGTAGACACACTTAACTGCCAAAGCTATGACCGTTTGATAAGTCTCCTTTTTTATTACCACGGAGAAAATTAATTTTAATGACATTTTATTAAAATAAAAATTGTTTAAAAGTAAACAAAATATGACGAAATTCGCAAAATAAAACTACGACGATCCCTAAACCGGGGGGGGGGACAACATCTTTTAAATTTGCCAGTTCCATAGCCAAGTTTTAGTTGGAGGGGCTCGAATGTTTATAAAGACAGGGCTGGAATTTGCTAACTTTTTTCGAAGAGAACTGTTTCGAGGCTCTACCCGAAAATATTCAGAAAATTAAGGGCAAAATGATGTGTTTTGGCGAAGACGGTTTTAATATATCTGGGAGGGGGATCCCTTTCCAATTACGGACTGGATTTATGGTCACTGCAATAAGCTCAGCCTTCGCTTTCGCATGTAGCCTTCTAAATGTGTGGAAGAATTGTTTTTTATTGATATCTTAGGTGACCCTTTAATACAGTGATCGCCAATCTTTCGGACTTCGCAAATTTGAATCCTACTGACCACTTAAATAAAATTTTAAAAAAAGCTGCTTCCTTGACATTAGTTGTTGGAATCTTGGCTCCAATGACATCAAATAAATGTTTAAACTTTTCTGTGACCAACAAAATTTTCTCGCGGATTACTGGTTGACGATTGCTGCAGCAGCTTTTACTTAATGAGCGGACAGATAGACTCACAACCTGGAATTTGGTTGTATAGATTTAATGGGAAAAATAGAGACGAGAAAGCAGCGACGTAGCGAGCGCAATTCAAATGTCTGTGGTCGTTAGATTACGGAACGTCAAGCAAGATTGCTAACGGTATGGACTTGAATGGGTGGCCGCGTGGTGACCAATTTAAAAGTAATGCCGCTGGTCGCTGCTCCCCTATCAACCCGCACTTGGCCAACGTTGAGAAGAAGAAGAGAAAGAAACTTGGATTACCCAGAATTTTCGTAAAAATGTGTAAAAAAAAGTTAATATGTAATTTGTTTCTATTTCAGACATAAGTAACATTATCAGCTTGCAAAAAATCCGGGCAAGCTTAAATTGGCTAACATGTATATTTGACTGCAAGAATGGCCCCCAAAAGTACCACAAATGGAGACTTTAGTTTATCCAATTAGGTTTTCGCCTATTAGGAACAAGGTGCTGTGAATGAGTACAAATAATACCACAATTACTTTAAATATCACTTTTATCGCTCAAAACTACGACGAAAACACGGACAAATAAATAGCGTTTTTATTTTAACCACCTATATATTTATTACAGTTCTACAAAAGGTTGCGTGGTGGCTTTCCTTATTTGGAATTGCCAATAACTTGCTTAATTTTATTTTGAGGAAAAAATATCATCAGACAAAAATTAAATAATAAAATTCTCTATAAATAAATTTTCAGAATTCACTTCAGAAGATCTGTAAGAAAATCTTATTGGAAATACTAATTTTTTATTTAAAAACTTTTTGAAACAAAGTTTGGCTTTCTGAAATTGATTTTTATTTCAGGAATAATACGAGGTAAGCAAATTATAAAAACCTCTAATTTGTAGAGAATTTTATATGCCTTAATTTTTATCTGAAGAGAATTTTCTATAGAAATTAAATTAAGTGAGTTATAGGCAAAGAGCGAGCGTATTCTGAAATTGAAGAAGAAAGTGATAGGCGATTTTAAGGGATTTCGGGGGGTAGTAAAAGGTCAAATAAAGTCGATTATATCATCAAAAAAATTTATTTAAGTACAGGGCGGTGTAAAAGTTTATAACATACCAAAATTCGAGTTATTAATGATAATTCCATTCAGGGTCAAATTTTGTCGTTTCGACCAATCAGCGTGTGTTATTTTACATTGTACTTAAATGGGTACAACACATGCACAGTCGAATAATATCCGAAAATAAACAATATTCCAAATACCCTACCAGAATATCTAATATTTGTAGTGCAGCGCAAAAGAATTCATACGTAATAAAAAATCTCTTCGAATATTTTAATTTATGTAGTCGAATATTATAATTTATGAGGTGTTTATGACTAACGCACTCAACAGATGCGATTTAGGAAACCGGTTCAACGCATTAGTTCCAACCCTACTTCACTTAAAGCAATGTACTTCTAACGAATTTTATAGTAACGAATTTTATATTACAAATTTAGTGCGATTATATGCTTCCATTTTTTTCGGTACTTACGAAATTTTTTGTTTTATTTTTTTTGCAATGATTGTGATGCGATATGGTCAATTTGTTTCACAATTTTCGACATTAAAAATGGCGTTTGAAATGTCGATTTTCGTATCTGATGTTGTGCTTTTAAGTTGTGGCGTTTCTTCACGGTGTTATCACCGCAACATCAACGCGGGTTCGGACAATACTCGCTGCAATCTCCAAACGCTGCGCTTCGCTCGTGCAATCTCCTTGCTAAAACCTGTACTCGCTGAATCTTTGAGTATTGTCCTAGCCCTTGTGTTGTATCGTGCGAAAACAGGTTTATCAAAATTTAATAAACATAACAATTTAATAATTATTTACTACTGGTAGAGCAAAGAGAATATTTTTGCCTTTATATTTTTGTTTTAAACATTTATGTCTTAAAACGTGAAAACTATGAAAATGGAAAATTGACGAGGTCAAAAAGTTAAGTTTGGAACTTGAAACTTCAACGTGTTTTGTTTTCTTTTTAAGTTACGCTTAAAACTTTAAGTGCTACTCACGTACTTGTTGAGTATTGATTGAAAGTCTCTCAACGTGCCCTATCGCAACGTACAATATATTCCGCGGTGCATCATCAGTAAATACATGACGTCATCGCTATGTAGTTAAACTAAGCTCTCCCCAAAGTGCAATTCAGCTTTTAGTAATGTAGAGCAAAAAATTTTAACCTTTGTAGGGAAGTAGGTCAAACTGTAATCACATTAAATCTTCACGTGGGAAATTATATAAGGATAATCTGACAAAAAGTAAACACTAGGTAAAATTTATAGCACATTTTTATTTAAAAAGCGAGTCAAGTTAAAATTAGTTTAAAGGAGGATCGGTTTCGGGTTCGGATTTGTCCACATTACTATTTCTTTTGAAATTCGACCAAGACTCAGTTATGTCTTCGGACCCTTCTCGAAGTGGCTCAAGTTCCATCGATTCATCTTTGGCAACACCTGGTGTTTGTGCCTTCTCTTCCTCTTCGGGTTTCTTTTCGGAAATTTCAGAAACTTCAGGATATTTGATTTCATTTGAGTCCACTCTGGAAGCTCTTCTAAAATTGGGGCTTCTTCGGCTTCTTTCTTCATGAGGTCTTCTATCAGAATTATCGGGTTTCTTTTCGGAAATTTCAGGAACTTTAGGATATTTGATTTCATTTGAGTCCACTCTGGAAGCTCTTTTAAAATTTGGGCTTCTTCGGCTTCTTTCTTCATGACGTCTTTTATCAGAATTTTGCCATACTGAACGTCGTTTATATATCGGCGAACGCGATCTATAATTTCCTCTTTGCCGATGAATGGGCGATCGAGACCGCTGTCTGGATTGGTACTCTTTTGATGAAATTCTGATTATTCGGCCTTCCAATTCTGTACGGTCCATCTCGTCTATTGCTTTTCTCATACTATGGTAATTCGTAAATTGGACCATACCTTCATTTGGCCGTAAATTATGAGCTTTGGCAAAATCGACTACTCCAAATTGTTGCATTATATCTTTCAACTCTTGCCATTTCACTTTGGTTGACAAATTTTCGATAGTCACCCGATATCGTGCGTGTTCATCATCTTGTTTAGCGATAGCGTTAAAATTATCACCCCTACTTACGTGCTTCGTTTCTCGAGCTCTTTGCACTGAGACTTTTTGGTCCAATAAACGTTTTCCATCCAGTTCATAAATTGCATCATCGGCATCTGTTTGGCTGAAAAATTCAACAAAGGCGAATCCATTTTTTAATAATATTTCTCGAATGTCTCCATAACCTCGGAAAAAGTGATCTAAATCTCTTTCGCGTATTCCTTGTGGTAAGCCACCCACATGCACTCGTGTGTTTCTCATATTTTATTCTTGTTTGATTATCTAATGTTGTACTTAATGATTTCAATTTTGTTATCTTATATAATAAAATTAATATTTTTAATCGGATAATCTCTTAATACGATAATCCGTTAAATCTTCAATTTAATAATTTTTGAAAATACTTGTATTAGGTCATTTTCTGCTCAAATTCACTTAACATCGATTTCGAATTAAAAAGTATTTATTAATTAAAGTGGTAAAAATATTTGTTTGATCAGTGGGCTTCCAATTTTTAACATCTGTCTGCTATTACGCAGAACTACCGGGGCATTCAAAGTTGGTTAAACCACGTCTTTATCATTCGAAAATTTTTCAAACTTCTGATGGATGGTAAAAATGCGACCGGCATTTGACATCACAACTCAAAAATCGACTATCAGAAATAGTGGGAAATTAAGAGAATACGCCAACTTTTCAAAGATGAGTAGATCATAATTAGATAACACAAAGATGCATAAAAAAATGTGTACCTGATGTAGAGCGGATCAAAATTAACTGTATTCAAGAATTCCCAAAGTAAAACAATCCAGGCAAAATTCTCGGGAATTTCTTAAGAATTTCAGGTGACTGTAGACAAGATTCGCCGTCAATAAACCCCTTGCCCGATGCTTTCTTTTAATATAAATAATTATTGAGAAAACACGAAATCTTCTGCAACTTCATAACAAAATTAACTGATTTCCTAAAACAAAGTGCTTTCAAGATTTGCTTCATATCAGAAGTACCAACTTTTGGTTCCAAACCATCGCATACAGAAAGGTGCACAAAAATTCGTATTAGGTTATCAAACGTATAAAATTAAATTTTTGGTAAAGAACTCGGGTTACGTCTTCTATTTTCGACCGGAGTCTCCGCCAAAATATCGGATCATAAATCTCTAATGGCTCATTTTCGCTTTAAGTTTAAAAAAAATCGAAAGAAGACCATCGATATTACTACTCTTCAAAACAATTGGATTTATCCATCGTCCTTTATTCTTGCTAAGTGCCCGTCCAGTTCCATATTAATTTACATGCTTTCTTTGTTTGGTCCTCCAAATCAGTGACGATAAATAAGGCCTAAGAACAGTTACTGTAGATGGTAGCAGGCAATAACTTACAAAGTCGTGCTTTAACTATGTTCAACTGGATGTTGCTTGCTCCGAGTAGGCCTGCAAAAAAATTTTAGTGTGCCGCAGTGAAGGAAGCAAAAAATTTTAGTGTGCCCCAGTGGAGGAAGCAAAACATATTTCTGTATGATCAAGCATGCTCGGCCTATCCGTGTAGGGGATAATAAATATTAGAGAGGTTCAGTGACCAACCAACGCCGACGTCAACTTGGCGTTTTTGTCGACGTTTGGACGTCAAGTTTTGTCGGTTCAGAAACCACATTTTAAAATTTACGAACGTTAAAGCGTACGTGAGATAGAGCATGCGCACTTTTCCAAAAGTTTCTTTCGTAAAAATTTACCTCGACGTTTATCATTATATTAAATTATGAATTAATAATTGAATTATGTATTATATAATTTCGGTTATTTAATTATTTATGATAAATAATATTATTATTTGCAGAAAAAATTATTAAGTTTTTTGAATCGTGGTTTTTTGACACTTGTTTACAGGAAAGGGGAGGCGTTAAGTCGACGGACGTATGTACGTCAACTACCCAGATCTCACGTTCAAACGTCGACAAAACGAACGATATAACGTCGACTTGACGTCAAAGTCGACGTTTTTAGTTGACGTTTGTGGTTTCTGAACCTCTCTATTATATTGTAGTGATTTCCCTGAGTTACGACATTTATGATCGTAAAGCCCCCCCCCCCACGAATGCGGAGTTAAAGGCCGCACAACCAAGGCATCCACCTTCTAGATTCTATCAATTACGGTTAAAATTGTTAAATTCTTAATATTTTATTCAGTCTAGATTTTATTACAATTATTGGTTTTGGCTCAAAAATGTATGCATTTTTCTAACTACTACTACTACTAAGTCGTATTGTTCGTTTCCGAACGTCGTGACCCATATCTTTCTATGCATGTGATGTGCGTTCCAAGTGTTTTCACATACATAGAGAACCTACTTGTTTAACGTGTGCTCGGAACCACGGGAAGTGTAATACACTTCATGTTGAGATGGGCGCTCTTGGCAAATTACCTCGGTGGTTTGCCATTGCCTTCCGAGGAGAGACGACCAGAATAAAGTTCTTACCCTGCCCGGATTCGATCCGAGCGTTTTGCATTAGCAGTAGACGCACTTAACTGCCAAAGCTATGACCATCTCACATTTTTCTAACAGCTAAAGTTTAATTATTTTAATATTAACTTTTTTGAAAATATTATAAACGGATTAACTTATGAGACCGAACCTTAGAATTCTTTGAGCCAATTCATTACTCATCAATCGGATTCCATATTAATCGAGTTCCAACATATTCACGTACTAGAATAGTTTAAATTTGTGTATCTGTAATGCTAATTAAAGCTGATGATTCGTCTCCTCGATGCGGTTTTCAGATCGAAATATCTTTCCAATCACGAATCAGTGCGGCCTTCAGGCCGCACAAGCAAGGCAATCATGTACTAATCCGTCCCGAACAGTGCGGTCTTTAAGCCGCACATTCTATATAATCATGTACCAAGTGCATAGAGAATAGCTCCTGTGTCAGCTAGTTTAAAATAAAACCATATTCCACAAGAGAACAAAATAACAAAATTGGAAAAACTATTTAGTAAAATGTTATCTTCTACTTTTATTATGAAGTCACCCTCTTAATATAGGTCCACGACCTGTTCTTCACAAATTTTTGCAATTAGTTCTATGAGCATTTTTGTTTTTCCATCTCAGGTAGCTATAGCTAGGCTTGCCTTTCGATATGCCTACACCCTGTTTTTTATTGTTATGATGGCAAATCATTAACACAGGGGGACCGACAGCTTTACGTACCCTCCGAAAGCACGGATAACAAAATGTTATAAACTCATATTAAAATAATTGTATCTTAAAAAGAACATTTCAAAAGTATACACATAAATATTGTAATTAAATATAACTTATATTTTTTGAAACGCCCGAGCTATGTTGCTGCTAATGCGCCCTCAAGAATTAAAATTAACTATTAGTTAAAATAGTTTAGTTAAATGCTTAATTAAGTTTTTTCTGCAAAATACCTGTCACGCAAGACTGCATTAAAAAGACGAATTTGGGAATTATCTTGCTTATTTATTCATACTGGGTGTTCATTATTACACCATACAGATAGGGATCTCGTTTATCTAGGAAACACAAAGCTCATTAAAGAAGAGCAAAGTTGCGTATTTTTATTCTCACCAATAATTTAAAAAGAAATTTTACCCATCATTTTTTTTATAGAAGATATTCATAATATAATTGGAAAAATAGGCTGCATTTAGGTGCATAAAAAGAACAAGGTTTGAGTTAAACAAAGCAAAGACAGAGAGATCAAACAAAATATTAGCAATCGAAAAGTTGAAAAACGTCGAGTACCAACTAAAATAGACTCAAAAATTGCCAAATGAGATTTACAACGAAGAGCCAAGTAACGATATGAACGTAGAATGAGCGAAATAAAAAATATTATAGTAAAAACGGCAGGAGAAACGATCAGAAAAATAGAAAGGCACAAGAAAAAAGAATGGTTTGATGTGGCCTGTGAAGAGTTAATAGTATTGGAAAGGAAAGCAAGAATTAAATGGATGAAAAATCATGAGAAGTAGATAAATAAAGATACAGTGAAGTTATGTAAACAAAACAAACAGCAATGGAGAAAAAGCATAAAAGACTAAATGATAAAAGTGAAATACGAGATAATAGGATTGAAAGACAAAAATGGTGACATAAAATACGAAAAAGATGAAGAGAACACTGCTAAGAATTATTAAATGTTGAAGTAGGAACAAACGCAACAACAGGAAATGAAATATCGGGAAGACCAACAACTGATGCTTTCTTTTTGGTAACTTAGATAATAGAGATGGATGGATAAGATAATGGAGATGGACGTTATAAGAGCACAAGAAGGAAGAGCCATCTCCAAGATAATAAAAACAGACCAAAGGGATAGACCAAGGGTAAAATGGATGGATTATGTTACAAACGATTTAAGGTAAATGGGAATGTGGCCCTGGCGGATGACAATTCTGAATGGGAAGATGTGGAAGAGGATCGTGGAGGATGCGAAACCAATGGAAGGATAAAAAAACACGAAAAATCAAATTAGTAAAATCAGGACTAAAGCATCCCAATTAAATGGATTTGAAAACATTGAAAGATGTGGCGATATTCCGCTATAGGAATGGAGAGCCAGAATATGAGGAGAAAATTCAATATGATTCTAATAGCAAAAACTATAGTTGACTATAGCTTTTCTGCCAACTTAGGCATCACCGCCATTAAACCAGCGTCCTAATCTAAAAGAAAAGGAATCGAACGCCGCGGATTGCGGCTCAGCATGCATTTGTCTGTCTACCCGCCATCCAAGTCCGGGCACGAATGGAGCGACAATTTTTCCATATATGCGGAAGCTACTTGCAATGCCGAATCCAGAGCTAATATGACGACCACAGTCATTGGCAAATCGTAGGATAACATAAAGGGTAAAGCAAGGAAGCAAGCATGATTCGGAAAGCGGAGCTCGCTCAATCTCATTCATCCAACGTTGGAGTTGAAACGCGCATTGGATTATTTCACATGTATTAGTAACCCGGAAATGGCATTGAAGCCATGTCTTCAATTGATGTTCGTCTATTAAGGGGTCGCCTATTAAGGACGTCCACGTCGTAAAGGGAAGGAGGGAGTTTACAAAATGTGAACACATGTGACCAGGTGAGAGAGGGGTTGAACAAATATGACGTCTGCATAAAAATCCCATGTTTTGGATTTCTAAGAAAATTGTGTTTGATTATTTTTAAAATTTGATAAAATAAAGTTTATCTAAATTCTTGCTTGTTTAATTTCAATTTTTATTACAGCCATAAAAATTTTAAAAAGTTAGAATTAATGAATAAATTTTTTAGTTTAAAAGATCAAGTTCGAATTTAGACAAACAGGGGGGGGGGTCTGAAGATTATGACCAAGTGTGACAGGGGAGTTGAAAAGTCGGAAAAAATTGCGGACGTCCTTTATGGGCTGAGATGGAGGAGTGAGATGGGTGGGTTCCCTTAACCAAAACCAAAAGAGAACAAAAACGAGAAAATTAGGAGTAAGAAAGATGAAAATAAAAATAATAATAGAAAAGCGGAAGATGAATAGAGTAAAACCGATAAAATTAAGAAATTAACAATTTTAGAATCTTAACTGTACACAATGTGGTATTAATCCAGTGCTTCCGTTTCTTACCATTGTCACTTACCTTTGGCGATGGTCGAAAAACAAAACCGAGGAAAGAATAATTATTATTCCTTCCCAGTTCCATCCCAGGTGGAAACTGTCAATCGTATCAACCAAAGACATCCAGGCGGGCTTCGAAGAAATTTGCAAAGAACGGCTTGTGCATAAAAATCTTCACGTATTTATGAAGTTGGTTTTTGGACTTGCCCAGAGGCTGAATTACGTGAAATACGCAGGAGCGCATCTCGCATCGGCTTGTAAGAAGCCGAGAGAGATGAAGGCAATCTTCGTCTTGCGATGCGGGGCTTCAACTTCGATTGGTACGCCGATCAACTAATTCACCTTGAAATCGTGTTTTTATGGTGGCCAAGATAATGGGGGAGTGGTTTCCTGTCCTTACCACGGTTCATTCGCGCTGCGATCATTATGGTGATCCCTTTGTCATTCAGGTCATCCTTCAGGTCTTGGATGGCAATCTCTTTCGGAATATCAGCAGTTTGTCGTCGTTAAGTTGGTGGTAGTAAAATCCACCTTCTTCGGGGTTCAGAGCTTCTTCCAGGAACTTGAAAAGCGCCCTATGGTCCTCCGTCATGTTTCGCGCATTGGAAAATTTGATCTTCCGGCGGGCGGGATTCTGATCTACTTGATTAGTGGTGTGGTGGTCGAGTCCGTGGTCATAAGTCATTGGTTTGCTCCTCTATCAATCCAAATGTTCCGGTTGGATCGTCGGTTGGAGATGAAGCTGGTTCTGCTTCTGCTTCTGACCTCTTTTGAAACCGTCGCGATTGCCCTCACTTTCAAACATCTCCCTTCCTCCACGGACGACGTTGACGAGGTGGAAGCTTCACGTTTGATCCGTGGCTTCTCGTCTTATCCTTTGGATTCCTCCTCTCTGAACTTTGATTTGGTTGCCCATTTTGCGTCCTTTCTCCTCCTGTCCCTCATCCGCTCTTGCGCTTTTCGGTCAGTTTGGGGACTGGCTCTCGCCATCGCTAACAGCTTCCAGTACTTTAATAAATTCCGCAGTCATCTTCTCCTTCTCTAAGGTCGCAATGTATTCTCTAATTTGGACCTCAAGCTCCATCTATTCGACCGCGAGTTATTGCAAAGTTTCGAGTAAAGGTAGATTTAAAGTTGATTATGTTCAAATAAGTTATAGCGTAACTTGGGTCACCACCAGCTACGTATAAAAACGTGTGGCTATATAAAAAATTGTAGTATCTCCAGATAACGCTTTTATTCTGGGAGCGGAGCTTCGGCTAGCTATTGCGAGCTCAGGGTGAAGGTGGCTCAAAAATAAGTGAAATAGTTTACCCGGCGCCACACGATTTTTCCCGCTCCCAACTCTTGCTGTTATCCTAATCGTGAAAGCTATGGAAATGGAAATCAAACAAAAGCACATACAAAGCACTACAATGATTTATTAAAAAATTAAAAACTAACAGTCAATCAGTTATCAAAACAAATCAAAATATCAAACAGCTAATAAAAAAATAGTATAGCAACCCAAAAAAAGTTCAAATTATCAATCAAATAAGTAATCAAAAAAAACACTCAAATTAACGCTGAACAGATCTGTTTGCGATCACAATTAATATTACAAGTACGTTGTTGAAAACCGCACTTAATAGGCAAACATAAATAAATATTTAGGTTGATAATTAATTAATACGGCGTAAAACGTGACGCAAATAGACACGCAAAAAAAATACAATTGCGAAAATAAATTGAATTATGCTTATCTTGTAGTACCGTGCCTCTCCGTTACGCTCCTGATTTGTTGCTCCGCCACTGGACAGGTAAACAATGTAAGGGATTTGACCAACGGTTTGTCGTAGCCCAAAATGCGTTCTTCAATATGACTAACGTATATCCTTATCTGGGCCTCTACCAAATTAATCATTAACCACCTTCTCACGGATAAGAACAGGTTAATCCAAATCCAAACTCAACCCAAAAGGTAAACTAACCATACGTACAAACTAAAAAGGTAAATCTGTTCTTCTTCAACTTCCAAATCGGGTAATAAACTTCCAGGTTAAATCGTTAAACCAAAAGGACGGGACGTAACGTCTTGACTAATTAAGACAATATCAAAATACTTCCAAAAGATGTAATATTGGGAACCATAAACATTGACTCGTGACTGTCTCAGAATAACTCTGTTAAACCAAACTTCGATCGGCAATCAATCCCACTAACGCGGTTATGGATATGGATATTCGGAAAATTACCAACAAATATACTTCCAAATGCGAAAAATAAGTAGTTAATCCCAAAACTGGTACGGAAAAACATTAATTTCCAAATCTACTAATTATTCGGCCTAATCAAATTTTAGCAACCAAAATTACTCTTCCAAATACAAAATGTCTACTTGATATCTATCTGGTATCTTTCTAATTCGACGTCACTTCCCGAAAACTATTGGGGAAATTTTCAATTCCACTAGAAATTATCAAAATACAAATGGGTAGAGATAAATTTTACCGCCAATTTGAATAAATGTATTGAAACAAACAATGGATTCGAACGAAAGTTACTATGTCTGGAAGCGAAGGTTACAAAGTTAACTCAACCTATGCACTTCAATAACGGTAAACTCGTCTTTACTGTTCAACCCTGAATTGGGTTACAAGCTGCGAGGGGGGTATTTCCAAACTCCCATGAGGTTTACCAATCTGACACTATATAACCAAAGTCATTACTATAAGCTCGTATGTGGTAATAAATTCCAGGCTCTCAAGGGCAGCCCTTTTAAAGCAATACTTTTCTTATTTATACATTAAAATGGCTGTAGCACCCAAAGCTATTGATTTTAAAGTGATAGTCATTAAATACTTCTTAAAAATCCCGAAATTACAAGCTGTGAGAAGAGGGTGTTTCCAAAACTCCCGTAATCTGCTATACTATAATATAATCAAAGCCATTATTAAGCTTGTATGTGGTAATAGAAGACGCTTTATCAAGAAAAATTTTCACCTACAATTTTTTCTAAATCCAGACCCTCAGGGATAGCCCGCTTAAAGGAATATTTTTCTTATTTGCACCTTAAAATGGTGGTAGCACCAAAGCTATCGATTTTCGAGTAATAATCATTGAATGCTTTTTAAAGATTCCGAAATGGTTTTCAAACTACAATAATTGCTTTCAATTTAAATTGTCCCAAAATAATTGCGTGTCACCACCGTCGCTAAAAGAACGATTTACATAGGAAAATTCTAAAAAATTAATGAAAGCATTCAAAAAAATTAACTTATTAAATTAATAGCAAAAAGCACGGTGCCAAATTATTCCCAGGACAAAATTTGTATAAATTTTAACTTTTTAGATATGAACCCCAAGTTTCTTCTCCATTTTAACCCGAGTGCGTAATATCTGTTGCGATTATTAATCCGCTAGGTTGTGGTTATTATTTGCAAGTTGCTTACCATTTTTGACATAAGCGAGGTGTAAGTTATTCACAAAGTTTGTGAGAGTTGTAAATTATAAAGTGCAGCCATCGTCCATATTTTAGGGTCGTAAGTCAAAACGTTCTTTTCGAGGCGGTAGATAAATTACCAAATCAATTTCCTTCAATCTTTGTGCAGTCGTGCCTTAATATGATACAGAATAACCAAAATGCTTTTAGTGAATATTTAATGGTATTTGTGTTCACCTTAAAGCTTTTAACGTTAATTTTATAAGCTGACTTGTAATTTCTGCAAGGAATTAAAAAAATATTTGTACAACGCGAAACAGGGTGGTTATTGCACATAAAAAGGTCGTAAACTGCAATAAAATTTACAGTAAAATGCAATCTTAAACAAATGAACAAATAAGCTATAAAAATCTAATACGAAACCCTATCTTTTATGATAACAAAAAATTGTTCTGTCTGGGTACATAAATTTTGATTTACTGTGCAATTTACATTTAAAAAATGCTTTTAACCACCATATAATACACTGTCACGCGACTTTACGAGTAACAAATCTGTTGAAACAATCTGATCCTCTATTGGTGGCTTTTCGAGCCGGATTTAACTCATCTTAATCTATTAATTGCGCCACATTTCATTTTTATTATTTTTTTCAAGCCATTTTTTTTATTGTTACAAATTAACCAATTCGATAATTTCAGATTGCTCAAAAGGAACCACATTGCAATTATCGCTGACGATGCATTTACAAACTTAATAAGTCTTCGAGTTTTGTAAGTATAAATTGTAATAATATTAATAGATTAAAACTTGACTCCGTTTAAATCATCCACCCTTTTAATAATAACAGACATCTTAAAAGACTAGGGAGGGTTTCGAATACTTTTAAACTTCTAAATATTTCTGTTATGATAAACTGTCGGATGCTTTCATTGGTTAATGGATGGCAGGGCAAATTGCCATATGTAAATAAAAGCTATAACTCTGCCAAAATGTTTGAAATACGCACACAGTTTGAGCTTTTTTTTATCAAATTGTGTTTTTTCTGTTGCAGGGAATTGGATGACAATTCTTTAACCGAAATTCCAGTTGCCCTCACAAAATTATCAGCCCTGCAGGAATTGTAAGTATTTTAACGCCCCCTATTATTCAAAATTTGTAGCTATAACTTCTGAATAAACAGGAAAATGGTGAATAATTATTCACACTTAAAATATAAATCAAGTTAGGGTTTTAATGATTTTTGAAGAAGAGAAGGACAAGACGAATGCGTGCTCCATCTACGTTAAAATCTCAAACTTGCAAATTATGTATTTACTAACCTAGTGCCTTAATTACTTTGGTAGTACTTCAATTGCACACACTTAAATAAATTTGCATTTTAAGTATTCTCAGTGTTGAAATCTGAATAAATTTTGTAAGCCAATAGCGATGAACTAAAAACCATTTGAAAATGAAACTAAGTTGGAAAGACGAATTAAATTATAATAAAGTTCCTTGTTGTATACAGTTTTTTAATTAACTCTGTAAAATAGACATTTACTACAAAACAGATTATGGACCTGAATTTTCTTTTTTTAAACAACAATGGAATTTATTCGTATCAACGGTATAATTCCACTAAATATGTGTGTTCTAGTGAAACAGTTATATAACTTTTTTTTTACTTCTATTACATCCTTGTTAAAATTTGAAAAACAAGTTTTACCAATTTAAATACATTGGCTTTTAAAATATCCAAAAAGACTGATTACATTGTGAAATTAAATCAATTTTTGGTTACAATTTTCAGACGTCTCTTCAGACGATAAAAATAAAAGAAGCCGTTTTTTTAACATTTGAATTTATGGTAATGACTAATTAGCCCATTGAAGTATTTAAAAAAAATACATATCCAATACTCTATTCTTTTTTTAAATGGGCCTAAACTAAATAAAGGTCATTCCATATCCAATCAAGCAACGTACTTTCATGACCCTCTTCGAATTAGCTCAAACTTGGTGTAGTTCTACTAAGTTATATCAAATAAGTAAACCCGTATTTTTTTGTTTGCCTCCAAACTGCACATTTCATGTTGTGCTAGCAAGGGCCAAGGAGTTAGCTTGAGCTAACGAAAAAAAGGAATTAACCCAAAGAATAGAAAGTATGGAAAGAGTCATGGAAACCAAGAAAAGGCAAGAAGGAAGAACAACAGTGATAAAAGGCATGGAAACGAGCAAAGAAGATAAACTAAATCTTTTTTAAAGACGTTAATCTGATAGAACATTGGAGATAGCAAAGAGCGAAGAAAGAAAGGCAGTAGTGGCGAAAGTCTAAAATTGGGATCAGAAAATGAAAATTCTGAAAAACAAGAATAAACTGAGGGGAAGTAAGATTTACATTGATAATGACATGACTGTAAAAGAGTTGCAGATTCAAAGTAAGATAAGACAACTGACAAAGAAAGAAACTGAGAAAGGAAAAGGGCCAGCACGGGATACCAAAAATTAACGGTAAATGGTACAACTTTTCCATTGAAGGAATGGGATAAATCTATAAATCGTCAAACGGGCGATGAGGCAATTGGGAGTCCTAGAAACTAGTGAAGAGAGAACCGGACTGTCACATTATGCTGATACATGCAATGAAAACAGATATTGAGAAAGACGAAATGACTAACAAGATGGATTACGAATTTGTAAAGGAAATATAGATAAGACGCGGAAAGAAAGACATTATGAAAATTGGCACCTGGAACATAAGAATGCTCCTAAAGCCGGGCAAACTAAACGGAATGACAAGAGAATTCTTTAGAGAAGAAAGAAGAAGAAAGAAAAAATGTTTTACTCACGAGAAAAGACACATGGAAGAAATGGAACAGGATTTATTGTGTTGAAGAAAATACTCGTTCAGTTTATGACATGTAAACCAATTAATGGAAGAATTTCATATTTTTAAGATAAAGAGAAAATAGCAAATTTATCTTTCGTGAATGCGTATGCACCAACAGAGGAAAGCGAGAAGACTGAAAATGATAATGGCATGGTGCCAATAAGCATGGTAATAAGTAGTACTAAATTTCATCATCACAAAGTGCATAAAATAACATGGTTATGGCCAGGAGGAAGTAACAATGTCGGAAATCAGATAGATCACGTACTGATTTCTAAAAGAAGAGAAGCAGTGATGATGGATGTGAGATCATACAGAGGAGCAAACGTGGACACGGACCACTACCTAGAAATCGCAAAGATCAAACAAAGTGTACTGAACTTCAAGATGTGCAAAATGTAGTCCAAAAGAATAGCAACGGAAGAACTGAACAAAATCAAAAGAAGGAAATAATATGAAGATAGAATAGACAGATAAATTGCGAGGAAATAAAAGTGCGACGACCCAGATCATGAATAGAAAACCATGAAGAATGGTTTGAAGACGAATGTGTAGCATCCAATACAACGAAAAAAGAGACAAGCGAACAAAGGTTGAGAACCGGAAGTCAGAAAGAGAAGAACAACTACAGAAATAAAATAAATTATACTAATAAACTTTATAGAAGGAAAAGCACATTGATAGAAAATCAAATGGAAGAAATAGAAAAAAATAATAATATCAGATCGAGAACGTTGTACCAAATGTTGAGAAACTAGAAAACTAAATGTGGCATCAAAGCGAGAGGTATGAGAAATGAACAAGGATTGGTGGAGTACCAAACAAAATATATCGAGCAAATATGGAGGAGACATTTCCAAAAACTATTAAACAGAGAAAATGGGGATGCTATCGACTCTGAAGAGGAAATATTAGATAAGGTAGAATTCGAAGTAGCCACTCTATCCAATACAGAGATCATAAAAACAATAATCAAAATGAAGAATGGTAAGGCACCGGGAATAGATGGCATCAACATACAACTTTTAAAGTGCGGAGGAAAATTGGCAAATGCGAGATTATGTGAGATTGTCAGACGAGTTTGGGAAGAAGAGAGAATGTCCGAAGAATTAAACGAAGAAGAAGAAAACGTATAAGATGTTCTGCAAATCGTAATGCCCCTAGTGAAATCTAAGGATAAAAACTTTTTTATTCTCTTTTTTTTTCATGATGAACAGAATTCTATTGACATTTGCAAACAATTACACAATCGACCACTCTGATCTTCCTGAACAGTCACAATCCACCAAATAAGGCCGCAGTATGAAAAGCCTAGGATTTCACAAATTACCGAAATTTAACAGTATTAATAGAAATATCCTTACATTATTTTTGTTTAAAAAGATATAATTAATTCATTAGGATATCCATGGGTGGGTGGTTACAACGTGTTCAGTATATGTCCACCTTAATAATTCGAGCAAGATTGACACAATATTTTCAATATTGCATTGAAAATAATAAAAAACCGTTAAAAAATTTGATACTAAAATAAACAAACTCGAATTAAAAGCATCCAAGCGGGTCGAAACAAATAAATTGGCACTTTTCGATGACACACAAAAGGTGATGAAAACCTGATAATTGGATTGTACAAAAAATAAAGGAGATAAAATTTGCCAGTTTGAAATTAGACAATTATACCCTTTATTAAGATGAATTAAATAAGGAAACACTAAATTTTCACTTCAGCTTTACAATACTTACCAAAAATTAATAGAATTGTGACTTCACTCCATGGAATAACAAACGGAAGTACCGTCTAAATTTTACTTTACATCAGAACTATCACCTTTTTGATAACGTCTGTAACGCCGAGCGATGGTTCTCTAGGTTTTCTAGATAAAAATGCTCAATCTGTAAAGGAACGGACACACATTCGTTGAAAAATAGAACACACCAATAGTGATTTGAAATATAATTAATTGAAATTATGTTTGGCACACAAAAGAAAGCACACAAGGTACAAACAGTGCTTCAACAACAATGCGCAATCTTTGAGTGAATTTAAACAGTAGCGTCAAAGATGTAGTTCAGACCCAGATATCTCCAGAGGCAGCACCAGACCAAAAAATTATTGGCTAATGTCGCACAGCCAAAAATTAGAAATAATTTGTTTTGCCTCAAATTTGGATAAGCTAACAACTAGTAAGGTGACAATAGATCCTAATCTCTTGAGTGTGAAACGGTAGCTGAAGATTACTCAAGGAGATTACTCTGAAGGTCCATACGACGAACTTTGAACATCGACACTATTTTCTGACACAATGGTGTTAACAATACACAGAAGCGTCGCAAACTCGCTGACGGTTGCAAAATTCGGTGAGTGCAGGAAGTGAACCGCAACAGGTTAATTAAAAGCGAACAAAATAAACACTCGTTGTTGTTATTGTTGTAACAGTCGAGACGCTGGTGACATTTAACTAGACCCAGAATTCGGTTGGTAATATCAATCACCATCTAATCTCTCTAAATAATGGTTTTCAAAATGACTTATCATATAACTGCCTTAATAACCTCGCGACAACAAAATGCACTAGCTGAAAAAGATAGCTAACGTAACTGTAAGAAGTCCGCAATTAGCGATGGCACGAATGATGGAAGAAACCAGCAAAAACTACCATAAGATTTTCAAACAACAAATGTAATCTAAGACGTAAAAACACATCCTCTTCGTTTCAATGCTTGACAATGCAAAATTCAAAGTGAGAGTTGTCTCATAACGCGAGTCTTGCATGTCTGTCCATTAATTTTTTTAAGCAAAATTTTTATGAAACCTCGGGATTAAATTAAGAATTTTACTCTAAGGGAGAATGCATAAGAACATGTGTCTCAGAAATGCGATAATATGGATCAGTTTCACCCTCTCCGTTGCATAATAGTATGTTACACACCTAGCGGTTAAAGCAGGCCATTTATTCTCGCGTGCGGATTGCGATCACGCGGAGGTGGGGTCGCGATATTAGAACGATATCGTTTAAGTTTAAATTATGCATCAATTTATTACACCGCGTAAGAATTATTTACCGTTCTTACTAGTATCGGATATTGACTAAGGGCACTGTATAACTGGATACAGAACCCATGGACTCTCTGTATCAGCGAGTACAGGTCACCGATGCATGACGATTACTACATAATGTAAAATAACGCACGCTCTTTGGTTGAACCGACCTTAATATGACCCTGAGTAAAATTATCGTGTATATCTCGGCTTGATCTCGTCAAAATGTCAAGTTATTGAAAATAAATTAGACTAAATTATCTCGAGAAAAGAGAGAAACGATCTTAAGTTTTGTTCTTGTTAATTGATCGATTATGTAGTTACAGCTATTAAAGCGTGTGATATATTGAAATTTTGTTTCCTCCCTGAGATTTTTCTAATATTTAAAATCCAAGCTAAAGGTCATCCAAATTTGATATTAAAGCCGCATGTTAGCGAAAGCCTTTTATACGTTGAATTTGCAGGCCCATGATGAACTAAATGAAGCAGAATGCAATCTTGGTCAATCACGAAATCGATGCGATGGATAAAAATTGACCATCCTATTTCCAATACACGAATTCACTATTGATGAATTTATGTTGTCATTATTGTATGAAAATTGTATGAAAGTCGATTTTATTAATTTGTGTATGCCTAAGAAAATTATTGAGTCCTAAAATTTATGAAAAGTGAAAATTAAATTTTGTATGTGTAAAATATCAATAATTAAGGATGAAGATGAACGTTATGGAAGTCGTAATTTACTTCAGGAAAAGTCGAGTGTGGCTCCCTCCAGATGTTGAATTTCCATGCAAACATGTAGAGAACTTTTTATTTTCAAAAATTTCGATCAAGGCGAGATTCGAAGTCATGAAGAAAATTTGGAGTGGTTAGTTTAAACTATAAAATTTAAAATGTTTTAATTAATTTTTTAAAAAACAAGTTAATGAAATGTAACTTACATACAATGACTTATTTAAAATTAATAAAAATAATAAAAAAGTGCCTGTAAAATTATAAAACCAAAGGAAAATTTCAAAGCTACGAATAAAAAATATTTGTAATTAATTATGAAAACTAAAAATTAACTTCATTAACTTGATTTAAAAACAGTAATTAAAAAAATGTAATTATACCCATCAAGCTAATGCTCAATATTATCTATAAAATTTTATTGGAGGTTGATGAAACGTTCACTTGGCAACAGGATGATTTGTGGAGACTGATAACTTATTATAATTAAGTAAAACAAGAGTGACAACGTTATCGTATGAAGCAATTAAAATTTAAATCAGGGGCGGAAATTATTAGTTGGCTCAATTATTAAATAAATAAAGACGCATTTCTGTAAAATTTTGATTTATTATTAGATTGTAATAAATTGTTTGCGGTTTATAGAAATTAGACGGTTGGTGCATTTCATTCGTAAATTTGGATGTCCTTCATTTGGTATTTTTGGAAAACAAGTGTTGGTGTTTATTATTTTTAATTAAAAATTTTCATAAAAAACACCGCAATATATTTACCATTTTTCCATGGATCTCAGTATATTTTTATGAACCATAATTTCACCCTCGTGAAATAGAGACCACAGAAGTAAGAAAAGAAAGCGAGATAATGATGCTTATGAGAAAATTGGATGAAGAAAAATTAGAGCGAATAGAAGCCGATAAGAAAAGAGATGAAGAAAATAAGTTACGAGAGGAGAGACGAGAGAAAGAAAACAAGTTACGAGAGGCAGAAAATAAGAGAGAGCGAGAAGAAGAAAAATAAGAGAGCGAAAAGAAGCAGAGAAAAGAAAATATGAAGAAAATAAGTTACGAGAGGAGAGACGAGAGGAAGAAAACAAGTTACGAGAGACAGAAAATAAGAGAGAGCGAGTAGAAGCTGATAAGAAGCAGAGAAGAGAAAAGATGAAGAAAATAAGTTACGAGAGGAGAAAAGAGAAGAAGCAATGTTAAAGAAGGTCAAGGAAATTATTGGTAGCAAAATGGATGAAGAAAAAATCGAACGAGCAGAAGCAGATAAGAAACAAAATGAAGAAATGCTGCAGAAGATCAATGAAAATTTAAGTAGTAAATTAGAAGAAATTGAGAAAAAATGGGTGGAAGAACAAAAGAAGTATACTGAAAAGCTAGAAAAACTTAACATTACAACGGAAGAAATTAAACAAAAAGCGACAAAAGATAAATTTGAGTTGGATAAGGAGATGAAAGATCAAAGAAAATAATTGGAGAAATGTGAAACAGAAATAAAAGATGAACAAGTGCGAGTAAAAAATCAATTTGGAGAAGTTAAAAAGGGAATGAAAGACATAGAAACCAAGCTGGGAGAAAAAAAAGGAACAGAAATGTCGGAGAATAAATTAAGAAAAGAAATGGATGAAAAACTAAAAAAAGAAAGGGAGAAGATAAATAAAGAGGTTGAAGAAAAAATGGATCAAGCTTATAAGAAAACAGAGGAAGAATGGATAAGAATAAATGAAAAATTAGAATCGGATAAAAAGGGAAGTGGGATCAAATATGTAGCTAGGGAATTAGATGGTGATAAATTGGGAAAATTTAATGGGGATGGAAAAATTAATCCGAGGGTTTGCGTAAACAATCTAGAAAAATTAATGATAAATGAAAAATATGAACAGGTTAAAATTAATGCAATTCGGTTGACGATGAAAGGAGAGCCGGAAGTATGGTTTTCCATGATGGAAAGTAAGATTCATATGGTCAGGGATTTTAGGGATTTATTTTTAAAAAAATATTGGGGTAAAGTTGAACAAAGTAAGGTAAGGGAATTGGTCAACACGGGAAAATACAAAGGGTTGGATTTTACGAAAATTAAACTATATGAACACACAAAGGTAATTTGGAGTAAAGTTGTGGGTGAATGACCGACAAGCTACGTAAAAGGAAGAAAATGATGCAATCGAGAAGTGGGGTTAAAAATATTTAACTATACAGTGCGGGAATTCTGAACATAATAAAGGTCAGAAATCTTTTTTTTATTTATAAACATTTATTTTACAATAATCACGTTAATTTTAAGAAATTTTGTTACATTTAATTTTAAGGCAAGTGCGTAAAACTTTCTTTTGTGGCTATGACGACCATTTATGAAAAAATCAAATTGCCATGAGTAATTTTTATTTCAATTTATATAAATTTCATAAAAAATCAAATTGCCATGATTAATTTTATTTCAATTTAAATCAAATAAATAAACAGTGTAAAATTATTAATCTTGTTCATTTCTGAAGATGAGTAAATGCAGTAAAGAAAAGTTAATAACAATAAAAGAAATTTTTTATATATATTTTGAGCTAGCCGAGGTGACTTACAAAAATTCATCAACATAAGTTATCATTGTGGGATAAGCATCCAGGTAAGGGATAATTAATTATATAATTAAGGTGAGGGGAAACATTACAATATATACCACGTGCTATTATGGCTGTAACTCCGTAACTGATCGATTAACACGATAAAAACTTAGGGTATTTTCTATAGATAATTTAATCTGGTTTATTTTTAATAACGTGATATTTTGCTCTAAAGTTACTCAAACTGAGATATTAAGGAATATTCATAAAAATGCCAATCTTGGCATGTTTTTACCTATAGCAACAAAATCCGGGGTCGCTGAAAAGTGCAAAATTGGTGCTTGTTTTGAGAGATTCAAGCAAACTGCGCAATCTGCCTTGTCTTAGTACTATGACATTTTATATAAAATATGTCGCATAAATGCATTACTACTGAATTTAGGGCGAATATTTGTCAATTTTGTGTCATGTGTTAAATATGTATTGGAACTCGATATCTCTTCAATAACATTGACAATAAAAATTCCGCAATATCATTTCTGGTCTAGAGGGGACCTAATTTGTACCGCTTTAAAAAATACACTAACAATAGGCAGACCCCCTGTATATGGCAGTCGGAAGTTGCTAGTCCCTCCATGTCTCGCCCCCTGCTCTTCTTATCATAATCATTCACTACATAACTTTGCCAGATAGATTGAGAAGGGTCAATTTTGATATAAATATAAATAGGTAAAAATGAACTAAAGATATGCATTGTAGATAATTTAGAGAATGACATTATTAAATAAAGAATTTTAAGTATATGCTAAACGCTCTAATGGCAGTAACTTCGTAATCGCTCAATTGATAGGAAAAAAGTATAAGATCTTTTCTCTAGATAATTTATTCTACTTTATTTTCGATAACTTAATATTTTTCTCCAAAATGTATTAAAACTGGGATATTCGTAAAAATGTAATTCTTCGCGTGGTTTTACCACTATGGCGGCATAATCCGGTGTCGCTGGGGGGTGAAAAATTAGTATATCTTTTTATAGCTCCCAATAAAGATAATAATAACATTTTTTTCGAATACGTTGCAGACTGGCTTATTTAATCAATTTTCTTTAAAAAGAAAAAACCTTTTACACGAAGGTCGTGTTTTAATTAATTCGATCCTAATTAGGAACCACATTAGAATTATTATTTCGTAAGGCTTCGATATAAATATATAATACTAAAATTAGTATTGCTAATTTTTTAACCTGTTTAAACAATGTTGAGATGTTTAATTTTATTGATCGCGTTTTACAAAATGATCCAAGTATATATGGAGGAAGTACATGGAAGTATTTTAACTGGCTCCTTAAGTGCTTAAGAAGTTGACTTGTATTAATCGACACTGCGTTATCTTAATGTAAATGGTCATTAACTTTCTGTAATTTTTATAGCGATTGTCTTTTATTCCTTTTTTGATTTCACGTTCAATTAAAAGTAACAATAAAATGTTTCATCATTTGTAATTGTTAAATGGACGGTACTTTTTTAAACTAAGACTTTTGCACTAAAAATGTATAATTATGGAAAACAGAATTCGCTATTGGCAGGGGACTCCCTGTGGTCACCAATTGGTGTTTTTGCAATGATATCGTTTTACATGCACGAATCGAACACGAATTAAGCAATAAATCAATAAGCTGAAGCAACTTGTGTATTATGCATGCTATGAATTGAAATGATAACATTAAAGTTGTTCTAATTGGCTGCACGACTAAAATATTTTAAACTAAACGTCCATTAAATGCATTTTGCACATTTTTAACTTACACTGAACACGCCAACACTAAACCTTCGTTGTTTTTATTTTTCGTTACGTTTAGCGATAAATTGTGCAATTTACATTAAATAATAATTAAAGATAAAAGTGGATTAGAAAAATAAGGAAGAGCTTGTAATTTAATTTTGTTAAAGTGCTACATTAAATTTTTATTTAAGGAAAAGAAAAATAGATTAATGGATTGGTTTATTTCATTACGGCTTTAATAATTGCAATAAAATAATTAATTTTAAGCAAACATCTTCTATTTCAGTTTAAACAGATAATTTAAATCCGGTTGTTAAAATTGCGAAAGATACCATATAGGACGATCGGGCATTACACATGAGTTCAAGGAAAAACAAGATTAAAAAGTGCAGACTTAGTTTTTTCAGTTCGTCCAACTTTGATTAATGAAATTCCTAAACAAGATTGTTTTTGCAGGTCTATATCGAGAAACCGTATTAAATTTATCCCGAGTGGACTACTACAGAAATCTCCAGGACTCACTCTACTAGAATTAAAAGGAAATCCTCTAGTTCGACTAGACGCCGACGCGTTTTCCTTTCTACCTCGCCTTCGAAAGCTGCAAGTATTATGTTCCCTAGGAAATACCAATAATAAATTTGTACTAACAATGTCATCAATCCACGCAAGATTTTTTCATATTTTTATAAATTTAATTTCATCTTGAAATATAATATCATCCTTCAATTTCATTTTCTTATGTGTATAACGAGATATTTTCAAAATGATTTGCATAAGCGTCTTTCTGAATAAATTATATTTTGCAGAGTCTTGTCTGAAGCTCGTAACTTATCAACGTTTCCCAGCTTAAATGGAACCTCATCTTTGGAAGTTTTACGGTTAGACCGAGCCGGAATCACCTCAGTCTCCAGCTCCCTTTGCTACACTTGTCCAAGATTAAAGAGTTTGTAAGTCGACGGATTTGTAGAAACTTAACGAATCATTTTAAATTTTTTTTATCGTTGCAGCGAAATAAAGTCCAACAAGCTGACCGAAGTTCCAGAATTGAGCAACTGCAAGGAAATGAGGGTGTTGTAAGTACATGTGATTATTTTATTTTTTACAGTGTAAATATAGTGAATAGTTTTAGTAAACAACAATTGTGTTTAGAGATTTAGCCCACAATAGAATCAAGACGCTCGTGGAACGGCCATTTCGGGGACTCTCCCAAATGCATGATCTTCTCCTCGCGCACAACGAGATCGAGTATATTCCGCACGACGCCTTCTACAGCCTGTCGAAATTACAAGTCCTGTAAGTATTAAGTTAAACTAACCGTTTTTTTCGCGTTTCGCCAGTGGTAAGTTCGCAGTTTTCCCCGAAAGAACATAATTCCATTCGGAGTATTGCTACTCTACAAAGTCTTCACGATTAATTTTTTGAGATGGAAAAATCCTCTTCTTTCTCTGCTACTTTCAACTTAATTTATCCACAGTGTTGACGTTCACCGGAGGGCCGCGCTGTAACTGAACCAGCAACCACAGCAAGCCACTGCACTGCTTTTAATGTGATGTGAAATTACATGAAACGACTCCAACGCTTACGAATTCTGTCTCTTTCGATATATCAATGAAAATCGCATTTTTTGTTCTTGTGTTTGATGAATAAGTGAATAAAATCAGGTCACCTTCTTACGTCTTTAAAGACGACATGAAGAACCTTTCCATAATTTTACTGTATGGTCCTTGTCTGGTGGAAGAGGTGAGCTTGAATCATCTCAATCGTAGTCTAAATTGTCTGCAGACCTCAGGAGGATGTTTTCCGCAGTGGTGGGGGAACTTGGTGCTCTCTAAATTTGAAAAAAGTTTAATTCTTGTTTAGTTCAAATCGAAAAAAAAATAATAAAAATCCGAACAAACGCTTTTTGTTTACTTAACGGTTTATTTAAACGAAAACTGTTCATTTCTTTAATGCAAATCGGATACTTCGATACTGGAGAGTTTTTGCATAACATTATGATTTTGTGAAATTACTCTTTCTGGAGGGAGCCCCTGGAGCCAAAAGCAATTAATGTTGTTTATTTACAGAAAAAATTATAAAATAAGAACAGATCCATATCAATCTGCAAATTGGCAGGTAATCCGTTTTTTCAAGATAGTTTTTAATGTTTTAATATTTTTCCAATCAAGCGATTTCTGATCTAGGGTTTCCACCAAAAGAGTAATTTTGAAAGTAGTCACTCAAATTAACCTTCTATTCTTGGGAGTCGGTTTCCAATGTTATTTCCGGTTTTATTTTCGTATACGAGGGGAGATTTTTTCACCTGGTTGTGGTTGTTGTTTTCGCATAGTTTTGTTTGCACTGTTTTCGTTTCTAAATAGTCGCGTATTTATTGATCTATTCTTTTGATTTTTGTTTGCTAATTGCTCACAATCCTGTAATCAATTCTCTACAAACCGGACATGGTCAATCCTGCGATTTCCCCATTCTCTTGAGGTGTCGGCCAAACTCGCGATGTCCGGTGGGAATTTGGGCCATTACAAAGGTTATTTCTTTCCCTATATTGATTTGTCGATTTGTGGAATGAATTTATGAGTGATTTTCCCAACTAGGGCTTCGTTCCATCTACTTTGCTATTCTTCCATAATCCAATCCTGCATTCTTCTTTGGGTATCCATACTGTATTTGAAGTCCCTGGGGTTTATCTCGGTCGTGGTATTTCCCTGTTTTATTTATCTCCATCCTTGTATCCTCAAGATTGCAATGTCCAGTGGGTAGATACCTACCATTACACCGGATGCCATAGTCAAATCCGCTCTATAAAGCAGCAAAATTCATAGCACCATAGGAGTTTTGCCTCCATGTGTTTATCGTTGATTCTATGGCTCCAGATCTTGCTAATATTCCAAGTCACAATAGCAGGGTCATAGCAGGGTCACCGAGACTAATTAATTTATTTTCTTACCCCTTTTAGCCTCATGTATAGGTAAACCCATAAGAGAAAGCGCCATCAATTCGGGATGATAAGTAAAACAAAATTAGGCAGGGTTCACGATTAGGAGATGCTGCGTTTGTTCCTCACGGCGGTATTCTTCTAATCGAAGGGCTTAGCCGTATCATCTTCTATATTGTGGAGGGGTGGACCGGTGCTGTTTCACTCTCCTTTCCACGTTATTGACCTCATCTACAATTTTAGAATTGCTGGTAAATCACCTTACGGTTTACTGTATCTTTTGTATTTTATTAAATCAATTCACGACATGCTGAGGTTGAAATCTTCCTGGAAGCCCAATTCGTAAATTGGTAAAATATACACTGCATTCAAAGTCAGTTTTTCAAATACCCGACAAAGGGAGTAAAACGAGCTACGCTTACAAAATATTCCGCGACGCCCCATTAAAGCAAAGCAGATCTTGCTTCCGTAAGCCACGATGTGGAATATCGCGTCTTGGTAGATCTTCGCATAGAATCACACGTGTTCAGGTGCTAGCTTCCCTTCTCCGTTCGATGCAGGGCATGTACAAATGCCGTGGCTTTGCCACAGACATACCTACTTCAAATATTTTGTTTTCCTTGCGCCTTTAATTTTTTTGCCGTTCAGGATGATGTTTAAGTCGTAGTTGTGCACCCTTTTTGGGTATTGACATATGGTTTTATTCTTCGTTTACGAAAGAGTGAAATTCATGGGCATTGAAGTTCTCTACGCATTATTGGAGCTTCCTCGAGATGTCGCTATGCAACTCGTGCAGGTTCAAAACTTCTTCGCTGAATGATTTCGCTTTCTTCTTGAAGATATTTCGAAAACTTGATATATTCTTGCATCTAAGGCAAAGACGAGGCTATTACAAATTTCTTTCAATGTGTTTTCACGGGATCATCTCATTGAAAACCGTTCTCTATAGTATACCTATTTCTTCGCTTCTCTTTCGAAGTTAACGGATATCCAAAATTTCCGAAGCTATGTATTTCAAAGCGATTCGTATATACTTTTGTGTCCTCTTACGAGTGACTTCTCGCCCTATAGTTGGGCGCCACGTTTTGTGTCCTCTTTCGCTCTCAGGTCGCTTATTAGTGAAGATTCTTCAGACGTGACACACAATCAAAATAAGAGACAGGATACATCGTACATAATTTATTAACAAACATTCTCATAAAACCACAAACAACAATACAATTAAATTACTAAATAAACTCAACAGATAATTAACAACTTAGAATCCCTACTGCAATTTTTGTATAATATTGTAAAGCTTTACCTTGATCTGTTTCTTTCCGTAAAACGAACTTAATTTCGTCGCACGTATTCTCACGCACTGCCGAACTTTATACACCTTCTTCCTTCCCCTATATTCCTCCACGTACTTGCTTCTCGCGTTCCGTTATCCAATGCTGGACCAAATCCACCAATTCTATTTATTCAAATTTGTCCAATACTGCAACACCCTTTATTTTGGAACTGCTATCCAATTAACTCTCCTTCTATTTATGTGATTCCAACACAATTGTATAATTTTGACCTGCAAAACACTTAATTCTCTTTATATTCTGAACTGCAAAACTACTATTGGTTTGCGTGTTGTCTATTCATCCACTTCTTCAAACACAATTGGTCTGCATATCATTTATTTATCAATTTCTTCAAACCCAACTGATCTGCATGTCGATTATTTATTAATTTCTAAACACGACCGGTCTGTAGGTCCTCTATTTTGCAACTTTCATAAACACGACTCGTCTATCTGTCGTTTAATTCTCAACTGTCCTCATGCTCTTTATTATCACTTGGCATGGTTACCACTTGCTTTTCTTTTCTTATGTTTTTCTTCTAAGAGGCCGCACTATACTACCTCTATTCTTTTTTATTTCATCACAAACAAAACTTAAATCTAGTAACATTTTTTAATTTTTAATAAACACATTCATACTGAACAAATTTTAATTAAACAATGTTGACATATCCTCCCTCTTATCTTGATTGCGTATCACGTACACATTTATGAGGGAGCTAGCATATAGTGGACACAACAATACGTTTGTCAGCGGTGAACTTCCTGCTCAAAGTTACAGTGTTTCTTAGCTGGATTCAAAATATTTTATTGAATTTTCGGAAAAGATAGTTACTAAAAACTTATTACAACAATATACACGTATAGTACGGGCGCCATTGGCGATCCTCGCCTCTATTATTAAAAATAATGAGTTTGACCTTTAAATTCTATAAACTGAATTAAAAAATAGGCAAGAATCGCCTAGAAGTACCAGACGAATCTCGCCTTTGAAGATTTTTGGCCCACGCCGCCCGAACCGTTAAACTTATTCATGTTGCTTCAGGCCAACTTGGAAGTTTTAAGACCTCAATCATCCGTCCTGCTACCCCAAAACCCCATGAGCTAAATCCTACGCTTAAGTTTTGCTTAGATTTTCTTTTAAGCTAAGTTTTGAAAACGACAGCCCCTCATCGCGAATTTCATTTATAAAATTGATATCAATAATTTGAACTCCAATGAGGTTCTATTCCCGTCGATTCTAATAAGCAACGTCTAGAAGAACGTTGACAAAAGATAACCAAAGATAAATGCCAACAGAATCGCCCCGATAGACCTACCAGATATGGTTTGGGAAAAGCTGAAAACAAATATAATCCAAGCAGCCGAAGAAGCGTGCGGAACAAGAAAACTATGTTTAAGGTGAAAACTCTCATTAAACAGAATAAATCTTCACAAACAACAGAAAACTATATGAAATATAATATAACCAGAAACAGGGTAGCTCTAAAAATAAGAGAAATAAATGAAGGCAACTGGGAAAGGTTTACTAAAGACACAGGCCAAGATTTACAAAATAGCCCGAAAGAGGAAAGCCAACTTGAATGAACACCTCAACTTGGATAAAATTAGCGCTACATAATGGACCGAATAATTCAAGCACAAACGCAATTCAAGCGATGCTGATCGGTATCATGAAAAGCTCCGGATTGCGGGGATCAAAATAAGCTGCGGGAGCAGATCGCATCCCCAATGAACTTCTGAAATGAAGGGGGAAGGCATAACATTGGCAGATTAGCTGATGATATTTATCGGAAAAGTTTCTGACCTTCGAAAATTCCAGAGGACCTTAAAACCAATTTAACTATCCCCATCCATAAAAAATCAAATAGCAATACTATGTCCAAAAACTATAAATGAATCACATTACTAAGCTCTGTATTGCAACTAATTATCCAAGTAGTGCTCTTCAAGATTAACGACATGATGCAATACAATGGAGAGTATTTTATCTGGTATTCTAAAAAGTTTTGCAGAGATAAACCCATTATTAATCCACCCCGTATATTATAACCCTCAAGAAAAAATCATCACTTGAAATGCTTTCAACTTCTTTCCTCGAATTTTCATACAAAAATATGGTATCGATCACTATAAAAATTATACTGTTGTAAAAACTCGGTACATCACTTACATTTTATTTAAACACGTGGATATGGCTCTACATTTACATTAACTTTAAAACGGTATTTTAGAAAACGCTTTATTTTACGTGCAATGACCGAAAAGAAGTTTCTTACTTGATTTATGTTGATAATAAAAGGAAGTAACTTTTGAAAATTTTGAAATAACAATGTAAGATATATTAACCACACTTTGTATTGCAGATAAGGCAAAAGAATTTTATCTAAATGAATAATGTGAAACATTTTTTACATTGTTTCTAAAATATTTTTTCTATGTTGCTTTGCCATTCATCATCTCAAACTTTTCAGCTTTAGTTTGCAATTATTTAGGATTTTATCCTCATTCATATTCGGGATCTAATCAATAACACCAATTTTGCTGAGAAAATAATTTCTTGTTTTTCGACAGGGACTTGGAGAGTAACCACATTTCCCAGATCCATCCAGACGCTTTCCTCGCGATATCTCACATCGAAGATCTGTAAGTAACTGTGCTAAAATTATCACCCATAACTTACCATGTTTGTTTCTATTTTCAGCAACTTGGGAAATAATATTTTCCCTCACCTACCCTCAGCCGGCTTAGAACGTCTCCTCCATTTGAAAGCTTTCAACAATCCGAACCTAAAAGATTTTCCACCGCCCGAAAATTTTCCAAGAATTCAAACTTTGATTCTCGCGTACGCTTACCATTGTTGTGCCTTTTTGCCGCTCATCCCGTCAAATCCACCACCACCTGCAAGAGTACGAGACATCGTAGTGTTTCCTGACGAAGACGACGACATCGATCCCAACATGTGGAACTCCAGTGTCGTCGATATTTGGCCTCAAATGCGTAAGACTTTCACACTAAAACATTCTAAAAACTACCAAACCTTTGTTTTGCAGAAAACATAAGCTACAAATTGGGAAAAAAGTTTCGAGATATTTGGGATCGGATTGGAGGGTCAGATTTTACCTATCCTGGAAACTTCCCTTCGTACGTTGAAGAATACTCAGAAGAAGATCTCAAAATTTCTGGAAGTGATCTACCACCCGGAAAAATTTTATGTCTCCCTCTTCCGGGTCCGTTCCTTCCATGCCAAGATCTATTTGACTGGTGGACCCTGCGGTGTGGAGTTTGGTTGGTGTTCTTATGCGCAATGCTTGGAAATGGAACCGTCGTTTTTGTACTCATTTTTGCAAGAAGTAAAATGGATGTGCCTCGATTTCTTGTTTGCAATCTTGCAGCTGCAGATTTTTTCATGGGCATTTATTTGGGTAAACCGATTTGAGTGTCAATTTAACAGAACGACATTATATTTGTGTTATTTCAGGTTTCTTGGCCGTTGTCGACGCTTCAACGCTCGGAGAATTTAGAATGTACGCCATACCTTGGCAGATGTCTGTTGGTTGTCAACTTGCTGGATTTTTGGGAGTTATGAGTTCGGAACTATCGGTTTATACGCTTGCGGTTATCACACTGGAACGAAATTATGCGATAACCCACGCTATGCATTTAAACAAACGGCTGTCGTTAAAACACGCAGGTTATATAATGCTCTGCGGTTGGTCCTTCGCAATAGTTATGGCGATTCTTCCACTATTTAGTATTTCTGACTATAGAAAATTTGCGATTTGTTTACCTTTTGAAACAAATACCGCTGGAAGTTTGACTTACGTAGTTTTCTTGATGGTCATCAACGGTGTTGCTTTCTTAATCCTCATGGGATGCTATCTAAAAATGTATTGCGCTATCCGTGGTTCTCAAGCATGGAATTCCAATGATTCCAGAATCGCAAAACGTATGGCACTCTTGGTGTTTACTGACTTTTTATGTTGGTCACCAATCGCATTTTTTTCATTAACTGCCGCATTTGGCCTCCAACTTATATCACTGGAACAAGCCAAAGTGTTTACAGTGTTTGTATTACCCCTTAATTCTTGTTGTAACCCATTCTTGTACGCCATCCTAACAAAACAATTTAAAAAGGATTGCGTTATGATTTGTAAAGCAATCGAAGAAAGTAGAGTGACTCGCGGTATTGGACGCTGTCGCCATAGTTCTAATTTTAGTAATAGGCAAACGCCCGCAAATACCAACAGTTTAGCAGACCGATCTTCCAGAGAAAATCAAAACCATCACACTCCTCAGTGTACATGCAGCGCAAAACTGTTGGGTGACTCTACTTCCACACCAGCCCATGTAGAACATAAAGCCACCAACAAGGAGTGGTTCTTAAACAAAGCCCGATGGATTTTATGTGTCCGGAAACCGGTACGTCACAGACCACACTCCGATCAGTACACCTACCAAATTGCTGAAATACAACAAAAGCAACACAAACGAGCTTCTTCTGTTTCATCAAGTGAAAACTTTAGTTCGTCTCGTTCAGACTCTTGGAGACATAATCACCACTGTGGTATTCCCCTGCGACTTTTGGATCCCAAAAGGCGCGCCTCTTCGTGGTTAGTAACCCGAAAAACTTCGCAAGATTCCAACCTATCGAGCTCACGTAACGATTCTTCCGGCTCGGCCACAACAGCAAGTACCAGTACTTGGAGAATCTCACGTTCTAGTGCGTCTAGTAATGAACCCAATAGGGTACGCACCAAACCCAGATTAACTCGTCAAAGTGCAATTCAAGACGAGACCGATCCACCTGGATCACCTAGCCGTCTTCAAGTTAGGTTTTTGACGACAATACCATCAGCTGCAGAAACTAGCATGCAAATAGAAGACGAACCCAGTATTTTGGTGACACCTTCGAAAGACAGAGAAGGTCCATTGTATGCTATTTTACATGCACAACCTGTAACTCCGGTTCGGAGGCAATCAATAGTTACACTACACCCTGTAGAACCTCATCCAGCTCCTGATATTTCTAGTCAGCCCGAACCGGGCCCATCCAATTCAGAATCCGACGAAACGAGATAATAAATAAGTACCTAAGACTACCAAACTATTTTTTTGTAAGAAGCTTAAGTTTTTTGTATTATATTTATTGATATTTGTAAATATTACATTTTAAGCGAATACGTGATGTATGCGATATTATAATAATAAGAATAAATTATTTATATTGTCTAATATATTATAAATATAAAATGTTATTTACACAAGACGTTTCATGTTCAAGTTAAGTATGAAATAAACAATTCCATACTGTTACCGAATTTATTTAGGTCTTTTGTGCACGTTTTAGTGGGAGCATCTCCGGCTACCCCAGCGGTTGGGTTAACATAATAGCACATTTATTTTGTCACTGTAAGGTTTGCATATTATGAAAAGGTAAGGAATTCGTTCACTAATTATAAATATAAAATTATACGTATTACAAATGATTTTAAATCCTAATTTATTAAATTGGTTCAAATATTTGAGCCAAAAACTGTTTGGTCCAGGGTTTAAAATGGTTCAAAGCATTTCTAACATCTCGTCGGTAGCTAAGCGTACCATGCATTGGCTAGTTCGCCCCAATGGACCTACCCAAGCCATTTATCCACTTAAGGAAAAGGCTTTTCAGCATCTTTCCGAAGGGTTCCAGTATGTAGGATCTGGACTGATAAAGTGGTTTCAAACCCTTTCTTAAAAGTACCACATTCGATTGCTCCCAAATATGTGGCAAGATATCTTTATATAGAACCTAAATGTCGTTTTTCTAATACAGCAGTCAAATCCAGAGTTTTTTTAATGGTCTAAATAAAGATAGTAAAATTTTTCCAGTCTGCCCCAATTATTTCTACAATAAAACTCTTGTCGACTAGTCTAATCCTCATAGCCATCATTATGTTAAATTATAATTTTTAAACTAGATATCGGGAATTTTACGTCAGTCAATTATTTAAACAAACTATTAATTAATTAAAATATTTGATTGAACAGTGACACAAAGTTAAGCATTAAAATAAAATTTACATTAATTATTCAATACCAATCCAAAATGAAGGTCAAGGAACAAGTAAAACCAAATGACCAAAATACCAATGATGAGCCAAAAGACGGTTGCTGCGCTAAGCGAAAAAAACGATGTGACGCGGGAAAAAAACGTGGACCAAATAAGAATAAGCGTTGCTACAGGCGTCCACGACCATCTTGCTGCAAAGATGAACCAGCATCCAACAGTAATTATGATATGTCTTCCAATAGTTCGGCCTCATCATTAAGGATATCTTCGAAAGAAAGAAAGAAATCAAAACAATCTAAAAAAAGATAACATTGTGTCACTAGAAATTTATAGTATTATTTACTTTATATATTATTATTATAATAAAAAGTGTTTTTCTTACTTTTTAGTTTTATTAACACTCTCCGATTGCCTCCGATAGCCAAATTAAAAAAATATTGTTCACTTGAAAGGACGGGTAAAATCGTACAGCTCCGAAAATTCGTTGAAATGTTTGGGTGGAGATTGAGTGGGCTGTAATAAAGATATAATTTACATTGTATTGGGATTTGTGGTTTGTTCATGATGATATGATATATTTTCAGAAGAGAAAAAATATTTACATGAACTACGGTGGTAGAAACTTTTTTCTGTGGTACTATGGCTGAAGCTAGCGATGTTTGTCCCTTTTATAAAACTTTATGTGCCTACAACACCTCTTTCAAAACTTTTATGATCCTTTTCCATGACAATGTAAACTGGGATGATTAATTGCACAGTTTGCAATTATTGTGCATGATTCTTCGAGAGTGTAATATTTTTCCAATACATTTTGTAGAACTAGGTGGTAGTAATCAAAGCAACAAAAAGCATTTCACAAACAAAAATGTAGACATTGTATTCCTCCACTAAAATTTTATTGAGGTAGTTTGAAGCATTATCGGTAAAATGTTCATTCTTTCAGTCTAACCAGAGGTTTGTATGAAGGAATGCGATTTTGTCACATAATTCTAATTCTGAATCAAAGTTATCATTTTCTACTTCGCTGTTGCCCTCTGTTAGGGCGTACGTACTAATGGTCGACATGTTCATTGGTTTCATCTTCAATCTCATATATACCAGTTTTCCATTTATCGTTTGATACAGCATTACTTTACTTTTATCTTTGTTTTTTACCATGAAGCCCGTACCATTTTTGCCCTGGTCGCTATTCTCAGAGTACAATATTGTGTATTTGTTGCTTGTAATTTTTCCTTCCTCCTCCATCTGATCTCCTGGAGTGCAGCCACGTCCACATTATATCCATGTAGCTATTTTTACCGGCTTCTTCTTCTTATTCCGTGTTTTCTTCCCATTTGTTTTATCATTATTGCAAAAATAAACCGTGAATTTGAATGTACAATAAATTCGTGTAAGACTGATCCACTTAAAATTTAACGATTTTCAATAAAATTGCGATAAAGTCCATTTTTCCTCACTTATCCAATTATTACAATCACTTGCTGTCCTTTTAGTCGGGACGTGTTAATTTTCTTTTCAGATAATTTTATTTTCCCATTTGCATATTTGAATTTAACGTAGCCATTTTCTCCTCTTCCTCCTCAATAATAAAGGTTTTTGGAAAAAATTAATTCATCTTCAACGAAGAAAACCTGAAAAATAAATCTTTGACTTGCGATTTTTTGCATAAATGCAAATCTAAATTCGAAAGGAAGAAATTGACACCAAAAAATCGAAAATCGGGCGATAAATAACGGATTTGTGGAGGTCATTTGCATTTACTTTAAAATGTTACTTTAGAAAACGCTTTATTTTACTACAAAGAATTGGAGACACTGTATGAAACTGTACCCAAGTACGATACAATATTAATATTGGAATAAAGAGAAGGAAACCAATTAGACCATGTCATGGTATCAAGAAGAAGATTAGCATCAATAAGACACGTGAGAACATACAGAGGCGCTAACGCTGATTCAGCGCATTACACAATAGAAACAGCAATAGAAATTAGAAAAGAAATAAAAATTGAAAAATTTGAAATAGAAATACAGCAGTCAAATCCAGAGTTTTTTTAATGGTCTAAATAAAGATAGTAACATTTTTCCAGCCTGCCCCAATTATTTCTACAATAAAACTCTTGTCGACTTGTCTAATCCTCATAGCCATCTGTATGTTAAATTATAATTTTTAAACTAGATATCGGGAATTTTACGTCAGTCAATTATTTAAACAAACTATTAATTAATTAAAATATTTGATTGAACAGTGACACAAAGTTAAGCATTAAAATAAAATTTACATTAATCATTCAATACCAATCCAAAATGAAGGTCAAGGAACAAGTAAAACCAAATGACCAAAATACCAATGATGAGCCAAAAGACGGTTGCTGCACTAAGCGAAAACGCCGATGTGACGCCGGTAAAAGACGTGGTCCAAATAAGAAAAAACGCTCTTGCTGCAAACGGCCACGACCATCTTGCTGCAAAGATGAACCAGCATCCAACAGCAATTATGATATGTCTTCCAATAGTTCGGCCTCATCATTAAAGATATCTTCGAAAGAAAGAAGGAAATCAAAACAATCTAAAAAAAGATAACATTGTGTCACTAGAAATTTATAGTATTATTTACTTATATTATTATTATAATAAAAAGTGTTTTTCTTACGTTTTAGTTTTATTAACACTCTCCGATTGCCTCCGACAGCCAAATTAAAAAAATATTGTTCATTTGAAAGGACGGGTAAAATCGTACAGCTGCGAAAATTCGTTGAAATGTTTGGGTGGAGATTGAGTGGGCTGTAATAAAGATATCATTTACATTGTATTGGGATTTGTGGTTTGTTCATGATATGATATATTTTAAGAAGAAAAAAATATTTACATGAACTATGGTGGTAGAAACTTTTTTTCTGTGGTACTATATAGCGATGTTTGTCCCTTCTATAAAACTTCATGTGCCTACAGCACCTCTTTCAAAACTTTTATGATCCTTTTCCATGACAATGTAAACTGGGATGATTAATTGCACAGTTTGCAATTATTGTGCATGATTCTTCGAGAGTGTAATATTTTTCCAATACATTTTGTAGAACTAGGTGGTAGTAATCAAAGCAACAAAGCATTTCACAAACAAAAATGTAGACATTGTATTCCTCCACTAAAATTTTATTGAGCTAGATTGAAGCATTTTATCGGTAAAATGTTCATTCTTACAGTCTAACCAGAGGTTTGCATGATGGAATGCCATTTTGTCACATAATTCTTCTAATTCTGAATAAAAGTTATCATTTTCTACTTCGCTGTTGCCCTCTGTTAGGGCGTACGTACTAATGGTCGACATGTTCATTGGTTTCATCTTCAATCTCATATATACCAGTTTTCCATTTATCGGTTGAAACTGCATTATTTTACTTTTATCTTAATTTTTTACCATCATAAAGCCCGTATCCTCAGAGTACAATATTGTGTATTTGTTGCTTGTAATTTTTCCTTGCTCCTCCATCTGATCTCGTGGAGTGCAGCCACGTCCACATTATATCCATGTGGCTATTTTTACCGGCTTCTTCTTCTTATTCCGTGTTTTCTTCCCATTTGTTTTATCATTATTGCAAAAATAAACCGTAAATTTGAATGTACAATAAATTCGTGTAAGACTGATTCACTTAAAATTTAACGATTTTCACTAAAATTGCGATAAAGTCCATTTTTCCTCACTTATCCAATTATTACAATCACTTGCAGTCCTTTTAGTCGGGACGTGTTAATTTTCTTTTCAGATAATTTTATTTTCCCATTTGCATATTTGAATTTAACGTAGCCATTCTTCTCCTCTTCCTCCTCAATAATAAAGGTTTTGGAAAAAATTAAATCATCTTCAACGAAGAAAACCTGAAAAATAAATCTTTGACTTGCGATTTTTTGCATAAATGCAAATCTAAATTCGAAAGGAAGAAATTGACACCAAAAAATCGAAAATCAGGCGATAAATAACGGATTTGTGGAGGTCATTTGCATTTACTTTAAAATGTTACTTTAGAAAACGCTTTATTTTACTACAAAGAATTGGAGACACTGTATGAAACTGTACCCAAGTACGATACAATATTAATATTGGAATAAAGAGAAGGAAACCAATTAGACCATGTCATGGTATCAAGAAGAAGATTAGCATCAATAAGACACGTGAGAAAATACAGAGGCGCTAACGCTGATTCAGCGCATTACACAATAGAAACAGCAATAGAAATTAGAAAAGAAATAAAAATTGAAAAATTTGAAATAGAAATACAGCAGTCAAATCCAGAGTTTTTTTAATGGTCTAAATAAAGATAGTAACATTTTTCCAGCCTGCCCCAATTATTTCTACAATAAAACTCTTGTCGACTTGTCTAATCCTCATAGCCATCTGTATGTTAAATTATAATTTTTAAACTAGATATCGGGAATCGGGATATAAACTAGATACGTCAGTCAATTATTTAAACAAACTATTAATTAATTAAAATATTTGATTGAACAGTGACACAAAGTTAAGCATTAAAATAAAATTTACATTAATCATTCAATACCAATCCAAAATGAAGGTCAAGGAACAAGTAAAACCAAATGACCAAAATACCAATGACGAGCCAAATGACGGTTGCTGCACTAAGCGAAAACGCCGATGTGACGCCGGTAAAAGACGTGGTCCAAATAAGAAAAAACGCGCTTGCTGCAAACGGCCACGACCATCTTGCTGCAAAGATGAACCAGCATCCAACAGTGATTATGATATGTATTCCAATAGTTCGGCCTCATCATTAAAGATATCTTCGAAAGAAAGAAGGAAATCAAAACAATCTAAAAAAAGATAACATTGTGTCACTAGAAATTTATAGTATTACTTACTTATATTATTATTATAATAAAAAGTGTTTTTCTTACTTTTTAGTTTTATTAACACTCTCCGATTGCCTCCGACAGCAAAATTAAAAAAATATTGTTCACTGGAAAGGACGGGTAAAATCGTACAGCTGCGAAAATTCGTTGAAATGTTTGGGTGGAGATTGAGTGGGCTGTAATAAAGATATCATTTACATTGTATTGGGATTTGTGGTTTGTTCATGATATGATATATTTTCAGAAGAGAAAAAATATTAACATGAACTATGGTGGTAGAAACTTTTTTTCTGCGGTACTATGGCTGAAGCTAGCGATGTTTGTGCCTTCTATAAAACTTCATGTGCCTACAGCACCTCTTTCAAAACTTTTATTATCCTTTTCCATGACAATGTAAACTGGGATGATTAATTGCACAGTTTACAATTATTGTGCATGATTCTTCGAGAGTGTAATATTTTTCCAATACATTTTGTAGAACTAGGTGGTAGTAATCAAAGCAACAAAGCATTTCATAAACAAAAATGTAGACATTGTATTCCTCCACTAAAATTTTATTGAGCTAGATTAAAGCATTTTATCGGTAAAATGTTCATTCTTACAGTCTAACCAGAGGTTTGCATGATGGAATGCCATTTTGTCACATAAGTCTTCTAATTCTGAATAAAAGTTATCATTTTCTACTTCGCTGTTGCCCTCTGTTAGGGCGTACGTACTAATGGTCGACATGTTCATTGGTTTCATCTTCAATCTCATATATACCAGTTTTCCATTTATCTATTGAAACTGCATTATTTTACTTTTATCTTAATTTTTTACCATCATGAAGACCGTATCCTCAGAGTACAATATTGTGTATTTGTTGCTTGTAATTTTCCTTGCTCCTCCATCTGATCTCCTGGAGTGCAGCCACGTCCACATTATATCGGTTTAATTCATTTGCAACATCTTCCATTTTACCTATCTTCAGAAGAGTTCTGATGTTCCATGTGGCTATTTTTACCGGCTTCTTCTTCTTTTTCCGTGTTTGCTTCGCCTTGGTTTTATCATTATTGCAAAAATAAACAGTGAATTTGTATGTGCAATAAAATCGTGTAAGACTGATCCACTTACAACTTAACGATTTTCACTAAAGTTGCGATAAAGTCCATTTTTCCTCACTTATCCAATTATTACAATCACTTGCAGTCCTTTTAGTCGGGACGTGTTAATTTTCTTTTCAGATAATTTTTTTTTCCATTTGCATATTTGAATTTAACGAAGCCATTCTTCTCCTCTTCCTCCTCAAAAATAAACTTTTGGTAAAAATTAATTCATCTTCAACGAAGAAAACCTGAAAAATAAATCTTTGACTTGCGATTTTTTGCATATTATCGTAGATGCAAATCTAAATTCGAAAGGAAGAAATTGACACCAAAAAATAGAAAATCGGGCGATAAATGACGGATTTGTGGAGGTCATTTGCATTTACATTAAAATGTTACTTTAGAAAACGCTTAATTTACATGCAATGACCACAAAGAAATGTCTTAAGTTTATTTATGTTGATATTAAAAAAACACAACTTTTGAAAATCTTATAGCGATGATGAAAGATGTAGAACGTAATCTTCAATGTTATCTTCCCGGAAATTTTGCAATTCGGAGTTGAGCTGCTCAAGAGCTCAAGTAAAATTCTTTCCAATATCTCTTCAACTTAGTCCGGCGGACACAGAGCTGATAAACAGTTTCGATCCCTTTCTTCAATAAGCTGGTAAAATTTGGAGTCGCAAGACCGTGTGAAATTAGTATATCTTTTAGATGTCCAATTAAGAATAATAAAATTTATTCCAGCCTGCCTAAGCCCTTATCGACTGACCTAATATTCATAGCCAGCATGATGTTAAATTATAATTTAAAAACTATGTATCGGGGTTTAATTTTTTATTTTGATTGACATATATAAACATGCTGTCATTTAATCCCAAAACCTCGTAATATAACCTCATAATAATTATTGACTTATCAGTCTTCAACGTGATATATTATATTTTATCTTACGTTAGAATTATTTACAGTTTCCTTCAAAAGAATGCGTTATCCCATTGCAATGAGATATTCGTAGCGACGTGTAGGCACCACAATGGTTGAGTCGTCTACAAATCCGACCGCCCCCACTCCCGGTAGCCACGGCAGTCAAGTCCACGGTCAAGTCGTACAAGACATTCTACAACATTGACCCCGAGCACGGAGCCATGTGCGACGCTACTCGAAATACAAACGGTCTCCCGCACGAGTTCTACTTCGACCATCAGCCTCCTACTGTCAAAGTTGCTTTCAGTCATGTCCAACAGGTAGGGGGCGACTTCTTTTCTTCTCAGCTCTTTCATTATGTCTTTCTAGTTTCCGAGTTAAGGGGGTAAAACACTCTAGAACTTTCCAAAAATCAAAAAAAAAATTCTTAAAATGTACCTTTATTATCGTAAAAATCACGTGGCAAAGTTTCGTGCACGGAAGAAATCTGTAAGGGCTCGAAATTTGAAGCTTTCGCAGCTCTATGCGAGCGCAATTTAGGTGCTACTGTTGGTATCGAGAATTGGAACATCTGTTCGCCACGTGGTATTGAAGATACCTGTTTCTTGTACATAGGAAGTGTTAGGACAAAATCACTTAAGGAAACAACAAATTTTAACTTGGCCGGACCGATATCATGATCAATTTTTGTTGAATTGGCTTGGAATTTTTACTTTCTCTTCGACAACACGTAGGATTTTTTGTATAATTCATAGTTCAATTGTTAATAACAATTTTCGAGCGATTTTTTTTTGTTTCTTCGAACTTTTCTTTCAAAAACGCGCCATTTTTGCAAAACTCAGTTTAAAAAAAGGCCTACGTACTGTTGGAGCTAATATCATACTAAATCTAAATTTGTTTGCCCCATGATTTTATTTTTAAATTTGTAGTAGTTATTGGTCCGGCCACACGCAGCCATCAAAAAATATGTCTAGGGAAGAATACTGGGAAACCGGCATTTTAGTTTGTACAGCTGTGTAAAAATTTACAAACACATTTCAATACTTGTATAATAAAGACCTTTTTCCCGAATTTCGATATGTTGTTTAGTTTCTTTGAAAAAAATTCCCGAAGTTTGCGCTGTTTCCCGGCCTCTAGAGTGGTTTACCCCCTTAAAAGCATTTTTTACGTCTAATGTCTAATTAGGACGCAGATCTTTCTTGTTCTCCAAGTGCCACTTCTCGCCCCCTTCGCCCTCCCCACAATACGCTGGACCGCCTGGACAGTCTATCTTGTTGTTCGGAATCCAAATTGGCTTCCCGAGAGTCCCCCCCCCCCTATTATGTCTACCTCCTAAGTTAATCTTTGGAGTAGGAGCCTCTTCAGGAGCTTCCGGCATGGCCGAGCCAGCAAATGTCCTTGGTTCTTCTTGAGGTTTATAATTATGGTCACTTGATTCTTCTTCCAGGACTTTCCAATCTATAATCTTTGGTGAGAGCTTGTATAGAAGGCTAGCCTTATATCGAAGATGGAGCTCGACGACCCCCTTTCGAATATTGGTGAAACTCCGGTATTACAAACTACCAGATCCAGCTTTGCCATCCATTCTTAGACTGTTTCTCCTCTTCTGCTTGAGTAGGGTGAATCCCACCCTGGGTACTTTGCATTCAAATCACCCCCGACCAGGACGGGCGTTCCATGTGTCCGGGCGATGTTCCGAAGTTATTCCAGCTCCTTTTCCAACTTTTGGAACTCATCGTTTGGCGAGTAGTAACTCGAGTATACTACCAGACCTCTAAAGTCCGCCCATACGTAGCCTGACCCCCGACCCCACCTATTCATAACCATTCCATCCGAGAGCACGAGGGCTGCCTTTCCTGCTTTATTTTGGACCCAGTTGTTTTCCCTCACCCTGTTGGGTCTGATAAAATGGCGAGGTTCGCGGTGGTGCTTACGAAGCTCCTCTGGAGTAGATCTTGAGCTACTCTGCAATTGTTAAGGTTTATTTCCAGGAACCTGATATGGTTTCCTGCAACTCCCGCTGCCTCTTTGCTGTTGCTCCCCGCAGTCAAGGCATCTGGCGCTCTCTCTCTCTGCAGGTTTCGGCCTGATGGTTCTCCTTTCCGCACCTGGCGCACATTCTACTCCTATCTTCTTCTTCCGAACAGTTGCTCTTCATGTGTCCGCCATGAAGACACCTATAGCAAAATACATTTTACTACAACGAATTGGAGACACTGTATGAAACTGTACCCAAGTACGATACAATATTAATATTGGAAGACTTCAACGCGCAAATTGAGAGATAAGATCATATAAGCGATGTAGCTGGTAAAGAGACGGTGCATGAGAAGACAAATGACAACGGCAAAAGATTATGTAAAACGGTAGCATCGTTAAACACGATAATTAGTAGTATCAAATGCAAACAACTAGAAAAGATCACATGGAGATGGCCTGGAGGAAGCAATATGGAAGGAAACCAAATAGACCATGTCATGGTATCAAGAAGAAGATTAGCATCAATAAGACACGTAAGAAGATACAGAAGCGCTAACGCTGATCGTTACAACCACCGCGGACCAACTGATAGGCTCTAGGAAGATAACAAGATGGAAAGCATGGTTCGATAAAGATTGCGAAGAAAAGAACTGAGAGGAAAGGACAACAAGACTTAAGTGGATAGCAACGAACGGCGACGAAGACGTAATTAAGTACAAACAGAGAAGACAACAGGCTAATAAAACATACAAGCAAAAGAAAAATATATAAATGTAGGCAAAAATGAGAAAATAGAAGAAAGCAATATAAGGAAAAACATGGAAAGGTTCTATAATATTTTCGCCGTTACCGTAGATCCAAGAATATAATATTTTTCAAAAATCTTCAAGAAGAAAGCGAAATCATTCAGCGATCAAGTTTTGAACCTGATCAAATTGCTCCAAAAAAGATGGAAACCCTGTCTTCAATATGCCGGTAAAATCCAGAGTCGCAAGACCGTGCAAAATCAGTATGTCTATTACGGGTCCGAATAAAAATTTATTCCTGTCTGCCACCAATTATTTCTACAATAATAATTAATATTCGGAGCCAGCATAATGTTAAATTATAATTTTTAAACTAGGTACCGGGTTTTTTACGTCAGTCAATTATTTAAACAAACTATTAATTAATTAAAATATTTGATTGAACAGTGACACAAAGTTAAGCATTAAAATAAAATTTACAATAATTATTCAATACCACTCAAAAATGAAGGTCAAGGAAGAAGTAAAACCAAATGACCAAAATACCAATGATGAGCCCAAAGACGGTTGCTGCGCTAAGCGAAAAAAACGATGTGACGCCGGTAAAAGACGTGGTCCAAATAAGAAAAAACGTTCTTGCTACAAGCGTCCACGACCATCTTGCTGCAAAGATGAAGCAGCATCCAACTGTAATTATGATATGTCTTCCAATAGTTCGGCCTCATCATTAAAGAAATCTTCGAAAGAAAGAAGGAAATCAAAACAATCTAAAAAAAGATAACATTGTGTCACTAGAAATTTATAGTATTATTTACTTATATTATTATTATTATAATAAAAAGTGTTTTTCTTACTTTTTAGTTTTATTAACACTCTCCGATTGCCTCCGACAGCCAAATTAAAAAAATATTGTTCACTTGAAAGGACGGGTAAAATCGTACAGCTGCGAAAATTCGTTGAAATGTTTGGGTGGAGATTGAGTGGGCTGTAATAAAGATATCATTTACATTGTATTGGGATTTGTGGTTTGTTCATGATGATATGATATATTTTCAGAAGAGAAAAAATATTTACATGAACTATATATGGTGGTAGAAAAATTTTTTTTCTGTGGTAGGTACTATGGCTGAAGCTAGCGATTTTTGTCCCTTCTATAAAACTTCATGTGCCTACAGCACCTCTTTCAGAACTTTTATGATCCTTTTCCATGACAATGTAAACTGGGATGATTAATTCCACAGTTTGCAATTATTGTGCATGATTCTTCGAGAGTGTAATATTTTTCCAATACATTTTGTAGAACTAGGTGGTAGTAATCAAAGCAACAAAGCATTTCACAAACAAAAATGTAGACATTGTATTCCTCCACTAAAATTTTATTGAGATAGATTGAAGCATTATCGGTAAAATGTTCATTCTTTCAGTCTAACCAGAGGTTTGTATGATGGAATGCGATTTTGTCACATAATTCTTCTAATTCTGAATAAAAGTTATCATTTTCTACTTCGCTGTTGCCCTCTGTTAGGGCGTACGTACTAATGGTCGACATGTTCATTGGTTTCATCTTCAATCTCATATATACCAGTTTTCCATTTATCGTTTGATACAGCATTACTTTACTTTTATCTTTGTTTTTTACCATGAAGCCCGTACCATTTTTGCCCTGGTCGCTATTCTCAGAGTACAATATTGTGTATTTGTTGCTTGTAATTTTTCCTTGCTCCTCCATCTGATCTCCTGGAGTGCAGCCACGTCCACATTATATCGGTTTAATTCATTTGCAACATCTTCCATTTTATCACTCTTCAGAAGAGTTCCGATGTTCCATATGTGGCTATTTTTACCGGCTTCTTCTTTTTCCGTGTTTTCTTCTCCTTTGTTTTATCATTATTGCAAAAATAAACAGTGAATTTGTATATGCAATAAATTCGTGTAAGACTGATTCACTTAAAATTTAGCGATTTTCAATAAAATTGCGATAAAGTCAATTTTTCCTCACTTATCCAATTATTACAATCACTTGCAGTCCTTTTAGTCTCTTCCGTCCATAACCCTTATGCAAGATGTAGTGGCATCAATTTGCTATTCCTGCGACTATTCGTCGCCAGTTGTTGCGATTTTGCGCTGCTGCGATGGACTCGTGCAGTCCTTGTCCTATTAGATTTTTAGTTCGATCGATCCAGCGCGTTGACGATCTTCCTCGCGGTCGTCTTCCTTCCACTTTTCCCTCCACAATCAACATTTCCATAGTATCAGTTTTTCTTACTATGTGTCCCAGATACCCTAGATATCACTGGTTGACTATTTAGACCAATCTTTTATTGATGTGGAGTTCCTCTATAATGGAGACATTAGTTCTACGTGACGTACATGGTATGCGCAGCAGTCTCCTATAACACCACATTTCGAACGCGGCTATTCTTCGTTCATCGATAGTTTTAATCGACCATGTTTCCGCGCCGTAACTTGCGATTGAGAATATCAATGTTTGTATTATTTTAAGTTTAGTTTTTATTGTAATGGATCGATCTTTCCAAATTCTTTTCATTTTTGTCAATGATGTTCTGGCAATCGCCAATCGTCTCCGAATTTCCAGTTCGCATCCACCATTATTATCTATTGTCGATCCTAATACTGGAAACTGTCGACTACCGCGAACCCAGCCACGCTTTGTATTAGAGGTTGGTTATTATTGGCTCTGTCTATAATCATGATCTTTGTCTTCAAGTGATTTATTTCCAGCCCATATGTGATGCTTCCTCCGTAAGCCGTTCCATGATGCTCCGCATATCCTCTTCATCTGTTGTTAATATGACAGTGACATCCGCATACCGCAAGTTGGTTATTTTCTTTCCGCCAATCGAAACTCCGCCATCCCAATTCTCCAAAACCCGTCTCATGATGTAGTCCGTGTAGATATTGAATAATATGGGTGAAAGTATGCATCCCTGCCGTACCCCAGCCGTTAATTTGAAGTCCGTTGATAAAGTGTTGCAGACGCTCACTACCGAGACGAGCAGTGGTCTCGTATAGCTGCTGTATAATTCTGATTAGGTGTACGGGTGTTCCCATTTCTTCCAGAATCTTCCACAGTTTATTCCACTTCACTCTATCAAAAGCCTTGCTGTAGTCCACGAAGCACAAAAACACCTTCACCTGGAATTCTCTTGCTTTCTCTATTATCTGTCTCACATTTAGAATTTGCTCTAGCGTGCCTTTTCATGGTACAAAGCCTGATTGTTCCTCTGCTATTTGTGGTAGAAGAAAGGATCTAAGTCTGCCGGCTAGTATGTGTAGCATAACCTTACTTGCATGGGAGACCAAAGCTATGGTTCTGTAGTTACTACATAGTGTCGGGTTTCCCTTTTTGTGTATAGGGATGAGGATGGATGTAGTACATTTTTCTGGCCATTTTTCCGATGACCATATGCACTGACATATGTTGTGCATTGTATCAATTCCATTTTCCCCCATAGCCTTCACTATCTCCGCTGTTATGTTATCAGGCCCTGGTGCTTTTCTATTTGTTAGTTTTTTGATGGCCCTTTCCACTTCGCTTCTGAGTATGTCTGGTTCTCTTTCATAGTGCCTTGTGTTCTTCTCTAAGCATGGTGTATAACTTTGGTCATTGTAAAGTTCCGCGCAGTATTTTTTCCAGACTTCCGAAACTCCCTCTATATCCGTTATCGTTCTGCCATGTTCGTCTTGTATAATTTGGGTTTTAGGCTTAAACTCTCGTGAGAGGTATTTAACCCTGTCGTATAGGTCACGGGTGTTGTTCTGTTCCAAGTGGGTCTCTAGTTCCAGGCATATTTCGTGAAGATATTGGTTTTTATCTCGGCGTGTTTGCTTTTTAATTTTACGACTGATTTGTCGCATTTTCAGGGCTTTGTCTATTGGGTCCATTTTGGTGAGTCGGATCTCTCTTCTCTCCTTGAACCGTAAATCTTTCCTCACTATCCCTAATGAGAGGATAGCTTGAAACAGATTACGTCCACGCAGAAGGTAAAAACCCTCTACTTTAAAATTGCGTGGAGCCCTGGTGTTAGATAAACTAGCTCTTTGATGGACACGTCGGTATGCGAGGGCCATGGGTCGTGTAAAAACGCCTCGGAGAAACTCAAGGAAGCAGCTTTGCAAACACACACAAAATAAACTTAACAATAAAATAAAAATAAACAATTCGATGTTCATTGCTTAAAGGCTTAATGATAAATCGATGCATGATGGTATTAGTATGGCGTCAGTGGAACGTAACAACAGTAGCCCACTACAGAAGCCGACCAGAATCGACACAGTAGCGATCACATTACCACCAAAAATCACTACCCCAACAAACAATCGACGGAACACTCGAATGGTCATATAACAATCCCACAAAGGTAACCACATCGAGCCTCCGACGACAAAACCAAGCGGCAGCGACCCCGGTGCAATGCCGCACTCTGTATATATGTAGGTCGCACATCGCAGCCTTTATAAAAATAATATTAAACCAAAATTAAACACAAAAAAATAAGAAACATAAAAGTTAAAATACGAGGCTCGAACATAGCACGATCATTCTGGAATCCGATCGCCGATGCCTTATACTAACGTCGCTTGATGTTATAACGTGGAAATAAAACTCAGTCGAAGTACACATTATCAAACATTTTAAATCAAATAATTATTAATTAAAATAATTACATGAAACCAAAATTCAAACATAAATCTACTTCCACGTTTGCGAACGTCAAAGAGATTAGATACTACCAATCACTACGATGCAGAAAATACAACCTGCACCGCAATCATAATCTCGTTCCACACTCTGTAATAAAAAATGCACGACAAACAGAAAAACCAGAATGTTTCACATAAATAAAAGAAATAAAAAACATTAAAAAGGCCAAGGGTAAAATTCGTTATCGAGCTAAGTTATTGTTATGAGTTATTAGTTAAAATATTGGCCAATCGATCAGCAGGTAGCTGTGAAGTAATGGCAAAATTAATTAGATAACTCATCATGCCAAAGGATAAAAATCCTTCCCAGAAATTATGGGCCAGGGTGGTCCGACAAGGACACATGGTACGGCAAAAAGAACCCATCATTCTCCAATCACGAATCAAACCCCCTACTGGGATGGAAAACAACATATTCCATATAATATTCGGACTGTCGGACTGGAATTCCCAATAAACGTAACCATATCCATTAAAATCGAAAGCAACCCCAAATCAAACACTTCACAGCACCAAAGACGTGACCTTCTCGTACGACATTTTTCCCAAGACTCCCGATCAGCGCGCAGGTTGATTGCGTTCCGGAAACAGATAACAAAATGGAAGTGCTCAATAAATTTGAATGTAAATGGCAGTGACCAACAAATTATTGTACAAGGTTGATCATAACGGATGTAAAGTCCAAAATCCGTTATATCCTCTACAAGCAGCCATGTTTGTTCTGTTATCCAGTGCTTTCTTTTTTCTCTGATTATTGGAGCATTGCATGCTTGAACTGCTTCTTTTATCCATTTTTCGGTTCTCGCCCATAATTGGTTACATTCATTTGTCTTCTCAGGTTGTTTTATTTTATACAAGGCATCTTGGAGGTCCTGCGGTTTTGGTGTATTCATTCTTTTTGTCTTCCTAGTTATTGTGTTTTTTCGAAGTTTTATGAAGAAATCTCCGATCAGTAGTCGGTGGTCAGATCCACACTCCGCGCTGGGCTTCGTTTTGACATTTTTAAAAGAGCTTCTCCATCTCTTGTTTATCAGGATGTAGTCGATTTGGTTTCAAGTGTTACCGTCCGGCAACGTCCAAGTGAAAAGTCGCCGAACATGGTGCTTGAAGGTGTCAGGAATCAGTAAAATTGCTATTCCTGCGACTATTCGTCGCCAGTTGTTGCGATTTTGCGCTGCTGCGATGGACTCGTGCAGTCCTTGTCCTATTAGATTTTTAGTTCGATCGATCCAGCGCGTTGGCGATCTTCCTCGCGGTCGTCTTCCTTCCACTTTTCCCTCCACAATCAACATTTCCATAGTATCAGTTTTTCTTACTATGTGTCCCAGATACCCTGGATATCACTGGTTGACTATTTCGACCAATCTTTTATTGATGTGGAGTTCCTCTATAATGGAGACATTAGTTCTACGTGCCGTCCATGGTATGCGCAGCAGTCTCCTATAACACCACATTTCGAACGCGGCTATTCTTCGTTCGTCGGTAGCTTTAATCGACCATGTTTCCGCGGCGTAAGTTGCGATTGAGAATATCAATGTTTGTATTATTTTAAGTTTAGTTTTTATGGTAATGGATCGATCTTTCCAAATTCTTTTCATTTTTGTCAATGATGTTCTGGCAATCGCCAATCGTCTCCGAATTTCCAGTTCGCATCCACCATTATTATCTATTGTCGATCCTAAATACTGGAAACTGTCGACTACCGCGAACCCAGCCACGCTTTGTATTAGAGGTTGGTTATTATTGGCTCTGTCTATAATCATGATCTTTGTCTTCAAGTGATTTATTTCCAGCCCATATGTGATGCTTCCTCCGTAAGCCGTTCCATGATGCTCCGCATATCCTCTTCATCTGTTGTTAATATGACAGTGACATCCGCATACCGCAAGTTGGTTATTTTCTTTCCGCCAATCGAAACTCCGCCATCCCAATTCTCCAAAACCCGTCTCATGATGTACTCCGTGTAGATATTGAATAATATGGGTGAAAGTATGCATCCCTGCCGTACCCCAGCCGTTAATTTGAAGTCCGTTGATAAAGTGTTGCAGACGCTCACTACCGCACTGCTCGTCTCGTATAGCTGCTGTATAATTCTGATTAGGTGTACGGGTGTTCCCATTTCTTCCAGAATCTTCCACAGTTTATTCCACTTCACTCTATCAAAAGCCTTGCTGTAGTCCACGAAGCACAAAAACACCTTCACCTGGAATTCTCTTGCTTTCTCTATTATCTGTCTCACATTTAGAATTTGCTCTCGCGTGCCTTTTCCTGGTACAAAGCCTGATTGTTCCTCTGCTATTTGTGGTAAAAGAAAGGATCTAAGTCTGCCGGCTAGTATGTGTAGCATAACCTTACTTGCATGGGAGACCAAAGCTATGGTTCTGTAGTTACTACATAGTGTCGGGTTTCCCTTTTTGTGTATAGGGATGAGGATGGATGTAGTCCATTTTTCTGGCCATTTTTCCGATGACCATATGCACTGACATATGTTGTGCATTGTATCAATTCCATTTTCCCCCATAGCCTTAACTATCTCCGCTGATATGTCATCAGGCCCTGGTGCTTTTCTATTTGTTAGTTTTTTGATGGCCCTTTCCACTTCGCTTCTGAGTATGACTGGTTCTCTTTCATAGTGCCTTATGTTCTTCTCTAAGCATGGTGTATAACTTTGGTCATTGTAAAGTTCCGCGCAGTATTTTTTCCAGACTTCCGAAACTCCTTCTATATCCGTTATCGTTCTGCCATGTTCGTCTTGTATAATTTCGGTTTTAGGCTTAAACTCTCGTGAGAGGTATTTAAACCCTGTCGTATAGGTCACGGGTGTTGTTCTGTTCCAAGTGGGTCTCTAGTTCCAGGCATATTTCGTGAAGATATTGGTTTTTATCTCGGCGTGTTTGATTTTTAATATTACGACTGATTTGTCGCATTTTCAGGGCTTTGTCCATTGGGTCCATTTTGGTGAGTCGGATCTCTCTTCTCTCCTCTACAAGCAGCCATGTTTGTTCTGTCATCCAGTGCTTTCTTTTTTCTCTGATTATTGGAGCATTGCATGCTTGAACTGCTTCCTTTATCCATTTATCGGTTCTCGCCCATAATTGGTTATAATCATTTGTCTTCTCAGGTTGTTTTATTTTATACAAGGCATCTTGGAGGTCCTGCGGTTTTGGTGTATTCATTCTTTTTGTCTTCCTAGTTATTGTGTTTTTTCGAAGTTTTATGAAGAAATCTCCGATCAGTAGTCGGTGGTCAGATCCACACTCCGCGCTGGGCTTCGTTTTGACATTTTTAAAAGAGCTTCTCCATCTCTTGTTTATCAGGATGTAGTCGATTTGGTTTCTAGTGTTACCGTCCGGCGACGTCCAAGTGAAAAGTCGCCGAACATGGTGCTTGAAGGTGGTGTTCATGACTGTCATATTATTGCCAGTTGCAAACTGTATCATTTTTTCGCCTCTCTCGTTCCGTTCGCCACATCCGTATCTGCCCAAGTTCTCGCGAATGTAATTGTCGTTTTCAGTTGATCCAATCTTGGCGTTGAAATCCCCCAACACTATTGTGATGTTCTTAGATGATGTTCTTAGTCCTTTTAGTCGGGACGTGTTAATTTTCTTTTCAGATAATTTTATTTTCCCATTTGCATATTTGAATTTAACGTAGCCATTCTTCTCCTCTTCCTCCTCAATAATAAAAGTTTTGGAAAAAATTAATTCATCTTCAACGAAGAAAACCTGAAAAATAAAATCTTTGACTTGCGATTTTTTGCATAAATGCAAATCTAAATTCGAAAGGAAGAAATTGACACCAAAAAATCGAAAATCGGGCGATAAATAACGGATTTGTGGAGGTCATTTGCATTTACTTTAAAATGTTACTTTAGAAAACGCTTTATTTTACTACAAAGAATTGGAGACACTGTATGAAACTGTACCCAAGTACGATACAATATTAATATTGGAATAAAGAGAAGGAAACCAAACAGACCATGTCATAGTATCAAGAAGAAGATTATCATCAATAAGACACGTGAGAACATACAGAAGCGCTAACGCTGATTCAGCGCATTACACAATAGAAACAGCAATAGAAATTAGAAAAGAAATAAAAATTGAAAAAATATGCAATAGAAAAACTGGACAATGAAGCACGAGAGAGCAATATGAAGAAATGGTAAAATGCGAAATTAAAATGAGGAAGAAAGGAAGAAAATTTTATATAGAAGAAGTATGGAACCATATACCAGAGAGCGTTACAACCACCGCGGACCAACTGATAGGCTCTAGGGAGAAAACAAGATGGAAAGCATGGTTCGATAAAGATTGCGAAGAAAAGAACTGAGAGGAAAGGACAACAAGACTTAAGTGGATAGCAACGAAGACCTAATTAAGTACAAACAGAGAAGACAAGAGGCTAATAAAACATACAAGCAAAAGAAAAATATATGGATGTAGGAAAAAATGCGAAAATAGAAGAAAGCAATATAAGGAAAAACATGGAAAGGTTCTATAATATTTTCGCCTTTACCGTAGATCCAAGAATATAATATTTTTCAAAAATCTTCAAGAAGAAAGCGAAATCATTCAGCGATCAAGTTTTGAACCTGATCAAATTGCTCCAAAAAAGATGGAAACCCTGTCTTCAATATGCCGGTAGAATCCAGAGTCGCAAGACCGTGCAAAATCAGTTTGTCTTTTACGGGTCCGAATAAAAATTTATTCCTGTCTGCCACCAATTATTTCTACAATAATAATTAATATTCGGAGCCAGCATAATGTTAAATTAAAATTTTTAAACTAGGTACCGGGTTTTTTACGTCAGTCAATTATTTAAACAAACTATTAATTAATTAAAATATTTGATTGAACAGTGACACAAAGTAAAGCATTAAAAAAAATTTACAATAATTATTCAATACCAATCAAAAATGAAGGTCAAGGAAGAAGTAAAACCAAATGACCAAAATGCCAATGATGAGCCCAAAGACGGTTGCTGCGCTAAGCGAAAAAAACGATGTGACGCCGGTAAAAGACGTGGTCCAAATAAGATCCAACGATGTGACGCCGGTAAGAGACGTGGTCCAAATAAGAAAAAGCGTTCTTGCTACAGGCGTCCACGACCATCTTGCTGCAAAGATGAAGCAGCATCCAACAGTAATTATGATATGTCTTCCAATAGTTCGGCCTCATCAATAAAGAAATCTAAAATACGAGTATCTAAAAAAAGATAACATTGTGTCACTAGAAATTTATAGTATTATTTACTTATATTATTATTATAATAAAAAGTGTTTTTCTTACTTTTTAGTTTTATTAACACTCTCCGATTGCCTCCGACAGTCAAATAAGAAAAAATATTGTTCACTTGAAAGGACGGGTAAAATCGTACAGCTCCGAAAATTCGTTGAAAAGCTTGGGTGGAGATTGAGTGGGCTGTATAATGAAGATATCATTTACATTGTATTGGGATTTGTGATTTGTTCATGATGATATGATATATTTTCAGAAGAGAAAAAAGATTTACATGAGCTATGGTGGTAGAAACTTTTTTTCTATGGTACTATGGCTGAAGCTAGCGATGTTTGTCCCTTCTATAAAACTTCATGTGCCTACAGTACCTCTTTCGAAACTTTTATGATCCTTTTCCATGACAATGTAAACTGGGATGATTCATTGCACAGCTTGCAATTATTTTGCATGATTCTTCGAGAGTGTAATATTTTTCCAATATATTTTGTAGAATTAGGTGGTAGTAATCGAAGCAACAAAGCTCCGCATTTCACAAACAAAAATGTAGACATTGTATTCCTCCACTAAAATTTTATTGAGGTAGATTGAAGCATTATCGGTAAAATGTTCATTATTTCAGTCTAACCAGAGATTTGTATGAAGGAATGCGATTTTGTCACATAATTCTTCTAATTCTGAATAAAAGTTATCATTTTCTACTTCGCTGTTGCCCTCTGTTAGGGCGTACGTACTAATGGTCGACATGTTCATTGATTTCATCTTCAATCTCATATATACCAGTTTTCCATTTATCGGTTGAAACAGCATTACTTTACTTTTATCTTTGGTTTTTACCATGAAGCCCGTACCATTTTTACCCTGGTCGCTATCCTCAGAGTACAATATTGTGTATTTGTTGCTTGTAATTTTTCTTTGCTCCTCCATCTGATCTCCTGGAATGCAGCCACGTCCACATTATATCGGTTTAATTCATTTGCAACATCTTCCAATTTACCTATCTTCAGAAGAGTTCTGATGTTTCATGTGGCTATTTTTACCGGCTTCTTCTTCTTTTTCCGTGTTTGCTTCCCCTTGGTTTTATCATTATTGCAAAAATAAACAGTGAATTTGTATATGCAATAAATTCGTGTAAGACTGATCCACTTAAAATTTAACGATTTTCAATAACATTGCGATAAAGTCAATATTTCCTCACTTATCCAATTATTACAATCACTTGCAGTCCTTTTAGTCGGGACGTGTTAATTTTCTTTTCAAATAATTTATTTTCCCATTTGCATATTTGAATTTAACGTAGCCATTCTTCTCCTCTTCCTCATCAATAATACAAGTTTTGAAAAAAATTAATTCATCTTCAACGAAGAAAACCTGAAAATAGTACATTATGCACCAAGGTAGCAAAGTGACACTTTTTTGGTCCGAGGGTAAAGGATTGTTTACACGAGGCGCCAGCCGAGTGAAACAATTACCCATGGGCCAAAAGTCACTTTACTGCCGTCGTGCATATACTGTTTTTTGCAATTCCGGGAGGTAAAGTAGGAACTTCGCCAATTTAGAAACTTAAAGCAAAAATTTAACGCATTTTTTTTATAATACCTACACGTGGTCGATAAATCGCAAAATAGCACGGTATTTCGGTATTCCCAAAAAAATAAATTCATTTATTTTCGCATATATTCATCCTTATCATTACTTTACCTTTACCTGATATGTATTTGATGGAGCATCCCGGCGCAGCCGGCCTTCTCCTTCATCTGAAAGAATACATTAATGACATTGGAATTTATAGAGACCGGTGGGTCTCTGGGAATTGGCGCTTGGCGGACTGACTGGTAAAAACCTGAGCTGTGACTGTGAAAATATAATATGAGAAGAAAAAGAAAATTTTTACGTTTGCCGATATAGTAGAGTCCCTAATTCGAAGAAAGAAATTATGAATTAATTTCTATTGATGACCTCGAGGTGATTGGCTTCTACTTGGAACTAGTCAGAATTGGCGACTAGTGGGATTATAGTGATACTATGGGGGGTGATTTATCGAATCTTGCGAAAATTGATCGAAAAATTACACAAATCTAGTGAATAAATTCACTTTCGAAGAGAATTTGTGTAAGTTAAACCTGTGAACATACATTAGTCTGTGTGGGGGTGAGTTATGGTCAGGAGTTGTCCGTGGTCAGGAGTGATTTGGGACGGGGAGGTTATCATTACTTCGCACGCAAAGTTGACTAAATTTGCTAAATGTGGCGCCATCTCACGGTTTTCCAACAATCAAAAATTGTGACTTTGTCACAATTTACTCGCATAAATTCATCCTAGTCACTTATGGTCACTTTTAAACGTCAAATTAAACGTACTAAGTTTCCACATTTGTGGAAATCCAGGTCTTAGTAAGTTATCTATTATAAACCAAATCAAGTGCGATTTGTTTTCGTCCTAATTTGGGTAGGACATTCCGCCAGATGGCGTTACGTTTACTACTAGCAAGTCAACTTTTCGTCATCGTGTAATATATAGGGGAAGAACGAAGATCGCGCTATATGCCGACGACACCGCCATCCTTGCCCCCTCCCTTAACCCGGTCATGGCAATCAAATACTTGCAGGAATCGATGGACGCCCTGGAAACATGGTTCCGCACTTGGCGAATCGAGGTAAACTCTGACAAAAGTGAGGCAATCATGTTCACCTGGCGTCGACCGAAATTGGACAAGAGAGTTAAAATATTCGATGAAGAGATACCATGGACCAGCTCCGTCAAATACCTTGGTGTGACCCTCGATAGTCGATTAACTTGGGTGAAGCACATCGACCAACGAGTGACTCTAGCAAGGGGTCTAATGTCTTCATTGGCCCCCCTGATAGGTCGCAAAGGGGCGATGTCGAAAGATCTCAAGATAAGAGTCTACAAGGCGATCATCCTCCCTATCCTCACGTACGCCGCCCCCGCGTGGGCCTTCGCGAGTGAACGACAGTTAGAGAGGCTACAAACAATTCAGAACAACTGCCTGCGCAGGCCACTGGACGCGCCATGGTTTGTCACCAACCGTGAAATCCATCAGGATACAAAGACGGAACAGGTAAGTGAGATGATATACAAACTAACAGAAAAACTGTACGAACGGAGTCACGACTGCGAAAACCCTCTAGTAAACCAACTAGGGAAATACGAAATCGTCGATTTCCACAGGTTTAAGAGGCCGAAAAGCATCTTGACTCCAAGAAATACAGGATAAACTGGTAGCAAACAATTCATGCGATACTTATTAAGATAACCACTTCTCTTTCAGCGATTAATTTTTTTTTTTGTAATCTATTTCAGCGTGTTAACTCTGTTTCAGATTAAATGAAGTTTAACCCGTTCTCTCCCCTTTGGGATAGGTGCTATTCGTCCCGTTATTTCTGAGACAGGTGCTATGCGTCCCCATATGATATGAATTTTGGGATAGGTGCTTTTCGTCCCGTTTTTCTTCTCGCTTCGCATCAAGCATGGATCATGGACAACCGGGCCTCACCCGGCGGTCTGAAAATTTTTCTTTTTCTCATTTTATTCTACTAATATCATGCCTTTCTCAAGGCATAATGCGACCGGCTTCTACGCCTTTTCAGGGTTTTGACCCATGTTACATTTTCAAGAGCGTTTTTTATTCAATTTTTGAGCGTTGGAGGAGACAAAGCTGGGCTCCGCCCAGCACGTGCTTCGCTTCGTGAACCATGCTTGCTTGCTGCTTGCTGAAATATTTTCGCGGCGGTGCTTTTTGCCGACCGCCCGGATGCAACTTGTGTCCTCCCACTCTTGCACGCTTTGGTGGGTGGGGGCTCTTGTATCCGCCGGAGTACAACTGTATGCTCCCACTCCGTTGTGAGAGCGTCTTTTTGGAAACGGCAAAAATCACCAGTCATCTGGTGACTTTATTTCCCGCTCCCCCCCTATTTTTAACTTTACTCCCGCAGGGTAAAAAAGTGCCCCTTTACGCCCGCAAACCGGGGTAAAAAGTGAGTACTTTACCCCCGGAATGGCAAAAAATATATCTTTGCCTTGCGATTTTTTGCGTAAATGCAAATCTAAATTCGAAAGGAAGAAATTGACACCAAAAAATCGAAAATCGGGCGATAAATAACGGATTTGTGGAGGTCATTTGCATTTACTTTAAAATGTTACTTTAGAAAACGCTTTCTTTTACATGCAATGATCACAAAAAAATGTCTTAAGTTAATTATGTTGATATTAAAAAAACACAACTTTTGAAAATCTTGTAGCGATGATGAAGGATGTAGAACGTAATATTCAATGTTATCTTCCCGGAAATTTGCAATTCGGAGTTGAGCTGCTCAAGTAAAAATCTTTCCAATATCTCTTCAACTTAGTCCTGCTGACACAGAGGTCTGTAGGAGCTGAGCTGATAAACAGTTTCGATCCCTTTCTTCAATAATCTGGTAAAATTTGGAGTCGCAAGACCGTGTGAAGTTAGTATATCTTTTAGATCTCCAATTAAAAATGTAAAAAAATCAAAGATGTGCCGCTTCTCGCCTCCTTCGCGCACACCATAATGCTCCAGACCGCCCACCTGGACCGTCGACCTCGTCGTTCGGAAACCAAATTGGCTGTCCCAGAGCCCCCCTGTTCTGTCGACCTCCTTAGTTAACCTTTTGAGTAGGAGCTTCCCGGGATGGTCGAGCAGCCAAATAAGCCTGTACGCGCTTGGTTCTTCTGGAGGTTTATAATTATAGTCGCTTCCAGATTCTTCTTCCAGTACTTTTCCATCTGTAATCTTTGGCAAGAGCTCAGAAGAAGCCAGGAATAATGTCGAGGATGGAGCTCGGCGTCCCCCTTTCGAATGTTGGTGAATCTTCGGTGTTACAGAGTAGGTGCCAGATCGAGCTCTGCCATCCATTCATGAAGCGTTTCTCCTCTTCTGCTTGAGTAGGGTGAACCTCGCCCTGGGAACATGCATTGAAATCTCCCCTACCAGGACGTTCCATGGCTTCGGACGGTGTCCTGAAGTTCTTCCAGCTCCTATTCAAACTTTTGGTACTCATTGTTTGGCGAGTAGTAGCTCGAGTATACTACCAGACTTCCAAAGTCTGTCCATACGTAGCCTGACCCCCGGCCTTTCATTTCTTTTCATTTCAGAAAAATCAGAAAAAATCAGAAAGGCATTTCGCTCTTTCTGCAGGTTGCGGCTCGATGTACTCCTTTCCGCACCTAGTGCACATTCTGCTCCTATATTCTTTTTCTGGGCAGTTGCACTTTCTGTATCCCCCGTGCCATACCTATGGACGAGACGTAATCGAATACACAAAACCGAGCGAAGAATTAAAGAATAGGTGTAATCAAAAAAACACAAAAATTATAAAAACCTGAAATACAACAAACCGACCTGAAACTAAAATAAGTATAAGAAATCCATGCCTTCTCGAATATACTATGAAAATAAGAATTGATGTCACAAAGAAAAAACGAAAACAAATCATGGCAGATTAATAGTATGCAACAATAAATAACTGACATACCGTTTGAAACCCGATCAAAATTCACAAGAAAAAGTTGAAACCCAATGAAATTTCGAAATTGAAAAATTAAAATGAAACCATAAAATGCCCGCCAATTTGCGGGGTTAATTTTCTTGAGATTGGTAAATAATCTTAAAACTGTTTTTTTATATAATTAAATTAACTTTCATTGTATCCCCCGTGGAGACACCTATATCATAAAATCCGAAATGGTTTTTTCCGCACCTCGCATACCCCTCACGAGCACAACTTTGGGATTGGACTCTACCAGCTCCTTTGCACATCTTTCTTCTACTTTAATAATCGTCTTTCGTGTTCCCCGGAGGGCTGCACTCACCTCCTTCACTTCATATTTGTCAGTAGGTACTGCTATGTCCTCCCCCCTTTAAAATGTTAGGTACAGGAAGGTACACACATTATTGCCCCTTCTTACTAAGCTCTCGGTGATGAGTCGTTCAGGGGTGGGTCCCTTATGGTTCGAAATAATTATTGGCTCTCTCAGGATATCTTATTGCTTTCCTTTCTTTATAAAAATAAAGAAATAAAAAACCTTCATCAGCTATCATATAAATTTTATTACAATTAAAAGAAATAGAAATGTCTTTCATGAAAGAAATGGTTGTACAAAATGTCTTGGATTTAAAATCCAATGTAAATGAACCTTTAAAATTTTTAATACTAAATACAAATAATGATTCGAAACAAAGAGGCTTCCACTCTTCGTCCCAAGGTGCTTGATCGTTTGACCAATCAAGTCTCTCGCTTTACATTAGCGGGGTTAAATGTTTTTGAATTAATATTTTTGCTTATTCAAAGCTTGAAGTAATTTTAACTAAATTAGAAAACTTTTATTTTTAAATTTTTCACTAAGGGTAAAGAAGAATGCACTCTGTTAGAAGTCTTTTCCTCAAATCCTATTTTTAATACGCTGAAGGCCAAAGTGTAACAAATTATAAAATCATAAATTCACTGTACCTGTCTCCTTGACAAAATCGAAGTTTTTATTTTTAAAAGGATATGGTTTTGTTGTTGTGTGTGTGCCCTACTTTAGATTGCATTTGCAATGACTCAACTTTCCTGTTGTCATTATCACCTTGCTTGATGTCACTTGAGGTCATCTTTTACATTGACTGGTGCTAGAAATTGTGTTTGTTGCTGCATATTTCCTATTGAAAATTTCCAAAAACGTTGAGGTAAGTTATTTTCATTAATTTACAATAATTTTCTTATTATCCAGAAAGTTTATGTGAGTCGATTGTTTGTAAATTATTTTATGTTTTCCATTATCAGCATTCATTATGTCCTTGACATCTATTTTTAGAATTGGGTCCAGTCCAACGGAAATTTCTAACCTCTAAGAAATCGACTTGAATTTTGTTAACCTCCAAATTTTGGTAAATAATATTTTTCGGAGAGCATTGAAATTGCGTGCACTTTGTTGAGAAGCCCGAGGTCAACTGATTTTTCATCGAAATTCGATATTATTGGCAAGCCTGTTCAAATTTTGTAAGTCAAATCCATGTATTTACGAATTTATTTCTTTCTAATAAATTATTATTTTTGTTGTAGATTCACGCTCCGTATCAATATCAATTTCCTTTGAGATGTCTCCACGAGTAGTTTGACTGGTACATTACGTTTTCATCTGTTTTTGGATCTTTTATTGACTCATTTTCTCCATCTTGGTTGTTTACTTGGGTGTTACACAAATTTGACCCTTATTCACTAATTTGTTAATTTATCCTTTTAAAATATACACATTATATGCATGAAACAATTACATAATTTTTGATATGCTTACATTCTTACAAAGAATGTTATTTATAGAGTAAATCGGTTTACAAATTCTTACATTTTTCTAGGTTATTATGATTAATACATTTTTACAAATTTTGAGCTAATTAAGTTTTTTGTTTCATTTCTGATGTTACAATCATCAATTTGTTTAAACTTAGCAATGTTTGTCATGTTTCGTTCATCCTGAGAGACTCAAATAAAATTAGAAAATTGAAATTTTGAAAAATAAAAATTTCTCGTAGAGCAAATTTTTAAAGTGTCTTCCGACTTAGAATTTTGTGCTTGTTTTAAATATATAATTCATTTTAGCATCGGGAGCCTTTATTATTCATTTTGAGACATAGCAGTACGTTTAATTCTTCGGGCCCTCTTCCGGCTCCCTTATTGTGATGCGCTCTGCGAAGTCGAGCACTTCCAGCTTTACTCTCAACCTTACCTTAATCAACCCAGATGGCGTGCGAAAAAGTTTCCTAACAAAAAAACAATTACTCAAAACACGTAAAAATGAAGAAGTAGAAATACAATAAAATACGATAAAAGAAAAGCAATCAAGAAAGCATCGTCAGAAGCCGTGGGTATCCGTGAATAGGAGAGTATGATTTAAATGGTTAACAGAGAAGATATACGGGAATTGATACGGGAAAAAGAACTAATATCTGGATTGGTTAACGGATAGAACGACTAAAGAGAGAGGAAAGTACATAGACAAAAATAAGGAAAACTGCAGAAACGAGTATGCAAATAGAAGACGAACCAATTATTTTACTGACCCCATAGAGAAGGTCCATTGTACGCTATTTTACATGCACAACCTGTAACTCCGGTTCGGAGGCAATCAATAGTTATACTACACCCTGTAGAACCTCATCCAGTTCCTGATATTTCTAGTCAGCCCGAACCGGTCCCATCCAATTCAGAAGCCAACGAATCGAGATAATAAATAAGTAGATGTGGCGGTCCTAGAATTAGTTCACGATAAATAGAAGTTCCGCGTTACTTAAACCAATCGCCTCAGTAGCGCAGTTGTTTAAGCGCACGTATTCACAGCTGATACGTCTGGGTTCGAATCCCAGTTGAGGAACAATTTTTCAGCATACCATCGTGCTAAATACCGAAGACTACCAAATTATTTTTTTGTAAGAAGCTTTAGTTTTTTTGTATTATATTTATTGATATTTGTAAATATTACATTTTAAGCGAATACCTGATGTATGCGATATTATAATAATAAGAATAAATTATTTATATTGTATAATATATTATAAATAATATAAAATGTTATTTACACAAGACGTTTCATGTTCAAGTTAAGTATGAAATAAAAAATTCCATACTGTTCCCGAATTTATTTAGGTCTTTTGTGCACCTTTTAGTGAGAGCATCTCCGGCGACCCCAGTGGTTGGGCAACATAGCACATTTATTTTGTCACTGTAAGGTTTGTACCTATATATTATAAAAACGGTACCCTAAATAGAAAAATAATAAGTATCAAAGAGTTTCAAATTGTTCCTTGTGGCACTCCACTCAATTCGCGTTGGTGCAACCTAAAGGTTAAATTTTAAATTATAAAAAGGTAAGAAATTCATTCACAAATTATAAATATAAAATTTCATCATATTATAAATAATTTTAAATCCTAATTAATTAAATTGCCTAAAAGATTTGTGCCAAGAACTTTATAACATAAACCAACAAATGGTTAGTGTGTCGTTATTTATAACTAATCGATTAAACACAAAATTTGTTTAATTTTTTACAGTTTTTTATTATATTCCATTAAAAATAATTTTAAATCCATTACAAATTTATTTTAGAAGTTAAAAATCACAAAAATACTGAGTGATAAATGTAAACGCTATTGTTATGACGATCAAAATCTAAAACTCGTGGTTTAGCTTTTGACGATAGCAAATATTTAGTACATTCAGAAGGACGTCCTGGATGCTATTCTACTTGTTAATTTTGACGATGCTAAAGGCAGCACTGAATTTTTGTTTAAATCTGTAAATTCTGCTGTGGTATCACATTTACTGAGGATTACGTCTCTGGACTTTTTGAATTCTTCAAATTTGCTGTGTAGAAGGCTTAATTCTGACCGCGAGGATGAAGGATGTGGAACGCAATCTTCAACGTTGTCTTCATCGACTTCCTATAAAAGAAAACTAATTTAAATATTTTCATACTACATTTAAAAATGGTTTAAAAATAGTTAAGTCGGGAAAGGGAGTAAATAATGTGGACTACGGGAAAATATTAGTAACAATACAAAAGTATAACCAGTTTTACAACTTATCAATCATGAGGTTTCTGCTGATAATTGACTTGGTATCTTTAAACATTGATTTTCCTGCATTTCCCTAATTCAGATTTTAGCCGATCAATGTCAAGTCTTTACAATACCTTTCCGATGTAGTCCAGTATGCAAAAAGGTCTGTATGAGCTGTCGGGATGATCAAGTCTTGTCTTCAATATACCGGTAAAATCCAGAGTTGCAAGACCGTGCAATATTAGTATTATGTCTTTTTCAGGTCCAAATAAAATTAATACCAGTCTGCCACTAATTAATTCTAAAATAATTAATATTCATAGGCAGCATCATAATTTGATCATTATTATAATTATGATCATTAAATCACAATTTTAAACTTAATACAGAAAAGGCGGAAGAGATTAAGACAACAAAAGAAGAATAAATGCTGGCAACAGAGCATTTTATGCGAACAAAACCATGTTAAAGAGTAAACAGGTGACAAGAAGAACCAAGATAAAAATATACTGAACCATGATAAAACCGGCGGAAACAATGTGCATGTCAGCCGACGAAGAGGAACAATTTAGAGTTTTTGAACGAAGGGTTATGAGAAGGTTTGCTGGGACCAAGGAGGGAGATTGGCAGAGAGCAGATAACATTAATGAACTATGAAATTAAAAGGTTAATGAACGGAGAAGACATCATCCGACACATAAAATCGCAGCGAATCAAATGGATTGGACACGTCATGAGATCCAAAGACACAGCGGCAATAAAAGCAATAACGATGTGGAAACCCCTTGAAAAAAAAGCTTCCAGGTAGACCAAGAAACAGATCTTGGGATCAGGTGGCGCAAGATTCGAGAGAAATGGGGATCGTTGTCGGGATGGGGAAGGTCCACGATAGACAGAAATGGAGAGACATCGTGGGGAGGGCTGCAAACTACCAAAGACTTTAGGAGTGACAGGATGAGACTAAATGCACAGGAAGAATACAAGGAAGAGATGAAAATAATAATACAATGCAATCTCAAATATACTATGTATCATCCATTGGTAACAAATACACGACAAGAAAGTCAAATCCAAGCGGCGGAGATGAGATTTTTGAGAGCGGTGAAGGGATGCACGAGAGAGGACAGATTTAGAAACATCGAGATTAGAGAGGAGCTGGAAATCTTCAGTATTGGAGACAAACTAAAGGAAAATAAAAGCAAATGGTCGTAACATCTGGACAGAATGAAGGAAGAAAGAATACCAGCACAAATAAAACTGTATAATCCAAAAGGGAGAAGAAGTGTCGGACGATCGAGGAAGAGATGGACACCGTAACGGGCCATAGGGCCTAATGCGAGAAGTGAAGAAGAAGAAGAAGAACATGGGGACCAATCCACCCCAATAAACGGATTTGTAAATCTCGGAAACGTTATAGCGATATTCTTTCTAAAATATAACAGCTATTAATTAATATTATTGATGTAATCATATTATAGTATAGGTGATAGTAATCAGAGCATCAAAGCTCCGCTTTTTTACAAACAACAATGTAGTCATCGTATTCCTCCACTAATATTTTATTGATGTAGATTGAAGCATTATCGGTAAATTTTTTTAATTCGTTTAGTCTAACCAGAGGTTTGGATGCTGGTACCCGATTTTTTGTTGGTGGGTTTGATGAGCAAGACTTGTGGTGAAATGCTAATAGCCACCAACCGGACAGCTTAAAAATTCTGGTTTTAAACTGGATACTAGTAGCCCAAGGGAGAAGAAATTGAAAGACAGTGGGGACTAAATTTAACAGGGGACACCTTGGTTAGATGATGTTGAATGACCTCACAGTATGGTAACTTTTTTGTAACTTTTCATTCCTAAGTATTCAAGTGTTTACGATAAAATAGAGAAGTGCACCAAGACCTACTTCCGCGGGGCACAATTCAAAAATAAATTACCACGTTAGAACGGTTTCTATTTGAACATGGAAAATGGGTCAAGCTGCATTAGTAACCTTAAAATTAATAGAAATATTCAAATTGTGCTACTATATGTACTGAATTTGTTACGTTAATTGTTACAAAACAACATTTTGGTCCCTAATTTTGAGATTGTGAATGCAGCTAAATTTGTAGGTAACACAATATTTTAGCTAAAATAGGTTACTACTATTCTACTACTCTTCTTTAGTGGTTGAATTGTTTTCATTTCAAAGAATCGACTACGTAGAATGAAAGGTGCACATAGTGTAATGATTGAGCCCATTACATTATGTTTCATTGTATAATAATTATTATGCCGAATAATATCATGCAGTTTGACATTCCCAAAATGTTTCAACCGGTTGTTTATTTATTTTGAGTTTTATTAATTTTAGTGTTTTTAATTAACCTGATTTGAAACTGTATATTGAATAACTTTCTTATAATTTTTTTATCATATCGTTTAAAACATCTGAGTTTTACTCTCAATTTCTTCTGCTAAATTTCGATAACTACCCTATCGTGAAGTTAGTGTTAAGAGCATTTCAGTAAAAAAAAAGTTCGTAACAGCCTTGTAAATGTATACCGCAATAGGTAAGGCACGAAATGGACGAAATGATTAAGTCATAAACAGGCCCGTAGCTCCGGATGCAGTCTAGACAAGTATCGCCTTCTATAGTTTATACTAAAGGCCGGTCCAGACGCTACGTTTTGCACAACCTTTTGTTTGCGCAGTCTTAAGACGGAATGAAAACGTTGCAATTTTTAGAGCGTCTACATGGTGCAGAGATATCTGTATATTTCGCACAGTTTTAGTGGCATCGTCATGGAGGAGGTACTACTCTGGTCAATTTTGGCATGCTGTCTTATTAAGAAAAATAAAAGATTTGCTTCATCAACTGTAGACTCTTCATTTTCAGCCATGGTGTTCCTAGACTGCCTTGGTGTCTCCTGATCATTTAGGAAATTTAACAAATCAAAATACCACACAGATGGCTTGTAGATTTCGTCTTCTCCAGCCCCAGATCGATTCGATTTATTAACTTTTGCCAATTCTTTTCGGTAAACACTTCTCAAAGAATTAATTTTTTTTACAACTGTTTCTCTGTTTGCGGTTGCATCAATTTCTTTGAATTTTTCCACTAAACTCTCATAAGCCTGCCCCATTTTATCCCTGTCACTATACTCCTTGGATTTGACTAGCCAAATGCATGGGAAACTTTCGTATAATGCAATAAATTCTGTGAGAAACTCCCGAGAACATTGCCGAAGGTCAGCCATTGTCGCTCAGTAGCAAACACATACAAAGAAACTGAGGAACAAAATGAATCGGAAAACGGAGCTACCGTCTACATGCGCCGACTTGTCCGCACACTTCAAGGATATCTATGCTCTCTAGCTCAGTTATCGCTGCAACTGTACCGTCTTCGCGCCGATTTCAAAACTGCGCACTTTTCCTATCTACACGCAACGTTTTATCTGCAACATGTTGAACTGTGCAGACAAAAGGTTGTGCAAAACGTAGCGTCTGGACCGGCCTTTACATTAAACAAAATGCATGAAAACAGTACATTACGTTGCGAGGGAGTGAAATAATGCATTTAATCTTGGGTGTATCCCAAGTAACTTTGCTATTTATGTACTTCCAGGAATGCAATTGTTATCCGAAAAATCAGAAATAAAAACATTGTGCAAACTCGATAAACCGAATCCAAGTTAATCCAAACTGCCTGTAATCCGAATTCATTAAAATGATCGCAATTGTTTATTTTTGTATGTTGTTCAGCACTAACTTTTGAGCTAATTTTGAGATTTACAATATATTTTTCTGGGAAGCCGGCATTTGAGGTTTTGTAAATTTTAGTATGTTGTTCATCAATATCTCAAGGACATTTGAGACAATTTTCAGAAATGTAATTTTTTTTCAGGGTCAAAACTTAAATGTCTTGGGCGAAATACATTTTTAAAGTGAAATACAGCGAAAATTAACAGCTGTATTTCGCTCTTCCGCCCCCCATCCCGAATTGTTTTTATAAAATTGATATCAATCGATCGAGAATCGTTTGAGCTCCAATAAGCTTCAATTCCCGTCGTTTGAGCTTCAAAACTATTTAATAAAAATTCATTTCTTTAGAATAATTTTGGGAGGGATTGTTGAAAATCTTTTTTAGTGTCAATTCTTCGAGAATAGTTTGAACTTCAGGGAAAAAAGTTAAAGCGTTTAAATCGGGATGGGACGTTTCGGCGCAGCCGGTTCGGCGCGACCGTTTCGCCGCAGCCGGTTCGGCGCGGGCCGGTTCGGCGCGAGGCCGGTTCGGCGCAAGCGGGTTCGGCGCGGAGACGGTTCGGCGCGAGCCTTATTTTATTTGTAGCATTTATATTCTATATTGAATATTGCTATCCCAATCTTTCGGGATTTACAAATCCGTTTGAAGGGGAGGATTACATTTTTACAAACATCTCTTCCATTTTCTTATGGGACCTCGCCATTATTTTCCTCCTTACGCCTTTTGCGCGTTTCAATTTCTGTTCGTATATAGCACAAGCACCCGGCTCAACGTCTCGGAGTTAAAAGATTAACTTGAATTTTCATCAGGCAGACATTAGGAACCACCACGTTATCAATAGCAAATTTTTTATTAAGCGGTCCGGGTTGGCGTGCCGGCCCCTAATATGATAATCCGAAAATTTTCTTGGATTGGTATTTCTGATAAAAAATTTACCTATATAAATGATGCACCACACTTTGTTAGTATCAAAATTTTTATAAAACTGTAGTGACTCAAAATATCATTTTGATCTCTTCGCTAATCCAAAAATGTTAAATATTGTAAGTAAATGCCAGAAGGAAAAGTTCTCGAATAATGGATTCATATATATCTTTGACCGTATGAGCGCTTCCGGATCGAAAATATTTTGGCGATGTGAAAGGAAAGACTCTTGCAAAGGTCGAATTCACACTGAAAATGGTATTGTAGTCAAAATGGTTAATGATCATTCTCATGACAGTTCGTTAAAGTTGAGCAGCTAAAGTTGAGGTTGATGTAGCTGTATCTGCAATGAAGCGAAGAATTGAAGAAGATGTTCCGGAAAGAACTTCGCAAATTATTGATGCTTGCCTCGGCGAATTATCCGAAGGCGCTTTAGCCGCTATGCCAAACCACGCTGCATTACGAAAAGTAATCCGAAGGACGAGAAATGTTGTGCAAGCTGTTCCCCCCGCGCCTGAAAATGTACAAGATTTAATAATTCCTGAAAAATATAAAATTTACGATCTCCAGCCCGGTATTCAAAAAAACTTTTTACTGGCTGATAGTGGTCAAGTTGCCGGAAGAATTCTTATTTTTGGTCGTGAACGAAATCTTCGCATTTTGAGCGAATGTGACCATTGGTTTATAGATGGGACCTTTAAAATTACGCCACCGTTATTTTCGCAGGTGTATGTAATCTTGGCGGAGAAATATGGAGGAGTTCATCCATTGTTATACGCGCTTCTTCCTAACAAACAAGCTGCAACATACACAACAATGCTAGATATGTTGAAAAATTTGGAACCAAATTTGAATCCAGTACATATTTCATGTGATTTTGAATTGGCTGCGATTTCTGCGTTTAGAAACACATTTCCTACAGCGGAAATGCAGGGATGCTTTTTTCATTTGACTAAAAATATGAAAAAACAACTCACAAATTTCAATGTAATTGGGAACTACAACACAGACTCTAATTTTGCTTTGTATGCTAGAATGGTGGTGTCTCTTGCATTTGTACCAACTGCAGATTTAGATCATGCAATAGACAGGTTAGCTGGAGTGTTGCCTATCGAACTACAACCACTGTTGCAATGGTTTGAAGATTTTTATGTTGGCCGAATGAATCGTCGAGGAAATGGTAGAAGGCCTGCAGTTTTCAGCCCAGAATTGTGGTCTTTATATAATCGCGTTTTGAATGACATGGATAGAACAAACAACCATGCTGAGGCGGCCCATCGACGCCTCCAATTGGAAATGGGAATGGATCATCCAATTTTGTGGAAATTTATAGACGGATTGAAAAAAATTCAGAAAGGTCGTGATATGTTTTATGAACACCTACTAGCAGGTCACGAGCCACCAAAAAAATTAAAGAAATATCGTGATGCTGATAAACGTATCAAAACCATTGTGAGTGATTATGCGAATCGGGATATAATCGACTATCTGCGAGGATTGTCTTATAATTACGAGATGAGTGCATAGGAAAACAATAATTGTAGCATTACAGCTATAACAACCTCTTCTTTTGTACATTAATAAATTTATTATCCACATTATTTATCTATAAATATTATATTAAAAAAATTTTTTTGATTAGTTAAATAAACAATTAATTAACCATGATCAGATAGAAGTCAAATAATAAAAAAAAACAAACTGCTTCCATAACGATTCTTTTCTTGCGCCGAACCGGCATCGCGCCGAACCGCCCCGCGCCGAACCGGACTCGCGCCGAACCGCCCCGCGCCAAACCGGGTTTGCGCCGAACCGGCCCGCGCCGAACCGGCTGCGGCGAAACGGTCGCGCCGAACCGGCTGCGGCGAAACGGTCGCGCCGAACCGGCTGCGGCGAAACGGTCGCGCCGAACCGGCTGCGGCGAAACGGTCGCGCCGAACCGGCTGCGCCGAAACGTCCTAGACCGATATTTTAATGACATTAGTACTGTTAAACTTTTGAGCTTCATTTGAGTTCCAATGAGCTTCCAATCTACTTTTTGTGCGGGGCGGGGGGGGGGGGTAACTGAAGGATTATTGTTCAGTTTCAAGAATTTACAATTAAAAATTACGATAAAATTTATATTTTCACAATCATTTAAACGCGGTCTAGGGGGGGTTAAATGTACCAAATGTTAACAATATTTTACAGATTTCTTCGATTTCCGTGAACTTTTATTTTCTGTAAACCAACAATAAATAAACATATGCTTGACCCGCTTGACCCGATGACCGATTTTCAACTTTACATTCTAATATCTATAAAAAGGAAAAAAAAGTAAAGTTTGATAATATTCCGAATTTTAACGGCTTAAAAAATAAAAACACCTGTTGGCCAATTTCGCCCACTTTGGGGTGTATACGTGATTTGGCCAATTTACTTGCAAAGTTTTTTAAGTTTTTTTAATAAATTATTGTTAGTTATGTTATATTTATTGCATATTATTAAAGGGAACAAATTAAAATCAAAATACCATTCGCATTTACTATTCTTTTGTTGTAATTCGAGAAATCGGATTAGATCACCATCTTCAGTATATTCTTCTTCTTTTAAGTGCCGTGCATGTGTTGTGCGTTTGAAGTATTATCACACACATAGGGGACCTACTGCTTAACGCGGGCTCCGAACCGCGGGAAGTGTATACACTTCATCTCCAGAGAGGCTGTACCAGGCAGATTACACCTCGGTGGTTTGCTATTGCCTTCCGAGGGGAGACGGTCAGAATAAAGTTTTACTGGGCCCAGAAGTTGAACCAGGTATTTAGCATTAGCAGCAACGCACTTAACCGCTAAGCTGGCGACCGTCTCAATCTACAGTTTCAGTATCAAGCTACAAAAATTTGTACGATTTATTTTTGTTCAATTTTGTGTCAGTTCTTTTGTGAATATTTACAAAATTTTCCGAAATTTTCCTAAGTTACTAGTACTGGATTGTTTCACGATTTTCAACGACGGGCCACAAAAATTTATATGATTTATTCCTATTTAGTCAATTCTATGAGAATAATTATAGAAATTTCCGAAATTTTTCTTAGTTAAGGGATTGTATTGTCAACATTGTCCTTTAATATTATCTACTCAGAACTTCAGGACCGACCTGAAAATACACAATACCATACAAAAATGTACAGGGTCAAGTTCACTTCAAAATCATCAAAATGTCACATTATTTTTGTTATTTTGCTGTAAAAAAGAGATTTCAACTATTTTAAAAATTTACTTGATATTTACCATAAAATTTGCGGTATTACGCATGACCTTAATAGCAAAATTTACAAAATTTGGTAATACCACTTTGTAAACTTTGACAACATATTTTTTAGGCATCCGCAAATGCGGTTTTTTGCATCATTTAGTTAAAGAAATAAATCATTTTTTATACTTGCAATAGGGTCATACATAATTTCAATAGAAAAAGCTTTTATGAATAATTTCCTTTCTTCACCTTGTCGGTCAAGTTCTCCTCGATTTACACTTACTGTGATTTTTCAAAGTTAATGCTAACATTTCTCCGCAGACCACCAAAATTTTTTCGCGGACCACCTAATAGCAACCGGTGTTCTTCTATTTTTAAATCGTGGTTGTAATTGAATACGAGGGGAGATCAATAAGTTCGGTAAAAACGGTATAAGGAAAAGAAAGTTATAAAAAAAATGCCGAAAGTGGTTTGTAATAAAATCAAATAGGTCAGTTTTCAAAAATTCAATCGATCCAAGCAACCTTTATGCCTAGATCACACGGAACGAGTACAGTGACGAGACAGTAAAATGTCACTAGGCCGAGAGAGTGATATGGGCGAAATAAGAGAATAACGCTCGGCCGAGCGCTCGGTAATACGTTTAGACCAACCGAGCACTCGGCCGAGAGCACTGTCTCGCCACTGTACTCGTTCCGTGTGATCTAGGCATTAAATTTGAAAATGGTTAACAGTGCAAACGAAATACAAAATGATATGCTTGAAGTGTACATGGAATCTTGTGCTAAACGCCGAAATTTTATTATTGGGTTATAAACGTTTAACTATCTTGAAAATATCTCAAGACGTCAATTTATCATAAAATATTATCACCGCCACCTTAGAAGTTCAATACTCAACTTTTTGCTGGCAAAATTATGGGCACAATTTTTTGGGATGCCAAGGAAACTCTATTATTTGAGTTTCATCCGAGTTCTAGCTATTTTATATTATGTGATGGGCCTACAGGAAGGAGATCTTGTTATATCCGTTTTTGATGTTGTCTTTATTATAATAAGTGTTGTCTGTTCTCATTCCTACAGTGAAAAATAAACAACCCTTGTAGGTATAACTGGATGCTGACCGCTGCATTTACCACATGTGGCAAGTGTATCTCTAGTTCTAGAAGATCGCGATCTGCCTAAAACAACCAGGTAAAGCGTCATGAGGTGACGGCGCGGCGTCCAAACTTCATCTGGTGCACAGCTTGGACTGGCAATTTTTGACGTTTAAGGTCGTCGGAAATTTCTTCAAGTAACGATGTGCTTGGAAGGCCCCTGAGCACCGCATTCAGGGTTTTTCTGCTGAATGAGCAAAGAAGTAAAAGATACTCGCTGTCTCCAGCAATCTCCATAGGGCGGAATAATACGGACGTTGGACGTAGTTTTAATTTTGTTGAAATTTATTTTATTGTGGGAGACTTGCTTGTTTGTGATCCGCCAGTTCTCCTTTGTGCGTATAATAATCGGGGAAGGGAGGGGTTCTTTCATAGCATAATGAGTTTCAGAGGGAGGAGTGACATTGCGGGGGTCGCAGGATTTGGTGGATATTTAGGGATGGACGTCTTAGCCCCCACCTTGGTCGAGATGGTCGGTGATGGTTTTGTCAGCATCTTTAAGAAGCCTGAATCGATTGGCAGACAGGATATCACTAAAGGTGTTTTGGTTTTGTTTTTCTCCGCTGTGAGGTCGGATCTTTTTTCTCTTATTCTTAGGAACTTTGAAAGCTGGTTCAGAGGTGGTGGTTGAACAGCCAACGCAGAGGTGGGATCCTCGGGGTAGTTGAAGAGTTCCATGCATGTCTGGATCTACCCCAATTGGGCCATCGTGATTCTTTGTTGCTCTTCCCCTCTCGCAAGTAGCTCTCGGGTGAGATCAAACTCTGCTTGTACAAGAGCCGATACTCACAGAGGCCCCACGGTTGGTTGAGTTTTGCGGCTTTTACTTCCCGTGTTGGTGAATTATTAAATTCAGAGTTTGGTTGTATGAGAATATAATTAATTAATTTATTTATTTGTAGAAACTTGTAAAAATTTGTGAAAATCTGAAAGATGCCACTTTGTGCTGTTCTGAATGGTTAGAAGAGTTGTGTATCACAATATCGGAAGCTGTAGGTTTTTCATAAATACCTACCCCCTTCAAAAATGTTTTATTTTTCCTTATGGTTAAATCCAGATAATTAAAGGGCCCCTTCTTCATTTTGATGCGCAAGGGTAAATTGGATATGCGGGTTCCTCTTGTTTAGGAATACCAAGAAATCTTCAGCCTTCTCTGGAGTGCCATTCCTAACTCAAACACATCATTGACATACTTTCTTCTTCTTTCTCTAAATATAGGAGTATGAAATACAGTGGAATCGACAGCTTTACGTACCCTCCGAAGCAGGGATGATAATAAATTTAGGCTGAACCCGGAGTCGAACCAGTGAATCTTGCTTAGCAGTTGATCTCGCTTTCATGCAGGCCATGACCGTCATCATTTTGATATACCTTCTCCATGAATTTGATGTTACTACTTTAACCGTTAGGTTCGGTCAAAAGTTCCCCTTCGTAATTATCCATGTACTACATAGATATCAGTCATAAATGGACCAATGGGAGATCCTACAGCTAGTCTGACGATATCAAATCGTTCAGTTTAAACGGTTCCATCATGTCTTTACTCGTCTTTGCATCTGATGCGTTCTCCTCCATTCTATTTTTACAATGCCTAATGTCCGAATTATGGGTATGTTGGTATCAAAGTTGGTATTACCCTTGTCAGCTTTTGTAATTATCATCTGGTTATCCTTAATTTACTCTTTTTAGATGCTTAATGATTATTGGTTCCCTATTGTATACCAGTGTCTTTCTTGGTATTTTCTCTAACTCTTTATGGATAATCGTACCACTTTCTATTCGTGCCAAGTTTGCTTCTATCCTGTCTAATTTATTAATTGCTAGGTCTGTTTCCTTCGCATCAAATCTAACTCGAATTCTTTGGTCAAAAATAACGTCCTTGAGGAAAGTGGAATATTTTATTTATTAAAAAAGAAATTGTTGTAGTCCCTACAGCTTTTCAGATACAGTCCTCAAAACAAGCTGATTTTTCTTCGATTTTTTCCCAAAAGTTTTCAGATTTTGATGTCGATGTTTCTTTTTATCTGACGCAAAGTCGCTCTCGAATAACTAAAACTACCATCATATCTATAAATTTCCGTATACTAACAAGAGAACATTAGATGTGAGCTATCAAAATTTATAATTTTTTACTATCATTGCCACTTTCGGCATTTTTGCAAATAGCTCCATTTCAGCGCGAATAAAATTTTATATAAAAAGAAATCGTTTTATAAATACGACTTTCTAAAGAATCCAAATTTTCATTTGTTTTTGGCTAAAAGTAATAAAATGTAGTTTGATTATAAGTTTTTTCCCACGAACCCCATAAAGGTTATAAATAATGTAAGTTATCGAAGACTTCGTTAGACATAATTTACACAATCTTCAATTTAAAACGGATTTTTTTTCTACATTTATATATCCAAAATTATTGGGGCCAGAACAATCATTTCTTTTTATTGGTACGCCGGCATGTTGATGCGATATAAAATTATCAGTTTTAACCCCAATATACCTTATAGGGCTCAAAAGTTGTTTTATGCGGAGATAAATGTACTGAGAATTTATATAATGGCCCACTATTGTGAAATCCTAAAAAATCGAGAAAGCCAGATTCTTGGGAAAATTACATCTCAGAAAATATAAGTGGGTACAACAATTTTTAGCTTTTGCTTTTGTATAGAATTTTTAGAAGAATTGATACGGAGTTTACAATTTAAAGGTAAGGGACTAGGGTAGCTATGTTTCGCTTCGTGATTGGCTGAAAATAACATTTTCGAATTTATAAAATAGTGAGAGCTCTTTTTTTTACTGTTTTTTAGTAAATTATTATTTCTGTATTAAATAAATTCCTCATTGCCTTAGGACATAGTCAGCCAAATTGCATGCGTGCGTTATATGTAAATTAACAAAATTTTGCACTCTTGTTGACATGTCAATCGTGTTGCTTTGAGGAAACACGATTTCCATTGTCAAAATTGTGCAAAATTGTTATTGCTAATTTCTAATGCACTTGTGCTAATACTAATGAAAAGTGAGCAACGTATTTATGAGTATATAGTCACCGTGGATAGACGTGTTTTTTGAGCTCCCGTTATGAAAAACAAGAAGATGATGTTGGTGAATGGCGCCGATTCCAATACGACCACCGCTTCCACTGCCGTCCTTGACGACCCAATATCAATAGAGGTTGAAAAAAGTTGTAGGATTGTTTTGCTGGAGGCCAATGTACTCTAACATACGGAAGAAGTAAAACAAATCCATGACCAATTGCCCAAGGAACTACAATTTGCAAACTTGACTGAAACCGATTCAGATGACCAATACGATCAAGGTCCGATGCACGGATGCAGCAACCAGTCCGACTCCCTCCCCCTTCGCATCCTCTATTCCAAATCTGCCTCGGAAAAGCCTCAATGGTTAAACCTAAGAGATCCAAGATTCCACCGCTCCTTCTGAAGGACGTCGCAAAGTCTCGCAAACATGTAACAAATGTGGCGAAGGATATTTTTATCTCTCTCTTCTTCCCAGCCTACTACCGTGAGATGGTTTAGTTGTTTGAGGCCAACTTGGACGCCGCAGCTGGAGGAGGCTTTTTTCACATCGACTCCATAACGAGAAACCACTACGTATCGTCATCAGGGGCATCCATCAAGACCTAGACATCCAAGCTATATAGGATGACCTTCTTGACCAAGATTTTTCTACCGAGTTCATCAGTAGGATGCAGCGAAATCGGGACAAGGAGCCATCACTTTTCATGGTATCGTTTAAATGGGTACAAGAAAACAAGGGAATTTTCAATCTCACACAATTTTGCTACTTCGAAGTAAGCATTTAAACCCCAAATAGGAAATCTGGATTTTGCAATGCCACTATTATTAAACCATCGCAGGTCGCCTCCAAGGTGCGTCAAATGCGCTAACTTTCACATGCAGGTTTCCGCAAGTACATTCGCTTTCGAAAGCCCAGTGCCAATTACCAGAACAGATCACCACACCATATAACTCAAATTTTCAACAGTAAAATACGACCCAACGATCCGGAGTCCAAGTAAAATTTCAGCATCAGTGGTGGCAAAACTATCCTGTTTATGCTGACCAAACAAAAATTCCAGAGGGTGCCACTACCAACATCACTGGTCACTCTAAACATCAATTGGCATAATTCAATTTGCTAAATTAAACCAACAATGGGCCACAAAATGCCATAAACTAATTAATCAACTTTTCACCACTCTACTTTTTCTGATTTTGTAACTTTTCACCAATTTACGTTTTTCTGATTTTTTATTCTTACAAAATAAAAATTAAGTTATTAATATTAATAATAGATAATATTTCTTATTTACATTATCATTAAAACAAAAACCAAAAAGATTCATCAAAATTTCATTTTTAAATCGAACGCTGAACTTGAGTGAAAACTTTAAATTCGTTATCTCAAAACTCCATATTTTCACTTTCATGTCTAGGGCATGGGACCGACACGATGATATGGCAGTGCCTTATTTATACGTCCTCTTTGGGTGGTAAAGTCATAATAAGCGTCAAAAAGATATTTACTGGGAAATAAATGATATATGTATGTAGTTTTGAAATTTGGAATATATTTTCTTGGGTACTGTAGAATCAAATATCCGATGAGTTCTCATTATCACGTCAAATTTCCTTCATCACATTAAATCACACACGACGGTCATAGCCTGAATGTTAACGAGATCGATTGCTAATGGAAGGCTTCCTGGTTCGATTCCGGGTACAGGGACATATAAAATGTCTTGACCATCTTCCGTGCTTCGTAGGGCACGTAAATCTGTCGGTCCCCCTGTGTTAATGATTTTCCATCATAATAATAAAAGAACAGTGTGCAGGTACATTGTAAAAATCGAAAAACCACCGCTGTAATAACTAATTTAATAAACTAATTAGAAGAAGAAGAAACATCCCAAACGGTAAATATATTATGTAGTTTTTCGTAATTTTCTCGTAAATGGTGCATCATACCAAAAGGTTTTCCTAACAAATATTTCATTCTACAGTGTAAATTTCCGTTGTATTTATCGTCCGTCAATCATTGAGTTAATTATTGCAATTTATATAAGAACCCCCCCCTTCCCCAAATAAGACTCATATAGTAAGATTCCCCTCAAATGAATTCTTAGACTTGAAAATAAAAAACTTACGACTTTTTCAAAAATTCAAATCGATTTATTTACATGACTATAAAATAAACAAAATGAAGCCTAAAAATCAGTTGAACATCGAAAAATATTCTTTATCAGTGAATGTGTTAATTTTTTAGATTTTTAATTGAATTCTAACTAGCCGAAAAAAATTACTGGCGTAACATCAAAAAAGCGCGAAAATGTTGATTTTCTGGATCCGAGTGTCGTAGTTTAACGGCGCGGGAAAGCCAAACTACTGACTTGACGATAAATATTATATGAACCATTATAGTAGATAATTTTGCTCTCTACATAAAAGGTGCTTACAGTTTGTTACGCTATTTTGCTTAGTTTTCGAGATATTTGCGAGAAACCAAACACCGCCGCGTTTTCTGTTTATAAGAGAGTTATTAGTAACTTTTTAATAGTTTGAGCTAGTTTTTGGAAATAAAACATAAAGAAACTGTTTTTGTAACCTCGGAAGGCTGATTGGAGGGTTAACCCCTTAAATTAATGTAATAGAACTTGTCTAATAACAGAAAATCATTTAATAATCTTGTTATAAAAATGGCAACTATAAAAAAAGTGAAATTAAATCAATTTCTTAGGTAAACTAAAATAAAAGCAACAATAGTGCGTTTTTCCAATGTTCTGCGGCTTAAAGGCCGCACTCAGTAATTTTTAGATAATTACTAAGCAATTAACTTGTGATAAATGTACAAATAAATAGACAGATTATATTTGCTGTGATGAAATGGAACTTTAACTTGTTGAAATATATAATACTAGCTGACCTGGCAAACGTTGTTTTGCCCGAAGTTAATTTTTATGCCACTCAAAGAATTGTCCCGTGAACCCGTGAAAGGTTGAAATATTTCCCATCTTTCCACTATGTGATTATCGAATAACATCTTCGCATTCACAATAATGAATTTTCGGCCGCCCTTAGCCATCTAGACCCATAATAGATCCGTGAAGGCCATAGTTGTTCGGCCTTCGGCCTCACAGGGAGGCCAAGATTCAGTTCATATAGGGTTTTACCAAATAAATCACCAACCAAAAATGAACTCTTACAATAAAAAACCAAAAGGGAGGAGGAAATCTTCAAAAGACACCACCTCAGAATGAGGTGGTACTGTGAGATTTGTACTTACTAAAACCTCCCCCGGATAACATAAATCGATCCATCAACATTCACTACAAAACATCAGAATAAACCACATTTCTTGTTTTTCCAGAAGGAGCGTATACAAATAGTTTGTTGGGTGTCCCTACTCTGGAGCATCCCACATACAGTTGAACCCGTTTTGAAGTGATGGGATTACCAACGAACAGCATTTCATTTTTATTTATATCGAAGATTGTTCGGTCTTCGGCCTCATCCAGGGAAATCGCGTGGAAGATAATATATGGTGGTTGTTCGGACTCACTCAGTATGGTTGCGATTGCCCTGAGTGACGCCGAAGACCGAACAACCATATCTAAATAATTTTTATTACTACCTACTATGTATTTAATGGCCAATGTCATTAGCGATACTCGACGCGCGTTATTACGCGCAAGAAAAAAAACGCATGTATTAAATTTAATTCTTTTATTTTATTGCAATGCTAAAGGATACACAATATTTTTGGTAGTTTCATTCGGTGAATAAATGTTCAAATTTTTTGGTGTGCCAACTCGGGAGCAAGCAACATACAATTGGCCATGTGAAAAACACGAATTCTCCAAATTCAAGCCAGCAATAGTTAATGATTGCCCTTGTGCTTTGTTGATTGTAATCGCGAAGGCAAGACGCAAGGGGAATTGAAGCCGCTTGAACTCGAATGGTAAATCGTTGGTAATCATCGGTATCCGTGGAATCAGCGCATCTTCTCCTTTGAATTTACCACTGATGATTGTTGCCTCGATCAAATTAGGTGTCAATTTTTTTATGGTCAGTCTGGTTCCGTTAAACAGTTTTGGCGCGTTCAAGTTGCGAATGAGTATTACCGGTGACCCTACTTTCAATGTCAATATGTGTGGTGGCATTCCAGGTGGCTCTAGTGAATTTAGAAATTCGGTTGGGTAATTGACTGCTTGTTCTTGCTCCATCACTGTGTCTATTGATTTGTATTTGATTGATTTTCCGGGCAATTTCAATTGAATTTGTTCATTTAACTTGTTGACATAATCATTTTTGGGGGCTAAAATTGCACGTTCGCACAGCCAATCTGGATTTTTGTAGTTGCTGGTTAAATTTTGGAATACCTTTTTTTCTTTTTCCGAATTCCTTTTTCAATTCATTTAGGAAATTCAATTAATTTGATTAATTTTAAAAGAATAATTTTATTATATTTTGCTATGATACTTGACTAAAAAATTTTTATTTATCTAAATCCAATTACAAATATCTTCAATAATTAATCATCTACCAATTAATTTTCACTCAAATAATTACACTTTCCATCCACTTCAAATCAAACAGTTTCACTTATTTACTCAACTAATTTTTTATTTAAATCAAAATCAAAAATTACAAACTATATTCGCATCACATAAATTATTACTCTCTCCGAGACGTTACGTGAATCCCCCTCCAATCCAATATAACTTTTCAACATTAAAAATCAAAAAATTATCATAGCAATATTATTTTATATATCTTCGAAAGATTCGTACCTACGAAACTAACATTTTTTACACTTTAATAAATGGGCCCGGCGTTTTCAGCCCTAAACACTAAAATATCTTAGAACGGCCCTGTAAATACCATCTATAATTAATATTAGGACTTTTACCCAGTAAATGAGTAATAAATGGTCTAAATGCATCCATGATCCGGAATTGTCAGTGTAAAAACCGCGGTTCGGAATCCCCGTTAAACTGTAGGTCCCCTTTATCGGTCAGACACTTTCCACATGCAACGGGCACGGGCAGGAAAAACCGAAAATATATGTTATAGACCTTATATTTATTATAAATAAATGAATAAATTAATATACAGCAGTGGCTTAGTGTGATCGTTGGTTGAGTTACAGCGCGGAAATTGTGGGTTCAAATTATTGCGGACTTGACTGAATTTCTTAGCGCGGCCCTCCGGTGAACATCAACACTCTGTGGATAAATTAGTTGAAAGTAAAAGAGAAACAAGAGGATTGATCCACCTCAATGAATGGATCGTAAAGACTTTGCAGAAAAAGCAGAGTAGCAATATTCCGAAATGGAATGGAAACGCTTGATGATGAATAAATTAATATACAATATTAAAGCTAACAAAATCAATCTGTTTATAAATGAAAGATGGCACGAACGTATAAAAGAAGTACACATCGTGTGTTTATATCGGAGAAAGGTATTTTCGTCGCCGCTAACGACGTATTAGAGAGAAGGTTAGGTATCAATAAGACATACAACAGTTACCCAAGTAGTGGATCTTTACATAATCATAATAAAATAATTTTTTTATGTAGCTGTTTTAATAGAAGAGTTATTTATTACCTTTTATTTGCAAACTTTATGAGCATACATAAACATACCATATTTACCTCACCAGAGGGGGACATACGTTAGATTTTTAATATATAATAAATTGCAAAATTGATTTCAAAGTTAAAGAACCGATTAAAATTTTGACCTTCTTGAAACTTTTGACCACCTCTTTCTTACAGCGTATGTCGCCTTTTTCAGCGCGATTCTCACGGTCCTGGTGATCGGAAATAAAGGAGATCAAGGGGGTAATTTTTTAATTAAGTGGTAAAATTTTTCATAAACTTCATTAACTGGGAGGGGGGGTCATACGTCTAATAACCTAAACCAGTTTTCGTGCATGGCGTATTTTTAGATTTTTTGGCATGCAAAAGTATGTTTACGAAAGAAACGAAAAGTAAATAAAAAAAGTTACCTGTATTTCTGAAAATGTGACCGGTTGCGTCCTGTACCTTGCCGAAGGCCCTCGTCTTCGTTTGGGAACGACGCGTCGGTGAAGTCTTGACATTGGTTCGGGATAAACAGTATCCATTCCTGAATTAACTTTTCAAGCACAAATTAATTTTTAAAAAAATTTTTTATAAAACACAATTATTTTTGTTAATTAAACCATTAAAAACTTGTATTATCCAAAGAACAGATTAAATTAGATTGTATTATTGAGATTATCTGAATAATCCAGCTATTACGTCTGAAATTCTCGTTTCAAGAGCAAAACAACAATGTTTTTGACAAGTTTCTCCAATTTATCTATTTTTACATTAAATTTCATTCGGTTTTCAAAGAAATCGTGACCAAACAAAAAATAACATGAACGATTTACTTAATTAACAGCTGCGACGCTTATATTTATTTTTTTAATCTCGACTTACCTGGCACTGACGATGTGCAAGAAGGCATCACTAAAATAATTAAACTGTTTCTTGATTTGAATTTTTACACTTGAATTATATGTGGAATTTATCTTGTATGAAGCACATAAGAATTGGGCTAAATTTAAACACAAACGCGTCCCGAAACAGTCCGCACGACGCTAACTGACTACATTTTACGTACTTATACGATATTAAATATAGCAAAAACCGCGAATTATAACTGTCGTGATGTTGAAGCGTAGAAAAATGCGTATTTTTTGCTTAGTCAGTGAAAAATAGCTTATTAGACATGTAGCGGAAAATTCTTGTTTTCTTCCAGTTTTCACCAACTTGTGAAAGTGTAGCACTTAAAATTGCACTTCGTCTCAACACCGCTTTTTCGTTTTTCAATTTCATTCTATTTCCGGAAATTATGTTCGACTCCAAGTTAGAGCTAAACATTGCAAAACCAAAAATGAGCAAATTAAGGAAATGAATAAAAATACTAAGTATTTGACATCGATTAAATAGCAATTCGTAATTGATAATTATAATTTAATTAACAATATCATCAAACGAAGGCATAAACTCTCGTGTTTTCTCTTTTCTTATTTGTTTTTTTTAAATTAACTAACACTTTGATAGAGCTGTGACGTACCAACGTGTAGTAAATAGTGGGATCTTTATTTACATTGTATCATTTCGCAGCAAAGAAATTCAGTTCATATTGTTCCACTACCGTGAGATTCAAATTCGAGTCTGCGAAAATTAACGTCGTTATGTTCAGTTTGTCAGTTCGGTTTTAATTTTGATCTGTGACAATGGTAAGTGTAAAAATTTTTTTTTTTTTATTTACAAAATTTTTTTTTGTGCCGGAAGTTATTTCGACTGCTCGAACGTTAAGTAATTAACCGGTCATCATTACTTTCAAGTTATTAAACATTATTGAATTATATCTACCCAGCAGAGAAAGGTCAATAATTTGAAGTTATTATTTGTTTGTGCAAACTTTCATTGTAAGAAATTATTTTGTATACGATAGGGGCTTCATTTAATTATTTACATCATGAGAAAGTTTCATTGTGCGACTCGTAATTTTCTACATAAATGAATTTTCGATTGATTGGAACCCATTTTGTTTTTAGGAAGCCCCGCAAAAAAATTATAATATTTTTTATTATCGACTAAAAGTTGATGTTGAACCAATATTTTACTCAAGGTTTCAAAATGCACTTTTTGTACAATTTTATTGATTAATTCGCTGAAATAAATAATTCATGACCAATTAATACTTATTTGAAATTCAAATAAAATTGGACGGAAGTTACTCACTTATTAATATTTATGGAGATGTTTAAGATTCTCTTCCGATTTTGCTCTATTTCTTACATAACCAATTGAGACATTTATAAAAATTACATATCCTCCTCCCCTACAGTACATAAAATAATAATAGGAATTAAATTAAATATAAGTAGGTACTTAGAATTTTTTTAACATAATGAAAACTTTTGGGAAATATTGATCAACAATGTAAAACTTGTTAATAATGTACATCCACATAAAATATCGATAGTTAACATTGAATTTCATAAACTTTAAGCATCCTAGATCAATTTTTTGTGCCTGAACTTTAATTCTGAAACTGACACTTTGAGTGTGATTATTCACACTTAATGTAAATATAAATACTTTTATTACTAATTTCAACCCCCCCCCCCAACCCCAATTGTGTACATAGACAAACGCTTATTGAATATATTTTCATTTCGCCAGTACGGATCAGTAAAATTGTGAATAATGTCGAAACATGTCACTCGTTCAAATTTTTTGATTTGATAGTTCTCTTGCTATTTTTTCATTTGGTGCTGATTCTGAAGACGACCTTGCCGTTTAATGTTCTTTAGAATGTATGGTATGTAGAAATATATCTATTTATAGATTGTATGTAAAGACCAAAATTCCTCAATCACAGTTTTTTTACGATGTAATCAATTTACGATCAACTATGTATCAATTTTTGAATCTTTTGTTTAAAAATTATAATAAATTATAATAATTTATTTTTTTGAGCTAAAGAACATTTTCAACATGAACGGTAAGCCTGTCAAAGGGGATATACAGTAGCGGCAATATGAATCGCACGCTCCCATAAAAACATAAATATGTCACCAGTATACCCTTGAAAATTTTAGGTACGCTCATAAAACTTAAATTTATTGCGTCTTTTATGAAATTATCAAATTCTACAAAATATCCTACTAACCCTTATTAAAAGAAAGTAAAACCAGTAAAAGGCAAACAATGCACGGTTTTCAGGTATTGGCGGGTCAGGTAGGTTTGCCGAAAAGATTATAATAAAATTATTTTTATAACAATAAATGTACAAATTTTGTGTTAAAAACTATTTATTGTAATAAATTTTTGCAATCACAAGCGCGTGAGCGGTAGACATATGTTTCAAGCTTATTTGCTATCATCAGTACCGCATACACATGGAAAATACACTACACTCGCAACTGCAAATCACACTACGGCAAATCGTTCATTCAGGTAAACAGAAGCACTGTTTTGCCGGACATATGTAGACTGCGCCGATGGTCAGAAATTAATCCTTTTTTTTGGGTAAATGACCATGGGCAACCTGTAGATTGCGCCGATGGTCATTAAGGGTAACATACAGATTGCGCCGATGGTGTACCTGAGGGATTAAAAAGTATTACTAAGGCATAATGGGGTTATTATTGTAAATCAGTTTTTTAAATATTAATAAAAAATTAAATTGCGGTACCTAATTATCATTAATATGACAATACTTATTGCAATACTTATTAGTAGATATTAATAATAAATATTATCAAAAAAATGGAAAATAACCGGTGTATTGCCGAAAAAGTGAAAAAATTAAATTTTTTTTTCTTCGATTTTTGGGGTGTGCATTCGATAAGGAGAGTTATCCATCATCAAAACCTACCCTTCCGGGGCGCCGCTTCGCTCCGCTCCGCTCTGCACCCCTGCAGGGCGGTTTTGACTCTGGTTACTAGGCTAAACATACGAGAAGGTGCCACCCATCAAGAAAACCGGGATAAATGAAACCGGGATGTAAGAGAACCTCGAAATATTAGTATTAAGAAGTATAGTTGCGGTATGGGGCAGTAAACTATAACGTTTCACCACCAAAATTATAGACCAACAGAATCGTGCACAAATTGTCTCGAAATTGCAAATTTCTCGTAGTTATAAATTTGTGTTATAAAAGTTTTTAATAATGAAAGAATCAAAATAATGCAGTTATTTAAAAATAACCTCGTCAAATTACTAACCTAATTAAAAATCGCACATAATGTAAGGTATAATAGGTACTCCTGTAATAAATTAAGAACCTTAATCCTCTAATGGGATTTTCACTCCGTCGTTACCCAAAAAGATTACCTATTAATTGACCATCGGCGCAATCTACATACTAACCCTAACCGAACCCGGCGCAATCTACATGCTAGATTATGAGACCCTTCAACCATCGGGCGCAGTCTACAACCTCCCGTTTTGCCTACCGTAAAACCGTCTAAACTAAAGCCTACGTGTTCTCGAAAAATACTAAAGTATAATGTTTAATAACATACAATTGAATTTAGCGCAGTTCATAATCCTGCCTTGATAATATAATAAATTTTTGCAATCACAAGCGCGTGAGCGGTAGACATATGTTTCAAGCTTATTTGCTATCATCAGTACCATTTATTCAGTACTATTTATTGTATATTTAATATTTAGTGAGACCGCCTATAGCCCTTATTACACTTTTCAAACGACGCTGCATTGACTCTGTTATGCTTGCCAGGTAATCGTTGCTTAAACGATTGTTCCACACAAATTTCACGGCTTCTATGAGCGCAGGTATACTCTTTGGATATGTCGAAGCAACATGCCTTTTCATTATAGCCCAAATAGTTCGATTCGATTAAGATTCGGAGAGTTCCCTGTGCAATCAAGTACGTAAATGCCGGGTAAATGCTATTATCCAAGAAGAACTTAGATACCTGAAAGATAAAGGGAAGCAAATCAAGTTATATTTTTCATGAATTTTCTATAAAAATGTATAGGTAACAAAAGGCGATAGATAAATTTTGAACAAAACATCACTTTTGAAATTTTTACGAACCGTTTTTGCTCTATGGTATGGTGCATTATCTTGCTGAAAAATAAACTCTTCGTTTTCAGCAAATAAATCGCTTATCGAGGGTAGTAAATGCTCATCAAGTATTTTTATATACTCTAAAGCATTTATGGTACCCTTTATAACGTGTAACTTCCCTAATACGCGTTGACAAAAACATCCCCAGATCATGATACCAATCCTACCGCGAGTTGTCTTGATTGTGCATTGATCGGATAATCTTTCACCTTTAAATCTTCGCACGTACCTCTTTCCATCGGAGCCGTATAGTAAAAATTTTGACTTTTCGGAAAAAATTACTCGACTCCAGTCATCAAACGTCCAATGCACGTACTTTTTGGCAAATTCCAGCCTCTTTTTCTTCATTTTCTTGGTTAAAAGGGGTTTTTGACAGCGGTATAAGCCTTCTAACCAAATTCTGCTAACCGATTGCCGAAGGTCCTTACGCTAAAATCGACGCCAACCTGTTCCTTCATGTCAGCCCTTAATTCTCGCCTAGATTTGAAACGATCTTGTATCGCTATTCTAAGAAAAAGGCTATCCTGAGCTGCAGTCGTATTTCGATTAGGGCATCCTTTTGGAAGTGCCTTAATACTTCAAGTTGAGTCATATTTTTTCAAAAATCGACTTATTCTGCTTCGATGACACCCACATTTTTTACTTATGTACGTAAAAGAACGATGTTCTTCGCGGAATATCAAAATATTGTTCTTTTGAGTTTCACTTAATTTCTTGGTATCTGATGACATCTTTGGAACACTTTTCAACACTTTTCAACACCACTTCAAGACTTTAAAAATAATTAACAAACTATCTGCTCTGAAAGACACTTAAATACCTGTATTTTAAAACCCCGTAATGTAAAAAAAACCCTACCCCTCAAGTTAGGACCAATTGGTGCAATATTTATGGTTTTATGGGAGCGTGCGTTTCATATTGCCGCTACTGTATGTCATGATATCCTACAAGATATTTTTTGTTTTATTGTTTCTCAAGTGATTAGTTAAAATTTTATCAATTCATGATATTTTTAGAACTTCAAAAAGAATTATTTTAACGTAAAATTTTAATTAGTTTTATGGCACTTTGACTTTTTTCTCAAGACACCTCCGCGGCAGCAGGAAGTGCATTTCGTCCCCCCCCCTCCAACGTGAATTTTTTAAAGAAATTAGTGTCAAACGTTTGAGCTTCCATTCAAATCGTTCGAACCACACCCATCGCGAAATTATTTCTGAAAACTATTGGAGTGGCTGATGCACAAACGACCATCCATTGCGATTTTTTTATAACATTGGTGTCAACCATTTGAGATTCGTTTGAGCTCCCATGAGCTTATAATTCCTTCGTTTGTGCTTCGAAGGTTTTTTGAAGGAGCTGTAGAAATATTTTTTTTTATGTTGAACATACCAACGAAAAAATTTCATTGCATTAATGCTGCTGTTTAATGCTATTTTATAGCTTTAATCAACTTTCTCATTAATACTATGAAATTTTTATAAATGCAATAAAATTTATTAATTAATTAACTTCTTTTAATGTTATTACTGCAGTTTTTTTTCAGTGTAGCGCGCAGAATTTTATTGTTGCTAATAATAATTAAAATAGTTTTTTATTTCCAGTATGTAATCGCTAGTTGAATTACAGAGCGGAAATTCCGGGTCCGAATCGCAGGAGTACATTTTGCTGCCCTTACTTTGCGCAAATAACTGAAGTCAATGCAACGTAATATAGCAAATTATTTTTACCGACAAAGATGCCTGTTTTCATTTTCAATATTAAAACATGAAAACTATTTTAATTATTATTAGCTAGTACATTAAAATTCTGCGCGCTACTTTCTCGGAGAGATGTTGGGTGAAATTTACCATTACATAATTTTTTAAACGCTCTAACTTTTTACCTTTGGGTTTAAACTAATGTCAATAGCAGCTCATTGAAAACTCATTCTCCGATTTTCCGATTCTCGAACCGATTCTCGATCCATTGACACCTATTTTATTAAACAAAATCACTTCTTATCGTTCTACCAGAATTCTACCGAATATAATTTTTATTAAAAACCTTTGAAGCTCAAAACGATAAGAATAGAAGTTCATTGAAGTTCAAACGAAGCTCACACGATTGTCACCAATTTTTATAAAAATATATTTTTATAAAATATAAAAATTATAAATTTTACAATTTTACGAACAATTTAAGCCGTATTTGACTGCAATTATATCTCAAAAACTTTTTATTATCCAAAAACCAAAAAATTAATAACATACAGTGTAAATAAAACATTATTAATTTAAGGAGACGGATAAACGGACACGGGGCCATATAATAAGACTTCTTACTATACTGCGTATAGAAACCTAAAACGGGGGGGGGGGAACTAAATTGAATTGAATAGATATAACAAAATTGAGCTCACGTATGGATGTTTCGGTATCGGTTACAGTATTATACTCGTAAAAAATTAAAAAGCTAATAAAAAAAGGCGAATTAAAGAAAAGATTCCACCATAGAAATTATTTAATATAGCAGGGAAAAACGGATATTACGATATAATAATTGCGAAGAAATCGAAAGAAATATGTATGGTTGGTAAGAGAAAATAAAATACAAAATCGGGCAAAATGTAATAAAATAGATGTTAAAATTTACACTTCCTAATTTGAAAATATAAAATTGTTTCTTATCTAAATTTTATAAGAAAACAGATCATAGACAACTAACATTTCAGTTTTGGAAAAACTGATAAATAAATATTTTTTATTCTTCTTCTTCTTCCACTTTTATTAAGAAGTCTCCCTCTTAATATAGGTCCAGGACCTGTTCTTGACTAATATATTTGTAATTAGTTCTATCAGGCCATGACCGTCGTCATTTTTTTTGTAATATTTTTTATTCGATATTATTAAATTTGTAACTTATAAGTTGAAATCTCGTTAATCCATTCATGTTCATCATTGGTGAGTAGAAAATGGAAAGATCAAAATATTATTTTTATCATCTGTAATGATAACTGACACTTTTAACAGTATTACAAAAACAAAGAAGAGCCTAATAACTGAATAATTTGAACTGAAATGGAAAAAATAATCTTTAATAGAATATAGGCAATTCTGCGAGTTAATTTGATAAATAAATAAAAACCGCTTCTTGTAGTTTAAATATTTACTTTCTGACCAGTTTCGTGTTGAATTAGCACATCTTCAGAGTAGTCTAAACTAAAGCTATATTGTGTTTTCTTTTAGATTTTTTTGAAGATGTGCTAGTATAGCACTAAACCGGTCAGCAATTAAATATTTAAACTGTGTTCAATGGTTTTTATTTATTCAATAATTATTTTGGCTATAAGGTACTCTTTTGATCACCTTAAAAAAATATAAGCTACGCAGATATTCCAAAGGTGGGTGGTTTTATAATGATCACATTCGAGGGAAGAAAAAATTATATTGGAATTATGTATGAATTTTAGGGTTACTCTACCACTAACTCAGCCACTCGAAAAAATTTTTCGAGTGCTACACACTAAAAAACATGCTTATATCTGTCTATTAAAACAATAAAAAGTGTGAACATGGTCAAAACAACCCCAATATCGACTTTTGAACTTAGCTAATTTTCATGTAAATCAGTGGTGGATTAACGAGATTCGGGACGCGTCGCTCATTCTGTTGACAGTCCGTGCGTTATGAATGACCCTAACACTTAGAGTATTTCGAACCGGCAGATGCAGCTCGACTGTCGTACATGTAACATCGATTATTTTTTGTTTTTAGGCGATTTTTTGGGGGTGAAACGTAATAGTTTACTGCCCCATACCGCAACTATACTTTTTAATGCTATTTTGAGGTTCTCTCACATCCCGGTTTCATTTATCCCGGTTTTCTTGATGGGTGGCGCTTCTCGTATGTTTAGCCTAGTAACCAGAGTCTAAACCGCCCTAGAGGGGTGCAACGCGGAGCGGAGCGCAGCGGCGCCCCGTAAGGGTAGGTTTTGACGATGGATTACCCTCGTTATCGAATGCACACCCCAAAATTCGAAGGCAAAATTTATTTTATTTTTTCACTTTTTCGGCAATACACGGGTTATTTTCCATTTTTTTGATTTTATTTATTACTAATATCCACTAATCACACCCCCATCTATTCGAATTTCAAAGAAAAATTCAAATCGGAGCGAAAAAATTTTACGCATTTTCAAGGGACCACGGCCGAACGATGCACATCGGCCGGGGTCTACCGCATACTCGATGCGACTTTGCCGTACTTTTCAAAAGTCGATATTTTGGTTGTTTTGACTATGTTCACATTTTTTATTGTTTTAATAGACAGATATAAGCCTGTTCTTTAGTGTGTAGCACTCGAAAAATTTTTTCGAGTGGCTGAGTTAGTGGTAGAGTCCCCCAAAATTTTTTTATAGCAAAAGGAACCTTATTAGAGTGTACTGTAAAAATTTCACTTGAGATGATATATATAAAATTTCGAGAAAAATCAATTTGAAAAGTACGGGAAAGTAGCATCGAGTATGCGGCCGACCCGGGTCGATGTGACATCGGTCGCCCGTGGTCCCTTGAAATCGAGTGAAATTTTTTCGCTCCGATTTGAATTTTTCTTTGAAATTCGGATAGATCGGGGTGTGATTAGTGGATATTAGTAATAAATATAATCAAAAAAATGGAAAATAACCCGTGTATTGCCGAAAAAGTGATGGCCCAAATTACTTTTTTGGGTGGATCTGGCACGGCCAGAATTGGGCGCATCAAAAAACCTACCCTACGCCCCTCCGGGGCTCCGGGCGGTTTTTTAATCGCGGAAGCCGCTATGCGGCAGAGCTAAACATACGAGAAGGCGCAATCCATCAAGAACACCGGGATGAAGGCAACCGGGATCTTAAACCCCCAAAAAATGGCCTAAAAACAAAAAATAATCGTTGTTATATGTACGAGAGTCGAGCTGCATCTGCCGGTTCGAAAAAAACCAAAACCAAAAAGAACTCTATTGACATTAAAAACTTTACATACATATTTACAATAATAATTTTAATTACTATAATAACAGATAACAAATTACAATAACAAACCATTACACAAATACATATTTATTAAAACTTGAATTGTTAAATCGTACCTATCCCCTAGAGGATTAATCGAATTAAGTTGAAAATTATTAAATCTGAAGGTTAATTGATTTGATATCTCGAGGTAAAAAAGAGTGCAAAAACCCCGCGCCGTGATAAAAAAAAGCCAAAAAAGAATTAAGTTACTGAAATTTTAACAAAATAAAATGAAAATAAAAATGAATTTTAATTAAACTACTGACAATTACTTTCCTATTACTGATTGTTTAAAATGACATGGTGTAAAAGTTTGTGTTTGATCCTGAAGGGCAAGGTGTCTTGTGTGTGTGTACCAAGGTGTGATGTGTGTGGGTTTTGCCTTACCGAGTATGTGAAAAATTTTATGGCTGTGTTGTGTATGACTTCTGTTAGTGTTTGAATTTGATGTGAAGTGTGTAAATCATGTATGGGTGTGTAGCGTGGAGCTCCGGAAATGACTCGGAGACACTTGTTTTGTATTGTTTGAATGATTTTTATGTTAGTCGGGGCTGTCCTGCTCCATACTGGAGAGGCGTATAATAAAATTGGTCTAATTAATTGTTTGTACAAGGTCAGTCTGATTTTTGGGTCAAGTCCGTTTTTATATGAAAGTAATGGGAAAAGTGCATGCATTGCTGCTTGCGCTTTCCGTGCAGTGAGTTTTAAATGCGTTCTGAATGTAAGTCGTTGGTCAAGGGTCACCCCTAGGTATTTAACCGTAGGGGTGTGCGTGATGTCCGTACCATTAATCGTAAGTTTGTTTGTAATTTGGTCTCTTTGTCTGGAAAAAGCGGTGAGGGTGGATTTGGGTTCGTTAATTTTTAATCGCCAAGTGGCATAAAAATTTTCGAGATCGGGAACGTGTCGTTGGAGGTAGTCAATGGATTTATCCTTTTTACGGGATTCGGAGGTGATGGCGGTGTCGTCAGCGTACAGGGATAATTTTGTCCGCGTGGATTTTGGGATATCATTGATGTAGTAATTAAAAAGGGTTGGGGCTAGGATGGAGCCTTGCGGTACTCCAGCTGGAATAGGTAAGGATATGGAGAGGGCGTCCATTACTCGGACTTGGAAGGAGCGGTTTTCGAGAAAGCTGGAGATGATTTTAATTAGATGCATGGGGTAATTTCGGATATAAAGTTTGTGAAGCAGGGCGTCGTGCCAAATGGTGTCAAACGCTTTCTCGATGTCGGGGGTGGCCGTCGTGGTAGTGGTTTTCATGTTATAATTAAGGGTAATTTGATCAACGAGCAAAGCTAGCTGAGTGACCGTGCTGTGGTTTGCTCGAAAACCAAACTGCTCCGGAATTATTGTATCATGAATTTCGTCATGTTGCTGAAGGCGGAAAAGGATGATTTTTTCGAGGATTTTTGATAATGTAGGAAGTAAACTAATAGGACGGTAGCTGGCAGGATCGGATTTTGGCTTTTTTGGTTTAGGGATGGGAATAACGACTGCTTTTTTCCAGGCGGAGGGGAAGTATTGGTTTTTAATGCAGGCGTTTAGGATGTAATAAACTTGTAGGATTGGTTTTTTAGGAAATTTTTTAATTAGGAGAGCAGATATATTGTCATAACCAGGAGCTCGATTTTTAAGTTTTTTAACAATTTGCTTAATTTCCTTAGGGGAAGTTAAGTCTTCATCGGGAGTGGGGATTGTGATATTATTGAGGGAATCTTTGGATTGTTGGACATCAGAAATTGTGACGGGATCAGATAGGTGTGCGGTGAGATTATGATGAGACAAATATACCGTCGCAATGGCGTTTGCTTTGTCTTGTTTGGTGGTGACAGGACCTTGAGGGGTTTGGAGTGTGGGAAAAGAAACGTCATCTGTCTTGTTTTTTAACGCCTTCGAAATTGCCCAAGCTTTTCGAAGGTTTTGCGGAATGATTGATTTTAATGTTTTATTCCAATTTGAAATTTTGATTTCGCTGATGGCGTGATTGATGTCTAACTGCCGGTTCGAAATACTCTAAGTGTTAGGGTCATTCATAGCGCACGGACTGTCAACAGAATGAGCGACGCGCTCCAGAATCTCGTTAATCCACCAGTGAATTACATGAAAATTAGCTAACTTCAAAATCGATTTACTCAAAATTTTGATAATACATTCTCGAAATTTGTTTTTACTAGGAACCTATATAAACCTTAATCTTTCCATTAGAAAGGTTCCTAGTTAGTTCGTAGTTTCAGTGGTTATGACACTCTCACCGGATTTCCTTATAATATGAAATTAAAAACCAAATGTTCTAAATAAATTATTGATCGAATTTTAAATAATTCATTTTAATAGTCTATTTCTCCAAATTCTTTATTAAAGGAAGTCAAATTAAATTAATTTAATTAATTAAATTAATTTAATTTGATATAAATATTTGACACATCTTACGTTTTTATCCTTTAACGACCGAAGATGAGAATATATTGAGATTCTAGAAACGCGTCTCGTTCCTTTAATAAAGAATTTGGAGAAATAGACCATTTTTAATTCTTAATTTATTATAAAACTCCAAAAATATTGGGAAAAATAAAATGATTTTTGATAATAAATATTCATAATCTATGGGCACACATTTAGCACAATTATTTGTTTTTTAATATCGATAACGGTGGCGACTATCCTTTATCGATAAAATGATTTTTTCCTGAAGTGTTATAGGAATTCTGTTCATAAAATATTTTAGATCTTAGTCTCCTTTAACTGTGCCATTTGCAAACTGGGCCACATATCCGCACATATTCATGGTCAAATAAGGTGGTAGTTTGAGACCACTGGAGTATCTTCGTTCTGTCCGGAAAAAAATTGACAATTTATGTTACGTATTGTAACGTCACAAAAAGAACCCATATAAGAAGCTCTCTTGTAACCATAACCATACTTAGTACCTATTTTAAAAATCTCCAAAGTGGACATTCTCTTTAGTTAGTTTATAGTAGTTGCAACTGTTTCCTCAGTTACAGTAGGTTAAATAAATATTGATTTTCCATTCACTGGAAATTTAGAAACATAATAATCGGGAGTGTGTCAAGCACACGCAGACGCTTCAATTGCGAAAAAGTTATTGAAATAAATTGCTCTAAAAGTCTCTTCAGGGTCGAATAGGATGATATTCGATTTTTATTATTTATTGTCAAAATTATTGATCCTAGCATAATTCATCTTGGTGACAACTTCATTGATGAGACGATTGTAGAATTTTTTATGAATTTTTTAAGATCATTCGTTCCCTCTTTCTTGGCAAAGCGGGTGACTGATAAAGCGGAAATACGGAGCTACCGGGGGGGGGGGGGGATAATTTCTGCTTCACCTGCCCCAAAGTTTGGAGTTCCGGGTACAGTGGTTTGAATTTCACTGTGAACTATAGGTTGTAAATCTATAAATTCTTTATAAAATATTTTAGTTTTAATTTCTCATAATATTAGGCCAGTGTTTCTAGGATTAAACCTCGTAAGACCAAACTCGCTAGTTTAGTATAAAATAATATAGAAAAAGTATAGAAATCAAATTTTCTGGGTCTCCAAATATCCAACAATTTTGTTATAAAAATTAAAAACCTAACAATAATTTCTTGTTTTTTTCTTATCGTTTACTTTGCAAAAGCTAATTAAGCAAGATAGCGAAAAGGCGTGATTTTGACCGCTGCATAAATTTTACTTAAGAGCGACGAAAACAGGCTAAATAAGAAATTAAAAATCTGAAAAAGTTCATGGCTTATTATTAGAACGCTATGGTATAATTTTGATATTTTCAAGAAATGATTTTCATCGCAAAATTAATTTTTTATTGGCACAGTAAATTAATCTCAAGCCATAGTTTTTGCTATCTCTTTATTGTGGCGTTTTTTCGTGATAATCTATAATTTTGTAAAAATTATACAAATTGAAAATTATAGAAAATTTACGATAAAGGAAAAATCCCTTTTTGAAATGAATTTCCACAACTGTAGCTCAATCGTACTGCATTGACCCAAGAAAACATACGAGTACGTTTTCCATTTATGCAAAATCGTAGAACTCAAATAAACTATTAATAAATTTATTGAATGCTAAATCAAATTAGACATAAACGTGCGTTTCCAAAATGCAAAATTTAGACAGTCAATTAAGCGTTCGTATGGTGTGACAATTTTAGCTTAAAAAATACCTTGAATATCCTTAAACCACCCATTCAATTGTTACAAACCCCAAATAAATTTATTCACAATGTGAATTTATTACGGTAGATAAAAATTTAAAAAACATTGTTTCTATAATTTAATAATGATTGAGCGCGTTTATAAGTTCTACTACTGGTTTTAAATTTTAGTTGCTCCATACGAAGGAGTTGTCACTACTGTTTTGGTTAATTGTAGTTTTTCGGTTTAAGTTTTCCTGCAACGCGTTTTTCTCTTAATTAACTGCTATTTTATAAAGATCTGAGTGGTCGTAAGTAAGATTGTGACCTCTTGAAAAGTAATCTATAACAAATAACGGTTGTTATTTAAGAACATTTGGACCAAGTCGTCTATTGGACATGGTGACATCATCAATTTTCCGTCGATATTAAAAGATGAGCAATAATTTAAATCAGGTTACGTGTTTCTGGAGTTTTTCAAACATTGTAGATTTTCCGAGATTTCCACTTATTTTTTCCATACTTCATGAACAAATTTTAACCATAACTGGCAAACGGTTGAATTTACGTTTTACAACAACTTTACAAACAATAAAGAAACAAAATTTTAGACAACGTTGTTTCCTACAAACATAAAAATCAACATTATTCTTTGACCAATATTTATTGAGATATTACCAATTTAACTAAAAACTCTGATGTTGATAGTGTTAAGTTTTACCGTATACTAATAATAAATTAAGTTGAGAATGAAAATCATTTTTTAAATATTGAGAAATTATATTACGACATTCTGGAAGCCATGGATTTTCTCACATTTTTTTAACTGGTAAATTTAGTCTGTATTGAATATCCACTGAGAATGCGCTGAAAACATGATTATGTTTCTGCGCAACGCTGAAAACGCTATTATGTGTTTGAGCATCCCCAATGCACACTAAATTTTCCAGTTAAAAACGCTATAAATTTGACGCACTGAGGAAATCATGATTTCATCTCAAAGTTGGTATATAGGGAGGACAACTTCGAAAGGCTCTCGCATCTAAACTATTTACTTCAGAGATGTGCTCTTAGAGACCTTTTTAAATAATTTCATGCTTTGCAAAAAATCCCTTAAAATTTTTTTGTTATATCACTTACTTTTTCATGTGTAAGCTTAATGGTACTGATCTACCATTTTTACATTAAATTCTTTGGTTTAAAATTTTCTAACAAAATTCATGACTATGAATGTCTATATAATTTTTTTAGAAGGGGAGGAGGCTAAACTCTCAATGAGAGGGCACAAAATTTCAAGAAAAGGAAAATATATACATTTACCTTATTTTTATTTACTTTAATTACCTTAATAATTTTAATCGATAACCCCCTTAGAATTGTAGCGGTCCTAAAATTAGTTCACGATAAATAGAAGTTTCGTGCTACATAAACTAATCGCCTCAGCAGCGCAGTTGTTTAAGCGCACGTATTCACAGCTAATACGCCTGGGTTCGAATTCAAGTTGAGGAACATATTTTTCAGCATAACATCTTGCTAAATTGGTGACCCCGACAGAACATTGAACACTCCTGTTCTAAAAATCTAATTTCTAGAAAATTCACGCTTAACTCCTTCCTTCTCTCACAACGGCTAACTAAGCCACAACAACAGGCACCGACGGCTACTGTTAACAACCGACAGGGTTACAGTTATCAGCCACGGCAACTATTCATAACCAACATGATTGCTAGGGGGAGGGTGATGTAGCGGTCCTAGAATTAGTTCACGATAAATAGAAGTTCCGCGCTACATACACTAATCGCCTCAGCAGCGCAGTTGTTTAAGCGCACGTATTCACAGCTAATACGCCTGGGTTCGAATTCAAGTTGAGGAACATATTTTTCAGCATAAAATCTTGCTAAATTGGTGACCCCGACAGAACATTGAGCACTCCTGTTCTAAAAATCTAATTTCTAGAAAATTCACGCTTAACTCCTTCCTTCTCTCACAACGGCTAACTAAGCCACAACAACAGGCACCGACGGCTACTGTTAACAACCGACAGGGTTACAGTTATCAGCCACGGCAACTATTCACAACCAACATGATTGCTAGGGGGAGGGTGATGTAGCGGTCCTAGAATTAGTTCACTATAAATAGAAGTTCCGCGCTACATAAACTAATCGCCTCAGCAGCGCAGTTGTTTAAGCGCACGTATTCACAGCTAATACGCCTGGGTTCGAATTCAAGTTGAGGAACATATTTTTCAGCATAACATCTTGCTAAATTGGTGACCCCGACAGAACATTGAGCACTCCTGTTCTAAAAATCTAATTTCTAGAAAATTCACGCTTAACTCCTTCCTTCTCTCACAACGGCTAACTAAGCCACAACAACAGGCACCGACGGCTACTGTTAACAACCGACAGGGTTACAGTTATCAGCCACGGCAACTATTCACAACCAACATGATTGCTAGGGGGAGGGTGATGTAGCGGTCCTAGAATTAGTTCACGATAAATAGAAGTTCCGCGCTACATAAACTAATCGCCTCAGCAGCGCAGTTGTTTAAGCGCACGTATTCACAGCTAATACGCCTGGGTTCGAATTCAAGTTGAGGAACATATTTTTCAGCATAACATCTTGCTAAATTGGTGACCCCGACAGAACATTGAGCACTCCTGTTCTAAAAATCTAATTTCTAGAAAATTCACGCTTAACTCCTTCCTTCTCTCACAACGGCTAACTAAGCCACAACAACAGGCACCGACGGCTACTGTTAACAACCGACAGGGTTACAGTTATCAGCCACGGCAACTATTCACAACCAACATGATTGCTAGGGGGAGGGTGATGTAGCGGTCCTAGAATTAGTTCACGATAAATAGAAGTTCCGCGCTACATAAACTAATCGCCTCAGCAGCGCAGTTGTTTAAGCGCACGTATTCACAGCTAATACGCCTGGGTTCGAATTCAAGTTGAGGAACATATTTTTCAGCATAACATCTTGCTAAATTGGTGACCCCGACAGAACATTGAGCAACTCCTGTTCTAAAAATCTAATTTCTAGAAAATTCACGCTTAACTCCTTCCTTCTCTCACAACGGCTAACTAAGCCACAACAACAGGCACCGACGGCTACTGTTAACAACCGACAGGGTTACAGTTATCAGCCACGGCAACTATTCACAACCAACATGATTGCTAGGGGGAGGGTGATGTAGCGGTCCTAGAATTAGTTCACGATAAATAGAAGTTCCGCGCTACATAAACTAATCGCCTCAGCAGCGCAGTTGTTTAAGCGCACGTATTCACAGCTAATACGTCTGGGTTCGAATTCAAGTTGAGAAACATATTTTTCAGCATACCATCTTGCTAAAGAATAAACGCAAACATTTAAGAAATTTAACACAACCTCCGTGCTGTGAGGGTGTAAAACTGTTTATATAATCTTCTTGTGTTACTTGGAAAATATTCATACTCTTCATTGTCGAATTAAATACTCAAGTTAATAATAATATAAAGTTAAAAATAGATTATCATAACGAAAATAAAATTTTTTCTAATTTTACCGCCTCATCACCATATTTTTCTGGATGGTATTCCATACCCCCCCCCCCCCCCCAGTCGCCCCGGTCTCACAGCCGCCAATTGCTAGAAGTGCATTTGTATTTCCTGATCGTGATTTTATTAATAGGGGGGCACAACATTTAAAGAAAAATGAAAAATATAAATTTTCCGCATTTCTATTTACTTCTCTATTTCCCAAGTAATTTAAATTAAAGTCAACTATAGAAAGTAAAAAACAGGGTCTTGAGAGTATTCAGTAAAATTTTAGATTGACAAATAAAACATTTTGTTACTGTTGATCAAAATCGTGCAGATTGCGGCTTTTAAGCCGCACAACCATAGCAACTACGCACAAATTAAAAATTTTGTTATTATTGATCAAAAGTGTTCAGATAATAAATAAATGAAAATTAATTGATTTGTTACCATCCTAAGTAAGGTTCAGTGCGGCCTTTAGGCCGCACAACCATGACATCCACACAAAATAAATATTGAAGTAATTTAAAAAGATACATTAATGTCCTATAAATTATGTTTTTTTATTAAAAATTAGGTTTTAAGGCCTAAAATTAATCTAAAATTTATATCAAACCCTTATAACCCTTAGAATAAAAGCAAACATTTAATAAATTTAGACTTGCATGCGGTCCCCTGTGCTCTGTGGTATAAGAATGTATCTGTAATCTGCTTATTGAGGGTAGTGATAACTTAATTTGTTACTCTTCATTGTCGAATTAAATAGTTCAGTATTTAATGCTGGGGTATTCCATAATACCCCCTAAACCACCGACCACAATAGCTACCAATTTTTTAGAACTTAATTTATAGCAACGGCTCGTGACTTTTTTCAATGGAAGGGTAAAAAATTTATTTTATTGTTATTATTACTCTTCATTTTCGAATTAAATATTCAAGTTGTTATTGTTTGAAAATAAAAAATAATATTAACGCGGGGGGAGGGGGGTTCTAGGGGTTATGGAATACCCTTAAATTCCCCGGTTTCTGCAGCGTCAATTTTTTAGAACTTCATTTGCAGTGCCTCGTGACTTTTTTCAATGGGAGGACATAGAATTTTAAGAAGGAAAACTATAAATTTACCTTGTTTTTATTTACTTAAAATTATTATTTTTGGATAATTGTCTACGATTTAGGATGGAAGGGCACGTGCCATTGTGTCCTTTAATACAAGCCGACACTGTTAAATAAATTCAATATATACATAAAAGCATATTTAAGCATCAACAAAATAAACTATTTTAATGGATAGCTTCAAATTGAAATTTTAAGAATTTTTGAAACAATTTTCGAAAACAAGGGTAGGATAAACTCTGCCCCTGTTATCTCTTGTATAATTTCGATAATCATCGTAAATTTTCGTGTCAGTTTTACTGCTTTAAAAATTAATAACCAATTTCGCCGAGAAGCTCGCAACTTAAAAATTTTATTTTATTTTATTTAAATGATGGAGGTGAATCATTAAAAATGAGAAACTGTATAAGGTTCCAACGAACTGGTTTCATTTAATTTTTGTAGCGATAAGAAAAAGGCTTGTGACGTCATTTAGCATAATTGGTAAATTCATTAATGCAACATTAGTAAAGATCAACGTGTCGTGATAATGATGAATAACACAGTTCGTGCAAAATTCCCAAATGCTGTTTTGAAATATCCACATAACTGCATAAAATTATTATATTATAGGAAATTCGTCAGAGCTACGCAAAATTACCGCGGATGTTAAGACGAAGCTCCAGAAACCTGCATTGTTATCGCGCAGTAAAAGTGCGAAATCCCCATTGATAATATGAATAGTTGTAAACCCCTTTATACATTCACAATCATTTGATTTAAAAATATTACTTGTAAAACTATTCCGAAATTTTTCAAAAAAATCGCATACGGCGCGGCGCTTTTATTGTATAACCCTTCTAATTAATGTAAATTTGGTTTCATATTTGTAATATCAAAATGATCCAATTATTATAACGGATTCCTTCCTCACCAAATATTGTTAAAATTTATTTAACCTTTTTCCATATTCTTCAAATATTCCATTGGCCAAATCATTTGAATAACAAATTGGTGTATAACATCTGCAACGCAGTGGACCACCCAGCTTGCAAAATTTATCTATGCCATTTTGGCACCCTACCGCAAATGTCTTACAAAAATTTATCACCGATACTTCCTCTAAAATGTTATACTTTATGACTTTTGGAAGGCTGCCAATGAAAGAAGTCTGAATCACTTTTCTCAGAAAATTTTTGGAAATTTTCCTGGGGCAGACAAAATGTAATCCATCTTATGTGGTCAATTAGACTCCAAGAATTTTCATAGTTGTACACCTTTACTTCTAGAATTTGGAGCAAATTGAAAAACCTAGAACGTAAATTTTGAAATAACAAGTATTAAGGACATAATCACATCATCATGTAGTACATGAGAAAATTCATTTTCACATGATAAAATGAATTTGTCACTGACCTACCCATTATTCTGTAACATTTTTTCTCATATTCATGCAAAATTTTTACATAATTTGCATAGCGCGGGAAAGCAGATCATACTGTTCGCGGTGAAAGCTCAGAATTAAAATTTTATTGCTCGTTATAAGGTTAAAATATAAAAAATGTCATGTTTCGAGTGCAATAAGTACGTGCTTATTATTTAACTCAAGTTATTTTGATTCCGCTACTCATCTACCTCGAAAGAACTTTTACTTGCAAAAATTTATATGCGAATACAATTTAAATTTTTGCGAAATAAACAATCGCAATCAAGATCAAATCGATAGATCTCAAGATCTCGAGGATGTGTAAGTAGCGGTAATCCACGTTGTTTTATTTTACTATTATTGTAAGTAGTTCATCCTTTTACTTTCATCTCAACCAAATCACGTGCAGATGATGTTGTTTTTTTGCCTACTAACCTCAAGTCTTACTTATATAATCTAAAATTGGTCAAATCCTATTTGAATTTTAAGAATAATTTAATTCATAAAAGTGCATAATTGCATAAGTTTCCGTTAATATGCAATTTAATGCAAATCAGTGCTCGTCGCGGCTAATTTCTCTGATTTATGCTTAAAAAATGCATATTTGAACCTCATTCTTAAAAACTCGATCATATTTTTTTGCGGATTACACAGTTTTCCGGAAAATATCAAAGTAGTATAACCAAGAATGCATACATACATATTTCTCAAATTTATTCGACATCAAAATTTTATTATGCAATAGGGTCCATTTTTATTAACCGCTGTCGTAATAAAACTAAAAATATTCGATAATGTTCACTCGTTTAATAAAACTTGTGTTCAATGGGTCGTTACGACCTAAATGATGGTGTTTTCATAATCAAACTTTATTTCCTTGAATGATTGTCAACTTTATTGAGGTCAGCAATTTGATTTCAAGAACAAGTTAGTGAAAAATTTACAGGTTATGAGCCCACGCTCGGAAATGTCTTTGTTGGCAGGGTTCCCCAGTGGCCGAGTGATGGTCTTTTTATACAAAATCTAATTAAATAACAATAATTAGTGAATTACGAAATTGTTTATCTGATTTTAATAAATAAATCGGACTTAAGAAATGCGTTTGCAGAAAAATAAGTTAGCATACAAAATCTAATTACGTTTAATTATATTATTTCAAATTGTAACCATTAATTATTATCTAAGGAGAGCTTCGTGAATTTCATTACAAAACTGTTCATGAGTTAACAAAGGTAATGAACCATAACAGTGAAACTTCTTTCATGTTACATCAAATTGGGTGAATTATTTTCTAGGTACTTAATGTATTTAGCAACACGAAATAAAACTTTTTTTGGTCTAAGGTTAGCATTATAAATGATTACCTGTGCAAAATTAGAACATTGCTTTATATATCAAAGTGATAAATTGAAGGCTGTATTATGATTTAGCGTTGAGAAAATTCTTCCGATGCCGTTGGATTTCAAAATTTTTGCAAAATAATTGCAAGCCTTTTCATACAATTTTGTAACAAGTTGACGATAATTTGTTAAAAATTTGACAGCCAACAGGAGCGCCGTCGGTTTGAAATCACTGGTATGGGTTATTATTCTCATTTGTATTTAAGTTTATTTCAGTTCTTTCGTTCAGATATGGTGATCCAGAATGCGATTTTTTTTTCAAAATACCTTACGATGCTATATTAAGGCGATACTTAAAGTAATTTATTTAATTATGCAAATTATTAGATACCATTAATGCACAATGGAGTCTTTGTATTTTTATTCCACATCGATCAATAAGTACATTTCTAGTCTTGCATTGCATAACACAAAGAAAGTAAAATAATAAATAATAATTAACACGAGAAAGTTCGCATTCTAAGGTGGGCTTTGTATGGTAAAATTTTAGAAGATGATAAACGAGTAACAATTTTTTATAATAATTGTTTTCGGTGATATACAATAAACTCAATTATTTCGATTTCAAAATAATTATACCGGGTGACCGGCCGAAAACTGAACATAGGGAAATAACATGGGAAATTGATTTTTTCTAAATTCCTGCTTCCCATTATAACTGATATGAATAAAAAAAATACCAAATTAAAGAGATTTTTTTTCCGCGCCTAAAGATACCAAACACTTAATATTTTGTTTTTTAATTATTGTTAAAAAGTCGATAGTAAAATTAAGAAATAGCGCTTCTTAAAAAAATATTAGCGGGCTGGGTCTTTGCATTACGTCTAATGTGCCGCATTGCTATTGTATGAAAGCCAAATATTACAAACAAAAGTTACTTTGACAGATTAAAATTAATTTTGTTAACAATGAAGTGGTCTGTTGAAGAAAAAGTTTTCATGGTAAAATATTATTACAGCGGTAATAGTTTACGCCAAATACGTGACTTATTTTCTGTTAAATTTAATAATAGCCAAATTCCATCAATATCGACCATATAGAATATAATTAAGAAATTTGAAGACACTGGTAATACTTCGACAAATTTAAATAAAGGTATTAACCAAAATTATTAATTGAAGTTGTCTTATCATTATCTTTTAAATAGGATATCAGAGAAACAACCATGAATTGGAAGAAACTATATTAGGTTTAATTTCTGCGAATCCAAATGCAAGCATTAGATCCATTGCAGCTGAGTGTAATGTTGGTAGAGAAAATGTTCGAACAATTTTAAAAAAGCACAAGTACCATCCTTTTAAATATCAATGTCATCAAGAAATATTTTTGTTTGACGAAGAATCCAGGCTTGTATTTTGTGAGAAAATGCAAGAACGTGCTAACAGAAACCGAAACTTTCTGAAACAAATATGTTTTACAGACGAATGTACATTTACATTAAACAATGAGCCAAATGTACAAAACCATCGCTATTGGGCTATACAAAATCCGAGACTAAATTTAATGACCGGCTCACAATATCCTCAAAAAATTAATATTTGGGCTGGCATTTATATTAACCGTGTTCTTGGTCCATTTGAAATACTTGGAAATTTAAATTCAGATATGTATTTAGATCTTCTTATAAATAATATTGGTCCTGCGTTAGACGAAATAGCTTCTGAACACCATGAGGTCTGGTTTCAGCAAGACGGTTGTCCAGCACATTTTGGGGTAAACGTTAGAGATTATTTAAACCAAGCATATCCAAATCGATGGATTGGTCGTGGTGGTGCTATAAACTGGCCAGCCCGATCTCCTGATCTGGCACCGTGTGACTTCTTTTTGTGGGGTCATATTAAAAGCAAAATTTATAAAACTCGTCACCCAAATATTGATTCTTTGAGGAACGCGATCTTTGCAGAATGCAATCAAATTACTGCTAGACAGCTAGCAAATGTAAGAGAATCATTTTATAATAGATTGGGTCACTGTTTAGTGCAGAATGGAGGGTTATTCGAATACTTGTTATAATATTATTATTATTTGGTTACTTTCGTTCAGTATTTAATAATCCAATTGATATTTTTCTTATTCTTGGGTTTTGTTGACTAAATAAAACTACTTTTAACTTTTAATATTGGTCAACTTGTTATAATAAAATAATATTCAAATTGCGTTCTTATTATTTTTAAAATAAAAACAAATTTAAAAAGTTTAAAAACAATAGCAATGCGGCACATTAGACGTAATGCAACGACCCAGCCCGCTAATATTTTTTTAAGAAGCGCTATTTCTTAATTTTACTATCAACTTTTTAACAATAATTAAAAAACAAAATATTAAGTGTTTGGTATCTTTAGGCGCGGAAAAAAAATCTCTTTAATTTGGTATTTTTTTTATTCATATCAGTTATAATGGGAAGCAGGAATTTAGAAAAAATCAATTTCCCATGTTATTTCCCTATGTTCAGTTTTCGGCCGGTCACCCGGTATATGTACATACATAGTAAAATATTTTTAAAAAAATGTTTATTCCTTCGAAGCACATTTTTTAATTTTTGCCTTCAAATGGCCATAACGCGGAAATATTGAGTTTTAGGTGAAAATGCACTAATACTTTTTAATCATTGTGAAAATTATTTGATTTCGAGTTATGAATAAAATTAAATAAAGAAATGTTTAAAAATTCAAAGTTTGATTTTTGGTTTTTCTTTGAAAACCTGTATCTTTTTAACAGTAATTTTTCAAAAATATAATCGCCTATTTCCTGATAGCAAATTTAACGGGCTGCAACTTCAGTAGAGTAAATTTTTTTATATCAACTGCGAGTTATGAATAAAATTAAGTAAATAAATGTTAAAAAGTTCGAAGTCAATTTTTTTATTTTTCTTGAAACTCGGTATCTTTTAACTAGACAAAATTATAGACGCCCTTTTTCGAATTGAAAATTTGATGACCTGCAACACTTCAATGGAGTAATCTTCTTTTAAATGAACAGCTTTCGAGTTATGAATAAAATTAAGTAAAAACAAGGAGGAACTCGCTTTAGCGGCAGTTCCTAGGCTTCTATACAACTACTTTCCTGGTGTGAAAAGTTGTTGTTATTTTTGGTCGCCATAATTTTATAATGTAATATCAGATAAACTGCATTAATTAAATTTTTGCGGTTGGTATTTATCATTCACTATATAGTAACTAATAATAATGAAGCTTTTCCATTCCATTCGGAACTTTTACTTCTCTGTAATGTACGGTTCATTTTTTGAGGTGGATCAATCCTCTTCTTTCTTTATTACTTACAACTAGATAAGGGTCAGCAAAGTCCCTATTGCATTGAAGACAGTTGAGGTTTTAGGTAATTCCAGCAGGTAGTGAACACACATATATTGCTAAAGTCTAGAGCGTCAAACTGAACGGACAATCTCTAAAAAAAACTACGCTGAAGCATACAGGCGAAGAAAAAGAAAAGCGAAGGAAAAACTTTTTGCCAAAAATGATAAGAAGGCCAATCTTGAAACTTATGAAAATAGTTTGGAGATCTCGATACATATCACCAGGTGTTTTTACACCAGAAAGGTAGTTGTATAGAAGCCTAGGATCTGCCGTAAAAAGCGAGATCCACCTGGTTTTATAATTACATGAAGATGTCAATTGTATCAACGGATTAAGGGATTATTGGATCAACGTATAAACGGATTAATGTATCAGCGTATAAACGGATTATTGTGTCAACGGATATAGGTAGAAATTCCCCAAATATATATATATCAGTGTTATCTGAATTATCAAACTTTCATACGCAAAAACATCAAAATGTTCTACTTCCTGACGTTGGAAAATGAAATTATATATTACATCCCAAATACTTTGGACCCGTTATAGTGGAAAACATCAAAAATAAGTTAACTAGAAAGTCGATTTTAAATTTAAAACACATTTTTATTTTATTATACATACGATGTGTTTACAAACACAATTTCGAGGGTTCTGGTTAGATTTGAATTATGCGGACATACAGACAGACGGACGGACGGACAGACACGGAGCCAGATCATAAGGCTTCTTGCTATACTTTGTATAGAAGCCTAAAAGTAATGAAATAAAAAAATGAAAATATTATCTTTTAAACAAAGGGTTACAAAATATGGAGGCCCATTTCCAAATAAAAAATTTAGCAGCCTACAACCCTTCAATGGAGAAAACTTTTTAAAATCAACTTCTTTCGAGTTATGAATAAAATTAAGTAAAGACATGTTGAAAAATTCGAAATCTCATTTTTTATTTTTTGCAAACCCTGTATCTATTAAACAACACGTTTACAACAATATGACCGCCGTTTTCGGATACAAAATTTAGCAGGCTACAACCCGTCAATGAAGAAAACTTTTTTTAAATCGACTACTTTCGAATTATGAATAAAAAACATGTTCCATGTTAAAATGAAGTAAAGAAATGTTGAAAATTTCGAAGTTTTATTGCTTATTTTGTTGCAAACCCTATAACGTTTAAATAAAAATGTTACAAAAATATGAACACCATTTTCGGATAGAAAATTTAGCAGGCTACAACCCTTCAATCGAGTACGCTTTTTTAAAATCAACTGATTTCGAGTAATTTTTTTTTTATTGACTCCAAGCATATTACAATCTATCCCGAGGGATAACAAGCAACAGATATGTAAAGTTATTACAAAGGTCACAGCAGAGGCCAGCACATTTGCTGACCTCTCAATAAATTATTGTACCAATATTGTTGTTTTTTTTACTCGGGAAGTATGTCGTTATTCGTTATGTTCGTTGGGGAAGCTGTACCGGGTCGTACCGTTTCAGACGTCTCACAGGAGGGGCTACCAGTAGGTCCGATGTTAAGATGTTGGGGTGATCGCTTATTCGTATCTGATACTTGAAGCTTATGGTTGAAATCTCTTCCTTTATCGTTTTTATTTGCAAGTCAGATTGAATTACTACATTGGGAACGTACCAAGGGGAGCCGCAAATATCTCGTAGCACTGAAATCGCTGTAGTCTAGCTATGTTGGACTCACTGGCAGCACCCCATAGCTGGGCACCGTACGTCCATATAGGTTTAGAATTGCTTTGTATAACAATCTTTTATTTTCCAACGATAGATGGGAGTTGCGGCCCATAAGCCAGAACGTTTTACGATAAACCAACCCTAGTTGTAGTCGCTTACTCCAGATGTGTTTGGCCCAGGTTAGTCTTCTATCTAGATGGAGTCCCAGGTATTTGACTACCTCTTGTTGAGGGAGGATATTATTGTTCAATGTCACGTTGGGGCACGTTGCTCTTCTCAGTGTGAAGGTGATATGTGCTGATTTGGTGCAGTTTACCTTTGTCCTCCATTTCTTCAGCCAGTCTTCTATTTTGTATAGATGATCTTGTAGCATTTTTGATACACTTCTTGGGTCGTTATGGGACGCCATTATGGTTGTATCATCCGCGTAAGTAGCCAATGTTGTGTTGCTATCTTCAGGTAAATCGGATGTGTATATCAAATACAGAGTGGGTCCAAGAATGCTGCCCTGTGGCATCACCAAACTTGACTAGGCAATATCTATTTGTTAGGTAAGACTCCAGTATGCGATAATATGGGTAAGGTACACTTGTCTTAATTTTGGTACAGCAGTCCTTCGTGCCACACTTTATCAAACGCCTGCGAGACGTCGAGAAAGGCAGCCGAGCAATATCTCTTACACTCCAAGTCATTTCTAATATTCTTTGCGATACGATGTACCTGTTTAACCGTTCCATGGCCTTGACGAAACCCAAATTGGTGGTCTGGTATCATTTTTTTGCTTTCAAGAATTGGTTTTAGCCTTTCCAGAAATAATTTTTCAAAAGTTTTGGAGAGGCCAGGGAGAAGGCTGATTGGTCTGTAAGACTGTGTCATGGTGGGATCCTTGCCTGGTTTTGGAATTAGGATCACCTGTGCAACCCTCCATTGAGGTGGAAAGTAGCCGATTCTAAGAACTGCATTAAAGATCATCTTGATGAATTTAAACCCTTCTTCTGATAGTTCTTTCAGAGTCCTGCCCGTTATTAGGTCGTACCCTGGAGCTTTCTTTGGATTTGTTCCTTTAAGTATAATTGTTTTGATTGTACTGGTCTTGAAGTGTTTTATGGGTAAGTCCATTTGGTATGGGGCCGCAAGCATTTTGTGAATAGGAAGTTCTTCTTCATCGAAGACCTCTTTGGGAATGGAGAAAACACATTGGCAAAATGCTCAGCGAAGGCTTGGGCCTTCTCTTCATCATTCCTAGCCCAGCTTCCTGTGCTTGTTTTAATGGGGTGTTCTGTTTTGTGCTGTTTATTAATTTTTTTTGTTACTTTCCACAACGAGTGTACACTGACGCGTCGCTTCAGTAGCAGACAGGTTTTCCAGAAATATTTTTAAGTTATGATTTTTGTTTTCTTCTAGCATTTTTTTTAGCTCCTTTGTAACTTTATTTAGGTGTGTTTTGTCACTTGGTGCGTGAGTAACTTGCCATCGCCTTCTGAGCCGCCTTTTTTCTGCAATCTTTTAGGCTTCTATACAAAGTATAGCAAGAAGCCTTATGATCTGGCTCCGTGTCCGTCTGTCCGTCCGCATAATTCAAAATCATACAGAGCGTTTCAAATCGTGTTGGAAATACTCTGTGTGTATAGAGGTCTAAGAACTGGGTAGCCAGTGCGCTACTTTTAGGCTTCTATACAAGGTATAGAAAGAAGCCTTATGGTCTGGCTTCGTGTCCGTCCGCATGTTTCAGAGCCAATCATAACGTTTATCAACTGATACGTTGTTATATTTTAAATACTTCGTCTAATAGTATTGCGTTAATCTGTTAATCCGTTGCTTCGATTCGCTAATGCAATTTATAAATACGCAAATGTTCGAAAGAAATTTACTAAGTTAAAGATATTTTCGAAGAGGTCTCCCTATATAAACTACTTGTTTTACTTTGATGTGAAAAAATAATTTTTTATTGATGTGGTTAGTGAAGTTAAGTTATAAATAAAAGAGAAAGGAGAGGATTGGTCCACCTCAAAAAAAGGACCATACATTACAGAGAAGTAAAATTTCTAATAGAATGGAAAAGTTTGATTTTTTTTTATATGTTCCGGACATTCGCCTGGTTTGTCGGTCTGAGTCGTTGCCGGAGTTGCACCCCACGAAGCTTGTTGAATTGCAATAGTTAAATGTTCGACCGCCGCGTCTATATCCTCTTCAGTTTTTAATGAAATATTAAAGTTTAGTTTTTTGATAGGTTGTATCTAAAACTATTCCAGTCTGTTTTGTTGTTATATAGAGAGGGTGGTTTGTTTGTCCGATGGACATAGGAGTTCAAGTAGACCAAGAGAGGAGTGTGATCCGACGAATTTTCTTTCGAGTAATGAATAAAATTAAGTAAAGAAATGTTGAAAAATTCGAAGTTTCATTACATTTTTTTTTTGCAAATCCTATAACGTTTAAATTAAAATTTTTCAAAAATATGAACACCATTTTCGGATAGAAAATTGAGCAGGCCAAATCCCTTCAATGGGGTACACTTTTTTAAAATCAACTATTATCCGGGTTATGAATAAAATTAAATAAACAAATAATCTTCTTTTGTTTTTCTTGCAAACCCTGTATCCTTTAAACAAAAAATTTTCAAAAATTTGGACGCCCATACCAAGACAGAAAATTTAACGGGCTACAACATTTGTTGAGTAAACAATTTTTTTAAGTCAACTGCTTTTGAGTTATGAATAAAATTATGTCAAGAAATGTTTAAAATTCGAAGTTGGAATTTTTTTGTTTTTTCTGGAACTTTGTTTCTTTTAAATAACAATTTTACAGAAATATGGACGTCCATTTGCGAATAGAAAATTTAACGGGTTGCAACACTTCAATGGAGTACATTTTTTTAAATAAACTGCTTTCGAGTTATGAATAAAATTAAGTACAGAAATGTTGAAAAATTCCAGGCTTAATTTTTTTGTTCTTACAAACCCTGTATCTTTTAAACAACATTTTTTGCAAAATATGGACGCCCCATTTAGGATAAAATATCAAATTTAACGGGTTACAACAACTGTAGTCGAATAAACTTTTTTAAAAACCGTTTACCGCCACTTCTTACCAAATTTACCACCGAATTCATAGTTCTTATTCGACAAAATCTGTATATCATAGTCGACTCATTTGGTTGATGTGGTAAAATTATTATTACAGTAGAATATCGTTGATATGAAAACTTAAAAATGTATCCCAAAAAATATTATTTATTATCTTTCGACTTATATATTTGTAATTTAGTGCAGTTGTTATACTGAAAATTACGTTTTTCTCATTTAATTTCAGTATTTGTTCAAAACGGATTGGCTTTTCAAAACAGTTTCCTAGGTTTTAGTTGTAGCACGTTAAATTTGCTATTAGAAAGACGTCGTCAGTTTTTTTAAAAACGTTCCGTTTAAAAAATACAAGGTTTTCAAGTAAAACAAAAGATATACAACCTTGGCCAAAAGTATTAGGCACCCTATATAATTTCATATATTTTGAAATACTATGGGGCTAAGATAAAATAAAACAGTAAGTGTGTTCAAAATAGATATTATATTCATAAATTTTAATATTTAGTAGTGCCTCCTCTGCTTTTAATAACGGCATTAATTCTTTTTGGAATACTTCTAATTAATTTTCTACAGTCTTCCGCAGTTATTTTTTGCCACTCTTCTTTTAGTACTTCCAAAAGTTGTTTTTTGGAAGAAATTGGGTGCTGGTGGACCTTACGCTTAAGTATGCCCCATAGATGCTCAATTGGATTGAGATCCGGGGATTGTGGAGGCCAATCCAGCAGCGGTATGTTATTATCCCTAAACCACTTCATGGTTACTGCAGATTTGTGACATGGTGCATTATCCTGCTGAAATAACACGTTGTCCATGTTAGTGTCACCAAAAAGTTTTTGAAACGATGGAAATAGGGCAGTTTCCAGTACATTTATGTACTTTTTTGAATCCATCCGACCCTCACAAAGAAACATTTCGCCTGTACCTTCAGCTGACATTGACCCCCAGATCATTATACTGCCTCCGCCGTGTTTTACTGTGGACACAATGCATTGTGGTTTATATTCTTCGCCCTTTCTACGTCTCACATAAGTAACACCGGGCGTACCAAACACCTAATAAAATATTAAAAATTGTTATTAACAATTATTAATAATAATAATAGTAAAAAAAAATAAAAAAAAAATTTTAATGCTATTTTATATCACAAATTATTATTAAAGAATTAGTACCTGAAAGTTGGATTCGTCAGACCACAAAATATTTGACCAATCTTCTTCCTTAAGATGTTGATATTTACGAGCCCATGCTAATCGCACTTTCTGATTTTTTTCCGACAGCCACGGTTTTTTTCTTGCCTTGCAACCTTTTAAACCAGCTTCCCCAAGCCTTCTCCTTACTGTTCTAGGTGCAATTTTTTTACCTGTTCTTTCAGATAAATCTGTAGCTAGCTGAAAAGACGTTTTTTGCGATTTCTTAATGAAAAATTCACTAATAATTGATCCTCTTTAGCTGTTGTCACCTTTTTTCTTCTGAGTTTTGCACGGTTCAAGTGTGAACCAGTATTTCTAAAACGTTTAATTGCATATTGCACGGCACAGCGCGAACACTTCATCGTTTTAGCAATTTCGGTTTGATTTTTACCTACTTCAAATAACGTTACAATTTTTACACGTTCTTCTAAAGTAAGTTCTTTCACTTTCGGCATTTTTAGAAGATAAAAACTGTTAATATAAAAAATTAAACCAAATGAACAAAATTTAACCTTAAATGTTTCCACTACAGACGACTAGATCACACTAACGTCATACTAAGAAAATATTAAATAATACAACATTTGCATGTTTTCTTTGTAACGGCCTTATCGCCTATTCCAAGTATTGCATAGTAATATGAATATCAATAATCCTTCCAAAAATACCATTAAACCATAAAAGATACCCTTAAATAAAACCGTTCTACCTGCACCCCTAAAAGATTAAAGTGCCTATAATACTTTTGGCCAAGGCAAATTTTTAAGTGCTTCACATAATTTGATCCACAACTAGAAATCCATTGTATTTGGCAATAAATAGTTAGAATCTAATTTGTAGATAATTTCACGCTCTTTAAAAGGTCTCCAATAGATTAACAAAAAAAATCAACAATTTCGGTGCTATGGTCATAAAAAGGTAGAGATTTAAAAATTGGCCTAAGATTTAAATTTTAGTTATAAAATTTATTTAGGCACCGGTTGCAGTAACACCCTGTATATAGTTCAAATTCAGTTCTTTCATTTCAAATCAATCCAGTTTTTCTGACGTTTTACCGGGAAATAACTAGGAAATGTAATTTTTTCTTGGACCGTTTAGATTGGCAACGAAAAAACAACAAGTAGTTTTTAACATCAGATATACATTTTTGCGCCTCCCCCCCCCCTTCTCCACGAAAATTTTATACTGGAATTAGTGGTAATCGTTTGAGCTTCTATGAGTCAAATCGCTTGAACCACAAGCATCACAAATTTATTCGCGAAAATTTGGGTTTCTAAATCTAGAGAGTCATTTCTATATCCATAGTCAAATCTATAGAAAGTCAAGCCCCCCCCCCCGCTCACGAATTTTTCAATAATATTTGTGTCAATTATTTGTGTTTCGATGAATTTTTATTCCATTTTATTGAGATTCAAACATTTTTAGTAAAACTGAATTGTTTAGAACAATTTTCGGAGGAGCTGTAGAAATTCCATCCCCCCCCCCCCAATAATGATCTTTTAATAAAATTTATACTAATAGTTCGAAAATCTTTCGAGCTTCAATGAGCTTATATTCCCAACGTTCTACCTTAAGTGCACGTGCAACCGAATGCATATGGCTATTACATGATGCGATTTTCGTATTTTAACAATTTATCACAAATTTTAACTCACAAAAAAAAATTAACAAATTTAACCACACAACACAAAAGTACAATATGTTTACGTCAATTTTATCTATTGGTATAACTTCAATAACATCAAATGTTACTAGAAATCACTGGATTGCATGAGAAAATCGCCTACAAAATAGAACAAGTTCTATTTTAAATAAATCGCCAGGCGATCATTTGCTGGATGGGTTGCCTATGCGATTAGCTGTTTTACACGGGGCGTTCGGCTGCAGCAACCGATTGCTGCAACCGGTTACATGAAAAAAAGGCCTCGTGTAATGTGCACTTTATAGGTTCTACCTACCTACTAAGCAAACAAATAGAGCGTTTTAAAAATTGTGAAATTGCAAAAAAAATTTAAGCATCACTCCGAGCAAGTAGCGCACAGAATAGCACTTTCCTGATGATAATTAAAATAGTTTTCTTTATTTATTTAACTTTCGACGTAAAACTCGAACTGGAACAGATTCTTTATAATGCTGTATCTCAGAAACTATAAACTATAGAGGCTATATCAATATTTTTTAACGTTTTCTCAGATTTTGTTTTGGTTTATCTTCAGTTTTTCAATAGGTTTTTGGCAAATGTAGTGGTATTTCATCATTTTAATTTTGCTAAGACCGATTTTTATGTAGAATGTGTATATTTTAAACGAACAATCTACGACTATGTGATTTTTGTGCCTTCTTAGACAAATATTTCCCTGTTTCGGTCCGAGCCTGATGCCACACTAAAGGATTTGGGTTTCAAAGTGAAAATCATCATATTTGATCCATTCATAATCAAACCTAATTTTGTGACTAGGAAATTTAAAGTTTCATGCTTAATGAATAGAGCAATCTTTATAATTCATAAGAAAGTATATTCTAAAATTATAAACATACGAGAGTAGTAGTCTACTTTTTACCTTTGGTAACTCCCTAAATCCGTCCTTACTTAAATAGAAGATAACAGAAATACAACCTGGGATGATTATTTATTATAGAAATTTTTCTTGGTATTTTAACATTTACACAAGCTGTTTAAAATTTTAAATCGAGCCCGGAAATGATTTTTTTAGGCCAACCAATAATAATAATTATGGTCAAAATTTATCCAAATGTTAATAATGAGAACAATAGTGAGAATAACATGTAAAATAGGTAACAAGTGACTCTGCAATTAAACTTTCATTCTACTTAGTAATCAATGCTTTTAGACATGATTCCCTTAAAATATTACAAAAAATCACTTACGGCGCTATTAAATCGACAATTAATATTATGTAAATGCGTATTTCATATCTTATATTATAAATGTTGGCTCGTTTTCTAAAATTAGGTACACAATCACAGCTTAACACTTAAATGCATTAATAATATTTGGAATCCTGCATTGGAAGATGCAATACAATAAAATAAAAAATCATGTTTGTCCCAAAACAGGAAAATTCTGTAATCATAAGTCCTTATTTATTTAGTGGCAGAAGATATCCTCTGGGTTGAACATTTGACAAGGAAAAAATTAGCTACATACGTCCATGCATAGTGTTGTAAATTTCTCTATTAATCTTCTTATGAAGTCTCTCTCTCTCTCTCTCTCTCTCTCTCTCTCTCTCTCTTACATCTTCTTATGAAGTCGTTCTGTGTTTCCATTTTGGTAATTGATATACCAACGATTATTTCTAACATCCTACAAAAGTTTCACATCGAAGCTGAATAATAGATGATGCTGAATTGGGACCTACAACTCTAATCTTGAGTTGTAGCCACAGTTTGCACCAATAAAAATGAAAAATATTGCCAATTTCTTGGATTAGATTTGGCAAATGACAATGCATTTCACCATTTCCTGATTTCTATGCAAGTTCCGATTCGAATCTTAAACATTCTATTGGATGTTAATGTGGGAAGGTAGATAACAGCTAACTTACATCATTAATTTTGTAGTGAATTATATTTGAATTGAAGATGAAAATTAATTTTAATTGAAATTGACTAAACACAAATTAAAGTTGGGATTATACCAATTATCGGGTAATTGAAGATAATAATTAGCATTCAAAGCTTGTAACAATGATAAATTTAATTCTATAACTACTGTAATCTTCTTAAGGTGAAACGGTTTACGGTTCCCTTCCATTTGATTCGACAATCTTTCACCTTCTATTTAGCTACGGTGCTTCCAGTACAACTGTTCTGAAAGTGGCAATCTCACCCCAATAAAAGTGTCCTTGCAGATATATTTAATCTATTTTTGAATAGATACGCAACCTTGTAATTAATTATGTGTCATAATTTAGTTCTTAAAATACCACCTTGTCAATTTATCGGTTTAACGAATTGTTATTGGTTTGCACAAGTCGATTAATCGAAACTCTATTTTTTTAATAATTACAGTATAAAATTTCCCAAACGGTTGCACATCTTTTCCAAATTTTATATTTATGTGAGCTGTTTATTTTGGATTTTACATAGCGCCGAATTTACATTTTTAACTGACAAGTAATTATTAAAATAATTAATCCTCTAAAGGTTCACTATAAACCCCTGCCGACTTCGTCCCCAATTCGAGATGTCGTTCCCTCTAATGCAGTTTTGCTTAATTTATTTATTTGGAGAATAAATAACTTTCTACAGAATACATTTTTCAAAATTGACTTCAAATTAATGATAAAAATGAAATGTACGAAATTTTAATTCGGAGTAAAATTTATTCACACTCTTTTACAACTTTTCTTTAACTTTTTGATTTTTATTTCAGAAATTATATCACCGAAGGTATTTTTGGAGAATTTTGTGCACTTTGATTTTGGTCAGATGATAATTGGCACTAAAAATGAATTTAAGCGAGTTATAGGAGAAAAACTGCGTTAGAGGGCTAAAATTCCCAATTGGAGAAGAAGTTAACAGGGAATTTTAAGGAACTTCTGGGGTCCATTTTAACACTCCAATACATGCGACTGCCAAATTTCAGCATGTGGAAATTATTTGCAAGCTTTAAACATTTCGTCGGCTTTGCTGTCTAGACTAGAAAGTATTGTCATTTCGTGTTATCACAAAAATGAGGAGGGGGGGTGAGTTCTGTTAATGTTGTACTAATGTTCAATCTAAGATTAAATCATAATTAAGCAAATCTGTGATTAAATACAGTCGACTCTCGATAAATTGAAACTCAAGGGACCAGAGAAAAATTTCTCTAAAAAAATTTCTAATTTCATTTAAAAATTCTAAAAAAATTTAATATTGATTTTATTCAATTTATCGAGTATTTTTTAAGGGACCGGGAAAAAATTCAAATTATCGAGAGATTCAAATTAACGAGTGTTCAAATTATCGAGAGTCTACAATGCATTTTATTTATTGTTTCTATGATTATAATTTTAATCCTAGATTAAACTTAATTATCGTTGCTGAAACCGGTCATTTATGTTACCAAAATAAGTTAAGTCTGTTTCTGCCCATCTTATCTGTTCCTTGATGACCACTTTGATTTCTACATCCACACTAAGACCTGAAAATCATGTTCGTGGTTGTCAAGGAAATGATGCAAGTCCAACGATTAAACTTGACCAAGGATTAAGTCTCAGATTTTTTTTAAATAACAGCCATTGTTATACTACAAACTAAATTGCAGTAATGTGATTGATAAAAACTAAAATTAACGAATCTAGGATTAAACCTCCGACCATTAATGTAGGCGTAACTAATTTGAACTCCTAAATTATTTGTGCCGTGGTTCGTATTCCACGTTAACTTGAATCAACTTGAATATAGATGTTGATGTTTAGAAAGAAAATAAAAAACTATTGACATAGTCTTGCAGGTTTTTTCGCAATTTAAAATGAAATCTTACATTGAATTAATAGAAAGTATTAATTTCAACAATAATCATTATTATTATTTTTATTTTTATATCATTATTTCATGTTCTGTGCATCCTCAACTATTTTGAAATGATATATTTGCCATTTAACTGATTTACACTATTTATATAAAACTAAGATATTCGCGAATATTCATACAAAATGTTGTTTGGTTTTTGGGAAAACCATATAGGGTGCTCGATTTTTTACCCTTCCTATGAAGAACTCTATTATCTTACGAAATCTAAAGTCCATTGAATATGTTGTACATTTACGTACCATAGGTTAATATTTTAGTAAGCACCTATTAGGTTCGATTGCGGCCTTTAGTCCGCACACCATGGCAAAATCAGTTGAATTATAAAAACAACAATAATATTTTTTTATTATTTGTAGTGACGGCTCGTGACTTATTTCAATAGGAGGGCATAAAATGAAGTAAAATAAAACTTCTTTTGTTTTATTAAAAATATTAATACTCTGTATTTCCAAATGAAATACTTACGTCAACAATAAAAAGTGTAAATATAATCCCCTGAGAAGGGTTTGGGAAGGGGGAGTAAAACTTACCACCAGAGTTTTATCTTCTATACCCCACTAATAAGTTCGAAACATGTATGTAGTTGTTAGAAATTCCTGGTTATTGTGACTTCTTTACATGGTTTTAATCCATGAAAACCGACAACTTTGCGTCGACCCAACCCTATATAGGGTTATGAGTGAGGAATTAACTCTCGACGCACACCCAGGCTTTCAAAATACAGTCCTTTATATATACGCCCAATTGGAGTTAGAGCTTCCTTTGTACTGCAATGTACGTTTAGTTCATTACCATCTGTTGGTAACTTTTTGAACTTCAACAGGTGCGACTTTATTACTTGCAGAACTTTACTGGAGCGGCAAAGCCCTGAATCACCATCATTATCGACATATACAGGTATAATAGCCAAAATTTACCTGTGTGTGTGTGTGTCTGTCTGTAACGCTAAATTGAGCCAAATATCTGTACTCTCAGTGCGGCCTTTAGGCCTCACAACCTAAGCAATCGCAAATCAGTGCGTCGCTAAAATACCAACTCATCTTTCTTGCCATTTGTTCATAATTTTACGCTCATTGGTTTATGTTTTAGTTACCACCCTGAAAAAGTTTTTGTGCGGCCCATAGGCCGCATTACCATGAAAACTACTGGATAAAAAATGAGAAAATAATGGAAACGATATTAGTAGTAAATATAATAATATGTATTGTAAATATGTTCCATGTTTGATGTGAATTCTGAATCCAAACTGGAAATTTTCTTAACGTAACTTTGTACAATTTTATTTGCAATTGATATTTTAGCTTTTATGTGTTAATCTGTTAATATCAATTTTATATCATGATTGTTATAAATGTAACCACACCTTCCTAAATATTATATCGTCGCCCCCGTGCATGAACGACGAATGTGCAAATTTGTAGTTTTGAGATAAAGCGATTTAAAAAAATAAATTACATGGCATGACATGGTGGTGCAAATAAAGAGTTTTATGTATTATAATTTGAATTAGGAAATACTTTGCTTAGGTTAAAAATTTATTATTAAAAACCAACCAAACAAAAAACACAAATACAAATAAATTAATGTCAACAAAAAACACTAAATATGCGCTATTCATCTTCTAAATAATCTTCGTCGTCATCTGGTGCTGGAAAAATTGTTCCTAATTCTTTTATTCTATATCAAAGAATTGTAAAAGTTACGATAAACCTTAGGTATTATTAAATCCTTGCACATTGTCTTATACCTCTTATACCAATATACTTTTCACCACGCAATGTGTTGTGAATTTATTCCAAAATAAGACTTGAAGTCATAAAATTCTTCAATCGGTGAAGACAATAAATGGTGATGGATTTTTTGTGTCCATCCTTTGGGTGTATACATCGGTACGTTTTTTGATTTTTGCTCTATTTTCGAATGAATGGAATCACACTCCATTTCAGTGTGGCCAGTCTGAAAAAATTTCTGATCAATAGTCAGAATCTCCAATCCTCCAACCCTCCAATCGACGTAGAATTATCCAATATTCAGCTATGTAACTTACTTCGCATTAAAAACCATTATTCCGAATTGATATTCTGTTTTTGGAGGGCGGCGCCCCGACGTTAGTTATTTGTCGACTTTAAATTGGTTATAGGTACATTGTGCCGAAAATTGTCATAAATATAATCAAAATGTTCATTGAATCAATTAATTTCAACAAATAATATACAAATATTTGCTATGATATTTATCTCTCAATCAAATGATGGGAAGGGGGTTCAACCATTCGCGAGAAAATATCGTGGCTTATAATTTTAAAACCTTCAATTCTCATTTCAAGCCTGCTTGGTTATCACCACAGCGGCTATTTACATCAATATGCGCGCTCCCGTATTATTTTCTTTACTATTTATTTTTTTATAAAAAAATTTCAAATTTACTGACAAACTGTCTCTTCTTCCTTCCCAATAACACAACCATATTTAATTTCATTTATTTTTATTTTAAATTTAATTGTCGATGAAAATTTGCCACTGGCCTGTTTTATAGTTCAACGCCAAGTGATTATCCTGCCATCAGTTTTAGAATTTTTCACAAAACTTAGACATACCAAAATTTTTAACACCAATTTCTTAATACATCATCATCATCAATTCCATAATGGATTAGGTCTTTAAACTGTACCGACCCATCTCTTTCCTGGTTGTCTATAACATCTCTGCGTCCTCTAGATTTGTATCTGTAAGGTTGTACGGGTATTCTCTGATCTTCCATTCTTTGGAGGTATTCAACAATTTTATCATTAAGGTTATAGATTTCTAGGTCTTCTCTTACATCATCGTACCATATTAGATCTGATCTTTTAATATTTTTGACCACTCTAAGGGTTTCTGGGAACCCTCGAGCCAAAATCTGTATACAAAACTAACAAAAAAACATCCCAGTATACATAAAAAGGTTTATTGACTTCAAAAATTTCTTTATTGTATTTACAACAGCTTTATAAAATCAGTGAAGTGAGTCATTGATATCTACATAATTATAAATAAAAGCCTTAATTTGTATAATATGTGTCCGTCACGCTCAGGAACGCATAGTATTCGTTTAATATCATAATACTAGTCGGCCTTGGTTGTGCGACCTATAGGCCGCACTGAGTGAATTGCGACAACTATCTAACTTCATTTTATTTTATAAAAATATCGCGTTACATTTTTTTTCTCACGTCAATTGTAATTCGACTAATTTAGAAGTGTATTTTTGTTTCAGACATGTTTGTTTGTTTTTCACTGTTGATTTTCCATAGTTTATTGTTATTTATTTATTTGCTATTTGTACTACATATTTTGTCCTCACCGTCATGGTCTAAATATTTTCACCCCCAAAACTAACTTAGATTCAAGTTTTAAATTGAAACAAACATTGATCTCACTTTACATGCCAACATTATTTAATTAAATATGGTTTAAAATGAGATGCGTTCCTGAGCGTGACGGACACATAGTCGGCCTTGGTTGTGCGGCCTAAAAGCCGCACTGAGTGAATTTCAATACCTATCTATCGTCTATAGTAATGTATTGATTTTTACACGTCTCGTCACGTCACGTCGAAAAGTTTACAACGAAAAATTTTAATTGTACCGCGATGACGACCTTTGGTGCCGGGAAACCAATTTTATGAACAATTTAAAAATAAAGATAACCGACATCCCCATGGTGATGGTCGAAAATCGGGCTTCCTGCGATCAAATCTGGGGTAGCTACCGTGCAATAATTGGGGAAAGCTTGGAATAAATTATTGTTATCTTTATTTTGACCTCTATAGAACCATATTAATTTTGCGTAGTATGGATCGGCAGGATCAGGATTCATATTCGTGAATATCTCGGCTTGAGTTCACTTGAGAGCAAAATGTTAAGTAATTAAAAATTTAGTAATCTAAATTCTCTGCAGAAAACATTTAATACTTTTTCATGGTAATCGATTGCAACATCATAGCCATCAGAGCGAGGGATATATACGCGACATTCATAAAAATGTATGTTTCTTCCGGAATTTTCCAATATGGCGGTCGGGGTCGATAGACTGTGCAATAATTGGAAGAAAGCTGGTATACATTTTTTAGGACTTTTCGGCGCAGCCGGTTCGGCGTAGCCTTTTCGGCGTGCACCCGATTCGGCGCCGCCGTTTCGGCGCGAGACTAATTCGGCGCGAGCCCATTTCGACGCAACCTTATTCGGCGCGAACCCAATTCGGCGTGACCCGATTCGGCGCAAGACCAATTCGACGCAAGGACAATTCGGCGGGAAATGATTTTCCGATTCATTTTAAAATATAATTAAATTCTTGTAATGGAAAATTAATGCATTATTTTGCAGTTTTTAATCACAAATTAAACTTTAATTCACGTTTGTGAAACTACATACCATCATTAACTTGAATATGTAATGTTTTTAATATACATATTATGTAGTTGATGTATAGCAATTAAATTACTAAATTTTATACTATGAAATTTTCTCCTTTGATTATTTATCGTAGAATCATTCAATTACAATGTGGGTGGTTTTCATAAAAAAATTTCGTAAAATTTATTTTTCAGTGTCATATTTTTATTTATTTATTACTCATTAGTAGTCATCGGATTTTAGGCACTAAAAAACTACAAAATATGCTCTAAAATTTTGCAAATAAGCTATTCAAATTTACTAGCACAAATTCAATAGTTGACAATGCAAATTTAATCAATTGTTATTGATTATTTTTGTCTTTTAATATTAAAATTTCGCTCTTGACGGAAAACCAAGAGGATGTCGTCCACCGGGAAGGCCACCAAAAAGATGGAGAGATAGCTGGCAATCTATCTCTCAAGAAAACAGATGAACTTCGACACAAATAAACAGATCAATTGATCTACAAAAAGTTAAAGAAGAATATTAAAAGACCTATACCCAATTTTAAAAAATATCTTATAAATTAACAAATAAAGGTCAACTATAATACAAAAATTTATTACAAATTTATATTACTCTAATCTTGAAATCCTGAATAGCCTTAACAAAATGAAAAATTAGTTTGAAAACCAAGATCATGTAATTTAAAAATTAAATCTTTTCCCCCCGAGTCCTTTATTTCTTTAATAATTTGAGACGCGTCTAGAGAATTTAAAATATTCTCATCTTCGATCGAAAAGAGGCTGTAGGATAAAAAGCCCGAAAATTAGCCAATGAAAACATTAACACATAACATTATTATACTTACACACAGACAGTGAAACTTACGAATACTACTAACAGAAATTCTAAAAATTACAAAAATATAATTTTTGTAATATTTCTATAGTCTCTCTCGACTGAAAATGAGGATATTTTAAATTCTTGAAAAGCGTCTCGAATTACTGAAAAGGTTAGCGCTGAATCGTCTTAGCGCCGAATCGGGTTTGCGCCTAAATGGGCTACGCCGAATCGTCCTCGCGCCGAATCGACCTCACGCCGAACCGTCCTCACGCCGAATCGTCCTCACGCCGTAACGTCCTCGCGCCGAAACGGTATTACGCCGAACTGGCTACGCCGAACCGGCGGCGCCGAACTAGCTACGCCGAATCGGCGGCGCCGAAAAGTCCCATTCCCCATTTTTTTATCTCTATTTGAACCTCTAAAGGGACATACAAATTTTGGGCTGTGCGGATGCGCAAGATTTGGCCACCCTATTGGAGAAACCTGTACTGTAAAAAAAAAGTTCACTTTAAAGCAAAATGTTAAGTAATTAGAAATAATGTACGCTAAATTCTCTACATACATAATACAGAAAACATTATTTATACTATTTCTTTGTAATCAATTGGTTACAAAATTACAGTCATCAGAGCGCGTGTTATATAAATTATATTTGCCATTCTATATTTCTTATTCTGTGCATTCTAAAAATTATTTTAATAAAAAAAATAAATAAATAAAATTGATCGTTTCAAGCCATTTAAGACATTAATTTTGCACAAACTAGCGACTCCGGATATAACATACCTCTCACTCAGAATGACTGTAACTCGACAACCGATTGATTCTCAAAAAAAAGTAAAATATCTTTTCTGTACAAAATTTAGTTTTCATTATTTTCGATTACCTAATATTTTTTTCTAAAGTGAACCCAAACCGAGATATTCACGAATATTTATTTTTTGAAAATCAAAAAATTAGTTAAATAAAAATTGTAGATTACTACATGATTTTTTAATGCTTTGTTAAAACATTACTTTTATAAACAGGGCCGTATTACAAATATCACAAAGAATTCTTTTTCAATGCCAGGACAACCTTGACCAGAGATTAGCCACAAAAAATTGTTATTGCGAAAAGCACTGCAAGTTTCTAATATTTTTGTATAATTATAAACAAAAATTTTTTAATCGTCCTACCTTGACCTAATTTCATATTGAATTTAAATAAATAATTGTAGCATGTTTGTCACATGAGTCAGTTCTTGAAAAGTGATGGTATAAATTACTGTTTTCCTATGTAACTCAAGAACTATTTCACACTTCGCGGTGTGTAAAAATATCCCACCTAGAGTAAACTGTTTTAATTGACCTATTTCATAATTTTTACTGCAACTTGCTAAATTAGTAACTGTGCAATATAATTTACATTCCATTTAATTTAACTCGCAGAATGCATGTTGATCTTAACAACTCGTTAAGTTCAGAAAATAAATTGTTTGATTGGTTTGTTACGGGCAAAGCTGTTGCTCGTTTATGAGCTCCACAAAACAAAAAATTATTATTAATAAATATTTCTCTGTTTCAGATTGACGAAATCTTAATTTTATTGTCTTTGCTATCGATTGCGTTTTCCTCGACATCAGTAGAATTTTTACCTTCCCAACCCTTTCCACCTTTGCCCCACATTAGTTCGTTCAGTACCTTCACAATCCACGAAAGAAATCCCTTACTAGATCCCACTACTTTAAATCTACTAGTAGCACATTTAAATCGGCACTCACATTTTGGAGGCGACTGGGACGTACACAACCCGGTACATTTAGCTAAAATGGCCCAACTCGAGTTTAAAATTGGTAGGGATGGCCACATCACGCCAGATTTTAGTAACGGATTGGGTAAGAATACCTCGATTTTTGTACCAAATCTTAATCCACATTTTGTTTTAGATTACCAAGATCCGTACTTAGTAACCGGCTATTTTGCCCAAAGAATTGCCAAGACGTTATATTCTCACGAACTGTTCTTCAAAGATATTCCTCACTCCAGGGCCGTTTTGCACAATCAAAAACAACGACGCCAAAATGGATTGGATGGAAATCGACTCGGATCGCTTAATCCAAATTCGCCGTTTTATAGACGGTATCAGCACATTAGCCATTTTAAAAGTTTAAAATAATTTTATATTATAGTACATATTAGGTTTAACAAAAAGTAAATTAGATTTTTGTAGTTAGGTGATTATTTTGTATATTTTTTTAATGTGATTAAAAATCCTAACCGAATTTACAAATCCACTTGTATATTTTATTGATTCAGTATTATTACGGTATTGCTTTGTCTTCGAAGGGATACTCCAAAGTTATTAAATATAAATATTAATTTATAGGTAAACATAATTTTTGAAAATTTGAAGTGTTGATCATCAAGAAGAATTTTATTTTTATTGTTAATTTTATTTTAATATTTATTTTAGAACCTGATAATTTATATAATTTTGAAAAAAAACAGAGATGCGAAATGTTTAATAAACAAGAAAGTTAAATCACATAAATTACCTATATAAATTATGTGTTACTTTTAATAAAACTTTTTACGTAAGTGTTACATTCTTTATTAATTAAATTTAAAGATTTGGTTAATTAACCCACTTGTAAGACCTTAAGTACTACCTACAAGTTTTATAAGCAAAATTATATTTAATAATAAAGCGACAAAAAACTATCCCTCGTTGATTTTATTGCATTATTTATCGGTCGGAAGAAATCAATCTAGAGTGGAAATATTTTATTGTACTCTTCAGGGAACCCAATCGTAGATTCAATTATAGGTCTTATTGTAACGAGCGGAGTTAAAGCAAAATCTTTATATTATGATAAATATGATTGTGTACTGAATTTTTACTTACGAATTTCTGGTTTTATCAGTTTATTAATCACCTAATTTTGAGTTACAAAAACGTAATCAATACATTTCAAGTATGGCTGTACAACACTGAAAAATATGTACCTGGATCTGGATTAGAACCCTGGCGTAGTAACCTTAAGGGTGTTTATGGGGAGAGGGCTGTTAAGAGTTTTAAAAAATATAGTATTCATAAAAGTAAAACTTTCGACGACGATCATGGCCTGAATGTTAACGAGATCGACTGCTATGCAATCTTTCCCGGTTCGACTCCGGGCACAGTCTAAAATTTCTTGACCGTCTCCGACCTTTGGAGGGTTTAGGGATTTTTTATGTCAAGTTTTGGGTTTCAAAATGCTGTGTGCACAATGGGTGCCGGATTCGCTAACAATTAAACAAAAACACATTCGAATGCGACTTTGTCGGCAACATCTGGAGAATTTTGGAAAGGACAAAAAGGATTCTGTGCATCGTTTCATCATTATAAATGAGACTTGTGTCTACCACCATGATCCTGAATCAAAACATGTGAACCCGGCTCTTCGGCTGCGAAGCGAGTTTGTGTCCATAAATCGGCCAAAAAGGTGTTAGCGTCAGTTTTTTGGAATGCAAAAGTTGTTTTGTTCGTGGATTACCTTCAAACTGGTAAAACAATAAACTCAGATTATTATTGTAATCTTTTGGACCAATTGGATATAAAACTTCGTGAAAAAATACCCGTTTTACAGAAGAACAAAATCATTTTCCATCAAGTTAATGCACCTGGTCACACAGCTCAAAAAACTATCGCTAAAATCAGTGAATTAAAGTATGAATTGTTGCAACAATTGTGATCTAAATCCCATCCTGTAGCACATGAGGGAGGAACAGGAAACCACCCTATAGATTTATCAATTTGAAACGTGAATGTCTTTGTGAAAAACATATTCTGTGTAAAATGAGTTATACCAAAAATTCGATCATGTATTATTCTATAAGGTCATCATAAAATTATGTACGGAAATTGTGTAATAACGTAAGGTTCAAAATTGCTAGAAATACAAGATTTGTCCAGAGATAGAACATCAACGATCAATAGATATTCTGAAAAATGATGTTATAATTCGGCTACTGTAAACAGAAAAAAGAAATAATTAGTGCAAACATTATCTGATAAAATAAGGAAGCTCACCACTGCATAAAAATATTCAACATAAAAGTTCTTCGACAAACACCGATTTTTCTGTATCACGTTTTTCATTTTTCCAAGTAAAATTATGGCACCAAAGAAAATGCAATAAAAACATTTTTCAATTTTCACAATCTGCTCATAAATAAGGAATCTACCACAGTTGGAAAAATTTCTAAAATTTGACCTAAATACTCCACTCTCGTCGAAAGTACAAAATTTTTCTAAATTTTAAAATGGTGTGGTGTGCAGTGTTGGACCACTTATCTTTTTGGTCCTTACAAATTTCTTCCATAAATCGCTAGAGAGCAAACCTGAATCTATCGAAAATTTTCTTTTCATATTCTTAGCATTTTTGGCAATAATATAAAATGGTTTTTTAGCATATCAAATAGGAAAAATGAAAAATTCAATAACAAGTTTTCGATTTATTTTAACGTGTTTAATAGAGGGAAGGGAAAAAAGATTTACATTTTAGAAAATTTTGAGAAAACATTTACACAAATACAACATAATTATAAAATTATAAAACGCCAATTTTTCTATAACACTTTTTTAAGTTTTCCATGTCTAAAAAGGTTACTAAAAAAATCCTAATAATAACAAGTTTTCAATTTTGAAAAGAATTATTCTGAACAAAAATTTTAAAATTGCATAAACAGATTTGGACAAAGAGAAGAAAAAAAAACGGGAACAAAACTGTCTACTTATTTACTTACTTAAAATTATCATCATCATCACTTCCTTCATGGATTAGGTCTTTGACCTGTTCCGGTCCATCTCTTCCTCGGTCTTCCTACGTCTCTTCGTCCATGGGGTTTGTAGTTGAATGCCTTCAGAGGTATCCTGGAGTTTGTCATTCTCTGAAGGTGTTCCTCCCATTTTGTTCGATTGCCTACTATGCAACGCCTTCCTGAGCGCGCAAAAGTAATCCCAACTAGACGCAAAACTCCACCTACCTATATCCTCTAGTTTCTCCGGCGACACTGCGGCTCTAGCTCAACAGAGAGCAATTTAGGAGTGGGTGTGAGATCCGGAGTGAATACCTGATCCCACTCTAAAAACAAAAAAAAAGGCGCCACACACTTATAGTCGCACGACGAGATCTTAAGCCTGAAAGTGTGAAAGATTTGGTTAAATAAAACATAGGTGATACAGTAGTACGTATAATGGAACACTAATAAAATTAAATGCAAGTCGCAGTGACACAACGGCAAAAGAAAAAAAGGTCTCAGTCTCAGTATGTATGATCTGAACTGATAAAGAGGTTTCAAACCCTTTCTTAAAAGTACCAGATTCGATTGCTCCCAAGTATGTGGTAAGATATCTTTATATAGAACCAAAATGTCGTTTTTCTAATACAGCAGCCAAATCCAGAGTTTTTTTAATGGTCTGAATAAAGATAGTAACATTTTTCCAGCCTGTCCCAATTATTTCTACAATAAAACTCTTGTCGACTAGTCTAATCCTCATAGCCATCATTATGTTAAATTATAATTTTTAAACTAGCTATCGGGAATTTTACGTCAGTCAATTATTTAAACAAACTATTAATTAATTAAAATATTTGATTGAACAGTGACACAAAGTTAAGCATTAAAATAAAATTTATATTAATTATTCAATACCAATCCAAAATGAAGGTCAAGGAACAAGTAAAACCAAATGACCAAAATACCAATGATGAGCCAAAAGACGGTTGCTGCACTAAGCGAAAACGCCGATGTGACGCCGGTAAAAGACGTGGTCCAAATAAGAAAAAACGCTCTTGCTGCAAACGTCCACGTCCATCTTGCTGCAAAGATGAACCAGCATCCAACAGTAATTATGATATGTCTTCCAATAGTTCGGCCTCATCATTAAGGATATCTTCGAAAGAAAGAAAGAAATCAAAACAATCTAAAAAAAGATAACATTGTGTCACTAGAAATTTATAGTATTATTTACTTATATTATTATTATAATAAAAAGTGTTTTTCTTACTTTTTAGTTTTATTAACACTCTCCGATTGCCTCCGACAGCCAAATTAAAAAAATATTGTTCACTTGAAAGGACGGGTAAAATCGTACAGCTCCGAAAATTCGTTGAAATGTTTGGGTGGAGATTGAGTGGGCTGTAATAAAGATATCATTTACATTGTATTGGGATTTGTGGTTTGTTCATGATGATATGATATATTTTCAGAAAAGAAAAAATATTTACATGAGCTATGGTGGTACAAACTTTTTTTCTGTGGTACTATGGCTGAAGCTAGCGATGTTTGTCCCTTCTATAAAACTTCATGTGACTACAGCACCTCTTTCAAAACTTTTATGATCCTTTTCCATGACAATGTAAACTGGGATGATTAATTGCACAGTTTGCAATTATTGTGCATGATTCTTCGAGAGTGTAATATTTTTCCAATGCATTTTGTAGAACTAGGTGGTAGTAATCAAAGCAACAAAGCATTTCACAAACAAAAATGTAGACATTGTATTCCTCCACTAAAATTTTATTGAGGTAGATTGAAGCATTATCGGTAAAATGTTCATTCTTTCAGTCTAACCAGAGGTTTGTATGATGGAATGCGATTTTGTCACATAATTCTTCTAATTCTGAATTTCTACTTCGCTGTTGCCCTCTGTTAGGGCGTACGTACTAATGGTCGACATGTTCATTGGTTTCATCTTCAATCTCATATATACCAGTTTTCCATTTATCGTTTGATACAGCATTACTTTACTTTTATCTTTGTTTTTTACCATGAAGCCCGTACCATTTTTGCCCTGGTCGCTATTCTCATAGTACAATATTGTGTATTTGTTGCTTGTAATTTTTTCTTGCTCTACCATCTGATCTCCTGGAGTGCAGCCACGTCCACATTATATCGGTTTAATTCATTTGCAACATCATCCATTTTACCTCTCTTGAGAAGAGTTCTGATGTTCCATGTGGCTATTTTCCCCGGCTTCTTCTTTTACCGTGTTTTCTTCCCCTTTGTTTTATCATTATTGCAAAAATAAACAGTGAATTTCTATGTACAATAAATTCGTGTAAGACTGATCCACTTAAAATTTAACGATTTTCAATAAAATCGCGATAAAGTCCATTTTTCCTCACTTATCCAATTATTACAATCACTTGCAGTCCTTTTAGTCGGGACGTGTTAATTTTCTTTTCAAATAATTTTATTTTCCCATTTGCATGTTTGAATTTAACGTAGCCATTCTTCTCCTCTTCCTCCTCAAAAATAAACTTTTGGTAAAAATTAATTAATCTTCAACGAAGAAAACCTGAAAATAAATCTTTGACTTGAGATTTTTTGCGTAAATGCAAATCTAAATTCGAAAGGAAGAACTTGACACCAAAAAATCGAAAATCGGGCGATAAATAACGGATTTGTGGAGGTCATTTGCATTTACTTTAAAATGTTACTTTAGAAAACGCTTTATTTTACATGCAATGACGACAAAGAAATGTCTTAAGTTTATTTATGTTGATATTAAAAAAACACAACTTTTGAAAATCTTATAGCGATGATGAAGGATGTAGAACGTAATCTTCAATGTTATCTTCCCGGAAATTTTGCAATTCGGAGTTGAGCTGCTGATGTAAAAATCTTTCCAATATCTCTTCAACTTAGTCCGGCTGACACAGAGCTAATCAACAGTTTCGATCCCTTTCTTCAATAAGCTGGTAAGTATAACTTTGAGCCCTGTATCTACCAACTTAATTGCACAGCTTTCTTCTACTTCAATAATCGCCTTTTGTGTTCACCAGCCCGCTGTGAGCTTGCCCAAAATCGATATTGTAGTTTCCCCGCTCGGCACTTTGAGGTTGACTGATGCTTCGTTCCTTCTTGTTTTGTTTTCCTTTCTTTCTTCCATTCTTCTGTTTTCTGTTTACGCTTCCCCATTGTTCCTCTTTGCCAAAACCTAGCATTAGACAACTTTGCTGAAGCAGATTGAAAGATGATAGAATTAGGGTTTGCCTAACTTCAAATAGAAAACAACAATTATACACAAAAGTAACTGCTTAAGCAATTACCAATATGGTCGATTATATTTTCCTAACTGAAGCGTGCTGTCGACTATATGCAGCTTCTACGTACATCATTAAACGTGATAATTAGTAGTAACAAGTACAAACACAAGAAACTACACAAGATCATATAGAGATGACCTGAAGGAAGCAATATGGCAGGAAACTAAATAGACCATGCCATGGTATCAAGAAGAAGAGCAACATCAATAAGAGACGTAAGAACATACAGGGGCGCGAACGCTGATTCAGGCCACTACCTTGTGGTAACAGAAATTAAACAAAAAACAGAAGTAGAAACTAGAAAAGAAATTACAATTGAAAAATCACACTCCTCAGTGTACATGCAGCGCAAAACTGTTGGGTGACTCTACTTCCACACCAGCCCATGTAGAACATAAAGCCACCAACAAGGAGTGGTTCTTAAACAAAGCCCGATGGATTTTATGTGTCCGGAAACCGGTACGTCACAGACCACACTCCGATCAGTACACCTACCAAATTGCTGAAATACAACAAAAGCAACACAAACGAGCTTCTTCTGTTTCATCAAGTGAAAACTTTAGTTCGTCTCGTTCAGACTCTTGGAGACATAATCACCACTGTGGTATTCCCCTGCGACTTTTGGATCCCAAAAGGCGCGCCTCTTCGTGGTTAGTAACCCGAAAAACTTCGCAAGATTCCAACCTATCGAGCTCACGTAACGATTCTTCCGGCTCGGCCACAACAGCAAGTACCAGTACTTGGAGAATCTCACGTTCTAGTCATTGTTACAGTCATTGCCACATCATTGTTGTACACCCTGGTGGACCTTGATAATTTTTTTTCCTGTGGCCATCATTATTCTCGTATTTAGATAGAGAGATTTTGTTGCTTTGATCAGGTGTGAAGGGAAGCCTCATTCTCTCATAATTGTCCATAGTCTTTCTCGTATGACTCTATCAAATGCTTTCTCCAGGTCTATAAAAGCGACGTGTGTTTCCAAATTATATTCTCGTCTTTTCTCTATTAGTTGTTGTATTGAAAACATTGTCTATGCAGGAGCGTCCCTTGCGGAAGCCATTTTGTTCTTCTAATATAATTGCTTCCGCTATGAATTGTAACCTTCTGGTAAGGATTTTGGAGTATATTTTGTAAGTGGAGTTCAGGAGGCTAATTCCCCTGTAATTATGGGACTGATTCCGATCCCCCTTTTTAAATATTGGCTGAATGACGCCGATCTCCCATTCCGAGGGGATCTGTGTATATCTCCAACACATATTAATGAAGTGCAGGTGTCTAAGCTTGAAAAGAATACCCGCATATTTAATCATCTCTGAGTTTATTTCATCCGTGCCACTGGCTTTCCGATTTTTTGTGGATTTCAACGATTCTTCTAATTTCTCTAATGTGATGGGGTCTATTATGGACGTATTGTTAGATGGCGTTTGCGTTATATTTGGGCTCTGTCTGGCATCCCATAGTTCTCCGCAATGGGTTAGCCATTCATCCTCTGTTATATTGTTTATTTGAGCCGTGTCTTTTTCGATTTTGTTCATGTGTTTCATTACTTTATACGCAAACTGTTGCCGTCCACTCAGGTCTTGTTCTATTTGGTTTACATATTGTTCCCAACTATCTCTGTGTGCTTGTTGTATATATCCCTTGGCGATATTTCTCTTGATCTTATAACTTTCATATGTTTCATCGTTTCGGTCTTGTATGCTTCTTTCTTTTCGTCGACTGCCTTCTTTATTTCTTCACTCCATATCCTAAGTCGCTTCTTCGGCCTTTTGTTTGCTCTCTTGCCTAATGCTTCCTTAGCTGCTTCTTTCACGATATATTTTAAGTTTCCCCACACTTCTTCGATGTTTTCAGAGGTGGGTCTTTTTCCTAGATATAGAGTTATTCTTCTTTGATAGAGTTCTCGAATGCTTTCGTCTTCCAGTAGGTGAATTTTGTATAGTTCTTGTTTATTACTATCATTTATATTTTTAGTGTGGCACCAATTTGCAGGTATATTTAGCTTGAATATCACGAGATAGTGGTCTGTGTATAATTCGGCTCCTCGATATACGTGTGTATCATGTATCAGGTTTGCGCACTTTTCGTTCGCTATTATGTAGTCGATGAGGGATCATGTACCTATGGCTTCCCATGTGAATTTATTGATCATTTTCTTTTTGAAAAATGTGTTTGTTATTTTCAGTTTATTGTAAAGAGAGAACCTTATCAGTTCTTGTCCATTATTATTTAATGTGGGTTCTCCGAAGGCGCCTACTGAGGGTTCTGTGGGTTGGTTTTCTACTCTGGCGTTTAGATCGCCAGCAATAACGATGTAGTCGTTTTTATTAATCTCATTCATTGTCTTCTGCAGCTTCCGGTAGAACTTTTCTGTTTCCTCCCTCTTCCCTTCTTCTGGTGCATACACTCCGCATACCGTCATGTATCCTCTATTTATTTTTATTCTAATTGTGATTATTCTCTCATTTATAAATTCATAGTTATGTATTCGATTTCTTAATTTATTTGTGATAAACATTGATATTCCTACTGATGCTCTTTGACTCTCTTTCACCCCACTGTAGATCGTTATATGGTTTTCGAGGTCGCGGCTTCCCTGAAGCTTCTTTTTGGTTTCTGATATTACGGCTATGTGTACATTTCTTGCTATTAGTTCTTTCTCCAATTCTTCCTCTTTGCCGTTTAGGTCTCTAACATTCCAAGTGGCAATTCTCAGCGTTTCTTTTATTTTTGTTCCTTTTTTTGTTCTGAATCGTTTTTCCGTATTTCGTCTGTTTGAGTCGTCATCATTACATCCATCCGTATTTCCGAGGCTACTGTTGGGCTTGTGAGTAATCTCCTTGACCCCCGGCGAGGTTACCAGCCTCGCGCAATGTGTGTTTCCCCTTACTCTCGTTAGTCGCCAAGTTTGCCCCGCCGAAGGGGTTGGTTACCGCAACCTTGGGGCATCCCTTGCTTAACAGGGTTCACCACGTGAAGGTGAGAGTCGAGTTGAAGTGTAGAGGCTGTATATTGCGCGTGCACTCCCTTGAACCGTACTTAAAATTATCATTAATAAAAAATATTTTGAGGAACACCGAACAATGGCAAATATATACCCTGCGTTCTGACGGCTGGAACTCCGTAACCATTCGATTAACTACAAAAAAGTATAAGATCTTATCTCTAGATAATTTAGTATACTTTATTTTCAATAACTTAACATTTTGCTCTAAAGTGCACTGAAACCGAGATATTCACGATTATTTGAAAAAATGTCATTCTTCGCATGGTTTTTCATCTATGGAGGCGAAATCCGAGGGAGTAAAATTAGCATATTATTTTACAGGTCCTAATCAAGAGAATAAAATTTATTCCAGCTTGCCCCCATTTTTTGCGCAATAAAACACTTGTCGACTGGCCTATTGGTAGTTTCCCCTTATAAGTTTGTTACTGTGCAGAATTGGATACAATAAATTAATGATTAAGGATGAAAAAAACATCGTGCCGAATGCTCATTAGGGAGCGTCCATTAATTATGTAAGGACGATTTTTTAAATATTTTATTACATCTCCCCCTGTAATGATAGGTAATGCCCCCCCCCTACTTTATGTAACGATTATTTTCGAAATTTTAGAGTTCTTCCTATATGAAATTACAAACAAAGCAACGCCGTTTATTTTTTCTGACATAAGTTTCGTCGTTTTCTTGATGTTATGCCAATAATTTTTTTCGGCTCTTTAAACTGGAATTAAAAATTTATAACAAACCTCATGTATCTTTGATAACTTCATAGAAAGCTTTTCATGGTACAACCAATTTTTAAACTTTTTTTTGTCTATTTTCCACCTACATAATATTATATTAACAAAGATTGAACTTTTTGGAATAGTCTTAGTTGTTTACTGTTTTTAGATTCCAAAATTCATTTAACAGGAATCTTACTATAAATACCTTATCAAGGACAAAATTTGAATGAAGAAAAATTCTTGTGTATTTTTGGTAGGACAATCGAAGAATTTTTTATTCATGTGCAAAATTATCTAATATTTTTATACTAGTCGGCCGTGGTTGTGCAGCCTGAAGGCTGCACTGAGTGAATTGCGACAGCTAATCTATCATCTATATTAATATTTGATTTTTTATTTTTTCAATTTTTTTCCTCCCGATAAAGTCCAATCTATATCTAGCAAATCTATATCTAAAACTCTACAAATCTATTTGGTAGATCCCACGGATGATATCGTTTTACTCTACATTGTGCAGGGTTTTTTTACAGGAAGGTCTGGAGCCAGCTTGTTTAGGTGGTCACTTAATTTATTTTTATACTTTTCACTATGGGTTTTTATTTCTTCTTTCACTGTTTTCACTTTCAAATCCTTGTGTATGACATCATTTGGCACATACCACGGCGTATTAGCAATGGTGGCTCATATCTTTGGAGGATTTCTATTTTCGAATTGCTAGCCGTTCACCACAGCTGCACTCCATGCGTCCATGTGGGTTTAATAATAGGCCTATACAATAGTATCGTGTTTTCAACTGACAGCTTAAAACTACGTCCCAGAAGCCAGTACATTTCTCTGAACTAGATACCAAATTGCTTCCTTTTTGACCAAATTTCAGTACTTCGCATCTTCGGCCTATGGTCAGTCTTCACGACCATTTAATGTAACTGGTGGGTAATCCTCTCTCTTTGTTGTGAAGGTGACCTGAACGGATTTTGTGTCGTTTGCTCTTGTACGCCATCTCCTAATCCACTTTTGTATCTTATTGAAGCTTTCCTGGAGGTCAGCTGAAGCTTGGTTGTTATTTTTATGGAAAGATATGATTACTGTGTCGTATGCAAAAGTGGCGGTCGTCGTGAACCCAGTTTTAGGCAGGTCTGCAGTAAATAGTAGATATAGTACTGGTCCCATAATGCTACCGTGTGGTGGACCCGGTTTTATTGGACAGAGGTTTGAGTATGCTTCCCCACCATTTAAAGAAATAAAAAGGTACTTTTAGTTTATAATTCTCTCCCCAATAAGATGCACATAATAAACTTCTGGTAAATTGAATTTTTAGACTTAAAACAGCAAAATCTAAACCTACTCGAAAAAGTCTCATCTTTTTAATCAAATTGCTACAAAATAAACAAAGGAGGGTCTAAAAATCGATTACATCTTAAAGGTATTCTTAAGAGTTCTTAGATAATGTGTGATTAATTTTAGATTGTTAACTTCATTCAGAATGGCCGAAAAAAATTGCCGACGTGACATTAAAAAAAGGCTTCTTGCTTTACTTTGTATAGAAGCCTAAAACGACGAAATCGAAAATTTTCGGGATCCGAGAACTTGGCACCCCTCCCTGCCGAATTGTTGAAAAATTTATGCATTAGAAGGCACAGAAAAACTATTAGTAAAATATTTACGTTCTCAATTTTAAAAGATTTAAAAATGCAAAAATGCTGCTCCTCTAACCTTCGGACCACACTACTCCACTGGTATTTAGGTAACTCATCTTAGCCCGCGGCTATAATGAAGTGTTTTTCCACCTTAATAATAGTAAAAGTTAAAAATTATATTCTTTCATGATTCATAGGAACATCTTCAACATAAATATAACTCATCATGCTTCTTTTTTTGGGACTCCACAAATGGGGAATTCAACCGGAATATTTCCTTATCATAAAATATACAAAAAAAATTAAAAAGTCTATAATTATAAGTACTAGCATTCCATATTTATCCAAAAATTTTATAATTTCGACTGAAATCGGGTCTCAGGTCATCATAAAATAATCAATCCATTCATATATTGATTCCATTATTTAATTTATTTGTTCGTCATTGAGCGTTTTTTCGTTGGAAACTAGCAATTTCCTCGATTTTCCATTTTAAACATAAAATAGATTTCCAAGTTTAAAAAAATCTAAATTCTCTAATTTCCCTCGTTTCTCTTCCGTAAATATTTGCAACGTTTTTATGTATTTGCGACCTTTCGATACAACTACAACGTAAAATTTCTATTTTTATAACTAAAAAAAATGTATAGATTTATTTATTATAATGACGCTGTCGGCGAAGGACATCAGAATAACAGGAAAATAAACATTAGATTCGGGTTAGGTTGCGGTTGCGGCAAGTCTGCAGGCGTAATAAATATATTAAAAAAATTTACTTATAATAAAAATATGTACAAACAAAAATTGATAAACTAAAAACATTAAATATATTAAATGCTTTCAAATTCGGCGCCGAATTGCACAAATCTCCTCTACAAAAGCACATCAAAACTATCCTAAATTGCCATTTCGTGTAAGCACAGCGATCTTCGCTATCGCTTGGTCCTCTTTGCAAACAAATTCTTTGAGTTGCTACTCCATACTCTAAAAAAAAATTCAAATCAGATTAGGTTTTTCCACCACACAAAATTTTATTACCTTCTTTAAAATCGTTTTCACTTTCTATAATTTTTCCGCACCATCCCGACGAACAGGGTACGGTTTGCACCCCTCTTTCGTTTTCCACATCGGTCGCATTAAACGTAAAAGGGTCTTTACAACTTCCGGCTTCCCCTCGCGACCTACACGCAAAACATCTTCTCAACAAATCTAAAACAAACACTCGGTATAAAATTACGAAAAAAACTTAAAAAAGTATCTTACCCGCTTCTGTGTATGAAAAACAAACAATAAATATTAAAAAATTAAATAAAAAACCTAAATAATTCATTGTATTTAAAAAAATATGTTGAAAGTTTTAACGTTGTGTTATGATGTTGCAGACATTTTAACCAACTTTCTCTTGTAGAACTAGGAAGAATGTCAATGACCATGACAGAATCGAGTAGATTCAAACGCATAACAGGTTTCTTCATATTCGGTTCGGTACTTTAATAAAATTATTTGAAAAAATTTATTCGTTTAATCTTCATCTTCAAGTATCGACGACAAGAAATTTTTCTTTTCTTCTTCGGTTTCTTCGCCGTTTAAATGTTGCAGCTCTTCGTACGTTTTAAAAGTGTCTCTCCTACTCCACGTTATCACCAATCCAGCACAATAACACGTGAGTGTCAAGGAGAGTACAAAAGCTAAATACATCATGTGACGAAGAAAAGCTAAAAAGCGTCCAATTTTTTTTATTTAAGTACCAACATTTTATTGGGTTAAAAATGGCTACCTTGCGTTAAGAGACGAGATTTCGACACAACGTAAATGGTAACTTGTTGCATTCTTATATCATCTACTTGACAAGTATAATTTCCTTCTTCTTCGCTGGTGACACCGTGAAGATATAAGGTATTGAACGTATCGACGGTTATTCTGGGTTCTTCGTTTGGTTTTGATGGTTCCACACTTTTTCCAGGTTTTAATATCTTGGCGTTTTTACGCCAACTCACGATATTTTCAAGAGTGGACCTTAAAAACAATGCATAGTATTACGAAGAAGAAGGAAAGACAATACGTACTCTGGACAAACCAAAGTCAGATGTGCATCTTGTGCAAGCACAAACGACTTCTTGTATTTGAACCCTAATGATTTTCCAGTTTTCCAACCTTTACTTAAACCTTCAGCATCTTCAAAATAAAAGTGCTATTTTGGTTCAAAAGTTACAAAATGTTTTACCTGGGTTGCAGGTTCCTTCGCACGGTTCAATTTGAACGAAATTTGGTAAAAATTTGGTCACGTTGCTAATCGAAGGGAAAAGTCTGTCCATCACCAGTGACTTGCAAGATAACTTTAAAACAAAAAGGATAAATTTTTCGTCATCGTTTTTAGCTGTTATATTTGGACGGGTGGTATTTTTCTAATAAAACAGAAAAATTGTTATTGCTTACGAATTGTATGGAATATTTTGGCAACGTACATCATCGACAGGAGTTAATTTTATCCTGCATAGTCCTTTCTTACGTCTTTGTGCAGTTCCTTGTGGTCGACCGCAAACCTGACAGGGTGCCCAATTTTCCCACTCGGTAAACAACTCCAACTTAAGCAACAGTGTTTCCCGGACGTAAAAGTAATCAGAGCTGTTAGAATTGAGGAAAAGTTGATTCAGTGGTATAAAATTTTCGTCGTGGTATTTGCGCCAAATTGATAAGTTTCCAGTTTCGGCAACGCTTTCGTTCTCGAAAACCACTGAAAAGTTTGGGTTTATTATTTTTTATTCGGAAAATGGGATGTACTAACTGTCGACCAAGTAGTTGTACTTTTTCTGCGCTTCTTGTCCTTCCAGTCCTAGGCAATAGTAAAATCCGGAATCACTTGGGGAGACGTTCCGGAAAATTAACGAGTGAGCTTCGTTGACGTGTATACGGTTAAGAGTTGATTGGGAATCCATTCCTAGATTAACTTCATTGGCTACGTGATTTATTGCTGATATTGTTTTGTACCAAATTTTGGGCTGGTGGTCATCGTTCTCTGAACTAAAATAAAATTTAGATTTTTAAAATTTTAAAACGCTTCTAAAAGCGTTTATTTTCTGACCAATAATGACACTGAAGAATCAATTTTTGGCCAATAACTGCATCAACCACCTTGTAGACGTCTTCTTTTGGGGAGGTAATAAGACGACTGCTATCCCTACAATTCTTTACATTTTCCGACACATTTTCCTGTTCTTGTAGAGAAATGTTGATGAACATCAGCATGGAAAAAATAACAAGCAAATGTGACATTTCTAATGACTGGTTGCATTTTTCAAAAATTATCAGTTTTTGACGGATTGTGACGGATTTCGATCATTGGGACTCAAAAAATGTCGCAAGATTATAACCATAAAAAGATTAAAATTTGCGCCTGGAATATAGACAACATAGCATACTTTAAACACACAAAATTATAAATTTTGATTTCCAGAGAATCTTTTTAGTGAAAAGCTTAAATAGGTGGTGTTAAATGTGAAGGTAAAGTTGAAACAATGAAATTATATGAACTTACATTATTTCATTCTTACGTATTTCCATATTCTCTTGTAAACAACAATTAGAATACTAGCAATTATATATTTTTTTGAATAAAAATTTTCTACATTATTATACTTTCAATTTTAAATATGCGTTAAATTATACTTAAAATAAATTGTGGCGGGGCTCAAGAGCGAATCCAGACATATTTCATGTGGGATGGGGGGGGGGGTACTTTATTGTCTAATAACTCAAAAAGAGTAAATATTTTTAATTTGCAGTAATAAGTGTAGTGCTTAATCGGTTTTTTCCATTTTAGAGAATTAATGGGAAGGGGTGGCGGTAAATTCCACTTTTTTTATCCGCCCTTGTGGTGTCACAATTTTTTCAAGGTTAAGGTGATTTTTTCAATCAACCACAAACTTAGATTTTTTTAAATTTCAATTTCAAAAATAATTTGAGGTTGATTTATTATTGTAGTTCCATGGTTCCTTGATTTCTTATAGCGAACCACTACTGCCTCTAAATGTAACTTGTCCCAACAGATCAAAATATTGGGACCAACCTTTGCATAATTTTTGTTAAAACTGCACATTTTATTTACTTGATATAGGTGGAGGGGGGGGAATAATTTCAGCCTCTCATGTAAGCATACAATTAAAGGCCTTACAAGAAGTGTGTAGGCTACGACCTAGGGGGGTCTGAATTCTGGATTCTAAGAATCCAGAAACAAAGAAGAAGAAGAAAGATGCTTATCAGGAACTCATTTAGGCTGCCGCGACCGGGGGCTCTGGGGGGTATGGAATACCACCCAGGTACACTTAATTTATTGCGAAAGAAAATCTTTCACTTTTACGTCCCTCGGTATTAAGAAGAACGGTACGATAGTTATGAAAAATATTACCTGCTACCCCCCCCCCCTCCCGGATTACAAACAAAAATTTCAAAAGATGCAAAGAAAAATAATAAATTTTGATGGTTCTGAATAATGACAAGTGTACCTGGGGGGTATTCCATACCCCCCAGACCCCCCGGTCGTGTAATATCGCTTGTTTTCGTTGGGAACTTCTGAAGATCTTATATAAAATGCGCATAGTATGTCAGAATCACCGTTTCCATGGTAACGTAACGGAATCCCCCCCCCCCCAATATGGAGATTATTTTTATCGGTAGGAATTTTTCTTTTCAATTTAAATATTTTATATTTGAATAATTGTCACGATGATAACGTGATAGCTTTACCAGTTACCCAGTCAGTTAAAGAGAAATGAAAAAAAAAGTGTGGTTGGAATCAACTTTCCTTTAATCCCCTGTCTTATCATTGGACCAAATCTGAAGAGGAGAAAAATCCCTACAAAACGAGCTTTCAGCCTAAAACCTTGTTTTGTTCACCATCGATGGTAAAGTTCAAATGTACGAAATAATTATTAAGAATATGAATTATTCGGGTCCGGTGTCAACGGCCCAAATTACAATAAAAAATCCCCAAAAAAAAATGGCTTGATATTTAGGTCCAAAAAGGCATTAACTTTAATATAACCAAGGATCATAAGGTTACATCTCGAAAAAGTACCATAATTTAATTAAATTAGTTTGAACATCGTGCGATAGGCTGTCGGCCTATATTTTGCGTGGTTTAGAGAACTACGGACACGCCCCTAACATGTAATTTAGCAAAATTTTGGGTAATTACGGCCTTTTTGGGTATGTTTCGGTCCGAATGTGTAACTTTTGTCGTCGCGGAGGTGATCATAAAAAAAAATCCAAAAAAAGTGTGAAAATGGGAAAGTTGCATTTCAAGCGGCGACTGGCATACCCCGGCCGTGTCACATCGTTCGCCCGTCGTTCCCTTGAAATCGAGTGAAATTTTTTCGCTCCGATTTGAATTTTTCTTTGAAATTCGGATAGGGGGGTGTGAATAACCGCGAGTAGTCGTAAGTGGTCGTGAGCAGCCGTGAGTGGTCGTGCGCAGCCGTGAGTGGTCGTGCGCACCCGTGAGTGGTTGTGAACAGTTGTACATTTTTGCAATTTCTAAAGTTTTATACAAAACATTTTCAATATTGCTTTCCAATAATAAAATTTGTTATCTTTTAAGAAGTTCAAGTTCATGCTTTTAAGTAAATAAAAAAGTGTGCATGTGTGTAAAAATATTAGCCTTTACTACTACTAAAAATGGGCGCGTAACGTGATTTTAGACGTGTACTAGCAAGCTCTTCTGGCGTCTGAAGCTAATTTGAATATATGCGCCCCCCTCCCAAAAGATTCTAATCATTTTTAGAATTATTTTAAACTATGATTTATTAAGCTTTTTTGAGGTTTAGCGCCCCCATTGCGATCACCCTTGCTACGGCGTTGGCTTAGAGTAATGAAAACAAATGGATGCGATCACCCTTGCTACGGCGTTGGCTTAGAGTAATGAAAACAAATGGATGCTTATCAGGAAATCATTTAGGCTGCTGGGAACAGGGGGTTTTGGGGGTATGGAATACCCCTCCCCCCACGTACACTTAATTTATTGCGAAAGGAAAACTTTCACTTTTATGTCCCTCGGTATTAAGAAGAATGGCACTGGGATAGTTATGAAAAATATCATCTGCTACCCCCTCCCTCCCGGATTACAAACAAAAATTGCAAAAGATTAAACGAAAAATAATAAATTTTGATGGTTCTAAATAGGCAAGTGTACCTAGGGGGTATTCCATACCCCCCAGACCCCCCGGTCATGCAATATCGATTTTTATCGTTGGGAACTTCTAAAGATCTTATATAAAATCCGCATCGTATGTCAGAATCACCGTTTCCATGGTAACGTAACGAAATACCCCCCTATCTAGTAAATCCTGAAACCACGTTTGTTTTGTTCACCATCGATGGTGAAGTTTTAATGTACGAAATTTTTATTCAGAATAAGAATTATTCAAAACCCTTTTTAATTGTTTTCTCTGGATTTTCTCTTTTTTTCTTTTTATTTCATAAATAGTACTTAGTATGATGTAAGCAAATTTTGTATTCTTCAATTTTGATTTGATGATAATAATTTTCACTAAAAATAAAAATAAGCGAGTTATAGACGAAAAATAACTGTAGAGGATTAAAATCACCACTTGCGGAAAAGGCCGACAGGGAATTTTAGGTGAAATAAAATCGTGATCAAATTTTCGAATTTTCGAAAAAGATTCTTATCTTTTTGAAAATTTTAAACTATTAATTATTGGGTTTTGTCAAGTTTTAGCGCCTCACCCTTGCTACGGCTCTGTTCTGGTGTTCGTGAGTGCATGGAAAAAAATCGTGATCGTGCGTGAGTGTGCGTGAACGTGCGTGAGTAATATGAAATGCATCGTGAGTGTGCGTGATCTAGCCTTTGCATGATCGTTCGTGATTGTGCGTGAGCAGCAAGAAAAATTCGTGAGTGTGCGTGACCGTGAATGAAAAGTGACTCACGCGCCCATCTCTAGTGTGCATTCGATAGGGAGGGTTATCCATCGTCAAAACCTACTCTTCCGGGGCGCCGCTCCGCTTCGCTCCGCTCTGCATCCCTCTAGAGCGGTTTTGACTCTGGTTACTGGGCTAAACATACGAGAAGCGCCTTCGATCAAGAAAACCGGGATCTAAAAAACCGGGATGTTAGGGACCCTTGAAAAAGCATTAAAAAGTATATTCGCGGTATGCGGCAGTTATCTTTTACGTTTAACCCCCAAAAAAGCGTGTAAAACAAAAAATAATGGAAAAATAGTAAAATTTCATCGAAGTTACTAGCAAGGAAGACGTGTTGCATGTGACCGGTGTGCACACCGCTTCGTATAAGAGTAGTTCATTCTGCTCGGACGGACGACAAAAAGATCGAGATTACACCTAAACCCCGTCCGGCGCGTCACTGAATCGTGAAAATTTGCAAACTTCAAAGTCGATTTACTTTATTAGTTTGGGGTTTATCCACCCCTTTGAGTGTTTTCATTGACATTTAAAAACATTAAACTATCCGAAAACCGATAGCTAAAATCGCAATTCGAGGTTGGAACATTGACACTCTTGCCAATTATTCAAAACCCTTTTCAATTGTTTTCTCTGGATTTCCTTTTTATTTAATAAAAATTTTGTTAATCTGATTTATAGAGAATTTTGTACTCTTCAATTCTGATTTGATGATAATTTTCTCTAAAAAATGAAGATAAGCGAGTTATAGGCGAAGAACTACTGTAGAGGATTAATATCCTCACTTGGGAAAAAGCCCGGCAGGGAATATTAGGCGATATTACAAATAAAATCGCGGTCAAATTTTCGAATTCAGTCAAATTTGAATATATGCGCCTCGCCCCCCAAAAGATTCTTATCTTTTTGAAAATTTTAAACTATTATTTATTGGATTTTGTCAAGGTTTAGCGCCCCCATTGCGATGGCGCCTGAGGCAAACGCGTCAGTCGCCTCACCCTTGCTATGGCGCTGTGAAGAGGAGAAAAATGCCTGCAGCTAACATCTAGAAATATTTTATATCATAAAGAAAATGAAGACAATAGCGAAGACGGAGTGGCCGTTTTTCATTATCCAATAGATAGCATCAAATATCCATATAAGGGCTTTCCAGTCGAAAAGCATGCAAACATAATCTTATCAATAAACAAAAACTACACTATGAAAATCATACAGCAAAAATAAATTACTACAACGATACACGAAGATGACGAGATAGATGAATTCTATGATGAGATATCACAAGCAGTACAAGAAACCCCTGCAAAATTGACTATGGTGATCGAAGACTTCAATGCACAAATTGGGGGCAAACAATAAAGCGAAGAAAATAAATAGGAAACTATGGCATTGGCGGTGAGAAACTGATCAGCCTCTTGGAGAAAAAATTTGTATGGTATGAATACCTTCATCAACGATCAATTTATTAAATAATAAAATACCTAATTAAATTAATTAAAAGCAAAATAAAAGAAGAGGACTTCTAATCCTATGGATATAACACACTCGCCGTTGTCAAGGACCATGTAACGACAATATAAAAAATCTGATGTGGCCAGCACATGACTTCCCTATAAGGAATCATTCCTTCATCGGTCATCTAAAGATTCGCAGAAATATTATTTAAATTTTATTTTATTATTTAATTAAATTATTAAATTTGTTGTAATTCTTAAATGGTATTTGGTACAGAAAAATATATTCCAATATATTTATAGAAAATTGTATTTGCTTTTATTTTGATTAAAAAAAAATTTCATAAATAAAATATTTATCTTATATAATATTTAAGAAAAACCATTTCGTCCTTCAAGTAAAGTGCTACTTATGGTTTAGGGATTTGCTCCAAAATCAAATGGTGCTTTCGTATACCGATTAAAGTGTTAAATATGAAATTTGGTTACTATATAACAATTCGTTCCTGAGATATTGAAGAAAAACTATTTCGTCCTTCAAGTAAAGTGCCATTTCCGGTTTAAGGATTTCCTCCAAAATCAAATGGTTCTTTCGTATATTGATTAAAGTGTTAAATATGAAATTTGGTTACTATATAACAATTTGTTCCTGAGATATTGAAGAAAAACCATTTCGTCCTTCAAGTAAAGTGCTACTTCCGGTTTAGGGATTTCCTCCAAAATCACATGGTGCTTTAGTATACTGATTAAAGTGTTAAATATGAAATTTGGTTACTAGATAACAATTCGTTCCTGAGATATTTAAGAAAAACCATTTCGTCCTTCAAGTGAAGTGCTACTTCCGGTTTAAGGATTTCCTCCAAAATCAAATGGTGCCTTTGTATACCGATTAAAGTGTTAAATATGAAATTTTGTTACTATATAACAATTCGTTCCAGAGATACAGAACTTACAGACATTTTGCGTTACATACATCCATACAGACAGACATACATACATACAGACATCATTGCGAAAGTAGTCAAAACGGATTCAGAAATGCTCAAAACGGATATTTCCGTTAAAATATCGACATCGAATTTTTTCATGATTACAATACTTCCTTATAGGGAAGTAAAAAGAGTTTCTTACATTAAAACTGAATTAGAACTAAAGAATAAATTAGTTGGAAGAAAACTTTACGAAGTACCTACCATGATTTAAAAAAGATTAACAGTTTAGCTTTCAATAAAAACAACAAAGAGAAATTTCAAGTAACTGGTTCAAGAAATTGGAAACAAACCCATACTCAGCAGTGAAATGCTTGGGAAATACAGGTAAAAATACATGTAATGCTTCTAATAATATTGGTTAACTCCATTAGGGTGTTAAATGAGTTAAAACCATTTACCCAAATCAAAATCCATATTTGTTGCTTGCTAAAACTCCGGATTTCTTCAATTCGGTTTTAACCGATCTAGTAAAAGTCTTTCCCGCACCTTTCCGACGTGGTCCAGCATACACGAAGGTCTGTAGGAGTTGGGCTGCTTGATCATTTGCAAGCCCTTTCTTCATTATCCCCAAACCGTGCAAAATAAAATGCCTTTCTAGAGGAGCAAATAAATATAATAAAATTTATTCCATCTTGCCTTCAAATATTTCTACCATAAAACTATTACCGACTGCCCTAATATTCTTAACCAGCATGATATTATATTATTTTACTTTTTAAAGTAGGTGGCAGCCATTTTACATTAGTCAATTATTTAAACAAACCAATTATTACAAATTGTGACTGACTGTGACATTACTAAGTTAAACCGGGTAATCTAATTATTAAACAAAATGAAAGTAAAAGAAGAAAGAAAAACTAGTGAAAAGCAAACCAATGATGAGCCTAAAGATGGATGCTGTACTAAGAGGAAACGGCGATGCGATGCAGGAAAGAAACGTGGACCTAACAAGAACAAGCGTTGTTACCGCCGTCCACCTTCATCTTGCTGCAAAGATGAAGTTTCAGTCAAAATTTACAGTGTTATATTATTAAAATAAAAAGTATTTCTACATAATTAAGTTTTATTAAACCTCTGATTACCAATTTATTAGCAGTCGAATTAAAACCATACAAATATAATATATTACGTTCAGGTATAGAATTTTAAAATTATAACGAGCTGTCGTTCCCTTAATTATATGAAAGTAGATGACATGGTACAAGTTTGGAAATTTTTTGAGAAGATTTGGGTCGAGGTTGGGTGGGCCGAGATGAAGGTATCATTTACGATCTACTGTGGAGTTCTCCCTGTGGTTACACTACTGTTACTTTCGTAGGCCTTCCTTGGGACTGACTACTAGGACCCCTTTCGTCTTCAGATTATCTTATACGTCCGTTGCATCGATTTCGTTAGGGATTCCAGGTAAATTTACCTTTAGTGGTTTGCTTCCTCTCGTTTAGAAGAAATAGAAACTTCTTTCCTTAGGGTTCAGGGTTTCCTCATACTTGAGGAGAGACCTGTGGTCTTCTAAGGTTGCTGGGGTGTATGGCGAGCTCTCCGGCGGAGTTTTGTACGTTGGTGAACAGAATCTTCTTTCAGTTCATCTCCTTGATGAGTGACTCCATTTGGTGGTATTCCGTTGCACGATGGGCGGGATTCTGGTTTCCCTTCTGAGATTGAACTCCGTGTTGATTTGGTCTTGAGGTGGCTTATCCTCAACCCGAGTTATTTGGTCCTGTGGCTGGGTTGATGGGCGGTATGAACCGCTCCCTTCAACTTATTCCGCCGGCTCTTCCATCACAACTTCGGTGTCGCTTTGGGCCATCTCGAGGGTCCTTGTCTTCAATCTTCGTCCTTTATCTGTGGGTGTATTCGAAGAGGTTGAGTGGGCTTTTCTCGGCCTACCGGGTTCGTCATCACTGGATTTCTTATAGTCCTTTTCTTTCCTTCTTCAGGATTTCCTCCTTATATCCCTCAGTCGCTTTCACGTCTTCTGGTCAAAAACTAGGAGTTTTTTCCTATCTTCTACTATTTTTTCGAAATCAAAATCGCTTTGAAAGTCTTTACTTTTCATGCCTTCGAGCTCCTTGCAATGCCATATAAAATCCTGTAGTCCTTTGGTATGGGTATCGTTTTCTGATTCTTCTATTTCTAAATCATTTCTGCCGAGCAGTTTTTTTGAGTTCTTCCCTTTCGTTGAACAACTCTTCGTATGATTCATAGTGGGGTGCCATCTCGGAACTTCTGGAACGGAACTATTACTAGAACGGAAATCTTAAAACATTTTAATACTTAAATAGTACCTGGTCAATTGGTCATTATTACTTATATTAATACCATGCCTTACTTAAAGAAAAAATCGTATCCTCAAAGTAAGCCCATAATATGCGGCGTTTTTAAATCGAACTTTAATTGAATAAATTGAGCTAGAAAAATAAAATAGTTAATTAAACATTGAAATTATCATATTATCAATAAACTACTACTATCATGAGATATTTTATAAACAAGGTTTGTTTATAAAATAAACCTCATATACAAGATTTGCTTATAAAACATCTGACGATAGTAGCACAATAAAAAATAATATCAATATTTAATTAACTATTTTATTTTTGAAGTTTAATTTATTATAATTCTCAATAGTTAAAAATCATATATTTTGTCGTGTTCTATTCGAGAATGTCCCAGGACAACCAGTAAATCTCCCTCTCCCTCTGACTTGAACATGAAATAAAATCCTCTTTCAACAATGAAACTTTTAATTAAATAAGTAAGAACTTTTTTTATAAAAAATTAAATAAACAAATCTTACAACTACGTTTTTATGAACAATTAAATTAACAAATCTTTATAACTACGCGTTCCCTTTTAAGTTTATTACTTAACGCAACAACCCGTTTCAATGTTAGTCGAAGTACTTTCACTCGCACCGTTTTTTAATAGTTTAAGTTTCGCTTACCACGTCTCTTTCTCTCACTTTTTTGTTCTAAGCTTCACTTTTTACTTGGTCGACCTACCGGTCAGCCGCTATCCAAAACTTGGTCTGCCTTTTTATAAATACTTGTGAATCGATTCTCCAATTCTTTATTATTATTAAATCGTTATTTCCAATTAGCATTTCGTTATTTTTCTTAATTAAGGTAAGTAATATCCAGTTACTTTTATTACCTCCAAACTTACTTCTTCTTTGTCACAATTATTATTATGAATCTACTTTTTAGATTCACGCTCTTTTTAAATTGATTTCTCATCAAATATCACACTTTTTGTGGAGCCGAATATTTTTCATTCCTACTCAAACGCAAGCTTCAGAGAGCTCTCTTATTTTTTTCCTTTCCTTGGTTATTTTTGAAAACGATTTTCACACACTTATGATCTACATTATTTTATATTTATTTTCATAGTTTAAAATTTGATTTTATTTCATAATTAATATTTAATTTTGTGTATTTTGAAAACACATTTCAATTTATATATAAAATATATTTCTAGCAACGACAGCCTTGTTACAAAAACGAAGCCTAACGTGCAGCACTTCAGGCTGGTAAACGACGGCGCTTTCCTTAACTCGGAAAGGTTAGCGGCTTAAGACCACTATATTAGCTCAACCTGCGGCCTCGAACCTTTAGTCTCTATCAAGAATTTCTTCACATCGCATTGTCGCGTCGTGATCAACATATTTGCTGATTTTAACTAGAACTTAAAACAGCGCCGTAGCAAGGGTAAGGCGACTTTGCTTCAGGCACGATCGCAATGGGGGCGCTAAACCTTAACAAAACCCAATAAATAATAGTTTAAAATTTTCAAAAAGATAAAAATCTTTTGGGTAGGGCCGCATATATTCATATTTGACCGCAATTTTATTTGTAAAATCGCCTAAAATTCCCTGCCGGTCTTTTCCCCAAGTGGGGATTTTAATCCACTACAGTCGTTTTTCGCCTATAACTCGCTTACCTTCATTTTTAGAGAAAATTATCATTAAATTAAGATTGAAGAGTACAAAATTCTCTATAAATCAGATTAACAACATTTTCCTACATCATACTCAGTATTTATGAAATAAAAATAAAATCCAAAGAAAGCAATTGAAAAAGGTTTTGAATAATTCATATTCTGAATAATTATTTCGTACATTTAAACTTTACCATAGATGGTGAACAAAACAAAACACGGTTTCAGGATTTATTTCAGATCTGAAGTAAATCCTGAAACTTTGTATTATAGAGAATTTTCTCCTCTTCAAATTTGGTCCAATGATAAGACAAGGGATTTCAGGAAAGTTGATTCCAACCCCGCGTTCTTTTTCATTTCCCTTTAACTGACTGGGTAACCGGTAAAACTATCACGTTATCATCGCGACAATTATTCAAATATAAAATATTTAAATTGAAAAGAAAAATTCCTACCGATAAAAATAATCTCCATATTGGGGGGGGGGGATCCCGTTACGTTACCATGGAAACGGTGATTCTGACATACTATGCGCATTTTATATAAGATCTTCAGAAGTTCCCAACGAAAACAATCGATATTACACGACCGGGGGGTCTGGGGGGTATGGAATACCCCCCAGGTACACTTGCCATTATTCAGAACTATCAAAATTTATTATTTTTCTTTGCATCTTTTGCAATTTTTGTTTGTAATCCGGGAGGGGGGTAGCAGGTGATATTTTTCATAACTATCCCAGTACCGTTCTTCTTAATACCGAGGGACGTAAAAGTGAAAGTTTTTCTTTCGCAATAAATTAAGTGTACCTGGGTGGTATTCCATACCCCCCAGATCCCCCGGTCCCGGCAGCCTAAATGAGTTGCTGATAAGCATCCATTTGTTTTTATTACTGTAAGCGAGCGCCGTAGCAAGGGTAAAGCCGTAAGCAAGGGAGCGCAATGGGTGCGCTAAACCTCGACAAAACCCAATAAATAATAGTTTAAAATTTTCAAAATGATAGGAATCTTTTGGGAGGGGGACGCATATATTAAAATTTGCCTCAGGTACCAGAAGAGCTCGCTACGGCGCTGCCTCTTCTTCATACCTCTGCTAGACCGACCACTACCAGTGATCCAGTTTATTTTTCCAGCTTACCTTTTAGCTGTTTCAGTCGATCTTCTCCTTTCTTGGTTCAGATATTACGTGGCTATCTTTAGCCTGCAGTGACTTCTATATTTTCGTGCTTCTCCGTTGCTCAATTTCTTGCCTCCCCTAAAATCCATGAGGCAGGTTAACTTTGCAGCATGTGATTCTGGACTTGTGATTTCATTTTCAAAGATTGAATTCGTTGTTCAATCGATTTGATATTAAAACACCCCGCTTGTCGAGCGAATTTGACGAGTATAAATTTTAGCCGCCCATTATGAGTACAGATGTTGATGGTGGTCAACCGATCGCTCCATCCTTGGGCCATCCGATCAGATCAAAATCGACTACATCGGTCAATAGATACAAAAGATACAAATCTAAAACGTTATGCTTTAAATTTCCAGACAAAACGTCAAGGTCACAAAAAAGGTTCTATATTTTGGTGCTGGTTGTTTGGTGCAATGCATAAATAAATTAGCTTTTGGGCTATAGCGACTCTCGGCTGCTCCAAAATCAAGCATCAACAGTATCAGCGATTCAAGTCCGGAATTTCTGCACTTGACTTGTTGAAAAAGCCTCGTGGTGCGCGTCGATCGTGCTCAGCTCAAAAACATGTAGGACCAAGTCTGGGAAACAAATCGAAGAAAAAAAACGAAGCGAACAAAACAAGAAGAAATCTAAGCCTATCGTAAGGCATAAAACGAACTTACGCAGAAACAGATAAAAACAACGGCTACTCTATTGCTAATCACAACAAAAGAAAAGACTTTAAGAAAGGAGCCGGAAATAATATAACTAACCAATAAAAGAAAGAAGAAACAGAAGAACCAAAGGAAAAAGATGCTGAAGAAAATATGGGCCTAGCACTGAAAGAAACAAATCTGGAACCAGGACACAAGACATCAATAAGAGAAATAAAGACACCAAAATTTCAGATAATCCGATAATGCGTATTATATTGGTAAATGTTTTTTACTATATAAGTAATCTATATTTAATAGAAATTAAGTAAAAAGTAAACAATATCGACCTACAATAGTAAATGAATCATTCGAATATTTTAACTCAAAGAGGAAACGAAAAATACAATTGGGATGGATATCTTTATACCACAGATAACATGAACAAAGAAGGTTCAATTCAATTCTGGAGCTGTGAGTTGAAAAACGCAGGATGTCGAGGTCGAATTTGGACCAACATAGATGACGATTCATTTCATTCTTTACGGAATAAACATAACGTGTAGTACCACTGGAAATGGTACAAATGTGGTAATGCAAACCGTTGCAACAAGTGTGAAACGCAAGACAACGACTATGGAAAATCCAGCAAATATTAAAACACAAGACATTGCAGATGTTCCTGTTGCAAAATTATTAGTTCTATCAGTTCCATTTAAAGTCCGTTGATATACGGACCAAACATCAGAAGGCAATGTTGCGATAACTCGTGTTCCATTATTTCGAAGGCGTCCTAGTTATGAATGAATCTATGAATCTTCGGAAACACTTTGCATAAATGATAACGTCTATTGGATTTGTTCCTCAAAATGCCATTCATGCATTAATAAATTTAGAAAATAATTTCCCGGAAGAGCTAGAACCAATTTTGGAAAGATTTATAACTAGGACGCCTTCGAAATAATGGAACACAAGTTATCGCAACATTGCCTTCTGATGTTTGGTTCGTATATCAACAGAGTTTAAATGAAACTGATAAAACTAATAATTTTGCAACAGGAACATCTGCAATGGCTTGTGTCCTAATATTTGCTGGAGTTTCCATTGTCGTTGCCTTGCGTTACACACTTGCTGCAACGGTTTGCATTACCACATTTGTAGCATTTCCCGTAAACACGTATGTTCATTCCGTAAAGAATGAAAGGAATCGTCATCTATGTTGGTTCAAATTCGACCTCTACATCTTGCGTTTTTCAACTCGCAGCGCCAGAATTGAATTAACCTTCCTTGTTTATTTTATATTTGGTATAAAGATATCTATCTATCCCAATTGTATTTTTCGTTTCCTCTTTGAGTTAAAATATTCGAATTATCCATCTTGTATTGTAAGTCGCTATTGTTTACATTTAGGCTTCTATACAAAGTTATAGCAAGAAGCCTTATGATCTGGCTCCGTGTCTGTCTGTCCGAATTATTAAAAACTAATCCGAACCCTCGAAATTGTGATTTATTAAAATTTTCGGGAGTTCTGACTAGATTTGAATTATACGGACGGACGGACAGACAGACAGACACGGAGCCAGATCATAAGGCTTCTTGCTATATATTTTGTATAAAAGCATTGACAATAATGTGATCACATTATAGGGGAAAAATATTAATTGTACGCACCCTGGTGGCTGTAATATCCACTAAACATTTGACGTCTTAATTAATTAAAATTATTTTAAAAGGTAATTAAAATACGTTAAATTTATTATTTTTTATTAAATTATTTATTTATTACTTAGTTGTAATGTATTATTATCGTTCAAAATCAAATCAAAGTATTTCTGAGCGAGGTCAAGCGAGGTTATATCATTAGCGTGACGTCACGTTGATGTTGCTTACAGCGCACCATCGTTAATATTTCTCCCCTATTGTCAATGATTTTTTAAATTCCCAAAATTATAAAATATTTCAAATTTTTAAATGTATTATTTATAAATTATGACCAAATAAATAAATAAACAAAAATAATTAGACAAGAATAACACAATGTAAAGAATGGGATGGTTAAATTGAATCCTCCATCTTACTCTAATCTCCACACTGTTTTTCTTCAGCTGACGAAGAAAAATTAACTAGAATTGCAATTTAAAAAAATTTACGATGACGTCATAGCTCAAAACAAAAACACGATAAAAATATATCAATGGCAGAAAAAAAGTGACATTTACAAAATATATAAAACTGACCGTGACACTCACTCATTCACTGACTTACCGTTTACAAAGCATATCTACGGGGGTCGTGGAGAGTTGAAATTTTGCATACCCGTGTGGTTTTACGAGGATTCAACAGGAAAATTGTCCGTTTTTAGATGGGACATAAGGGAGGGAGTGAAATGGCGGTTCAAAGTGGTCGCAAAATTTGAGAATTCATTTTGGAGATTTGAAATTTTGCAGGCAGCTCCGGGCGGCGGTCGAGGGTGCGAAACAATTTTTTTTCGAAATTTTTTCCGAGCGCTCGCCAAAACGGCTCCGCGCGGTTTTTCGTATTTTTGCATCTATATCCAGAGGGGGGGGGTCAAAAATGTGATTGTTTTTTGCGCCTGGCTCGCTTATTTCAGATTAAAGTTTCGATTTTTTGGTTGGAGGCCGAAGGCCGACCCGTATTCTTAAAAACCGGTGGGAGGCCGAAGGCCGACCCGTATTCTGATAAGCCATTGGGAGGCCAAAGGCCGACTCGTGTTCGTTTCACCGTTGTCGATAAGCCAAATCCGGCCCAAACAAACCAAAGTCCTGCATGTACGCCGACAACTTTGAAGTGATTATTTTTGGTCGAGGAAGAATAATTTACCAACAATTTTTGCATCATAAATTTATTATTAAAATTGCTCGCGATTATTAAAATAGCCGTACGGTGCGAGATACGAAAAAAAGCTATAAATTCAATATCGTGCATCCCCGGAATCTGCCTCGGTTGCCGGTAAAAAATTTAAAATCCTCCCGTAAATAAGGACCCGGTGGCCGTTTGAAGGATTCTTAAAATTTCCACGTTAATGCCGTCCTGGCGCCTTTTCGAAAGTAACACTTTTTTTCGTCGGACGTCCGATAAGCTGACAAATTGCGAAAATGCAAATTTTGAAAAATTTCGATTTCAAACCTCGACCTTTTTGGTGGAGATTAAAATTTCGATTTTTGGGTCGCATCGCGACGGCCTCAAATTTGGATTCACGTTTCCGCAAAACAATACGTAGGTCGTAGATCGCATTCGACCGGTAAGTAAGTAAGTTGTCGTTTTTTTTTAAGTTCACACGGTCAAATGACGATATTGCGTAATCGTGTGCAGATTTGTTAGGCGACCCCGATTAGGTCATCGGATGTCTTTCGTATGATAGCGCGGTGACGCTTACGTGTCCTTCCGACGGTTATCCCGGATCTGGGCGAACTTGAAATGTGCGATATCTTATTTCCCTTGCGCAGTTATTAAATGCGTTTTCAGTTTGAAATTGAAATCTTTTTCGAGGGCGCAGTTACGGGCTTTAAAGCGAATTTCAGAAATTTTACAAAATTTCCCAAATTAAAGTTCTCGATAGACACCGTCGTTGGCTTTAAATTGTTCCAAGACACGTCACCTTGAAAATTATTATTAAGGTCGAAATTTGTCGCCAAATCGAATTTTGAATTTGTACCGCGGATATGCAATGGGATGTCGGATCCGCAATATTCGAAAGTAAATTGGAAGCCGAAGGCCGACCCGTAGCAGGAATAACAAGTGGGAGGCCGACCCGTATTATTAAAAGCAATCGGGAGGCCGACTCGGGTTCGCTTCACCATTGAGATGCCAAATCCGAACCAAAGAAACCCGAAATCTCACATGCAAACCAACACTCGACCATGGGATCCTTAAAAGTTCCAAAAACCTGTTGGTAAGCCCATAAACCCATAAATAAAGGGGTGTATGGGGGTTCGCTTCAGAGGTAGTACCTTTCATCAGGTTGGCCACACCAAGTGTCATAGAGAGGAGGTGGACTGTGATGACTGGGCCTCGTAGGGTCCCCAGCTCTCATCTATGGCTCCACGTGCCACACCCTGGGCAACTGCATTGGCCTGCAGGCTGAACTAGAGTAGACTAGCCAGATATATGGCAAATAACAGGGCACCTCTTTGCCCTCGCCCTCAAAGCGGGAGAACCAACAAGTAATGGTCAACGACATAGGGTCAGGAAGGCAACGGGAAACCACCTGACTAAAATCCCATGAACGCATCAATGATGATAAACAAATGCATAGATGAGGTTTTGCCGAGCGATCCGGCTAGCGACCGGCGCCAATTTGGGTCCGGGCCAACTGGTGTGAAGTTGGCGACCGGGCATGTGAAGATGGAATACCAGGCCTCACATGGGAAATGTACGACTACAGATTGGTAAGCTCAACATCACAAAAAGAGAGATAAAAAAGGCCGGAGTGGTGGTGTGCGGCATCTCGGAGACACATTGGAAGGGTAGCGGAAATTTCAAGACAGATGAACACTGTGTATACTTTTCCAGCAAGGAAAGAGGTGGACATGGCGGTGTTGCTATAATCATAGAAAAAGAACTGGAAAAATACCTAGAAAGCTCTATAGACCGGTGAACGAAAGAATTTAACACTGACACTAAATACCAAACCAGCGAAGATGCAGCTAATACAGGTGTACTTTCTAACGACGGGGGCACCGGATGAAGAGATTGAGGATATGTATGGCTTGATAGAAGAAATAATAACCGACAGCAGATCTAAGAGCATCACAATAGTGTTGGGGGATTTCAACGCCAAGATTGGATCAACTGAAAACGACAATCACATTCGCGAAAACTTGGGCAGATACGGTTTTGGCGAACGGAACGAGAGAGGCGAAAAAATGATACAGTTTGCAACTGGAAATAATATGACAGTCATGAACAACACCTTCAAGCACTATGTTCGGCGACTTTTCACTTGGACGTCGCCGGACGGTAACACTAGAAACCAAATCGACTACATCTTGATAAACAAGAGATGGAGAAGCTCTTTTAAAAATGTCAAAACGAAGCCCAGCGCGGAGTGTGAATCTGACCACCGACTACTCATCGGAGATTTCTTCATAAAACTTCGAAAAAACACAATAACTAGGAAGACAAAAAGAATGAATACACCAAAACCGCAGGACCTCCAGGATGCCTTGTATAAAATAAAACAACCTGAGAAGACAAATGATTGTAACCAATTATGGGCGAGAACCGAAAAATGGATAAAGGAAGCAGTTCAAGCATGCAATGCTCCAATAATCAGAGAAAAAAGAAAACTCTGGATGACAGAACAAACATGGCTGCTTGTAGAGGAGAGAAGAGAAATCCGACTAACCAAAATGGACCCAATGGACAAAGCCCTGAAAATGCGACAAATCAGCCGTAAAATTCAAAAGCAAACACGCCGAGATAAGAACCAATATCTTCACGAAATATGCCTGGAACTAGAGACCCACTCGGAACAGAACAACACCCGTGACCTATACGACAGGGTTAAATACTTCTCACGAGAGTTAAGCCAAAAACCCAAATCATACAAGACGAACATGGCAGAACGATAACGGATATAGAAGGAGTTTCGGAAGTCTGGAAAAAATACTGCGCGGAACTTTACAATGACCAAAGTTATACACCATGCTTTGAGAAGAATAAAAGGCACTATGAAAGAGAACCAGATATACTTAGAAGTGTAGTGGAAAGGGCCATCAAAAAACTAACAAATGGAAAAGCACCAGGGCCTGATGACATAATAGCGGTGATAGTGAAGGCTATGGGGGAAAATGGAATTGATACAATGCATAACATATGTCAGTGCATATGGTCATCGGAAAAATGGCCAGAAAAATAGACTACATCCATCCTAATCCCTATACACAAAAAGGGAACCCCGACACTATGTAGTAACTACAGAACCATAGCTTTGGTCTCCCATGCAAGTAAGGTTATGCTACACATACTAGCCGGCAGACTTAGATCCGTTCTTCTGCCACAAATAGCAGAGGAACAATCAGGCTTTGTACCAGGAAAAGGCACACGGGAGCAAATTCTAAATGTCAGACAGATAATAGAGAAAGCAAGAGAGTTTCAGGTGAAGGTGTTTTTGTGCTTCGTGGACTACAGCAAGGCTTTTGATAGAGTGAAATGGAATAAACTGTGGAAGATCCTGGAAGAAATGGGAACACCCGTACACCTAATCAGAATTATACAACAGCTATACGAGACGAGCAGTGTGGTAGTGAGCGTCTGCAACACTCTATCAACGGACTTCAAATTAACGGCTGGGGTACGGCAGGGATGCATACTGTCACCCATATTGTTCAATATCTACACGGAGTACATCATGACACGGGTTTTGGAGAATTGGGATGGCGGAGTTTCGATTGGCGGAAAGAAAATAACTAACTTGCAGTATGCGGATGACACTGTCATATTAACAACAGATGAAGAGGATATGCGGAGCATCATGGAACGGCTTGCGGAGGAAAGCATCACATATGGGCTGGAACAGTGGCGGTTCTACCATAGGAGCTGCAGAGCTGCAGAACCACCAAAAATAACAATAAAAATACCAATACTTGCATAATTAATTATATAATTATAACCTTAATCAGATTTAAATTATTATAAAGAATGGTGCATTATTATCAGCTTGGCTTTGAAAGCGTGTTTCTTATTTTCGCTAGCATATCAGTTATAATTTAACAGCTAGTCACATAAATAGTGTAATAATAAATACACGTCCAGTCCGCTATCAAAATGTTTGTCTAACTAGAATGCTATACACTTGTTCGCAGCCGAGCTGTAATAAAACGCAGACTACAATGCTATAGCAATTGGTATACATAGTTTTACGTGGTATATTTTTTATGATTTTGTTTCGAGGTAGTTTAGAATTCGAATTTTGAAAAGAAAAACTAATTTTAATATTAGTTCATCAATTGTTAAACAAATTGCAGTGAAATTAGGGCATAAGCAATAAATTGTTTAAAAACTTTTAATTACACCAAGTTTCTTGCACATATTTATAGCAAAACAGTAGTTAAATTATTTTTTGACAGATTTTGCAACTTTAAATAAAATTATGAATGCATAAAATTAAAATTTATGTATTTTTATACAATAATAATTCTTAAAGCTTGTGATACGTATACGCATCGAATGTACAGTCGTTCTGCACCCAGATGCAGCCGATTGCAGTTAGATCAGCGCTGGCTTTACATTACCTATTTATACAAGTATATAACCGGACTAGTATTTCATGCAATTATATTTTAAAGAAAGATCTTGTATTATAAACTTTAATTGAAATTATGGATATAATGTCCTTTATACCTACTACTAGATAAAATGGATTCCTAATCCTAATAAAATTTTATAATAATTTTGGACTTGAGATTTTTCTGCATTGTAAAACAATTCTCAAACTATAATTTTCTGTAATAAAATGTATGTAGATCAAGAAATTTGGACTTAGGTTTTTACTAACATTACTCATATTATTTATTAACTCAGCTTCTCTCATAATACCCGTAAAAATAGGATTTTTTCGAAAATTAGTTAACAATAATTACAAAACTTTTTGTGCGCTCAAATAAAACTTATTGTTACAAAAATGTTTGCGTCGTTTGTTTTATTTCAAACCGAACACAGAGGGCTGTTTAAATTGCGAAGTATAAGTTCTATTTTTAAAATAACAAATATGCAGAATTATTATGACGTGATAAGCTAACTAAGGCATTTTATTTAGTCGTTTTTAAAATCTCTTACGAAGAAGGTCGTTTTTAAAAATGAATGTAATTTTTAAATTTAGTTATCAAGAACAATTAGTGATAAGAAATTGCCGGTATATACAAGTCGAGATAAAATGTATAAAAGACAATTTAATACGAATATTTATTTACGGAACAAATGGATTTGTGGCTGTAATCGTAAGAACGCATTGTTTTGTTTTCCGTTTGTGTCTTTCGATATTGTCAATAGTAAAAAAATTTATCTCGGGAATATTGAATTTCAACGAAAAAGTTATTGATAAGTTAAGTTTGCCACAAGCAAGCACCGGCGCACGCCATTAATGCTTAAAAACGTGCAATAAGTAAGTTTATTTTTTGAGATTAGCATTTTACTGATACCTTCCCTTTTTTATAATGCAGAACAGCCAAACATATTTCTCACGAGCCGCCACTGGGCTGGAAATAAATCGCTTGAAGACAAAGATCATGATTATAGACAGAGTTAATAATAACCAACCTCTAATACAAAGGGTGGCTGGGTTCGCGGTAGTCGACAGTTTCCAGTATTTAGGATCGACAATAGTTAATAATGGTGGATGCGAACTGGAAATTCGGAGACGATTGGCGATTGCCAGAACATCATTAACAGAATTTGGAAAGATCGATCCATTACAATAAAAACTGAACTTAGAATAATACAAACATTGATATTCTCAATCGCAACTTACGCCGTGGAAACATGGACGATTAAAGCTACCGACGAACGAAGAATAGCCGCGTTCGAAATGTGGTGTTATAGGAGACTGCTGCGCATACCATGGACGGCACGTCGAACTAATGTCTCCATTATAGAGGAACTCTCCACATCAACAAAAGATTGGTCGAAATAGTCAACCAGAGATATCTAGGATATCTGGGACACGTAGCAAGAAGAACTGATACTATGGAAAGGTTGATTGTGGAGGGAAAAGTGGAAGGAAGACGACCGCGAGGAAGATCGCCAACGCGCTGGATCGATCGAACTAAAAAACTAATAGGACAATGACTGCACGAGTCCATCGCAGCAGCGCAAAATCGCAACAACTGGCGACGAATAGTCGCAGGCGTAGCAAATTGATGCCACCACACCTTGCATAAGGGTTATGGACGAAAGAGAGAGAAGCCCATAAACAATCGGGAGGCCGAAAGGCCGACAGCGAAGCCACAGGCCGCGCGCCTCGCAGAGCTAGCCACGAAAATCGGCCGAGAGGCCGATTTTCAAGTGGCTAGTTTAAAAAAATATGGTTGACGTGTCCGAGTATTTTCCGATAAAATTCATCTGAAAAATGTTGAAATGTACTGTATACTAAAAATATAGCCAGCGCCACCTAGTGTGACTTATGTATTGTTGATTAAATAAAGAGCCAGTCGGTATATAACTTCGTTAACACAAGCTTTATTTAATAGGTTATGGGCACAGTCTCGTGTTAATTATAAAAAATAAGTATGTTAAGTTATTACAACATGGCAGTGAATTATTTAAATAATGTGCCAAAGCTTATCGGTCGTGAAAATTTCGATGAATGGTCGTTTGCCGTCGAAAATGTTTTCATACTTGAAGGGTTATCCAAGTGCCTAGATGACACAGAAAAGGATACAGTTCTTGTAGCAAAGGCCAAAGCTAAATTGATTTTAACTCTTGATCCATCTTTATTTGTGCATATAAAAAGTGCGGGAACAGCTAAAGACGTGTGGACAAAGTTAAAGCATCTTTACGATGACAGTGGTTTTACGAGAAAGATTGGTTTACTGCGAAACCTGATATCTTTACGACTAGAAAACTGTGACTCGATGTAATCATATGTTAATCAAGTCGTCGACACCTCGCAAAAATTACGAAGAACGGGATTCAACATTGACGAAAATTGGATTGGTTCGCTATTATTAGCAGGTTTACCTGAAAAATTCGCGCCAATCACAATGGCGGTTGAGCATTCCGGAATTGACATTACCACAGATTCCATTAAAACGAAGTTGCTTGACATGCAAGAAGATGTCACTAGGAGTTCTAATGGAGCATTCTATGCAAGAAGCAAACAACAGTATTCGAAAAATTGGAAAGATGGCGGTAGAGGTACTACAAAAATGTCAAATACGAATAATGTAAACAAAGAAAGCAATGACGATAAAAGCTCAGAAAAAAGCAAAATCATTTGTTACAAGTGTAAACAACCTGGACATCTTATGTCAAAATGCCCAAACAAACAAAATTTCGCATTAAGTGCAGTGTTTACGAACGGTAAATTTGATACAAAGGAATGGTTTATCGATAGTGGATCCAGTTTTCACTTAACAGCAAACAAAGCGTGGTTAAAAGATGAACGTAAACCAGAAGTGACTGAAATTATGGTGGCCAACAAGTCAAAAATTCCAGTCAAAAGTGCCGGAGATGTAGAAATAAAAACAGTTGTAAATAAGGTTAGTTTGAACGTTATTTTAAAGAATGTGCAGTATGTTCCAGATATAACAACGAACTTCTTGTCCGTGGGTCAGTTAATTCGTAACGGCAACAAAGTTAAGTTCGACGGAAAAGGTTGCAAGATTTACAATAAAGATAATGTGTTAGTAGGAATAGCAAATTTAGAAAATAATGTAGATAAACTGAATTTAGAAAAACAAAGCGTGAGTTTGTTAAGTACTTCTTTAATCTCAAGTAATTTATGGCATAGACGATTAGGACATATAAACGCGAGTTATTTAGATAAATTAACAGGTTTAGTGGACGGACTGATTTACAAAGGACAAGCAAATATTCAGAAACTCAATTGTGAGGTTTGTTGTGAAGCAAAGCAAACTCGCTTACCTTTTCCGAAAAAGGGTAATAGAGCTGGAGGATTGTTAGAAGTGATTCACAGTGATGTTTGTGGACCGATGGAGAAAAGGTCAGTAGGAGGTTCAAAATATTTTCTAACGTTTATCGATGATTACAGCAGAATGTGTTATATTTATTTTTTGAGAACAAAAGATGAAGTAATTGAAAAATTCAAAGGTTTTAAAAACAAAGTTGAAAAGCAAACAAATAAACAGATTAAAATGCTAAGAACCGACAACGGAGGAGAGTATTGTAGCAAAATTTTTGAAAAATTTCTACGCGATAATGGAATTACTCATCAGAAAACGAATAGCCATACTCCCGAACAAAATGGAATGGCAGAAAGATTCAATCGAACCATTGTCGAAAAGGCAAAAAGTTTATTATTTGATCAGAACTTAAGCAAGATTTTTTGGGCAGAAGCTTGCAACACTGCATGCTATCTCATGAATCGTTCGGTAGCTTCAGGTGTTTCAAAAACTCCATTCGAGATTTGGAACGGCAAGAAACCAAATGTTAGTCACTTGAAGGTATTCGGTAGTACAGCAATGGTACATATACCTAAAGTAAACAGACAAAAATGGGATAAGAAGGCAACAAAACATATTCTAGTTGGGTATGACGAAACCACAAAGGGTTACAGGTTGTACAACCCAAGTACAAGAAACATCATCACCAGTCGAGATGTAATTATAACAGAAAAAGCTAATGAAATAAGTTTTGTTATAGAGAACAGGTTGGAGGCGTCAGACTCAGTGGGGGAAGAAACAACAATTTCAACTGAAGAGTCGAAGGATGATGACGTCGATTATTTTCCAGAAAACAATGAGGATTTATCTCAAGAACCATTGAGAAGAAGTCAAAGGCAACCAAAACCAAAGGTCGATAAAGACTTTGTGTCCTACATGTGTGGAGGGAGCTCAAGCGTGGAAGGTGATCCAGTTAGCGTTTCGGAAGCCCTTTCAGGACCAGAAGGCGTATTTTGGTGGAGTGCAATTGAAGAGGAGCTGGAATCTTTTGAGGAAAATAAAGCCTGGGATCTTGTCAACGTAAAAGAAAATGTTACAGTGGTGGATAGTAAGTGGGTTTTTAAGAAAAAAGTGAATAGTGTTGAAGAAGTCAAATATCGTGCGAGATTGGTAGCTAAAGGTTTTAAGCAAAAGCAAGGTGTAGATTATAATGAAACTTTTTCACCTGTAGTGAGGCATTCAACTTTAAGGGTATTGTTTGCTTTGGCAGTAAAACTAGATTTAGATATTACGCATCTTGATGTTAAGACAGCTTTCTTGAATGGTTTTTTAAAAGAAAACGTTTTTATGAAAATACCAGAAGGTTTTGTATGCGCGGATTCAGACAAAAACAAGGTTTTGAAGCTTAATAGAGCAGTTTATGGCTTAAAGCAGTCCTCAAAATGTTGGAATGATAGAGTTAATTCAGTCTTGTTAAAATTAAATTATGTCAAGTCGAAATATGAACCTTGTGTTTTCATAAAACGGAACAATGATTTAATTACAGTTGTGACTTTGTATGTAGACGATTTTTTTGTTTTTTCAAATGACGAAAGCGAATCAAGTTCCTTAAAGAGGAATTGGGCTTTAGATTTAAAATCAAAGATTTGGGAAAGATAAGGGAATGTTTAGGTATAGTAATAAGTCGAGACAGAGAAAAAGGTATTTTAACTTTAAGTCAGAATAGTTACATTGATAAATTATTACAGAAATTTAATATGACTGATTGTAATGAAGTTAAAACTCCAATTGAAACTAAATTAAATTTTGAATGTGATCAGAATGTAACTGATAGGGACAACATACCGTATCAAAATTTGATAGGCAGTTTAATGTACTTGGCCGTACTTACGAGGCCTGACATAGCTTTCAGTGTAAGTTATTTAAGCCAGTTTAATAAATCGCATACAGAACAGCATTGGAAATGTGCTAAGCGCATATTGAAATATCTGAAAGGTACGAAAGATTATTGTTTGAAATTCTCAAAGGAAGGTACAGAATTAGTTGGTTTTGTAGATGCTGATTGGGGTAACAGTGTAATAGATAGGAAATCATACACAGGATACGTTTTTAAATTTTGTGGTTCGGTAATCTCGTGGGAAAGTAGTAAACAAAAAACGGTTGCACTTTCTAGCACTGAAGCAGAATACATGGCTGTTTCTGAAGCAGCAAAAGAAGCCATTTGTTTAAAAAATTTGTTACGTGAATTGACAGGAGATGATCAGATTATTAAGCTCTATAATGATAATCAGGCTGCTATAAACTTATCAGCAAATCATTCATATCATAAAAGGTCAAAACACATAGATATAAGACATCATTTCATAAGGTAAGTTGTATCTAATAACCAAGTTGAATTGAAATATTTATCTACGAATGTAATGCCAGCAGATATGTTAACCAAAGGCTTAGGCACTGATAAACATTTTCGATTTATGAAGTTGTTAGGAATTGGTAATGAATAAGATTGTGTTATAATGTTCATTGTATTTTTAGTAAGAGGGGGTGTTGAAATGTACTGTATACTAAAAATATAGCCAGCGCCACCTAGTGTGACTTATGTATTGTTGATTAAATAAAGAGCCAGTCGATATATAACTTCGTTAACACAAGCTTTATTTAATAAAAAATTGTATCAAACTTGAGCTCAGTGTTGTCAGATTGGGCGATTTACCGCAAATTGGGCGACTTTGGAAGATAATTTGCTGTTGAGTAAACCTTCAACTACGGCAGGCGGGAATATTCCGAACAACCTTCACTTGTAACAATTCAATAACTCCAAACAAATATACGGCCGCACGCTACTTATTATTCGTTTATTCAGTTAGCAATTGCTTGAAGATATGTTGAAAATTTCTATAATAAATTTTCAATAATAATATTTATAAATAAATAAATAATAATAATAAGTAAATAAATAATAAATAAGTAATTAAATAAATAAGTAAAAGGTACTCACAATTCTGCCCTTACCGCGTTCACATGGTTACTGGTCTTAAAGTCACTCTTCTGCGCTATATATAGGCTAGTTAAGGCTTTTTTTGTGTGGCAGTTGGTAAGGGCAGAAATTCAAATTCAAAATAAAAATAAATTTACAAATGATCGTACGCAGGGGCGTACTATCTTCGACGGGTGACCAGGTCCGTATCGGCGATAAATCTAACGACCATCCAAGGCTGGAGTTTCTGCGACATGCTCCCCTTCGGTACACTGAACTTCTTCTGAAGAATTCTGTTTACCCAGTACGTCCGGAACGGTTGCTTTGGCGGCAGATCTTTCATACGTACCCCGTGGCGTCTTGATCGTGACGCGTTGAACCTGATTAGCTTAATTTGATTGGTTGGCTTCTCATTGGTAGTCTTTAGCAAGAGTATTTTGCTTTCATAACAAACTGCTTGTGCTTGGCGGAAAATCTCTAATTCGGCTTCTTGCGTTTCTTCTTTAACTAGTTCTCCTTTTCCGGTTCCTATCCTAGCTCTTCGTGTTTTCTTAAACCATCTTAAAGCCCATGCTTGTGAACGCAGAAAACGATTCCACCGTGAGAGGCGTTCATATTTTGGCACTAGATTTGACGTCGTACATTCGGAATGGAACGCCATTGTGACAGCTTCTTCCGTAGTTTCCGCATCTAGGTTACTCGGCCTGTGAGCCGGCCATTCGACTTCGGGCAGATACAAGACTTCGGGTCCCGTGAACCACCGAAATTTTGAATTGATCTTCGGTTGCTCTTTCCATTTGGTACGTTCGTTTGCCACATTGTATCTTGTAGGAACCCAGCGCCATTCGTTTAACTCTATCAGATCAAGAATTTCTCCTACCCGAAATGCTACAAATTGTCGATATTTCCAATGTTCTGATTTCAGCCATGACAAAACGTAGATAGAGTCCGTCCAAAAGAATTTCTTGTTTGGTTGCACGGAGTGACCCATCATAACCGACTTGCTTAATCGTGCGCCCAAGACCGCGGTCTGCCGTTCTAATCGCGGAATTGACATTGGTTGTTGGGGAGCGACCTTGGTTTTAGCGCTTACGAGAGTGCACGTAACTTTAAAGTGACAATCGAAGCGAAAGTAGACCACAGCTGCGAACGCGTTGATCGAAGTATCTACGAACACATGCATTTGCAAGTTTGTATACGAACTTGGCGCGTAACATCTAGGAATCTTGATCTCTCGAAGCTTCGGTAGCGTCCTCGTCCGTATCACCCATTTTTCGTGCTGTTGCTTGGTAAAGGGTTGATCGCAAGCCACTGCCAAACGCCATATTTCTTGCAGAAGGATCTTAACGTATACCAGGAAGTAAGAGACTAATCCTGAAGGATCGAAAACCATCATTAAAGTTCGCAGGACCTCGCGTTTGGTGGGACTTCTTCGACCGTCTAGGATATCAGGAGGCACTTGATCGACATTCATCGCGTAGAAGAAGAAGTCGTCTTTGGTTGACCACCACATGCTGAGAACCTTTTCCCCATTCGAATTGCCGTCAAGGTTCAGGCTTCCGTCCACCCTCTCGATTCCCAACGATCTAAGTACTTCAGGAGAGTTTGAAGCGAAATTCCTTATTTCAAATCCGGCCGAGGCGTGAATTCGTACAACGTCCCTAGCTCTTGTAACTGCTTCTTCTTCTGTGTCAAACCTGTCAAGCCAGTCATCGACATAGTGGTTCTCTTTAACCGCCCGGGTCGCTCGTGGACAACTTATAGCTAACTGTTCGACGTTCAGATTCTTGACATAGTGAGCGGTGCTTGGTGAGCATGATGCGCCGAACGTCATTACTCTCATCACGTACACTACTATTTCGCCATTTGGATCACCATCTCGCCGCCACAGAAAACGTTGAGCTTGTTGGTCTTCCTCGGTTACGTTTACTTGGTGATACATCTCCTTTATATCTCCGGATATCGCGATTTTGCGTCCTCGAAACCTGAACAAATTTTCAGGAAGAGAGCAGAGGAGATCGGGGCCTTTCAACAATACCGAATTCAACAAAACTCCATTGACGGTTGCCGCCGCGTCCCACACCATTCTCACTTTCCCTGGCTTGTTAGGGTTGGTCACCGCAAAAAGGGGTAGATACCAAGTTTTGGGAGATGTTCTGGCGACTTCTTCCGGATCCAGCTTCCGCGCATATCCCTTGTCGATGTACTCTGTGATTTGCTGGCATAGATTTGCAGCCAGCGCCGGTTCTCTTCTCATCTTCCGTTCCAGACATATTAAACGCCTTTTCGCCATACCAAAACTATCTGGCAGTTTGATGGCATCGTAGCGCCATAATAAACCGGTCTCATATCGATCATCCGCCTTGTTCGTCTTGGTATGCAGAATTTCCAACGCGCGTTGATCGTCTTTTGATAGAAGCGGTTCGCTTGGTTTCTTTACTCCAAAGTTTTCCGTCGAAAGGAATTCTTTGATCTGCTCGTGAAGCTTTTCATCCGATGTACATTCGCATTCGTGGAAGTAATGCCGTTCCATGTTTGAAGTTCGGTCAATGGTCTGAAAGAAGCCGAAGACTGTCCAACCCAGTTTCGTTTTTATAGCTACGGGTTCTCTTTCGGATCCCTTTCTTACCTTGAGCGGCAAGCACGGTTTATAATTGTTCAGTCCGATTAAAAGCCTGGGTCTTGCATCTTCGTATTCGGAAACTGGCAACCCTTTTAAGTGTGGGTACGGAGAATGCGATTTGTCGTACTTCAGAGTTTGCGCAGGGAGGTTTAGCGATTCCACCGTTCTAACATCGTTCAAATCAAACCTTTGGTTTCCTTGTAGCACCCCCGATATGGCAAGCGAAACTTGTCTACTATTTGATTCGTTCCTCGTTATGTCGGATGTCCATTTAAGGTGTAATGGCTTCGCTGGACCTTCAAGTCCCAGGATCTCTGCTACTTCGTCGTCGATCATAGTAATGGTGGAGCCTTCGTCTAGGAACGCGAACGTACGGTACTCACCTTTCGGACCATACAGATTCACCGGTAGGATTCGATATAGTACCTTTGAAGTGACCAATCCATGGTGGGACACTAAGTTGGCGGTGCCGACAGAGGGGGGTGTATGGATAGCCGGGTCATGCAATAACGAGTGGTGCTTCAATTCGCAGCCGCTGATTTCACAAGAACTTCTAGACTTGCATCGCGAGGAGTTGTGCTCGTTGAGGCATTTCCGACATAGGTTGTAATCGTATAAAATTTTCCTTCGTTGTCTTATTGGGAGGTCTGCGAATATTTTGCATTCGCTAACATGGTGACTTCCATCGTCGCAAACCAAGCAACTAGATCGCCGTTGTTCATCGTCATCCATTCGTCTATTTGGCGAACCTCCTAGGTCGTCTTCTTGAACCGCATGTGCAGCGTGAACATCGCGGTTTCGTCTTTGTGGATATTGGTATGTTTTCTCAGGTTTCCTATCTTCGAGTCTTCTAGTGGGTATAGACTTGGCGGTAATAACGCTTCCCGCTTTGTCGGCGAGTTGAGCTAACCATGAGGCAAATGTAGACAAGTTCGCTGTATCAAAACTTGCCTGATAGTAGTCCTCCGTGGTGCTTGATACTTCCCCCTTATACTCGGCCCATGATAATTTAAGGGAGCCCGATAATTTGCCAACGAGGTCTTGAACTAGTATGGGGTTATTAAGATATTTTGTTAGACCCGAAGCTTTCATGGTGGCCACAACGTGTTGTACCGTTACCGAGAAGTCCAAAATCGACTCGATTCTATCTTGCGTTACGTGTGGGTGGGATTGCAGTTGTTCGTTCAGCATCGTCAAAATTTGTTCGGGTCTGCCGTACTTATTCCTCAACACGTTCAAAACTTGTTGCAGCGTTCCTGGATAGAACAAGTATCCCTTCACCGAGTCGAGTGCCGCCCCGTGTAGGCATTGTTGAAGTCTGTTAAGGTTTTCGTCTTCACTGTAGTTACATTCTGTGGACGACCTATTGAACCACGATATGAACATGGGCCAATCTTCAGTTCTTCCTGCAAATTTGCGCATATTCGAGGACATAATTTGCCTCATGCTAAGGTGTTGCATTGTTACTTGGGATTGGACGTTCTGGGATTCGGCTTGACCGGTTGGCTTTGCATTATTGCCGCTAAACCAGTTCTTACGGTTACTGGCCTTTGCTTGGGTGTTGATTTTCGCATCGGCTTTTTCACTGGTACCCTTTTCCAACCATTCTTCAACGTTACTTAGCCGCTCTTCTTCTGAAATCTCCGACGCCTCGGAATTTTCTTCTTCGTCGCTTGATTCAAGCTGTTCTTGTTTAATCGCAGACACTTGTTTTAGGTGTTCCAACTTAAGTTTTAACTCTTGATCAAGTCGTGCAATTTCTAGTTCCCTTGAGGCCTTCGAGTTTCTCGATTTGTTTGACACACTCTTTTGACTTGATTTTGCTCGCTCTAATGGTGCTTTCTTTCTCCCCTTTATGGACTGCTGAGAGGGAGTCGCGCTGTGTGCCGGGTTACTTGTCAATTCTGCTAATTTTGCTTGCAATTCGCGGATCTGGCTTTGGTGATCATGGTCTTTTTTGCTACTACACGATTCGCACGACCACGGTCTTCTTTGTATCGTTTCGTCGACTTGAGCACATTTGAAATGACACCAGCTGTCGCAATCGTCGCATTGCACCATACGATTTGTATCGCGTTTATTACACTTGTAGCACGAGGAATCATTTTTCTTCGGCGAGTGAAACATGATTTTTGGTCTCTTGAGTGAACCCAAATTAAAGGCACAAGTTAAGAGTCACAAGTTAAGAGTCACAAGTTAAGAGTCACAAGTTAAGAGTCACAAGTTAAGAGTCACAAGTTAAGAGTCACAAGTTAAGAGTCACAAGTTAAGAGTCACAAGTTAAGAGTCACAAGTTAAGAGTCACAAGTTAAGAGTCACAAGTTAAGAGTCACAAGTTAAGAGTCACAAGTTAACCTCAAGTCGTGAAGTTCTTCCACGTGGAAAAATTAAATTTTCAAGTTGTTGAGTAAACCTTCAACTACGGCAGGCGGGAATATTCCGAACAACCTTCACTTGTAACAATTCAATAACTCCAAACAAATATACGGCCGCACGCTACTTATTATTCGTTTATTCAGTTAGCAATTGCTTGAAGATATGTTGAAAATTTCTATAATAAATTTTCAATAATAATATTTATAAATAAATAAATAATAATAATAAGTAAATAAATAATAAATAAGTAATTAAATAAATAAGTAAAAGGTACTCACAATTCTGCCCTTACCGCGTTCACATGGTTACTGGTCTTAAAGTCACTCTTCTGCGCTATATATAGGCTAGTTAAGGCTTTTTTTGTGTGGCAGTTGGTAAGGGCAGAAATTCAAATTCAAAATAAAAATAAATTTACAAATGATCGTACGCAGGGGCGTACTATCTTCGACGGGTGACCAGGTCCGTATCGGCGATAAATCTAACGACCATCCAAGGCTGGAGTTTCTGCGACATTTGCGATAAAAATTTTTCAAAAACCGCAAACCGCAATTTGGGCGGTTTCTGAGAAATGTAGTTGCGGTTTATTGCGATAAATAATCAACTTTGAATTTGAAAGCCAAGCATGCGCGTTGTACATTCCAAAAAAAAGAAAGGTCATCAACAAGAAATAATCCGCCCCGGGTGTCACCCATGAAGTTGATTGCATTCGATTAGGGGTCATCCATTAATTACGTAAGGGTTTTTTGGGGGGGAGGGGGTATTGGATATCTTACGGACCCTTACGTAAGGGGGGAGGGGTCCGACGTATTCCTTACGTAAGTTTCTTAAAATATTTTTTTAAATTAAATTTAACAATCTAATATAATTTTTTCTTTTTATGTTGGTAATTATATCCAGGTATAATGGAAATATCATATATATTGAAATATATAGTACTTAAAAATCATTAAACATAGTGGCATAATAGTGTGAATTACAGAAAATGGCATCAAACTTTGGTGATCTTTACGAACGGTTTTTCATCTATGTAAATAAAAATTTAATTTAAATTTTTGTATTTATTATTATCTATCTAAATATATAAAAATGGATGTATGTGTGTATGTATGTTCCCTATAGACTCCTAAACCGCTTGACCGATCGGAACCAAATTTTCACAGTTATTATGTAGGTTCCTGCGCATGTTTTTGTATTGAAATAGTGCAAAAATTCGCAATGGAGAGGAAAGTTGATTTTGAGTAGCCTGCCTTCCTTTAAGGAATCTCGATAATCCATTCATGCGCGTCCCCATGGGACGCGCATGAATGGATTATCGAGATTCCTTAAAGGAAGGCAGGCTACTCAAAATCAACTTAAAATATAATAATTAATGCTGTCAAACTGTCAACCGATCGACAATGCAAATACGCGTGCACGTGCTTTACGTTTCTATTTGACCAATCTTAACCAAATTTGGTGTAGAAGTTATTTACAACGCTACGAAAAACATAGGCTACTTTAGTACCTTGAAGTGAGGCCGAAGGCCGAAAAACCACGGTCTACACGTATGCCTGCGATACTCTTGAGTGAGGCCGAAGGCCGAACAACCACATCCCACACGGTCTAGACGGCTAAAGGCGGCCGGTAGGCCGACTGTGCCAGCTAGTATAATATATTATTATTCATATTTTATAAATATAAGGGATGGAGAGGGGGGTCAAAATTAATTTTCTTTTAAATAATCCTTACGTAAGATGTGGGGGGGGGGGGGGGGTTGCCACAATCTTACGTATCCTTACGTGGCGGGGGGAGGGGGTCCAAAATTACAAAAATCATCCTTACGTAATTAATGGACGGCCCCTTACAGAAAATAACAATAAATTTCAATTTTGGCGCCACGTAATCAATTAGTTGCGCCTTTGGGCGTTTTTTCGGCAACGAGTTGGCGCCTTAAATTTCTAAAATCTGACAACACTGCTTGAGCTCACTTTACATAGAAGGCATTACATTACATTTTGTACTCTTTGTTGTACTATCTTAATAATAACCATAAATACGGAAAAACTGCATAGATAATTTTATAAGCTTTATTTTTTATACGAAACATATTCCGATATTGTTAATGGTTAGCGAGATATAACCAAAAAACTGAATCGGGACGCCATTATTCCAAGATGGCGGCTCGAGTGCAACAGATTTGAGTTCAAGCCTTTTAAGATGTTTCATAGTACGCCTTTATGAACATCTTTGCCAAGTTTCAAAACTTGATCAATTTTTCCTATAATTAATTTGTAACTTACAATAAATTGATCCAAATTATTGCATTTTTGCCAAGAATTTATTAAAAAATTACCGTTCACGTGTCACTCAAAACAAGTTGTATGGGGTCACATGATACAGTTTTTCGAATAAAACAATCGAAATTCGTATTTGTTTACTTGACCGAAAAACAAATTTAAATAAATATTAACCTAAATTTAAACGTCAAACACAAATAAAAGTAACACGAAATCAATTTCCATTGTAAATTTTTAAAACGTAAGTACCTTAATTATATAAACAAACTGTCCTATCTTCCTACAATCATAATCACATTATCGTAATTTGCTGTAATATGAACATTTTGATAAAATTTTAATCGAGCAACAATTTGTGAATGTCACACAAGTTGGGTGAAGTTAAGTTGGCAACAACGTAAAATTTTTTGTTTCGTCTTTCGAATTTAAAAAAGCGTTCGTCGCGGATTCAAATTAAACGTGAAGAGGGACGATTTTATCAAACTTGACGTTAAGTACTTACTAATGGGTGCTAACATCTAACTCTAATTACTAAAATTGCGAGTTTGAATTTTAAGTGGCGTGTGTACGCGCTCACTTCTCCCACAATTCCAAAGTCGACGTCAATATGGCGAACGAACTTGAAAGTGAGTAAACTTTGCTTATAATTTAAGTTATTGGGGTAGTTTAAGAGAATTTTTGTGACCTTTCACCTGTTTTCTTTAGTTTAGGTCGAAGGTTTCGCGGTTTTCGTGTTGGTTAGGTTCGTGCGGGGTTCGTTTGGTGTCAAATTGTCGATTAAAAATTTGTAGGTTCAAATTTGAAAATGGTGTATTGCCAAAATTCAAATTCGAACCTAATTTTTTTTTGACGTGTTGTTTATTTTTGTAGTTTAATTGTTATCGTTTTTGTTGCTAAATTTCAATGTTTGTGATTTGTCGCAGGTGAATCTGTGGCGGCGTTGTTGGAATTTAAAAATGGAACAAAACTAAACAATATTGAAATTAAACAAGAAATCGAGGACGATGACAGTAATATGGATGTGGACGATGAAGAGGACGATATTCCCAAGTTGGGGCCCGCTATGTTCGGTCTTCAACGCGTGGGGACTCCTATGACACCAAAACAAAGTTCATCACAGCCTTTACCAATTCTAAATGCCAGAGGGATGCCAGCCAGGATACGCAAGAAAAATAAGTTGTATTACGATGACGACATCATTAACACGCCACACCACCGTGTACCAAGTGCTAAAAAGGTCACACCGCAGCAGTCATTGAAAAAAATTAAATTGTCCACTCCGGTGAGAGGAAGTCTCGTGAAAGATCTAAATAAATTCGGTAGTGCTAAGAAGGTGACCGACTCGCCGGTCAGACAAGATCTACCTGACCCTATAATCGGTGCTAAAATCGGTCGTCGGTTGAAAAATTTATTAAAGCTACCGAAAGCTCACAAGTGGGTTTGTTACGAGTGGTTTTACAGCAACATAGACCGGTGCCTCTTTTCGGGCGAAAACGATTTCCAAATTTGCTTGAGAGAATTTTTTCCAGAACTAAAAACGCGCGAGCTGACCCGCGTCGAATGGAGCAAAGTGCGTCGTATTTTAGGTAAACCACGTCGGTGCTCCCCGTCCTTTTTCCTACAAGAACGCTCAGAGTTGGATACAAAACGTGACAAAATACGGGCCCTACAACAACGCAAAGCAGGCGATTTGACAAACTTCAAAGATTTACCGGCCGAGATCCCGATGCAACTCGTCATTGGCACCAAAGTAACCGCCCGTTTGAGGAAACCGCAGGACGGTCTCTTCACGGGTTCGATAGACGCTGTGGACACATCAGACAACACTTACAGAATATCATTTGAACGGAACGGTCTCGGAACGTATTCGGTTCCCGATTACGAAGTTTTATCAAACGAGCTCCCCGAAACGATGACGATAAATTACTTCCAGAACAATAAAAGTCGGGTCCGCAACGGGATTTCGTTTTCAACCCGAAAAAGTCCGACCTTTTCGAATTTACGACACAAACGAGATCCTCTATTCGGGGGTCTTTCCGCCAACAAAATATCATCGTTAAGTAGCATCGACTCGAGAACCACTCAATTTCCGGTGCCCCTTCTCGAAAAAATCGTGCTGGTCGGTAAAATACTGACCGTTAAAAAGGCGAAAATAAAATTGCTGAAAAGTATGAACACGGATGCCGAAAAGTACAGCTCGTTTGAGACTTTGATGCCCGACGATTTCGAACGTAAATACGCCAGCATCCTCATCGACTTGGAGAAGTTAAACCACGATCTCAAAATGTACCTGGATGAAATTCAAGTTTTCTGTCAACACATCGCGCCGGAACCGAGCGTCGCAGCGATGTTGGCCCCCAGCCATCTGCGGGAAAAATGTAAGGAGGAGGCCAACGAAATGGTGCAACGCAACAACATGGATATTGTAAGTGAAAAAGGCACGGTGATCAGTCAAGACGTGGTGGACTTGGTGGCAGATTTGACTGCTCTGATGTTGCAAGTGAAAAGTTTATCCGATTCTGATCAGAACGCCTACGAACTGCAAGTTCTGCAAGGTTCAATAGGAAGTATAAAGGAAAAACTTGATGACCAACTGGCGTTGGTGTTTCAGGACAAGATCGAAGTACACATGAAACACATAGAAGTAGGACTTGGTGAGGCATCCACTCAAATTTTATTAAATGCTAAATAATTTAAGAGAAACTCTTGTGTTGGCACTTGGAACATCTCACTTTTTGACTTCCACGTACACGCACCCTGCCACATTATAAATTTTTTTAACAATTTCCTGTTTTGTTATTCGTTTTCATTAAACTCCTATTTTTAGGTTTTGATTTTTTCTGAACACTTGATGTTTATTTTGATGATTTAAATGTTTGTGCGTGTTTATTTATAAACATTGACATATTATTTTCTTGTTGATAATTTTCGTTCCGACTTGCTGATGTAAATTTTGTTGACACGCTTACTTGTATATTTTCGTGTAAAATTTTATTTTGAAATTTTAATTTGTATTTGTAGAAAATATTTTTTGAACAAATTAATGTTAAGGTAATTAAGTAGTCGTATGTAAAGATTTGATATATTATATATATATATACAGGGTGTCCCCGTGACCGTGGAGAACCTTTGAGGTGGTGATAAAGGACACTTTTCTAAGACAAATTTTCAAATACGGCCATAGCTCCAATATTATTGATTTTTTAAGGTGAATGGATTAGAACTTTTTTAAAGATCATTCGCTTGTCTACAAATTAGGTTATAACCCCTTATCGTCTAGAATCAACGGATTTCGAGTTATAAATTAAATTAAGGGAACAAATGTTTAAAAAATTCAGGTTCGTTTTTTTTTAATTTTCTTGCGAACCCCGTATCTCTTAAACGAAACGTCTAAGAGAAAAACTAACGGCCCAAACCGGATAGGGAATTTAACGGGCTACAACTTTCGTCAAATAAATTTTTTTGGGCAACCAACCGTTTTCACAGAAACTCTGAAAATACTGAACAAGGTGTAGGTAAAAAAAATAAATTCACAAAATTAATTTAATAAATGCTCAAAATGGCCTCACTCATTTTCAGCACACAGGCGTGATCTTGTCAAAAGGTGTTGCACGGTATTATTTAATACGTTTTAACATTAAAACAAATGCTATAAATCAAATTGAGATTTTTAGTAATTATGTGAATTTATATTTTTTACCTACACCTTGTTCATTATTTTCAGAGTTTCTGTGAAAACGGTTGGTTGCCCAAAAAAATTTATTTAACGAAAGTTGTAGCCCGTTAAATTACCTATCTGGTTTGGGCCGTTAGTTTTTCTCTTAGACGTTTCGTTTAAGAGATACGGGGTTCGCAAGAAAATTAAAATAAAAACAAACCTGAATTTTCCAAACATTTTTTCCCTTAATTTAATTTATAACTCGAAATCCGTTGATTCTAGACGATAAGGGGTTATAACCTAATTTGTAGACAAGCGAATGATCTTTAAAAAAGTTCTAATCCATTAACCTTAAAAAATCAATAATATCGGAGCTATGGCCGTTTGAAATCAGAAATTCAAAAATTCCAAGGGTTTGGACTTGGGCAAAAATTTTATTTGAAAATTTGTCTTAAGCCCGTCTTACATCAGGACATTTCTGGCGTCATTTCTTGGGCCATTTCTGCGCACAACGGTATACGCACGCGCAAATACTATGAACTCGTCTCTGCGCAGAAATGGCGCAAGAAATGACGCCAGAAATGTCCTGATGTAAGACGGGCTTTAGAAAAGTGTCCTTTATCACCACCTCAAAGGTTCTCCACGGTCACGGGGACACCCTGTATATTAGTGGCTGCATCTATTTGTACATATTTTCAACGTTTTCTTTCTGTGACAAATGTGTTTCCTTTAATCAACATTGTTTAGATAAATTTGTATCATAATAAAAACAAATGTTTTATTGGTTTTTAGTCAAAATGTATAAATGATATTTAATATTATAAAGTTATAATTCTTATTGCTATGGTTTTATTCACGAAATACTGCAGCTCTTCTTTACAGAAGTGGTTATAAATATACCGAAAAATATAATAAAATTAAACCTGCAAATGCATTAACCCTTTCACCGGTTTACCCACAAATTTGTGGGTAAAAAATGAAGAAAGAAATGCAAAAAATTTGTCAATCCAATCACATAAATTTATATATTACAGTAGTAGTGCGGGAGCCCACTGCATAAAAGTCTACGTCATATAACTGTCGGATGAATTGTATTTTATTTGGAAGGTTTTATAGTGAGGAATAATAAACCGTCGGTGTGCCTAGGTCTATCCTGGCGGGGCATCCTTAATTAAGGTGATTTACCTGGCGTAAATGGGTATGTCACCTACGTGACAGAACATGCGGCTCAAATTTATACAGAATACGCAGAAATATCAGTTATTTGAAAATATATTGGTGTGCCTAACTTCACCCTGGCGGGAGTGCCCGGCACACCACCCTGAAAGGGTGCATTGCCGGTATGTCACCTACGTCACAGAACATGCGGCTCAAATTTATACAGAATACGCAGAAATATCAGTTATTTGAAAATATATTGGTGTGCCTAACTTTACCCTGGCGGGAGTGCCCGGCACACCACCCTGAAAGGGTGCATTGCCGGTATGTCACCTACGTCACAGAACATACTTTTTTTTTTTTTCATTTTCAAGTTTTAACCGTCTACTATCGAAATATTCTGGTGTGCCTCATCAAAAACTGGCGTGTGTGTGTGGCAGACCACATTTGTGTGAGTACTTGCCAATATGTTATATAAGCGCAATATCATCATGCAAATCAAGTAATGAGAGAACATCATGTTTTCGTATCATTTATTTTCAAAAATCTTGATATTTGACGTAAAAAAAGAGGTATCGCAAAAATAGCAGTATATACAAAGCAACTTAAACACTTAAAAATAGGTTCCAAAAGTCCTCTTTTGTGACTTATTCGTCGGTACCGGATTCGTAAAAGGTAGCCGCGGATTGTGGATCGGAATCTTCGCCCAATTCATCATCAACGCATTCTTCATCAACAATTACGTCATCAACACGCAAAGGCGTTGGTTCTCCTTGGTACCATAATGGTGTAAGTTTGTTATCATTCAAACACCAACCATGGTCTTCTGGGCAAAGATTGATGCACCGTGGATTGGTAGCATTTTGCCACATCGTATTCACGAAAATGGTTCGTAAAATTTTTTGTTCCATAGATCGCCAGCAAGGAGGGATTAGACTTGAATTGAAGTTTTTCAAATTGCTCATGAAATCGTCGCCTTTAGCCGTGGAGGCATAAAACCGCTGGAACATTTCTAGCCGGGCAGCGTTGACGCTGGTGCAGTTTTTAACGTTATACAGCTGCACTGTATATTTTTGAATGACTTCCATTTTTTCGTCGTCAAATAGGTTTTTCTTTTCTTTCAAAGAAGCAAGTTTTTCAAAGACGATTTGGAGTCCTTCATTTTTTTGCAAATACTCGAATGGTTTAACTTTTCCTTTTTTGAAAAAAGCCGCAGTATAGTCACAACCAGTGAACGCGTGAAATGCCGGTAAAGATCGACATAATTGTGACCCTAGCTTTTTCCACAACTCTAAACAATTCGTGTAAGTGACGTCCTTCTTTTTGACAGATGTTGACAACCAGACTTCCAAATCGTCAAACTTATGATAATTTCCTAATAATATTACCAAAATGTCGGTGTCTGACGCATTGATCATGATTTTGGAATTTGGTTTACATTTACTCGTGTGAAAAATGATTCTTGTATCGGCTTCTTCGTGATAACATTCAAGATCATTTTCTAGCACTTTCTGAACCACAGAGTCTCTAACGAAAAAGGAGAAGCATTTTTCCTCGACTGTAATGTAAACTTTTTTAGTCTGTATTATCGGAGCCATTGTATCGTCTGCCCAATGTTCTGATAAGAAAGTCACTAAAGCTTCTTTGAATCTGTAGTTCCTCAAACTTTTGTAAAAATCATTTCGTCTTCGCTGTGCTGGACCTACTATTGTGTATGGAACATCTTCACATTGGCGGTTTGAGCGTTCAACGTCCTTGATTGACGGTGTGAGATATCGATCGAATATTATGTGCACCTCAGATGAAGTAGTGTTACAAATCTTGTTCAAGATCATTTGTGAAATTTTATCAAAAGTTTGAGGTACACATGATCCTAATTGATGAAGCAAATAAAAGCCATCTATAATATCAATATCTATGTGTTCCGGGATCGAAGGATTCACTTTTGATTTCAGCAGTATTGCAAGTACAGCTTTTTGGGTTGTGTACTTCGCTCCAGTGGGGTGACACAATGCAGGTGGGGCGGGACATAAAGGAAATGATAAGGAGAATTCCATATCAACTTTCTTGCTGATAGCAATCCCTAAAAGTCGTCCAAATACATCGCATTCCATTTTCATCAGTACTTCTTTGCCGTTTTTAGTTTTTACAAGTTTTTTAAGACATTCTGATGCGAAGTTGACGATTTTGTTACGTTTAATTGCTCTCTCAAAACGATCAGGATCTGCGGTGCACTCTTCAATGAATTTTTCTTTTTGCTTTTGACCTTCAGAATTGGCGTTTAGTAAGAAGTGTGACGTAGGTGACATACCGGCAATGCACCCTATCAGGGTGGTGTGCCGGGCACTCCCGCCAGGGTGAAGTTAGGCACACCAATATATTTTCAAATAACTGATATTTCTGCGTATTCTGTATAAATTTGAGCCGCATGTTCTGTGACGTAGGTGACATACCGGCAATGCACCCTTTCAGGGTGGTGTGCCGGGCACTCCCGCCAGGGTGAAGTTAGGCACACCAATATATTTTCAAATAACTGATATTTCTGCGTATTCTGTATAAATTTGAGCCGCATGTTCTGTCACGTAGGTGACATACCCATTTACGCCAGGTAAATCACCTTAATTAAGGATGCCCCGCCAGGATAGACCTAGGCACACCGACGGTTTATTATTCCTCACTATAAAACCTTCCAAATAAAATACAATTCATCCGACAGTTATATGACGTAGACTTTTATGCAGTGGGCTCCCGGACTATAGCGTCCATACTAGGCCAGTCAATAGGTATAAAAATTCCGGATTCGCCGGAAAAAATTGCAACAGTTTTGAAAATTAGTGGAGATGTACAATTTGACCTCCTAATCAACATACTAAAAGTCACCATTCCTATTGGTTGTGCTTTCGCCGCCATCTTGTTTCAAAGGTACACAAAAGCGTTTTTCTGCAAATATCCCGTTTTCTTCGATTCGGATCGTGAATTTACTGATTATGAATAATGTTTGTTATACAATTCTCTACAAAATGGTACCCTTACTTTTTGTCGTAACTACACTGGTTCCATCATGGCGGCCCTTAGAAGTCGGTTAACAGTGAAATTTCAAGCAATGAATCCGCAAATCCCTCATTTTTTGATTGATTATTAACGTAATTGTGTAAAAAAAAGAGCCGGTCATAGCTTAGTGGTTAAGTGCGCCTAACTGCTAATGCGAAATGCTCGGTTCAAATCCGGGCAGAGTAAAAACTTTATTATGACCGTTTCTCCTCGAAAGGCAATGGCAAACCACCGAGGTAATTTGCCATGAGCGTCCATCTCGCAATGAAGTGTATTACACTTCCCGTGGTTCGGAGCCCACGTTAAACAAGTAGGTCCTCTATGTATGTGAAAATAAATTGAACGCACATCACATGCATAGAAAGAGATGGGTCACGACGCTTCTGTCAAGAAGCATCACTATTGGGGAGATTAACGCAAAGAGAATCATCACTTGAACAAAATTTACTAAATCTGATGTTGGGAATTTATTTAACTAATTTTTTGTAAATTATATTTTGAACAGTTTTAACATTCAGTGAATTTATGTAAATTTTTGTATTTTGGACGTCGACGGTCCATCGTCATTTGATGTTATTATACAAGAATCACTTTCATGTGTCTCTTATGTGTCTTCTTCGTCGACTAAGTCTTCTGAAACGAAGTTTTCGAGTAAGATGTCCTCTTCGTCGTCATCAAACATATCGATGGTGTTTTCTGCATTATCGCACGATCGTCCACGACAATTGGCACACATTATTGAACATTTCAAGCCTGCCTTCCTACATCCGCATGCTGATCCGCAACCTTTGAGACATTTACATGATATAAATTTCAACAAATCCTGAGGAACTGGATCTTTTTTCGATGGAATTGGAATTAGCCCGGTTGTTGTTCGTTGCCAACCCCATTCTTCCGGATTTTTCTTATTTCCGTGCCAGTGTTGAACTTGCAGATAAGTACGTAGCGCATGTTCTCTCGCGGCTCCAGTCGTCGGTGGCATCGATGCGAGGTTGAATCGGCTTTTCGTTATTGACTTAGCAAAGCATTCGTACCGATATTGGTCAAGTGAACGTGTGTCACGGGGAGCACCATATACAGCTAACATGAACCGCTCGCCAGCTTTAGCAATCATCTCTTGGTCAGCATTTTCGTCATCAAATGTCTTTATCCCTTCTCTCAAAAGGGGACTTTTCTTGAGTAGTTTGAAAATTTTAAGTTTTCCCTGTTTGTAAATCGCTGATGTACTGTCGCAGCCACTGAATGCGTGTAGAAAGAGAAGGTCTTCGGCGTTTATATCCTCATTCAAGCTAGATGCCGAGTATAAAGCACGTTCCGATTTTCCCCTGCCTGGTTTAAGGAAATAGACGTTCGGTTTATCTACAGCGAAAGCGGCAAGTAATATTAGAAGGTCAACATCTTCACCAACTGTTGATTTAAATAAGAACATGTGTAAACGTATCTTTAGTAACAACTCTAGCGCCACCTATATATTCAGGTGTAGGTAATAGAAAAAGGTTATATTACCATGTGTGAAGTTATGTATATTGTTATTAGTTAAATATAGTTGTTATGTTATTACGGATCAGTTATTTCAAGAGGTTATGGGCTCAGGCAAGCGATGCTTATTTACGATAATTGATTAAGTTAAGGTGATATATTTTTTTGTGTTCAAGCATGGCTTCAGGAAATATAAGCGTGCTCGGGATCGACAAACTAATAGGAAGGGAAAATTACAGCACGTGGAAATTTGCAGTTCAAGCGTATTTGGAACACGAGGAACTATGGGATTGTATCCAAGGTACTGAAGCAGATAAAACGAAGATAATAAAAGCCAAGTCAAAGTTAATCTTGTTAATCGACCCTATAAATTATCCGCATGTACAGAATGCAAAAAATGGTAAAGAAGTATGGGATAGTCTGAACAGATTATTTGAAGACTCGGGATTAACGCGTAGGGTAGGTTTACTACGGTCACTAATAAGTATTACACGGTTATCGGATTGCAGCAATGTAGAAGAATTTGTTAACAAAATAATCACCACCGCACATAAACTTTCAAATATTGGTTTTAAAATCGATGAAGAATGGATAGGCACCTTATTGTTAGCAGGTCTTCCGGAAGAATATAAACCAATGATCATGGGTATTGAAAGTTCGGGTGTGACCATCACTGGAGATTCGATAAAAATGAAATTGCTTCAAGACGTTAAGAACAACGGTAGTGAAAGATTAGATGAATCGGCACCGGCATTTTATTCTAGGAAGAATAATGAAAACAAATGGAAAGGTCCTCGTTGTTATAGATGCAATCGGTTTGGTCACAAAGCGCATGATTGTAACACAGAAAATATTAACAATAACTCTAAATCAAAGTACAATGGTTTTTGCTCTGGATTTACAGTACAACATAAAAATGATGATTGGTACATAGATTCTGGTGCTTCGACTCACATGACCAATAATGACAATTGGCTAATCGACCGACTAGATTCGAAAATACAGAAGATCAACGTAGCAAACAACACTAGCCTACCAGTTGTTGGTGCAGGTACTGTAAATATTAAAAATAAAGATGGCGATCCTATAAAGATTTCAAACGTTTTATATGTACCCGGATTATCAACCAATTTGCTTTCAGTCAGCGAATTAGCAAAAAAAGGTTTAACCGTTTATTTTAACAATGAAGGCTGTAAAATACTGCATCAAAAAGTATTAATCGCAACTGGTTCTTTAATTAACAATATGTTTCGGTTAGATCAGCAGAAGAACGTTAGCTATATGGTAAATATTAAACTTGAACAACAAACATGGCATCGTAGATTAGCTCACATCAATTATCCCGATTTACAAAGATTGAAAAATGGAACGGCAACAGGCATTGATTTTGTGGAAAACAAAGAAGTGAGTACGTGCGTCGCGTGTTGTCAAGGTAAACAAACTAGACTTCCATTCAAAAGTTCAGAAAGTAGAACAACAACGGTTCTAGAAATTATTCATTCTGATCTATGTGGACCGATGGAAACAATTTCTAACGGTGGTGCCAAATATTTCTTAACCTTCGTTGATGATTTTACAAGAAAGGTTTTTGTATATTTTTTAAGATCAAAACACGAAGTGTTTAGAAGTTTTCAAGATTTTAAAAATCTAACTGAAACTCAAACAGGAAACCGGATTAAAATTTTACGTTCAGATAATGGCAGCGAGTACTGCAATAGCGATTTTAAGAATTTCTTGGTGAATAATGGAATTAGGCATCAGACAACAAATCCTTATACTCCAGAACAAAATGGGTTGGCTGAAAGAATGAATCGAACATTAGTTGAGAGGGCAAAATGTATGATTTTTGAAGCAAAATTAAGCAAAAGCTTTTGGGCAGAGGCGATCAACACCGCATCATATATCACCAATCGTTCACCTACCACAATTTTACATAAATTGAACAAAACTCCTGAAGAGTTGTGGTCAGGTAAGAAGCCAGATTTAAGTCACATGAAAATTTTTGGTTGTCGATGCATGGTTCATATCCCAAGTGAAAAGCGAAGAAAATGGGACCCCAAATCAAAAGAACAAATATTCGTAGGGTATTGCGAAGAAACAAAAGGCTACCGTGTATTGGATCCTTTAACAAGAAAACTTACAAAATCTCGAAATGTGACATTCATGGAAGACATGCTTTCTGAAATTCCTGAAAATAGAAACAAGTCAGTCAAATTAATGCCGCTATATAATATACTTCTAAAAGGCTCTATTAATAATGACGTTGAAGAAAATTTGGATGAAGAAGAAGCTGAAGTCGAAGTAGATAAAAAGGTGGAAGGTGTTATGATAGAAATAGAGAAACCAGAAGAAAAAATAGAAGCTGACGTAGATGAAACGAACAATTTAAGAAGATCAGAACGACAACGAAAACCCAAAGAAATGAATGATTATGTCACTTACTTGTCGAATACCAATAATGAAGAAAGTGATCCTCTAACAATAACAGAAGCCTTAAACAGCAACAATAGCGAACTGTGGAAAAAGGCTATGAAAGCAGAATATGAATCGTTAATGGAAAATGAAACTTGGTCGCTAACTAACTTACCATCAAACAAGAAAGCGTTAAAATGCAAGTGGCTTTTTAAAACTAAAAGGGATGGTAACGGTAACATATGCAGATATAAAGCTCGATTAGTAGTTAAAGGTTGTTCACAAAGGCGAAATATTGATTATGCAGAAACTTATTCGCCGGTAATTAGATATACGTCTGTAAGATTCTTAGTGGCATTAGCAGTGAAATATGACCTTACGATCAATCAGATGGATGCCGTAACGGCGTTCTTGCAGGGAGATTTAGATAAAGAAATCTACATTGAACAACCAGAACAGTTTAATGAAAACAATGACCAAGTTTGTCGCTTAAACAAGGCAATGTATGGACTAAAGCAGGCTAGTCGACAATGGAATAAAAAATTAGATACTACATTGAAGACAATAGGATTAAAACAATCATGTATGGATCCCTGCATATATTACAAAATGGCAGACCAAAAAATGTTGTTCGTAGCAGTATATGTCGATGACTTGCTTATATTTTCAAATAATTCAAATGAAATTAATCAACTCAAGGATGAATTAAATAAATGTTTCAAGATGAATGATCTCGGAGAAGCCAGTCATTATCTCGGGTTAAAAATAACAAGGGATAAAGAAGGAGGTAAAATTTGGTTAGATCAAGAAGCATACGTGAAAGAAATACTAAAACAGTTTGGTTTGTCTGAATGTAACGCAGTTAAAACACCTTTTGATCCCAGTCAGCAGTTAACGAAGGATATGTGCCCACCAGAAGACAATAAAATGGAAGGAATACCCTATCAAGAAGCTGTTGGATCACTTCTATACTTGTCACAAGCAACAAGACCCGACATTTCACATGCAGTGAATACGGTGAGCAAATTCAACAACAATCCAGGTCCGGCTCACTGGGCAGCCGTTAAGAGAATTTTTAGATATCTAAAAGGCACAGCGAACACCAGATTAGAATTCTCAAAATTAAGCAACAGTACGATTATTGGATTCTGTGATGCAGATTGGGCCAATGATAAAGATGATCGACGTTCATGCACGGGATATGTATTTACATTATGTGGAGGGGCGATCTCCTGGAACAGTCAAAGGCAACCAACAGTAGCATTGTCGACTACAGAGGCAGAATACATGGGGCTATCGACAGCTACTAAAGAACTATTATGGCTAAGGCAGTTGCACAATGAATTTCTACCGGCAAAGGAGCAATTACCCATTACCATATACTGCGACAATAGAAGTGCAATCTCTCTGGCATCATCTAATGGATACAACGCAAGAACGAAGCATATTGATGTTCGACATCATTTTATAAGATCGAAGATTGAAGATGACCAATTGAAAGTAGAACACATTAGTGGGGAAGATATGGTAGCGGACAGTTTAACAAAAGCAACATTTTATCCAAAACATATCTTTTGTTGTAACAAGATGGGACTCCGGGTAGAATAGCGGGGAGTTCTTTTTAAAGCTACGTTTACATATGTGTTCTAGTGGGGATGTTGATTTAAATAAGAACATGTGTAAACGTATTAACAACTCTAGCGCCACCTATATATTCAGGTGTAGGTAATAGAAAAGGTTATATTACCATGTGTGAAGTTATGTATATTGTTATTAGTTAAATATAGTTGTTATGTTATTACGGATCAGTTATTTCAAGACCAACGATTGTAACCGAGTCGTAAGAAGGAGATAGGTCGATTGCAGTATTCACGATCAGCGTGTCGGCATCTTCTTCGGCTTGCAGAGTGCGAAAGCCTGCTGCTGAGAATTTTTCTGATAGAAGAGATATGAGTCGAACTTTGTTCTTCTCATTTGACAGGACCTTCTCTTGTGCAATTGTAGCTGTCATGGTTTCGTCAAAAAGTACCTCAGAACAGCTAGTATTTTTAGCACGGCGCAAGCGTTCTGCACTTTTTATACTCCTGTTGAGTTCGTCCGGGTAGCCGTCGAAAACAATTACCGCATTCGATTTGTAGTATTTTTCGACGTATGCAATGTACTTTGCACAAATCGCAGAAAACGTTTCTCCTTAATGCCACACGACCCTATGAAGTAGATAACCTCCGTCTATGATGTATGCACTACGTCCGAAAATTACGTCAAGTCAGTGGTTGATCGAAAGTAACGAAGCACTTGTTGTTGCCCTCACGTGATCCACTCTTCTCAACGGCAGAGAGTAAAGATGTGTATACGGTGTCATAGTTGCTAGGTGGAGAATTTATAAACGGCAAACAGATAATACGGGACTTTTCGTACACCATGTCCGAAGTCACTTGTTCCATGAATCCATTCCACCCTGGGATGTGCAGCATTTTCTGCGATTTGCCAAACAACCACAGTAAATCATACGCCGATAGCACTACCTCTTGCGAAATTGGGTTTATTTCTTCCAGATCCAGTATCTTTATATTCTTCAACCCCAGTTCGCTGGGTTTATCAAATACTTGTAGAGGAACATAACCGAACTTATCCACGACGCTGGCAGATGGAATTTTACTCAAACGTTTGATTTTTCCGATTTGGGTAACGGCGGTATGTGGTGTAACAGACTGTAGACCGCCCATCGCATGGAATGTATTCAAGCCATCTAGAGTACTTATGTTCACATCTGCATTATCGAATACAAACTGTGAAAAGTGATGTGGTAGAACGGTTGTATCTGGTTCACACATGATTGCTGATACTTGGAATAGCGTTGCTTCGTTGTAACTACTGCAGAAGCCCATTGCTGAAAGCACATTTAATAGATCTTTCGACCCATACTTCCTGTTCAAAAAAGCTGCAAGCCCAATCTGCAAAGGTGATAAAAAAAGAACGTGGCCGCGTAGCTGATATCACTGCATGGGCGATGGACGTACATTTTCTATCCCACTTATCTGAGGACGAACGCTTATTTTTTGTGATAATATCCGTCAGTAGAAGTTTCAAACTCTCTGGAATTACGCTTTCAACGTCTTCTAAGAACAGATCGGGCGCGGGATAATAATCCATTTCATGAGGCTTTGATCTAATGGCCTCTCTAATAATAGCAGCTGCCATCTTGACAATTCGCAACCGTTCCTCTTGCTCGTCCCGTTTCTGATTTTCATACCACGAACGTACCAATAACTTGTGTCCCGTATCCCGCCAGCACATAACCGTCGCTTTGTTGGCAGTTTGAGCGAATATTATATCACCACCGTACTTTTCGATTAATTTTGCTTTGACTGTTTTCTGATCAGGCATGTATCCTGTAATATTTCCCATCAGTTCATCAAGTGAAAATTGGCATTCGTCACGATTATCTTCAAGGAAGTTATATATCTCTTCCATACTCGCAGCAATATCTTCCAATTCTGGTCGACCTAGTTTTGTAGTCAATCGGACCGCCGAAAAAAATTTGGTCATGCATTGATGATGGTACTTAGCTTCCACAGCAACCAAATCATGGACATTTATCACACGAAGAGCAACTTCTTGGCCCCATTTGTCCTGTCGATTTTCTGCTACTTCCCAAATATTAGATCTCAACGGAAGGCTACGGACAAAGAAAATAGCTTGCCGTCTATTCACCGATTTTTTCTTCTCTTTTTCTTCAAAATCCGGAGGAATTTCTTCAGCACAAAACAAACATTTCTGAGCGAAATCGAAAGACGGGACGTCGGATCTTCGGCATCTAGAGGCTTGTATCTCCACGTTTGCATCTTCAATCAGTTGCTTGATTGCTGCAGTTATACAATTGCTCGATGTGTAGGTTTTGCGACACCTAACATGAACGATCATAGATTTTAAATCGTGGCATTCATCAAACTTGCCATCCTTTCGTTTGAGGCTACATTCCTTTAACCTCACCAGACCTTTTTCCTTCACGATCACTGTTTCACCTACAGCTAACAAGTCCGCACAAATCAAACACACTTCGCCCGCCATAGTCAATCGGAATTTTAATTGCAAATTCGTAGAATAAAATATATTTAACGCGTCACAATTATCAATACAGCGTATATAAACATGATTTACTGCGAATCCGTAAAATGTCAACTAACGTTGAACAAAAGCTAGACAAACAATTGACTGCTTTTCTTTCGATAAATCGAATATAGCCGAACTGAAATACAACCTGAATGAAAACAAGCAAAACATATAAGTGGTGGACTCATATTTCCAAACTCGGGATTATTGATCTATAAAGTTAGTTTTTACTAATAATCATAGCTAAAGGCATAAGTTATGAGCATTCATTGATGCAGAGCGTATACAATGTTATTGTCGTTAATAATCAACCATAAAATGATGGATTTGCGGATTCATTTCTTGAAATTTCACTGTTAACCGACTTCTAAGGGCCGCCATGATGGAACCAGTGGACTTACGACAAAAAGTAAGGGTACCATTTTGTAGAGAATTTTATAACGAACATTATTCATAATGGGTAAATTCACGATCTGAGTCGAAGAAAACGGGATATTTGCAGAAAAACGCTTTTGTGTACCTTTGAAACAAGATGGCGGCGAAAGCACAACCAATAGGAATGGTGACTTTTAGTATGTTGATTAGGAGGTCAAATTGTACATCTCCACTAATTTTCAAAACTGTTGCAATTTTTTCCCGCTAGAAATACCCATTGACTGGCCTATAATATTATATTGGCAAAATAGTTTTTTTACAATAACTTTTTCAAATTCCAACTTTTGTCTTTGATATTTTCAAAATTTATTGTTTATGTAGTTGGGAATTAAAAAATATAACTACATCTCTATGATGAACTATGAAATACTGGAGGCGATGGAGAATGAGGACGTAGTAAAAGTGATTAAATCGGTCAGAATAAGATGGCTCGGACATATGATGAGAATGGAAGAAAGCGCGGTGGTGAAACGAATAATGCAGTGGAGACCCATGGAAAACAGAGGAAGAGGAAGGCCGAAAGTAAGATGGTGGGATCAGGTGAAGGAGGACCTGAGGATCATGGGGGTAGGAGACTGGAGAGAGAAAACCAATGACAGAAATGAATGGAAAAGAATTGTGATGGAAACGGAAAGAAGACTTTGAAAAAATAAAATGTAGATATCAAGGGGACTAATCCACCCCAAAAAACGGATATGTTAAGTTTCAATGTAGAAACAGCAAAATTCCGCCTAGGAATGTATAAGCTTAAATAAATAAATAAAAATAAATTGTTTTATTATACATAGATACGATGTGTTTACAATCACAATTTCGAGGGTTCTGATTAGATTTGAATTATGCGGACAGACAGACACGGAGCCAGATCGTAAGGCTTCTTGCTATACTTTGTATATAGAAGCCTTTTTTTATAGTTTTTTTTTTCAGAAAAATATAGTAGATAAAATATGACAATAAATTTTATCCGTTAATTTGATAACTTAATCCGTTGATCCGTGATCTGATAACTTAATCCGTTGATATACCTTGATCCATTGATAACTTGATCGGTCAGATCATCGGATTAAGTCTATATATAGGTTGAAAATTACAATCTTAAAGCACAGAATATTTTTGTAACCTATCTTAATATATAAATTAGATTTGAATTATGCGGACGGACAGACATGGAGCCAGATCATAAGGCTTCTTGCTATACTTTGTATATATTTTTTTATTATACATACGATGTATACAATTTCGAGAGTTCTGATTAGATTTGAATTATGCGGACGGACAGACAGACACGGACGCCAGATCATAAGGCTTCTTGTTATACTTTGTATAGAAACCTAAAAGAAAGGAGATGGAATAATTGAGATTGGAGATGGTTTGATTTTGATATATAGCGGAGTAAGAATACAGGAAAGAGCGGCGGGAGGTGTAGGTTGTCTGATAGGGAAGAAATTTAAGAACCATATTAAAAACTGGTTGTGTATATCAGAGAGAATAATTACAGTAACAATACAAATGGAGCAAATTACAACAATAATCGGTGTTTATGATCCAAATGAAGATGCAGCAGTAGCCGAAAAGGATCGCTTCTGGGAAGAACTACAATTGACGCTAGAAAATGCAACAGGTCAAGTGTATATTATTATTATTATTAATATACGGATAAACCAATTTACATAAATTATTTACAATTACAATATATACATAGTATAATACAGATTTAAAGATTACCAAATGAATACAAAATAGTAAAGACAAGTTAACTGCCAAGAAGGACATCTATATTCCACGTAATATAATTCTTGAATCCACGAAATGATGGATGGAATAGATCAAAATCCTCAACACCATGCAATCTGTTGACAAGACGTTTCATTCTTGTAATCGGACTGTTAAGGCCATAATTAGTCCTATGTTGACACGTTGTAAAAAGGTTCTTATACCTAGTATCGTGCGTAGGCACGAATGGTTGGAAGCAATTCGACAAGCGTTGACAGTTGATACTACCGTTGACCAGACGGTAGGTGAGACATAAGTCGGTGACTACGCGTCTGTATTCTAGCGATTTGGTGTTACAGGCGGCGAGACAGTTGGAACTGGAGAAATTTTCTGAAGTATTGCCAAGTTTACAGTTGAAGTATACTTGAGAAATTTACGCTCCACAGATTCCAATCTTCCAATATAAGTATGGTAAAAAGGAGACCATACACAGGATGCATACTCCAATTGCGGTCTCACAAGAGTAAAGTAAAGTATTTTTACTGTATTGGGTGAAAAATATTTACTTTGTCTACGAATAAAACCAAGAGTACGAAGCGCTTTACTACAAATTTTAGAAATGTGATTGTTAAAGGTTAAGCCTTCGTCCAAGCAAACACCCAAATCGTCAATCTCAGAGACACGATTAAGGACATTTCCATTGATACAGTAATCGTAGGCTTTGAAACTGCGTTTGGAGTACGTTATCACAGAACACTTGTTAAAATTCAAGTATAGATTGTTGATCCGGCACCACCGATTAAGATTGTCCAGATCTGACTGCATTAAAACACAATCACGGTTGGATTTAATTGCTTTGTATAGTTTGAGGTCATCTGCGAATAATAGGTACTTGCAGTTTACTATGCACTGACCAATGTCATTAATAAATAGCAGGAACAATATGGGACCGCAGTGAGATCCCTGGGGAACACCCGATGAAACTGAAATATCCTTTGAGTAAAAATTATTGATGCGCACCTTCTGTATTCGGTCCATTAGATAGCTACCTAGCTATCAACGGTCTATCATCGGTCCAAATCCTAACGAGGCAATTTTTGATAGGAGAGAAGAATGTGATACCCGATCAAACGCCTTAGAGAAATCAGTATACACAGCGTCAACTTGCAAGTGATCTTCCATAGACTCCACAATATCGGTAACAAAAGACAGCAAGTTTGTAGATGTCGAACGGCCAGGAAAGAAACCATGTTGGTTAGCCACTATATATTTCATGCTAGCATCCATCAGTTGAACTGAAACCAATTTATCCAACATCTTCGGTATAGTCGATTGGATAGAAATACCCCTATAGTTTTTGATGTCGCCTCGTTTACCTTTCTTAAAGATGGGAGTTATGTAACTCTTTTTCCAAATACTAGGAAAACAACCGCTCGACAACGATAATTCGAACAACTTGAAAATAGGACCAGACAGCGAAAATTTACATCTTTTTACAAAATATGCTGTGATTCCATCTGGACCACAATTGAAACTATCAGGCAATTTCCCAATGGCCTCAAAAACATCTTCTTGTGTGATTTTAAGGGAATCACAGCTGATAACAACATTCGAGACATAATTAGAATTAGTGGCATCATCGCTTGAGTAAACATTTGAGAATTCCTTAGTAAACAAGTTCACACATTCTTGACCAGAAGAGCAAAATTCATCACCAAGAAACATGCTAGCTGGATATCCTTTGACCTTATTACAGCCATCGATATAACGCCAGAATGACTGAGGATTAGCAGTGATTCCATCCTCGATTCTGTCGATATACCTACAATGAAGCATTAGGTTGAGTTTCTTAGCTTGTTCTCGGATTTCGCAAAACTTCTTGTAATATTCGTAACGACGAGTTTCTTTAAACTTTTTGTGCATAATCTTCTTTTGGGTGACTAGGCTAATTAACTTCTTTGAGAACCATTTAGGATGCTTCGAGACCACTACCTTTTTCCGCGGTACATGGGTATTGATGATGGACCATAACGCTTTATTGAAGTAATCCACATTGACGTCAACATCATTGGAATATAATAGCTTTGACCAGTCGGTTTCCAATAAGCAACTATTGATTTCGTTGAAATCTGCCGATTTATAATCAATGATATAGTCCACAGGTTCAAGAATTGACTCCGTTGCATTAACACCCGTAGTATTGATCGAGTATGCAGTGTGATGAACCGATGTGTTTGACAATAAGTCATTAGCCACCGATACGGATACATCGTCCACATTTGTAAAGACAAGATCGAGCATCACCCCACGACTATTAGGTATTTTGTTCTGTTGTACTAGATTATGTAACGACATACAATCACCAATCAATCGAGTCTTCATACATACATTACCACAACATATTGAACGAGTGTCATCTCTTAACCAATTGGCCTTTGGAAGGTTAAAGTCCCCACAAACAACAATTTTAGATTGAGGAAATTGATCCATAATATTATCAGTAATACCACAAAATTCATCATAGACTTCGACACCTGAATCGGGAGGTAAATACCTTACACAGCGCCCACAATAAGGCCTCCAATTCTTAAATAGAGGGTTTCGACAGTTTTATCCGTGTCAATTCGAATACAATTTAAGCGATTACGAACAGCTATTAGTATACCTCCACCCTTTGCCTTCCTACTGGAATCGGTTTAACGGTCACATCGAAAAATATTATAGTTTGAGAACTTCAGTTCACTAGACGAAATGCTATCATCGAGGAACGTTTCAATAATTATTATAATGTCGTAGAGACAACAATCAACATTGTTTCTAATTTCGTTTAATTTAGTTTACCGGAAATCGTCATCGAAACAACACTTCCCTGCGTATTTACGCGCAGGGAAATTGAATCTTACTGACTAGTCCGGTAATATTTAGTAACGCAGGTAACAATGACAATTTTCGGAATAACTATTGTTTGTAACTATGTAGTCAACAAATTGACAAACTTGATTTTAGCTCATTTTAAAAATGTTGTTCAATTAGTGTTTTAAAATTTCGATTTTTTACGATTTTCGGTAAAATTTAATACAAAATACGTCAGGAAAATGTCTCACTTTACTCGGAGCTCTAAAATACTCGGCACGAAGTGCCTCGTATTTCAACATTGCTCCTCGTCAGTAATACATCATTTTCCTGACTTTCATGTAAATAACTATTACCGGAAATCGTCATCGAAACAACACTTCCCTGCGTATTTACGCGCAGGGAAATTGAATCTTACTGACTAGTCCGGTAATATTTAGTAACACAGGTAACAATGACAATTTTCGGAATAACTATTGTTTGTAACTATGTAGTCAACAAATTGACAAACTTGATTTTAGCTCATTTTAAAAATGTTGTTCAATTAGTGTTTTAAAATTTCGATTTTTTACGATTTTCGGTAAAATTTAATACAAAATACGTCAGGAAAATGTCTCACTTTACTCGGAGCTCTAAAATACTCGGCACGAAGTGCCTCGTATTTCAACATTGCTCCTCGTCAGTAATACATCATTTTCCTGACTTTCATGTAAATAACTATTACCGGAAATCGTCATCGAAACAACACTTCCCTGCGTATTTACGCGCAGGGAAATTGAATCTTACTGACTAGTCCGGTAATATTTAGTAACGCAGGTAACAATGACAATTTTCGGAATAACTATTGTTTGTAACTATGTAGTCAACAAATTCACAAACTTGATTTTAGCTCATTTTAAAAATGTTGTTCAATTAGTGTTTTAAAATTTCGATTTTTTACGATTTTCGGTAAAATTTAATACAAAATACGTCAGGAAAATGTCTCACTTTACTCGGAGCTCTAAAATACTCGGCACGAAGTGCCTCGTATTTCAACATTGCTCCTCGTCAGTAATACATCATTTTCCTGACTTTCATGTAAATAACTATTTAATGCCACCGCAATTATGCATAATATAAATATTTAAATTTGATACATTACCCCCATTTGATTGGTACAAGGAATCTAAAGTATTTGAGTTTGTGTCATAATAATTAATTGCTTCTTGGTCCGGTGATTTCAATGCGAGAATAGGAAATGAAAATCTGGGTTGCGAACAAGTGATGGGAAGATTTGGCGAGCCAACCCTGAACAAAAACGGAAATCGAATGATTGATTTTTGCTTGATAAATAACTTAATGATTGGCAATTCTTGGTTGAAACACAAGGAGATCCATAAATATACACGCATAGAAAGAAGTAGGAACGAAAAATCAGTAATAGATTACATATTGGTAGAGAAGAAGAACAGAGGTTTGGTGAAGGACATAAGAGTTCGTAGAGGACATGAAATTGGCAGCGATCATTTAATGTTGGTGGGAAAAATCAAATGCCGAACCCAGGAGGTAATAGAAATAAACAGCAGTGCAGAAGTAAATCTCAAGGAAGTAATCAGGGCAATACATTAGCACTGGAATATCAAAAGAGGTTGGAGGAAGAATTAAACGACGGGTTTGGGAAGGATAGTGAGAACATTGAAAGTAATTGGGTGCTATTTAAAGAAGCAATTCTGAAAGCAGCAAAAGAAATATGTGGCACAACAAAAATTGCAAGAAACAAAAAACAAACACCATGGTGGAATCATGAGCTAAAAGAAGAAGTTAACAAGAAGAAAATAAAATGGAAGAAATTTTTGACACAAAAGACTGATGAATCTTACCAGGAGTACAAAGAACAGATATTGAAAACCAAACAATTAGTACTTAACAATAAAAAGTTATCGTGGGAAGAATTCGGTAGAGATATGGAAAATAACAAGAACCAAAACCAAAAAATGTTTTACAAAATATTGAAAAATTTGAGACAAAATAAACAAAGCCCGCACTGAAACATATAAAAGACAGCAATGGTTTGGTACTGACTGAAGAAAGAAGCATAATGAAAAGCTGGAAGGAATATTTCGCGGATCTACTAGAAGCAAGTGAAGAGTATGTGGCAGAGCAGAATGTGGAAAAGACAGAAATGAAAAACAACGAAATCACAGTAGATGAAATAAAGAACGCTATTAGAAGAATGAAAATGGGCAAGGCAGCTGGACATGACGGCATTAGAGCTGAAATGATAAAATATGTGGGTGATCAAGGTTTGTCGGAACTACATAGAATTTTCAACTTGTCGTGGTGCCAGGGAAGAATACCAAAAAATTGGGAGGTAGCTGTTATTTTACCGATATTTAAGAAGGGAGATAACAGAGTCTGTGCAAATTATAGGGGCATTTCACTGCTGTGTATAATAACAGCTAAGTTATATGAATCAATTTTGGAAGACCGCTTAAGAAAACTGATTGATCCAACGCTGGATGGGGCGCAAAGCGGTTTTAGAAAAGGGCACTGCACTAACGATCACGTATTCACAATTAGGTAAATTTCAGAAAGAGAACTAAGGTACAGCAGATCCGTCTACATGTGTTTCATAGATTTGGAAAAGGCGTTTGATCGAGTACCACGTGAAAGGGTATGGAACATATTGAAAGAGAAAGGAGTCGATGATGAGCTATTGCGAGCAATACAGAGCATATATGGGAATACGAGAAATTATGTAAGAACTGGTAAGACAATATCGGAAGAATTTACCACAATAGAAGGATTGAGACAGGGGGAGTGCTGAGTCCCCTACTGTTCAATGTACTAATGGACGATATAATAAAAGACACTAAGCTATGTACAAGGAAGCTACAGATAAGGTAAATATGAAAAGGATAGAGATTTCGGAATGTGCATTCGCGGACGATCTAGTAATTTTTGGAAGTAATGAAAAGGATCTCCAACACAATATTGACAGGTGGTGTGAAAAACTAAGTTCGAGAAATATGAAAATAAATGCTTCTAAAACGAAAGTTATGCTAGTAAGTAAAGAGGATATAACACCGAACATTACAATTGGAGAGAAACAGGTGGAACAGGTCAAAAAGTTTAATTATCTGGGTGCGATATTGGAGAGTGGAGGGGGATATGAAGCGGATATCAATAATAGAATTGGTACCACGGCAAGAGTGTTCCAAGCACTGAAAAGAACGATTATAAATAAAAAGGAGATAACGAAACTGACTGTATATAAAGCGGTTTATCTACCGATTTTGACTTATGGTTGCGAAACATGGCTCGTAAATACCAGAAGAAAAAGTAAGCTGAAAGCTAGCGAGATAAAGTACTTAAGAAGAGTCGAGGGACTGAGTAGAAGAGATCGAATTAGAAACGATGACATTAGAGAGAGATTAAGAATAGAATCGGCCCAGACAAAAATAGAAAGACAGCAGCTCAGATAGTTTGATCATACGCTACCTGAAAGCTACAGTGAGATATCTTGCAAAAATAAAATTTTCAGTTAGGTATTGAATTAAATTGCTATCGTCCAAATTATTTAATGCCACATTGAAATATTTCAATATAATATTCCTTTATTTGTATAGAACAAGAAAAAATGCAAAAGAAATATTCACATTTCAAATTCTAATTGCAATTTAAATCTTTAACATGAATTATCTCAAATTAACTATTTCGTTATATCTCACTGTAGCTTTCAGGTAAAGATATCAATAGGATGAGTGATGATGTGCCACTGAAGATGACGTGGATGGCTAGACCACTAGGAAGGAGGAGGAGAGGCAAACCTACGAAAGGTTGGAATTATGGAATTCAACAAATTCTGAGAAGTAAAGGAGTTACTTGGGAACAAGCAAGAAGTATCACACAAAACAGAGAAGAATGGCGGAGATTTATATTGTAAACATAAAATGTAGTACAGCCTCTACACCTTAGGGTAAAAGAGGATTCGATTATAAATAAATAAAGAAATTATTGAGGTGTAAGACGGATTTTACGTACTAAAATTTAAAAATTGTGTGATAGGTATAAAAGTTTTTTTCGGACATTTTTTGCTAACATAAAATTTGAACTGGACGTGCAATGAACCTTTCTCTCTGTCCTTTAATTTTTGTACCAATATTTCTGAAAATTTTCTTAAATTATTAAGAAAAACAGTCAAGTATGACTGCTGTGTCATTATAATGAATTATGTAAAAATTATTGAACATACTTACACTAGAATAATAATTTATTATAGTAAATAAATAAATATTTTTTTATCAATCTGCAAATTTTAGGGTCTATCCAAATGACCCATGAGAAACTGGTCAGACGACATGGGAGGTAAAGATAATTTCAAAGCTCAAGAACCCTAAAAGTCGGCGCAAGAGGCTCAAATTCGTATATGTATGAATTTCGCAAGCTACCGAAACTCGCCCTGCGACTCGTTCGGGGTATTTGCTTGCGCATTACGTAAAGTATTAAAGTAACTGGTCAGACGACATGGGAAGTAAAGATAATTTCAAAGCTCAAGAACCCTAAAAGTCGGCGCAGGAGGCTCAAATTCGTATATGTATGAATTTCGCAAGCTACCGAAACTCGCCCTGCGACTCGTTCGGGGTATTTGCTTGCGCATTACGTAAAGTATTTGTTTGTTAATGATGAAACAGAATGAGCGCCGTTAAACAGCGTCAAATGTTAAGTCTAAATTGAAAAACAGCGTATAAATAGGTTGCTGTGCACACAATGTACGGCGTTGAACGTTGCACTGCGGTCAACTGTAACTTTTTTTTTCGTGCGGTTTAAGGGGGAAATCCTCGAAAACCAGCCCAAGATGTTCTGGGTGGTAGTGTGGGATTCTTACTCACTAAAACCCCCTCCCTGGATGTTGTTGGTCCGGACAACGCTTGGGACACGTATGTATTTTTCTCGGGACGCCCGGATTTGAAGTAAATTTTTTTCCTATGTTAGGACTTGGTCACAATACAAACTATACAGTGTGCTCTGTCTCCTACACGTAGTCCCATTCTTTTAGATTTCTTTGTCCATCCATTTAAGGCTGCCCAAGTAAATTTTAAATAACATTGGAGACAGCGCCGTAGCAAGCTCTTCTGGCGCCTGAGGCAAATTTCAATATATCGTCTCTATCAAAACGTAAATGCGTATCTCATTTTTTGTCAAAAATGAGTTATATATGCCATTACTTGCTGGATAATAATGATCTCCGTGATGTGACGAAAAGGCACATCTCGATTATGCACCGTTTGCATTTTATAGCCAAAATAAGTTCCAGGCCGATCTCAAATAAACGCTAAAAGTAACATTAATAATAAAGCCAATCGCAGTTTGAAATATTAGAAATGATTATCAATATTGTTAGCAATAACTGTGTAAAAAGAAATACGATATATTCAATAGTATTTTAGTTATGAAGAAAATAAGAACGGTAACACTTTTCTTTATTTCGCTCTCCTGTAAAGTGAGGAAAATCGAGATACGCCTTTACGTTTTGATAGCGACGATATGTGCCCCCCTTTCCCAAAATATTCTTATCATTTTTTAAATTTTAAACTATTATTTATTGATGGAACAGGATCTCGGGTATGCGGAACGATAAATAAAACAATGTTGTTTAAGTCGACGTTTCGGGACTATATTGTACCCATCCTCCATATAGTCCCAGGACCATATCGTATGCTTACTGGTAAAACCAGGTAACTGACATAACCATAGTTTTGAGATAATAGCGTTTGAAAGTTTGACGTTTAATAACTAAGCAGTATTAATATTGTTGTGATACGCGCTATCCATGTTGAGGATAGAGTCGTACCAACAAGGAGAGAAGTACAGTTGGAGACCGGAGGTTCAAACACATTTGTTTACATGTGTTTGTTTTGTTGTGTCGTTTGAATTTAATTTTAAGTTTGTTCGAGTTACATGTTGTGTAAACGGGATATACAACATGCGGAAATTAATCAAACGTGCAGAGAACCGTCGGCCATGTACAAACAAACCGATATATAAGAAGCTCCGGTTTGAAAAAACAAAATATATAGTAACGAACGTTACATAAAAAGTAAATAAAAGTTCCATCAAGATCACGAAGCGTGACGGTCGCATATTAGTTACTGCGAGATGCAGTTGTGCGAATAATTGCAATTCAATTAGAATATACTGAAATAAATTATATTCGGGACCGATATACGGTGGTACTACCCAAGAAGATTAATTCCTTGGAGAATTTACGATTCCGCAAGATAGTGGGATACAGAAGGTGTTGGCTGTAATAACTTGTAATATTCAATAAAACTATGTTGTATTTAATAACCTTTTATTGTCTAATATTAAAGCTTTATGTAACGAGCGTGCGTGCTACTTATTGACTTATCTAAGAGCGACTGCCTTAGTTGTGTCGCTATATGTCAGCTGTGCAAGTCGACATGCGCTTTGACCTTGTCAACACATTGACATATATTACATGCTTCTTTTTCAATAAATTCAAAGATAACAATTTTCATCACATTATCAATTTACATAAATTGTTGATACAGTTTCAAATACACAAAATTCAAATAAGTTCAAATAAACAAAACGTTATCAATTTGCATAAATTCAAATAAGTTTAAATAAACAAAACATTACAGTTTTCATAAGCATTAAACAAAACATTATCAATTTGATACGAGAAAACTTACTTTAACAATTTTAAAACATTTTTTATTTTGTCACATAATCTTGCAAATATGCAGGTTGTATTTTTATTCTGACTGGCCTACTATTTACCATTTCTTTCTTATCATTGCTTAGACTAGCACATTTTTCACTGCTATTTAAATTGTCTCTTTCGATTCTCGGTTTTAATAATTGCTCTGCTTTTAACTGCACTTCCGAATTTTCGACCACTTGATTTATGTTACTCATGTCTTTTTCACTTATTATTTTAATCTGTTCGTCTGTCTCTTTTATGTCACTTTTCGAATTCTTATTGATTAATTCACTCTCCGGTTTTTTAAACGGTCGAAGATGTGCTCTATTTCTGCGTAATATTGAACCTTCACTTGTTTCAATTTGGTACGAATTTGGTTCGTTTGTTTTCGAAATTATTTTCGCTGGAGTCCAGTTTCGTTTATCACTTTGTACTAATACATCTTGATTTTCTTCAAATTCGTCAAGTACGCGCGAAACTTTGTCATAATACGATTTTTGTTTCATTTGATTTTTCTTTATGATTTGCATTGGTCCACTACAGTTATACTTCGGTGTTAGTGCATTCTTTGTCATTAATATGTCTGACCTTAATTTTCTTCCTTGAATAAGCTCTGATGGTGAAGGCATTAGATTACTTTTTGGAGTTGTGTTATAATTCAATATAGCGTTGGTAATGCTATTCCTTGAAGCAACTGCTTTTAAAATTAATCCTTTTACGGTTTGTACCGCCCTTTCGACCATACCATTGGATTTTGGATAATTAGGACTTGACGTTACATGTTTTATGTCATAATAATTTACAAATTCAGCAAAATTTTGTGAATTAAAAGGTGGGCCATTGTCACTAAATATTTCGTTTGGTATTCCAAAATACGAAAATGAATCTTCTAATATTTTTGTTACTGTTTGCGCATTCTTTGATTTTAATTTTTTAGCTAGAATAAACTTTGAAAAGTAATCCACAATTATTAAATAATTCTCGGAATTTATGTAAGCAAAATCTATTCCTATTTTAAACCACGGCAAATCTACTATTTCATGACTTTTAAGTGGCTCCTTTGTGTTGGATTTCGCGTATCGTTGACAAATTTTACAACTTAACACATACTGTTCAATTTCTTTTGTCATGCCCGGCCAATAAAGTAAAGTTTTCGCTTTATTCTGACACGCCGTGACCCCTTGATGAGCACTATGTATTTTTTTTAATACCTTATCAATTTCATTTTTCGGTATCACAATTTTGTTTCCGCGAAATAAAATTCCGTTGGCATAATACAACTCATCTTTTATATCCCAATATTTTTTTGTTTCATTTTTTAATGATTTTTTGTGCATCGGCCAACCATTGTTGATGTAGGTGATAATTTCTTGTATTATCTGATCCTTTTCTGTAGAATCTTGAACCTCTTTTATTCTGTCATCTGATGCACAAATTATTGTGTTGACTGACACGTATTTTCCTTCCAAATAATTTGTTTTCATTGTCCTTTTTTGATTTGGATCTCTGGATAATGTATCCGGTATGTATAAATATTTGCCAGGCACATACTGTAATTTAAAATCATATCTCAATAATTTTAATACAATTCTTTGTACCCTCGGCGAAAGCTTTTCCATTGGTTTATTAATCATATTTATTAGTGGTTTGTGGTCAGTTTGTACCACAACTTGTTTACCATACGTATATAAATGGAATCTTGTCAATCCATGCAAAACTGCTAATAATTCCCGCTCTAATGACGCATAGTTTTGTTGCGTAGGCGTTAAACTTGAAGACGTATATGCTACAGGTTGTTCATCTTGCATTATTAATGCACCCATACCTCTCAATGATGCGTCTACTGATAAGCATATTTCTTTGTTTGGATCATAAAATTTTAACACAGGTGCTTTACTAATCAAATTTTTTAAATTTTGAAAGCACTTTTCTTCATTTTCACCCCACAAAAATTCATTTCTTTCACTCAATAAGTCTCTTAATACGCCCGTTTGTTCAGACATATTTGGTACAAATTTTCTTAGGAAATTGATCATCCCCAGAAATCTTTGTAGTTCTTTTCTGTTTTTTGGACTTTGTAATACTTTAATTGCTTCAACTTTTGAATTCTCAATTGCTATACCATTTTCTGATAATGTGTGTCCTAAAAACGTGACCTCTTTTTTTGCTAGTTGCATTTTTGACTGGCTGAATTTTACGTTGTACTTTTTCGCCCTTTGTAATGCATTTCTTAGTCTTTCATCATGTTCTTTTTTATTTTTTCCAAAAATTATGACATCATCTACATACGGTATGACTCCTTCTAAATTTTCAAATACTTGATTTATTCTTTTTTGATAAATCTCTGTTGCCGAATTTACTCCAAACGGTAAAGTTAAATATTTAAATCTTCCGTACGGTGTTGCAATTGTGCAAAGATTCGAGCTTTCTTTGTCAATTGGCACCTGAAAAAATGCTGTTGTTGCGTCTAGCACAGTGAAGTATTCAGCTCCACTTACTTCTGCTAACACGCTTTCGATTGTTGGTATTGCGTAATGTTCCCTTTTTATATATTTATTTAATGGTCTTGGGTCCATACAAATTCTTATCGAACCATCTTTTTTGCTTATTATAACAATTGGGTGAACCCATTCCGTTGGTTCCGAAACCGCTTCTAATACCTTGTTTTGCACCATTTTCTCAAGTTCTAATTTTAGCTTCTTTTTTAACGACATAGGAACACGTCTTGCCGGTGAAATGGTTGGAATTGCATCATCTTTTAAAGTTATATGATAAGGCGAGCATTTCATTCTCGACGCTTTTTTATCAAATACTTCTTTAAATTCCGCGATTATATCTAAGTTATTTATCATGTTTACTCGTTCACATGGTATTAACCCTAATCTGGTTGCATCCTCTAACCCTATTATCGACTCACTTTTCTTGTTTGCTATGTAAAATTTAATTTTCATTTTTATGTCATTAAACTCGCAAGGTAATTCGCATTTTCCTTCTGTTTTAATTTCATGTCCGGAATAAGAAACTAACTTTGTTTTTGTTTCTTTTAACCCCGGCTTGTTGATTAACGAATCGTATACTTTTTTGTTTAAAATATTCACTTGCGACCCGCTATCAATTTTTAAGTAAATCTTTTTGTTACTTACTCGAATTTCTTCTTTCCAGCCAACACTGTTGATTTGCAATTTTTTCTTTTTAACTGCTAACACGTTTTCTTGCTCGTTGTCGTTGTCCGATGTTTCGCTGTTGCTTGCTGAAATTTCTTCTCGAACTTCTTTGACGCTTTTCTTTTTGGTACACACACTTGCGAAATGACCTATCTTCTTGCAGTTTAAGCACTTTTTTTTTTCTGCTGGACACTTGTCTTCGCTGTGTTTAAAGTTGCACCTTTTGCACCTTTGTTTGTTAATTTCACTATGTTTTTTCTGTTCAAACTTTTTTAATTTCTTTGTATTAACCGCACACACTGTACTGTTCTGGTTTGCACTTGAGATTTCAACCATTTGTTTTTTGCTTGCCTCACTTGATCTGCAATGATCCAAAGCCTTAGCCAATTTTAAATCCGAATCTCTTAGCAATCTTTCTTGAACACTTTTGTCCGCCAGCCCCAATACTAATCTGTCACGAATCAGAAATTCCGTTTGATCACCAAAATCACATTGTGCTGCTAATTTCTTTAGCTCAGTAACATACTTGTCTACTGGCTCATTTTTTTCTTGCGATCTTGAAAAGAATCTGAACCTATCAAAAACGACATTTTTTCGTGGCTTACAGTAATCGTCAAATTTCCTTATCACGTCTTGGTACTTTTCTGCACTTTCACTTGCACTGTATTGAAATGTTTCAAATATTTCCAATGCTTCATCACCCATCATGTTCATTAGTAACGCAATTTTTAACTTGTCACTTTTGTTCATCTTTTCACTCGCTTCTAAATAGAAGTTAAATTTCTTCTTGAACCTGTCCCAGTTCATTGCAATGTTGCCTTCAAAGACCATTTCACTCGGAATTTTTACACTAGTTTCTTGCATCTTGCTAAACTTGTAAAAAACTTCACGATACTGGTTCTTGTGTTTTCCGCTGCCACCATGTAATAACTTGTAATATTCAATAAAACTATGTTGTATTTAATAACCTTTTATTGTCTAATATTAAAGCTTTATGTAACGAGCGTGCGTGCTACTTATTGACTTATCTAAGAGCGACTGCCTTAGTTGTGTCGCTATATGTCAGCTGTGCAAGTCGACATGCGCTTTGACCTTGTCAACACATTGACATATATTACATTGGCAACGAAGGTTGTGTTCGAGATCGTGTCTTATAGATACGTTGGGGAGATACGGATACCTAAGATTGGAGAGTGGAGATTGGAAAGTGGAATATTAGAAGAAAGAAAATAGTGCGCACGATACAAATCACAGGTTAGCTACCTTTTAATAATCAGTGCGTAGAATAGTAATTTATAAAGATTGTTTGATTGTTTGGGTTCTTGTTATATGTTGAAATTTGTTGATTTGATTAAAAAACTTGTTAACGGAATTCCAACTGTAGTTTTATCTTTGTTGGAATACAGAATTCGTTCAATCAAGAATAAGCTCGTATAAGAAGTGTTGGTTGATTCAGATCCCGACGCATTAATACCCTGAGAAGTAAGAGTCGATTTAAGGTAGGTGTCATAAACCGATTGTGTGCGTACTCGTGCATTCTTCAAAGCATCAGACGCTACAATATGTATTGTGTTGTAATTTATTTCTAAGAAGGATTATAGTTTTAGCAATGTCATAATACTTTAAATTAATGTGTAAGATAATAAATAAATAGTGAAAATCCCGATAATTTAAGAAAAGGGAGGTAGTTATCATGTTCTGCCTGTAAAAATTAAAATATCTATTTCTGCCCAATAATTAGATTTATCATAATAATAGTCATAACAAGACAAATGTTTTATGAAAGTATTTGCATATACAGCATTTTGGCATGGAGAAAACAGATAAAAATAGATTTTATGAGTAAATTTCAAGTTTTTGTTGAAGTTATTTGGTTTTGCCTGTAGGCTTTCTAGAAAATCTAACAGTTTAAAGAAAGTAATAATTAATACTTTTAGTCTTACCACAACTATTAATTTGCCAGTAGTCTAATAAAATGTATTTTATTGTATTTTTATTAATAAAATTAACTCATAAAAGTTACAATAGTAAAAATAATATTAAAAATCTTTGTCCGATTCTTCATCCTGAGCGGGCTCTGGTAAGCGATCCACAACGTCGACAGTTCTCAAGCTCCGATACCAGCCATGAAACTCTTCTGGGATGACACCCTTGTCGCAAAGATTCAAAAGGGGTTTTTTCTTTGCCAAGCTAATTGGTAACGATTCCTGATAAAGCTGTTTTAATTCATCAGGCTGCGAATCCAACGTTGACGCCTTGTTTCTTCCAGTCCGTTTTCGTGTTTGAGTGGTTTGAACATTGAAATATCGAAAATCTTCGGACATGTCGTAGTTAAAGAAGATTTTATTCGTTTCCCCTTTTATGTATTTCAATCTTTTAATTTTTAACCACATCAATTGCTTCCTATCACTATCTTTCACACGGTTATTTATTAACTTCTTCGATAAATCTTTCAAATCATAGAACTCATTGTATTTGAATTCTTTGGTTTTGTACGCCTCTTTGCGTACTTTTTTTACATCTATTACAACGTTTTTCGGAGCCCTCGCGCGTTGAAAAATTGATTTATAATCTGGCATACAATAAACAGAAGAAGCTTTCTTAGCAGATTCGATGCTGCTATGCATAGAATCTACTTCCATGTAACTGTGTCCCGACTCTAAGAACTTGTGCTCAATTACCTGTAAATGATCTATTTTCTGCACAGCCCACAATAGCAATGCTGAAACATATTGGTTTCTGTTCTGACCTCCACAGGTATCAGAAAATAAACTAATTTCAGATACTTCTTTGGACACGCAATTCGACAGATAATAATAAAGTATGCTACCGATTTCTGAGCTCCCTCTCTTCCCGTTTATTTCAGACCATGGAAAACAATACCCCGAGTTAGGTAAAGCAGATTCATAGATGCAAAGATTATAGACGCATATTTTTCTACAGTAGTATAATTGACCAACTAAACCGCTTGGAATTTGTAATACAGCTTGTAAATCAAAAGTCACAGAGCTGAAATGTTTCTCGTTAGTTGCCCTTTCTTTATCCTTCTGTTTTTTTTATTACAATTCTCTTTCCTTAGAATGTGTTGTTTATAATTTTCTTCCATTTCTTGTTTACCTTCTACTTCCAACCTAGTATATTTATAACACACTACACGTTGATCTTTCTTCGGCACGAAGAAGCTGTAATATTGCAATTCAATTTTTAGCGCGTGTTGTTTTTTTAAGCGGGGTTTTATTTTAAATTCAAATATAAACCGGAAAAAGAGAGAGAAAGACCGAAGGTCGAGCTTTTAAATCTAGAGGGAGCGGTTTAGCATAAAATTTAAGAAGGGACGCGGTCATCTTAAAAAAAAAATCAAAGGCAGAAGGGTTTTGTTGGTTAGTCGGATAACACCTGTGCCTTGTGATAAAGAAGTTTATTCTGATTTTTCATTTTTGTAACATCCTAATCGAAAGGGGCGATTATAGTGAAATATTTGACTATACCGGAGATCTGAGAGTAAGTTACAATTTAAATCTATATTTGTTTTGATATATTTATGTTTTGTGAAACATCATACCACGTGATTTCAACTTTTGGGTTTTTCGGTGATTTTGCTAATAAATGTTATAAATATTACGTTATTCCATGAGATATGTAAAATACCGGGATAGATTTTTAATAAATAAATCATTAGAATACTTGATGACCGTAATATTAGTCGATTCATGCAAAAATCCAGTGGTGGGTGTCACGTGGTGGCTTATTTTGAAGTCATACTTGGTAGTTCAAAGAAATTCGATTTGTTTATTCTATTAATAATTAATAGTAATCATATCTTGCATATTACATAAAAATATCGGCAATAATCGTTCAATTATATTCATGCAAAAATACAGGGTGTTTCCGAAAGGTTTGGCATTGCTTCACAGTTTATAACGTAGTTTTTAAGTTGTTCTACTTATTGGTGGTAAATTCAAAATGGATGATGATAAAGGAAGGTGGTTAAATGTGGTTATGATTTAAGAAGGTAAATGTTGGGGTGGTTATTTGGTAACATGTGTTCTACATATATTTTATTATTGGTAATTTTTTTATGTCTATATTAAAAGGTTTGGTAATTTATGCGAGACGAGTATCGTCTCAGCTTAGGTAAATAAGGTATTAAAGGTATGTCGGTATAACAGGGTCCTTTCTTTGAGGTATTGTGATATTTACAAGCTCATTGTATGAGTGTAAAGTAAATAATCCATGTAGCAAATCACCCCGCGAAAATTTCCTCGACAAGCCAGAGGCCGGCTCGTGATTTGTGTAAATTCTGACCCGGAGGCAGAACATGGACGTAGTTAGAATTGTATGGTTGGTATTATGTGTTCATATTTCCCCCCCCCCCCCCCCGAACATTGTGTGGAGCTTGGCGGTATTGCTCTATTCGATAAGGGAGACCTTTGTTATACTGAGGTGTAATTTTACAGGTATTATAAACAAATATTATGGTTTATTTATAGGTATAAAAGTTGTAGACGTATTTTGTCCAACTTTCTTGCATTGAAGTTGAAGGCGTAAATTAGCCCGACTTGCAAGCCAGCTGAATCCAGTCGTATTTTGACTGATGACAAACAAACATTCTCAATACAAATGATTATAAATAATATTAAATAATATTTTACTGATCTCAAAAGTGGATCGAAGGTATGATTTTAGTTCGCAGTCATAAATTTGGCTGTAGAATATTCTCTAAGGGAAATTTAGGTGTTTTATGAATTACCACTGACCTTATTATCAGAAATAATGAATGAATTACCAATAAATATGAACAAATTATTACAAATATCAAAATCCACTCAATAATGAGTTGTGTTCACTTGGTTTAATATCAATAAGGGATAACTTTCATTACTATTTTGGCTTGTTGATCCAATCCCGTGATTTTTTCTTTTTTTTTTTTAAATAAATAATAAATGAAATCTGAGTACAAAATTGGGTGTTTTAATGTTTTATTTAGTTAATTGGGTTTTAGAATGTGAACGAAGTTCACATTCTGCATCGAACAACAGGGCATCTTTCTTTGAATCACTGTGTATGATGTAGGTAGGCTAATTATGTTTATAGGTAATGCAATCTTCACGAACCGGGCTTTCCCGTTCAATAAAAGAACTGAGGTGTACTACGGTAGGGTATTTACAACGTGTGGGTTTTCTAGACAGATCACAGGCTTAGAACGATGGTATTTGAATTTCCGGATGTTGAGATTTTTAAGATGACGGCGGGAGATTCAAATTCAAAGTTCAACAATACAAAGCTTGCCTTTCGGCTTGCCTCACTAGTTTTATTAGGTGGTTCATGTGTACCTCTCTTGTCAATGCTTGCGTAGGATCCGGTATCATTTGTATTTTTTATGGCGTCTGTAATAACCGATGGAGAAATACAAAGTTTTTTGCAGAAAAACTTCTCACAAACTCGGTACTTCTTAAAATCCTTAAGAAAGTAACATTTTTTGGAATATTGTCTTCGGTTTTTCGATCCTTTTGGATTGGCAACAACTCTTTTTGGTGGTTCACATTCAATACGAACAATTATGAAATTTTTTTGGCCTTTAAAATCTAAGTTCCAATACTCTCGGCATATTTGATTTCTTTGATCTATAGCGAAAGTCTCATTGCATTTGAATGTACATTTAGTGCAATCAATTTCTTGCGGTATCTTTGCAGGTCTTTGATTTTTCCTAATTTGATAAGATGCGCCATCCGAACGCTTCCTCTTCGCCACGTTTATAGCCCAATCTTGCGGATTTGAATTTCTCCAGCGCTTTAATGGACGTATACTCTTCCACACTGCATTTAGCAGCTCATTGCACACCCAACTTGCAACAGAATGTGCATCAGAACTTTCAGCTGTCGATATGCCAGAGAGTACCTCAATTTCTGATTCACCTAAATTCTCTGTTAAAGAATCATCTATGCCAAAATCATCCTCATTAGGTAGGTAGGTAAGATCTTCGTCTGAAAAATCACTAGGTATCGAAAATGTCTAACATTTCTTCAACGGTCCTTTGCTGACAATCTCCAAGCACGTTTTCATTGTTTTAGGCTTCTATACAAAGTATAACAAGAAGCCTTATGATCTAGCTCCGTGTCTGTCTGTCCGTCTGTCTGTCTGTCTGTCCGCATAATTCAAAATCATACAGAGCGTTTCAAATCGTGTTGGAAATATTCTGTGTGTATAGAGGTCTAAGAACTGGGTAGCCAGTGCGCTACTTTTAGGCTTCTATACAAAGTATAACAAGAAGTCTTATTTTTTTAGAATTTGCTTCCGTTATATAAGAAATCTTACTGTTCGGATTATCTTATTAAAGATAATCCATGAAGATTTAAAGATAAACCATATTTATGTGGTTTTACCTGTAGGAATCAAAAACTGATATCTGATTGTTCATTCAAGCAAAAGAAGTTAAGTACCTTTACCCTATTTCAATTCTACTTTTCTACTAGCAGATAAGAATAAATGCATTTAACTGTTTTTGCTTGTATACATTCTTGACTAATACTAAATAAACGACATTAGTGTATTTCACCTGATATCAAATATATAAAAAGTAACATTTAATTGTTTTTCATACGGCATAACTTTCGAACGGGGGGAGGTATCAATTAACTTATTTTACCAGTAGAAAGAGCGCAAAAAACTTAACATGCCGATATATTTAACTCATTTTCGAAAATTTTGCAGTTACTTGGTTTTACCAGTAAGCAGACGATATAGTCCCGAAACGTCGACTTAAACAACATTGTTTTATTTATCGTTCCGCATACCCGAGATCCTGTTCCATTACTTATATTTCGAACGAGATCGTTTTCTACATTATTATTTATTGGGTTTTATCGAGGTTTAGCGCCCCCATTGCAATCACCCTTGCTACGGAGTTGGCTTAGAGTAATGAAAACAAATGAATGCTTATCGGGAACTCATTTAGGCTGCCGGGACCGGGGGGGGGGGGGTATGGAATACCCCCCAGGTCTACAACTTAATTTATTACGAAAGAAAAACTTTCACTTTTACGTCTCTCGGTATTAAGAAGAACGGTACTGGGATAGTTATGAAAAATATCATCCCTCCTCCCGGATAACAAACGAAAATTGCAAAAGATTAAACAAAAACTAATAAATTTTGATGCTGCTGAATAATGGCAAGTGTACCTGGGGGGTATTCCAGAGCCCCCGGTCATGCAATATCAATTTTTATCGTTGGGAACTTCTGAAGATCTTATAATATAAAATACGCATCAAAGTATGTCAGAATCACCGTTTCCATGGTAACGTAACGCAATAACCCCCCCCTCCCTGAATATGGAGATAATTTTTATCGGTAAGAATTTTTCTTTTCAATTTAAATATATTTGAATAACTGTCGCGATGATAACGTGATATTTTTACCGGTTACCCAGTCAGTTAAAGGGAAATGAAGAACGCGAGGGTTGGAATCAACTTTCCTAAAATCCCCTGTCTTATCATTGGACCAAAATTGAAGAGGAGAAAATTCCCTAAGACACCCTTCCCTTGTTTTATTTTATTCACCATCGATGGTAAAGTTTAAATGCACGAAATTTTTATTCAGAACTAGCTGACCCGGCAGACGTTGTCCTGCCCAAATTTCTTATATTTGCCTACATGAATTTTTTAGATCCAATCCGCATATTGACCTTGCGACTTATTTGGTCGTCGCAAATACCAAACGTATTACAATTAATTCGTTGACATCAATGTTTTTCGCAGCCAATATAGCACATTCTCTCAACCAAATATGGTTTTTGTAATTTTGAGCAATGTTTGGGAAACCTTTCGGATGAGTTCGGTTTTTGATTCGGTGAACTGGCAAAAATCGACGGGGAATGTAATGGTGCCAGTCGAAATTTCCAGCAATTTGGAAGGTTCCTACCGTGTAGGAACAGCTCCATACATTCCACAACATACAACATAGAATAATTCACTTTCCAAAACGATAAAATCAAATTATGATTGTTATAATACAACCATTCAATTAACAAAATCAAATGTAATTGTATTTTGCTCAGCCCTATTAATATTACAACTCGTTTTTAACTTTTTTATTCGAATTTAGAAAGTTTTTTTTGTTTAATGAAACATTTATGTAATAAGATAATTGGATTAAATGATTAATTATCAATGCCTTACAATGTGGGCACAGAACGCTGATAGATGCAATAGCAACGGATTGGTCTGCACTGTGATCAATTGTCACGTTGCAACGAAATGCAGTTCGATGAGTATTCAACGCAACATCATTAATTTGTTGAACAGATCGCGAAACAACACAAAAGTAAAAACTAATGTCATTTACTTTTCCAGGACGAAATACAGGGGTAGCTACAATTTTGCAATTGTCGCACCACCTATTGACGATATAAAAAGCACTTGCAGTTTTCAAATGTAATTCCGTCGACCATACACGGAGAATTGTTATTTAATGTTCCACAGGGGCCATAATTCATGTTCTTAGTAATAACCTCATGCAAGACTGCATCTTCTTCTTCATTGGGAATTTCTGCTGATATTACATCATCGATTTCATTCGGTCTTATCTTCTCAATCAACCAAATGAGAATATGTGCGTGTGGTAATCCGCGTTTCTGCCACTCCACTGAATACATCCAACAGCACGTTTCGCCGAACACGCGATGCTTCACAATTAAATTCATCAATGATTTCAATTTTTGTTTGAAGACTCTCGCTGTGATGTCATGGCGATCGATGGGTCATTGGCCAGGGAATAACTCGTGTCGAATTTCTATCCACTGCGGATTGCAAGTGAACGTGATGAACAAATCTGGTGTGCCGTAATGACGAACATAGGACATGGCATCTTGAGCGTATTCATGCATATGGATAGCGCTTATCAAAAAGGAACCAAGCGCCAATTTCTAGTATTGAGTAAAACACATTTTAAGATTACAGTTTTGTATAGTTAACATACAGTTTTGAAAATTGTTCGTTCCTGTTGAGTTATGTTTTACTAGTTTATTGTTAGTTTCTTTTTAGATAATAACAGAGGACACCGTTTTTAGTCGCTTGGCACTTTTACCTTAAAATTTGCATTTTGGCGCTTGGTTCCTTTTTGATAAGCGCTATCCATATGTCGTGGACTTCCGACGTACGTTGCTGGGAGAATCGTCATGCGGCCAATATTCTGTGCGTTTCCGTCAGTATTGATGGCATCTCGAAGGTGAATATACTCTTCAGAACGGAGGTTTGTCTGGTTCAATCTGATAAATAGCAACCGTTCAGTTTCAATTTTGACGTACATATCGACAGCATATTGGTGAAATAGACGGCGACATTTCAATATGTGATTGTCCTCATTTTCACGAACCATCAATCGATATGAATAGTAGTTCATTGAACTGACTTTTTTGCTCGTTTCAGCGCCTGTAAGCGGATTTACCATCTTGTGCGAGAAATCATAACCGTCTTCACCTTGCCAAAATATGATGGGATATTGTAACGCATCATATGATCGGTGCGTTTCGTACACACGCTGCAGCTGATCGTTTCGCCGTTGCAGAACGATATCACGTGATTCCAAATTTTCTCCAACGACGACAATGGCGACATCATCAATTGTTGGCGCATTGAAACGTCTTGCGTGTTCTCCCGCAGGCGTCCTATCGGCTCTGATTACAATTTTGTGATTATCAGTTGGCATGCGGTCCAGTGCGGTTTTAAACAATGCAATCAATTCATTGTGTTGATGAAAAAAAGTTTGAAGTTGTTCCACGATTGGTCTTTTCACCGAACTGTTGTGTGCACAACGTTGATCTACTTCTTGTGGTGAATTTCCCATGAAAAAAATCTGCAGAAATTTAAAGCCTGCATCCGGAGGCGGCAATAGCGAACCTGCTCGATGATATATTTGTCCTTGAATCTGTAAATGTTAATGTATGTTAATAGTGTTGTTGTTAAATAATGTTTAAATAAGATTGTGTAATAATTACCTTGAAAGTGGGCATGAAATTATCCCGCACCACATTTGTTGCGCCAAATAAAGTCATTTGGAAACAACTGTTGTATTTCTGAATTTGTGTTAGGAAATGTTTGGAATTTGTGCTTGCTCCAGAAACCAATGAGCGCAATGGTACTGGTGGGGGGACCAATTTCGCCAATTTGACTTTTTCCACTTGCGCAACACAATCCAGGGGCTTCAGTTTTGTATTTCAATGCCTTACAATGTGGGCACACAACGCTCATGGATCCAATAGCAACCGATTGGTCTGCACCGTAATCAATTGTCACGTTGTAACGGAAAGTAGCTCGAAGAGTATTCAACGCAACATTTCTTGGCCTTCTTGCACTATTCCGTTCAATTTCATTTTCCTCGCGTTGCACTGCAGTTCGATTATTTCGAATATATCTTTGGGTTGCAGCATTGCGAGTTCTGCGACCTAAATTACTCCGTCTTATTTGCGGCATTCTGTTCGTTTTAATTATCAGTATTATTTTGAGCGTTTTAAATCTTTTGGTTTTATTTTACTCCATGCAATGAAGTATATCTTATATAGCTACATGCCAGTTAGAAATATTACCAACCAAAATTTGATTCTTTAAGTTGGTGAGTTACTGTTACTGTCGAATCAAAAAAGCACTTTCAGTTTTTCATAAGGTGACCCGACAGACGAATTGAATTAAAGCAATTGCCTCACCCTGGGAGAACCGCCTACGCGAGGTAAATTTTTGCAAAATGCTTTTTTCCTTATTTGCTTTTTTTCTAAATCACCCCAGTATTGAGGCGAACAAAACAAAAATACGTTATCAAAGCTCACTATGTGACAGAGCCGTACTAACGGTTATCGTGTCGCCAATCAAAACCTAATAACCAAATTACAAATTAATTAAAAAAAAATAACAAACCTTGTAATGCTACACCGGCATTATCTGCCTGATTTATATCAATCACCGGATCAAATATAAACATATTATCAATAGATAGCGCTACTAAATAAATTGACAGGCGTAATATATTAATTTATTCGTGGTTTTCATTTGGTTTTAAAGTAATTTTTTTATGACTTCCAAATTAGAGCCGCCATCTGTTGATCACTTATTTAACTAAAATGAACTTTCAGTTTTACCCGAATTTTCCAATTTCCGAACAACTTTTCCAGCATTTCATTACCTAACAACCTTATTCGGAGTATATATTACGAACATTAAAAAAAAAATAACAAAATCGGTCCAAGTCGCCACTGTAGATAAAAAATCATAGTATAGATGAAAAAATAGTATTGTTCATCGGCGCAATAACGATGAACCATTTTTGAACCAACGGATAATTGATTCACTTTGTGGTACAAAGTGAACAAAACCTACGATTCACAATCTATTCTGTGCAGCTTATATAGACCTTTTGCAATGTCTTTATAAGTTACTTGCAGCCTTCTCGATTCAGTCCAACTTTCCGGGACAACTTTTTCAATTTTTTATTACGTAAAAACCGTCTTCAGACTATTACAATTTAAAAAGAAATTCCAAGAAAATCGGTCCAGCCGTTATCAAGTGATGCCTTGACAATGGTTTTCACTATAGAAATAAAGTAGGTATAGTATATTTCACTTTAAATGGAATTAAAAAAAGTCATAGCATCAAATTACGTTGATATAAAAACGTACAAACTATTCGACGAAATATAATATAGAGATAAGATAACGTATATAACAAGATAACGAATGCATTGCTAAAGGCACGTATTCAGGAAATTGTAAAACTTTTAAATTGAAAGAATAAAATACAAGAACTCAAAATAAAATAGTATAGCACAAAATGTACCTAACTCCTACACTGTATAGCAATTACTGTGCACCTGTCTTATCGCAATAATTTGCATAGTTTTACAATGGTTGTACGTTCTTATATGAAAGTGATATGATTCTATGACTTTTTTTAATTCCAATTAAAGTGAAATATACTATACTTTAATTACCTACCTACTTCTGTAGGTACTTAAGGTCGCGCCACCTATTGACGGTATAAAAAGCACCTTCAATTTTTCCCGAATTTTCCAACTTCCCGGGCAACTTTTCCAATTTTTTTTTAGGTAAGAACCATCTACGGACTATTACAAACACTTTTAAAAAAAAATTAACAAAATCGGTCCAGCCGTTATCATGTGATGCCGTGACAAAGGTTTTCACATTCATTTTTATTTATATAGAAGATAGATAGAAGAAGATTACATAGAATTATTCAAAACCTGTTTCAATTGTTTTCTCTTAATTTCATAAATACTTAGTATGATGTAAGCAAAATTTTTTAATCTGTTTTATAGAGAATTTTGTATTCTTCAATTTTGATTTGATGATAATTTTCACTAAAAATGAAAGTAAGCGAGTTATAGACGAAAAACTACTGTAGAGGATTAAAATCCCCATTTGCGGAAAAGGCTGACAGAGAATTTTAGGTGATGTTGGAAATAAAATCGTGGTAAAATTTTCGAATTCAGTCAAATTTGAATATATGTCCCCCCCCCCCAAAAGATTCATATCATTTTTAAACTACTATTTATTGGGTTTTGTCAAGGTTTAGCGCCCCCATTGCGATGGCGCCTGAGGCAAATGCCTCAGTCAAACGTTTTGAATGGAAGCTCAAACGTTTAACACAAATTTTATTAAAAAATTCGCGGAGGGGAGGGCGGTGAAATGTATCTAATAACTAGACTAGAATAAGAGGATTGTTCAGTGCTAAACAGAGTAACTGATGTTTTATGTCACTTCCAGAATTATACAACAAATTAAAAATATTGCTAATTAATATTTAGAAATATGTAAACATGTAAAAGAAATTGATTTAGTCAAAATGAAAATTCCACATTAGGAATCCCCTAATCGTAGTTTTGCGATATTCACATTATTATCGACTTAAATCAATTTCTTTTTTAGTGTTTTAGTCCAGGCAAGGAAGGTTTTTAGTTTGTAAAAAATCCGGGCAAGCTGAATTTTGGCAGAGATGTACATTGGAGTGTTCTAGTGAACCCCCCCAAAAATCCCACGCCGGCGTCCCCCACAATCGGGGGTTTTAGCTCCCCCAACGCGATGTTTTGCCGATAACTCGCTTATATATGCTTGTATGAAAAATTATGATCAGACCATAATTGAAGAGCATAAAATTCTCTATAAAATAGTTTTTTTTTCATATTTTTCCATGGCACACTAATACTTAAATTATTGACTGAAAAAACACAACCCACCCTTAAAATGGCACAATATTGATTCGTTGCAGGTAGAGAAATGTTTTCGGGCACAGGAAATGCTTTTAATAATAAATTAATTGAAATTGTGGCCAAGGTTGGAAAATGAAGAGTGTGCCATGGAAAAATATGAAAAAAAACTATATTATAGAGAATTTTATCCTCTTCAATTATGGTCTGATCATAATTTTTCATACAAGCATAAGTAAGCGAGTTATCGGCAAAACATCGCGTTGGGGAGCTAAAACCCCCGATTGTGGGGAACACCGGCGTGGGATTTTTGGGGGGTTCACTAGAACACTCCAATGTACATCTCTGCCAAAATTCAGCTTGCCCAGATTTTTTGCAAGCTTGAGCCAATTTTTCGGCTTGGTTGCCTGGACTATTTGCATCAAGAGAAGTTGTAAGATTGGCGGAAACTGGCAGTTATTTAAAATTTTGCTACAATCTGGAAATAAATGACATAAAACATAAAAACAATAGTTCGAAATATGCAATAGTTCGAAATTTGAAAAAATTTAGAAGACAAACAAAGCCACAAATGAATAAAAAAATGTTTATTATTGAAATGATACATGAACAAAATTTAACAAACAATTAATTTTAGACTTTGTCACTCATTTTTTATGTTTCTCTAAAGTTTTTAATAGTTCATCTGCTTCTTCTGGCGATTTAACTCGAAGCAATACCGGCACAGGCGGAGGTTTACTGTCAGGCGTGGGCACAGTGGCCAGCATCACGTCCTTCTTACCCATCCTTTGCATGGGAATACTTGCCGATAAAATAAAATTACACAATAAATTACCTAAACTTGTGTTGGCACGAACTATTAACTGCACCTTATCACTGTCAGGGACCGGCTTAAGGTACAAGTTGCCCGTACCACGCTCACCAAATTGGCCATCTTTCCGAACAAAAACTTTGCAACGAATAGTATAAATGTGACCTTCTTCCACCACCAGCGTGAATTCTGGTTTCGGTGGTTCATCATCTTCTTCTTCTTTAGTTTCCGTTTGGCTTTCCGGTTTAGCCACATTAGAAAATCCGAACGGCTTTTGGGAAGTACTTCCACCAAAAGTCAACCCCTTGGCAGCCGTATCACCACCGAAAATAAAACCTTTATCTCCCGAATTGCCTCCAAATGTGAAACCTTTGGCGGTTGAATCACCGCCAAACTTAAAACCTGACGTGGAAGTTGACGGTTGCGAACTTCCCCAATTGAAATTCGATGTTGTGGGAGTAGTGGTCGGTGCGGTCGAAGTGGTGCTAGGTGTGGCAGTTGTTGGAACTACAGCGGTATTAGGAGCAAAAGTTAAAGTGGCAAATGAAGGCTTACTTGTCGGGTTGTCATCTTTTTTGATTTCCTTTTCTTCGGTTTTCTCACTTTTTTCGTTGCTTTTGTAAGTTTTTTCCAAATTATTGTAATGTTCTTCGTAGTCACAAAATATTGGTTTCAAATTAAGAAACGGATTGGCATCGACGTGCTTTTTGATCCAACTCGAGACGCTTTCGTTTAAACCTTTCAGTTTGGCGTAATATTCGTCCGATTTCGCATCGTTTTTTTTATTATCAGGCATTTTGAACTGGGTGGTTACAACTGGTGGAGCTAAATCAGTCTTAGAAGATACGGTGGAGCCGTTAGTTTTAGCTTCTTCCACTTTCGTTCCCTTGTTTAAATTAGATAAAAAGGTGAAAGCGTTTGCCGCCGGTGCCGCCGGAGTAGAGGTTGTAAACCCGCCAAATTTTGCAAATACACCTGGCCCACTCTCTTCTGACTAAAACCAAAGCAAACTATCAGAAAACAGTCACACCAAATGAAGAGTTTTACTTACATTGGACGGACCTGCAAATCCACCTCTTCGTCTGGCAACCTTTATAACCCTTCTTTTCAACACATCCTCGGTCGCTTTGGAGAAACTACCGGCTTCTTCAGGCTCATCGTCTCGATCCCAATTTTCATGATTTAAGTCACTGTCAGCAGTACGTTTACCGGCCATCAAAACAAAAAAAGTTAAAAGAAGAAACTTCGCCAAAAAGTTAGGTTATCTGTGCGGGCGGCCAACCTGTTGAATTCACACAAACGTCGCATAAATATTTTTGGACGCATTTAAAAATAGTTAAACGGGAACTCACCTCTGATTTTACCTAAATGAATAAAAATTCCGTTTTTTTTAAATGTGCAAGTACCCACTCACGCCGCGCACGTCAAATAATTATTGTCAAAATAAAAGGGAGTGACTGCTGCACGTCAGACCGCGCAATTATTTTACAGATTCGACCGGTCCGACCGGCCTAAAATATTTTGTTCGAGAACGGTCCAATCTTCGTATGCGCATGTGTGTCTGTTTGTACTTCCAAATTGGCTACGACAAAATTGTTAAAATCATGAAATAATTGGAAGAAAGGAGAAAACAAATAATGCAATGTTGAAAAGCAAGTAGTAGCGGCAGGTACGAGGAGGGTGACGGGGCGCCGCCTTCCCAAAACAGAATAGCAACTCAGAATAAAGAATAATATTTTTTTAATACGACATTGACAATTCGACAATCCGAAATTACTCCCATTATTGTAAAACACGAATCTCCACTGATGAGGAAGTTAGTTAAACAACCTTCTCCAAGTGTTTGCAACCTTGACGTGGTGAAGGGGCTTGCGTCCTTTCAATGAGACTGCAGGCATGAACTCCAAGATGCCCGCTTCATGCCGATTCCTCTTAACGATTTTGATGGCTGTGGTGGAGGAAGTCTATTTAATTTGCAAACACAAAAGAACAAATGACTCTTCAACAGAAGAGTTTCTTTCTCTCTTCAAGAGAAGAGAGAGAAGAAGAGTTTCGTGAAGGATAGTAGTGACAGTGGGCACGAGGGTCTTGGCAACTTTCAACAAAATTCCCATGGTATTTTAACGCTAAAGGGATCCAAGGCTGAGGGAAAGCTGTCCATAATCGTAAAACCTCAGCGCACTTCGAGAACGGTCTCTAGCTTTCTAATATTGCAAATGGGGCTATGTGCGATGGCGCCCTCTTTTCTGCATTGCTCGTGGGAACAACTATGATCGCAATAAGAAACATTAAAAAAATCCGGAAGGAGGTTCCGAAAGGATCCACCCAGATCGAAACTTTTCGAGGCTGCCAAGAGGCAAAGGATATAAAGGAACTCTCAGGAGTTAAAAGGTTCTTGGGAGTTAAGAAATTGGTCTAGGTACATTTCCTGACTTACAGGGGGTATTTGTACCGGACCGCAGTTCCAAGTGTTGAAATTGTTACGGGGAGGGCCACAAGGCGAGAGACTGTGACCTGGACTGCAACGCTAGCGGGCACAGAGTGGGAAACAGGAGATGCCCGAAGGGTAAGAGTGAGGGTTTTCCAGGCGGACGCCCAGACTCTCCTCCAGCAGACGATGCTGGAGCGGAACATTGATATGACAATATTAAGTGAACCGCACCGTGCGGGTAACAATAATTGGCACGAAGACACCACTGTAAAAGCGGCAGTAATAACATCAAACAGACAGGTTGAGAGAATCGGAAGAGGTTACGGCTACGTGTACGTGGTAGTGAGGGGGGGTTGCGTACTATATTCTGTACCTCTCACCAAACCAGGACGTTAGAGAGTACGAAGAAATCCTGAATGATCTGTTTCGAGACGTGGGCCAGCATTCTGCGGCAATAGTGGCTGGCAAAGCTCCCGAATGGGGATGCGGAAAGACAAATAATAAAAGAGGCAGAATCCTATCGGAAGAGGTTGCCACGGTTGGTCTAGACCAGTGGTTCCCAAAGTGGTCCAGGTGGACCCCCAGGGGTCCATAGGAGACCACACGGGGTCCACGTAGACGTGAAATTTAGCCCCACCCCCAATTTAGGGTGATATTTTTTAGGAGTTTTGGGAATACAGTAGAAATGTAGCAGCAGGGGGTCCACGAGAAAAAAAGTTTGGGAACCATTGGTCTAGACGTATGGAACACTGGTAACACCCCAACGTTTTCTAGAAGACCAACAGTGGACAGAAGAGGTTCCCAGTCCATCCTGGACGTAACTTTTGCTATACAAAATCTGACCATATACTTGGTGCGTTGGCAAGTACTGCAGGAAGAAAGCCAGAGTGACCACCCCAGAGCACCAAGGGGATGGATAGCTAAACAACTTAAAACTGACCCAAGTCAAGACAACCTTAACGGACCTCTCCAACGGATCAGGACACCTGAGGAAGTCGTAAAGAAACTACAAGAATATATGACAAATGCATGTTGAGGAAAAAGAACACCACCAACAACAAGGTGCATTGGTGGAATGACGAAGTAGCCGATCTAACGGATACAAAGATGGCACAGAAGAGGAATATTCCCAAAGGATGATAAGCTATGCTAGGGCCAGAGAAGAGCTGCAAGCATCCATTCTCCGAAGCCAGAAACAAAACTGGCTAGTCCTCCTTCTTCTGAACGTATAGGGACATATGGGAACTTGGATATAAAATAGTGACAGATCAGGAATACCCGGTCTGACTCCCCAGCGAATGAGAGATATAGTTGCCACTCTGTTTCCGGTGCACGATCTCACAAAATTTAACAAAAAATAAACCGCAAGTCAGAACTTTACACTGGAAGAACTCCTAGATCCATGCAAAGACATGTCTACGGGAAAGGCGCCAGGACCGGATCTCATACCAGCAAAGATCATCAAAGCGGTCATTACTGAAGAACTACAGCCAGTGTTAGAATTATACAACGAATGTCTCAACAGGGGAATCTTCCCGAAAATCTGGAATAGATCAAGATTGAGCCGATTTGCTTAATAGATACAATGGGCAAACTATTTGAAAAGGTTGTACTTGGAAGACTGCAAGCCCATATCGAGCAACAGGCGGAACTCAGAGAAAACCAGTTTGGCTTTATATATAGAGACTTTATATTTTAATAACGTTGGATATAAAGAACGCCTTCAATTCAGCAAAGTGGGCTTGGATCATTAAGGAACTGGAAGATATAAATACACCAGAATATCTTGTAGATATCCTAAAAAGCTACCTGAGTGAGCGTGTGATCGTCGTCAACGAGGAGATGCTTTTGGAGGAAATCGATACGACCAGTGGGGTTCCACAGGGATCTGTTCTTGGACCTCAACTTTGAAATATCAAATATGACAAGGTCTTGAGGCAGATACTGTCTGATGAAATATACATAATTGGCTTCGCGGACGATTTGTCGGTTGTGGCAACCCCGAACACCAAACAAGAATTAGAAGAGAAAGTAAATGAGACCCTCAGCATCAACAAAAACTGGATTGAAGGTACATAGAAGTTTAACTTTGGTACCTGAAAAGACAGAAGCGGTAATGTTAATTGGGAAAAGGAAGTGTGAAGATCTCCAGATCGAGTTGGGGGATGTCCCGTAATCCCCCAGAAATCAGTAAAGGTACTGGGCGTGACAATAGACGGCAGACTATGCTTTGATGTACACGTGAAGGAAACGGCGAAGAAGACGATCAAGTTGACATCAGCCCTCACCCGCTTGATGCCGAACATCGGCGGCCCGTCCTATTATGCCAAACGACGCGTCCTGGCATCAGTCGCCAACTCTGTCATGCTATACAGAGCACCGGTGTGGGTGGAAGCTGTGAGAGTGGCTAAACATCGTCAACACTTCGAGGAAGTACAAAGAAGCCTACAGGACGACTTCCGACAAGACGATAGCGGTTGTGGTGCATCATACCATCTTCGTGTGCCCGAAATGGGCCAAAGTTAAAGTCACAAGTGATATACAAAATGTACAAGTGGACACACTGGTAAGTAAAATGTTGGAAACAAAGAAAGTTGGGACAAGATCAAGAAGGAGATAACAATCATCATGAAGACCAAATATGAAGAAGAACTAATACGACAAAGTGAGTGAGTTAAAGAAGAGCAAAGTCCCGAAAGGGCAGAAGCTTGGAAAGTTTGATCGATGGCAGCGGAAGATATGACAATGTCGAAACCCGCAGTCATCACGGAGTGGGGTTTTAGTCGGTAGAAATCCGACACTACCGCCCCACAACATCGGGGTGGTGTCTTTTAAAGATTTCAGTGTAAGTTCATTCCTCTGGAACAGACAACTACGGAGGTCTCTACCGCAAGCAGGTGTCCGCATGGGGGGGGGGGGTTCTATCACCTCTTTTGTGGTGCCTGGTGGTGGATGACTTTCAACGGGAATTGGAACAAACAGGTCTACATGCACAAGAATTTGTTTTTAGTATCACTATCTGTGTAAGTGGGAAATTCGGAAAAGTTATGTCTTCATTGATCCAAAAACCCTTGAGAACTGTTGAGAGATGATGCAGTAGCGTTCACGCGGCGCAAAAACTGCAAGACGTGAGAGCTCTGGAAATGTGGGGAGAAGAACTACATTTGGTGAAAGAGCTTAAGAAGTATCTGGTTGTAACTTTAGACAATAGACTGGTCTTCACACCCCATATACAAAACGCAACAAACAGAACGACAGGGCTCTATGGGCCTATAGAAGCATGATTTGCAAAACGTAGGAACTTTAGCAAGATGGTATACTGAAAAATATGTTTCTCAACTTGGATTCGAACCCAGACGTATTAGCTGTGAATACGTGCGCTCAATCAACTGCGCTGCCGAGGCTATTGATTTATGTATCGCGGAACTTCTATTTATTGTGACCTAATTCTAGGACCGCTACATCACCCTCCCCCTAGCAACCATGTCGGTTGTGAGTAGTAGCCGTGGCTGATAACTGCAACCCTGTCGGTTGTTAGCAGTAGCCGTCTGTGACCGCTGCGAGAGAAGGAAGGAGTTAAGTGTGATTTTCCTAGAAATTAGATTTTTAGAACAGGAGTGCTCAATGTTCTATCGGGGTCACCAATTTAGCAGGACGGTATGCTGAAAAATATGTTCCTCAACTTGGATTCGAACCCAGACGTATTAGATGTGAATACGTGCGCTCAACCAACTGCGATGCCGAGGCGATTTACAAGGTCGTATTAATTTTTCAAACCACAAAATAGAAAAATGTGATTTATAGCAACTACGATATTTTATAATCTTCTCTGAACTTTGATACGCGATATCTCAAAAACTACATTTTAAAAAAACAAAACCTTAACGTTATGTAAATATTTATAGTTTCCATGATTTCAAAATTAAACAATCAAATTGCATGCGAAGGTCAGACCGTTCCCGAATGAAATATTATTATCCGGTCGGACCGTGCACCAGCCACTCCCGTCAAAAAATTACAACTGTCAAACGTCGAAACAAATATTCGTTATTTGAAGTAATTCCAGAAAAAACGAAAACATACAAATTATCTTACTGTACACACAAAAATTTTATTATTTATAGCTTACGTAAAAGTGTGTACCACCGAAATTCCGAATTAGTGCGACAGGGTCGGCTTTAGTATTTGTTAAAAATCGAAAACGATTCGGAAAATGCGGTGCATCGTCACTGCATGCAACAACAATTGGGCAAAAACGGGTAAATCGGTGTCTTACCATAGATTTCCTAAAGACGAACGTCTACAGAAAGTGTGGGTGGATAAATGCAAACTTCCCGAGGAGTGGAATCCTGGCACCTGTCATGTCTGCTCCATTCATTTTACCGAGGACGATTACGAACGTAATTTGAGAGGTGAATTGATGAATCAACCTGCTAGGAAGCGTTTATTAAAAACTGCCTTTCCGTCGCTCAAACTCACCCGCGCAGAAAACGAAAAAAGAAAAAAAGCGAAAAGAAAGCCGTACGACAAAAGGAAGATGGAAACGGACGTTCCCCAAACTGAAGACGAGAAATGCGAGGGACAAACGGAAATTTGCAAAAATTGTATGAAGGAAGAAGACGAAGATAAAAGCAATATTGTAATAGGTAAGTCCATTATTACAGTGGTTCTCAAACTTTTAAGTAGTTGGAGTGGTGGAAGTAGGTTGGGTTTCAAAAAGCGACATATCAACCTTGAAATTTTTCTAGTCACATTAGGGCGTTCCTTCCGCTTGTGGATGGATCATAAGATTTTCGTAATATCATAATATGCTTAATCGAATTGTGGTTTTGATATACGTGCAAATTGAAGCATACACTATCCTTATAACGGATATCCGCTTCAATTACTAATCTAAATTAATGTAAAGCCACGAGATGAGATTTGTGGGTTTTCTGCACTAAGGCGCGACTATAGACCAAAATGGATGAAGGAACCGATTAGATAATGAATCATTTTCCTATTCAAAACAATCTGTGCATTGTTTATAAATAACTATTTTTTGGTTAACCAAAATTCCCTAACTTGGCGATTGTCTCCAGTGGCAGTTCGTAACACAGGAGCTATTCTAACCTTTGTCAGACCATTAGCAATTTGTACAAATAAAAATGCCATATTATATCGCATTATTACAAGTCAGTCATTTAGCTGACACGCGCCGTCAAACTCTGAAAGTCGAGTCTCGAATGCGTGAATATTTTTAGATTTTCAATTACATCCTAGAAAAAAACATCTAAAAAAAAATTACACAATCGTTTCGAATTACTGGCCTCAGTGTTGGAATTAAAGTCCGTCTGGTGTAAGTATGCAGAGGTGTGGCCTCGAATGGCAACGATGATTGGTTAACATTTAAATATAGCCTATCTTATTTACAATTTAAGGCGACACCTCTGCATTCTTAAAACGGATGAACTATAGGCAGGTGCACCCGTCCAGGATGAAGGGGGCCCTGCAATGGAATAGACATAAACAAGTTGGAACTTGCTTTAGCAGCGGTTCCTAGGCTTCTATACATACAACTACTTTTCTGGTGTGAAAAGTTGTTGTTATCTGGTTATTTTTGATTGCCATATAATGTACCATCACATAATCAGATAATCTGCACCAATTAAATTTTTTGCGGTTGGTAATTATCATTTACTATATAAGTAATAACAATCAAACTTTTCCATTCTATTCGAAACTTTACTTCTCTATAATGTATGGTCCTTTTTTTGAGGTGGACCAATCCTCTCCTTTCTCTTTTATTTACAACTTAACTTCACTAACCACATCAATAAAAAATTATTTTTTGCCATTCCGGGGGTAAAGTACTCACTTTTTACCCCGGTTTGCGGGTGTAAAGGGGCACTTTTTTACCCTGCGGGAGTAAAGTTCAAAAATAGGGGGGGGAGCGGGAGTAAAGTTAAAAAATAGGGGGGGTGAGCGGGAGTAAAGTTAAAAAATAGGGGGGTGAGCGGGAAATAAAGTCACCACATGACTGATAAAAAGTCACTAGACACTAGTCACCACGTGGCGACGGTTTTAAAAATGTTAGTAACATTGTGTAACTAAAATAACGTGTTTAGTTACAAAATATAACTAAACACGTTATTTTGTACAGTTGGAAAAAATAGGCATATTGGCAAAAAAATAGTAATAATAAAAAGTACTTACTTTAGCTACCAAATAATTCTCTCGAGGTGCCGTTTTTAAAAATGTCGCCACGTGGTCAGATGTTGGGAAGGACGCGCGATTTTTTCGCCACATATCCTTCGTTTTTTCGCTTCATAAAACACGTCTTCAGTAAAACAATCTGCCTTAAAACAGTAAAACAAACAATTTGTCGGCAAAACTTCTCCTCGCTCATGGCACATCTAGCTGTTTCAAAGGCACAAATGGAAATGAAGCATTGGTAGAATCAGGGGTGCCAAGTGCTATTTCCTAGTACTTTTTGGTAGTAGTTGATAATATTACTAGATACAACCGACCACGTGAATTATTAAAAAAATGCTTTAAATTTTTGCTTTAAGTTTCTAAACTGGCGAAGTTCCTACTTTACCTCCCGGAATTGCAAAAAACAGTATATGCACGACGGTAGTAAAGTGACTGCTTCTTGCTATACTTTGTATAGAAGCCTAAAAATGTTAAATTTTGTGATTTTCCTATGTTGTTGAGAAATTCATATTTATCAAAAAGATTCATGTATTTATTTTAAGGTGATAGGTATCGAGTTCAATTTTAAATACCTTAAGGGCCGGTTGTATGTCAGTGGTTTAAACTCGGATCAGAGTTAAACCAGGGATTTTTGTAAATGTCTGTTGTATGTACCTGGTTTAGGACTTTTACCAGGTTTAACTCCCGATTTTTCTCACCTACCAAAATCGGTGGTTTAACCCTGGTTCAAGTCAATATTTACATTTATTAAAAAGCTGATTTTTTAAATTTATTTCGGTGCGATTCTGATTTGACATAACAATCTTGTTATGATAATTATTTGGTTATTTTGTAACAATATGGTTATTTGAGCCGATTTGCTATTCTGATTTTGCAGGCATAAGCATGGGGGCGTGGTTTGTGAGCAATTATTGTTATATTTCATGGTTATCATAGCAATGGCATTTTAGTGCTTGTTACGATCATTTTGACCATTGTTACGTTCGTGAAAGACAGTTGTTATATAAATATTTGAATTATTTATAGTTAGTAGGTAAATGTTGTATATTGAACTGTAATTCAATGTATTTAAAAATTTCTAATTTCTCTTAAAAAAATGCTATAAAAAATAATTTCAATTTTAAACATTTAAAAAAGTCAAAACAAATAAAAAATTGTAACCCGCAATTCGTTATATTATGAAACAAAAATTTTAATGCTCATTGCGTCATAAAAAGTTTAAAGGATAAAAATAATATTCCAGATTCTTCAATTTGATAAACAGATTTAATGGGCGATTGCTAGAGGTGAATTTGTTCCTTCACGACCATATTAAAAAAAAATGTAACAATATTGTATGCAAATTCTTTTTGTATACAAAAAATTAGTTAAATTAAAAATAAAAAACACAAACAAAAGTGTATAAACTGTAAATTAATTAATTTAACTTAAAACAATTTTGAAAAAAAATTTACATTAAGCAAACGCCACCATACGGGACAATTTGAAATTAATATGTGACGTATTAAATGAAAATAAAAATTCGTTCTTCAGGCTCAAAACACAACAAAATCAACTAATTAATAGAACATTGCAATAAATTTAACACCATACTGAAATGTTTGCAAATTTTCACCAGACTATAGGACTTTGAATATCCAAATATACGTCTAAACACAGCCATGTTGTTGTTGCTGGTGGCGCCACCAACGGTAATGTAAATTAAAGTTTTTAAATCACAACTGATGGAACAATGTGTCATATTTGAGTATTTTTACGGTAGATTTAAACTATTTATAACAAGGTTTGGTTATGCTTAAATTATAACAATCATGATTAGTATGCGCGTTTAAACAGAATAGCAATTTTCGGTAACATTATTACGGAGATTGTTATAACTTAGGATAGCAATCTAGTCATAACAATATGATTATATAACCATGTGCAAATCAGAATCGCACTGATTTAATCGACGACGAAGATCCTAATAAAATTTTATAATAATTTTGGACTTGGGATTTTTCTGCATTGTAAAACAATTCTCAAACTATAATTTTCTGTAATAAAATGTAGATCAAGAAATTTGGACTTAGGTTTTTCTGCATTCACATGACGAAATGGAACATTACTCATATTTTTTAACACCGCTTCTCTTATAATAAGCCGTAAAAATAGGATTTTTTCGAAAATTAGTTAGGATTGCGATTGTAAAATCATAAGTCAACAATTAATTACAAAACTTTTTGTGCGCATAAATAAAATTTATTGTGTTACAAAAATGTTTGCGTTGTTTGTCTTATTTCGAACCGAACACAAAGGGCTGTTTAAAAGACAAAGAAATAAGTTCTATTTTTAAAATAACAAATATGCAGAATTATTATGACGTGATAAGCTAACCAAGGCATTTTATTTAGTCGTTTTTAAAATCTCTTACGAAGAAGGTCAAATAGTGTTTTTAAAAATGGATGTAATTTTTAAATTAAGTGAAAATAACTTTTCTTTTTTTTTTCAAAAATTGCCGGTATAAGTCGAGGTAAAATTTATAAAAGACAATTTAATACGAATATTTATTTACGGAACAAATGGAATTGTGGCCATTAATGCTTAAAAACGTGCAATAAGTGAGTTTATTTTTTGAGATTAGCATGGAAATTAATTCCGGTTAGAAGATAACCTAATAGTGAACAACTGGGCCTAAGGGTAATAAATACCATTTTAGATAGGATTCAAATGATTGACAAGTGCCTAAGCCATAACCCACACACAATATTGTTTTCCGAACATCTGTGTTTAATTTTACACTTCCTTTTTAAAACTATAAATCAATCCTCTTTTTTTAAATTGAAAGCTTTCAGTCATTTTATGCTTTAATTGCAAATTGATTGTTCAGTTGAAAAATATGTTTGAAGTAGTTTTGAACTTATATAAAATTCATATATCTAATTTTTGAAAATGTCACATGTACCACTTTTTCTGATCCCCTCAATTGTGAAGAAAAAAGAATTTTCGGATTTTGTGCTTCAGAAGTGTTGGTCTTTGGAAATACAGATTTAAAATAGCCATGTTATCGTCGGGTTGTTGGTAGAAGTGACCAACCAACATAAACATAATTTTACAGTAGAGCCATTACAACATTAAATAATATCGAGCATTATTACAAAATCATCTTGATTGAAAATTATTCAATAAAAAATTTGAAGTATTTTAATGAATAATCGCACAAATTGACTGTAAAAGGGCAACACGCCGAATATTTATCACTTTCCGCGGCCTGTTTAGGAAATAACAGCCCAGAGATTACAGTAGTTCTCGAGCTTAGTTAAACCGTCCTAACTAACAAATTGGTTTTCGGCAAAAACAATGTGCTTATGTGGATGTCGCAACGAAATTTAACAGAAATTTGATATAGCCATATATTACAGAAGGCATTAAATACTATTTTATAATGAGACAGCGTTATCAAGTTATTTTACTCCCTTAAATCAATTTTTTCAGTTAGGACATTTTAACTAAGGACGACTAATCGGTCACCCATCCAAACACTAATGAATTCATTTCGTGTTTTGTTTTCTGTTTATGTTACTCACGAAAGCTTTGATACTGTTGAAACGCCTTATCGTTAAGCTCATCTTGGATAATGTCTACCATTTGTATTGAGGACCTACTGTACAGAAATAATTTTATGCCTACAGAAATTTTGTATCAATATTTCTCGGCGACAGTTTTACTACACCTTTTCCACCAGTAATTCAGAAATTGAAGTTGAAGTAAATGAAATTAATCAATTTTAATTCAGTCAATTTTTTTATTGTTATTCGAATATATTGTAGCCGAAATCTAACGATAATAATTTAAAAAAAAATTTTCTTTCAAGTGTCAAAATGGCAATTTTTGCACATTCGTGGTTTTGGCATAAGGGGGACGATTTGTCAATTGATATTCAGAAATCGTCAACCGTTATTCAGATTTGTCAATTAATATTCAGAAATCGTCAACGGTTATTCAATTTGTCAATTGCAATTACAATGCGCGATTTCTGAATATCAGTTGACAAATCTTTATTACAATTCACAATTATTTCTGAATATCAGTTGACAAATTTGAATTATGGCCACTTTACACGAGGGGATTTTTTCATGCGATCGATCGCCGCGACTTGTTGCCGGGATTTTTGCATGCGCCAGGTTGCTGCGACCTATCGCATTGTCACTTTACACGAGGCATTTATTTATTTTAATTCATAAAATCGCACGTGCGCCAAGTTGCAGGGACTAATCGCATGAGCGATTTTGTATTACACGAGGCGCTTAGTTGCTGCGACATGGCGCGGCGATCGATCGCATGAAAAAATCCCTTCGTGTAAAGTGGCCATTACAATTCGCGATTTCTGGATATCAGTTGACAAATCTGAATTACAATTCACGATTTTTAAACAGCAGGTGAGGTTTTCTGAATTACTGCTGGAAAAGGTGTAGTGAAAATATCCGGAATAGTGGAAATCATTAAAAATTTGCATCTGTGGCAATTTTCAAAAAAAAAATTAGCAAACTTTTTAATGTGCGTTTTAAAAATTTAGAGCTGAAAGGATAAGGGTTAAAAAGTTTTTCTATGCAGAGATTTAAGTCATATGTGGGACATTTTACGTCAGATGAACGAAAAATTAACTTGAAATAAAAAGCTAATGGGGGGGGGGTTTATAGGATCTATTAACAGTGGCGACTGGTATGTGGAGGGCGACCCCCCCAAGTAGAATAGCTACTCGGAACAATATTGTTTAACACGAAAGCACCACTGGCACCATGGTAGTTATGTCAATTAATATTTGCGACAATCCGACGTTGCTTAAAAATGTAATTTGTAATCGTCTCCTCCAATTTTAGCAAACCAGGTGCTTCCACTGATGAGCAGGTTAGTTAAACATCCCCCTGCCCTCAAGGTAGTAAATTGGCGACATTGAACTGATTTATTTATCCCCCCCCCCCCCCAATCACAAGAAACAAATGCGCTATAGCCTCTGTAACATGTAGTAAATATACAGAGTGGTTCACAATACGATGTCGTTACTATCAAATAACAATTCTGATGTGATTCTGTATCAAATTTTCACCTCTTAATTTCCGATAATTTGTGAATCCCTTCCGGTGCGGCCTTTATACAGTAGCTATTTATGCATTGCTTTTCTACTAGTGTATAATTTTCATAAAGGCCGCACCGAAACTTTTTCAGGTTGGTAACTAAAAAATAAACTAATGGAATGCGTTATGATAAAATAGACAGACAGAATCGTGTTTTAAAGCCGCAATGATTCGTGATTGCCTAGGTTGTGCGGCCTAAAGGCCGCACTGAAGGATTGATTCATCAGCCAGGTATTGTGTACCACTAGCAGAAGCACAAATACCTAATAACAACAACGATTTCCTTGCAATTCCGTAATACTTGAAAACTCCTTTGCGGTTTAATTAATTTGCCTCTCCCCCAAGAGATTAAGTTAAATAAACAAATACTGCCTAGATAAGATGATAGTATGCCGTGAATGTAAAGAAACAAATGGGACAGTGGAACATAAATATACTTTGCTGCTCTGATTGGCTATACATAAATATGATGTTTTTAATTTGGCTAATACCTATTTTGGACATAAGATGCATTTTAACCGGCCAAATCACGACTTTGTGTTTTATAGGACCTTCTTCGATAAATTTACTTTTGTTACGGTTCGATCCTAAAGTCGAAAACTTAAGAACTATTTTATTATGATACCAAACTAAATGGGTTAAGTAAAAGAAATATCGATTTCGGAGTTATTTACGAGCAGACCCCTTTTACGCGACGTAGTGTAACTTAATGTCACGTTCCATGATTCTGATTGGTCCAACACAAAATTAAAACGCCATTGGCCTAATCAGAATCGTTGAATATCCATTGAAATGTTATATTTTCGAATTATTTTTAAATCAAAATTTTCAATTATGAGAACTTTTGTTCCTACGAATTATCGTTTGATAGGCACTGATATTTTTATATTCGGTTTATGTACGTATGTGCGGATTGTTTTTTAAAACCTAAAAAGGATGAAGAGATTTGCAAAGCACTCGTGCAAGCACTGCGAAAACGAGTAGATGTGGTTAATTTTAGTGTGATGAGTCGAGTCCGGATTTATATGCGGTAAAAAACATCAATAAAGTATTTTATATGCGGTTAAAATTAGTCGATATATGCGGTAATATTGCTGAAATTTGGATAATATGCGGTTAAATTAAAACAAAGGAATATAATGCAAAATCGAAATTTTTAGTATTGTATAGTACATAAGCGGGTTAAGATTAGTTTAGAAGTTACAAAAAGATAGTAATATTTTTCAGACCCCAATAAATAAGAAGTGATATTAAAATTTTTAATTTATTGATTTAAAAGGTTTCAGACGTGCTATTGCGTTATTTTTTTAAATGGAACATGTTGCAAGGGATAGAAATGGTCCAGAAAACGTGTACCCATAAATAAATGTGTTTGACAAGATTGGATTTTGTACCACATTTTTAAGGATTTTATTTTAAAATACTTGCACCTACATATAATTAATCATAATTATGCCAAGTATTGGCTATATATGGGGTTATGTGCGATTATATGGATAATAATTTTATATACGGTAAAAATCCAAAATATTAAATTATATGCGATATAAAACTTCGTATTTTGCTTCATTTCGTAGAGAACGGTATAGATACTAAAAATTAGCTTTCTGTGATAGAGCAAATAAAACATGTAAAAACATATAAATCCGGACTCTAGTGATGAGAAATTAAAATTTGTAATAAATCCCATAAAAATCGTTTGTACCAAACGCAACGCGAAAACTTTAAAGGGGTGTAGAAACGGCAGCCCCCCCCCCCCCCACTCATCGCGAAGTTTTGTATCAAATTAGTGTGAATCGATAGAGAATCGTTTTTAATAAAAATTCAATTCTTTAGAACAATAAATTTTGGGAAGGGCTACAGAAATGCTTTTATTAATAAAATAAATACTAACCCAAGAAAATAATGAACTACATGCGCACGGGCCGAAGAAATGTGGGATGGCCAAAGAGGTGGAGTGACTAAATTAGTATGAAAAAAGTGTGAAGTCGTAACCAGGGACGTGCTCAACCAACTTTTTTCGGGGGGAGCAATCCTCAATTTGCCAACCGAATCAATTAAAAATTGCCAACTTTTTGTAAGTAATACATTGGGTATAAATTGGGACATACAAGATCATTTTATAAATAATAAAAATATAATTTTCCCTATTAATCCCTATTAAAAATTCTTATAAACTTAAAAAAAAAACATTTTATTTTAAAAAATATTCAATATTTTCAGGCCCCGGCTCTGCAAACACGTGTTTTGTTGTTTAAAAATTTATATTTATAGCAAAACCGTGTTGTAGTAAAGCAATTTTTGAGGAATCTTACAACTTTTAGGACAAATATTTGTCCTTTCTAATCGCGGCCCTAAATAAAATAATTGATTACTTAAATTAAAATTTATTATTACATTTTACGGTTACTATGCAGTTAATGTAACCACTCGAAACTAAATTTCTTCTGCTACACACTAAAGAACACAGTTAATATAACAAATTCTCAAAATATGAACCGAGAATTTGTTATCAAAATTTTGAAATAGTCGATTTTGAAAATCGTAAATTTTACATGTTTCACTGACGCGCGGGTGGAATCTCACCCATTTTGTTGACGGTACGTGCAGACTGATATACTCTTACACTTAGAAAATTTCGGAGCGTCAGATGCAGGTCGACGGTCGTACATGCAACATAGGTTATTTTTTGTTTTTAAGCGATTTTTTGGGGGTGAAACGTAATAGTTTACTGCCCCATACCGCAACTATACTTTTTAATGCTATTTCGAGGGTCTCTCACATCCCGGTTGCATAGATCCCGGTGTTCTTGATCGGTGGCGCTTCTCGTATGTTTAGCCTAGTAACCAGAGTCAAATCCGCCCTGGAGGGGTGCAGAGCGGAGCGGAGCGGCGCCCCGTAAGGGTAGGATTTGACGATGGATTACCCTCCTTTTCGAATGCACACCCCTAAAATTGGAAGGCAAAAGAAATTTAATTTTTTGCCATTCCGGGGGTAAAGTACTCACTTTTTACCCCGGTTTGCGGGTGTAAAGGGGCACTTTTTTACCCTGCGGGAGTAAAGTTCAAAAATAGGGGGGGGAGCGGGAAATAAAGTCACCAGATGACTGATAAAAAGTCACTAGACACTAGTCACCACGTGGCGACGGTTTTAAAAATGTTAGTAACATTGTGTAACTAAAATAACGTGTTTAGTTACAAAATATAACTAAACACGTTATTTTGTACAGTTGGAAAAAATAGGCATATTGGCAAAAAAATAGTAATAATAAAAATTACTTACTTTAGCTACCAAATAATTCTCTCGAGGTGCCGTTTTTAAAAATGTCGCCACGTGGTCAGATGTTAGGACGCGCGATTTTTTCGCCACATATCCTTCGTTTTTTCGCTTCATAAAACACGTCTTCAGTAAAACAATCTGCCTTAAAACAGTAAAACAAACAATTTGTCGGCAAAAGTTCTCCTCGCTCATGGCACATCTAGCTGTTTCAAAGGCACAAATGGAAATGAAGCATTGGTAGAATCAGGGGTGCCAAGTGCTATTTCCTAGTACTTTTTGGTAGTAGTTGGTAATATTACTAGATACAACCGACCACGTGAATTATTAAAAAAATGCGTTAAATTTTTGCTTTGTTTCTAAACTGGCGAAGTTCCTACTTTACCTCCCGGAATTGCAAAAAACAGTATATGCACGACGGTAGTAAAGTGACTTTTGGCCCATGGGTAATTGTTTCACTCGGCTGGCGCCTCGTGTAAACAATCCTTTACCCTCGGGCCAAAAAAGTGTCACTTTGCTACCTTGGTGCATAATGTACTATTTTCCACTTTTTAGGCAATACACGAGTTATTTTCCATTTTTTTGATTATATTTATTACTAATATCTACTAATCACACCCCCATCTATCCGAATTTCAAAGAAAAATTCAAATCGGACCGAAAAAATTTCACTCCATTTCAAGGGACTGTAACCGGATATATGTGCAGACCCCGGGTTCGACCGGCTACATGAATTTACTTTTCCCTTCTTTTCAAAAGTCGATATTTTGGTTATTTTTCAAAATTTCTCGCAAGTTATTTTTTCTATAGCCTAAAATAAGCCTATTCTTTAGTGTGTAGCTGAAGAAATTTTGTTTCGAGTGGTTACATTAAGTGCACAGTCGCCCATTTTACATTGAAATGTTGGTTTCAACAACTAAGCAAAACTTTTACGCATTATTTAATTATTTCAAAATTAGTAACATGGTGTAACTAAAATAGTTACAAAATATAACTAAACACGTTATTTTGTACAGTTGGTATGTACAGTACAGTTGGAGAAAATAGGCATATAATTTTTTTGAATTGATAAAATTTTTACATTGGCTTTTGCCAACTTCACCAACTTTTGGGTGATTTTGCCAACTTTCTAAAATATTGGGGGGGGAAGCTGCCCTCCATGAGCACGTCCCTGGTCGTAACAAGCCATCTATGACTTATTTCTTGCTAATGACATTCTAATGATGAATACTAACCGATCGAGAATCGTTTGAGCTCAAAATGAGCTCATAATTTTCTAAAATTTACAATTTTACCGCTGTGATATGATATTAATCTACGTAGTTTACTAACTTTTATTCCAATCTCGATCACCTTAAATATATTGAGGTCCACATAATGTTCTCCTCTAATCCAGACAACATACAAAATTTCATATTTTTCATTGACGAAGCCGTCGTAGTCGCCCTAACGCAGCTTCTTCCGCTTTGCATACCGGGTTCTTCGTCCTTTAAAATTACTTGATTTTTATGAAAGTCTGCGCTAAAATAAAGAACAAGATGTAGATTTCTAAGTTAGTAAAAGCAATGAAATTGGGCGTATAGTTTTGAATAATTGATTTTTTAAAATTTCCCTTTAGTTAATTTTTGAAATTGTATATAGGTACATAATTTTCGGTGCGATTCTGATTTGACATAACAATCTTGTTATGATAATCATTTGGTTATTTTGTAACAATATGGTTATTTGAGCCGATTTGCTATTCTGATTTTGAAGACATAATCATGGGGGCGTGGTTTGTCAACAATTATTGTTATATTTCATGGTTATGATAGCAACTGCATTTTAGTGCTTGTTACGCTCATTTTGATCATTGTTACGTTCGTGAAAGACAGTTGTTATATAAATATTTGAATTATTTATAGTTAGTAAATGTTGTATATTGAACTGTAATTCAATGTATTTAAAAATTTCAGATTTCTCTTAAAAAAAATTTTATAAAAAAATAATTTCAAATTTAAACATTTAAAAAAGTCAAAACAAATAAAAAATTGTAACCCGCAATTCGTTATATTATGAAACAAAAATTTAAATGCTCATTGCATCATAAAAAGTTTAAAGGATAAAAATAATATTCCAAATTCTTCAATTTGATAAACAGATTTAATGGGCGATTGATGGAGGTGAATTTGTTCCTTCACGACCATATTAAAAAATAAAAATGTAACAATATTGTATGCAAATTCTTTTTGTACACAAAAAATTATTTAAATAAAAAACACAAACAAAAGTGTATAAACTGTAAATTAATTAATTTAACTTATAGATGTGTCATATTTGTAGTATTTTTACGGTACTTTTGAACCATTGAACAAGGTTTGGTTGGCTTAAATTATAACAATCATGATTATGCGTGTTTAAACAGAATAGCAATTTTCGGCAACATTGTTACGGAGATGGTTATAACTTAGGATAGCAATCTAGTCATAACAATATAATTATACAACCATGTGCAAATCAGAATCGCGAAATTATTACTCATTTCATAAAATATTGAAGTTTTTCATTTTTTCAGATTACCAAGAAATAAAATATGTCGACTCTGGGAACTTCATTCCGCAAAATTTGGATGGCTGTCAGCAGTGTCACAACTTTGACGAAGAAAGGCAGGAATTACACAAACGAATCGCACATCTTGAACAAGAAAATGACGAATTGAGAAGGAAATTGGACGAATCAAATGAGGCGATATCAAATCAGTGGAGTAACCTCAAATTTTCGGTCGTCATGCAAAATAATCTTTCAGACGCGCCTCCTCCACTGCTGTTGCTCAAAAAATGATGGACTTGAAAAAAAATTGTTGAAACGCTACAATTCGTCACTAATCGTTTTCTATATGAAAATATTTCTGAAGAAGTCAGAAAAGGGGCGCTGTTCAAGATTTGTTGCGTGTCCTGGTGGTGCAAAGAAGAAAATAGAAATCTTAAAATTTTTAGTTCCTTTCCTTTTGTTGCAAAAAATACTGAAATGTCACGACTTTCTTGTTCCATATCAAACAATATTTTTGATGTAGGAGGGAGGGAGGGTGGGTAAAAAATCAAAACATCTCTGATCATGGGCCTTTTTTGTAAAATTTTTATTTCTTGTTTCACCGCAAAAAATTTGTTCTCTGGAATTGAAGCATTTTTGGGTTAGTTCTGATGGAGGGTGATGACCACGCCCTCTGGATACTAGTTGACAATCATTTTGTTTTTCACCCAATTGTTTTTTTAGTACTTAAAGTAACCTCTATCATTTTCATACCTCCTGGGAATCCCGTATAAATAAAATTCCAAAAAATGTTTTATGATATATTTTTATCCCGTTCACCAATAAATGCAAATATAATATAGAGCATCTCGTAACTATTTATATAAATAACAATAAATAGTTTTATTTATTTTTGTATCTCCTAATAAAATAACTTTTGTAACTTACAATAATAAAATCTTTCCAAAATTTAAAAAGTTACAATCTGATCGTGAAGAAACATTCATATAAATTCTACTAAATCAATCAATAAAAATAATTTTAACAAGACATCCTTTTTTCCCTCAGTGTAAGGCACTTAAAAGGCAATTGCTATTTAAAAAAAAATCAGCTAATGTATCTAATATGATATTTTTCTTAAAAAAAAAACTATAAAATTTAGCATTACATAAATTTTTCAAAAAATGGAATGTATACATAAAAAATATCAAGTCACCGCAATATTGCACTAAACAAAACGTCCTATACGGCAACTATTTTAATGCCATAAAAATATTAATAAATACTGTACATAATTAGGTTCAATTTGGTTCTGTATCCAAATTAATTTTTAGAGTGAATAAAAGGAATGCAGTTTACCTATCAATTAATTATTTATTACAAACTAAATTAACAAAATCGAAATTGGATCTTCAAGTAAAACCTCAAAAAGGAGAAATTTTAGTAAAACTAGTGCGGCTGCCATCTTGGAAAATAAGTCAAGTTTTTGCCTTTATAAAGCAAAGTCAAGTGTAAAATTCTGGACAAAAAGGTTAGGTGACATTTTTGTAGCCCCCCACAAAAAGAATTCTTGTGGTGTTATTTGCAAATTTACACAAATATTTCCTGAATCTTTTTTGTAGAGAATTTTATCCTTTGTAACTTGGTATTTTATAATTTTTTTGTTAAGATCTACAAGTTACAGGCCAAAATTGAACTCCAAGATAGCTGCCTAGCAACTTGACGCATTCAGGAACAAAATTTTGAGGTCTTTTTCACTTGAAAGTATCCAAATTGTAAAAAATGGTTTCTAAATCGTTTTTAGGCAAAATTTACTGAAAAAGTGACGACTAGCTACCCGATATGTAATTCTAAAATTTAAAAAAATAAAATGGAATTATTTCAATTTCAACACACATTCAATAAAATGATGAAGCGTATAACTACATATACACATTTTTAACAATTAAAATATTAATAATCATAGGATGTGTGACTACCAACATACGTCTTGTAAATATACCTTCTTTATAATAATTAAAATTTTCTTAACTTCAACAATTGGACGGAGTTTTAGAGCATAATTCACTTTTTCGTTTTTTTTAATCACATAGGCAGGCACTTTTTAAAAAAATATCATCAAAATTTTGATCATCTTCAAATAATTTTGAGCATTAATTGGTACTTTAAATTTTTATCACAAGAAGTGACGGTGTCTTAAAGAGTCCGATATAAAAACTAAAGTGTGACCTACTCGATAATTTGTAAGTTAAGATTGTCTGATTTGACTTATTTTGTACTGGCGTTTCTGTTACTACTGGTGACTTTTACTCAATAAATGCGAATTGAATTCATAAACATTGCAGCATTGCTCACCACAAATATTACACTTCCAAGGGTTAGCATCCGAATGGCATCCTTTATGCAAGAAATATAGTGTTTGATCTGGAAAACCTATTCCACAAAAGGCACATTGTAAACTTGACCTTTTACCTATTCTCCAACCGGACGAATCGGATGGTTGTTCAGACCCTGTAGATGTTATCGTTCCGTTTGTTGTTGTTGCATTGTCGTTGTGAGAAGTATCGAGATTGGAATTCGGAGAAGCGGTGGCTCTACCTCGTGCAGAAGCGTTACGACTGGATATTTTTCTCTTTAAATCTTCCCTTAATAGACTCTTCAAAGGAGACACTTTGATCAAAGAACTCAGACTACTCGAAGTTGCTGTTTGCATTTGCACATTTCCCGATGGTGAAGAACTTAAGTTGGATGATCCGTTACGTTTACCGTCATAGGAATCTTCACAGGGTTCTTGTTTGATTGGAATTAATGAGATTGACGGCGTGATGCTCGTTTCTTGATCCATTCTTAAAGAATTTGGTTGGATGTGACTACTGGACGGAGCATTCGAGTTAGAATCTGCGGATTGCGGCGAGCTGGGGCATTCACCGTTCATTCTTTGGGATGAAGACTCGCCACTTTGGCCTGGCTGCATGTTTGAACGTTGGTCACCCTGTAAGTTGGCAGAGTAAAGAGATAATGGGGGTGGGAAATGGTGACTTACCAAAGAAGTGAAAACTGAGGTGGGAGCGTCTGCCATCGATATTTCAACGTGAGGAGTTAAGAAATGCATTGGAGGAGTTGCATTGTCTGTCGAGCGTGCACCTGTTGAATCGCCCGAATCACTGTAATTTGCAGCAGCTACACTAACCGAGAGACCGGACGATAAATTGCTGAGAGAACTCAAAGCGTTCGCGTCCAGTGGGTACCCTTGAGCAGCAGCAGCTAGTAAAGATGCAGAGGAGCCTGCAGGACCTGGATTATCTAAGTCAATTCCATGTCTGAAAACGAAGAAACAAATTATTAGGGTTTTTTGAAGAAATTCTCAACAAATGCAATCAACCAATTTGAAAGTGGCACAAATAATGTTATAATTTTTTCCTTAAAAAAACTTAATGGAACAAATGCAACTTTCACCAATTAAATAATACTATTTTTAGCATCTAATAGTTTCAGAAATGTTGGAAGTGCAATTTTTACATATAAAGTGATTTGTTAAATTTATGGCTTATGCAGAGTTTTTATGTTTTGTGGTTTATTTTTAGAATATTCTAATAACAAAGACAGTGTTTTCGCGTCAAACTTCACATCTTTGTTTATGCATAATTATGTATATGAAAAATTTCCATTCACTCATTGGAAGGAAATCTCAGAAAATATTCCATTCCAAAAGTAATAATTATGTCATTCTTAGGAAGACAAAAAACGGCATATTAAGTACATAATAGTTATTAGTTTTAATTTAGTAAATATCTAATAAACCTTCATTTAATTTTTGCATAATAGTTGACAACATCGTCGAAATTTAATAATTTCTCAACTGAGAGGGGGGGGGGGTTAGAATTACATCCACCCTGCACCAGTGGCGGCTCATGACTTGTTGCAATTGAGGGGCACCAAATTTAAAGAAAAATATAAATTTCCCGTAATTTTATTTACTATTTACCTACTCATCATTATTATTTTTAGAGTGGGGTACCGACAAAAAAAATTATTAGTGTTTTTTTTTACGTAAATACGATCCTCAATTTTCTAAAAGCGGCTGATTTAGATGTAATTAAATTCAAATAAATTTGAATTATTTATTTAATCTGTGACATCATCGTCACTAACATTAGTTAGCACATCTTGCTTAGAGATGGCGTGCAAAGTGGCATTATTTGTATCGTATGACTGCTGTAAATCATAATATTTTGCCGTATTCGGCTTTTGGAACATCAAGAAAACTTTTGTATTACTTTTTGTCGACGTATTTCTACACATTGGAACTCTAAGTGCCGGTTCCACCAACTCTGATTAAATTGTTGGGATTAAGTTCAGAATTTAACCGACATTAATCAGCGTTTCAAACATTTCAAAGCGTTCCACCAAGCGCTTAGTATCTATGATTAGTTGACTGCTTTTATTTCGTGTATACCTACTTGGGTATAAACTTGCAAAAGCTGATTTGATTGCTTGATATGCAGTTACATTAAACTTGTACTAATGGTAATTGGTAGTAGTGCTATTTATGATACTATAAGAAGGAAAAATTAACAAAAAATATAACCTCAAATTTTATTATTTGCAAATTGCAAAACTCAAGATCGTCGTGGATTTCGTGAAAGTTGGGTCTTGCATTTATCACTCGCGGTCTTCTATAAACTGCATTTACAATATCTTATCAAAGATAAGATATTATTGTAAATATCCAAAAATTAAAAAAAAAAACTTCAACTAATTTTATAACACATAAATACGATGTTCACGTTTTGCTTTTAAGGCTATGTGTATTCAAACTGTCAACATTATCTTTACTCAATTGAAAGAAATGCGCATGCACCGGTCATTAACCGTGATTAAACTCGTCTAATAGTCCAAAATCTGTTGATTAGTTTGAAGTCTAATTAACCATGCTTAAACTGCTTTAACCAAGATTGAAAAGATGGTGGAACGCTCTTTTTTATTTAACCGTGATTAACTCCAACTAATCATGATTAAAGTATTTAATCAGAGTTGGTGGAACCGGCCCTAAACACTTTAGAAATCGTAAATGTATTTGACATTGCAAGATCTGTTAACTAATGTTACTGACGACGTCACAGATTGAATTAATAATTAAAATTTATTTAGATTTCATTACATCGAAATCAGCCGCTTTTAGAAAAATATAACCACTTTACATGGCAAAGGACATCCTAAGGATCGTATTTATGTAAAAAAAACATTATTTTTGGATCGATATTTTTTCCGATTTTGGATAGGAGGGCACATGTCCTTATGCCTTTCAGGGTAGGCCGCCACTGCTAAACCTAAACAGACCATCAACATCGTCTAGTCCAGTCAATCAGAATGACAAAATCCATGTTCTACTCTCCCATTTTTTGCTTTACATGCACGACATACTGGACTGTTCAACCAGAATTTGTTTATGTAAGTGAATTTTTTAAGGGGGGTACCATGTACCCCCCAATACCAATAGTACCATGTTGGTAGGACCCCTGGGACGACAAAAGCCTGAATCATTATTGTGGACATATAAATAATTTATTTATATATTGATCTGTAACGCAAGATTGAGCTGATGATTTGTTCCATCAGTGCGGCCTTTAGGCCGCACAACCTAGGCAATCACGAATCAGTGCGGCCTTAAAATAGCACTTCTGCCTTTCAGAAGGTCAAGGTTTCACAGTATCAATCATGCACTAAATAGTAGAAAAGTAATGAATGAATAACATAATTTAATTAAAACGATATTAATAGTGAAGTAAAACTTAGTTTCGTTGGTTGTGCGGCCTAAAGGCCGCACTGGAGGTGGGTTTGAATGATTAATTGAGCGTAGTTATGGACACAAAGTTATCCTTTTGTAGTACATTTTGATTTAAATAAATTAATAACTAACTCGCCCGGAGCCGATGATCACGCCCGCCGTCAAAACCATAGATACTCTCCTAAAACACTATACCCTAGAACTGCACACCAGCAGATGGCTACAAGGAACTACATGTAACCAAGCTAGAGCAGCAATACGCGTGCCTTCATGGAAACATGCAAGATACTATATGAAGCTGTCCAGAGTCAATCTGCGGACAATTGCAGGGATACTGACTGGACATTGCAGATTAAATAAACACCTCCACAACATGGGGTTTGCAGATGACCCTTTATGTCGTGGATGCAACGAAGAGGAGGAAACAGCTGAGCATGTGCTCTGTTACTGCCCAGCTCTGACTTCTATGAGAGGATCCATGTTGGGAGACTTCTGGCCCGACATGGCCAGAATCAGTGGCACCCCACCCGCCAGGATCCTGGAGTTCATCCTCCAGTTGGGATGGCTTGAGGAATGACGGGGCGCGGGGCCGCTGAAATTGGAGGTAGCACAATGGGCCCAATTTAGTGGCCTAAGTGCGTGTGAGTTTTCTTGCCCTCCACCTACAATCCAGAATCCAGAATAATAACTAACTCCGTTCGCGGTTTGTTATAATGTTTGTTACAAAATTAATTTTTCCGTTTTATTTGAGAAAGTGTTTTAAATCTGTGCACTGTTTATAGTTTAAGGGACGTCGAATTGTACAATGTTCTGTGGCGTATAACACCATGGTGCGAACGTTGCTACCCTGTTTTGAGAGAGCGGCGCCCTCCCCTCATCAGCCGCCACTGCTCAAATGACGCCTCTGCGTATTCGGGAATTTCCCAAACCCTAAAATACTTTAAACGTGGTGTTGTTCCTAAGAGTAAATTCGAATTTAGATTAAAGACATTATTTTCTAACTATTAAATTATACTTTACAAATTAACTAGTTAATAAAAATTGCTGAAAGCTTATGTAAAAATTATTTTGAGAATGAAGCTAAAAAGGAATTACAGTCGAGTCGCGAAATAGTGAATACCGTATATAGTGAACTACCGGAAATAGTGAACACAACAATTTTAACATTGAGTGTATATGGGACTCCTATATAACGAACAGCGGTAACCCGATACAGCGAACTGCGTACTAAATCGTGCAGTTTGAATGACATCATTTATAGGGACTTCCCCCAAAGATTGAGAATTTATGAATATTATACAGGGAACGAAATTCAGATCGATTCTGAATCAGAAAAGGAAGACGAGGATGAGATGGTTTCTTATACTTTTAATGATAAACTTATTTCATTAAATCATGCATTGACATCTTTAAATGATGTTATTCAGTGGAGTGAAGAAAATGCAGAAGAAGTTGAAATATTAAGTATTAAATTAAATAAAAAACAAGTACAATCAAAAATAACATCATTTTTCCTACCCGCATTGTAATTATGTTTGTAGGTAACCATCAATTTTCTTTAAAATAAAGCTTTCATTTTCAAAATGTGATTTTATTGTAAATTTTTTAATACCGAAATAGTGAACAACCCCAAAAAAGTGAAAGGTCTTTGCCATATTTAATTCACTAATTCGCGAATTTCAATTTTTATACCTAATATTCCGAATATAAAGTATACACAGATAATTTTTATCTTAACGAAAATTTGCCCCCCCCCCTTAAAGAACGTTATAAACAACGCAAGTGCGGCCTGGTTCATAAAAATTGCCGCATTTAGAAAAAAAAGCGTCAATAGATTAGTATCTGATTAAGGAATCAAATTAATAATTATTCTTCTGAGAAAAAAGAGGCTGAGGGGGGCAACCCCCAGCGAAATAAACAACCAGACACCGAACGGCCATTAGCCTTTCCCTACTGAAGATCGTCATAGGTGACGAAAAGTCACATCCTACTATGTTTATCATAGGGTAAACAATACTATTAAATTTAAATATTACAACACAAATTTAGCATTTCACATTATTATCGTCGGGTATAAATTAATAAATTTTGTAAACAATAATTTATTAAGTAATAGTGTTATTGTGAAATGTTTGGCCTTGAATATGAATAATCGATCGCGTCACAAAAATACGCGATAAGTATAATGGAATTTCTGAACTTGCCACCAAGTTATTTTTTTTGTATACTATTAATTAAATTCCTTCAAAGGATATTCGTTTCGACGCTTTGAAAAGCACATTTTTAATATGCATTATAACTTTTCTAAACGCGAAAATAAATCAAAGAAGCCGAATAATTACGGTTCCCAGCTGCAGTGCGGCCTTTAGGCCGCACAACCCAAACAATCGGGTGCCCGCTAGTTGTTTATATTATCATCATCAAACATAAAGAAATATTTAAAATTGAACCTTTGTGTCTAATGCTAAAGTTTATGTTCAAGTTTGTGAAGCCCAACAAAATTACACCTAACTCATAAATCCCTGAAAACTTGAAAAACTCATCTCACTTGGACGAAAGGTTGAATTATAATAGGTGAACAAGGACCTCTTTTAAAATAAAATTTTAATTTGCAAGTTCAACTCTAGCGCCTAATCTGAAAGAAGGTTAAATTGGAATAGGCAAAGAACTTCTTTAAACCACCCCTTTAGAATAAGAGAATTTTAAAAATAAACAATAAAGAATATAAAATAAATGTGATATAATGTACTGAAAAAAACGTATTCAGGTTTCACAAAGTTTGGACAGAAACTGCCCGTTTTTTAAAATATTTCCCCTAAGTAATATGGTGTACTTTGGGCATACACCCTTTACATAAAAAAAAGGAAATGCTCTTATTTAAAGGCGATTTATCATCGTAATAAAAACAATTTCTTTTGAGAACTTAAAGCCCACGATTTCATTTGGTGTCACTACGCAAAAATGCCTCCCATGTGTAGATTTAGCATCAATGACTTATTATTGTTATAATAAATTTTTCAGTTCTTAAATTTGTTCTTTTAATATTTTTCTCAATTATTTCAAAATCACTTTTTCATTTTCAAGAATGCATTTACCAGTACGTCTTTTGGCTCTTAAAAGATATATTTCCAGAAATTCCTTCCCCAATTAGATATGACAGCCTCTATCTAGCATTGCATGTAGATAGTTTTGTCCAGCCAGTTGTCTTCAGCCCTCTAGTACGTGATTGTCTAATTTGTGAAGGTAAATTATTATCATATTAATGTACATAAGTCGCAGATGTTCATCTTCTTCCACTTTGATGAAATATCGTAGCACTTCCAAATATATTAGTAGTCTTCGCAAATTATAGTACATCCTTAATTTAAATTTGCCTGAATTATATTTATAAAATCTAGTATATCGATAGATCAATTGCGGACCTTCGATATTTTCTATTGGCAATGCCTCAAGGCCGCACAACCTAGCCAATCAAGTAATAATCAATCATTAATCAAAATATATAATAGCCTAACCACGTCAATCACGCACGTACGGTCACCTGATCGTGTTATTAATAACAAACTGATAAAAAGAAGTGGATTCATTCTTAGTAATCAAAATTGTTTTAATATCAGTTTCAACAAATAATAATTTCATTAATCAATTCTTATTGATAAATACAATTATAAATGTATAATAAATAATAAAGTTGAAAAATAATAAAACACCTTTGTATTTGTGCCCTGACATTCTTTTCTTTACTGTGTGCCATGAGTTAATAAGTTTGCGTACCATTGGTACAGGAGATCAAATTGAGAACAATGTGTTGTAGTTCTTCTGCTAAGCCAATACGCTAAGTATTGTGGGATTACATAGAACAACTCAAAAATGTATAACATTTCAATGCAGCGGCGGAAGAGGGGCCCCATGTATTTTAAAACATAGGAAAAAAAAACGATTAGATGCACTAAGGGCCAGTTTATCCATCTCCAGTTAAATTTACCTATCAGATAAATCGACCACGTGACGTCTTTTAGTCCAATGAGAGGACACCAAACCTCACTTACCTGTCAGATAAGTTTAACTGAAACTTTAACTAGAGATTGATAAATTGGCCCTAAAACTGGTAAAAGAAATTACCATTTTTCATGATACAATGAATTACCCCCTTCATGAACTTTGGCTGAATCTGTCCCTGTTTCAATGTGAAAGCTATTTTTGCAATGAGGTGTCATTGAAGATTTTGCAACTCTGATATCCAAGGCAGATACAAGAAGGGGGTAGAACCCTCCATGAACAAAAAAAAATCTGTAAAATGCACTAAAATTGCTAAAAACCCTTTTAGCGTTATTATGCAATGAATTCCCCCCCCCCCCATGAACTTGGACTGAATCTTCCTTTGCCTTATTTTTGGCGAAGTACAACCAAGTTTTTATTACAGATCCAAGTTTTTATTACCTAGGCAGTGTTGCCAACTTCTTTTCAAAGAAACTCTTCACATTTCATCACAGCCGCCAAATTTAATTAAAATGATGCTAGGGTTCAGCGATAGTGGTAACTTCTTTAACCAATGAGAATCAAATAAAATGTCACAGACAGCCATTTCAACCATTCTCGCTTGTTAAAATTTTTAGTTACCCCTGCGTGTTAAACTGGGTGTATTCTATAGAACAATTTGAATTTTGTTGAAAAAAATTATTCCGTTTTCCAATTGTGTACAGTGTACACCTACAGTATTTTTAAGCAAACTGTACTTTCCCTCCCTAAAATGGTGCTGCCCGAACTGCACCATGGTTTATTAGAGATAATTTTTTTTACCCAGGTAATTGTAATCCCTTTCCTGAATTGCACCACGTGCAGATATCACAAGCAAATAAATAATATAAAGAAATAAATACAGAAATATCCAAATTCCACGCAATTTAAATTTGGAGTTCATTATAATATTCATGTTATAGCCAGGGGTAGATTCTAATGTTATAAGGGCTAAATGGTTTATTGGTCTAATCGGGGCCGGAATCAGTGTTATCTGGTTATTTGGTTTCTTAAATTCATATGATACACAACGGTCTGGTGTTAATAAAAAAATAATTCAAGAGAAATTAAATTTAATAACCAAAAGAGAAAAGAACACAAACACACAAAAATGAAATAGAAAAGTCTAAAAAATGATAATTAAATAAATGAGCGAAGTTTAAAAAATAATTAGGGTAAAATATTTCAATTTATGCAGTTTACAGACGATTACGTGTACAAAACTTTACAACAAACTTGACGTTTATATACAAAAAGAAACCTCTTTCGCTTTTTCTGGTTCCTACTTTTTCTCAGGTCGAGTGCGATTTTTCAAACTGGACATCTAGCAACCCTGATTACATTGGAGGTGGTGCAATTCACACAAACTATTAAAGGTCAGGCGTTTAGCTAAAATTAAGGTGGTCCCAAACCAGTTCGGTTGGGAGATTTGTGAACTAATCATTTCGTGGTGCAATTTGGATGCACCTCTGAATGCTTAGGATTTTTTTACTATCTTTGATATATTTGCAGGTGTAATAAGTACTTTATTTACCAAGTTCCAGGAATTTTAAACAAAATCTACATTTTATTTCTCCCTAACCCCCCCCCCAAGTGCTTATATTATTTTTACTATTTTTGATCTGATGAAGTCATTAAGTAATAACTTTCGTTTATTACTTTTTTTAATAGGATTCCCAAAAAAAAAACTAATGAAATTTAAAAATTTCAGCAAAAATGTAATGAAAATTTAGGTTTTTTTTAGAAAGCTATATCTCCAAAACTATTGGCGTCACAACATACAATTTTATTGTCTATTCTTTAAGTTACATATGTACATCCAATTTGCACTGAAATTGAGCTAATATTTACAAAAATGTAAAAAGTGGCAAAAAAAGGTTAAAAACGATCAACTTTGAGAGAGTTGTTCTAGAAGGTAAAAAAGTCTACATCAAAATCTGAAAACTACGTTATTTTTTAGCAAAACTCCATAAAAAATGTTTGCTATATCTCCAAAACTATTGGCGTTACAACATACAATTTTATTGTCTATTCTTTAAGTTAAATATCGTATATCCAATTTGAACTGAAATTGAGCTAATATTTGCAAAAATGTAAAGTGGCAAAAAAAAGTCTACATCAAAATCTGAAAACGACGCTATTTTTTAGCAAAAATCCATAAAAATTGTTTGCAACGCTGTATATTGGAAACCATTGGAGCTAGAATATATATTTTAGGTTTTAGGTAACTTTGCTTAGAAGGAGAACTCCATTTCACTGGGTGACCGATTTTGATAAATTTCAAATTGGTAAAACAAGATCGAATTTCATTACACCACTATTTTATTTTTCGTTCAATTTGGTTGTGGTTCCTAAGAAATCGCGTACTGAAATTTGGGCGCGTCACATCTGTCAATGCACACCGGCGCACAGTGGGGCAAGACAGCTAAAACCTGTAATGAAATGAAAAAACTAAATGCTATTTCGAGATTTACAAATTATGCACTTTTTTGCCTATGCTTCACTAGACTCAATTTTGTTTATTTTCGGAAGCAGTCCAGGGTGATCCAAAGTTTATGCGTATTCGAATCTCGTTAATCTATTCATGTGCGTCAGTGCCTGATTGAAAATGTCAGATTTTTTTATTAAAAAAAGCATATTCAATAATCAATCTACGAATCTTTTCAATACTACTAACACCCCGGAAAAGAGATATCCAACTTGAAAATCAATTAATTGTATTTGAATTTCGTTAGTCCATTCATGCGCGTCAGTGTCTGATTGAAAAGATCCGATTTCCTTAATAAAAGTATATTCAAGAATTTATCTATGAATTTTTTAAATACTACTAACAGCCCTAAAAAGAGATACTTTTTTGTTAAAAATTAAAAACAAAAGATTAATTTAATTATATTAAGTATCATTTGCATAGGGATTACTCTCGTCTTGCCCTGCCTTGTTAGTCGTGGCAAGAGCCGATCAAAATAAAGAATTAGAGAGCAAGAGTATAGAAATTGTTATTTCATTTGTTCTTGCAACGACTAACAAGGCAAGACAACTAATCCCTATGCGAATAGGGATGTAAATAATACCGCTGGTCAATATGGAAGAGCTCTGAATTTGAAAACGTATTTGTTTATTTATATATTTCCGTTATAAAATTGTCTAAAATTAAATTGTCTTTTTTTCATGAAAGAAGTTGGATAAAAGGAAAATCAATAAAAAACATTACTATCATAGGTATAAAAAATAATTTCAATTATTATATTAGAAAATTTAGATGGAATATATCGTCAAAAAAATATTTTGAACATCGTGATTGTTTTTATATCTATTTAATCAATATTCTTAACAGTAATACTACAACAAAAATGTCCCAATGACCAAAAATAACGATTATTACGGATTATTATTAAAAAAAAAATTATAAAAATCATTGTTTTGATCATGAAGGATCAATTGCATTTAAATAAATATGGATTACTTAGGAACCCCAAAAGGAAACTACAAAAAAAGTTTGGTGACTGTATAAAGACGATATCATTAAAAAAATCTGGTGTGATAACACATCACTTTCCCATTCACTAGATTCTATTTTATTTTATATTTTAGAAATTTGCGGGATGCCGTCTATATGCAGTCAAATTTTAACTATGGTATAGTAATACGTCAGATTTAATTTTTTGATAATCGTATGGACTGATAGATCATGGGAAAAATTCTAACTCAAAATTTTTTTAACTCTATAAAAATGCGTTATCGGACCCGTATTTTTGTTTTGCCCCAAAGTGACCCGTTTACATTGTACAGCCCTCCAAAATAATTCAAATTTGGCTTGTAGAGTTTCGATAAACTATTTCTTCTGGCCAAACCGTACATATCACTTAAGAGACACGACTTTTTCTTTCTGTGAAATGAAAATATTGAATAGGCCTTTCCAGCGAGTCTTTTTTGTGTAAATAATTAAGCTCGCAAAATGGGGGTCCTGGTCAAATTTTGACCTCAAGTGTCCCTCCCCCAAAAAAGGCAATTTAAAATTCTCAAAAATATAAATTATCTTTATTACACTTTTGGCTACTTAGATAAAAAAATTTAGAGTGGGTACGCTTTTGGTTTAGGAGTGACATCGAAATGAATTATCGTGGTCATAAATCAAAAGTATCAAAAAAACCAAAAACGTGCTCACTCTAAAATTTGGTATGCAAGTAGTCAAAAGTATAATAAAGATAATATATTTTTTTGAGAATTTTAAATAACCCCCTTTTTGGGGGAGGGGCACTCAAAGTAAAAATTTGATCGGGGCCCCCATTTTGTGACTTTAATTATTTACACAAAAAAACTCATTGAAAAGGTCTATTCAATATTTTCATTTTTCACAAAAAAATACGGGTCCGTTTATTTAGCATAACTTAGAAGTATATAACAAATTTGAACAAAATCAAAGAGGGACATGAAAATAATTGCGAAAAATCGGTTGATTTCATATTGATAGGCAGTTGAAAAAATTTTTTTTTGGAAAGCCCTAGAATTTTTCTTTGAATATTTTGTCAAACCGTTTAAAATATAAAACTTTTTTCAGTTTTTTATTAAATAATTTTTTACTTAAATAAGGGCGTGTTGCAAATTTTCAGCACAGTCAAGGTAAAATATTTTTTCAGTGGTTATTAAATATTAAATAATTATTAAATATTTTGATCAATTAAATTACGAAAAACGTGAATTTAAGTTCAAATAATATAAAGTAAATTCATTTAAGAAGGCAGTAAAATAACGACTGTAAAAACATGTTCCATGTTAAAATTACAAACTAAAAGAAGAATAATGGCTTGTGATTGGTTCATTTAAAGCGTAATCAATTAGATTGGTCGATTGTGGCGCTATCTATCACATCAACCACATCAACATGAAAGAAACCATAAAAATTACAAAATAACAAAACAAATTGGAAAAATTAAGAAAATAGAAAATGCTATTCGTTCCCTGTATTTTATTCTTTGTAAACAGATCAGATAAAAATCACTTTGACATTTTCTGCAGAAATAATGGTGCACAACTTCCTAGCAAAAAATGAAACCCAAATATTTAAAACCTTCCTCCAAACAAAACAAGTTTAAAATATTTAAATGTGAAAAATTACCTGTTAAAAAAGTGGACTTAAATAAGGGCCTGTCGACAGGGTCAAACCCCCCCCCCCCCAATAATTATTAAATATTTTGATCAAATGAATGACGAAAAACGTAAATTTAAGTTCAAATATGTAACAATCCTGCATAAATTAAAGTAAATTTCATTTAAGAAGGCAGTAAAAAATTACGAACTAAAACAAGAATAATGGCTTGTGATTGGTTCATTTAAAGTGTAATTAATTAGATTGGTCGATTGTGGCGCTATCTATCACATCAACATGATAGAAACCATAAAAATTAAAAAATAACAAAACAAATTGGAAAAAATTAAGAAAATAGTAAATGCTATAGGTTCCCTGCATTTTATTCTTTGTAAACAGATCACAGGGCGGCCACTAGCAATAAGTAACATTTATTTATTAATTTATGGCACTCAAAGCAAAAATTTATGGCAAATTTATGGCACTCGGTACAAAAATTTATGGCATCATCCAGACAATTTACAAAAAAATGTGTGCATATTTCAAGCTAAAAAGAAACCAGTTTCGTGAAATACCCTGCCTATTGTAGTAATAGTTCAGGGGGGAGCAATCCTCAATTTGCCAACTGAATCAATTAAAAATTGCCTGGGTATAAATTGGGACATAACAAATAGATCATTTCATAAAAAATAATAAAAATATAATTTTCCCTATTAATACCTATTAAAAATTCTTCAACTTAAAAAAATAAAAATATTTTATTTTAAAAAATATTGAATATTTTCAGGCCTGCCCGGCCCTGCAAACACGTGTTTTGTTGTTTTAAAATTTATAGCAAAACTGTGTAGTAGTAAAGCAATTTTTAAGGAATCTTACAACTTTTAGGACAAATATTTGTCCTTTATAACCGCGGCCCTAAATAAAATAATAATTATGAATACCATAAACCCATAAATTTGTGGGTAAAAATGAAGAAAATATTTTCAGAAACCCACAAATTTGTGGGTAAAAAATGAAGAAAATATTTGCAGAACCCCACAGATTTCTGGGTAAAAAATGAAGACAAAAATGCAAAAAATTTGTCAATAACAATCACATAAATTTTTATATGTAAGATATAATTTTTACCAAATTTGATCATGGGATGAGCATGGGTTCGGTTACTAAAAATAATTTAAGTATTTTAAATTTTAACTAAAATTTATGATATTTTATGGCAAAGTCGTAAAATTTATGATTTTTATGGCAATTTTCAAAATTTATGATTTTTTATGAATTTATGGCAAGTGGCCACCCTGAGATCAGATAAAAATCACTTTGACATTTTCTGCAGAAATAATAGTGCACAACTTCCTAGCAAAAAATGAAACCCAAACATTTAAAACCTTCCTCCAAACAAAACAAGTTTAAAATATTTAAATGTGAAAAAATTACCTGTTAAAGAAGTGTACTTAAATAAGGGCCTGTCGACAGGGTCAACTCCCCCCCCCCCCCAATAATTATTAAATATTTTGATCAAATGAATGACGAAAAACGTGAATTTAAGTTCAAATATGTAACAATCCTGCATAAATTAAAGTAAATTAAAGTAAATAAAAGTCGATTGTGGTGCTATCTACCACATCAACATGAAAGAAACCATAAAAATTACAAAATAACAAAACAAATTGGAAAAAATTAAGAAAATAGTAAATGCTATTCGTTCCCTGCATTTTATTCTTTGTAAACAGATCATATAAAAAGCACTTTTATTTGACTTTTTCTGCAGAAATAATAGTGCACAACTTCCTAGCAAAAAATGAAACCCAAATATTTAAAACCTTCCTCCAAACAAAACAAGTTTAAAATATTTAAAGGTGAAAAAATTACCTGTTAAAGAAGTGTACTTAAATAAGGGCCTGTCGACAGGGTCAACCCCCCCCCCAATAATTATTAAATATTTTGATCAAATGAATGACGAAAAACGTGAATTTAAGTGCAAATATGTAACAATCCTGCATAAATTAAAGTAAATTTCATTTAAGAAGGCAGTAAAAAATTACAAACTAAAACAAGACTAATGGCTTGTGATTGGTTCATTTAAAGGGTATTTAATTTGATTGGTCGATTGTGGCGCTATCTATCACATCAACATGAAAGAAACCATAAAAATTTAAAAATAACAAAACAAATTGGAAAAAATTAAGAAAATAGTAAATGCTATTCGTTCCCTGCATTTTATTCTTTGTAAACAGATCAGATAAAAAGCACTTTGACTTTTTCTGCAGAAATAGTAGTGCACAACTTCCTAGCAAAAAATGAAACCCAAATATTTAAAACCTTCCTCCAAACAAAATAAGTTTAAAATATTTAAATGTGAAAAAATTACCTGTTAAAGAAGTGCACTCTGAGACTCTTCATAGAACCAGCCCGGTAACTACACAGAGGGCAAGATTTGACGAGATCGTGCTGTCCAACGTGTTCGTTTTGAAAATGAGCTCTCATAGCAATTTGCCTCTGAAAACCTCGGTTGCAAATCGGACAGTGGTAAGGTAAAGTTTTGGTGTGTGTAGTGAAGTGTTCGGCAAGATGATCCTTTCTGAAGAATCTCTTCTGACAAACGCGACACTCGTACGGTTTAACCCCCGTGTGTCTCATCTTGTGTCTTCGCATATTGGCCCCGTTTGAAAATTTCATGTTGCAGACATCGCATTCGAACATCTTCCGGTGTAAACGATCCGGCGGTGGATTATTGTTTTCGACTTCCATTTTAACTTCTTTGATGTCATTTTTTCCGCGTTTATTGTTGTTGGAGGTGTGTGCTTGGTTTACGTGAGTGGTGAGGTCAGTTTGACTGGCTGTTTCGAAGTCACATCGATCACAGCGATATGTGGTATCACTGGAATCGTAATTTGTGTTGGATGCCGTGACGCGCTCGGCGTCGTTTTGTTCTGCCTCGTCCTCGGCCACTTGGAGTCGGTCATGGACCACGGAACTGCCAGAATCAGCCTCATTTTCGAGCGCGGTGTCGGCCATTATCAACTAATTCTAATTAACCCCTTTTCCATGAAACCTTCAAAAATGAACATATTAAGGACAATTTAACATTTCGTGTTAGTAGTTAATCGCATTTTTGGGTCAAGGATGAGAGCACGTCAAAAAAGAAAAAAAAAGTGGCGATACGCGAGTTGAACAACAAACCAAATGTAAGCAGCAACAAGTGCGCAAAAATTTCGTTAGTGACCTATTTTTGTGTGCAAAATTACCGTACACTTTCGAAATGCGATTTACTTATTGAGAAAAGTATTACATCACAGTTTTGATTAGTAAACAGGTAAATGACACCAACACTAAAAGAAAAGTCGAAATTTTTTCTTTACACGACACGAAAACGTCGACGTCGACACCTAATGTAACGTTATAATCGGGAAATGAGGAGCAGGTTTACGGATTTACTTCGTCCCGAATGAGTACACTGCACTTTATGCACTGGATAACAATAAATTAGAAAACCTAATAACCTAACCTTAAAATCCCCTACGTTAAAACAAAATTTGTTACAATTAAAATACTTACAAATAACTAAAATAAATTTAACACAACTACAAACTACATTTAAAAACACCTGTGCATTTCTTGTGACCGCTTTTCGGCCATTCCAGACTGACCTGTCGAAGGAAGTGGGATTGTGTTGTTACGCTAGAGGTTTGCGCAACTGTTTTCTTCATCGCTATTCCCTTTTTGTTTTCAAACAAACTTCATAAAAACTCCAATAAAACTGCTAAATAATGGCTTGCTTTGTTTATACTAGTGAAATCGTTTAGGTTTACTTGAAAAATTAAACTTTTTTAAATTTCCACGCACCCAGCTTTATACGGGACTAGGATGAGTATTTCTGTAGCGTGTGTTGCCTAACCGACAGGCACACTTTTGTGTTATTCGACCAACAGGTGCATAGAACAATCAACTTCCACCTGTACGTATTGGTGTTAGATAATTAAATCAAGGTTAGCTTTATTTTTGTTCTAATCATTCTTGGAAGATAAAAAAAATGTGTTTTTTGGGTTTTGCCAGTGACGTATCGACGATTTTGGATTAAAGAGGACTTGATGAAGAAGGTCGAAAAAATTGAAAAAAACCGCTCACAAGCGTGGTCAGTCCCCAGGGCGACAAAATGGCCCTAATTTGGAAATAATTCCGGGAAATCGGCACATCGTTTTAATTGATTTTTTCTAAGCTGTACTCAACATATCAAATTTTCCCCCTCCTGGAAACACGCCGAAATGAGAGTTTTCGCGAATAACTCGTTAAATGTTGATTTTACGTCCAAGTCAGTTATTATCGATATTAGTAAAAATTTAATTTTGTACAAAAAAGGTAAGAAGTATATTTTTCGTCAAATCATCCCTTTCCAAGATATCGTCACGAGAACCTTAGGATTTGTTTACACAATAGTCGGTCATTATTGAGCCGCGGAAAAGGGGGGAAATAATTATGAAATGCAAATTTATTTCTTAAACCCTTAATAAAAAATTTAAGAAATGTTAAAATAATTAAATTTTAACTCGTATTAGCATAAATTCTTGAGACGAAGTCAAAAAACTAATAAAATTCAGAATGAATAAAAATTGGGGGGCGAGGGGGGGGGGGAGTAAAAATTAATAAAACTTTTGATAATGTAGCATCAGATCTTCAACAGACAAATCTTATTGTTGTAAAATATTTAACGACGGAAAGTGGGAATATTTTTAACTTAATTAACTTTGGTTAGAACTTTTGGTACTTTTTTCGCTTTGAAGCTCCGTCAAACCCATTCTCAAAGTTCCATTTGGAGGCTTTTCACGCTTTATCTGCACCGATTTCAAAACTTCGTGTGTTGTAAGTTTCCGAAATGGATGGAATTATAGCGTTTGCAAGTGTGGAACAGCTTCAAATCGAACTATCAAAAACACATTTCGTTGGGCAACAAAGCCGAAAAATAGGCTTAAGCTTGCAAAAAAAAATCCGGGCAAGCTAAATTTAGGAAACATGGTTATTGTAGTGTCCTAATGAATTTCCCAAAAGCGCGCTAAAATCCCATGCCCGCGTCTCCCCCAATTATTGGGGGCTTCGCATTTTCGTTTATAGCTCGCTTATTTTCACCTTTACAAAAAATTATCAAGGCTCAAGCCAAAGAAAAATTGGCTTGAGCTTACCAGAAATTCGGCAAGCTGAAAGTTAGCAGACCAGTAACCGTCTAAAATCCCACGCAGGCATCTTCCTAATTGTAGGTTTTAGGGCCCCCCCCCCAACGCGATTTTTAGCCTATAAGACGCTTATTTTCATTTTTATGAAAAATTACCTGTAGAATAAAATTAAAGATTTAAAATTCTATACAAAGAATATTTAAAAAAAATTTTCATACGGCATATTTCTGAATCGAAAACACGACCCACCTTTAAAATGGTGCAATATTAATTCGTTGCACGGAGAAAAATGTTTGGAGAAAGGTGAACTGCGTTTAAAAATAAATAAACTAAATTGGAACAAAGGTTTAACATTGAAGAGCAAAATAGATTTTTTCTAAATTTGCCAGAAAAATTGGCTTGAGCTTACCAGAAATTCGGCAAGCTGAAATTTAGCAAACAAGTAGCCGTCTAAAATCCCACGCCGGCGTCTTCCTAATTGTAGGCTCTAGCCCCCCCCCCCCCCCAACCCAAATTTTCGCCTATAAGACGCTTATTTATTACCTGTAGAATAAAATTAAAGATTTAAACAAAGGTTTAACATTGAAGAGCAAAATAGATTTTTTCAAAATGTGCCCGAACAATTGGCTTGAGCTTACCAGAAATTCGACAAGCTGAAATTTAGCAGACAAGTAGCCGTCTAAAATCCTACGCCGCCGTCTTCCTAATTGTAGGTTCTATCCCCCCCACCAAACCCAAATTTTTGCCTATTGTAACAGCTTTCTGTTACAGCGCCGGGAAATTCTCTCTTTCTTTTAAATAAGTTTAGAAAAATAGGACTTTCTATTTTTCTTGGTTCATTAGGAAGATATTATTTCATTTGCCTGCAACGGTTGTTAATTACTGTATTTTGGTTTACGTTTTTCTTTTCAGGTTTTTAATCATATTTCGTATGGTTTTGTGTAACAAAACAATTTATTTCTATTTTTCGTATCTGGATATTTAATTCTAATATTTGAATTAATTGATCAAAATTTAATTTCGATATGTGTATTTTTAGCGCCTGTTAGATAGACTACTTTAATGTCATTTAGAAAGGGTCGATAATCAATATTGCAGTTCCCTTTTTAAGAAACTTTTAGAATAAAGGAACATCGATTTCCTTAAAAAAATCAATTTTGGCGAAACAAGTACAGTAAAGAAAACACGTAAATTTTGTGCTCGGTTAAAACTATTAATTTCAACCGATATTTTTCAAAGTTTTAAAGATAAAAGTTTTGAGTGAGGTATCACATAAAGTCATACGAATCGTGAAGGTGTTTTCAACACCCAATTATTGTATTCGAGGTTTTATAATCAATTATTCAGAATCGGGTTGGTGGTGTGTGAAAAGCAGTTCCGCCATTTTTGAAAATTTTTGAAAATCCGAACCAGGTCCCTATAATTTTGCCATTTGTATCATCGAGGATCTATGGTATTTAAAAGAATAGGCCGCAATAATCCCAATCAATCGTTCACTATAAGCCGGAGCGAAAATAGTACGCCCACTGTAATCCCAAGATTATTTATCGATCACATGTGTGCAATTTATCAGTGCAGAAGTTTTTCACGAAGTTCAACAAAGCGAGTTGGTGATATCTGAGATTTTTTTATTAATTATTATGCATGTCAATCTTCTGAGATATATTATTTTGGTTTTCAACCTCGTATAAGTGTGTTTCTTTCAATTATTTTTTAGTATATCATTTTCGAGGAATGCAGATTATTTCCGACCTATTTTGGCTTGTGCTCGTCCGATCGATCGAACAGTTAGAAGTCTACTTCACAGCTACACAAATTGTAAGTAATTGAAGATTACTTACTATATGAGATTTGAACTAACCATTTTGTGTCAATTAACTAACCACTTAGTAATAAAATTTAATAAGGATCTTAGATACCAGTATCGAGACACGTGGAGTCTATACTACCACCATCAGTTTATTTTCAACCTGTTCAAATATTTTATCTGTTATTATATTTAAGGTTTTTCATATTGTTCATAATAAACGAGAATTTTGTCACGTCATTGTGTTTTCCGATCTTAGTGTGTACTCAAGATTTTATTTTGTTTATGTTTTTAATTTTGATACGAAATAAAAAGATTAAGTTAACTCTGAAAGTTTCATTTCGTATCTGGCGCCCAAGGATACGGTTACTAACAGTAAGGCCGTCTCAACTTGTATAAGCGAACCCACGATAGTTGAAAAACAACCCAGCCCTTCGACAGTGGTTAATACCTACGAGCTAGGCCGTCGTGTACTTCCCATCTACAGACAAGCAAAGAGGCACTTGAGCGGAAATAGAACGGTTTTCGCCACACTATAAGACGCGTATTTTAATTTTTATGAAAAATTACATGTAGAATAAAATTTAAGATTTAGAGCCGGTTCCACCAACTCTGATTAAATACTTTAATCATGGTTAGTTAGAGTTAATCACGGTTAAATGAAAAAGAGCGTTCCAGCATCTTTCTTATCATGGTTAAAGCAGTTTTTTTGTGTGCGCTGGGAGTGGGGAAATCTTCAAAAGACACCACCCCGAAGTTTTGGGGTGGTAGTGTCAGATTTTTACTGACTAAAACCCCACTCCTAGGAGGTGCCGGGAATCGCTAAAGCATTTCGTCCGAACACACTCCGGCCTCTTCGTGGTTTTCCGCCCTTTCGGGTCTTTGCTCTTCTTGGCGAGATTGAAACTCGAGTTCTTCTTTTGCTTTGGTGGACAGGATTTCCACCAGCATGTCTTCAATTGTGGTCCAATCTTCTGCGCTACTCAGCATCAACCCGACCATGTTTTCAGGGCTCAGATCCTTCCCCAGGTGGAGGCGGGCGCTGTCTCTTACGTTGGACCACTTGGTGCAATGAAAGACTGTGTGCTCCGTATCGTCCAGCTCCCCGCAGTAGTAGCAGTTCGGGGTGTCCGCTCTTTTGAAACGATGCAGGTAGCTGCGGAAACACCCGTGCCCGCTAAGTGCCTGTGTGGTTTCATTATGTAACCTCGCCGTGAGATCTTCCGACCCACGGGGCTATGTCCGGAATCAGGCGATGGGTCCTTTCCCTTTACCTTTTAATCATGATTAACCAGCCTTCAAACTAATCGCCCGATTTTTGGCCATTATATGAGTTTAATCACGATTAATGACCGGCGCATGGGCATTTATTTCAATGGAGTAAAGATGTTGACAGTTTGAATACACATAGCCTCAAAATATCAAACATTGTAGCACGCTGGCCTGGAAGAACTCGTGATTCCATGATATTAAACAAGTACGGTTAGAAGACAATGAATTTTGCGTCAACATGTTTAGCAACAGAAATGCGTTTTCGACAAAGAAATGTTCTTCCAGTGATAGTTGCAATTGAAGTCTTGCATAATAAAGCAAGACGTGCTGCAGAACCTTTACCTCCAGATGTTTCAGCAATAAATATTCGATGGGATGAAATCGTTAATGAAAATATACGTAATGCTGATAATAACAAACAACAAGATGACAACGATGTCACTCGGAGAAATTTAGTTGATTATTTTGGAAGCTTATTAAAGAAAAAAATATTTTTATATAAATAATTATAAAATTTATTTGTAATAATTGTTTATTCAACAATATTGTTTTTAATTTTTCGTTAATTAATCTTTGGGTAACTAATTTCTTTTCCAGCTCGGCGGTTTCTTTTGTCGTTCGGGCTCTTTATAATTCTAGCTCCCCCTTTTTTTCTTACAAGCTTTATAATACAAGTTCCATATCAACCAATCAGAACAGCCTTTGCAAAATTATACCCGAGTATATACGAAGTAAAAGCAGTCAACTAATCATAGATACTAAATGCTTGGTGGAACGCTTGGAAATTAATGTCGCTTAAATTCTTTACTTAATCACGGTTAATCATTAACCGTGATTAGTTAACCAACGATTTAATCAGAGTTGGTGGAAACGGCCCTTAAGATTTAAACAAAGGTTTAACATTGAAGAGCAAAATAGATTTTTTTCAAAATTTGCCAGAAAAATTGGCTTGAGCTTACCAGAAATTCGCCAAGCTGAAATTTAGCAGACAAGTAGACGTCTAAAATCCCACGCCGCGTCGGCGTCTTCCTAATTGTAGGTTCTATCCCCTCCCCAACGCGATTTTTAGCCTATAAAACGCTTATTTTCATTTTTATGAAAAATTACCTGTAGAATAAAATTAAAGATTTAAGATTTAAACAAAGGTTTAACATTGAAGAGCAAAATAGATTTTTTCAAAATTTGCCCGAAAAATTGGCTTGAGCTTACCAGAAATCCGACAAGTTAAAATTTAGCAGACAAGTAGCCGTCTAAAATCCCACGCCGGCGTCTTCCTAATTGTAGGTTCTAGCCCCCCCTCCAACCCAAATTTTCGCCTATAAAACGCTTATTTTCATTTTTATGAAAAATTACCTGTAGAATAAAATTAAAGATTTAAACAAAGGTTGAACATTGAAAAGCAAAATAGATTTTTTTTTAAATTTGCCCGAAAAATTGGCTTGAGCTTACCAGAAGTTCGACAAGCTAAAATTTAGCAGACAAGTAGCCATCTAAAATCCCACGCCGGTGTCTTCCTAATTGTAGGTTCTAAATCCCCCCCAACGCGATTTTTCACCTATAGATGCTTATTTTCATTTTTATGAAAAATTCTCATAAGACCAAATTGAAGATCATAACAATTTTAACAAAATATATTTCTTTCAAATTTTTTTTATGGCATACTATTCCTGAAATAATCTTGGTTACCATATTGGAAAATGGCGACCAAAATGGTATTTTAATATTTATTTCGGAATCCATCCATGTTATCTAAAAGTTATTTACTAGGTCTCTAGGTCATGCGGCCTATAAGCCGCATTCAAACTATTTTAGGTCGGTAACTAAAAATTTAATCTTTAAACTTTATATATTTGAAAGACCCTTTAGTTAATTGACCAATAGAGAACGGTTATTAGTTCAAACGGCCAATATAAAAATCAGTATTTAATACTAAAATCTTGTTTAAAGTTTAATAATACCGGGCGTAAGAGCCAGTTGTATAACAGAAGATGATCATCGAGTCAGGGTTAAACCAGGGATTTTTGTTGTATCAACCAATCAAATAGCAGACTTCTGTAGGTTAACTCTTACTCGAGGATGATATTCTGTTATACAACCAGCCCTTAGAGTGGCCTTACACCAATGGACGTATATTTAGCAGGTCACAGAGCCTCTCATCCGCCATGACCTTCTGATGTATGGTAGAAATGGTTTTTGCAATTCTTTAGGTTACGTAACAAAATAATTTAATCAATCAGATGCGGTGGCGGCTCGTGACATGTCTCAATTGGAGGACACAAAATTGGCAAGCTGTCAAAGTTAGCCACACTTTGTGGATATTCAATCCAAGGTTTCTCGTGGGTGCAATCAAGCCCTTTTGTCATCCGTTGCCTGTGGAGCTGAACATGGCAACCTTCATTTCGGGGTGTACCTGCAGTCAACCTGAAGAGCTCAAAAGGTTAGTGCCAAATATTTTTTGCCGTCCGTGGTTGCAAGGTGTGATTGTGTACGCTGATACTGCTACAATAACATTCATTTTCACAATTTATTATTTTTGTTAAACAATACCATATCTGTACTGTATCGAGTCTCAGCTAGTTATTATACAATTTTTAATTTAACATCTTTTATTTTTATAAGCGATACCTTCAAGGTTTACGAACCACGGCCTGCCTCCGACGCACTGGGAGTTGGCTTACCAGAACACCAGGGTCAATTTTTCTCACGGCAAATTTACTGCCAATATTTTATTGGCAGATGTGGCAATTGGAACAGTAGGATCAATTACGCCACACGGGAAAAATTGTTCACAAAAGGCCGTACTGAAAAGAGAATAATTAAAATTATTTAATTAAAAAAAGCGACGAAACGCGTCGCTTTTTAAGGATTATTTTGAACTCATATCTTCGGAGTGCTTCGGCACTTTAGGTGACACCTGTGGTTTTATGTTCTTTATGACGTATGTTGTGCTGAAATAATTAAGTGCTCTAGTTTTTGTTCTGTGAAGCTTTCTTTTGCAGGGGAAGGTTTGTATGACTGTTATTTTCGGAACCATTACTCATTTAGCTCTCCCTTTTTTACGGCTTATAAGTTAAATTTTTTTGAGAACATTTGGAGAATTACTGGAATTCCAATTAGTTTAATTGGTGGAAATGAGTAAAAGTGAGAAATCGACGTCAGGAACCCCACCTTTTGTTGTGGTTATTGTTATTGTATGTCGATTGAGCCCACAATATCCTAAATTTTCATCGACGTTGTTTTTGCCAACAACGTGCTGATCAATGGAATAAAGAACAAGTAAGCGCTAGCGTAATTTTAAAACTGTTTAGAATCTATCGGGTTAGAGTTTGTTAATTGTAAGGATTTTAACTAGATAAAAAGGTTAGGCTTTCATTTTGTGGTTTAGCGCGTTTTAATCAACTTTTCCCGTTTTTTTGACTAATATAATAAAACGGGTGGTGTCCAACTTGATTCATTTTTTTGGGCTTTGACTTTCTTTCACGCTCCCAGCTACTTTTTGAGTTTCCAGAGTTGTAGTCCTAAAGGAAGGTAGAGACACTCATCATTCAAGAGTCTCTAAGAAGACGGAGGCACACTGGCCGGAATGCTCCAGAAACTGATTCCCAACATTAGGGGTCCCTCATCCGATGCCAAAAGATGATTAGAGGAGAGAAGAAGTGATCTACATGAATAAGCTACAATCTGTCCAGTGGATAAATGCTCTGAGAATATGTCGGGCATATAGGAAGGTTTCCACCGACGCGGCGCTGGTGCTCTCATCCCAAATGCCGATCCACTAGATTCCCGGTGCGTTTTAGGGAGGTTAGGTTTAGAGAGATAGGAAAATTGGAGCCATGTCCAAGATTTAATGTGCTTCAAACCGAAGTTTAGCGTTTGATGAAAAATCACATTCAGTCGAACTTTGGCAAGCCCTTGATCCCAATAAAATATGGTGCCGCCACTTTGTAGAATTCGTATAAATATTGTGGGATTGATGAAGTTCATGGATTGTACTGATTAGCGCCGTAGCAAGCTCTTCTAGCTTAGATATTCAAATTTGAATATATGCGCTCCCCCACCCCAAAAGATTCTTATCATTTTTAAAATTTTAAACTATTATTTATTGGATTTTGTCGAGGTTTAACGCCCCCATTGCAATCACCCTTGCTACGGCGTTGGCTTACAGTAATGAAAACAAATGGATGCTTATCAGGAAATCATTTAGGCTGCGGGGACTGCTGCTTAAGCTAAAAATATTGATTTTTATCATTGGGAACTTCTGAAGATCTTATATAAAATACGCCTAGTATGTCAGAATCACCGTCTCCATGGTAACGTAACGCAATACCCCCCTCCCTGAATATGGAGATAATTTTTATCTGTAGGAATTTTTCTTTTCAATTTAATAGTTATTTATGTATTAAGGGAATTATGAGGGCCTTAATTACCGATGGCAAAGTTTGCGTCCCGAGGGCCTCTGGCCCGAGGGACAGCAATTGCCAGAGGTTATTAAGGCTCTATAATTCCCGTGGTACATAGATAATTTTATTTTTGACCGATTTTCATAACAATATGTCCATATTTAGAACGCAATAAATGTTTAAATTCATAATTTTTCTGGTATATTTGAATTAGGTAGCGTTGATTGTAGCATTGTTGGTTGTTGCTAGGTTGTCGCTATGTTACATGTTTATAAGCAAACTTTATTTATCAATCAATGTTTTTCCGTTAAAAACGTGTTTATTTTTTACCACAAATCGACGATCTTTTTCTGATATAATGGAGGATATTATAAAAAAAGCGGAAAAAGCAAGACAATCATTACTTCCATCGAAAAGTGAAGCCCTATATCAAAAAGAATACAACTTATATCTGAAGTGGCTGACACAGAGAAATGTTATGTCAAAAGATGCCAACGAAACTGTCTTTCTGGCATATTTTCAAGAACTGGTAAAGTATTTTCAGTATTTTCTGGTAGATTTGGTAATAATTGTATTTATTCGTTGCAGTCAGAAACGTTTAGCCCAAATTCGTTATGGACTAAATGGTCAATGCTCAAATCGATGGTGACCATATATGAGAAAAGAGATACCACCAAGTTCAACGAACTAGAGGCTTTTTTGAAACGGAAAAGTAAGGGGTATAAGCCGAAAAAGTCTGCTGTCTTATCTCCTAAAGATGTCATCAAATTTCTAAAGGACGCCCCTAATGAAATTCATTTATTGCATAAGGTAATTTTTTTCTCAATTTTCTTTTTCGTTTGTTTATGTCGTTTTATTTGTTATAGGTTGTTCTAATTATGGGTTATTTTGGAGGATGCAGAACTCAGGAACTTCTAAATATGAGTATAGCAGATATAGAGGACCGGGATACTGTTATGGTAGTGAACGTACCGGAAAGTAAAACTGGTGTATCGAAGAAATTTACAGTTGTGGATGAAAAAGAGTTCTCTGCTTTGCCTTTATTGAGACTTTATATGTCCTTGCGTCCTGAAGGTACAAAACGATTTTTTTTGAGCTTCCGACAAAATAAATGTACAACTCAGCCAATTGGAAAGAATATGTTTGGCAAAATTCCCAGCAAAATCGCAATGTATTTAGGATTGCCAAACCCACTAACCTATACGGGACATTGCCTTCGTCGCACTTCTGCTACTGCCCTAGCCAATGCAGGAGCAACTATGACAAACTTAAAAAGACACGGAGGTTGGAGAAGTTCCACGGTGGCAGAGGGGTATCTGGAGGACAGTATTGAATTGAGAAATAAAACGGCGCGTATGCTGTCTACTTTGCCATCAGAAGAGGCAGGCACCTCGACTGTAGTGAACAGCAACAGCACCACCCATAAAAAAGAAGAAATTGTTTCCAGCGGCGGAAGTAATTTTCAGGGAACATTTGAAAATTGTACATTTATTATTTGTAATGACGTGAATAAGGAAAATATGTCTTAGTTTTCATTACATATAAACGTTTATAAGCATTTCTTGTATCATTTTCACCTGTAAAAGGTAAGAGGGAGTTTTTGAACTTTAATATCCCAAGGGAGTTATGACCCTCATTATAGATATCGTAACTATGACGATATAAGCTTATAATGTCACTGTCAGAAATAAATATATTTAAATAACTGTCGCGATTTTAACGTGATATTTTTACCGGTTGGAATCAACTTTCCTAAAATCCCCTATCTTATCATTGGACCAAAATTGAAGAGGAGAAAATTCCCTTTTTAAAAAAAGGAAAAAAAAAACCTCTTGTTTTGTTTTGTTCACCATCGATGGTGAAGTTTAAATGTACGAAATTTTTATTCAAAATAAGATCAAAACCTTTTTCAATTATTTTCTCTGGATTTTCTCTTTATTCATAAATACTTAGTATGATGTAAGCAAATTTTGTTAATCTGTTTTATAAAGAATTTTGAATTCTTCAATTTTGATTTCAAGATAATTTTCACTAAAAGTGAAAATAAGCGAGTTATAGACGAAAAACTACTGTAGAGGATTAAAATCCCCATTTGTGGAAAAGGCCGACAGGGAATTTTAGGTGATGTTGCAAAAAATAAAATCGTGGTCAAATTTTTGAAGTTCCAAAGATTGAAGTCCCCAAAAGATTCTTATCTTTTTGAAAATTTTAAACTATTAAAGCCTTATGCATAGTCGTACTTTAGTGGCTACTAGTTAGTAGCCACTAATAATATGTAGGTATCCATGGTTTTTTTAAATTAAAAAGTTAGTACTGTCATTTTAGTAAATTATACTAATTCTGACGTTTACTATTATTTATTTGGTAATTTAATTATTCATTTGGATATAAAACTAAATGATACCAATCGAAAGAGATTTTTCTTCCGCATCGAAAGATACCTAAAGCTCAATATTTTGCTCTTTAATTATAATGTAAAATGCAAAAATAAAATCAACAATTTTTAAAAAAATATTATGTGCCTTGGAATAGGTACATACCTACTCTTAAAATGTCTAATTAGTAGCTACTAAAAGTTAGTGGCCACTAGTATACGACTATGCATAAGGCTGTTATTATTTATTGGGTTTTGTCAAGGTTTAGCGCCCCCAGTCCAATGCCTCAGTCCCCAAATGCCTCAGTCGCCTCACCCTTGCTACGTCTCTGGACTACTGATTGTAGATGATATGCGCTATCTTTTTTTTTTGCTCTACCGTGTGCAGGGAAGAGGAAATCTCCAGAGAGGCATCGCGTCAATCTAAGACGGTAGTATGAGACTTTCCCACATTAAAATCTTCCCTTCCCCACCCCAGGAAACAGGAATTCGCCTCGTCGGTATTACTTCTGTTTCTTGGCGTGAGCCATGTGTTCGGATTTGCTCAGTCCTTGCTCTGAGCGGACTTCACTTCTTTATGGCTTATTGTCAAAAAGAACGAAGCTTTATTGTCATCGCCCACTTTAGGTATTCTGTAGCGGAGCTTTTTTGAGCCTCTCGGTTTCCTCCTCTTAAGTCTTCATGGTGGCCGGGATCAGCCTGATCAGCCTTCTCCATCCGCCTATGCTTCCGATCATGATGGTGGTCAGGTTCTCCGGTATGTTGTTGGAGTTGCTAATGTTTTGGTGCTCCCATCTCTAGCAATGAAAGACGGTGTGTTCTGCGTTATCTTCGCCTTCACAGTTGTCGCACTTGGGAGCCTCCAGCTTCCCGATCCAGTTCGGGTATGCGCAGGGCCATCCTAAGATATTCGGGGTCCGTGAGCTACTGAAAATAATGCGCCCCTATTTATAAGGAAATACACGGTATGGGTAGAGGAAGCGGGGTGGCCGGTATCTCAAAAGGCATTCGCCTCTAGGGTTAGGGTGGCACTGAGTATGCATTGAAGCATCCGTGGATAGATAGGGCCTGGATGAGATGAAATATGAGCTCGTCATGCCTTTTGGAAACTCATCCGTTGATGTCTAGGATGAGTCTTCTAGTTCAACGGCCGTGCTCTGTTGACCGTCATCTTCACTGCATTTTACCGGGGTTGCGACCTTTCTGTTTTGCTACGGTCTCTTGCGCAAACAAGTCCATGGGCGGCATGGATGCCAGCAGTAGTGCCGTGTCTCTAATAGACCGTGCGATATGTTGTGAGACGTGGACAATTGTAAAGGCGGATAGGAGTAAATTTGAGGCTTTCGAGATGTGGTGCTGCAGAAGGGTTGTGGAAATGACGACAAACGAGGAAGTTTTGAGACGGATGCGAGAGGGGAAAGAGTTGTGGAAACCGATAGTTAGTAGAAAAAATCAAGAGGTCAGGTGGGTAAAGTTGAAGGCAACAATTCCAAAGGAAGGCTCCGTCGAAGGTACGTAACTCAAATAATGAAGGACACAGTAAGCGAGAGCTACGAAAAGATGAGGAGATAGGCTTCCGACCGAGAGAAATGGAAAACTGTGTAAAGGCAGTCATCTAACACCTGACTAAGGACATCGAAGGAGAAGAATAGAAATTTGTGGTTTTTATAAAACTGTGGTTATTAGATTTCAGAGTGTCAAGCTAAGTTTCAAGCGGTATTCACTTGAATGAATGACCGCTGGTAACAATTTTAAATAACTGCACCTTTCGCTGCTCCCCTACCAAACCGCACTGGGCCAGTGCGGTAGGGTATGACCTTAACCCTCCCCTCAACCGGAGAGAGGCTTAAAGTCCAAGAGGAACGGACAGCATTCGGACTATAAAAGAACCATGCAGGGGCGGTCTAATATCTAATTTAATGGGGGGGGGGGAGGGTATCCAACATTCCTGGAAATATATTATTTCCTCTGCAGATTTATTTTTACTTCTCTAGTTTTAGTAGAAGTAAATGGAATATTCTTTGCATCTTGATAGTACTCCTTATGAAATGAAAAATCACCAAGTTTGCACTACTGTTCGAATTTCGAATGCCAAGTTCGAATTTCGCAAACGAATTTCGAAAATTCGCAAACACTACATGGTGCTGGAATGATGTTATTTTGGAAAAGAATTAGTGTTAATAATGATAACTAATTATTATGAAATCCCAGGGTTGCCAGATGTCGCGATTTTTCGCAATTTACGCGATTTTTATTGCTCAATTGCCATAAATTTGTAGCGTTTGCGATGGGCGCCTAATATAGGCTCCACCCAATTTCAAAGATTAATACTAAGGGCCAGTTTTACAATATGAACTTGAACCATGATTGGGTGCAAAGTTGAGCTGAGCTTAAGCTCCTATTGTAAAACCGGCCCTAAGTTTTCGTTATTCTAACAAACTTAATTATTTTAATAATTGATGTTAATTGCAAATTGTTTATACTTAGTCCGATGATGGTAGTTTATTTATTTAAAAAAACTCTTTTGTTGCTACTTTTTCTCGAGTAGAGTGCGATTTAGGCTCCTTCTTCTCCAGCAAACTGCGATACTTCAAACGCGACATCTGGCAAGTTTTTTGTTTACTAGTGCAGGGGTGGGGGGAACCTTCATAGGCACCACCCCAATCCCCGCTGACAGCCGGATGTTGTTGTGTCTTTTTTAGTCTTCGTGACCTGAACCCAGAGCTGCTTCGATGACCTTCTCATCGTCCAGCTTGGTACGGATGATCTCAGTTAGGGCATTAGGAACTCTGTCCCAATCATCCTTTGATGATAGCATTTCTGTTACAAGGGTGTCGGGGATCAGGTCTTCGATGCTATTATATATTTATTTCTTACTTCAGACCAGTTTGAACAGTCGAAGATGGTGTGGAATGCGTCGTCTTCCTCCTCATTAAAATAGTAGCACTCCGGTGATTCTCGTCGTTTAAATCGGTGGAGGTAGGTGTTGAAGCACCCGTGTCCCGTCAGGGCTTGGGTGACTTCGTAGCTCACTTCACCCTGGCTTCTCTCGACCCATCTAGCAGCCCTGTGGAATCCCAAAAGCAAATTTGGAAAATTTTATTGTTCACCATTCTGACATAATATGTCTTCCATTTTCCACATTCGCTTGAATTTGAGCTGTTTTCAAATCTTCCTGCTTGTAACCGACATTTTTCATTGGGAAAGCTAAATCAAATCTTATTCTTGGGGTTGATTTAAAAATAACAAATTTGGTCTCAGAGGGTTTAGATATACCTACTCCCTTTCCCTTTTTTTGGGATAGGACAACAGTTTGCAAAAATCACTACATTACAGAATTGGAAAGATTATATAAGAACTTTAGATAGGAATAAGATATTTCATCAGAAACGGAATACGGCTCTCCGAGCAGTTGAAAGCCGCCCAAATTGGGGTAATGATGAAAACCAGAAATAGAGCTGCTGCGATAACTTATGTATAACAGACAGAAAGCGCCGTAGCAAGCTCTTCTGGCGCCTGAGAAAATTTGAATATATGCACCCCCCTCCCAAAAGATTCTTTTCATTTAGAAAATTTTAAACTATTATTTATTGGGTTTTGTCGAGGTTTAGCGCCCCCGGCAAAGCCTCAGTCGCCTCACCCTTGCTACGGCGCTCGCTTAGAGTAATAAAAACAAATGGATGCCTACCAGGAACTCATTTAGGCTGCCGGCACCGGGGGTCTGGGGGTATGGAATACCCAGGTACGCTTGATATATTGCGAAAGAAAACCTTTCACTTTTACGTCCCTCGGTATTAAGAAGAACGGTACTGGTATAGTTATGAAAAATATCACGTGCCCCCCCCCTCCTGAATTACAAACGAAAATTGCAAAATATTCAATGAAAAATAATAAATTTTGATGGTTCTGAATAATGGCAAGTGTACCTGGGGGGTATTCCATACCCCCCCAGACCCCCCGGTCGTGAAATATTGATTTTTATTGTTGAGACCTTCTGTAGATTTATATAAAACTAGACCCATAATAGATCCGTGAAGGCCATAGTTGTTCGGCCTTCGGCCTCACAGGGCGGACCATAATAGATCCGTGAAGGCTATAGTTGTTCGGCCTTCGGCTTCACAGGGGGAGGATCATAATAGATCCGTGAAGGCCATAGTTGTTCGGCCTTCGGCCTCACAGGGCGGACCATAATAGATCCGTGAAAACCATAGTTGTTCGGCCTTCGGCCTCACAGGGCGGACCATAATAGATCCGTGAAGGCCATAGTTGTTCGGCCTTCGGCCTCACAGGGGAAGGACCATAATGGATCCGTGAAGCCGTAGTTGTTCGGCCTCACAGGGCGGACCATAATAGATCCGTGAAGGCCTCACAGGGGGAGGACCATAATAGATCCGTGAAGGCCATGGTTGTTCGGATTTCGGCCTCACAGGGCGGACCATAATAGATCCGTGAAGGCCATAGTTGTTCGGCCTTCGGCCTCACAGAGGGTCCATAATAGATCCGTGAAGGCCTCACAGGGGGAGGACCATAATAGATCCGTGAAGGCCTCACAGGGGGAGGTACATAATAGATCCGTGAAGGCCATAGTTGTTCGGCATTCGGCCTCACAGGGGGAGGACCATAATAGATCCGTGAAGGTCATAGTTATTGGGCCTTCGGCCTCACAGGGCGGACCATAATAGATCCGTGAAGGCCATGGTTGTTCGGCCTTCGGCTTCACAGGGCGGACCATAATAGATCCGTGAAGGCCATAGTTGTTCGGCCTCACAGGGAGGACCTTAATAGATCCGTGAAGGCTATAGTTGTTCGGCCTTCGGCCTCACAGAGGGAGGACCATGATAGATCCGTGAAGGCCATAGTTGTTCGGCCTCACAGGGAGGACCATAATAGATTATATTTATATGCCTTCGGCTGCCTTGAATGCTAGTCCGTGATTGCCAGTGGTTATTACAGTATTATGCCAACCGACCACTTTTCGTACCTATAGGGTGGGATAACTGATCGCTTTTAAAAAATACAACTACTTTCCGTACACTACAGGGTGGGATAACTGATCGCTTTTAAAAAATATATTTAGATTTTTGGCCACCAATCAGTACACTTATATAATAGATTAAGAGCACCATCTAGCGAAAGCGTAGTGAGCAAGAATGGCCAGGTAAAGTAAGGGTTTTCTACCTGGCAAACGAAGGGTTTACCAGGTATCCGTATAGGGTGATTCAATAAAAAATCGAAAAACGCGAATAACTTTGTTCCCCGTGCTAATTTTTTCTCCATTTATGCACGAATAGTTGCGCCTGGACCTACAGAATAACTGTGCAAAATTTGGTTGAGATCGGTCAAAGGGTGTAGGAACGTATAGCGAACAAACAAACAAACACGCAAACAGACAAGCTCTTTTATATATATAGAAAGAAGATAGAAGAAGATAGATACGCATAGTATGTCAGAATCACCGTATCCATGGTAACGTAATGGGAAAGCCTGAGGAAAAGCATCAGTCGCCTCACCTTTGCTACGACGCTGCAGACAGAACATTAGAACTAGAAATATATCTCGCGTTTTCCTAAATGAAAGCTTCAATGAAAGGGCAACGAAAATGGAGGTCTTGGCGAACTAAAAGATCTGAAGGAATTTAAGTAAGAATTGCTGTAATGGTGATTTCAGTCCAAATCCGTTCGATTAGAAATTCTAACAGCTACGATAATGAAGATGACATCTGAAAATGGCATTTCAAAACAGAAACTCTTACCCGAACAAAACCGTACCCTTGAAGATGAGGGATATCCCAATGGATTAAACAGTAAATAAGGTAACAAGAAGCAAGAAAAATAAACGATCTAGATGCTTCATTTGTCTACAAAATGATCATACGACAAAGAAGTGTAAGTCGCAGCTGTTTTGCATCATCCGTAACGAAAAGGGCCATTGTAATGCGCTAATCAGACGAGAGGCAAATTTGATCTTAAAAGAGTTAGAAATGATTACATTTTCCGAAAAGGAAGAAGCAAATTAGCAGAAGATCAAAATATAATTGTTAAAATAGTCCCACATGCCAACTAACCGAGATTCAAGGAATCCACTTGTGGTCGATTTGCCGCGCCCAATTATTGTAAATAAACTATTAGAGAATTGCAGTAATTTGTTGGATTTACTACGCACTCACTTAAATTCTGATGCCAAAAAAAACACAGCTGAAAAAAAAACAATAAGATTTTCAAAATTTTTTATTCTACACGTACATAGAATTATACATACAATTTTACATTTTTTGCAGTTTATGCTGTAATATTAATAATTGTAACTATTTACGATAAAGTTAATTTAAATAAATTTTATATACACAATTAATAATATTAATTAACATGAATAGGTTTTTGAGTATACAAGAAGTAAATAATATCTACATAAAATTACAGAAACTTACGTTAAGTTGATAATTTTGTACGCATCATAGGAAATTATACAAAAATTTGCTTTACAAGCTAAAATTTGAAAATTATGAGGTTTCATTTGGAAGCTAAAGGTTTAATATAAACCCAACATATACATAGCGCCGCTATATAATTAACATTATTTTAGGTACTTACATTACAAATTGGCAAAGCATTTTTTGTAATGATGAGCAAACTTGAAGTTCGTATTTTAAATTATTCCAAGCTTTTCTCGAACTTTTAGTTTGCGTGATGAATAAAATATTTTTTTAGTTTCGTGGAATTTTATTTTTACTACAGCGGTTTTGTAGAAAAAAAAACAGAAATTAATTGAAAAAATTGTTTTGGTGCAAACATTAAAAACCGTTAGAACTTCTCACGCTTTTTGAATCAAATTTCTAAATGTGCTATTTCACACCCCAACTACCCTCGTAATTAACACGAGAAACCCTATAAAAATATTTGCCTACCTAGCGTTCAGATGAGACAGGAAGGAAGCAATTTCTTATGGAACGGATACAGGGATCATTCTGAACCGCACCTGGTAAGTTTTAAAATCCCAAAACTTGCTGAAATATTTAGTTCCATGAACCAACTCGGGAAAAAAAATTTACAAGTCACTAAATTTTATAACAAATTGTTGATGTAAACAAACATTATGGTGGGTGTGACATAAACGCCAAAATATTAAAGTATTTTTGGCAAAATGTGTTAACTTAATTAGATTTCGACCCACGCGAAATTTTATTAATAATTTCAAATCTTGGAGTTCATTCATGTTTATCCTAAATTATCATAAGTCTGCTTAACCAGACGTTTGGCAATACTTTTCAGATACAAAAATAATTTTTTTTGAATCAACATAATTCAATATATAACTTTGTATTAAAATAAATAGATAATAAATTAGTAACAATATTAATTAATTTGAAGCAATCTTTCGGATTGTATTAGCCCATGCAACAAGAATAATTTTTGGGGAACCCCCGAAGGTTTCAAGTTCTTCAAAAACTGGATTAAAATTTCAGCTTATTGGCAGCGAGCATTTCGAGTTCGAATCTCGAACGATGACGAATGTTGTTAATCAATTTTATGATATAGCAATCAAATAATATAGTAGATATTTTATAATATATTGTCTATAATATTATTATAATACTGAGACGGCTTCCGACTTCTTTCAATGGGAGGGCCCAAAATTTAAAGAAAACGAAAAAATATAAATTTACAGTATTTTTTTCTATTCTACAGTCATCAATTATTTGAACTTCATTGGGAAGGCATATAATAATTTAAAGAACAAGAAAAAATTTTAATTTACCATATTTTACCTTAGGATCAATTAATGTTAACGTTTCTTAACCCATAGGAATTAGGGATGCAAAAATTAATCTGCAGCGGCCCAACTGCTTACCAAATCAAATGACAATTTCTTGTGATATTCCAAAGAAGCTTCAATCGGTAACCATTAGTTTTTCTTTTTTTTGAGTTTTTCAACGAACATCAATAAATGGTGGAAGTAGGGACCGCTTGCAGAAAGGGCTCATAATTTCGTTGCACGTTCGCCATTCCGCTCGCGGCAAAGTTCGATTCGCAGTTCCGCTCGTTAGTTTGTACAAGGCATAATGACAACTTCTTGTGCTTCTTCTTCTTGATTATATTCGAATAAATTGGCAATTTAAATAGTCAGGTCGACAATAGAAAGTGAAAAATGGAAACAAGGGGGGGGGGGTCTTTTTGAAGAAGCTTTATAGGATAAATGCAAACATTTCTTCAATCCCTATTCTGTAGAGGTGTAAAAATTAATCTGTAGCGGCCCGACTGCTTACAAATAATCTAATAACAATTTCTTGTGCCACTTTAAAACATAAAGTGCAAAATAGAGACCGGGGGGAACCAAGAAAAGTAAAACACTACCATAAAACATTTTTCAATGTTTTATCACCTGATCACCAAATGGAGGTATTCCATACCCTCTGAACCCCCGCCCGGATTCTACAGTCATCAATGTTTTGAACTTCATTTGCAGAGGTAGCTCGTTACTTTCAATGGGAATGCATATAATAATTTAAAGAACAAGGAAAAATTTTAATTTACCATATTTTACCTTAAGATAAATTAATGTAAACGTTTTTTAATCCATATGAATTAGGGGTGCAAAAATTAATCTGCAGCGGCCCAAATGCTTACCAAATCAAATGACAATTTGTTGTGTTACTTTAAAAAAAATTAATATTCTTAATTATCAAATTAAATACTAAAGTCAACAATAAAAGGCGAAAACAGAATCGTGAGGGGGGGGGGGGTTATGAAATACCTCCAGCATATCATCATGACCAAAACTCAATGTTTTGCCTTCTGTTCAGGATATGCTGAGGGGGGGGGTTCCATAATATCCCCCAGACCCCCCGGTCTCTGCAATCTCTGCGTTCTCGGCAGCAATTATTTAGAATTTCATTTGCAGTGGCGGCCCTTGACTTTCAATGGTAGGGCATACAATTTAAACAAAAAGGTTAATTGACCATGTTTTTCTTTACCATAATCTAAGATCATTTTGGAACAACCATTCGGGTACTACTATAATAAATTATTCTTCTTCTACCCAGAGCAATGCGATATAGTTGGTAACCCCCCCCATATTCAGCCCCCCCATAACAAATTTAATTTCAAGACCTGAAATTGAAGCTTAAAGTAATCCTATATCATGAAAACCGAATTCATAATTATGGGAAAAAGTTGTAAAACCGCAAATTTGGCTTCCTTTTGTGACTAGGGGATGTCCCCACCTTCCGCGCGGTCCGATCTGTTCAAGTCATAGGCATTAGTCAAACCTTTGACATATTGTGCTGCTACCTGATATTCGTGTCTGATCTACAAACTACCAAACTCACCATGGTGTCGCTGGAAGCTTTGTTGATGATACAGCAACTCTTGCCTCACATATCAATTCACCAACAGCATTTAGAAATACACGAACCCATATCAATAATATTATTGAAGACTAACTTCAAAATTGACCAAAAATTCAGCATCATTAAACGAAAATCCAAGCTTTCTGACGAAACCAAGTGATTCTTTATGATTAGGTCATACTTAAGGTAATATGGAATTAAAGTATCCAACTCGGAGGTTCAGAAGCAGGCCATAACCTCGAAATCCTCTAGAGATTCCAAACCAAAGCGTCTTCCATGAACGAAGTGATTTAACTCAGTACGGGATAATATCAAAAGATTTACCGTACACAGTAATCTTCTTGCCAATCAATTACTAATCTCAAAAGAAGAATTAGCTAGGCTCAAAAGACAGATACCAGAAAATCTAATGAATGGATTCCGTCAGTTTATCAGAATATAATTTATTACTTACTGTCAAATAGTGCCACAGCTATCGCATTAAGGGGCCTAGATCAGACCTACAGTAAACTGTATCCGCTTGAATTTACAAAGCAACAAATATTCACAGCATTCATGGCAAGCCACACTATTTAAAATTGGTTTAAACTTTCAGTCATTAATCATATTATAATGTAATGAAAACATTTGGTGCGTGATTGACATCCCATACAAGTGATGTTTTATTATTAAGACTAGAAGATGACCTTCTAAGCCATGGTTGTGCGGCCTAAAGGCCGCACTGTCAGTTTTCTTACTTGGTAACTATAAAATGAACCCATGAGCGGTGAATTACGAACATATGGATAGAACAATTCACAAACTGGTGTTTTATTGTTAAGATCCCCAGATTGTAACCTGCTTTCCTGGCTATACCTTCCTAGTTCCTATATTAAGGTGATAGTCATTGTACCTATGTAAAAGTTAAATTTTTTTATGAAAAAATTACCTTTCAAGATTCGAACTCCATAAAAGTACTACGCTACCCACAGTGACTTCATCAACATTGGGTTCAATCAGGAGGGGGAGTGACTTTGACAATATGTACAACCAAAATTATTCTTTTTGCGGGCCAAAATTTTCAAACAAAAATAAAATCGAAATAATCAGCCGCGAAAGCTTAAAATAATTAAGCGTTTACGAAAAAATACTACAAGCTATTGAAGGTACCGCGTAATTATTTCTAAACCTTTCAAATACGTCCCATCGTTTTTTTTTCATTTTTTGAAAAAAGACTTCAATTTTTTGTTGAGCATAAACTCAAATGATTTGATTACGTTGTGATGAAAATGACACCATCATAGGTAGCACCTTTCGAAAAACCGTCATTAGAAAACGAGTGACGTATTTGACTCTAAAAATACAAAATATATTACATCGAATTTCTACACATACATTTTCTATATTGATTGACACATTTAAAGTTGTGAACAAGTCGTTGAAAAGATATCTTCAAATTCTTACACGTTATTCCGTTACATTTCCAAAAATGTAGCAGTTACTGATGTCACATTTGATGAATATTGGTGTTGTCTTCCAGCTACGTCTTACCATTTGGATTAGATTCCTCTATGTAAACGTTACCGGTGTCGGAGCCAATTTTTGTGTCCTTCCGCACTGTAACAGGAAACGTTCACCATCAGTCACACAAAAATAACTTAAGGCTTTTGCGTAATGGGGCTAACTTATTTCCTGTTAAAAAAAGACCAACTAGCACCCACCTTCTAAATTCAATTTAGAATTTGTAAATTACACGTACGAGACGTAATTATTAGGTAATAAAATGTAGGAGATTTTTAAATATAATTTGTTTGTTAATTACCACGTGCTTTATGTTTTCAAACGAGGAAGTGAACTTTTCCGCTTTATTATTATTTCGATCATAATTACACTGTTGACATCCTAAATAAACAAACGGAATTAAATTTTTATTTTATTAATTTTACAGGCAAACGTAAAATTTCGCAGTTATTTAAAATATTTAGCGAACTAAATAGCGCGCTTTCACAAAAATTGGAGGAAATAAAATTTTCAATATAAAAGTTTCTGTGCATTTTTTCCATATATAGAAGCAGTCGTTCGAGCGTACTCGGAAAATTCTTATTGCGTGCTTCGATTTAAGCGAATAACTCATAAATGGTTGGATTTTCATTGAAAATACATCAAATAAAGTTGTAAAGAATTTTCTGCTCTACAATTTCATTTACGTAAGATTTTAATGAAAATTTAGTGGTTTCAAAGTTATTTACATAAAACGAAGCACGCAGCGAAAATTTCCGTCGAAATTTGTAATTTCAGTATTATTGATCGAAATATAGTTTATCCCTTCAATATTGCAAACAGATAAAGCGCAAATAAAAATTAAAACAGCATGGAAAATTTTATTTGAAAAGAAATAGATGCGCAAGTTGGATTAACGAAATTTTCAGTGTCTACTTTGTAAGCAAATAAATATTTTTTAAAAGTTGTAATATTGGCCCAAATAACCCATCATTGGGCATAATAAAATACAATATAAATAAGTGAAGTGATTGCTCGAATGAATTACTCATTAATCATTTCTTCACCGGCTTATTTATTGGTTAAAAAGTAATTTAATTGATGAGAAGTGATTGTTTCCTGGTTTTTAGTAGGTGCTTGTACTATTAAATTAACTTTTTCAAATTAAATTTCAGCAATAAAAACATTTGTGCCCATTCATGGGCGTCAAGATATTTAAAATTAAATTGTTTTTTTGCAACTCCCTAAAAATTTTAATGGCTTTTTTTTATAAAAACAGCAGCAATTAATATGAAAGGTAGTTGCACCTAGTACTTGGGAAAGTTATATGTTGTCATAAGTTTTTTCATATTCCATAATATTATTTGGGGGGAAAAATTTAATATCGATTTGGAAGGTTTATTTTTATACAAATAATAAAATTATCATGAGTAAAAATGTACTATAGGTATTTTATAAATAATAATTGGTGATTAAATAGTAAACTAAACATAACAATAGAAAGCTGAATAGTAAGAACATGATTTGAATTTTGATATTTTTACTCGTATTTAATAATGTATTAAATATAAATTAATAATACAATTTATTAATTAAAATAAAGTTAATACCTATGTACACTAAACGTGTTTACAATTCATTAAACGTAAAGAGCTAATTAGAAATTTATTTTAATTTGTTATTGTTTAACTTGAATACAATTAACTTTTGACTAAAATATACAAACGAGTAGCGTCTATTTATATTCAGTATTAAACTAAAATTTAAAAATTTATAAGTTAAGAGTGATACCTATTTAAAATTACTTTTTGTAAGTATTTCAGCCCCCCCCCCGCGTTAATATTACAATTACAAAGGCGACCAATACCAGGAATATGCCTACTTCCAGTTGGAAGTCTTTACGATCCATTTCTTCAGGTGGATCACTCCTCAGTCTCTCTTAGGTTCTCTCTTCCTTCTCAGTCCTTTTACCCTAATGAGGGTTTGGTGACCCATCTCGTTCTATCTCTTTCTATGCATATGATGTGCGTTCAAATTGTTTTCACATACATAGAGGACCTACTTGTTTAACGTGGGCTCCGAACCACGGGAAGTGTACTACACTTCATTTAGAGATGGATTTTCTTGGCAGATTACCTCGGTGGTTTGCCATTGCCTGCCGAGGAGAGACGGTCAGAATAAAGTTCTTACCCTGCCCGGATTCGATCCGAGCGTTTCGCATTAGCAGTAGACGCACTTAACTGCCAAGCTATGACCGCCTCTAGGTTCTCTCTACAGCGCCCTATTTTCGTACTTTTGTCTCCACTCCTTCACCTTCATGGTTCCGAAATCTTCTACCATTTCATCGAACCATCTACCTCTCACTCTTCTTCTGCTTCTTGTCTCATTATTCTTACCACTTTTCTTTCAAAAATGCTTAGCTTTTCTTCTTCTCTCTTTGTCAGATTTAGCGCCTCTGCAGCGTATGTTGTCACCAACCTCTTATTCGCATCTGTATGTTCTCTTTGATTTGCTTTATTCGGACGTTACTGCTGTTTATCTGGGCTCCCAAATACTTAAACTTTTGGACCTCCTTGAACACTCGGTTGTCTACTTTTAAGTCTATTTTAATTTTCTTGTTTTCGATCTTTGCAAATCTCGTGTATTACGCATGCATGACCTTCTACTATTGCTTTAAGTATCTTCGTCATTTTCTTCTTTGTTTGTCGTTATCCACTTTAATCTTTCTTTCCTCTTATGATGGGTTCATGCAAAATGTTTAACGTAACGTAATTTAATATAATTTATTTTAATTTAAGAAACTGGTTCGGTGCATGCTAGATATTTAAGAATTCTTTAACGTAAGAATGAGGCATGCGTAAAAACTACCTAACGTTAAATTAAATTAGAGAAAATGTAGCCTGAACGCCTATAGGAGGTTACATACATTGAACTTTTTTAAATTAAAATAAATTAAATTAAATTACGTTCAATATTTTGCATGAACCCACCATTACACTTTAATACCTTCTCTTCGCATCATCGTCAAACTATTTCTTATTGTTTTTTCAGTTCAATTTGATATTTTTCCATTCCTTATTTATATTCTATTCTTTCTGTCGCTGTGGAACTTTTTCAATGCTAATTTTTCTTCATTTCTTTTCTGCTGTCTAGTATTTTCTTTAGAACCTTTGCTACTTTCAGGAATCTGCATTTTCTCTTTGATAAGTTGCAACATTATAGAATTTTGTTGCATTTCTTTTTTGAAAATTGGAAACGAACATCTGCCTCCCGCCTAAGTCAAGGTCATGGTGCCACGCCGAAGACTGGATGGCGCCCGGGAGGAAGAAGGCGTCCCTAATGGTACCTGAGGATGGGAATCCCCATCATAACAATCCCAAAACTAATAGAAAGGTAACAAAAGATAGAACAAACTGTTACGGCGCAGGGTGTCGGAGACCCAGCGCTGGTCTAGGGAGACGCCCTAGAAGCGGACCCCTCTCGACCGTTATCAAGCTACCACCCTGCGTTAGCGATTCATAGTCTGGCCGATATTCTTCAAGAAATTACAGACAAGGTTAAAGAAGAAGACAAAGTCGTTAAAACCGCCACTAAAAAGAAGAAACGTCTGTCCATTGGACAAAATACGATGCAGTATTGGATATGAAAACTTTTGCTAAGCCCATGCAGTGCAAAAAGTACATCATCTTTTGCCGCAAGGATTTGACCAAATCATTAAGCAGCAATGAAAAGCCAGGGAGAAATACTGGATGATATTGTCAGGAAAATAACAGCTTCTTCAGACAAAATATTAAAAGCCAAACGGAAGCTAGAAGAACGCGAAACAAGGAATTGCAACAAACTTGCAGATACGTCAGAAGAACCTGAGGTGGTACAAAGCCAGCCAGGCATCGAGGTATCCTCCCCACCCCAGACGATCCAAGTACGGAAACAACCAATAAAATAAGGAGACCCCCACAGTACTCGCATAGTTTCCACACTAGCGAGAAAGGATAACAATGAATCCGACGAAAGTTGGACAAATGAGGAAAAACTCATTCTACTTAGATGGATGATGGAAACCGATGAAAGAGCAGCAGATGAAGTCTAAAGCAAGTCCTAAAGCAAGAGACATAAGAAGAAAACAGGCGACAGACAGGAGCAGTAATCCTCCTCCTGCCGACGAAGTCCAACAAGCCAGAATGGAAACATTGATAGTAAAGTAAAGCTCATGCAAAATTTCCTTATTTTTTCGTTGCTTCTCGTCACCACAATACAAAAGTACGAATTCATATGTGTCAAGTTTTCCGTTACCCCTCCATCTACCAATTTCTTGGACTGGTACCACCGTAATTTTAATAGTTATATTGTGCCAAGTTCTTTTGCTATTTCCAAGATTCTTCCTCTTCTTAACATCGTCCTTACATTCCATGTATGTATGTACATAGCTTGATCATATTTTTCACTCTGTTCTTCCTTTTTAGCGATTTATCAGATGTTTACTGTATATTCTCGGTTTACATGCAGTGCCATTGCGATTTCCATTTCTTTTTCTTGACTCAACTGTATATTCTATTTTGTGTCTGTATCCGTGTTAATTTTCAAGGTCGTCTTTGTATTTCCACCCGAATTGCTTTTTTGGGTTTGTAGTTTTTTTTATCAGTTTTCCATTCTTCCTTTCCATTGATCTCGATTTTCTGGTATCCAACCTTGGCTATTTTACCATTCTTTCTTTCTGTCTTTGCCATAGCCCTAAGCTCATGTTCTGATTTCCGAGTTTCTTCTTGTTGACATTATCTCCATCATTTCTGCCGAGGATCCTACTTCAACTATGATTGCCTCACTTCTGAGCTTGAACGCTTTAAACTTAATCTTACATTAATTTGGATTTCATTCTCCAGAAAGTTTTGTAGTTCTTGTTCTATTTTATTACGTGATCTAGCGTCAACTCCTTTTATAACAATGTTGTTTCTTTTCTGTATCTCAATTCTGACTTTCAACTTCTATTTTTCTACTGTCCATTCTTCCTCTTTCTTCTTAAAAGCCTCCTTTATTTCTTGCATCTCCTCTTTCAATTCAAATGCAGCATTGTCAATTTCTGTCATCATGGTCTTAAACATTTTCTTTATCTCAAATATCACCATACAGAGTTTTCCTTTCCTTTTACAATTGCTTTTGTTCTGAGAGATCTTATTGTATTTTGGTTCTACTAAATATTGCTTGAAGTTCCTTTTCTGACCGTATCTCTTCGTCTCTATCTCTCTTCTCTTTCTGCTTTTCACTCATGTGTTGTTTAGCATTTGTATAAATTTCCCGCATCGCACAGAACCCCTCGTAAGGAAACCGTACGACTTCTTTTGAGTTCTAAAAAATTTCAAAACTATCGCTAATTTACGTTAATTTCTCTTTGTTCGCGCTTTATCAGCGAAGTAAGGGTATAAAATGTATCGTAATTTATTAAACCTATAAAGTTCAGTTTCCTTCAAGTTTTAGACTAAAAATCTCAGTTCTTCCAACAAAATTTCTTGCTCCTCTTTAATATCTCTATTTATTCGCCATCGTTTTAAGAATTATCCAATACATGCACTGTTTACTTCTGTAACCCATCACCTCACCTATAGCATATAGGGGGAAGGGCCCCCCTTCAATAATAATTCTTAATTTCTCCTGCATTGTTTTTGGGATTTTCCCAATTTTTATTTACGTAAAAGAATTTGTTTCCATTTAAAAATACTATTAAAATTATTGAATTTTGAGCTTTCAGCAATTAATTTATCATCTAATTAAAACGTGTTAATATGTAGTAATTAAAATATCTAATGATACGAACACGTAAAATAAAATGCTGAAATAATCAATAGATTTTTAAGTCATGTTGTGAATGGCTTTATTGAGTACATTCTCCTCCTTCCCAATAATACTCTGTGTACCCATGGAATGATTTTATGTACCATTTAGCATCTAGTAGAATTTGATAGTTAAATGCAGATACAATTGCTGATAGTTCACGAAATCAATGTAATTTTTAAATTTTAATTAAAAAAATATTAAATTAAGGTTTTGATTTTACAACTTTTCAAAATTATTTAATTAATCCCTAACAAAAAAAAAGGAATTATGCATTTGTTTGTTTTATGTATATTTGTTTGTATAATTTGATAACTAATGTGAGTACTCTGTCATCCATTCATGCGCGTCATAATCATGAATTTCACATCTAATGCATTCTGTTATTGAAAAGCTTTAAAAAGTATAAAATAAAAGAATGAATTTATAGAATTTAAAAAAATCTTTTTTTAAATGAGTTTAATTGAGTTTTCTTTTTTATTAATTCACATAATTATTACGTTTGCTACATCTTTAACAAGAGCTACTCACGCATTTGGCTTTAAATATTATGTTCTCTAAAATTCTTTATTTTATTACTCTTATAACATCCATTACTTTTAATAGATTTAATAGAAAATTAATAGACTTTAAAAAAATGTTTTCTTTGTATTTATATATTTTTTAAAACATTAAAACAAGTTCGCGAATATAGAATAAATTATAAACATAATTTTTTGAATTTTACGTCCACATGAAGAGCTTAAATAAAACCGAAATACGTGTTAGATTTTTTTCGCAATTCAAAAGCTCCCAAGCTAAAACTTTTTTTTAAGTTTTAAAAATAAATTATTACATTAAATTCAATCAAATTTTAGTAAAACTTTTAGTACTGGAAGTGTTGTCGTGATCGTGCGGCCTTAAGGCCGCACTCGATAACGTTCTAATAATAATTATTTAATTTAAAAAAATTAATTTTTATGTATTTGTGTAGTCTTTAAAACAGATTCGCGAATATATTAGGATTATAAACATAATTATTTGAATACTAGGATCATCTGTAGAATGAGTTTATAAATAAAAGCGAAATACGCGTCATTGTTTATATACACTCAATTTGATCTTTGCCGCAATTCAAAATATTGGAGGGCAAGTGAACTTGAATTTTTATTTAAAAATTAAACAAGTTACGTAACAAAAACGTTGATGGATTAAAAATTTTAAAAATCGTTTTTACGGAATGAATGTCATATCATATTCGAGTGTGCGATCGCCTTGGTTATGCGGCCTATAGGCCGCACTACAACTTTTTATATTGGTAAATAAAAAATTAACTGATAAAAGGTTAGTTACAAACAGAAAGAAAGATAGATACAATGAACTGATGTTTTAGATTATAATTATATATTTTTATTCACAATTCGGTTATTTGTAAAAATAAATCTGTTCAGTTTAACAGTGCAAATCGACTGAATAATTTAAGGGGGTATTCTAGTCTACAGGCATGAATTTTAGGTATTTTTTCAAGTGCAATAAAGAAATACCAAACAATATTTTTACTATCCATTTTTTTACCACATTTTTACTGTTGTTTGAAGAATACATAAAAAAAATCAAATGAAAATATTTTAAATTTAAAAAGTTACAGGCTGATAAAATGGGGGATCTCAAAAAGATGGCGCGTTCTGGTCGACATGATTCCAACCCTCCTAGTAATCCGAAATCAAAAAACAAAATAGATTCTTAATCAAAACTAATGCCGCTATGGTCCGAACCAGGGAGAAGTAAAAAAAAACTTTTTTCGCAAAATGGCGGCTGTTTGTAATAAAAAGACATTTTTTTACCAGTTTTTTTTTTACTTTTCCGAATTTTTTAAAAATAGTAAAAATTGAAATTTTGTTATAATTCTAGTTCGGACAATAGAGGGATGTATAGAGAAGGTTCACACCAAATTTCAAGTAAATCGGTCCAGTAGAACTTGAGATTTCATGTCGACCGTCTCGAAAAAGGTAATATCGAGAAAATCGCGTTTAAATATTCGCGCAGTCAGTCATACAATGGTACTTTATACTTACATTTTTTCTATTATATTCTTTCTAATAGCTATTTTTCCAAAATAATTTGAATTTTGAAAAATCGTTTTAAAGACATATTCTTAAAGGTTTGTTACACCACGTTCTGCATCCACGACACCTTTCCAACAGGTAATAAAAGGTTGGCTAGCTCAAAGTCGCGAAGGGGTGGGTTGGTGAATGGAACGAAAGGGTCGTGTGACGGCACGTCGCAAAGCGTGTATTTCCTATCGACGACCGGGCAATCCTCGATCGCGATTCTAAAAATTGTCAAAATCGGTGTGAATAATTTACACGGGGGGGGAGTTAAGTCAAAATCGGTGGGGTTAATATACACGCGGGAGTTTAAATGGGCGCCACGCATACGAAGAAATGAATCTCTTTGAAGGGGACTGGTTATCACACCTTCCAAGCTGGTACGCGACAACTTGATGATCTTACAGCGAACTCTCACTCCGGAAAAACCTCGCTCAATGACCTTACCTTTACAGGAGGCGAACTTTCCGTTGGTGAAAATAGCTAAATAAACATTAACGCAACAATAATAATAACACACTAAGTTGGGAAATAATAAAAATGTATTAAATAAAATAATATCAGGGGGGAGTTGACAAGGTTTACACAAGATACTATCAAATTTACATGTCTTGTATAAAAATAAATATGTACAGTTGACGGAACCTTTCCGTGTGGTTTCCGTTGCGAAACTAATACTCGTAAAACAATTACTCTTACAAAAATACAAAAGGTTAATTTGCATGAAAGGGGGGCGTATTGAATACAGCACTCCACCAAAATAAATAGTTACTTAAGCGCAACTTGATAATATTCAAAACTATGATTCATAAAATTGATCATGGAACTTAATCAATGCAATTGATCATCAAAATCCCCAACAACGGGACAAACAAACTTTAGCTACAATACTAAACTTGAAACGTTACGTTAAATTGTTCGGTTACACTCTGAACGCTCGAATGGCGTGTTAAAAGTTACGTTAATAATAGATAATAATATTAAGTTAAATAAAAGGTATACAAAATGGTTGCGATATCGTCTTCCAGGGTTGAACTGAACGTTCATAAACACAACTAATGGTCAATAGGACCAATTAACATCACAATCTTAAAAATATAAAAAGGTTTCTTACTTAATTTGGGTGGTTGATGTTCGACCTCTAGGTAAAGTCGATGACGGGTCCTTCAGGAGTGAGATTTCGTCTTCAGAACGTAGAATGAAGCTGAATGTGATGTCTCAAACCATATCAGAAGGGCAGCGTAATAACCAGCTTCCCAAAAACTCTTCAAATCGGAAGGTGGTGAAATAACAGGGTGGTTCACGCACTGTATTTCACGATAAAATAGGGGTCTCCGTACGAAATAATTCACTATGTTAGTTATTCGCGAAGTGACAAATAATTCAAGCCGGCACTGTCTAAGTAAGAAATGTTAATGTGGTGTCCGATAAAAAAAACGATTGGAATGCACGCATGGGTTGGAAGTGCAACACCTGTTTTGTACCATTCGATAAAAGCAATGCTACGTACTTGCCTTATGAGCGGCAAGCAATAACTCGACGTGATTAACGTGATAAGCAGATGGTATAAAAAGTCCGATAATTGATTCAATGTTTAGTAACAATAGACGATATTAATCGTTCGATCACTTATTAAATATTAGCAACAATTGACGATATTAATGTTCGATAAACTATTGAAGGTTTAGCAACAATTGACGATATTCTGGTTCGATAAAATATTAATTGTCTAATAACAATTGACGATATTCTGGTTCGATAAAATATTGATTGTCTAACAACAATTGACGATATTAATTGTTTAACAACAATTGACGGTATTAATGTTCGATAAGATATTGAAGGTTTAGCAACAATTGACGATATTCTGGTTCGATACAATATTAATTGTTTAAATAACAATTGACGATATTAATTGTTCAATCACTTATTAAATATTAGCAACAATTGACGATATTAATGTTCGATAAAATATTGATTGTTTAAATAACAATTGACGATATTAATTGTTCAACAACAATTGACGGTATTAATTGTTCGATAGTACCTGCAGTTGACACACACTAATTTTTAGCACAAATGACTTGTATTTATTTAAAGACCTCTAATAAATGTGAGACCTCGATAGTTAATTCCGCTTTTGGAAGCGCTAAGATACGAAAAAGGTAGTATCAGATTCCAAGTGAATCTCTCCGAATATGCAATTTGCAGCTCAATTTATGCATTCTCCCTACTCTGATTTAGGATTTTTCCCACTTACTGATTGATTTGGATCCTTGTAATTGGGTCCTATAAATTTAGAAAGAAGGGCGACGTGATTTAATTGGACAATACCTAGAGTGTGAGAGCACACTTTCTTCTTTCTCCATGCAAAGGGTATCGAGAAGTTTTGCAGGACACGTGCGAGCAAAACAATTTTTTGCTCGTCTGGTCGGACGAAAAGGGTCTAACTTTTGCACTTTTTGTTGGTTTTTATCGAAGTTTTAAAATTGCGAAATCGCTATGCTTTCCATGTTAAAAATTAACACATGAGTTTGCAAGTCGATGCCTGTCTAAGATAACGATGTCGAATGCATTCGTTCCCATGGTCTTACCATCGCACGTGCCCGTTTTTTGTATCGACGGCCGACGTGGATTTATGGATCGCATAAAAGTTTCTCGCAGTCGTTTGAAAGATTATGGTAAAGTATAGGTATGAGTTGACGTTTAGTTTGCAACGTTAATGAATAGAGAATTTATTGTTGATGAGGTGAATTATGGATTAATGCTACGTCAACATTATTAACACTTCCTCATCTACCGTATGGTTTATTGTACGTGTATTAAAATATTTGATGATACTTTCCTAACTATACAATTCTTAAGATTATTGTGCATTTGCAAAACGTAAATATATTAGTTGAGCGAATGTTTCAATCTTTTATTTTTACAACCCGACCTAAAAATGTTTTCTCAAAGAGTAATTTTCAACGGATCGATTCGAAATTTAAAATATAAGTTTAATAGATCATAAACGCAAAATCTAAGGGTGCGCCCGATGCGCGGAATAAGGTGACACTCCCCTTACGTCAAGAGTTGTTATCCCTAACTACTCTTCAACTGGGACGCGCGCAACCTCAACCGAAACAAAAACTGTCCTGCGATAAACCATCAACACTTGTAGTGTTGAAACAACTACTCAGCTAGTGACTAGACTATACGTATATGCCGGGAAAGAGAGAGAAGGTTCACCTAACCCTAGGCTTAATCAACCCGTGAGTCGTAGTGACTCCTACATGAGAGGGCGGTTCGCGAAATCACGCGATCATTCGCTGGCCGTGGGACCCACAAATGTCTGTGAAGACACCGGACTCTAGATCAAGGTAGACCTGAGCTAAGGTAACACTTCCTTGGCGTACTCATATTTACAAAGCCTTCTCTAAAATGGTTCAGTCGATGGGGACTGTCTGCCTTTTTCAATACGTTGAAAAAACAGAGTAAAAAAAACGTGTGCTTGGCTGGATCAAATTTACAAAAGCCGTTTGGGGCACTTCAGTAGATGGGGACTGTCTGTTTTATCATTTATCGTTGGTGAAACAGAGAAAAAAACTTGCGCTTAGCTTGATCAAATTTACAAAGCCGTTTGGGAGACCATCCACCTTCATCATGACTTCGATCCAAACGAGATGATCGGAAGAGAGAGAAGAGGTAGTGATGGGGGGGGTAAGAGATAAGAGTGGGGGAGGGGGGGTTAAAAAAGTGAGGGGTAGCAACCTACAAGGGACAGTTGAGGGACCAAATCCTCGAACCGTCCGAGTTAAACACGGATGCAACCGGGAAAAATAGTGGGGCATAAATCGTAATACGAAACGGGACGGGATAACGACCTACAAGGGACAGTCGAGGGAGCAAATCCTCGAACCGTCCGGGTTAAACACGGATCTAAACGCGAGAAAAAAAATAGGGGGGGGGTTTTCTCAAAAAAAAATTAGGGTGGGGTGACAACCTACAAGGGACAGTCGAGGGACCAAATCCTCGAACCGTCCGGGTTGAACACGGATCTACGCATGAGAGCGTGCAGCACGAGAAAAAAATGGGGCACGAATGCCGCGTCAATCGTGTTGACCGGAGGGGCTGAATCTCCGAACCAACAAGTAAAGACTAATAAAGGATCACGATAGGCGTGATCCAAAATTCGCGAAAGACGCGATATAAGGGATATGGAGTCCGGCGGGACGAGAGTGGGACGGTACCGAACCGACACCCATATCAAAAGGTACAAGTTACACAACTCGTGGTCGCACAACTAAATATGCGATACTTTTCAAAAGATAGTCACGCTACAGAGCTCGAGTTGACGAGACTGGAGTCTCGGTTGTCAACAATGACACAACGAGCATCAAATATGAAGTAAAACGGTTGTCAATGCTGACACGAGCATCAAATATGAAATAAAACCAGAAAAACTGAACCCTATACGGGGGTTGGGATTGTCTTTGTCAGTATAACCGAAGGGACCGAATCTCCGAATTACACCGACGAAAACGAGAACGCTACTCCGAAATGATCGGGACATTTCCATGAAAAAAAAAACTTGGAAAAACTTCCTACTTGAGAATACCCGACGTCAACTTGACTGGCGAAGTCCAACGGCGGTAAGCGCCGACTGGAAACTCCAATCTAAGGAACGCCTGTACCAGTATGTCAAAGTATGAATATACCATACTCGACAAAACCTGAAAAATCTGGAGGTGAAAAAAGCGAGAAAGGTAGTTTAGTGTCTTGCACGGACGGTTGATCGGGAAATCCAGCGGTGACTGACACCGGGGGAAATCTCCAATCTAAGCGCAAATCGCGCAAAGCGACAATGCTCGCCCAAGATGGCGACACCATATGAGTGGAACGTATCCACCAGAGCTATATGTCACAAAAGTGTAAGGAATGTAACAAGAGGGTCTTGCTCCAAGATGGTGACATAATACTTCGGAGTCGGGCAATCCGTAAAGTGCCTGGATCCCAGGGTAGTACCATGACATCAACCGAGAGTCAACATGGTTGAAAACCAAAAAAAATATCGGGAACTTATTTTGGCTCGAACCGAGAGTCAACATGGTTGAAAACCAAAAAAAAATATCGGGAACTTACTTTGACTCCAACCGAGAGTCAACATGGTTGAAAACCAAAAAAAATATCGGGAACTTATTTTGGCTCGAACCGAGAGCCAATGTCGTTACAAAATGAACGAAATGTTCACAGATACTGAGCGTTATACCTTAATCCTAAAGAAAAGAATGCAAGGGTTGAGCACCTATGCACTAGAGTACGAGAAGAAAAAGAAAAAAAGAAAAATGTTCGCATCATTTCAGATACTCCTATACCGGTATTCTTGGACGTGCGTCGGAAAACACCGACACTTCCAAAAAAGAAACAACAGTAACACGACGTTCGTGACGATCACGTTGTACGTGAACAAAATCTGAAAAATCTGGAAGTAAAAATTGAGAAGGGTAGTTTAACGTCTTACGCGGACTATTTTTCAAAACCATAACAACAGCGACATAAAGTTCGGGACGTAACTATCACGTCGTGAGAGAACAAAATCTTAAAAACCTAAAACTAAAAGTGAGAAGGGTAGTTTAATGTCTTACACGGACTATTTTTCAAAACCATAACAACAGCGACATAAAGTTCGGGACGTAACTATCACGTCGTGAGAGAACAAAATCTTAAGAACCTAAAACTAAAAGTGAGAAGGGTAGTTTAATGTCTTACACGGACTAATTCTCAATGCTGGTTCTATATACAATTCGGTAGCCGGGGGGGAGTTAATTGACTAAACCGGGGCTAAAGTTGTTGTTTACCCACGAGAAAAAAAATATTCCCACAAAAACGTAATTTGGTCAGGGCTTGACATGATGACAACTGTCTGAGTTGCACCTCTAATGTTTACTGTAACCGCATGAAGTGACTCTACTACATTTCATTCAAAAAAAAAAGGGGGGAGAACACAATCGTTCTTCCAAACAAAAATCAAAATTAACCACAAAATTAACGTATGACTGATGAGGACGTTGGGTAACTAAGCCACCGCAACACCAATCTATACTTGGTCTACCTAAGCGATTTATTGGGTAGTTACTCCAATGGACCGATAAGTACACCCTCTAACTTCGCGTAAACTACTTCCTTAAATGTTCGATGAAAAAAATGAAATTCGCGACTCCTACCGTCATGCGTGATAAACAAAAAACCAACTAAAGACCTGATTACTTATGGGGTCTGTAATTTTACTCTATACGCTCGAGATACCGTTAAATAACTTCCTTTCCCCTAACGTCTTCAATCTATCTACATAATATCTAAACTTAACATTGATTAAATCGATACCTTAAAATTAATTACACCGAAACTCAACCTAAACTGCTAATTACACAATAAAAGAATAAAAGTTACACACAAGGAAAATATTCGAGGTCCTAATCACTTCTAAAGTCGTTGTGACTGTCATAAGAGAGGGCGGTTCGCGAAGTCACGGGATCGTCCGCTTGCCGTGAGACCCACAATTAACAACAGAGACGCCGAACTCTAGTTTGGGTTGGGCCCGAATCTAAGGTGAAATTTAAGAAAAAAGGCGCGATCAAATCTACAATGGCCTCTGGGATGAATGGATCAGATATACAAGTTCATCCCTAATTTTCTATTTATTTTCCAAATGTCGTAGGGGAGAGAGAGAAAAAAAAAGGGGGGGGAGAGAAAAAATACAAACTAATGATCGAATTGTCCTTCCGTGGACCGACAGATGTCCTAACTGCGTAGGCCGATGGTGGTCGATCTGTTATTCCCTAACAAGGTAAATTTCCCAGGTTGTTGTTTCGAGTTTAACCACTACTCCTGTACAAAGCTCCCTTTCCAAGAAGGTTCCTTTGGGGCAGATTATAAATCGCCAAACTACGAGAAGAAAAAAATATATGGGACGATAATGCGCCGAGGGATGGACTATGTCCACAAAATTACTCAATAACCCCGGGGTTTGGATCGACATCCAACACTGGATTGACGTCCAAAAAAAAATTTTATCTGACAGTGGAACTAGGTCCAGCCTGATAATACGATAACTCAATGAGAAGCGGGTTACTCTAAACAACTATCAACCAACACAACCGCTACAACAATAAAATTCGATACAAAAAAAAAATCTCCTTACAGGGTGCGTTAGAAAAAAAAGAACTTTCAAAAGAAAACTCTAACTTAATTCGACAAACTAAACTCCCAACTAAATTTAAAAAAAGCCTTATTATAAATGTCGGTACTACATTCAAAAAAATTTGAAAAACTTCACGGCAAATGTCGATACTAAATCCAAAAAAAAATTTTAAAAGCCTTACGGTAAAAGTCGGTACCAAATTCAAAAAAATTTGAAAAGCTCTACGGTAAAAGTCGGTACTAAATGAAAAAAAATTGAAAAGCTTTACGGTAAACGTCGATACTAAATAAAAAAATTGAAAAGCTTTACGGTAAACGTCGATACTAAATAAAAAAATTTCAAAAGCTTTACCTTAAGGGTCGGTATTGAATTCAAAAAACTTGACGTAAATTAACTACGTGAAAGTCAAAAACAACCTTCTACGGGTCCACTAGGTGGATGCGTAAACTTCCAAACCGTACCTATAAACTAATTAGAAAATTTGAACTTCAAAATTAAGTTCACCAAAAACATACTTAAATCCTAACCTGAACTTTAATCGGGGCTTGACTTCAAGTCCTTGGCATGCCATGCACCAGGTCTCACTCCTGTGGTGTCTGACAGTACAAATGTGGTGTTCGAAAGTTTCTTATGAATAACAAAAGGTCCTACAAATTTTGGAGCTAACTTTGCATTAAAATGCTTCGATGCATCGGATAAAACATAATTACGTCTATACACAGTATCACCGACATCGAAATTCGACGGACGTCGTCTTAAATCATAAACAATTTTAGATTTCTCATAAGCGCTTTCTAATCTTTTGGTGATGTCATCGTAAACATCACCTAGTGCTAATGCACGTCGTTTAAGTTCGTCACGATCGGCAAACGTTATGTCTTTCAGCGTGTTCTGATCAGCTGTTTCGATACGCTGTCCACCGGACATGATCATCTCTCGACCGAAATTTGCGAAATACGGAGTCATTCCTATGACTTCATGCAGTGCAGTCCGTACTGCGCAAGCAACCTGGGGGAGATAGATATCCCAACTCTTATGATTATCGTTAACGTAAGAAGCTAACATAGTTTTTAAAACACGATTCACCCTTTCAACAGGATTCGCTTGGGGGTGGTAATATGCATTAAAGATAATTCGGGTATTATATTTCTGTATCATTTTTTGAAATTCCTTACTTCTAAATTGGACTCCGTTATCAGTCAAAATATACTGTGGGGCTCCAAACACTAACAAAACGTTATCTTCAAGTTTTTGAATGACCTGAGATGCGGTAGCTGTACGTAAGGGATAAAATAATGCAAATTTGGTAAAACAATCCACAATCGATAAAATATGAGTGTAACCTTTAGTCGACCGAGGCAGTGGTCCAACTATATCGATGGATATCATTTGCCATGGCCTAGTTACTACGGGATGACGGGACATAAAACCACGGGGTTTTTGCTGTTCAGGCTTATGAGCCATACAAACTGGACACTTATTTACATAACGAGTAATATCGGTCTTCATCTTCGGCCAATAATACTCATGAACTACTCGATCAAATGTTTTTAAAACTCCTAAATGACCGGAAGTAGGTTTATCGTGACACTCGGAAATGATTTTCTTTCTGCTAAATTTCGGAACTACTGTTCTCCATTGACACTCTCTATCCGATAGAGATGGATATCGAACTTTTACTTGTTTAAATAATTCATCATCAATAACTTGCCATTTCCTAAACTGAAGGGGGTCTCTTCTGACATTCTTCAACATTCGATAGTACCAGCGATCGGTATGCGAGTTAATTAAGGGTTGGTCGTTATCTACTGGATTCTTTACTTTATCGGGTGACTTTCTAACTTGAACAGGGTTAACTAATACTGACGTTATTTCGGGAACAGTGCGCGATAAAGCGTCAGGGACTAAATGATCCTTTCCTTTTCGGTGGATGATTTTGAAATCGTACTGTTGTAACCTGAGAGCCCAACGACATAAACGTCCTGAGGGGTTTTCCAGATTATTTAACCAAATCAGGGAGTGGTGATCGGTAATGACCGTGAAATGTGAAGCTTCGAGATAGGGTCTTAATTTCTCTACTGCCCACAAAACTGCTAAACATTCTCGTTCCGTAACGGAATAATTTCGTTCATTACGAGTTAATGACCTACTAATATAACAAATGACTTGTTCTTTCTCGTCAATGGTTTGGCTGAGGACTCCTCCGAGTCCAAAACCGGATGCGTCTGTCTGTACGGTAAAGGGGACGCTAAAATCAGGGCACGATAGAATAGGGGCTGAAACTAAACAATTCTTAATAGTCGTAAACGCTACTTCACAAGGTTCATCCCAAATGAACTTGGAATTTTTTCTTAACAACGCCGTGAGCGGTGCAAGGATTGTTGAGAACTGCGGGATAAATCTGCGGTACCACGAAGCCATACCTATTAATTGCCGAATTTCTTTAACCGTACGAGGGGCTGGTATACGCGTAATTGCCGCTACCTTATCTGGATCTGCAAGTAATCCATTTGCGTTGATCACGTATCCTAAATATTTCAATTCGGGTTGACAAAAGTGACATTTGTCTTTCCCTAATGATAGACCTGCGGTACGTAACCGAGAAAAAACTTCCTGTAACACTTCAAGATGTTTTTCGAAGGTGGATGTACAGATGATGATGTCATCCAGGTATACAAATACAAAGGGTTCGAGATCGGGACCTAGAACTTGATCTATCAGCCTCATCCAAGTAGCAGGAGCATTATGAAGCCCGAAGGGCATCCTGGTGAATTGAAACAATCCACGTCCGGGTACTGTAAAGGCGGTATATTTTTTGGAATTTTCCTCGACAGGAATTTGCCAATACGCTGACTTAATGTCCAGGGACGTTATAAACCGTGCGTCTCGAAGACGATCTAAAATTGAGGACACATACGGGATTGGGTACGCGTCCTTCTCGGATACTTGATTTAATTTTCTGAAATCGACACAAAATCGATATGATTTGTCTTTCTTTTTGACTAACAAAATGGGGTTTGACCAACCACTAGATGATCGTTCTATTACACCTAACTTAAGCATATGATCTAATTCTTTATCTATATGTGCTTGTACACTAGGGTTAACCGGATAATAACGCTGTTTAATCGGCATTGAGTCGGTTTTAATAACATGTTGCACTAGGTCAGTACAACCGAGTTCTTTGACCTTAGTCCGAAAATGTAGGTCAATGACCTTATCTAAACGCTGACGTTCCTCAACTGATAAATTGAAAAGATTTCCTAAAGGTGTTTTCTTGTCGGTAATTACAGATGTAACTTGGGGTTTCCCGAAATACCACGATTTGTTTTTCAAATCAGGGACGAAACCGATGGATTCCCAAAAATCTACACCTAAAATAAGTGCGTGTGAAAACTTTGGTACCACAATGACTGAAATATGGGCGACACGATGCTGCAATCTAATGGGTAATTGAGCTATCCCGATACTGTTTATAATTTCACCGTCTGCTACGGTACACTTTGGTCGTAACGTGGAGTCAAGTTGAATTTTTACACCGGTAGATTGTAAAATATTCCAACCTTCCTCGCCTAAAATCGTGTTGGTCGCTCCTGAGTCCAGGAGGGCTAAAATTTCACAACCGAGAACATTGACTCTTACATGGGGACGATTATCATGTCTTGAATCCTCTAATACATAATCTAATATAGTTTTAATGTTATCTTTACGTTTAGCTAACATCTTATGAAAATGGGTCGAATTTACAAACTTGCGGGAGTTCACTAGGTGACCACGTCCTAATGAGTCCCGGAAGAGTTTTCCGAACTCCTTCTACTCTGACTGGGGTTACAGTGGGGGCAGGTTTTTGTTGTTTCACCTTTTCTCCCACAGCGATAGCAATATATTTGTTTCTGCGGAACGGTACAACGCGACGCTAAATGTCCTGTGCCACCACAATTCCAACAAGAATTATTACTTGAAGTTTTACTAAAAACTTCGACAGCGCTATTACGACTTTTAAAGGTCGGTTTATTTACAGATCGTTTATTATTTCGTGATTTATTAAAAAGCGTTGATTCGGCACGCGATGCGCGATCATTTTCTTGAGTCGGTACACTCAAGTGGGTATAAGCTACATCTGGTTCTAAGTCGTTTTTCCTCTTTGACGGCGGTGCGTAATTGGAAATGGTCAACCTACGCGCTTCGAGAATGCGCCCCAATTCAATGAGCCTGTCAAAAGACGTAATTTCGGTAAAACCTAACTGTGCAATATAAAATGGGTTTAAGTTTCGTAATGCGATACTTAATTGTCTTTCTTCCGATAATGGGATGACTAAGCGAGCAAACATCGTTTTTAACATTGCTACATACATTGCCAAATTTTCCTCGTTCCCTTGAGTTCTACGTGTAATTTCCTCAAGTAATCTGACGTCATAGTCAGCTGGTCGAAATTGTGCATTTAATAATACTACTAATTCTGACCAAGTAGATGCCTTATCTCTATTTGCGCGAAACCACAATAATGCTTTACCCTCGAACAGGTCAATCGCCTCTTCGAAGAGTTGACTTAAATTTACACGTCTAGCAACAATTAATTCATTGACTCTTTCTAAAAATGCAGTGATCGAAATACTTTTTGCTTCACCGGAAAACTTTAATCGCCACTTGACAACAGGTGTTGATTTCGTACAATAACTTTTCTGCCCTACCTCAACCGGAGGGGGGTTAATATTTAATGAAACTGGGTTTGAAGTTACGATTACTTCTGGTTCTACTGGGGTCTCTCGACTAATTTCGGCCACGATATTCGATAATGAATCTCGCTCCGTTCGAGAATTTGCTACAAATAAGCGGTACGCGGATCTACATTCTTCTAATTCGTCCATAACTGTTCGTTTTGAATTTTTATCTTTCACTAAAAAGGGTTTTGATCGGGATAATCTATTAAAGTAATGTGCTAACTTCGTTTCTACCTCGATCTCTACGTTAGGTTCTTGGTCTCGTGAAACTTCCAAGCGACCAAGTAGTCTATGAAGAATCAATAAGCCGGCTCTTAATGCCACCAAATCTTCTGCAAAGGTAAACGGATACCACGCTAAAGCGTAACTTTCGCCTTCTTCTTCTTTATCAAGGGCTATTACTAATTCATCACGTAATTCTTTTACCGAACCGTGAAAAGGTAAACCTCTAATCTTTAATTCGTATTGGACCTCGTCCTTTCGCAACTTGTCCGGTACAATCCTGAATGCCATTATTAATCGAAATGAATAAATTTAATTAAATACAAAAAAGAATTCGCGGAACACGACTCTACTTTGTTCTCTGAACAACTAATGGTAAACGGAAATACAATATTTGATCTTAAAATCGCGATAATTTTCACTTTTAAATTTAAATAGGGGGGCGTTATGGAATCTCGTTAGTCCATTCATGCGCGTCGGTACTATTTTACTTGATTAACTAACAAAAATTCGATATAATGTGCCAAAAGGGCTTTCTGACAGCCGTCTAGTTGGACGCTAAATTATTTTTTAAACCTACAAAAATTAATTTGGAATTTACTTGATTTACAACAAAAAAAAATTCGATACCATAACATGCCAAAAGGGCTTTATCGATAGCACCACGTTGGCCGCGCCAAATTATTATCCTGTTACACCACGTTCTGCATCCACGACACCTTTCCAACAGGTAATAAAAGGTTGGCTAGCTCAAAGTCGCGAAGGGGTGGGTTGGTGAATGGAACGAAAGGGTCGTGTGACGGCACGTCGCAAAGCGTGTATTTCCTATCGACGACCGGGCAATCCTCGATCGCGATTCTAAAAATTGTCAAAATCGGTGTGAATAATTTACACGGGGGGGGAGTTAAGTCAAAATCGGTGGGGTTAATATACACGCGGGAGTTTAAATGGGCGCCACGCATACGAAGAAATGAATCTCTTTGAAGGGGACTGGTTATCACACCTTCCAAGCTGGTACGCGACAACTTGATGATCTTACAGCGAACTCTCACTCCGGAAAAACCTCGCTCAATGACCTTACCTTTACAGGAGGCGAACTTTCCGTTGGTGAAAATAGCTAAATAAACATTAACGCAACAATAATAATAACACACTAAGTTGGGAAATAATAAAAATGTATTAAATAAAATAATATCAGGGGGGAGTTGACAAGGTTTACACAAGATACTATCAAATTTACATGTCTTGTATAAAAATAAATATGTACAGTTGACGGAACCTTTCCGTGTGGTTTCCGTTGCGAAACTAATACTCGTAAAACAATTACTCTTACAAAAATACAAAAGGTTAATTTGCATGAAAGGGGGGCGTATTGAATACAGCACTCCACCAAAATAAATAGTTACTTAAGCGCAACTTGATAATATTCAAAACTATGATTCATAAAATTGATCATGGAACTTAATCAATGCAATTGATCATCAAAATCCCCAACAACGGGACAAACAAACTTTAGCTACAATACTAAACTTGAAACGTTACGTTAAATTGTTCGGTTACACTCTGAACGCTCGAATGGCGTGTTAAAAGTTACGTTAATAATAGATAATAATATTAAGTTAAATAAAAGGTATACAAAATGGTTGCGATATCGTCTTCCAGGGTTGAACTGAACGTTCATAAACACAACTAATGGTCAATAGGACCAATTAACATCACAATCTTAAAAATATAAAAAGGTTTCTTACTTAATTTGGGTGGTTGATGTTCGACCTCTAGGTAAAGTCGATGACGGGTCCTTCAGGAGTGAGATTTCGTCTTCAGAACGTAGAATGAAGCTGAATGTGATGTCTCAAACCATATCAGAAGGGCAGCGTAATAACCAGCTTCCCAAAAACTCTTCAAATCGGAAGGTGGTGAAATAACAGGGTGGTTCACGCACTGTATTTCACGATAAAATAGGGGTCTCCGTACGAAATAATTCACTATGTTAGTTATTCGCGAAGTGACAAATAATTCAAGCCGGCACTGTCTAAGTAAGAAATGTTAATGTGGTGTCCGATAAAAAAAACGATTGGAATGCACGCATGGGTTGGAAGTGCAACACCTGTTTTGTACCATTCGATAAAAGCAATGCTACGTACTTGCCTTATGAGCGGCAAGCAATAACTCGACGTGATTAACGTGATAAGCAGATGGTATAAAAAGTCCGATAATTGATTCAATGTTTAGTAACAATAGACGATATTAATCGTTCGATCACTTATTAAATATTAGCAACAATTGACGATATTAATGTTCGATAAACTATTGAAGGTTTAGCAACAATTGACGATATTCTGGTTCGATAAAATATTAATTGTCTAATAACAATTGACGATATTCTGGTTCGATAAAATATTGATTGTCTAACAACAATTGACGATATTAATTGTTTAACAACAATTGACGGTATTAATGTTCGATAAGATATTGAAGGTTTAGCAACAATTGACGATATTCTGGTTCGATACAATATTAATTGTTTAAATAACAATTGACGATATTAATTGTTCAATCACTTATTAAATATTAGCAACAATTGACGATATTAATGTTCGATAAAATATTGATTGTTTAAATAACAATTGACGATATTAATTGTTCAACAACAATTGACGGTATTAATTGTTCGATAGTACCTGCAGTTGACACACACTAATTTTTAGCACAAATGACTTGTATTTATTTAAAGACCTCTAATAAATGTGAGACCTCGATAGTTAATTCCGCTTTTGGAAGCGCTAAGATACGAAAAAGGTAGTATCAGATTCCAAGTGAATCTCTCCGAATATGCAATTTGCAGCTCAATTTATGCATTCTCCCTACTCTGATTTAGGATTTTTCCCACTTACTGATTGATTTGGATCCTTGTAATTGGGTCCTATAAATTTAGAAAGAAGGGCGACGTGATTTAATTGGACAATACCTAGAGTGTGAGAGCACACTTTCTTCTTTCTCCATGCAAAGGGTATCGAGAAGTTTTGCAGGACACGTGCGAGCAAAACAATTTTTTGCTCGTCTGGTCGGACGAAAAGGGTCTAACTTTTGCACTTTTTGTTGGTTTTTATCGAAGTTTTAAAATTGCGAAATCGCTATGCTTTCCATGTTAAAAATTAACACATGAGTTTGCAAGTCGATGCCTGTCTAAGATAACGATGTCGAATGCATTCGTTCCCATGGTCTTACCATCGCACGTGCCCGTTTTTTGTATCGACGGCCGACGTGGATTTATGGATCGCATAAAAGTTTCTCTCAGTCGTTTGAAAGATTATGGTAAAGTATAGGTATGAGTTGACGTTTAGTTTGCAACGTTAATGAATAGAGAATTTATTGTTGATGAGGTGAATTATGGATTAATGCTACGTCAACATTATTAACACTTCCTCATCTACCGTATGGTTTATTGTACGTGTATTAAAATATTTGATGATACTTTCCTAACTATACAATTCTTAAGATTATTGTGCATTTGCAAAACGTAAATATATTAGTTGAGCGAATGTTTCAATCTTTTATTTTTACAACCCGACCTAAAAATGTTTTCTCAAAGAGTAATTTTCAACGGATCGATTCGAAATTTAAAATATAAGTTTAATAGATCATAAACGCAAAATCTAAGGGTGCGCCCGATGCGCGGAATAAGGTGACAGGTTTAAGCTTTGAAAATATGAAAAAAAAATCGAATTTTTCAATATTCTAGACTAGAATACCCCCTTAAGTCGCAGCGTAAAAGTTTGGTAATGTATAATAAACCAATTTTATGAAATTGTTTTGTTTAATTTGTAATTTGTTTAATTGATTAAATTAAATTGAAATTTCTTAATTGCTTAAATTAAATTGTAATTCCTTTAGGTTTAAATGTAAAACAAACTTGGTTAGTTTCTTCATTTCATCATCTGAATGAAGAACAAAATTATTTATGAAGAATACGGCTATGTTTTATAGGGGACACACATTTAATGGGGCTCTGAACTGCAGGAAATGTTATATACTTCCATTTTGGGAAGGTTTTTGTATGCAAATTACACCTTAGTAGTTTGATGAACCTTCCGAGAAGAGAAGAGAAGGTAAGAATAAAGTTCTTATTTCGCCCGGAGTCAAATCGGGTACTAGGCTTTAGTCAGTGGCGGAACTAAAAAATCCCCCCAAAATTATTTGTTCAATTTGTTCCAGGCTTGAGCTCACGGTATAATATTGTAGGTGTATGGCATTTAGGGGAAATTTAAAAATATAATTGTTTCCAACTCATTTTTTGGACCCTTCGGGTCTAGAAATTTTCAAAGCAAAATCATTTGTTATGACTGTTGATCTAGGATACCGAGTGTAATAAATAATCTATAGGCACTACTTCCTGTTGATCTTGACAAATTTGATGCCAATAGAATAAAAATTGCTATCTCCAAATCGTTATATGAAAGTCTTTTCTTCGCTGCGACTTAATAACAAAGTTAATGTTAATATCATAACATTTGATTCATGTACTTATCAAAAATTTTAACACAGATAAAATCTTCATGAAAAGGAAACCGTTTTGTAGTACCAACAGGTAAAAAAGTAAATTTACATAAATCATGAAAACTGAAAAATGTGGGGATTTTTATCAATAGTCTAGCAAAACTTTTGTTAACTCGAAAACTGTGCATCTGATATAAAAAATACATCAGACAAAATATTTAGCCAATAAAATTGCCTTTCTGAAAAAATTTAGAAAAATAAAATCGAGAAACTTTTGTAGAAGTTATTAGCATTTCAGTGAACGAAGTTTCAACTGGGTAGTTACAAAAAATCGTTCTGTACTTGTAGCCTTAACGCGAAAACCGTTTAGCGTACAAAAAAATAGATTAAGTAATTTTTGTAGCGAATTTTATTCTCTACAGTATTTATTAAAATTAAATTATCATTGAAACAACGAGAAACGAGATATTAGCAAAACAGTGGATTTTAACTTCATAACATAAAAACAATTAATTTTTTTGTGAAAACCATGTTTAACGTTCACAAAATTTTGCCACTACCAAATTTGGTATACGTTTAATAATTTTCAGTAAATTTTAAGTTACTTTTACTCGTAAACAAATAAGCCCTTAGCAACGCAGCTAAAAAAGCAACAATGTTATTACGGAAGCATTAAAAGTTCAAACTCATCAAATTTTGTCGGGTAAGATGGAAGCAAGACAAAAGCAACACGAAGTAAGTGCCTATCATAATCTCGAACACTTCCCTACTTTGCAATATTAACTTTATCAAAAATCTTTTATTGCTTCCCCCAGTCTATTCAAAATTGAACAATAAGCAACTAAGCATTTTAAAAAGAAATCACTTGAAAAAATTTACCATTCAGCAGTTGTTCTAAATATACGCAGCGATTTTTCAGGTAGTTTCCATCATGGATTGGACTGGACAAACTGGGCTCCAAAAGTTCACCTTTTTCGTTCGTATTTGTTGCCATTAGACTGAGTCTAGCAGATAATTCTTCAACATCTGTAAAAAAAATAGTAGCAATTAGCGTCAGGTTTTTAAGTTTACCAAGAAAGTCGCAAGTTATCGTGCCAACTTTTAATGAGCCACCTTTTGATCGTCATAAAAATTAAAAATCCTCTTTCACAATTTAATGAACCGAGCATGTCATGATCGATAAGTGTTGAGAAAACAATTTTATTTTTATATGCTGTCACCTTTGGAAAGTTTATAGTCCTCGCGGGTGTATTCTCCATGATGAATTGCAAAGCTCGGGAAGTTGATAAAAACAAAATATTTTTTTAGATTCATCAGCTTCCAGGTATGAAGAAATCAGACTGAATCAGTGTGATGAGCAGCAAAAAAGAAAGCAAGAAAAAAGTTTTATCGTTTTGATTTTAATTGGAAGAGGCCAATAAAGTGAGATTTGTTGCACTTTAGGCACGCAAGCCTTCCACTTTATTAGTGACGATAAATCATTTTAAAAATTTTAATATCGAAACACTTAAAACAATTAACTATAAATAAATGAACTTCGTAGCAGAAAATATTTTGAGAGCTTTTATAAAGTTTCCAAATCAAAGTGCTGTTATTTTCGTACTTTATTGTCCTCGTTTGCTTGCGACACTATCACCATCAAAATTATATGAAAAAGTAATTTATCATCCCTTCTGTTACATATGCCCTGATTTTTTTTTAATTTGCTAGCGAAAAGCACGCGAAGACGTAATTGATAAATTAAAAAACTTTTAAGGTATAACGACATTCTTCCTCAATCCAATTTATTATCCTTTTGACGTTTTTTATTCGGACAACAACTTCAACATTCTGAAAGTGTGCAATGTTTCGTCTGCATAACCAAAATATGAACGTGTTATTTCAACATTCTCTTGTTGATGCGAAATCTTTCCCGAAATGGCAATTGGAATTCTTTATATGTTTTGTTGCCTTGCATGCAGAGTGTAGACGATCAAATGATTAATAATTGCATTCCGTTCAAAATTATACAAAAAGCAACCTTATGGCAAAATTGGAGTGCATAAAAATCCGAGATCCGCTGATCTTTTCATCCGTGATATTACAATGTTATTCATGTCTGCTTATTCTTTGTTATCCTTCAAATAAGAAACTTTCAAATAAAAAATTCATTAAAATAATACCAAAATGTGTCGTTCCACTCGTTCCGTAATAGAAACTAAAAATTTTAACGTATTTGGTGTAATATTCGAGCATCACACCTAAAAGCGTTTCTATGTTTCTTAAATTACAAAACATCCTACCTTAAATATTTATACGTCGCTCAAGTCTAAAAATAATGAAAATATGAATTATGCGATGTTGAAAAAATACTTTCATGCCAGATTGCTTACATTTGCTTTGTACACCTGAAAGTTTATCCGAACTCTGCACTACTTCACAAAGGTCGTAACGAAGTTAAATATAAAATTTTTATTTCTGGATTATTTAATCGCGCTCGTTTAATTGTTAATCGATGCTATCGTCCAGAATACTATAATCAAATGTACCATATTTGATGTGCAAATTATCTTTGGCTTTTATCCAATTACACACAATAAACATGAAATTGTTAGCTTTAATCCTTGATTATTAAAATAGATCGATTTAAATTTACGATTATTTTGCCAAGGACTGCTAAACGAATTTAGAGTGATTATTGGAAAATGTTATTCTAGCTCCGAGCAACTTGCGTTGAAAGATATGTTTTATTTTATTTTTAAAGAGAAAATTAAGATATCAACATTAGCATGCCTACGCGAATATAAATATTTCTAAATTGTATACAGAGTGACACGAATAAACGAAATATATTAATTCTTCCTTTCCTTTCTGCGAGATGATTAATGAGGGCAAAGAAACGTTTAAATCAAAATTCAAAATAAAACGTTTTGATTTAAAAGATAAAAGTTTTAATTTAAAACTATTAAATCTGCCAGATTTGAATATTCAAGTACTCTCGTTTTATTGAAGAGTTTGTAACGGTTATGTTTGAATCCAGTCAACTCATCATCCGTTTTATTGAAACAGCACTCGCAAAATTTCACAGATTAAATGTCTCTCTATTTAATTAATTCTTTCTGCTTATTTGAGTATATCGAACGTGACAAGTGATTGGTCTTAATTAATGTGAAATCGATGTCGATGTAGTCCTGTAGCTATCCTTTACGTTTCAGTGGAATGTTGTAGCAAATCGCATCCGTTTATTTATAGTGAGGTAAGTTGTCGCTCTTGTTGTAGTTGGCTGTTTTCTCTTCCTCCATGAGATCTATAGGGTGGTCCGCCAGTGTATACCCTATAGATCTCAAAGCGTGATAAACGAGATGGGCACGAACGCACGAAGAAAAGTATAATAGCTGTATTCTTTTTACCTATTTTAAGTGAGATGTACTGAGATACTCAGTTGACTCAGTTAAAAGTGTGTTCTTTTTACCGTTGTACATTCGTCAAACGAATGTGCCGTGCCGTGCCGAATTGAGTTTAAACTGAGAAAATTACCTCCCACCCTATACCAACTGATCTTGCTATTTCGAAGTGTTACAACTGAGACAAAGTTGGAAATAGCTCGGATTGGTCGATTTAAAAAGGTTAACGTCATCTCTTTCGTCATATTTCGTCTTTTTGGAGGTTATGTAATTTGTAAGCTAATTTGGAGAGAATTTTGAGAAATACTTCGGACTCGTAATAAACATTTGGTAATTTATTTAATTTAATATTATGTATTTATTTTTTTTAATAAAATTTATTAAATTAATCTTGTATATATTTGAATAAAAAATAAAATTATAATAATAAACAACAGAACGGAAGAACAATTTTTAAATCTAGTTACATGTTAAATTTCTAAATACTTCCTCTCTTCGTGTCATTCCCTCTTCCACAAAATACATCGATAAATCTTTTATTGTTATCGACAACACCCTGTATTACAATACTGTGTGTATTTTTTGTTGTTCTTTTTACCTTATGTTTTTCTCACTTTGACTCAGTTAATCTCTGTTCGGCTCAGCTCACTTCGTCTCAGTTCCGTAACCGAGATGGAGGCCGCACTAACGGGGACGGATCAACGTCTTAACAGATTAATTAAGCGTTCTAAATATTATAATTGATTGCATTCAAGACATACAGATAATTTAGGCTATAACCAGTGTTGCCAAATTTTATTAGAGGAAATTAATATTTTGTCACATCCGTCAAATTTCATTAAAATTATAGTTTTTGTTAGTTGTGTAACGTTGGTGCCACCGCGAGACTGAAGCACAATCGAATGCTGCCGTTTAGCGTTAGCGCTAACTCCAAAAAGCTTTTTAACCAATGAGAATCAATACAAATTTCAGTACAAGTGGCGCAAGCTATTTTAATCATTCTCATTGGTTAAATTTTTTTTTACGGTTACCGCTGAGAATTAAGACAGTCTTGTGTTTGAGGGTTTTAAAATCACTTTTATGAAAATACGAATGAATTTCTATAAAATTGTGGTAAAACAGAGGAAACTTTTTAAAAATAAAAAAAGTCACATTAAGGTAAAATACAAATTCTTATTTTTTTCGTCAGCGGTAAAAAAGTTATTAAAAAAACGTCAATTGGTGGAAAAATCTTCACACTTGGCAACACTGGATATACTGCCGTCCAAAGTAAAAAGGACGTAAATACACTTGAGACAGTTTTGAGAAAAACGCACAAAAAAATAATCACTCTTAAATTGATAACTATGTAGTATTTATATATTTTTTCTACTTTGCACGGCACGGCAGTACAATATTTATAATAGATATATTTGCAACGATGATTTGTACGTTTAAGAGCGGATACCTGGGGGGGGGGGGGGAGTAGTTAACCCTCTATGAATTTTAAAAAATCGAAAATCGCGATAAAATGCATTAAAACTGTTAAAATTTGCGTTCTTCACGTTATTATGCAGTAAATTACCCCCCCTCAAATGTTATAGGTGCGAGAGGTTTTTTTTGTTAGGTGTGCTCTTTCGAGGAAACCCAATTCAACTCAATTTTGTATTTTGATCTTTTCTTTCAGCTCACCCCTATACATAATTTGTTATTTTTTGTCTTGGAGTTAAGTCTTCAACTCAATTTTCAATTTCACTTTTTATATTATGTCTTTTGTTTGAATTTGTTCCCTTATTCTTTCATTTATTAGCTTTACCTGATGCCTAGCATATTACTTTTTAAGCAAAAAATCCGAGTCAGAAATTCATAGGAATCTGATGAGAGTTTAAAATTTTTAAACCAATATGCGATAATCTTCTAAGGGGTCGGCCATGAAGGACGTCCGTAACTTTTTCCGACTTTTCAATCCTCCCTCCTCTCTTTTCACAGTTGGTCACTATCTCCCCCCCCCCCCCCCAGGAACGCCCTATGGTCACAAACGGTCACAAATTAAAGACCCCCTCATTTATCAAAAATCAAACTTGACCTTATAAACTAAAAAACCTATTCATTAATTTTTAATTTTTTCACATTTTTATGGAAGTTTCAACCCCTCCTCTCCCTGGTCACATTTTGTAAACCCCCCCTCCCCACAGGCGTGAGTATCCTTCATGGCCGACTCCTAATGAGTGATTGTCATGGTTATGTGACCTAAAGGCCGCATTGAAACTTTTGAAGTCGGTAACTAAAAAATTAACCAATCAATTAAAATTAGAGCAGTGCGTCCTTTAGACCGCACAAGCATAGCAATCGTGCACCATGCATTTACCATAGGCAGATCCAACTGAGCTATTAGCTCCTTAACCCCCCCCCTTCTGTATCTCTCCTTGCCTCTTAGTTTCCAATAACATAAAAGACCAGCTCCAAGCACGAGAATGTGGTTTACGTGGAAATAACTCGAAAATTAAATTTATTTTTACATCAACCCTTTAGTTTGGGATTGAAAAAGAACCCTTAAGTTTTCGATATCAGACTCGTAATTCGATATCATAATTATTAGAGTAATTAAACTAAATAATATTATATGTAAAACTAACAAGATATAATTTATTATTATTGTTCCTGTCCCTATATTTTCCGAGATACAACCCTCCATAAAACAATAATTGGGCAGAATTACCTATTGTTGGTCACTCCAAATTAAAAAAAGACAACGGCGCTGCAAAGAGGAAGGTTAATATAGTATAATGACATCATTTTCACAAGCGAAGATATAATCAAAATTTCGAGAAAAATCGATTTGAAAAGTAGGGGAAAGTAAGATCGTGACCCCGGCCACGACCACTATCGGGTTACCGGTCCCTTCAAATCGAGTGAAATTTTTTTGCTCCGATTTTAATTTTTCTTTCAAATTCGGGTAGGGGGGGGGTGCGCTTAGTAGATATTAGTATAAATATTCGCGAAAAAATGGAAAATAAGGCGGTTATTGCCGAAAAAGTGAAAAAATTAAATTTTTTTTTGCCTTCGAATTTTAGGGGTGTGCATTCGAAAAGGAGGGTAATCCATCGTCAAATCCTACTCCTCCGGGGCGCCGCTCCGCTCCGCTCCGCTCTGCACCCCTACGGAGCGGATTTGACTCTGGTTACTAGGCTAAACATACGAGAAGGCGCCACCGATCAAGAACACCGGGATCTATGCAACCGGGATGTGAGAGACCCTCGAAATAGCATTAAAAAGTATAGTCGCGGTATGGGGCAGTAAACTATTTCGTTTCACCCCCAAAAAATCGCGTAAAAACTAAAAATAATCGATGTTGCATGTACGACGCTCGAGGTGCATCTGCTGCTGCGAAATTTTCTAAGTGTAAGAGTATATCTATCTGCACGTACCGTCAACAAAATGCGCGCCGGCCGAACGATGGAGTGGCATTCGACCGATTGTGCACCATGCACTTGCTACTTTTCCGTACTTTTCAAATTGATTTTTCTCAAAATTTTGATTATATCTTCGCTTGTGAAAATTATGTCATTATACTATATTAACCTTCCTCTTTGCGATTGCAAAGTTTCAACTCATTCGGAATGACCAACATTAGGTACTCCTCACCCAATAATTTGTTATGGTTTTTGCCCAAGGAAATGAAGTTATTAGTTTTCGATGTAGACTTTTTTGTCATTCATTCGACGCAAAAGTAGTCCAAAGTTAAGGGGTTTAGGGGTTAAGGGGTTTAAGTTTAATTAATTTTTACTCCCCCCCCCCCCTCCATCCCATCATCACATTAACGTTGACCCCCGTTACGTATCTTTCACCCTCCCCTCTCGATTCTATATTTTATTTTATATTATTTTACATCGATTTTACCTATAATAATAAAAGCCTAGGCCTACCTGTTATGAAATATAAAGCATTTGATTGGTTAAGAAATTGGTAAACAATACTCGTATTAAAAAATAAAAATAATTAAATTCAAAAATAATTGTATTATTTAAATTTTAATTTAAATAATTGTAATAAATTCAAAACATAATAAAACAAAATAATAAAATTATGAATTGTGTGAGGTTATGACGTCAAAATTTTGGAAGCTCTCCCCCCCCCCTCCATCGTTATAACTCGTCCCGCAGCGCAGGTCTGACCGTTCACTCATTTTTGGTGCATTTCACAGACAAATACGAATAAGTTGAAATATAAATTAAATTAAATTCTACTTAAAACTATAAGTAAGAAGAAAAGATTTTTCTAGCCCTTACAGTTTTGGGGATACGTCTGGTAGAACTTAAACGGTTTTGTGATGACAATGGTATAAATACGTAAAATGAAGTTCTCTACAACCTTTGATGGTAACCAAAGCTATTAAAAATAATGCGCCCCTCTTCATAAGAAAATACACGGGATGGTTTCTAAAAATTGTATGAATATTGCAAAAATGCCGCCCCCAAAAGGCTTCCGCCCCATTTAACCCTGTGGTTAGAGTGTATCTCGTATCTCAAAAATAGTTTCTAAATTTGACGTTTTATCTTTCAATCCATGTCATTTTCCATGAATACAATTCTTTAAACAATCACTTTTATAGAAATTATCCCTATAAAATACACAAATACAAAATACAATGAACCTATAAAATTATAGGGTAACTGAGGTTATGGACATATGTAGACTGCGCCGATGATCAGAAATTAATCCTTTTTTTTGGGTAAATGACCATGGGCAACCTGTAGATTGCGCCGATGGTCATTAAGGGTAACATACAGATTGCGCCGATGGTGTACTGAGGGATTAAAAAGTATTACCAAGGCATAATGGGGTTATTATTGTAAATCAGTTTATTAAAAAATATTAATAAAAAAATTAAAAAATTATTACTGACCACCCCAAATCAATTGAAAATTTTTCTATAGCAAAGAGGAAGGTTAACCCTAGATAGATAACTAGAGATGAGATTTTTAGGTCGTATAAATGCTATACCAGAGAGCGTTAAAGGGTTAATTGATACACGGCCCCCGTTCGAAAGTTATGCTGTATGAAAAAGAAAGAACAAACGGGGCCGTGTATCAATTAACCCTTTAACGCTCTCTGGTATAGCATTTATACGACCTAAAAATCTCATCAGATAACCATATCGTAACGTACATTAAAGATAACCATACGTCATTTCGACGTGTATCATGTTTGACGGCACATATTTTGGGTTGTGTGCACAATATGCTTGCGTCAGTAATAATGTATCCCCATAAATGTCATTGTGTTTATGAATACATGAAGAACATTAAGGTTTTTTCGTATTTTATTAGGAATAAACTTAAACGAACAAAAATTGACATTTTTCACTTGACAAAATTGAAATATTTTGAAATACTTTCTTCAGACTTATAAACTTGTAAAAATAATTTTTTTATAAAGTTTAAATATTAAGTACGTTAGTAAACAATATTTTATTCATTTTGGCTTTAAAGGCACTTGGGACAAGCGCTCGACTTATGCTCTCCACAAAGAGATTCCTACTTTTATGGCATATATTAATTTATGAAAGTAATGCCCTTTTCTTATCAGAACAAGTGTCACCTGGAAGCTCTATGGGTCAACTGAGTTGGCAGGAACAACGAACGCCGTGGCGCCATATATCAGCGAATTATAACGATTTTGAAAATTCACCTACGTCGATTCGACGTAGGTTATCTATCTAGGGTTAATAGAGTATACTGTAAAAATTTTATGTGAGAATGTATAGTCAAAATTTTGAGAAAAATCAATTTGAAAGTACGTAAATTTAGCGAAGAAAACGTTCGAATAGGCCACGCCCCCCCAGACAGACTCGCATACTCGCATCGGGGTCCCCTGTCGGATCGAGTGAAATTTTTTCGCTCAAGGGCAATCTACATACTTACCCTAACCGAACCAGGCGCAATGTGCATGCTAGATTATGAGACCCTTCAACCATCGGCGCAGTCTACAACCTCCCGAGGTTATACTATATAACTTTCAAAATTTTAAACGGCAAATTTAAAAATAAATTTGAGGGGCGATAACATCGCTGCTATTGGAGGGATGTTCGACTGTCATTAGAGGCTCCTGATGTTTCAAATACTCTCATAAAATTTACCTATCTGATACTATCTAAATATATAAAACAGCTTGTCTGCGTGTTTGTTTGTTCGCTATACGTTCCTACACCCTTTGACCGATCTCAACCAAATTTTGCACAGTTATTCTGTAGGTCCAGGCGCAACTATTCGTGCATAAATGGAGAAGAAATTCCCGCGGGGAGCGAAGTTATTCGCGTTTTTCGATTTTTTATTGATTCACCCTATACTACGGTGAATCACCCTATACTACGCTTTCGCTAGATGGTGAACAAAACACGTGTTTGCAGGGCCGGGATTTTAATTAAGTTGACGGCGAAATATTTGAGATGGGGGTTCGGGGGCGACGGAGAGAGAGCAAAAACCATCTCTTCCGACTTCCCAAAAACGAAGAATTTTAAAATTGCGTTTTTTTGAAAATCTGCAGCAATCTTTCGAAACTTGGAAATTTTAGCATCGCAATACGCGAGGCATCAAATTGTAAGAATTAATTCATAACGCGACGATGTAATTGGTTCAATATTTGACGTGGTAAAGGGCGAAATGATTTCTGCAATTTGGAAAATAAAAATTTATTTTTGCCTTTAATACGTCGAGGAGACAAATATAAATCGAAAATGTCGAATGATATTTTCTCGAAAAAAATTTGCTTTGCAACGAAAATACACATTTTGCATATTTTAAATTTTGCCCGAAATCGCCTCTGATTTTGATTTTCAATTTTGACGACGACACTAATTTGCAAATGCTGCCGTTATTTGTCCGTTACATACCGTTAATAACCGTATCCGAAGCTCCGATTGCTTTTTCTAAATTATCCGTCGTTTCTTTGTGAGAGACCCATTTAAGTGAAAATTGTGTAAAAACTTTGGAGGTATGTAGCGCTCTTATTTACCGGCCGATCTTTAATTTTTAAGACGCAACGGAAGCGTATCGCGACGCTCTATAATAGTTCGTCCATAACATTCTTTCGTATTTTCAACGCCGAAGGTGTTAAACCGAATTTAAATTTCAAAATTATTTTTTCAATGGGATAGCCTTGCAAATTTTTCGAAAAAAAATTACGCTCCGATGATTATATATTAACGCCGGAAATGGACGGGCAAACCGTTTTTGGGAATTATAACACAAAATCGTGTTAGGTTAAAAACGTGAGGCCGAAGGCCGAACAACTATGGCCTTCACCGATCTATTATGGTCCTCCCCCTGTGAGGCCGAAGGCCGAACAACTATGGCCTTCTCGGATCTATTCTGGGTCTAGATGGCTAAGGGCGGCGAATGCCGCCCGTGCCAGCTAGTTATACATATAATCTAAGTTTACAGCTACAATTTTATTAATTATATGTATACTTACTTTCACATTTTACCACTTTGCATACAGCCAAGTGCCTAAAATGCCTTTGCGATAATATGCTATTATGTATCTATTTATTTGCAATGCACCTCTGATATTATTAATTAGTTACCAACTTATAAATGCCGCGATGCGGCCTTTAGGCCGCACAACTGAATTTTGTTTCCAAAGTTTCTGAATCAATTTATGAACGTTCATGGTAGTGGGAGGGTACTAACAAACTCTCCCCTCCCCCCGGTCACTTGATTCGCATCTATAATATATATACATCTATTGAGAGGAAATATTTTTTAAACTTTGAAGGGCTCTTGGATTCACAAAATCTTTCAAACTCGCTATTTATTAACCATAATATTTTGGCCACTATCTATCATTTGTATCTGGTGCTTTGAGGGTGGCACCTGTTATTTTGGCAGTTTTTTGGCGTATGATGTGCTGGAATGTTATTTATTTAACCTTAATAAATCATCACGACTAATCCGCTAAATTTGAAATCATTTCATTTTTTTTACTATTAAAAAAGGTACCTATATTTAAGAGCCTCAAAATTTTACCAAGTAAAATTTAGGACAAAAATATGTAGTGGTCCTAGAATTAGTCCGCGCTACATAAGCTAATCGTCTCGGCAGCTCAGTTGTTAAAGCGCGCGTATTCACAGCTAATCGCTAATACGCCTGGGTTCGAATTCAAGTTGAGGAACATATTTTTCAGCATACCATCTTGCTAAAAATATACCGAAAAGAAGCCCACCATTTCCGCCCCCAGAGTATTCCATACTCCCAATTTCCATGACTTTTGGCATTTCTTTGAACGAAGACAATGGAGAAATATTTTAATCAAATAAAGTTCATCGTCTTAGTTCCAGTTTGATTGGGAAGAGGTTAAGATACTCGTAGATATAAAACTAGAAACAATTGAACTTTTTTAATGTTGTAATCTACTATATAAATACGTAATCTAGCATGCCCCCATGGGCACAGAATTGAGATTTCATCAGCTTGGTGCGGTGCGATGAAATGAAGTTATCAAAACTCCTTTCTGTGCTTGATAGGATTTTATGTGTTGAGTTTATGACTCCACCGACTTTTGATTCAAAAGTAATTGCCCCTCTTATGCAAAGAGGAAAAAAATATTTTCTCTTGGGAGAAATTATTTTTCTATTAAATTGGACAAACGAAGACTCTTCATGTCGTTGGTAAGAAGTCGACATTGTATTGTCATAGTAGCCAAGTCCAAACAGAATCCAAAGAATTCCATTCCTATCGACCTATTTTCAGTCTGCTTCCGTCTCTAAATAAACTCTCCGAGAAAATTATCCACATCAGGCTAACTCTGCGCTGCGTTTTGCCCATTTTATCTTCCCCCTGCCAAAAACATTTCTTTGTCTACCCAAAGACCCAGTAGTTTCCAAAATTAACTAGGAAAACCCTACACATTTTTTCCAATAAGTCAGGTAAAAGAAAAATTAGACTGAAACGATGATTGATTTAAGAAAATATGGGTGGGCTGCTGTAATAATCCAATTTTCACTCCAGGTACCTAATTAAAGTTCATGACCTAGTCAATGATATAAAAACAAATTAAATTACTTGGAGCCAGACACTAATTTCGTTTCATATAACAAAATAATTTTCTCATTATGTGTAATCATAAATTAACGTATATAGAAGACATAAAATTAATTTAATTTAAGATAACGCACTTAACCTTGATATTTCCCAGCAATATTTACATAAAGTCCCGATTCTTTATTTTTTTTATTGCAAACAAAAACCTGAACTGAATTCATAAATTCAACTTATGTAACAAATAAGAAATGCGCTACCTTTGTTGTGATGCGAATATTGCAACAATGTTTTAACTTTTGCAAACGAGTAATTAATTATTTATGTAAAATTTATTGTAATATCAATCTGTGCATTTCAAATTCAAATGTTTGCGTTATCGCGTTCCATAGCGGAAACGTAAAAAAACGATTAATTTTTCGTTAACAGCATCCAAAATATACTGCTAATGACAAAGCTGTGTAAAATTGATTCGTAATTACCGTTTTAGTGGGCAATTTTAAAACCATTACGTTACTTAAAATTAGACAGACGAGACTACGCAGCAAGAACGCGACGTCAAGTCGCTACACCCTGTATAAAACTCTTCAACAAACAAATCAGAAAATGATTAGGGTTCGTAAAGAAATTTAATTCCTCATTAAATTTTTGTGTAAATATTTAACATTTCTTAATTTACCCAGATCCCAGATCGATAAGGAGGTTGTTTAGAAAACAGAGAAAAACAAATTAGGAAAAGCAAAGCACGTAACCAAGTAAATTTTTCTAGAAAGAAAAAGCATTCGTTATTCAAGACCATTAGGATAATTGAGGTGAAAAACTCGTAAAATAATTTATTTATGTAGAAGAGACGGGCGGTCATCCAAACTTTATTGTATAAATCTTTTATAAAAATCAGACTTCCACAAAAAAAATTCTTCTTTTTAATTTTCAAGAAACAAGCAATAGCATTTTCTTTTCCCATACAAGTTGCGTTTGCACTTGACTGAATAGCTGACATTATCTTACACATTACAATGGAGGAAACATTTTTCATTGTGTTGTATCTTTATATGGCAAGACACAACATGTTGACAGTGGATATTTTATTTATGCACAACAATAAAAGTAAACAAAGTTTAATGTATAAGAACGCAGCAAATGAAATTTAATATTTTCTTTGCGATTAATTTTAGTTTCAGAAGAAAACTCGTTCAAACAAATGAAATGGCATTTCCATTAGCGAACTCATAAAATAAGACTTCTAAAAATCAAAAATTATTTTAAAACTTATGTCAGCATTTTATTGTTCGACTAAACGCATTGAAAGATGGTAAATATTATTTCGGTTTACAGTTACTTTGAAGAATTAAGGTTTTTTGTTTCTAAAATTTTCATTTCTTTTCAGAGAAATATTCGAGAAAATTCTCAAATAATTCCTGAGGCATGTAACAAAATATTTAATGCTGACGTAGCTTCACTCATAATTTTCAAAATAAAAATTGAAAACCTCTTGGTTCCATTAACGGATAATATTCGTTTGTTACAACACAAGGGCAAGGACAATACTCAAAGATTGCGCTTCGCTCGTGCAATCTCCTTGCTAAAACCTGTACTCGCTGAATCTTTGAGTATTGTCCGAACCCGCGTTGCTGTTGCGATGAATAAACGCCACAACTTAAAAGCACAACATCACAAACGAAAATCGACATTTCAAACGCCATTTTTAATGTCGAAAATGATGAAACAAATTGACCATCTCGCATCACAATCATTGCAAAAAAAATTTCGTAAGTACGCACCGAAAAAAATGGAAGCATAATCGCACTAAATTTGTAATATAAAATTCGTTAGAAGTACATTGCTTTAAGTCAACTCGGGTGGGAACGAATACGTTGATGTTAGTATATAACTGGTTTCCTACATACTAACATCGAGTGCGAGAGTGCGTTCGTCACGTATGAATTCTTTTACGCCCTACTACAAATATCCGATTTTTACCAATTTTAATAATATTCACCTTGGGTATTTGGGAGATTTTTTATTTTCGGGTAATATTCGACAGTGCATGTGTTGTATCCATATAATGTACAATGTAAAATAGCGCACGCTAATTGGTCGGAACCACCCTGCGTGGAATTATCATCGCAACAGCAACGCGGGTTCGGACAATACTCAAAGATTCAGCGAGTACAGGTTTTAGCAAGGAGATTGACACTCGCTCCGCTGCGCTACGCTCGTGCAATCTCCTTGCTAAAACCTGTACTCGCTGAATCTTTGAGTATTGTCCTTACCCTTGTGTTGTAACATACGATAATGGAGCAAGGAGGATCATCGGATCAAAGGATAATTTAGTTGTGGTTTAATGAAAGCAGTCAGGAATGTCTAATTATGATAAATGCTTATTACCAACGATCTGTCTTTTATTGTACTTTAACCGGTTTCCTACATCTGTGCGAGGTGCGTTCGTCACGTATGTCTTCTTTTACACCCCACTACAAATATTCTATTTTCACCATGCAGCTAGGGTATATTGCGAGATTTTTTATTACGTATGAATTCTTTTACGCCCCACTACAAATATTCGATATTCTGGTAGGGTATTTGGAATATTTTTTATTTTCGAATATTATTCGACTGTGCATGCGTCGTATCCATATAAGTATAATGTAAAATAGCGCACGCTGATTGGTCGGAACCACTCTAATATGACCCTGAGTGGAATTATCAAAAAAATAAATACGTTATACTGTGGTGAGTAGAAATTCTAACGAAAAAGAAGATGTGGAAATTTATAACAAAAACACTATAATTCGAATGCGGCTACTACTTGAACGGGTGACCGTTTGAGTGCACCACACGTCGTTGTCAAAACCTCACAAAAAAGGTGCAAATGTTTCGGGACACAGTTGAAAATTACTGGACCAAATCTTAAATTAAGAGGAAATAAGTGTTAAGGAAAATGTGGAATAATTTGCACTGTTCCTAATAGAATGAGTTTTGGAGTCTCACATATTTTTTAGAACTGGCTCAGGCCTTCCAACTGTAAAACTGTTCTAAATGTATTTAAAATTTGAAAGGATTTTTAAACGTCACACTGTAAAAAAAGTATGTAAAAATACATGCAAATACGTGTAATTTTTACATTCAAAATTATAGTAAAAATACATACTATTGTGTATTATTCCATTGATAATAATGTAATTTCACACTATTATTAATGGAATAATACGAATTTGAGCTTTCTGCGTCGATTTTTAGGGTTCTTGGCCTTTGAAACTATCTCTACTAAACAGTTTTGCATTCGGTTAGTATGCCATTTTAATCAACTAAAAAAGCCCACTAATGTATTACTTTGTGTATGAATTTTTGTAGAATTCATTCAAGAGTATTCAAGAGTGATTAAGGGATTAACTCATGTTTTACTGTATTTACTTTCAGAATTTTATGAAAAATAAAAATAATCGGATTGCCCACCAATCTTGGATAATGTAATTTCACACTATTATCAATGGAATAATGCACAATATGTATTTTTACTATGTTACATAAATTACATTATTATAATGTAATTTCATACTATTATCAATGGAATAATACACAATATGTATTTTTACTATAATTTTGAATGTAAAAATTACACGTTTTTGAATGTATTTTTACGTGTTTTTTTACAGTGTAGTTTTTTTAATATTTTGCTTTCTAGATCTGAACCCCGAAATGGACACCGAAATGATGAAGCAACTATTTTGACTATTCCATAGTCGGGTTCTCTGGAGAAATAATGAAACGTTGAAATTTACATAACTTTTTTTTTCAAACTGCACTGTAAAAAGAACACGTAAAATACATTCAAATACGTGTAATTTTTACATTCAAAATTATAGTAAAAATACATATTGTGTATTATTCCATTGATAATAGTGTGAAATTACATTATTGCCATGGAATAAATAATACACAATATGTATTTTCACTATAATTTTGAATGTAAAAATTACACGTATTTGAATGTATTTTTACGTGCTTTTTTTACAGTGTGGGTCCGTGTTGAAGATCAGATTTTACGCAATAAAGCTTTGGTTGTGCGGCCTAAAGGCCGCATTGTAGGGGTTGATCAACAATTTATTGGTTGAACGGGTCAATTTAATGTTACAGGTACACAGATAAATTTAGACTATGCAGTATATTCAGTCCTACAGGAAAGAGAGACCGGGGCGACCCCGGAAGCGATGACTATAAGAAGTCGGAACAGGCATAAAAGCCTAATCGCTGATGTAAAGAATAAGAAGAATATTATTTTAAATAATTTTGATGTCGATATAAAAAATGTTTATTAAGGTTATACATATAACTTACATAATGATTACATTATAGACAATTAAAACATTTCAACAAAATTTCCGTTAATTCCCCTCCAGTTCCCAGGTAGTAAACATATTATTAATTAACATAATATAGTAGTGTTATTTTATCTATATACATATCTGTGCGTCTGTAACCCTAAATTAAACCGCTGATTCACATCCGGTGGAACTGGAAGGTCACGCGGCCAAACAACCGCCTTGACCTTCTATTGGGTGATTGCCATGATTGTGCAGCTTGTACATCGCAGCAACATTTTTTTAATAAAATAAAGAGCTACAGTGCGGCCTTTAGGCCGCACAACCATGGCAATGAAACACTGAAACTACAGGTAGTCGTCCATTCCAAATACTAGTATACATAATAATAAATACAATTATAGTATATTTGCACGATCGATTGGGCGTTGTCGTAGTGCGGTTTGAAAAGTGGGGTCGGTTGCAATAAGTAGCCCCAGCCGAAAAAAATTTTCGTGTGCTACACACTAAAGAACATGGTTAATAATAGTCTATAGAAAAATTATTTTGGGTGAACACTCGGAAAATAACCATTATTTCGAATTTTTAAAGTACGTAAGGCTCGTCCGGCTGTGCGCATCGAAAAACCCAAACCTGCGCTCCTCAGGAGCTCCGGCCGGTTTTTCATCGCCGGAGCCGCTACGCGGCAAAAGCTAAACATACTTGAAGGCGCCATCCTTCAAGAAAACCGGGATTCGAGTCATGTTCCCTGTAGGACGTGCGAGCAGCATCTGACGAAATTTTCTAAGTATTAGGGTATACCATTCCACACGTACCGTCAACAGAATGAGGACGCGTGGAATCTCATATGAGATTCCTGCGCGTCGCGTCGGTCGGCTTTTACATGTTAAATTTGCTAACTTCAAATTCGATTTATTCAAAAGTTTGGGCCCCTTTTTCGCAAAATATTTTTACAATTTACTATATAAACCTTATTCTAACCCATAGTCAATAGGAAATTTTGATTTGCACCCTAGGCGAAAAGTGTTCTTTCTTCTTCTTCGTAAAAATTTTACGAGGATAGTAAAAAGCAAATAGTAAAAGTTTTACCTCTTTATAGTTTGTACTTTTATAAACCAAAGTTTCTTTGTGGTTTTCAAAAATTTAACAGAAATTTCCTCATTACTTTTTGGAACAAATTACGCGAAGAATATCCCGAGAATATCCGAGTCGAGATGCGCAATCTGTATATTGTTGATGTTCGGCAAACGTTCTTGTGTGAGCTTGAATTCTGCATACAAATCTGAACATATGGCCTGAATATATTCAGGTACAACAGAAATAAAACATCGAAATCGAATTGATTCTAGAAATGAAAATCCAATTATTTTATTACAAAAATTCTAATTCTGTTGTTTCCTAACTTATTCGAATAATTCGTTAATTTTTTAGTTACAGCGGCCTTTAGGCCGCACAACCATATGGCAATCACACACTAGAAACGACTTCTGCTATGTATACAACGAAAAAGATAACCTTTCTAATATTAATGAAATCGGAATCATAGATTGAAATTCACAAATTTTCTTAAATACATAAATTCAATGAACATTTTCATTAGTACTATAAATAGTTTCATAAATACAAAGAATTTTTCTAGATTGATTGAAATTCATTGATCCAGTGAACATTTGAATTGTATTTATTAGTGTAGGTATAAAATATAAATTCTGTCAACTAACTTCTGATTGATTAATTTTTAGTTATTAACCTATAAACGGTCTAGTGCGGCCTTTAGGCCGCACAACTATATTAATCCCACACTAGACCTAATGGACAGCTCCGGGACAGCTATTACGCCAAATAATACAAATGAATGTAGCCGCTTCTAATTTTTTATATATTTTTGTAGATCCAAGGCTTCCGCAAAGTTTTAAATATTATGAATAAAGTTATTATGAATAAAAATAAATCATAATTATATAGAGCAAATCGGCTTTTGAATTTTTGTGACTTTGGTTCCTTTGTATAAGAAGTCGTCCATTTCCAAATTTTAAATTCGCAATACACAACAAAAACGACAAGTAAAAATTTATCGGTAACTATAAAAAAAATCTACCGGAGAGCTGCGCTGTTGAGGTAAGAAAATTCAAATAAAAAGTGCCTCAGGTGATTTTTTTGTAAAACTACGATCAATTATCTTTTTCTCTTTAAAGAATTAGACGAATTATAACCAAATATATTAACCGCCAGGTTAGTGACGTGTTGAAGACGTGAAATTTCTGAGCGGTAATGCAAGTTCGAATCCCGAAATTGCTAGATTTAATTTAATTTATAACTCATTTCTTTTGCAAAACAGCATCGGCGTATCGCTTCGGAGTCCACAATATAATTCATTGTATGTTGATTAATGAAGTCAAAAAAAAATTTTATATTTTGGGAAAAAAATAGTTGGTTTTCGTTTCACACAATGACTTTCCAAGTGGATGTTTCTTATTTTCTGTCGCATTACAACCCTCGTGGCTTTTCATATAATGACATTTTAAAAGCTGTAAATCATCGAAAAATATTTGGTTCGGTATCAGAATTCCATATAGAATTTTAGCTTTCTCTTCATTTTTATTAGGCACCTTTAAAACGATTTATTTTTTGTTGGATTTTAAAAAATAATTTGAAATCTTGAAGTTTATGCAAATCTGTCGCATTGGAATTACTAGGCAAATTGAATATTAATGAAGAAGCGCACACTGTTTGGTTTGGAAATTAAAAAAAAATTAAAAATAAATAATAATCTTAGGTAGGTACATTGAAAACGTAAAACGACCAAGATAATTTTACGTCACTTCCGTAGAGCGGCGAGGCCATAGATAGTATTCGTGCAAAGACTAATAAGTAAATCTAATCGGAAGAAGCCACTACTCTGATAGTCTCTGGTTACACCGCTTAATCAAATTGTGCGTTGCTAACAGCGACTCAACGTTTTTCTCATTAGACTTTGTAATTCTTATTTACAAAAATTTATAACAAAAGGATGCATTAATTAAGGCACTCATAATTCATCAGCAACAAAGACCTTCTTAATTAATGGATGGATGCACATCTCATCATGTGAAAAATAAATGGACAACACAATTTACCGTCGTCGTCGTTGTCGTCGTCTTCAAGCTTACAGCATTGGAATTTAACAAAAGTCCGGAAGGATAAAAATTGGAAGAGATTCCAGGATTGAAATCCAAATATCAATACTTCCTGTATTCTCCACTACAAAAATGCAAATCGTGAAAGCTTTGATGAAGTTAATTTAAAAATCCAAATTGGATTAATCAAGTTTTTCATTATTGCGCCCAAGTTTCGGAAAGTTGGAAACTTTAATCTTCCACTGCATCAAATTCAATTTTATTCAAATTTTAAAAAACCGAGACATATTACACGCAAAAGTATGGCATGAATAAAATGATTTCCTTTTCTGAAACAAAACTCCTATACATAGCAATGAGGTAAATTTAAATTTTGTGTTGGTTAAGTAAGTGATGGATGAAGTAGATGCAGATATTTACATACTTTTTATCATTTTAAACAAAAATTAGCATGTGTTGAACGCATGTACTATTTTTTCACAAAATTTCTTCCAAAGCGTGTTGTTTATGGTATAAAAAGTCGTTTCCGTTAACACATTTCGGTTGTGATTGCTCGTGCTTCTAATTAATCAGAACGATTTGTTGTGACATGTGGAAACTTCAAATGAAATAATAATTTTTGCTAATTTCAGATATTTAGCAAATAAAGTGTGAACTGTGTTTAAGATATTTCAGCAATGCGCGGCATTTATCGACAAAATTCTTCATTCCGGAAAATTGAAATCCCCGAGAAATACAATATTCTACTCGAGAAAATTAATTTTGCCATACCTAAGGCAGGACCGAACTCGTGTTCAAGGTTTAAATATAAAATACCATTATGATAAGAATTTCTAAGGCGTTATAACCTAACGATTTTTAAGATATTCTATTGTTAGTTTTATGAATTACTGACCATTTGAAAATCGGTCTATTTTCGTAACTAACTCTGTGAGGCGCGAGGCCTGTGGCCTCGCTAATGGCTTATGTTATTTGGCAGGCCATCGATTTCGCATGTCGAAATGGCCATCGAAATATGGGTCGGCCTTCGGCCTCCAAATTGTTTATGAGAACATCAATCGACCTACGACCGCCATTTGATAAATAAATGTCTTATAAAGTTATTTGACATTAAATCTAAAAGTGATCCTTGAATGTAAAAACTATATTTTATGAATTATGAAACAAAATCTGAATGGTAAATAAATGAAATGGAAAAGGTATAATACAATTTTATAACAGTGTTGAACAGATATTACATTATTTAAATTACTGTTTGGACATGTAAAAAATTGGTAAAACACAGAAAACTATATTAAAATCAGTGCATCCTACATGAAGTTGTGTTGGCACTGCAGCGTCCTCTGGTGCTACAAAGACATGATCAGAAGTATCGCACGATACAACACAAGGGCTAGGACAATACTCAAAGATTCAGCGAGTACAGGTTTTAGCAAGGAGATTGCACGAGCGAAGCGCAGCGGAGCGAGTGCAATCTCCTTGCTAAAACCTGTACTCGCTGAATCTTTGAGTATTGTCCGAACCCGCGTTGCTGTTGCGATGATAATTCCGTGAATAAACGCCACAACTTAAAAGCACAACATCACATACGAAAATCGACATTTCAAACGCCATTTTTAATGTCGAAAATTGTGAAACAAATTGACCATATCGCATCACAATCATTGCAAAAAAAAATCAAATAAAAAATTTCGTAAGTACCGAAAAAAATGGAAGCATAATCGCACTAAATTTGTAATATAAAATTCGTTACTATAAAATTCGTTAGAAGTACATTGCTTTAAGTGAACTCGGGTGAGAACTAATGCGTTGAACCGGTTTCCTACATCGCATCTGTTGAGTGCGTTAGTCATACACACTTCATAAATTATAATATTCGAAGAGATTTTTTATTACGTATGAATTCTTTTACGCTCCACTACAAATATTCGATATTCTGGTAGGGTATTTGGAATATATTTTATTTTCGGATATTATTCGACTGTGCATGTGTCGTACCCATTTAACTACAATGTAAAATAACGCACGCTGATTGGTCGAAACGACAAAATTTGACCCTGAATGGAATTATCTACTATACAGAAGCGAGAGAGGTCAAACACTGATCAATTTCTGTCTGTAAAGACATAAAATCAGGAAAAGGCAAAAAGTTAAAGAAATGGATGACTATGAAATCATGCAACTGGTGGTTGAAAGAAGACAACATAAAAGCAATCCGAAATGGAATAAAATAAATTAAGCGATTAGACAAAAAATTAAAAGAGCCAAAGAAAATTGGCTAAATGAGTTATGCGATGAGATCCAGATGTTGTAAAATAAATCATGATGCCTTTAATCTGCAAAAAAGAGTGAAAGCTTTGCGGCAGGCGTTTAGAAGGCGAGAAAAAGGAGAAATATTAATAGATCATAACCAAAGGAAGATGAGATGGATGCAATATGGAGGAACTGCGGGGAATTTTTCACAGATAGTGCTGCAGAGGGTCTGTCAATTACCAAGACTGAAGTAACGAAGGCAACAACAAAGTTAAAGAACAATAAAGCAACAGACCCAGACGAAGTACATGGAGAACTCTTGAAGGTACTGGAAGATGATCAGACTTCTTATTGGGATTTTTTAATGAAGTATACGAAAAGGGGGAAATTCCCCAAGATTGGCTAACATCAACATTTATACCGATACCGAAAAAGCCCAACCCCAAAAAAATGTGAAAATTATAGAAATATCAGCTACATGAGCCACATGCTGAAGATCTTCAACGTGATACATGAAAGAATCGTCCGAAAAATGGAAGAACACCTGGGCGAGATCCAGTAGTTCGGGTTTAGGAAGTTCGTTCCTAAAAATACTGTTTCAGTACAAAAAACTGTTTCAGAGAGAAAAAGATGTTGACTGTGACGTGTGTGCTTGTTTCATCGATTTCGAGAAGGCTTTCGATAAAGTCCAGCATAGAAAGTTAATTAAGAGTTTAAACAAAACAACTATAGATGAAAAAGACGAAGTTATTATTGGAGGTTCTGCAAAATATCACATTTTTCACATACCTGGTCAGCTCGCTGAAAGAAAATTGGGATCACGCTCAAGAAATTAGAAGCAAAATAGAAAAAGCGAGATTCACATTTCTGACAATGAGAAGAGCACTTTGCAGCATGACCCTGAAGATCCAGCCATACCGAAATGATATTAAATATTCTCTTCTAAGTGGCGTAGAGACATGGAACGTGACGGAAGACTCAGCCAGAGTCTTCTGGGCCAATGTCTGGAGGCATTTAAACTATTGTGCTATAGACATATACTCAGAATCATAGAATTACGATTGAGATGATAATACAGAGAATGGGGGAAAAACCAGAGAAATGATAAGAACAATAAAAGAAAGAAAAATTCGATGGTTTGGTCACGCAATGTTTGAAGTCAGAAGAGGATCCGGACGACGAAAAATATTTTGGCTGCGTAACCTGAAACCGCATTAAAATTGATTAATTTGTTTCGAAGTTATGTCAAGGTATAAAATATAGAGGTTCCTAGTTTATAAAATAGTTTCTTTTGTTTTACAAGAGCAATTCGAGTAGTTATGATTTGAATTTTATAAATTGTGGTTAGCTAAGTAATTAATAATTATACACTCAATAATGTATAAGACAATTTTTTTATGATATGGAATGTTTAACCATGAAGAAGTATCTAACTTGTGCTTGGATTTCCAGTAGATCACAAATTTTTTATGCCGTGGTTAGGATTTCACCTTATACTACTAATCCAATTACATCGTTAAGTCAGTACTACGGATTTTTAATTTTGCCTTGTGAATTATACTATAGGTTCAGAAACCACAAACGTCGACTTTTAGTTTAAGTTGACGTTACGTCGATCTTTTTGGTGACGTTTAAACATGGGATCATGGTAGAGATAGTTTCAACGGTCAGGAACCCTAAAAGTCGACGCAGAAAGCCCAAATTCGTATATGTATGTATTTCGCCCCCTTGGCTCCTCCTCGCGCAGATTAGCGTTCTTGACCTTTGAAACTATTTCTACTTGACGTAGGTACGAACGCCGACTTTAATGACCGTTGCGCATGCGAGAAAGTATATGATTTAAATACGAACATAACCTATAAACAAGTATGCATGCCAAACATTATTGAACTGATTGCGTTATTTTTTAATTTATTAATTCATAATATAAATACATATAATAATAAATACAGAGGTAAATTTCAAGAAACTTTTAGAAAAGTGTGCTTGAGCAAGCTTACCTGCGCTTTCACGTTAGTGAATTTTAAAATGTTGTTTTTGAACGTTCACGTTGACGTCGGCGTTGGTTGGTTTCTGAACCATTCTAATATGTATGTACTACGTCGATTTTGGTCACGAAATTTAGTTCTTAAATGGTTTTAAATTTCAAGTTTGACTAAACTAACCAATGATAATTCACAATTTTATTTTAAAGGCGGGATTAAAATAAAATGGTGGATTTTTATTGGTTAGTTTGAACTGATTATATCTTTAACATTTAAAAGAATTACCAGAAGCGCATCAATAAACTCAAAGAATTATGAATGCGCTTTGACAAATAGTTTAGTTTGATGTTTAACGCTTATAAGTCATAAAGAACTGGTTTAATACTATATCACGGATGAGCAAGGTTTAAGACAATAATTATGTCGCAATTAGCTTGTGACTGCCAAGTTTCTTAGATTGGTAGTTAGGTTGGTAGTTGTAAGTTATTACCATCGATCTTATATAGACTAGATAGGACTTTTTCGTTTTGGATGCAACAAAAGTTGCATTTGTTTTACAATAGAAATACAAGGTGGCCCAAAATGTATCACCCTGTACATTTTAATACACGCCCAATTTGGTGAGGATTACCTAATGTTGGTCATTCCGAATGAGTTGAAACTTTGCAATCGCAAAGAGGAAGGTTAATATAGTATAATGACATAATTTTCACAAGCGAAGATATAATCAAAATTTTGAGAAAAATCAATTTGAAAAGTACGGAAAAGTAGCAAGTGCATGGTGCACAATCGGTCGAATGCCACTCCATCGTTCGGCCGGCGCGCATTTTGTTGACGGTACGTGCAGATAGATATACTCTTATACTTAGAAAATTTCGCAGCAGCAGATGCACCTCGAGCGTCGTACATGCAACATCGATTATTTTTAGTTTTTACGCGATTTTTTGGGGGTGAAACGAAATAGTTTACTGCCCCATACCGCGACTATACTTTTTAATGCTATTTCGAGGGTCTCTCACATCCCGGTTGCATAGATCCCGGTGTTCTTGATCGGTGGCGCCTTCTCGTATGTTTAGCCTAGTAACCAGAGTCAAATCCGCTCCGTAGGGGTGCAGAGCGGAGCGGCGCCCCGGAGGAGTAGGATTTGACGATGGATTACCCTCCTTTTCGAATGCACACCCCTAAAATTCGAAGGCAAAAAAAATTTAATTTTTTCACTTTTTCGGCAATAACCGCCTTATTTTCCATTTTTTCGCGAATATTTATACTAATATCTACTAAGCGCACCCCCCCCTACCCGAATTTGAAAGAAAAATTAAAATCGGAGCAAAAAAATTTCACTCGATTTGAAGGGACCGGTAACCCGATAGTGGTCGTGGCCGGGGTCACGATCTTACTTTCCCCTACTTTTCAAATCGATTTTTCTCGAAATTTTGATTATATCTTCGCTTGTGAAAATGATGTCATTATACTATATTAACCTTCCTCTTTGCAGCGCCGTTGTTTTTTTTTAATTTGGAGTGACCAACAATAGGTAATTCTGCCCCTAATAAGTTACGTATTCCCCCTTCTCAAATGAATTTTCAAAATTTTAATAAAAAGGTACAGCTGGTTCCGCTTATGGTAAATGAGTAGTTCTGATGCTGGTGCATGATTTTCCTGATTGTGCGGCCTAAAGGCGGAACTATAACTTTTTTTAGATCGGTAACTAAAAAATAAACCAATCAGAGATTTCTTAGACTGATATTCTGTAACTCGTCTCTTATTAAATAATCCTTTAAAAATAGGTAAAGTTTGGTATTCACGTAAAATTATCGGTTTGCATTGTAAATCGGCCTTTAGCTATTGTTAAAGGATCTTTTAGTAAATGATGAGTTACAGAACAGCAGCCTAAATGTCATTTTAAATCTCCATTTAAGTTAAGGTTTTTCTTTATTAAAAAAATAAAATGTAAAAGAAACAGACGGCTGGAACTGCCTATGCTAAATATGTGGTTTTGATTCTGGTGCATGACTGTCGTGGTTGTGCGGCCTAAAGACCGCACTGCAACTTTTTTAGGTTGGTTACTAAAAAAGGATGCGTTATGAACAAATAGGCACACACGGTTGGGCTAAAATAAATTGACACTTGCGTCATTAGTAAAAATGGTATGAATTCAACGATTTTTATTGATCTTAGTCAAAAAGCTATGCAAATATTTTTGTTCTCTTTTAAATAAAGCTAAAGCATATGCAGGATGTCTTTCCTTAATCAGAATTTTTTGACATAGGTGCCAATTTATTTTAGATCAACTGTAGACAGATACACACAGAACCGGTATTTTCTTAATAAGATTACTATAACGCAGGTTTACGTCGTTATACGGCTTAAAGGCCGCACAGGAATTTTTTATAGCTTGGTAACTAAAACATTTTACAAACAATTAAATAGATATGCAAACATGAGTTTTTTTTATTATAGAAAAAAAGGGGGGAGAGGTAGATAATCCGCATAATATATTAAATATGTGGTCTTTCCTAATTTTGCTGCACATTGTGCGGCCTTTAGGCCGCACGACTGTTTTATATTGGTAAATCAATAATGAACCAATGAAAGGTGCGTTACGAAGATTTAAAAAAAATAGAGAGAAGGATTATAAAAAAAAGGTTTATGTGTTACTGAATAAATAATAACGACAAAACTGACAAAATAGAATTTCAGTCTCATTTTTGAATAAAATGTAATTTATTAATAATTTTTCCTTTTGAAATAATAATTATCAATATCAAATTTAACTTCTTTTCGTACTGGCAATTAAAATCATTTGTTGAAAAATCTATATCGCATCTTAGAAAAACGATTACTCATTGACTCATTGTACCTATAACGGATTGACTCAATAAATTCTAATTCTAGAAGTAGCAACTTTTTGAATTTGGACTAATAATGGTGTAGAAATTCAATATTTTAGGGAAAATATATATTTACAAATATTTTTCAACTTATGAAATTATCTCTCAAGAGCTCGGAAAATTTTTAAATTGGTTTATTTCGTAGAAGTTATTATTCGTATTTAGTAGACTGATTCGAGTGGTTTATACATAATATGATTTTTTTTTTGATTGAACGAATGGCTACATTCAGAATGTTAATCAGAGGCGGAGGCAGTTATCCCTTATTCTGCATGGGAGTTTTTCAAATATCTGCCGTAGTAGAAAAGGCAATCGACAGATGGTGATACTTAACTGGAAGTCACAATGAAATACTTTATTATTGTAATTCTTTAGTTTTTGGATTGTTGCCACGGATCATCAAGAAGTCTTGGATTTCCAGTAGCGTGTCGAGCGGGTGAAAGGAGCTGGGCATTTTTTCCAAATAAAACAGAATTTTTATTGGGACGCTAGGGCGACAACAAGGTGGGTCTTCGGTGTGCTTGTCCCTTAAGTCCTATCTGGGCACACAACTGGTTTTGTCGAGAAAAAATCTAAAATCCCACAATTTTTAAGCCTGTGATCCCGCGAGAACCCTCGTACGAAGGATATAAAATTATTTTCCAACCGTTATTTCTTCACTGCTGGATGTAGGCCTCTCCCCATCAAATGGCAGGGTATGGACCCTACTTGGTAGGGAAGCATCGACCAGCACCGTTATTTTTAAATTGATCACCACACGGTCACCCATCCAAGTGCATACCGATAGCAACCTTGATTGACGTTCCACGTTGTTTGGCAATATTGAACAATAACTCCAAAACTGTAAAGAAAAATGTAATTCGGAATATTTTCAGCTGGAAAACGTATTTTTTGTCTAGTTCAGATAACCTCAAATTGATTTACTTTTGTAAAATTTATTGACGTAAACAGCGCTTCAAGCTTTTTTTGACAATTTGAAGTCAAATTAATAATACTGCAATTATTGAAGCACCTTTAGGTAAAGGTTACTTTACAAAAAATAATTTACATACTACTTAAAAGTCACCCTTGTTCCATAATACTTTTAAAGTAGCTGTTAATCAAAGTCTGTTTAATCAGTAGTTATATTGAGGTAGGAAAGCCAACTTTGTTGTAAAGTATGATTATGTCTCTTGTCAAGTACACTTTACGTAAAGATGGCTTTCAGAGTTCATTATAGAACCAGCCGTTAGCTGAGGAGTACCTAATTATGAGCTTATTTGGGTAAAGCGTTAAGGGATCTACTAACCACCCTAACCGCTTGAGAAATTGACTTCTTTGAAAAAATTAATAAACACGAAAGTTTCAATGAGATTTTTTGTTATTCAGACTGAATCGTAGCTAATGTTTTGAAGAATATATAAAACAAAAATTTTAAAAATGGTGGAGCCACTGTGAATGCCGTGGAGGTCTTCCACCGACAAGCGCATTTTGATTGCTGCATGAAAATGGAAAAACAAAGCACATTCATGAATATACGGTTTTAGTGTGATTCAAAAGTGTTATGTAGGGAATTTTCGGAGGAAATAGCGATGAGTAAAAGAAAGCGATTTTTCAGGAACATACATTAATAATAAAAAAAAACCAACAAACTTATCGCAGAAATCGTACGATTTATTGTAGATAATGTAGCTAAGACTACTTCGTCCAAATTTGAGGTCGATAAATCCTGTAGTTTTCGAGATATCGTTGCAGCCAGTTCGAAAAATGTAGTTTAGAGATAAACGCAAAATAAAGTAAATTTCTAATTTCTCCTTATAAATTTAAACTGTGAAACTTAATTTTGAAATAAAAAATTTTCTTTTATACGAATCTTTGCAAAATAAATTCAAATTTTCCGCTCAGGAACAATTTAAAATACTACCCCTAAGATAATCAGCCTACGTGTAGATTGCCAGTCCGCCCCTGTACCCGACTAAACGAAACTTCAATTTAAACCACGCGCTCCATAATGATTAAGCCTTTGGATTAGCAATACTTGACGATCACATCGTCAATTTCGAGTTTGCTGAAAGCTGGATTAGGCTCAACATTTGGAAATCTATCGCTGCTAAGGGACAATAAAACCGAGAGTAATCTAAGTAAATACTTTCAAGACTGTTGCAATAAATCCAATCGACTCGACAGTCACAGTCACCTCTTCGGTTTGATCAAGTAATGGAAATGAAGTGTTACGTCCTCCTTTTATCTTTTCCGACAATGTCACCCATTTTTGTGAACCTCTCATATTCTTCGCCACTTTTACGACTCGTGTCTTATTATTTGTAGTTAATTTTGACTTCCAACGTTCCAACCGCACCTCGATCCATTCAAAAGGAAACATTTACGACCACCTTTCAAGTTGTAGAACCACGACCTTAAAATTTGTTCGACAATAAAATATTAATTTTTGCTGTTCGGTAAAAGGTAATAAAAAATGTTGTGGTCACACTGTAACTAATTGTTAATTAATCGTTCTTGAAACGTTCACAGAAAAAACAAGAAAAAGCTTGGTCACCGAATTTCTCCAAGAGAAGTACTTGAACTCACTCAAACAATTTTCAGATATAAATAGCCAAATAGTTATGGAATTCATAAATTTGCTACCGTATATTCGAGAAGTTTATTGTAAAAAATAAAACTTTACGAATGTAGTCGTGGCGTATAAATAGCTAAGCCAGATGTGTTGGTAAGGACGATCGTCCTAAAAATAACTTCCAACAGGTAAAAATATATTATGATAGACGTTCGCCCACTCTATTAATAAATCTAGATGAAAGTAAACAAAATGATAGACCGATTATAATTTTTTAAAAGAGTTTTGGGGTCAATATTTTTGGTAGAAATTATTTTGAGTAACAGTTTCAAGAGACTTGAGTGGTTGATCCAAAAGGGAATTTTAGAAAAATGTAAAAAAAAATTGGAAGGCAGTCTGAGTGAGTGTTGCCTTGGCACTATTGCCAAGAAACATTCTTTAAAGACAATGGAAGGACTGCTAGACAAGCAGTAGGGAATCTTGATGACCTCACCCCGATAGCTAAAAATGAAGAAATGATGTAAGGTAAAATAGAACATGGGAATGAGTATTCCATGATGCTTCTAATGAGACAATGAATAATTGATTTTATGGAAAGATAACCGAAGAGTTAAAAACAAGGTGTTGGAAGATCAATCGAGGCGGACTGGCCGTGTGAAAATGAGGAAAATCTCGGATAAATAAATCATTTTCAAGACAGATTTTAGGTTTTTCCAATATGTAGGTAATTAAAATGAATTTCTCAAAGCGAAAAATTTTAGTTTCAATTTATCGCTTACCTAATGGACAGAACAAGCCATTATTGGGCTCTACTTTCCCACTTTCCCATAATTATTGAACTCGATGATTTTCTTTCAACTGGAGTCTCATGCGTTTTTGTGAAATTGGTGTCTGTTCGATCTTGGAGAGAAAAATTAATAAATGAATATTTTTAACCTCAACGTCTGCACGACACTGTCCTTATTTTCATCCTTAATTGTCAGATTTTGCGAAGAACGCAGATGTTTTAAGTCCGTTACTGCACAGAATTGAATACAATACAGTATGAAAATAGTATCGTGTCATACGGCCCTAAGACAAGTCGGTATTTTTAAAAACAATTTCATTTTGCTTTAACTAAATACTTAGCAAAAGTAGTTTTCATTTAATAAATATACACAGTACGAGAAGGGCGGCTACAAGGGAGTTAACTAACCCCCCCCCCCCCGTGAACTTTAAAGCTTAAAAACCCGATAAACTCACTGAAATTGCTAAATAAAAACTCTTTTTCTGCGCTATTCTACCTTGCTTAGTTAAAACGTCCCAACTAACAAGTTGGTTTCTGGGAGAAAACTAACTTTATGTAGATGTTATAAAGCTGCCTTGATTATAAAATTGTATTTAATGCCTTCTATTCTTCTATAATGTATGGTTATATTAAATTGCTGTTAAATGATATGAAAATGGCTTAATAACATTCATATAAGTAAACTCGTTTTTTCCCGAAAACCAATTTGTTAGTTATTTAAAAGTCTCACGCAAGGTGGCGTAATGGAAAGCATGATTTTCCGCTCCCTACTTTTTCGATGTATACTTTAAGTTCCACTTAAGTGGTCCTTATTTTTAGCGCCCGAAAATCTTAATTTTACTCAACGGTTCTTGAAAAACCTTTTTCCAAAATTTAGAGAATGTTAAAATAGTACGAAATAGATTTGATCGGAATACCCCCCAGCACATAATACTATTTTTAAACATCTTTGAATTAATGTCTTCTAGTGAGTTAATGATGTGGTTGTGCAGCCTAAAGGCCGCACTGTAACTTTTACAGATTGATAATTAATAAAGATCTAAGAATTATGCTAGTAATACTCCTAAATATGTTGGCATGATACCGTAATAGAACTGATTTATAAGACCAAACTTTAGAGAAAGATAAAAGCAGAGAGTCGAACCGTAATTATTTCGTTCCAGTTTACGGTTACGTTCCTAATATTTTTATATCGTTCCGGTTCAACTCTGGTTTTTATAATCTAATTCGTTACGGTTCAGTTCGGATTACGCGTACGCAGAATAAAATTCACATTTCAAATTTTCAAGATTCTTTTTTCACTTAAATTGTTCTGTTTTGTGGTTCAAAATAAGTTTAAGTGGTAAATTTTATAATAATTTTGGTAAATTTGTAACAGAGTATATAACTGTAACTGAAAATAACTAATTATAAAATCGTACAATATTTTAACTGATATAATATCTAAATGCTTGTATTACACTATGCAATTTATTGTACAAGAAACATCTCGATTTCGACGCAGGAGGTACTGCGCAGTGTGCACATGCTCTAAACTCGTCTATGCGCAGAAATTGGTATTAACCGATATATGGTTTCAGTTACGGTTACGTTCATTCAATTTTATCTTATTTCGTTTCGGTTCCGATTACGGTTTACTTAAAACTAGCGGCAAATTCCGATTTTCGGTTCGGTTTCGGTTCCTGAATAAAATATATCGATACAGCTCAACAAACGTTTTAGCTATAAATCGGCTATTAAATAGCGATTTAGTAGCGAAACATAGCTGTCACAGCTAGTTAACAGCCGATTTACAGCTAACATTTTTATTTGGAGATTTGATCACCGGGGGCGGGGGGGGGCATGGAATTCCCTCAATTCATAAGATGATAATTAAATCACCTCTCAATTCAAGAATCTAACATCGATGGGAGGGAGATTTCATAAAACCCGAAATCTCTAGAGCAGTAAATAAATCGGTCTAGGACATTTGACATACCGCGAAGACAAAATTCCGCAAAGTTAAAATATGAAGAAATTCTAACAATTTCATGCATTTTTGGTTTTAAAACTTTTCAAATTTGATTACCTTAATAAAACTTAAAGAGCTCGAAATATCGAAATAGCAGTTTGTTACCGTCACACTAATACTTAATTTTGAAATCAATAATATATTAGTTAAAAGTGTTTAAAAACCATCTATTATTTTTATATTCTTACTCGAGAGAAAATGCAATCATGGACCTCCATGGGATTTTTTTCGCGGGGGCTAACTGAAATTCTATTTAAATCAACTTTGTAATTAAATTTAAAAATTAATTTTCTTGCTTAAATTTTATGGTTAAAAGCACGTTCCTTTTAAAAAAACGCATTTGTATCAGAAAAGTGCGCCTGAATAGCAAATATAGTGCCTAATAATGGTACTTGCACAGCACAAAATTAATATGTCTTGATTGAAGTTTTTCTAAATTGCAAATTTGAGAAATTCCAATTGCAAACAAAAACATCTATGAAATTTTGACTGTCAGCTATTTCTCACTTTTGAAATGGTACTTGATGAGATTATAATATGTAAGTAATTAACAAAAAATCACAAGTTGTTGAAAAAAAATCAAATGAAAGCATTTACTGTAATAATATGTAATATTATGTTATTTGAACAATTTATTTTATATAATGATACAAAATATCTAACATTCGCGGTATTTTTTCTTGCGGTATTTTGTCCCTGCGGTATTCGGTCTTGCGGTATTATGGCCGCGGTAAAATGTTCGATTCCGTAAATAAATACACTCTAATTACTAGTATAATATTGTATCAATTGTCGATTAATCTAGTAAATCATTAACACAGGGAGACCAACGGCTTAACGTGCTGTCCAAACTACGGTAGGCGGTCAAGAAATTATTATGCTCAAACTCTGAGTCGAACCGGGAAACTCTACGTTAACAGCTGTAAAAGTGAAATCGTCAACTGTAATTCAGATTCAGAAAGCGCCAAATAAGATTCAGAAAGCGTGAATTAAAATTTAGAAAGCGTCAAATGAAATGCAAAAGCATCAAGTCGGCCTTGATGTGTTACATAATGTGACCAGGGGGGGGGGGGAGTTGGATAAATGTGACGTCCGCATAAAAATCTCATTTTTGGGAATTCCAAGAAAATTGTATTTAAATATTTTTTTATGTAATATTTTCTAAAAATAATTATTTACTCCTTAAATTCCAAATGTCGTGTTAAGTTCGATTTTGGACAAATCTTTGATTTGAGATCATAGAAAGTTACGAGGGGGGTCCGAAGATTGCGACCAACTGTCACAAAGGGGGACGGGAGGTTGAAAAGTCAGAAAATATTGCGCGGACGTCTTTTATGCACAGCCCCTTATCAGAATAGGGCCTTAAAAATCGGAAAATCGAAATAAAAAATCACGCGAAAAAGTTGTTTTACGAAAAATGAAAATTGTAATTTTTTTATATTCAAATATTTTGAAAAAAACAACTGTAAGTCGCAGATGCTTTCTTAGTTAGATTTACCACTTTCTGATTTACATTTGACGATGTCTGAATTACTGCTGAAAAAGGTGTAGTGATTGCGCGGCCTAAAGGCCGCACTGCAACTTTTACAGATAGGTAAAAACCACTTCGAATTGACGAATCAGATGAAATTTCATAGCATTACAGATAGTGGTGAGGATGTTCTATTACCTGTCATTACGAACTAACTTGTAACCTTCCTAATGGAAAGATGAAGGTTTATATAGGCCCCTCCTGCAAAAAAATTCTGAGAAAGTATTATCAAAATTTTGAGTAAATCGATTTTGAAGTTAGCTAATTTTCATGTGGATTAACGAGATTCTAGGGCGCGTCAGCCATTATTTTTTTGTTTTTAGGCGATTTTTAGGGGGTTTCAGATCCCGGTTGCCTTTATCCCGGTGTTCTTGATCGGTGGCGCCTTCTCATATGTTTAGCTCCGCCGCGTAGCGGCTCTGAGCACAAAAAACCGCCCGGAGATGCGGAGCATCGGAGGGTAGGTTTTTTGATGCTCATAATTCTGGCCAAGCCAGTTTTTAAGTTTATTTAGAGACCTACATGTTTAACGCACGGCAGCCGACTCCCAAATGCTGTCCGGCCGGTGCGAACTTGGGTTATATTTATCACCTCGGCAGGGTGGCTTAGACCACGAGCGACTGATGCACTTGGCCCGCCTTCGACGGCATAATCGATGCGAATTTCCCGTACTTTTCAAATCGATTTTTCTCAAAATTTTGTATATACTTTCTCGGGCGAAATTTTTACAGGACACTCTAATAAGGGTCCTTTTGCTATAAAAAAATTTTGGGGCGATTTTGGGTGACAGGTGATAGGTAATTATCCCCGTACTTGATTACTATAGGCTGCACTTGTTACAGATACAGCAAAATACAGATAAACTTCCACTATGGGGATGCCCATTAATGATGTCACACAATTTAGGACTAAACTAAACCCCCTTTTTTTTCAATTTTTACCGTCCCCCCTTCACCTCACGGGTCCCATAATACATATTATTCTGCAAAAAAAAAAATTTTTAATCTTACAGGTACACCAGTACCGAAAATATAATAATTTATAAAAAAATAAGTATGGACGTGACGTCATCGTCACAAGGAAATATACCCCCCTCCCCTACGTTATATATTGCAAAATTATTATAATTCTTTTTAAGCTTTAAATAATTCTTTTTGGCTGGAAAAATTCAATTATAGACCAAGCAGATGCTTTATATTATAATGCGACAGATATTTGACTAATCAGACGCGTTGTATGCCCACACAGTAAATACGTTGTGTTTAAATAAAACAAAAATTATTTACATAGTGTATTCAATCAAAAGAAACAAATTTTATTCAAAAGAAGCAAATTTTGTTTTAATAAAATTTACATTAGTTCTGTCAACAAAGTGAATTTGTTGTTTGACAGAAACATTATTAAAGTTAACAAAAATTTTATTAGGAATAAATAATCCTTTAACGCTTATTGGTGTCTTGGTGGTGTGGCCTAAAGGCCGCACTGATCATCGTTACCGACATAGATAGATAAATTTGGTTTATTATAAAATCGTCACTTCCATACCAAAACCACGAATGTACAAATTTGGCATTGTTGGGAAATTAAGTGTTATAGTTCACTTTAGTGGAAAGGACAACAATTTTAAATCTTATAAGAGAAAAAACGATATTTCTAGAAGATAATTATTTGTTTACTTACCAACAATTCAAAATTTGCACTGTGAGAGACGATATAGCGATGATGATAATGACTAACTATTAGCACGTTTGCCTAGAGGCAAATGAGGCAAAGAAGGTGAGTCTATTTAGTGTAGCTACTACACATACAGATACGTTTATGTCCAGTTTCATTAACGTTGATTAAGGATTTAATCAATGATTAAAGTATAATTAACGAATCTCTAATGAAATGCAATGCTTTTTAATTGTCGTTAATACGTATAGTTAGACTTTTTAACACAGGTTAAAGTTAATCAACGTTCGTGAAACTTGACAATAGGCTATTATATTTAAAATGGCAACACTTTATTAATTTTTTTAAATGTTTTTCATTTATGTAGATAAAATTTGGAACATATTATAAAATCGCATTAGCGTTTGAATTTTCTACATGCATTGCCAACTTTAATTTTAACTCGCATATGAAACCGCTTTGTTTCCTTCATTATAAAAACAGTACTGATCACACTTCAAAGATGATGGTGTTCTTTAGTCTTATTGACGTCCACTCCTGAACATTAACTTCGTCTTCTAACACGTGCCTACATTTTCCTCATCGATGAGGTTGAGTATAAGGAACCTACAGCTTAAAGTAAGTTCAGAACGATTAATGTTTTAATGCTGTTAGGGAAGCAGCGACATACGGTCTTCCGTCCTTAGTTAAAACGTCCTAAATAAAAAATAAGTTTATATGCATGTTATGCGTATATATAATCATATATATAATCTGATATAACCATAACCGATATAATCATTATTATAGAAGACATTAAATAAGACAGCGTTATAACATCTACAAAATAGTACATTATGCACCAAGGTAGCAAAGTGACACTTTTTTGGCCCGAGGGTAAAGGATTGTTTACACGAGGCGCCAGCCGAGTGAAACAATTACCCATGGGCCAAAAGTCACTTTACTACCGTCGTGCATATACTGTTTTTTGCCATTCCGAGAGGTAAAGTAGGAACTTCGCCAGTTTAGAAACTTAAAGCAAAAATTTAACGCTTTTTTTTTATAATACCTACACGTGGTCGATAAATCGCAAAATAGCACTAGTAATATTACCAACTATACTACTAAAAATTACTAAGAAATAGCAGTTGGCACCCCTGATTCTACCAATGCCATTGATTCCAATGCTTCATTTCATTTAAATTTGTGCCTTTGAAAGAGCAACACGTACCATGAGCGATGTGAAGCCCGAAAACTTCTCGGATTTTGGTAAGATGTTCGGTATCGCTAATTACGGCCAGATACACATTCATGTAAATGTACAAAAATGATGATTTTATAATAAATTAAAAAATTTAACTTTTACAGATTTTTACTACTAAAAAGTCACCAGTCATCTGGTGACTTTATTTACCGCTCACCCCCCTATTTTTTAACTTTACTCCCGCTCACCCCCCTATTTTTGAACTTTACTCACGCAGGGTAAAAAAGTGCCTCTTTACGCCCGCAAACCGGGGTAAAAAGTGAGTACTTTACCCCCGGAATGGCAAAAAGTAATTTTCCTCCCGAAAACCAATTTTCAGTTAGGACGATTTAACTAAAGACGACAGAGATATCTTAAATAGGTCACCCATCCAAGAGCAAGACTCTTTCTATTATATTAAATCTGGATCAGAGAGACATCTTGGAATAATTATGTAACGTTTATTATTAGAAGAAAAACCACAATAAGAAGCTTTAAATCCCTTAGGAAAGCGTTGAACACAGTAATTATTTTATTTTTTTTTTAATTCTAGAATTATTAGGCAAAAAAGGGGTTTTCAAAAGAAGGCTTTAAAAATCGAGAAGATGAATTTTTATAAACAGGCAAAAAAATCAGAATTAGAAGAATTTAGAAACTCACGAAGATCATGAAAATATATTGTAACTTTTGACACACCCTGTATATTTGGTATTTGAATTAATGTGCACAGATTTCGAAGTGCAGGCAATGCAGATCAGGCTGGATCAGTGCATTTTGTCATCCGACATAATGGGACCTACAATTCAACGTGGAATCCGACCCACGGAAGTTTCAACTAATTAAACCAATTTTAAAGCAATCCCATAATGTAGCCTTATGACCTAATCCATATCCAAATTCGGGATTAAAATTCAGAATCGTTGTGCTATAAATTCAACCTGTGATCACAACAAATAAAAATTATTATTTGGTGGTTGCTGACTGAATTATTTATTGGCATATGAAACTTTTTGAGTCAAACTGCAACAGCTGCTACTTTTTTTATAAATTTGTTAACCGGCCAAATCATGAAGAATACTTATCGAGAACCGGGCGAAATGATAAAATTTTAATACACTTCAAAGCACAGCCATGCATTACGTTCATATTTATCGTCAATATAATTGCGAGCAGGCATTGTAAATACTTTAAGCTTAGCTCGACGTCGATATTTTATTGAGTTTCCAAATATTAATGTTTTAAAGAGAAAATTGAAGCTCGTTAATTTGTCCCCATAGAAAAATTTTCCGAACAGATTTCTTTCATATCTTCCTGTCTTTAAATCGGTCCAGCTGCGATGTTACAAAATTATAGAAAAACCTTTAACATCAAAGGATCCGAAATCTTGATGTCACGACACAGCCGCTCAAAATAAATTTGGATGATATAACTTTGGGTAAATAGTTTCTTTGAAGGCACCATGTAACAGTAACGTAAACAAATACCCTTTTCACAGTAATTCGGGTTGGATGAAAATTGAAAAGCTGTCAAGAAGTCACGTTATTTTACGCGAAATCATAAAAAGTAACCCATATTTTTAATTTAATAAATTTAAATTGCCCACAGTTAAGCTTCGTTTTAAAATCAACTTAAGCTTTTTCATCCGTTTATGCAAATAAATATTTAAATTTTCTTTTAATTAAAATGTGCTCGCGTGGATGGTTTTCCCAATACTAAATTAATTTAAATTCATAACGAAAATTTTCGAACCTTTCGGGCAATCCAGGCGATATTTAGTTAATTAGGCATATACGAGGGCGAATAGAAATGAACAAAAAACGAATCATGCAAGCGCACGCTGATATGTCGGAACCACCATAATATGACCCTGAGTGGAATTATCGTATGTTACAACACAAGGGTAAGGACAATACTCAAAGATTCAGCGAGTACAGGTTTTAGCAAGGAGATTGCACGAGCGTAGCGCAGCGGAGCGAGTGTCAATCTCCTTGCTAAAACCTGTACTCGCTGAATCTTTGAGTATTGTCCGAACCCGCGTTGCTGTTGCAATGATAATTCCGTGAAGAAATGCCACAACTTAAAAGCACAACATCACATACGAAAATCGACAGTCCCAAACCGTATCCGGAATTTTGTTCGCCAGCATTTGTTCGACAAACACTTAATCGACAGCGTTTGTTCGAATATACATTTATGCGAATAAGCATTTGTTCGACATGGAATTTTATTCGACATGCATTTGTTCGACTCAACATTTATGCGAATAAGGGGCCGTTCATGTATTACGTAAGACGTTTAGGGGGAGGGAGGGGGTAGCTGACATCTTATTTTTTCTTACTCAGGAGTAGGGGGGTCAAGACAATTTCTTACGTAAGATTTTATTTTTTTAATTAAATTTCAAAATTTGAAAATTATTTAATCTAATTTAGGTGCTGTTGGTATTAATGTTAATGTGAAACACAATACTATTAATTATTTATTTATTTTTTAGACCGATTTTGGATTTTTTTAACAATTTTCTTAGAGCTGTTTTACATTACACTAAATTTTTCAGGACTGAAATTTTTAGTCCTAAAAATGCAATGCGCGCGCCGAATTAGGACGCTGACAGCAAGAATTTAGAACATGTTCTAATTTATTGTTGTTAGCGTCCTGATTCGGCGCGCGCATGATGTAAAATTAAAAATGATGTAGAATTCAAAATTCAAAATTCTTGGTAATGGCAAAAGGTTGGTAATGCATCTTTTCATATACCTACTAAGTAGGCAGTGTTGTCACATTGGGCGATTTAGCGCCAATTGGGCGACTTTTGAAAGTGATTTGCGCTTAATATTTTTCAAAAACCGCAAACCGCAATTTGGGCGATTTCTTAGAAATGAAGTTGCGGTTTATTGCGATTTTGCGCATCGAAAAAGTTTTTAAAACTTTTAAAAATTTAAAGTAAAAAAGTTTAAAAACAGTAATTATTTATTTGTGGTTGGTAAGTTGGTATTGGTAATCAAAATATTAGTATATTAGTATATAAGTGTAGCACGTGAGCTTTCAGTATAGTTTCTGAACAAGTGATTACTTTTTAAAGTGTAAAAACGTGCTAAAATAATAAATTGACAAAGTGTACCATAAAAATGGGTAAGTGGGCAAAATACGTAAAAACGCATAAGAAAGCATGGGAGGAAGAAGAACTGTTCAAAGGTAAGAGTATTGTTTATTTTAATTAATATACTAATAAGAATAGTATATTAGTCAATCAGTAGTGGAATTGCCTGAGGTGCATGAATAACCGATATAATTTAATTACAATTATATAAAATTATAAATATTAGGTATATCGAAAATTATAAATTATCATTGTAAACAGTAATAATTTGTTTTGGTTAGTGGTGTGTAATTTATGATTGGTGTTTGTTTAATTAGGCTGGTTAACAAGTAAACCGGATGGCTCAAGTTATTGCAAAATATGTGATTCAGATTTAAGGGCACATCGAACTGATTTCGAAAGGCATTCCCAGACCGCTAAGCACAAAATGCAGAAATCTAAATTAGGAGGAATTAATCAGTTGAGCATGAAAAATTTTGGTTAGTATGAAATTGAATATATTTTTTAAACGTTTACTTTTTCTGGGGTTGCTGTTTCTAATAATTATATAAAAAGAAAGGAAAGTATCTTGGCTAGTTACATAGCAACTCATTCATCGATAAGAAGCATCGATCATCTGTCGGACATTTTAAATAAATTTTCGCAGAAGGATGGATCCTCGGCCTCAACTTCTGTAATGAACCAGGACAGTCAGGACTCTTTTCACCTTCACAAAACAAAATGTGCAGCAATAATCAGGAGTGTAATTGCCCCCTCATTATTAGAAGAATTGATTCAAGATTTGGGTAATTCACCTTATTCAATAATAGTAGATGAATCTACAGATGTTAGCACCGAAAAATTGCTGTGCATCAATATAAAGTATTACTCGGTAAAGGTTAATAATATTAAATTTCAGTTCCTTACATTTATATCGGTTATAAAAACTACAGCGCAAGATTTATACGAAGCAGTTTCTAATTTTCTCTTGGTAAACAAAATTAATTTAAAAAATTTTCTAATAAATGTTACTATAAATTATGTATATTTACTTGTTTTAATTACCATTTAGCTAAAGATATAATTTTAATTACATTCGATTATAGAAAATATTGAATTTAAATTTTGGCGCCACAAAATCAATTAATTGCGATTTTGGGCGGTTTTTTAGTTGTGAGTTGGCGCTTTTTATTTCTAAAATATGACAACACTGATATTGTTAACAGTTGTTTTATTATCCCAACCCTCACACCCGAGATTATATTTTATAAGAGTACAAGCTTCTTATAATTTTACAAAAAAAATAACAAACGCGAACAAATCATTGGAAGTTTAGTCCATAATCGCTTTTTTTTTAAAGTTTGATTTTTTGTTTTTGCAAGTAACATTGTAATAATTATGCAGCACATAATTTTTTTCTTTTGCTAATTTGCATTTTTATTTAATTATTTTAAATCACTTTTAAACACTTACAAACCAATCGACATTATTTGACAATTTACCTAATGCGCGCGGCGCATATTCAGTCGCTGAAAAAGAAGTGCACATTACACGCGGCCTTTTTCTCATGCGATGATCGCCGCAACCATCGCAGCAGCCGAATGCACCTGCAACCGAATGCACAATGTGCACTCAAGGCTATGCGATGCATAGCCGTGATGCGATTTTCGTATTTTTAACAATTTATCACAAATTTTAACTCACAAAAAAAAATTAACAAATTTAACCACACAACATAAAAGTACATACAATATTTTTACGTCAATTTTATCTATTTTTATAACTTCAATAACATCAAATGTTGATAGAAATCACTAGATCGCATGAGAAATCGCATACAAAATAGAACGAGTTCTATTTTATAACCATGCGATCTTACAACGCATTGCAATCAATTGCTGAATGGGTTGCATATGCGATTAGCTGTTTACACGAGGCTTTCGGCTGCTGCGATGGTTGCTGCAACCGATCGCATGAGAAAAAGGCCGCGTGTAATGTGCACTTAGGTTGTAGTTGCAAACAGGAAAGTATTACAACAAGTTTTCTATCATCCTAATTCGGCGCGCGCATTGCATTTTTAGGACTAAAAATTTCAGTCCTGAAAAATTTAGTGTAATGTAAAACAGCTCTTACACTATAAAGTAAATTGTTTGAATAACATTTTTTTAATATAAAATAAACATAATATCTTCATTAATTTCACTTTTAATGTTTAATATCTGGCTTCTCATGGGGTAATAATTTATCTTACGTAAGATTAGTGAACTCCGCCTGGAGCAGTCTGATGGGTGGATTGAGTAGCTCATCAACTGTTGCTGCCGGTCCCAAGACCGGATAAAGGAGGAGGGTTGAGCAAGAGGCTAACAACCTCTTCTCGCAAAACAATACTTGTTGTGAAGACTACAATTGTGCCTCGGGAGGGCAATTGTTAAGTCAGCCAAGACCCACCCGGGGTTTTTTTTTTTCCTGTTTCCCCATTGGGTGCGTACACACCCCGGGTGTGTACGCACCCGGGGTTGTAGCGCTACGAAAGAAGAAGAAGTAAGATTAGTGGGGGGGGGGGGTATACATTTTCTTATTTTTTCTTACTAGGGGGAGGGGGGGAGTCTAAAAGTAGGAAATAACGTCTTACGTAATACATGAACGGCCCCTAAGCATTTGCTCGACATGGAATTTTATTCGACATGCATTTGTTCGACATTAAAAACAACAAATCTCCGCGTAAAGTTAAATCTGCCGCAAAGAGGTGGATCTGCCGCGAAGAGGTGGATCTGCCGTTAGGTTAGTGTTAGTTTTTGATAATTCTTTAGAAAACTAATTAAAAACAAACAAATCTCCGCGTAAAGTTAAATCTGCCGCAAAGAGGTGGATCTGCCGCAAAGATCTTGATCCAGTAAGCCATGGATGGTGTATATTTGCTGGAACAGAGACGGAACCGTTTTGAAAGTTTTGCATCTGCATACCAATGATTAGAGTTCGCTAGAAGTTGTAGATTTCTTCCGGTGGAAAATATAACGATCCTATCTTCTACATTACCAGAATCGAACAACAAGAACAGTTCATTGTTTTCAGTTGTTTTGTAAATTTCCGGAAATACGATTTCCCGTCGGGAATTGCCTGTTGTGCTTATAAATCCGCTCTCTAATTATATCTAAAAAAGGTTACCTACGTCTTTCGTGTCATGTCATGTCATGTTAATGTCGAAAATGGTGAAAAAAATTGACCATATCGCACCGCGCAATCATTGCAAAAATCCGTAAGTACCGAAAAAATGGAAGCATACTCGCACTAAATTTGTAATATAAAATTCGTTAGAAGTACATTGCTTTAAGTCAACTCGGGTGGGAACTAATGCGTTGATGTTAGTATATAACCGGTTTCCTACATCACATCGAGTGCGAGAGTGCGTTCGTCATGTATGAATTCTTTTACGCCCCACTACAAATATCCGATTTTTACCATTTTTACCAATTTTAATAATATTCACCTAGGGTATTTGGGAGATTTTTTATTTTCGGGTAATATTCGACAGTGCATGTGTTGTATCCATATAATGTACAATGTAAAATAGCGCACGCTGATTGGTTGGAACCACCATAATATGACCCTGAGTGGAATTATCATCGCAACAGCAACGCGGATTCGGACAATACTCAAAGATTCAGCGAGTACAGGTTTCAGCTGCGGAGATTGACACTCGCTCCGCTGCGCTACGCTCGTGCAATCTCCTTGCTAAACCTTGTCCTTACCCTTGTGTTGTAACATACGATAATGGAGCAAGGAGGATCATCGGATCAAAGAATAATTTAGTTGTGGTTTAATGAAAGCAGTCAGGAATGTCTAATTATGATAAATGCTTATTACCAACGATCTGTCTTTTATTGTACTTTAATATTCGAAACCCTCTTCCTTTTTGATGTTAGTTTAACTAATTAATTCCGACGAGCTTCCCATGCGGTTTCATAATAATTTACACTTTGTATAGTACATCTTGTAGGTGGTCTTTTATCTTCGCCGTAAAACCACAACAAGAATTAAACGTTATTTAACCACGACTGCTGGAGGTTAATTATGTATGTAGATTAATATCTGATTAGGCACGAGATGTAAAAAAATTTAAACGCTTTAACGTAAATTTACTAGATTTTATCTTTCCGGTACTAGGGGTGCGTCAATTTGTATCCCACCGAGAGGCAAGAACGTACAAAACTGAGAAAGGGTGGGCCGGAAAAACAATTTAATTTACAACGGCGCTAACAAACAAACCAAATAAACCATTACTTTTTAGCTTTGCTAGATTTAACAAAAAATAAAACGACTTTATTTGATAATAAAAACACAAGCGGCAATTTTTTAAACCTACATACCTTTAAAAAGAATCGATAAAATTGATACACAAGTTTCAGGTCTTCCAATTCGGTTGCTTTAATATTGTGGGATCTTGTTATATGCAAATTGAATGGTAACTCGAACGTGCAAAAAGGTGGAAATATAACTCCCGATATAATAGTTGCACTTACTTCCCCTAACAAATTGAACTCGTGTGTAGAGGCGTAATTTAATTAAATTTTACAAATTGGCTTCTGAAATATGCTTAAATAGAACATACAAGAGCCAATTTGTTACATTTAATTTTGTGTGATTTGAATAATTAAAATGGAATTTATAAATCGTACTGTGACGGTTGTCGAGTGGAATGTATAGGTCAAACGGAACGTGATATTAATTTTATACCAATTGTTTTAAAATGAGGAAGACGGTTCCGCCTTAAAACAAAACTTATTTTATTAAAAACCCCGGGGTGTCCGCCTGTGCGTACGACACCCTCGCCTCGCAGGGGGTCTCAAATTTGTCCTTCGTCAAGTTCCTTTTTACATAAAAGTGTGATTTTTGCACCAAATAAATAATGCAGGCCACCCGGTAACTTTTAGTTAAAAATTGGAAAAGTTTAAAATTCAAAATATAATTGAAATTCGATAATCCGAATAAAATTCGTTCGACTGCGTTAGGTTTTCTTATTTGAATTTACTTGAATTTTTGCGGTTATTTCCATTCTAAATTTACTTTTCTATTTTTGTTTTTTTTTGCGGAATACATAATTTGGCGTATTATAAATCATTAATGTTGCTAAAATAACCCTCATTCAGTATTTTTTTATGAATGTGTATAGTTTGTTTTTTAAAAACGTAGAATTTATTATACCGACCCATCACATCATTGCAAAAATTCTTATTTATTTCATATTTAAGTAGACAATGTCTCTTCTGAGCAGGGCCGGCGCGAGGAATTAAGGCAGTTGAACTAACACACAATAAAGTGATTCTCTCATTGCTATATTTTATATATACTTATGATATAATGGTACAAAATATTGAAGTAAATATAAATTTCAATACCGAACTTTAAAACCCATTTTAAGCCCCCCCCCCGAGTTTTAAATTCTCCTCAAAATTTGCAACGCTTCCACGATCTTGGCAAGAACTTCTTTCATTTGTACTGATTTCTTCTGTTTGTCGACGGATGTTTAAAAAATCACTTATTCCCAATTATATCTTTTTGTAATTAAAACAGAAAGTAGTCTATTACCACACTAGCATGAAGATTGACGACCGAGGCCTAGCCGAGACCAGCACTGCAGTCCTTAATTAAAACGTCCTAACTAACAAATTGATATTCAGGAGAAAAATGACTTTATGAAGATGTTATAACGCTGTTTTAATTTAATTTTACAGAATTTGATATAATCATATTTTATACTACAAAAGTATTATTTTATAATTCAAAAATGGCCACTTTCCCTATCGTAACTCAATATTTATATTAATTTGGCATATAACATTTTTAAAACCGCCGAAGCTTATCCTATGATATAGTTAAATTTTGAACAATGAAGGAGAGTCTGCTTTTATACAACACATAAAATACGTTCGGAGAATAAAAACAGTTTTTCGGGCATTTTTAGGCAATTTAGTAATCTCACCTACCGATTCGAAGAAACCCGGTTCGTGAGATATCTGAGCTTATATCGAAGTACTTTTTACTTCGAAAAGTACTTCGATAGAAATGAATATCGCGAAAACTGTTTCAGCTAGCGACTTCCGGTTTATTCGATTGGATAGCTAAGGTTTTCAGCCAAATACAAATGGGGTTATGCAACTTACGAAGTGTACTTTGGGGGGGGTTGACCAAAAGTATTTCGATATAATAGCAGATATTTCGCGAACCGTTTTAGCTAGCAACCTGCGGTTTGTTCGAGTCAATAGCTAAGATTTCCAGCTAAAAACTAATGGGGGTGTGTAACTTACGAAATAGTGTCCGAAAACTGACTTTTCAAAAAATACCACTTCATTGTAGAGCCCAAGGCGGGCCTCCCCATTTTATCGCAAATGATAAAAGTAATAAGACGAAAATTTGTGCAAATAAAATGGAACATTAATATTACGATTAAAAGTGTTAACTGTGTATATCATTTTTTTATGAAAACACCCGGTACATGTTAATTTTTAAAATAAGGTTTTGTTTTTAACATAAAGTTTTTAGTTCAATCAGAGTTAGGTCATCATGACTCAATTCTTCGGAAAATGGTCATAAAATTTATTACTTTCTGCGTCTTAACAAATCATGCTTGAAAATAATTTTTATAGTTAAATTATAGTTTTATTTTAATGTAAGGTTATTATAGATTTAATTTGGGGTTAGGTCAGCATGTATGCTTTAATAATTCTGGAAACTCATAACATTTATTTTTTTAGCGTCTTAAAAATAATTTTTAATAGTTGCATTATGGTTTTGTGTTAAAAAGTAATCCGTAATCTGAATTTTAATGCGGTGTGCCTAGTTTTAAACTGTTACAGCCTTCTCAATGACTGGTGCGCCACGCACCTTATTTGGTTGTGAATACAGGGTTGGGTTTTGACACCCCCACCTGTACCCGAGATCCGCCGAAGGTCGAAGTTGGGTTTTACCCCCCCTTCGATGCTCGACGGAAATGGCAGAATATTATTCATGGACGGGCTTAAATACGCAGTCGCTGTCCGTAAAGCTGGCAATGCTGATTTGACGTCGCGTCGTTTAGGACCCAAAAATCGCTGGGTATGCAAACGAATTAAAATAGGAAAAAATTGCAAAGTTTCGCGTATGAGTGGCTAAGTCGAGAACCCTTCGGCCGGAATTTCCGTTTCGGAGGAGTGTCAATCACTCCGATTTCGGAAGTCCTACCTCCGTCATTCGTAACCTGGCCTGACTGCTTCCCATGCGGGGGGTGCTAAAAAGTAAGGGGATTCTAGCTTTTATATTTGGGTGCTAGCTCTAAGGAATCGGGAGCTAACTTGTTGTGAAAAAATTTGAACTGGGGAGAGATAGCGTTACTTTGACCCCCCCCAACGGTAGAAACATTGATTTGCGGACAAACCTAGGGAGTGCTAGCTTTAATATTTGGGTGCTAGTTCTAAGGAATCGGGAGCTAGATTTTTGAGAAAAAATATTAACGGGGGGGGGGAAGTAACGGACTCATAGACTAGTGTATGATTTCCAGGGTTGTGCGGCCTAAAGGCCGCACTGAAACTTTTTTAACTAGGAAACTAAAAAATTCACCAATAAAAAGTGCGTTAGGAAATGACAGGATTTGGATTTTACATTATAGACGTGATTATACGTGACTACGTGAGTAGAGCAATATGGACCTGTAGGGTAAAAAGAGCATGAAAAATCAGTAAGATTATTTTCAGACAGATCGATTTTTAAAAATCCAATGGGCGGAACCAGCCAAAGTTCATGGGGGAGGATAATAAAAAAAACGTAAACTTTAATTTTTTTTTGCAAGTTTAGTGCATTAAATTGGTGCTTTCGATGTTTTAAAATTCATGGGAAATAGGGGGGTATTGTTAACCTCCCCCCCGTCAATGTATACGACCAAACGCAATGTATGCGTTTGTTCACTAGACTTAAAATTATATTCTTATACAAAACTTTTAGTAATGAGTCATACTCGAGCTCTCGTGGTTATTATATATTATTATAATATAAAAAATTAGTGTCTAGCTGTTTATGTATACCTTATGTATCCATGTGATCGTATATATTGCGGTGTTTTTTCTGTAACTACAACGGGGTTGTCGTTTAATTAAAACTTTGTGTTTTGAGATTCTTGTTTTATGATTTTAAAATGTAAGGGAAGTTTTGAATTTTTGATTTTGTGTTGGCCCTATGTTTCGGTGCACCCGAATTGCACCACGAAAAGATTAGTTCACAAATCTCCTACCCGAATTGCACCACCGTAATTTCAGGTAAACACCTCACCAAGGGTCGGTCGTCCGAATTGCACCACCTCTATTGTAATATTTTAGGTAAGGTGGTTTTATTGTTAAAAGTTAAAGCACAATGCTGGAGTTTAACCTGATGCCTCCTACATGTAACATCGATTATTTTTTGTTTTTACGCGATTTTTTGGGGGTTAAACGTAATAGATAACTGCCGAATACCGCGACTATACTTTTTAATGCTATTTCGAGGGTCTCTCACATCCCGGTTGCATTTATCCCGGTTTTCTTGATCGGTGGCGCTTCTCGTATGTTTAGCCTAGTAACCAGAGTCAAAACCGCTCTGGAGGGGTGCAACCCGGAGCGGAGCGGAGGGGCGCCCCGGAAGAGTAGGTTTTGACGATGGATTACCCTCCTTATCGAATGCACACCCCAAAATTCGAAGGCAAAAAAAATTTAATATTTTCACTGTTTTGGGTTATTATTTTATTAATACCTGCTCCGACCCTGTAAAATATAGTATGAATTAATATATTAAACTCGAAATTTAAATTGCAAAGAATTTAGATATTTGTGTATTTATTTCTTTATAATTTTCTGTTTGCTTGTGATACCTGCTCGGTTTGCTCGTGGTGCAATTCGGTAAAGCGATTACGGAACGACATTTGACCGTGGTGCAGTTCGGTCAAGGGATTACATTTACCTGGGTACAAGAAATGACCCCTGATAAGCCGTGGTGCAGTTCGGGTAGCACCTTGTGCAAACAGAGCAGTTTGGATATTGAGGGAAATTCTTTTTTAGCCTTGTTTGAGCAGGCCTGTTCATTTTGTAGTGTAAAGTTTGACTTTAAAATAAAAGAATAAAATCGAAAAAGTGTTTAAAATTTAATAAATAAGTAGAATAATTACTGAGTGGAGAATTTTATAAGGAAAGGAAAATTCCCTGTTTTCGATACTGTAACTCTATATGACTTTCTATAGTGTGTGATTGCCATGGTTATGCCGTCGAAAGGTTCAGTGAAACTTTTTTAATGAAATAAGAAGAGCTCCAGTGCGGCCTTTAGGCCGCACAGCTATAGCAATTAAGCACTACAACGTCTTGACGACTGTCAGTTCACGTGACCTTCTAATTCAATAATAAAACACCACTTCTGTGTATCTGTCCATCTATTTATCTGTTAGTAATAACGCACCTGTCGTTGGTTTATTATTTAGTTACCAATATGAAACCGTTACAATGTGGTCTATGTGTAGCCAGATAGTATAAGTAAATCTTAAGCAGCAGATCAAGCAGTTCTTTTTCGACTGTAATTTAAAAGTATGATTATCAACTAGGTACTGCGACAGAGCTGTTTGCAGTCATGTATAAAATTTCTGGAAGAGGGTTTTTTTATAAATATATTTTTTTAATTTAAATCGAAGTAATTGAGAAAAATTTTGCTAAAAGAAATTTAAAAACTGAAATATTATTAAAACATTAATGGTTTGAAGGTAACCATGCCCCCCTGCTTTATGACCGCCGCTGGCCTGGTCGTAGTTCCTCTTTAAAGATTATAATTTAAGGCCTAACCAATGGTTTTTTAACCTGAGTGAACTATTTAAAAGTTTTTAATTTTGAAAATCATTACAATTTATTAAGATTTCAAATTACGTAACTTCAGTAACAAGAAGTTGCGAAGTCCACACACTGTAAGATATGTATGTAAAATTACATCAAGTTCTTAGTAATTTTTACACAAAATTACATGTAACTTGTGTAAATTAGGAATATTACACAAAATCAAAAGTAAAATCACACACATATTAGTAAATTTACACATTTGTACTAAATTGTGAAATTTTACTTAATTTGTGTAACCATTTGCCTAAAAACTACATAATTACAGTGTATAATTTTAAACTATAATGAAATTTATTGCATATCTAATGTGTATTTATACACAGAAGTTTAATTAACTCAATAATATTGTGTAATTTTTACACATTAATATTAATAAATGTGTATACCCATTTACACAAGAAGAATTTTTTAATTTAATTGTTGTGTAATACTGTTAGTCACTTGGTGGAATTTTCATAACAAGTTGTGTCTATTTACACCCATCTTGTGTAATAATTACACACCTTTTGTGTAATCTTTACACATACATAAAATGTGCAATTTATACAAATAGTGTAATCGTGTATACTCAAGATGTTTAAAAAAGTAAAAATACAAAACCGTTGTGTAAATTTAAATTTACGCAAAAGAGTGTCTGAATAAATTTCCACAACAAATTGTGTAATTTTACACAATTTTATTTTACACTGCAGGTACTCCAAAGACCCTGAGTTAACTCTGACTCAAGCTTTGTTATGTACAACTGACTCTTGCTGATGTGGTCTTGCCACCAACATAACAATAAAAGGATTTTACAACTTTTTTAAACAAAAACTAATCATGTGGATTCACCAAGCCATTTAGGTTAAGAACAGCTACAAGGTTTCCAGCTGCCCCGATTTATCGACGGGCAAGTTTGCGATGGGCACCTAATTTTAAAGTTTTCGTTATTCTATCGACCTTAATTATTTCAATAATTCAAGTTAATTGCAAATTGTTAATACTAATACAATGATGGCAGTTATTTATTTAAAAAAACTCTTTTTTTTCACTTTTTCTCGGGTAGAGTGCAATTTAGACCCCTTCTTCTCCAGCAAACTGCGATATTTCAAACGCGACATCTGGCAACCACTGAGTGCCCAAATCTCAAAAACAAGTGCCGCCAACATAATGAAACTAAAATGAATTTGTTTTCAAGTCACGTAATGTCTATTTAGTTGGAATTTCGATAGTGCAGGTTGTAGAGAAGGCTTGGCGAAATAAACAGAAGAGAAGTGATAAAGACATCACAACAAATTTTCAGGTCACATTTTTATGATGTAAAAAATAATTGCCACTGATAGTTTGGCATAAGCGATTTAATAGGAATCTCTATGGAAATTTACGTGAAACCTTCTCTACAACCTGCACTATCGAAATTCAAATGGAGTAAATTGAATTGGTCATTATTTTGTAATTACTATCTTCGATCACATTTTTTATTAGCATGCATTTAATTTCTTAGGCCCAGTTGTTCAGTATTCGGTTATCTTTTAACCTGAATTATTTTCCATGGAAACATGGAAACAATTATTGAAACAATCATTTCTATGGAAAATAAGCCAGGTTAAAAGATAACCCGAAACTGAACAACTGGGCCTTAATCAGTTTAATTCATCCCTTCGTCTATTTTTATAATCACAGGGCGAATATTCGAAAAACGTACTTTTATTTTGCGTCCCCCCCCCGCGCTCTCTTAAAAATTAACTTGGGTTGTTAATCCACTCTTGTAGTGTTAACAATAAAACTTCTATTCCCACCCTGTTCAGTACAAGTTAAATTTCCTACAATTAAAACAGTATAATAACGCAAAATTTCAATTAAGTCGACATAATATAAAGAAAAATTTAAAATAGGAACTTTGTATCATATATTTTCCGATTCATAAATCTGGGTCTAAATTTATGAGTAGGTTAGTAGCTGTGAATTTAATAATGGATGGTAATAAATTTCTTTGGGTGTATATAGTCTTAAGGCTTCCATGCTGGACGTTTTTCAATTGTAATTAGTTTTGATTTATGATCGCCTTTAAACTAACTAAATGTGACAAGTCTCGTTGAAAAAATTGAAGAAGTACAGCAATTCAGATGCAACACACCAAATAAGACCTGCAGTAATATTATTGCATTTGCCTGACCTACATGAAGCTAAAACTCTCGAGGCGACAAGTATAAATTAATCGTAAGATAAACTTACCGGCTTCGAAGTTTTCTTTAAGCCTTCTCCATTGTTTAGCCTGATGTAAAGAGTAGAGAGCGATAACAAGAAAAAATAAAATACACGAAAATACTGCTAAAGTAAGGGCAATTGCTTGCCAATCCCATACAAGCGTTTCCGCAGTTGTGAAGGGAAGCTCGGTACTTGTAACATCGGCCACTAATCCAATCACCTCCAAAGAATTATCTGCTTTGTTTGAGCTTTCGTGTTCCTGTTTACCCTCATTTTCGGTATTAACGTGTAACTTTTTATTTTTAGCGTCATGATGGTGCCTATGATGACCGTGACGATGGCGATTTTCCGACTGTAAAGACGGCCAATCGAGGGTAAGTTCACTTATGGGACCACAGATCGTGTCTCGATGAACTTCACAAGGACGAAGCACTACGTGACCTTTATCACTATCACATATCGTACAATTGACACAAGTTTGAAGCTCTTGATGAAGGAACTGCTTGCCTTGTGGACACACTGATGTGTTTACGATTGACAGAGTCGTAAAAATCAGCAACCACTTTAGAAATTCTGACACCATCACCTGAAAGCAAACGACGGAAAATCTTATTAGAAAATTGAAAAACACGTTTGTACAAATTTTATTGCAAATTGGAAATTTTCTCCGCAAACTATCCTATTTGTTCTTTGTTTCATTGCAATGGCTCTTAAATTCTGATTTATCGTAAATTTGAGTTTTGTGTCGTAACATGAAAATTGACTGTCTTGCAATTTCAAGAAGTAAATTCGTATTGTAATTCTCACGCAATTAGATGGGAATTACCGGACAAGACAACGCAAGGCTGACAATTAACGTTTTTTTAAGTCTTGCGGATTTTCACGTAATTAATTTTCATTTCGCAAAAAATGCGTTTTACTTTCGAAACAAGAATCCGAGTAATAGGTTTTGTCCTAAATAATGTTTATAATGACGTATGACGATGATGAGTTACATTATCTTCCGGATTTCTACTTGACTGATAACTTATGGCGGCTTGATTTTACGTCTGAAATCCCTCCGGTATTATAAAGGATGTAAAATTTATTTCGTTAACCGATGTGGTTTCAAACGAAAAGATTTAACAAAATAGTTTTGAATTTAAGGCAATAAATTAGATATTATACCAGGGAATGTAAAAAAGTTTTTGATTTTATGCTTTCTTCTCTGTTGTTTTTCGAGTAGCTGTGAGCTAATTCCAATAATTTTTTTAAGGCCGGGTTAGGAAGCCGGAAAGTTGCTTAGAGCTTGTAAAACATGCGGACAAACTGAAATTAGACAAATGTTATGGCTGTCTTAATCAACCCCTTCGTGGGTTGCTTAAAATCCCCTGTCTACATCTTCCCTCAGGCAATTTTTTGCCTACAACTCCATTAGTATAATTTTTCCAGACAATTCTTATCAGATCAAAATTGAAGAGTTTCATCTGATGTTTCAAAAGTTGCTTATGTCATACTCGGTCAAATTAAGCAAAATGCGTTTTATAACGTAATATTTTTGAATAATTCATGTTCAGAATAAAATTTCCTGCATTTCATCTTCATCATTTGAAATGAATTTGTAAAATCTACTTTTTAGATCATTTTCTGTTCTTCAATTTTGTCTAATGATGATTTTTCGTAAAAATGAAATAAAGCGAGTTATCGGCAAAAAACGCACTAGAGAAAACGTCAATTGATTTTAGACAACTTTTGGGGGATTCATTTGGACATTTTAATACACATGCTTGTGAAATTTTAACATGCTCGAATTTTTTGCAAGCTAAAATTCTGACTTAATAGTATAATATTGTAATATAGTATATTACAGTGTGGTGTGGTTTATCTGCCCGAGGCGCAGTCGAGGGAAAAATAACACGAGGGATAAAAAATGTGGGTTTATGTCTACTTGCAATTTGACAACATCATTGTACCACTCTCATGACACTATATAAGAATTCTCCAGAAAAAGATGCCTCACCCCATACTGCACTTTTTGGGGCACTGTAATAAATGTCCTCAAAATTAAACGTTTGAGTTTTACAGAACCTAGAACGGCTCATAACATATTTAATTCTATACTTAGGTGATTGCCTCTGATTGCATCAACGATCAATGTAATCATATCATCAAACTATGTAAGAATTCCCATAAAAAGGATGCTCTACACCTTGTACTATATTTTGGGGGCACGTTTGGTGTAAAAAATCACCACAAAATAAAATGTGGAGTTTTACAGAACCTATAAAAGCTCCTAAAATGTTTAATTCGATACTTAGGTAAAATCTGACTGCACCAATGCAATTATCTCAGCAAACTGCATAAGAATTCTCTGAAAAAGAATGCTCTATTCTATATTTAATTTTTGATGTAATAAATCACCTTAAAATGAGACACTGAAATTTTACAGAACTTATAAAAGCTCTTAAATGTTTAATCCAATACTTAGATGAAATCTGGCTGCACCAGTTAAATTTTTCTGCTCAAAATGTATAAAAATTCTTCAAAAAAGAATGCTTTACCTTACATTGCATTTTTGAGGTAATAAATCACCTCAAATTGAACCGCTGGAGTTTTACAGAACCTATAAAAGCTCCCAAAATGTTTAATCCGATACTTGGCTGAAATCTGGCTGCACCAATGAAATTTTTCTGCTCAAACTGCATAAAAATTCCCCAACAAAGAATGCTTTACCCTACATTGCATTTTTGAGGCAAGAAATCACCTCAAAATGAAACGTTGAAGTTTTACATAACGTACAAAAGCTCCTAAAATGTTTAATCCGATACTTAGGTGAAATCTGACTGCACCAATGTAATTATCTTAGCAAACTGCTTAATAATTCTCCGAAAAATAATACTCTACCCTATATTGCATTTTCGAGGCAAGAAATCACCTCAAAATTAAACGTTGAAGTTTTACATAACGTACAAAAGCTCCTAAAATGTTTAATTCGATACTTAGGTGAAATCTGACTACACCAATCTAATTATCTCACCAAACGGCTTAATAATTCTCCGAAAAAGAATGCTCTACCCTATATTGCATTTTCGAGGCAAGAAATCACCTCAAAATGAAACGTTGAAGTTTTACAGAACCTATAAAAGCTCCCAAAATGTTTAATCCGATACTTAGGTGAAATCTGGCTGCACCAATTAAATTTTTCTGCTCAAACTATATAAAAATTCTGCAGAAAAGAACTTTAGCCTACATTGCATTTTTGAGGCAAGAAATCACCTCAAAATGAAACGTTGAAGTTTTACTGAACGTGCATAAGCTCCTCAAATGTTTAATCCGATACTTAGTTGAAATATGACTGCACCAATGTAATTATCTCAGCAAACTGCTTAATAATTCTCTGAAAAAGAATGCTCTATTCTATATTTAATTGTTGAGGTAATAAATCACCTCAAAATGAGACACTGGAATTTTACAGAACCTATAAAAGCTCTTAAACTGTTTAATTTGATACTTAGATGAAATCTGACTGCACCTATGTAATTATCTCATCAAACTACGTTAGAACTCTCCGAAAAAGGATGCTGTACCCTACATCGTATTTTTGAGGTAATAAATCACCTCAAAATGAAAGGTTGGGGTTTTACAGAACCCGTAAAAGCTCCTGAAATGTTTAATTCGATACTTAGGTGAAATCTGATTGCACCAATCAAAGTTTTGTACTCAGACTGTATAAGAATTCTCGGAGAAAGGATGCTCTACTCTACATCGCATTTAAGTAAAAAATCACCTCAAAACTCTGGAGTTTATAAAACCTATAAAAGCTCCTAAAATGGTTAATTCGATCTTTAGGTGAACTTTGACTACACCTATATTGCATTTTTGGAGGCACTTTTGGAATAAGAAATCACCACAAACTCAAAACTTCAGAACCTGTAACGGCTCCTAAAATGTTTAATTCGATACTTAGGTGAAATTTGAATGAAAAATCACTACGTTCCCTGATTCTGATTGGCCCAACAAGAAAAAAAAACGTTATTTAATCATGAGTCATCGAATTATTAGTGAATTTTCAGTGCATGACACGTGTGAGGCCGAGGGCCGAGCTAATATTTGCGCCACGAGTTCGACAGCTTTTCAATGCAACTACAATCAAATCTCAGATTGAAACTCCGTCTCAACGAAAGGACGTAGATGGTTACCAAAATATATTAATGGAATTTTACAACTTTTTCATCCATGTCGTGAGCTAATTATAGCGGCCACAGTCTTGCAGAGCATGGCAGTAGAGAAGCTGTTAGGCCTAGTTATTTTTATTCTTAGTTGGCACAGGTGGCTGTTTAGCCATTCTTAGCAACCTACTAGGTGATTACTCTATACAGTCACTGTACATAAATTAAGGTGGTTCTCTATGTTTGGATCACTTCCGTTATGTGTCTACGAATGACTCCCATCCTGGATTAACGAGATCCTTCTTTGCTATGCCCTCTTGAAATATTCAAACATCGAAAAAAACAATTAAATGTACTAAAATTCCGAAAAAAATTTAAAATAATCACTCTTTTATCGTTATTATGCAATGAATTCCCCCCACCCACATCAATAGATTAACGAAATTTTAAATTACCCGAAATGTGAAACGTAGGAGCAACGAAATCTTCTCCCAAGGGTGGGCTATAATTACCCCTAAAATTTGTAAAATTTAAAATGTTACCGAGGTTCATAGCTAATTACATCGTGCGTAGAAAGGGGGGGGGTAGGTTAAACCAGTGTAACGATTAGTGGTAATGGGACGAGTTTCAGAAATTGGAAATTTTCAAGCTTTATTTAAATTTTTTTTATTAATTTTAAATTTTTTATTTCACGGCGATATTTAAAAAAATGATTGACAATATAAAGTTAAAAAATTTTTTGTTTTAATATTATAGATTATCTTTTTTTAATTTTGGGGCAAATAAATCTAAAAAATTTTAAGCTTTATTTTGTTTTAGCGAGGAAATTAAAAAAATAACTGAAAACTTAATATACCACTCTCCAGTCAGAAACGCCAAAACCCTGGGTTTTGACCTAAAGCTTTGCCAAAACATCGCGTTAGTAAACTCTTTTGCGCAGTTAATTTTCAAACAATTTTGGCTCCTAACCCCGTGCTCCTGCAGGGATTTCCCCAGATTCTCCAAAAATATCTGTCTACACGACCGCGATTGTTTAAAGTAAATTATGAAAACTGCATAAGCACATGGTACACATATTCCATAAAATGAAAAATTACTAGATATTAAAATAATTGAGAAAAATATTTTAACAGCAAATTAAAAAATTCCAAAATTATTAAATTGACAATGCCTCCCCCCCCTATGGCTGCCACTAGTTAAGTTAGCTAATGCATTTTGAGAAATTAGGAACTTACATTAACGAAGTTAATGTTAGTTTTACACGAAATGTCTAATTTCCCAAAATGTAAAATCTAACCTCGGTAGTGGTGGTGATAAGGGGGGAGAAGATACATAAATGCATATTAAGCTCGTCTTACATGAGGACATTTCTGGCGTCATTTCTTGCGCCATTTCTTGAGCAATATAAATTGCCTAGTTTAAAACAGCAAATGTCTTGGAAAATGTCCTGGCTCGGATTGTAGGCAATATATTTAGCGCGTGCTCTATTCTTGAACAATTTGCCTGTGAGCGTGCGCAGTACAGATTGAATGCGCTAGTAGTAATTGTCAAATGTGAATTGTCAAATAAACTAGCAAACAAATTTATATAATCAGTTAATTATTAAATTATTAAATACAATTCTATTCAATTTAAATTCTATGTAGCCACTTTTCCTGCCAATTCTTTCGCACTCTCGGTTTTGGTTTGTTTTCCAAACGTCTTTTCAGTAATTTTTTTAATACTATTATGTTTGCTGCAATCACATTTTCTGCAATTAAATCGCTTTCTTTATCCATTTCAATTTTTGTGTAGCACGGTTTTCACAATTTACAACACTAAATTATCCTTCGTTTAATCTTACTGCGCACGCTCGCAGGCAAATTGCGTTGAAAATTGCCTCAAATAGAACAGGTTCTATATATTTGGCCTACAAAATATTTCACGTAATTTGCTAAAATTACCTACTGCGCAAAATCCGCGCAAGAAATGGCGCAAGAAATGGCCTGATATAATACAGGCTTTATTTTTGGAGCAAGAAATGGCGTCAGAAAAGACGCCAGAAATGTCTCAGGAAATGGCGCAAGAAATGACGCCAGAAATGTCCTGATGTAAGACGAGCTTTATGTAGATTATGTTTTTAATAAATTAAAAATAATATATTTAAAATATTATTATACCCCCCCCCCTGTTTTGTGACTTGTTTTAACCATTTCCCGGAAATATTCCATGTAATACCAATTCTTCAGAGTTATGTTTTGGATGGTTAAAGGAAATCTTTAGGACCTACAGATTAACGTGGAGTCTGAATCACGGCCACGATTAAATTTGCATTATTTGTTTTTATTTCAAATATTACTTTGTCTTTTTAAAGAAAAATTTAGTTAATAAAAAAAACACCAGACAAAAGTGAATGATTGCTATGATCAGTTGCAAGGGATAGAGACAATGAGCCAAAATATTTCCCCCCAAATGAATTTTCAAAAATTGAAAAAAAAGCTTTATCCAATGATTATCAGACGCAGCAAGGATGGGTTCTGAAAACAATCTCAGTAGTATTTACAAAGCCATCATTATCATTTACAACACTGTCATACGTGGCTCCAGCGACTCCAAACTAAAAACCATCAAAGGGTACATTTACAATCATGCCAAAATTCTAGATGAGAAAACTGGAGCCATCGACAACCAGCTAATTGATCAGTGTGAAAATGTGGAATTAAGCTATTATGAAACCACTAATCTAAGTGATTTTGTTCCTCATTCACGCAAGATCTACCCTGTCCGCTTTCTCTTCCGTACCTCCCCCCTCCCAGTATTTATTTCCCCTTCTTCAGGCTGAAATTCAATAAACTCATCAGGACTCCATTAATCTCGGAAGTCATCAAACGCTGCGGAGAAAACACGAGATAAATGCTCACGTTCCTTCTGCTTCCTGTCACAGCATCATCAAAATACCCTTTTTAAAATTAGGCCTTTTGCGCTATTTGAGGTTTAAAACTTATAACTGATTTTATGTTTTTTAGCAATACTTTAGAAAAAAATTCATAACATTTTTCTTTTAGCCACAAATAGTAATTCCACGGGCGATTTACAACACAAAAAATGTTTTCCAAGCTTCAAACAATAATAAATCGCAAACCATACACCGCAGCAAAAATTATATAAATGTTTTGTAGTAAATCAGCAGTAAAATCAAAATTTGTAATAAAAAGTAGAAAATTTATTTCAAAAGAAAATTGAATTTTCCAGCATTTTTCTGCGCCAAATTCATCATAATAAAAACAATTACATTCTTCAAAAATGAGACTTAAAAATACAATGCAATCTTTTATTTGAATCTTACTCGTAAATTTTAGATTTTCTCAAATTCACTTTAAGGATTAGAAAATTAATTAACTTGATTTATTACATTTTAAATTCTAATTTACTGTATTTTCTTTTAGAAAATGGTGCATTCACTCCGCTAACTTTATTAGACACCATTTATATGCTACCGAGTTTTCCAGATATTTTCAGAACGGTTTTCTGTAACTTTATTTACAGTAATTGTAAGCTTGTGAAATAAAAATTTACAACGATTTAAAAGAAAAGCAAGTAATATATTTTCCAGCTAAATTTGAGATATTTCGTAAACTCAAATTAAATATTCGATCAAGAATGTAAATTACCGTACTTCTTTCTTTGAAATTGTCTTCGTGGAACGTACGGTACTACCATCGATTACTGATCAAGAATCAATACAGTAACAAGCATTTCGGAAGAACAAGTAGAACAAATTTAGACTGGAAAAAAATTATTAATATAAAATTTTTCGCACCAACTTCCCACGTACAAAGAAGTGTATTGTTACATGACATTAGCAAGGAATTTTTAACTTTAGTTTTAGGTTTATCGACCTTACTAGTTTTTATACGATGAACTGATCTAACTTTTTAACAAAGTTTTTCACCATAACGGAGCAAACAATGGAATATGATTCATCAAATTTTAATAATTCGCACCAAAAAATCCCGACATAGTAATTAATCTATGTTCAAAAAAGTTGGTAAGTTAACGCCAAAATTCGAACTTTAAATTTATGTGGTGAAAGCAATTAACACGAGAAATTCAAATAGTGCCAAGGAAATTAATTTTCAAACTATTTTCTAGACAATTTACTTTGGATTGTTTCCCACACAACTTTTGAAAAATTATGGCATGGAAAGACACAATAATGAATTAAGATGAACGATCCAGAAAGATTGTTAGCGAAGAAGCAAAATTTCACTATTTTTGTTAACAAAAAAAATGACGAATTAAGATGAAACGTTCTAGAACACAAAAATGGTTAAATCAGCATTTGATTTAATTAATTTCATCATGAGACTAAAATAGCTTGATTAGCTCGGCGATTTAACAGTCTCGCTCACGAATTATTAGTTTTAAAGATAAAAATCTGTTGTTTTTTTTAACACATGAATGATTTTTTTGAAAAATTTTGGCATAAATTTTAGGTGGTCAAAATGTCCCGTTAAAGCACTATAGGGTGTCCTCAATTGAGGACATCATGAGCGAATGGAAAAAAAGGGAAGCCAAAAAAACATAAAAAAAATAGTATTTTATTCAAATTCTTATAAATTATGACCTGTGATACCTCAAAAAACAATTATTGTGTTTTGTCAAACACAAATGAACAAATGATGCAGGATTTGCCCTTACATTTGGGAAACTTGCATCGTGAAGCGCTGTCCTTATTGTCAGGAATTGGCATGTGATGAAGTCCATCCAGTCTAACTTCTTTCACAGGACGAGTTTCTACCACCTTGCCTCTGCTTGTCTTTGGGGTTGAAGGTCCAGGCTGCGGCTCTGTCATTGGTGGACGGTCTCTTTTCCTGCTTGGAGTCTTCTCTGATTTTATCAGGACCTCTGCTACATACGCTTTAAAATGGAGCAGATCCAGTATTTTTTCTTTCCTTACTCCCAATGCAGCAGCTTTCTTGCGGTAAGAAGGAATAAGAACCAGGCGTTGGCACAGGACAAATCAATTGAATGACCGAACATTCGCAATGTCAATTTCTTTGTCCTTATTCTTATTCTGTACAATGAAATTAGATAATCTAATTTATCTACGCCTTCCATATTTGAATTATAATTTTTGATGACATTCGGTCTTGGAACCTCAACGTAGTTTTTTTCGCGTTTGTCCCATCGTCCGCACAAATCTGGTTCGCCTCTCTCTCTCAGTATCCATCGCCCTGCGGAATGACATAGTGGTATTATGATGACAGCGTCCTCAAAGAGTTGTTCCACGCTTCCCTATCATGCGCTGCATGTGTTGCTTCATGTAGGGTTTGTCCAGTTAAAGGTTTTATTTGGTCCACCCATCTTGTAGGGGACTTTCCTCTCGGCCTCTTTCCTTCGATTTTCCCCTGGATCATCAGCTTCTCCATTGCTTCAGATCTTCGAGCAATGTGGCCGAAATATCGCAAGTAGGACTGACTGATTTTAGTCGGCAACCGTGTTTCGATTTTCAGCTCGTTTAGAATAGACACATTTGTGCGGTGTGCCGTCCACGGGATTCTCAGCATTCTTCTATATGTCCACATTTCGAAGGCCTTCACTCTTCTTATATCGTCCTTCCTCATCGTCCATGTCTCGGCTGCATATGTGGCCACTGGGAATATTAGTGCAGTCAGAAGCCTCATCTTTGTTTTTTTAAGTAACTGTCGTGTCCTTCCATATGTTGACGAGTTTTGTGGTTGCTGTTCTTGCCATGGCCAGTCGTCGTCTTATTTCTGTACTCCCTTCAGAGTTAGAAATCAGAGAGCCCAGGTAGTTAAAGTTGTGTACTACTTCGAACCCCATGGATGTGTGTATATTGGGGGAATTATTATTGACGCGATCCACTATCATGACTTTTGTTTTATTGTGGTTGATCAGTAGGCCATATTGACTGCTTACCGTGACTAGTTTACTTATGATGATTTCCAGTTCTTCTTGGCTCGACGCAATTATTAATGTGTCATCTGCATATCTCAGATTGGATATTTTTCTACCGCCTATGGTTATTCCGCCATTCCATCCGTGGAGGACCTTTCGCATAACATATTCAGAGTAGATATTATATAGTAGTGGCGATATAATACATCCTTGTCTTACGCCGGCACCTATTCCAAATTTTTGCGAATACGTGTTTTCTATCCGTATTCTTGTCGAGTTTTTTTCATATAAACCTTTTATCAGTTGTATTAGGTGTCGCGGCGTACCCATCTCTTCAAGTATCCTCCACAGTTTAGTCCAATGCACAGAGTCGAAGGCCTTCTTGTAATCCACGAAGCACAGGACCATTGGGACACAGAACTCACGCGCTTTTTCAATTATTTGGCGTATGTTTAATATATGCTCTCTTGTTCCTCTTCCCGGTACAAATCCCGCCTGTTCGTCAGAGATTTGCGGCAAAAGGAAACTTTTCAATCGTTCATTGACTATATGGAGCATCACTTTACTTGCGTGGGGAATCAAAGCAATAAGCCTGTAGTTATTGCAGTCTGTTGGTGAGCCTTTTTTATGTATGGGGATGAATGTTGACTCGCACCATTCCTCCGGCCAATTTCCGGTTTGCCATATCATTTCACATAATGAGTGAATTGCTTGTATTCCACCTTCCCCCATCGCCTTAACGAGTTCTCCCGCAATCCCGTCCACTCCAACAGCCTTCCGATTTTTCAGCTTGCCTATCGCTCTCTCTACCTCTGATTTCAGGATGCGCGGTTCCATGTGCTCAATTCCATCCGGCCCGTTTGTATCTCTTCGTGGTACATCTCCAAATAGGCCGGCACAATACCCTCTCCATACTTCGACCATTTCGTTGGCGTTTGTACAGATGTTCCCATTTTGGTCTTTTATGATTTGCGTTCGGGGCTTAAATTCTCGCGACAGATATTTAACCTTCTTGTAGAGTTCCTGCTGTTCATGTCGATCCGCGTGAAGTTCTAGTTCCGCACAGATATCATTGATATGTTTATTTTTATCACGTCTGCATGACCGCTTTATTTCTCGGTTGAGATATTCCAGTGTGCGTATTGTTCCTGGTGATGATGCTTTTTTGGGTTTTTTGATCTCTCCGTTCTTCTAATAAATGGATTGTTTCATCTGACATCCAATGTTTACGTTTTATTGAAGGTTTTGGTGGTGCGCATCTCTTTGCAGTCTCAGTCATCCACTTTTTAATAGACATCCACATCTTTTCCGGGTTTTCCTGTCTCGTTGGTATCTCGGACCCTATGAGTGTTTCTTCAATTGTTTTAGTATCTTTGTTTTAGTTCGCCTATGCCCATATAATTCCATGCCATTACCACTGATTTATTATCAAACCATTTGGTAAGAATCACTTCTCCATCAGCGCTGATCAGTTCTTCATATGATCCCCTTCCTTTCTTTTTCATATCACCATCAGACGAAAGTGGTGGTTTATTGAATCTGTCAACTCGAGCAGTTCCTGAGGCGTAAATTTGCAGATTTCTTAGATACTGAAGCAGGTTGTAGTTTGAGAAGTAATTGTCATAGTATAGCTGGAAATTTGGTTCAGTGATTCTTTTGGATAAAGCCGCAACTACAGAGCCCCCCAATCCAAATACTTGAGATTCTGTCTCATCTAGTTCAGTTGGTGCCCCTTGATATATGATAAAATCATACATGATACCGCTGCTTCCACATAAGGCTAATACCTTGATACCCCAAGGATGAGCTTTTTTTTGGACATACTGTTTTATATTCAGTTTTCCCTTGAAGGGTATCATTTCTTCATCGACAGACAACTTGGGTTCAAGGGGCAAGGAGAGGCATTTCCGTCTTATACAATTGTAGATGGGTCTGATTTTCAATAGCCTGTCTTTGTCATCAGGGTTATGATTTTCTACATATACAAGATGCACATGCTGCCGTAGTTTATAAAATCTGTTGACAGCCGCTGGATGAAATCATTGGAACCTGCAGTTTAGGGTCCTAGTAGCACCTAAACCTAGGATAATGTAAGTTCCCCATAAGAATTTGGATTGCAATGAGGGTCCGCAACTCTTCAGCTGACGTAGGCGTGAAGACGCTCTGTTTTTGAGCAGCATATATGTTGGTATATGTTACCATTGTATCAAAAATATCATCGGTGAAGTATTGCTTGAAGAATTCATATGGACTTTCCAGATCTACAGTATCCAGGACCTCTTCTTGGTGCCAGTGTACAGTTGGAGTAATATATGTCAGGCCCTTCCTCCACTTTATGTCAGCTTTCTGTGTTAGTTCATTGTTTTTAATGAAGTTATTTGAAATTTGAAGTTTTCTTTGTCGAGTGACAGGCTCAGGTTGTGGTTGCTCTTGTACGTCAGCCTCTGCTTCTGCCTCTGCCTCTACTACTTCTTGAAGCTGTTCAGGAATATCTTGCTCCGATTCCTCCGGTTGCTCGGGAATATTTAGCTCAGGTTCTTCTTCCGGGCCAGGAAATCTACAAAGTAATATTGTTTATGATTACCTCATTCGCATACCAGTTTCATCTTCCCAACCATCCTCCTCCTGGTCGTCGCTGAGATATTCGATATCGGATAAACCATCATTGATTAATTTCAGAAGTTCCTCGTCAGTTAGAGGCCTTCTCGAGCTCATTTTTGGAGCACCAAAGTCTAGAGTAACTGGAAAATTGGCGAAAAGAATAATAAGTAAAGTTATCTTTTTTAACAGACAATATATACCTTTGAGTACCAATGTCCTCAAATTAGTCAAATTATGTAGGTCCCTGCGCATGTTTTTGTATTGAAATAGTGCAAAAATTCGCAAAGGAAAGGAAACTTGATTTTGAGTAGCGCATGAATGGATTATCGAGATTCCTTAAAGGAAGGCAGGCTACTCAAAATCAACTTAAAAAACAATAATGAATGCTGTCAAGCTGTCAAGCTGTCAACCGATCGACAATGCAAATACGCGTGCACGTGCTTTACGTTTCTAACGCCACTGTACTGGTCCTGGTCTGCTAACGTACTTTCCATCCGACATCGCTTATGTCATCGCCTTCCAGCAAAGAACATCTCATTGCTGATTTATTTTTATTATGTTAGCAAAGCTGCTTCCTTAATTTTCTTCGGGGCGTTCATTTGACACGACCCATGGCCTCGCCGCCGCTATAACGAGTTGGCTTATACCTACCATCAGGGCTTATCTTCTCATTAGAGATAGTGAGGACAGATATTGTTTCACTGGCTTCCTGGTTTCACTGGAAGGGTGTCCCAACAAGAGAGCCGGATTTAAATTTGCCGCCATTTTGTCAATACGAGTTGTACGGTGATTTTGCTTTGACAGTCGTCACGTACAGACCACGCGATTTAAGAATATGGAAAAGTATTCAAACGAACAATGTTTAATTATTGTAAAAACACATTACAAAAATGGTGAAAGTTTTGCGAAAACAGTTCGCCAATTACGTCAAGTTTTCGGTCGCACTTATACGCCAAATGAATTTCAAAATTTGAGACCAAATTTACGCTAATGGATCAGAAGACAATTGTTCGTCGTCGTCCTTGTCTGTCATTCGAAAATATAGCCACAGTAAGGGAATCTGTGGCCGAGAATCCAGGAACTTCCATTCGGCATCGTGGTCAAGAATTAAACATTTCCAGAAGCACTATGCAACGAATTTTGGTAAAAAATCTGCATTTGCTGCACGCGTACAAGGTTCAATTGGTGCAAGAAATCAAGCCAAGGGACCATGAGCAGAGCCGTGGATTTGCTGATTGGGTGTTGGAACATCATCAAATTAATGTGGATTTTTCGAAGAAAATCGGTTTTTCAGATGAGGCACATTTTCAACTCGACGGATATGTAAATTAGCAAAACTGTCGGATTTGGGGTGCTGAAAATCCTCGTGTGATACTCGAACAACCAATGCATCCACCACGAGTAACTGTTTGGTGCGCATTTTGGGCTGGCGGAGTGATTGGGCGGTATTTTTTTGAAAATGCGGCTGGAAATGCGCCAACTGTTAATGGTGCGCGGTATCGCGAAATGTTAACGGAGTTTTTGTGGCCCGAATTGGATGTAATTGATCTGGAGGACATGTTTTTCCAACAAGACGGTGCGACCTGCTACACAGCACGTGAAAAAATGGTGTTACTGCAGACCAAGTTTCCAGGCCGTGTCATTTCCCGATTTGGCGATCAACATTGGCCACCAAGATCGTGCGATCTAACGCCGATGGACTTTTTTCTTTGAGGCTATGTGAAGGAAAAGGTGTGTGCGAATAAGCCTTCCTTAAAGAGGAAATACGGCACGTTATTGGTGAAATACAGCCACATTTATGCGAAAACGTTATTCAAAATTTCAACAAAAGAATAACCCTGTGCCAGAGGTTTCGTGGTGGTGGCCATTTGCCCGATGTTGTATTTCACGTTTAATCGGAACTATTTTTCTTTATGTTGAAATAAAAATCTTTGCTTAATTCAAAAAATAAATGTGTCTTTCTTTAAAATTAAATCCGGCGCTCTTTATTTGACCAATCTTAACCAAATTTGGTGTAGAAGTTATTTACAACGCTACGAAAAACATAAGCTACTTTAGTACCTTGGAGTGAGGCCGAAGGCCGAACAACCACGGTCTACACGTATGCCTGCGATACCCTTGAGTGAGGCCGAAGGCCGAACAACCAAATCCGACACGGTCTAGATGGCTAAAGGCGGCCGGTAGGCCGACTGTGCCAGCTAGTATATTAATAATTTTATTTGGCATTGATTAAAACAGAATGGAATAATAATTAATACACATCGGGCTATCTTTAGATACAGTTAACACATAAGGTCACATTCTGATTATAATTAAAATTTTCCATAATCATAAAACTTGATGAGAATTTTAAGTGCGGCACCGTCTCAAATATTACATTTTTGAGTTAGATCCACCCTGTAGATTTAATTCAAATGATTTTCTCGTATTTTTTCTTGAAGGACTAAAATGAAATGGAAAATAAAATTTTCCTGCTAACGAATTAATTTGTTTATAAAGCCGAAGCAGAGAAGTCTGTTGAGCGTAACTTTTAAAATAAACACAATCAACATTTGGATTCCTGGCTTAATGCATATACATAAAAATTTCATCTTTTACGACAATAAAAATTTACAACTGTAAATTTTATTTATTAACTTTAAAACAATAACTTTCGAGATAATAACAAACGAAAATAAAATAAAAAGGTTATTCGTTCTACGGCACGGTCAAATTAATTCCGAAAAAATAGTCGACCGAAAGTTCGAAAGTGCAAAACTAAATGGTGAAAATGCATTACTACTGCAACCTTTTTATTATGTGAAAATTTGTAAACCTTCAGAATATCTGTTGAAAAAGGAATCGAGTAGGTTGATTGTCTGTGTTCGGCAGGCGTAACAAATTGACGTGGTCGAACAAATCAACGTCTCCTTCAAAAAAACCGAAAATCGTTAAGGGGTTACGCACAAGAAATAAAAAAATACAACAACCGTAATTTTCAACTTTATTCGTTGTTTCTTGCCTGTTCTAATTTTTTGTGTGGTTAAATCGAGTGTTAAGTATACTTTTACATTTAATCCGGAGTTAATGTAAAGAAAACAAAATAAAAAAATTATGATGAAAACAAATTCGTTTGTGAACCTTCAAGCTAAATAAAAAGGGAAATAAAGCGAGAATTATATAGTTTTTGTTTGTTTCTGACGTACAACAGGAAAATAGGGTTTTACTAAAAAATAATTAATATTTGCGAGCATAAAATTTCTCGGAGATTTACAATGTTATTACAATGTAAGTAAAAGCAAACATTAACGTTTTTTTACATTTTTGCTTATAACTCTTGCACGTTAACAACTACGCAAAATTTTTTTAGATGAAAACTGTAGAAAATAAAGAAATACGCGTTTTTTATTACAACTTTTTTCTTATAAACGCAACAGTTTTCCAGTTATGAGTCGTTAAAGATCAAAAATCTGCGAACTTTCAATGACCCATAACTATAAAACTGTCGAAGTTCTTTTGTATTTTTAAATCAAAAATTCGTCTTTTTTAATTTGAATTTTTTTCTTTCAGTTTTGTGAAATGCGAAAATATAAAAGTCGGTCTAAATTGATTCTCAAAATCAGGAAACATTACTGCGGAAAAATTTACAATGCCATTGACGACAGATCGCTCGTAATTTCAAAACTAAAAATAAAAACTGCCGCAGGCGACTTTTCCAAAGAATGCTTATTTTTCAGAATTAAATTTTATATTTTTACGCATTTTCATAATTCAATATTAGAGAAGTGATATTAATTTTTAAAGTGCTTGTAATTTTACGAAAAGCGCCACGGGCGATTTTTCAAAATTAACTACGTTTCTCTAATTTTTTATCATTCAAAGGCAGTTACCATACCGTTTGCCCCCCTCCCCCCATTATATGCATTACGATTATTAGAAGTTTTTAGGTTTAATTGCAGAAAACAAAAACTTGTAATTTATTAAGTTTAAGACCTGAAGCTGCATTCACAACTTTAAAATTAAGTGCTAACATTAAAATTTACGGTTAAAGCAAGGAAGCTAATTCAGTATAATGTAATGTAATTTGTAATTGTTGTCTTGAAAGTAGTTTAAATTTTAATTTCAGGAAGCTTCCACTTCTTTAGCACAGCTATGCACAATTTAACAACTGTGTGCGGATAATCTACGAAAATATCACATATGAGCAGGGTGACCTGGTAGTACTAGTATAAAATGAAGCTTCTTTTGGAATTAAATTATTAAATTTAATTAAATTTAGTTTTTTAGAAAAAAAAAACTACAAACAAATCAATCTGCACGGAAAGGTAGATCGGACGCGAAGAGGTCGATCGGTCGCGAAGAGGTAGATCGATCGGTAGGTTAGAGTTAGTTTTTGATATTATTTTAGAAATGATACCAAAAAAAAAATCACACAGGTACACCCTGCACCTTTTCCTTCAGCTGAAATTTGCATTTGGCCCAGTTTACCACTTTCATAATTTTAGTTAAAAATGCCTTTGACCCAGTTTACCATTGGCCCAGTTTACCGTCATCCAAAAAATTTATCGAAATGGAGACATAATTGTGGTCGCCGACATCGTGCGATTTAACACCATTAAACATTTTTCTTTGGGGCTACGTTAAAGATAAGGTCTACGCCAATGCTCCAGCAATGATTCAAGCGCTCATAGACAACATCAGAGTTGTTATTCGTGAAATAGAGCCACAATTATAAAAATTACACCTATGCAAGTCTTTGCTCTCTTGATTATACAACTGGTAGATTATGCGGCTGAACTGCCGCCATGACTTTTTAGGGGGTGATTGCCATGGTTGTGCCTCCTAAACGCCACAGTGGAACTGTTTTAACAAAATAAAGAGTTACAGCGGCCGCACAACTATGGCAATTAAGCACGAAAAGATCATGGCGACCGTCAATACGCGTAACCTTCTAACCTTAATAATAAAACACCACTTCTGTGCCCATCTATTCGTAACGAACCTCTAATTGGTTTATTTTTTGTTCACCAAAAAGTTTTGGTGCGGCCTTTAGGCCACACAACAATGGAAATCACTCACTAAAAATTCACTTTATGGTTTTTTATTCAATGCGCCAAATTTTAATTTGTCAATTTCAATGTCAGTTAACTTGATCGGCAGACGAGAGGTTAAGCGAGCTACGCTCGCAATATACTCCCCAACGCCACTTTTATGCTATGCCATGTTAAAAAGTTATTGTGGCCATTAGGTTGGATGCCAGGCTAGTTTTATATATTATATGATTAAATGAATGTAATTTTAAAACTAAAAAATAGTTTGTCATGAACGCTATGCATTTTTGCTTTATTGTATTGAATGTGACGCTTGCTTTATACATTCAGACATATGCAATTTAAGGTGTAGTTCTTACGAGGCCTGGCCTTCTAGCAACTTTGCTAGTCACATTGCTGATTTTCATGAGTATTTATTGATTGTATGTTGTATGTAAATTCAATATATTTCCATAATACTATATGGAATACTTATTGTTGAAACTCATACGACTTGAAATCAGTTCAAATGGGCAGCTACTAAAACTCACGCTGCTTTTATTTCGTTAAGTTTATAATGATGTCAATGCCAATTTTGTTCTTAATTTTTTGGCTGCGAAAATTCAGATTAACTAAGTTGATTAATCGTTCAGTCACAACGTTGTGTAAAAGGGGTTCGAGTGGAAATAAGTCAGAAATGCGATTAGTTCCTTAAGCACTTTTATTTGGAATCGAAAAATAGCCTCCGAATATAGCGGAAATCTGTAGTAATAATTGTTAATTCAAGATGTTCATATGAAATTGTAAAACAAATTGTAATTAAAAGCTACACAGACACGTTAGAATTGAAGTTAGATGTTAGTAAATTGGTGATTAATTAATGGCTGATACAAGGCCGGAGGGGGGGGGGGGAACTCTTATCACTCCTCATGTATTTTGAAGCATCGGATAAAAACGAATAATGCACTAAACTTTTTATAAAAATTTTTATAAATAAAAATTAACCTTTTTTGCGTTATTATACAGTAAATTACCCCCCCTCCCACTAACTTTGCCTGTATCAGTCCCCATAATTCATTTAATTAAAATTAACTTAAATAGTAGATCGAGTTTCGATTTAAAAAAATCCATCCGGAGTAGAAAGTGTTTAAGTATTTAACAATAAGTTTTCAACTTCAGGCTCAGATCGGAACAGATGTAAATCTGTCAAAGAAAGTTCAAAAAATCTCAAAATCACCTACAATTAATAAATCAAATGCATCCCTTAATTCAAAAAGGCATTAGAAAAATTAATCCAAATAAATTTTAAAAAATTAACAATAAAAAACATTGCTCTAGCCTCCAACACCGCATATAAGGGGGGGGGGGTGCGCCCTTGACGTTGATAAAAATATATCATTGACCACAGTGCATTTTTAAAATTATCTATTAATTTCAATTTTATTTTTTTAATTAAAATTGCCCTCCTTCCATCGTGGGTCCGTTGGTGTCTATAGCGGCCCTTCTTGTCTCTATAAATTTCGAACTACAGCTCCCCAAAGAGATTGGTTCTTTTTAGACTTCAGGTCCTTCAACTTTATAGCCCTAATTAAAAAATAGCCCTATAGTTGATATTTTTATCCTTCTATGAAGAATATTTTTCGGGGTTTCACATTTTCCAAATTTACTCGTTTTTTATGCATCTCAAGACAGAAAAAAAAAAAAAAATGGATTATCGAGATTCCTTAAAGGAAGGCAGGCTACTCAAAATCAACTTAAAAAACAATAATTAATGCTGTCAATCTGTCAACCGATCGACAATGCAAATACGCGTGCACGTGCTTTACGTTTCTATTTGACCATCTTAACCAAATTCGGTGTAGAAGTTATTTACAACGCTACGAAAAACATAGGCTACTTTAGAAGCTTGGAGTGAGGCCGAAGGCCGAACAACCACATCCGACACTGTCTAGATGGCTAAAGGCGGCCGGTAGGCCGACTGTGCCAGCTAGTATATTATACTATTATACCACTATGTTTAATGATTTTTAAAAGGCGCTGGTACACATGCTACTTACTGGCAAAATCATGCTATTATGACGTAATTGTCGTAAAATTACGTCTATTATGACGTAAATGTCGTAAAATTACACATCATAATAGCATGCTTTTCGTGCCAGTAAGTAGCATGTGTATCAGCGCCTTTAAGTACTATATATTTCAATATATTATTTGATTTTTTATCAAATATTTTATTTGATTTTTAAATTTAATTTAAAAAAATATTTTAAGAAACTTACGTAAGGAATACGTCGGACCCCCCCCCCCTACGTAAACCCTTACGTAATTAATGGATGACCCCTTATTAAGTTTTATTCGTACGATTTCCACAAAAAGTATTTTTTCTAAAAACTAAATTTTACAGGGTTCAGCCAAGATTAATTGAAAATTGGGTTTTTTTTAAAGTCGTATCTCGACTCGCTTTACAACACTTAAATTTTTTTTTTAGTTTCACATAAAATTTTATTACTCTATATTTGAAATAATCTTCCATTTCCACTTCAGGTGCAGATGTTGACTTGTTTGCAAAAATGTAAAAAGTGGCAGAAATGGGTAAAAAACGATCAATTTTGAAAGCTCATAGTTATGGAGCAATTAAGAGCAGAAGGTTTTCTATACGGGAATTTACAGATAATTAAGGATAATTTCATCATCTACAGACAACTTTTCGTTCCGATAAATAGGAAAAACGTCTACATGAAAACGTGATAACAAAACGTTATTTTGAACCAAAATCAAGTTTCTTTTAAAGACTGTAACTCGGAAACTGCAGGGATTAGAACAATATTTTCTAATCAGATTTTCCTCAAAATTTTACTAACACCTATTTTGAACACGTTCTACAAATTTGTCGCTGTTTCGGTCTGATCTTGATGTCGAAAACTGAGGTGCTGTTTTTCACTGCAAAATTAAAGCGTTCAAGCAAAAAATCCCATTTCCAAAAATATTGACTGGAGTAAAATAATATGAGGCGTTAATTTCTGTTATTTCAGAATCATCCCCTAATATCGGGAAAATATCTGAATTAATTGAAACGTAAGTTACATTTTAATCTATTTTATTATGATATTATGATTGTGTTCAAGAAACCACGCAAGAAATTTCAATCCTGACAGTCTCTAAATGCTTAATATTTTTCATAAAAATCGTCTCCAGTGATGTTTTTTTACTTTCAAATTAACGTTTTTGCAACAAAAATTATATATCCTAGACCAGCAAAATATTTAAAAACTTCAAATAAACGAAAGTCGTGGGACCAAATTATTTAGAAAAATTGTTGTCACAATTAATAGAAAAACAGAACCCAGCGGTTGTTTCGGCTTTTAAATTAATATAAAATTTCTCGTGTTAGGAAATTACAAAACCCCTTGTGCGTTATGATCCGCATTGGAAACCAAAATATTTTTTTAGACTTCAACTATTTCGTCACGTGTGTAAACATAATAAACCGATCAGATGTCATTCAAAATGTTGGACGACTCAAAAAATAGCTTCTTCGGCGTCGTTTCCTTTGATCTCGATACCGCTTTCGCTTTCATCTCTTTTCACCTGTTCAAAATTTTCCTTGCACCGATGAAGTTATTTAGGGTCACGTTAGGGTCATCAATGTGTTCGATTCAAATCGATACTAATAGAAATTGCTTTTCTAGACAATACAAAATATGGCTCCTTCGAAGAATAATATTTTTAATAAATGAAGTGTCAAAATAGCTTTAACCCTAACGAATCGCAACAAAAGGCAGTAAATGACCTTTCTATTGGTTTTAATGATCCTTTTGCATGCATCCTTAACTTAGACCAGACAACCGTTACCAAAATAAGGTTGCCATATGCCAGGGGGGCGTAATATTCGAGAGAACCATTATGAGTGCAACTTTGACTCTAAGCTACGCCTGAAAGCCTGAAATATTTTTAAGGAAAGTGTCGCATGTTTATTTTAGACACAATAAATGCTGACGTTTAGTGCTACTAATTACTGCTTGTTGATAAATTTTTAGATTTTCAAGTCGGCTTGTATTTTCAGCCCCTAATTACGAGCGCTCAAAAGTCGAAATTCTTTACAAGTGTCGCAATTTTAACGAGACAAAATTTAATGTAAGAATTTTTGTGGGGCAACAACATTAAAAAATTTTGTTGGTCTTAATTTGTAAATAACCAATCGCACTTATGCGACTACGTGAGAAAATTCCTAAATTTTCCTGCATGAAAACTTTTGGTTTCGCTTCAGTTACCCTCACATTTGAACTCGAGGATAAAAATAATTAATGGTACCTAATTAATTCTTTATATTAAAACACGAGTGCATTTTAAAAAATTTCGCTGTAACCAGAATGAAAAATTAATGAAATTTGATTAATTTATCTTGTCAGGAACATAAGTGCATTCTTGTGTCCTCATAACGAGAATAGATGAATTATTTTAATTACACTTTTTAATTATAAAAACTAATCTAGAATGCAAAAGTTTCTTTACCTTTTTTGTTCCGACCTAATTAATGGCTTTATCTTTTATTTCATCTTTCTGATTACAGTTCAAGCTTACAGAGCAGCCGAAATTTGCGAACTATTCCGACAACCAATCAAAAACGACAACTAAATTTTAATGCACATTTAGCCAGATCCATTTCAGCTTGATAATTTTGATCGAGCTATGTTTTATTTATCAGTGCTTGAAGAGCTGGAATATTGGAGACAAAAATGAACTGGAATTTTTAAAAATTCTGCTACCTAATTCCCACAAAAATAATTGACCCACATTTCAATTTTCATCTGCATTGTTTTAATTAAGCGGTTCAATTTATTTTTGAACCGCAACTGAATGCTGCTGCATCTGTAAAATTTATTTTTGTCTCAAATTTTTTTTTGCAAAAATAAACTTTTGGTCGTAACCTATAATTTCTGTTTGTAAGTATTAACAATGGAAACGAAAGGCTTAACTGTGTGGTAATTAAATGTGCGGTTCATTAGTTATTTGGACGTGTTTTAAGCCCACCGGATTATCCTTATATCAACTAAATTCAGCTTCTGGTACGACATACAAAGGACTCTAAATATTCGAAAAGCTAAGCTCGCAGTGCGGTTTCTTTATGGCAAATTGTTCTCGGATTTGTTAAGAATGTAACAATTTAATTACATTTATGAGCTTGCAAATCGGATAGATTAGATGAATAAATTTATTATTTTCAGCAACCATGCAAAATTTATAGCGAGGCCTAAATCCTTTTTTGGCTCTTTAAGAATTCTCACGTTTTTGTGAGTTTGGCATTCATTCGTCTCATTTAGGAGGGTCTGAACTATATCACTTTTAGGACAGGTTGACAGTTAACTGTCCTTTACCAACAACCCGAAAAAGACATTAATCCTCACAAAAGTTTTAACTTACTTGCAGTGGGATTTGAGCCTATATGTCGTATCATTTGGGAATGTTTTTTTAATGTTATAAAAATTATCTTGGACTATAAAAATAGATCGGTATTTTAAATCTAATTTAACGAAAAATTGTTTTTCGATTTGACTAAAAAATTTTGTTTTCTTGTTGATTATTTACGGCATGGGGTCGGTGCGTCGTGGTATACTGAATATTTGATCTTTTTAATGTGATTGGGTCCGAGCAGACTGTGGGGTTGTTTTTAAACACGTAGTGGAATTGCATATAAAAAAGTATATCAAATTTTATGAAAATCTCCAGTTTACTTTAAGTATGGACGAAAATGACTGCATTGACCAATTCGGAGGTTTCCCGCTGAAAGAGGGAGCCGTAGTGTAACTAAAGATTAACAATCCACACAGCATGGAACTAAATCGCACAATATGATCTGAGTTTTATAAATGACACTGCGATTGAAAGTTCCACGAGGTGTAAATTGGTAGGATCCAATGCGCCCCAATGTTTTCACCCGTCAAAGTGGTGTCGTACTAATTGTACTTAAAGTCACAACCTGATTAATAGGGCGATTGTGGTCATCCATTTAAATCTTAACGATTTAAGTAATTCAAACTAACCAATTAAAATCAACCGCTTAAATTAAAATTGCAGATGTTCAGTCGGAATTGGGCACGGGAAAGTAATCCGGCCACTAGGGTAACAATGGTCTTGCAATCTGAGTGAAACAGATAGCTGCAAAATCCTTTGACAGATCGGATTCACCATCCATCGTGCCGGGCTCGACAAGTCAATCGTAACTTGTTAAATATGAGTATGCCATGTACGGTCATAAACTCCCAAAAAAAGTAAGAGGTGACCAGAGGGGTAAAAGGATGTACTAAGTGGAATTCCATAAAAGTTCAAAGCTCTTCCAATCTACACTACCTGGAGTTACAACAGTGGAACAAAACTTTCCACTGATTTGCAAAGAGTTAAGGATACATAAATACATAGAACTTGGAATTCCAACTATTTAAGGAATTCTTAGGATTTCTAATAAATTCATAGTAATCTCTAAAGAATTCTCAGTGGTTTCCATGGAATTTCCACTTATTTCCAACGAAATAAGCAATATAGATAAACATACAGAATTCGGACTTTTAATGATTTCGAAGGAATTCCAATTTTTTTTTACATTTTATATTATACAAAGACATCCAAAGAATTACAATGATTTCTAAGGAATTTACAAAGGATTTCCACTGATTTCCCAGGAATTAAAGGTAAATACGTAAATATTAATTACAAAACATAAGAAATCTAAAAGTTTTCAACGATTTCGAAAGAATTCTTAATATTTTCAAAAATTCTGGTGATTTGTAAGGAATTCTCCGTAGTTTCCAAAAAATTTCTACTAATTTTCAATGAATAAATATAAAGAACTCGGAGCTCCAAAGATTTTTAATGATTTCGAAAGAATACCAAGAATTTTCCACTATTTATGTACAAGGACTTCCAAATAATTAATTACAAGATTTCTATTGAATTTCAGGGACTACCAATGAATTAAAGGTAATTATACTAACAAAATTTCAAAAAATAGGAAATATAAAAGTTTCCAATGATTTTAAAAGAAGGCTTAGAATTTTCAATAAATTTATGTTGATTACTAAGAAATTCTTAGTGATTTTCTATAAATTTCCGCTGATTTTTCCAACTAATTAAATATAAATAATATAGAATTCAGAATTTCAAATATTTGTAATAATTTCGAAGGAATTCCATGGATGTTTAAGTAAATCCCAAGATTTACAAGGAATTCCTAATAATTATAATGATTTATAAAGAATTCCGTGTGATTTTCAAGATATTTTTAACAATTTTCAATGAATTTCCATTGATTTCCAGGTAATTAAAGGTAATAAATATATAAATGATTACAAAAAAATTGTTAGGATTTCCAACCAATTTCTGGCGATTTATAAGGAATTCTCAGTGGTTTCCATAGAATTTCCACTGATTTCCAACGAAATATGTATAAATTAAATAATAAATATACAGAGAAATATTTTAAATAATTTTGAGGAACTCCACAATGTCTGAGTAATTCCTAAGATTTGCAAGGAACTCCAAATAATCACAATGAATTCCATGTGATTTTCCAGAAATTTTTAATGATTTTCACTAATTTTGAATGGATTAAAGGTAAATCTATAAATAAATAAATGGAGCTCGGCATTATAAAAGTTTTCAATGATATCAAAGGCATTTCTTGAATTTCCTAATAAGTTCTGGTGATTTCAATGGAATCTCCAGTAGTTTCTAACGAATTTCCACTGATTTCCAAGGAATTAATAATAAAAAAATATACAGAACTCGGAATTCTAAGGATTTTAAATAATTTTGAGGGAATTCCACGGATGTGCAAATAATTTCCAATATTTACAAGGAATTACAATTAATTAAAATGGTTTCAAAGGGATTTCATGTGATTCCAATACATTTTTAATGGTTTTGAAAGAATTTCCTGATTTTCAAGGAATGAATCAGAATTCGGCATTCTAAATGTTTTCGAGCATACCTTGAATATCCAATTAACTTCTGGTGATTTCAATGCAATTACAATGATTTTTAAGGAGTTTCAGTGATTTTCAAAGAATTTCCACTAATTTTCAAAGAATTTAGGTACATAAGGGGAAATATAAATAATTACAAAAAAATAGGTAATCTAAAAGTTTTCAACGATTTCGAAAGAATTCTCAAGATTTCCGGTAAATTTATGATGACTTTACAGGAATTCTCAGTGGTTTTCAAGAGATTTACACTGATTTCCAACGAAAAAAATATAAATAAATAAATATAGTACATAAATCGGGATTCCAAAGATTTTAAATAATTTCGAGGGAATTCCTCGCATGTGTAAGTTTTACAAGGAATTCCAATTAATTAAAATAATTTCAACAGAATTTCATGCGATTCCAATGAATTTTTAATGGTTTTTAAAGTATTTCCACTGATTTTCAAAGAATTAAAGATAAATCTATCAATAAATACTCAGAACTAGGCTTTCTAAATGTTTTCGATAATTTCGAAGGCATTCCAATTAACTTCTGGCGATTTCTAAGTAATTTTCAGTTCCAAAGATTTTTAATGATTTGAAAGGAATTCTAAGAATTTTCAACGATTGACATATACAAGGACATCTAACGAATTACAATGATTTTAAGGAATTTCAGTGATTTACAAATAATTTCCATTGATTTTCAAGGAATTAAAGGTATATTTACCTAAATGTATCAATGATTACATACAAAAAAATAGGAAATCTAAATGTTTTCGATAATATCGAAAGAATTTTTAGGATTTTCAATAAATTTCTGGTGATATCGAACGAATTCTCAGTAGTTTCCATATAATTTCCAAGTAAATAAATAAATATGGAGAATTCGGAATTGTAAAGATTTTAAATAATTTGCAAGGAATTCCAAATTACAAGTAATTTTTAATGATTTTCAAGATATTTTCATTGATTTTCAAGGAATTAAATATAAATCTATAAAGGAACAAGGAACTCGGTATTCTAAAATTTTTTAATGATTCCGAAGGCATTTTTTGTATTTACAATTAAACACTGGTGATTTGTAAAGAATTCCCAGTGGCTCGTAAAGAATTTACATTTATTTCCGAGGAATTAATAATAATAAATATACAAAACTCAGAGTTCCAAAGTTCCGGAGTTCTAAATTATTAAAAAATGATTTAGAAGGAATTCCAAGAATTTTAAACGATTTATCTGCAAGCTCATCTAAAGAATATCCACTGATTTTCGAAAGACGAAAAACTTCTTAGGATTTCTAATAAATTTCTGCTGATTTCTAAGAAAATCTCAGTGATTTTCAAGAAATTTCCACTGATTCGGCAGGAAAAAAATATGAGTAAATAAATATACAGAATTCCAAAGATTTTAAATAATTTCGAAGGAATTCCACGGATATCTGAGTAAATAATACCAGGATTTACACTGAATTCCGTTTGATTACAAGGAATCTTTAATGGTTTTCAAAGAACTGGCACTGATTTTCAAGGAATTAAAGATAAATCTATAAATAAATACTCAAAATACTCATTCATTGAATTTCTAATCAACTTTTGGTAGTTTCTAAGAAATTCCCAGTGGTTTCTAACCAATTTCCAATGATTTCCAAGAAATTAATAATAAGGAAGGAATTTCAAGAATTTTTAAGTAATTCAAATGAATTAAAGATTTCCAAGGATTTCAATGTAATTCCTAAAAAATTTAAATGAATTCCTAGTGATTTCCAAGGAATTTTTAGTGGCTTCCAAGAACTTTGCACTGATTTGCATAGAATTAAAGATAAATATATAAATAAATACACAGAACTATGGATTCTAAAAGGTTTCAATGATTTCGAAGGAAATCATTGGTGCTTTCTTGTAATTCTCAGTTGTTTCCAAAGAATTTCCACTGATTTATAAGTAATTAAAAAATAAATAAATTAATATACAGAACTAGGAATTACAAAAAATTGCAATGATTTCTAATGAATTATGCATTCATGCAGATAATAAATGTACAGAAGTTTTTAGGGATGTTCAACCCGCCTAGAGCTAATAAAAATTATAATACTGGACTCTGTACATATTTTTTATATTGCTATATAAATCTATCTATATAAAAATGGATGTATGTATTGCCATGTATCGCTACTGTTTATGCTCTAAATTTATTTTATATAGCGAGGGAAATTAAATGGCACTTAATTAAATAATGCTCCGACCAGCTATGCATGAGAACTCTGTAAATTTTAGGGTCAAAGGTGGGTTCATGAATCTGTTGAATGCTCATATAAATTTTCTTAATTTAATAATTTCTAAGAAATACACCGGACAACAATTTACTGTACCTTACACCTATCTGTTCTTTTCCTCACTGCTGTTGATTTAATGGAAATCAAACGTAATTATTTGTAAAATAAGTAATGTAATTTATTAACAAATATAATTATTTTAAAAAAACAAAAGATGGATTTTCTAATTATTAGGATTAAATCAAATTTACAGAAACAATTAATAATAAAATTTTATAAATCCCCATAGTTTTAAATCACGCGCGAACTGATTATTATAAATGTTACGAAAGAGTGTCGACACAAATTGCTTACCGAAGTGATAGTCGTGCACGATCGATGTGGAGAACGCAGCGAAGAATCACGTGAAGATGCCTCGTAGTTTGGTCCAATTCCCATACCATGAAAATTTCCAGGGTGAATTAATGATCAATCGAATCTCTGCCTTTATCAGGATAGACGTTCAGGTAAGTCCAATTTTCAATAATCTTCTTTAATTTCCAATAATTCAGAACATAACCATAAAAAATAATGAACCATATGAAATTTGCAGTGGTCACCAAAATTTTCCAAATATACTCCGAAATTGTTAATCTTCTTTTCCATTCACAATTTATAATTCATTGAACAATAATTAATTAATATCAACTTATACTCAAATAATTCCAAGACAAATTTAAACTCAACTCTTAATTACGTTATCAATTCTTTACACGGACGTACAAACAGTCCCCAATTTTCCAAATTTCATCGAAAATAACGTCTTGATGCCTCTTTTGACGATACGAGACTCCAAAAATTACGTCCTCTCACTTTCATGGACGGAACAAGACTCCAAAATTACGTCCTCCCGCTTTCATGGACGGAACAAGACTTTCCTGCATTCTCCTCGCTAATCCCACAAATCTGACCGCGCACTTTTCCTTTATCGCACTTATTTTAATTAAATTTGAAATCCCACACTTTTACAAATAAATTTTATTTCAATTTAATCCCAAAACTTCTTAAATTAAAACAATCAAACCCTCTTTTGCCTTTAACACACTTTTGGAATACTTGTATCTACAAAATAATTACGCTTGGTATTTTTCAGATTAGATGAAGCAAGCAGTTTCTTCTGAAGTTAAGAAGATGTAGGTGTAAGTCTCTATTTTTCATAATGATCACTAATTTGAACATTTCGACATGAGCATTCCACAGGAAAGTACCCAATTACGCTAGACCACCCCCTATGGTAAACAGGACATGACAGTATGTATGTATGTATGTTCCCTATAGACTCCTAAACCGTTTGACCGATCGGAACCAAATTTGGCACAGTTATTATGTAGGTCCCTGCGCATGTTTTTGTATTGAAACAGTGCAAAAATTCGCAAAGGAAAGTTGATTTTGAGTAGCCTGCCTTCCTTTAAGGAATCTCGATAATTCATTCATGCGCGTCCCATAGGGACGCGCATGAATGGATTATCGAGATTCCTTAAAGGAAGGCAGGCTACTCAAAATCAACTTAAAAAACAATAATGGATGCTGTCAAGCTGTCAACCGATCGACAATGCAAATACGCGTGCACGTGCTTTACGTTTCTATTTGACCAATCTTAACCAAATTTTGTGTAAAAGTTATTTACAACGCTACGAAAAACATAGGCTACTTTAGTACTTTGGAGTGAGGCCGAAGGCCGAACAACCTCATTCGACACGGTCTAGATGGCTAAAGGCGGCCGGTAGGCCGACTGTGCCAGCTAGTATATTATATTATGATAACTCAATCTTCGTATAGGTAAATCTAAATATTATTTGATCTTCAAAAGTCATTAACGACTTTAAAAATGGTTAAAAAGTTCCCGCAATTCGATAAAAAATTTCTTAGTTACGTTAGAAAAATGTGACCAAGCCCCAAAAATAAATTCCAAAAAAATTAAATACATAGTAGGTGTCGTATCAAGAACTGATCTGAAAAATCTACATACACATTTTTAAATACACCCAACCAGATCAATCATTTTCTCAAGTTTTTAAACTAATTAAGTCGATAGTTTTTTTCAAAGGCTTTCACTTTAGCACTCGGAAAGGTTCTTCCTGCAGATGATACTGGAATATCGCCGAATTTCAATAGCTGAGATTCAAAATTACAGCAAAAAATTTATAAAAAGATTTTTGAAATTTTTTTTTACATGAAATAACCAAGTGCGTAATTACATGACCGAGGCGATTTTTTGAGAATAAGGTGTAAATAAAATCTGCGCTGAAATGAAACGAATGGCTACATTAAAGATAACTGAAAATAGTGAGCCCTTATTTTTAGATAACGTTAAAAATCATTAGCGGGTTAGAAAAATGTCGTTTGCGGATCAGATCTGATTCATTAACCACAATAAATTGAAACTCCGTTGATCACTCATCAAGTTAACAGCTGAAGTAGTACACCTGAAATTTCAACAAAAGTTCTTCAAATAGTAGTGTATTCACCACCACATGGTCAGGCTGCTCTTGTATACGAAGACGTGATTGGTTTATAAACCAGCACGAAGACTTCTGAAAGATTATTTTGTCATAAAATAGAAAAATACGTTTGGAATTATAATTTTATGAAAACTTTTATGCCTTTTACGAATTGTTAGGGGTTTTGTCATTTTATTGGTTCTAAAATATCAAAAACGAAAATGAAAAGATTGAGTGGTATAATATATAATTGTTATTATGGATCAAACTCAAAATTTAAAAAAATATTTTTTTTTCAAGATAAACGTGCAATAAAAATTGTATTAAAATTAAATTCGAACAGTGTGCAATTATCACGTATTTGTAAATTATGGAAATTTTACGAAATTAATGTAATTAAAACTGGTCCGAAATTGACCCAGAAAAACTCCACGTTAAGCTTACGTCGTTTGTCTCCATTACACAACGCGAGGACAGGGAAACCTGAAAATGCGTAAATCCTCAGAAATCCCGAGATTAGTTTTATCCTTTCGTATAAACAAACTTAATATTTTAATGTATCGGATCGTACGGCTACACAGGCGGGAAAAAATAATAACGGGTAAAAATCACTTTTGGGCGGATGTGAACTTTGTCAAGTTGTTTTACATGAGCGATATTGAACCACTTATATCGATACGACGTTTGAAAACACCGCTGGGAATGAATACAAAATTTTGCAGACCCTTCACAGAGGTGTTTCATTTTTTGGGATAAAAAATGCGGGAATTTACACCTTTTTTCTAATTTTATTTTACTGGTTTTCTTTAATTAAGTGCAGGTCTGCAGCTGGAAGAAGTTACAATAAATAGCTACCAAATGGTTTTCTAAAATTAAAGACAAAGGTGGATCCTGCATTTTTGAATTTTAAAAATGCAAATAGAAGTTAAATAATTCGACAGCGGATTGGATGTTTTGAGATGACCGGAACTTTGACCCGAACTATAATATTCTGTCTTTTGAATTGATAATTTCAAGAGATAAATAACTCATTTACCCACATCGATTTCCAAAATTCTATTCAAATTTTGTTCCTCGAGCTATGCTGATCGATGACTTGACCGGAGAAGATTTGCATTTTTCTTAAGAGCGCGCTGCGGAAAGAAAGTGAGGGAAGCAGTAGATATGATGTTGAAAGAAGCCTCTAATCTTTTGTAGATTTAAAAAATTAAAAAAAATTATTTGCGCCATATCTAAGGGAACCCTTGAATCCTTTGTGCATTAAGTTGATTTTATATACTAGTTTAAAACTCCACTAAGGGCACTTTTTGATTTACAAGTTTTGTACAAGTTTTCTATAATTGATGATGAAATCGCTTCAAAATCAGGTTTTGTCCTTATAATGATCTGCAGAAGGCAATAACGAAGTTTCATTAAGATCGGTTGTCATAAAAATTCAAAATTGTCCTTTTTCATAAATTAAATTAACCTATTTACTTTTAATTCAAAGCGCTCAAAATTGGTTATTGCCTTCAATAGTCTTTTCTTATTAATATAAAAAAAGAATTACATTGATACGACGTTTAGTTTTTTAAATTTGTAGAAAAGATTAGAGGCTTCATTCAACATCATTCCCTCTCTGTCTTTCCGCAGCACGCTCTTAAGAATGAAGTCCTCAAGTACTAAAGGTAAGTAAAAAATTTTCGTTCGTTTTAACTCTTCTCTTAATTTGAAATTGGAAAATGTTTAAAAAATGTGACAAATATTTGAAAATTTTGATGTACATTGTTTCACGGTGTTTTGAAGTCAACTAATGGAGCAAAGATAATCAAAATTCTTTGAATACTTTAAATACCCAATCCATATAATTGCATTGTGTGTAATTAATTTGAAATGTAGAACACACAAGTTATGTCTCAAAGTGGCACCAAAACTTTCTAAAGTTTGAAGATATTTGTTCCCTTTCTCGGTTCATCCCTATATAATTTTGGTTGTAACAATTAAAAAAATTTCTACGCGTTACGCACTTGAAATTTTAGAATGTAAATCACATACTAGCGATTTCTTTATATTTAAATTAATATTTGCATTTACGATTAATGTGTTTACGTTTAAATTTTATGTAGTAAATTTTGAATTAAATAATTGGTCCTTATTATTCGTTTAAATCTTTAACATTGTCATAAGCATAAGTGAATAAATTAGAAAAAGTGGACCAGATGGCCTCTCTTATAAATAAAATAGACGGTGTCAAGTACTTTTTAACCCTCATGGGTGGTTCTTGATTTGCCTTAAATTGCATAATGGTTAATTAAGTTTTTTTAATTTAATATCTCGCGTGGTCTAATATCCATATTATGCGATCGCTTAATTCAGTGGGATTTTGTGAATAAATTAAAGAAATATTCTCACCCCCTATGCTCTACCTGAGGGGTTGTTTCGAAGTATATTAAAAATTTTACGATCGCTCACAACAATACACCCTGTATGTATTTTTTGAGGAAAACATGCTGAACAAATAAACTTTAATGCATGTTTTAATTACATCATAAAATAAATACACAAATATGTAACGAAAATTTTGAATTTTATTCAGTTCATTGCACCAAAAGTCAAAACTCAAAAATAAAATTTTTCGAATTGTTGAAAAAAAATCAAAATATTCCTACCTTTTTATAATTAAAAATCTCCATGCAGAATTATTTATCCAAAAAAAGCACTCGTATGTATTTGACCAAATTTACGTATATACCACATGGTACAAAAGAATCACAATTTATACTTCCTACTTTGGGAACAACACGCGCACTTCTGTCGAACGGCGATTCTGTCGCGGGTTTTATTTCAAAATTAGCTCGCTTTTAGACGACTTGCGCGTAACTTAAAGTATCCTTTTATTTCACCTTTTTCGCGTTAATTTTTTGCAAAAATATTTTTCGCGCACTTTTTTGGAATAATAGCACCAAATTTTTATTTTCTAAATGTACTAAAAATAAAAATTGAAACTGCACTTTTCGGTATTTAAAGAACAAATTGTAAATATTTTCGTTTTACTACACGTACTGTATAAATATTATTATTGTCACCAATATTTTTGTATGCGTAAAGGTCTACGTCCTGGTAGTGGATACGGTTTGAAACTGAAAGCTCCTGGTAGTTGAATGTATATTTGTTTTTACAGCTTCTTATGTACGAGTATAGCTGGAGGGGACAATTTTGTTATACACGCGTTAACATAATATACAATGAGGGTAGTTTGCCTTTTAAAACCCACCATATTATACCTCTTCAAATTGACAAAATCGTTGTAGCTCTGAAGATACTACAAAACATTGATTTTTTTAAAACTAAAAAAAAAAGATACGTAGGCTACAATTTTGCAGGAAAATTGGATAATTTTTTCATCAGAGATTTGTTATCTCACGAAAATAAAATTTTAAATTTGTTGTCAAGAAAATCTACATTTTGACCTTTAATTGGCGCAGTCGTCCCAGTCTCCCACCGTCTTAATTTGATCGAATAAGGTCATATCGATAATTTGTAGAAGTTTAAAAATGAACAGAAGTAATTTGGGTTCATTACTGGAAAATAAAAATATAAACGTTGTTGGCAGATCCTTTAATGTTAAAGGGTGGTTAGCCTTTACATCCAGCGTCGATAGCGCGGGAACGTGTGGATTTTTTTACTCAGCAATTCTGTACCAGTTCGGAACAACGGCCTAAGTCCATTTTCTTCACTTTTTGAGATATATATTCCCATGATCCAAACCCCACAATTTATAATTTAATCTGGAGGGCGATGCAATATTCCAAATAGGAGCTGTTCAGTTCAATGTACACCTGCTGGGCAAGGTTTGATAAGGCGTATAATAAAAATTTTTTGAAATGATGCTACCTACTGGAATTTGACGCGTGCCAGTAGGTTACTAAATCAGCTGTTTTTTGATTAACGAGTCTGGGAACGGGAATGGAATTTCTTCACCATAGCGTGTGTTCCTACAACATGTAATGATTAAAAGAACAGAATTATGAAACATTTATTTGATCAAATATAATAAAAAGACAAGTTGAGTTAATAAAAAAATTTTTGTTAAATTAGATAGGAGCGCTTAGCAATTTCGGAGGGATTTTGGTATCGGTTGTGCTTCATAAAATAGTGAATTCGGTAGTGCTTACTGCTTAACATAAAGGTATGCTGAAGTCCAACGACAAAACTTAATTTTTGCAAGTTTGAAAAGTTGACAGTTGCGCCGGCTCCAGAATAATTGGAAGGGAGAGGCGAGAGATAAGTTTTTGAAGGAGGAGAACCGTGACAAGCAACGTGAGAGCACGGATGATTTTTGAAAAGGAAAAGTAAAATGGTGAAAAATTAAGTACTGCTGACTAGAGATTATTATGTTTGGCTAAAATATTTTTTGGAGAGAAAATAATTAGGGAAGATACAAGGCAAAATTTTTAATTTAAATGGTTACCTCCGATCGTTCCGTATAATTCTGGAAGGTGTTGTAAAGATTTATGATTGGTTTTCTGTTTTTCAATTATGGAATGGATCGACAGCGAAAGTTAGCGTGTACCGACAGCTGGCCCTGAGACACTTGGCCCTGCGACAACTCGCCTCGGACAACTGGCCCTGGCGACAACTAGCCCTGGCGACAATTGGCCCTGGCGACAATTGGCCTTGGCGGAAACTGGCCCTTGCGACAACTGGCCCTAGCGACAACTGGCCTTGTGACCACTGGCCTCAGTCTGTATCAATTTGCAGAATATTATATATTGTGAATATCGGAAAGTAATCTAAATACTTTGCCTCTTGATTATTAACTTGATTATTGCGTTTTGCGTTTTTTTGCGACTTAACACCTTAAAATTTAAACATGCAAATTATTTTTTTTTAAATGCAGGGAAGGGGGAAATCTTCAAAAGACACCACCCCGATGATCTGGGGTGGTAGTGTCGGATTCTTACCGACTAAAACCCCCTCCCCGACGAGCAGCGGGATTTACCTTCTCGGTATCACTTCCGCTGTCGTCTGCGATGGTCTGTGGCATGTCGTTTTTCTTCGGCCTCCCGTCGTCACCGGTTAGCTGGCTCCCGCTGGGCACCAACGGAGTACGTGGCCCGGGCTGATCGCAATGACCCCCCGGCATCACCCGAATCGTTGTGTACTGGTGCGTGTTGGGAGCCATTAGGTAGTGGTCCGCGAGGCTCGTCTCTCTGCACCCTGATGTGCAGAGTCTTGACCCGGTCTGCCCGGTCTGCACCGCTGTCGGGTCGACTTCCCTCAACTTGGCGTTGGGGGAGACTGGTGTTCGTCTCCTTGATGTTACCTGCAAAACATGCAAATTAACTTCATATTATTTACCGGTAACTCATAAAATTTGGTTTTAGTAAAAGTTCTCACAGAAATATAATATTTGGCTTCTGGTTAAATAAATAAAGGTGGATCTTCCGCGAAGAGGTGGATCTGCCGTTAGGTTAGTGCTAGTTTTCGATATTTCTTTAGAAGACAAATTAAAAACAAACAAATCTCCGCGTAAAGTTAAATATGCCGCAAAGAGGTGGATCTGGCGCGAACAGGTGGATCTGCCGTTAGGTTAGTGTTAGTTTTTGATATTTCTTTAGAAGACAAATTAAAAACAAACAAATCTCCGCGTAAAGTTAAATCTGCCGCAAAGAGGTGGATCTGGCGCGAACAGGTGGATCTGCCGTTAGGTTAGTGTTAGTTTTTGATATTTCTTTAGAAAATAAATGGAAAACAAACAAATCTCCGCGTAAAGTTAAATCTGCCGCAAAGAGGTCGATCTGGCGCGAAGAAGTGGATCTGCCGTTAGGTTAGTTTTTGATATTTCTTTAGAAAACAAATGAAAAACAAACAAATCTCCACGTCAAGTTAAATCTGCCGCAAAGAGGTGGATCTGGTGCGAAGAGGTGGATCTGCCGTTAGGTTAGTGTTAGTTTTTGATATTTCTTTAGAAAACAAATGAAAAACAAACAAATCTCCGCGTAAAGTTAAATCTTCCGCAAAGAGGTGGATCTGGCGCGAAGAGGTGGATCTGCCGTTAGGTTAGTGTCAGTTTTTGATATTTCTTTAGAAAACAAATGAAAAACAAACAAATCTCCGCGTAAAGTTAAATCTGCCGCAAAGAGGTGGATCTGGCGCGAAGAAGTGGATCTGCCAGTAGTCATAAGGCCAATTGTCGCTAGGGCCAGTTGTCGCAAGGGCCAGTTGTCGCCAGGGCCAGTTGTCGCCAGGGCCAGTTGTCGCCAGGGCCAGTTGTCGCTAGGGCCAGTTGTCGCTAGGGTCAGTTGTCCGAGACGAGTTGTCGCAGGGCCAAGTGTCTCAGGGCCAGCTGTCACCAAACCGAAAGTTAGATTGAAATGCTAAATGGATACCATACATGGTATTGTAAGGAAAATTACCGAACTCCGTTACGTTGGTCATTTCGTGGTAAGACAATATTTCTTTTTGTGCGGACGGTATTTGAAAGCGATCGCTGGACAGTATTTAATTTGAATAAGTGCGATAACATTTGGGGGGTTTAGTAAGAATAGGTTTTGGTATTGAAAATTTATGTAAAGATTTAACTTGTTAAAATTTTTAGGTAATAATTCTGTTTCGTGTAACTTTTGTAAATAAATAAGGAAATAAGCTGTGGCTGAAGGATTTCATTTTCGTTGTTTTATTTTTAAGTTCTACAGAGCATTTAGGAATTAAGTAAATTCGAGGTAGACGTTTGTTGGATTGATTTATCATTCGGATGATTTGTAAAATGTTGCCCACAGCGGAGTGTGCTTTGAATTACATCGAATCCATGTTACGCCCTATAAGAGTCAAAATATTTTGAGCTAGCCGGAGGAAAAAAAGAGTGCCGTATCATTTTCCCGCGATAAAAATCAAAATTTTTGTTATCATATCACGGCAATATATCAAAAAATTCGTTTTTTTGCGCTTTATCGATCTGTATAAAAATCTCAAAAAGTGAAAAAATGGACTTAGGCCGTTGTTCCGAACTGGTACAGAATTGTCTTGCAGTTAACCAGGAAAATATAGGTTGATGTAGCTGGGTGTCAATCCTACTATCATTTTTCAAAGCCTAGAATTAAAAGCAAAAGTAAACTGTCCCTTCTGGGAGGGTTGTGTTTCCAGATGTCGCTAGAATCTTCTTTATTGTGACGTTCATTTAAATATCACCAATATCACATAAGAAATTTTGTATCCTACTCTAACCCAAACGTAACTTAAATGTTTTCTTTTTCTCTTTTAAAAGTTATCATCTGTTATAAGTTATAACCATTGAAATTAAATTATAGTTTTGTTATATACCAGAAAAAATACATATGATTAAAAAGTAAATCTAAAACAATCCAAACCTAACCTAAATCAAAGAGGATGTATATTTATGTATATAGAGGGCCAGTTACATATGAAAAATTGAAATATATGATTATATTTGACACACTTTTCAGTTAGATAGCATTTTCACGCCACGTGATGGACAGGGTTATTTCTAAATTATTGTTAAGCGATTATAAGCTAATATTGTAAATTTAAGCATAACAAATGATTTAGAGATAACCCCGTCCACCAGGTCAAGCCCGGCCCAAAAATATTTTTGACTATGGGCTAATGGTAAAATTGAGTCCACAACGACAGGCGAATTTTTTCAGTACAAATGTTTATGAGAGCGGTATAAAAATTAAGAATTATTTTCATTTTCATTTATCTGGGTTCTTCTCATCTCCAACTTTAGGTTTTCCAGTCTTCCAATTTTGCTATTAGTTGGCAATTAGTTGTCCCCGACCGGAGATTCGATTGGGGAATTATTTTACCTCCGGATACAAATTTAACTCTTGAAAACATCATCCTGCTATACCAGGGACCACTTCTATAAATCAGATGCGGTGGTAGTACCATAGAAATATTTTTTATGTAAAAATTTATTGGAAAATGCATTATTTCTTCAATTATAGATCGAAATTGTTGCGTTTATAAGAACTTACTGTTAATAGGGTTTTTTATTTCCGAAGGTTTGACGCCGGAGGTACCCAAGTCACAGATTTTGCCTTTTTAGTTCTTATTGGCGACTTTGAATGTCTTCTACGCCAAAACTATCGCATATACAAAAAATATGACATCACCAACTTTTTGTAGGAAATTTTTCAGATTTGTTATGATTTTTTCAGCGTTTTTGGCGAAAATTCGCGGAAATCAAATCAGTATATATTGTGTTGTTAGATAGAACAGTTTGCAAATTTTTAGACTTTCTTCGTTCAAGGTTCGACCCCGGGATCTAAATATTAATAAATAAATGTATTGAAAAAAATGCATTTTTAATTTGATCCCACTAAAAACAAAACTTTACTAACTACCACTCGACTGGTTTTTAAGTTTTCCATAACTTTTTAGAATTTGAATCTAAATATTTAAACTAGAAAGTCATAGCGCCTAGAAACTTCGGATATCATAATGCATAATTAATACTCAAACTTGCATGCAAATAAGTTGCACTAAAAAACATCTTAGCATTTCATATAGTAACTAAATTGAATCTCTACATGCTCGCATATCGAACAAAATCTTTTGTGTGTATCTACTCAACTGCAATAATATAAATAACTCGTTGATAAAATGATAATGCAGCAATCATAGTATATAAATTCTGCCGTCCTTAGTTAAATTAACGTTCTAACTTAAAAATTGGTTTTTAGGAGAAAACTTACTTTATGTAGGTTATATTACAGAAGATATTATAAATGCTACTGTATAATGAAGACAGTCTTATAACATCTACACATAACCATTTCTTGTTTGATAAGGTAATCAAATTATTATTTAGGACGTTTTAACTAAGGATAGCAGAATATAATATCAAATAAGTTGTGTCGTACCGCTGCCCCAAACACGCCTAAACCTAACTTAAACCTAACCTAAACCTAACCTAAACCTAACCTGAACCTAACCTGAACCTAACCTGAACCTAACCTGAGCCTAACCTGAACCTAACCTGAACCTAACCTGAACCGAACCTAAAGCTTATCTTAACCTAATCTAAACTTCATTTAAATTCCATCCATTTTTAACTTTCTAAACGTTTACTGTTTTATGTTCCATTTTATATGTTTAAAATTTTTTTTTATTGCTGTTCCAGTTATACAATTATTGGTTGCTGCCACTTTTGCTCCAGCCTAAGTTGCATATGACTATTATTATTATTACGTCTCGAAAGAGCGTTGTTACAATAATTATTTGTTATTGCTGTTCCAGTTATCCAATTTATTATTTGCCACCCATTTTTACTCGAGCCCATGTATTGTTATATATTGTTAAATTTTATTTTATTTTTCCATTCACATTTCATCCCATCTATCATATATGTTCACACACCCATTTTCATATTGTTAAATTAATATTTAATAAGTTATTGTTATAAATCTGTATAAATTAGCAGAATATACACTTCTTCCCGGGTGGTTTAGTGTGAGAAGAAAAAAAAGGAAAAAAAAACCTAACCTAAACCTAACAGGAAAGAAAAACCTAAACCTGTCTCGCAAGATCTTTGCAAATTTTGTTTATGTTAAATCATACTGCTGTTAAAAGTTTAAAACTTATATTTTCCGCCATTTTTGAGCCCATATTACTTAATTTGTTACTTCTATTATGTCTCGCAAGAACAAATTTATATATTAATCGCTGTTACTGTTTTAGTTTTTCCCATTTTTATTACTAGCCAATTCAACTCATTCATTTCAATTCAATGAACTTAAACCTAACCTAACCTAACCTAATATTGAAATGTAATTTGCTTCCTTGAAATAATTATTATATCCGACATCAAAATTTGTTATTATATCCACACACTAACGGAGCCTTTGACACGTTGAATTTGCGTGCGGATGATAACTCTTATGAAGCACATCGCTGTTGATCCATTTTTACTCGCGAGATCCGGTACGATTGAAAAAATCGACCATTCCTCTTCCAATAGACGAACTTACTATTATTGACAAATTTAAATTACCGCCATTATTCAATATGAATTTATGAAAGTTGATTTTATTAATTTGGTGTGAACGTAAAATAATTGAGTTCTTCTAAAATTTACGAAAAGTGAAAATTAAATTTGGTATGCGCGGAAATATCATTGGGTCCAGTTTTGTAACCATTAACGACCTGAACAAAATTTCTTCAGCTACACACTAAAGAACAGGCTTATTTTAGTCTATAGAAACAAAAATTTTCGAGATCCGTTGAAAAACAACCCCAAAATCGACTTTTGAAAAGTACGGGAAATTAGCATCGAATATGCCGCACATCCTAGGCACACGCGATACTATTCAAAGACGGCTTGAAATGGCGTAAAATTTTTTCGCTCCGATTTGAATTTTTCTTTAAAATTCGGATAGGTGGGGGTGTGATTAGTAGATATTAGTAATAAATATAATCAAAAAAATGGAAAATAACCTGTGTATTGCCGAAAATGTGAAAAAATTAAATGTTTTTTTTCTTCGAATTTTGGGATGTGCCTTCGATAAGGAGAGTTATCCATCGTCAAAACCTACCTTTCCAGGGCGCCGCTTTGCTCCGCTACGCTCTTCACCCCTCCAGGGCGGTTTTGACTCTGGTTACTAGGCTAAACATACGAGAAGCGCCTTCGATCAAGAAAACCGGGATCTAGAAAACTGGGAGCTTAGAGACCCTTGAAATAGCATTAAAAAGTATACTCGTAGTTGCGGTATGGGGCAGTAAACTATTACGTTTCACCCCCATAAAATCGCGTAAAACAAAAAATAATCGATGTTACATGTACGAGAGACGTGCTGCTTCTGCCGGTCCGTAAAACGCTAAGTCTAAGACTAGTTCTTTCTGAACGCACCGTCAATAGAATGAGCGACGCGCGGGAATCTCGTTAATTTTACCACTGAATCTCGTTAAATTAGCTAAGTTCAAAATCGATTTATTGAAAAGTTTGGACCTATAATTCTCGAAGATTCTTTTGGCAATTTGCTATATTAACAATGTTCTTTAGTGTGCAGCAGGAGAAAGTATGATTCGAACGTTAATGGTTAGGTCACTGTAGCCCGAACATTAATAGCCTACCTGTAGAATTCATATGTGATTTGACTTCGCCATGAAAGGAAAACATGCAGGCGGAAGTCAGAACCAGTTTGATCAGCACTTGAATCGGGAGAGAGTGGCGCGATCAACCTACGTCAAATTTGGCCATTAGAATTACTGACGATCATTACTGAGATCATTTGTTGAGTCCAGAGACGTGTAATAGTTTTGCATATTTGTGCAAAGCTTAAGTTTTGAATAATACAAAAGGCTTCATAAAGTACTTCTGATAAGTCGATAATGGTACTAAATATTAAATTTTCATACATCATGCTTGGGATACTTTGGTTTAATTGGAGAACGTTTTGGATACCATAGGATGAAATAATTGAATAATACAAAATGTCTGACATTTTGTAAATTTCGAATCACATGTATGTATTTAATTTGTTCTGGTGTGGAATCAAAGTATCAACAATCAATTTGGGTTTTACGATTTTACATGTGAAACGCGTATGATTTATTGGGTCAAATTCGGTCCGATTGATCTGAAAGCTGTGGTAACTAAATTCAAAAGGGGTTTGATCCTCGATTTGGAAAATCACACCTTTTCATATGTTTCGCACGATATAGAACGCTTAAATTCATTTTTAGGGAAACTTTCAAAAGCTTAAAGATTTTATAGCATTCATTTCAGTATTCGAAATACGAATTTAAAATTTCTTTATAGGTAATTGATTTCTATTTCCGATATAGTAAATATAACGTAGTATATTTAAATATTTCAAAAAATCAATTTTGATCTGAAGAGAGTCTTTAGTAAAGCTGAAATGACAAGTTGTAAACTAAAAACGAATTAGTGACTTTATAACCTTAGGGAATTTTTAAGAAATTTTGAAAAGTTAATTAGAACGCTCAAATTTAAATAGGATATGCCTACAAAATTTCATGATGCGTAATTTTAAATTCTAAAGACGAAAATTGACATCATTTTCATCCAAAAATTATTGGTAATACGTTTTTTTTATCTTTTTTCCTTTCGTTTTTGCGCAAAACCGATGCCAATCGATGGAGATTTATTTGAGCTTCAATGAGTTTGTATAATCATCTATATCAGGGGTGGCCAACAGGTCGATCGCGATCGACCGGTCGATCGCGACTGTTAGTCCAATCGATCGTGGCAAGGCAAAAAATATAAATACGTAGACCAGACTGCGCAACGTAATCACCAACTGCTGCACGCATCATAATATTTATTTATCCTCTATTCTACGCAGTATAGTCTTTAGTTTTCGGCTCGCGATGACCAATAAGAAGGAAGCGTGTGGGACGCGGGGGAGGGGCGGGTGTCAATCCGTCCCGTGTTACGTCTCAGTCAGTCCGTTGACAGTTGACGACAGAGACTACCGGAGTGTCGACAATTACCGATGTAAATCACGATTAGACTCTGTCTAATCGTCACAGAAAAATTGAGAAGATGGTTCAATTCATCAGTTATCCGTTTAATGATTCCATTGATCATAGTGATATCTATGAATTGGCTACAAAATTTGCAGATACATTTCAAATGGAGCAGATGATGTTACAAAACGAAATTATTACTCTGCGCTGCGACATATTTCTAAAAGCAAGGTCATCCTCAGGTCAAGATTTCTGGGCATTGGTTTCCAACGAAAAATATCCAAATTTCAAGAAATGTGTTGAACAACTTCATTCGTGTTTTGGTTCAACATATTTATGTGAGTCAGCATTTTCCTACTTAAAACAAATAAAAAATAAATACCGGTCTCGCTTGACAGACGCTCATACATTGGCTTCTTTAAGGTTGGCAATTTCCAACTACAATCCTGATTATGCTAAACTAGTGGAAGATGCTCAGACGCAATGCTCACACTAATATATAGTCAAATAAGTAGTTACTAAGAATAATTTTCACATTTATGTTTTTTCTCTTAACAAAATAAAAAAAACTATATGATTTTGTACTGAACTATGCTGTTTCATTTAAGATTTCAATAAGTATGTAATTGGTAGATCGCACAGGGTTTCGTTAGTAAACAGGAGATCTTGGGTCTAATCAAGTTGGCCACCCCTGATCTATATAATTTAAATTTTTTCAAACAAGGATATTTGAAATTTTCTACAACTCGGGGAACACGCGTTATCATCGATTTTACCAGAGTAAAATTTCGCAAATAACTTCGTGACGGTTGAGGCCCAAACGAAACAATAGGAAGCACATTGAGACTCAAACGATGCTTTCACGTTTGTCATCAATTTTATTTTTGGGGGAAATTTTTGGGTGAATCTGATTTGGGTGAACTTCGCTTTGGTTTCTTCCTTGAGGTTTATATGTTAGACTATAATTCTATTCGAAAATTTAATTCGCTCAAATTTTGGGATTCCCTTCAGTCAAATTTTTACATGAAATTAGTATCAAAACTTTAAGCATCGTTTGATTCTCAACGAGCTTTATTCAATTTTTATTTCATTTTATAACTTTAATTTTATTCTAAAATCAGGGCAAACTCAAATTTAGTAGATATGTGATTTGAAGAATTCGTTTCTTCAGTTTTTGTCTATAATAATGTTAATTTTTCCTCGAAATGAAAATAACCGCGTAATATGCGAAACATCAGTTTGAAGAAGTAAAATTCCCATTTGGAGGAGAAGCCGACATTGAATTTTAGGGGACATTAAATTACACCCATCTATTAAATTTTAAATTTCAACTTTTTACAAGCTGAAAATGTTCTTTCCCTGGAATATATAATGCTATAAGATACATGTCATCGCCCCCCCCCCCACATGGATTTTGCGAATAGCTCCTGAAAAAACTGATTGAGGTTCACTAGTTGCACTAACGTTCCACACTAATTTCACCCAAACATTAGACTGGGGGGGGGGGGCTACCCCCAAATAAAATAATCTGGAGGCGTCTAATCACACGATCTTAGAAGTCAATTGATAGGACCATTTCTTGAAATAATGTCACCAAATTGTCCTTTCAATAAATCCATGGTTTCGGTGGTTGTGTGACACGTAGCACCATCCTGTTGGAACCATAAGTTGTCGATGTTTAACTCTTAGATTTTGGAAACAAAAATGTATTGAGCGCGTGTCGATATCTCACACCATTCACCGTAACGGTAGCTCCTTCCTCATTTCGAAAGAAATATGGACCGCTGATGCGGTTGGCGTGTATTCCACACCAAACAATCAATTTTAATGGATGTAATGGAGTCTCAAGACAATGTTCCGGATTGTTCTCAGTCCATATACGGCAATTTTGCTTGTTCACATACCCATTTAATCAGAAATTTGCCTCGTCACTAAACAAAATTTGGCGGTAAGAAAATGGATCCACTTCCAATTGGTTGTGAGCAGCGGCGGTTTGTCAATGGAGGCAAGGGAGGCTTAGCCTCCTCTCAAATTGTTGTGACGGACTTGCTATTTATATTTCGTTTTAAATTAGTATTTTTTCCAATTTTTAATTTTTTTTGAATTTGTTTAAAACAAAATTTAATTTAATAATGAAATTAGCTTAAGAACTTGGCTTACGCTTGAAATAAATTCGAAATAGTACCTACATATCCAGAGGCTAGCCTTTCTTTATATTATTACTTGATTAGCACAGAGTTAGGCAACCCAGAATACGGTATAAATCTTTACTCTTTCTTATAAATCTTTTACGTTCGAGATACCTACGTCATAGAGGCTACTGCTTAGTAAGATCTATGATTAAAATGAGCGACTAATAGATGAATTGTAAGTAATAAGCTTGTAACATAAGCGCATACTATTATGTGTTATTTTACTACATGCATGAATATAATTATTTTTCATGCTTTGGAGGCTGCCCTCATTATGCGTGGGTGTATTATCAAATGCACCTGCAAACCTTTGCATTATCATGCATATGTTCTAAATATAAATCACTTGTATGTGAACTTCTAAAAGTGTGCTACATTTTTCAAGTTTGTGACCAAAATACAGGTTTTTTTTTAATTTTATTATTGAGACTATTTTTAAATTGGTTATTATTTTTAATTAGTTATTATTATGGATAGATTATGCGAAATCAAACAATGCGATGATATTGTACATTGGCTAGTACATAATAATTTTAGTTCATTAAGCTATGATAACAAAGTTTATATTGTAATGAAACCCCGTCCAAATTCTATTACACTTAAATACACGGATAAAAGGCAAAATCGGGGTTTTAACACTGAATGGTACAATAAATGTGCTTGGTTAACAGGTTCTGTTAAACAAGAAAAGTTGTATTGTTGGCCGTGTTTACTTTTTTCAGCGGATAATTCAGTTTGGTCAAAAATCGGGTTTTCCGATATGAAAAATTTATCTCGTTGTATTGAACGTCATACAAAATCAAAAGAACATATTTCTTCGTCGTGTAAAATTAAATTATTTGGAAAAGAAAATATAGCAACTGCATTAAACAGCGAACGTCTAAATTCGATTTCATTATATAATGATCAGGTTAGGGAAAATCGAAATAATTTAAAAAGATTAATTGACTTGACAATATTTTTGGCATCCCAAGATTTGGCTTTCCGTGGTCATGATGAAACAGCAACATCGGTTAATCGGGGAAATTATAAAGAATTAATTGCGCTATTTAGTAAATATGATCAAAATTTTAATAAATTTGTAAGTGGTAATATTTTTTCCGGGACGTCAAAAACAATTCAAAATGACTTGATAGATTGCGTGTCATTTATTTTAAATGAACACATAGATGCAGAAATAAAAAATTCTCAATTTTTCTCGTGGCAAGTAGATGAAACGACGGACATTTCTTGCGTTTCGCAACTTTCAATTGTAGCTCGGTACGTTACAAACGGTCAAGTCGTAGAAAGATTTTTAGGTTTCTATGATGTTTCTTCAGGTCGGACCGCGGAAGATTTGTTTAATTTTTTAATCTCTCGTTGCGACAAATATGATTTTAAAAATAAATTAATAGCTCAAACATATGATGGCGCAGCAGTTATGGCAAGTCATTTAAACGGTTTACAAAGCAAAATTAAATCGATTGCACCTCAAGCACTTTTTACGCACTGCTATGCTCACGCGTTAAATTTAGTTTTGAGTAAGGCATGTAATTCGAATAAAGATTCCCGAATTTTTTTTTCAAATTTGAACGGATTTTCCACATTTTTTTCAAAATCGACCAAACGGACGAATGTTTTAAATGAAATTTGTGGCAGTAAATTACCGACAAACGTTGCTACACGTTGGAATTTTACCTCGCGAGCAGTATTTACAGTGCAATTAAGAAAACAACAATTAATTGACGTATTTAATTTTATAATCGACAGCGATGATTTTAAAAACGACTCTCAAACTATTAGAGAAGCGGTAGGTTTAAGACAATATTTAAATGAATCAAAATTTAGCTTATTATTAGAAACTTTTAAATTAATTTTTGAACAGACAGACGTAGTATTTTCAATTTTACAAAGTAAACTAACCGATATTAATTTCGCCAAATGTCGTTTAACAAAATTAATCGAAACTCTGCACAGATACCGTAGTGTTGATTTGTATTTTGACAACATATTTAACAGTTTAGAATTAAATTGCGAGCCGGCTCAGAAAAAACGAAAAACGACATTTGATTTACCAGATATGCGTCAAAGTTATAAACAAATTTTTGCGGAAATTTTGGATACGGTTATCGTGCAAATTGAAGTTAGATTTGCAGACTTACATAAATTAAAATTTTTTGATCTATTAACATTTGCTAAATTTTCGGATTATAGGAAAAACTTTCCTCAAAATTTATTAGATAGTCTATTAGAGAAGTATCCATTTTTTGATCAAATCCAACTCAAAAATGAATTATCGGTAGCATATAATGACCCCGAAATGTTTGGACAATGTAGGACTCCATCAGAGATATTAGATTTTACTTTCAAAAATGATTTACACAGTTGTATGCCTGAATTTTATAAACTTTTATGTGTGGTCGTCACCATACCGGTAACATCGGCTTCGGTTGAAAGAAGTTTTTCCACACTAAAACGTATTAAAACTTACACTCGTAATACGATGAACCAAAATCGGTTAAGTAACGTCGCGGTAATGTCTATTGAAAAGGAATTCGTTACCTTATTGTCTCGAAATAATGAATTCTACGAGAATATCATCGATCACTTCGCGAATACTAAAAATCGCCGTATACCTCTTACGTTTAAAGCTTCATAAATTTCGAATGACTTAAAATAATATTAATCTTTATATTGTACAGCATTTTTTCCAAAAAAACACTCTGCACTCATCGAACAATTTTTTCCATTGTACACAGTACTGAAGATAGCCAACGGGCTCGAAACACGTGTCTACCGCAGATTAAATAATATTTTATTAAATTTTTTTGTAAGTTTTATTTTATAAGGTAGTTAAGCTGTAAAATTAGCCTCCTCAAATGCAAAAGTCACGAGCCGCCGCTGGTTGTGAGCCCAATCTGCGAACGCACGACGCAATCGATGATCATTAGGTTTCAATTCTTGAACCAACTGGATCTTGTAAGGATGTAAACCAAGATCTTGATCTAAAATTTTCCATGTAGTGGACGGACAAAGCCCAAGTTGTTGAGCACGATGGCGAATTGAAATGTTTGGGTTCTCTTGCACACTTTTATTCACAGAAGTGATAGTTTCTTTGGTACGCACATTTCTTTGTCTTGTTGGTGGTATTACATCATGCAATGAAGTAGTGCTACGAAATTTATCCATCACCGCATCAATAGCCTGCTCAGGAGGTCGATTATGTCGACCATAAAATGGGCGAAGAGCGCTATAAGTTTCGCGAACCGAACTCTGAATTTGAAAATAAATTTCCACAATTTGGTGGCGTTGTTTAAGTGTTAGTTTATTCATGATTAAATGGCAAACCTTTCTGAATACAAATGTCAAAGAAATGTCACTTTGAACTTCATTCAAAAGTTATCTCTATTGAAAGATCTTATGCAGCTAAAAAAACATCTTATATTTATTCTTCCACATTAGATCCCTCAAGTTTCCTGATACCTCCGCCGTGTTGTTAACTTGATTGTTTATCTCTCTTATTGGGTCGTGGTTACTGGCTATATCTACACCAAGGGTAATTAGAAAACATAACTTGTTCGACGGTTTTGTCATCTTTTACCAGTTTGCATCTTGCTGTGTCTTTGGAGAAAACCATGCGTTTGGTTTTGTTAATGGATATGGTCATATTTTGGTTTTGAGCGTATTTATAAAATTTGTGTAGCTGCCCCTGGAGGTTTTCCTTTGTCACGTTAGGTTCCTAAAGGAGCTTCGTGTGAATAACATATCAAGCCAATCGTTTTCTTGCTCATCTTGTAACCTACGTTTACAACGGAAACTTCTTCTATAATTTTGTTCAATACAAAATTAAAGAGAAATGAACTTAGATTGTCGCCTGATCTGATACCTCCTGGTGTAGTGATATCTCTGCTTGTTTGATTTTTCACTCGGATTTTCGTTGGTGTGCTGGTGTTTAAGGCCTGTATTGTTGTAACAATATCTAACGGAACATTCCTTTCTTTCAGTACATTTAACAAATCGCCCAGACGGACTCTATCGAAAGCCTTAGTGAAATCTAGGTATAAAACATACAAATAATGCTCTTTTGTTGTACTTGATGAACTTTTTCTTTATTTGTCGGATGGTGAATAATGGGTCGGTTGTTAATGTTTCTCTTCGGAACCCCTGCTATTCTTTTCTATTGCACATACATGTGTATACTGCTCGAGCTTAGTTTTTAAGGTACCTGTAAACAACTTCATAGTTGAGCATTAGAGAGTTATTCTTCTGAAGTTTTCAGGGGTTGTCTTATGATCTCTCTTGAAGGTAGAAATTGTAATGCTTTGGAGCGAATCTTTTAGTATTGTTGAGGTTTTTAAAATTTTGTTGAAGATTAGAGTTAGGAACTCCTTTGGAATGTTGTCTATCCCAGGAGATTTTTTATTTTCCAACTTTCTGATTTTTAACTTTAGTTAAGATGGTAACTAAATAGTAAATGATTGGGAATTGCAATTGGAACAGAAATATGATTTTCCACTGTTGAACTAAAAAATAACTCAAGGAGAAGTACCTAATGAACAGATAGATAGATTTAAAGATTATGTTATTAAGAAACTAAAAAGTTGTGCGGCCTATTGTCCGCAATGACTATCTAGTGGACGACTGCCAAAATAGTTTTTAGTTTCTTAATATGAAAATTACACAGAACTATGTATACTGAAATAATATTATTCATAACTATTCACTGATTTCATAAATACAATGAACATGTTCATAAACTTTTTTTTTCGACATTTTTATTTTATTTTAACAGATATTCGTTATTCATATTTGTTACTTATTGTCTTAGTTTTGACCGATTGTAAAATAAATAGAAATCAATTTAAAAAATCAATTTTTTTAAATAGCATAGAATATTAAATGTTCATTTCTATTCATAAATATAATGAAACTTTTTCATTAATACTATGACGTAAATAGTAAACCGGGGCGGAATTAATAATAACAGAGTACCTTTGATAACTACTAAAACCTCAAAATAAGGTAAAATGAGGCGTTGAAAGTAACAAATTGACAATGTTTTTGTAGAGTGCAGTCCGTAGAGACAAATTAATGCATTTGGTCTAACCAAAATGGTCCATCTTTTCATGAACTTCCTTACAAACTTACACAGATGGCGCTACTATCGTCTTCGCTTACGCTTAAGCTTTGGATATACAGGGTATTTTTTTTTAGCTGCATGAGATCTTCCAATAGGAATAATTTTTGAATAAAGTTTGTTAAAGTGACAGTTCTTTGACATTTGTGTTCAGAAAGCTTTGCCATTTAATCCTGAATAAATTAACACTTGAACAACGCTACCAAATTGTGGAAATTTATTTTCAAGGTCAGAGTTCCGTTCGCCCATTTTATGGTCGACATAATCGATCTTCTGAGCAGGCTATTGGTGCGGTGATGGATAAATTTCGTAGCACTTCTTCATTGCATGATGTAATACCACCAACAAGACAAAGAAATGTGCGTACCGAAGGAACAACTTGGGCTTTGTACGTCCAGTACATGGAAAATTTTACATCAAGATCTTGGTTTACATCCTTACAAAGTCCAGTTGGTTCCATAATTAAAGCTTAATGATCATCGATTGCGTCGTGCGTTCGCAGATTGGGCTCACAACCAATTGGAAGTGAATCAATTTTTTTACCGTCAAAATTTGTTCAGTGACGAGGCAAATTTCTGGTTGAATGGGTATGTGAACAAGAAAAATTGCCGTATATGGACTGTGACCAATCCGGAACATTATCTTGAGACTCCATTGCATCCATTAAAATTTACTGTTTGGTGTGGAATACACGCCAACTGCATCGTCGGTCCATATTTTGTTTCCAAGAGTTAAACATCGATAACTTATGGTTCCAACAGGATGGTGCTATGTGCCACTTAGCCAGCGAAACTATCGATTTATTGAAAAGACAATTTGGTGACAACATTATTTCAAGAAATGGTCCTATCAATTGGCCTCCAAGATCGTGCGATTTGACCCCTCAAGATTATTTTCTTTGGGGGTATGTTAAATCCATGGTTTATGATAACCAACAACTTTGGAAGCATTCAGCAAGCCATTTATGAACTAAGGCCAGGAATAATGGAAAAAGTGGTCAAAAACTGGACTGATCGGATGCGCTTCGTAACGATTAGTCGTGGTGGTCACATGCCGGAAATTATTTTCAAATCATAAATGGCATAAATTTACTTTCATAAAAAATAATTAAAAAAACCTTCCATCAATTTTGTAATATTTTATTTCAATTTGAAGTTCCATGCCGTATCCGGAATTTTGTTCGACAGACACTTAATCGACAGCGTTTGTTCGACTATACATTTATGCGAATAAGCATTTGTTCGACATGGAATTTTATTCGACATGCATTTGTTCGACATTAAAAACAACAAATCTCCGCGTAAAGTTAAATCTGCCGCAAAGAGGTGGATCTGCCGCGAAGAGGTGGATCTGCCATTAGGTTAGTGCGGGTTAGTGTTAGTTTTTGATATTTCTTTAGAAAACCAATTAAAAACAAGTAAATCTCCGCGTAAAGTTAAATCTGCCGCAAAGAGGTGGATCTGCCGCGAAGAGGTGGATCTGCCGTTAGGTTACTGTTAGTTTTTTGATATATCTTTAGAAAACTAATTAAAAATAAACAAATCTTCGCGTAAAGTTAAATCTGCCGTAAAGAGGTGGATCTGCCGCAAAGATCTTGATCCAGTAAGCCATGGATGGTGTACATTTGCTGGAACAGAGACGGAACCGTTTTGAAGTTGTAGATTTCTTCTGGTGGAAAATATAACGATCCTATCTCCTAAATTAACAGAATCGAACAACAAGAACGGTTCATTGTTTTCAGTTGTTTTGTAAATTTCCGGAAATACGATTTCCCGTCGGGAATTGCCTGTTGTGCTTATAAATTCGCTCTCATCCGCGCTCATGTCATGTCGGCATGTCGAACAAATGCATGTCGAATAAAATTCCATGTCGAGCAAATGCTTATTCGCATAAATGTTGAGTCGAACAAATGTATGTCGAATAAAATTCCATGTTGAACAAATGCTTATTCGCATAAATGTGTAGTCGAACAAATGCATGTCGAATAAAATTCCGTGTCGAACAAATGCTGTCGATTAAGTGTTTGTCGAACAAATGCTGGCGAACAAAATTCCTAGAATCGTTCCATGCAGCTAAAAAACATCCCATAAGGGGATGTTTATGAATATACCATTTTCAAACAACTCCTATTTTCAGTAATAAACGAACAGTTTTTATGTGTTAAAACTCAAATAATTGATTTGAAATTTTTATTATTTATCTTAGTTGATAGTGGAGTGTACATGTGATTTTTGTAAAAATTAAATTATTTCCGAATAAAATTATTTTTTGTTTCATCTTTCAAATTTTACCCCTTACTCATATAAACAGATTCACCAAATCCAATTTTTGTACCATGGATGAACAAGGATTTTTTCCACCTTTAAAAAGATGTGTCTCGAGGCAGGGGGTGCTATTTCAAATTTTAAAGTAGGGGTAGCTGGGGAGAGTAAGTTAAACTTAAAATTCAAACAGTGTGAGTTTGAACATGCCTTGCTGTTTTTCTTAAATTTAATTTAAAAAAAAGTGATTGCGACTGGCTACTTTTGAAATGAACACCCGGTATATGTATACAATAGTATAACTAATGTTTATTGAAAAACATTTATTGATAGCAATAAACATTGCAAAGAAAGTAATTTTGATTTTTATTGTTTAATTAATTTTTAATGTTTATTTTAAAATATTAATTTATGTTTATAAAATTCAAGGTCAATATACACTCGGTTTTTTAACGTTTTTCTCGATTCAATTTCTCGAGAGCAGCAATGAGCAACTTACGGCCCATTATTCTATGCATTTTTTTTTATATATTTTATAATTTTGTAATTTTAATATTTATAAGGAATTTTCTGCATTTCCCATATGGACAGCGCCTCCGCCTCTGTAGTTTGTTAATCTAATGGTAGATAGTTAATCTCACTTTAACATCACGTAAATATATCTTAAATTATATGTATAAAATTAAAATATCCATATTTCTATTAGCGGAGATAATTACAGTAATTTTCAAGAAAACTTAAGTATCGATAACATCGTCAAGTTATTTATATTTTATGTGGATTATTTTCAGAATACTACAAAACTAAAATAATCGTTTTATAACACCAAAGTTCACAATTTGGTTTATGTAAATCTGAAAAAAAAATTTGATTTACCCATAAGAACTTCACGTACTAAAGAAAAATTTAGGAAAATATTCCATTCGGGGAGTCCCCAAACGCTAAATTTATTTTTGCGCAATGTTCCCATGAGTAAATCAGAATTTTCTTTTCACATTTTCATAAACAAAGGTTTCAAGAGTGGCGCTAAAAAGTGAATATTGTAATTTTTGCGGTATTCTAAATATAAATTCTCCCTTTGTACATAATATGCATGCTATTCAAATGAACTCCTAATTCTAACTTCTTCCGCCATCTTCAAAAATGACCCCATGTTTTGAATAATTCTATTGAAATCAAAAAAACCGTTTCAAAATAACATCTCAAAATCTCGAACTGTTAAAGCCTAACCTTTCTGAGCGATAACGAAATGACATGCAAAAAATATTCTTCCATTAATAAACGCGAATGTAGAACTAGAAAGTTTACTGCAAAAATTTTGGCAACGGTACCAAGCTGCAATGACGCGATACAGATTACGTACAACACTTGCAACGTTAAATTTCGATATAAATAGATGCGTCCACTTATTTTAATTGATTAATGGAGTTCAAGTGCTCTGTATCTGTATTTGCAACACCTGGGTCCAGCACAGGTGCATGTTGCAATTATTACATTCATGCAAGCCTTGAAACTGCAAGTTTCAGTTTTCATCGTTTATTTGTAATGGTCATTCATGATTATTTCCCTACAAAACTATTTTAGAAGACGAAATATTATTTGAAATTATGCATTTTGTAATAAAACGCGGTTATAATTAATACATTTAATTAATTCCCATTAATCTTGAAGAAAACTGAGAGTTTAATTAATGTTTAGGTTTTATTTAAAAAAAAAGTTGGGGGCAAAGTATTTAAATTTCGCACGGTGGTGCAGTGTAGCCATCCCGTTAAACAATATGTCAATTTTTTAAATGCCGATTGTTTTATTGTAGTCAATCCACACGCACCGTCAACAGAATGGGCGAGATTCCGCAAATCGTCCTCATGCGCGTCACTGAATGTGTAAATTTTCGAACTTCAAAGTCTTATTTTTAAAAACTAGTCGATCATCCAAAGATTTTTTATTTTAATTATACTATATAAACCTTAAACTTTACCAAACTTAATAGGAAAAATGCTATTTCGGAGTACTGGATAAGGTGCTTTAACCGCCGAAATCAACAACGCGCTCTCTGAGGCCACGAAAAGTAAGGAGGCGACCAGAGAAGCGAAGAAAGCAATAACTGAACAAACAGAGGAGGCCAAGGAAAACTTTAAGGTCTTGAAGTCAAAAATGGTAGACGAGCAGGAGAGGTTTTTCATGGTGGAGACGATTATTGCCGGGATGCGCACCACCGGCATAGAAACGTCATTCTCTGCTGAGCAATTTTTTTAGGCTGGGAGAGCTTGCCGCAAACCTAGCAGAACCTAGGAGGAGAGTATGTCAAAACCAATAAGGAACATACGGTCAAAGTAAAAGAGCAAATCTTAAAGAAGATAGATGACGTTCAATCCTGGACTAAGCAGAAGGAAGTAAACAAGCCCAAGACAATGGCCCAAGTACTGATGGCAACTAGCGACAAGGAAAGTACCCTTGAAGCAGAGGAAAGAGCCCAACATATCGTCATGCAACAAATAATTAATTACGGCAAGGAAGAACAAAAACCATCCTCCAACAAGGAGTTAAACAGTCCATCAAATAATCGTCCACCACAGGAAGAGCGAGAAGAAGTTTGGAAAACCATGAAGAAATGAGCCAGACAAGCGGCTAGGAAGAAAGAAGAAACGAAGACTCCGTTAGAACCAAAGAAAAGCAAAGAGAGATCTCCGAGGAGGAAGCCCCGGCGGTCATAATTGCGGTCACGGATGAACTACCTTATGCGGAGGTGCCGAAAAAGTTGAGAACCTCAGAAAAAGAAGCAATCAAGAATATAAAAAAAAGTAAGAGCCACCAGAAGGGAGGACGTTCTAGTCGAGCTAATCAAAGACCACCCAACCCTCAAAGACCAACTGGCGAGGAAACTCGATGCTAATACTATGCTCTCTCTCACTAAAAAATTTTAATACAAGTGAGAGACATCGACGCAATAAGTAGCGAACAGGAGGTTGCTGCCGGCATAGGCAGATCAGTGGGAGGGGAGGAGAGTGACATAAGCGTCGAATCCCTAAGAGAAGCTCCCGGAAAGACCAAGGTAGCAACGATAAGAGTAAGCGATGCTATAGGGAAGAAAATCCTGGCCCGCAAGATACGTATAGGATTCACCAGTGCCTGTAGGACCAAACAATCCTACAGGTGTTTTAGGTGCTGGGCCTCTGACCACGACGAGGTGCCCCAGACAACAGTTCCAAATGTTGGAACTGTTGTAAGTAGGGCCACAAGACGAACGAGTGCCAGGCCGAGTCATATTGCCATGAATGCAAGACCAGCGGGCACAGGGTTGGAAATAGAAGATGCCCGAAGAACAAGGGTGAGGGCTCTTCAAAGTCGACGCTCAGACGACCCTCTTCCAGCAGACGATGCTGGAACCTAAAAATTGACGTTGATAAAAAAAACTAAAGAAGAACAAAGGCCCGAAAGGGCAGAATTTCACGAAGATTGGCCGGTGGCAGCGAAAGAAATGGCGGTAGTCTAAGTCCGCTGTCACCATGGAGTAGGGTTTTAGTCGGTAAAAATCCGACACTACCATCCCACTCCCAACGTACACAAAAAAAAAGGTTACGACCTCTCAGAAGTTGTTCTTTAATAATTTTAGAAACGATCCAAAGAGGTAGCACAAAAATTTTGGAGTGCGGCATAGAGGTAAAGGGGTGATATCCAATTTTTTCCAGACGTTTTTTTTTGGAAAATTATACTCTACACAGGAGACCGTGGTCAATTTGATTTTTCGCGTTTTCACTTGGCGTCACCTATGTGTTTCGATATATCTTCTTGTGTTTGTATTGTGTAGTTTTTATTAACACATTACCTACCGACAGGAATCTGCAAGAACTTAATCGCGTAGCCGATTAAAAATGAGAGAAAACCCCGACAAAAGTTTTAGCTACAAATTGGCTGTTAACTATTAGGTGACAGATATCTTTAGCTGCTAAATAGCCATTTAACAGCCAATTTACAGTTAAAATGTTTATTATTGTATAATATTCAAAGACCTACTTATAGGTCATCGGAAGGTAACCGACAGTTTGCAATGATCTGTTTACAGGTCCGCCGGTCGGTAATGTGCTAATATGTTTCTTCCCATTGCAAAGTCTTATTAGGATTTTATCATTTTCCTTGGTATCTGCTTGTACACTATGTCTTCCTATTGTCGGCTGATATCCCAATTCTTGGCCCGTTTTCGCGTTAAAATGTAGGTATTATTTCGTATTGTTTCTCAACTTCTTTGCAAAACTGGTCTTTTGTCTCTATTGGTTTTCCTTCTCTGGTGCGTGTATATTCACGGTCTAGGACTATTGGGCGCGACCGATTGGGCGCGGAGATAACCGGGCGCAAAGACTATTGGGCGCAAATACAATTGGGCGCGAGGAAAAATTTATCCATTACGTATTAATTATTATAACTGATTCGGGGTCGTCCATAAATTAAGTCACTCAATTTTAAGTAATTTTTAATTCCCCCCCCCATCGTCACACTTCGTCACACAAACCGAGACCCCTCTCCAAATATTACGTCACATATCCCCCCCAAATTTTTCAAATTCCTATAATAAAAAGATATTTTTATTATAAGTAATATTTTTATTACAAAAATATTATATTTATATTTGCTCCCGGATTTCTTTGCTTTCTTTTTTTATCTCTTTAATATCTGTACTTATTGTTTCCATAAATCTCACAATTTCTTCCATCTTGGTCGTGTCAGTTTGGGTGGATTTCAACGTTCTGGTTGGAGTTCCGTTAAACTTGTTGCTTTTCTTGATTTTCTCCCCTTTACAGGTTTTCCTCCTTATTTTCTTCTGCAGATCTTTTTCTTTTGAAATAGTCGTTTGTGTCCCAAACTTTTGTTCTAGATCGATCTCATGTACTTGTTTTGGTGTTTTCACTTGTTTCCTCCGTGCAGTTAAATTCGTCTTTATTCTATCTCCTGTGTTCATTTATTGACTGTGTATTGATCTTTGTTAACCCAAGTCAACCCTTCGGAAGTTTGCGCTTTTTAGATTTTTATTCACTGTATACAACTTTAACAAATTTAAGAGACTTAAAGATGCTAAGCTCACTCTTAGTCCCGAGAAATGTAATTTCTGCAAACTAGCCCTTCGCTATTTAGGGTACGCGGTTAACGCAAGTGGTTTAGCTGCGAATCCGGGAGAAAGTTGAAGCAATTTTGCAGATTATGACCCCTCCCCCATCTAATGTTAAAGAGCTTTGTCGAATCATTCGTGGTATCGACAGTGTTGACGTCGCTCCAGTCAATGAAGAACTTTGCGACCAATGCTTTTCAAAACTATATGAGAAATTGAAAAAACTATATGAGAAACTCCTCATAAGTTTCCTCTTTGGCGAGTCACCGACCGAAAACTGTATAAACTGATTTGTGGGAGTAGGGAAAGTATAACAAACTGATAGTAACGAGTAATGGAAATTGGTCATTTACAAAGAACGTCGCATCCAAATAATTCAATAGTTATATGACACTCCGACATCTGGGTATATGAGAGTTTATAACACATTTCATGGGGTCGCAGAAAAGATTTATTGGCCTAAAATGAGGTATGACATTGCTACTAACGTTCCATGGTGTGTAACCCGAGCAAAAAACTCCAGTTGTTACTTCAGCAAGATGGTATGCTGAAAAATATGTTCCTCGATTTGGATTCGAACCCAGGCGTATTAGCTGTGAATACGTGCGCTCAAACAACTACGCTGCCGAGGCAATTGAAGGGCCTAGTGGAGAAGTAGTTAAGTCACTTTTTTTTCAATTTTGTGATTTTTATACTAATTTGTAGAGAATAAATGCCGCAATGTGAAAATGTGCTCAACTACAAATTGAAAAAAAGTGACTTAACTACTTTTTCCACTAGGATCTAGGTCCTTCAATTAGTTTATGTAGCTCCTGCCAAGTCTTTTCCGGCTCAAGCCGATGTTTGTTCTTATTAAGCTTGTTGCCATGGTTTTTCGCTCTTTCCTGTGCCAGGAGGTCTATCGAGTATACGTCTTTTCGTCGCTTTTGGGTCTTGCAGGTTGGGCATGAGCCTCGACAGGGCGGTGAAGGTTATTTCGGCTTCCAAGCTATCGAAGGCGACGGGATTTATTTTCTTTTTGCCTGTTAGGAAGACCGCTTCAGTTTTTTGTGGTACCATGGTCAGACCTCTGGTTTGAACCCACACGGTTACTCGGATAATGGTCTCGTCTACCCTCTCCATGAAGGTTTCTTCCTTCTTGGTTGCCGCCACGAGCGTTAAGTCGTCTGTGAAACCCACTAATTGCACGTCTGAAGGAAGCTCGAGATCCAACACTCCGCCATACATGACATTCCAGAGCGTTGGCCCCAAGACTTATCCCTGTGGGACACCACTTGTAACACTCACTTATGGTGTCTTCCAGATTTTCCTCCCGGACCAACAAGGTTCTTCCGGAGACGTAACTCATAATTATGTTTGTCGTGCTCGTGTGTTGATTTCTCTTTTCTTCACCTCGTTAGTGACGATGTTCGTCCACCAGACCGAGTTGAAGGCATTGCAGATATCCAGAGTGACCATAGCACAAAGCTTTCTGGTCCTCCAGTTGTCGGATGTCGCCTCTTTTGCTGACGACATCGTCGACGGGGGATTTGCCTTTTCTGAAACCGTATTGATTTGGGTTCAGGCCATCACTCTCGTCGAGCTGCTCTTACAGCCTATTTACGATCATTTCCCGCTCCATCCAGCAGGCAGATGGGTCGATAGGAGCTAGGGAGCTCGGGAGGCTTGTTACCTTTCTTGAGTAGCACCAGGGCCTCTTTTTTCCATTGTTGTGGAAAATCGCCGTTTCTTGCGGGGTAGTTTAGCACCCTTAAGATGGTCTGAGGGTGCTCCGTGGCGGTGAGTTTTATGATACGCGACGGTACGTTATCTGGTCAATGACTGTGGAGTTGACCCGACCATCACGAGGTGGATCGGCTCCACCTTAAGAGACAGAAAAATTAAAGCCAATCTGGGACAGACGACTGTGGAGGTTTCCGCCGCATGCGGGTGTCCGAAAGGGGGGGTCCTGTCACCCTTGCCGTGGTGCCTGGTGGTGGATAGCCTTCTGCGGGAGCTAGAGCAGGATGTTCAAAATTTCAAATCACATTCATTTGTCAATACATAACCTAAAAGCAAAAAACTGGCCACAACAAGTGCTGTCATGTGCAATGACTGATTTATTCCAAGTAACAAAATTGAAAAATGGCCCGAGCTTGAAAAAAATCTGGGCAAGTTGTAAGAATAGTTTCAAAATTTAGATTTTATTGCGATAATTTATTTATTTAATTCAATAAACTAAATTTGTTTACGTTTTCCAAAATTTAAAAAAAAAACACCAAGTCGATTTATTTTTACGGTCTCACGTTTTTTTTTTGTTTGTTTATCCAAACGTTAGATAGGAACTCTTATCCGTTATGGCTGCCACCTTATCGACGGCAACTATGCAGATAACATATTTGCTTCTTGTCTGAGTTTAATAACAAGCGTGGGACTCATGTATAAGCTATCTCGTGTGAAAATTAAATTACATTTACCACCTTTTTTTCGCCTGGCGTTAGGCCACCCGTGTTCGATTGATGGTAGAAGAAGTGGGGTAGTAGCGCCATTATGCACTTTAACTCACTTCTCTTCGGGTTTTCCTTGCGCAAGCATCTTTGTTGATTTGAAGTCACTTAAATTATTAAAACCAACGTTTTTCTATACGGAATATCGAAATATCACGAAATTACGAATTAATATTAATTTAGTGTGTTGATGCGGTTTACTTAATTTGTTTTATTGTGTAATATCGAAGACCGATCGTGGCATGTTAAATCGTTAACTACATTTTCAACGTGCGTATGATTTTTTTTGTCTTATCAGAACAATAAGGTGCGTGCGTCATTTGGGGATCAGATTTACCCTTACGTGTTTGGTTGTGACCTTGGTGTCCCCCTCGCGATTATATTATTAATCGGATCTTTACATTTCTGACATCAAATCCCAAGTGACCACAAGATAATAGATTGTGCTACAATCTGACCGACCCACTCGAGGGAAGTTCTAACTGGACGAGTTAAATTCGTACATGCCGCAGGAGATTCTGGGAAACTGTCGAAGATTTGGAGTTGCCGAAATCATTACGTCCTGGATGACTTGTGGCACACACACGGTTTCGAACCTGGCGCTTTCAGCAACACCATCCACTCTGTGAGTAACATAACTGTATATTTTATTCAAAAGTGCCCGGTTTAGTGTTCTCGATCGCGTCGAAATAATTTTAAGTTGATAATTTTAAGATTCAGTTTGTTTGTTTTTGGGATTAAAGTCAACTAACCGAAGTAGAGTTTTCGTAGTTGTTTTTTTTTTCGTATTATTATAGTATTTTCTGTATATTTGTTATTATTAGCAGATTGTTTTTCTGCATGGTATGGACCCGTTGGTCCAATTCCAATTATTGTTATTATTTAAATTTTGAGTATTATATTTCTTACTGTGTACTTTTTGTGTTTTCTTCTCGGCTGATTAGCCGAGATTGCATGTTTCTGTTGCAGAAGTGTAAGGAAGCATCAGGTTCCGACTTTGTGTGTTCTGCAGTAAGTCATATTGTCAGCGTCTGTTCTTCGGGGTTAGTTCGTACGGTTCCCCTACCGTGCAAGCAACATTCTCCTCGGCAGCAGCTTAGAGTTTCCCGTGAAAAACGGGTGGCGCCCAAATTAATTTCCCTTTTTATAAATTCGAGCACCCAAACGACCTACCCACCATCTGTCGTTGAACCGCGACCTCACGACGAGCCGGCCGGCCAACATCTGTACCGGGTACGTGTCGTGGTGCCGAAAAAGGCCGTTACAAAGTTGAACTTTGGTAGACATTTATGTATTTCCTTAATCATTCAAGGTGATTTCAAGTACTCCGCCGCCGATCGATCTCATGGCCGAGGAAAGAGCAAGAAATCATTTAAACCCAAACAAGAGACCAGCGAGCAGACGAGAAAGTAGAAGAGTCCTCCTCGAAGCGTGGCAGCAAAGATAGAAACATGGGGAGAAAGGAGCCTGGACTAGATTCCTTATTCCAGATGTCAAACCATGGGTCGAACGAAGATACGGAGACGTCAGTTATGAAATAACCCAAGCCCTAACGGGACACGGGTGTTTTAATGCCTACCTACCCCGTTTTAAACGGAGAGAGTCGCTTGAGTACTGCTACTACGACAAGGAGAAAGACGACGTTTTCCGTAACATCTTCGACTGCTCGCACTGGTCAGAAATCAATGCAAAATACCAAATCGAAGACCTGAACCCCAAAACACTGGTAGCAGAACTGCTATCATCTAATGGTGATTGGGATAGAGTTTCTGAGGCTTTAACGGAGATCATCCGCACCGAGAAGGCCCTCGAGGCAGCTCGAGGTCAGATTATAAAGATTGAAAATACCCTAAACGACGACAAGAAAAAAAAAGAAAAAAGTTTCGAAAGGACAGCAGAACGAAAGTAGGCTGGAATGGTTTTCCCACTCTATCCGAAAAAATAAAAAGGATAACGACACCTGACATCGCAGGTGACAGCAGAAGAAATACCGAGAGGTGAATCCGGCTGTCACCGGGGTGGGGGGGGGGTTTAGTGAGTAAGAATCTCACACTACTATACTAGATTGAGGTGGTATCTATGAAGGTTTCCCCCTCTCCTGTACTGCAAACAAAAAAAGACACATGTATTTAAGTCTCCAAATGGACCCTTCAATTGTCAAAAATTTTAACTTACACAGATTTTTTGCAAGGTCGAGCAATATTTTCAGTTTCGTTGTTTGCAATAAATCACTTTATTGCGCACGAAAGTATCAGTTATTGCGTCCATTTTGTCATGAATAGAACCCTAGAAATAGATGCCGTCCGACCTCTCTATCGCAACGGAATTCTTCCAAGATGGCGACTTGATTGCAGAAATTAGGTTTAGGAATTTTTTACGTATCTATGGTCTTCACAATTTTTGAGGAAATTTATTCAGGTAGTAGGCTGGGCATATTTTTATTGTCCGTGTTCGTTTTGTTTGTATTTCTTGAATTAGTTTAGATTATTTAATTAGTACATCGAAATTAGTTGCTTTTATAAAATAAAATGTAAAAAAACACTATAAATGTTTTTTGTCGGTAGCCCATTCTCTAAAAAACAATTTTAAATTTAATTGTGTCCGCAAGATGGCAGTGTGAACAGAAAACTCGCTTGTTTTGTTTCGCAACATAATTGTCAAAATTCACAAAATTGTCGTTTACGATAATTTTTGTACAAATTCTACAATAAAAATCAGAAAATATTATAAATTACAGTGTCGCTTTATTGCCAATTACTGTGTACAACACTTTTGACATTGTGACGTCAGGAAGTGTAATTGCGCATGCACAGTTTACAAGTGGTGTGATCATTCGATGTAAAATTCAAAATGTATTTTTTTACATTAATTACTTAAGTTTTATTTACATTCCATTTTAAACGTGTAAAAGTCACCAATTCATTATACGGCTTTTTTAAGTTACAATAGGAAAAACAAAATGACGGGCCGTCGACACATTGAAGGTTATAATTATTATTTAATTCAGTGTAATGAAATTTCGTCCAGTTCTGACATTTTCAATAATTACGTTCCTTTATCCTATATTCCACTTCTAAGAGGAAGGAACTCTTATAGGAACTTTCCGGCTGAAGAACCAAATCCTATGTCTATCCCACAAAGTGATCCTCCCGTTATCTGTCGTATGTTTGACTTTTTGTATGTTTCCGTTTGAACGAATATTGTAATTTTAATTATTTTTAGGTGACGGTTCGACGGAGTCCATATCCACAACAAAGTCGTTATTGTGGTTGGGAGTTTTGTTTACGTTTGCAATGTTCGCCTTAGGATTGGTTTATATGAGTTTTCCTGAATTAACCGAGTACGAATAAAAATTTTGTGTTGTATTTTTAATTGTTATAATTTTTGTGTAGTGAAGAAAAGACTCACATTAAGTTGCCCATGAAGCAAGCGGATGCGCAACAATTGGGATTAGTATTAAATCGTTACAAAGAAGATAATTATTATCAAGTATTAATTGGAGTATTCACCGTCTATATTTTGTATCCTTTTGTGTGGTAAAGTAAGACTAAAAAGAACTGGTAAAAAGACTTATTGGAAAGAATCAATATAAGCGTTAATGCGTTGATAAAGTTATATTAATTAAATTTAATCATAATAAATTAATGTTCTCGCTTATTTCTAATTTAACTGCAATGTTATCTCTTATCTTTTAATGCTTATAAAAATTTTATGATTTTTTTTATCTGAATACAATTTAGGCAACGATTAATTAACAAAATACTGACCATAGATTACAAAATTCTAATTATTCTCAAAACCGTGTTGTTTTTCCAGCTCCTTCTTGAAAAATAGTTGGTAATAATTAATACCCTAATAATTTTATCATGCATTTTTGGAACTTTAGGACTGATTATCTCGAAAACTTTTCTCTTCACCGTTATAGTTTTTTTTATATTTTCATACTCAGAATATTGTGTTCTATCCAAATCCGGAAAGAATAAAGGTTGAAATTTAAAACAATATATGATGATGTCATAGCTCAAAACGATAACACGATAAAAAAATGTCAATGGCCGAAAAAATTGACCCTTAAAAAAATAAGGGTCCAAACTTTATGAGCTTCACTGTTGCTTTTTAAACAATCTTAATTGTTATAATAATTAATTAAAATATTGCATGATTTGTTTTGAAGATTAATTTTTCTGCAGTGCCTTTTCTTTTGTTCATATTTGATTATTTTCCCTTTCCAAATCATCATCTTATTCTTCTTCATCAACACCATAATTACTCCTTTCCTCTTCATTGACTTTTCAATCATTCCACTTCTGAATATCTTCTTTAGGGAATACAGCCTAATATTTTAAATTTAATGTATTGCAAATCGTTTAGTAGTACTTGAAAAAAACTTACCTGATTATTCAATTCAGTCAATGTATTTACCACTTCTTCAAGCGTTTCTTCCTTCTCACTTTTATATTTTTCCTGTAATATGCTAAGAGGTTTTCAATTACAGAAAAATGTTTTCCAGCACTTTTGCTCCTATTCGCGGCCTATTCGATGCTAATTTCCCTACTTTTAAAAAGTCAATTTTGGGGTTGTTTTCCAAGGGTTCACGTAAATTATTTTTTCTATAGACTAAAATAAGCCTGTTCTTTAGTGTGTAGCTGAAGAAATTTTTTTTCAGCTTACCAGGGTTACATAACTGGATCCGGTTATTGTTTATTAATTAAATGTCTTTATATTCTTCACTTATTAATGTTATTTATTTTTCATTTATATATATCCGGCTTGAGTAACCGCGTTGCGGTACGCCAGATTTGCAAAAATTTGGTACAGACGATACATTTTTCATTTAACAACTGTCATTGTACCATACTGTTGTTTTGTGGGTTCGTATTTTATGGATCTCTTGTGAAAACTTTGTTGGGAGTAAGAGAAAGTACTGACATCTATGTTACAGATTGTATACTTTTATATTAAGAATGTTTACATTAGAATAATATTCCATCAGTATTTGTATTTCTTCAACGTATTTCAGCACTTTTTATTTGTTTTAATTTTAACCCTGTTCCATGCCAAAGCAAGATTTGATGACGAGCGTGTTCTACAGTACAATTTTAGAACAAATTTTTAATACAATATAGAACAGACCTTTTTGATTCAAATTTCTTTTAACCTCAGAAATTTAATTTATTTTATATGCGAATTAGATGTAATGCAATTCCGTACTTGAGAAACAAAGACCTATGAAACCAATTTTCAAAAATATTTGATATCTAAGCATTCTTGGAATAATCGCAATCAACTGACAAAGAGAAGTTCTTAAAACATCTTGGTTTTGTTACTTTTCCTGTTATAAGGCCCAGTTCTTCAGTCTTGGGTTTTTACCCAGTCTTTTGGTTTTTTAACTCTGGTTATTTTCTATAGAAATAATTGTTTCAAGAATTATATTCGTGGAAATTAATCCAGGTTAAAATTTAACTTGATACTGAACAACTGGAACTTAGAGGCTTAACTTTATGTTCCTCAGTCTCCCTGGAGTTGGTTTTTCATTTTTTCCAATTGAAGTTTTATTCAGGAATAATCTCTAAAACAGGTCTGGATCATTGGCATTATAAATTTGATCATTTGTTAGATTTAGATTTAATCTTTGAATAATTGATTGCGGAGCATTTTTTAAAAAAAGCCAGAAGTTCTGGCTTATGTGGATAACTTTTCATCAGATACCTTCAAAAATCGAATACCAAATCTGCGCTTAAAATTTTTTAGCCAACCATCACTTGCAGAAAACACGTCTTTTTCCTTCAAATCTTCATTGAAAAACTTCTCTTTAATTTTGCCTCTGCTTGTTGTATTTTGATGCAATTTAATAAAATCAAAATCATAAGAATCTAATCATTCTAATACTATTTACAAATTTACAAATCTCTAAAACAGGTCTGGATCATTGGCATTATAAATTTAATCATTTGTTAGATTTAATCTTTCAATAATTGATTGTGGAGAATTTCTAAAAAAGCCAGAAATTCTGGTTTATGTGGATGTTCCCCAGTTGCATTTGTGCAAACAAGAAAATTAAGTTTCTTTTTTAACTTTTCTCCCTGGAGTTGTTTTTTAATCTTTCAATAATTGATTGCGGAGAATTTCTAAAAAAGCCAGAAATTCTGGTTTATGTGGATGTTCCCCAGTTGCATTTGTGCAAACAAGAAAATTAAGTTTCTTTTTTAACTTTTCTCCCTGGAGTTGTTTTTTCATTTTTTCCTATTAAAGCTTTTTTCAGAAATAATCTCTAAATCAGGTCTGGATCATCTGCATTATAAATTTGATCATTTGTTAGATTTAATCTTTCAATAATTGATCGCGGAGAATTTCTAAAAAAGCCAGAAATTCTGGTTTATGTGGATGTTCCCCAGTTGCATTTGTGCAAACAAGAAAATTAAGTTTCTTTTTTAACTTTTCTCCCTGGAGTTTTTTTTTCATTTTTTCCTATTAAAGCTTTTTTCAGAAATAATCTCTAAATCAGGTCTGGATCATCTGCATTATAAATTTGATCATTTGTTAGATTTAATCTTTCAATAATTGATCGCGGAGAATTTCTAAAAAAGCCAGAAATTCTGGTTTATGTGGATGTTCCCCAGTTGCATTTGTGCAAACAAAAAAATTAAGATTCTTTTTTAACTTTTCTCCCTGGAGTTGTTTTTTCATTTTTTCCTATTAAAGCTTTTTTCAGAAATAATCTCTAAAACAGGTCTGGATCATTGGCATTATAAATTTGATCATTTGTTAGATTTAATCTTTCAATAATTGATCGCGGAGAATTTCTAAAAAAGCCAGAAATTCTGGTTTATGTGGATGTTCCCCAGTTGCATTTGTGCAAACAAGAAAATTAAGATTCTTTTTTAACTTTTCTCCCTGGAGTTGTTTTTTCATTTTTTCCTATTAAAGCTTTTTTCAGAAATAATCTCTAAAACAGGTCTGGATCATTGGCATTATAAATTTGATCATTTGTTAGATTTAATCTTTCAATAATTGATCGCGGAGAATTTCTAAAAAAGCCAGAAATTCTGGTTTATGTGGATGTTCCCCAGTTGCATTTGTGCAAACAAGAAAATTAAGATTCTTTTTTAACTTTTCTCCCTGGAGTTGTTTTTTCATTTTTTCCTATTAAAGCTTTTTTCAGAAATAATCTCTAAAACAGGTCTGGATCATTGGCATTATAAATTTGATCATTTGTTAGATTTAATCTTTCAATAATTGATCGCGGAGAATTTCTAAAAAAGCCAGAAATTCTGGTTTATGTGGATGTTCCCCAGTTGCATTTGTGCAAACAAAAAAATTAAGATTCTTTTTTAACTTTTCTCCCTGGAGTTGTTTTTTCATTTTTTCCTATTAAAGCTTTTTTCAGAAATAATCTCTAAAACAGGTCTGGATCATTGGCATTATAAATTTGATCATTTGTTAGATTTAATCTTTCAATAATTGATCGCGGAGAATTTCTAAAAAAGCCAGAAATTCTGGTTTATGTGGATGTTCCCCAGTTGCATTTGTGCAAACAAGAAAATTAAGTTTCTTTTTTAACTTTTCTCCCTGGAGTTGTTTTTTAATCTTTCAATAATTGATTGCGGAGAATTTCTAAAAAAGCCAGAAATTCTGGTTTATGTGGATGTTCCCCAGTTGCATTTGTGCAAACAAGAAAATTAAGTTTCTTTTTTAACTTTTCTCCCTGGAGTTGTTTTTTCATTTTTTCCTATTAAAGCTTTTTTCAGAAATAATCTCTAAATCAGGTCTGGATCATCTGCATTATAAATTTGATCATTTGTTAGATTTAATCTTTCAATAATTGATCGCGGAGAATTTCTAAAAAAGCCAGAAATTCTGGTTTATGTTGATGTTCCCCAGTTGCATTTGTGCAAACAAGAAAATTAAGTTTCTTTTTTAACTTTTCTCCCTGGAGTTTTTTTTTCATTTTTTCCTATTAAAGCTTTTTTCAGAAATAATCTCTAAATCAGGTCTGGATCATCTGCATTATAAATTTGATCATTTGTTAGATTTAATCTTTCAATAATTGATCGCGGAGAATTTCTAAAAAAGCCAGAAATTCTGGTTTATGTGGATGTTCCCCAGTTGCATTTGTGCAAACAAGAAAATTAAGTTTCTTTTTTAACTTTTCTCCCTGGAGTTGTTTTTTCATTTTTTCCTATTAAAGCTTTTTTCAGAAATAATCTCTAAATCAGGTCTGGATCATTGGCATTATAAATTTGATCATTTGTTAGATTTAATCTTTCAATAATTGATCGCGGTGAATTTCTAAAAAAGCCAGAAATTCTGGTTTATGTGGATGTTCCCCAGTTGCATTTGTGCAAACAAGAAAATTAAGTTTCTTTTTTAACTTTTCTCCCTGGAGTTTTTTTTTCATTTTTTCCTATTAAAGCTTTTTTCAGAAATAATCTCTAAATCAGGTCTGGATCATCTGCATTATAAATTTGATCATTTGTTAGATTTAATCTTTCAATAATTGATCGCGGAGAATTTCTAAAAAAGCCAGAAATTCTGGTTTATGTGGATGTTCCCCAGTTGCATTTGTGCAAACAAGAAAATTAAGTTTCTTTTTTAACTTTTCTCCCTGGAGTTGTTTTTTCATTTTTTCCTATTAAAGCTTTTTTCAGAAATAATCTCTAAATCAGGTCTGGATCATCTGCATTATAAATTTGATCATTAGATTTAATCTTTCAATAATTGATCGCGGAGAATTTCTAAAAAAGCCAGAAATTCTGGTTTATGTGGATGTTCCCCAGTTGCATTTGTGCAAACAAGAAAATTAAGTTTCTTTTTTAACTTTTCTCCCTGGAGTTTTTTTTTCATTTTTTCCTATTAAAGCTTTTTTCAGAAATAATCTCTAAATCAGGTCTGGATCATCTGCATTATAAATTTGATCATTAGATTTAATCTTTCAATAATTGATCGCGGAGAATTTCTAAAAAAGCCAGAAATTCTGGTTTATGTGGATGTTCCCCAGTTGCATTTGTGCAAACAAGAAAATTAAGTTTCTTTTTTAACTTTTCTCCCTGGAGTTTTTTTTTCATTTTTTCCTATTAAAGCTTTTTTCAGAAATAATCTCTAAATCAGGTCTGGATCATTTGCATTATAAATTTGATCATTTGTTAGATTTAATCTTTCAATAATTGATCGCGGAGAATTTCTAAAAAAGCCAGAAATTCTGGTTTATGTGGATGTTCCCCAGTTGCATTTGTGCAAACAAGAAAATTAAGTTTCTTTTTTAACTTTTCTCCCTGGAGTTTTTTTTTCATTTTTTCCTATTAAAGCTTTTTTCAGAAATAATCTCTAAATCAGGTCTGGATCATCTGCATTATAAATTTGATCATTAGATTTAATCTTTCAATAATTGATCGCGGAGAATTTCTAAAAAAGCCAGAAATTCTGGTTTATGTGGATGTTCCCCAGTTGCATTTGTGCAAACAAGAAAATTAAGTTTCTTTTTTAACTTTTCTCCCTGGAGTTTTTTTTTCATTTTTTCCTATTAAAGCTTTTTTCAGAAATAATCTCTAAATCAGGTCTGGATCATTTGCATTATAAATTTGATCATTTGTTAGATTTAATCTTTCAATAATTGATCGCGGAGAATTTCTAAAAAAGCCAGAAATTCTGGTTTATGTGGATGTTCCCCAGTTGCATTTGTGCAAACAAGAAAATTAAGTTTCTTTTTTAACTTTTCTCCCTGGAGTTGTTTTTTCATTTTTTCCTATTAAAGCTTTTTTCAGAAATAATCTCTAAATCAGGTCTGGATCATCTGCATTATAAATTTGATCATTTGTTAGATTTAATCTTTCAATAATTGATCGCGGAGAATTTCTAAAAAAGCCAGAAATTCTGGTTTATGTGGATAATCCCCAGTTGCATTTGTACAAACAAAAAAATTAAGTTTTTTTTTTAACTTTTCTCTCTGGAGTTGTTTTTTCATTTTTTCCTATTAAAGCTTTTTTCAGAAATAATCTCTAAATCAGGTCTGGATCATCTGCATTATAAATTTGATCATTTGTTAGATTTAATCTTTCAATAATTGATCGCGGAGAATTTCTAAAAAAGCCAGAAATTCTGGTTTATGTGGATGTTCCCCAGTTGCATTTGTGCAAACAAGAAAATTAAGTTTCTTTTTTAACTTTTCTCCCTGGAGTTGTTTTTTCATTTTTTCCTATTAAAGCTTTTTTCAGAAATAATCTCTAAAACAGGTCTGGATCATTGGCATTATAAATTTGATCGTTTGTTAGATTTAATCTTTCAATAATTGATCGCGGAGAATTTCTAAAAAAGCCAGAAATTCTGGTTTATGTGGATGTTCCCCAGTTGCATTTGTGCAAACAAGAAAATTAAGTTTCTTTTTTAACTTTTCTCCCTGGAGTTGTTTTTTCATTTTTTCCTATTAAAGCTTTTTTCAGAAATAATCTCTAAAACAGGTCTGGATCATTGGCATTATAAATTTGATCATTTGTTAGATTTAATCTTTCAATAATTGATCGTGGAGAATTTCTAAAAAAGCCAGAAATTCTGGTTTATGTGGATGATCCCCAGTTGCATTTGTACAAACAAAAAAATTAAGTTTTTTTTTTAACTTTTCTCTCTGGAGTTGTTTTTTCATTTTTTCCTATTAAAGCTTTTTTCAGAAATAATCTCTAAATCAGGTCTGGATCATCTGCATTATAAATTTGATCATTTGTTAGATTTAATCTTTCAATAATTGATCGCGGAGAATTTCTAAAAAAGCCAGAAATTCTGGTTTATGTGGATGTTCCCCAGTTGCATTTGTGCAAACAAGAAAATTAAGATTCTTTTTTAACTTTTCTCCCTGGAGTTGTTTTTTCATTTTTTCCTATTAAAGCTTTTTTCAGAAATAATCTCTAAAACAGGTTTGGATCATTGGCATTATAAATTTGATCATTTGTTAGATTTAATCTTTCAATAATTGATCGCGGAGAATTTCTAAAAAAGCCAGAAATTCTGGTTTATGTGGATGTTCCCCAGTTGCATTTGTGCAAACAAGAAAATTAAGTTTCTTTTTTAACTTTTCTCCCTGGAGTTTTTTTTTTCATTTTTTCCTATTAAAGCTTTTTTTCAGAAATAATCTCTAAAACACATCTGGATCATTGGCATTACAAATTTGATCATTTGTTAGATTTAATCTTTCAATAATTGATTGTGGAGCATTTCTAAAAAAAGCCAGAAGTTCTGGCTCATGTGGATAACTTTTCACCAGATACCTTCAAAAATCGAATACCAAATCTGCGCCCAAAATTTTTTAGCCAACCATCGATTGCAGAAAACATGTCTTTTTCGTTTAAATCTTCATTGAACAACTTCACTTTAATTTTGCCTCTGGTTTCTGCATTTTGTTGTAATTTAATAAAATTAAAATCGTAAAAATTCATTCATTCCAATATTACTTCCAAATTTTCCCATTATTTAATCAAATCTATACAAAACTTAAATTTGAAATTCAAAACCTTCGGCATGTAACTTCTAAACTTCCCTCTTTTTCATGTAAATTCAAACTTAAGACATTCCCTTTAATTTTACTCCCTCGTTTCGATATAAATTCAAACTTGAAGACGTTCTTTTTAATTTTAACTGTGGATTCTGTATTTTGTAATTAAGTAAACACACCCTTATATTTGAGTAAAATATTGAAATTTTCTTTTAAAAATGATTATATTTGGAAAGACCACCGAATATTCTGAAAAAATTAATAAGTAGGTCTATTATCAAATTTTTTAAACATAATATCGTCTTGATCTGTTACACATTCCTGTATTTGTTTCATTTTTGTCTGCTTTGTGCTTATTTTTAATTTTTTCATTAACACGACTTTTTTCTTTCTTCTAATCATTTAATACCTGGAATTCTTTTATTTTTTTATATGCTGCAACTTATCAAAGTTGAACTTCAAGTAACTTCAACTTGAAGTAGAATTAGTAGAAATAAATTAATACATTAAATTTGACAACGAAATCTAAATTTTATAATCGCGCTAACTGACCCAGATGTGTATTTTAAGATCAGATATCGTGTTTAAAATCGATCAAATTTGCACAATTAATTGTTTTATTCAATCTCGCAATTTAATGGCTTCATTTTTGTATTAAATCAAACAATTAATTTAAGAAATATTTATTTGTTAATAAAATACAAGAATTGTAACGTCCAATAAATTACCTAACCCTCCTCTACAACTTGTACTGTCGAAATTTCAGTTATATAAGTTAAGAAAAATTGTATTTGATTTGAAAACTTGATTTTGTCATTTTTACAAAATAATGTTGTAGAGGAGTTGCAGAAATAGAGGAGTTATATATTAATGTATCAGCTCTTTTTGTTAAATTGTTAAATAAGTTTCCCTTCAGGCACAAGGGATAAACTGATTTGAGATTTTCTCTAGCTTAAGCTTTTACTTATCATGATTCGTTCTTCTTTGCCCTTTTTCGCCCACGTTTTTACCTCCTGGTAAAACATACACTTTGAGCTTTACCGCCCTAGAAAACATTTTCCCTGCCATGACTAATTTTAACGCAAACCCACTTTTATTTCCTGCTGCCATTTTTGTAGTTATCCCATCACTGCTGCAAGGTTTTTTGAGTTACCCCAATTCCAAGGTATGTAAACATCTCCCTCATCAAAATTGTACTCCCTACTTTGGTTCAATTTGATATGCAATTGCTTGCCTTTTTGGAAGATTTCGTCACTTCACACTATTCATTTGGTTTTTTTTTTCGTTCACTTCCACTCCCAATTTTAGAGCCGCCGCACAGTGGGGCAAGACAGCTTCAGAACTGCTATTAAATCAAATACTAATTTAATTGATTTTTAAGTTGGATATCCCTTTTCGGGGCTGTTGTAGTATTTAAAAAATGCATAAAAAATAGATTCTTGAATATATTTTTATTAAGGAAATCGGATCTTTTCAATCAGACACTGACGAGCATGAATGGACTAACGAGATTTAAATAGACTTAATTGATTTTTAAGGCTGTTGATATGTTTTTATTAAAAAAATAGGATCTTTTCTATCAGATACTCATATCAGATGCGCATATTTAACGCGCATGAATGGAGTAACGAGATTCGTATACAGTTGATAAACATTTTCTTTAATCAAATTTATAATAAACCTTGAATAATAATAAACCAGGATTGTTAGTAGTATTTAAAAAAATTGATAGATATAATTCATATTCCGAGAAGCAATTTATTTGGTCGCAACTTTTTTTGGGTCACCCTGTTTTAACTGATTCCGAAAATAAACAAAATTGTATCTAGTGAAACATGGGTGGAAATGGGCATAATTTATAAACGCGACTGTTTTCTTATACTCAATACCCATTTGAAAAAAAAAGAGCAAAGAGTACAAAAATTAATTAAATAGTTTTACAGGTTTCAACCATAACGTTCCTTAGCGTACTTTTATAAATTACATGCGCTTTAATACAAGTTTAGAATTAACACTTAGATTTGAAAGTTTCAAGCTAAATATTTCAATTCTTCAACATTTTTTCCAGTGGAGAAAAATCGCGTTATTCGGGAATACAGAGGGGTCACCGAAAATGTAATAGTATTCTAGTGTGCATAGGTTAGTGGTGCATTGACACGTTATGGAGAAGAATCTCGAAATAGCATTTAGTTTTTTCATTTAATTGCAGGTTTTAGCTGTCTTGCCTCACTGTGCGCCGTCATAGTCTTCTTTACAGCATATTGTAACTCTTATTTAGTTCTTGCTAATATTAGACGAGGTTAACTCATGATGATTGTGCAATATGATAGTTAGTTTGAAAGCTCAAGAACCCTAACTGCGCGAGGAGGAGCCAAGAGGGCAAAATACATACATATATAATTTGAGCCTTCTGCGCCGATTTTTAGTGATTTTGAGCTTTGAAACTATATCTACCTTGTCTATTTATGTTTCCTTCTTGAATTGCCTGTTCTAGTGCTAAATTGAATAACACTGCAGACAGCGAATCGCCCTGCTTCAATCTCTTCTCTACTTTAAATTTTTACTTTTACCTTGTTTTCGGTTTCCTTTCAAGTAATTTTTACAAGATTTATTAATTTGATAGGGATTCCAAACCCACTCAATGCTATAGGATAAATCGCTTGCTGTTAATGTTGTCATATGCCTGTTTAAAATGTATAAACAACAAATGCGTCTTCAGTTTGTACTTATTACTTTCAGAATGAATTTCTTTGATAATGCATTTTTGTTTTGATGTATGTTTTATTGCCTCTTTTGACGACCTTCGCATTTTTGCTTTGTGTCATATCTCATTTATGCTGAGATTTGATTTCATTCTGTATTTCATCTTCACCTGTACTTCTATTGTTCTTCAAGCTTTGTATGATCTTTTATATGTCTTTCAAAACAGGTGCTCCTTCATTTAGTTTGTATCCCTCTATTTTGGTCACTTCTGGTTCTTTCTCTTGTCTATTGAGCAGCCCATATCTCTATAATTTCACTTTGACTTCCCACTTAGTATCTTCTACATATCATTTTTTTTGTTTGATATCTTCGCTTTACACTTTATAAAAGCTTCTAAGTTTTTGCTTTGTACCTTTCTTGAATACTCTCTAAACTTTCCACCATATGTACTCTTTTCTTCTCCCTAAGTACACTTTTGCATTTTCTTCTTTAAACTTCATACATGCGCCTGTTTTTGTTTGTAGCATAATTTTTATGACTCTCCTTTCTTCCTTTCCAATTTGCACTCTGTATTTTTTTTGTTTTTGTCTTTTGTGTCTTGGTTTTATGGATTGATGTGATACTGCCTCTTGGTGATTGTTGTTCTTCAATGGTATCAGCCGTTTTCTTTTTGTTTTCTGTCAGTTCTTCAATTGTCTCTGCGTATTTTTCTTAAACTTATCATGGAAGTTAACTTTTTTAGGCTTTGGTTTTCGCCTTCTTCCCACCATAATGGTAGGAATTATTTGTTTGAGTTCTTTTCTCAAAATGAAATGGTCCGAATCAATATCAGGTTCCTCTGGGGCTTCTCACATTATTTAAACATTTTTCGCTTCTAGTATTATCCACTAAAAGATGTACCTTTGTAAATATTTCTTTGTGTTGATAATTAATACTTAGAATAACAGAAGGTTTTATATTTTGCTCCTCCAGCAAAAGTCCTCAAGGCAACACAATATTACTAAAAATTGCCGTATCTGACGGAGAACTTTGCAGATACGATTTGTTATATTAGTAAATGTGATTTACAACTATTTTTATTGGTAACAGATTATGGTTTAGTTACTACAAATTTCACAACCTTTTAACGTCTCCATATTTGCAAGTAGGATTTTCTAACTCTGAAAACATGGAAAAAACACAAAAAACTCGATTTTCGTATAAAATATCAGATACGACCTTCTTGCTTAGCTCGCCAAGATTATTTTACTTACAATATTTTCAATTGCGGCCAAGATCTAATTTATTATATAATATTATGATGCTTAACGAATTTGTTTTAAAAAATATTGTAAGTAAATGAATTTTTTTAAACATTATTATTATTACATTAAATATTTTTATTAGTATATTTTGTTTATACTCATAGTCTACTCATAGTTCCCAGGCAAGGAACATTTTTAGTTTGCAAAAAATCCGGGCCAGCTGAAATTTGACAGACAAAAATCTCACGCCGGCGTTTTTCACCTATAGCACGGTTATTTTCACTTTTACGAAAAATTATCATTAGACCAAAATTAAAGACTATAAAATTCTCTATAAGATATTTATATTTTTCAAAATTTTTATACAGCTTACTGTTCCTAAAATAACTACTGAAAACACGACCCAGCTTTAAATTGATTCCTTGCACGGAGAGAAATGTTTTGAGAAAGACGTTTAAAATTAAATTGGAGCAAATGTTTAAAATTGAAGAGCAAAATAGATTTTTCAAAATTTCCTCATGTTATATCGTAATTCAGACAATGAAGCCGAAAAATTGGCTTGAGCTTACCAGAAATCCGGGCAAGCTGAAATTTGGCAGACAAGTACTATTATAGGATTGTGTTAATAAACCCTCCAAAAGTCGCCAAAATCCCCATGCCGGCGTCTCCCAGAATTGAGGATTTTAACCTTCCCCCCAATGCGACTTTTTGTCTATAGCTCGCTTATTGCCACTTTATGAAAAATTACCATTAGACCAAATTCAAGAGCATAAAATTCTCTATAAAATTTTTTTTTTCAATTATTCTATGGCATTCTATTCCTGACCTACCATTAAACATGAATTGAATTTGAGTAAGAGTCTCACACTACCATTCCAGATTGAGGTGGTGCCTATGAAGGTTTCCCCCTCCCTTGCATTGAAAAAAAAGGTAAAATTGCTATGAAACCTTGAACAAATTTATGTAAAACTGAATTTTTCTTTAAGGACTCTATTGGCTATAGGGCAAGACATTAAAATTCTCGGAGGTTCTCGTACTGGCGTCATAGTTTTTTCGGCGCTATCTTGGAAAACGGCGACTCTAAAATTCTATTTTTAACGTTCATATCGAAAACTATCCAGGTCATCAAAAATTAATTCAAACAAAAAATGTTTTACGTAATATTATTATTTGTTCTTCAAATTTTTTTGATAAAACTTGCCATTAATCCATGGATTAAATTTTTACAATTAAAAATGAGCCAACATCGTGTGCTTCTTTCGTTATCTCATCTGCCCGAATATCATAAACGACAGCTCGGACGAAAAAATGAAAATAACAAAAGATTTTGATAATAATTATGTAAAATATTTTTGTTGGAAACATTTTTTGATAACTTGAATGACTTTCGAGATAAATGTAAAAATTGGGATTTTATCAAAGATGGTAGCATAAAAAAATGACGCCGGAACGAAAACCTCCGAAAATTTAATTAATTAATCTTGTTAATTTTTAATTGTATAAATTTATGTATGATCAACTAGATTTTATCGTGAGTTAAAGCGTGAAAACCGTAAACAAGGGAGTTTCCATTCAAAACCGAAAACAACTACTAATAACAAAAATAACAACTTTACTTTTTCCTTTTTTATTTAAATAAAAGTCAAAAAGGAAAAAAATTGCTTGCATGCTTAAATGGGGCGTTGCGGGATATTTTGCGAGCGTAGCTCGCCTCCCTTCATCGGGTGTTTGCAAAACTGACTTTCAAAGCAACGTACATAAATTTTAATAATTTACGATTTTGGCTGCAAGGAAGATTACATCCTCGACCGGTCATGATTGATTTTAGTATCAACAAATATTGTGGAATGGAAAGTGACGCAATTCCGTTCCACCCCACTACAAATACTGATTAATTAAGCCCTTTGTTTTCGGTGGTAAAGATCGAAAAATAAGTTCCAAGACTTCAACGCCTTTCATCATTCATTATTTTTATTTTGATTCTAATAAATTGATGGTTGTCCCCCCCCCCCAGCACGTACCGATAGGGTGGTAAAACATTGAAAAGTGTTTTATGATACTGTTTGACTTTGATGATATGCTGGGACCTGGTGTCTGTTTATGTCTCCATTTTGGGAATTGAAATTGTTTTCTCTTTTTCTGTATAAATATTGATAAGCCTTTGAGTACCTAACCTAACTTCTTTGTCCCTTTTTTGCTATTTTCTATAGTTTTTTTTCGCTTTTTTCTCTTGATGTAACTGCAATTTTATTAAGATTTTGAGTGGCCGTAATCAGGATTATGAATTCTTCAAAAACCATGTACTATAAAAAGCGGATCTTGCTTAGTTTGCGTAGCATAAACGATAATCAATAAACATGTGCCGTTTTTTTCTCAACTTCTTCGGTTTTTATTTTTTTGACAAAATTGTCGGGTATTTGGAATCTCGAAAAATTTCATCTCTACTTCTGTATATTATTTTTTTTAAAACTTAATTGCCAAGTTTCGGCCATTCGCGATCTCTTTGGAGGTTTAATCGTAAAAGTACCGACCTAAATCACTTTTAAACTTGAAAAGATGTTATAATTCTTTTTTTCTTGCCCTGTTTTTAGGGGTCGTCCATAAAAAACGTCAGCAAGTTTTTTCGACTTTTCAACCCCCCCCCCCCCCCGGGAACGTCCTATGGTTACAAATCAAAGATCCCCCCTCATTTGTCTAAAATCGAACTTGACCATTTAAACTAAAAGAAATATTCATTTATTTTTATGGCTGTAAATAATGAAAATTGGAATTAAATAAGCAAGAATTTAAATTCAATAAAGTTTATTTATAACCTTTTAAAAATACTCAAACACGATTTTCTTAAAAATCCCAAAGGATTTTTATGGAAACGTCACATTTCCCCCCTCCCCCTAGTCACACTTCACATTTTGAACCCCTTCCCCCCAAGGAGTGGACAACCCCTTATTTAGCGGTATATTTCTAATGTTTTGCTTTCATTTTGATCCCCTCAAATTTCGCATTTATGTCCGTAAAATGTTGTAGATCATTGCTAATAGAGAAATTCAAAAGAGAAAATAAGCAAAAAGTCCAACCGCCCTTAGCCCTCTAGTACGTGATAGTCTTGATTGTAAGGCCTAAAGGCCGCATTGATTCTTGATTACCTTTTTTGTTACGGCCTTCAGGCCGCCCGCAAGAAACATATCAAGAGATCGTCGACTCAACGGATAAATTTAGCATTAAAAACACAAATTTTTAGTTATCATATATTGGCGATTTACATTACCGTAGATGGCGCCACCAGAAATATTACCAAATTCATATTCTGGCGAATATTTCAGTATGTTGTTAAATTTATTGTAATATGAATTCTTGAACCTGAAGAACGAATTTTTATTTTCATTTAATACGTCACTTTCTAATTTGAAATTCTCCCGCATGGTGGCGTTTGCTTAATGTAAATTGCGAATTATGTTGCTGTCCACCACCTAGGAATTTTTTAGGGGCATAAAATGTGAAATTCAAAATAATGAAAAAGTGATTAAACAATCGAAAATCGACTGGAAAATAAAGGAACCCAGCATGATATGATTATCAAAAATCAATATGGAATGAGTACGGCCTCATTAATCTTTTCTTGTGGCCAATACAGTCCCTAAACAAAATTGTAGCTTTATTTTGGCTTTCATGAGTTTGTTCAAGGTTTCATAACAATTTTATCTAGAATTTTCTGGGTAATAGTGTTGACTTATTTATGACTAAATGGTAAATTTTTGATTGTTATTATTGTTAGATTGTTATTGACAAATTTTTTGCATTTCTTTCTTCATTTTTTACCCACAAATTTATGGGTAAACCGGTGAAAGGGTTAAGTTATTATTATATTATAATAATAATAAATTTTACAAGACGGGTAAATCTATTCATGCGCGTCCATGGTTGGCAAATAATATGCAAGTACCTAATATTTCACTAATAAAAGTTTGTTGACATAATATTGGTCTTATTAAAAGTCAAGTGCCCAAGAACAAGCGATTAAAATGGTTGTTTTACCACGTTGTAGTTAGCGTAAAAAAATGGCTTCCTAAGAAACAGCGGGGTCGCGTGACTTTCTTGCCTAAAATGAGCTAATATTAGTTTTGTGTATTTTAGGCTTCCAAATTAAATAATTTGTGAATTAATTTAAATAATCAAATGTGGTTTTTAGAATTTTGGAAAGGATACCAAATTGTTTTATATTATGAAACTTAATAAAATAAATATGCATTTCAATAATAATAATAATTATTCTTATATTTATTTAAATTTAAAAATTAACAAGCTAAGCAAATACAATAATATTAATAATCTTTTTAGTTATAGTTCTTTAATTTATTTAAAAAATATTTCCTTAACATAGCTTACAGCTTACAAACCTTCGCAATACCAGGATCGTTATTCCTATCGATACTATCCGGCTACTTATTTTCGTTCTTTGTGGCCTTATTTTTAGTATGTACGTGCTCTGCGATTGGTGCCACGTTGTGTTTTTTGGTTTCACAATTAGTTGGCAAACGGCTAGTCACATTATGGTATCCGGAACGCGTTAAAAAATGGGCTGCGACAATAAATAACCAACGTGATAATCTCTTTAATTACATGGTGTTCTTACGAGTCACTCCTTTTCTGCCAAACTGGTTTATTAACTTAACTGCGCCTGTGGTTGGTGTACCTCTGCGACCATTCGTATTAGGAACGTTCATAGGCGTCGCACCCATGTCCTTTATAGCCATACAAGCAGGACAAACACTACAATCGGCCACAGATTCGGGAATTACCTGGAATTCCATCCTATTACTTAGCATTTTTGCAATCCTTTCTCTCGCTCCGGTATTTTGGAAACAACGATTGAAGGAGAAATTCGAATAAACTTTTTTTTATAAATTAATTGTTTCTTTTTTTATAGTCAAATTGTATATGATTAAGTCAACTAAGTTAGATATGTAAAAAGTTTTATGATTTGTGAAATATTACTTTTCGTTGTGTTACGATTGGTTTCACCACGGGACCAGAAAATTGTCACATGTTTTGATGGTTTTTGTAACGGTAATAAATTGTTTTGTACAGTGAAAAATTGCGTTTTATTGACCTTACCAAAAAAAATCAGGGGGGATTGATTAAAATAAAATGCTCGGTCAATATTTTGTACTATATTTTTCATTTTTCCCAAAGTCTTTGGTTTCAAACAACAAAAATATAAAATTTTAGTAAATTTTAAATAACTTTATGGCAACGTTTTAGTAATAACAACTTAGGTAACTTATGGAGACTTGCGTCGAATTTGTCACTGGAAGGCTGATGGGTCTCCAATACCACCAATTGTAGGACACTAAAAAACAAAAAAAGGTATGAAAATAATTATTAATAACGCAAAAAAGACAACTTACAAATATGCGATGGTTTAAGTGAGACTGACACTGTTTTGCAACTGCCTCCACATTCTCGAGAAGGTTTCAAAATTATGGTTCTCTCCCCCGACCCTTGTATGACGAATATATAACTGCACTCGAAGTTTGGTAACGTGTAAACGCCGGCTTTTGGTTCATCAACCATGATGTAGCGTTCCATACCTTGTCCAGCCCTATCAGGTACTATGTGAGGTTTTGGAAACAAAGAACGTATCAAACGTGCTGGATTCATCCGGTTTATGCGCCAGGCAGTGTGGGCACTTATGGAAGACATATTTGGCACGTAATTATTGAACAAATTTTCAACAGTCTTTAGGGTTGCATTTGTGGACTTAACATAATTGGCATCTTGATTGAATACTTCTTCATGAGATTTGTACAATTTTCTCAAATCGTCAAAAAAAACGGGTTCTTGTTTTGTCTGAAAATGAAAAAAATTATAGGGTGAAGTTTTAAATGATGGGGACTTACCCGAACTATGTAGGGTATTCCTGACTCGTACAGGCTCAAATTATTAAATCCGGTTAAGTTAACAACTGTGTGGACGTTTTCGCATGGCCAACATTCCATGTCGTATACGTAAAAGTAAGGGTTTTCTAGTAGACATGTTTCGTCGTACAAATCTAGAAATTGAAATAGAGTTTCAGGATTTTATGCCAATTTTGCAACATTTTTGTTCAGTTTATTTGCACAGGATTTTACAGAAGGATTTAGGTGATAATAGCCAATTACTGTTTTATTTCGTCAATTTTAATGCTTGTAACTTGGTTTGTATTTTTATTAAATTTAGTACTTTACATTTCATGACATTTTTACAAAGAAAAGTCGTCGTTCTTTCGCTCAACCTACTTTTAGTAAAATTAGTTTTCAACTGTATTTGTTTTTCTTGGTCTTATTATAACAATTCCTATGCAAATGTGGATAATGAACACGTAAATGGTATATACTATTTAATATGTAAAATTATGAAGTAATTCAAAACTTTCATTTATGGTATGCACTGTTTCTGTAATTTTTTTTTAAATTTTTAAAAAACAACCAAGAAAAACGAAAAAATCCATTTTTATAGCCAGCCCCCCTTTTTTTGAAAAGTAAACTTTTTTTCTTTGTTTTGGATTGTTCCCGTTTTGTTCTCAAAAATAAATTGTCAAAAGTTCAATAACAACCGAGAAAAACGCGAAATAAGATTTCGCGCTAGCCCCCCTTTTTTTGAAAAGTAAACTTTTTTTTACTTTTTTGAAGATTTTGAAGATAATTTGCGCTAAAAATTTTTCAAAAACCGCAAACCGCAATTTGGGCGGTTTCTGAGAAATAAAGTTGCGGTTTATAGCGATAAATAATCAACTTTGAAACTTTAAATTTGAAAGCCGAGCATGCGCGTTGTATATGCGTACAACCACTTGTACAATCAAATGGGTGACGGTAAATTGCACGAACGACTGTGCGTTGACAACTCAGGACTGTACGTAGAATTTCTTTGGGGACGGTGTTTTTATTGAGCCATCCAGATTCATTACATTTCTGGTGCTTCTAGTAATAGTTTTAACACTAACCTAAGCTCGACTCGGCTGTTGGACCCCTGAGCGGACGATTTACCTTTTCGTGCAGCATTGATGAAAAACCGATGGAGATTGTTCTGGTGCTTCTAACATTCCACTTGCAAAAAAAACCGTTTCCTAACACTAACCTAAGCTCGCCGCGGTTGATACACCTTTGAGCGGCCGATTTACCTCCCCCCCCCAGTAGTTTTTGGCGAATAACTCCGCCACCTTTGACACTCAAACGAAAATAATGGAAGCTCAATCAGGCTCAAACGATACTCTAATGTTTGACACCAAATTCATCTAAAAATTTGATACTGGGGGGGCATCATGTTTAGCCCCCCCCAGTAAATTTTTGCGAATAATTCCGCGACCTTGAGACTCAAACGAAAATAATGGAGGCTAATTCAGGCCCTAAACGATGATCTAATGTTTGACCCCAAATTCACTAAAAAATTTGATACTGGGGGATTCATGTCTACGGCCCCCCAAACCGTATGAGTACGACCGTAGCCACGACAGCGATAACCCACTGGTGAACCAACTTGGGAAGTACGACGTCTTCGACTTCCCCCGATTCAAGCGGCCGATAAGCATCTTGGCTCCGGAGACGGCAAGTTAACCCGAAAACCCGATAAGTACAATGTTTTTGTTTAACTAGACCAACCTTCATTATTAAAATTCGATTTTCATTTTTGGGTTTATTTTTTATCTCAATTTACAATTAGCTTAGCTTAATTTTACTTTCATTTTTACGATTTTTTCTTATTTGCTTAAATTTAACCAGACTAACCCCGCTCTTTTACAGCAAAAACATTGTTCGAACCGGTCAAAACTCGAACAATTGTTGTTTTCATTTAATTTGCATTTTGATTTCTTTTTCATTCCACACGCAGTAACCTTGGCCTTGTAATTCAGTTCGCTGAGTACAAGGTAATCAGTTAATGATTCAGATCAGGCTAAATGCCGCAACGGGTCGCTAATCCCTCACAAAAAGCCCAATGCGCGAGTAATCTATACCAGTTGAAGGAGAATCAGCAATCGCTCCACTTCATGAAGCAAGCTACCTACCTACCTACCCCCCCCCCCAAGTAGTTTTTCGCGAATAAATCCGCCACCTTTGAGACTCTAACGAAAATAATGGAAGCTCAATCAGGCTCACACAATGCTCTAATGTTTGACACCAAATTCACCCAAAAATTTGATACTGGGGGGCATCATGTTTAGCCCCCCCCAGTATATTTTTGCAAATAATTCCGCGACCTTGAGACTCAAACGAAAATAATGGAAGATCATTCAGCCTCAAACGGTGCTTTAACGTTTGACACCATTTTTACAAAAGAAAATTGGAATCCCGTATACTTATAAGCAAGTTGGAAGCCGAAGGCCGACCCGTATTCTTAAAAACCGGTGGGAGGCCGAAGGCCGACCCCATATTCTGACAAGCAATTGGGAGGCTGAGGGCCGACTCGTGTTCGTTTCACCGTTGTCGAGAATCCAAAGCCGGACCAAACAAACCAAAGTCCTGCATGTACGCCGACAACTTTAAAGTGATTTTTTTTGGTCGAGGAAGAATAATTTCCCAACAAGTTTTGCATCAAAAATTATTAAAATTGCTCGCCAAATCCGATGTCGACGTTAAAATTTTATATATAAAAAAAATTTGCGATTCGGTATTGAAGGAAATTATTTTGGAAAATTACTTTTTCATTTTATTGCCGTACGGTGCGAGATACGAAAAAAAGCTATAAATCCAATTTTGTGCATCCCCGGAATCTGCCTCGGTTGCCGGTAAAAAATTAAAAATCCTCCCGTAAATTAGGTCCCTGTGGCCGTTTGAAAGATTCTCAAAATTTCCACCTTAATGCCGTCCGGGCGCGATGACCGCGAAAAAATTTTAATTTCGAAAACGGTTTCGGGCGACATCTTTCGAGCCCCGCCTTTTCGAAAGTAACACTTTTTTTTGTCGGACGTCCGATAAGCTGGCAAATTGCAGAAATGCAAATTTTGAAAAATTTCGATTGCAAACCTCGACCTTTTTGGTGGAGATTAAAATTCCGATTTTTGAGTCGCATCGCGACGGCCTCAAATTTGGATTCGCGTTTCCGCAAAACAATACGTAGATCGCATTCGACCGGTAAGTAAGTAAATATTGCGATATTGCGTAATCGTGTGCAGATTTGTTAGGCAACTTGAAATGTGCGATTTCTTATTGCCCGTGCGCTGTTATTAAATGCATTTTCATTTTGACCTTGAAATCTCTTTCGAGGGCAGTTACGGCCTTTAAAGCGAATTTCAGAAATTTTACAAAATTGCCCAAATTAAAGTTCTCGATAGACACCGTCGTTGGCTTTAAATTGTTCCAAGAGACGTGACCTTGAAAATTATTTTTAAGGCCGAAATTTGTCGTCAAATTGAATTTTGAATTTGTACCGTGGATATGCAATGGGATGTCGGATCCGCAATATTTGAAAGTAAGTCGGAGGCCGACCCGTATTATTAAAAGCAATCGGAAGGCCGACTCGAGTTCGCTTCACCATTGAGATGCCAAATCCGGACCAAAGAAATCCGAGATCTCACATGCAAACCAACACTCGACCATGGGATCCTTAAAAGTTCCAAAAACCGGTTGGTAAGCCCATAAACAATCGGGAGGCCGATAGGCCGACAGCGAGGCCGAAGCCGATTTTCAAGTGGCTAGTTCAAATTCAAAGTTGATTATTTATCGCAATAAACCGTAACTACATATCTCAGAAACCGCCCAAATTGCGGTTTTTGAAAAATTTTTATCGCAAATTATCTTCAAAAGTCGCCCAATTTGCGGTAAATCGCCCAATCTGACAACACTGTATGTGAAGCCCTTTCGGTTTGTTTTCGGAAGCGTGAGCTTGAAGCTTCAAATTTAAAAAAAAAATTTGTTGCCTTAATATGCAGTACCGCCAAAAGTTCTTTTAACAAGTGGAGGCAAAAGGCCGATCCGTAATCCCAAAATATCGAGAGGCCGAAGCCCGACAAGGGGAGACCGAAGGCCGACTCGTGTTCGGTCGGAACTGAGTTGGCGATCCCGAAAGGCCTCGCAGTATCGTAGAGCTGACAAAGAAAAAACGGCTTAAGAGCGCGCTGCGGAAAGAGAGAGAGGGAAGCAGTAGATATGATGTTGAAAGATGCCTCTAATCTTTTGTAGATTTAAAAAATTTAAAAAAATTATTTGCGCCATATCTAAGGGAACCCTTGAACCCTTTGTGCATTAAGTTGATTTTATATAGTTTAAAACTCCACTAAGGGCACTTTTTGATTTACAAGTTTTGTACAAGTTTTCTATAATTGATGATGAAATCGCTTCAAAATCAGGTTTTGTCCTTATAATGATCTGCAGAAGGCAATAACGAAGTTTCATTAAGATCAGTTGTCATAAAAATTCAAAATTGTCCTTTTTCATAAATTAAATTGACCTATTTACTTTTAATTTAAAGCGCTCAAAATTGGTTATTGCCTTCAATAGTCTTTTCTTATTAATATAAAAAAAGAATTACATTGATACGACGTTTAGTTTTTTAAATTTGTACAAAAGATTAGAGGCTTCTTTCAACATCATTCCCTCTCTCTCTTTCCGCAGCGCGCTCTTAAGTACGCTATTTTATTTAATAGCCGGTAAAGTAGAACGTAAATCCATGTGATATTGCGTGTATACCATAATATATCTTATCTATAAAAATGCTTGTATGTATATATGTGTGTATATATGTATGTTCCGCATAGACGCCTAAACCCCGTAACTGTGGGCGTTGAAACTTTCACGAGATCTGGCGACATTCAATAGTAAACTTTTCGTCGTCTTTGAATTTAGTAATTCGTCACCATAAGACGGTCATCAGCAGTTAAACACTTCAGGTCACAGTCGTTGTCATAGTTACGATGCGATTTTGACGCTAAAAGATTAATTCAATGACATTGACATATTATAGTCAGTAGCGGCTCGACAAATAGGGGGCACAACTTTGACTAACCTTAAAAATGACATTGACATATTATAGTCAGTAGCGTTGCACAATATTTTTAAAATTATCAAAAATCATTTTGCATATACAGGGTAAAACATAAATAGTGCGCGTTTTAGCAAGACGGGCCCCCTTTTCATAACCTAGGGAGTGACCCTGATAGTGTTGAATAGCCCCCATGGGCCCCCCGATAGTGTCAAAGTGACGGCATTAACTACATAACCTAAAAATCATTTTGCACATACAGATTTAACTTTACATGAAGATGTAACTTTACGTGAAGATTATGTATGTATGTGTGTATGTATGTGTGTCTGTATGTATGTATGTATGACAGATGACGGATGACAGATGACAGCTGACAGATGACGGATGACGGATGACAGCTGACAGATGAGATGACAGCTGACAGATGACAGATGAGATGACAGATGACAGCTGACAGATGAGATGACGGATGACAGATGAGATGACAGATCAGATGACGGATGACAGATGAAGGCCGAACAACTTTGGCCTTCACGGATCTATTATTGTCCGCCCTGTGAGGCCGAAGGCCGAACAACTTTGGCCTTCACGGATCTATTATGGTCCGGTCTGTGAGGCCGAAGGCCGAACAACTATGGCCTTCACGGATCTATTATGGTCCGGTCTGTGAGGCCGAAGGCCGAACAACTGTGGCCTTCACGGATCTATTATGGTCCGGTCTGTGAGGCCGAAGGCCGAACAACTATGGCCTTCACGGATCTATTATGGTTTCACCCTGTGAGGCCGAAGGCCGAACAACTATGGCCTTCACCGATCTATTATGGTCTTCCCCCTGTGAGGAAGACTTTATATAGGTCGCAGAACTCGCCGGAATTGTGCAAGAAGACGCAAATCCACCTCTTCGTGGAAGATCCACCTCTTTGCGGAAGATTTAACTTTACCTGAAGATTAATTTGTTTTTAATTGGTTTTCTAAAGAAAAACTCGCCGGAATTGTGCAAGAAGACGCAGACCCACCTCTTCGTGGAAGATCCACCTCTTTGCGGAAGATTTAACTTTACCTGAAGATTAATTGAAAAATGAAAATTGTGTAAAAACTTTGGACGTATGTAGCGCTCTTATTTACGCCAGAAATGGACGGGCAAACCGTTTTTGGGATTAGTTCCATCAAGACAAAAATTGAATTTAACATTGGAAGCATTTAATTACGACAAAAACTACGATTACATGAATCACGAGGATGTAGCAATAGGTGTTATGAACAAACTTTGCTTGCATTGTCGTGTTTCGAAGTTCGCTAAGGAATCACCAGGAATGTGTTGTTCGAACGGCAAAGTTGTTTTGCCACCGCTGATTGATCCACCTGAGCCGCTTCTAAGTTATCTTACTGGCACCACTGCAATTTCAAAACACTTCCTGCTAAACATTCGCAAGTACAACTCATGCTTTCAAATGACTTCATTCGGAGCAACAAACATTTTCTCCAACGTCGGTTACATGCCCACAGTCATTTTAAAGTTGAAATAATAAAAAAATTGTTCATAATGTGTTGGTTCTGTTTACTATACGTATGTCTAGCGCCGCAGGCGCTAGTTAAATATAATTGAACATGTCTTGTTTTGGTCAAATATAAGGGTTTTAATTTCTGAGATGGACATGTCTGGTTTTGACTAAACTCGTCATTTATTTAAGCTTGCATTAGCATGGGAAATCTTTGGTTTTGGTTGATTCTGAGTTCGTAAATCGACGTAATCGATCGAAAAGAACCAAAATTCACATTAAACGAAATTTTTACGGAAAGTGGACATGTCTGCTTTTGAATGAACACTCCTCATTTACTTAGAATTAACTAAAATAGGGGGGCTGGCGCGAAATCTTATTTCGCGTTTTTCTCGGTTATTATTGAACTTTTGACAATTTTTTTTGAGAACACCGAGAACAAAACGGGAACAATCCAAAACAAAGAAAAAAAGGTTACTTTTCAAAAAAAGGGGGGCTGGCTATAAAAATGGATTTTTTCGTTTTCCTTGGTGGTTTTCTAAAAATTAAAAAAAAAATTACAGAACACTTGAGAACAATAAAAAAAAATTAAACTTTTGATAAAGTGTGTTCCATTTTTAAATATAAAATTTTAATTTTGTTAATTAGTTGAGGCGATGATTCCCCTAGTGCGGCTTTTAGGTCACACAACCAAGAAAATCTTGTATAAATAATTTATAAAAAGTAAAGTTAATTATTGCTTATTCTCTAAAATAATTAGGGTAACGGAGATTTGCATATGTGTGATTTAAATTAATGTTGTACTATGTATTACTAGACAATACAGCACCCGGTCTGTAAGGAGGCCCATTTTGGGATTCAGTGCAAGAACACAACAAGTTCTTGCTACACCTCTGTTTTGTCTGTTGTAAGATTTCTATTTGAGCAGGTACATTTTTGGGCTTCTATATGGCGTAATTCAGGGCCAATCAGAACGCTCCAAACTCCTAATTGACAGCAAGCATGATTCGCGAAGCGAAGCATTTGGAAGGCGAAGCCTTCCTTCAATCTCCTCCATCTCATTATGGGGTTTACGCGCGTTGGTTAGTTTTAGTGGGACCAACAACCCGGTGGTGGCATTGGAGCCGAATCTCAATGGTGCTTGGGAGGTGGGTGTGAGGAAGGAGAGAGGAATTGGGTGGGTGGGAGAGGGGGATTTTTTACCGAAGTAAAAAATAAAAAGAAATAAAAGAAATCTAGCGATCAAATTGGTTTGTTGTTTAGTTAACCATCGTTCGATGGTTCACTAGTCAACCACCCAATTTGGTGTGGAAATGGAATTGAGCTTTTTCTGCATGAAAAGCCAATTGAACCGCGTGAGATTACTCCTAATTGACAAGTGGAATAACAAACATAATATGCACTGAAAATAAAATTTGACAAGTGTCATGAATGAAGTACAATTTTTTCGAATTTTGTGAAGTACAAAACAGATACAACTATGCATATGGGGGTCGAACCGTTCGTGAATACAAAAATTATTACACGGTCGCAGTGGGGTAGCTAGGATGGGTGACACCCGGGGCGGATTTAATGGGTTTAACCCCCGCCTAGGCTGATGACCTTTTTTTTTAGAGGTTGCACTCAAGGAAACAGCTATGAGGCATGGGAGGGTCGGGTGTCACCCGGGCGGTCCGCCCCCACCGCCCCCCCCCTAGCTACGCCACTGCACGGTCGGACTGTGCAACAGTCACTTCATATTTTTAAAGAAATAAAAAAGTTTCAAACCAATTGCAGCTATTTTATTATGAAAGTGGTCTAACCAATAAAATTAAAATGAAACTCCTCTCGAGGTCAGAGGAAGCCCGAGACATGCTAGAACACTTTCGGGTGTTGGACACCAAATAATTTTCAATAAAATTTGCTACAATCCGCTCAAAACCCCATAATAAAATAAATCACTTACACGTCAACGATGGATAACGCTCTAGAATAGGTATCGCCAAAAACCTCAGGATTTTCAGACCCGGATAGATCAAACCTTGAACATTTCGAAGTACTATGCTAGAAGTTGGTTGGTGAAAGTTTAACAAAATATACAAAATTAAAACAAAAAATAACAAACAAACTGTAACTTTAAAAACGGCACATAAAAATTTTACAGGAGTTCTTGTTGTGAACGATTTCTTTGGTTTGGTTTCCTTTTTTAATAATTCGAAACTACGTTTAAATATTTCGTCTATTTCAGATTCGGTTATATTTTGTGCAAATGCACTTTTCCTTATTTTTGCTACATTTTTTTGATATTTTAATAACAACAATGAGTCCGAACTAGACATAACCTACTAAAACACTAAAGTTTGACATTTGTTTGACGTTTATTGTTGTCTGTTATGTATGGGGTGTTTGAAAATAATAGTACAAATCTTAAAATATTTATTGAGCAATGGAATAATTTACGTTATGTGGAAAAAATTCTAATTGGATATTTTTCATAATATAATGGTTCTTTAGGGTATAGGGTGTATGAAAATAATAGTACGAATTTTAAAATATTTAATTTATAGAGCTAATTATTTTTAGACTCTGTGGCAAGTCGAAATAATTTACGATTATGTTGTTAGAATTTTTTCATATAATGGTTTCTTAGGCTGCCTGCAGACTGATCAAGCAAAAACGTTTTGTCGCACAACGTTTTTGCTTGATCAGTCTGTAGGAAGCCTTAGGGTGTAATTAAATAATCTTGACGTTTTCCCCCTTCTACAAAATCGGTGCCACTTTCTACAGGGTGGGGAAAGGGTCAAAAATCAGTTTTTCACCGATTTTCTTTGGTTTTTAGCAGAAATATTTATTCTCTGAATCTTCTTCTTCTTCAAGTGTCGTGCCTGATTTCAGACGTAGGCGACCTCTATCCTATGCATGTGTTGTGCGTTTGAAGTATTATCACACACATAGGGGACCTACTGCTTAACGCGGGCTCCGAACCGCGGGAAGTGTATACACTTCATCTCCAGAGAGGCTGTACTAGGCAGATTACACCTCGGTGGTTTGCCATTGCCTTCCGAGGGGAGACGGTCAGAATAAAGTTTTACTGAGCCCGGAGTTGAACCAGGTATTTAGCATTAGCAGCAACGCACTTAACCGCTAAGCTGGCGACCGTCTCTGAATATAAATTGACAATTTTGTCGTTTTTTGGCAGTAAACGACGTTCCATAAAAGATTCTGAAGAAGCAGTTGGGGATGTCATTGGTGAGTGTTCAATAGTGTTCATATTGTCAATTTCGGTTGGTTTGGTATCCACAGTGTCACCACCGTTATTTTCTGTGAAAAAATGTTGAATGCAGACATTCGTGCATGATTGCTCTCGACAGCTTCCACAAATTGCTGAGCAATGAAGTCCAGCCTTTCTACAACTGTAAGTTCGCTGACAACCTTTTGCACTGCTGCAGAAGATTTGTAGTAGAAGTTCTTGTGGAGCAGAATCATTTAATGTAGTACTCGAAAAATGACCATGAATTGAAGTTCTCCAACCCCAATCTTGTGCATTCTTCCGATTACCATGCCATTCTTGAATTTGATCATAGGTTCTCAAGGAGTGCCGGTACGTTGCTGTTTTAGTTGGCAACAGTGATGAGAGATTGCATGCTTTTTCTTTAAGAGATTTTACAAAAATTTCTGACTTGATGTCAATTAGGTCAAAAGCAAAAATTGATTTCTTCCTCTCATTTACTTCTCCCCTGCCTGAAAAATTCAAGCTCCGCAAAATAAATTCTCAAAGTTGAAACCTTTTCTGTTCCATCTTTGTCTTAAAATTTCATCTTCTCTTGGTCGTCCTAACTTTACACGTACTAAAAATAATGAATCAGTGAGTGTCAAGCTTAGCTTTATAATATATTCGCGATTTACATTACCGTTGGTGGCGCCACCAGCAACAATAACATGGCTGTGATTGGACGAAATTCTAAGTCATTTTATGATGGAAGTTTGCAGAAGGTTTTAAGGCGTTGTTAAATTTATTGTATTATTTTTTGTTAATTAGTTCACTTTGTTATGACGTGAGCCTGAAAAACGTATATTTATTTTCGTTTAATACGTCACTAACTAATTAGAAATTCTCCCTGATGGTGGCGTTTGCTTAATGTAAATTGCGTATTGAAATGAATTTTATTAATTTCCAATTAAATTAAATTTTTAAATAGACTTCGTCCGATTTTATCAAACACCTTTTGCTACAAAATCACCGGCGCGCGCTTATTTCAATTTTTTACTGTACTGTTATTTATTTCACCTTTTCTCCCCTTCGAATTACTGTATCATTTAATTAAGCAGCAGTTTTTATTTATTTTAATTTATTTGGTTATATTATTTACTTAAGGTTATAACTAAAAATTTTATAATTTCTCATCAAAATTTGCGACTGACTCACGCTCATATCTAACGTGGAGTCCCTTGATTTTGGCCCACCAAAATCCTACAAAACTTTTACATTTTAAATTTACAATAAAAAACACGACAATACCCCTTCCAGATTTAAGCATGAAAATCCTTCAAGATTTACCTCCGAAAAATCGAAAAATTCGTGGTTTTTGTACCTCATTACATCTTGTGGTTTACCATCTAATTATAACGACAAAATTTATCCCTGAATTCATAAAAGGAAATTCAGATTTTAAAAAGTTCAAACGAGCATATTTACAAATGTTTGCTTATAACAAATTATTTACAAAATCATAAAATTAATTTAAAAATGTTATCGTTTTTCTTCTTCTTCCCCACGATTTAGGCTTTGGCTCGTTACGTCACCTCTGGCCCCTTCATCTTTTTTTGGGTCTTCCGACTGATTTGTAGAGATTCAACACTGTTTTGGGAGTTGGTCGCTTGTCATTCTTATCATGTGATTTTTCCATTCGCTTCGGTATTGTCCAGACGTGTGAATCCCAAGATGGATCTCAAAAACCTCAGTTTGACATGTTGAATTCTGTTGTAGGTTTTTTATGAGCGTCCAGGTCTCGCTTCCATAATATGTTAGTGCTGGTACAGTAATAACATAACTTTATCATTAACAGACTAAATTCGATTAATTTTTAAAATGGTTATAAACTACTTGCTTTACAACCTAATTATTAATTTTTACAAATTTCACCTTTCAAACTTTCATTTCCAAAATTTAACATATCCCGTTCAATCAATTTTGAATCTTCATTCTGTACAAAATTATATCCAATTTTTACTTAACTAATTCCAATCATATAAACACTTTTATCTACTACCGGGGGAAAATACCTACTTTTCCTGCTTTAAGCCTGTTTTATCGCACTAGTGCGAAAAAGCAAGTAATGCATTTTCAGATATTTTAAGCATATTGGACAAACATTTTTATAATAAAAGAGAAATAATAATGAAAACACCCTATTATGGAAAATAGCAAGTAAATTAAAAATCATTGTTTTTGAAAAAAATACGGTAGTCGATAGAATTTTGTATGCAACTCGTGGATTATGCCCTTTTCGCACTTGTAGCATAAATAAATATTATCATTTTAAATCAAATCGTTTCAAGAATTTTCACCAATACAATATTTAAAATCAAATCTCGCATTCATTTACTAATTTTATCGTCTATCGAAGTCATCTATTCAAGTGCAAATTGAAAATTTTTAATAAACTTTTATCAAAACTCAAACTTTAATCAAACCAATTAATCCAATAATTGAGAGCTTCTATGGTCCATATTTGTTGCATCCCTCTCATTTGTGGATTTTCATCTTATCTGATTTAATGAGAAATGGGGAGCCATTCCCATCGAACCATTAATTCCACTCCATGTGTAAGGCTCCCCACGACCACCAAGACGAGGACGGTCGGCATGGTAACGCAATCCATCGCATTGTATGCGGCCCCGGTGTGGCATCATGCGATGGCCGACCAGAAGAGAGGGACCCAGGGAAACAGGGCCCGACTCCACCAAGTCCACAGACGCGTGGCAGTAAGGGTGTGTTGCGCTTACAGGATGGTCTCAGGCGACGCGGCGCTAATCCTGGCATCAACGTCATCCTACTACCTGCTGGCAAAAGACAGAGCCGCTGAGTACATCCAGCGGCGCGTGGACAAAGAGACTCATACCCAACATCCAAAAATGGGTCTCCATATTGCAATGTCTTAAGTTTGGTCGGTTGAATTCGAAATTACATCCACTACAAAATAAAAATCTAATGTTAAAATATTCAAATTTGTTGACTATTTATGCCTGGATCTGACATGTACCTTTCTGACTTTAGCTGTTTTGTCTAAATTCACTGAGCGATTGGAATGGAATTCTCTTCACCAGAGTCTGTTTATAAAAATGTGTTATGAACAGCGGCAGAATTATGAAATATCTCATTTAGTCACTGTAACAAATAACAAATTAAGCAAAAACAATTTGTGAATTAGTTAGGCAAATTATAATAAAAACATGTGAAAGTGGCGTTAAAATATAGTGAGTTGATGGAACTGGTGTAAAAAGGGAAAGTGTATTGAAATCCGTGTTAGAAGAAAATTTTGAATTTGGAAGGTAAAAAGGTCTCGAATTACGCTTGCTCGAGAATTGGAAGGGAGAAAAGTGAAGATTAGGCTAGCAAGAGCGAGGAACGAGGACTCTCTCCGTGTCCATGAAGAAGTACGGACGTATTTTTTGATTTTTGGACTCTCATGGCGTCCGTAGACAAGTAAAGACGTATTTTGGTTAATTTGACTCTCCTGGTGTCCACGAATAAGAGAGGATGTGTGAATTTTGTTAAGGGGACTCTTCCCGTGTGTCCATCTATAAGTAAGGACAAATTTTTGTTAATTGGTTTTTGGAACGATGTATAATTTTTGGTACCGCTGAATTATTAAAGAAAATCAAGTAAAATTAAATGGTTACCTGTGATTATAATATAAAACTTGGAAGACAATTCATTGAATATTATTTATGGTTGGTTCGAATTACAATTGGATTCACGATACGGATGCGAACCTTGGTGATGACTGCATACGAATGGACATCAATTCCGACTACGGTGCAAAAGTGATTTTTTATTAGTATATATGGTAAGACTGATTAAGATTTTACGTGCATTATTAAAAAGCGATCGCAGACAATTCTATTTTTTTAACAAGTGTGTTAGATTTTGGGGGTTTTAAGTTAGATTAGGTAATAACAATAATTTGTAAACTTAATTTGTTAATATCATGAATCATAATTCTGTTTCAATTTAAGATTTTGTGTGTGAATAATAAAAAACAGTTTGTGGATGAGAAAATTCTATTTCATTTTGTTAATAAGTTTTCACAGCAGTTCAGAGCACAGGTAGGGTTCAGCTATCCGCGATTTGTTTATCTCATTGACACGATATTTAATTTAATTTAAAATAGTGGAGTGTATTTTTGTAACTCCGCTGGACCCAATATTACGCCCTATAGAGTCAATTTTTTTTGAGCTAGCCGGAGGAAAGAAAAAAGTGCCGTTAATTTTTCCCCGCAATATAAATTAAAATCAATATTTATCATTTCACGGCAATATATCATACAGTGAGATGAATTTCCATCTCATGTGGGCACTCACCGGCTAATGGCTGCTTCAACGTCTATCTGTGCAAAATAACTAGAAGAGACACATCCACCTGTTTTTACTGCGAAGCGGATGACGACGCGGAGCCCACCATCTTCCATTACTGGAAATGAGAGCGAGAACGCGTGACCGCCTCCCTCACAATCGGGAAAATCCTCACACCCCACAATCCGATTGCCATCATGCTTGAGGACGAGTACGGTTAGAAAGCCATACTAACGCTGGTCAAGAAGAACATGACCAGCAAACAAAAAACCGGAAGCCCGATATGAACTAGGAAGCCATTACGAGGAGGCTTAAACTTGGCAGACTCAAAACAAACGATGCAGGACCTCCAAACAAACCGGAGGTCCAGAGCAATTCACACCATCTAACCTAATGGAAGTAATGCCAAGAAGTGGATCCTCGTTCGGCGGGGGGGGGGTGAGGTTTTAGTGGGTGAAGTCCCACACTACCGGCTTAGATTAGGTCGGTATCTTGCACGAGATTTCCTTATCCCGCTCAGTCAAAAAATATGTGTAAGGCGAGTTGTCCATTCCACTAATTCTCATCGTCAATTTCTCCTGTAAAGAAAATTTTTCAATTCGTACTTTTCTTGTTTTTTCTCTGGTTACCATTTTTAAATTTCCTCTTCATGGAATCAATTTTCATTTCTTTATTTGCTTTTATAACATATTCGTTTTTCAATCTCTTTTGGATATCAAAATTTTTATTTTTCATGTCTCATCGTACCCCTTGTTTTTTCTGTTACTTTATCCTTTTCCAGTTACTTTAATATAATTTTCATATTTAATTTTGCTACTGTCATTGTACTGGGGGTGAAATCTTCTCTTTTTTCTTTTACTTGTTTTGTCCAATAAAACTAGTTTTCCACTATTTTCACGAATTCCTTTAATTATCTCTTGTTTATTTTTGTCAAATGTTTCATTCATTTTTTGTTTGTTCAAATTCGTCAAATTGATGAATTATTTCTTGTTTAAATTCAGTCATGCTTTTCTATAGCCTTTCCATAGCTTACCAGATCCGAGTCCAACCCATACTTCGGCTGTACCCTTTCTAGTGCTAGAAAATTGCGGTGATGTAAAATTTTCAACATTATATACTTTGTCGTCTTTTGTCTCGTTTCTTAATTATCCGAGACTCAGCATGTTCAGCAGCTTGCTTTAAACTTTAAACCAAATCTTGCAGTCTTCAGAGTCATCAAACACTACATTGACAGAAGTGTGGTTTTGCAATCTATGGAGACGTTCCGTCGAAAATAATCATGCTGTTCGCTTTATAATATTCCTTAACATAATATGCAACATACTTTTCCAGAATATTAATGAACGTTTCTTGTTGATGCCAGAGACAACGATGAAGGAGAAAGCCACCATCGAGGAATCGGAGGACCCATTGAAGAAAATGAGTAATACAATGCTGATTTATTTTGTTTTTCGCCTGCCTATTTATCGAAACACGTGAGAGGATCCGGAGCTAACTCACAATAAAAATATTTTTGTAAATCACCTTGTGATTTGTGGCTAAAGATGATTCTTTGAAAAGTTAACAAAAGGTTAACCAAGGTAACAAATTTTCTCTAAAGGGTTAGATTTACCATAACAATGTTGTGTTAAGTGCATCGGGTTCAATGGAGATTACCTAGAATAAAATTCAAAATATTATCTCCTCCTTGAATATGAACAGCTACTAACAAAGTTAGGGAAATTAATTGACTCGTACCTGCTTCGAAGGGATCGCAACTTCGCAGTCGTAAATAATTAAGAAATTTCAAGGTCACGTAACTTTTTTTACTTTCCCATTTACGTAGTAAAGGAAAGTATTGTTATCGAGTTAAAAAAAAATTTTGAGTTAGCATTTTTCCCATGGTCTATGAGCCCATACGAATTGTTTAAGACCAATTTTGGAATGATGTCCGGATGTGTGTGTGATGTGTGATGTGTGAAGTGTGATGTGTGATGTGTGATGTGTGGTGATTTTCTCGTCAACGTTTTCAGACAAACGCGTGCACCGATTGAGTTGAAATTTTATACACTAGTTTGAAGTAGCTGTCTAAAGAGCTGATTAGATTTTGGTTGAAAACCGTCCATTTTTAACCCCTTTTTTAGGGGAATGAAAATTGTTAAAGAGCATTGCCGCTTCCCGGTGGAACATATGAGATTGAAAATCATATCAATCGAAAGAGATTATTTTTCCGCATCTTTTGATACCCCACACTTGATATTTCCCTCTTAAATTATTGTTAAAATGCAAAACTAAAATAAGGGCTATTAAATGAATATATGGTTTGCCTTGGATAATTTTGATCTGTCAAAGTGATTTGTATTGTTCATTACTATAATTTAATATTTTAACTAATTTACTTGTATTAACATATTATGTAGTTAATACCAAACGAATTTTTTAATTACTTATAAAAAATTAATTCTGACGTCATTACGCCCATAGTTAAAATTTGGTTGCATATAGACGGCACGGCATTCCGAAAATTTCTAATTTTTTATGGAAAATGTCAATTTTAAAAATTTTTCAATGCAAACATGTTATATAATTATTGTTAAAATGAAAATATAAAATAAGTGCTTTTAAAAAATATGAGTTACCATGCTAAATTACAAATTAAATTTCGTAACTTTGATATCTCAAAGTATAATTTGTGTATTTTATCGAGTTAAAAATTGTTTTGTGTTAACATCTGTTTTATTAATATTTAATATAAAAAGTGGAATCTACTAAATGGGAAAGTAATGTGTTGTCACATCAGATTTTTTTTCTCTTGCATGGGAAGGGGGAAACCTTCATAGGCTTCATAGGCTCCCCGACGGTCAGCGGGATTAACCTTCTCGGCATCATTTCCTCTGCCGTCTGCGATGTTGTATGCTCGGTGTCTGTTGAGTAGTTTGTGCCCCCCCCCCGGGGTTTGCACGAGAGTTTGTGTCCGGGAGGGCATAGCACTGACACCTGTTGGAATTTAAGTTTTGCAGCGACCCGGTAGCACCACGCACTGTGTTTTAAATGTCTCGCCGGGCCGCTTAGTGGCTTCTGTGGTCGCTGACTTGGCCAGTCCACTTGTCTTTGGGCACTTGTTAGCACTTTTAAGCGTTTAATTCGCCCCTCGGATTAGCACGAGAGTTTGTGTCCGAGGGGGTCGTCGCACTGCGTGCGTACCAACACTCGCGTCCAAGTTAGTAGGGTTCGTCACTTCGTACCTCGAACCTGCCGCGCACTATGTTTGTGTTTTGTCGATTCGGAGCACTTGGTGACGACCACTTACTGTCTTGTCGTCTTCTTTTGTTGTTGTGGCTTCTGTGTTGTTAATGGTCTGGCTGTACGGCGGGGACTAGAGCTTCGGCCTGTTCGGCTCTTTCGTCCCCCTCCTTGGTCTTCATAACGGTGACTATGAAGGCCGCTGAAGTCAGCCATTCGTCTTCGCCCGTCAACATGAAGGCGATCATGTTGTCGGGGCTTAAGGGTTCGCCCATCCTGAGCGATGTCGTCACTCTCTCCCTCTCCCATCGAAGGCATCGGAAGAGAGTGTGCTCGGCGGTGTCCTCCTCCCCGCAGTAGCGGCAGGCCGCTGACTCGGTCAGACGGAACCTGTGGAGGTAGAATTGGAAGCATCCGTGTCCGGTGAGGTCACGTAACTTGGTTCAACTTTAGACGACCATTACTAGTTCAAATACGAATTTGACGAAAAATATATAAGCATGTTTTTTTGTAGAGAATTTAATTTTGTCTATAATTATTTTTATCGTCAAGTTGAAAAAAAGGTGAGAAACACTAAAAGCAGTGAAGAAGATTCACTCGACGATGTCGAAACGATAGAAGTTGAACTTCTATGAAGTTGACGGTGGTGACACTGTGAACACAGAAACAACCGAGATTGACAATATGAACAAATTGAACACGCACAAATGATATTCCCAACTCCTTCTTCAGAATGTTTTATAGAACGTCGTGAAATGCCCAAAAAAACGACGATTGTTAATTTGTATTCGGATTTGCTAAAAATCTACACATTTAATTAAAAATCAATCCCGACCCCTTACTTTCTGATGAAAAATCTGTGATGAATTTTATAACGTAGTGTAAATCTTTAATTTGCGTCGTCAAATTGACATGAATTTTTTAATGAAGTATAAATTTTAATTTTTTTATATTTCTTTCTTAATCAAACACTTCTTAATAATTTAAACTTTTTATTTTACATACTTCTTATAAATTTATGGTAAAACAAATTAAAAAATTTCAACATTTTGTCTACAGGAATTAATGTGGATATTGACTAAGACTCTCTAGAAACAAAATAAGTAGAACTGCAACTCTCCTTCGCAGCAAATTATTGTGATTAACCTGTGGATACCTAACTAATCGACATTAACAATATAAACACCACCAAAGACGCACAAATAACTTCTCCTGCAGAATCTTTCAGAGAACGTCGTGTAACGCCGAAGAAACGACGAATTTGTTAACTTATGTTCAGTAAATAAATATTTATGCTGAAATTCTGTACTATTCATTAAAAGTCGATCCCGACTCCATCACATAAATATCTCTAAAAATAAATGTTTTTACTGTAAAGTTGAAAGAAATCGAGAAATCGGCGAAAAAATGATTTTTGTCTTCTTCTCTGTATTCTAAATTTAATTTTAGTAACCAAATCCAATCTTTGCCCGCGATCAAATTTGGTACACATGGTCAATACAATAGCACAAAATAATAACAAAAAAAAAATTATGAAAAGAAAACCCGTTTAAAAATAGGGATTGAAATAGAGCCAATACTAAAAGATTAACCCATCGGGGGTTGAAAATTAAAAAGTGGTTGAATATTTAATAAATACGTTCATTTACCTTTACAAAACATTTTTATTTTTAACTTTAAACTACTGATGGATGGAGTTACAGTTATGGGTTATCATAACCCATACTTATTTTAAATACTCGTATATTGAAGGAATTTTTGCCATTTCGGTTTTTCTACGCATTTGACTAGGTTTTTATTTCGACACGATTGATACCTTTTATCAAAGTAGTTAGGTCCACTACATGAATATAATCTCCATTCATAAATATTGTTAACCAATTCACACATTAGGTAGTCTACACATGAACCTTTAACTGGTTCTTTTCTACCAAGAAGTTTTTTTGTACAACTCCAGGCGTTATTTGTTTTTGTTGTTGTTCTAAGCGTTGTAGTTGTAGTTGTTGGTTTTCGCGTTGTAGTTGTAGTTGTTCGTGTTGTTGTTAATGGTGTTACGGTAGTTTTTATCGTTGTTATTGTCGTTGTAGATGTAGTACAATTCCCTTGTAGACTGCATAGTTGTACATTACAAAACCTTCGATACGATGGTTTCCATTTCGTTGTCGCATCTACATGTTTTTGTCTGACGATAAAATTTTTAACCGAAACAATTTTGTTTTGGCGATCAACGTCTTCAACATTTAATGGCTCTTTTAGTCCCATTAAATTTTTATAAACATTTTGGTTTAAAACATTCCACCGAAGGTGGGGATTTACAAAATCCGACGAACGGAATGCGCATTCGTAGGAACATGGCGATGAATCGCCTGGTCGACAGCATCTTCCAAGTCCGCAATCGTATTCTTTCGGTTGGGTTCTTCTAAATGAAGAAAAATTCGATTTGTTAATTCTGGTGCACGGAATGTAGTGTGTGTAATTTGCGCAAAAATAAGTTTGATCTGTTCGACATAATGCCAATGAAGCCTGCAAAAAACAACAAAATTAGCAAAATAATTGTAAGTGTGAAATATTAAAAAAAGGGAAAATAAAAGTCAATTTATGAGGGGAGATTTTTAAGTTTGCGGTATGAGACAGAAGGAAGATGCCATTTTTTCTCTTTTTTATTTCAATGTCCTTTGTCATTCTCAGGTATAAACTAAAAATTCTACGCATTTATATCAAATCAAGTGATTATACGGATGTTTGAGAAGAATTTTTGTTTATCATTGGGTGGACGGCAAACGGTTTTGCATAAATAGGGTGTAAATGTATCATGTGATACTATAAGAAACCGACTCATGAAGTGAAATTTGGAAGTATTATTATGAGGAAACTACTATTGTCTGAAAATCATCTCGAAAAAAGACGTGCTTGGGCTACAGAAAATTTGAACCGCTGCGCTGGTGCTGTTGAGACAATGTAATTTTTTCGGATGAGCTTTTCTTTTGGGAAATTTTTTTTATTAGTCATGCCTAGTCTACCATCGCCAAAAAAACTCATTCAGCGGACCGTTAAATATCTGGTAAAAGTGCACGTGTGGGACTGTTTTTCTAGGCAGGTATTTGACACGTTGAATATCTTCACAGAAAATTTGAACGCTGCCAAAATGGTCAGAATATATCAGTGGGGATTTATTACCATCTGCCCAAAGGTGGTTTATGTTTATAAAGATAAAAGAAAATTGGCTACTACAAGAGGACAATGACCCAAAACATCGGAGAAACAACAAAATGATATTGACGTAGTGGATTGCCCTTCACAGTCGCCAGATGCAAATCCAATAGAAAATGTTTGGAGGTCATGAAGTTCAAGCTCCAAGGATAGAAGATCTGGACCGTTAAGCAGCTATTCCGGCACCAGCCGCCACTGTATACTAAAGCTGTTTCTTAAGATTATTCACAGGAGGATATACAGAATTTGTGAAAAGCAGGTGTCGAATGAACAGTTTGATTTTAAGGGACCGGTGGACACACGTGAGGCTATAGATTCTAAGAGAGTTATTAAAAGGAGATTAACTAGACAACAAAAAAGGACCCAAAATTCCATTAATCGACGATAACGTGGTACAGAAGATAGAAAATCTTCTATCTAAATAAAGAATAGAAAAGAAGATAAAAAAAAGAAGTCAGAAAATTATAAGCGTCTCTGAACTTCGTGAGGAGCTGATCAACGCGCAGAGCAGACCATAGAATATAGGCTGTTCTTCGATTCCTCTGAGGAAAACGAAAGAAGAAACAGGCACAAGATTTATAAAAAGGCCACAAACAAAAGAAGCACGCCAAGGTACACGGGGGGCTCGTCAGTCGGATTTGAAGAGAAATCTGAAAAACTGATAAAATAGTAGGAACTAAAAAAGAACTACACACGAAGGAAGAGAGCCGAAAGAAAAAGAACAGAGGCAAAAAGAAGGTGAACAAAGGCCAAAAGATATTAGGCTTAAAGCGGAAGAAAAACCCATAAATATACGTTGTCCAAAAATTACAGGAAAAGATAGAGCCCGCGGTAACATATCCAAAATCAAAAAAAAATAATGGGGATGTTATACTCCAGATAGAAAGAAGATGCGGAAATGCAAAAATGATACGAAAGGAAGTACAGAAGATCCTCAAAAGTTAAGTGGAGAAAGCTAAGAAACACGTATCGAAGTGCTAAATCCGGCCGAAAAAACCACTGAAGGTCAAATAATGGAAGGACTCAAAAAATTGAAGGGTGAAGACAAGAACATAAACTTAAGCGACTTCCGGGTCCCATACCAAGAAGGCACAAGAAGGCAACAGTGGAGGAGGATAAAATGGAAACTTAAATCCAAAATTCGAATGGGATTAGTGAGCAGCTGCATAGTAACGAAGAACCAGCCTTTTCTCGGTTTCTACCCAGGATGCTGGAGAAAGGGTCATCCAGCATCAACATGAAATAGAAAAAAATGAAAGAAGTAAGAACATCGATATAGCGCAGGTAAGTGAACCATATAAACAAAGAGGAGGTGACTGGATACAAACAATCGATGGAAGAGAAGAGCAAGCATATTAATATACAAGCAGGTCCAAATACTAAAATGGGGAAGCGGGCCATGCTTTGTGAAGATCGAAATAATGAAAATTGTAACATATTCGTGCTACTTTTCACCAAACGTCAACCTGGAGACATTCCAAGACGAATTTTGGAATCTAAAACACAGCATAATGTCGCAATCCAAACCAATAGTACTTGGAGGCGACTGCCAAGGTAGTCGAATGGGTATCCCCCATCACATAGTATAGAAAGGGTCATATCCTGATGGCGATACGGGCAGAGGTGGACTTCACAGTGTGCAACACTGGGAGTGCACTAACCTTCCAAAGGGGAGAGCCCACCACTACCTTAGACATTCCTGAGAGATAATGTTGGGAGATAAAATAATAAGATTGGAAGTGCTTGATAAAGAAACCTCAAGTGATCATAATTACATCACTTTGTAATTGAGATAAGTGCCCAAAAGTTGGACACCAAATAACTTTGAAAGCACCTCAACAACGGGGACCAGGTGGAAAACGACATAGAAAGCTTTGTAATGGGGGCTTTCCTGAAGAAAGCATATGATTATTGCATGTCAAAAAGAGGACATATCCCCCAAAAACAGGTGTACTGGTTGTCGAAGAAATTGGCAAAGGTTAGGAAGATCTTCGTAAAGGCTAATGGTTGTAAACGAGGTTCCTCTCATGTCGGAGAGTAAAACAAACTGGGACATCATTGAAAAAATTTCGGTAAGCATTATATCCACCAAGACACAAGAAGAACGCCAAAGGCAAAAAACAACAACTAGGAGAACAAAGTTCCGAAAGGGCAGAATAAGTGTAACAACAAACTAACATAGGAACACCGCGAGCTGCATGCGGTATAAATGCTCTAACATGTAAGAGGAAGGGATTTTAGTTTGTAGGAATCTGACATACCCACTCAGTACGGGTTGGGTGAAATCTTTGGATGATTTTCTCCCAAAAACAAAAAAAAAACCGGAACGGTTCTTGCAGATGTTTCATGAACCGGAACGCTTAAAGATTTTTTGAATTGCGTTCTCCGCTATTTCGAGTACTACATGTTTAATATTTTTAAAGAAAAGGGTTTATTTTGTGTTAGGAAAAAAATTCAAAATTGTGGGCTTTGCTGCCATATGAAAAAATCTGATGTGGCCATCGACATGACTTTCCGAACAGAAGTAAATTTTATTAATTATATTTTTTAATAAGAATGGTGCATAATTTCCATAGTAAGTCAATAACAAATTTTATATTTTATATATTTTAGTTTTAATATTTTTGCCAAAATGGGCAGAAAAGAACTTTTGAATGCCCATATCATGCATACGAAACATTTACGGGCACATGATATCAGGAACTTTTCATCTTACATATTTTGATTAGTGGAATATGTCAGAAAAATTTGGTAAAATTTTTTGAAACACCCCGTATACTTTCGAATTAAAGAAAAACTCATATAACAAAAGATGTAGGAACTTCTATAGCGGTAATTTTTGGTTCCTAATATTTTACATATTTAATTTTGTTTTGAAGTAAACCCCCCTTTCCAGGCCCGTAGTCAGGATTTCATTTGGGGGGGGGCACTTGTAAAGGGGGTTCCCCTTTTTATTACAAATTTATTTACTTATACAGGGTGTCCCCGTGACCGTGGAGAACCTTTGAGGTGGTGATAAAGGACACTTTTCTAAGACAAATTTTCAAATAAAATTTTTGCCCAAGTCCAAACCCTTTGAGGGTACCTCCCTTTAAAGCAATTTTTTGAATTTCTGATTTCAAACGGCCTTAGCTCCGATATTATTGATTTTTTAAGGTTAATGGATTAGAACTTTTTTAAAGATCATTCGCTTTTCTACAAATTAGGTTATAACCCCTTATCGTCTAGAATCAACGGATTTAGAGTTATAAATTAAATTAAGGGAAAAAATGTTTAAAAAATTCAGGTTTTTTTTAAGTTTCTTGCGAACCCCGTATCTCTTAAACGAAACGTCTAAGAGAAAACAACTAACGGCCCAAACCGGATAGAAAATTTAACGGGCTACAACTTTCGTCAAATAAATTTTTTTGGGGAACCAACCGTTTTCACAGAAACTCTGAAAATAATTAAAGAGGTGTAGGTAAAAAATATAAATTCACATAATTACTAAAAATCTCAATTTGATTTATAGCATTTGGTTTAATGTTAAAACATTGTTAAAACGCTACAATACTTTTTTCAAATTTTTTCAACATTTTATTTTTCTTAATTTATTTTTATTTAAAACAAATGTTATAGTCCAGGCAAGGAAGGTTTTTAGTTTGCAAAAAATCCGGGCAAGCTGAATTTTGGCAGAGATGTACATTGGAGTGTTCTAATGAACCCCCTAAAAGTCCCATAAAATCCCACGCCGGCGTCCCCCACAATCGGGGGGTTTTAGCTCTCCCAACGCGATTTTTGCCGATAACTCGCTTATTTATGCTTGTATTAAAAATTATGATCAGACCATAATTGAAGAGCATAAAATTCTCTATAAAATAGTTTTTTCATATTTTTCCATGGCACACTAATACTTAAATTATTGACCGAAAACACAACCCACCCTTAAAATGGCACAATATTGATTCGTTGCAGGGGGAGAAATGTTTTCGGGCACGGGAAATGCTTTTAATAATAAATTAATTGAAATTGTGGCCAAGGTTTGAAAATGAAGAGAAAAATAAATTTTTTCAAAATTTGCCGAAGTTATATAGTATCTTCCAAGTAACGAAACCGAAATTTTGGTTTGAGCTTACAGAAGATCCGGGCAAGCTGAAACTTGACAAAGATGTATATTGAAGTGTTCTAATAAATCCCCAAAATGTCTCATAAAAATTCCAAGCCGGCGTTCCCCCAAATGAGGATTTTTTGGAAATGAGGAAATTTGGAAAAAACTTTTTCCAAAATAGGTATAGCTATTTTATTTTCGAAATTCAAATGTTTTACTTTTAAAATTTTTGTTTTTTTTGAACATTTGGGGGGGGGGGGGGGCACGTGTCCCCAGGTGCCCCCTCCTGGCTACGGGCCTGCCCCTTTCCCTTAAAATGCAATTTAATTTATTTTCATCTGGTTTCCTGCTTCGCTTCGGTAGGAAAAATCTTATATTCAAAATTTGGAATGATGATACTAAATGTTTATTTATGCAAATCTGTCAAAAAATTGGGCGGTTAAATTTTGCCTGATAACAATACTTTCCCTATAATTACCTAAGGGGTCCGGAAAGTAAAAATCAGAATTACGAAGTAAATTCCACCATATTAAATAATTTTATTCGCATTAGTATACGAGGAACATGCAAAAAAAAATTTGTATTCGATATACCACTGTAAATTATGTGGAAGATAATCCTGGAAGATAAACTGCCCTTAGTAAGAATAAAGAAGAAAAAGTGGGGCGAACACTTCGTCACATGTGCATTTTGGAATTTCCCATTTACGCAGCCCGATATAAAAATTAAAAAAACGCAAAATCAGGAAATAAGTTTTCGGAAAATTCGATCACAATTTAAACAAAAAAATGTTCGACAATAAGAATCAGAGATTTCCTTTTTTGCTAATCTGTAGCTAAGAGCTAATTAATATACAACATATTAATTTTTTCAACATTTTTTAAAAATGATTTCGGGCAGGTTTTCCGAAAAAAGTTAAAATTTTGATTGAAATTGCTTCGTTTTACGGTTCAAAAATCTGTTAGAAATGTTACAAAAATTGTAAACTCACCCTATGTATTTTCCTCCCATTTTGTATCACAGTTGAAGACAATTCACTTGTTTTTCGTACTTAAATAAAGAACAGCAATTTAAAATTTTCCTCAGGAAATAATAAATTAAGTAACAATGTTATCACTTGACCTTGTGAAGCAAAACTTACAAAAAAAGTTGAAAATTGTTACCTGCATGCATGCTGTAAAGTGGTGTAAATATGAATACAAAAATTAATAAAACCTTCCATTCCATTATAAATAAAACACATTTTTAAGATGGATACCGACACATTGTTAATTGTGGGTCAAGTTTTATCAAGAAAACATTACCATTTTTTGTATTGGTTCAGTTCCTGACACCTAAGTCTCCATTTACATACACACTTCATTCTCAAATGAAAATTTAACCTTGTGTGATTGATTCAATAGTTTTTGATAATTTTTTTTTAAATCCACTAATTCTTTAAATTATTACTCTTTACTCGAGTGCAATGTGGTCAAAAAAATGTACGTTTGCTTTATTTATTCCCAAAATCTTTATCGCTAAATTGTATTTCTGGGATTCCCAAAACAGGATCATGTTTTTGCGTCAAACTTAAATCTACCGAATTAATATTTCTAAGAATGTGCAAATTATTTAAATAAACCCTTGATAATCTCGATAGTAGACAAGTTAAACAATGCAAAATAATATTAAAATTAAGTATTGTAAATTATAAAATTAAGTAAACAGAATTAAATAATAAACAGATAAAACATTCTAGCTCATATTCGTTCTTTATATCTTTAGAGTTAGCATAATGTGGAAGTAATAATTTAAAATAAGAACATGAGTTTTTTTTATTTATTATGTTCAATTATTTTTGGGGTAAGTCAATATTTCAGTAATTAAACTGATATTAAACTTTTGGGGTTCTAACTGATTGTTTCATTTTTAGATCGTAATTAAAGCAAATGCGAAAGAATTTGTTTGTCACGATAATAAAGGATTTGTGTGTTACGATAACACACAATTTTTTCAATGTGTTCAGGATGGAAGCCTAAATATTATTATTGCCGATCCTCAAGAATGTCCTCCTGGTTTATTTTGTGACGACAGTATGGAATTGGAATGTGTAGAGGAATGGGAAATAACAAGTAAACCTACGACCATTTTCACAACATCGATGAAGCCAACAACTGCAAGCCCAGTTGTTAATACCACATCCAGTATTGTTAGGGAAACTACAGCTTTAGTAAACAACCAAACAACGTTGACTTCTAAAGTACCGTCAACTATTTTGCCAACAACAACAGAAACTACCGTTAAAGTTAACAGTACTACCGAGAGTGGAACCACAGCTAGTAAGGTTAGTGAAATAACTACAAAAACAACTGAAGTAGAAATTAACAGTACTATTACAATATCGGAAACAACATCATCGCACAATCAAACTACCGTAAGTGTCGGTACTACGTCTGAAGTACCATCTACTGCAACAACTGAAGTTAACGTTACAACTGAAAATCCAGTTGCCACAACTAACAGGGTTAGTGAAACCACAACATCGGTAAATAATCAAACCACTGAAAATACGGCATTACCACCTAGGCCACCGTCAAGTAGTACCACTAGTTTCCCTATAACAACAGAAATAACTGCAAGTAGTACTGAGGTTAATGGTACCACTGAAAATTCAATTACTACAACTAACAGGGTTAGTGAAACGACAACATCGGTAAATATTCAAACCACTGAAAATACGGCATTACCGCCTAGGCCACCGTCAAGTACCACTATTTTCCCTATAACAACAGAAACAACTGCAAGTAGTACTGAGGTTAATGGTACTACTGAAAATCCAATTACTACAACTAACAGGGTTAGTGAAACCACAACATCGGTAAATATTCAAACCACTGATAATACGGCATTACCGCCTAGGCCACCATCAAGTACCACTACTTTCCCTATAACAATAGAAACAACTGCAAGTAGTACTGAAGTTAATGGAACCACTGAAAATCCAATTACTACAACTAACAGGGTTAGTGAAACCACAACATCTGTTAATAATCAAACCACTGAAAATACGGCGTTACCGCCTAGGCCACCATCAAGTAGCACCACTACTTTCCCTATAACAACAGAAACCACTGCAAGCAGTACTGAGGTTAACGGTACCACTGAAATTCCAATTACTACAACCAACAGGGTTAGTGAAACCACAACATCGATAAATAATCAAACCACTGAAAATACGGCATTACCGCCTAGGCCACCATCAAGTACCACTACTTTCCCTATAACAACAGAAGCAACTGCAAGTAGTACTGAGGTTAATGGTACTACTGAAAATCCAATTACTACAACTAACAGGGTTAGTGAAACCACAACATCGGTAAATATTCAAACCACTGATAATACGGCATTACCGCCTAGGCCACCATCAAGTACCACTACTTTCCCTATAACAATAGAAACAACTGCAAGTAGTACTGAAGTTAATGGAACCACTGAAAATCCAATTACTACAACTAACAGGGTTAGTGAAACCACAACATCTGTTAATAATCAAACCACTGAAAATACGGCATTACCGCCTAGGCCACCATCAAGTAGCACCACTACTTTCCCTGTAACAACAGAAACTACTGCAAGCAGTACTGAGGTTAACGGTACCACTGAAATTCCAATTACTACAACCAACAGGGTTAGTGAAACCACAACATCGATAAATAATCAAACCACTGAAAATACGATATTACCGCCTAGGCCACCATCAAGTACCACTACTTTCCCTATAACAACAGAAACAACTGCAAGTAGTACTGAGGTTAATGGTACCACTGAAAATCCAGGTAGTACAACTAACAGGGTTAGTGAAACCACAACATCGGTAAATAATCAAACCACTGAAAATACGGCTTTACCGCCTAGACCACCATCAAGTACCACTACTTTCCCTATAACAACAGAAACAACTGCAAGTAGTACTGAGGTTAATGGTACCACTGAAATTCCAATTACTACAACTAACAGGGTTAGTGAAACCACAACATCGATAAATAATCAAACCACTGAAAATACGATATTACCGCCTAGGCCACCATCAAGTACCACTACTTTCCCTATAACAACAGAAACAACTGCAAGTAGTACTGAGGTTAATGGTACCACTGAAAATCCAGGTAGTACAACTAACAGGGTTAGTGAAACCACAACATCGGTAAATAATCAAACCACTGAAAATACGGCTTTACCGCCTAGACCACCATCAAGTACCACTACTTTCCCTATAACAACAGAAACAACTGCAAGTAGTACTGAGGTTAATGGTACCACTGAAATTCCAATTACTACAACTAACAGGGTTAGTGAAACCACAACATCGGTAAATATTCAAACCACTGAAAATACGGCATTACCGCCTAGGCCACCATCAAGTACCACTACTTTCCCTATAACAATAGAAACAACTGCAAGTAGTACTGAAGTTAATGGAACCACTGAAAATCCAATTACTACAACTAACAGGGTTAGTGAAACCACAACATCTGTTAATAATCAAACCACTGAAAATACGGCATTACCGCCTAGGCCACCGTCAAGTAGCACCACTACTTTCCCTATAACAACAGAAACCACTGCAAGCAGTACTGAGGTTAACGGTACCACTGAAATTCCAATTACTACAACCAACAGGGTTAGTGAAACCACAACATCGGTAAATAATCAAACCACTGAAAATACGGCATTACCGCCTAGGCCACCATCAAGTACCACTACTTTCCCTATAACAACAGAAACAATTGGAAGTAGTACTGAGGTTAATGGTACCACTGAAATTCCAATTACTACAACTAACAGGGTTAGTGAAACCACAACATCGGTAAATAATAATCAAACCACTGAAAATACGGCTTTACCGCCTAGACCACCATCAAGTACCACTACTTTCCCTATAACAACAGAAACAACTGCAAGTAGTACTGAGGTTAATGGTACCACTGAAATTCCAATTACTACAACTAACAGGGTTAGTGAAACCACAACATCGGTAAATATTCAAACCACTGAAAATACGGCATTACCGCCTAGGCCACCATCAAGTACCACTATTTTCCCTATAATAACAGAAACAACTGCAAGTAGTACTGAGGTTAATGGTACCACTGAAAATCCAGGTACTACAACTAGCAGGGTTAGTGAAACCACAACAACTTCGTTAAATAATCAAACCACTGAAAATACAGCTTCTCCATCTGACGTACCATCAAGTACCACTAATTTCCCAACAACAATAATAACAACTGGAAGTAGTGTTGGGGTTAATGGTACCACTGAAAATCCAATTACTACTACCGGGGAAGTGAGTGAGATGACAACAACAGTAAGTCTGCCTTCAACATCTCAAGAACCAACAACAATAACCCTAAAACCACCCACCATAATAATAGAAACAACAAATCCAGAAGGGTTAACTTCGACTGTGGGAACTACAATTATCACAGCTTCGCCATCTATAATAACAGATTCTACAACAGTTACTTCTTCTAAAATTACTGATGGAACTACAACAGTTAACGGTAATTTTACAACTACGCCAATATTTACAACACAAGAAGTAACTGAGACAGATACAATAACACCGCCTAGTAATATTTCCAGTACTACTGAAGTGACAACAGAAAATACAGAAACGACGGTTGTAACTTCGCAAACAACATTAGAAACGGGATCTACTACAGTGGAAATTTCCAATGGAACTACACCAACAACCGAGTCGTCCACAATATTAACAACAGAAAAACTGGTAGATCCTACTGAAACAACATTAGAAACGGATTCTACTACTACGAGTTCGCCTGAAACTACCGATGATACCAGTACTACACAATCTTCTAACATTACTCAGAGTTCTACAACTACCGAAGTATCATCCACAATAACTGAATCAAATAAAACCCCTACAGGACCAGTACAAACAACCACTACATTACTTTCTACCACCGAGGATAATAATACATCTACTAGTGGATCAACTGTAGAACCGACATCTATAAAAACAACGCGTGAAGACACAACAACGCAAAGTACCATAACTCCAACAACTTCAAAAGCTTCAGGGTCTACAGTATCAAACGCACCATCCACAACTGAAACACAAACAACAGTTGCGGTAATTTCCACAACTGAAGAAATTATTAATAACGGTACAACTCCTACTACAACAGAAGAGAAAACTTCGACAAAATCCTCAACTGAAGGCATTACTACTAGTTCTAGCAGCACTATGGAAACAAGTTACACATCGACAGCAGCTACTGAAGTCACATCAGTTGAGTCATCCACAACAATAACGCAAAACAGTACAACTACAATAGAAGTAACCACATCTCCCACTGGTACTACTAAAATGGACATAACAACGAAGGATGTTACTTCGTCAGATGAAGTAACTGAATTAACCACAGAAAGCTTTGCACCTTCAAGTATATTTACAACTGAAAAAAATACACCAGAAAGCACAACTACAGTTGAGACGGATCAACCTGAAACAACAACAGCTATTGAATCATCAAGTACACCAGTAGCAACTACTACAACTGCAGATCCAGTATCAACGGAAACTTCCACGGTAACTGACAGTACTACGGAGAGACTGACTACTTCCGAAACAAGGCAACCTATAACATCGACAGCACTACCTCAAACCACTACTGTTAGTTTATCAACAGAATCTTCTATAGTTACTGATGGCCCAACAAGTACTACTGCAAATACTGAGGCGACTCAACCTGAAACAACAACAGCTATTGAATCATCAAGTACACCAGTAGCAACTATTACAACTGCGGATCCAGTATCAACGGAAACATCTACGACAACTGACAGTACTACGGAAAGACTGACTACTTCCGAAACAAGGCAACCTATAACATCGACAGCAGTACCTCAAACCACTACTGTTAGTTCATCAACAGAATCTTCTATAGTTACTGATGGCCCAACAAGAACTACTGTAAATACTGAGGCGACTCAAACTGAAACAACAACAGCTGTTGAATCATCAAGTACACCAGTAGCAACCACTACAACTGCAGATTCAGCATCAACGGAAACATCTACGGTAACTGACAGTACTACGGAGATACTGACTACTTCCGAAACAAGGCGACCTATAGCACCGACAGCAGTACCCCAAACCACTACTGTTACTTCATCAACAGAATCTTCTATAGTTACTGATGGCCCAACAAGAACTACTGCAAATACTGAGGCGACTCAACCTGAAACAACAACAGCTGTTGAATCATCAAGTACACCAGTAGCAACTACTACAACTGCAGATCCAGCATCAACGGAAACATCTACGGTAACTGACAGTACTACGGAGAGATTGACTACTTCCGAAACAAGGCGACCTATAGCACCGACAGCAGTACCCCAAACCACTACTGTTACTTCATCAACAGAATCTTCTATAGTTACTGATGGCCCAACAAGAACTACTGCAAATACTGAGGCGACTCAACCTGAAACAACAACAGCTATTGAATCATCAAGTACACCGGTAGCAACTACTACAACTGCGGATCCAGTATCAACGGAATCATCTACGACAACTGACAGTACTACGGAGAGACTGACTACTTCCGAAACAAGGCAACCTATAACATCGACAGCAGTACCTCAAACCAGTACTGTTACTTCATCAACAGAATCTTCTATAGTTACTGATGGCCCAACAAGAACTATTGCAAATACTGAGGCGACTCAACCTGAAACAACAACAGCTATTGAATCATCAAGTACACCAGTATCAACTACTACAACTGCGGATCCAGTATCAACGGAATCATCTACGACAACTGACAGTACTACGGAGAGACTGACTACTTCCGAAACAAGGCAACCTATAACATCGACAGCAGTACCTCAAACCACTACTGTTATATCTTCAACAGAATCTTCTATAGTTACTGATGGCCCAACAAGAACTACTGCAAATACTGAAGCGACTCAACCTGAAACAACAACAGCTATTGAATTATCAAGTACACCAGTAGCAACTACTACAACTGCGGATCCAGTATCAACGGAATCATCTACGACAACTGACAGTACTACGGAGAGACTGACTACTTCCGAAACAAGGCAACCTATAACATCGACAGCAGTACCTCAAACCACTACTGTTATTTCTTCAACAGAATCTTCTATAGTTACTGATGGCCCAACAAGAACTACTGCAAATACTGAAGCGACTCAACCTGAAACAACAACAGCTATTGAATCATCAAGTACACCAGTAGCAACTACTACAACTGCGGATCCAGTATCAACGGAATCATCTACGACAACTGACAGTACTACGGAGAGACTGACTACTTCCGAAACAAGGCAACCTATAACATCTACAGCAGTACCTCAAACCACTACTGTTATTTCTTCAACAGAATCTTCTATAGTTACTGATGGCCCAACAAAAACTACTGCAAATACTGAAGCGACTCAACCTGAAACAACAACAGCTATTGAATCATCAAGTACACCAGTAGCAACTACTACAACTGCGGATCCAGTATCAACGGAAACATCTACGGTAACTGACAGTACTACGGAGATACTGACCACTTCCGAAACAAGGCGACCTATAGCACCGACAGCAGTACCCCAAACCACTACTGTTACTTCATCAACAGAATCTTCTATAGTTACTGATGGCCCAACAAGAACTACTGTAAATACTGAGGCGACTCAAACTGAAACAACAACAGCTATTGAATCATCAAGTACACCAGTAGCAACTACTACAACTGCGGGTCCAGTATCAACGGAAACATCTACGGTAACTGACAGTACTACGGAGATCCTGACTACTTCCGAAACAATGCGACCTATAGCACCGACAGCAGTGCCTCAAACCACTACAGTTACTTCATCAACAGTATCTTCTATAGTTACTGATGGCCCAACAAGTACTACTGCAAATACTGACGCGACTCAACCTGAAACAACAACAGCTATTGAATCATCAAGTACACCAGTAGCAACTACTACAACTGCGGATCCAGTATCAACGGAATCATCTACGACAACTGACAGTACTACGGAGATACTGACTACTTCCGAAACAAGGCGACCTATAGCACCGACAGCAGTACCTCAAACCACTACTGTTACTTCATCAACAGAATCTTCCATAGTTACTGATGGCCCAACAAGAACTACTGCAAATACTGAGGCGACTCAACCTGAAACAACAACAGTTATTGAATCATCAAGTACACCAGTAGCAACTACTACAACTGCGAATCCAGTATCAACGGAATCATCTACGACAACTGACAGTACTACGGAGATACTGACTACTTCCGAAACAAGGCGACCTATAGCACCGACAGCAGTACCTCAAACCACTACTGTTAGTTCATCAACAGAATCTTCTATAGTTACTGATGGTCCAACAAGAACTACTGCAAATACTGAGGCGACTCAACCTGAAACAACAACAGCTATTGAATCATCAAGTACACCAGTAGCATCTACTACAACTGCGGATCCAGTATCAACGGAATCATCTACGACAACTGACAGTACTACGGAGAGACTGACTACTTCCGAAACAAGGCAACCTATAACATCGACAGCAGTACCTCAAACCACTACTGTTAGTTCATCAACAGAATCTTCTATAGTTACTGATGGCCCAACAAAAACTACTGCAAATACTGAGGCGACTCAACCTGAAACAACAACAGCTATTGAATCATCAAGTACACCAGTAGCAACTACTACAACTGCGGATCCAGTATCAACGGAATCATCTACGACAACTGACAGTACTACGGAGAGACTGACTACTTCCGAAACAAGGCGACCTATAACATCGACAGCAGTACCTCAAACCACTACTGTTATTTCATCAACAGAATCTTCTATAGTTACTGATGGCCCAACAAGAACTACTGCAAATACTGAGGCGACTCAAACTGAAACAACAACAGCTGTTGAATCATCAAGTACACCAGTAGCAACCACTACAACTGCAGATTCAGCATCAACGGAAACATCTACGGTAACTGACAGTACTACGGAGATACTGACTACTTCCGAAACAAGGCGACCTATAGCACCGACAGCAGTACCTCAAACCACTACTGTTAGTTCATCAACAGAATCTTCTATAGTTACTGATGGCCCAACAAGAACTACTGCAAATACTGAGGCGACTCAACCTGAAACAACAACAGCTATTGAATCATCAAGTACACCAGTAGCAACTACTACAACTGCGGATCCAGTATCAACGGAATCATCTACGACAACTGACAGTACTACGGAGATACTGACTACTTCCGAAACAAGGCGACCTATAGCACCGACAGCAGTGCCTCAAACCACTACTGTTACTTCATCAACAGAATCTTCCATAGTTACTGATGGCCCAACAAGTACTACTGCAAATACTGAGGCGACTCAACCTGAAACAACAACAGTTATTGAATCATCAAGTACACCAGTAGCAACTACTACAACTGCGGATCCAGTATCAACGGAAACATCTACGGTAACTGACAGTACTACGGAGATACTGACTACTTCCGAAACAAGGCGACCGATAGCACCGACAGCAGTACCTCAAACCACTACTGTTACTCCATCAACAGAATCTTCTATAGTTACTGATGTTCCAACAAGAACTACTGCAAATACTGAAGCGACTCAACCTGAAACAACAACAGATGTTGAATCATCAAGTACACCCGTAGCAACTACTATAACTACAGGTCGGGTATCGACGGAATCGTCTACTGTAACTGAAGGAACTACGGAGAAATTAACTACATCTGAAACCAGTCAACCTACAATATCAACAGCAATACCTGAAACCACTACTGGTATTTCATCAACAGAATCATCTACAGTAACTGAGACTAGTCAACCTGAAACAACAACACCTACTGCAACATCCAGCACTTCAGAAGTTACGGACAGTTCTACTGAAAGATTGAGCACTACTGATACAAGTCAGCCTAGAACAACAACAACATTAGCTAGTACTACCATTCAGATTACAACTACTGATGCCACGACCGTGCCTGTAAGAACAACCGAGACTTCCCCAAGTACTGCGACGAATCAACCCGAAACAACAACAGAAGTAGCTGAGACTACTATTGGAATTTCATCAACTGAATCATCCAATGTTACTCGAAGTACAACAGAAGGTTCACAGAGCACTGACACAAGTCAACCTCAAACAACGACTTTGAGGACATCCAGTACTTCTGAAGGAACCACTAGAACAACTATATCAGAAACAACAAAAACTACTCAAGGTGATGAAAATACATCTGAAGGTATTAGTACGACCGTAAGCACAACTACCGAAAAATCGATATCTACCACAATAAGTACCAGCCGTACTACTAACATAGATACAACTTTTCCAGTTACGACCAAAGTAACAGAAATCAACACCACCACAGCAGAACCCATTCAAACAACAATTCCAAATTTAAATAGCACAACTGTCGCACCTCCGAATTCTTTCATTTGTCCTTCTGTTGGCGTACATCCCGATCCCGTAAATTGCAGCTTGTACCACGTTTGTTTAAACGCATACACGTTCTTAATGGACGTTCCAATTGGTTGTCCAAATGGTACCCAATTTGATGCAGAACGTTCAAAATGCACTAGAGACCCTGTTCAGTGTCCTGGTGACGCGCCACTATTTTGTCCCAGTAATGGAGTTTATCCACATCCTTCAGACTGTTCTAGATATTACAAATGTACCTGGAGAAGTTTGTTTTTGAAATACGAATTGAAGCAATATCGTTGTCCACCCAATTACAAATTTGATTATAACGAGAAGAAATGTTCACGTTCGGTTTTGGCCTTATGTTTTGGAAATTCTACCTCTCCACCAGGAAATTCCACTTTACCTCCCTTTGAGTGCTTAGAAGAGGGTTGTTTTCCTAGTGAATATAACTGCGAGGATTACTACGTTTGTAAAAAAGATAATGATAAATTCAAACTTAAGTTGAAGCACTGTAAATGTGGGAAATTGTTCGATAGGGAACGTCGTCGCTGTGTACGGTCGTTCATGGCGCACTGTCCATTGGAAGAGTATTCGTATGATAAAGAAGGAAAAGGAAAGGAGTCTGAATCAAATTCAAGTGAATCTTGATGTATTATATAACTAAAATATGAATGTATAGATATATTTAATAAATTAAACGTATATTTGCCATAATTGTTTTTTTCCTAGTGGCGCCCGAGTTTCACTACAATAATCATAGTTTTAGTAGCAAATTCACATAAAGAAATTATTAGCGCCGGAAATTAATTATTTAAAATATTTCGTTAATGAAGCTTTATGCAATATGCCCACGGTGTTACGCTTGTTATCGTTAACTGGATTATTTTATGACCGTAAAAACGAATTGTATATGAAGTTGATGACTCGCTGCACATTATCAGGCAAAAGTGAAAATCGGTCAATCAGTCGATCACCATCCGATCGTAAATTTGCACACTTCAAGTCGTTTCTGACACTCTGATGGAGTTAATAAGGGTTGCGTGTATCATCGTTTGGTGCTCCGTAAGTTACTTGATTGTTTTATCAATGAAAATTCAGGAACTAATTTTTGCGAATATTATTTTAGACCATTGTCCGTTCCACTTTTGCCGAAAAGGATTTAAGCGTAAGTACCAATTTGATTAAAAACGGGGTTCAAAGTATCTTTTTAATTAATTTTTGTTTAAATTTATTATTTTAAAAGCCCCATCGTCCTTTTCAGAAGGAACCGTGTCTAAATAAAAAATGCACAAAAGTGTCAGATCCTTTTGACAATACAGAGAGAGACCTAACTATCGAAAGAAGATCTCCGATTTTTGCACAGAAATCTGGTGATCTGTTCAACGAAATAAAAAACACAGCCGACGTTAAGAAAGTAACTGAAGTTCACGATAACGGATTTTATTCCGCCTTGTGCTGGGTCGAAATTACTACTATTAAAGAATTTAGAAATGGTTCCAACAGTGCGATACGTGAATACGCCATATCTTTTGAATCGCCTTCCGACATTCCAAGAAGATATTTAAGTAACGAAGGCAAAAAAGGTGCGGAAGTTGTAACCTACAAAATTTTTGACGAAGACACCAAAAAGAGCGAAGTTGTGCATTTTACCACAATACACAAAAATGGAAACGATACGGTTAGGCAAAACAAGAAGATCATGTGCGGTTCCGGCCCAATTTATTCGAAAGAATACATCCAATGGTTAAACTCCAACAAAAAGAAAATTATATTAAAAGTAAGTCCAAAAAAACAAAATCTAGTTGCAAGTGAATGCGAAGATGATCAGCAAAACTCGGATAGTAGAAGCACCGAAAGCCATGTCACGTTGAGAGATGATCACTTAAGTGATCCTCCACAACACAAGGAGACGGTCGAAAAAGTTCGATTAGAAAATGGGGTGTTGCCTAAAAGTAAACACATGCATGGAGATCCTGACAACGTTGATTCCACTATGCTATCACAAACTAAATTTGTTCCAAATGATGAAACGACTGCCATTATTGCACGATTGGGTACAGAAAATATTAGCCCTGATGGAAAGACAGAAGACATTGTATTTAAAATGAAAAGTGGATTGGAATCCGTAACTGATAAAATGGATAGTTCTTCAAGTCAATCGCAAATCGAAAATTACTCCATCAGTACTGAAAATTTTTTAACAAGTACGGAAGGAACGACTGTCAATGGTGGGGAATATTCAAGTTTTTCAACTTCCAAAAACTTGACTACAAAACCACAGACGGTTACAACTACAGAAACCGTCACTAAAACTTTTGATGAACAATCACATGAAGAAAATGAAAAACTTGGAAAACCTACTAACTTGCACACAATTGCCATCAAGCCTGCCGCTAAAAGAAAGCCAACTGAATATTTTCCTGAATATTTCGGTTCGAATATTTTCGAACTGAATGAAACTTCTACTTCCATAGTAACAAATTTTGAAAATTCCGAAGAGAACGAATCTACCGAGTTTTATGAAAATCCAAATACTTCCAGTTCAGAAACTACTGCCAGTTCAATAGTTACTCAAGTTCCTATTACAGATTGGAATTATCAAAATCCTAAAAGTGTGAATACTCCACAACCGCCAGAAAATAATAGTCTGAGCACTAAACAGTTACGGTCAACTCCAAGTTCACAAGAAATTTTACTAACCACTTTGGAAGTACCTTCTTCAACAACAAATTTGCCTCAAGATATTAAAGTAACCCGTACAGATCAATTAAATTTCACTCAAAGCCCAGAGCAGCCGCACCTCACGCCTTCGACTATAAAATACGACGAAAAGAATGAAACAAGCAATGGTTCATTTCCCATCGGGGTGAGTGAAGAAAATTTCCAAAAGTTAAATATCCCGTTAAACGAAACCGTAGAAAAGATTAGCGTTAGGGTTAACGTTCTCACAGATCACGTCCTGGAAGGAAGTCAAGACGGGAAACTATTTAGGCAAATCACTCCCATAATTGGAGTAGAGAAAAAGATAGAGTTTAATTCGAAATTTAAAAACAAAGGGTTGGAAACATACAAGAAAGAATTGGGCAATAATTGGGAAAATTTTATGGAAGATTTAATTCAACAATTTTTTAGCAATAGAACAAACGAAGGTCCTAATAGTTTGGAAAGTGGAGGACTTAACGAATGTAAGGGTAAGGAGGTGAGTACGGATCCACAACTTATCGGGGTTATTTCACCAAATCCTCCATCACCTCAGCTTTCGTATAACAAATTGAGTTCTATGAATTTTGGAACTGGGTTGTTGACTCCACATCAGGAAGTTAATGACCCAAATTCGTGGCTCCAGAACCAAGGTAACCCAACTCATTTTGACAAGTATCAACAGAAGTTGGAGTCCATGCATACTTTTACTTATCCACCTTTTGGAAAATCGAAAAATTTTTCTAGAAATTCTGCAATTTTGTTCAAAAATAAGCAACCGGTTTACAGATTAGCAAGTTTACCTAAACCGGACGATGCAACTACAAATATTGTAAACTCCTCGTTGGCTTCATCCAATACGTCTGACCATTTGGAAGAAAAACAAACATCCGGATTGCTGGAACAAATAATAAATTCTATTAATAGACCATTGTTGATTAAATTGGGTGAAAGGACATATGATGGTAAAATTGATTTGTCTCCACCCAACAAAACTGATCAGGTTGGAGATGTCGAGCCCGCGTTCAGGATATCTGACTGGATAAAATTGGAAAAGTACCAGAAAAGAGTCACTCCGAAACAAAATAGAGAATACCAAAAGCCAAAAGAAGTTGAAGTGGAAGAAGGAAAGGAAGAAATTTCATTAAGAGCATTTTTTAATAAACTGTTCGATGTATTTTCGTCCTCATCTTCTGGAAACTAATTTTTGACTTTATAAAATAAAATTTTTAATTCTGAAATAAACTTTTATTTAGGACGCATTTTCCTGTAAATACCTAATTCTATTTCCCTATTATCTTAAACTTGACCTTACAGTGAATAAATATACAATATTAATTCAAGGAATTTTTTTTAAGTAAGACAATTGTAGTGTGCTTTGAGCAAATATAATAATTTATTATAAAATAAGTTAATGCAAATATTTTTTTTACAAAATAACGCAATTTTGATGCTCTCTAGATAAGAATTGCACAGATGTAAGGTAGTTCAGTGTATCACTTTGGAAAGTTTAAATATGATAAGAATATGTTATGTTTTGGTGTGGGTAAGTTGTTACGTTTCCATTTTTGAAAAATAAAAAATTGTTTTGTAGATAACGGTGATATCACACGTTTGCAAAGCGGAGACTGACTTCGAAGGGTTTAACGAATTGCTTCGCGATAATATAAATCCTGTGGAAGAATGCACAATATCGAATGAGGCGTTTCATTGCCATGCCCGTGGTCGTTTTCCTGACCATTCGGATAAAAATTGTAAGAAGTATTTTTTGTGCAGTTTATTGCATAATGGAACCTTGATCAAAACTCCATATGAATGCATACGTTCCACGTTTGATCCAAAAATGGGAAAGTGTTCTTCATTGTACACATGTCCATGCAGTTTAACGACCACAAAAATTACAACTTTAACGACCACAAAAATTACAACTTTATCGACTGCAGCTCCGGAAGAGTGTCAAGTTTCCAACAAAACTTTTGAGTGCAAAACAACCGGACGTTTTGCAGATTTATCCGATAGGAGCTGTAAAAGTTATTTTCTCTGCGTTTTATTAGACAACGGAACCTTTTCCAAGACTCCGCAGAACTGTAAAGCAAGTTCGACGTTTGATCCAAAATTGCAGACGTGTTCCGCTCAGTACACTTGTCCTTGCGCTTCGCTGACCACTTTATCAACAAAAGCTCCAAACGAATGTCAAACATCCAACGTGACGTTTGAGTGCGAGAAACCCGGACGGTTTGCAGATTTATCCGATAAGAATTGCAAAAAGTACTTTCTTTGCAGTTTGTTGCGCAATGGAACGATTTTGAAGACTCCATACAAGTGCCAAGGAGCTTCAGCGTTTGATCCAAAATTGGATAAATGTTCCTCAGAGTATACTTGCCCATGTTCAACTCAACCCGAATCGACTACCGTTTCTCCAACCACACCTGGTTGTACAATACCAAGTGCAGATTTCCAATGCAAAGTGGATGGTCGTTTTGCCAACCTCTTCGATACAACCTGCACGAAATATTACTTATGCACCAAGCTACGTAACGGAACCTTCATCAAAACACCCTACACTTGCCAAAAATCTTCCTTCAACCCTTTGCTTGGAAAGTGTTCTAAGAAGTTCTTATGTCCATGTAGAGACACTCCAACGACTGTTTCAACAATTCGAACCACCACGGAAGGCTTCACAACGGCTCCTTTAATTACAACAACGAATTCCTACAACTGTGAAAATTCCCCTACTAGATTGATATCACCTTTCCAGTGCTCAGTCAAAGGACGATTTCCTGATTTCTCGGATAACTCATGCCGACGATATTTCCTTTGCTCCGAGTTACGGAATGGAACGTTCCTAACGACTCCGTACCGTTGCCCGGTTTCTTCGTGCATCAACTCAGAGATGCAGAAGTGTTCGTCTAAATGTATTTGTCCTTGCTCGAATGCAGGTATGATAATGTAAAAACTAGCTAAATAAATGTTTTTTTTTAAATCGAAGTTCACTTAATTCAACTTTCGAATTTGACAAGACAATCCAATTTGTCATACATTTGACATAAAATGCAAAAAGGAGTTTTCTTTGCTTGTACGATTATATATAATGAAATTTTTTTGTAAACCCAATACGTTCATATTATTAGTAAGTACAATTAACGAATTAAGTCTTTTGTTGCACCTTATGTAATTTTTAGAAGTTGTTTGCGATTGTTATACTGTACCGCACATGTGAAGGATATCGTTTTGAAAAAAACGAACAAAATTTGCCAGCGGATTTTAACGAAGTAATACCGGCTCGTTACAATCATCAAAAATATCGTCGATTATCTGGGCTAAGCACGTACTCGTGTCGAACTCGTGGTAAATTTCAAGACTTGAGTAGTTACAATTCGTACTGGAGTTGTGACTCTTCCCCCGATGGCGGTTTGGTAGCCACCCGAAGAAGTTGCCCAGCAGGGTACATGTTTAGTCCCGAGCTTCGTGATTGCATCGTAAAAACTTCGAAGCGATGTGGTGCAGATGCATGCGAAGATAAAAATGAGGGTAAGGTATCATATATCGTAGTCGTAACCGAAGAAGCCACGTATCCTGATACTACTACAGAATGTTCCACAACTTCGACCTGTCCGACAACAACAACCACAAAAGCCAAACCTCCTTGCTTCAAGTGCACTTGTGAAGGAGTTTTTCCAGATCCAGCTTCTTGTACTAGTTTTTATATTTGTCACCGAAAGAAAGGTACTAAGTCGCAATTCGAGAAAATTAAAGTGAACTGTCCAGAAGGAATGGCTTTTGACAGTAAAGCTGGTTGGTGTAGTCAAACTGCAAAAGGAGCTTCAGAATTTAAAAAAAGTGTCGATGAAGATACACCATGATTACTTCTAGTTTTTTTATTTATTGCTATATTATGTACAATTTAAAACGAAAAAATAAAACTAAACTTTAGATAAACTTTTTGGCGTTAGTCTCGCCGGAATTTAAACTCAATAAAATGGACACTTTTTGATGATTTTGGTGCGAACGTGTTCAACCTCGGGTTCGTAATTGTATTCGTATTTTCTGTTCACCCAAGTTACTAAATCCTTTTGTGCCGGTTCTCCAACAGTTAGTTCATCGTCTATATACTGTTGATCAAATTGTCTCTCTGGTTTTGCACCGTAGAAATAATAATCTGTCTCTTCAAATAAGTCAGCGACTAGAACTTTTTTCCCATTTTTGAACATATATCTAGACAAGAAAATATATTAATGGGTAAATCCAAAAGATTTTGAATGACTTACTCTTCAGGTAATACTGGATTATCAGACTCATACACCAATTTATGACTTTCTGCCTGTTCTTGATCAATATTATCATCATCGGTGCCAGCATCCAAAAACTGGCCCAAGTTCCCAACATTCGCAAGCGTTTTGTTGAATTTGCTTTCATCATGGGATGAAGTATTCGATTTGGATTCCAATAATTCAATTTCGTCATATAAGTTATTGCTTAAATTTAATTTAGTTCTGCATTTTATTACCTCTGTTTCATTACGTGCGTGACCACGAACATCAAATTGCGGTTTATTAGTAATTGAATTCGTCTCGCTGTTTGCTAAGCATGAAATTTGGGGAAACAATTCAATCAGCAATCCATACTAATTAATTAAAAACAAAACAATTTTTTAATTATTTCAAACAATTCGAAGCTTTTTATTGAAAATTTATTTTTCGAATTAGACAATTATTGAAGAAATGCGTGACCATTGTTTCAAAGAACACTTCCGCATTTCTCTTTCATCACGTTCGTTTGTGGATCCAAAAATCCATTCTCAATGCGTCACAAATGATTTTGACTTGAAAGACTCTCATTAGAATTGTCACCAAGTTGAAGCGCTCTATTTACTTTTCATTTTCTTAATTTAACGAGAATTCCAAATTACGGGTAAATAGAAATAATGAGGAAGCTATTCGTTGGGTGTTCTAATGAGGACCACAATTTAATGAAACATTAATTAAAACGTCATTTGAAAATAACGTCATTGTAGAGATTAAATCGTACTATGGTCAATAATTTCACCAAAATTCGATGTAATATACTTACAAACAATAACTTCTTATAAAAATGTAACAACATATCTTATTAATTAATTTTTTTATTGTGTAATTAATTTAAATTATTTAAACGATACATTTAATATTACTATAACTACGATAATATTATAATAAAATAGTAAATTCAATTATGCTATTGCTGTACTTTTTAATTAATAATTTTTATAGTTCTTACCATGGTCAATTAACAGCTAATTATTTTAATTAATTTAGATTGTATAATAAGACTGATTAATTATTTCGTAAAATTTCTCAATGTTAACTTTAATAAAGCGGAATTAATATACTTTAATATTTCGTTTAAATATAGAAACTTGAAAGCAAAGCAAGACTACTAAAAGAAAAGAGAGAGCTTTCTCACTCCCACGTTAAGAGAGAGCTTTGCGAGCGTGGAATCTGAAAACTTTGTTCCCATTAGTCAGGGGTGGATTGAAAATTTAATGCAGAAAAGTTCCGTTTTCTAACATGAGCCATTATCGCAGTTTTTATATTTACTTAGTTGATAAAGTAATTTCGGCCCACGAACGATTACTTTCTGGCCCACTAGTTTTTATTCGTGTTGTGTAACTTAAAATGATGGTTTAAGTTTTGTCGAAAATCTTCCAAATTTGCGGCTTCCTCTAAGAGCCCCCGCAGATTGCAGACTTTCTATCGGCCGATAGATCGGCCAAGTGCGCAGACTATAACGATTCGGTATCGGCCGATTAAAAAGTTTGATGGGCTACACGATTGCCTTCAAACTAAACTGTCGGCGAACTATCGGCCGACTTCTAAATCACTATGACGCTATTCTACGCGCGCACACACGACGATTGTTTAGTCGGCCGATAGTTTAGTTCGCTCCGAGCTTTTGCACCGTTTCGCCGTGTGTATTTTTTTTTAATAATGGCGTTGTCCAATATTCAATCGCTAATTATAGAAACGTCGATAGTAAATTTAATTGAAGAAGTGGAAAAAAGAACTGCGCTTTATAAAAAAAGCTTAAAGGACTACTTTAATCGAGTAATTTGGAATGCATCGTGTAAAATTTTCCATTCAATAATCTATCACTGAAGATAGGATGCACCCAATACTCTCGGACTCTCTTTTTGGTTTTCCTCCTCCGTTGTATGAGAGCAATAATAACATTTCTGGACAATACTGTATTAATTTTCATTGCTATCTTCAACAGTGGGTTACAAACTAGCAAATCGTTGGAGAATAGTCGGCCGACTGTTGGCTAGTTTGCGTACTCATCACCAACCAGCCTGTTTAGAGCCCCCGCAGACTGCAGACTTTCTATCGGCCGATAGTTCAGTCGGGTTGGGCTGCTAGTGCGCACACCGACCCAACTAAACAGTCTGGTTGGTGATGAGTGCGCAATCTAGCCAACAGTCGGCCGACTATTCTAAAACGATTTGCTAGTTTGTAACCCACTGTTGAAGATAGCAATGAAAATTAATACAATATTGTCCAGAAATGTTATTATTGCTCTCATACAACGGAGGAGGAAAACCAAGAGGAGAGTCCGAGAGTATTGGGTGCATCATATCCTCAGTGATAGATTATTTAATGGAAAATTTTACACGATGCATTTCAAATTACTCGATTAAAGTAGTCCTTTAAGCCTTTTTTATAACGCGCAGGTCTTTTTTCCACTTCTTCAATTAAATTCACTATCGACGTTTCTATAATCAGCGATTGAGTATTGGGCAACGCCATTATTAAAAAAAATACGCATGACCAAACGGTGCCAAAGCTCGGAGCGAACTAAACTATCGGCCGACTAAACAATCGTCGTGTGTGCGCGCGTAAAATAGCGTCATAGTGATTTAGCAGTCGGCCGATAGTCGAACAATTTATTTGATTGAGTTCGGTATTATCGCGTTATCCGAGTTTTGGCTTGCTCCCGGCTTTCCTTCTCATTTGGAGTGCTGAATGGACCAAGTTAATCATTTTAGGGGATACAAAAAATATCAATTATACCAGGGCCGGCTTAAAAATATTTTTTATGCAACGAAGAGAGTGAAACTGATCGTTTTTGCATTTCTGGAACAAATAACCTTCTTCATTCTTTCTAGAATAAAATTCTAAATTTAATCCCATGGTTTCATAAAAATCTCGCTTAAAAAATTAATTGACAAACATGCAGATGTCGCAGTGCCTTACAAAGGTTTCTTCGAAATTTAAAATTAACTGATTTTCTAAAAGATGTGTGTACATCTAATAATTCACTAAACTAAGTACTTGCAAATAAAATGTCTTTAACAAATATTATGTTGCATATTATATCAATTTCAAAAAACAAGTGCTCTTTACATTGTTGGGTAATCGCATGTTATCATAACAGTATGATAAATATGATATTATATAAAGCCATAAATAAATTCGTTCTATTAATTTTTATGGCATTAAAACCTTATTTAGATAATATTTCAATATATTTTATATGCAGTTTTCCTAAAATTAACCAAAAATAATGGAATAAAAATGTATCTTCTATTAATTTATTTATTTATTCGTATGTCTATAACGCAAAATTGATATGCTAATCTCTCCTCCAGTGCTGCCTTTAGGCCGTAAAAAACCAAGGCAATCACGCTCTAGATGGATGGATAGTAATTTATTCCTATGTTTTGCTTTTGGTAATTTTAATATTTCGGATTGTATGTAGCATTGTGATTTGTATAAGGTGGGAACACTGAAGTTTTAGAAAAGGGCAGAGTGAGAAGAGAGAGGTAATTTGCGCCGGTGCATGGTGCAAATCCGCAGGTATTTTAATAAAATTTTAAAAGTTGGATTTTTTTATAAATGGAGAATGTTAATAAAATTTATAGTAATGGGTTAGAACAAAAATTTAATTTTTTTTTAGTTTAAATTGGAGTTGCACACACGTGAAATCACATATTATAATACCATAACAGCTTTATAAAGTTCGGATTTGGATTTAGAATCCATCACATCAAGGCAACATAGTTTTCATATTATTACCTCCACATATATCGTTTTAATTACTTTAATATGAAAAATATTCTCATTTATTTATTCATTACTATTCTTCCAAAGCGTAATTTTTATAGTTGTGCGGCCTAAAGGCTGCACTGAAACATTTCTATGTTGATATAACTAAGAAATAAACCAATGAGAGATACATTTTCAACAAAAAAATAGATATACGGGAGCGCTGTTTTAACGCCATATTCATTCGTAATTTCCTACGTTGTGCGGCCTAAAGGCCGCACTGAACGAACGGATTATCAGCTTAATTTAGCGTTACAGATAGACACACATAATGATAAATTGAGGCTATTAAATATTGACATGAAATTTCAAAAGGGTTGAAATTGTGACAAATTCCCCAAGTCAAATTTGAATCAAAATTATCATACCCACAATTTTGTTATATTTTAAAATAAATTTGAATGCTCATTGAATCAGCTTATAATTGAAAATATCCAAATTTTTGATATTAATAAAAAAGAGATAAGCCGAATGAAGCAAGGGAAGAAATGTTCCTGAGCGGCAAAATGTTGTAAATTAGATTAGGGTAGCTGTTTTCTTCTTCATGTACACCTGAAAATAATCGTAGTTAAGTAAAATTTAAATTTGGAGCGTGATTTAATAATGGATTGGTATTGCCGGTTTGAAGCTGTGTTTACTTATGGTCATCCGAGTCAATTTTCTGAGTCTTTGATCCTGGAACGAAAATTTGAAGCGAGCAGGGTCAGTCCACGATTGACGGTCCACCTGTCCAAATTGTAGATCTCCCTTTACATCCCTGACAGTTTATCGTATAGTAAATGGTGTCTACCAAATGCAGACCAGAGGTACAGAAAATAATGAGACAATCTTCCCACGTACGAGGAACAGTTTTACACGTACGGCCTTCTGGAGGCGAATTAGTGAAATCCGTTCACGACTTAATATGGATTCGTACAGAATGTTTGTACCACACCAATTGATGAGTTAAATTCTTTAAATAATGCAATCAACGCTCAAATATTTTTATAAGTAAATGCATTACTATTAACTGGAAGTCTTTTTAATTTTTATATTTGTTTACTACTTTATTTGTAATGTATTTGTTTAAAATTTATTTTATAATTGCAATAAAATTTTAATTTTAAACCAACTTTTAAACACATTTTGCTTTTTAAATCCCAAGCGCCTTCTCCTGTTGTGCGCGCTTATTTCGGTAAACCATTCGTAAGAGCCTCTAGAAGTTGCTCTTTCGATATGCCAAACAACAAAACAACCATCAGTAAGTAATGTGAACTATAACTAGTTATTTAGCCACCCCTATTTATAAAGGTTTTCTTCAAGACAGTCAAAAAAGGTTTCCTAAAGCAGTCAAGACAGTCGAGGTTACAATCTTCAAGTTACTTGCTATACTTTTTAAATTTTTCAACTTTGAAATTTACTGCAAGGACTACTATAAGGATCTTAATTTATTCCTTTCCTTTTACCTCTTGTTTTATCATTATTTATTAACAATCCTCCGTTTCTGTATTAATTACAATCGCAAAATTGGTTTCTATAATTCCTATGACGGCAAGAGTCACTTTCAATTCTCCTAATTCGTGCTTTCGATATATTCTTAGATTTTCTCCATATCCATGTCGCTCACCAATTTTATGAAGTACTTAAAGTGTGGCTTCCACTCCATATTTGTAGTGCATCAGTGCGGTCTTTGATGGTGTAAGAAGTTCTCTGGTCGTCACCATAAGATTTACCTACTTACCACTAGTGGATATAGTAAGTTTTTCAGTGAAAAAAAACTGTTTTGCTTTTGTGAGGATCGTTCATCGGATCGAATACCTACCCATCTGATCAGAAATCTTAACATCGGATTGGATTATTTTCTCATCGGATCGGATGATCGCATCAGATTATCTTCTGTTGGGATCAAGTGATCAACGGATCAACATATCAACGGATCAACAGATCAACAGACCAACATATCAACAGATCAACATATCAACATATCAACATATCAACGGATCAACGTATCAACGTATCAACGTATCAACGTATCAACGTATCAACGTATCAACGTATCAACGTATCAACGTATCAACGTATCAACGTATCAACGTATCAACGTATCAACGTATTAACGTATCAACGGATCAACGTATCAACTGTCTATATAGGTCAAATATGCAATTTAGAAAGTTAGAAAGCGCAATATTTTACTAACGCATTTTATATATTCACATCAATTATGGTTCCCACATTCTCAAATGAAAGCTGCTCAATTTGTTTGGACGACATATTAAACCAAGACGTTGCAACTCCAAACAAATGCAAACATGCATTCTGTAAACCATGTTTAGACACATGGAAACTGGAACAGTCCACCTGTCCAAATTGTAGATCTCCCTTTACATCCCTCACAGTTTATCATATAGTAAATGGTGTCTACCAAATGCAGACCAGAGGTACAGAAAATAATGAGACAATCTTCCCACGTATGAGGAACAGTTTTACACGTACGGCCTTCCGGAGGCGAATAAGTGAAATCCGTTCACGACATATGGATTCGTACAGAATGTTTGTACCACACCAATTGAGTTAAATTCTTTAAATAATACAATCAACGCTCAAATATTTTTATAAGTAAATGCATTACATTTAATTGGAAGTCTTTTTAATTTTTATATTTGTTTACTACTTTATTTGTAATGTATTTGTTTAAAGTTTATTTTATAATTGCAATAAAATTTTAATTTTAAACATTTTGCTTTTTAAATCCCAAGTGCCTTCTCCTGTTGTGCGCGCTTATTTCGGTAAACCATTCGTAAGAGCCTCCAGAAGTTGCTCTTTCGATATGCCAAACAACAAAACAACCATCAGTAAGTAATGTGAACTATAACTAGTTATTTAGCCACCCCTATTTATAAAGGTTTTCTTCAAGACAGTCAAAAAAGGTTTCCTAAAGCAGTCAAGACAGTCGAGGTTACAATTTCCAAGTTACTTGCTATACTTTTTAAATTTTTAAACTTTGAAATTTACTGCAAGGACTACTATAAGGATCTTAATTTATTCCTTTCCTTTTACCTCTTGCTTTATCATTATTTATTAACAATCCTCCGTTTCTGTATTAATTACAATCGCAAAATTGGTTTCTATAATTCCTATGACGGCAAGAGTCACTTTCAATTCTCCTAATTTGTGCTTTCGATATATTCTTAGATTTTCTCCATATCCATGTCGCTCACCAATTTTATGAAGTACTTAAAGTGTGGCTTCCACTCCATATTTGTAGTGCATCAGTGCGGTCTTTGATGGTGTAAGAAGTTCTCTGGTCGTCACCATAAGATTTACCTACTTACCACTAGTGGATATAGTAAGTTTTTCAGTGAAAAAAAACTGTTTTGCTTTTGTGAGGATCGTTCATCGGATCGAATACCTACCCATCTGATCAGAAATCTTAACATCGGATTGGATTATTTTCTCATCGGATCGGATGATCGCATCAGATTATCTTCTGTTGGGATCAAGTGATCAACGGATCAACATATCAACGGATCAACAGATCAACAGACCAACATATCAACAGATCAACAGATCAACATATCAACATATCAACATATCAACATATCAACGGATCAACGTATCAACGTATCAACGTATCAACGTATCAACGTATCAACGTATCAACGTATCAACGTATCAACGTATCAACGTATCAACGTATCAACGTATCAACGTATCAACGTATCAACGTATCAACGTATCAACGTATCAACGTATCAACGTATCAACGTATCAACTGTCTATATAGGTCAAATATGCAATTTAGAAAGTTAGAAAGCGCAATATTTTACTAACGCATTTTATATATTCACATCAATTATGGTTCCCACATTCTCAAATGAAAGCTGCTGAATTTGTTTGGACGACATATTAAACCAAGACGTTGCAACTCCAAACAAATGCAAACATGCATTCTGTAAACCATGTTTAGACACATGGAAACTGGAACAGTCCACCTGTCCAAATTGTAGATCTCCCTTTACATCCCTCACAGTTTATCATATAGTAAATGGTGTCTACCAAATGCAGACCAGAGGTACAGAAAATAATGAGACAATCTTCCCACGTATGAGGAACAGTTTTACACGTACGGCCTTCCGGAGGCGAATAAGTGAAATCCGTTCACGACATATGGATTCGTACAGAATGTTTGTACCACACCAATTGAGTTAAATTCTTTAAATAATGCAATCAACGCTCAAATATTTTTATAAGTAAATGCATTACATTTAATTGGAAGTCTTTTTAATTTTTATATTTGTTTACTACTTTATTTGTAATGTATTTGTTTAAAGTTTATTTTATAATTGCAATAAAATTTTAATTTTAAACATTTTGCTTTTTAAATCCCAAGTGCCTTCTCCTGTTGTGCGCGCTTATTTCGGTAAACCATTCGTAAGAGCCTCTAGAAGTTGCCCTTTCGATATGCTAAACAACAAAACAACCAGTAAGTAATGTGAACTATAACTAGTTATTTAGCCACCCCTATTTATAAAGGTTTTCTTCAAGACAGTCAAAAAAGGTTTCCTAAAGCAGTCAAGACAGTCGAGGTTACAATTTCCAAGTTACTTGCTATACTTTTTAAATTTTTAAACTTTGAAATTTACTGCAAGGACTACTATAAGGATCTTAATTTATTCCTTTCCTTTTACCTCTTGCTTTATCATTATTTATTAACAGTCCTCCGTTTCTGTATTAATTACAATCGCAAAATTGGTTTCTATAATTCCTATGACGGCAAGAGTCACTTTCAATTCTCCTAATTTGTGCTTTCGATATATTCTTAGATTTTCTCCATATCCATGTCGCTCACCAATTTTATGAAGTACTTAAAGTGTGGCTTCCACTCCATATTTGTAGTGCATCAGTGCGGTCTTTGATGGTGTAAGAAGTTCTCTGGTCGTCACCATAAGATTTACCTACTTACCACTAGTGGATATAGTAAGTTTTTCAGTGAAAAAAAACTGTTTTGCTTTTGTGAGGATCGTTCATCGGATCGAATACCTACCCATCTGATCAGAAATCTTAACATCGGATTGGATTATTTTCTCATCGGATCGGATGATCGTATCAGATTATTTTCTGTTGGGATCAAGTGATCAACGGATCAACATATCAACGGATCAACAGATCAACAGACCAACATATCAACAGATCAACAGATCAACATATCAACATATCAACATATCAACGGATCAACGTATCAACGTATCAACGTATCAACGTATCAACGTATCAACGTATCAACGTATCAACGTATCAACGTATCAACGTATCAACGTATCAACGTATCAACGTATCAACGTATCAACGTATTAACGTATCAACGGATCAACGTATCAACTGTCTATATAGGTCAAATATGCAATTTAGAAAGTTAGAAAGCGCAATATTTTACTAACGCATTTTATATATTCACATCAATTATGGTTCCCACATTCTCAAATGAAAGCTGCTCAATTTGTTTGGACGACATATTAAACCAAGACGTTGCAACTCCAAACAAATGCAAACATGCATTCTGTAAACCATGTTTAGACACATGGAAACTGGAACAGTCCACCTGTCCAAATTGTAGATCTCCCTTTACATCCCTCACAGTTTATCATATAGTAAATGGTGTCTACCAAATGCAGACCAGAGGTACAGAAAATAATGAGACAATCTTCCCACGTATGAGGAACAGTTTTACACGTACGGCCTTCCGGAGGCGAATAAGTGAAATCCGTTCACGACATATGGATTCGTACAGAATGTTTGTACCACACCAATTGAGTTAAATTCTTTAAATAATGCAATCAACGCTCAAATATTTTTATAAGTAAATGCATTACATTTAATTGGAAGTCTTTTTAATTTTTATATTTGTTTACTACTTTATTTGTAATGTATTTGTTTAAAGTTTATTTTATAATTGCAATAAAATTTTAATTTTAAACATTTTGCTTTTTAAATCCCAAGTGCCTTCTCCTGTTGTGCGCGCTTATTTCGGTAAACCATTCGTAAGAGCCTCTAGAAGTTGCCCTTTCGATATGCTAAACAACAAAACAACCAGTAAGTAATGTGAACTATAACTAGTTATTTAGCCACCCCTATTTATAAAGGTTTTCTTCAAGACAGTCAAAAAAGGTTTCCTAAAGCAGTCAAGACAGTCGAGGTTACAATTTCCAAGTTACTTGCTATACTTTTTAAATTTTTAAACTTTGAAATTTACTGCAAGGACTACTATAAGGATCTTAATTTATTCCTTTCCTTTTACCTCTTGCTTTATCATTATTTATTAACAGTCCTCCGTTTCTGTATTAATTACAATCGCAAAATTGGTTTCTATAATTCCTATGACGGCAAGAGTCACTTTCAATTCTCCTAATTTGTGCTTTCGATATATTCTTAGATTTTCTCCATATCCATGTCGCTCACCAATTTTATGAAGTACTTAAAGTGTGGCTTCCACTCCATATTTGTAGTGCATCAGTGCGGTCTTTGATGGTGTAAGAAGTTCTCTGGTCGTCACCATAAGATTTACCTACTTACCACTAGTGGATATAGTAAGTTTTTCAGTGAAAAAAAACTGTTTTGCTTTTGTGAGGATCGTTCATCGGATCGAATACCTACCCATCTGATCAGAAATCTTAACATCGGATTGGATTATTTTCTCATCGGATCGGATGATCGTATCAGATTATTTTCTGTTGGGATCAAGTGATCAACGGATCAACATATCAACGGATCAACAGATCAACAGACCAACATATCAACAGATCAACAGATCAACATATCAACATATCAACATATCAACGGATCAACGTATCAACGTATCAACGTATCAACGTATCAACGTATCAACGTATCAACGTATCAACGTATCAACGTATCAACGTATCAACGTATCAACGTATCAACGTATCAACGTATTAACGTATCAACGGATCAACGTATCAACTGTCTATATAGGTCAAATATGCAATTTAGAAAGTTAGAAAGCGCAATATTTTACTAACGCATTTTATATATTCACATCAATTATGGTTCCCACATTCTCAAATGAAAGCTGCTCAATTTGTTTGGACGACATATTAAACCAAGACGTTGCAACTCCAAACAAATGCAAACATGCATTCTGTAAACCATGTTTAGACACATGGAAACTGGAACAGTCCACCTGTCCAAATTGTAGATCTCCCTTTACATCCCTCACAGTTTATCATATAGTAAATGGTGTCTACCAAATGCAGACCAGAGGTACAGAAAATAATGAGACAATCTTCCCACGTATGAGGAACAGTTTTACACGTACGGCCTTCCGGAGGCGAATTAGTGAAATCCGTTCACGACATATGGATTCGTACAGAATGTTTGTACCACACCAATTGAGTTAAATTCTTTAAATAATGCAATCAACGCTCCAATATTTTTATAAGTAAATGCATTAGATTTAATTGGAAGTCTTTTTAATTTTTATATTTGTTTACTACTTTATTTGTAATGTATTTGTTTAAAGTCTATTTTATAATTGCAATAAAATTTTAATTTTAAACATTTTGCTTTTTAAATCCCAAGTGCCTTCTCCTGTTGTGCGCGCTTATTTCGGTAAACCATTCGTAAGAGCCTCTAGAAGTTGCCCTTTCGATATGCTAAACAACAAAACAACCAGTAAGTAATGTGAACTATAACTAGTTATTTAGCCACCCCTATTTATAAAGGTTTTCTTCAAGACAGTCAAAAAAGGTTTCCTAAAGCAGTCAAGACAGTCGAGGTTACAATTTCCAAGTTACTTGCTATACTTTTTAAATTTTTAAACTTTGAAATTTTCTGCAAGGACTACTATAAGGATCTTAATTTATTCCTTTCCTTTTACCTCTTGCTTTATCATTATTTATTAACAATCCTCCGTTTCTGTATTAATTACAATCGCAAAATTGGTTTCTATAATTCCTATGACGGCAAGAGTCACTTTCAATTCTCCTAATTTGTGCTTTCGATATATTCTTAGATTTTCTCCATATCCATGTCGCTCACCAATTTTATGAAGTACTTAAAGTGTGGCTTCCACTCCATATTTGTAGTGCATCAGTGCGGTCTTTGATGGTGTAAGAAGTTCTCTGGTCGTCACCATAAGATTTACCTACTTACCACTAGTGGATATAGTAAGTTTTTCAGTGAAAAAAAACTGTTTTGCTTTTGTGAGGATCGTTCATCGGATCGAATACCTACCCATCTGATCAGAAATCTTAACATCGGATTGGATTATTTTCTCATCGGATCGGATGATCGCATCAGATTATCTTCTGTTGGGATCAAGTGATCAACGGATCAACATATCAACGGATCAACAGATCAACAGACCAACATATCAACAGATCAACAGATCAACATATCAACATATCAACATATCAACGGATCAACGTATCAACGTATCAACGTATCAACGTATCAACGTATCAACGTATCAACGTATCAACGTATCAACGTATCAACGTATCAACGTATCAACGTATCAACGTATCAACGTATCAACGTATCAACGTATCAACGTATCAACGTATTAACGTATCAACGGATCAACGTATCAACTGTCTATATAGGTCAAATATGCAATTTAGAAAGTTAGAAAGCGCAATATTTTACTAACGCATTTTATATATTCACATCAATTATGGTTCCCACATTCTCAAATGAAAGCTGCTCAATTTGTTTGGACGACATATTAAACCAAGACGTTGCAACTCCAAACAAATGCAAACATGCATTCTGTAAACCATGTTTAGACACATGGAAACTGGAACAGTCCACCTGTCCAAATTGTAGATCTCCCTTTACATCCCTCACAGTTTATCATATAGTAAATGGTGTCTACCAAATGCAGACCAGAGGTACAGAAAATAATGAGACAATCTTCCCACGTATGAGGAACAGTTTTACACGTACGGCCTTCCGGAGGCGAATAAGTGAAATCCGTTCACGACATATGGATTCGTACAGAATGTTTGTACCACACCAATTGAGTTAAATTCTTTAAATAATGCAATCAACGCTCAAATATTTTTATAAGTAAATGCATTACATTTAATTGGAAGTCTTTTGAATTTTTATATTTGTTTACTACTTTATTTGTAATGTATTTGTTTAAAGTTTATTTTATAATTGCAATAAAATTTTAATTTTAAACCAACTTTTAAACACATTTAGATTTTTAAATCCCAACTGCCTTCTCCTGTTGTGCGCGCTTATTTCGGTAAACCATTCGTAAGAGCCTCTAGAAGTTGCCCTTTCGATATGCCAAACAACAAAACAACCAGTAAGTAATGTGAACTATAACTAGTTATTTAGCCACCCCTATTTATAAAGCTTTTCTTCAAGACAGTCAAAAAAGGTTTCCTAAAGCAGTCAAGACAGTCGAGGTTACAATCTCCAAGTTACTTGCTATACTTTTTAAATTTTTCAACTTTGAAATTTACTGCAAGGACTACTATAAGGATCTTAATTGATTCCTTTCCTTTTACCTCTTGTTTTATCATTATTATTAACAATCCTCCGTTTCTGTATTAATTACAATCGCAAAATTGGTTTCTATAATTCCTATGACGGCAAGAGTCACTTTCAATTATCCTAATTTGTGCTTTCGATAGATTCTTAGATTTTCTCCATATCCATGTCGCTCACCAATTTTATGAAGTACTTAAAGTGTGGCTTCCACTCCATATTTGTAGTGCATCAGTGCGGTCTTTGATGGTGTAAGAAGTTCTAAGGTCGTCACCATAAGATTTACCCACTTACCAATAGTGGATATAGTAAGTTTTTCAGTGAAAAAAAACTGTTTTGCTTTTGTGAGGATCGTTCATCGCATCGAATACCTGCCCATCTGATCAGAAATCTTAACATCGGATTGGATTATTTTCTCATCGGATCGGATGATCGTATCAGATTATCTTCTGTTGGAATCAAGTGATCAACGGAACAACATATACGTTGATCAACAGATCAACATATCAACATACTAGCTGGAAAGCCCGTCCACGGACGGGTAGCTAGACGGTGCTGGTGGGTCTCTATTTTAATGATTTAAATAAAAACAACATTTGTTTCCTAATATTGTCAATTTTAATTGTTCATCCTCGCGTTGAAACGTTAATTTTAATTTTTTTAGTTTGTTAATTAAGAAACAATTATTGTAGCAAATAAAATCTTTAGCACTGCCTACTGCGTTAGTACTTCCTTGTACACAATATTTTTCGTGTACACTGCCTGTGAACCTTCAATCAATTTCCCTTGTTCTTTTCCATCAACTATTTTTATCTTCAGATCTTCAGATCTCCGTACTCTTGACATTGCTACAAAGAGATGACCGTGGCTAAACATCACGGTTGATCGTCATGGAAAAGGCAAGTTTAATTGGAAACTGTCGCCGTCTTAAAACAAATGGCAAGTCTGTACTTGTTGGGACTAAATCTATGCGGGGAATAAAAACAGTTTCCTTTTTAGCAGTTCCTGTCAAGACTTCAGCGACGATTAGATTGGGCTTTAACGATTGAACAGTTAAGCGCGTCCCATTACAAAGACCACGTTTAGTATTCAAATTCCTGAGCAACATAATCACACTTGCAACCTTCAAGTGCATTCTGTGTACTGGCATCCCTGAGGGCGTTTGTTTATTCAAGAATTCCATCGGATAGTTTTCCCTATCGTTATCATCACTGTCGTCAATGGAATCACTACTTAGATAAGTTAAAATGCTGCCGTCTAAAAGGTCCAAAACTTGCTCGTTTATAGCGTCAACGTCAGTATTTTTTGGGCAAAGTATTGCCATTTTGGAATATTTTTTTACATCAGCAGCATTAAAGCTTGCTCCAAAAAATTCTTGGATAAGGGAAGTTTCGCATATACAATTATGCGGAATCTCAATTATCTCTTCACAGACCTTTGTCATTTGTAAGCTCCGGGTTGCCCAACTTTATCAGCCAATCACTGAATGCGGAATCAACGGACCGGACATTTTGACTTAATTTCAATACTTTAATTTACTCCACATATCATTAAATTTAATGCTTTAATGAATAATTGCTGACCTCATTTCATGAGGTACGACAGGTACGACCGCCAAAAGCTTTGGTGTTTTATATCAACGTATCAACGTATCAACGTATCAATGTATCAACGTATCAACGTATCAACGTATCAACGGATCAACGTATCATCGGATCAACGGATTAAATATTTATATAGGTTGTCGTCGATAATACAAACGGTATATTAAATCTTCAAGCTTATCAACGGATCAACGTATCAACGGATCAACTTATCAAGTTGTTTTGATTTGAACGACAATGGATCAGTAAGTCCCTTTCGAGAGGAGGTTCGCCGTCGGCATTTTGAAAAATGACAGCTACTTCATTTCTTGTTGGAGCATTGTATCGTCTAATATCGGATTTACGGTCTTGGATAATTGCCATGGTAACTGTTGCTGGCTCAACGCCAGGTAGAGCGGCGTCCTTGATGCTTTCTTGTTCCACTTCATAAAGCATTTTACATGCGGCAGAAAAAGGATTATTCTGAGACATGAAAGTGCTTAACTCTCGCATCAGACTTGGATCGCACCGATCGTTTCCCTTAATTGTCATCCTTTGATCAGCAGCCTCATCCGGGTCCAATATGTATAGTTGAGCAAACTTGCGTTGGTCTCCATCTGCCGGGTGCAAAGCTCCTGCTCGATGGTAAATTTGTCCGTTAATTCGGAAACAATAGGGTCCATATCCAGGAAACGGAATAATGTTAGCTCCCATTGACGCAAACGCTAAAGCACTATTTATCGATCTAATATTGTCTATGAAATTTTTCGAATATTGATGCAGTCCTTTCAATAACTGTTCAATAACAGGGGCTGATCTTATAGCTTCTAAGGTGACTTTGCCTTTCTGACAGCATGTCGTAAAAAGTTTGTCAGACGGCCGCTCTGCTGAAAAATGCTTTGCACTGCAAAATTCGCAAATATTGTCCATAAAACCACAGTTACGAACGTCGACATTTGGTTCTACAACGTTACCTACTTCAAGAACAGCTGCGTTTTTACTTCGTGGATTTTGTCGGCGAATTGCATGACTACGTGAACGATGTAATATTTGCGAAGGGGTCATGTTGGCAATTTGATTTCGTTCGCGATGTTGAGCAATTTGTTCTGACGTCATGTTGGCAATTTGATTTCTTTCGCGATGTTGAGTAATTTGTTCTGACGTCATATTGGCAATTTGCTTACGTTTGCGATTTTGTTCAATTTGCCCAGGAGTCATATTTTCCACACGATTACGATTCCGACAACATTCTTTTTGGACATCACTCATATTTTTACGACGGGAATTTTCTCGCTCCGCCTTCCGTCGTTTTACTGTTTCCTGCTGGGCGGCTACTTCTCTCATCAGATTTTCATTTTTCACATTTTCGAGCAGCAGTAGGAACATGTGGGGAACAAAGAGTAACTACTTGAATATCCTCCATTTCGGACATTTTCGCTTTAGAAGTTTCTGAAGTTGTGAAGTTATTTTCAATGAAGGTAACTCTCACACCACGTACCTATATAGCGCACAGTGATACGTTGATCCGTTGATAAGTTGATCCGTTGATATGTTGATACGTTGATCCGTTGATAAGCTTGAAGATTTAATATACCGTTTGTATTATCGATGACAACCTATATAAATATTTAATCCGTTGATCCGATGATACGTTGATCCGTTGATACGTTGATACGTTGAAACGTTGAAACGTTGAAACGTTGATACGTTGATACATTGATACGTTGAAACGTTGATACGTTGATATAAAACACCAAAGCTTTTGGCGGTCGTACCTGTCGTACCTCATGAAATGAGGTCAGCAATTATTCATTCAAGCATTAAATTTAATGATATGTGGAGTAAATTTATAGTATTGAAATTAAGTCAAAATGTCCGGTCCGTTGATTCCGCATTCAGTGATTGGCTGATAAAGTTGGGCAACGGGGAGCTTAATAAACATTTAATCCGTTGATCCGATAATACGTTGATCCGTTGATACGTTGATACATTGACACGTTGATACGTTGATACGTTGATCCGCTGATACGTTGATACTTTGATACGTTGATACATTGATAAGTTGATACGTTGATACGTTGATCCGAACCAAAAAAATGACACGCTGGAGCAGCGAGCTGGCATTTTATATATTAGGATTACTGTTTCCTGCTGGGCGGCTACTTCCTCAACAGATTTTCTTTTAACACATTTTCGAGCAGCAGTAGGAACATGTGGGGAACAAAGAGTAACTACTTGAATATCCTCCATTTCGGACATTTTCGCTTTAGAAGTTTCTGAAGTTGTGAAGTTATTTTCAATGAAGGTAACTCTCACACCACGTACCTATATATAGCGCACAGTGATACGTTGATCCGTTGATAAGTTGATCCGTTGATATGTTGATACGTTGATCCGTTGATAAGCTTGAAGATTTAATATACCGTTTGTATTATCGACGACAACCTATATAAATATTTAATCCGTTGATCCGATGATACGTTGATCCGTTGATACGTTGAAACGTTGATACATTGATACATTGATACATTGATACGTTGATACGTTGATACGTTGATATAAAACAATTATTCATTCAAGCATTAAATTTAATGATATGTGGAGTAAATTTATAGTATTGAAATTAAGTCAAAATGTCCGGTCCGTTGATTCCGCATTCAGTGATTGGCTGATAAAGTTGGGCAACGGGGAGCTTAATAAACATTTAATCCGTTGATCCGATGATACGTTGATACGTTGATACATTGACACGTTGATACGTTGATACGTTGATACGTTGATACGTTGATACGTTGATACGTTGATCCGCTGATACGTTGATACGTTGATACTTTGATACGTTGATACATTGATAAGTTGATACGTTGATACGTTGATCCGAACCAAAAAAATGACACGCTGGAGCAGCGAGCTGGCATTTTATATATTAGGATCAACATATCAACGCATCAATATATCAACATATCAACGTATCAACGTATCAACGTATCAACGGATCAACAGATCAACAGACCAACATATCAACAGATCAACAGATCAACATATCAACATATCAACGGATCAACGTATCAACGTATCAACGTATCAACGTATCAACGTATCAACTTATCAACGTATCAACGTATCAACGTATCAACGTATCAACGTATCAACGTATCAACGTATCAACGTATCAACGTATCAACGTATCAACGTATCAACGTATCAACGTATCAACGTATCAACGTATCAACGTATCAACGTATCAACGTATCAACGTATCAACGGATCAACGTATCAACTGTCTATATAGGTCAAATATGCAATTTAGAAAGTTAGAAAGCGCATTATTTTACTAACGCATTTTATATATTCACGTCAATTATGGTTCTCACATTCTCAAATGAAAGCTGCTCAATTTGTTTGGACGACATATTAAACCAAGACGTTGCAACTCCAAACAAATGCAAACATGCATTCTGTAAATCATGTTTAGACACATGGAAACTGGAGCAGTGCACCTGTCCAAATTGTAGATCTCCCTTTACATCCCTCACAGTTTATCGTATAGTAAATGGTGTCTACCAAATGCAGACCAGAGCTACAGAAAATAATGAGACAATCTTCCCACGTATGAGGAACAGTTTTACACGTACGGCCTTCCGGAGGCGAATAAGTGAAATCCGTTCATGACATATGGATTTGTACAGAATGTTTGTACCACACCAATTGAGTTAAATTCTTTAAATAATACAATCAACGCTCAAATATTTTTATAAGTAAATGCATTACATTTAATTGGAAGTCTTTTTAATTTTTATATTTGTTTACTCCTTTTTTTGTAGTTTTGTTTAAAGTTTATTTTATAATTGCAATAAAATTTTAATTTTAAACCAACTTTTAAACCCATTTTGCTTTTTAAATCCCAAGTGCCTTCTCCTGTTGTGCGCGCTTATTTCGGTAAACCATTCGTAAGAGCCTCTAGAAGTTGCTCTTTCGATATGCCAAACAACAAAACAACCATCAGTAAGTAATGTGAACTATAACTAGTTATTTAGCCACCCCTATTTATAAAGGTTTTCTTCAAGACAGTCAAAAAAGGTTTCCTAAAGCAGTCAAGACAGTCGAGGTTACAATTTCCAAGTTACTTGCTATACTTTTTAAATTTTTAAACTTTGAAATTTACTGCAAGGACTACTATAAGGATCTTAATTTATCCCTTTCCTTTTACCTCTTGCTTTATCATTATTTATTAACAATCCTCCGTTTCTGTATTAATTACAATCGCAAAATTGGTTTCTATAATTGCTATGACGGCAAGAGTCACTTTCAATTCTCCTAATTTGTGCTTTCGATATACTATTCTTAGATTTTCTCCATATCCATGTCGCTCACCAATTTTATGAAGTACTTAAAGTGTGGCTTCCACTCCATATTTGTAGTGCATCAGTGCGGTCTTTGATGGTGTAAGAAGTTCTCTGGTCGTCACCATAAGATTTACCCACTTACCACTAGTGGATATAGTAAGTTTTTCAGTGAAAAAAAACTGTTTTGCTTTTGTGAGGATTGTTCATCGGATCGAATACCTGCCCATCTGATCAGAAATCGTAACATCGGATTGGATTATTTTCTCATCGGATCGGATGATCGCATCAGATTATCTTCTGTTGGGATCAAGTGATCAACGGATTAACATATCCGTTGATCATCAGATCAACAGATCAACAGATCAACAGATCAACAGATCAACAGATCAACAGATCAACAGATCAACATATCAACATATCAACATATCAACATATCAACATATCAACATATCAACATATCAACATATCAACATATCAACATATCAACATATCAACATATCAACATATCAACATATCAACGGATCAACATAGTTATCAACGTATCAACGTATCAACTGTCTATATAGGGCAAATATGCAATTTAGAAAGTTAGAAAGCGCAATATTTTACTAACGCATTTTATATATTCACATCAATTATGGTTCCCACATTCTCAAATGAAAGCTGCTCAATTTGTTTGGACGACATATTAAACCAAGACGTTGCAACTCTAAACAAATGCAAACATGCATTTTGTAAACCATGTTTAGACTCATGGAAACTGGAGCAGTCCACCATTGACCACTAAAGAGGGTGGACCTTGGTGGGTGAGTGGACTTTTGTGATTTTGTAAATATTCGAAGATAGAATGAAAAATTAGAAACTTGACAAAATGGACACATACAGAAAATAATAAGCGAGAAATTTTTACAAAATTTTTTAAACTTTTATTTTTATATTGAACAGTGAATATACCTTTTGGGGTATAATTGGGATATTGTATAGGGCGTGCAAGTTATTTTGTGATCGAGTTTTTCATGATTATTGTTGTAAATTGATGAATTGATTGAATTAAATAATTTGTTATCAGATTTAAAAATTTGGATCATATTTAAAATAAAATAATTATCACGAACATTAAAAATAAAAATTTGGGTGATTATAAAAAATATTGGGATATATTAAAGACCAACGCTCTAATTTGGAAAAAAAGTATTTGTTGGCGGGTTTTAATTTTGGAACACGACAATATTTTATATGTCGATAATTAAAAAAAAACAAGTGGGACAAAATAACAACAATCTATTTTGTTATTTTTAACAATTTAATTTTGGAGCACGACAATATTTTATATGTCGATAATACAAAACAAAAACAAGTGGAACAAAATAACAACAATCAATTTTGTTATTTTGCTTGGCTAGATAATGTTTACTATGTTTCGTGTTGAACAGTGGCGGCTTACCTTAAAGGGCCCAAGAGCACGCGCGTCTTACAGTGCAAAATCAGACACATCTATCAAAAATTAATCAAAAACAAAATAATAATTTTAAACAAATGAAAAGAGATAAAGAGACTCCTTCGACTCCGGGCTCAATAAAACTTTATTCTGACCGTCTCCCCTCGGAAAGCAATGGCAAACCACCGAGGTGTAATCTGCCTGGTACAGCCTCTCTGGAGATGAAGTGCATACACCTCCCGCGGTTCGGAGTCCGCGTTAAACAGTAGGTCCCCTATAAGTATGATAATACTTCAAACGCACAAAAAATATATAGGAGAGAGGTCACCTTCGTCTGAAATTAGGCACGCCACTTGAAGAAGAAATAAAATACATCAAATTTATATTTTTCCTTTTTCTTTAAAACTTGTGTCCTTCTATTAAAAGAGTCACAAGTCATCACTGCTAATAAAGTTCGAAAAATTTTGGCGACTGCAGTGTTTCGGGAGTATAGAATTTTTAATTTTTCCTTTTTATTTAAATTTTGTGCCCTCCCATTGCAAGAAGTCACGAGCCGTCACTGTATTTAAGGTAGCACCATAGATAATAAGATAATAACTAATGATATAACTAAGTGATATAATTTTTTTTGTGAAAATTTTATTGGAAAGATTAATTCTTTATTCAATCATAAGTCTAAATTGTTGCTTTTTTTTTGTCTTTTTTTAAATGCGGAGTTTTCACGTTGGAGGTATTTCTAGTAACAGATTTTGCCATTTAGTTCTTATCCGTGACTTTGCACGCTTTTCAACTATTTTAGATTTCTACGGTTTTGGCATTTGAGAGTGAACAGCAGTTACGGAAATTTGTAACTTCTCAGTCAATAATAGTTTGATGTTGAAGTCACGACGTACTCTCTCTCACTCGAGCAATTTTTAAATGATTGTGCTGTCGATGAATTGTTAAAATTTAAATTTAATTATTTAATATCAAAAATCATTTTCCCAATATTTTTGGAGTTATGTAACAAAATGAAATAAAAATTAGTCTTTTTCTCGAAATTCATTTTTAATTAATTTTTTTATGTAAATTCATAAATTCATTTACATTATGTAAATTCTCGAAACGCGTCTCGAAAGAAATTAATTGAAAAGAATTTGGAGAAAAATACCAATTTTTATTTTAATTTATTAATTATATAAACTAGAAAATTATGGCGGCCGAAACCTGCAGATCTTCTAATGTGTAATTAACATGTAGTATATGCGGCCTAAAGACTGCATTTCAACCTTTTAAAGATGGTAACTATAAAATTAACGAATAAGACGTACATTATACAATGATACATTTAAAAATATAATACATACACGATGTGTGTAAAATATTGTGTAGGCCAGCAGCTTGTTGAGCATAGATATAAGTTGCCGGGGGGGGGGGGGGGATATTTCCGAAAGTAATATACAGGGTCGCCCACTGACCAATACCAAACTTGAAGGCGGCAATAGAAGTCGTTTTCTTAAGAAAAAATTTCAACTAAAATGTTTGTCTAAATCAGACCTTCGCTTCGGAGGTATCCCTTTTATAACAATTATTCTTATTTCTACCTTAAAATGGAAGCTGTATGAATCCTTTTTAAATATCACAAAATTATCTACGAACTATTTATAACTGCTCTTAGTTTAAATTGCCCTTAAAGTTTTAACTTCTGTAGTTTTTTATAGTCAAAAACTAATAAATGTTGCAATTACTTTTAACTACATATTTTTTATCAAAATTTTCTGTTTATGTAATATTATTAATTTCTTATTAGTTAATTTTCTTATTTAATTTGTTTAATTTTCTTTTTCTTGGTATTAACTTTGATTAGTATTAATAAATTATTTCAAATTATTTTTATTGAATTTTTCCAATGTTCTCAATTTATATTTTTAATATTTATGTAGATCAGTAGATCGCACTCTCGATTATATTTTAGAATCTGTAGAAGATTTTTTAATATGTTTGTTTAACAATCGGTATACAAATATTTTAAAATTTCGTTTTCCAAAATTTAAACTACTGGGTACATGATATTGTACCAACCTGTAGATTTTTAGGAAAGGCGGATACATGGGATGCAATATTTAAGACTTAAAAAAACCGAATAAATAATGCACTAAGATTGCTGAAACTTTTTAAAAATTTACCTATTTAACATAAGGACGATTTTTAAAATTAAAGGACTTCTTCCTTTCCCCATGTAAGGGGACGTACAATTTTTGATACCTCTTGCCTTACGTAGAGATTATTTTGTAGATTTTCGATATCCCCTCCTCGTATTTATCATAAATAAAAATGTTTACTTGACGTAATATTAATTTTTTACATAAAAAAGTAATAACTTAATTTAATAATAAACTTCGCGATGAATTATTAAGTGTCAACATTTTTAGAGGAAGATTTCCCCGCGTAATTAATTAAAAAAGAAATCAACAAAATGTTTAAGCGAATTTAAACTACCGTGACGTAAAATTTATGGACCATAAAACTCTAAATTTTATTTTATTTATGAAATAATTTTTTTACTAAATAATTTTAATACTAAAATTTAATTAAATAAATTTAGGGCAGTTTACAGATGATATTAATGTTGATTTTTTAACTCGGTAGGCAGCCTACAGTTTTTTTCAGCTACCTGGCGGATTACTTTTTGCATTACCTCTAGATATCAGATTTCGGTTAATTTGTAATGTTCTTAATCCATAATGCACATCACTGCTAGATAAGATAACTGAGGGAATTCTCGTTAATCCATACATGCGCATCATACATAAGAAAAGGCTACCATTCGGAAGAATGAAAAAGTGGATGAGAAAATCCCCTCCTACAGTCGTGTCCAAGCTAGCATCGAATAACTTGAACATAGCATGGTGTCTTCTGGTGTTCACAAATTTTAATTGTTCCAAGAGATGAGTCCACATGTTGAAGTCCTTCAGGACGAACTGGGAGTTCTTAGATCGCTTATGGGATGGGAAGGTGGAGAGGTGATGGAGATCATCAATGCAGCTCTGGATGGAGCATGGTCTAGATCTTGATCGTCTTGTCATCTGTTCGGGCCAAATTTGCGAACATGTTGACTTACAGGAGGCAGCCTTCAGGTGAGGGTGGGCCACTGGAGATCAATTTGTAACCCCTCTTCCTCTTTATGCAATCGTTTCTCCCGACTAGTAAAGAAAAGTTGGAAGGCCAATTTTGTTGTTCCAGGAAAGCGGTCTTGTTAGCTTCTAGAAGTTTCTTTGCTACGGGTGAGTTCTTCCCACTCTTCTTCGAGTAGGGTTCCACAATTGAATTGTTTCCTGCAATTCCATAAATATCTTGTCATGAATTTTGTAGACTTCTTCAAGGTGTTGGTTTAAGTTGTAAATAAATGGGCTTGCCCTCATAAACCTTCGGTCCCTTCAACCTGCCTTCGGTGAGACACAAATAGCGACCCTGAGATGTGATGGAAACACCGCCAAATTGCAGACTGAGGAAGTTTTTTTTCGGGTTCTGCTCGAGCTCGGGCACTTAGAGAACGACAAAGGTACGCGCGATGGTGACGTTCGACATTAAGAACGCCTTGAACTTGGCCAAGTAGGCCCATATTGTGGATGAAATCGAAAGGCGAGAAATTCTGCTGCAAATCGCCAACGTTATTACGAGTTATTTGTCGGACAATCGTCGTAGACGAGGATCAACTATATCAAGAAATAGAAGTGTCTAGTGACGTTTCATGCGAGTCGGTGTTGAGGAAGTCGGTAAGATACCTGAAGGAATAAAGCTTATGGGTTCACGGACGACCTCACCATAATCGTTTCCGCGTAGAAAGAAGCGGACTTAGTGAAAATAGTGAACTAAGCCATCAGGAATATTGCTATATGGGTGGAAGACAAAGGACTCCAGTTGGTGCCGCAAAAGACAGAACCGATGATGCGGACTGGAAGAAGATCGAAGAGAAAAAGAAGATCGAAACCATCACCTCCACCATAGGGACACACACCATCCTATCCATTAACTGAGTCACCACGTTAAGAATTACGATAGACAAGAACTTGACCTTCCCAATACATCTCAAGAAGGTGGCACAGAAGGTCGAGAATCTATACGGCCCTAAGTCGATTGATGACAAATTTACAAAACCCGAAAACATCGAAACGGAGAGTACTGGCATCGGTGGTGCACTCAGCCATGCTCTATAGGGCCCCAGTGTGGGTGAAAGCTATGGCGATCCAACGCCATAGAGAAAAGTTGTCAAGAGTTCTAAGGAAGATGGCACTGCGGGTGTGCTGCACTGCACAAGTGCAGTACTGGACCTGGTGGCAATCGAAAGATCACGGAACTATAATAACAATCAAGAGAAGTCACGAAACAACTACAGCATACTGGAAGACTGGCAAACCAGATGGGACGCCTCCGAGACGGGGGCCTGAACAATGCGTCTTATTCCCTCGGTGAAAAGTTGGGTTGATAGGAACTACGGCGACCTGGACTACCATCTAACCCACATCTTCAATGTGTATCTATACAAAATTGGCAAGGTGTATCACACATCGGCGAGCGCGAGAAGTGGGGAGTGATTTGGACTCCCATCAAAGAGCAGTTGGGGGCGCAACTCAGTCTCCAAAATATAGTAGAATGCATGATAAGAAACAATGACAATTATTGGAGAGAGGTCTTAATAATGGTTAAAACTATTTTTCAAACCAAAGGGGAAGATGAAACAACCATGCAAACTGCAAAAAAAAACATTTAAGAAGAGAAAAGTCCCGAAAGGGTGATACAACAAAATCTTCAGCAGGTTCATTTTCCTCGAAAATCAGAGAGGGACGAGAAGAATAAATTAATAAATAAACCTATTCCACTGTAAGTTGGAAGTAAATCACAAAAATTTTCTACTAAAAGTTCAATGAAAATAATCCGCAAATAAAAATCCTGATTAATTATATTCGAAATTATAACAGTTTCTCTCAAAAGTGATCTGGTTGCCGCATAGCCCTTCTACTTCCCTAAAGTTTCGTCAATATGAAAAATGTTATATTGATAATATTATAAGTATTGCGTGATTATAATTTAATAATGAATTGCAAGAAAAGTTATACGTATTAAAAGTTAAATTAAAATAAACGCAATAATCGAAATTAAGAAGGTTTTTCTCAAATGTGGTCTGGTTACTGCATAGTCCATCTACTTACCTCTAGTTTAATCAATAGGAAACATAATATTACTGATCCATCACTTAGACTTAAATTACGAAATTCCAAACTTGCTCATTATCTAAATAATGAAAATTTCGAAACATCCAAGTTCTCTCTTCCGTTTAATGCAATAAGGCTTCCCTGATTTTGCTACATATCGTATTTTTTTATCGAAAATTGTTTGCTTTCATCTTTTATATCCAGCTGGTTTTAAAATTTTCCCTTTTATTATTTTAATAAAAGTTTAAGTGGGTATATTGAAGAAAATAATAATAGTATAATGAAACGATTCATCAGTTTTCTTAAAATGAAATGAAAAAATGTGCTAATTGTTCATTTAGCTGTATGTAATTACTCCGTGTATAGCGGTTTCTTTTTCGGTGTTGTAAGTCCAGAGTTATGAATAAATTAGTCTTTTAAACGCAAATTTAAAAGCAACAATTAAAATGTATTCTAAACAATTAAAAGTAGGAAAACTTTTGTTTTCGGTATGCGTGGACAACAAAGGCATCACGCTAAATCGTCGTAAGTGACATACTTTCTATTTCAGCCAAATTTATTTATCATTTTAATTATCGCCATATTTCCAGCAGATTGTATAAGTATTTTACGATTTTTATTAAAACCTCATTATTGTAAAAATCGTTACGTGCAAATTTAAAACAAACATATTTTCACTGTTTGACCAACTTTCAACTAATACGTTGTGTACAATGTTAATAAGATTGGTTATTATAAGTGAAACTATTCGAATTCGATCCTTGTTATTAAGATGCTAGCAAGGACTTCAAAAGTGCCTACATATTTTTTATTGCACATATTTGGTTTGAAAGTTTTTTGCATTCTGAATGCTTGTTTAATTTATTGATTTATGATTATAATAGTATTTATTTAATGAACAATTATAAGTCGGTTAACAGCACTCGTTTAATTTTTTTTATGTTGATTTCCTGTGTAGTCGGCGGAAATACTTCTGGTACATTTTTACTATAAAAGGACTGATTTATTCTGGCAAAAAAAGGCTCCCGATGAGGATACATCCCGGATAGTTGTTATTTTAGGACCTTCTATAACTAAACTTTGAACAAGACAAAACAACTAAGTTTGAGATTCGAACCTCGATGTTTAGACAGTAATTTCACAAAACTTTTGCATCTTGATATGAACGCACATTACGAGCAAGAAATGAACTCACCAAATTAATGATTATTTGAACAAGCTATTAAATAGAATATTCATAAAAAAATGCTGTGGTTAATTATAAGAACGTCCTTCTTTAAGTATTCGTAATGAATCAATTAAATTGATGACCATCAATTGTATCCAATTCGATTTACCAATAAAAAATTCATTCGTAAAATTGAAATAATTACTGTTCAATATTTTGAAAACTGTGATTGCGATGTGTCAAATTTTAATGCATGTTTTTGTTACGAAATTTCAATATTTTCAGCATGAAAATATCATCATTTTTAATTAAATTTTAATATTTATGTTCTGGATGCACAACAGCTTCTATTAATTTGTTTTCGGTGTAATAGAGAGGACGATGAAAAGTTCCAAATCTAAATGGAACAAATAGTTTCAATTTGGGTGGTCTGTGAGATGGTGAATAGGAGTGCGACTGGACATCACACCCATATTTAGCCGCCAAAAAATTTTCGTACTGCTCCAAACATCAATAGAGAAGTGATTTTAGGTGTATTCAGTTTCAAGTAGCGTGGATGCATCGTCTCAGAAGATCTAGATCCTGAAAAGGAAATTAGTAGAAATGACTAGGGCTGCTTTTAATAGGATGTCATGGATTGGTTCCATTTTTCCCATTTTTCCGGAGGAGTTGAGGCAGCTGGTTTGGCTACTTGAAGCTTTCTGCCTCCCACTGAGCTGATCTCTTTTGAGGCTTCCTTCTTTATACGTTTCTTCCTACGTCTGTATTTGTATTTTCAACAGGAAAACCGTGAAATGGAATAATTCAACATTCACCTTTAAGTTTTACAATTTCGGCTGAGATTTCATCTGGTCCAATTGATTTCTGCATAGCTTTCATGATTTCGTAAATTGTTGCAGATCGTCACTCGTTCCAGGATTGGTTCTCAAATCATTCTTAAATAATTTCTTAATATATTGATACCATTTTGATATTGCATTTAACATTCACCCATAAGTTTTATAATTGCGGCTGAGATTGCCTCTGGTCCAAGTGATTTTCTCGTTTTGGATTTCTGCATAGCTTTCATGATTTCATCAGTTGTTGCAGATCGACACTCACTCTAGGATTTGTTCTCAAATCATCCCGAAATAATCTCACAATTATTGATTCAATTTCGATATTATTTCTTGTACATCAATAATTGGAATATTAATAAAGTCGTCTAAAAGTCTTTGAGCGTTTTTTGTTGAAATGCAGCTCCTTTAATAATTTTTTTTTATAAAAATGGAAAGTGTCGAATCTTTTTTCATATTGTTCAATCTTTGCGCATTCTTAAGAATACCACTCAGCTTTAGCTGTTCTGATTTTACTTATTAATTCTTTGTTTAGTTCTTCATATTACCTGGACTGATTCCGATTCTTAACTTTCCTCACCTGTAAAATCCTTAATCCATTTTCTCTTCTTTTGGAGTAACCTATTGTCTTTGTTTTATTTTTGATCTTCCTATTTTGTGTATGATGGTCCTCAGGATTTGCCACATTGTTTTAACCAAGTCTTCCCAGTCTATAGCCATATCTTGGAATTCTCGTTCCATGTTTCATTCTTCAACTTCAATTGTAATGGATTCATATTTTAGTTTGACATCAAACTTCATATAATCCTCTTTCTTTATAATTCCATTCAATTGCACTCTCATCTGTGCCACCAGAAGACTGTGATCGGAAAGGACTATGTATATGTTATATATAATTATATAATACTCTATTGGATTGTGTTATTTTTCTAATCAGACATGGATTTCCATATATACAATCATCCCCTCAAAAGTTTAAAAAATGTATGCCTGATTATTAAATTATATTAGACACAGAACTGTACAAACCTAGGTCCTCTATCATTTCTAATCCTCAGTTCGTGTTCTCCAACAGTGTGCATAATTCTGCACACGATTGATATTAACAATAAACGCCACTCCATCTCGGTGTTGCGAGCCATCTTTTCTTGCATAATTTTATACCACATGTTCATCGATATTAAGTTTGAAAACTGTGATTGCGATGCATCAAATTTTAATGCATGCTTTTGTTACGAAATTTCAATATTTTCAGCATGAAAATATCATCATTTTTAATTAAATTTTAATATTTGTGTTCTGGATGCACAACAGCTTCTATTAATTTGTTTTCAGTTGTAATAGAGAGGAAGATGAAAGTTCCAAATCTAAATGGAACAAATAGTTTCAATTTGGGTGGTCTGTGAGATGGTGAATAGGAGTGCGACTGGGCGTCACACCCATATTTAGCCGCCAAACATCAATAGAGAAGTGATTTTAGGTGTATTCAGTTTCAAGTAGCGTGGATGCATCGTCTCAGAAGATCTAGATCCTGAAAAGGAAATTAGTAGAAATGACTAGGGCTGCTTTTAATAGGATGTCATGGACTGGTTCCATTTTTCCCATTTTTCCGGAGGAGTTGAGGCAGCTGGTTTGGCTACTTGAAGCTTTCTGCCTCCCACTGAACTGATCTCTTTTGAGGCTTCCTTCTTTATACGTTTCTTCCTACTTCTAGTCCTTCTATTTTTTCTCATTTGGATATATCCTTTTTTGCCTAGGTCGTCCTGTTAATGCACGCGGTGGTCTTGTGGCATTAGTACTTCTCTCGCATGGGGGTCCTTCACTACTGCCTCTCTTGTAGTCACCCCTTGGGATATCTCTCTGGGAAAAATGGTCGTTTTGGGAAACTCTGACTTTGAGACCGTTCTTGGTCTGCTATTTCCGGAGGGGTCTTGGTGTTGATGTTTAACAGAAACGTCTAAACACAACAGATCAGTTGTCGGCAAATTACCTAAATTATACATTAATACTTATTACTTATTTTCTTCCTTAATTGTATCCAATTTTTGTAGAACGCAGTGCGACTACGCAAACGTGCTAAATTCGTCATTGCACAGAATTGGGGCAAAAATAAGGACCGTGTCATACAAGCACACGTGGAAAACATTTAATTTTCAAACATTAAAATTATATTGTGATAATTTGAAATTATTTTGACCACAACAATTATTAATTATAGTCAATAAATTAGCACTAAAACACATTTTAATAACCTTGTTATAAAAATAACAATTATTTATTTATTAACAAATATCAACAATTTTTACGCCATTGTAAATTTATAATAAATTAAACTTTAAAAATAAAATAGTTAATTTAATGAGAAAATATTTAATAGTTAATTAAAAGTGATAATATTAAAAATATTTTCACGTTTAATTAAGTATTTTATTTTTCAAGTTTAATTTATTATTAATAATCAATAACTAAAACATCAAATATTTGCATTGTAAACTTATGAAAATTTCGTCACACATTTTGTAAAATTAACTTATATAAAATGAAAAGAATTTAAACTGAAAACAATAAATTATATATTGAATTTTTCCTATGGGTTAAATTTAATATTAAGCATTTTTTTTACCGTAGTCGATAAATTAGCACTTAAAGACATTAAAGACAAACAAAAATTATATTATTTAAAATAAAATAATTAATTAAACGTGAAAATATTTAATAGTTAATTAAACGTGAAAATATTTAATAGTTAATTAAACGTGAAAATATTTTCACGTTTAATTAACTATTTTATTTTTAGAGTTTAATTGATTATTAATTCTCAATGCTTACAAAATCAAATATTTACGTCGTAAATTTATGAAAATTTTGTCACGCGTTTTGTAAAATTAAATGTGTCATTTTTCGGTGTTTTTTCGACTACTTTCTCTAATTGGGCATATAGACTGTCCTTCTCTTCATAGCATTTGTCTTCAGTGTGTGCATAGACATTTATAATCGATATATTTGTTGATTTCGAATTGATTCTTACGTAAGCATTTTTCCATTGATTGGTTTGAATTGCAATATTTGTCTTTCCATCTCTCTTGCTATAAAGTACCCCACTCCATTTCTTCCCTGCTGCTTCTCTCCAGAGTAAAGAAATACATAATCATCGCCAATCACCTCTCCACTTCCTTTCCATCTAGCCTTCTGGACTGCATTTACCGATATATTATATCTTTTTAACTCTCTTTGTATCTCAGTCATTTTACCGGGTTTCAACATTGTTCTGACATTCCACGTTCCCAATCTCATTGTCTTCCCATCATCTCTCATTTTACTCTTCGTTCTTCTTCTCTTTTTTTACTTTTTTTCGTATGTCCATCTCTTTCCCTTTCAATTTGCGTTGCCGTTTCTGATATCCAAACCTCATTTTTGGATGGAACTCTCTCAACTCATTTCTGGCGAATTCCCATACCTTATTCTGTGTTATCCTTTCATTATTGGTCAGGTCACTTTCTATATATGCCTTCTTACCCTTTAGTTTGTTCTTATTTTGCATTACTGCTAGTTTTTGGTTGCGGTCCTTCAGCTTTGCTACAATCACTTGTTTTCCCTGTTGTCTTCCTATCTTAAACGCATCTACCACATTGACCTGGATCTGCCGTCTCCTTCTTCAAGAACTCTTCCACCATTTTCTCAGTTATTGGCTCCGCAAAGGGTGCATTTTAAATGATGAAATTAGCCGCTTTCTTGTCTTTTTCATATTTTACTATTTGGTCCTCTAAAGTTGCAATTCTATCTTCTATCTTCTTGCTTATTTACTTTTTCATCCAGCTGTGCCGCCTTTTGCTTCCACTCCTGTATTTCTTCGTTCCACTTCGTTTCCATTTTCTCCAGCTTTTTTTTAATTTCTCTCATTTCCTGGTTGCTGTCTCTAAACCCAGCATTAACAGCCTTTGACAAGCCTGATGGCATCTCTCTTAATTCTTCCATTTTGTCTCTATCACTTCTAGGGACTGGAATCTGACTGTCTTTAACCGGGGATTTTAACGTCTTTCTACTCTTATTCTGGAATATTTGCGTCTTGTCAGGATTTCTGGTCTGATTCTTCAAGGACTCCTCAAAATGGTCTGATAATAATTTTTCATACAAGCATAAACAAGCGAGTTATCGACAAAATTTCACGTTGGGGAAGCTAAAACTCTCTATTGTGGGGGACGCCGGCGTGGGATTTTAGGGGACTCTTTGGGGGTTCATTAAAACACTCCAATGTACATCTCTGCCAAAATTCAGCTTGCCCGGATTTTTTGCAAACTAAAAACCTTCCTTGCCTGGACTATATCTGTATGTGGCGATTTTAAAAAAATTTTCCGCTGAACCAAATTGTAAACCATATAAATCTATAACAGAAGCCATAATTATTAGTTCTTCAAGTTTTCTTTTAGTTTCTTTGCAGGGGTGTATTTGTAAGAAAATTTTTTTTCCAAGATTTGTATTTTTAACAGGAAAACCGTGAAATGGAATAATTCAACATTCACCTTTAAGTTTTATAATTTCGGCTGAGATTTCATCTGCTCCAATTGATTTCTGCATAGCTTTCATGATTTCGTAAATTGTTGCAGATCGTCACTCGTTCCAGGATTGGTTCTCAAATCATTCTTAAATAATTTCTTAATATATTGATACCATTTTGATATTGCATTCAACATTCACCCATAAATTTTATAATTGCGGCTGAGATTTCCTCTGGTCCAAGTGATTTTCTCGTTTTGGATTTCTGCATAGCTTTCATGATTTCATCAGTTGTTGCAGATCGACACTCAGTCCAGGATTTGTTCTCAAATCATCCCTAAATAATCTCGCAATTATTGATTCAATTTCGATATTATTTCTTGTACATCAATAATTGGAATATTAATAGTCGTCTAAAAGTCCTTGAGTGTTTTTCGTTGAAATGCAGCTCCTTTAATAATTTTTTTTTATAAAAATGGAAAGTGTCGAATCTTTTTTCATATTATTCAATCTTTGCGCATTCTTAAGAATACCACTCAGCTTTAGCTGTTCTGATTTTACTTATTAATTTTTTGTTTAGTTCTCCATATTACCTGGACTGATTCCGATTCTTAACTTTCCTCACCTGTAAAATCCTTTATCCATTTTCTCTTCTTTTGGAGTAACCTATTGTCTTTGTTTTATTTTTGATCTTCCTATTTTGTGTATGATGGTCCTCAGGATTTGCCACATTGTTTTAACCAAGTCTTCCCAGTCTATAGCCATATCTTGGAATTCTCGTTCCATGTTTCATTCTTCAACTTCAATTGTAATGGATTCATATTTTAGTTTAACATCAAACTTCATATAATTCTCTTTCTTTATAATTCCATTCAATTGCACTCTCATCTGTGCCACCAGAAGACTGTGATCGGAAAGGACTATGTATTGTAGCGTCTGGTGCTTTGAAGAATGCACGAGTACGCACACAATCGGTTTATGACACCTACCTTAAATCGACTCTTACTTCTCAGGGTATTAATGCGTCGGGATCTGAATCAACCAACACTGCTTATACGAGCTTATTCTTGATTGAACGAATTCTGTATTCCAACAAAGATAAAACTACAGTTGGAATTCCGTTAACAAGTTTTTTAATCAAATCAACAAATTTCAACATATAACAAGAACCCAAACAATCAAACAATCTTTATGTAAACTACTATTCTACGCACTGATTATTAAAAGGTAGCTAACCTGTGATTTGTATCGTGCGCACTATTTTCTTTCTTCAAATATTCCACTTTCCAATCTCCAATCTGCTTCTCATATATCGGATAACTTGGTATCCGTATCTCCCCAACGTATCTATAAGACACGATCTCGATCACAACCTTCGTTGCCAACACCTTCTGTATCCCGCTATCTTGCGGAATCTTAAATTCTCCAAGGAATTAATCTTCTTGGGTAGTACCACCGTATATCGTTCACGAATATAATTTATTTCAGTATATTTTATTTGAATCTTACTTGAATTCGCGAATATAACTCGCAGTACAAAATACACGACCGTCACCTCTCGTGATCTCGATGGAACTCCGCGAATATAATTTATTTCAATTATCTTTAATTGAATTGCAATTATTCGCACAACTGCATATCGCAGTAACTAATATGCGACCGTCACGCTTCGTGATCTTGATCGAACTGTTATTTACTTTTTATGTAACGTTCGTTACTATATATTTTGTTTTTTCAAACCGGAGCTTCTTATATATCGGTTTGTTTGTACATGGCCGACGGTTCTCTGCACGTTTGATTAATTTCCACATGTTGTATATCCCGTTTACACACAACATATAATTCGAACAAACTTAAAATTAAATTCAAACGACACAACAAAACAAACACATGTAAACAAATGTGTTTGAACCTCCGGTCTCCAACTGTACTTCTCTCCTTGTTGGTACGACTCTATCCTTAACATGGATAGCGCGTATCACAACAAATGCCCCCTGCTAAGTTTACCCACAGTAGTGCGATGCAACTAACTTGGTAAATCTTCGCATTCATTCAACATCTTCATTCATTCTTCACACCCTTCTTCCATACATGACCCCCTTTCATACCATTCAATTGACCCTGACTTCCCTCTAACATCTTCATTCATTCTCTCTCTTGCTCTAATCACCACCTGTTCCTAACGCTTTTATTCTTTTGCATCGACTTAGGGTCCTCAAACTCAGCGATGTCTTATTCCCAACTGGACTGGCTTTAGCCAAGCCTCTTACGTTCTCCCTGTACTGTGCAGTCTTACCCTAACATACCCTCGGGCTATGTTGGTGCGTACACCTCCCTCTTAATGGACCTGCATATCCTGCAGTAGTCACTTACATTTATCCCTTCCCTTCCCTTTGTAGCGTCAGTGGTTTGTAAACATAAACTTGAGAATGCGCACGAGATTACCCGTGTAAAATTATTTTACTTCGATGTACGAGGTACTGTTAGTCAGTCAATTTATTCTTATGGTGAATCTTCTTCTTGCGGGTCCGCAACGTATGGGTATAGCAGGTTAATATGAAATTTTCCCCGAATTTCTCCCCCCTGATATGCCAAAATATAAACGTTATCGTTAACCACCTCATGGATCCTAAAAGGTCCTTCGTATGGCAACGATAACTTCGCACAGATGTTCTGCGCCCGGTTTGAGGTTCTCAAACTCTTAACGACTACCATGTCCCCTATATTGAATGACAGTCGCATTCGGATTCTTCTATTCATCCGTTCTTCATACTTCCTCGAACTTCGATGCGCGTTTTCTGAAATGATCAATGATCAACACAACGATCGTTGTAAAAATAAGTCGCATTGTCTGCTAATATGCGCTCGGGTTTGATTACGTCGTTTGCGAAATTTTCTCGGCAATAAAAGGTGGTAGCTTTATTCGCTATGTACAGCTCATTTGCCGCCATGCTTTTAAGAAGCCATTGATCCCTGATTTGACTGAATTCCGGACTCCCTTGACTCCTGTAAATATTTTTCTATGAATAAACCCCGTGTCCCTGATTTAAATTTGTTTGCGCGTCTAAAATGTCCTTCAACTTCTTCTTACTATTTCATATAATCTTTCACACATATCTTCTGACACTCGCAGTGCATTAACTTGTCGAGTATCTACTGATACCTTAAATTATTATTGTAGCGCATAGCTTACAATAACACCCCTGTAGATTTTCTTGTAGATTCTTGAAGACTTCTTGTCGACTCTTATTCATTCCTCATCTTCCCTGCTGAAGGCATCCGCGATCAAATTATCTTTATCAGTATTATGTTTGATGTCGAACGAAAATTCCTGTATTAACAGTGACCAACGATACACTCTTTGGTTACCGAAATTCGTTCTCATCATGAGAATTACCACGGAGTAATCCGTCTCAATCAAAAATCTGTTTCCCTCAAACTATTTTAACTTGTTCAATGCAAACACAATTGCTAACATTTCCTTTAAACTATTGAAGATATCTTCATGTACCCGTCCTCAATTCCTACGTGTACCTTTTTCCAATGACGTTAAGAAACCTAACGTTTTTCAACACTCCGAGAAAACTTCGCAACGTAAATTCCGTTTTCGCGGATAAATTTTAACCTCATCCAATCTATCATTGTCGACTGAGATTCCTACTCGGTCTACCGTGAACCCTAAAAATTTTACTTGATTCAACATGAATTGATATTTTGATAAATTTAGTTTAAGCCCTGTTTGTTCCAACGTGCTTAATACCTCTTCCAACTGTCGTAAATGATCTTCCTCGTTGTCCGAAAATACCAACATGTCATCAACATAGTGGACAAGATAGTCTTCGTGCCTTTTGAGTACGGTTTGCATGACTCGACAGAGTGCGGCGCTGCTTGTGTTTAGCCCAAATGGGACGACCTTAAATTGGAACGTCACACCATTTACAGAAAATCCTGTATAAGGACGGGACCCCGGTTCTAATGGAATAAGCCAAAATGAATTTTTAAATCTAATTTTGTAAATACCGTTTTGTTCCCGATTTTTCCAAATAAACTATTGATATTTTCAGGTTGCTCGAATTGTGGCTTTGTGATGCTGTTTAGCTTCCTAGCGTCAAGACATAAACGAATTTTTCCTTCTGCCTTCTTTACTACCACTAGTGGGTTGATAAACGCTGTACTCGCTCGCTGAATTATGCCATCCTTTTCCATTTGTGCAATTTGCCCCCAGACTTCCGTTCGATACTTATGCGGTATCGGATAAACCTTGCAACTGAATGATGCTTCATTCTCTACGTGGAGTTTATGTGCATACCCCTCCGCGACGGTTACTACCTCATTAAACAACCTGGTATGTTTATCTAAAATACCCCGAACTTGTTGTTTAAATTTCTCGTTGCATTGTATATCGCCGCTGACAGTGACATTTAATTTATTACATGATTTCAAACGCGTGCCTAAATTTGGTTGTTCATTTGACTTTTCCATTTTATTGACGGTTTGATTATTTCCTAATGTTTTACCGACAATGGAATTGTTAATGATTGATTTCAAAGGTTGGCCTAAAATTGGTTGGTTTATATTTGAATTCAAATGTGGTTCTAAAATTGACTTGTTTATCCACATTCATTTTCTAATGTGAGCCTAAATATGACTCTCCGTTTCTTTGTGAATTCTAATGGGTACCTAAACTTGACTCTCCGTTTCTTTGTGAATTCTAATGGTGATCTAAACTTGATCCTTTGTTCACAATTCTGCACACGCCTCTATGTACTCTTCCCGGGGTACATAGGTATTAACCCCCCTACGCGTGCTTTCCGCTTATGGACAGTCCAACCCCGAACATACATGCACCGCGGCTCGCGTGTTAGCCGTCGGTCGGTTCGTGGTGTCGATCGCCATCCGATAGACATCCCTGTTGATGTCTTTTCGCGGTTCATCTTTCTCCCGATCGCGTTGTCGCCAGCCTTTTCGATCCATACCGCCGTACACCTGGCCTGCCCCCATGCGCGGATGATCGTACCCCCCTGATGCTGGTCTGTTCCAACTAAATTGCTGGTCCTGCATCACCTTCTGTTGCGCGCGCCAGTCGCTTCCTTCCCGTAACCCATACGGAACTGTCGCTGGTCGCGTTTTCTCCCCCTTAACCCCCATGCTTCCGTTGAATCTCTTTACGAATCCGATGAACCCTTCCATCGTCTCGACCTTGGTCTCGATACCAATACGGGCGTTCACATCCTTCCCGGAATGCCCCCCGATTGCACTGACCAACAGTACTTCAACCTCGCGTGGCTCTACCTGCTGTGCTGGGTTAATTCCATTAACCGCACAATTCTCGTTAGCCGCGATTACCTCTGCCCCCTTCTTATCAATATTAGTGATTTTTTTACTCCCCTTTTGTATTCTCTCTTCACTAACATTCTCCCTTGACAATTTTCCCCCCAGTCTATCGAATTTTTCTTCGATCACTGTCAATAGGGCCTCCTGTCTATCCAAACGTTCATTGACCTGACTAAACTTTTCATTCATGCTGGCGTTTCCAACCCCAATTTGTTCCCTCACTTCATTCATACTTGTGTTTATCTCATCCATTCTTGCATTCATACTTGTGTTTCCGGCCGCGTGGTCACCTCTTACTTGCTCAAACTGTTCCTTCATACTAGTTTTTATCTCATTCATGCTTGCATCGCTTTTTTCATTCATCTCCCCCATGCTTGTTTTTATCTCATCCATTTTTGCATCGCTTTTTCCATTCATCTCCCCCATGCTTGTTTTTATCTCATTCATCATTCTCAACATTTCCATCACCGGGTTCACATCGGATACTGGCGCCATCGGAACTTCTATCCCAGTTGAAACTTCCGGTACCTCTCCCGTGTCTCCCCTATCTCCCTCGCCTTCATACCCCACATTTACACTATCTTCGTCGCTTTCATTCCCCTCATTTACTCGCCCCCTTGCATTTCTACTGCGCGTATTCATGTTTAATCTTTGTTGGATCTTAAGCTGTCGTATATTTCTGATTTGAATTCTTGCCCCTTATCGTTGAGGTGCCACTTTTATGTAGCGTCTGATGCTTTGAAGAATGCACGAGTACGCACACAATCGGTTTATGACACCTACCTTAAATCGACTCTTACTTCTCAGGGTATTAATGCGTCGGGATCTGAATCAACCAACACTGCTTATACGAGCTTATTCTTGATTGAACGAATTCTGTATTCCAACAAAGATAAAACTACAGTTGGAATTCCGTTAACAAGTTTTTTAATCAAATCAACAAATTTCAACATATAACAAGAACCCAAACAATCAAACAATCTTTATGTAAACTACTATTCTACGCACTGATTATTAAAAGGTAGCTAACCTGTGATTTGTATCGTGCGCACTATTTTCTTTCTTCAAATATTCCACTTTCCAATCTCCAATCTGCTTCTCATATATCGGATAACTTGGTATCCGTATCTCCCCAACGTATCTATAAGACACGATCTCGATCACAACCTTCGTTGCCAACACCTTCTGTATCCCGCTATCTTGCGGAATCTTAAATTCTCCAAGGAATTAATCTTCTTGGGTAGTACCACCGTATATCGTTCACGAATATAATTTATTTCAGTATATTTTATTTGAATCTTACTTGAATTCGCGAATATAACTCGCAGTACAAAATACACGACCGTCACCTCTCGTGATCTCGATGGAACTCCGCGAATATAATTTATTTCAATTATCTTTAATTGAATTGCAATTATTCGCACAACTGCATATCGCAGTAACTAATATGCGACCGTCACGCTTCGTGATCTTGATCGAACTGTTATTTACTTTTTATGTAACGTTCGTTACTATATATTTTGTTTTTTCAAACCGGAGCTTCTTATATATCGGTTTGTTTGTACATGGCCGACGGTTCTCTGCACGTTTGATTAATTTCCACATGTTGTATATCCCGTTTACACACAACATATAATTCGAACAAACTTAAAATTAAATTCAAACGACACAACAAAACAAACACATGTAAACAAATGTGTTTGAACCTCCGGTCTCCAACTGTACTTCTCTCCTTGTTGGTACGACTCTATCCTTAACATGGATAGCGCGTATCACAACAGTATATGTTATTTATAATTATATAATACTCTATTCGATTGTGTTATTTTTGTAATCAGACATGGATTTCCATATGTACATTCGAAAATACATCCACTATAAAGTAAAAATTTAATAACCACGAGACAAAAATTGGTTGACAAATTGTACCTAGAGCTTGACAAGTACTTCCCAAGTTTAGCTGTTTTGTCTAATTAACTGAGCTACTGAAGTGGAATTTCTTCACCAGATAGTCTGTTCCTAAAATTTGTAATATTCAGAAGCAGAATTGTGAAATATTTTATTTGATCAAAATAAATAAATAACAAATTAAGTAAACTAAATTTGTGAATTAGGTAGGCCCGTATAATTAATCAAGTGATTGTGGTGTTAAATAATAGTGAATCGATGGAACTTAAATAAAAAGGGAATGTCCATTAAAAATCTGAGTAGAAAGAAAATTTTGAATTTTGCAAGTTTGGAAGTTTACGAATTACGCCGTCTCCACAGTATTGGTGGGGAAAAGATAAGATGGGTCGTAGAAAAGCGAGGAACAAGAATTCTCATCGGTGTCCAGCAAAGAGTGCGGACGTAATTTTTGTTAATTGGATTCTAACCACGTCGGTAGACGAGTGCGGATGTAGTTTTTGTTAATTGGATTTCGAACGAAGTAAAATTTTTAGTACCCCTGATGTGCGAGTTTTGTTGGTTAGGAGATTCCTGAAGATTAAAAATTATTAGTAGAAATCAAGAAGTAATTAAGTTGTTACCTGCGATTGTTTTGGAATTGCGATTGGGTCAACGACACAGAGGCAAACCTTGGGGACGCCGACGACTGACTGCATACAAGAGTACCGAAATTCCCTACTACGTTGGAAAAGTTTTTTTTTATTGGTAAGACTGATATTTGCGCGCGTTTTGTAAAAATCGATCGTAGACAATTTATTATTTAACAAGTGCGATAAATTCTTGGGGGTTTAATTTTAGATTAGGTATTGCGATGTTCTTTGCTCTGCTGTATTGGCAGATCAAAGGAATGAACAAGTTTTAGATCAAAATTTAAATGAACGTTAAATTATTAAGAAATCATGGCAAGATGATGTAACGATTGACTCGTTAAAGAAATTAAAATTTATATCATGTTAAAATAATTGTTATTTGTTAGTTATAATGTGTTAGTTAAAAATTTGTTATTAAAACTAAATTAAATTAGAATTAGTTGTGTTAAGCGCACTGAAAAAGGTTTCATGATGACATGTTGTTACAACAGTTTGGTGCGATAAACTAAACGGACGATATTTCGCTTCAATCTAAACATTTAAAGTGCATCGTGTATCCAATTTGCGGTTCGTTCCTTAAAAACATTATTTTAAATAAAAATCAAGTGTGGTAAAATTGACTGAATTTACCGGCCAATGAAAAACTTGCAACATCAAAAACAAACAGGCGTTGAAATTTCAATGATTTTTGATATCCCTGGTAACGAGTTTGTTTACCTGAACAACGATAAAATTAACCGAAAAACGTACGTAAAAAAATGTGTTAAAAAACCCTAAGTAGGGTTAAGTGAATGTTGATTATGTTATAAAAAAGGTTAAACTATATGGAAAATGTAAAATTTTATAAATACACTCACTAATAAATCAAAATTTGGTATTCACGGCTGAGGAGATAGTTGGAGGATTATGAAAATTAAATGGTTGACCACAGAAAGGTGAATTGGAGCAAGTTCTAGGTGAACGGCCGGCACAAACACGCTAAAGGAACGAACAAAGATGCAATCGGGAAGTGGGGTAAGAATTCTTTAACTATACAAGTGCGGGAATTTTAAACATTAAAAATCAAAAATCCTTTTTTTATTTACAAACATTTATTTAAATTTATCATTTTTGTATTAAGAAATTTGTTACATTTAGTTTTAAGGCACGTGGGTAAAATTTTCTTTCGTCTCTATGACGACAATTTATGCAAAGTTTATAAATTTCATTAAAATGAAATTGCCATGGTTATATTTTATTTTAATTTAAATCAAATTAATAAACAGTGTGAAAATATGAATTTTGTTCATTCTGAAGATGAGCGAATGCAGTAGAGTAAATTTAACAACAATAAAAGAATTTTTTTTATATCTTTTGAGCTAGCTGAGGTAGAATACTACATTTCTCCACGTAAGTTATCATTGTGGGATAAGCATCCAGGTAAGGGATAATTATTTATATAATTAAGGTGAGGGGACATTGCATATTATTTGTCGGCACAACGTGAAGGGCGATTAAAAGGCACGGATAAGATTGCAGTATTTACCATCATTTGTGTAAACTTAATTTGTTAAACATTATGATTGATAATTCTGTTTTGCTAAAAATTTGTAAATGAATAAAGAAACAGTTTGTGGATTGAGAAATTTTATTTGGTTTAATTATTATAAATTTATACAGCCCTCCAGAGTACGAGTAAGCTCCAGGTATACACTATTCACATTTCTTTTCATTGACATAATTTACGAATAATTCACAACAGTAGAGTGTGTTTTCGAAATTCGACTGAACGCAATTTTACGCCTATATTATTTAGAGTCTCATTTCTGAGTTAGTCGGGGAGGAAAAAAGTGCCGTTATTTTTCCCCGCTATAAAAATCAAATTATTCTTATTTCACGGCAATATATTTTTTGTATTTTCAAAAATATTCAACAATAATAGCTGAAAAACCCTCATTCTATAAATTATTAATCTTGGTAAAAAGATCAATTAAACGGTACAAAATTAATTAAATCTCAGCGGTGGCCCTCTTAACATTAAAAATCTTAAAATTTGTGTAATAATTAATGTTCTACTCAACAACAGAATTTACGTTGGTTGTTTGAATTAAATCGAACTATTATTGAGCGAGTTTTTTATATCTCCGCGAATGTTCACTCGAAACACTGCGAAAATCGTAACAAAGAGGAAAAAACTGTATAATGTTGTTTATAAAGAATTTAATTTTCTACAAAAAGTTTGTGATGGAATATTTATAAAAAATAGTAGCGAATAAAACAGCGTCAAAACCAAACTATAGTGACAGCAATAATATCAACTTATGACTGGACGAATAATATAATTTTTCAATAAATGTTTTACAGAAGATAAAATTTAATAATATTTCTTTAGTTAAAAAATGTTTTTTAAATATAATGCTTATTTTATATCATGCCTACTCTAAAAAGTTTTCCCCCTAAAAATTTGGCGGTTGTGGTAGGCGCAATTCTTACCATTAGCCTATAGTTAAAAATATTCTTGAGCCGGATCTGGCCGCAAACAATTCGACAATCTATTCATAAACTATACACAGTAGAATAAGTAAACTCTTCAAAAACTATTTGGAATTGGTCATCAATTGGACTGATCTGAGTTGAGCTTGAGGACACGTCTGGATAAGAAGCAAGACCAAGGTTAATGATGTAGCCGAACTTAAGTCGTAATGGACAGGTCACTTGGGAAGAAGACAGGGTGATAGGCGAAATAGAAGGATCGCAGTGGAGACCCAGGCTATAAAAACGAAATAGCCGAAGACCTCGAGCAAGATGGAGAGATGACTTGGAGAAAATAATGGGCAAGCAGTGGATAGAGAAATATGGCCACAGATAGGGGAGGCGTATTATTATTATTAAAACTGCTTTACATTCAAGTGCTGAATTGAGCTGGCCCTTTCGGGCCTTACAAAATGCCTTTTAGAGGGGGATTAGTCCTCATCTAATTACAGTTCATTTTCTTATTATTTTATTTTCTTATGACGTATTCTTCATAGTCTGGGGTGTGTTTTCATTTCTCTTACTATTTCTTTCCAGATCCTTCGATCCCCATAGGCCTGTCTCCAGTTATTCACCTCCGTCGCTCTCAGGTCCTCCATCACGCAGTCCCACCATCGCATTCGCGGCCTACCCCTGACTCGCACTCCATCCGGCTCCCACAACAACATCCTTTTTGTCACCTCTTCATCGTTACTTCTCATGACGTGTCCCAACCATTTCACGCGCTGCGCCTTTACAAATCTCACTACGTTCTCACCGTTCATCTCCTTCTGTATTTCGTGGTTCATCCTTGCTATGCCTACACCGTCAACATACTTCGGGCCCAAGATGACTCTCATTATCTTTCTCTCGAATACTTTTAGGTCTTTTTCGTCTCTTTGTGTTAGGCACATTGTCTCCGCCGCGTATGTCACCACCGGTCTTATGAGTGACTTATATATTTGTATCTTCGTTCTTCTTGATATTTGACGATCTTTCAGTAGTCGTCTGTTTACGAAGTATGCTCTGTTTCCGGCCTGTATCTTCGCTCTAACTTCCATCGTTCTGCTATTATTGTTATTAATATTCACTCCGAGGTAATTGAAACTCGTAACTTGTTCGAAACTCCAGTCATTTAGTACTAACTTGTTTGTATTATTTTTGTTTGGTTTCTGGCACCTCATGTATTTCGTTTTTCCTTCATTTACTATTAGGCCCGCCACCTCTGCCGGCTCTATTACTGCTTTGAATATGTTTCTCAGTCCTCTCTCCGTTCTTGATACGATCACAATATCGTCCGCATACGCAACCAACTGTGTCTCTCTATTTATTATCGTGCCGCTGCATTCGCTTTTTCTAATCATTCTTTCAAGTACAATATTAAACAATATCGTCGACAGTGCGTCACCCTGTCTGACGCCGCGGTCCACTACAAAATCTTTTGTTACGCCTGCCGTGGTTTTCATTGCAGCTGTTGTTTTTTCTAGTCTAATCATCTTGTCCGGTATCTTCAACTCTTTCATGGCGTTCCTCAGCTCCCTCCTGTCTGCCGTGTCGAAGGCTTGCTTGAAGTCCACGAAGAGCAAGTACACATCCATTCCGTATTCTCTGGTTTTCTCCATTATTTGCTTCAGCACGTGTATGGCCCCAACCGTCGACCTCCCCCTTCTGAATCCGTACTGATAATCGCCTACTATCTTCTCTGTGTATTCTCCAAGTCTCTTGTTTATCAACGCTGCCAGCACTTTGTATGCTACATTAAGGAGCGTTATTCCTCTATAATTGTCACATACTTCCGCGTCTCCCTTCTTCCATATCGTTACGATGATTCCGTTTCTCCAAGCCCCTGGTATCTTTTCATCGTTCCATATTCTTTTTACCAGCACGGTAATTTCTTCATGCAACGCCTCGCCCCCGTACTTCTCAGCCATCATTTCATTGCTTCCTGGTGCCTTTCCATTTCTAAGATTTTTTATTGTTCGTATAATCTCTTCTTTCTCTGGTTCTTTTACTTCTTCTTCGTTCCCTTCCGGTATTAATTCGATTTGTTCTTGCCTTTCGCTTTTGTTCATGCCTAGCAGCTTTTGAAAATGTTCTCTCCAGATCTCCTTTACCTTTTCTGGTTCGCTTTCCAACCCACCCTCTCTGTTTTTTATTCCTCTTGTTTTCTCTATGTTTTGTTTTCTCTTGTTCTTAATGTTTTGGTAGAACCCCCTCGTATCCTTTCTGCTATTGCACTCTTCGATCTCCCTCATTCTCTCTTCCAACTACTTGTTTTTCTTATATTTATAGGTTTTGTTTGCTTCTTTTCTTTTCCCACTGTATATCTTATAGTCATCTTCGTCACCTGTTTCTATCCATCTTAGTCTCGCTGTCTTTTTTTCTTTCATTCTTTCTACGCACTCGCTGTCGAACCATTTTTTCCATTTTTGTCTCTCTCTGTAGCCTATTTCTTGTTTAGTGCTTTCTTTAATACATTCTTCTATTGTACTCCATTGCTTCTCAATTTCTTCCGTTGTTTCATTTTTTCTCTTCTCTAATACATTGCACACCCTTTCCTGATATTTTTGTGCTTCTGATCCGTTTTTTGTCAGTTTCTCAATTGCAATTTGCCTCATTGGTCGCTGTATTGTTCTGCACATTGATGTCTTTTGTTTGATGTTTGCCACCACTAGGTAATGATCCGAGTCCGCGTTGGCCCCCCTGTACGATCTTACGTCTTGTACAGTAGAGACTCGCCTTCTCGTTACCATCATATGGTCTATTTGATTACCTTCTGTTTTTCTCCCTCCTGGCCAGGTCCAAGTAATTTTGTGCTGCTTCTTATGTTTAAACTTGGTGCTCGAGATTACCATGTTCAGTTCAGTTATGCTGTGACTGCAGCGCCACCTGGTGTTTCCGTACAATGATCAATATCTAAACACCTGCTTTAAAAAATTATCTAATACTCGTACGTGCATGCATTCGTTTTGAAGACATGAGTGAACAGACAAACAAACATACGAACAACCATAACACCCGCAAACTGAACAAGAAATTTTATTGTACTAAAAGCTTTAACCATAATAAAAATGAAATTATTTTGTGTCAAAATATTAAAATAACAGCTTCTAGGTAAACATTAAAACCGTCATTTTGTGATTTTCTTAAGAGAGCAAGATTGGTGCACCCCATTAAGCAAAAATAACTTCTTGAGTACTTTATCTCAATTACCAACCATCACTAATGTCTAAATACACTCTCTTTCATGTTAAAATTATTTGCAGAACAAGAGGGTAAACTTAAAACTTAAGTGTATACGAGGGCGATTTAAAAAGTTTTGTAATCGAAAGTTAGCGAGACCTTTTTTTAATTCAGTTCAAGTGCATTTATTGTTATAAAATTTTTGAATGAATTTCACTAGTCACGAACATGTTAATCAGATGAAATATATGTATCAAGATCATTGGTTCAAAATGTTGACTGGTATAACAATTACATTTTATAATTAACTACTTCTAGAAGAGAGAGATCGTAGATTACGTGTGGGATTAAGGCCAAGTTCATAGTTAATAATTTCTCGTATTGTTTTTTAAGTTATTCATATTCATTGCCAAGGATTATTTCTATATACCTATCTTTTAATCACATAAAAATGTTCACTAAAATATTTAAATTTAAAATGCTCTATCTTCCGGTATGCATCTGAGAACCCGTTCTGCTGGATTACGAAAATTTTCTTCCAAAAGACCATTAAATTGGTAATGAACGTTTTCTACTTTCGAACAAAATTGAAAAAAAAGCGAAATTTATAAAGGCAATAGAAAATACACCAATAAATTGATCCTTCTCATTAAAAGTGAAAATAACGCTCTCAGGTTCGCATTAATACGCTGTTTTAATCCAGTCGCACCTTTTCCATTTCCAAATAAGAAAAATTTATATACGGACTAAATGCAGAGAAAAGATTTTCTATAGTAGGAAAATGCAAGCTGTTAATTCATTCAAAAGTTGCTTTTATTAAAAAAAAAAAAAATTACATCGTTAGGTAAATTCTTTGCTAATTACGACTACATTTTTAAATTTTGCAATTCACTTTCTTCCATTGTACCTGCAATCACTCCATAATTATGTTTATTTAAAAAAAATTATGAGCCATCAATCGGACTTTATTATGTCAATGATTGATATAATTTTGGTTTGGTGTGATTAATCGATATTTTACGATTTTTTTATTGGTACAATACTCGTGCGATTAATTAATTCTATTATTGACATTAACACGGTGCATTAGTTTTAAATTGCCATAAAATTATAAATAACCTTACGTGTCGTTACGTGCCAAATTTTGATTATTATTTTAATTATATGTTCATATAGCGTGAGCCATTAACCAAGCCGGAAAATTGTAACATGGAAACTTTTAAGGTGTCTGGATTTAATTTTAAAAATGATTATTTAATCCAACTGCAATAAACTGAAAAAAAGAAACGGTTCAATATTTAAAAAAAAAACTCCATAGTGCAATAACCATTTTTACGACAGTCTACGTTATTTATCACCTTTGAAATTTCATTATTTTGTAACTTACACTCGTGCAAATTTAATTTTCAATTAAAATTCTTAATAACGACCTTACAGCGCTTTCTACAGCAAATTTTGCATAAAATTCGACACTACCTACCTTATTGAATACAAAAACTTGGCAATAATGAAAATTAAAATAATAAAAGCGTCGTTAGTAATCGCACGGTGTATTTAATAGTCGCATATTTATTTTTCTAATTTTTCGATTTCTAGAAAGAAGAAATTTCCGCATACGATTAATTTTATTCTTCCGTGTTACATCAGCGAATCGATGTTTTAATGTTTTGATATTAAAATGTGCATAAGTTAACTCACCGTATAAATTTTCTTATTTCTTATATTAATAATTTAAATGCATGCATTATACAATCTTTGTTTATAGTTTAATATGATGTATTAGAAAATAGTGAAATGTGTAGTAATGGTAAACTGTTTTTATTCAAATTACAATATTTTACTTTTCTTTCCTCGATTATTATACTGCTACTGAATTGATAGAAATTGAATAATTAAATTAATAACCCGGCTGTATAAGTTGTTGTAAAATAGCTCCATTATGAGAGAATGCTTGGATTTAAACATTTTGTTCTTTTATTTTATTTCTTTATTTCTATTAGTTCTTTTATTTATGACCAAACAGGCACCAACAACCGAACGAATACCGGTATAAGTATCTCTCTCAAGAGGCAAGGGCACTCTCTTGCCCTCGAGACAAGAAATTATCTCTAAAGGCGAATGAACCACTCGTAACGGTCAACGGCATAGAATGTAGAAGGCAACGGGAAACCACTACATTAAAGATCCATTTGGATATCCCCAGGAAACTTCATCATGGTTTCATTCGATTCTAAATTAGTATCCGGAGTTTCAATTCCCCCAATCGGATCCAACAGAAATAAAGATATAAACATCGGTACGTGGAACGTACGTAGCCTCTTCCAGGCCGGGAAGATCAACAACGTTATAAAAGAGATGCGCAGACTTGCAGTTAACGTGATGGGGTGCAGCGAAGTTAGATGGCCAGGAAATGGAAGAATGAGAATTGAAGAGTACGTCATATATCATTCGGGTGATGATAGCCCACGAAATCGAAACGGAGTAGCCATAATAATCCACAAAGACATTTTACACTCAGTTGAAGGTTGCGTCCCGATATCAGATAGAGTCATCATTCTCCGAATAAACAACAAACCAATTAAGACAAATATCATTCAAGTATATGCCCCAACCGCAGAAATCAGTCCGGAAATTTTAGAGAATTTCTATACAGACATTAACAAAGCTATAAAACTAACGAAAAAGAAGAACTTACCATGATAATAGGCGATTTTAACGCAAAGGTTGGAAGGAAAGGACCCGAAGAGGTGGGAAATAGAAATGAAAGAGGACAAATATTGATTAATTTCTGCGTGGAAAATCAGTTCATAATTACCAACACCTTCTACAAATTACCCTCCCGAAGATTATACACTTGGAAAGCACCGACAGACAATGACATAAGTATAGTACGAAATCAGATCGACTACATCCTGATACCGAAACGTTGTTAGTAGATTCCATAAACATATACGTTTGAAAAAGGTGCACAACAGACCAAAAACATCAAAGATAGACATGAGAAAGCTCAAGGTTAAAGATATTAGAGATAAGATAAAAGACACTATGAACGAGCAAATCATGGAAATACAACTAAATGATGACAATAACGAAGGCACGGAAGGATCATGGAAGCAAATCAAAAATATGTTAGTTTCAACAGCAAATTAGCACTTAAAATCAGAGAAGGGTAAAAACGAGAAGAAATGGATGACTGATGAGATCATGCAACTAATGGATAAAAGAAGAGCACATAAAAACAAAAACATATGCCAATATAACACAATAAACAGAATGATCAAGCAGAAAATTAAAAAAGCAAAGGAGGATTGGCTGAGGGAAATGTGCGAGGAGATCGAACTATTAGAAAGCAAACACGACACCTTCAACCTACATAAAATAGTGAAAGAGGCGGCAGGTATGTGGAAACCTAGAAGTATGTGTATACTCACGACCAGGGAAGGAGAGATACTTGTAGACCATGACCAAAGGAAAGAGAGATGGGTACAGTACATGAGGGAGTTACTTGGGGATAGTAAGAGGGGTGAAAGACCCATCATTGACGACGTAGAAGGGTTACCCATTACAAAGACTGAAGTACTGAAAGCAGTGAAAAGACTGAAAGACAACAAGGCAACAGGCCCAGACGAAGTACATGGGGAACTCTTAAAACTACTAGAAGAGGGTCAAATTGACTTCCTAATAAGGTTTTTTAATAAAATATATGACACGGGAGATATTCCTCAAGATTGACTAACTTCAGTATTTGTACCCATACAGAAAAAACCTAATGCGAAGAGATGCGAGGAGCATAGAACCATTAGTCTCATGAGCCACATACTTAAGATCTTTCTAAACGTGATACATGAGAGAATCTTTCGAAAAATTGAAGAACATCTAAGTGAGACTCAGTTTAGCTTCAGGAATGGAATGGGCACGAGAGAGGCTCTGTTCTGTATGCAGGTATTGGTTCAAAGGGCTAGAGATGTCGACTGTGACGTGTACGCTTGCTTTATTGATTTTGAGAAGGCCTTTGATATGGTTCAGCACGAACACCTAATTGAGTGCCTGAACAAAACAACCATAGATGAAAAGGACAAACGCATTATTGTTAATCTCTACTGGAGACAGACGGGAAATGTTCGCGTGAAAGATGATATTTCGGAGGATTTTCGAGTTCAGAGGGGAGTCCGACAGGGCTGTGTACTGTCACCTATACTCTTTAACATATATGCAGAATATATTTTCAGAGAAGCCCTAGAAGAGACCACAAAGGGCATAATAGTAAATGGTGAAATAATAAACAACTTAAGATATGCAGATGACACAGTCCTTCTGTCGGACAGCCCCGAGGGACTACAGAGCTTGATAGACAGAGTCATCGCGGCGAGTAAGAAATACGGTATGCGATTGAACATAAAAAAGACAAAGGTCATGATAATCAGCAAAACGTCGAATCTTGATGCACAATGCTGTGCGTATAGAGAACCATTGCAGAATGTTACATCTTTTACATACCTGGGCAGCTCGCTTAACGCAAACTGGGATCATGCCCAAGAGATTAGGATCAGAATAGAGAGAGCAAGAAGCACATTTATGAAGATGAAGAAGGTACTTAACAATATGACCCTAAATTTACATCTCAGGGTAAGAGTGCTACGATGCTATATATTCTCTGTACTCCTATACGGCGCGGAGGCATGGACCCTGACAGAGGACTGAGCTAAACATCTGGAAGCATTTGAGTTCTGGTGTTACAGAGGCGTATGCTCCGAATATCATGGACACATATGGTTACCAACGATACTGTGCTGCAATGTATGGATAAGGGCAAGGAAATAATAAAAACAATGAGAGAAAGAAAACTCCGATACTTTGGTCACGTGATGAGAAATGAAAAGTACCGCATACTCCAACTGATTCTGCAAGGAAAGTTTGAAGGTAGAAGAGGACCCGGACGACGAAGAATTTCCTGGCTACGAAACTTAAGGCAATGGACCGGAATGACGTCTTCAGCGTTGTTTAGAGCAACGGCTGATAAAGTAAAATGGGCTATGATGATCGCCAACGTCCATAGTGGATAGGGCACTAGAAGAAGAAGAAGATTTATGACCCTTCCGAGCGAGTACCGCGAAATTTTATAGTATTTAAGACACTTTATTTTTTCATAAAAGTCAAATTTATCTGATGATTAACTTAAAGCATTGCTTTAAGTTAATTAAGCAGCCCGAATGCCATTTTTATGCGGCCTACAGGCCGCACAGGATTTTTTTTTACGTTGGGGACTAAAAAAGTATCCAATCAAGAACCAAACAAAGAAGATATTGTTTTATTATAATTTGGCAAATAAAAAGTTCAGCTGCTTGTAGTTGAAAAAACTTGTTTATCATTTTATAGAATATATCGAGCTCTTCACGTACGTAGTTCATGTTCAATTAAAATTGCCGTGTAATCGGGTTTATTATTAAAAATTATAAATTATTAGGTAAGGACATAAATAGGATTCTAAAATATTTTTGATGATTTTCAATTTGTAATTTCATATCAAGTGGTCCAAAAAGAAATTAATTGGTTATTTGAGAACCTTTAAATAAACTTTCAGTTTTTCTTTTAAATTTTCCAATTTATTATTAAGAAACGTTCAGTTATTAATTAATTGTAACAGCGTTTTTCATTCCAGATATTAGCGATCAGGGGGTCTGGGTGGTATGAAATACCCCAGCCGTAGGTAAATATAAGCTTTGGTAAAACTTTTGTTCACTTACAGCTGGGGGGTATTCCATCCCCCCCAGACCCCCCGGTCGCGAAAGTTTGTTCATTCGAAACAAATTTAATTGATTGCTTGACCATCTCTAATTAAATTTTAATTTTCAAATCTATTATTAAGAACATATGAAGGTCATGGTCTGAATGTTGCTAATGCAAGGCTCCCCGGTTCGACACCGGATATAGTCTAAAATTTCTTGACCGTCTTCCGTGCTTTCGGGGGCACGTGAAGCAATCGGTTCCCCTGTGTTAATGATTTGCCATCATAACAATAAAAAACAGGATGCAAGCACATCGAAGGGCAAGCCTAGCAAGCTGCATTGATAAGTAAGAAACCAAAAATGCTCACAGAACTAATTTCAAAAATTAGTAAAAAAACAGGTTCTAGACCTATATTAAGAGGAAGAAGAGGAATATTATTAAGAACGATACAGCTATTAATTACTTGTAATAATTAATGCCCTAGTAGTAGCGAATAGAATTTTTACCCCTTAAATATTTTAACTTTAGTTTCCTTACGGCTGGGGGGTATTCCATACCCCCGAAAATTTACAATCTTTTCAGGCGCTCGGACCACCTACTTTGCAAAGGCGAATTCGTAACATTTTTACTCCTTTGCCCCTATAGAGGGCAACTATAAGTGAACAAAAGTTGAAGTGCCTAAAAATTTTATCCCCCTCGCCCTGGAGCAACAACATTATAGCTGTTTGAAATAGGAATATATTGCAATTTCCACCACAGTTCCCTTCGCCCTCCAACACCGCGATATATTCTTATTTTCTAGTTACAAAACTGTTAGGCTTGAAATTTTTAAATAATTATTTTAATACCTACTTATTTAAATAAAATAAAATTCGCCATTTTCTTAAAAGTCCTTTTATTTAAACTTGTATTTATTTAAAAGGACTTCAGAGAAAAAGACGAATTGTATTTTTAATTTATTACATAACTCCAAAATATTGAGAAAATAATTTTTAATATTTATTTAAATAACTAAAATTAACTAGTTAATTAAATAACCAATAAACATCTGAAGAAAGCAGTAAACAGCACTGAAAGCTTATGAAAAATATAATTTTGATAAATTGTTTCTTCTTCTTCTTCTACTTCTTCTAGGTCTTTGACCTGTTCTTTTGTGATTATCAAGCCTGTTCTTGTGATGTAGATGTCCAGCTGTCTCGCCATCTCTTGGGTGGTCTTCCTCGTAGTCTGCTCCCATGTGGTATCCTTGTCATCACGATCTTTGCTATTCGCTTGTCGTCCATTCGTTCCACGTGTTGTCTCCACACTCTTCTCCTTTGTCTTCCCCATCTTACGATATCTTCCACTCTGCACATTTCACGTATTTTGCTACTTCGTACTCTGTCATACAAAGTTTTACCGGCTATATAGATCTCAATATTCTCTATAAAATAAATTGTTTAATTATTAATTTATAAAGTTTATTGTTCTACATTTCAAAGAATATTAGCAAAAATACAGCCGTGCAATCAAACCTTTTCTAATCTTTGAATATTATGATTCTTACTGATTTCCCTCAAAATTTGTGTCTCATTGTTGTGCGGCCTGAAGGCCGCCCGGAATTTCTTAGGTTGGAGACTAAAACATAACCAATCAAGAACAAAAACAGAATATATTTTTATATTATAATAACTTGTAAAATAAAAAATTCGACTGCTTGTAATTCATAAAACTTGGTGACTATGAAGAGGATATTGCAAGCTGGACCTCTTCCATATTTTAAGGTTTGGACTGTCTTTGAAATTTACTGGCAAAAGGGATCACCTTGTGCAATGTTGCACCGGAAGATGCGAGGAGGTTACTGATTTTGTAAATTTTGTACACCCATGGAAATTTGCAGGGAAATCCCCGGAGAGTGCAGGTGGCAGTCTCATTGGTTTTAGTGCAGGGGAAGTCAAATGCGCGCATTTGACATACCTGGGCGGCAACCTGCAGCACCGCTGTTTGACAGCGGTGGTACAGTGAAATTCAATTTTCTTATGAAGATTCAATTTTTACATCAATGTCCAGATTAGTGACATCGACTATCGTTTTGTTTTGTGGAAACCATGAATAATGGGAGGGATTCTGGTAACCTTGGATGAACACGTCGTAATGGCTTTTCGTTTTGTAGTCTGTGGGAAAAAAGTCCCTACCACTGCTAGGGCCAGGTTGACCTCAAATAATCTGAACATACCGTGTTGGTTCTCCGATGTGGAGGGTGTGACTCCGATATTGGTGACCTTGATTTGTTCTTGAATACTTAATTTATTCGAATTTGAGTTGTTCCAAGAGTTGAATACTCTTGCTGACGTTCTTCAGGACGAGCATGGAAGGGGACCGTTGTTCGTTCTGGTGGGGAAGGTTTTGGAAATTTTGTACATCGCAGAAATTTGCAGGGTGCTCCCCGCCGCAGTTAGCAGGCATTTCTTTAGTTTTTGTTGCAGGCGGAAGTCAAATTCACGATCGAATTTGACGGTGATTAATGGGATGGATGATGGAAATCATTGATGTAGCTCTTGGTGGTGTTTGATTGGAATGGTTTTTACACTCAGGTATCGCAATTACATCATCCTCATCGTCCGCGTGAGCTAGGTTTGAAAATTTATAAGCTCTTAGGAGAGTATGTTCAGATGGGGAAGAACCATGGTGGTGGAATTACGGCTTCTCTTCCTGTTTATGTGTCCATTACTCCCGACAGCTGGAGAAATAAAGTCATCTATTGCTGAACTATTTTGAGTAATTTCGTCGCTGCTACCGGTTCGTTGCGTTAATCTTCAAATTCTGGCCTTAATTGGATTGTTCTATAATTTCATTGGCCAATAAATTGGTCTAAGAAAAATGCGACTTGTTCCAATTTTTTGCTATGATCATCATCCAACTTGTCCAGGAAAAGGGACCTGAACTCCTTTGGTACATCGGTGGCGGTAGTGGGCGAAGTGGCACTTATTCGTTTCCGTTGTCGTTCAGTAGGGTTGTCATCTTTTTACTTTTACTTTTACGTGGCATATCGATTTAAATTAATTTTTTTGCGGAGTGCAAAAAAATAAAGTTGTTGGTAGCTGATGAGGATCGCAGAAAATCAAAACTATGGGATAGAAAATTTTTTAGATGTAATATCGTATTTAGGTTTTGATCGAATCAAATCTCTCCTGGCTCAAGAAATTTCAAGTTCTGGAAAATAGCAATGGATTTCTATTCGCCCACTTTTAAGGGGTATTCCGTAACCCCTAGATCTTTCGGTTTCTAGAGGCGTATTCTTAAAATGTTTTCTTATTATTGGTTCGAACAATCTGTTTGTGACAGGGATTAATCGGAATACTCCTTCTTGTAATGAAGGAAAGAATTATAAAAACTTGAAAACATTCGCATTCAATAATCTAAGAAAAGTCATCCTTGAAGGTGGGGGGTATTATTTATTAACAAGCTTTTCCATTCCATTAGGAATATTGCTACTCTGTTTTTTTATGTCAAGTCCTTACGAACTATTTATTGAGGTGGATCAATCCTCTTGTTTCTCTTTTACTTTCTCTAATTTATCCAAAGAGTGTTGATGTTCACCGGAGGGCCGCGCTAAGAAATTCAGTGAAGTCCGCAATTCGAACCCACAATTTCCGTGCTGTAACTTAAACAGTGATCACACCAAGCCACTGCTGAGGCTCTGCTGCGGGGGGGTTATTATATGCGAACAAAAGTTGAAATTTAAAGATACTCCCTTTTCCAGATCAAGAAAATTGAAGCTGTTTAAAATACCCCCAAGACCTCCCGGGTTTCCCGGTTTTAAGCTCTAAATATTAAAATGTGATTTTTAACAATTGAAAACCTACGAAAAAGTAATTCCTATTTTTGTTTAGTAATTACCTAGTGAATTTTTAAAATTCAATTCAAGACCGTCTGATTGGACTAATTCGTCTCTTCAGATTCTATGGAGATGTGTTATTGGAAATAAACTGTTATCGTTACATACTGTTGTGACCCGCTTTGAGTGAAGAGAGAGATGTGATAAAAGCCCAGTACAAAGGCAACACAATTTGGGGAGGTTCGAATTGTTCCAAATTGTTTAATTAGTTTATTGTTCAAGTTCATTTTTTATATGTTAATTTTAAGGCATGTAGGTTAAGGTGGCGCAACCAAATACGTTTAAATAAAGACGTAGGCGAGAGACATGTAAGAGAAAAACAGGAAAAATAAAGATGTCCGAAAGGGAACAAAAACAAAACAAAGTCGATTCGTATCCAGGAATAACAACGGGGATACAAGTTAGTTACTATTGATAGAACATCCAGAGACGACGTGTCGGTTCGCTAATTGATACACAGGTACAATTAATCTAGGGTTCGAAGAAGACGGGTCGTGTCGCGATTTGAACCTAAGTAACCATAAAGAGTGAAATTATTTCATTATCGACAATTAATTACCAGAAGACGGGCCATCGGCTATCCAGAAGTGAAGGTGAATCGATCACCTAGTAAAATTCATTTACAATTAATTCGAGACGGGCGTGTAGCCAAGGTGCTACTACATCCCCTACAAAGGGATCGTTACGGGTGTGTCCTCCAAGGAGACAGCACACTAAGAGCAGCATTTGGACTGGAGTCGTGTCAGGCCAGGAGCCTAACGAGAAAAGGCGACCAAATTGGACCAGGCGATTGCCAGAAGAAAGAAGAAAGTGAATAGTGTTGTGCAACGATAGCCACGGTTTATCACGAAAGTTACAAAGGTTAGCATTAGTTTAATTTATAATTTTAAGTTTGTGTTTTGATTTGTCTGTTATTTGTGTTGATTGTTATTTTGCCATTTTATTTATGTGTTATTGTTCAATAAATCTGTTAGCTGAACCAAATTGTGTTTCTTTTGTGCTGATGCTAATTAAGAGTTGCTGAAGTGAGATAAGTAATTTAAAAATTCATCCTGAGATTAAGAGTTTGCTAAGGTAGGTGCAGAAAGTTTGTTGTTCTTCGTCACCCATCAGAGCTATTAAGGGGGACCGAGACGCACCAATACATACAGTAACGACAGGGTCGGTTCAAATGGTCGAATACAGTAAAAAAAAGTTAAGATTTCGAAAAGTTGTGACAAAATTTATTTTATGGCGGAATGTCCCCCTCTCCCGACTCAAGAAAATCGAAGCTGTTTAAAATAGAGATGGACTTCAATTTACCGTCAAATCTAGGAGGGGGGTGACTAGGCCATAATCTTACTTACTTATCCTAATAGTAATTTTTTAACCCTAAAGACTACATTTTACAACATTTGCAGTAATGGCTGGGTGTGATCATTGATGACTTGTAGATCGGATATTCAGGTCTGAAAATCGGAACTTCGTGTAATTTCGGAATTTCTGTGGACATGAACTTTAGAAAAATATAGCCAATTGACAGGAAGTCAAGGTAAAAAAAGGAAGATCCTACACTAAAATAGAATTTTGATTGAAGAATATAATATTTAATATCGTATATAGATAATAATTGAAGAGTGCAATGAAAACAGAGGTATTTCCTTTTTATATAAATTGAAGTTTTGTTAAAGATTTTGGAAAATTGTGAGCAGTTTTCAATGTCCCTAATCAATGCATTTAATTTCTAAAAGTGTGCTGTATTTATTGGTACATTAATTTTGACCCATAACTGAATCAAAAGATTTTCAACTTAAAAAATGTGAAAATTAAAATTAAACTAAAATTGAAATTTTACTGGTTTCTTAAGGTGTAGCATTTTTTGCAATTTAAAGAGTTTTCAGAAACTAATATATTTAAGGTCTTATAAATCCTGTCAACATGGGTCTACAAGAAATTTAATCAGAAAAGGGCGGGCAACCCGATTGCTCATTAAATATTTTTATTTAAATGCAATTCTAAAGGGTGGGGAAATTTCAGTTTTAATTGTTTTGAAAGAAAATTCCCATCTTCACGAGCAAATTTTTGCGGGAAGGGAAACAGTTTTTTTCAAAGAGGTAGGAACAAGTTGCGTTGACATATCAAAAATCAATACCCCATTTTTCCTAATAATTTTCGAAATTGTGGAAAAATAATTTCTAACAAAAAAGTTCCTAAATTTAAAAAAATGGTACTTTTCAAGTACCAGTACTATGTGATGGTATTATAAGTACGAAAAAATTTGATTTGACTACAATTATTATAATCTTATAAGCACAAAATATGAAAAACAATTTACTGGGAAAGAATTTGCGTGAAGTCTGAGATTCGAACGCTGTATCTCAACCAGAGAACACGCGAAATATTGGCTTTAGGTAAACAACAACAGTTTTTGCACTAAACATTATGTTGTATTTTTAAGCATTCCTGTTTTATTTTATAATTAATTACTTTTCCTGTTTTATCAAGTTTGTTTACATTTTTCTTTAATGGAAATACATTAAAAAGTTAAATAAAGCTCAACTTTGAAAAATGTTTTTGTTTTCTTAAATTAGTAAGTAATTAATTGACCCGGGAGTTTGAATTACAACATTTCATACTCAAACTTGGCAAAATGGAACCATTTTAAAACGATTTTCGTATTCTTTTTTCGTAATTGTGCTTTATTCAAATCCGGAAAACAATAAGGATTTTAATTTTAAAAAAATTTACAATTACATCATAGCTCAATAAGAAAACACGATAAAATAAAATGTCAATGGTAGAAAAAAAGTGACACTTCAAAAAATAAGGTTGACGTGTCCGAGGATTTTCTAAGAAAACCCCTTTAAAATATTTTTCGAATTTTTTCCAAACTTTAGGAAATCACTGTAAGGTAGTGCTGTGATTTAAAATGACCCCACACAACACAAATGGTTGTAAAACTGAATTATTTGTTATATTTAAGAAAATTCAGCTAATTTCAAACTTTAGATTGAACAGATAAACACATCCAACTCAATTCATGATATTGTAGACCTAATAAGATCTTTAAAGATAAGAAAGCTATATCAAAACCTGCTAAATACATTCAATTTGAAGGTGAACAAGTCAAAATCTTCGAATAAGATGCTTTATCTTAGAAATGATGAAATTTGCTATAATTTGTTATCTGAAAAACATAACCTTTACGTTTATGAACTTTGAATTGAAAAATCTCTGTGAATAACTTGTTATATGAAAATCTGTTTATAACCAAAATTCTTTTATATCTAATTGTATGTGATAACCATAAATTCATCTCCAAAATTTGTAAAAAGGTAAATAAGGGTGAAAATCCATTAAAGGTTGATAAGTGAAATGTGATAGTGAAAATAGTCAAATGTACTACTTCAAATGGCTCCCAAATCAACTACTGTGATGGAAATCAACTGGAAAGCAGCGGATAAGTAATCTCTTCAATAATGGAACCAACTCTGGAAATTACATGAAATTTCATTAAAATAAAAATTGCGAAAAGGAATAAATTTGACTTACAAGTCGTTGAAGTTAGCTCAAATTCGTATAGTTGAATTTTGATATTTAAAGTGTACGGACGTGTGCAACGTGATCCGACAATGCATTCAATTTTGGTCGATAAAGATCCAAGATGGCAAAGTTAGTTGCATCACCTGAAAAATAAAATGTTATTTTTTCAACTCAACTCTCAAATATCCGAGAATTACTTAATTTAAAATTACTTACCGGCATACTAATTAGTTGTACAACACAATTGAAAAGTCAAATTTGGATGATTACTGCTACCACAACACAATTCAAACAGGAGAAGATCAAGAGCGTCATATCAACGGAAACATCTGATCGCGGAAGTGTCTCATAGTGCGCTTGTATTTATCAAAAGAGTGTTTTTCTACGCAGACTTATATAAAAGTTCGGATTATAAAATTCAAAGGTATTTGAAAACAATTATTATTTTTATTAACTTTACGCCTTCAGCATTTTACATACAGGATGCTGAGAAAAGACTGTAACAGGTGCATTTTCGGCTACCCTATTTTATAAATTCATCAACAAAACATTTTTTATTATTTTATTTTCTACGCTTCGCCAAGAGCAACAATTTTGAATACAAAAACATTTAACCCGTTTTGGACAACGGAAAGACTTAAATTTATTTAAGCATTTAAAGGAAGAAAAGGATCGTCATTCTATATTTTTTTGATTTTTGATTATTGTAAACATTCTGGTGACGGATAAGATATCTGTGCAATTTGTTAAAATTAATTATTTGCGCTTTGCGATATTATTTTTGAATATAAAAATCATTTCTAAATTAATCCAATCTTTTATTATTATCAAACATTTACAGGTCAGTAGTCTAAATTTTAAAGATCATTCAAATAAAGAAGTGGATCGTTTATCTGGTAAAACAATTAAGCAATTTTATTCAAAGTAATTTAACATTTTTCTATCATTCAAAAATAAAATTTTTCAACTCAATAAGCTACATCCCCTAATTTAATCTAATACCTGCAATACTCTGAGAGAGTCTTAGACTGAGCTAAACAAGAGGGACAGGTTGGTGAACTCTCTAATTATATTTTAGCACGCGAATTTCTATTATTACATTTTTTTATACTTTTAATTCATTTGAATGTGGCGCCCAACTTAAAGACGTGTATAATTTATAAAATAAGGGAGATCATAGCAGTAGGTATATCAATAAAGATATACAAAAAAGGGCCTTTACAATACGAGTATATGGCTATTATTTTGATATTGTTTATCAAGCACATATTTTTGTTTATTAAAATTAGTACTTGATCATATTTAAAATTATACAAATTTTACGAACTTCGTGACCCCCTCCCTTTACAACTTGAAAATTGCTTTCTAGTATCTTTTATATAAATTAAAATATCCTTAAAGCGCACAATAAAACAAAACCACATTTTATTTATCTACATAGCAAGAAGCATTAATTTTACCCTTCTCTTTAATTTATTCAATTAAGTGGTTAACATGTTATTTATTCAAATGCAGGTAATAACTATATAAATCGCAAATTCTTATCGTTGAAGTAAACAAGAACTATTTACATAATGACAATTACTTTCCCGCTATTTGTTCCTCAATTTTTCAATTAAATCTTACGTCAAGATGACATTTTATAACCGATAAGTTGAACCTGCGGAACCTATTATTATTCTATTAATGGCATGCAACTAAAAAAGTTAGGAAATTGGACCAAATAGAATTCAAACTAGGAATATTAGTTGTGGTAATCCCTATCATCCGTTTGTGCTAATTACTTGTACTTTCCCCAAGTATACGTAGAAATAAAGCGATTAACTATGTAGATATGTATTTTGCATTGCAAAATAAACAAAATAAATTTTAGAATACATACTAATTTATTTTCATGCAGATAAATATATTTTTTGTTTGTAAATACAGCATGGTTTAATTTATAGCATAATTCAGGTTCATCTTGCCAATACTCGACGGACAACCATCTGCAAAGGCGATTGTTCGGCCTATACGGCGTCAAGAGAAGCAGGAGATCTGCACTCTACGGGACCGTAAGCCAAATAAACACATCAGATATTTTCTAGATGGCTAACGGCTGCCGATAGACCTCCGGAGCAGGGGGTGAACCTTGAAACAATATCTGTCTTCACTATCTCTAATGAGAAGGTAGCTCGGAACAGATAATGTCCACGCAGAAAATAAATTCTACTTTTATTTGCGTGGGGCCCTGATGGTAGGTATAAGCCAGCTCGATATAGCGGCGGTAAGGCCGTGGGTCGTGTCAAATGAACGCCCCGAAGAAAATCAAGGAAACAGCTTTGCTAACACAACAAAAATAATCAGCAATTAGATGGTCGTTGCTGGAAGGCTATGACATAAGCGATGTCGGATGGAAATTGCGTTAGCCGACCAGAACCAGTACAGTGGCAACAACATTGCCACCAAGAACCACTCCCCAAAATCAACCAACAGAACGTTCGAGTGGTCATATAAAAAATCCCACCAACGGTGGAACCACAATCGAACTTCCAACAATAAAATCAAGCGGAAGCGACACCGATGAAATGCAACACCCTGTACGTTGGTCGCACATCGCTGCCTTCTTAAAAAAAACATATAACCAAAAATAAACATAAAAAAAATGTCCAACATAGAATTTCAAATACAAGATTTGAACCTATATCGAACGCGTAGGAATTCTTATGCCAATGCATTTGACCAAACGCTGCTCGTTGTTACCTAGAGAAAATAATGCACAGTTCAAACTCAATTAAATAAAACATAATAATATAATAAATAATTAATTAGTTTTCAAAATATAAAATTCAAACATTGGCATTAAAATCCACGTCTGCGACGTCAGATTAGATAACCTCTAATCACGTCGAACAGAAAAGCAAAACCTGCGACTTAACGATAATTTCGGCCAAAAACGTTCCAATCAAAAATGCAAGGCAAAGAAAAAACCAAAAATATTAAAACAATTAAAAAAATAATAATTAATACCATAACACAAAAGAGAAATGATACGAAATACCTGCGACTCCTGATCAGGTCTGCACCCCCGAAATCTGCGTTAAAACCCCAAAAATTCCGGAACGGAAGGAGCTCGGTGCTCGAGAATCGATTGCAGCGAAAACCAACTGGATTCCCAAACTACCGTGGGTGATTAATCTTCCAAATCAAACTTGGTTCCACTATCACTTCATCGATGCACTCGAAAAACACAACCATTCGGCTCGACAGCCCTGACCAGAGTCCGTCTTTTGCGCCGATCCAAATGCTTTTTTTTTATCCCAATCTCTCTTTCCAGTTCGACCGCAAGATGGAGCGAGAAGTGCCAATTAAATAATTATTGCGAACGAATTTAAAGGGCAAAAAATTTGTTACAACCTAATTCTGTGAAGCCGTAGGCCGAGCAATCACATCCAACACGATTTAGATTGCTAAATGCGGCCGATAGGCCGCCTGCGCCAGCTAGTAAATTAATAAAACCCAATTAAAATAACATGTTTTACAAGCGCGAATCTGATAAGCTGCTGTTCGTGATCTTGCAATATGATTGCTCGTTTAACGATTAATATAGTGAAGTTATCGGCTATTCTCAAAAACTAATTAACCTCAAATGATTTTGATGATGACAGACTTTTTATAATATTGAATCCCTAGCACAAAGACATCAGATATTGGAGAACTGAGGTGGTGGATGTTGTAATAGGCCCCCCTAAGCCCTAAGGCTACAGTGGTTGAGAACTACTTAATAAGTTTTAACCATTAAATATGTTTTATATTTCATGAAAGTAACAATTAACTTTAATTTCATTAATTTAATTAATTTGTGTCTGGCATTCGCGACATCCGATTGAACCATGTTTTATAATCAGTCTATAATATTATTATATTATTATATTATAATTGAACAAATAAATTCACAGAATAAGTTAAAAACATCTTGATGTTGCCTCTGCTTCTTGACCAAAATGGTTCCTCAACTGCTAGACGTAATATTTCCTGTCAAGGAATATTTAAAATTCAAATTTAAAACATATCATTACTGCAAGTCGAAGTAGTAAAATTAGGCAAAACTTGATTTATTTTATTGAAATATTTTAGTTTTGAAATCTAATCAGGCCGTCCTTCGCAGTCGCGTCACCCAATATGGTATGGTATTCGCACGATACAACACAAGGGCTAGGACGAATCCGCGTTGCTGTTGCGGTGATAATTCCGTGAAGAAACGCCACAACTTAAAAGCACAACATCACATACGAAAATCGACATTTCAAACGCCATTTTTAAAGTCGAAAATTGTGAAACAAATTAACCATATCGCATCACAATCATTGCAAAAAAAAATCAAACAAAAAATTTCGTAAGTACCGAAAAAAATGGAAGCACAATCGCACTAAATTTGTAATATAAAATTCGTTACTATAAAATTCGTTAGAAGTACATTGCTTTAAGTGAACTCGGGTGAGAACTAATGCGTTGAACCGGTTTCCTACATCGCATCTGTTGAGTGCGTTAGTCATACACACTACATAAATTATAATATTCGAAGAGATTTTTTATTACGTATGAATTCTTTTACGCTCCACTACAAATATTCGATATTCTGGTAGGATATTTGGAATATTTTTTATTTTCGGAAATTATTCGACTGTGCATGTGTCATACCCATTTAACTACAATGTAAAATAACGCACGCTGATTGGTCGAAACGACAAAATTTGACCCTGAATGGAATTATCTTTTTTATTATATTTTTACCGCGAGAATGCCCATCAAGTCTTCACATTGGATCATTTTCCTTATGATAGCTCCGCCGCTATATTCCATATTACTTATGTCAGTTCATAATCAAACCATAGAATAGCACTATGCTAGTCACCCTTCCTAGATTTCCCTTCACCATACAATTCTTGATGGAAATTTCAAAATAAAAGCCACCATTATGCTTCTTAGCGCTTTAAAAAGAGTTATTTGGCTTATTCGGCGTTTTTGGCGTGAAGCGGAGAAGATCTATGAGAAAAACATGCCAAGGCAACAAATAATGAAGATTCATTAGGCGACTTTTATAAATATAATCAAAAGGTAATCAAAGGTAATCAAAAAACAAACCAATGAGAAGTCCGAAAAAATCTTATAGAAACATAAAACTAGCGTTTTTTATGGATAATTTTTTATTATTGCATCAAATCATTTTAAGTAATTTACTATTACTAATAGTAGTTGGTACTCGTAGTAAAATAACGGCATAATTATTATTTTTTCATAATAATTTATTAGTACTTAGTTTAAAATTCTGAAATCAGGCACGGCACTTGAAGAAGAAGAAGTTTAAAATTAATTATAAGAATTTAATATGAAGTCCTACAACTCATTTTATTATCCGAAGTGTGAAAAAATGTAGCTAATATAAACTCCCCTTTCGGGCCTTTCATTACTGTCCTATTTTAAATACTACGAAGAAATTTTGAATTTCCTTCGTTATTAAATTTATCTACCACTTAGTAAAACGCGATTATCGACAGTCCAAATTATCTTAAATGTAATATCTTTTTTGTTTTAGCTTACGCATGGAGGTGAGAATCTTGTACGAGACATCAACTCGATCTGAGTTGGTAGTGTTGGACTTCATCCATTAAACTCCCCTCCTTTCCACCAAGAATCGGGTTCTTCGGGAACCCGATTCGGGAAACCATCATTCTACGTGTTTGGTCTCTGCCTTTCCTCGTAGGAGAGGTGACTTTTATCTTTTATCGTACTTTTGATGCTTCGAAGTTCTCTACGGATGATTAAAGCGTCGCTTGGTGGGTTTTTCTTCTCTGTTCGTTTCCTTATTTTCTTTAATGGTGACTATTATTCAGCTGGTTACGATGTTCCAAAACTGCTGGTCTTTCAGCACGATGGAGATTATGAGACCGTGGAGACCATAGTACCTGCTTCGAACGAAGTCACGCGTTAGCTTTTGCTTTTCCGACAATGGAATAGAGTGTGCTCTTCCTTTTGGAAGGTATCTTCCTTTTGCATCGCAGTGACTGCATTATTGGGAAGCCAGTTTCCGAACCGGTTTAGGTATTGGTTAAATCTACCATGATCGGTAAGCGACTGGGTGAGATGGTACGTTATCTCCCCCTATTCTCTGGAGGCCCAATGCTCGATATTCGGGATGAGCTGCTCGCCATCTATGTTTGCACTTCATGATGGTCTCTTCTATTTCGCTGTTCTATTGAGTAAAAGGCAATGTCTTGAGGGAAATCGTTCTGTACGCATACGTCAACCTCAGGACAATAGCCCTCGGAGAATCCTGAAGGAATGCCTATAAGCAAAATCCGGGACTCCGAGAGGATATAGGGGTGGGTTTAGTGGGTGTAACCCCACACTCCCTCACTCGATTAGTGACGGATCTTTCTCAAGATTCCCACCTCCAGCTCAAGCAAAAAAACACCTCAGGACAATGCGTGTCTGAATGCTAAGGAGCCAGGCTTTGTTCCTCGTGATGTTATTGATGTGGTTGCTGATATTGCCTTAGTGGACATGCACCTGAAGTTCTTGTCGTAGTTTAAGTTCTTGTCTATCACTAAGTCAAGGATTGTGACTGAGTCCCTTAGAGCGATGGAGAACTGGTTTAGGTGGAGGCGAATGCTGAGAATTTTCCTTTTACCACTAACAACTACCACCTCCGGTTTTTCAGCGAAGCGGGTAAGTCCCCAACTGATGCTTACCAATTTGAACACCTCACGGATTGCCGCGTTGGCTTTGGATTCCAACAAAATGTGGTATCTGATGGTAATAAAACCCTAAAGAATGGATGTAAACTGCTGCAATCCGTCAGGTAGCTATAAAAAAACTGTAAACTCTAAATAAGACAAACCATTAAAATATTAATTATTGTAAATCTCAATTCACAATTTTGAAGTTGTTTTATTGCTTGTTTCGATCAGTTTTTGAGGTAATAAATATTTAAAAATCGTTGTATTTGCAAATAATTTTTGCATGTTTTTGCAATATTACTCCTTTAATTTCACCTGTAAACTGCCCTAAATGTGTCCTAAAGTCAAAGCAGTGATGAGCATTTAAATGTAGGATTAAAAATGAAATTTTAGAACCTTACCCAAATTTATAATTGTATCGGAATCCAGACAATTATGTTATGCGGGGAAGGGAGGGGGTTAAGCCTGTGTGGTAATGTTTGGTGATGAGGAGTTTCCCAAATAGTAAATTCGTGGTAAAAAGAAAAAATAACTATTTACTAAAATTTGCATGCTATATTTTTTTAAGTTTTGATTTATATTTTTTAAATTGCTCCAACTCAGAACTTACCTAAACAACAAAATGTGAAAGCTTTATTTTTGCACTAATTGTTTTAAATCTCCCTGCGGAATTAAAAAAATAACAAACAGGTCTGATGGTTTGCGAAGATTAAAAAATGCGAAATTTAAAAAAATTCCTGTTTAAGTACCTTTTTCCAAACACTATGAAATTTAAAAAGTTTATCGTGTTCAGTAAATTACGATACGAACGAAAAGAGAGATAACGGAGAGAGTAATAAACTTCTATAAGAAGAAATAACTTATTTATTTTTTATTTTGCCGCAAAATTGTAAAAAATAACAGACAGATTACATCGAAACATTAATAAATCTGATGGTTTGTTATTTGAATTAAAAGATGCAGGATGAAAAAAAGAAATTTCAGTTTAGTTTACTCCAAAAACTATAAAATTTCAAATTATGTCTGGTTCCATAAATTATATCACGCCTGGAGGTTGGGGGGGGGGGGGGGAATTATCACCTGTGTGATAATTTTTGATAGGGAAAGAGAGGAGTTTCTAAGCTATTCCTAAATCTGGAGTTTCGTGGCCTAAATTTTTATGTTTAATTTTATTAAAGTTTCAATATAGTTTCTTTCGCTCATCTAGAAGAGGGTCTTTTACACACATCTTAGAAAAATCAATTTGTGAATCAATGAAAAATCATTGCGTCCCAAACATTATAGTTTATTTTATGGTTTCACTCCCTTTTTGGAATGAATTATTTCGGATACGCTCTTATGTCTCTTTAAAGTACCGTAACTCTTTACTATTACAAAAACGTATTCTCACTATAAGAGGATTTTAAAAGATAACCCGAAACTAAACAACTGGGTCTAAATGACTTCTGTACGGCCATCCGTCTGTGTAATTAAAATTCGTCGTGATTATGTGATACTTAAACTACGAATTTGACGAAAAATATATGTAACTTTCTTGTAGATAATTTAATTAGCTTAAATTATTTATATAGCTTATTTTACCGCTAAGTTAAAGAAAAGTCGAGAAATTCCAGAAAAACTGAATGTTGTCCGCCTTCCTAAATATTACTATTAGAATTTTTCCACATTACGTAAATTATTTTGACTTGGCCTCTGGCCGATCGTGGATTTCGAACGTGTACCGACAGCTGGCTCTGAGACACTTGGCCCTACGACAACTCGCCTCGGACAACTGACTCTAACGACAACTGGCCCTGGCGACAATTGGCCCTGGCGACAATTGGCCTTGGCGGCAACTGGCCTTTGCGAAAACTGGCCCAAGCGACAACTGGCCTCAGTCTGTATCAATTTGCAGAATATTATATATTGTGAGTATCGGAAAGTAATCTACTTTGCCTCTTGATTATTGCGTTTTGCGTTTTTTTGCGACTTAACACCTTAAAATTTAAAGATGCAAATTAACTTCATATTATTTACCGGTAACTCATAAAATTTGGTTTTAGTAAAAGTTCTCACAGAAATATAATATTTGGCTTCTGGTTAAATAAATAAGGGTAGGTGTAAATTGCGCAAATTGGGCAGGTAGAAATAAAAGTACAAGTGTAAATTGCGCTCCAAGCAAAAAGGTCGCCAGAAATCTGAAATGTAAACTGCGCAAATTTGCGCAATTTACAACTTTTTTCTACCTGCCGAATTTTCGCAGTTTTGACAGATTAACGGCAGATCCACCACTTAGCGGAAGATCCACCTCTTTGTGGAAGATTTAACTTTACGTGAAGATTAAATTGTTTTTAATTGGTTTTCTAAAGAAATATCAAAAACTAACACTAACCTAACGGCAGATCCACCTCTTCGCGGAAAATCCACCTCTTTGCGCCAGATTTAACTTTACGTGAAGATTTATTTGTTTTTAATTGGTTTTCTAAAGAAATATCAAAAACTAACACTAACCTAACGGCAGATCCACCTTTTCGCGGAAGATCCACCTCTTCGCGGAAGATCCACCTCTTTGCGGCAGATTTAACTTTACGTGAAGATTTATTTGTTTTTAATTAGTTTTCTAAAGAAATATCAAAAACTAACACTAACCTAACGGCAGATCCCCCTCTTCGCGGAAGATCCACCTCTTTGCGGAAGATTTAACTTTACGCGGAGATTTATTAATATCAATAACAGATCTAGTACCAAATCTGCTCTGAAGAAACCTCACACCGAAAAAGCCTCACGCCGAATGATCCTCGCGCCGAGTGAGCGTGCAGGTATTTTGGAGCGCAGTTTACATTGGGTGCGAGCGCAGTTTACATTTCAGATTTCTGAGAACCTTTTTCATCGGAGCGTAATTTACAATAATGCAGGCATTTTGGAGCGCAGTTTACATTACCCCAAATAAATAAAGGTGGATCTTCCGCGAAGAGGTGGATCTGCCGTTAGGTTAGTGTTAGTTTTTATACTTCTTTAGAAGACAAATTAAAAACAAACAAATCTCCGCGTAAAGTTAAATCTGCCGCAAAGAGGTGGATCTTCCCCGAAGAGGTGGATCTGCCGTTAGGTTAGTGTTAGTTTTTGATATTTCTTTAGAAAACAAATGGAAAACAAACAAATCTCCATGTAAAGTTAAATCTGCCGCAAAGAGGTGGATTTTCCGCGAAGAGGTGGATTTACCGGTTACTCATAAAATTTGGTTTAAGTAAAAGTTCTCATAGAAATGTAATATTTGATATTTTTGCCATTCGCTATCACAGAAAAAAAAGTGGTGTGTATTTAACGAAATTTGTCGTTAATAGTACTACATTTTGATCCTATGAAACTTTTCGTAAATATTACGACAAGCATTTCGTTAATATTACTGCGTTAGTAGTAGTAATATTGACGAATATATCCGTAATATTTACTACGTTCTTCGTTAATATTACTGCGGTAGTAGTAGTTATATTGACGAATATATTAGTAATATTTACTACGTTTTTCGTTAATATTACTGCGGTAGTAGTAGTAATATTGACGAATATATTTGTAATATTTACTACACAGAAAAAAAAGTGGTGTGTATTTAACGAAATTTGTCGTTAATAGTACTACATTTTGATCCTATGAAACTTTTCGTAAATATTACGACAAGCATTTCGTTAATATTACTGCGTTAGTAGTAGTAATATTGACGAATATATTTGTAATATTTACTACGTTCTTCGTTAATATTACTGCGGTAGTATTGTTGTTAGGTAGAACAACCTATGAATATGCGCCTGCTGATAGCGATCCCTTATTAACCCAACCTCTCTCTGATGGATACCTGTAACATTAAATTATTTATTATTTAAATCTGTAAATATTAAATTCATTATTAAATTAAATTCATTAAATAAATTTTTACTTACCGTCCCCGTCCGGACTGGGGTTTGAACCCGGGACCCTTGAAATACGACGCATCCACTCTCCTCATTGACCTAATGCGGCTGCATATCGAATGTGTATCACAACTCAAAATATAATTTACGTAAATAATAAAAGGTTTAATAAAGTGTATCGTGGTTATAATAATATAATTATAGTTAAATTGGTTGCAACAAGTTAAGGTAGTACTATCGGTCATAGAGTTACCGTTCAGAATTTGATGAAACTTGGCATATTGGTACTCTATAATAAGAATATAAACCAGTTAAATTTTTGGAGGTCTTTGGAGAACTGGAAAAAAGTTATTAATTTTATAAAATTTTTGCTTTTAACATTGATCCTTATGGGAAATCACACAATTTATTTTATTTCTAGAAAACTGCCGTTAAGATTTTAATGAATGTGGTATCAATGGAAAGAAAAAAATGTTTTGAACATTTTGGTTATTTAAAATTCAAGCCTAGGAGATTGTGATAAGAGTAATTAATAAATAATTAAGAAAAATATGATATGTTACGTACATGTGGCAACGACGGCAAGAAATTTATTACGTAATTGTCAAGTAGGATTTATTCCTGTGCGTTTTAATATTGTAACTCTTGAAAATTTTATGTATTTTAAAATATCACATGAATTCGCCGACTTTAAAAGTTAATATAAAACTATTAGAAATCCAAGCTAAATCCCTTTAAAATGCCATATTAACTCTTTTACCTTTTTTGAGTGAAACAGAGCTAGTGTAGGTATTTTTTGTCTTTTTTGCTTTTACGCGGCGTAGCCAAATATAAATACGACTGAAGTCAAATTACAGTAAGCACACATTTGACACTTGTGGTATCGATAGTACTACCTTAAAGTAGAATTATAAAGAAATTTTAATTTTAAAACATTCACGCAGCAAGGTGGATAAGTATCGCATAAGAAATATTGCTATCTCTAAATATAAAGTGGCGAATGATATTGATATTTGATCGTATAGAGATGTGAAAACGAGTAATTTAATAAATTGAAAAGAATTAAATTGATGCTGTATATATTAAAACGTACACTATTCGCCAACTATTAGCTGTCTAGCTAAAAACCAACTATTATTAAGCACTATTAACGAACTACCGACACTAAAAATTGAAATTTACGGGTCACAACAAGGCAATTGGCAACTCCAAATAAGAAAACGCCACCACGCGACCTTTTGTAGAACTGTGATATAGGTGGTTAAAATAAAAGCGCTATTTATTTGTCCGCGTTTTCGTCGTAGCTTCGAGTGATAAAAGTGATATTTAAAGTTATTGTGGTATTACTTGGACTCTTTCACAGCACGTTGTTCTTATTGTGACTTATATTTTCTTTACGTAAACCTATTTTAAACGGCCATATTTGTTTACATATGCAGCGCCACCAACGTTAATGATGGGCAAACTACCCATAAAGATAATTTAGGGTAGATAAATAAGGCCCAAGTGTTCGAAATGGGTGAAGAAGTGAAAGGGAGACCTATGTTCAATATTGGATAGAAATGGTTATTGTAGATAAGCACACTTCTGATTGATTAACTTTTTAGTTACTAATCTAAAAACGGTCTAGTCAAAAACAACTTCATTCATCTTACAAATAAAATTTGTAATTTACTTATTTACCCTCCAAATTTTTTAGGTAATTTTCTAACCTGTTTCCGGCTTTTGTCAAATTTTAAATATTATGAAAGAAAGTTAGGAAAATATGGGCGGCCAACAATTTTTCTTGCAGAATATTTACAAAAAAATAATTTTTGATTACATGACGATCAAAAATAATTAGCCTACTAGAAGGGTAGCTGTATAGAAGCCTCGGAATTACAGTAGTTCAAGTTCTATCTTTTATTAATTTTATAATAGCATGTTTTATGCTCCAAACTCATTGCTCTTAGATCCAACTTAAATCTACTAAAAGTTATAGATACGCTTCCAGTATAGCGCGTATTTATCCCAACAACATGAAATGAAAAACTAGTAAGGTTTCAACGAGTGGCGTGTTTCGATCTTACTCACGATGTTACACGTAAAACTGATCTCATTCAGATTTGCCTGAAATTATTCGTTTAAAATCGCGATAAAAAAATATTATAAAAAAAGTATTTACTTTGCACATTATAATGACCTATTCCTCAACTATAATTAATATTCTAGGTCAACTATGCTGAACAATTTTCGAATTTTTATGAATTCAAGCTTTTGACTTTTTTATCAAATTTTTTTTTAATTTATAGACACTAAAATCCAGCTCATTTTCATGCAGTTTTTTAAAAGTCAAGAAATAGTAAATTCGTGCAGTGATTTCACAGCATATTGGTAGTACACACCAAACCACTGAAACCACTGTTCGATTTTAACTGACAAAAAATTTCGAATTTTTAAAACAAACTCAATCGCGGAAAGTACATGTAAATTTCATGCATAGCGAATGGAATTTTTATGCAAAACGAGCAAAACCACTTTCGGTTTAGCCATTTGACACTTTTACGTAACCGTTATTAAAATTCGCATTGTTTTTAAAAATACGAAGGAAGTTCGCATAAAAGCAACACTTATTAAGACGGATTAAAGAGAAAAGGTGTTTTCTTCGAAAATAGATCTTATTAAAATAAAAATTGTCTTCTTTCCAAGGTAAATTTTAAATTAAAATTTTTGTATCTAATAAATTTTTGTGAACCCCCCATGGAGTTGTCTAGACTTTATCGGTAACAGTGTATTTTAATAGAGTTATTAGTGTTAACGACCCTTAAGAGCTGAGTTTTGTGATAATTTCCTGTTTCCATTCAATGAGAAGTGCCTGGACAACCCTTATCTTTCCATCTCGAGAATTCTTCACATTCCTATACCTTTAGCTGTGGAGTCAATTGTGATAACGAGGGTTGATTATTGCCTTAATACCAATGGATACCAGGTAGAATGGTGAGGTAAAAGTTATTTAAATGGGTCACTAGTATATAACGTTTGCTGTGAACATTTTCAAAGCTATTTGATAGTGAAGAGCGGCAGTAAAACACGGTCACCCAAACCTGCATTTCACTTCTTGTAAAAGATCTACTTCCGAGATGAATCGCGTATGTACCTTCATTGATTTGTGATGCGTGAGTGAAAACGACGTCGATCGCAGTAGTGAATTTTGTGCCAAAATAAGTGAATATTTTTTAGGATTCTATTTTATCTTATTTAAGGTAGGTTTCCAAATTTTGAATAATTAAAACCGTATGTGTCCACACTTTCACCTATACCTGAAATTGTTTCAATTTTTTTTTGAAAAGTAGCACTAGGTCATAGATCAGGTTTACGATTGATTGACGAATTTTATTAATGATGACTTTTTTCTAATTGGACTGCTTTCTTTTGAGATTTAACAAAGTGAACTTGATATAATTTTCGGATAAATAATTAGATTTGTATATCAAAAATGTTTCGTGTAGACGTAATTGGATTTCTATGCAAAAATTAGCACCAGATTTGAAAAAAATACTTTTACGGAATTCAAGTCTGGGAACGAGTGAAAGCGCGTGTGAATTTTACAAACACGATAATCTTCTTCTTTAATTACTGGAGGCATTCCAAATTAACGTTTAATTTTAACAAAAAATTAAACCACCACAATAATTAATTTCAGATTATTTACAAAAACCAGTAATCAGCATACTGGGTTTTTAACCAATTATCCATGTTTTTGTATTATAAAAAATCGATTAATTTACTAATTACCTTTTAACTCTCTAATAATTTATTCTCGTTTTTGCTAAAATTAAGAACAAAAATATCATCAATTTTACTCAAAATTTATTTATTGGGATTTAAAACAATATTAATCATTTGCATATGTCGATTTGTTATATTTAAAATTAATATTTGTTCCAGAGAAACGTATTATCACATCGAGAAATTCGAAACAAAGAGAAAAGTTGGTGGGAAAAATAGTGATAGAATCTAATTGTACTTTTATAGTACACGAACAATGCCAGATAGAATTTTTATTACATAGTGCCATATTAAATTGAAGAAGAAAATAAGAAAAAATGTGCAAATTGAAGGTAAGAATTTTTATTTCACCTGAAAAATGAGAAAACGCGTCTTTATGGATTGCCATTATCTTTTTAATTGGATTTTTACTTTCAAGTAAAATACCTACCCGTACTTGTCAGGGTAGCCACGACACATCAAATCACATTTTGCATTTTCTTTCTGCCTTTAAAAATTTTGCGGTCGTCGACTAAAGTTGTAAAATTTTACCTACAGTTTAAAACTAATAAACCACCTGAAATAATGAAAATATACAATTTTCAGTAATGTTAAATTGAATTTTTAAAATCAACAAGACAAATTTGAATTAGAACTTCTTTTTGTTTTGATGAAAAGCCTTTTATAATAATTCCAATTAAACTTTATGCGGTTTGTGGAGCATATAATTGCATTTAAAAAATTATTATTTATGATGTTTACATTTAAATATTTAATGTAAATAATTTCTGTTTACTTAATTTTAAAACAATTTACGTCGAGATTAAATTATTTATTTTGGTTTTTACTTATACATTCATTACGCCCAATATTGCACCAACGTCGTTTAAAGATTTAACAGACGTTTAAATTCAAGATAAATCTGAAAATGTTGCTATTTTTCATTGAAATATCGATAACTTCTACAAAAATCAATCGATTTTAATTTTTCTGATCTCAACCACAAGGCAATTTTTCAAGTTAAAAATTTTGTCTTTTGACGTTTTCTGTTAAGATTCGCGGTTTTTCTCTTTTACCGCTTATTTAAAAACAATAAATAAAATTTTAACATAAATTTCTAAATAGCAATAAACTAAAATTATACAACACCGTCCTTTACGCAATAATTTAATATTTGTCTACATAAACAATTTTATGTATAAAATATGTAAAGTATAGCTTTTTTGCATAAAAATATAAATGCAAATAAAATTTTGATGGAAGTTGGATACTACGATCTTTTCCTTGATAAGCTTTGTATGAGATTTTCTCGTTTTATTACTCCTGAAAGTTTATTGCGCAAACTACAAGATACTTTTATACGACAAATTGTCATAAAAACTTTTATACAGTGTGTTTCACCTGAAATTACACTATTGGTTAAATTTTTATATTATTATTGTTGTGCAAATAGAATATTATATTACGAAGTTATTTATTCTAAAGATTTTGTCATTCCGGAAATGCTGTTCTAACACTTTCTCCATATTTTGCATAAATATATTTTGTTTTAACCTTGGAAGGGTTTTAGTTGCTTTGTCATTAGCGTAATCTCTGTCGATAACCAGGAGTGGATGGTAATAACATTTTTATGGCCCCTAATTTATTTGAAGATAAGAGTAATAATTTGAAGGAAAAGTTAAAAATAAAACACACTGCAATTTTCCAATCACGATTTTCTAACTATTTCAGGTCAACAATTTGAGAACCTCATAGTTGTACTGGATAAGATCGAATTGTTGACCTTTGTGTACGAATCCGTTTCCTAAAGAATTTAATTTATTTTTTGCTCTTTACCAAATTTTTTTACCATAGAATTCACATTTTCGATTATTAAAAGCAATCGAATTTCCGCTTGTTCTCTGCATCGATATCTCATCAAAATTATGGCCAATGAAAATTTAGAAAAAGTAGGTTTATTACCTGTAAAATGACATAAACGCCAACTTAATGGCCAAATAAATGCGTTTTAATAATATTGGAAAATGATAAACAAGACAGCGAAGAGAAAAATATTGACAAAATATTACAAATATGTATTACATAAAATAATGCTTTGAATTATGAAGGTTTTTAGGTCAAATGACATGAACTTGTAAGGCTAAAGCACAAATTCACTTAAAATCACGAAGTCACAAGGTCACCGCTGTTAAAATTAGAATTTCCTGCAAAATTTCATCGAACAAACCGACCACTTTAAAACAGAAGCTTCTGACCATACAAAATACAAAAATTTGTTGAAAATTTCACTTCGAATATCGATCAGAACTGATAGCGTTACAAAATCCACCATTGCCGTTCAAAACTTAACGTATCAAATTTTTTTTAAATATGGCACTTTGTGTTAAAGATTCGAGGTCTATAAAGTTGGCCTCCCTTCCCTTTTAGAAAAAATGTTGTATTATACTTATTATAATGAAATTGTTTTTAATCCTATTATAATTCCATTTTGAAGTTGTTTTCCATTTCTTTTACGTTGTAAGTATCATAAAAATTGAAAGAAAAGTTTTCGCTGGTTCCCCCTTTAGCAAAATTGAAATTTATTTTGTACTAGCTGGCACAGTCGGCCTACCGGCCGCCTTTAGCCATCAGACCGTGTTTTCGTAGCGTTGTAAATAACTTCTACACCAAATTTAGTTAAGATTGGTCAAATAGAAACGTAAAGCACGTGCACGCGTATCTGCATTGTCGATCGGTTGACAGCTGGACAGCATTCATTATTGTTTTTTAAGTTGATTTTGAGTAGCCTGCCTTCCTTTAAGGAATCTCGATAATCCATTCATGCGCGTCCCTATGGGACGCGCATGAATGGATTATAGAGATTCCTTAAAGGAAGGCAGGCTACTCAAAATCAACTTTCCTTTCCTTTGCGAATTTTTGCACTATTTCAATGCAAAAGCATGCGCAGGGACCTATATAATAACTGTGCAAAATTTGGTTCCGATCGGTCAAACGGTTTAGGAGTCTATAGGGAACATACATACATCCATTTTTATATACTTACATAATATAATATAGATTACGTTGTGCCTATTCAATTTATATTAAATTGTATCGCGAAAGTTAAAGTTCTACAATATCAACATTAGCCGGATAAACCGCAAAATTTAGTTCGTTTCCTAAAAAATAAACACAATACAAACAAATAAAAATTCAATTTTCAGAATAGGGAAACCCAAGTGAAAACTCGTTTACCCTGATTTTCACTGCTACTCTTTATAAAATTATAAAAAGGTAGGATATAATGCTATAAAAATACAATTTTTTAATTGCAAAAGTGTACATTTCTGACTTCACAAACATTCGGTGCTTGAAATAATTTGTGTATCGACGTGGCCATATCAAAGAGAACCCGTAGCCTAAAAAATTATTAATCAAATTAAAAGGCCTAGGGCATATTGTACTTCGTACATGCATATAATGTATACATTAGTCGTTTTAATTTGATTCTCGTCCAAATTTTGCTTAATAAAAAATGTTCACGTTTTCAGTAAAATTTCAGATTGACAAACTAGAAATGTTATCATTTTTGATCGAAAGTGTACAGATATTAATAAATTATTATTTTGTTACTAACTTAAAAGAGTTACAGTGTGGCCAGATAAACTAAAATATTTTGTCATTATTGTTCGAAAGTGTTCAGGTAATATATTCCAGTGCGGCCTTTAGGCCGAAACTTTTTACCATAACCATGATAAACTTCCAATTTCGACTTGAAATAAGCAATTTCAAATTGGGACTACTTACTAATAAAAAGCAGTGTTTTTGGGATAAAAATCAATGAAAATAAATATTAAAGTACTTCAAAAAGATACATCTACGTCCTATAAAGTAGGGCTTAAGTACATTCGTTTATAGTTCCTGGACTATTCCTAAAATGGATGTAACAGACGTCTCAGGATATTGTGTGCTATATATCAAATTATACAATTGGTCAGTTCGATTGCTGCCTTTAGGCCGCACATCTTTGTTAATCGGGAGCTTTAATACATAACGGTTGGGGTAAACGCGAACATTTAATAAACTGAGTAATCGCTTACTGAGGGTGGCAATAAAATATTCTGTATTCCTTCGTCACGAGCATATCCATTGCTGGATGTTGACGACCTCTCTCCTATGTAGGATGTGTTGTGCGTTTGAAGTATTATCATACACATATGGGACTTATTGCTTAACGCGATCTCCTAACTGAAGTTTATACACTTCATCTCTGAAGAGGCTTTATTAGGCAGATTTCAACTCGGTGGTTTGCCAATGCTGTCTGAAGGGAGAAGGTCAGAATAAAGTTTTAGATAATGAAAGTTTTAGTTATTCAGCTGATGACCATCTTCCGTAATTGTGTTACATTTAAATAATTATTGCTCTTCATTATTGAATTAAATGCTGAAGTCAACAACATAAAATAAAAAATAGAAACCGAAGGGTTTGGGTGGATGGATCGCCACATCCGTGTAGCTTGGGTATGAAATACCCTCCATTATTGCAGCTAAGAAAAGTGAAGCCCTATCAACAAAAATTGTTTAATATTCTACCGGCTATTCCCTGAATACTGGGGGGTATTCCATACCCCCCAGACCCCCCGGTCTCAACACTCGCCAAATTTTGAGAACTTTGTTTACATTATGGGTTGTGACATTTTTCATTAAATGAAATACTCAAGTTAATAATAGAAAATAGAAACCACGGAGGGGGGAGGATTGGGTAGTACGGAATACCTCCGGCACATCATCCGAGCCAAGAAAAGTAAAGCCGTATCACCAAACAATTTTTAATGTTATGCCGACTAATCACCACATGCTGGGGAGACACTCTATATTCCAGACCCGCTGGTCCCAATCATCCCCAAATTTCTAGAACTGTATTTAGGTTAACTGTATAACGGATGGTCACCCATTTTTAAATAAGAGGGTAAATAATGTATTGCAGTTTACTTTCCCATTTATGAGGTAAAGGAAAATATTTATTATTACCCTTCATTGTCGTATTAAAAAAATACTCAAATTATTAATACAAAATAAAAAATAGAATCAGAGGGGTCCGGGGGGTATAGAAATCATTACAGCTAAGAAAAGTGAAACCGTAACAACAAATATTTTTTAATATTCTACCGACTAATCACCGGGGGGTATTTCATACACCCCCGACCCCCGGTCCCAACAGCCTCCAATTTTCTACAATTTTACTTAAAGTAATGGCTTGTGACTGTTTTCAATAGAGGGGTAAAATCTTTATTATATTTTTATTGTTACTCTTTATTGTCGAATTAAATACTCAAGTTAACAATAACAAATACAATCCGGAAGGCCAAGGGGGGGATCATTACAGCTAAGAAAAGTAAAACCGTATCAGCAAACAATTTTTAATGTTCTACCGACTAATCACCATATCACTGGGGGGGTATTTCATACCCCTCTCGACTCACCGGTCCCAACAGCCACCAAGGTTTTAGAGTTTCAGTTACAGTAAGGACTTGTGACTGTTTTTAATAGAGGGGTAAAAACTTTATTGTATTTTTATTATCACTCTTCATTGTCGAATTAAATACCAAAGTTAACAATAAAAAATAGAATCCGGGGGGTCGGGGGGGTATGGAATACCCCCCAGCACAACATTACAGCTGAGAAAAGTAAAACCGTATCAACAAACATATTTTAATGTTCTACCAACTAATCACCATATTCTGGAGTGTAGTCCACCCCCTCCCCCCGCCCATACCTCCGGTCCCAACAGCCATGCAAATTTTAGAACTTCATTTGCAGTAGCGGCACGTGACTTTTCTTAAACGGGAGGATAAAGAAAGTTGAGTGCAGCCTTTAGGCCGCACAAGTATGGTAGTCTCGCACTATACAAGGTGTACGACCTAATTATGAGATAAACTAGCGATTTTTACACCTTCACTTGAAATTCCAAATAACTATCTCTTGTTAGTTAAAATTTTTAATTACTTGGCGATGTTAATGACATCAGAGACGTGTCATATTGCAGTAATTCGCGTTTAAATAACGTCACTAACGTCAGTAAGCGATGAAAAATTGGAACCAACAGTTAGTTATCAGGAAATTTAACTGGAGGTACAGAATTTTTTGGATACCTAAAATATAACTAACCTGACGTCGCTGCAGAAGAAGCAATCAGCAACAGAGTACGGGAAAAATCTAAATCAAAACGTCCAATCTGTAGGATTACTTAATGAATTTACAAAACCTTAAATATGTAAGCTCTGCTGTGTGATATTTTTATTAGTCTTACAATTTGAGCTCGGGGAATCCCAATACCTCAGACCATAGGAGCAGACAGGCCCATCCAATACCTTAAGCTGTTTCCATAACAAAGTTCCATTAGGCTGGTTTCATGTCTCGTGTTGGAAAATGGTTTCCCCCTTCCTTTTTACAAGGTCTGCCATTTCATTAACGTTGATAACCTCTCATGCCACAGCAGTGACCTCTATGTTACTCTATTGAGGTATGCCAGGAACAAAGGCATTTCTTTATGATCTGGGATAATCTGTCTACTTCGCGAATGACTGTAAAGAAGGCCTGACTGGCAATCATGATGGAGATGCGGTTATATTTTATCCACAATCTATAATCAAGTATTTCTGCTTGGAAAGCAGTTAATACCAGGTCAGTTTATCGCTTATTTCTATATACTGTCGTGTTATCTTTATCATTAGGGGTAGGTCTAGCGTAATTGGGTGTTTTTTTGTGAAATACTCATATCGTGATAGTCATTTCAGATACCATGATGATAGATAAGAACTTGCACCTACAGTTTCTTGATGCTCCTTTGATAAACTGCCTGCTTCATTTTACCTGAAAAATAACAAATGTAATGATCTGTGCAAACAGGTTTGTAAAAGATTGTGTAAAAGACAAAAGAGGATTCGATTGTTTTGGTTAATAAGTTTGGGATTAAATCAAAAATAAAATTTATTTGTTAAAGTGTAGGGGAATATTTTAAATAGTTGTGATTTTTGAAGCGAGTGCGCGGGCTGATAAAGAATTTTGGTGGGGCCATGAAGGAAGAATACAGAGTTCAGTTCCGTCCACGAAATAGGAAGGACGTAATTTTTGAGAGTCTTGTTCCGTCCATGAAGGAGGAAGGACGTAATTTTGGGAGTCTCGTTCCGAATGCGGTGACGTTAACACGTAGTTCGGAAGGCTTGTAAAGTAATTGGAGGCGAAAAGACGTGAATTTCGTTAAAAATTGCAAATTTGGGGACGATCTACACGTCCATGAGAAGATTGGAAAATATTTAATAAATTGAGTTGAGAATTATCTTGGAAGTTTTCGCGTGTAAATCAAAATTAATTATGTTCAAGTTATGAAGTATTAATGGTAAATAAAGAAGAAGATTTAAAATTTTGAAATTTATGGAAAATATTTGGGACCACTGCAATTGGTATGGTCGATGGTCTTTATGGTTATGTTTTCGAGTTATCCAAATTAAGGAAGTCTATTGAAAATTTAACCTACCTGAACGTTTACACTGTCAATAGGCGATATCCGATCGATCAACTACACGTCCTGGAACTTTTCATGTTATGGGTTCTGGACTACACTTCAAAACATCTTCCTGGTTGCCCGCCGTATGTTCTACGTCGATTGTGCACAAACTAAGCGGTAAGAGTTGCGTCTACACTTTTCGTAACATTAAGTTCGCGCGTGATTTTAAAATTTTGGGGTTTTATTAAACATTTTATTATTAGTTAATTTCTTGTAAATTTGATTTAATCTGAATAATGAAAATTTCTCTTTTGTTCTTTTGAAATTTCTGTTTATTAATAAATTGCATTCTTGTTGTACAGTAGTTACATTTGGTTTGATTTAATTACAGCAGTAAGTAAAAAGAAAATAAGGTGCAAGGTATAACAAGTCATTATTCGATTTTTATGAAAGTTATTTGGTAAATACAATTTGATTGAGCATTTCACTGATTCAGCGACCCACCTTTGACCCTGAGAGTTTCATGCATTGCTGGCCGGTGCATAATTAATTAAGTGCCATATTCTCATCCTCGCTATAGAAATCAAAATTGTGAATTTACAGTAGCGTTACATGGCAATACGTATATCTATTTTAGTTCCTATTTGTTTCTTTCGGGAATGGTAACGTAACCAGTAGGATTACGAAGCTCAAACCTCCTAAACTTCAGAAGCCCTAAGAAAATATTAAATCCACAATGAATTTTTGCCATGTAACTTTTTTACAGAATTCCGCCCCTCCTAAAATTACGTTCTAGTTACGCTACTGCTTATCTTAAGTTCTGATTCTAGCAGGCTGTATGTGTTCTATTTTTCATTAATTTATTAAATGGTTTCTATTGAAGATTTCAAACGCTAGATCTGCTGGATCGAATCAATGAGGTACCAAAAACTGATAGCTCAACTTGAAGACTTGCTGTGGTAGACTTCTGTAGGTTTAGTTCTGCATATTTGCTCACTTTTACCTTTTCTTCCAAACCATTCTTTATAATTACAATTTTTTTTTGTTTTACGTTAAATGGTAAATTTTGGATCAGCATTGGTTCAAGTCATAACCATAAAATATCGAGTATATCGAGTGTAGGTTCACTAGAAGTGAAACTATGTTATATTTGTTGGAATTGAGCTATGCGATCAATTAATCTATTTTAAAATAGATAAACTTTCCAACATAACGTTCATCATATGAAAGTACCAACTGTCAGAGCCGTCTTCAGAATCAGTTATTAAATGAGAAACCGCAGTCAAATTATAAATTTTAAATATGATTTTATTAAAATACACAAAGAGATGTTCCAAATATATAATATTAAATAAAACAAAATATAAAATTACAAGGTATTGAGACTGCGAAACTTCGAAGCATTTGATTTCCTCTCGGTCCTCGAGCTCTCGTGGTTAATACTACTATAACTTTAGCTTTATCGGCTGGTCTAAAATTCGCTGTGTAAAAATTAATTTTTAAATGGAAATTTTAGTAACAAGCAGGTCACCTTCTGTGATTTACATAGTAAAACTATATATTTCTGTTTCAGCTATCTAAACCGCACTTAGTCTCGCCCGTATCTGTAATCCTGAAACGATCACATTACCGAAACTGGCGAGAAAACTCGGACACGAACACGCGTTTATTCGTATTTTTTTAAAGTAAGAACGTATTAATTAGCCTTAAGCACTAAAAAGTCGATTAATTGATCAACGCAGCGATGCGATGGTGGGATTAATTAAAAAAGTTAAAAAGCGGTTTCTTTGACAATTATTAATAAAAAGTAACATTTAACAAACTCGTTTTTACATTATCCTGAAAAGTTGGAGCAAATTGAGAAGCTAATTCAATTATGTCTTCGTATTATATCATAATTAATACTTAATTGATGGTTATTAGTGGCAATTAATGACGAGAAAGTAGTAGAAATTACAGATCTTAGAAATCGTCTGTAATTGCAACAAAAAATAAAATTAAATGAATTTCACTATGCGTTTAAAATCGAGATAACAAATAAAATTGGTGATAAAAGATTGAAAGTGCAAACAGGTATCTATAGGCGAAACCGGACGAACCGAAAACATTGAAGTTTCCTTTTTAGACAAGAATTTTAAAACGTCGATTAAAAATTATTTTTAAAGAATGTCGTCAATTCTCGTTATTGGTTTTGCTTTAAGTGCGGTCATGCACAACTTTCTACTTGTGGTGTACGCATACAAAGAGAACATTTTTCCCCAATCGTGAATAATGCGCACTTTTAGACTGTTAATCAATGTTTAACAAAACAATTAAGTCTGTTAAATGCGATCCACATTTAATTAGGACATTTATTTAGCACAATTTACACATTTTTCAAAATTAATTAAATTCTTTAAATTGTCTTGTTTCTACTATGTATATATGGAATCTAGTTAATTAATTTCATGTCTATAATCATAAACGTCTATCAACTTGTATCAACCATACGTCACCCGATCCCTTTAAGCCACTACATTGATTATGTATTCTAATCCAATATATTTCCCTCCAAGCCTTAAGAACAAATCATTAAATTATGTTAAATCGTTCGCAATTTTGATTTTCTACCAGCTTCATCTGCTCGAATTTCTCATCAAATATTACCAGGCCTTCTAAATACCGCGAGTCGGATTTCGATGCGCTTAAGCTCGAACTAAAAATTTTCTTCACACCTTTCCCAACATTTTAACGCCCCTTTTGCATACAAATCCGACTTCTTCTATTATCTTCCAACTCTTTCATCCTGGGATTCGCGAGAAATATTTTTAATTAAATTAATGCAATTAAGATTTTATCTCGAAATTAAGAAAAGTTGCTTCTAATGAAAGAAATATTCATAATAGAAAATTGTGTACAATAATCTTCAGAGTAGGTTATTTATCGAGGTCAAAAATGAACATCTTCAGTTTTTCACAACCGATAACAATTTAAAACTATTTTTTTTGGAAATGTATGTCTTCGGCTAAACGATTATTGATAAAAGTGAAACTGTCAGTTAATATATTCATTAATTGGAAAACAAGTAGATACATTAAAAAGCGTCACGATTTATTGTGCTTAATTTCAGAAGGTTTGACTTTTAATTTACATATAGTAAATATTACCTACATTCAAAGTTGAGGTCAAGGTTGCATCATTAACGCAAGAGTCCAATAATCTCTCGATTTTAATGTATGGGAACTTGATTTAGAATGCACACTTTCTTTTATTATCTCAACAGGAAGTGTGAATCTATAAATTCATACTTTTCCTAATAGTACAACAGATTTATAGCTTTGTTTCGTTTCAGGTATTTTTGGTGCTCCTAATTTCGACATCGAGCGTTCTATCGCAAGAAGAAAGTAATATTGAAGCTGAATCAAAAATCGATACATTCTTGAAAGCACCATCAACGCAAGGACATTCATTCATCTCAAAATTAGCAAGCTGGTTAAATCCATTTGGGGGGTACTATAATCAACCTTCCTCGGATTTAGAGACATCCCAACAGAAATATGCTCCACAGTACCAACCATCGCCGCATCACCCCCAAAAACAATGCAATCCATGCAATAAAGAGCCTTGGATTCCAATAGCTGGAACGCACGGTCAAAATACGGTAATCAGTTTTGTCAAGCCTTCGCCACTTCCATTAGTACAATATGGACCACCACAACAACAACACGTGAATCAAGCCTATAACCCTCCAAACGATCAAGTTGGATATGGTCCACCCCAATCACAACACGTGAATCAAGTCTATAACCCTCCAAAAGATCAAGTTGGATATGGTCCACCCCAATCACAACACGTGAATCAAGTCTATAACCCTCCGAACGATCAAGTTGGATATGGTCCACCCCAACCACAACAACTTAACCAAGGCTACGGCCATCAAAACGATCAAATTGGATATTCCACTAACAACAAATTTAATATTGAACCACTAAATAGTAATTACCGTACATTAACCCAAAACTTTATGCCGCCTCCTCCAGGACCACAAAATTCCAATTATAACTATCGACCGTTGCCACCTCACCCGAAACCTCAACAACCATTTAATCAAAAGAAACCGTTTGCTTCTGGTTTTAAAAAGTTTGTTCCGCCCGTCACCAATTATGGAGTTCCAATACAACAAATTCCGACTCCGACCAACCATCTCGACTTGCATTCATCAAATACGCAACTGTTTCCTCAACAGTATCCTCAGCAATATCCAAATATTCAACAAACAAATCACGGTAACAACGGAATCAATTATCCTACCGATTTTCAAAGTCCAAGCCTTGCTCCGATACCATTCCCACAGTTAAGTCGAATTCCAGTTCTTCCTTTACATAATTACCAACCCTTCCATGCGCCTGCATTAGAAGCAAACATAAAAGATAATTATCCGGACCACAGCAACAGCAACCCACAAATAGTAGATGACGTGCAGATTGTACCCAGTGTTCAAGTCGGAGGTGTCCTATCGTCTGTAGAGCACCCGATCAATGTGATCCAATCTCCGCTGATCGAAGTAAGCGCTGTAGGTGACCAAGAAGCCAATCCAGTCAACCAAGTCGATTATAGTTCACTAATACAATCAACCAATTCTCCTTTCCTTTTTGAAAATCCAATCATCGTGGAAGAAGACACCCACGTAGCGGCCTCTGTCCAAAACGTCACCTACGAAAAACGCAACAACGACAAAGATACCGGCAACTATTTCGGTTTTAATGAAGAAAACGTCCAAAATGTCATCAACGAAGAGTTAAGAAAAATCCAAGAAAATAAAACAGCATTCACACAACCCCCCATGGATTACGATAACTGGACACCATACCAAACTTTAACGTCGTCGATGGTACCACCACCTGTAAACAATTACGAGTGGTTTTCTTCAACTTTCGGTGATTATGAAACAACCACCACGAAGAAACCAAAACCGGTTCAGATAATCGTACCGTATACATCTCAACAGAATTACGACAGTAACAGGGAAAGCAAAAAGCAGAACTTTGCCCAAAAGGGTCAAAACAATTTCCAATTTGCGGAACTGCCCAAACAAGAATCTGTTTGGTCTAATTTTAACGATCACAATGTGCAAGAATCGAACCAAGTCACTCAAAGAGCAATCACTAATAAACCATACACAACGGTGATCAATATCAAAGATTTCATTGGAAAAGGGGAACAATGGCACGATAAAAGTTTGCCGTTTGATGTTAAACTGCAAAAAAATATCGACGGTTGGACCGAAAGGGAATATTCAAAAAATTCCATCCAGGTCCACAAAGATAGTACGAGTAGCAAGCTGGTTCCGTCCAAAATCATTCCGTTCGAATATTTGACCACTCTTCCGTACAATCAAGAAGTGACCACGGTAAAAAATGTTGAGTTTGATCACGAATCTGCTGGATCCAACCAAAATATTAACAAACAGGATGTTGATTCCAACTTGATAATTGACGATCCTCCAAAGATTGTTAAAACCACAACTACAACTACAACCGAAGTGCCGACCACTTTAACGACTAAAAGTTCTACGGCTACGGCGAAAGTAACTCCCGACCTCAGGGCACTGTTGAACACGGTCTGGGAAATGTCGCAAGTGACGATTTCGCCGAAAAGCAAAGAAAAAGTTTACGTGGTGACACCGGAACCTTTAAACTTCAGTCCTGAAGAACTGAACTACAAACTGATCCGGCTTGCCCAGTACAGAAACCTACCAATACATCCGCCCAAATTTTCCGTCTTAATCGATCCTAACAATCGGAATAAAACCAAAGAAGTTATCAAAAATTCTAAGGATGGATTGCAGCGTGTTTACAGCGAATGGCCGCACTTGAGTAAGAATTGAATTTTGGAACTTTTTGATCTCAAATTTATTTTTTAGTAAATAATCTTCTGACTACGGAGGCACCGGAAAAAAGTAAGCCGGAAAGACCTGCACTGTTTGGTTTGATGGATTTGTCGACGTACACACCGCCACCAAACTCTACGGTGCAAACTTATAGTGGACACTCTAAGGTAAAACAGTTGTGAAAATATGAACCGACGCCTATTTTTCTTTAAGGTATCTACGCTTTTTCTTTTTTCCGAGTAGTATTAACAAGACTTACGTAGAATTAGATTGAGTAGTTTTGCATATTTCGTAGTTTCTTATGTATGGGCAGAGGATGTATAGCTCTATATAGAGGAATTGCTCCTATGGATTTACTTGTAATAGGTATTTTTCGTACTTCAATAGTTGATAGTGGCGCCCACTGTTGGTAACTTGGATAAAAATTTTATCTTGTTTGTAATGTTGCGCGCGCAAAATACTTTATTGTGATTGGACAGATAGTCGACTACGACTAGTCGTTTCGAAACATTGTACCGTCCACCAGAGGGCGTACTAAAGTCATATAAAGCCATAAAGCAACTTGAAAAGTACGAAAAATATTGGTTATAATTTTTAATGTATGGGTGGTCCTCTATATTTAGATATATATTTTTTGCTTTTGGGCAACGTTAGCTCTAATTTTCTATGTAAAATAAAATTGCATGATAGAACTGTAGAAGGTTTTGACTTATCTTAGAAACTTCTTTCAAAATTTTATGATGAATAATTAACAATTTTTCTTCTCTTTAGTTATAAATTGTTTGATATTCTACCCTCACATTATTTTTCCCTTTGCAATTAACACTGAAATGCACATTCATTTGTTATCGTAGATTTAGTATGATGGCACTCATTACGAAATTGATATGAGAGGGTTTGACTAATCCTTCCATTTACTACTTGTATGTGAGAGAACGTTTGATAAATCACCCTATTTTACCCTTATAACTTCTATGAGTTATAACCAGAAGCCATAAAAGAGACAAAACTGGAAAGGAAGAACAATAACAACAAAAATTAAAAAAGAACATAAACTAGAGACAGAAATCACCGTTTTTATCTTTCCTTTTAGTGATTTCGTCTGAACTTATATAATTAAGATTTCCCCTGCTGAATGCATTCGCTGTCTTTAATTAAAATTCTTTTACCTCTGGATTGTTTTATTGTCTAAAGTCTTGGACTAATTTGCATAGGAGTGGGATTTTAGATATCATCGTTGACGTGAGTATGGCTGAGTGTTACTCACTCCTAAAATTACCAATACGACATTGTTAATTATACGCTCAAATAATTTAAGTTCATGACTTGCTCGGTTATTTTATTGTAGTTTGTATGGGAATGGGACCTTCGATATGCTTACTGATTTTGATTGTATCGATATTTGTTTGCTAAATTAGTTTGGCACCAAAATTTCCCAATTAATATAGTTTACATATTAGTTTATTTGTTTGAATTAACAAGAAACATAAGCCCGAAATTTTTTGTTCAGATTAGAAAAATTTGACTGATGCTTGCTGAATATTATTTGAAGCACCAAATCATATTTGCAAAAACTGCGTTTCCTTAAATTTAAGAAAATTATCATATGCAGAAATATGCATCCAACATTTATTTTCACCTGCACCAAATTTAATATTTTTTGGTACACTTTTTGCTCTCAAATTAAGAGTACCAAATCACACATTAGCTTAGTCATTTTAAATAAATTTCATTCAAAAGATTCCGAGTACTAAAAAAACAGCCTCCCCAAATTTAATAATTTTGGTACAGCAGTTTATCGTCATAATATTAAAATCGTTTCAACAGTCCATATTTCCACAATTTATCATTCCATGTTAGTTAGTTCTGAATACCAAATTAAGTTTTGCACCAAATTTCATTATTTGGACTTTAAACTACTTTGTGTTGTTGTATTATTCTTTAACATTTTCTAAAATACTTGCACCAAAATTTATACTATCTGCATTAACCGTTTATCCTTTGTAACTTACAAGGCCAAAATTGAGTTTTTCAACTTAAAATGTGTACTATAGCCCATCAGGTTTTCATACGTAATTTCAAAGACCAAATTATGTTGTGTGCAATTATGTACCATAAGCGCTCAACAAAAATTAATAAGACGTTCTTGGTACTGCCAGAAATATTTGCACCAAATTTTATAATTTTTGGACAAGTCGGTTATTCTCTATAATAATTCAGGAGACCTAAATTCTGCAGTCTCTCTTTATGTTGACACAGCCAGTTTTCAATTTTTTTAATATACGATATTATTAACTCGACTCCATGTGGAAGACGAGTTGTCCAAAATTTTTTAATTCGCACTTTTTCTTATTTGTCGGTTTTGCCAATTTTAAATTTCTTTTTCATGGAATCAATTTTCACTTCTTGTTAAATTGTCATGTCAAAGGTCAAATTTTTCATTTCTTAAGCATTCAGGCTTCATTTTCTTCTTCTTTTTCTGAAAATCTTTCAATTTAAAATTTATCCATCCTATTCCAGTTATTTTAATACGATTTTTATCTTTAGTTTTTCTTTCGTCTTGGTACTGGTGGTGAATTTTCCTCTTACATCTATTAATTGTTTTATCCATTTTGGCTGGCTCATTCACCTGGGTATTATTATTTTCTTGTTTTTCTTTAATTATTGTTTCGTTCATTTAAACCTTCCTCTATTTTGTTGTCTATCTCAGATTCCATTGTTTTGTACACTTGTTCAACTGATTTTTCACTCATTATTTTTTTAAAGCTTTGTTCGAATTTGCAAACGACTTCGCGTGTTGTTTTATCCCATTCTCCTTTTAAGGATTCTATGTTATTATTCAAAGATTCTCGGTCAATATTGTTTGCATTCGTAGACCTTTCGCAGCCATACAAAAATTAAATTATCCGCGCTTAATTGAAGTTTCTTTTGAGATTAATTAAATTTTAAGTTCATTTCTTGCTTATTTTTTTCAAATGTTTTATCCAAATTTTGATTCATTTCCATAATAATGCTCTTGATTAGATTGTCCACATCTTCCGTTAGTCGAGCCCAATCCACTTTTTCTCTTCGGTCAGGGTTACAGCAGGTTCAATTTTCTTTTATTTTACAAATGTCGCAGACGCCCCATTAACCAATCTATAGCCCCATGTTGGGCACCAAATGAAGTGATTTGTAATAATCAGCTTTAATTTTTAAATTTTTAAATACCTCACGTTTATTTTATTTATTTATTTGAAGCATTTTACATTCTATTGAATATTGCTATCCCAATCTTTCGGGATTTACAAATCCGTTTGTAGGGGAGGATTAGCCCCCGTTAAACATTGTATAATTAATTTTAATATTCTTCTGTCAATTCATCTTCATTACAGCCTTGGATGTCTTGCGGCCTCTGTAACAATCTTCCTCCAAGTCGGTCTGTCCTGTACGCTCAACTGCCATTCTCCAACCTCGCTCTCAGGTCGTCTGTCACCTGATCCCACCATCTTATTTTTAGTCTTCCTCGCGTTCTGTCATCATTGGGCTTCCATGTTGTTATCTTCCTCACCAGATTGTCTTCGTTTCTCCTCATAATGTGACCCAACCATCTAATTCTTTGTGATTTGATGTACTTTACCAGATCTTCACCTTGCATCTCCTTTTCTATTTCGTGATTCATTAGTGCTCTACATTCACCGTTGTCTTCTTTTTTTGGGCCCAATATCCTACGCATGATCTTTCTTTCAAGTACCCTAAGTCGCTCAGTCTCCGCTTGTGAGAAGCACATTATCTCCGACGCATATGTAACCACCGGTCTAATCAATGTTTTATAGACTTTTATCTTAGTCTCTTTCTTCAGTTTCTTGTCTGTTATTACTGCCTTGTTCGCGTAGTACGCCCTGTTGCCAGATTGCAGTCTTTTTCTTAGTTCTTCCTGTCTGTTGCCATACTTGTTTATATGCGTCCCCAGATAGTTAAAACCTTCTACCTCCTCGAAGCAGAGTTCACCTATTTTAATCTCTTTCTGGCCATGCAAGGTATTTTTATCGCATTTCATATATTTGGTTTTTAGTTGATTCACCAGTAGCCCCATCTCTGTTGCTTTTCCTTCCATTTTTACAAACATCTCTTCCATTCTCTTACGGGACCTCGCCATTATTACGATGTCATCTGCATAGGTTAGGATCTGTCCTTCTCTTGTGACTATAGTTCCACTCGCATCCATTTCTCTCACTATTCTCTCCACTACTATATTGAAGAGCGTCGCCGACAACGCATCCCCCTGCCTCACTCCGCTGTTGATGGTAAAGTATTCCGTTGTACCTTCCTCCGTTCTGACACATGCCATGGTGTTATCTAGGGTCATTTTTATCAATTTTATTAATTTATTCGGGATCTTCATTTCTCTCATCGCGTTATACAGTTTTTCTCTGTGGACCTTATCAAATGCCTGCTGGAAGTCTACAAACAGCATGTGGATCTGTATGTTGTATTCATTTGTTTTTTCCATTATTCTTTTTACTGTGTGTATTGCATCTACCGTGGACTTTCCTTCACTGAATCCAAATTGGTATTCTCCTACCGCTTTTTTGGTATATTCTTTCAATCTTCTATAAATCAATGTGGATAGTACCTTGTAGAATGAGTTTAGTAGTGTTATGCCTCTGTAGTTTTTGCATTCCTCTGCTGAGCCTTTCTTCTTTAGAGGTACAATTACGCCCTCGTTCCATTTTTCAGGCATTCTCTCCTCTTTCCGTACCAGCTGTACCAGTTTGCATAACCTTTCGCATAGTTCTTCTCCTCCGTACTTGATAAGTTCCACGTATATTTCATCTCCTCCGGGCGCTTTATTATTTTTCATTTTCTGGATCACTGTCATTACCTCATCAAATGTTGGGGGTATGACTTCTTGATTATTATCATTTATGATTTCGATGTTCTGTTTTTCATATTCTTGTCTCGCATTCAGTAATTCATGAAAATGTTTTTTCCATATTTGTTTCACCTTCGTTTCATCATGCTCCATTTTTCCTTCTTCGTCTATTAGTCCTCTTCGTTTTACTCTGTGTCTTGGTTTTTGGTTTCTTAACAGTCTTGGAACTCACACGTGTCCTTAATTGAATTTATAATTTCTTACGTTAATTTTTGCCTGATTTCTCTTCTTTTTCTGAAAAATAATAATTTATCTCTCCCAAACTGAGCCAATCAGGGAGCGTTACGAAGAGATAGATAGAGCTAACCAATTAAAGTTACAGATTATAGTTTTGGGTTTTCAAAAATTTTGTTATGCATAATTTTTTATAGATTAATTTTGTTATAAATTTATTTTAATATTTTAGTTTGTTTATGGAGCATCACTAAGTCAAACGACGGGAATAGAAACTCATTGAAGCTCAAACGAGCCCCAATCGTTTGAGCAACGCATTTGTCAAGATATCTAAGATAGCGAGAAACTGTGGTTAACTTTTGTTTTTCTATTGGATTTTCACAATTTTAATGCAGATTTTTTTTGCTGATTACGTTGATGTATCAACGTAATTCAAAATGTGCTATCAAGTTTGTCATAACATCTAAAATGGCGGAGAAACAATAGTTAACTTTTTTTTCTTATGGGCGCAATATTGAATTTTTACATTTTACGATTTTTTTTGAGTTACAATAAAAAACAAATTTTAATTTCCATAGCAGCAAGCCAATTCATTAACTTGTTTGTATCGTAACTGATTTAATAGTTTCTTGCTCAGTTTTTTAAGGTTTATGCGACCTGATGTGTGATTGCTACGATTGTGCGGCCTACAGGCCGCACTGAATCTCCCTTAGTTAGCAACTGAACTGGAAATCTTACATACAGAAACACAGAACTGGTTTTTTATATTATAGATATATCGTTTTGCTTTACAAAATCTAGTTTATAAAAATAAAATTATTATTATAAACATCTTCATTATTTAATTTAATTAATATCTTGTTTAATTTAGGGCCAGTTTATCAATCTCCAGTTAAATTTACCTGTCAAATAAATCCACCATGTGACGTCTGTTAGTCCAATATTAATATAATTAAATATGATTTCGTTGATAATTTTTTTATTTTATTAAACTGGTTCACTTTTGTTATATAAATTTAATATCTCGCCCATAAAAAAAATTTGACTATTGTTTCTTCATCATTTTAGATATTATGACAAACTTGAGGGCATATTTTAAAAGTCAAAAATGACGCCCACAGTAAAAACGTAAGTGGGCTGTTGTTTATTCGTAATTTTAGATTTCAACGCAAATGTTATTGCATATTTGAATTTATCCTAAAATGGTTTTTAATAATGGCTTGCTAAAAATGCCCAGTTTTATCAATTTCCAATTTAAAATTTTAAATTGAAAATTATATTTTTCAGTTTCTTTTTGATATCTTGAAAAATAAAACTGATGTGTCAAATTTCACTTCAGATCATTTGTCAGAATTAAAATATGCAACATTAATTTCCCTAATACTTCGTATCTATTGCCTGTACCTAATGGGCCGCACTTTGTCCCGAATTGGATAAAGAAAGTCGCTTTTTTGTTCAGCATAATATTTAGTAATATGGTTACAATAATTAATGCCAAACGGCTAAATATTGTCAATTATTAAATATCGAACACCCCGTGATCAAAATTTGCAGCTCTACGCCACTGCACGGCTTCAAATTAAATGAGCTATAATTAAATCTAATTAAAAGCTGATATCAAAGGGAGACACGCAAATAAGCAATTCAAAATTATATCAAGCTGTTTATTTACCGTTTCTGATATTCGTGTTTTAATTAATTTATTATTAATCTACGATTTAACGTTCAAAATCTTCTGTGAGCTCACTTTAGCTGTGGTAACAGTTTCTGTCCACAGAATGGATGATTCCTAAATGTCCCAAAATAAAATACCCCAGGGATCCCATGAACTCCGAAAACTATTAGTTTATAGCGACACTTCGCTCTATGCAAAAAGTACTACAACAAAATAGTTCACCAAAACTAGAAATACAAAACTTCATCAGCGCATCCAAAATTTCGTTAACAGAAAAAACCAAAATGGACGGTTTTTCTGACGTCATAACCCGCACATCGCGTCACAATAAAAACCTGAGAATCTGAGTAATAAATCTTCATCTTCCAAGCGGGTCGACACCAACAAATTGGCTGCTTGAATTTCCTCTCACTAAATGAACTTCATTATCTGAATGCGGCACAATAAAGCTACTTAATTTATTCAGCATCCAAAGAAATACAACCGCATTTAATAAAACTTTTCGAACCTCGATTGTCAACCTCGCCAAATTCTCAAGTTTTTAGGACAGGATATTGCAAAATCTCATCGCTCTCTCAGTCGTATTGTTTTCTTAACGAACTTCGGTACCCTTTTTCTGTGAGAAAGAGTCGTTTGTTTAAAATTTGTTAATCTGACAAATTGCTAAAGCTATGCTGTTAGGTCGTAGACTTCCTATTACAGTTTTCCTAAGTAGCAAAATTTACTGCATCATTTCTTTATAACAATTAATTATACTAACAACCTTTGATTAATTTTATTATAGTTTTTAAGTACCTACCTTGTATATACAGGGTGTTGCATTGTTTTACTTGTTGTTGATAAAATTTTAATTATTTAACTAACCAATTTCGCAGGTTATTACAGTCGTAACACCCACAAGTGCTTCAAAGAAGAGAAGAAAGGTAGCACATTATCAAATTTAAATTGTAACTGCCAAAAGGAACAAAGTGCAATAACTTACATAATACAGAGTGCGACACAAACCGAACTCCTGTTAGTGCTCCAAATATGCCATATATAGTATGAAACCAAGGACTTAGTGGTTAAAAAAAAGACAATTTTAATGACAGTTTTTATTAAAATCAGTGCTTCTTATTTATTACAATTTTATCACTTAAATTTGTTTAGTGACTTTCTTACTGCTGTAGTATTTATTTATACATATAAATAGTTACCTACCATAATTATACAAAAAATCTGTAATGAATATTTAACTTTGTAAAAGTTTGTTTTATTGTGTGGTAAAAGTAAAACTTATACTTTACCGGACAAAAGCTAAAATTTTCATATAAAATATTTAACAAATCGAGATTAACAATTTAATTTCTTTTTAAATAATTAAGGTTATTTTTTATAAAATTTAACAATTTATCTAACAAGTGGTTTTCGATGTTCAGGTGCGGGATGTTCAGAAATATGAACGCAATTCCATAGTCTATTTTGCGTTGTGTAAGGAAGAACTTTGGCAACTTGCATGGAACCCTAAAAAAGTTTACTAAATTTTAAAACCAAGTCGTGAATCCCAAACGTGACTTCGATTCTGTCGCTAAAATCGAAACACGTAAAATATTCAAATCGGAATCGATCAAGTACATTAAAATTCATACAGATACGCACATGCGCATCGCCCGAATCCCATTAAATGATAGGTTATGTTTAAATAATTGCAATTAAAATTTAAACGTATTCAGTTCTGAATAGAGAAAGCATCGCGAAATAAAGCTTCTGCGTGGTTTATTAACACCCTAAATCATTATTAATTTATTAAAAGTTTCAAAGAAGCAGATAAAACAATTTTAATATTTTGAAAATTACGACCTTTTAAAAACCCGTTTCATAAATTTAAAATTATAACGGTCGAAATATCTCCGGAGGCAATATTACACGCGAAAACTTTGATTTAATACCGGAACATAAAAAGGAAAAATGTTAAGAAAATTACTCTCGTGAAAAATTTATATTGCCTCGTGACCAAATAAATTTTGCAACACTTACCAAAAATTTTTTCTTTCGTCCGGGTTCTTGCCGAAAGTAAACAAGGGAATCGTGGGGTATTCTAATGGAAGATTCGCCGTTATTTTCACTCAGCGATTCAAATTTACTAGGCAGACAATCCAAATCCAACCTTACGATCCCGGTGGTAAAATCTAAGCTCACCGAGAGCCACCTCCAAGCTGAAACATTCGCACAATAAATTTTTGTCGTCGTTAAATAATGGAAATCGGAGATAATGGAGTCCGTTTGTGTGTCAAGGCTGTGATCGGAATTATTTTCCTATTTTGTATTTTCTAAATGATCATTTTTGGAAGCTTTGCGTGAGTTCTTCAATAACAGAATTTCATTAATAATGCACCGTCAGTCGACGAAACTAATAATGATATTTATGTAGGATTTTTATTATATAAAAATAAATAACATTTACGAAAAAATTATCCAACAAATGAGAAATGAGTTTCGTAAATTGATTAACTCAAATAGAATGGAAGAAAATCCTCGGTATTACATTTCATAACTTTTTATTAAATAAACTTTTATTTAGTTCTTGAATATTTTTTAATGAAAACGTGAGTTCGAAACAATTGGAAAATTTTTTACGTTAATAACTTCGTCGAAGTCAATTTGGATGAAAATATGGAATAAGTTTTTTTCGAAACTTTTATTTCATTCGCAGTAATAATAATTAAAGGTAAAATTGGCAATATTTATATAAGAAAAGACAATTTTAGACTACAATTTTCTCAACATCTGAAGGACAATCCAAGTCAATATTTTATATTTCGCTTCATTATTTACGTCTAATTCTTTATTACTCTTTTGATCTGTAGACGACACGCTAAACTACAATTATTAGCGAATTAGTGAAAGTAAATCGTTAATTCGATAATACATTTTTATTCCATAATTTTTTAGAGAAGGAAATTATACAGCTAAATAAGACTCATCAAAAACATCAAGAGATCATCAAATCCGTAACACACGACATCAATAGATTATAGTTAAATAAAGGTCTGTATAACCTAAATTGGTGGCCCCGACCTGATAAAATAAATTAATAAAATAATTCGATCCCATCCAATGTTGGCTCGTTAAAAGGAACCATAATAATTATTTTTCGATATTCTTAAACCAAGTATACGGAATTTTTCTTTCTAAGAAAAAGATAAACAATACGATAAGATAAATGAATCGACTGAGTAACTTATCATTATATTATTTTCCCGTTTACCTAATAAAGGAAAGTATTGTGATTGAGTTAAATTTTTTCCGAGCGGACGGAAAATGGCATTTTTCGACCCGAATTAACGGACATAAAGTGATACTTTTTCGGTCTAGGACGATAAAACCGTATATTTTCGGCGGAGAGGCATAATGATGATGTCGTTTAGTCTGAGAAAGGCTGTAAATATATAGAGAACAACGAAATTAGGAAAGCCTTGATAAAGACTTAAGTACAAGGCCGAAGGCAACCTAATTATTACGGCCATCTTTCGCCAGCCTCGCAGATTTCCATCTCTATGAACGGAAATTGCATGAACGACAATATGAAAGTCCTATGTTAGAGTTTCTGCGTTCGTCTCCGTCATCCGTTGGCGTATCAGATGTGCATAAACTCACCTTCATATAGCATTTGCATATTATTGTCATTCATACAATTTCCGAGACGAATCAACAAACAGCGGTGGACAACGAACTGGGAAGAAATTTTGGTATGTTGGTCACTAATTGCAGGTATAACGTGAAAATAATTTGAAATGTCAATATTTGTAAAATTAATAAATACGTTGAATAATTGCAATTATGACTTGATTGCTAATAAAATGTTATAATTTATACTTTAATTTCATATAAATTGAAATATTTAATATTTATTTGAAAATAAGTCGTTGTTAATTAATGAAATAACGCCATTCAACACTTGGGTTTCTACTAAAATATTTCATCCGGCTTCGTCGTCCGTCGTGCATAAACTCAGCTTTATTTCGCTCTCTTGGCTCCTCTTTGCGCAGATTACGGTTCTTAAGATTGGCATTAAAATCAGCGCAGAAGGCTTAAATTCATATATATTATTATGTATTTTGCCCTCTTCGCTCCTCCTCGCGCAGATTAGGGTTCTTGAGCTTTGAAACTATCTCTACTTAGCTCTGCAAGACTGGCGGCCTACGGCCGCAACAATTAGTTCGGTCTTCGACCTCGCACTTACTTAGATTTCTATCAAAGCTTTCTTGACTTCGTCGTTCTCGATATATCGTATACCTTTCTTAGGTTAAACGACATCGTCGCTAAAAATATTATTTTAGGTTGGTAATAAAAGCTCCAAGACGGTCTGGAAGTTGCTGAACAGTTTTATTTGTCCGCGCTGCAAGAGCAAATCCAACCAAAATGTGTATTGAGATAAAGGGGCGTCAATCTCATATAAAAATAAAATCGATCTTGAAAGAAATTAATATTTGAACAATTTTAGACCACCTGAAAAGCTGACACCTCTGATCGACTTATTTATTTATTTATATCCAACCTAAAGTATAATCTTTGTGATGACGGAGCCGTTTAACTCGAGAAAGGCAGAAAAAATGTAAAACACGACGAAGTCAAGAAACGCTTGGTGGAGAAAGAAGTGCGAGGCTAAAGGCCGAGCTAATTAAGTCGCCAGTTTAACAGAGTTAGGTGGTAAGGCAGCCATTAGACCAACTACTGATCAAAATATATTTATTTATATTATTATTGCATAAGAAACGTTCATTAGGCCGCCTTAATACCCAGCTCTAAGAGACCACAATGATTAGCTCGGCCTTCGGCCTCGTACTTCAAGTCTTTGTCAAAAGTTTCTTGAATTAGTCTCGACATATTTGCTGCCTTCATTGAGCTGAAATACGGAATGACGTCGTCATAATTATTTTAGCGTCATTGGTTTATTCATTTGTAAAAATCACCTCCGGATGTTTAAATAACATTTTGGTGCCACCACTGTGCAATTCCACGAGTCGCCACTGATTCCATCAGCAGAAAATCATATAGTTAAAGCGAACGCAAACCAGATACACCGAAGTTGATAAGTTTTTTTAATAACATTGGTGGCAATCGTTAGAGCATCATTTGAACCTCAATGAGTTTCCATTTTTTTGTTTGGACCTCAATTGTGAAGTAGTTATTTGCGAAATATTTGGAGGGGGGGGGGAGAATTGTTTTACTATTTTCCTGCCCACTTGGAAGTTTTCTGTATAATTTATTTCAATCGATAAGAGTTTCTATAACAGTTAATATTTACTACAGTTTTTACAAAGTTATGGATATTTGAAATTTTCGCCAACTCCGGGCAACACGTGTTAACTTTAATTTTAAACATTTCGATGAGGGGGCCGTCTGTCTACAGCCCCCCCCCAAGATGTCTCTAAGAATTCTCGCTCAAACGAAATGAATGAAATCTCATTCTACTACATGAGCTACATGACTTCTACATGAAGTTTCCCATGAAATCTTGTAGACATGTATTTATATTTGAGTGTTACAATGAACCCTTCAAAATTTCTCTAAAATTCCCTGAGTTAAAAATGTTACTAATGTGGTTTTCCGCTTAAAACTCATTTAATTTCAGTTTTACAAAGAATTCCCTTCAGATCATAATTAAAGACCATAAGATTTCTATATATTATTCATATAATATGTATCTCAAAATTATTAAATTGAATGATATTTCACCGCGCCCCCTCCCCAACGCGAATTTTTTTAAATTTACAATTCGTGTGAAATTCGATTGAAACGATTTTAATGGAAGCTCATTTTTTCTAACTTTTTTACCTTTGGAGTACAAACGATGGAAATTGAAGCTCATTGGAGCTCAAACGATTCTCGATCAATTAGTATTTATTTTATCACTAAAAACATAAGTTTAAAAAAAAAGCACATTTACAGTCACTCCCAAAATTGATCTACGATAAAGAATTGACATTCAATTAAAAACGTTGAAGCTCAAACGACGGGAATTGAAGCTCATTGGAGTTCAAACGATTCTCTCCCAATCAGTTGACACCAATTTTCTAATTAAAAATTTGCAATGGGCGGGGGGTGATGTCGGTTCTACAGCCCCTTTTCCACAAGTTTTCGCGAAGCGTGTGGTTCGAAAGATTTTTATAGAAGGTCTTAGGAGCTCAAACGTTTGACACTAAATTTCATTAAAATTTCGCGATGGGGGGCGCGGGGCGAGAATTTTCTTAAACAAATTAAATAATACAGAAAGTATTTCTAAAGCGTTCTGGTTGATGGAAACGACTTTTAACGACGTTTTTGCAATGGTCATGTATTCGACTGTAATAAAAGTCGTTTCCATTAACCAGAACGCTTTAGAAATACTTTATGTATTATTTAATTTGTTTACATTTTAACTGGTTGTTATTTGATCTATGCTTGAAATTTGTTTTCAAATTCAACATAGAAAGTTGAAAATTTACTTGTTTTTAAAAAAATTTATAAGTTATATTTACTATACCGGAAATAAAAATCAATTTCTGAAAAGAAAATGATTTGCTTTATATTAAAATTGCAAGCCTTAAAAATTCGTATTTCAAAACAATTTTCTTAAATAATGCCACCTGAAATAAATGCTGATTAAACCCAGGTTGGAACAAATAAAATCCCCTATTGAGGAAGAACCGACATAGATTTTTAGGGGACTTTCACTTCACGCGTGTTACTCGGAGTTGTCGAAAATTCAAATATCCATAACTTTGGTAAAAATTGTAATTTAAAACAGACGACGGTCATGGCCTGACAGTTAGCGCGATTAACTGCTAACGTTGGGCTCCCCGGTTCGACTCCGGGTACAGTCTAAAATTTCTTGACCGTCTTGTACTGAGGGCACGTAAAGACGACGGTCCCCCTGTGTTAATGATTTGTCACCATAACAATAAAAAACAAGGTGCAGGCACATTGAAAGGCAATCCTAGCAAGCGACCTGATATATAAAAACCAAAATGCTCATAAAACTAATACATAAATTAGTTAAAAGGACAGTAGATTAAGAAGAAGACTTCTTAATAAGAGTATGCAATTAAAATAATGATTATTGAAATTCAAGTGAAGCTTTATCGAATGACGCCAATTTCACCCAAAAATTAGACTCGGGGTGGGGCATCATGTCTACAGTCCCCCCCCCCCCAAAGATTTTGCGAATAACTTCGCGATCTTTGAGGTTCAAACGAAAATAATGGATGATCATTGATGCTCTAACGTTTGATACCATTTTTATAACAAAATTCGATTTGCGGGGGCACTGACGACATGCACCTACATCAGCATAAACCTCAATAGTAAAAATATAGATCAAGTCGTTATAATAATTATGAAGATAGACAAGAAAACTTTTTTTAGTGGTAGCGCAGAATTATTATCCAACGGCGGATCTAGCCAAAGTTCATGGGGGGGGGGAAACATCCAGAGATATGCTTGGCGGAAGGTTGACGATGAAGTGAATGCAGACGATAGTGCTCAAAAACTGGGAAAAAACAATACCTTGTGCCGAACAGAATAAGAACAGTGGTAAATGTATTACTATTAAGAACTATTCAAGGCTGTGGGAAGAATGCTCTCTATGAAGGTCCCGGATCCTGATAATATACCAACAGGGGTAGTCAAGTTTGTGGACATGGTACTCCGAGAAGTTCTGCTAGGGTTATTCAACTAATGCTTAAAATGAAGAATACACAAATATCTGGTAGCATGCAACAGTGGTGCTGTTGAGGAAACGCAATAAGCTTCTGTGATGCTTGTCATCCCATAGGTAGATTTACCTTCTAGATCATTCCTCCAAACTTTTGGAGAAGGTAATCCTGGCAGATTGCAGGACGAGGTAGAGAGGTTAGGTAGCCCGCCGTATGACCAATACGGCTTCAAGAAAGGTATATCCATTACAGCCGGACATTCGGCAATAAAAGGAACGTTGAAGAGTTGCGAAGGAGAACATTAATAATCAGGAAAATATGTGCGATGGTCACTTTTTCAATCTAAGAAATGCGTTCAACTCAACGAGCTGGGAGAAAATAAACATAGAACAATGAGAGAACGTAAAGGTTACATCATCTTTAGTACCCATCCTCTGGAACAACATGTACGACATTCACGTGTAAAAAGTCGTAGCGACAAGACGTATTCTAAAATAGGTCCAACAGATTTACAAAATCCGAATTTTTTCTTATAATAGCCATCAAACATTTTAAATGTCATATTCTTGTTATAACCATTGAATTCCTTAATTCAAGTGAATTTTTAAATTCAAAAACTACCACGAGTAGGAAGCAGAGAACCCCACTTCCCGTATCAGTTGAGCCCTCAATCAAAGCGCAAATCGCCTCATACCCGAAAACATCGAGGTGTTGGACAAGGCAATGAAATCTGCGAACAGGGAGGAAATCATGAGGGACTTGAGTACGATCTGCAATGTTAACAAAAGGCAAACCCTGTAGGCGATTCTACTTTCCATCAAAAACCACCGTTCGAGGAGCCTAAAAGCAAGAAGAACCGTCCCCGTATTATGCAATTGTCTCCAATTTCTTCTGATGACTTTCTATTGCCAAACAAGTTCCGGCACCTTGCTGGTGAAATCTTTCGCTGTGCCAAAACTTAATTCGGTCGCCAGACGAGAGTTTAAGCAAACTTGATGCTAGCCTATGGTGATGGAATTAAGGTTGTAGCTGGCAGCGATCCAATAATTGAACCACACAACGATAGCAGCGTTTGGACGGACGATGAAGGCATAGAGGAAACCCAGGTGTGAGCTAATCTTAAAATCCCGCTCCACACCAAAGCTCCTCCTTACTCCTGGGCTATTTCCCATGTTCATCCTCCGATCAAACCAACCACTATCATCGGCAATCGTATATTACCAATAATTATTCAAGCAAGAGAGAACTTGGCGCCCATTGAGCAAAATATCAATTTCCAAAGAGACTTTAGACTCCATGAAGAGACGAACAGGCCATCCCACTCTTTCGCTCTCTAGAAGGAAAACACCCTGAAAGAGATGCGAAGTGGCCTTCCAGGCACCCTTTCTATGAAAACCATTTCCGAAGATCTAAAGGCACGAAATCTACCAGTGCAAGCGAGTGCAAGCCATACACCAAATGAATTCGGGCGCTTCCCTCGCCCCATGCCACTTTTCCCGGTTCTCTTTGACAAATCCTTGGCAGGAAAACATAACTTCAGCACTCTGAATGTATTAACCATCAACGTCACTGTTGAAACTTGAATTAACTATTTTATTTTTTTAAGTTTAATTTATTATAATTCTCAATAGTTAAAAATCATATGTTTAAAAAAAGGGCAAATAAAGAACATACAGTGGAGTCTACAACCCCGGTTCTTAATTTATTAATGTTAGGATTAAGAACATGTACGAAGTACTGTGGTTAATACTTCCGCAGGGGTGCAACAGAATCAATGTTACGGACGACATAACCCTTCTAGTCTTCGGAAAGGACACGACACATCCATCAAAACTATCACCGAGTGGAGTAAACATAAAAACCTCTAAGTAGAAGGATTTTCCAAGATCATCACAGTTACGCCGAGAAATAGCTTAATTATTTTCGTCAACACATCTACTGCGTAACAAATCAATTATATTTTATATTTTTAGCTCAGTTTAACGAAGTAAACTTCTATAGTTATAACAAATTATTTTCAGATCTTTTGACTATTTTGATATCACAGAAAACGAATTTAACCACGAAGTTATTTCATAACAATGAAAACTAGCTAACGAGAAATGCAGACAATTCAAACCAAACATTGTTTAATCTGAATAATATACTAATTGCTCAAATTTTTCAAATGTTTAGTTAAGATAAACATCGACATACATAATTGCTCCATGGAGAATGGCTTTTTGTGGAACCTTATGTATAATAATTTTGTTTAAACTTCATCAATATCTATTTCAAATTATTTCAGATCATTTAGCTATGTAAACTTTTCATACATACTTTGATGTGTGTAACGATCAAAATTCAACTTTGTCGTTACTAACGTTGCTTTTGATTTTTTTAAACTTTTTCATTTAACCTAGAGAGTAATAAATTAATTACAACATACCCTGTACTTACTTAAATTTGAAACCGTTTGGATGGGCGCGCATCGTACGACTCACATTCATTTTTAAATTTCAACGTTCTGTGAATTGTTTTATCACAAGTATTAAATTATCAGAAAGTTTTTAGAAGGTTTGTTCTTTGTTAATGATTTGCAATCATAACAATAAAAAACAGGGTGCATGCACATGGAAAGGCAACCGTAGCAAGCTACCTGCATGACATTTTTGATTCTCGAAGACACATCTGCTTCCAGAGTTTTGTGCAATAGTTGGATCATGCATTTCGCTTTCAAGAATACATCAATAATATCCTGGCAATTCTGTGTCCACCTGCCTGTTTTCCTAAACGGAAGTTCCGTTCGCGAAACATATAGAGCTCTTCGCCCATTTTATTATGGTCGACATAATCAACCTTCTGAACAGGCTATTGGTGCGGTGATGGATAAATTTCGTACCACTTCTTCATTGCATGATGTAAGACAATCAACAAGACAAAGAAATGTGCGTACCAAAGAAACTACCGCTTCTGTGAGTGAAGGTGTGCAAGAGAACCCAAACATTTCAATTCGCCATCGTGCTCAACAACTTGGGCTTTGTCCGTCCACTACATGGAAAATTTTACATCAAGATCTTGGTTTACATCCTTACAAGATCCAGTTGGTTCAAGAATTGAAGCAAAATGAACATCGATTGCGTCGTGCGTTCGCAGATTGGGCTCACAACCAATTGGAAGTGGATGCATCTTTTTACCGCCAAATTTTGTTCAGTGACGAGGTACATATCTGGTTGCATGGGTATGAGAACAAGCAAAATTGCCGTATATGGACTGATACCAATCCGGAACATTATCTTGAGACCCATTGCATCCTTTAAAATTGACTGTTTGGTGTGGAATATACGCCAACGGCATCATCGGTTCATATTTCTTTTGAAATGAGGAAAGAGCTACCGCCGTTACGGTGAATGGCATGAGATATCGACACTTGCTCAATACATTTTTGTTTCCAAAAATCCAAGAGTAAAACATCGACAAATTATGGTTCCAACAGGATGGTACTAAGTGCCACACAGCCACCGAAACCATCGATTTATTGAAAGAACAATTTGTTGACAACATTATTTCAAGAAATGGTCCTATCAATTGGTCTCCAAGATCATGTGATTTGAGGCGTCAAGCCTCCAGATTATTTATTTGGGGGGTATGTTAAATCCATGGTTTATGCTAACAAACCAACAACACTGGAAACATTGGAGCTCAATATTCAGAAAGCCATTTATGAAATAAGGCCAGAAATAATGGAAAAAGTGGTCAATAATTGGACTGATCGGATGCGCTTCTTAACGATTAGTCGTAGTGGTCACATGCCGGAAATCATTTTCAAATCATAAATGGCATTAAATTTACATTCTTAAAAAAATAATTAAGAAAACGTTCCATCAATTTTTTAATGTTTTATTTCAATTTGAAGTTCTCATTCAGCTAAGAAAACATCCTATATTATTTAAATCAATGTCTTCGAACATTAATGTTATTTTAATTAATATACTGAAAGGTCCAACCCTACATAAATAACGCTAGTCTTTAATCCATTTTTAACTCCATTGCCGATAAAGTAATTCCGATACATAAGAAAGGTGATGAAAATGAGACAAACAACTATCGGCCCATATCTATATTGCCAATTTTTTCCAAAGTCTTTGAAAAGATTCTCTATATCCAACTTGAGAGTTTTTTACGTAAAAATGCATCTTTTACGAAGGAGCAATTTGGATATCAAAAAGGAAAAAACACCATCGATGCAGTACTACGGCTCACATCAAACATCTACAAAATGCTAGAGAGTGGACTAAAGTGCCAAGGCATCTTCTATGATCTGGCAAAGGCATTTGATGTGATGAATCTCAATATATTCTTGAGCAAAATTCAACACTACGGATTTAGGGGGAAAACATTTGAAATCATTGAATCATACTTCCAGAACAGAAAACAAGTGGTATTTTGGAATGGGCAACTCGGGCAGGAGTGGGAGGCTACCTGTGGTGTACCGCAGGGAAGCATCTTGGGCCCATTCTTCTTCGTTCTGTACATTAATGATCTGCCACATAATGTAAAATGCAACACCACCTTGTATGTAGATGACACTGCCCTAGTCATGCAAGAAAATGACCAAGCAAATGATCGGCAAAGGGAAGTTACTGATTGGTTTGAAACTAACAAACTCTTACTAAACATGGACAAAACTCAAATGGTTAAGTTCACTGCCTGTAGAGCGATTAAGCAAAACGATAAGTCTTCGGTAAAATACCTGGGCATAATAATGGACACTTTGCTGACTTGGCATGAACACGTGGCTGTTCTGGGGAGTTCCCTAAGTAGGAGTATTTTTGCGATAAGAAGGATTGGGGAAACGGTTGGAAAAGCGGCAGCTAAGGCAGTCTATTATTCAATGTTTCATGCCAAAATGGTGTATGGACTCTTGATCTGGGGTAATGAAGCGTAGATAAAGAAAGTGTTCCTACTACAGAAGAGGGCTACACGTGCACTAGAAGGAGTACCCTCAAGGACTCACTGTAAGCCAATTTTCCGTAATCTGTGTATTCAAACTATCTCATCTGCCTATGTTTACGCTAGTGTAGTGAGAGTAAAGACAGATCGGAAAATCTCAGACAACATCGCAACACACGAGCATCAGACCAGAAGCAGAAATGAAGTGAGAACTGAGAGAAATAGGCTCAAATGTTCTAATGGAATGAATCTGCAAATAAAACTGTATAACAAATTGCCAGAACGAATCAAATATCTTCCGACTAGGAAATTTAAAAGTGAAATGAAAAAAACACTAAATGAAAGTGCGCTATATGATGTGGACGAATTCTTCCAAATTGAGTTGAGATGAAAACCAGCAACTGCTGATCTCCACCATTTAGGACTGATGTAAATTAATTTTGTACTTAGTAACCTAATAAAGATTATTATTATTATTTTAATCACAGAAAAAGGCGCAACTTTATAATAACGCTGAATTTATGGGTGCGATTCTTAACTAACGCTAAGTTTAGGTTAACTCGTTCAGCTTAGCGCTCAGACCAATAGCGTTATCTTCCTTAAACTCTGGGTTCAATTCGTATCAACCAACAAGCATTTAAATGTAAATATATAAGAACACAAAAAATCCCTCGTTTTCTTTCTTCTGAGTTAACACTGAATTTATTTACTAACGTCTACGTGCAGGCTTTCATAAATAACGCTACGCTCAATTGAGTTATATTCAAATAACGCTGAATTTATTTTTAACAACTTCTGCAGTTTCTATTTACATTAACACTTTATTGAACATAATGAAAAACGACAACTAATAAGTTGACGTTCAGTACAATTGTGTTATCTTCACTTAACGCTGAGTTCATTTACGTAATTTAATACCGTCATCAACTTATTCTATCAGAAATTATTCAAATATAAACAAAAGGACATAACTGATTTATTCGAAGCTATAACTGGGTTATGATAATATCGTCGTCGTCAGTATCTGTGTGCAAATTTTAAACACAAAAGAAAAGTCGATACTTTTAGAAAATGACGTTAAACCTACAACCACCTAACGCTGAGTTAATTGATCCCATTAATTAAAATCTACTACCAATCTTTCTAATACATAATTGTTATAATAGTGTCGGGTTAATTTATGATGTTCGTAATATTTACAAATGGTTAACGTTGGATTTTGATGAGTTAATTTAGTTATCATTTTATCAACCGTCACGCCATGTCGCCCTATTCGTTAATTAATTATCTCCACACAAAAAAATAGCAGAATTTTTTCAAACTTAGTTATATACGTACTATAGAAGCAGGCGTTATAATTATTTTATTTTGAACCTTCCTCGTACATGGTTACTTTAATTAACACTATAAATAGATTTCCTCTTAACAAAATTAAAAAGAATGAAAAAGCAACCACGTTAAATAATTGTTAGCAAAATGTAATACCACGGTCTGTAAGCTTTCGTATTTACTGTACGTAAGTGATATAACAAATTAAAATCGACGAAACATAAAGTTGAAAAATTTTAAAGCGAGAATTCACCGGAAGGAAAGCTTCAGTTCGCAAATCATTTATGCAATTTCCGGTCTATTGTAATAATATGAGCATTCAATTTCCTGATTTGGTGTTATTAACATTTTAAGTAATGTATAGGAAAAATTTCGGTTCAAGAAATTCCAGTTAATTGGATAAAATGAGAAAATGTAGGAAATACTTACCAGCCAATGGAGACTTTTTGTGATGAGTAGGTAAGCTCCAATCAACTTGATGTAGTCTTTGAGAAACGTTAATTCGGTATTTCAAGCTCAAAAAACCAATTTTTGCGTTCGAGCTGAGCTGAAACCACGGAGTTAATCTCCCAGGAGAGTTAACAGATAGGAGGGTTCCTAAATTATTCCTTTGTTGTCTGTACAAAAATACGACAGTAAAACCAGTAGCGCTGGACATTGCAGTAGTCACCGCCGTCGAATTACTTAACGGAACATTGCCATAGGGTAAACGGAATTTGTAAGCCGGGTAGTTATTTATCGGACCTTCAACTAAAGAAACTCCAGGATCCTTAGATGTTACATTTATTAACTTCAATATATCAACTTCGTCTGAAAGAATTAAATCAATAAATCAGTTTTTTTCGGCTATATATGGAGCCTTGCAAAAAGTTAAAAAATAACAAATGGGGTTGTTTTATATCCACATTGGAGAAAATGCAACTAGTACACCCTAAATCACCGAAGTTGTAGACTATTACGTGGCTATAAAGGAAATAGCATGTAATTCTTGTGATTTACTATGAACCAGATGCATTTTCTCGATTGTGAATACGAGACTAAAATCGCAAGCAACTTAAAAGTATTATAAATAAAATTGTTATGCAGAAGCCTTTTCAACCTTTTCGCATGCAAACAAGGGCGGACTGGCACGAAAACTTTGATGCGGAAAAACTTCAAACAACCCTCTATAACCAGGGCCCTTTAGCTATTTAAAAAGATAAAAAAACATAATTTCCCGGAAATGTCAAGGCGGTAAAGCGCCATGGGCGATTTATCTATTAAATATTATCAAACACATTATGTTTTCTAAATATGGTTTTATTAAACGTCAATTTTTCTTATAAATCAAAAAATGAAAATATTAAATAATTCTATAAGTCAGTGAAACCCCCCCCGCTTTGAGACTTGGGGTTGAAGGTAAAGTATTTTGTGCAACCCAACCGACAAAATGCTTTTAGGTTTTCTCAGAATTTCATCAAACTAAAGTGTAGAAATCGTATTAAATCATATTATGTTTCCAATTCGTGCAAAACTGATTTTCAGAAAATTAAATTAAAAAATTTGAAATCACATTTTTTTTCTTTTAAACGTTAGTAAAACATGGCATTGTTTAACTCGATACCCACAAAAGTTTCACTTTTAAGTCGCCAGTGTCAAAGTAAATCTCGAAACGCTACAGTTATTTATTTGTCAAACATTATATTAATTGAATTTTGATTTTCGAGGTTGAAGAAAAATTAGTAGGTAATATTTTAATTCGGAGTGAAAGTCATTTTTGGTGACTTATCGAGATTTTTAGGTCGTATAAATGTTATACCAGAGAGTGTTAAAGGGTTAATTGATACACGGCCCCGTTCGAAAGTTATGCTGTATGAAAAAGAAAGAAGAAACGGGGCCGTGTATCAATTAACCCTTTAACGCTCTCTGGTATAACATTTATACGACCTAAAAATCTCATCTCTACTTATCAGCATTGATGGACCCCCGCCATTCCTCCGTCAAACCAAACTTTCAAACAATATACTATTTTAAATTTATTTGAAATAAATGGATAACGATTTGACAGTTTCCTGAATTTTCATTCTACTCCACAATATCCACAAAAGTTGAATGTAAGGGCTGGCATTGTTCGGAATAAAAATTCCCAATTTTGGGAATTGCTTATTTGATTTGTCATTCTATCAAATCGTTATTCATTTTTTTCAAATAAATTGATAACATTTTCACAGCTATCTCGACTTTTTTGATTTTTCCATAAATCAGGTTCTTTCATAAATCCCAATAATATCGTTAACTAAACAAACGAATATCACACAACCGCATATTTGTGTACACAGAATTTCAAAGATAACAGAATTTGTAAAAAAGGGGTGGTTGCCATTTAAAAAAAAGGAAGAAATATTGACAACTATCAAAATGGTGCATGCTGAAAAATTAAAGTTCACCTGTCCGAGGATTTTGGCAGCAGATGATGTGGGAATTTTTTATTTTGAGCATTTAATATAAACGATTGTTCCCACTGTACTATAGGAAAAATTGCGTTTAGTCCGATCCGTCGCACAGTGGGATCAAAACACGGAAAGCTGATCAAAAACGCTTCATTACGAATCCTAAGCCAAAATTCCTATAAACAAAATGGCCGATCTGTATGACAGAAAGAGATCTGATTTAAGGTTAACTTTATATTAATAAATCAATGGTATAATAATTTTGGGGCGGATTCAATATCAACAACGCCGTCACAACAACAAATAGGTAGCAAATATATCGGAAATAAGTCACAAGACTTTAGACAGAGACCTAAGTGCGAGGCCGAAGGCCGAGCTTATTATTGTGCTTGTAATGTGTCAGCTGTGAATTAAACAAAAATAATAATAAGTGCAAAAACAAGCTAAGTCAAACCGCGAAATCGTGATATAGACTAAGTCCCAAAAGGGAAAAGTGCACGATAACCCAGTTCTAATAAATTCATTCCAAAGTCCTAACATAGGCAAAAATTCACAAGAAAATTCCAGGCGTTGCGAGAAGAATACCTACGTGTCCCACGCGTCGCCTGTGTAACCATGGACCAACATCTAGGGTGGGGGTTTTAGTGAGTAAGAATCTCCTACTACCACCCAGAATATCTTGAGTGGTGTCTTTTTGAAGATTTCCTCCTTCTTACCGCAAAAAAAAGTAATAGACGTAATAGGGACCCCTTCTACAGCACCTGGAAAGGTGGTCACAATCGTTGTTGTGCGATGTCGTTTAGGCCAAGAAAGGCAACAAATAAGTATGTTGAAAATAATTAACTAAAGTTTGGACAGAGACCTAAATGCGAGCCCGAAGGCCGAGCTTATTATTATTGCCTTAGACCATCGGCTTTATAACTCGAGTTATTTGGTTTTCTGTGTGTTTATCAAATGCCTTCAGATATGGTGCTCGAAATCGAATTATTCGATATGCGCATGCAAGCAACACTTGTTCGGGAAAGCACTTGTATGGGTGACTGACCCGATGGTTACAAAGAAATGCGGTCGGCCGTGTTTCGGAGGACACGTTAAGCTGGCGGTCCCCCTGCTTCGGTGACGAACACCCTCATCGACTGTGCAACGCTTTATCGGACCTTCGTCGTATGTCAGGCTGGACCTACACGATGGTGGCGGCCCGTGGGACTCTGGAAGAACCGGGTGCCATTACCGGGACTCATTGAGAAACCGGGGTCGTGACCGCTTGTTGGGGGTGTTATGGTGACGTAAGGCCGACCAAGCGGTTCAGCACAAGGCGCCTGACGCTGCTGAGTTGCTGGCGTTGCAAAGTCTGGGGGCGAACGGGGCACAATAAGCTTCTACTTCAGTGCAGTGGTGGTAGCACCACACCCGATTTACGATAAATGGTAGTAGAGAAGATCATAGTTCAGCGCTTAAGTACGTCTACTACTAATGCGAAATGTGCGGATCGAATGCGGGCAGGATAAGAACTTTATTCTGGCCGACTCCCCTCGGAAGGCAATGGCAAACCACTGAGGTGTAATCTGCCTAGTACAGCCCCTCTGGAGATGAAGTGCATACACTTCCCGCGGTTTGGAGCACACGTTAAGCAGTAGGTCCCTATATTAGCTTTGATAATCATTTTTTACATGAATATTTATATCTTATAGTTGCTTTCAATATTACCCACAAATTATGGTACGTCGTCAACATCGGTAAAAGAACGATTTACATAAACATACTACAAATGCGAAAAAAAATTTAATTTTCGAACCTCAAAATTGTTTTGTGACCAACTGTATAAACATTTTAATCATTTTGTTATAAAAATTATAACAATGTTATAGAGTATAATCTATATATCAATAAATTTAAAAATTATTACGCCAGTGTAAATTTATTACAATTTTGTCACGCCTATTCATAAAATTAACCAAGCACGACCCTATTAGGTCAAATTTAAGTAAGGGATTTCTCTGAATAATTTAAATTGAAAGCAACTATAAATTCAAGTTATTGTTTAGTGTATGTTTTAATTCTAAAGAAAAAAACAAAATTTGGAAATTTTCCAGATAGGAGCTTTAGTTTTAGGAATCCACATCTACAGGGTGTTTATTAAATAAATGGCAAAAATTCGGGGTAATGTAAACTGCCCTCCAAATGAACCCTTTTTTATTTTCTTCAATTTTGGTTTTTAAGTACTTATAGCTTATACGTAAGTAGGAGATTATAACAATTAGAATTTAAGAACGGCTTATTAAATAGACAGGGCCGGTTTAGACGGGAGATTGTAGGGGGTAGTGACCGAGTGAAAATCGCTAATTTCACCTCAGAACTTCATCGTTCACTATACGTGTGATGCATTATAGGGATATTAATTTTTAAATTAAACTACCCTAAACTATCTGCTGCGCGAAAAGGTAAATCGGCCGCTCAGAGGTGTATCGGTCGGGTCGAGCTTAGGTTAGTGTTAAAAAATGATTTTTTTTCCGCACGTTGGACGTTAAAAGTTAGAAGCACCAGAAATGTCATGAATCTGGATGGCTCGACAAAAACACCGTCCGCAAAGAAATTCTGCGTCGAGTCGTGAGTTGTAAACGGTAATTACAATTTCTTGGTTTGATCCTGCATGTAAACAGGTGCATGTCAGTGGCTCCTCAGTTTCGAATATTTTTATAAAAATGGTGTCAAACGTTAGAGCATCGTTTGAGCCTGAATGAGCTTCCATTATTTTCGTTTGAGCTTGACAGGTCGCGGAGTTATTTACAAAAAATTTTTAGGGGGCCGTATATATTTTATATTCCCCCCCCCCCTAGTATCGAATTTTTGGGTGAATTCGGGGTCAAACGTCAGAGCAATAATGGAAGCTCGTTTAGGCTCAAACGATGCTCTAACGTTTGACACCAAATTCACCCAAAAATTTGATACTGGTTTGAGTCTCAAAGGTCGCAGAGTTATACACGAAAAACTACTGGGGGAAAAGGTAAATCGGCCGCTCAGAGGTGTATCTGCCGGGTCGAGCTTAGGTTAGTGTTAGTAAACGATTTTGTTTTCGCAAGTTGAACGTTAAATGTAGCAGAAATGTCAGGAATCTGGATGGCCCAACAAAAACACCGTCCGCAAAGAAATTCTGCGTACGGTCCTGAGTTGTCAACGGTAATTACAAATTCTTGGTTTCATCCTGCATGTAAACGGGCGGAGGTAAATGTGCCACCAGTAATGTTATTCTACCTGCTACGAATTTAGGATATTAAAAGTACAGAGGTATTTGTGCCACCGGAGAAAACGGCATCTACCTGATGCATCTCCTACATGTAACATCGATTATTTTTTGATTTTACACGATTTTTTGGGGGTGAAACGTAAAAGTTTACTGCCCCATAGCGCAACTATACTTTTTAATGCTATTTCGAGGGTCTCTCACATCCCGGTTGCATTTATCCCGGTTTCCTTGATCTGTCGCGCCTCTCGTATGTTTAGCGCCCGCCGCGTAGCGGCTCGGAGCACGAAAAACCGCCCGGAGATGCGGAGCATCGGAGGGTAGGTTTTTTGATGCTCGCAGTTCTGGCCAAGCCAAAATTTATTATTTTGCCGAGTTGGTCTATGTATTTCCAGGTAGAAAATTTGGACCCGGATTAAATATCTGACCATTTGCCGAGCTGGCCTACAGCCTTATCGAATCGTGACCCTCCACTGGACCGACTTTCAACCGACCGACTCAGCTTGAACCGACCGACTTTCAACCGACCGACTTTCAACGGACCGACTTTCAACCGACCGACTTTCAACCGACCGACTTTTAACGGACCGACTTTTAACGGACCGACTATTTTTTCGACCGACTTTCAACCGACCGACTTTCAACCGACCGACTTTTAACGGACCGACTATTTTTTCGACCGACTTTCAACGGACCGACTTTCAACCGACCGACTTTCAACCGACCGACTTTTAACGGACCGACTTTTAACGGACCGACTATGTTTTCGACCGACTATCGATACTACCCGAAGCATTCACTACAAGAATGATTTCCAATTCGAGTATTTGTCACATTATATAGTTTCATTTTACAGCCATGACAACTGTGATTGTCACTCAAGCCCCCCACATAAACGGAGTTGATGATTTTCTCAGCTATTTTACGGACGCCTGGTTGGATGAGGCATCTGCTCGTTTTCCTCGCGAACTTTGGAATCAATTCGCAAACTACGACCGCAGGACCACTAATGATTTGGAGGGATGGCACTCTGCTCTCAACAGATCAATAGGCAAAGCCCACCCCACTCTTTTCGAATTTATCAAATGAATTCAAAAAGAGCAGACTAGGTTCAAAAATTATGTAATGCTGTTAGATAATGGGAAGAAAGTTGACAAACGCAAGCAGAATTACCATGATGTTGACAGTCGTATTGTTACTCAAACAGAACTTTACATAGCAGGGAAACCTCCTCTTGAGTTTCTCGATGCTGTTCAATATAACCTTGCCTCTGGTATTTGATTTATATATAGGTATAGATATATATTAAAAACTTTTGTTAATAAAACTTGTATTTCAATTCTTTGAAATTATTTTATTTCCCTCCCTATTATTTCCACGAAAACCAAACCAACAGAGTTATGGATCTGCCAAGGTTAGAACTCCCCCCCCCCAACGACGTTTTAACCAAAAACTCACGATATTGCTTAATGAGAAAGATAAACGATTGAGGCCATGTTTCCCGAAGGATTCCTAGACACCTCACAGTTGTCATGGCTGTAAAATGAAACTATATGATGTGACAAATAGTCGAATTGGAAATCATTCTTGTAGTCAAGCTTCGGGTAGTATCGATAGTCGGTCGAAAAAATAGTCGGTCCGTTAAAAGTCGGTCGGTTGAAAGTCGGTCGGTTGAAAGTCGGTCGAAAAAATAGTCGGTCCGTTAAAAGTCGGTCCGTTAAAAGTCGGTCGGTTGAAAGTCGGTCGGTTGAAAGTCGGTCCGTTGAAAGTCGGTCGGTTGAAAGTCGGTCGGTTCAAGCTGAGTCGGTCGGTTGAAAGTCGGTCCAGTGGAGGGGAACCTATCGAATGCACACCCCAAAATTCGAAGGCAAAAAAAATTAAATTTTTTCACTGTTAGTGGCACAAATACCTGTGTTTATTTAAAAAACCCTTTTGGTCGGTGGCACATTTACCGGTACCCTTTTCTGGTCAGGTACATTTGGTGGCACATTTACCTCCGCCCATGTAAACTCCCCTCATCCATTTTAACTTTGGAGGGCAGTTTGGGCGGAGGTAAATGTGCCACCAAATGTACCTGACCAGAAAAGGGTACCGGTAAATGTGCCACCGACCAAAAGGGTTCTTTAAATAAACACAGGTATTTGTGCCACTAACAGTGAAAAAATTAAATTTTTTTTGCCTTCGAATTTTGGGGTGTGCATTCGATAAGGCTGTAGGCCAGCTCGGCAAATGGTCAGATATTTAATCCGGGTCCAAATTTTCTACCTGGAAATACATAGACCAACTCGGCAAAATAATAAATTTTGGCTTGGCCAGAACTGCGAGCATCAAAAAACCTACCCTCCGATGCTCCGCATCTCCGGGCGGTTTTTCGTGCTCCGAGCCGCTACGCGGCGGGCGCTAAACATACGAGAGGCGCGACAGATCAAGGAAACCGGGATAAATGCAACCGGGATGTGAGAGACCCTCGAAATAGCATTAAAAAGTATAGTTGCGCTATGGGGCAGTAAACTTTTACGTTTCACCCCCAAAAAATCGTGTAAAATCAAAAAATAATCGATGTTACATGTAGGAGATGCATCAGGTAGATGCCGTTTTCTCCGGTGGCACAAATACCTCTGTACTTTTAATATCCTAAATTCGTAGCAGGTAGAATAACATTACTGGTGGCACATTTACCTCCGCCCGGCAGTTTACAGGTGAGCTTAAGTGTTGACCACCTTTTGGCTCAGAAGGCAGTTTACATATACCCAAAAATTCAAGGGGCTATTCCCTAGAACCCCAGATTATTCTAAGAATATTTTGTACTTGGATGATTTTTAAAAACGTCACACCCAACTACCCAGGAAAAGATTAATCATATTTCATGCATATTGATTTTAATGTAATTATCACAACTGTATAATGGTAATTACTGTCAATAAATTAAGTTAAAAAAAAAGAACTGGAGTATATGAATTAATGAGCAAGATAATAATTTATTATATTATCATATGAATGAGATGGAAAAACAACATTGTCGCTGACCACCGCACATGGGCATGCTGGAATTTATGATCCAGAACTAATGGAGAACCGACAAGTTTGTTGGCAAATCGGCAAATCATAAAGTCAACCAAGACCCACCCTGGGTAGTAAAGCTACAGGGAAGAATGAATGAATAATATTATACAATGCATTTTATACCTTTTTCAGTTTTGTGCTCTTTTACAAAAGGGCTGGCCAGGGGTGGGGGAGATTTTACAGAAACAATTCAATAAATATTTATTGAAAATTATTTTGGTTTTTTTCGATGACTGGAGAAAACAAAAATTCTTACGGTAATTGACAAGGGTGCATTGGCAACAAAATAGTTTGCTGAAATCCTTTTCTAGTCGTTCTAAAAGAATACGAAATTTCAGTAAAATGCAAAATAAAAAGTACCGCATGGAACTTGGTTTTAAACATATTTATTACAAAGCACATAATATTATAAGTAATTAGTTTTGCAATTAAATCTGTTATTTTTTTAATTAAATATCACATACTCGTAATGGCATGCATGCCTTTTCCGTTATTTAAAAAACGATATTCATGAAAATAATTATTATGAAAACCGAGTGAAATTATCGTAGCTAATGAACAGCGCGTTTTTTTATATTAAGCATAAAAATTCAAATTAAAATTTCTCATGGTAGAAAATAATTCAATTAAAAATAACGAAAACTTTAAATTGACTTCACATTCTTCAAGTGCCAAATCCGCCCCTATGAGCAAATACAAGCGTTTGCCAAATTTTGCTAATAAAAAAGAATTTTTCTAATAAGCAAAATATGATAGGTGCTTTGATGCAACACAGAAAAAAAACAACCGTCGAAGAATGATTTAGGTTGCGAACACGTCGACGTCTAATATAAAATGTTTCAGAGTTTAAATTTTTACAAGCTACTGAATTAATTTTCCTTCACCTTCGTTTTGAACGCTTTCCTAATTTTCTCGCTTTGATGGGTCATAAAAGTTTTATTTGAATATCTCGATAACAAAATTTTAGGAAAGTATCGATGCAGCTTTTATGACAACACCGAACTTGGTGTTATTTCAAACAAACAAAAATAAAATCGATGAAATTGCACCAGTAAAATGTCAAATTGGCATTAAATGAGGTTGAAGCAATCCGCCCTTACAATGAGATTGCAAAATTTGACATTTTAAATATTTGCGATATTATCGAATAACAATTTATCACACCGTTGATTTATATATTTTTTAATGGTTAGAAATTTATGCTCTGTAACGTACACGGGGTGATCCCAGAAAAAGAAGCCAAAAAAAGTTAATTGTGTGCTGTACACAATCAATAAATTCCAAAACTACAATTTCGTTCCAAATTATAACTTACCGTGCAACTTCGAGGCAGGTGAGTTGTTATTAACCGGATGACTGTCGAACCCATCCAGCTCATTTATAGGAGACCACCCATGGTAGACATTCGTGGCAAAAATTTCTAGGCAGAAATTAACAACGAACAGAGACGTTACCACACACGTTTTCATTTTTCTGCAAAAAAATAGACATCCTCAAAAATGTAGTATAAAATTACGACTAATTACGTTCAAACAAATAATAAACAAATAAGTTCAAAGGTCGTCGTTATCAATAAAATTTCATAAATTGCGCAGTTTCAATTAAGTGTCTTTAAAACTTTTTCAATTAATTTTTTAAAACTGAAGAAATGAAACTCTACAAAAAAACTTCTGTTTACATTTAATTAGTTTTAATGAGATTTGCGTACGTTTTTAATTAACTTTTTAAGAAGATTTTTATGCAAAATATTCCCGGAGTAATATTTCGCTTCTTTTTTAAATTAAATCTATTTGGAAAATAAACACATCATGCATGCCAAATTACACAAAACTAATAAACAATTTATAACTGAAGATGTGCGCCGTCTTTGATGTCCTGATACTTTTGTGAGAACAATAATTATCTCGAGAAACTTTTTGTCTCCTGGAAATCGTTCAAATAAAAAAAAAGTAGAAATCAATAATATAGAGCTGTTGGATTTGAATTCAAAGAGAACAAGGGAAGGCGGTTTAATACACTGACGGCGAAGGAGTGCCTGTTATTGAGTACCGCTGTTTTTTAAATTTTAAAAGCAAATATCCAAGCAATGTGACTGCAAAATTTGCCGGTGTAATAAAAAGAACGTAAAAATCTTGACAGTCGCTACTTCTACTTTTTGAAATTATACAGCCGTCGGCGTCGGTTCTTATAATTAGTGAGAGACCTCTTGTTCTTAACAATTTTAAGTACAAAATATAACTAAAATAACTCTACAAGAAATATAATCAGAAAATATAAAACTTCTAGTTTTTTATAAAAGGTAATTTTAATTTTCTATTCTTGTTTTTTATTGTTTTGACCCTCTCGTCTATTATGGAAACTAGGTATTAATTCGTTACACACTGACAAAATTACATTCAAATAGGTAAAACATCACGTGTGCCCCCCCCCCTCCTATTTGTGGCATCTCATTAACAGGCAGGTCCGGCCAGAGAAAATTTTTGAATTACGCCCACTATGACTGAAATTTCACTTTCAGTAACAATGGCTGTGTTTGGACGTATATCTCAAAATTCCAAGTCATTTTGGGTTGAAAGTTTGCAAATGATTTTAATGTTTTGTAAAATGTATGGCAATTGCATATGTTTTATTACTTAATTAGTTCCCTTTGCTATATCTTGAACCGGGAAAACGTATTTTCACTTTCACTACATGTATTATGTACAAATATGTCGTTAGAAACTTTTTCGGATTTGTTATGGGTTTTTAGTAAATTGTGTTGTTCAGTAGAAAAATTTGCAAATGCTTAACTTTTCCACATTCTAGGTTTAACCCAGGCATTCAAATATACAATTTCCAATTTGACCCCACTAAAACACGGCTTTACCCGCTACCACTGGACCTGATTTTAAATTTTCCGGAATTTTTTTAAAATTTGAATTCAATTATAAATTTCCAATTCCATATAATAATAATAATAATAAATGGCGTTCATTCCTTGTGGAATATGCCTACTTCTTGCAGAAGTCTTTACGATCGTTTTCTTGAGGTGGATCACTCCTCATCATCTTCTTCCTCAGTAACTAAAACTTTGCATCTGTTTTGGCCTCCTCTACTATTTTTCTCCATATCTTCCTGTCTTGACATTTTATTCTCCAGTTCTCCACGCCCATTGCTCCAAGGTCATCCGTCACTTCATCCTGCCATCTCGCCCTTATTCTTCCTCTATTTCTCTTTTCACTTGGTTTCCATTCAGTGATTTGCCTTATCGTGCTGTTTCTTTGTCTTCTCATCACGTGCCCCAGCCATCTAATTCTTTTCGCCTTTATGCACTTAACAACATCCTCGTTGCCCATTTCAACCAGTATCTCATTGTTTTTTCTTTGTCTGTACTCATTTTCATCGATTTTTTTTGGACCCAGAATCATTCTCATCACCTTCCTCTCGAAAACTCTTAACTTTTCCTCCTCTCTCTTTGTCATGTAGAGTACCTTTGCTGCATATGTGATTCCCGGTCTTATAAGCGTCTTGTAGATCCTCATCTTTGTGTGTCTGGATATGCTTCTGCTCATTAACATTTTTTTATTTGCACGATAAGCTTTCCATCCCATTTAAATTTTTTCTTTTATCTCTTCCCTTCTATCATTGCTCTTATTTATTTCTACACCTAGGTACTTAAACTTCTCTATCTCTTCAAATATGTGATTATCAATTCTTAAATCGATTCTTTGTCTTGTGCTGTCTTTTTTCTTAAATTTCATATACTTTGTCTTGTCTATGTTCACCTTCAGCCCTTTGTTTGCTGCTTGAGTTGCTATATCTTGGAATACTTGGATCACTTTTCTTTTTGATCTGGCAATAATAACCAAATCATCCGCGTATGCCATCACCTGCGCTTCTCTTGTTGTTATCGTTCCTTCGCAATTCGATTCTCTTATGATGTCTTCTATTACCAGGTTGAACAACGTAGCCGACAGCGCGTCACCCTGTCCCACTCCACTCCCAATTTCAAATATTTTTGTCTCATTCCCACCAAACTTTACTGTGGCACTTGATCTTCTCATTGTCATAATGTATCAGCCGTATTAGCTTTACTGGTATGTTCAGTCTGTGCATTGTTTCATACAGCTTCTCTCTTATTACGGTGTCAAACGCTTGTTTAAAATCCACAAACAGCAGATGCAATTCTATATCATGTTCGTATGCTTTCTCTGTAATTTGTTTCATAATGTGTATTGCATCTACTGTTGATCTCCCCGTTCTGAATCCGTGTTGGTAATCTCCTAAAATACTTTCTGACTCTTCCTTCAATCTTTCATGAATGAGTGTGGACAATATCTTGTAACTTACTTGGAGCAGGGTTATTCCCCTATAATTACCACACTCCTCCAAGTTTCCCTTCTTGTGTATCGGTACTATGCATCCAATTCTGCATTCATCCGGCATCTTCTCCTCTCTCCATATCTCTAGTAACAATTCGTGAAGTCTCTGGTGTACTCTTTCTCCTGAATTTTTTATCATTTCTGCATGTACATGTATTCACTATGGCTTTGAATTCCTCATATGTTGGCTGTGTTACAATTTTCCCTTCGGTTCCTGCTCTTATGGTTTCTTGTTTGTCATCTTGTTCTTCACCTCCATTTAAAAGGTTCTCAAAGTATCTTCTCCATATTTCTTTCAATTCATCTTCGGAACTGCCAACTTGTCCTTTCTTATCCTTCATAGTTCTAGTCTTCAAAGTACTTTTGTTTTTTTGTTGTTTAATTTTCATATAGAGCGTCCTTGAATTATTTGTCTTGTTGGCGTCATCTATTTCCCTCATCAAATCATTCAACCATTGATTCTTTTTCTTTTTGCATATTTTATATGCTGCCTTTCTTTTTTCGTTATATATCTTCATATCTTCTACTTTGTTCGTCTTCAACCATTTTATTCTAGCTTCTCTTTTGTCGTCTATCAACTCTTCACATTCTTCGTCGAACCACCTCTTGTTTATCTTCCTTCTTCTATGCCCTACTATTTTCTTCGTACTTTCCTGCATGACCTTTCTGATATTTTCCCATTCTTTATTTATATTCTCTTCTTTTTCTACGCTGTCAATTATTCTATTCGTTTCCTGAACATATTCTTCTTTAACTTCAAAATTACTGAACTTTTCTATTGCTAGTTTTATTCTTCTCTCACTTCCTTCTTCTCTCATCATTTTTTGCACAACCTTTGCCACCACCAAAAAGTCCCTTTTTGGAAAACATTTGCCCCTCGATACGTTCGCACATCGCTTATTGTCGCCGCACTTTTCCGTGATACGCATATGTGGTCTATTTGATTTCCATCCTCGCCATTTGACCCCGGTCTCATCCATGTAATCTTATGCAATGCCTTATGTTTAAACTTGGTGCTACTTATGATCAGATCATATGATGTCGCCAAGTTACACAGTCGTTGCCCATAATCGTTTGTTACGTCATGCATCGTAAATCTTCCCGCCACATCGGTCAAATAATCCTCTTTTCCAATCTGAGCATTTGCATCCCCCATCACAACCAGCATGTCTCTTTTGGGCACTTTTTCTGCGAGTGCTTCTAATTCGTTGTAGAAAGTATCCTTCTCGTTGTCGGTTTTTTCTTCTGTAAAAATTTGTTTAAATTATAATTTTCAAGCGCGACTCACGTCTGTTCAGTTCCATGGCGCTGGTGTGAGTTCCCCCTACATATCCAATACAATATTTCGAAAATTCTTCAAACATTATAAAATAAAAATCAAAATATACTCAAAATAAAATTACAGTATAGTAACATTTGAACTTGTATGATGTAAATAAGTTGCACTAAAAAACTTCTAAGCATTTCACATGGCAATGGTTATCCTAAAAATGAAACTTCTGCATATTACATTTTTTTCATTCCATTACGGTAATATTAACAACTCGATGATAACGCAGCCATCGCGGTATAAAAATTCTTTAAATCAACAAAGTTAAGAGCATAATACTACCATCCTTAGTTAAAACGTCCTAACTAATAAATTGGTTATCGGGAGAAAAATTACATTATAGTATATTATGTAGAAGTTATAATGCTGATTTCATTTGATTTTACAGATATTGAATGGTATTATTATTTGAAATTATCTACTTCCACTCTCCACCACTTCCACCCGCCCTCCTCCTACAGCCCCGATCATTTTTGAAGTAATATTTAAGTTAAAATCTCTCTTCATTTTTAGTCTTTACGCCTGAAGATATCACAGTGCGAGGAAAACGTTTGCAAATTATTTTTTATAATATATAGTATTGATTGCGTCTTTTAAATTGCAAGGTATTATAAATACTACCGTGTAATAAAACAGCGTTATAATCAGTAGCGGCTGGCATGGGGCGGGCCCAGCCCTCCTAAAACAAAATAGAGAAATTTTGTGTAATGTGAGTGTAGTTACGCCGTTGAATATTAGACAATCCGATACCGCTTGGACCGTAAACGGTTAGACGGATAAAAAAACTTTACGAAAAACTGAAAATTTGCAATCCCCCCCCCCCAATTACAGTAAACTACAAGTCGCCATTGATGAGTAGGCTAGTTAAACAACCCCCCTCTCAAAGCAGTCGATTTATGAAATTAAATTGATTTAATCCCCCCCTCCCCAATCTGAAGAAACAAATGACGCTGGCACCTATTCTTATTATTTTTATTTTAAAATTTTATTTTAGTATTCACTTCACAAGTTCATTATTAAAACCTAATCTCTCTTAGAGAGAGAGAGAGAAAAAAAGATCTATCAATGTGCCTACAATGCTAAAGTGATCAGTTCATCCCCTCCACAGTGCGGCCTTTAGGCCGCACAACCAAGGCAATCACGTTCGAGGTGGACAGTTACATTAAAAAGATTTTTAGCCGTATTTCCTGTGGAGAAGGACCTAAGATAGCAGAGCGTTGTTTTATTGTACTTAACCCGAAAATAGTTATTGAGAAATTAATCAAAATTGTATAAAAATTTAGTGTTAATAATAATCAATTCGAAATATACACCATCATAAATTTAACTACTACGTAATAATAAAAATTGGAAGACGCCGACATTACCGCATCTGAAAGACGGCTGAACGAACCAAAATTAGTAAACATCAACTTTAAAAGAAAAGTTGGCGAGAGTTCCGTAACTCTGACTAGCTGAAAAAAATTTCTTCAGCTACACACTAAAGAACAGGCTTATATTTGTCTAATTAAATGAAAAAAAGGGTGAATATGGTCAAAATAACGAAAATATCGACTTTTGAAAAGAAGGGAAAAGTAAATTCATGTAGCCGGTCGAACCCGGTGTCTGCACATATATCCGGTTACAGTCCCTTGAAATGGAGTGAAATTTTTTCGGTCCGATTTGAATTTTTCTTTGAAATTCGGATAGATGGGGGTGTGATTAGTAGATATTAGTAATAAATATAATCAAAAAAATGGAAAATAAGTCGTGTATTGCCTAAAAAGTGAAAAAATCAAATTTTTTTTGCCTTCCAATTTTAGGGGTGTGCATTCGAAAAGGAGGGTAATCCATCGTCAAATCCTACCCTTACGGGGCGCCGCTCCGCTCCGCTCCGCTCTGCACCCCTCCAGGGCGGATTTGACTCTGGTTACTAGGCTAAACATACGAGAAGCGCCACCGATCAAGAAAACCGGGATCTATGCAACCGGGATGTGAGAGACCCTCGAAATAGCATTAAAAAGTATAGTTGCGGTATGGGGCAGTATACTATTACGTTTCACCCCCAAAAAATCGCGTAAAAACAAAAAATAAGCGATGTTACATGTAGGAGCGTCGAGCTGCATCTGCCGGTGCGAAATTTTCTAAGTGTAAGAGTATATCTAAGTGCACGTACCGTCAACAAAATGCGCGCCGGCCGAGCGAAGTAGCGGCATTCGACCGGTTCTGCACCATGCTCTCGCTACTTTTCCGTACTTTTCAAATTCGATTATTTCAAAATTTTGATAATAAATTCACCCTTCATATTTTGAGAATTTGTTATATTAACTGTGTTCTTTAGTGTGTAGCAGAAGAAATTTTGTTTCGAGTAGTCAGAGTTAGGGTACTCTCACCGAAAAGTTAATAATTTTTTATGGAATTGGAAGAAATAAATATGATATACACGTGTAAGGTAAAAAATTTTAATTGAAAAACATGCTGGAATTATTGTGTAGAATTTATAAAGAGTTTGTAATAAAAAGATTTATAATTTTTAATTCATTTATCAACTTAAAAATATGACCATTCTACAGCTTAAATAAAATTAAATTTCATTTCAAATATTAAAGTTTAATTTTTTAACATCTGATCACAATTTAGCAATTTATGCTAAATTCCAAAGTGGAGCATTTTACAGAATTTACTATTATTTTGTATATCATAGACTGTATTTAATTGCCCGGCCCAACGCGGAGAAAATTCAAAATCAAATTTAAAAATTTGTTAAAAATCACAATAAAATTAATTATTTTCTCGTTTATTTATTTATTACTTTTCTAATAGTGTGTGACAGTTATGGTTGTGCGGCCTATTTTTCAAGGTTTTAGCAGTTTTTCCGTAAAAAGAACTTTGCATACACCCTTCCTATATTAAGAAATAAATGAGGCACCAACATTCGTGTTGATGCAATGGTGGCTTGCCTTAAAGTGTACAAGGGCACGTGCTCCCTTATCCAAAATCGAATAAATAAGTATAAAAAATACAATAAATTTAGTTTTACTTTACCGTACATTTTATGCCTTTTCATTGAAAAATGTCACGAGTCGGTATTGCAAAATTAAATTATAAAGACCTGGCGGCTGCAGAGACCGTCCTCAGACGGGGGGGGGGGGGCATGGAATAACTTCCAGCACATGGTGATCGAAATGGCCATCGAAATGGAAAACCCTCCTCCCCCATGGATTATTTAATTTGAAGAGTATTCATATTTTACAAAGTAACAAAAGAATTATCTACGTAAAGTCATTTTTCTTTTGAAAATCAAATTGTTAGTTGGAACGTTTTAACTGAGGACAGCAGAATATATCAAATGAACGCTGTCCTATCTATCCCTCAAACATTTTCATTTGCAGATCGTCCTATAAGCGGCCCTTTATGTTATTTAAAAATGTAACAAAGGAGAATTTTTAATACTAACAATTTTTTCGGAAATGTTTTATTATCCCGTTTTACATAAGATTCATTCCCTTCTTCTATTCTGTGCCCCTGGAAGTGTTAAACTTCAAGGTACTCTTAAAGTAACTTTATGATTTATTTATTTTTATTTATTACATTAACTACAATTAGGCATAAATGCATTGTGGCAGTACAATACAAATTAATTACAATAAAATTTTTACAAAAAAACAAAAACCGACTTCAAAAAAATGCGCTAAAAAAATTGCACTAAAAAGTAAAAAATAATTGCGTTATTTTTAGACTTGAATCTACTCACAAAATATAAATTTTTTATTATAATAAAAAAAATATAAATTGTTATTTTTGGAGTCGGTGCCAGCCAAGGTTAACAAACGTGTATTAACGAAGTAGCGGAGTACCACTAGGTATACACGACATCGGTATTGCTACATTGTCGTATTAATGTGATTTCAAATACATCGGTATTGCTACATTGTCGTATTAATGTGATTTCAAATACATTTTGTAAATTTCTTAACAGCTTGGCTGGCACCGACTCCAAAAATAACAATTTATATTTTTTTTATTATAATAAAAAATTTATATTTTGTGAGTAGATTCAAGTCTAAAAATAGTTGTATACGTTAAACTTATCACTAATTTATTAAAAAACACTTAAAATTTCTTTATTTGATTTTTTATTTAACTTTTAATTTCCACAAAATGATTTTTTGAATTTCAATTACAAAACTAGCATAGTTACACCTTAAACTTAGCTTATACAATAATTGTTACATTACGACGACTTAATGAATACTTAAACAATACTATACTGACTGAAATTTGTTAACATTGATTTTTTATGTATTTTTCAAAATGGTTTATTTAGCGGAATTTTTATTCTAGAACATTCTAGATTTCCTTTTGCTAAATTGACAAATGAATAAACAATTACAATATTAGTATTTCCTGTTACATCACTTATTGGAAAATTACCAGACTTATCTAATCATTTTATTAGTTATGGGAATATATAACTTCTCCCCCCTTTAGATGAAAAATTCGGAGCTTGATGGTGACTAATTTTTCAGCAGTGTCCATTTCGATGACGTTTCGACATTGTAATTTGATTTCCAAGTTGATAATGTCTATACCTTTTTACATAAATGAAGATTTTATAATTAACAATAAACAATGAATGAAAATGATAAAATAGAATAACAAAATAATTTAAAATTGTCCAAACACTTTAATTTGTATCACTGTAAAATAAAATTTTTTCGAATCTTTTCACTTTAAATTTTATTGAGTTCACTTAAATCGACTGTGGACAGTTCAGAGAGTTCACTTCTAAATTAACACTACAAGTTCCTTTGTCAAATACTTCGAAGAATTTTAGGTTTTAAATTTTTGTTTCGAATTTTGTAACTTGATGTCCTTTACTTTTAATTCGCGGAGATTGGTTAATTTCGATCACATATGTTCCCTTAAAAATGTTTACTTTTAATTTTTTTTTTTTTTTTTTTTTTCACTTTTGAATGTCCAATTATCGGTTTTGCTGATATCACTATCCATTTTCCATTCTCGAATTTTGATGTTGTTTAATTTGATGGTTTAATTTGACATATTTTTCGAAGTTGGAGTAATTTTGCTCATAAGGAAATTGAATTTTAAAAGGATCATTTTAGAATTGTTTTCGGAACTAGGAATAATTGGTAAAAGATAATTTGAAGATAGTCATATTTTTTAATTTCAATAATTGGAAAATCGAATAAAAATGTGTTTTGATTTAATTTTGAATAAATTTTAATATTAATAAAAATTTTTCAAATAGTAAGATAATTTCTAAATTTGGTTCAAATAGTAATTAATTGTTTACAAGTTTCATTTCTTTTAAAAGGTTCATAAGTGTGATTATTTAATTATGAAAAACATCAATTTTTGCAAAATTAATTGTTATTTCCAAATTATTTAACAAGTCATTGATTATTCGAAAGTTATTTATTAAATTTAGAATTGTTGACATCAAAAAAAAATTGTTGATAAGTTAAGATTTTGGTTTCGATTGACTTTATAAATTCTTGTTTGTATTGATTTTTTTTTTCAATGATGTTATGAAATGTGGGATTTATGAAATTATATTGTTTTCTAAAAAGTGAGATTGATTTGTAAAAGGGTGCATATTAAAAATTTGGATAAGCGTCCAAGATGAGAATTTTGATTTATGAATTTCCTAAATTGTCCAATATTTTAATAATATTAGATATAGGATAATGCCATATAATGTAATTTATTTCATTTGCCGATGCTAGTATGTACATTAGAAATCTGAATTGCAATTTAGTCTTTTTAATTCTTTTAAATGAGTGATTTAAGATTTGTTATTTTGCTGTTGATTGAGTTTTTAGAATTTAATTTAAATAATTGCGTCAGTTTGATAAATGTATAATCATTAAATATGTTCGTTAGTGTATTTAACTAGTTTCATATGTAAAATTTGAAAATTTGGGATTTTGAAAAATTTGGAATTATTTAAGTTTTATTTTAATTATTTAAAAAAAATGTGTATTGTGGAATTACGTGAAAAAGAAAATTTGCTGTTTCGATTTTTTTTGGAGGTACCAAAAGTGAATATTGGTCAATATAGTGGTTATTAAAATTTTTCTTTTTCCGGTTGCCATTTTTGAAAATTTGTTGTGCTTTATTTGAAATTAATTTGCGATTTCTAAACTGTTTTCTTTTATAGTTAATATTAATCGAAATTTTATTTACGTATTTAAAATTTCTATTAAAATTTTGTTTTTGGAAATTAATTGGGTTTAAATAATGTGAATTCGTTAATTGGGGTAATTTTAAAATTTGATTCTCTGATATTGTTCTTTTCGGCATTATTAATTTTTTATAACTTTGATCAAGAATTTTAGAATTATTTAGTTTCAACAATAAATTATTTGTTTCAATGTCACTAGACTTTAATTTTGAATGATCAGCATGACTGATACTAGTATTTTTATTTGAATCATCAATTTCTAATTTTGTTGAATCTAAATTTTGTCTAATTATTTGCTTGGTTTTTGAAACCTGGAATTTTAAATTTTTTCGTTTTTTGTTATTGCAATTTAGAATTTGCTGTGATTTGTTTATAAATAATTTGAAATTTCCAAAATGATTTCCCCTATTGTTATTGATCAAAATTTCATTTAAGTATTTGAGTCTTTCAACTAGATTTCGCTTTTTTAAGATTTGTTGGAATTTAATTGAAGATAATTTGAATTTTCTAAAATTTTTTCTTTTGTAATTATTTGTCGAAATTTTGTTCATGTATTTGAAATTTCTAACTGGTTTTTGTTTTTGGAAATTTGTCGGTTCTAAATGATGTGACCTTTGGAGATTCGTTTTACCGCTGTCTACTTCCATTGGGGTAGGTTTAAATACAAAGGGTTTGTTAAAATTTTGAAATTTAGAATTTTGAAAATTCGGTTCAAGTCGAAATGAGTTATCGAAATTTTGATTGGGTGTTTGTTGATAGTCGTTTGTTCTAAAATTTTGCTCTTCTAATGGAATTGGTAAATTTTGTTCTTCTAATTGAACAGGTGATTCTTGTTCCCTTAATTGACTTAATTTTTTATTTTCTGCAGCTGTTTTTTGTAGTAAAGTTAATTTTCTAAGAATTTGGTTCATCAAAATTTCGTTATGCTTTTTATCAATTTCAGATCGTGCTGTTTCTAAATTTTGTTTAATTAATTTATATTCTTGATATAATTTTGAAATTTGGTTTCCTAATTCGATAACATCGTTAGCTATTAGGGGTTTATATTTTTTGACCGGTTCTTGACTTTTAAATTGATTTTCATAATTTTGTGGGAAAGTTTGTTCAGAATTTTGTTCATGATTATCAAAATTTTGTGAGTTTATATTTACATGATATGATACTTGTGCGTTATTTTGCATCGTTTTGCTCATTGCAATTTTATTATAATGAACTTCCGTAGGTGTCAAGGTCGATGTTCTTGTTAGATTTTTCTTTTGAAAATGTGTGTTCATAAAATCAGTAGTTGAATTAATTTTTTGAAAAATTTTGTTTTCTCTAAAATTTGTGGATTCTAAAGAATTGATAGGTTTACGTGGACGTGATAAATGATAATTTTCGATTGTGTTAAAATTTTTTACGTTAGAAGTTTTCATGAACAAAGTATGAAAAAATGGTATTTTTGCTTGGGGTGTTTCTAAAATGTTGACTCCAAATTTAAGTATTGCTTTTAATTGACGTAATAAATTCCATCCTATTAAACCGTCATATTTTTCTGAGAACTTAGAAATGTAAAATTTGCATATTTCGTTACTTTTGAAAATTTTAGGTAATGGGGTATATAAAATTTTGTTTTGTTGTGACAATTTATCCGAGGTTTGAATTTGTAAATTTTCAGTTTTTATGTAATTTTTGAAATATTTTAAAGCCAATTCTGGATTTATTAGACTATATTCACTGAACGTTTCGATTAAGAATTTTGCTTGTATATCCGGAATGTATATAAATATCAGATTTCGTCCTGTAGTGTCGTAATCTTTGGAATAATCTAAATTTATTGTTTCATTACTTTGAATTTTTTGTTCAAAATTTTCGGGATTTGGTGTATTAATTTGTTGAGGTGTACTAAAAATTTGGAAGTTTGACATTTTATTTTAGAGGCGAATGAATTTCATTTAAATTTATAAAATCGTATCGAATTATTAACGTTTACTCTTTCTATTGTTATTTCCGGGGTGTCGTTTGCAAAAAAAAAAAAATATAACTTGTTGAATAATGTAGAATGTTAGTTCGTTTACCTAGTTTTAAAAATAGAATTTATAAATGAATCTTATTACTGTGTGATGTAATTTTTTATAAAACGTAAATTATTTCTAAATTTAATTTATTTCGCGTATATGACTAATTCAAATTATTTTAATTAATTAGGTTTTAATATTGGGATAAGGAATTTTTAAATTTGAGCTTTTACTCACGTTTTTAATTTTCTTAAATTTGTCTTCTTAAATTTATTGGTTGATCCTTTTCTTAAAATTATTTGTGGCGTTGCTAATCCACTGTTGTTTTTCTTCTTAAATTAGGTTGTTTTTACGGCCAGTTTTATCCGTAGTTTTCCTTAAAATTAGGGTTTGCGGCATTTTTAATCCACTTTGTTGCAGCTTAACTAGGGTTTGTGGCGTTTTTAATCCACTTTGTTGCAGCTTCCGTGGTTTTTTGGGATTTTTCAGACGATTTGAGTACTAATTTTTCCCAAAAATTTCGGTCCTTTAACGACTGCGCCAGTTGTATACGTTAAACTTATCACTAATTTATTAAAAAACACTTAAAATTTCTTTATTTGATTTTTTATTTAACTTTTAATTTCCACAAAATGATTTTTTGAATTTCAATTACAAAACTAGCATAGTTACACCTTAAACTTAGCTTATACAATAATTGTTACATTACGACGACTTAATGAATACTTAAACAATACTATACTGACTGAAATTTGTTAACATTGATTTTTTATGTATTTTTCAAAATGGTTTATTTAGCGGAATTTTTATTCTAGAACATTCTAGATTTCCTTTTGCTAAATTGACAAATGAATAAACAATTACAATATTAGTATTTCCTGTTACATCACTTATTGGAAAATTACCAGACTTATCTAATCATTTTATTAGTTATGGGAATATATAACTAAAATAACGCAATTATTTTTTACTTTTTAGTGCAATTTTTTTAGCGCATTTTTTTGAAGTCGGTTTTTGTTTTCTTGTAAAAATTTTTTTTATTTCTTGCTTTTTAGTGAATCTTGCGTTCCTTAAGAGTGCGCTGCGGAAAGAGAGAGAGGGAATGATGTTGAAAGAAGCCTCTAATCTTTTGTACAAATTTAAAAAACTAAACGTCGTATCAATATAATTCTTTTTTTATATTCATAAGAAAAGACTATTGAAGGCAATAACCAATTTTGAGCGCTTTAAATTAAAAGTAAAGAGGTTAATTTAATTAATGTACATTAATGTCATAAATTAATTCATTTGTCACTTTGTAACTTGATTTTTGCTAATTTTAAAAATATTGTGCAACGCCACTGAGTATATGTCAATGTCATTTTTAAGGTTAACATTCTTATGTCAAAGTTGTGCCCCCTATTCTCGAGCCGCTACTGACTATATGTCAATGTCATTTAATTAAACTTTTAGTGTCAAAATCGCAACGTAACTATGACAACGACGTTTATATATTTTGAATTTTTTCATCATTTTGAATTTTTTATCAGTTATTTCAATTTAAAAATCAAAGTACTCAACCGATTTTGATGAAATTTAAATGGGACCAATCTGAAACTACATCCTTTCGAATTGTGAAAAAATCGGTTAATAAATGACGGAGTTATGAGGTAACAAACATTTAAAAAAAAATACAGACGAATTGATAACCTCCTCCTTTTTTGAAGTCGGTTAAAAATACAATACAACAATACAAATAATACAATACAATTAACATACAGTTGATTAAATATTAGTAGCCAGGTGATTACCAACAAGGCTTCTAAAAGTTTTTAAACTTGGCAATTTTTTATCAAACATAGTTGGGGGCAACTCGTTCCATAGGCATAGCTTGATACCAGATCCCAAGACTGACCCCGACCCAATATTCGTGCTGTACAATGGACGTTTAATCTTGTGCACATGATCGTGCCTTGATAAGTAAGATGGTTTTTCCAATCTAGCTTGGAATTTGTTAAATTGTAAGCGTATGGATTTCGGCGCCCGTGGGCTGGAATTTTTACTATTACAGCATTTCCTAGATAAAAATTCTTTTTTGGAGAGAAGTAACTGATTTACAGTTGTTTCCGTCTCTAATATGAAGGGGTGGTTGCAGAAAAAGTTCACGGGGGGGGGGGTAATTCATTTTATAATTTTAGCAATCCTAGTACATTTAATCATTTTTGCGATGTTTTAAAAATCATAAAATTATTGTTTAGCCCCTCTGGTCCCCAATTGAATTTTTTAAGAAAAATTGAAAGATCAGATCAAACGTCCCCCAACGTCTTCCCGTTCTGTTCATTGCTTATGCTAGTAAAATATCCCTGGCGTTAATTTTTATTGGACGTCACCAACATCCTGGTTGGCTCACACAGTTTCACTACCGTCATCAACATTCATCTATAAGATATTGGACGCTTTAAAAATGTATGAAAGATACATTTGATTGAAAGATATCTTCATCTTCTACGAGAATATCCTCTACTTGAAATCTGAAATGCTTTGGGATTACTCTTCATTTCCAGTTTGGTCTTTGTAAGCAGCGGCGACTCCCTATAAGGACGGTGTCTCACTGTACCACTTCCTACTATCAAATAAAATTTGAACAAATTTAATTGGTTCAAACCGAGTTCAAAGACCCACCCACCCACAAATCAGCAACTTCCATTAGTTAATATTTTATTTGGTGGTAGAAAATGGTGCAGTGAAACTTCGACCTAAAGAGGCAATAAATCATGGAACTGCCATAACAAATAACCTCAAAAATTTTTAATTTTAATGAAAAGGTAGAAGATGGAAGCAACCGAAGCTTGGCACCACCAAGGGCGGATACAGGGGTACACAAAGAAGGTAGTTAACCCCCCCCCCCCGCGAACTATCGGAGTAACGTTTATTACATACAGCTGCTATTTTCATCAATATGCGCACTACCTTATTATTACCAATTCTTCAATTTCTAAAAACTTTAAATTTATTCATTAACTACCGAAGTCTCTTTATATTCTTCCTTTTTAATTAACCAACCATGTTTAATTAAGTTCTAATTTTCCTTTATTTTCATTTTTATCCTAAATTAAATTAACAACTAAAAGGTTTTTGACTTATCCGATCAACTTATGTATCGCAAGTAAAAATAGTATCAAGTAAAATTTAATAAAGCTTAAAAACCATTCTAAATCAAATCAGCGGCGTCACTCAAACAATTTACAATGTAACTACAACACAATTTTAAATTTCAAAAATCTGCCTGAATGAACAATTTCAACATTTCATAGATAAGTTATTTGGCGTTTTTTCAAAATATAAAGTTTATAGAACATGAAATCTTGTGGATATTTCCCTGATCTATGATCCCATTATAATCCGCTGATAATTGTAAATTCTATCTATCTCAAAATTTGATAAAAAAAAGTCTGGTAAATCAATATTTTCAAAACCGGAGGGTCTGGAGGGGTATGGAATACCGTCCAGTTAGGGAAAATAAATAATATAAAGCTGAAATCCTCCCCTCACCCACATTATCAGTAAACAAAATTTAAGATAAAGGCAGGAATTATTATTTTGAGTCGTTGGGTCGTAAATAACTCAAGTTTCGCTTTGGCTGAAAATTGAAAATATCACCTTGCCTTTTTAAAAAAAATTGTGACACTACCAATTGCAGATGCAAAATGGGGAAAAGTCGATTAAATACACTAAATTAAAAAAATTGAGTTATTATGCAATTAATAACACCCCCCCCCCCCACATAAACTTTGATTGAACGCAACTTTGAGTACCATTTCTCCTTTAAACGTCACGGTGTGCCAAACCCGAGCAAACGGAAAAATATTAGGAATATCTCGTAATCAATTTAATTTTAAATCTTCTTATGTCTACCTTTAAGACTTTGTTCTTTAAGACAAGAGTCGGTCATAGCTTTGGCAGTTAAATGCGTCTACTGCTAATGCGAAACGCTCGGATCGAATCCGGGCAGGGCGAGAACTTTATTCTGACCGTCTCTCCTCGGAAGGCAATGGCAAACCACCGAGGTAATCTGCCAAGAGAATCCATCTCAAAATGAAGTGTATTACACTTCCCGTGGTTCGGAGCCCACGTTAAACAAGTAGGTCCTCTATGTATGCGAGAACATATTGAACGCATTTCACATGCATAGAAGAGATGGATCACGATGCTTATGTTAAGAAGCTAAACGACTGGAGAGGAGAGAGATCTCGTTATCAATTTAATTTTAAATCTTCTTATGTCTACCTTTAAGACTTCGTTTCCAAAAAAAAATACGCATGATATTGAGAACTACTATTTTACACACTTTATACTGGTACTATGATCGCCATATGCTCGGAAAATTTTTCAATTTCTAAAACTGAAATTTTATTATGTCGATAATAAATATAGAAGAGATGTCGCCTTCAAAGGAACAATACACCATTTTTGAGTACCGCTGTTAAACAAATTTTAAAAACAAATGCAGATGTAAATTTGAACAGTTAATTTGCCTAGCAAATAAAATTTAAATATCGCTGATCCCCGGAGCTTTTATTCGAAACTCAAACATCTCGATTTCAAAATTGAGACCTACCTATGTTTGAAAACCTCTATGTTTATAAATTTAAAGTGAGGATTCAAAGGTAAATTGACTTGGGAATCTGAGATCTTGCTTTAACCACTCCTGATTTTTATTTAAAATTTAAAAGCTTATTAAGGACTGAAAATGTTAACAAATATTTCGTTTGGGGCTGTGGAAACAAAATTTAAAAATTTTTATCGAATAATGGTTTAAATATTCTGTACCAAAAATGTTACACGTTGCGGGTACAGATGGCGACTCAATAAATAACAGAATAACATAGACAAGCGCGGGAAGGATTTTAACCCTTTTATCCCTTCCCACGGCGGACCGCAACGCCTGGAGACGGAAAGGGGAGGCCTATGTCCAACACTGGATTAGTAAAGGCTGATAAAGAAAGAAAGAAGAAAGATCCCTTCCCACTGGCACGCCACTGCAGATATGATAAATATTGTCATATCGGGTGTGTAATGAAATGCGTGTAAACCATGATCAATAGAACGGTCTGGTAGTCCTTTTCTGCGAGAGCACTGTGATTGTCGCAGTAGAAAGTTATAAGACAAAAAGCTCGGGAACTCCCATCTAAATTAATTTTGGTTAATTCTGTTTATTCCTTTGTTATTCGCAGATTAGTTTTCTACCTGGTTTTATGGCGGTCTTATATATTTTAGAAACTTTTATACAGCTACAACATCCTTAGAATTTTTGTTGCGATTAAAAATTATTATATTATGTATAGGGGTGTTTTTTAAGCTGCATGAGAACTTCAAATTGAAATAAAACATTAAAAAATTGATGGAATGTGTGTTTAATTGTTTTTTTATGGAAGTAAATTTAATGCCATTTATGATTTGAAAATTATTTTTCCAATATTTCCAATATTTCTGGCCGTATTTCATAAATAGCTTGCTGAATATTGACCTCTAATGCTTCCAGAGTTGTTGGTTTTTTAGCATAAACCATGGATTTAACATATCCCCAAAGAAAATAATCTGGAGGCGTCAAATCACACGATTTTGGAGGCCAATTGATAGGACCATTTCTTGAAATAATGTTGTCACATAATTGTCCTTTCAATAAATCGATGGCTTCGGTGGCTGTGTGATGGCACGTAGCACCATCATGTTGGAACCATAAGTTGTAGATGTTTAACTCTTGGAATTTTGGAAACAAAAATGTATTGAGCATGTGTCGATATCTTACACCATTCACCCTAACGGTAGCTCCTTCCTCATTTCGAAAGAAATATGGAGCGATGATACCGTTGGCGTGTATTCCGCACCAAACAATGGAATCTCAAGATAATGTTCCGGATTGGTTTCAGTCCATATACGACAATTTTGCTTGTTCACATACCCATTCAACCAGAAATGTGCCTCGTCACTGAACAAAATTTAGCGGTAAAAAAATGGATCCACTTCCAATTTGTTGTGAACCAACTGGATCTTGTAAGGATGTAAACCAAGATCTTGATGTAAAATTTTCCATATAGTGGACGGACAAAGCCCAAGTTGTTGAGCACGATAGCGAATTGAAATGTTTGGGTTCTCTTGCACAATTTCACTCGCAGAAGCGATAGTTTTTTCGGTACGCACATTTCTTTGTCTTGTTGGTGGTCTTACACCAGTCAATGAAGAAATGGTACGAAATTTATCCAGCAACGCACCAATAGCCTGCTCAGAAGGTCGATTATGTCGACCATAAAATGGGCGAAGAGCTCTATAAGTTTCGCGAACGGAACTCTGAATTTGAAAATAAATTTCCACAATTTGGTAGCATTGTTCAAGTGTTAATTTATTCATGATTAAATGGCAAACCTTTCTGAACACAAATGTCAAAGAACTGTCACTTTGGCAAACTTCATTCAAAATTTATCCCTATTGAAAGATCTCATGCAGCTAAAAAAACACCCATTGTATAAAACGAACGATATCATCTGACGTGCCATCTAGTACGCGATTGCCAAGGTTGTGCAGCCTAAAGGCCGCACTGAGGAATTATTAACATAAGTGTCGACCCTAATTATTCAGTTTAATGATTTTTGCATTACAATTGGAAAATTATACTGCGTCCTCGTCTGCTATTGCGTTTAGAAATTATTATTAGGTTAAATTCTTGCGAGAAGATACCAAAAGTTAGTTGAAATTCCTAAAAAAACAAAAAATACGAAATCCAGGATTTTTTCAATGTCCTTGATTTTCAGAGCAGTTACTTTGGGTTGAAAATGGAATTAATAATTTTTAGTTTTTGTGGGATCTTTCAAAATTTATGTCCAACTTTGTGGAAATTTTTGGACCTAAATAGTAATTGTATATATTTTTTTGCAAACCTCCAGAATTTTTTGGTTTAGGTCACAAACTTTCCGATGAGTACACAGTTTTGGTTAGAAATTAAGTAAATCTTGATGTTTCCGTGAATTTCCACTTTGTGTAATTTTGAGAGCTAAACAATAATTTTTTGCAAAACTGGGCGATTTTTTGGTCACTCATCAGATTATCACGTCGATTAGATTACAGACTTGCTGATAAACGATCCAATTTTAGTTTTAAATTTTGATATTTTAATAGGAACTTTCAAAAATTTAAGCAGTCAATAAATAAATTTTTGTTTTCAAGTGAAATTAAAAAATGTACCTACTTTTAACTTTACGAAATTTAGGGAGCTAATTGATAAAGTGTGGGGGGGGGGGGTAAAAGGGTTAATTACGTCCTACATGAATTTTGACTAAAAAAATTTAATGTTGATGTTCCATGAATTTGTTCAAATTTCAAAAATTTATTTACTGCTTTGTGTAATTTTGGGGGCAAAATACAAATCTTTGAAAATTTTTCCAAGTCATTCTCAGTAATTTAGCGCTCTTAGGAGACTTCCACAGTTTTGAGTTTTGTTTAAACATAAAATAAATAAATTTTTATGTTTTTGTGGGTAATTATTATAAATTTACTTCTAAAGCAACAAAATTCCAGGATTTTATTTAATGACCTTACAACAATTTACAACTTAGGTTAGGTTGCAGACTTCCGATAGAAATAAAATGAATACATTTTGATGTTTCATGTCATTTTACTGAATTTATTTTCATCTTTCCCAAATTTGGATAGCTTAAACTGTAAATTTTGCAAAAGTGCGGGGTTTTTTTTGGTTATCCGTTAGGTGAAGTTGCAGACTCCCTGATAAGCAGTCAGTTCGGTTTGAAAATGAAATAAAAACATTGTTATGTTTTCGAGGGAAATTAAAAATTTACTTTCAACTTTGTGAAATTTTGAGAGTTAAATCAAAGGCTGAAAAAGGAAAGGACTTCCTACATGAATTTTCAGAAAATTCACATTCCACATTCCATTAGCACGTCAGTTAAGCTGTAGACTTCTTGTAAAGCGGTCAGTTTTGTGTGAAAATATTTATTACTCGTATTAAAAACTTTATGAAATTTTGAGAGCAAAATGACGACTCAGAAGGTCGATTATGTCGACCATAAAATGGGCGAAGAGCTCTATAAGTTTCGCGAACGGAACTCTGAATTTGAAAATAAATTTCCACAATTTGGTAGCGTTGTTCAAGTGTTAATTTATTCATGATTAAATGGCAAACCTTTCTGAACACTACAATGTCAAAGAACTGTCACTTTGACAAACTTCATTCAAAATTTATCCCTATTGAAAGATCTCATGCAGCTAAAAAAACACCCATTGTATAAAACGAACGATATCATCTGACGTGCCATCTAGTACGCGTTTGCCAAGGTTGTGCAGCCTAAAGGCCGCACTGAGAAATTATTAACATAAGTGTCGACCCTAATTATTCAGTTTAATAATTTTTGCATTACAATTGGAAAATTATACTGCGTTCCCATCTGCTATTGCGTTTAGAAATTATTATTAGGTTAAATTCTTGCGAGAAGTTAATTAAGAAGAAGTTACAAGCTTAAATTTGTATGCATTTAAACTTACAGCAAAATAATTAATTTATTTTAACATTTCAGTGAAGTTACGATTTGAAATTGATTTATATAACTTAAAAATATATACAGTGTGTCCAAGATAAGAATGCAATGCATCGAGATTCGTTAGAGATTCGGTTAAATGGGATATAAATTGTGAAAAATTCATTCCGTTTAACCAAATCTCTACTTCTTACCGTTTAAGTCTTGACGAGAACCCATTCGGTGCATTCTTATCCTGAACCCACTGTGCATAACTTTGCTCATTTGTGATCAGTTGATATTATGTCGGGTCTGATAGTTCCACTCTTAAAGCCGATTGAACAGAAGCACTCCAACAATAATCATTTACAAGGAATACAAAACAGTTTTGTTTTGAGATCCTTAATATTTTTTTGGGCAGATTACAATTCCAGAAGTTACATCGGTGACTAATAATTGATTACGAGCTAAAAGTTACCAATTAATTCATGCAACTGTTGGTGAGTCATACCAAAGTACAATCGCCCCTGTTTTAATCCAGAATGACGAATGCAAAGTATCGTGAAACAAAATTCTCAAGTTTTAATCCAATCAAGTTAAGACGACGTTAATAATTGATCGCCGAAATACGAGAGCCTGGTAAAAAAAATAAAAAATATCAACGTAAAAAGTTAAGTTTCCTGCAGTTCCGCAGTTGATAAATCAGAAGGCAAAATCCGGAGCGTTTAATGTAGCGAGCAAATTAAAATTTTGAATCAGCATGTCACGCCAGAAAAGCGTCGTTAGATACAGGAAAAAGTAAGAATAAGAGATAAGTGATGGCCATAATCACCTGTCAAGAGTGTAAATAGTATACGACGCAAGCAACAATATAACTAATGACTTATACGTTTAACAATTTATCTTCAGCATTTAATTATAAGTGGTAATTTCTTTTGGAAATTAAATTTTGACACAGAAGAGCAAAATAAGACGAATGAGGTTCTAACGTCAACATTTGTAAAAACAACCGATGGTTCTTAAGATATGATCTATGTTGGTCAAAATGGTAGATCGATCAAGATCTTGAAAAAAAATCAGCAAATTCTTTGGAACGACAGTTTTAAAAATAATTTTTCAAACAGATTTGAAAGGAATATAATTCCGCATTGTTGTGAGTTTGACAAAATGACAACATAAGCGTACAAGTTGTGAACTTAAAAATAAGGAAGGCAAAAAAGCAAATATTTTGAATAATTTTAACATTAAAAGCTCCTAAATGAAATATAAACAAAGCCAATAAAATGTTTTGAATGAAAATTAAGCAAAAGTCTCATTAGTATGATAACGATGACAATCTACATTTTAGTTGCAAATCTCAATTATTGTGTTAAATTAAAGAGAACGAAAGAAAATTGTATCTCGACTATCAAGAATTGCGAATTAGAATAAACACGACATTTAAAATTTTTCGACACAAATTTTAAATTAACAACTTAACTGTCTTTTGTTCAAAAAAAAACAAAAATTCTTACCTTGTTTTTAGTTTGTTTTGAAATTTTGACAATTAACAATTGCCGTGTATACGCATTGTTACGTCAAAATAAGGAAGAAACAACCTGAAGTAACAACAGCATGCTTACATCTAACCCATCTAACCAACAGCATCTGGTTAGGTACTAACCTGTCCAATAGCCGAAAATGTTCAGAAGCGCAGTCTCTATTTATATCGACCTACAAAGCTTGAAAATAAACTTTGTCGACAGCTTCCAGCTGAAACGAGTCTTGAGAATAACACTCGGGAAGAACAAGATCAAAATTTTGTGAAACAAAAGTTTGCAAACTCTAACCTAAGAAGTTGTACGAATTCCTCTTGGGGACACTGTTAATTAATTTTAATTATTTTTTTATGGAGTACCTACTGCAGCGATACATAATAAAACAAAAGTTTTCTTAATGATCTCGGCTCTCAGGTTGTTAAATTTTAAAACTTCAAGCGCCTTTGAAAACTTAAGATTTCTTTGTCAGTTGAAATTTCCTTTGGTGTTTGGTTAATCATTAACAGGCAGTTTAGTGCCAATTTTCTTTCCTGCGTCATTTGCCATTAAAAAATGGAAACCTTAGAAACAGGGAAAATTATTGTGACATGGTACTCTCCAGAAAAACAATTAATTTGTTTAAAAATAATTTTATAGTTTTCCAAAATTTAAAAAAAAAACTAAAATTGAAAATTTGCGATAGAATTTAAATGGTGAAATGAAAGTTTGGAAAAATTGTTGCAAGTTTATTATTCGGCAAGTTTTCCAGAACTATAAAAATAAATTGCTAACCACGTGAGATACTTGCCATATCTGCGGGTTGCCTATTCATTCTAGGTATATTGTAAATCAAGCAGACTGAAAATTTTATTTTAACTTCCTTTTCGTGCAACTCATTTCAGTCGAAGTGTAATAATTATTTAGAAAAATAGAATGAAAATTGATACTATGATAAATTTAACATTAACATTTTATAATATAAAAATATTGCACAATTCGCGTATATAAAAAAATATTTGTTATATTATAAAAATAACGTTAAATTAATAATAATAAAAAAATATTAATAATTAAACTATAAATTTATATTAAATTATCGTTTTAAAACCTTGCTCTGCTCTATGAATTAATATAAGTAGTGGCGGCTGGTACGGTGAGAGCGACGGGACGCCGCCTTCCCAAAATAGAATAACAACAATATTAAAATTAGAAAATGCACCGGTCGAATCACGGTAGATACGGCGCTGAGTATTGGACATATTTTATAGTGATACATCAGCCTTAAAGAACCCAGTCCTAGGTAATAAATTCGCGAATTGAATTGTTTTAACCTCTCTCCCCCCTCCATCCGGTGGGAAAAACTCTGTTGGTTGTAACACCAGTGCCGTAGCAAGCTCTTCTGGCGCCTGAGGCAAGTTTGAATATATGCCCCCCTCCCCAAAGATTCTTATCATTTTTAAAATTTTCAAATTTCGCCACCATTGCGATGGCGCCTGAGGCTAAGCCTCACTAAGACCCAGTTGTTCAGTATTAGGTTATCTTTTAACCTGAATTAATTTCCATGGAACCAATTCTTGAAACAATCATTTCTATGGAAAATAACCCAGGTTAAAAAATAACCCGAAACTGAACAACTGGGCCTTAGTACACTTTATTTATTGATTAATATTAAATTTCTTCCCAGGTCAATATATGAGAGAATAGGTTGTTGGGATAGGGGAGACCAAATAAAACTAAAAGTTTGCTAAAGCCAACGTTTCGGCGTTATTATTACGCCATCTTCAAGGCTAAAAGATACAAAATGTTTTACTCAACGCAATCACCCTTGAGAGGCAGACTCACCAGGCAAACCAAGATGAAAAATGTTTTTGGTCATATGTTGATATGTCGAGATGAAAAAACGGTATGGAGGATATGTTCACACTACAACTGTCGTCAAAGTTGTTAAAAATTACACAAAAATCATAAACGGCAAAAGCCTAGTTAAAAAACATAATAAAATTTTTGTTGAGTGTCAAATAAATTATGATTGTGTGAAGCCACCTATATAATTTATATCTCCTCCAATGAGATCTTGCAAACATGCAAAATTTTAAATTCATACCAAAAAACTTGGATATAAAAAATGAAAATGGTAAGCGGTACAGTGTCATCGTGCATTAATGCCGTGAACCCACATCGGAATGTAAATATATGATCTTAACCTCTCAAGCGAAAAAACAGATTGCATAAAAGTGAAAATAACAATAATTGAAAACACATTAAGGATCACTAGTGAAGGCACCAAAATAACATTAAGATCGGGTTTCTATCTTCTCCAAAAATATTTTTAGAAGCTCCAGGTAACCATGATTTAATGTTTTGTAGTCACTTTGTATGTTCATGTTATTCTTTGTTGTAGATATGTAGGCTGATTCTAAGAAAATACGCTTATAGTAGTTGTTCTCCGACACTAAAACCTCAACATCATCTTCTGCAGTGGAATGTCCTGTCTCTATAATGTGTTTAGATAAACCAGTTTTGCTATTACCTAAACGGATGTCATAACGGTGTTGATATATGCGTTTTGAAAGCCACTGTGAAGTTTGACCCACGTAATAAAGACCGCACTGTTTACATTTTAACTTGTAAACTAAATTAGCTCTTTCAGTTAAGGGAGTTATGTCTTTGGTCTTTGAAAACACTAATTTATTGAGCGTTAACGGAGCATAAAAAACCAAACTCAAGTTATTACTCTGTACATAATCTTTAAAGATATGTCTTAGTTTAGAGGCCAAAATCATAACATGAACATACAAAATGACTACAAAACATTAAATCATGGTTACCTGGAGCTTCTAAAAAGATTTTTGGAGAAGATAGAAACCCGATCTTAATGTTATTTTGGTGCCTTCACTAGTGATCCTTAATGTGTTTTCAATTATTGTTATTTTCACTTTTATGCAATCTGTTTTTTCGCTTGAGAGGTTAAGATCATATATTTACATTCCGATGTGGGTTCACGGCATTAATGCACGATGACACTGTACCGCTTACCATTTTCATTTTTTATATCCAAGTTTTTTGGTATGATGCCACGCTAACCAACTAAATTACGATAAATGTTGCTGCAATTTCGCGAAGTCCGCAATTCGAACCCACAATTTCCGCAACGTAACTCAACCAGCGATCACACCAAACCACGTTGGTCGCCAAGATGAAACGGTTAAAATTCCTCACGAACTTTAGCGTGAATAATTGATGTTACATTAATTTCTAACCAAAGGTGTTAATTAAAACGACGGAAAAAAAAGATGGAATAGGCGCCACTCGATTTCGGTTAAAAAGGAAGACGTCGTTATGAAAGATTAGACAACTCGATTAAAGGGGAAATCGAGAAATCACGAGCTATCTTTGTAAATCTTGCCGGCTAGCTTGGAAGATAATTAATTAAACAAAAAAAAAACCAGCAATGAGTCCAGGGCATACGGAAAATTTTGAACAACGAAGAATTTTTGTAAACGAAAATAGTAATTACTCAAATATAAAGCGCAAATATCTTACGCACACAAAATAAACTTAACAATAAAATAAAAATAAACATAAAAATAAACAATACGGTGGTCATTGCTTAAAGGCTTTATGATAAAGTCGATGCTTATGGTGTTAGTATTGCGCCAGTGGAACGCAACAACAGTAGCCCACTACAGGAGCCGACCAGAACGGCACAGTAGCGACCACATTGACACTCAGAATCACCACCCACACAATCAATCGACGGAACACTCGAATGGTCATATAGGTACAATCCCACTAAGGTAACCACCGAGCCTCCGACGACCAAACCAAATAGCAGCGACCCCGGCGCAATGCCGCACTCTGTATATAAGTAGGTCACACATCGAAGCCTTTATAAAATAAAAATATAAAATCATAATTAAACACAAAAAAAAAGTATCGACACTAAATTTCAAATATGAAATTTGAACCTCCGTCGATCAAATTGGAATCTTCCTGCTAATACATTTTACCAGTTCGCTCGATGTAAACCATAGGAAATAATACACAAGTAAAGTTTAATTAACCAAACGTAATAAAATAAATAAAGTAGTCATTACTACGCTTATCAAACATAACACTTATACATTGGTATCATTATCCACAATATGCGAAAGTGCGATAATGATTGCAACTTTATCACGCAGTGCAGAAAGTTGTAATCTGCCACTTATCTATCAATTGCAACCATTCTGGAAGTACAAATGCAGAACGAAAAAAAGAATACCAAGATGTTACACATAAAAAAAAAATAAAACACATTAAAAAGGCCAAGGAAAAAAATACGCCATCGAGCTTAATATGGCTTAATATAAAAACCAATAATAATTATTACAACAAATTACCAACCAAAAAGGATACCTCAAATTTCGTTGATCTGCGGCATATGCAAAAATTTGTTCAGCTTCGAATCCCATAAAGGCGGATGAGAGCTCCCGGTAAAATAATCAAAAAAATGAGCTTCCCAATCCTACGGATTCGAGAAGATAATCCCAGTTCGCTACTGGATGGTATTAACTAACCAATTCTTCTCCAAAATCCGGCTTCACAAAATTTTTTGCACAACACACACAAAATCACCTCTTACTCGAGCAAACGTATCCAGTCCAGTCTCGCGTACCGACCCCTGCCCATTTCCCTCACTCGTACCAACGGTCACTGGTTCCAAAACCCAAAGAACTCGGCGGCAAATTTTAAACCGTTACACTCCCCCTTTACTTGGAAAGAGGTAAAGTTTCTACAAAACGAGAAAACCAACGATACGGGAAATATACTAGGAACTTTACCGATGGTGAAGATGTAAAGCTGTCCAGATGTTCGGACCTTCGATACGATAGGCAAACAAAACAAAAGATAACAATACGATAATAACGACAAAAGAGAAAAATATGTACAAAGAAAGATATATACAAACGATAAAACAAAAAAAACTATACATACTCGTCTCTGACCAACTTTGATCAACACGAACGAATGATGACCAATAAATAGTTGGTGAACAACCAGATGGTCGTTGCTCGAAGGTGATAACAATTGCGATGTCCGATGGTAATTGCTTTTAACAGAGTAGGTTGTACAGAAGCGAAATAATACCACCAAGAACCTCCTCCCGAATTAATTAAGGGAACGTTCGGGTGGTCGCTAAAATCCCAATGAATGGTTTAGAATATAAAAATTCAAATGCAACCACCGCGAGCCCCCGCATAACTAACCAATCGTAAGCCCCGGTAAAACTTCCCACCGCTGTACTTCTGTCGTGCATCGCGAGACCTTCTTCCTATATAATTCTTTTCAAATAAAACAAACAGACAAATAATAAAAATATATAACACAATAACTAAAAAAAATCAAGCCTTTAATTTCGAATACGGGATTCGAAACTATGCCGCCCGCTTTATGGACTGCTAGCCTATCCATTAGACTAACTCAGCTCTACGCTACCTATCTCGAAAGTAAGTTGTTTCATTTGGTTAAAGAAAACATTATTTCTCGTAAATAATGTTTCCACAAATATAGCAATAAAATTGTTAGTAAATATATTCACGCGTGCGAGCGTACAATAAAAAGTGCCCCAATCAAATTCATGCAGAAAGCATAAATAACTCATATTCTTGGCGAAACTTGCCATCTTGCCAATCAAAAAAAAAATACATAAGGCAAGACACAAACCTGAAATATTAAAACACAAAAAACAAAATAATATTCACTCAAAGGTAAAAATACATATAATCGACACAAACCTGAAACGAAAAAAATATAAAAATCGAGCTTGAACAAAATTTGTTACGACCGATAACGAATACAATTCCAGGTGGTATCCGAGTATTGCGGGTTGGCTGATAATGCAATATGTGCAATTAACGATATGTTCTAAATGACGTAAAGGAATTGAACGGTTAATAATCCTGCTGGAAGTATGGACGATGGATTCAACATATTAAAGAGAAACGGTACATAGCGGTAAAAATCCATCCTTGGTTATAACCGATAACGATAATAAACTTCAGGTGGTGTTAGAGTACAAATTGCGAGTCGACTGATAAATGCAATATGTGGAATTAACGAAAGGTTCTAATGACTTACCCATCTGAACGACTAGAATCCTTCAACAGAAGACTGGACGGTGGATCCAACATAAAAAGGAACGGTACAAAGCGGTAAAAATCCACCCTCCACCAGCAACGAATTCTTATCCCCGGATCGGGTTCGGAAAAACACTGTTCCATATTAATTCGAATGCTGGGTCGTTCGAGAAAGGAAGCAAACAAAATTCTTTCCAAAAATCACAACCACATTTCACAAGCAGACCAACAAAATTTTGCGTCGACACCTTTCCACGTTCAAAAGCCAACTCTCTCATCTAATTCATAGGAGAGTTCATCTCCTAATAATCTATCCACTTTCATGATGGATGAGATTCAAAAAAAACACAATAAGAAGATTTTAAAAAAATTTCAACTTGAAATTTACCTTCCCCCTCCAAAAAAAGGTATAGGGTAGAAAAACCACGAATTTACACGAATTTAAATAAACTAAGAAAATCAAAAATAAAAAACACTTTAAAATGTAATCGACGTTGTTCAAAAAATATTTTCGTTGGGCGCCACTTGCAACGCTAACCAACTAAATTACGATAAATGTTGCTGCAATTTCGCGAAGTCCGCAATTCGAACCCACAATTTCCGCAACGTAACTCAACCAGCGATCACACCAAACCACGTTGGTCGCCACTTGCAACAGTTAAAATTCCTCACGAACTTTAGCGTGAATAATTGATGTTACATTAATTTCTAACCAAAGGTGTTAATTAAAACGACGGAAAAAAAAGATGGAATAGGCGCCACTCGATTTCGGTTAAAAAGGAAGACGTCGTTATGAAAGATTAGACAACTCGATTAAAGGGGAAATCGAGAAATCACGAGCTATCTTTGTAAATCTTGCCGGCTAGCTTGGAAGATAATTAATTAAACAAAAAAAAAACCAGCAATGAGTCCAGGGCATACGGAAAATTTTGAACAACGAAGAATTTTTGTAAACGAAAATAGTAATTACTCAAATATAAAGCGCAAATATCTTACGCACACAAAATAAACTTAACAATAAAATAAAAATAAACATAAAAATAAACAATACGGTGGTCATTGCTTAAAGGCTTTATGATAAAGTCGATGCTTATGGTGTTAGTATTGCGCCAGTGGAACGCAACAACAGTAGCCCACTACAGGAGCCGACCAGAACGGCACAGTAGCGACCACATTGACACTCAGAATCACCACCCACACAATCAATCGACGGAACACTCGAATGGTCATATAGGTACAATCCCATTAAGGTAACCACCGAGCCTCCGACGACCAAACCAAATAGCAGCGACCCCGGCGCAATGCCGCACTCTGTATATAAGTAGGTCACACATCGAAGCCTTTATAAAATAAAAATATAAAATCATAATTAAACACAAAAAAAAAGTATCGACACTAAATTTCAAATATGAAATTTGAACCTCCGTCGATCAAATTGGAATCTTCCTGCTAATACATTTTACCAGTTCGCTCGATGTAAACCATAGGAAATAATACACAAGTAAAGTTTAATTAACCAAACGTAATAAAATAAATAAAGTAGTCATTACTACGCTTATCAAACATAACACTTATACATTGGTATCATTATCCACAATATGCGAAAGTGCGATAATGATTGCAACTTTATCACGCAGTGCAGAAAGTTGTAATCTGCCACTTATCTATCAATTGCAACCATTCTGGAAGTACAAATGCAGAACGAAAAAAAGAATACCAAGATGTTACACATAAAAAAAAAATAAAACACATTAAAAAGGCCAAGGAAAAAAATACGCCATCGAGCTTAATATGGCTTAATATAAAAACCAATAATAATTATTACAACAAATTACCAACCAAAAAGGATACCTCAAATTTCGTTGATCTGCGGCATATGCAAAAATTTGTTCAGCTTCGAATCCCATAAAGGCGGATGAGAGCTCCCGGTAAAATAATCAAAAAAATGAGCTTCCCAATCCTACGGATTCGAGAAGATAATCCCAGTTCGCTACTGGATGGTATTAACTAACCAATTCTTCTCCAAAATCCGGCTTCACAAAATTTTTGCACAACACACACAAAATCACCTCTTACTCGAGCAAACGTATCCAGTCCAGTCTCGCGTACCGACCCCTGCCCATTTCCCTCACTCGTACCAACGGTCACTGGTTCCAAAACCCAAAGAACTCGGCGGCAAATTTTAAACCGTTACACTCCCCCTTTACTTGGAAAGAGGTAAAGTTTCTACAAAACGAGAAAACCAACGATACGGGAAATATACTAGGAACTTTACCGATGGTGAAGATGTAAAGCTGTCCAGATGTTCGGACCTTCGATACGATAGGCAAACAAAACAAAAGATAACAATACGATAATAACGACAAAAGAGAAAAATATGTACAAAGAAAGATATATACAAACGATAAAACAAAAAAAACTATACATACTCGTCTCTGACCAACTTTGATCAACACGAACGAATGATGACCAATAAATAGTTGGTGAACAACCAGATGGTCGTTGCTCGAAGGTGATAACAATTGCGATGTCCGATGGTAATTGCTTTTAACAGAGTAGGTTGTACAGAAGCGAAATAATACCACCAAGAACCTCCTCCCGAATTAATTAAGGGAACGTTCGGGTGGTCGCTAAAATCCCAATGAATGGTTTAGAATATAAAAATTCAAATGCAACCACCGCGAGCCCCCGCATAACTAACCAATCGTAAGCCCCGGTAAAACTTCCCACCGCTGTACTTCTGTCGTGCATCGCGAGACCTTCTTCCTATATAATTCTTTTCAAATAAAACAAACAGACAAATAATAAAAATATATAACACAATAACTAAAAAAAATCAAGCCTTTAATTTCGAATACGGGATTCGAAACTATGCCGCCCGCTTTATGGACTGCTAGCCTATCCATTAGACTAACTCAGCTCTACGCTACCTATCTCGAAAGTAAGTTGTTTCATTTGGTTAAAGAAAACATTATTTCTCGTAAATAATGTTTCCACAAATATAGCAATAAAATTGTTAGTAAATATATTCACGCGTGCGAGCGTACAATAAAAAGTGCCCCAATCAAATTCATGCAGAAAGCATAAATAACTCATATTCTTGGCGAAACTTGCCATCTTGCCAATCAAAAAAAAAATACATAAGGCAAGACACAAACCTGAAATATTAAAACACAAAAAACAAAATAATATTCACTCAAAGGTAAAAATACATATAATCGACACAAACCTGAAACGAAAAAAATATAAAAATCGAGCTTGAACAAAATTTGTTACGACCGATAACGAATACAATTCCAGGTGGTATCCGAGTATTGCGGGTTGGCTGATAATGCAATATGTGCAATTAACGATATGTTCTAAATGACGTAAAGGAATTGAACGGTTAATAATCCTGCTGGAAGTATGGACGATGGATTCAACATATTAAAGAGAAACGGTACATAGCGGTAAAAATCCATCCTTGGTTATAACCGATAACGATAATAAACTTCAGGTGGTGTTAGAGTACAAATTGCGAGTCGACTGATAAATGCAATATGTGGAATTAACGAAAGGTTCTAATGACTTACCCATCTGAACGACTAGAATCCTTCAACAGAAGACTGGACGGTGGATCCAACATAAAAAGGAACGGTACAAAGCGGTAAAAATCCACCCTCCACCAGCAACGAATTCTTATCCCCGGATCGGGTTCGGAAAAACACTGTTCCATATTAATTCGAATGCTGGGTCGTTCGAGAAAGGAAGCAAACAAAATTCTTTCCAAAAATCACAACCACATTTCACAAGCAGACCAACAAAATTTTGCGTCGACACCTTTCCACGTTCAAAAGCCAACTCTCTCATCTAATTCATAGGAGAGTTCATCTCCTAATAATCTATCCACTTTCATGATGGATGAGATTCAAAAAAAACACAATAAGAAGATTTTAAAAAAATTTCAACTTGAAATTTACCTTCCCCCTCCAAAAAAAGGTATAGGGTAGAAAAACCACGAATTTACACGAATTTAAATAAACTAAGAAAATCAAAAATAAAAAACACTTTAAAATGTAATCGACGTTGTTCAAAAAATATTTTCGTTGGGCGCCACTTGCAACGCTAACCAACTAAATTACGATAAATGTTGCTGCAATTTCGCGAAGTCCGCAATTCGAACCCACAATTTCCGCAACGTAACTCAACCAGCGATCACACCAAACCACGTTGGTCGCCACTTGCAACAGTTAAAATTCCTCACGAACTTTAGCGTGAATAATTGATGTTACATTAATTTCTAACCAAAGGTGTTAATTAAAACGACGGAAAAAAAAGATGGAATAGGCGCCACTCGATTTCGGTTAAAAAGGAAGACGTCGTTATGAAAGATTAGACAACTCGATTAAAGGGGAAATCGAGAAATCACGAGCTATCTTTGTAAATCTTGCCGGCTAGCTTGGAAGATAATTAATTAAACAAAAAAAAAACCAGCAATGAGTCCAGGGCATACGGAAAATTTTGAACAACGAAGAATTTTTGTAAACGAAAATAGTAATTACTCAAATATAAAGCGCAAATATCTTACGCACACAAAATAAACTTAACAATAAAATAAAAATAAACATAAAAATAAACAATACGGTGGTCATTGCTTAAAGGCTTTATGATAAAGTCGATGCTTATGGTGTTAGTATTGCGCCAGTGGAACGCAACAACAGTAGCCCACTACAGGAGCCGACCAGAACGGCACAGTAGCGACCACATTGACACTCAGAATCACCACCCACACAATCAATCGACGGAACACTCGAATGGTCATATAGGTACAATCCCATTAAGGTAACCACCGAGCCTCCGACGACCAAACCAAATAGCAGCGACCCCGGCGCAATGCCGCACTCTGTATATAAGTAGGTCACACATCGAAGCCTTTATAAAATAAAAATATAAAATCATAATTAAACACAAAAAAAAAGTATCGACACTAAATTTCAAATATGAAATTTGAACCTCCGTCGATCAAATTGGAATCTTCCTGCTAATACATTTTACCAGTTCGCTCGATGTAAACCATAGGAAATAATACACAAGTAAAGTTTAATTAACCAAACGTAATAAAATAAATAAAGTAGTCATTACTACGCTTATCAAACATAACACTTATACATTGGTATCATTATCCACAATATGCGAAAGTGCGATAATGATTGCAACTTTATCACGCAGTGCAGAAAGTTGTAATCTGCCACTTATCTATCAATTGCAACCATTCTGGAAGTACAAATGCAGAACGAAAAAAAGAATACCAAGATGTTACACATAAAAAAAAAAATAAAACACATTAAAAAGGCCAAGGAAAAAAATACGCCATCGAGCTTAATATGGCTTAATATAAAAACCAATAATAATTATTACAACAAATTACCAACCAAAAAGGATACCTCAAATTTCGTTGATCTGCGGCATATGCAAAAATTTGTTCAGCTTCGAATCCCATAAAGGCGGATGAGAGCTCCCGGTAAAATAATCAAAAAAATGAGCTTCCCAATCCTACGGATTCGAGAAGATAATCCCAGTTCGCTACTGGATGGTATTAACTAACCAATTCTTCTCCAAAATCCGGCTTCACAAAATTTTTGCACAACACACACAAAATCACCTCTTACTCGAGCAAACGTATCCAGTCCAGTCTCGCGTACCGACCCCTGCCCATTTCCCTCACTCGTACCAACGGTCACTGGTTCCAAAACCCAAAGAACTCGGCGGCAAATTTTAAACCGTTACAATGAATTTAAAATTTTGCATGTTTGCAAGATCTCATTGGAAGAGATATAAATTATATAGGTGGCTTCACACAATCATAATTTATTTGACACTCAACAAAAATTTTATTATGTTTTTTAACTAGGCTTTTGCCGTTTATGATTTTTGTGTAATTTTTAACAACTTTGACGACAGTTGTAGTGTGAACATATCCTCCATACCGTTTTTTCATCTCGACATATCAACATATGACCAAAAACATTTTTCATCTTAGTTTGCCTGGTGAGTCTGCCTCTCAAGGGTGATTGCGTTGAGTAAAACATTTTGTATCTTTTAGCCTTGAAGATGGCGTAATAATAACGCCGAAACGTTGGCTTTAGCAAACTTTTAGTTTTATTTGGTCTCCCCTATCCCAACAACCTATTCTCTCCTTTATTTATTGCGAAAGAAAAACTTTCACTTTTACGTCCCTCGGTATTAAGAAGAACAGTGCCGGAATAGTGATGAAAAATATTACCTGCTGCCCCCCCCCTCTTGAATTGCAAAAGATTCAACGAGAAATAATAAATTTTGATGGTTCTGAATAATGGCAAGTGTACCTGGGGGGTATTCCATACCCCCCAGACCCCCCGGTGTCTCGTGTAATATCGTTTTTATCATTGGGAACTTCTGAAGATCTTATATAAAATACGCATAGTATGTCAGAATCACCGTTTCCATGGTAACGTAACGCAAACCCCCCTCCCCGAATATGGAGATTATTTTTATCGGTAGGTATTTTTCTTTTCAATGTAAATATATTTGAATAACTATCGCGATGATAACGTGATATTTTTACCGGTTACCCAGTCAGTTAAAGGGAAATGAAGAAGAACGCGGGGTTGGAATCAACTTTCTTAAAATCCCCTCTCTTATCATTGGACCAAAATTGAAGAGGAGAAAATTCTCTACAAAACAAGGCTTGTTTTGTTTGGTCACCATTGATGGTGAAGTTTAAATGTACGAAATTTTTATTCAGAATAAGAATTATTCAAAACCATTTTCAATTGTTTTCACTGGATTTCCTTTTTATTTCATAAATACTTAGTAATATAATGTAGGCAAATTTTGTTAACATTTTTCTAGAGAATTTTGTACTCTTCAATTTTGATTTGATGATAATTTTCACTAAAAATGAGTTATATAAGAAAAACTACTGTAGAGGATTATAATCCCCACTTGGGGAAAGGGCGATAGGGAATTTTAGGCGATGTTGCAAATAAAATCGTGGTCAAATTTTCGAATTCAGCCAAATTTGAATATACCCCCCTCCAAAGATTCTTATTTTTTTGAAAATTTTAAACTATTTGTTGGGTGTTGTCAAGGTTTAGCGCCCCCATTGCGATGGTGCCTGAGGCAAACGCCTCAGTCGCCTCACCCTTGCTACGGCACTGTGTAACACTAGCGCTCTGCTGCAAGATTATTTTACTGCACTTATAAAATAGGGGTGTTCCGAAGAAATACTTAAAGTTACTCTTTTATGGATAGAGCACGTTAAATAGATTCCGAAGATACGATATTTTGAGTTAAAAACTTAATGGAATTAGTTAGACAACATTAAAATTAAGCGAATAAAGTACGGAGGAATTCAATAACTCCTTTAATTTTGGCATTAATCGATATTGAAAATAGTTAATTTTCAAGAGCTTAACCAATAAGAAGCTTGCATTCGATTTAAGGCGGATCGACCTCCGAATTCTGTTGACAGTTCGTGCGCTTTCATTTAATCTTAACATTTAACCGCATTGGACCTCAGAGAGGTCGCGAGCCAGCAGTCGCATCAATACGATTTGTGTTCACCTGCCAAAACCTCTGTGCTCCTGATACCAAAAGTTAGTTGAAATTCCTAAAAAAACAAAAAATACGAAATCCAGGATTTTTTCAATGTCCTTGATTTTCAGAGCAGTTACTTTGGGTTGAAAATGGAATTAATAATTTTTAGTGTTTTGTGGGATCTTTCAAAATTTATGTCCAACTTTGAGGAAATTTTTGGACCTAAATAGTAATTGTATATTTCTTTTGCAAACCTCCAGAATTTTTTGGTTTAGGTCACAAACTTTCCGATGAGTAGACAGTTTTGGTTAGAAATTAAGTAAATCTTGATGTTTCCGTGAATTTCCACTTTGTGTAATTTTGAGAGCTAAACAATAATTTTTTGCGAAACTGGGCGATTTTTTGGTCACTCATCAGATTATCACGTCGATTAGATTACAGACTTGCTGATAAATGATCCAATTTTAGTTTTAAATTTTGATATTTTAATGGGAACTTTCAAAAATTTAAGCAGTCAATAAATAAATTTTTGTTTTCAAGGAAATTAAAAAATGTACCTACTTTTAACTTTACGAAATTTAGGGAGCTAATTGATAAAGTGGGTGGGGGGGGGGGGTAAAAGGGTTAATTACGTCCTACATGAATTTTAACTAAAAAAGTTTAGTGTTGATGTTCCATGAATTTGTTCAAATTTCAAAAATTTATTTACTGCTTTGTGTAATTTTGGGGGCAAAATACAAATCTTTGAGAATTTTTCCAAGTCATTCACAGTAATTTAGCGCTCTTAGGAGACTTCCACAGTTTTCAGTTTTGTTTAAACATAAAATAAATAAATTTTTATGTTTTTGTGGGTAATTATTATAAATTTACTTCTACAAAATTCCAGGATTTTATTTAATGACCTTACAACAATTTACAACTTAAGTTAGGTTGCAGACTTCCGATAGAAATAAAATGAATACATTTTGATGTTTCATGGCATTTTACTGAATTTATTTTCATCTTTCCCAAATTTTGATAGCTTAAACTGTAAATTTTGCAAAAGTGCGGAGTTTTTTGGTTATCCGTTAGGTGAAGTTGCAGACTCCCTGAGAAGCAGTCAGTTCGGTTTGAAAATGAAATAAAAACATTATTGGGGGTCACGAGAAGTTATCTAAGTATAAAAACATTATGTTTTCGAGGGAAATTAAAAATTTACTTTCAACTTTGTGAAATTTTGAGAGTTAAATCAAAGGCTGAAAAAGGAAAGGACCTCCTACATGAATTTTCAGAAAATTCACATTCCACTGATTCCACATTCCATTAGCACGTCAGTTAAGCTGTAGACTTCTTGTAAAGCGGTCAGTTTTGTGTGAAAATATTTATTATTAAAAAACTTTATGAAATTTTGAGAGCTAAATGATGACATTTTGAAAAAATCGATGATGAATTTGGTTATCGATCAGGTTCGTAGTCCTTCGTCAATATTTGTTAAGCATCCAGATTTCTTTGAAAAAAAATTAAACTAATTAAATTTTATTCCTTTCTTATGTAGTTTTGGGGATAAAATACAAAACTCAAAAATTCTTTCAGAATCCTACTCGAAGTAGTTGAGCACTTATTTTCAAAAAATAATTTAAATTCTGTAAAAACTGGATAAAATGATCTAAAATTGCCACAAATTAAAAAATTGTACCTTTATTTGACAGCCCCCCCGGCCCCCATTAAACTTGGACTGGATTTTGCTCTTGAGCTAAAATATTTAATGTTTATTTTAATCACTTCAATCAGGCACAGAGCAGACTTCTTAAATGGACAGGCAATTTGGTTTAAAATGAAATGAATTTTGTATTTTTCCTGAAAACAGAAAAAACAAAAAATACGACACCCCCGATCGACATGGATCCCGACACGGTAATTGATAACCGACGCAAACCAGATGATAAAACCGCCCCCGTTCCTGCACTCATAAAAGGGGAATTTCAAAACAGGCAAGAGTTAATGGACAAGTGGGAAGCGAACCTGTATGCTACATCCGAGCAGGTCATTACGATGCGTGAGGAAGTTAAACTGCAGCTCGAGCAACTGGAGTACTACCGCAACGCTTTCCTGGAGGTACAACAACTAGCCCAAAAACCCAGTAACGGTTTCTCCCTACAATCTCGACGAAGCGAAAGTTCAAATAGGAAACTGAGTCGCTTTTCCAACTCCAGCGACCCTCTTTTGCCCAAAAGAAACCTCTAGAGCGCCAACAAGTACGCAAACATGGCGTAGACCAATACAAACTATTGCACAAAATTCATACTAAGTCTCCAGAACCTCTCCAAATTCCGCCTCCCCAAAACCAGCTTTGCCAGCCAGATCGAAACGAGTCAGGATCCCTCAGCTACTCCCGATGGATGTAGCAAAGTGGCCCCAGATCGCCGAGCAGATCAAGGAGCAGAACACCCATGCTGATCCCGTGATCAAATTTGGTACGCATGCTCAGCACATTTGTACAAAATAACTGTAAAAAATTAAGCAAAAGTAAAGTTCCCTTTAGAAATAGGGGTTGAAATAGGGTTAATATTAAAAAATTCATCCAGTTAGGGGTTGAAAATATAAAATGTGGTTGAATATTTGAATAGAATGATCATTTACCTTTACAGAACATTTTCTATTTTTAAGTTTAGACCACTCTGAATGAAGTTACAGTCGTTTTCCTACAAGTCCACATACCAACTTTTTGACATTTTGAAGGACAAAAACAATGAAACGTGTGCCTTTTTGGGCAAATCCTTTAATTTATACTTTTTATTTCTTACTAAGATGGTGTGAACCAAATTTTATCAAATTAGGCGTAGGTCAAGTAAATTCATCATTCGATTTGAGATGGAATGACCCCTAAGTATAGGGGTTATATCGCTACCATAATGGCAGAATGTCGTATTGAAGTTTGCATTGTTTTGAGATAATGAGAGTAGAATAAACACCACAATCTGTGAATTCAATATTATACTTCAAGTGTACGTTCAAACTCAATAACGTTGCAAGTTACACCTACGACGTTCTGTCAGATCATAGAGCTGAAGTTTACGAATATTTCTATGTACTGTTGTGATACGCTTTATCCAGGTTGAGGATAGGTTAGTACCAACAAGGAGAGAACAACGGTTGGATACCGTAGGTTCAAACACAATGTTAGCATGTGTTTGTTTTTTTGTGTCGTTTGAATAATTTTAAGTTGTTCGTGTTACATGTTGTATGTAAACGTTATATACAACATGGCAAAAATCAAACGTGCAGAGAACCGTCGTCCATATATAAACAAACCGCGAATTATATGAAGCTCCGGTTTTAAAAACAAAAGGAGATGGTAACGAAAGTTACATAAAGTAAATAAGACAGTATCATCAAGATTCCAAAAGGGAACGGTCGCACAAAAGTACTGTGAGACACAGTCGTGTAATTAATTGAGATTCAATTAAAATATAACTGAAATAAATTATATTCGCGAATTAAACGGTGGTGCTACAAGGGAGAATAATTCTTCCAAGAAATTAATATTCCTTGAGATAGTGGAATACGGAAGGTGTCGGCAACAAAGATTTGTTGATCGGGATCGTATAATACGAATACGTATGTGAGATCCGGATACAAAATTATCCGGTCTATTAGAAGAGATCGTGGAAATATTGGGGCGATCAGATCAGCACGAGAGTGGATCGTGAGAAGATTGGAAGGAGAGATTGGAAGATACAAGAGCGAAGAACGAAAATTGTGCGCACGGTACGATTAGCAGGTTAGCTAAAGTTTATTAATTCAGTGCGTAGAATATTAGTCAGATAAAGATTGTTTGAGTTACATTGTTGCATGTTAAAATTTGTTCAATTTATTAAAAACTTGTTAACGGAATCCAATCGTGTTTTATCTTTGTTGGAATCAAGAATTCGTCCGAACATAAGCTCGTATACTAAAGTGTTGTTGGTTGAATCAGATCCCGACGCATATTTATCCTGAGAAGTAAATTAAAAATAAAGGTAGGTGACCGAAAACCAATTGTGTGTGTTCTCGTGCATTTTTCAAGTGCACCAGACGCTACAGTACATATGTCTAAAACTCAAAAAATGTTACATACGACCTTCTGCCATTATGGTAGCGATATATAACATAGTTATATTTTAAGAAATGTGGACCTCCACATTTGTCCAATTGATCCACCAATTTGTTGGAGTTTGATTCGCTCCCGTTCGGTCGCACCCAATATTTGTCCTGTATCGGGTTCCGTTGGTAGCGTTTTGTGATACAGATTATTTAATTAGAGAAGGAAACCTGTATTACACAATATGGTACGTTGTAATTAATCAAGTATACATAATATAAAAGCAATTACCTATCTCTGATTGGTTGATTTATTGCCAACCTAAAAGGAAATATTTCACTAGAAAATAATTTTAAATGTTAATTTTTGGAAATTTTAAATTTCGGCAATTTTATGAGGATTACTGCAATCTCTAAATTTTCAGATCAAAAAACCAAGTACTGTAAAGCCAAGTTTATGGACACACTGTATTGTGGCGCAAGACCGGGATTTTCAGGGAATAATAATAATTATTGGTATGAAGTACAAAATCAATAATGAAAAATATTAATTTTTGTATTAACTTTATTTCATTCGTTACCTCAACAAAGGTAGATTTCATATAACAACAATTAAACACAGAAGATATAATAGTATAATAAAACGAAATAGACAAAAAATAGAAATTTATTTTAAATTTAGTTTAAACTAAACCCTCCATTTGGGTCTAACAAGGTACACTTTGTTAGACGGTTGTGGAACTCGAGCACGATCAAATTTAACATCGGAGTTCCTTATATTTTTGTTACCAGAAGGGCCAACATCATTACATCGCTTTCTTTTTGCCACGTGTGCGATATCATGCCGAAATTTTTCTTCCTTTGATATGCCTTTATAATTCAAAGGAATATTATGGATTGTTCTTGCCCATGTACTGACAAGACGACTGGCACGTTCTTTATTTTCCTTGAACTCTTTTGGATGCTTTTGTAAATACATAATCGCTTTCACTAAATCAGAATATATTAAAGCATCCTTGTCGATGCTAACAAAATTGGCCAATAATGTTAAAATTCCTTGCCTTACTTGTGAGGATGACAAAACTTGATCCGTCTGTGGAGCCAACCATTCGGTAAAAACATTCAGATGGTTTTGTTGGATAAATGCTACTTGCATATTTAAATTTATCAATTCCGATAAAACTCTTGGCAGCATCGCTGTTTTCTTAGTAGCTGGTTTTGAATTTTTAAACAAAGTTCTATCTTGTTTAGCTGCTGCTCGCATATCGCTCACAAGATGCGGTATAAAAAATTCAGCGATGTAATCCACATCTGGATGTTTTCGTTTGCGCCACTTTAGTCTATTTTCTCGTAAGGAAACTTTGCTTTTCTTTAGCATACTTTCGTCTTTCTCATCGTTTATAAGTACATGGGCTTCTTCAGTTAGTTTTGTTACAACAGATTGTTCTACAGTAGAAGTACTGTTTCCTATAGTTCTTCTGTCATTACAATAGATTGTCATTTTAAATTTATTATTTACAAGTATAGTACCGAAATCGTCTTCTGATGAGTAATAAAACGTTCCAAAGTGGAAAGTTTTTCAGTAATAAACTCGATAACTGCTTGGCTGTCATATAAAAGTGTAACCATTTTTATAACCTCATTACTATTGCTAGTGAAAAGCCAGGCAAAAAAATGTTAAATACCTCTGCTGGTGATGAAAATCCTTTTTCAGTCAATTTTTTGAAATACATTTTAACTCTACCAGCCTCAACAGAATTTTGCAATAATACACCTAGCAACACACCGTAAGTGCAAAAAATTATAAATTATAAACTATTAACTCCAACTCAAATATAACCAATCTAGAACCGAATGATGGTTGGCTCAAAACCATCATGAAAAACCTAAGAAGCCCAGATTAGGTTCAAAGGTAATCAGAAATTACCAATTACGTATGGAGATGGTAACGAGAAGATAACATCGCTCGATAAAGGCTAAAAATGTATTATCAGCATGAAAGAATTTGGACTGCGATACCACCATTACCAACAATAGATGGAACATCAAATATAGATTAATAAATCAAGTATTACCACTACACTACATCGCTCTTGTAACTAGGAAACATAATAAAAATATATAGGGTGTTGAAAAAGTTGTGACTTAAAAAGGGTCAATGAACTTTATTTTTTCTAGAAACATACTAAATATATTTTTTGCAGAATTTGTGATCCTTGTTCAGTTATTCCCAGACTTTTTGTAGAATATTTTTCGATTGATCAATTCATTGTCTTCTAATTAGATAAATTGATTTCTCTAATTTAATTAATTTCGTTCCTCGCATTTGAGGACTCCTTTTTCAGTCATTAATAATGGGGTACCGACAAAAAAAATTGGTTGCGTTTTTTTACATAAATACGATTCTTAGGATGTCCTTTGCCATGTAATGTGATATTTTTCTAAATGTGACTCATTTCTATGTAATTAAATAATGAAATTCAAATAAATTTGAATTATTTATTCAATCTGTGACGATATCTGTAAATTAGTTAGTAATTATGCGTACAAAGCGGCACTGGTATACGCATGGCTTTGTTTACGTTTGTATTGCGGTTAAAAATGTCAAATATATTAAATTTGAAAGATGTTTAGTTTCAACGTCTAGAAATACATCTGCAAAAAGTAATACTAAAGTTTTTGATGAGTAAACTTGGAATCCATCAATTGTTATTCCGTTTCTTGAACGATGGGGGGGGGGAATTGTTTCTCGCCTCCCGGCCGTACCCACGTTATGGGTATGCGGCCATTCTTATTGTTTTTTTTCTTTTGCGCATTCACACGTACTGTCTGGTTTATTCCAATTCTTTGGCTTTTCGCCCTCTTCTTCTCAATCCGCTCTTCTGAAGCCTCTATCTGGGAATATTCAGAAGCTTTTAGTTTTTCCATATTTAGATTTTTAATCGCCTCTCAGCTTCAGACCTCTCTCCTTATTGTCCCATACTTCAACTTATCTCGTATATACATCTTCTGATATCCCACCCCTGACTTTATCTCCCTCTTTTATTTCTACTTTAGCATATTCGCATATTTTATTTTGTATCTCCTTTTCTTGATTGGTAAGGTCATTCTTATATGTCGTATATCTTAGGACCTCTTAACTTATTTTTGATTTCCATCGCCATCGTTTTCTTATTGTGGTCTCTTAGTTTTGCCACAATAATCCGCTTTTTCATGGTTTTACCTATTTTAAATGCCTCCATCGTGTTTAATCGTATCTTTAACTATTGACTCAAGAAGTTCTCTACATTTTCGTGTGTTGCATTTCTTTCTATTGGTGCTTTCTTAATAATGATTATATTGGTAGCTCTTTTGTTCTTTTCATTTTTTTCCAACAGTTTCTCAAAATTTATAACTTTCTCATCCTGCTTAGTTATTCTTTCCTCCATTTTACCAATCGCTTGTCTCATCTGATGCATCTCCTCGTTCCAATGAATTTCCATACCATTCAGTTGTCCTTTTTATCTTTCTTATCTCGTGGTTGTTTTCTTGGAAACCGCTGCTTACTCCCCTTGTCAGGGTCATCATCACATCCTTTAGTTCATCAATGCTTTCTTCTTTCCATAATAACTCAGTTTCTTTGATTGGCGATGTTATTGTTTTTTTACTTTGCTGAAATAATGTTGATTCGTCTCTCTCGTGTCTATCTCTCTATAGACTCTCAGGTTCTTCTTCTCTTTCCCGATATACTCCCTCACCGATGGGGAGCTATTCGATCTTTTCCTCTCTCTTGTAACCAAACCTCCTCCTACTTTTGCAATATTTCTCCAGTCTCGTTCGTTTATTTATTTACTATTCAAGATCTTCTTATTTGTCCGTTATTGTCTCAGTGCCAACACGAATACCCGAGTCAACCTCTAAGAGGTACCCACATTAGTGATTCAACGTTTCGAAAACAATTTTGACTGAGTCGGTAAAACCCAATCGCTACCGCCTCACGCTCTTGTAAACAGGAGCTTACTTTTATTATCGTCGTTTTATGCTAGCTCTTAATTTTCGCTAGGGTACAGTGGGACTACTACAGGTAGCAATTGCAATGACAAAAATTTTACCATAAAAAAGTCACGCCAAGATGAAAAAGAATATTTGACTCATCAGTACTGCTAAGCCTGACAAGCTTTAAAGATGCTTTAAGGTGACAGAAAATTCCTTCCACTTTGTAGGTTAATAACAAACGCTCTCGAAAGTATTTACCAGTAATGGAGCACAAATTATCACCAAATTTGCGACTTGCTCACCGCCGCGAAAAAAATCGTGTTAGGAGTTCTGTAGAAAAATTATGTACAGCTTCTGTATGTACAGTAACAATTAATTAAGGCTGAAAAAATGAAGGTTTTCAAAGACAGAAAAATGGTTGTCACAAAACTCAACCTTTTCCGCTCTATCCAAGAATATAACTGACTTGCGCACGCTTTACCTGTCACTCGTGCGACCGCCGTGTCGAAAACTGATGGTATATATAGAATGCGTCAGAAGTTTCGTGATAAATGCAAAATTTTGTTACAGCTTTTACTAATCTTTTTTTCTTCAAAAATTAACCACAAAATATCTGTCGAGCAATTGTTTCCTCTGTTTTGTCGCATTAAAAAGCATTTTGTTTCATCTAAAACATGATAGAACAAACCGTTTCGAAACAAATAGTTTTGTTTTGTCTTAAAACGTTTTAATCAGTTTGTTTTCAGATCAAGCTAAAGGTTTCAAGGCAAAAGAAAACATTTTGTTTCGAATAGTTTTGTTCTATCATGTTTTTAGATAAAACAAAATGTTTTGTCTCGAAACGTTTTGCTGTATCAGTGTGCATGCAGTCTTATCCTATTGTTGTGTTATTTTCAGTTTTATTTCATATCATTACTCACTGCTCAGGAAATTCACCAGTTTCGTATTCATAAACACCGTACAGGATCGAACTCCTACCTAAATTTAATTAGGTATTGAAATAATGAACTTGAACGAGTTCTACTAGAATTACATCATAGATCGTAAAATTAAATATCGAAGAACTATTTATTACAATTATTATTTTAAAGATAAAACTACTTTTTGGGTGTAAAGGAATGCAATCAAACGAATATCTACCGTTAGCCAACGTTTCGATTACTTTTAAAATTATTTTTGTTTACGTTTGGCATTGACACATCGTGTTTTTATTGATCACTTTGTACGATTATTTATTCTTGATGTCCACATTTATACGTAATCACACATTTGCCATCACCTATTGTTTGGTATGTAGTAGACGTTTTAACTTGTACATAATAATTATTTGTTAATTTTACACTTCTGTAATTCCAGCCCTGAAGATGATTAAATAAATTAATCGAAACGTTGGCTAACGGTAGATATTCGTTTGATTGCATTCCTTTACACCCAAAAAGTAGTTTTATCATTAATTAATTGAGGAAGAAAATAGTTTTAATATTATTTTAAAATTTCAAATGTTCAAAATCACAATACACAAACAGGTAAAATAAATAATGAGTCATATTAACATGTTACAGTCCAATGAACAGGTAACCGAATTGAATGTCGTCTACCAGGTGTTAATTGATTAATTTGGAAACCATAATTTACAACGGTTGGGACGAATTTCGAAGCAGGTAAAATCTTCCTTTGGAGTTTTCACGCTACTAAAGGTGGTTCGATTTATGCCGGACTTCTTATAAAACCCTTGACTGTGAGGTGAAAAAATTCCCGCAACAAAAGTGAACTCATAATAACTCACACCTGCCTAGTGAAACGGATATCATTAATTATTAACAGCCTACAAAATGAAGAAATCATAAAGTTTGGTTCAAAACTTGAACCAATGGTTTATATTACGTCCAAACGAAAATAAATTATTTTTAAGATGCCGAAAACAATAAATTTCATGACCATTTCCAGAAAATTTGGATCATGGTGACTTAATCCAAATTGAACAAACAACTTTACGTTGAAAATGAAAGCATACTTTAGCTATTAAATCTTAATTTAGAAGTTAATATTTACCGAGTATCTTCATAAAAAAATGATGTAACACATGATAAGGTAATTTATAAGGAAGCACAAGCGACAGTAAGAAAATTAATTTGTCAGAAGAAGAACGAAGCTTGGGAGAAAAACTATAGTAAAATAAACATCTACATAGGAGGAAGAAGAAGCACGAAAAGTTGTAGGATACTAAGAGGACTACGCCAAGAAATGAAAATAGATATAATATCATCAATTACACAACAGAAATGGGATAATCACGTCATAAAACCAATAACAGAGAAGCTATTACGAGGACATGTAATATCTTGATATGAATTTTTTTATATGGAGTAAATTTGAATTTTATTATTTTAAACACGCCTCACGTTGTTCGCCAAATGATAAGAATTTTTTAATGTTGTATGATTTTTATACGTGCACAACGTTGTGTCGTGAAGTGATATGGATTTTATAATATTTTATAAACTTTAATTAGATTATTTTAGAATACTTCCATACCGCCTCATATTGTAGCGAAAATTGTAACGATTTTTGTTTTACAAATTTTTAATTAGAATCTTTAAATTTTCCAAAAATATGACTTTAAATTCGTATGGCTATCCTTGCGACCATCTGCTTATTTTACGTTCATCACACAATGGTTCCCCACATTATTTCACAAATACAAATTTTTCTTCTCTAATGCCTAAGGTATTCCCCTTTTTTTAACTAAATGTTTTATGGACAAGTCCAGCAAATGAGTGAGGAAAGGTTACCGAAACAAATATTAAATTGCACTCCAAATCGTAAAACAAAACGTGGAAAACTTCAAAGAAGTTTGAGAGTAGGAATAGAGAAAGAGAGAGAAATAGAAGAACTATGGAACGATAGGGATAGATGGAGATTGAGTATCGGAAGACGGCATAGAACGTTATAAATTATAGATACAGATTATTTTAATAATCTATTCCACAGGAGTGGCTTGTGTGAATACTGGTTGAGCTAGAGAGCGGCAATTCCGGTTTCAAATAAAGGACCTCGCGGAATTTCTTAGCTTGGCCATCCGGTAAGCATCAACAACCTGTAATTACAATAAAACCCTACCAAGGAACCCTTACCAAAACACTGCCAAAGAAAAGGTGCGAATAACCTAGATGTTGATGCACCTTAAAAAATTAATAGCCTAATGAAAAAAAATAACTTTTTTGATAGTTGATAGTTTTCTTTAAAAATGAATTGCTTGATTAAATTGCAAATAATTACGTAAAATTGTTATAATTTAATTTAAATATATACATATTATCAATATTCACAAATATGTGATGAAAAAATTTGAAAACCAAATATATCCGGCAATTTTAAATTGCGCAAATAATTCTTAAAAATAACTTTTTTCCATATTACATTTTAAAGTAGGTCAAAAATTTTTAAAAATTCCACTTAACGCGATAAACAGATCAATAATTGCAATGTTAGATTTTCGTTTCTTAATCAAAGTTATCTACTTATCAGGTAACCCATTAGTTAACCTGACATAGCATGACAAAAGCAATTAGATGTTAAATATATTATCGCAATATATTATTAAAATAACAGGATCGAACTGCTTTTCCATTTAACTAAAGAGAAAACCTTTAAACACAGCTTTTTATTACTTTAAAAACAATTTCTGGTTTATTTTAAAAAATCAGCTGGTTTTTTCTGTTATCCGGTTTTTTCCTACTTAATTTTTTCAACGTTCGTCTGTTTATTTTATAATTTAATTTTAATATTTTATAAATTTTCCTCAACCTCTGGATAGGTTGGTAGTATATCTTTCCTAGAATTCATCAATATTTTAGTTTTTCTGTTAAATGGTTGTTATTTATTTCTATTTATTTTAGTTCCCTTTCTATAGCTACGATAATGGGCGAATAAATACCCGAAACGTTTGAAATAGATTACTCGTTGCGGAAGGCAACAAAAAAATTGAAACGAATATTCGTACCTGTTCTCCGAAAGACCAAATAGATGCTGGGCTAGAAACAATCGCGAAAAACCTGATACGTACTGCTATGATCTCCCTTCTATTAAAAATTAGACACGTCTTTAAGTTGGGCGCCACATTCAAATGAATGAAAAATATAAAAAATCGTAATAGTTTAAATTTGCGTGCTAAAATTTAATTAGAGAGTTCACCAACTTGTCCCTCTTGTTTAGACCAGTCTAAGGCTCTCTCAGAGTATTGCAGGTATTAAGATAAATTAGGGGATGTAGCTTATTAAGTTGAAAAATTTTATTATTAAATGATAGAAAAATGTTTATTGACTTTGAATAAAATTGCTTAATTGTTTTGCCAGATAAACGATCCACTTCTTTATTTGTATGATCTTTAAAATTCAGAATACTGACCTGTAAATGTTTGATAATAATAAAAGATTGGATTAATTTAGAAATCAGTTTTATATTCAAAAATAATATCGCAAAGCGCAAATAATCAATTTTAACAAATTTGTACAGATATCTTATCCGTTACCAGAATGTTTACAATAATCAAAAATCAAAAATGTAGAATGACGATCCTTTTCTTCCTTTTCTTCTTCCAAATGCTTAAATAAATTTAAGTCTTTCCGTTGTCCAAAACGGGTTAAATGTTTTTGTATTGAAATTGTTGCTTTTGGCAAAGCGTAGAAAATAAAATAATAAAAAATGTTTTGTTGATGAAATATTTATAAAATAGGGTAGCCGAAAATGCACCTGTTACAGTCTTTTCTCAGCATCCTGTATGTAAAATGCTGAAGGCGTAAAGTTAATAAAAATAATAATTGTTTTCAAATACCTTTGAATTTTATAATCCGGACTTTTATATAAGTCTACGTAGAAAAACACAATCTTGATATACACAAGCGCACTATGAGACACTTCCACGATCAGATGTTTTCGTTGATACGACGCTCTTGATCTTCTCCTGTTTGGATTGTGTTGTGGTAGCAGTAATCATCCAAATTTGACTCTCTAATTGTGTTGTTTTACTAATTAGTATGCCGGTAAGTAATTTTAAATTATGTAATTCTCGGATATTTGAGAGTTGAGTTGAAATATAACATTTTATTTTTCAGGCGATGCAACTAAGTTTGCCATCTTGGACTTTTTATTTATCGACCAAATCGATTGAACTGTTGGATCGCATTGCACACATCCTTCCACTTTAAATATCAAAATTCAACTAACTTTTGCTTGCGCAAAATACGAATTTGAGCTGACTTCAACGACTTGTAAGTCAAATTTATTCCTTTTTGCAATTTTTATTTTAATGAAATTTCATGTAATTTCCAGAGTTGGTTCCATTATTGAAGAGATTACTTATCCGCTGCTTTCCAGTTGATTTCCATCACAGTAGTTGATTTGGGAACCATTTGAAGTAGTACATTTGACTATTTTCATTATCACATTTCACTTATCAACCTTTAATGGATTTTCTCTTGAAATAACTGATCCGTTATAACATAACAACTATATTTAACTAATAACAATATACATAACTTCACACATGGTAATATAACCTTTTTCTATTACCTACACCTGAATATATAGGTGGCACTAGAGTTGTTACTAAAGATACGTTTACACATGTTCTTATTTAAATCAACATCCCCACTAGAACACATATGTAAACGTAGCTTTAAAAAGTTAAATCTTGTTACAACAAAAGATATGTTTTGGATAAAATGTTGCTTTTGTTAAACTGTCCGCTACCATATCTTCCCCACTAATGTGTTCTACTTTCAATTGGTCATCTTCAATCTTCGATCTTATAAAATGATGTCGAACATCAATATGCTTCGTTCTTGCGTTGTATCCATTAGATGATGCCAGAGCGATTGCACTTCTATTGTCGCAGTATATGGTAATGGGTAATTGCTCCTTTGCCGGTAAAAATTCATTGTGCAACTGCCTTAGCCATAATAGTTCTTTAGTAGCTGTCGATAGCCCCATGTATTCTGCCTCTGTAGTCGACAATGCTACTGTTGGTTGCCTTTGACTGTTCCAGGAGATCGCCCCTCCACATAATGTAAATACATATCCCGTGCATGAACGTCGATCATCTTTATCATTGGCCCAATCTGCATCACAGAATCCAATAATCGTACTATTGCTTGATTTTGAGAATTCTAATCTGGTGTTCGCTGTGCCTTTTAGATATCTAAAAATTCTCTTAACGGCTGCCCAGTGAGCCGGACCTGGATTGTTGTTGAATTTGCTCACCGTATTCACTGCATGTGAAATGTCGGGTCTTGTTGCTTGTGACAAGTATAGAAGTGATCCAACAGCTTCTTGATAGGGTATTCCTTCCATTTTATTGTCTTCTGGTGGGCACATATCCTTCGTTAACTGCTGACTGGGATCAAAAGGTGTTTTAACTGCGTTACATTCAGACAAACCAAACTGTTTTAGTATTTCTTTCACGTATGCTTCTTGATCTAACCAAATTTTACCTCCTTCTTTATCCCTTGTTATTTTTAACCCGAGACAATGACTGGCTTCTCCGAGATCATTCATCTTGAAACATTTATTTAATTCATCCTTGAGTTGATTAGTTTCATTTGAATTATTTGAAAATATAAGCAAGTCATCGACATATACTGCTACGAACAACATTTTTTGGTCTGCCATTTTGTAATATATGCAGGGATCCATACATGATTGTTTTAATCCTATTGTCTTCAATGTAGTATCTAATTTTTTATTCCATTGTCGACTAGCCTGCTTTAGTCCATACATTGCCTTGTTTAAGCGACAAACTTGGTCATTGTTTTCATTAAACTGTTCTGGTTGTTCAATGTAGATTTCTTCATCTAAATCTCCCTGCAAGAACGCCGTTACGGCATCCATCTGATTGATCGTAAGGTCATATTTCACTGCTAATGCCACTAAGAATCTTACAGACGTATATCTAATTACCGGCGAATAAGTTTCTGCATAATCAATATTTCGCCTTTGTGAACAACCTTTAACTACTAATCGAGCTTTATATCTGCATATGTTACCGTTACCATCCCTTTTAGTTTTAAAAACCCACTTGCATTTTAACGCTTTCTTGTTTGATGGTAAGTTAGTTAGCGACCAAGTTTCATTTTCCATTAACGATTCATATTCTGCTTTCATAGCCTTTTTCCACAGTTCGCTATTGTTGCTGTTTAAGGCTTCTGTTATTGTTAGAGGATCACTTTCTTCATTATTGGTATTCGACAAGTAAGTGACATAATCATTCATTTCTTTGGGTTTTCGTTGTCGTTCTGATCTTCTTAAATTGTTCGTTTCATCTACGTCAGCTTCTATTTTTTCTTCTGGTTTCTCTATTTCTATCATAACACCTTCCACCTTTTTATCTACTTCAACTTCAGCTTCTTCTTCATCCATATTTTCTTCAACGTCATTATTAATAGAGCCTTTTGGAAGTATATTATTTAGCGGCATTAATTTGACTGACTTGTTTCTATTTTCAGGAATTTCAGAAAGCATGTCTTCCATGAATATCACATTTCGAGATTTTGTAAGTTTTCTTGTTAAAGGATCCAATACACGGTAGCCTTTTGTTTCTTCGCAATACCCTACGAATATTTGTTCTTTTGATTTGGGGTCCCATTTTCTTCGCTTTTCACTTGGGATATGAACCATGCATCGACAACCAAAAATTTTCATGTGACTTAAATCTGGCTTCTTACCTGACCACATCTCTTCAGGAGTTTTGTTCAATTTATGTAAAATTGTGGTAGGTGAACGATTGGTGATATATGATGCGGTGTTGATCGCCTCTGCCCAAAAGCTTTTGCTTAATTTTGCTTCAAAAATCATACATTTTGCCCTCTCAACTAATGTTCGATTCATTCTTTCAGCCAACCCATTTTGTTCTGGAGTATAAGGATTTGTTGTCTGATGCCTAATTCCATTATTCACCAAGAAATTCTTAAAATCGCTATTGCAGTACTCGCTGCCATTATCTGAACGTAAAATTTTAATCCGGTTTCCTGTTTGAGTTTCAGTTAGATTTTTAAAATCTTGAAAACTTCTAAACACTTCGTGTTTTGATCTTAAAAAATATACAAAAACCTTTCTTGTAAAATCATCAACGAAGGTTAAGAAATATTTGGCACCACCGTTAGAAATTGTTTCCATCGGTCCACATAGATCAGAATGAATAATTTCTAGAACCGTTGTTGTTCTACTTTCTGAACTTTTGAATGGAAGTCTAGTTTGTTTACCTTGACAACACGCGACGCACGTACTCACTTCTTTGTTTTCCACAAAATCAATGCCTGTTGCCGTTCCATTTTTCAATCTTTGTAAATCGGGATAATTGATGTGAGCTAATCTACGATGCCATGTTTGTTGTTCAAGTTTAATATTTACCATATAGCTAACGTTCTTCTGCTGATCTAACCGAAACATATTGTTAATTAAAGAACCAGTTGCGATTAATACTTTTTGATGCAGTATTTTACAGCCTTCATTGTTAAAATAAACTGTTAAACCTTTTTTTGCTAATTCGCTGACTGAAAGCAAATTGGTTGATAATCCGGGTACATATAAAACGTTTGAAATCTTTATAGGATCGCCATCTTTATTTTTAATATTTACAGTACCTGCACCAACAACTGGTAGGCTAGTGTTGTTTGCTACGTTGATCTTCTGTATTTTCGAATCTAGTCGGTCGATTAGCCAATTGTCATTATTGGTCATGTGAGTCGAAGCACCAGAATCTATGTACCAATCATCATTTTTATGTTCTACTGTAAATCCAGAGCAAAAACTGTAATGTATTTGAATTTAAATAAATACGCGCCAATGTACTGTTACCAACTACGCATGAAAAGCTAACATGCATGTAAATATTGTAAATAATAATGAGTTATAATTTAGTGGTTACTTGTAAATATTAATTATTAATAAATTGTACATATCAAAATGTAGTTCAATATTTAACATTTGGCGACGTAGGATAAACTAAGATTACAACGACTGGAAAACGTGGAAAATTTTGTGAGGTTAAGGTACAAGTGTTGACACAGATTATTGGTATATTTTTAGCATTGCCAAAACCGTTGGAATCTAAATACAACATACAACTAACAGACGAGTAAGTACTTAACCATTTAAGCACGGAAGAAAATTTCTTGGTTTGGTATTACACCGGAACACGATTTGGAAAGAAATTTTACAGTCGTTGGTTATTCAAGTAAAAATATAACTCAAGATGACTGAAGAAAGTAGTACTGTACAAAATAGGACTGAAGGAACCATGGGACGAATGGATGAATATAAGTTGGGAGAAAATTGGTCAATTTATTTTGAAAGACTCCAGCTGTATTTTCTGGTAAATGGTGTTCATGAGTCGAAACAGGTGCCTTTATTATTGACATTAATTGGGGTCGAAGCGTATACAACCCTCAGAGATTTGTGCGATCCGACATTACCACAAAACAAGAAACTAGAGGAACTGTCGTTATTATTGGGTCGACAATTTACACCAAAAGTATCAGCGTTCCGAAAGCGTATCGAGTTTTTAAGGATGGAACAAGGAAGCGAGGGGATCCACGATTGGTTTGCTCGAGTTAAGAAGGGCGCTAAAGAATGTGAATTTGGAGCAACGTTGGAGGAATGGGTTAAGACCAAGTTTGTAACAGGGCTGAAAGCGGGACACATACTAGACAGGTTATGTGAAGAAAAACCGACACAAAAGCTAGAAGTCATGTTGGACATAGCTTCTAGTAGAGAAGCAGCAAACAAACAAGAGACCCCCACGATTAATAAGGTCAGTTTAGTAAGCAGGAATAAAACAATGCCCACGATAAATAGTGGCAGTGATAGGAGAACGGAGGTAAAATGTGTACATTGTGGAAAAGGAAACCACACTTTTGGGAGGTGCAAGTACAAGGGATATGTGTGCAGAATTTGTAAAGAAAAGGGCCATTTAGCGGTTGTGTGTACAAAGAAAAATGAAGATAATCATCTGCTGGAAGAAGAGAGAGATCTTTTTAGTGTGGAACGGGCAGCCTCTGATTGTAATTATGTGGAACCGATGTGGATAGACGGAAAGGTTAACGGGAAGAATGTAAAATTTGAAGTAGATACCGGGGCAGGAGTCTCGTGTATGCCAGAGGCCATGTATTTGGATAGATTTGAAGAGGTTCCGCTAGCACCAGCAATGGTTCGATTGAAGACATACAATAATGGGGTGATAGCAACAATGGGCACGATTGAGGTGGATGTGGTAATCAATGGAAACAGGGCGAAGGCCGAATTAATGATAGTACGAGGAGGTAACAGACTATTGTTAGGGCGAGATTTATTCAGGAAATTAAATTTTAAGATGATAAGTCCAGAATGTAAGGCACAAATAAATCAAATGCATGCCTGTAAATCGGTAGATGTTGCTGGTAAGTTACAAATGTTACTAAGTAATTTCAAAACTTTGTTTAAGTCGGAATTGGGTAACTACAATGGAAATCCGATTAAATTGGAGTTGGTGGAGCAGACAAGACCGATATTCCATAGACCTAGACCTATTCCGTATGCCTTCAAGGCTAAAGTGGAGTTGGAATTGGAAAGGTTGGAGACGGAAGGCATTATTGTCAAAATGGAAACTGCAGACTGGGGAACAACGTTGGTACCAATCCTAAAAGCCAACGGTAAAGACCTGCGTCTATGTGCTAATTATAAGACAACCTTAAATAAGTATCTGAAGGACTGCAACCACCCACTGCCCCGAATAGAGGATATTTTTGTGGCATTACAAGGCGGTCAAAAGTTTTCCAAGCTAGACTTCTTAAATGCGTACAATCAGTTGACCGTAGACGAGGAGACTAGTATGATGTTGGCATGGAGCACACACAAAGGCATTTACAGAATCAAGAGGTTACCATATGGCACCAAGCCTGCTTGTGCGATCTTTCAAAGTATCGTGGAAAAAGTACTGTTAGGCCTGAAAGGAGTAGTGAATTTTTTGGACGATATTGTAGTAACGGGTCGATCGGATGAAGAGCATTTGGAAAATTTACAGAGTGTTTTAGAAAGATTACAAAAGGCGGGATTTCGGATGAACTACAAAAAGTGTGTTTTCTTTCAGGATCGCATAGATTATCTGGGTCATACAATATCAAGGGAAGGTTTAAGTAGCAACGAAAACAAGGTTAAAGCAATTATAGATGCGCCAAAGCCTAACAACGTGACAGAAGTTCGAGCATTTGTAGGAATGTGTAATTATTATGCTAAATTTGTTCCACGTTTGTCAGAGATATTAAAACCCTTATATGACTTGGTAAAAAAGAATACAGTATTTCGTTGGACAAGAGAAACTGAGGAATCAATGAGACTAGCCAAAAAGAAGCTGGCATCGTCAGAAGTATTGGTGCATTACGACCCTCTAAAACAGGTACGATTAGCGTGTGATGCTTCACAAAAAGGGATAGGCGCGGTCCTGATGCATGTGTTGGATAATGGACAAGAAAGGCCGATAGCATATTGCTCACGAATTTTGTCAAAGGCAGAGGCAAACTATTCTATGATACACAAGGAGGCGCTAGCTATTTATTGGGGAGTAAATAAATTTTATCAATACTTGGCAGGTAGAAAATTTGAGCTAGTAACCGATCACAAACCATTGCTAGCACTGTTTGGAGAAGACAAGACACTACCCCAGATGGCTGCGGGAAGGTTACAGAGATGGTCTTTGTTTTTAGCAAATTTTGATTACAATATCAAGTATGTGAAGGGCGTAGAAAATGTGCACGCGGACGCTCTTTCAAGGTTGCCCTTACAGGTGCAAGCGGAGGCTGAGCAGGAACAGGAAGGGTGTTGCCAACTAAATTTTGTGGAGGATTCGATGGCGCTCGATTTAAATGCACTTAGGGTCCAAACAAGGAAAGATGCAGTCACGGGACAAGTGATGAATTTTATCAGGTACGGATTTCCGAGCATATCAGACAATGTGCATTTAACCCCATATGTAAATAGAAAAGAGGAATTGTATATAGAAGATGGGGTAATAATGTGGGGGTATCGTGTCATCATTCCAACGAAATTTCAAAAAAAATTATTAGAAGAGCTACATAGTTCTCACATGGGAATGGACAAGATGAAATCTACCGCACGATCGTATTTTTGGTGGCCTAAATTGGATAAAGAGATCGAGGACTACGTTCGTAATTGCAAGGTATGTGCATGCAATAGACCGGAACCACGAAAGGCACCAGTGAAGCCATGGAGTAAAGCGGGGAGAGCATATGAAAGAGTACATGCAGATTTTTTAGGTCCCTTTGCTAACAAAATGATGCTGGTAATTACGGATGCGTATTCAAAGTGGCCGGAAGTATTTATAATGAATAGCACGGATGCCGATGCTACGGTGAGGAAGTTTCGAGAGTGCGTGGCAAGATTTGGTATTCCCAACAGTATTGTAACGGACAATGGACCTCAATTTACATCAAAGGTTTTTATGGAATTTTGTAGTTTAAATGGGATAAGACACATTACATCACCTCCGTTTCACCCGGCAACGAACGGAGCTGCCGAGAATTGTGTTAAATCGGTGAAGCGTGGAATCAACAAGGCTTTAAGTGATAGCAGGAATAAGGGAGTTGCGTTGGAAACCTTACTGCAGCGTTATCTGTTTAGCTATCGGAATGCAGAACATTCAACGACAGGAATGACACCGGCACAGCTTATATTTAATTACAAGCCCAAAACACGACTGGATTTGCTAAGACACAGTAAAGAGCGACCAGGGGAAGAGAAGAAGAGTGGAAAAGGGCGAGAGGCACAGTTCCAAGAAAACGAGGTGGTGTATTGTCGAGACTACAGAAATCCAAATAAGAAGCAATGGAAAGAATGTACAATTGAGGAGGTTTTAGGAGAACGAACTTATTTGTGCAAGGTAAGGGATGAAGACTTGGTATGGAAGAGGCATACAAATCAAATTCACAAAGGTGCAGTAGGGGGAAGAAGAGAGACAGGTGGCGGAGATGTTCAAATAAATGAAGAAAATACACCCACAATTCAAGAAAGGAGGTTACCGGAAGTCTTGGAACCTACAAATGGAGCGAGCGAGCCACTGGAAGAGATGCCGATTAGCGTTCAGGAGGAAGAATCGGTGAATCGAGAGGAAGGGAGAGTAGATATGGAAATTCATGGAAGCCAGGAGAGTGCAGAGGAACGGACGAGACCCAAGAGAAATACTCGACCTCCCCAGCGTTTGAATTTGTAGGGGGTATTGTAATGTATTTGAATTTAAATAAATACGCGCCAATGTACTGTTACCAACTACGCATGAAAAGCTAACATGCATGTAAATATTGTAAATAATAATGAGTTATAATTTAGTGGTTACTTGTAAATATTAATTATTAATAAATTGTACATATCAAAATGTAGTTCAATATTTAACAAAAACCATTGTACTTTGATTTAGAGTTATTGTTAATATTTTCTGTGTTACAATCATGCGCTTTGTGACCAAACCGATTGCATCTATAACAACGAGGACCTTTCCATTTGTTTTCATTATTCTTCCTAGAATAAAATGCCGGTGCCGATTCATCTAATCTTTCACTACCGTTGTTCTTAACGTCTTGAAGCAATTTCATTTTTATCGAATCTCCAGTGATGGTCACACCCGAACTTTCAATACCCATGATCATTGGTTTATATTCTTCCGGAAGACCTGCTAACAATAAGGTGCCTATCCATTCTTCATCGATTTTAAAACCAATACTTGAAAGTTTATGTGCGGTGGTGATTATTTTGTTAACAAATTCTTCTACATTGCTGCAATCCGATAACCGTGTACTTATTAGTGACCGTAGTAAACCTACCCTACGCGTTAATCCCGAGTCTTCAAATAATCTGTTCAGACTATCCCATACTTCTTTACCATTTTTTGCATTCTGTACATGCGGATAATTTATAGGGTCGATTAACAAGATTAACTTTGACTTGGCTTTTATTATCTTCGTTTTATCTGCTTCAGTACCTTGGATACAATCCCATAGTTCCTCGTGTTCCAAATACGCTTGAACTGCAAATTTCCACGTGCTGTAATTTTCCCTTCCTATTAGTTTGTCGATCCCGAGCACGCTTATATTTCCTGAAGCCATGCTTGAACACAAAAAAATATATCACCTTAACTTAATCAATTATCGTAAATAAGCATCGCTTGCCTGAGCCCATAACCTCTTGAAATAACTGATCCGTTATAACATAACAACTATATTTAACTAATAACAATATACATAACTTCACACATGGTAATATAACCTTTTTCTATTACCTACACCTGAATATATAGGTGGCGCTAGAGTTGTTACTAAAGATACGTTTACACATGTTCTTATTTAAATCAACATTTTCACCCTTATTTACCTTTTTACAAATTTTGGAGATGAATTTATGGTTATCACATACAATTTGATATAAAAGAATTTTGGTTATAAACAGATTTTCATATAACAAGTTATTCACAGAGATTTTTCAATTCAAAGTTCATAAACGTAAAGGTTATGTTTTTCAGATAACAAATTATAATAAATTTCATCATTTCTAAGATAACGCATCTTATTAGAAGATTTTGACTTGTTCACCTTCAAATTGAATGTATTTAGCAGGTTTTGATATAGCTTTCATATCTTTAAAGATCTTATTAGGTCTACAATATCATGAATTGAGTTGGATGTGTTTATCTGTTAAATCTAAAGTTTGAAATTAGCTTAATTTTCCTAATATAACAATTAATTCAGTTTTACAACCATTTGTGTTGTGTGGGTACATTTTAAATCACAGCAGTACCTTTGCAGAGCACTTAGCGGATGTGTTCGTGAAAGATCTGAAAATGGAAGAAGAAAAAAATTACCTAACTAATTGAAACGCCATACCAACTAGATTTTCTAATCAAAATTACAGAAGTAACTTTCATTATACAGAACATCAATCCCAAAAGAAACTAATCTATGGCAAAATCCTGCAGAATTTTCCCGATAGAGGAGCGCGAATTATAATATACCTCTCCTATCTGGAAATTGTGCCCCTTCAATGGAAGGTATCTCAGATAATCCTAATCCATATCGTAGGAAAACCACCAGAAGAGACAACATCTTATCGTCCCATTAGCCTGCTGTCAATCCTTTCAAAGGTATTTGGAATTACTGTCAAGATTACATCCGTGTTTGCTGAGAGAGAAAGTGATTCCAAGACATCATTTTGGCTTCAGAAAACAGCATGTTACCATCAAGAAGTGCGCCAAGTCGTTAACATATTAAATCATGACCTTGAAGAAAAAAGATTTTTTACTATTACACGGGCATTTTATAAGCTATGGAAAAAAGGGAACAGTTGGGTTTAAAATTTAGAAATATGTATTGGCTGATTGGACCAAAGTCACAGTTAACGCTTGCAGATAAGGTCATTATATAAGACTATTTTGAGCCCCATTTGTTAACTGGGTGTTGGTAACAGGTGCATTTCGCCAGCTCCCCCATTTAGAATTTCGGATCCAAAATAGTTTCAATCGTTTGTACCTCGTTTGTACCTCGTTTGTACCTATTTGTACCTCTTTTATTTTCGTTTGTACCTCTTTCGTTTTCGAGATATTTCAAAAATTCGTTGGGGAGGGGGCTGGCGAAATGCTAGCCTCCCCCCCCATTTCGAATTTCAGATCCAAAATAGTTTCAATCGTTTGTACCTCGTTTGTACCTATTTGTACCTCTTTTATTTGCGTTTGTACCTCCTTAGTTTTCGAAATATTAAGGAAATTATAATGCACTTTAAAACGATCATACGCGATATCTCTAATGATATTATTATACGGGGACAATTTTTTGTCCTTATTTACCTCTATTATTGCATTTGGAATAATATCGGTTATTATTAGTGGATTACTACTATACGAAACATCTAGGTGCCACGACACGGATCAGACAGGAACGTCAGATAACTCTCTTGTTTTCTGATGGACATTCAACCGTAAACTTTTTGTTATGATTATCTGTTATGATTTAAAGAAAGTTATTAGTATTAACATTAAACAACGGTGTATTAAATTTATTAAGAAGAATCTCGTTAATTTCTCTCGTGATTTTCCTTAATATTTCGAAAACTAAGGAGGTACAAACGAAAATAAAAGAGGTACAAATAGGTACAAACGAGGTACAAACGATTGAAGCTATTTTGGATCCGAAATTCAAAATGGGGGGGGGGGGGGCTGGCGAAATGCACCTGTTGGTAACCATACGCGCAGACTAACACGATTTAACCGAAAGGTTCAACCCTAATAAGTGAATAGAAAAAGACAATTATTAGTCCTAACATTTTATTTCACACTGAATCAAGTGAGTTAAAAAAATAATTGATTTTAATTTTAAATGATTGTATAATTAAGGAATTAGGTCATTGTAATCTATAGAGCAGATATATTTCCAACATAGCATTCGCCACAAACAATCAACAGTCAGGTCCGCCTTCAGGATTCAAAAAACCTTAACGAATGACATGTATAGATCTTATACACAATTTTATCCGTAAAACTGATCTCATCAAAAATTTCCGATCTGAACCTTAAGACTGATCCGATTCTTAATGTCAAGGCAAGTTTCTTTGTGTCAGATAACTCCATATTATTTATTATCTTAAAGTCGTATTTATGTAAAAAAAGTGAAGTTTGGCACCCCTGGAAGGATTTTTACCAGGAATAATTTTAGAAATTGTTATTTAATTTAAATTTATTTAACCAAATATCATTTAGATCAAATTAAAACAAATTCCTAAAATATTAAATTATAATAATTCTTAATTAAATAAAATCAAATAAAAAAAAAAAATTTTAATTAATTTTATTTCAGTTAAATCAACCGATTAAAATTTTATCTTAATGTAATAATTATACAAGTTTAGCTGGAATTATAACGCAAACTATGTCGTTGTTGCTGGAATCTTGCAATTCCCATTTAACATCGACGGTTACCTAAAATTTAACATATTTTTATTACGTATCTAAACTCATTAAAATTCCGGCTTACCCTTGGATACTTTCGGTAAACTGGAAGAGACGTTTCGTAAATGTAAGTTTCACCATCTTTCAATGGACATACGATGCCGGAATCGACGCAACCGTCACCATTTGGTAAGGCAAATGGAACGGGAGCGTGCAAAATGATACCATGAACGATAGCATTGACTTTTGAAACCTCTTGAGCTGTTGATTAAAACTTTTGTCAGGAAAATTGGGACCACGAAGATTAAATTTACTTACGTGTTGTGAATGTTAATTTGAAAGTGACGTTTGAGTTGCGATGGAGTTCACACCGTGACGGTTCGTCATCGTCGCATCCTAAAACATCTACTTTTTGGACAGATCCAAAGGGACTACCATTTTCTAAAAGAAATAATATTATTTTCAAGCCAAGCAGAGGGGTAAATTTTATTGACCGCATTAACCGTAATTAAACGGCTGACGGTGGAGCCCTCAAATACAAAGTAACGAAATTAATTCCATTGGGTTTACACGCCCCCAAAAATTTAATTGTCTGAAACAATCTTCCCCCGATACACACCAGTATTTGGGTTTTAATTATATTTGATTGCCCACGATTACATTGGAGTTTTTAATAATATATTTGTATAATCAAACTGTAGAAAAATCTGTTGACTCTCATATTTATAATAAAATTTAAGACAAAATCCTTCATAACGCATAAGTGAACAATAAACGACAATTCTCAGAAATTAAATAAAAAACAAGTTGATAATTGTATTATTTAACATTGTCATGTATTTTAATGATACATTTTCAGTTTTATTGTCAAATGGATGGATACTATAAATTTTGTTTGTTTCATTCATTTATTTACTTAAGATGTCGAAAGTCGCAAAGTTCATAGTTGATAGGTTACTTTCATTGCTTCAGTATTTAATTTATGATATATAATAATAGATAAATCAATCTTCGAGTCATTAAGCCCCAATTATGATAATGAACTTGAAATTGAAAATAGAATTCTGATTAAAAATTCAGAACAAAACATTTGGGGATATTCATATCTCGGTTTAAAACTAAACCATCAGCTCAGTAGGCAGATGACCCACCAAAAAATAAAAATTTCCATTTTTTAAATAGGAACCATGAAAATTTAGAAGTTCTCCAATTTTTTTTAAATTAACCCAATTTAAAAAATCTTAAAATGTTATTCCGCTATTACAAAAACTTGGTCACCATTTCAACATCGTTCTTGTGTTTTGCTAAAGTAATCGGAAAAAATGTATTTTGACATGTGGAAAGTTCGTTGTCTTCGCGATATCACATTATTTTTGATTAAAACGCAATAAAAATTATATACCAAACAAAAAAAATTTCTTTAATAATAGCAAAATTAATTCTTGTCCTAAAATTATACGTCACTTGTAGGTATATCTAATAATAAAAATTATCCAATTATTCCAGCCAATAATTTACGCTTCATAAAAAATACGAATTACTATTAATTACAGTAATTAACGTACGATTTTATTGTCGAAAAAAATTTAGGTAAAAGTTTGCTTACCACACTTGGTGTAAAAAGTGGCTTTAACACCATAAACTGCTAAGAGAAGTACGACTAAAAATCCAACTTGATTCATTTTTCAAATTGTTGAGATTCAAAATTTGGAAACGTTCGCTCGCAGTTGTCGTAGGATACTACAGTAAACGCTGACTGTAACGTGAATTGTCATTCATTTATGTAATCAACAATGAAGAGAGATAAACAATAAATATTGACACAGTTCAAAAGACAATGATAGCACTAAGAGGAGGAGGTAAATAATATGGTAACTTGGATTATTAAATTAAATGAAGCCCTTGGTAAATTTTACATTTTAACAGGAAATGTAAGACTGCTTCGCTTATTAAATTTTGCAAATACAACTTTTTCATAACTTTATACCATAGGAGGTGAGAATATTGTGACAGGTTAATTAAATTGCACTGGATTGTTACAAGTCAAAACCCTTTTGTAAAAGTACATTTGTACTCGAACAAAAAGGTACTAAAATTAGCAACTTCCAACACAAGGAACCATTCTTTAATTCATTCGAACGACCTTATAAAAATAAATTATGTTTATGCAGATTATTGTTATTGTGTATAGATTGTAATAATATAGCTTACTTATACAATGTGTTTTATTATGTACCACAAAAGATTTCTGAAATCATCTCTTGTAATTTATTATAATTAAATATTTTATTGTTCAAACGTATTTATTCCATAAAAAGTTTAATTTTCATTGGTAATCTTAAAGGTTCTAAAACAAGACTTCCATGGCAAAAGTTCGTGGATTCATAGATTTTATGAAGTTGGATTAATGGGTTCAAAACCCTGCTGTTACCGTGGTTGGAATTCCACGTTAAACTATCGATTCTACTATGACGCCAGTAAAAAGATCTGATAACTTGTAGTTTGGGTTTTGCAAATTTATCTTTAGTTCCATGTTCTCACAATAAGTTGTTAAGAATTCATGCAGATTACAGTATAAGTTTTATAAGTTACCCACAATGGTGTGTCATCGTTACAATCATGATGTAAAGAGGATGTAAATGTTTACATTCAGGCGTAGTTATGAAGGGTTCACGGATTAAACATTGATATGAGGATAGTAGGGACCTATTTAACGTAGTTAAGTTGAAATCTTAAGTTTAAAATTTAATAAGTTATGTTTTTGTACTACATATTATACAATTGCATAATTATGATTTATTATATATATCAAAAAGGACAACAAATAAATACCAGAAACTTCGGGGAATAACTCTCCTATCTTCAACTAGAAGTTACTTGTGCACAGCGCCATAGCAAGCTCTTCTAGCGCCTGAGGCAAATTTGAATATATGCGCCCCCCCCTTCCAAAAGATTCTTATCATTTTGAAAATTTTAAACTATTATTTATTGGGTTGCTACCCCTTGCTACGGCGCTGGCTTAGAGTAATGAAAACAAATGGATGCTTATCGGGAACTCATTTAGGCTTTCGGAAGTAGGGGGTCTGGGAGGGTATAGAATACCCCCCAGGTACACTTAATTTATTGAGAAAGAAAAACTTTCACTTTTACGTCCCTCGGTATTAAGAAGAACGGTAATGGGATAGTTATGAAAAATATCACCTGCTGCCCCACGTCCCGGATTACAAACTAAAATTGCAAAAGATTTAACTAAAAATAATAAATTTTGATGGTTCTGAATAATGGCATGTGTGCCTGGGGGGTATTCCATACCCCCCAGACCCCCCCCGGTCATGTAATATCGATTTTTTTCATTGAGAACTTCTGAAGATCTTACATAAAATACGCATAGTATGTCAGAATCACCGCTTCCATGGTAACGTAACGCCATAACACCCCCCCCCTGAATATGGAGATTATTTTTATCGGTACGAATTTTTATTTTCAATTTAAATATATTGCTATGTACTTTTCTATGTAAAACTTACACACGTCGATTAACTTTTGGGCGCCACTTTCAAATGAAAGAAAAATATAAAATGTAAATGTTGAAGTTTCGCGAGCTAAATTTTACCGAAAAGTTCACCAACTTGACCCTCTCTCAGAGTATTGCAGGTATTTGATTAGAAGATGCAGCTTATTGAATTGAAAAGTTTTAATTTTAAGTGACAGAAAAATGTTTATTGTTGTAGTATAAAACGCTTAATTACTTTGACCAGATAAAAACGATCCACTTTTATATTTTTCAATGATTTCAAAAATTTAGAGTACTGACCTGTAAAAGCTTTAATGATAATAAAAAGAGATTGTTTTAACTCAGAAATAATTTTATATTGAAAATAAATCGCAAGCGCAAATAATCAATGTCAACAAAATAAATACAGATAGCTTATCTGTTACCAGAATGTTTACAAAAATCAAAATATCAAAATAATCGTAGAATGACGATCCACTTCTTTCTTCTTCCTTGAAATGCTTAAATACAATTTAAGTCTTGCCGTTGTCCAAAACGGATTAAATGTTTATATAATAAATTGTTGCTCGAAGCGTAGAAAATGTAAATAATAAAAATGTTTTATATAGCTGAATATTTATGAAAGTAGGGTAGCCAGAAATTCACCGATTACGGTCTTTTTCCTCGCATTCTTTATGTTAAACGCTGAAGGCAAAAAGTTAATAAAAATAATAATTCGAAATACCTTTAATTTATTTAATCCTGACTTATAAAAGTCTGCGTAGATAATCACTATCTTGATGGTTATCACTCGCGCACAAGCTTAGCACTTCACAGCTGTTGTTGATGTAATGTTGATATGGTAGTTCCAAATCTGCTCCTGTTGAATCGAGTTGTTATGGTAGTTATCATCCAAATTTGACGTTCTAATTGTGTTGTTTAATTAGATTATATGCTGGTAAGTAATTTTGAATTAAATAATTCTCAGATATTCGAGATTTGAGTTGAAGATTTACATTCTTAATTTTCAGTCGCTGTAACTAACTTCGGCCATCTTGGATTTTCTTTATTTACCAAGTTTGATAAATTGGATCTCGTCACACGTCCGTCCACTTTGAATACCAAATTTAAACTGTCTTTACTTGCGCAAAATACCATTTTGCGTTGATTTTGAACGACTTGTAAGTCAAATTTATTCTTTTTGTAAATTTTATATTAATGGAAATTTATGTAATTTACAGAGTTGGTTGAATTATTGGAAAGATTACTTTTGTGTTGCATTTGAGAAGATTTCCTCCACAGTAGTTGATTTGGGAGCCTTTTGAAGTTGTGAATTTGACCATTTTTCTTATCACATTTCACTTATCACGTTTCAATGGATTTTGAACCTTATTTACCTTTTTACAAGTTTCGGAGATCAATTTATGATTATTACATACAGTTAGATATAACATAATTTTGGTTGTAAACAGATTTTCACACAATAAGTTATTTATAGAGATATTTCAATTTAAAGTTTACAAAATGTACAGGTTATGTTTCACAGATAACAAACTGTAATAAATTTCATTATTTCTGATTTAAAGTATCTCATTGGAAGATTTTGACATGGTCATCTTCAAAATGAATCTATTTAACAGGTTTTAATATAGCATTCTTATCTTTAAAGATCTTAATAAGTCTACGATATCATGAAATAAGGTGGATGTGCTTATCTGTTCAATCTAAAATTTGTAAATTAGGTCAAATTTCTTAAATATTACAATTAATTGAGATTTTCAACTATTTGCGTTGTGTGGGGTCATTTTAAACCACAGCAATATGTATTTGAATAGCTGTCGCGATGATAACGTGGTATTTTTACCGGTTACCCAGTCAGTTAAAGGGAAATGAAGAAGAACGCGGGGGATGGAATCAACTTTGCTAAAATCCCCTGTCTTATCATTGAACTAAAATTGAAGAGGAGAAAATTCCCTACAAAACAAGATTTCAGGATTTACTTTAGATCTGAAGTAAATCCTGAAACCTTGTTTCGTTTTGTTCACCATCGATGGTGAAGTTTAAATGTACGAAATTTTTATTCAGAATAAGAATTATTCAAAACCTTTTTCAATAGGGAAGATGCATAAATTTTTTTTATAGCGTAGTTGGAACAAAAATAACTAAATATACAAATTAATGCTATTTAATTTATTTATTTTCGTTTTGATAATAATTTAAAAAATATTTAAAAATCCGTCAATTTGAATTGAACGAAACGACCGCGCAATTTGCCAAGTGACTGATGACGTCACAAGTTAAATTTTACATTCATTTATGTTATTTTTCTGTGGTTTTGTGCTTTGAAAGTTGAAGTTTGTTAGTGTTAAAGCTGTTATTTATCATAATTAAATCAATTAAAAACAAGAAAGTTAAAAAAGTACTTTACACGAGTAGAATAAACATGAAAGTGAGGTTATTGTTATTGTGCCGGTGACTTCGTTGCGTTTAAGGTCATATGATTTATTTTAAATTATCATTGAATTTTAAAATGGATTATTTATAACAAAATACAATAAATAGAAGTTATTTTTGCTGATTTGATATTTAATATATAGGATTAATCGGAAAATACTGTTTTAACTAAATTTTTTTATTCATGCATGTTCCCCATTGTTATCTCTGGACTTTCTTTTTATTTCATAAACAATTAGTATGATATAGGCAAATTTTGTTAATCTGTTTTGTACTCTTCAATTTTGATTTGATGATAAGTTTCACTAAAAATGAAAGTAAGCGAGTTATAGACAAAAAACTACTGTAGAAGATTTAAATCCCCACTTGTGGAAAAGACCGACAGGAAATTTTAGGCGATGTTGCAAATAAAATCGTGGTCAAATTTTCGAATTCAATCAAATTTGAATATATGCGCACCACCCAAATGATTCTTATCTTTTTGAAAATTTTAAACTATTATTTATTGGGTTTTGTCAAGGTTTAGTGCCCCCATTGCGCCACCATTGGACCCCCTGAGGCAAACGCCTCAGTCGCCTCACCCTTGCTACGGTTCTGCTTGTGCAACATAAATATACTACGTATATGCAACAATGAAGAACAACAATGATGGTTCCGTAGAGGAAGATTGGCGAATATCCATCATCACATCTAGAAAATAAATGAAAATTCCATCGGGTAAAAAAAAAAGGTTTTATTAAGTATTGGGGTTCAACGAGTTGTAATGCGCAAAATAAAACTTTAAACAATAGAAGTTTCTTAGATTCTCCAACCCAAATTCGAGAAATCACTCGAGAAGTACGAATAAGAACATCGAGAAAATATCATGTCGGAACCTACAATACAAGGACAATGAGAACCCAAGAAAAAGTCAGTCCACCCCAAAAATCAATCACTTGTGATGGTTTTTCGCCACGTGTCAGGGTTGCGCTTACAACCCCAGCGCCCCCTTCACCGTTAGATCTACATATACAAGCCAACAAGTTTGTCAACCTGGCTCAAACCGATTCCGAAGACGAAATGGAGGGAATCGACCAAGAACCGATACCAGGATGCAGCTAACAGTCACACCAAATACTACCTAACGCTGCTTAACCACTTCAAAAACCGCCACCCCCCGCCCATCTTAACTCCCTTCGTCAAACCGTCTTAACAATAGACCAAAGTGAATAGGGGCACCACCACACTCATCTTGAAGGACGTCGCCAAGTAGCCTCAACTCGTTGAGGTACTTAAATTCGAAGACATTAAGTTCTCCAAAGTAAAAAACCTGCATAAGCCATATCCATTAAGCCTTCCACCCCAGACCACAACCGTGTGATGTTTAAGTTGTGTTTTTTGAGATCAACTTTAACACCGCAGAAAGAAACGGCTTTTTCACTTGACGAAAAACCACTGCGCATCGTCATTAGGGGCATCCCTAATATTCATCCTACTATTGGACATTCAATAGTCCATCAGTACTAGGACCCTATTTTTGTCATCGGAACATACTGCCCCCCATGAGAACCCATGGATAGACCGTTGAGTGACCGGAACTATAAATCTTACGTTTGTGGGGATTTCAACTATCGTTCCAGAATGTGGGATGACGATAACGACTCGAACGAGAGAGTGAAACCCCTAAAAGAATTCATAATCGGGAACAACTTGGTCCTATACAATTTACTTGGAAAATTTTGAGAACACACGAGGAGAAAAGAGCAATGTGGACATCACGATGGGAACCACCAACACTATCGAACACAGGCTTTCTTCCAGGATTCATCTCTAGTCCCCTTAAGAGTGGTTTCAAATTTTTCCTTCGCTTCCATCATCGTCGTGTATAGGTTATCTCTATCTCCAATTTATTAGTCTATTTCTATAAAGTGTTTTCTTTTTCCTTGATTTCTCGACATTGTCGTTCCACTATTCCGGTCTTCCCATATATATTTTCTTGAAATGAGCGCATTTGTCAATTAGTCCTTATATATTTTGGTGTAGTTCCCCCACAGCGCTTTCGATTTCTTCGGCCGTGTTTAGATTGGAGAAATGAATTTCCGCTTCTTCTGCCCACGGCTTTAAGTTAGCATTGATTGAGTCCATCGTGATTGTGTTCGAATTTTGATTTCTCTGACCTCTCGATGTTAAACGTAATGGCACTGTGGTTCGTGAGGATCACGTGATCATTTACATCCCAATTGCTAGTGGAAGAAGACGTAGCTAAGGATCCTTGGGAAATCATTTACAAATTGGCTCCAGGTAAGATGAGGCAGAAGGTCATTTTGATTTCGTTCAAAGAGGACCACAGCAAGGACACTCTTATCCCCACAAAGACCCTCTAATTCCTATTGGGGAAGCTGCCTCCGGACGATGAGAAAACCACCGATGCATCTGGGGATTAACAAAACAATGCATCGTCATCCTCTATTGCACTCTCGGCTATTTTATTAATTTCCTGGTTCGTAAGTTTCTTTTCCTGATTTCATTGGGTGGTTTTATTTATTGCTTCGTTTTCTTTTCCATCTTTTTGTTCTTTCTTGACTTATCAGATTCTTCATACTTTTTATTTGCCTTCGCTTTCTTTGCTTGTTTCCATTGGTTTTTCGTTAATTTCTCTTTTAACGATTCCAATAGTGCCTGTCCAGTTTTGCCTTCGGAGCGAATTCTCCTCTTGTTTCTTCTCGTTTTGGTTTCAGTCTCCTCTTCACCGGAGCTGTTCGACTCGTCGTCCATGAATTCTACTTCTTTGCGTCGATCTCTTTTCTTAAGATACTTCGGTATCTCGAAATCGTCTATTTTTTCCTCTAATTCTTCCTGTTTTCTCAGTCGTTTATTATTTTCATTCGTTAAACTTAGATTTCTTTCCGTTGGTTTTGACTCGTCCACCGTGGTTACCATTCCTTTGGTGGAGGCATGCCACATTTCCTTCCAGATATCTAATAACTTGAGATCCAAGTATTCAAGTAGTTGGCCCCGATTTTCAAACGTAGAGGACCTACCCCTGGAAGGAGAAACTTTTTCCCTTTTCGATTAGCTGCAGCGTCACCCTTATGTTTAGCTCCAAATCCAGTGGGGACTGTCAGGCCAGCACCCCCACGCCATCGTTCGAGACCCACCGAAAAGCCAAGAGGCTCTGGCTTTTCTTTGTAGGGATCGCAAGAGTTTAGTGGCGACTTCACATTAGTTGTTTACATCTTCCTGGAACCTCATCAGCTGGTCCTCACAAAACTCACAAAATACCTCTGATTTTAAGGCAGAACCACATATTGTACTCACACTTGGGCCTTAATGCAGAATATCGTCAACAAACTGGCCAAAACACAAAGAACCATGGAGAGACAAAAGCTAAACTTAAGCATATAGTATGAAATATAAGAAATTTAAGCATACACTGTAAAAAAAGCACGTAAAAATACATTCAAATACGTGTAATTTTTACATTGAAAATTACGTAAAAATACATATATATTGTGTATTATTCCATTTATAATAGTGTGAAATTACAGTTTTTTTGTAATTTTCCTTGTATATTGCTATGATATAAATTGACAATAAAGAATTAATAATTAAATATGCTCATACGCTAATGACAAATCACATGAAAGTTCTTTTTAAGAAGGAGAAAGTTTCTCAAGGTTACAAAATCTTTACACAAATGCAAGTAAATCGTTTAAAGGCAAATAAACGGATAACAGAATGAAAAGGTCCCAGATGAAACAAATTATCTTTTAAAAACATGTTCACAATTTAATAAAAAAATGTTAGATGTAAGAATTTGGTAATATAAAATAAACAATTGTTAATTATTAAGAAGTGGCTCATTAATGATAAAAGGATATTTTACGTGGTTATTAAATCGGTCCAGTTGAAATGCAGCGGTAAAACTTCATCCGAGACTTCGTGTATGAACAAGTGGTACGTCACATACAGAACGGGAGTGTAAATCGGAACGCAACTGAAAAACAATCAAAAGTGCTTCAATCAATTTATAAACATAAATAAAGGAAAAAGATTATCAACAAGGCGGGAATAACTTACCAATGGAAAAGGTTGATTCAATTTAAACTCAAAATCAGGATTGCAAAAACGGGATAAAAATTTCAGGAATAACCTAGGTTACAAAAAAATAAATAGAGCTCTCACGAAAAAGTGATACGGTGAACGAGTATAAAATTTCGTGTGCCGTATAATTTAAAGAATTAACAAATTTAATTCAATTCGGTGATATCTAAAAAATATAAAGAAAGATTATAAGTTGGGATTCAACCACGTGCGTGGTGAAGAGAAATCATTATTTTGAAGATAAAAAGTAAAATTTGGACTTACCTGTATAACAATACTAGAAACTGAGGTTTATGGATAGCCGAGGAACAAATTTCACAAAATCCGATGATAAATAATTGGATAATTGCAGCAATAGAAACACGAGTACGCAAGAGTAACTTATAGGTTAATTGAACCGAATACAAAAGGATTTACAGCCAAGAAATACAGGAGGCGTGCCGAAGCCCTAGGTGAGCTCACTCTGCATACTAAAAAGTTAACTAAAAATAAACGTGGCGCTAATTTACAAATTAAAAACTAATACGTCGCGAATAATAAACGAACATTGGGGTAATTTTAAGTATATTGATGAACTTTGAATTTTATTTACATTTCATTTCCATTATTATTTATGTTCATAATTATAATAATAAAAATTTGTTTACTGATTAATGTTTCATCTGGCATTTTTGAATTCGACGACACCATTAAGTTTATTCACAGAATAAAAGTGTTAAATCAAGGTAAGGCGTCGAGGAACTTGCTCCTGAGGTAAAGAAATTTCATGCTTTATAAAAGAACCCAAATAATTAAAGCTAGCACGGAAGATTCAATATCTAATCAATTCATAAAAAATAAATATAGCGGTAAGCAAAGGCTTGCGAAACGTTGCATATCTTACTGCAACACAATTAAATAATTAAAAATTAAAAATTACCGCAATATGTAATTTTACCTTAGAATTTGTAGTAATTATAAAGAAAAAATGAAAAATATACACAAAATAATGTAAATTTACCAGTTTTTGGCATCACGAATGTAAAACTATAGTGGGATATTGTATATTTACATCACCAAAATAAGTGTACGTAAAATTACACTCTAATACGTGTAAATTTTACATTCAAAATTACGTAAAGAAACATATTGTGTATTATTCCATTAATAATAGTGGGAAATTACGGTTTCTATGTAATTTTCCTTGCATGTGTAATTTTACATTGGAATTTGTGTAATTAAAAAAGAAAAATTGAAAAATATACACAAAAGAATGTAAAACTACAGTGGGATATTGTATATTTACATCACCAAAATAAGTGTACGTAAAAATACATCCAAATACGTGTAAATTTTACATTCAAAATTGTGTAAAGAAACATATTGTGTATTATTCCATTAATAATAGTGGGAAATTACGGTTTCTATGTAATTTTCCTTTCATGTGTAATTTTACATTGGAATTTGTGTAATTAAAAAAGAAAAATTAAAAAATATACACAAAAGAATGTAAAACTACAGTGGGATATTGTATATTTACATCACCAAAATAAGTGTACGTAAAAATACATCCAAATACGTGTAAATTTTACATTCAAAATTGCGTAAAGAAACATATTGTGTATTATTCCATTAATAATAGTGGCAAATTACGGTTTCTATGTAATTTTCCTTGCATGTGTAATTTTACATTGGAATTTGTGTAATTAAAAAAGAAAAATTAAAAAATATACACAAAAGAATGTAAAACTACAGTGGGATATTGTATATTTACATCACCAAAATAAGTGCACGTAAAAATACATTCAAATACGTGTAAATTTTACATTCAAAATTACGTAAAGAAACATATTGTGTATTATTCCATTAATAATAGTGCGAAATTACGGTTTCTATGTAATTTTCCATGCATGTGTAATTTTACATTGGAATTTGTGTAATTAAAAAAGAAAAATGAAAAAATATACACAAAAGAATGTAAAACTACAGTGGGATATTGTATATTTACATCACCAAAATAAGTGCACGTAAAAATACATTCAAATACGTGTAAATTTTACATTCAAAATAACGTAAAGAAACATATTGTGTATTATTCCATTAATAATAGTGGGAAATTACGGTTTCTATGTAATTTTCCTTGCATGAGTAATTTTACATTGGAATTTGTGTAATTAAAAAAGAAAAATTAAAAAATATACACAAAAGAATGTAAAACTACAGTGGGATATTGTATATTTACATCACCAAAATAAGTGCACATAAAAATACATTCAAATACGTGTAAATTTTACATTCAAAATTGCGTAAAGAAACATATTGTGTATTATTCCATTAATAATAGTGGGAAATTACGGTTTCTATGTAATTTTCCTTGCATGTGTAATTTTACATTGGAATTTGTGTAATTAAAAAAGAAAAATTAAAAAATATACACAAAAGAATGTAAAACTACAGTGGGATATTGTATATTTACATCACCAAAATAAGTGCACGTAAAAATACATTCAAATACGTGTAAATTTTACATTCAAAATTACGTAAAGAAACATATTGTGTATTATTCCATTAATAATAGTGCGAAATTACGGTTTCTATGTAATTTTCCATGCATGTGTAATTTTACATTGGAATTTGTGTAATTAAAAAAGAAAAATGAAAAAATATACACAAAAGAATGTAAAACTACAGTGGGATATTGTATATTTACATCACCAAAATAAGTGCACGTAAAAATACATTCAAATACGTGTAAATTTTACATTCAAAATAACGTAAAGAAACATATTGTGTATTATTCCATTAATAATAGTGGGAAATTACGGTTTCTATGTAATTTTCCTTGCATGAGTAATTTTACATTGGAATTTGTGTAATTAAAAAAGAAAAATTAAAAAATATACACAAAAGAATGTAAAACTACAGTGGGATATTGTATATTTACATCACCAAAATAAGTGCACATAAAAATACATTCAAATACGTGTAAATTTTACATTCAAAATTGCGTAAAGAAACATATTGTGTATTATTCCATTAATAATAGTGGGAAATTACGGTTTCTATGTAATTTTCCTTGCATGAGTAATTTTACATTGGAATTTGTGTAATTAAAAAAGAAAAATTAAAAAATATACACAAAAGAATGTAAAACTACAGTGGGATATTGTATATTTACATCACCAAAATAAGTGCACATAAAAATACATTCAAATACGTGTAAATTTTACATTCAAAATTGCGTAAAGAAACATATTGTGTATTATTCCATTAATAATAGTGGGAAATTACGGTTTCTATGTAATTTTCCTTGCATGTGTAATTCTACATTGGAATTTGTGTAATTAAAAAAGAAAAATTGAGAAATATACACAAAATAATGTAAATTTACCAGTTTTTGATATCACGAATGTAAAACTACAGTGGGATATTGTATATTTACATCACCAAAATAAGCGTACGTAAAAATACATTGAAATACGTGTAATTTTGTTCCTATATAGTAAAATTATTGGATTAAAGTATTATAGTTATACTTAATACTATAATCTGATTAATTAAAGCCGATAATCCGATTAATTAAAGCCGATAATCCAACGATTTTTTTAGTTGGTAACAATATTTTGCTATATAAATCATTTTATTTTCGCAATATTTTTGGAGTTTTTTAATAAAACATGTATATTAAATTTAAAACTTAAATAAATAATAATAATTGACTTGCTGCTATGTAATATCACTTATACGAACTGTAAAAATACAGAGAACCAATGTAATTATAATTTAGCACAAAAATTACATTTTAATCGTGCAATTTTACACTTATAGTGTAAATTTACTTCACTGTTATGTAATATTACTTATAAAAACTGTACATATTGCGATATCGAGATACCACGTCAATGGAAGTACGTTATTTCAGATTCGGGAAAATTTTGTTATTAATAAAGCATGTAACTTATCAACGTAATCAGAAAAACTTCGTCCGATACCAAGAAATTTAGTTCAAAGTCAAATGATTTGTAAAAAAGGACATGAAGCAGGTTTGAATAAAATAAACTTAAAATGTAACATTTAATAATTCTCTTTGTTGAAAAATGTTTATTTATAGTAAATGAAAGATTGTTTAGTAATAAGAAAGGTATTTCAAAAGTTAGAATATTGTTAATTAATTGATTAATGTAAAAATTTGTGTTAGCGTTAAATTTAAATAAGTTCTTAAAATCATTACGTGAGTTCGACGTGTCACAAGTTAATGAACTGTGAATGGAAATTTCATGTCCAGCATCTTTATTTATTCAACCACGAAGCAATTAGGAAGAAGTCAATCCAATCTGAAAATATAAAAATTTTACTTATAAAATTTCAACGAGTCACAATTGGCTTAATCCATACCTGTACTGTGAAACTTTCAATAATATTGATTTTCCGATCAACCAATAAAAAATGCGTATACGCAAACATCGAGATTGCTATGAATTTCCAGATAGAAAATTATAAAACAATCGAAGAGGTCCTGGTGTTAAATTTCACACGTAATGGTGGCGAGTTTTGATCGTCCTAATAAAAATTAATTTTATAGTGAAAATAATTGGTGAAGGTATAAAATACCAGTGTAAAAATCAGCAAATTAATTACTTACCTACGTAAAACTAAAAATAAGTTGAAAAACGTAAAGGATTGGGAATATTTATGAAGAATTAAAAATCGACACCAACGAGGTCAACAAACTGCAACTGGGAACATTTTCATGGTAATAAACCCATCGAGTGAACTTTGGTGCGCAATTGTACCATCTCAAGTACAAGTAACTAGAAGATTCCTGTATTTTTCTAAGGTAACGTGCACATTAAGTACAATTTTAAAATAACTAAGTGAAATTTTCGGACACCATACGACACGTGTTTTTCTTTATTTAACGTTCAGAATTTTGATAATTAGATTTAATAATAGAACTTTTTAATATAACAAAACCTTTAATTACATTTGTGTGCTAAATAAAAACATTATTATTTTTGTAACGAAGGATATTTATTTTGACCTGTTCCGACCCTATAAATTTATTTACAGTATTGGTCACGGAACGAACTCACCCTGTACAAGGTAAGACACATGCACTACGAACCAGCTAAGCCGAGGCATAATATTTCCATTTATTTGTATTTACTAAATTTCACATACATTTCCATTGACGGGGTACATTTCTGTACACTCGTACAAACATCAACAATAAAACGTGTAACCAAATTAGCGAGGGTTATCTCACAGCACTTTTTGGCTAGCCCAACGTAAGGCTACGACCACACAGCAATATACAGAGAGCGTGTGTAATTATAATTTACACAAAATTACATTTAAAATTACATTTTAATCGTGTAATTTTACACTTATAATGTAAATTTACTTCACTGTTATGTAATATTACTTATAAAAACTGTAAAGATACAGAAAACGTATGTAATTATAATTTAGCACAAAAATTACATTTTAATCGTGTAATTTTACACTTATAGTGTAAATTTACTTCCCTGTTATGTAATATTACTTATCAGAACTGTATAAATACAGAGAGCGTCTGTATACATTTAAATCGTGTAATTTTACACTTATAGTGTAAATTTACTTCCCTGTTATGTAATATTACTTATAAGAACTGTATAAATACAGAGAGCGTCTGTAACTATAATTTAACAGTAAATTACATTTCAATTGTGTAATTTTGCACTTCTAATGTAAATTTACTTCACTGTTGTGTAATATTACTTATAAGAACTGTATAAATACAGAGAGCGTCTGTAACTATAATTTAGCAGTAAATTACATTTTAATTGTGTAATTTTACACTTATAATGTAAATTTACTTCACTGATATGTAATATCACTTATAAGAACTGCAAATATACAGAGAGCGTGTGTAATTATAATTTAACACTAAATTACATTTTAATTGTGTAATTTTTTTTAAAATACATTTATGGATTGTAATATTACAGGCACGCACGTAAAATTACACATTTGATTAGTAATATTACATATGTAGTGCGAATGTATTTTAAAAATACATTTATGGATTGTAATATTACAGGCACGCACGTAAAATTACACATTTGATTAGTAATATTACACATGCAGTGCGAAAATTTACATTTCATAATGGTAACGTACTAATGATGCTGATTATATGTCATGTAAATTTACACAATGCATAAACAAATTTACACAATGAACTAGTAATTTTACACACTGAACAAGCAATTTACACACTTACAGAATCAAATGTAAAATTACAATGATAATCATTGTTTGATATTGTAGCCTATGTTTATCATTGTAATTTTACATAAAATTTTTTTGCAGTGTATATAAAAAGAGATGAAAGAACACCTTTTGACGTAATAGAACAAACCACAACGCAGAAATGGAGATTTAATGAGAATGATCGACGGCAGATGGAATAAGGAAATACAACAACGGATACCAAGCCGAAAGAAAAGATAGGGATTTCGACATTACAAATTTGATTGAAAATTGCTGGTCTGATTGGAAAACGTCCTTCGAAGAAACCCGTGATATCAAAAATAATCGGATAGTCTGTTCGAAATTCGCCAAAAAATATTTGAACTGGGTATAACGGAATGGTTTAAACTTATCTGAGAGGTGAAAGTAACTTTAATTTGTTTTTTTTTTCTCGATGATATAAAATATGCGACATCTTGCAAGTTCCCACTAAAAAGCATGGTGATGGAAACATCTTTGTGTAGAGCTGCTTTTCCCGTGAAGGCATTGGACTTTTGCACAAAATTGATGGCATTATAGATCAATACATGTGTGTAGATATAAGGAGAGACCACGTGCTGCCATATGGCAAGTATAAAATGCCACGGGTGTTCGCTAGTGTCATTTTAATGCGTTCTATCAGTTTACGAGGTATTTTCATTTGCTCCAATATTTTAATCATGTTGTTTCTCTCTATTGAGTCGAATTCTTGTCTGAAGTCATGATTTGCTTATCATGTTTATCGCACCCACTGTTGTCTTTCCTGCTCTGAAACCATATTGGTACTTATTAATATTCTTTTCTGCATATTTTTTAATCTTTCTTGCACCAAGTATGACACAGTACCTTATAAACTACTGGCAGCAACGTTATGCTCTTGTAGTTATTATACTTTTCCCTTCTTGTCACTATATTATTACTATTCTTCCCTTTTTCCATTATTCAGGTATCTTTTCGTTATTCCATATTTTCTCTATTAATCTATATACTCTTCGTTGTAGGATATCTCCACCATTTTTCATCATTTTTATACTTATACAATCGCATTCAGGGGCCCTACCATTCTTCATTTTTGTAACTATGTTGAGCACTTCTACATAGTTTGGTATTTCTCCCGCGTTTTCATCTTCTATATTTTCTGTTACACTTATCGTTTACATATCTTCCATTCTATTTAATACTTAGTGTCTGAAAGTGCGTCTTTCATTACTTTTATTAATTCTTTCCTCATCACATTCTAGTCTTCCTTCGTTGTTTTTCATTGCTCTTGTTTTCAGTTTATAACCCTTCGTCTGTTCTTTTATTTGCAAGTAAAATTGTCTCGTATTTTGCATGTTACTCTTTTCTTCCTACTCGACTATCACTTTTCTTTTACTTGCAGATTCTAAAAGCTTCTTTATTTCTTTTCTGTATAATTCCAGAGATTACTAGGGTCCCCTGATCTCAACTATGTCATTCTTGCATTCTTCTTCAGTCCAAATTTTTCTTCGCATTCTTTGTCAAACCATTTCTTCCTTGTGCTTTGCTTCTTGTAACCTATTGTTTTTTTCTGCTGCTGACTGAATTAAACTTTTTATGCTTTATCATTAATTTTAAATGTGATAGTTTCTTCCATCGTTATCCATGTTATATTAATATTTCTTTATGCCCGTATTGATAAGGTTTATTGATGCAGGCACAGTACATAGTCGTATGCCATTATTATTAAGTTTACTATGAACTCTATATTTACCAGCCACTTCCTTACAAAATCTTCCCTTCCTATCCGTGCATTGAAATCTCCTATAACTATTAACGTGTCGCCCTCCGGTGATAAGTCAGCTTCCATCTCTAAATCAATATACAGCCTGCCTTTCTTTTCTGAGTTTTTATCTTCAATTGGCCCATATACATTGATTATGGAAAGATTTTATTCTCAAATACGCCATTCGTCCAATCACCGTTCTGAATTACATTATCCGTATCTCAATATTTCGTTCAACAAAAACTTCCACTCCATTTCTCTCCCGTTTCTCCTTCCATTAATAGAGAAAATCTGGCCACCGAGATTCTGTACTGTTTAACTCCTTCTGTATTTCATTCCAATTTCCAATTCCAATTCCATGTTCCAATTATTATCGTCTTAGTTTCTTCGCTTCTCCATCTCGTGTCATAATTGTCTCATCCTCCACACATAATAGTGCTACTGGTTGATTCGATCCAATAGCATTCCTATTATTTCTTCTTAGTTCTTTTGCTATTTGTAGCGGAGTCGTACCACATCTCAGCTCGTTTGCCGGTTTATCCTAAATATGTTTTCCCGTCTTTATAGAGTCTTTGGAAGCCGATCTTCACCCATCTTTTATCTCACTTCTAGCATATTTACACACTTCTTTATCTTGTATTGCCTTTTCATAATTACTCAAATCATTCTCTGTATTATAGGTCAGTTGTTCCCTTCAACTAGCTTTTGTTTTCCATTACTTTTATCTTCTGCCTGCGATCTTTCAACTTTGCCATTATTATTTCTTTCCCAGGTATTTTCGCTATTTTAAAGGCATCTACCACATAGATCAGAATTTGCATTTTTACTTTTAGAATACCTTCCACTTTTCTCTCTTTTCTCAATTATAACAATATTAGTTTTCTTTTCCCTTTCATACTTCTCTAATTTGCTTTCAATTCCACAGAACATCGATTCCACAGATGTAGATTCATGTGAGATCTTATTATCCATTTTAAATAAAAGATATTCTGCGACGTGAAGATAACGTGACTTTGGAATTACGATGTACATACAATTCGTCAATACTTAGAAATTTATCACGACTAATGTGCTGAATTTGGAATGGATTTGTTGACCATGCACTAAGAAGTACAGTAATCCAATCATTTGGTGCAAATACATCAATTTTTATTTTATTTTTCTCAACTAGAGCAAGGTTCAACTATCCTTTTCGCAATATTTAATTTATTTGACTCTAACTGAATTAAGTTGATTCAATGGAATCAATTAGATTTTATGAATGGTGCACGTAAGTACTGAAGTAATTTGTCATTAATAATCCCTAAGAACGAATTAACGTATTAACGGATAATCCGGATTATCGTATTAAGGTATTAAATAACAATATATAACACAGAAATTTGTTTAAAATATAACATATTAGAATCAAAGAAAACCAACCATTGAAACTATGAGCAGTTCCAGGCTATATGTTGGAGGATTATCCCAAGATCTTCGGCAACGTGATGTTAAAGAGTTTTTCCAAGGTTATGGACGTATCGAAGAGGTGACGTTTATGAACGGATTCTGTTTCGTGCAACTCTCCGACCCACAAGATGCCGATCATGCCATTCAAAATTTGGATAATAAAAGAATATTAGGGAAAAGAGTGGTAGTACAGCATGCACGCAAACCGCGAAGAAGGGAACAAAATTTCAATCGTGGTAAGTTACCTCGAAGAGGCCGTTACAGTCCAGGAAGAAGGACTAACTTTAGAGTGACTGTGGAGAACTTGTCTAGCCGTATCACGTGGAAAGATTTAAAAGATTTCTTAAAGAAAACCGCAAAAGTTACATATGCCAGAGCCCACAATATATGGCCAAATCAAGCTATGGCTGAATTTGAGACCTACGATGACATGAAGAGAGTCATAGATGAATTAAACGGCGCTGAATTAAATGGAAGGAGAATTAGAATTAAAGCAGCTGCAAGATTGTCCAGGTCCAGATCGCGATCGCCTATTGGTAGGCCCAAATCACTTTCTCAATCGCGATCACCTGTAACACGTTCCATATCTGCTAAGAAAGAAATTAAAAAGCTGTCCAGATCCAGATCGCTATCGCCTGTTGGTAAGCCGAAATCATTTTCTCGATCGCGATCACCGGTAACCCGTGCCATATCTGCCGAAAAAGAAAATAAAAATTTGCGTAAACGATCGCGTGAACATTCTGTGGAAGCATCTGAAACGGAATTTAAATGTCTTAAAAGGCGTTGCTTCAAAAGCAGATCACCTTCCAACGAAAAAATGTTGTAAACATAATATAAATAAAGTATAATAATAAACTTTTATAATTTTTAAAACACTTTGTTACTGCAGAAAAACTTTTTTTGTGGCATTTGTCAAGAAATTATTGCCTTTTAACCGAATAATAAAAATTAAAAAAAAGAACGAAACATTTCTACATAATTGTTACTTCTTCATTTTTAAACTTTATCAATACTACCTCCCTTAATTATCTATTTCTTCTTCTTCTACACTTTTCGCATTAGGCTTTAAGGTTTGTTATGGTGCCCGTCTCTTCCTCGGGCGTCCAACATTTTTCTCCCCCTTTGCTGGTAATCTATCTTCTTTCATTCTGTCCAGATGTTGTGATCATTTGCTTTTGTTTTCTCTTAGTCTATCTCCAATACTAAATATCCCCAGCTCCTGTCTTATCTTGGTGTTCTTAATTCTATCCTCCCGCGTGCAACCCTTAACCTCTCTCAAAAATCTAATTTCTGCTGCCTAAGTAGTTAAAGTTGCTAAAGACATTATGTTCATCATTCATCATCGTTACCACCGTCGCCAAAAGAACGATTTACGTAGGCAAATGCGTAAAAGTTTTTTATTAAATCGCTCAAAAATAATAACAACGAATTGCGTTTAATATTGATTTTATAATTACATAAAAAATATTATTAATATCCACATTTTTTGAGTAGGCCCGGCCTAAGCTACCTATTCGTTAAAACCGCCAACGAAGCTGACTTGACATATAGTTGTATAAATTATAAGCAAAAATTGTGAATATGTGAGCATAAGGTACACTTATTACTAACTTAATGTATTGATGTGCTTTACAATGTTTATGTTTCGTCCGTGAAATTTAACATTTCTGTGATAATTTCTATAATAATCAAGCTTATTATTAGCTTTTGTAATCAATCAACATTTTGTTTCCACCTTCAATACTACTAATCTATTAAAAAATGCTATGAAAATGATGTTCTAATTTATTTTTAATGTTAACAATTTTGAAAAAATATCAAAGAGCCACTTCGTAATAGAACGGTAAAAATCTTCAAGTGCCGTGATTCAATCGCAGTAAATTTAACATTGTAACCAAAACAATGCGGTTGCTACTTAAAGTAATCATATTTTGTATATTTCTAATTTACCGAATTCAAAGTTACTCGGAAATCAAAATTTTGAAAAATATAAAAAATGTGATCAAATTCTACTTCCCGTTTTCAAACTGTTACAATTTAATCGTAAGCGGTGAACTTTTTCCGGTGATTTTAGGAACAGCATTACAAGAGCTCCAAATACCTTTGGTGATAACCGGTCCCGAAACCGACGCATTTGGGTTTGACTGTCACGCTTGTATTATAGTTACAGACAATTCAACTTTTTTGCAAAAAATCTTCAGCCAAAATTCTACCATAAATTTCAAACCGCACCAAAAGGTCCTAATTCTTTTCACGTCACCGGAAGAACTCGACGAACCCGCCATATTGGAAGCCGTCAATATAAACGCAGTTAACATCATCAAAATTGAAAACCTCTACGATTATTTGGAATCAAAACCCAAAAATCTAACGGTCACAAGCTTGATCAACAATCAAATTTTACTTTCGTGCGACTACAGCCATCCTTGTTCTATCCGAAAAGTCGATGTTGAAAACATCCAGTGGATTCCAAAAATGTACGAAAGTGAACTACTCAGCATCCGTCTTTCACTCTTCAATTGTCCACCTTTCGTGGTGGTAAATTCGAATCACGAAATTGAGAGTGGGTTAGAACACGAAATTATAAAACTTATTACCAAAAAGTGGCCTGTTAAATTGCGCATATACACCCACGCCGAAAATTTTGGAGACTTTTTGGATCTTATTCGAAGGGACGTAATAGACGGTAAGAGCGACGTAGGTTTGTGCTCTCATTGGCAAACTTCTTCGGTAAAAGTGAACGTGGATTTGACGCAATACTATACCGAAACCTGCGCGACCTTCTTGGTTCCAAAACCAGGACTTATTAGCGTCCCTTACGTTTTCCAACCGTTAAACGCTTATGTATGGATAATGATAGTATTTTTGATGCTTTGCCTTTCACTAATATTGCACGGGATAGCAGTGGTTTACAAAAAACTGACATGGGCGAACCACTTATTCCTTGATTATTGGGAATGTATAGTCGACGTGGTTCATATTACCACGTTCGGTTCCTCTCAGATATTTTCCACAGTTTCCAGATTAGTGCATTTACGTTTCGTCTTTGTATGTATTTGTTTCCAATCGTTACTACTAGTAACCATCTACTCGGCCGGAATTTCAAGCTTGTTGACTTATCCACGATATACTAAAGAAATCAACACCCTTCAAGACATGATCGACATGAAAGTGCCCTGGGAGAGCTACAACACATCGTTTTACCCACACCTAGCCACATCGTTGAACCCAACTCATCAATCTCTGCTCCCCTTTTGGGTTAACGAGAACTGTGACAACATCCAAAACAGGTTACGCTTTCAGTACCATGCGTTAGCGGTGCAGAAAACGGGCTCAAAAGAGGTGATTAGCGACATTGAAATCGAGAAGGATGTGCGGGAGAACCTCATGTTACTGAACGAATGTTACCGGAAAATTTACCTGGTCTTCATTTTAAAGAAAAACTGGCCGTTGACGCTTTACTTTAACCGTAACCTTTCGAATCTTAAGAAGAACGGACTTATCAAGTATTGGGTGAATTGTTCGTTCAGAAATAGCAGTTCTTATTTGTACCACAAAATAAAGCAAACCGGCTTTGTGCCCTTCGATGCGGTACACCTGAAGGGAGGTTTGTATATTCTGTGTGGGGGAAACATTTTCGCTACGTTTGTTTTTATTCTCGAAATAAAATTTGGGCGTAAAAATTTGAAAAATAATTTTTGAGTGCGGAAAGTTTTCCAACAGTGCAATTTTTAATACGCGTGAGTTTTTTTGACGTAATGTTGGTTTTGGTTTATTTGGTCATATTTAATGAAGAAACAAAAATTATTAATAAGACATTAAACAAAAAGATCGTCCATTTTAGTTATTGCGCAAATGTATTGTCTATATACACTTGAAGAAATTAAATTCTTTAATCACTTTTAATTTGTTTTGTTTTAAAGAGCGAATTTCAAACGAATATAAAAAATATTAATGATAATAACAAACTAATCTATAGAAGTGTTACAAGATTGGGAGGTCGTTATTTTGGGGTCTGATCGAATTTTTATCTTGCCGCCCTCAAAGAGGTTCCAAATAAATGAAAGTAAACCCTGTAATTCTTTCAGATTTTTATTTTAATATTTAACCCTTGACCACGAGGCACAAAGTTGAGCCAAAGAAACTCGTTGACTGGGTCATGGCAAAGAGATCTGATACGAATAGAGAACAGTTACAAAAAATTGATTGTAATGGAGGTATGGAATACCACTAGAAAAAAACAAAACGAATTGAAATTTTTCAAAAGTTAAAGGGCAACTGCTGGAGTGGAGATATAAAGTGCCTAGTGAATATGTTAGTAGATCTATTGAGAGGTAGATGGCGGGATGATATCAAATTCTTAAATATACTCACGAAGCTGCTAAACTCTACGACAAACGTAAGGATAAAATATCACAAGAAAAATTTTTAAAAGTTCCACTATTGTTGTATAAATTGGTCGATGAAGAAAACGTTAATTAGCTCGGCCTTAGGTCTCGCACCTTAGCTCTCCATCCATGATAAGTTTGTTAACTTACTCACATTCGACATATTAGCTGCCTTTATTGGGTTAAACGCCTTTCGTCACCACAAAGATTATTTTGGTTAGATAATAAATAAATTAACCAATCAGAGGTGTCAGTTTTCCAAGTGATAAACAAGTGGCCGAATCTTAATTTCATATCGTGTTTTTATCGGAAGAAAGGGCGATAATTTTTTCCGCGATGCGAAATTTACAGATTTCCGACTTTTTGGACGTTAGGAATATCGAGTATACCTTCGTTGGGGGGGGGGGGATAAATTGGTAGAGTAGATGCGAAAGGTCAAAAGTTATACTGTCATCGGCGCATTAACGAAAACACGTCCAAACACTAAAAAGCCCAACTAGAAAACATTCGTTGCATGTTTACTTTCGTTTGACAGTTTTGAAAGTTCAAAATAAAATAAATAACAATAACTTTTATTATTAAATTACATGCCTAGTGATATTTTTTTCATATTAATTTTCAAGAACGAGTAATTACGTCTTTTTTTATTCACATTTTTTAAATTTTCACGCCAAGCTAGTGTTTTCACGTAACATTTATATTGCTATGAACGGAGTCTTGTAAAAGTGCCACACGTTGGGCTGTCAAAAATTGCTGTGTACCCTCGGAGCTTTGTTAAGGCTGCACGTTTTTATATTAATGTCTTGTACGGGTGTACGTAAATGTACCCCATCAATAGAAATGTATACAAAATTTTATTGATGAATGCAAATAAAAGAAATTTATACCTCGGCTTAACAATTTCGGTGAGCACAGACCTACCTTTTCTCAAGTTGGGTTCCTTCCTTGACCAAATCGTGAAGCTGCAAATAAAATGTCGTGGTCCTCGGAATGATTACAAAATTATGCTCCGTTTTATAATGCAAATTGTAATTTATTATAATTTTAAAATAGTAAATAAATTAAATGTAATAAAATCCTTATGCTAGTTGACAAGTATCTTATTTAATAAATTCGGAACGGATTAATGCACGTGTAAAGTTAATCGCAAATTTTCACTAATTTTTAAGTTTAAAATAATTCTTAATGGAACGGTACCTTTAATGAACTAGGGTATTTCTGTTTGCTGGGTTCATGTACCATTAAACTGTTCACTTGCACTCGGTGGATGACCTTCGATGGGCGAAATAATTTTAGATGCAACTTTCTTGTACGTTGATTTTGCCTCGTGTTGTAATTAAGTTTTTTTTCAAAAATAATCGTGATTTTTCACAATCTTCTATCACTTTGACTTTCCAAATACGTAAGTACAATATTTTATGATTACTAATCTTTTTTTATTGAATTTCTTTGTAATTTCTTGATTAATATAATTTTTAGCGGAGCACGCACAAATTCACACACCATTTCGTCGCGTCAGAATCAGAGTATTCTATCTCCATTTTTATAAATTTTACAGTACAGCTGTTTAAAGTTTCTCTATTGCATTACTCTTCATTAGGATATTTTGACATAATTTCAATTGAAAAAGTTATAATACACATTTTGGCAATTTTTATTGCATTATGCTGTAGAGAAATGAACATAGAATAAAATGGCATAAATAACTCAATTTATCAAAAAAATGGAGATAGAATACTCTGGTTCTGAGGCGACGATTTATCGAATCTAAATCAACAACTCCCTTCATCAATTGTTTTACCATCGTTACCTGTGTTCTTCAAGGCAAATGTGATTTTTTCTGGTCGAAAATAAAATCAAATTTATTTACGTTATAATTTTGCAGGTTCGGCTCAAGCCCAATATGACTTATAAAATTTTAATAAAATTTTTATGTTTCAGATTAAATTAAAGTACTTGCATCTCCTGTGATTTTCCAGTAAACTTTTGAAGAAAATGTCTTTCCCATTTGTGATACATTGAATTGCGATGCACTCCGATAAGTGTAAAATTATTCTTATTTTAAGATTCTACGTTTTAACACATTTTTTTATAAACTAACCTTGAACAATTATTTTGATTTCAAATTACATTTCTTATTATTAATTAATTAATTTATAATTTTTAACAAACATTTTTATTAACAGAATTTAAAACGTTGCATTTTTGAATTTATTTTGTTATTTCGTTCCGTGACCCTTTCTTCATATAAATTTATGACGTTAAACTAAATTTTTGGTATCAGATAAAACTTTTACGTTTGAACAAATAAGTCATGTGCTCTTTATTGATAAACAAAATTTCAAATCGTGACGTTATCATTTCTATTGACGTGGTGGTCAGTTTCGGACATCGCAATATGTATGTATTTCGCCCTTCGCGCATTGTATAACTTTTGAGCTTTTGCACGCAGTCTAGTTAGAGTAGATGCGAAAGGTCAAAAGTTATACTGTCATCGGCGCATTAACGAAAACACGTTCAAACACTAAAAAGCCCAACTAGAAAACATTCGTTGCATGTTTACTTTCGTTTACTTTCAAAATAAAATAAATAACAATAACTTTTTTATTAAATTACATGCCTAGTGATATTTTTTTCATATTAATTTTCAAGAACGAGTAATTACGTCTTTTTTTATTCACATTTTTTAAATTTTCGCGCCAAGCTAATGTTTTCACGTAACATTTATATGTATGTATTTCGCCCTTCGCGCATTGTATAACTTTTGAGCTTTTGCACGCAGTCTACCTCCCATCACTATAAATTGAAGAAGAGCTTTTCAATGGAACTAAAATCGAGGTGCATGTCAGTGCCCCCCACCCTAAAATCAAAAGTTGATTGTAAACAAGATGAAACTCACTTTAGCGGCAGTTCCTAGGCTTCTACACAGCTACCTTTCTGGTGTGAAAAGTTGTTGTTGCTAGTTATTTTTGGTCGACATAATATTTATAATGTAATACCAAATAATCCGATAATCTGCACTAATTAAATTTTTGCGGTTGGTATTTATCATTGTAATCATTATATTTACTTAATATAGGCGGATTGGATTAGCGGATCAAATCAATGGATCGGAAAAGAACGAGCAAAAGTTAGCAAAAATTTAGTGATAGAAGATTTCGATTTTCAGATTAGTTATTATCGGATAAAAATTATTTTTTCAGATATAAGAAAAATATAGCATTTTAAATTCAAATATAACTCGCAGAATATTTCATTTCTTAAATCTGTGGTAATTCCGATAATCTGAATCTTTAGTAGCAACCTAACAAATATTACATACATAAGTAACATTTTTTGTAGAACGTGGCTAGAAAGTCGATTTCAAATTTAAAACAAATTTTTATTTTATTATACATACGATGTGTTTATAATCACAATTTCGAGGGTTGTGATTAGATTTGAATTATGCGGACAGACGGACAGACAGACACGGAGCCAGATCATAATAAGGTTTCGTGCTATACTTTGTATAGAAGCCTAAAAGCACAAGAGAAAGGAAATCGTGTTTATGGAGGACTCTAATAGCAGCTCCAATGAAGAGGATGAAGGACCAAAGACCAAGAGAAATAAGCGGAAGATAAATTCAGGAAGTGAAGCTGCACCGACCCTACTGGAATCCCCCAAGTAGAAGAAACTGACCTAAAGTCAGAGAAAACTAGCAAGGTAAGCAAAGATCGACAAAGAACATGAAGATGAAGAAAAACTAAGAGAAGAAAGGGAAAAAAGGGAAAAAGGAAGAAGAGAAAAAAGAAAATGAAACCGAGGAAAACAAAACCGTAGAAGTACCCCAGGAACAGGAAGAAAAAGACACGATGACAAACGAAAAGGTGCATGATTTAACTGATGACGCGGCGGAAGATGCGCATGCGATAAGAAAATTTCTTATTAAAAGTATGTTGGTTATCAACTATATGGAAGATGCCTTGGATAAATTAAAAAATATGGAAAAATATATTTCCTCAGGAAGAATCAAAAAGCCAGAATCCCCCCAGGAATTATTTAGCAGCAATGAAGAAGGCCGCCACAATCCTCTACACGCAACTCTGCCGAAAAATGCAACCTCTGCAGAGGTAACCAAGACAGCGCTCAAGAACATAAGTCTACCATCGTTGAAAATATCAAAGGAAAGGATCAAATTGAAAAGTATCAAGAATAAGGGTGGCGTGGTGGAATCCTCCCACCATTGAGTAAAGCAGTTAGTAGGCAACATCCCCTGATATGTGAGGCAATTTAATAATGTTGTAATTCTTTAAAAGGTACGTGATTGGTGGCTTAAGTCATCTATTCGGCATTCTAATTTAGTAGCGCCATCTGTGGATAAACTTTTAAACACTATGAGATGTTGCCAATGCTTCCATAAAGTTTGTTTATCTGATACTATATAATCATAACAGTGGCGTAGCTAGCATGGGTGACACCCGGGGCGGCTTTCATGGGTGTCACCCCCACTTAGGCTGATGACCTTTTTTTTAGAGGTTGCACCCAGGGAAAAAGGGGGTGTCACCCCTAAAAACCGAAAAAACGAAAAAGGTCACTCGTTTTTGTTTTTAAAAACCAAGAAACGAGGTAATTTTAGTCAGGAAATTTAACTAAGGGTCGGGTGTCACCCCCAGACGGGTGACACCCGGGGCGGTCCGCCCCCCCCCTAGCTACGCCACTGATCATAATTATAATCCTGATTTCAATTTTGTCAACAATACAGCAATGGAGAGATTTCATTTTCTTAAATCATTTTCGCTAGCATCAAAATTCATTCAAATCATCTCTCTATTAACCAAAGTAGGTACCTTCCTTCCAATACGTATTTTATTTGAACTTCACCATAAATTAATCTGACCATTTGAAGGTCACAACAGATAATAATAAATTATCAAACATAACCTACTCGCTCGCTATAACAACACACTACGCAAAAATTAAATTAATTCAAAATAATAATATCAAATAATTTCTGAAAAAAGGCTTTAGTATAAAAAGTAGCCCGAATAACTGTCAGGGTCATTGCAATTGTGGCAGACTTCCAGTTTGGCTTCAGTTTACAGCAGATATAAAATCAATGGAATCAATTTGATGAATGTTGCATGTAGGTAACAAACTCCTTAGTCATTAAATATTTTTGGTAACGAATTATCATATTTATGGGATAATCTTTAATCCGGATCATCGCATTAAGGTATTAAATCACAATAATTTGTTTAAAATAAAACACATTTGCATTTAAAGAAAACCAAGCATTCAAACTATGAGCAACTCCAGGCTATATGTTGGTGGATTACCCTACGATGTTCGGCAACGCGATGTTGAAGATTTCTTTCAAGGTTATGGAAGGATTGAATATGTGCAGCTTATGAATGGATTCTGTTTCGTGAAACTCTCCGACCCACGAGATGCCGATGATGCTATTAAAAATTTGGATAATAGAAGAATATTAGGGAAAAGAGTGGTAGTACAGCTTGCACATAGAGGGGAACAAAATTTCAATCGCGGTAGGTTACCTCAAAGAGACCACCGTTTCAGTCAAGCAAAAAGGACGAACTTTAGAGTAACAGTGGAGAACTTGTCTAGTCATATCTCGTGGAAAGATTTAAAAGATTTCTTTAGGAAAACCGCAAAAGTTACATATGCTAGGGCCCACAATTTATGGCGAAATCAAGCTATGGCTGAATTTGAGACCTACGATGACATGAAGAGAGTCGTCAATGAATTAAACGGCACTGAATTAAATGGAAGGAAAATTATAATCAAAGAAGCGGCAAGCTCTTCCAGGTCGAGATCGCGATCGCCTATTGATAGGCCCACATCACTTTCTAGATCGCGATCACCTGTAAAACGTTCCATAGCTGCTGAGGAACGAATTCGAAATTTGGCCAGGTCCAGATCGCTATCACCTTTTGGTAGGCCCAAATTTTCTCGATCGCGATCACGTGTAACACGTTCCATATCTGCCGATGAAGAAAATAAAAATTTGCGTAAACGATCGCGTGAACATTCTGCAGAAGCATCTGGAACGGAATTGAAATGTTTTAAAAAGTTTTGTAAATAGGTCTTATTGATTAAATAAAATATAAATTACGTATAATAATAAACTTTTATAATTTTTAAAGCACTTTACATTCATTAAAGAGAAATTTTTTTATGGTATTTGTCAAGAAATTGTTGCCTTTTAACCGGATACTAGAGATAATCGCAATATTAATTTAATTAATTAATTTAATACGTTTTGTGTAAAATGTATTTGTATCTTATTTAGCAAAATTTTCAAATTTTCATTTGATTAACGTCACATGTTGAGCTCGAATACAAAAAGTCGCTATGTTTTAGTTAAAAGGTACAATTTATTTGAGCTGTACGTTTGTATTTGTTTTTTAGTTTTACGAAAATTTTTAATTTAGTTTATAAATTTTATGTAACAAGTTGCAAATTTCTTAAACCAAATTAAAACTAAAATCCTCAAATGGAATTCTTAATAGTGTAAGAAAATTGCGGGAAAAAATCCAAAATCGGTTTTCTGCAATTTTTCGACGGATTTCGTTAGGTAATTGTTCGTACTTGAACTTACTAAAAAACGTCCTCTCGGAACCCTGAGCTTCTTACCAAATTCTCCGGCTGAAGTTGAAATTTTTTATGAAGGAGTGAAAATTATGTTTTTTGGCAAAATATTTTTAAGCAAATTTCTATTTCAGCTATATTGTTACCATATAACTCATTAAAAAAATTAAAAACACTTAAAATATTTTAACAATATCCTCGAAATCATAAAAAGAAGAGTTTCCTAAAAATGATCAAGGGGTTCTGATTTTAGGCTTCTATACATAGTATAGAGAAGCCTTATGATCTGGATCCGTGTCCGTCCGTCCGCATGTTTCAGAGCCAATCAGAACGCTCCAATCATTTTCTATTAACTTGCTAATGATAAAAGAGAAAGAAGAGGAAAACTTGACCATCATTAAATGAGGCACTGCGTGTGTATATTTTCCTTTATAAACCTGTAACTGTAAATTTTGTATAAAATCTGTGGTGTAAACCGTTTTAATAGAGATCATTTATAAAATTACTTCGATCTTTTCCTGCTTGTCAAAACGCAAGTGTTTGGTGTTTACTATTACTCTTTTCCCAACACCTTCGAGTGTATGATGGTGTGGTGTGATAATGCAGGGTAATTATTAGGAATCGTGTGAGACCGGCATTATTCGATTATTCCCGGAGATTGCTAATAATGCTTAATATACAAGTAGAACATAGTTGGTATGCAGACCACTATTTGTTAATATGTAACTATTTGATTATTAAGCTTATTACGGATTTTATATAAATAGGAGCCATAATTAATACGAGAGTAGAGTAAGTAGTAGATAAGAATAGTGAATAGATAGATGTAGTTAAGTTAAGTTAAGAAGAGTATGTACAAGATGAAGTATTACGCCTTTATCTCATGGCGATCATACTCCTTTATCTTATGGCGATCTTACGCCATTATCTCAATGGTACGCTACCTAAATTATTACGTAAAAATCTCGGGGGAGCTTTTCATTGTTATTCCCTCCCGACTTCGCTAAGCAGAAGAGTGAAGAAAGCAATTGGTGGCAGCTCCTTTCATAATCGTGTAATCGATTAGGGAAGATTTATCTCACGTAAGTTCCGTCGATGACATTAGAAGATCGTAATCCACCGATGACCTATAATTGAATAAATAAAAGAGAAACCCCGTAGCACGGTTATCTGCATTGGTTACTATCAGTGGCGTAGTTAGCATGAGTGACACCCGGGGCGGATTTCATGGGTGTCACTCCCACCTAAGCTGACCTTTTTTTTAGAGGTTGCACCTAGGGAAAAAACTATGAGGGTCAGGTTAATGATTAGGTTAGGAGGTGAATGATAAAACAAATTTATTTATTTTATTGAAATAATTTGGGGTCGGGTGTCACACCCGGGGAGGAACCCCCTCCCCAGCTACGCCACTGATGTTATATTATCCTTTGGCGCTTTTCTGTTCAACGGCGATATCGGTTATAAACTGGCATCAGTAGGTATATACGTGCAATGTGTAAACTTCCCATTAGTTTAGAACATGGTTTGGAGGGTAATCGGTAGAATAATCTAAATCAAAATAGTCTACGGTAAATTGGTCCAGGTAAAAAGGTCTATGAAAAATAGTCTATGGGTAAAAAAGTCTAGGTAAAATAGCGGCAGTTCTTAGGCTTCTATACAGCTACCTTTCTGATGTGGAAAGTTGTTATTATCTGGTTATTTTTGATCGCCATATAATGTAACATCACATAATCAGATAATCTGCACCAATTAAATTTTTTGCGATTGGTAATTATCATTTACTATATAAGTAATAACAATCAAACTTTTCCATTCTATTAGAAATTTTACTTCTCTGTAATGCATGGTCCTTTTTTTGAGGTGGACCAATCCTCTCCTTTCTCTTTTATTTATAACTTAACTTCACTAACCACATCAATAAAAAATTATTTTTTCACATCAAAGTAAAACAAGTAGTTTATATAGGGAGACCTCTTCGAAAATATCTTTAACTTAGTAAATTTCTTTCGAACATTTGCGTATTTATAAATTGCATTAGCGAATCGAAGCAACGGATTAACAGATTAACGGAATACTATATAGACGAAGTATTTAAAATATAACAACGTATCAGTTGATCAACGTTATGATTGGCTCTGAAACATGCGGACGGACACGAAGCCAGACCATATGCGGACAGACGGACGGACAGACGGCCGGACAGACAGACACGGAGCCAGATCATAAGGCTTCTTGTTATACTTTGTATAGAAGCCTAAAAGTATAGGTAAAATGGTCTACGGCAAAATTCAAGGAAAGATTCCTTGAATAACTTTTTAATAAAAAGTTGCGATTACACCGCTTACATACTATAATCTATAATATACATCATATAATGATGATGCAGTGATATCATCATTCTGACACGAAAATACAAGCGAGAATCCATACCTTGATTCTGGAGAGTAATTGAGTTTTAGACTTGGAAATCTTTCCAAGTCCAAATCTTTCTTTAGAAATCCTTAAATTTAAATTCATTAAATTATAAAGAAGTTTTTGCAATACATGGTAACAGGGCCGTCGAGAGAAAATCGGGGCCCGGGGGTAGATGCATGTTTGTTGTAACTTTTCCCAGATTTCAGGATTTCGATTGAAATCCGGGCGTTCTCAGAAACTCCTGGCCTCCTCAGAAACTCCGGGCCCGGTGGTAATCATTATCAACCCCCCCCCTCTTGTCGGGTCTGCATGGTACACATTAAATATTGTAAATATATAGCGAAAATATGCATCATATCACTAGATTTTGGGTAAAATATGCAATTAACCGGCTAAATATTATTTTGCCCATTCTCACCGGAATCTTTCCTTGAATTTTGCCGTAGGCCATTTTTCCATAGACTTTTTTACCTAAACCATTTTACCTAGACTTTTTTACCCGTAGACTTTTTTTCCATAGACTTTTTTACCTAGACCAATTTACCGTAGACTATTTTGATTTAGACTATTTTACCTACAATCGGTTTGGAGATACTTAAAAGTCGAAAAAATCAGAACTATTTTAATTGAAACAAAAATAATACACATGAAAATATAACAGTTAGGTAATTAAAATTAATACTTGGAAAGCGAAATTTCTAAACAAAAATGTATACCTAATACAAAAATTCTAAATTTGAAGAGTAAAACAATTTGACGTCAAAGAAAACTTGCTTCATAAAATGTACTCTTAGGGCTGTTTTATATTTTATAATTGGTTGCGCAGCTCACTGAACATATCGCCGAAGTCGTCTCTCTGAAATAAAATTCTGGTTATATTCGATCACAATTTGTACCAATATTTATCAAAACTCATTCATAAACTTAGAATTTATAAAAATCGTATGAAATTTGATCCGATTCACGCATACACATACAGACTGACATTATTTTAAAATTCTGGTATAGAGAATGCAAAGTTTAAAAAAAATTGAGGTCAAACATTACTTCATTGTCCGATTCATCTTCAGTGGTAGTATCCAATGTTATCGTAGGGATTGATTCTTCGGAACTATGAGGTTTCCCTTTGGCTTTTGGTTTAATTCCGCGACTCAAATTTTGCGATGGTTTTTTTATCAACTGTGCTAATTTCAAGTAATCAATTTCTTTCTTCAACGAATTTAACTCTCCATTTTTGTCTTCAATAGATTTTATCAATTGTTGCATCTTCTGATTATTTTTTTCTGACGTCAGTTCGAGCGTTTCGACATTCTCATTTAATTTGGCTAACTCCCGCTGATTCCTAGCAACATTTTCTTTCTTAGATTCCTCCAAATTCCATTCGTATGTATTCTGTTCATTGAAGGAGGCTTTTATTTTAGATTCGCCATCTTGTTCAACTTGCATTAATCTTTCCTTTGCTTCATTTAGACGATCCGTAAGTCGTTGTGTATCCACGAGTCTTAAACTTTGAATCGTTTTTATATTTTCGTGTATTTCAGTTAACGATAATTTCGATTGTTTAAGTTCGGCCTCTAAGGTCACAATTGTTTCTTCTATTTCTCTTCTTTTGCGGGTTTCGACTTGTAATGTTTCTTGGCACTCGTTTTCCAATTGTAACAAACTTTCCAGTATCTTTAAAGAATTATTGTAGTCTTCCTGAAGATCCTCCAATTTCTGAAAGAATAACATTTTGAAGCAATAAATAAAGTAAAGAATTAAACTTACTTTGACTAATTCTTCTGTTTTCTTTGAAACGACATCCTTATCCATGTGGGATTGTGCGATCTCACTACTAACTTTAGTAATTTTAGTTTCATTCAAATCCTGATTGGTTTTCAAGTTTAGACTTGCATTGTCTATATTTTCTTGTAATTTCTGACGTACCGAAATTAAATTAATCTTTTCGTTATCTAAAGTCAAAAGTTGTTCTTTGAGTTTAGAATTGTACTCGCGGACTTCTTCAATTTTATTTTTCAAAAGTTTTTTAAAGTTTTCAACTTCCACCAATCTAAATAAATGAATATGTTTAATTTAGTTTAGTTTAGTTAAGGCTGGTACAGACACGGCTAGTATTTTAGTCCAGTAGCGAATGAATTAGTAGATAGGCAAGTAGCCATAAAACCAAGAAAATCTAGTTCAGACACGGCTAGTAATTTGTCTAGTAGCGAGTGATTTAGTACAATTTAGTTACTAAACCGTGTGTGAACGGTACAATTTAGAGAAGTAGTTCGGTATTTTATATAGTAATTTAGTAAAACCGTGTAGTATAGTGGATCCAATATTTTCTATTTTTATGGTTTAGTAGCGTTCCTCCACCACTTCGGACGTTCGTAAATGATTGTTTTAGTATATTTAATTGGTCCTTTATTTGCTTTTGAGAGTTTTTTTTAATCATTGCAATAAAATGCCCAAAAAATTTTAAAAATCGCCCGGGGCGCCGGGCGATTTTTCATGGCGTGAGCCGCTCCGCGGCAGAGCTAAACATACGAGAAGGCGCCACCCATCAAGAAAACCGGGATGAAGGAAACCGGAATTTTAAACCCCCAAAAAATCGCGTACAACAAAAAATAATCGATGTTACAAGTACGAGAGACGAGCTGCATCTGCCGGTGCGAAACCTTACCTTACCTTACCTGATATGTATTTGATGGAGCATCCCGGCGCAGCCGGCCTTCTCCTTCATCTGAAAGAATACATTAGTGACATTGGAATTTATAGAGACCGGTGGGTCTCTGGGAATTGGCGCTTGACGGACTGACTGGTAAAAACCTGAGCTGTGACTGTGAATATGTAATATGAGAAGAAAAAGAAAATTTTTACGTTTGCCGATATAGTAGAGTCCCTAATTCGAAGAAAGAAATTATGAATTAATTTCTATTGATGACCTCGGAGTGAGTGGCTTCTACTTGGAACTAGTCAGAATTGGCGACTAGTGGGATTATAGTGATGCTATGGGGGGGGGGGGGGTGATTTAACGAAGCTTGTGATAATTGATCGAAAAATTACACAAATCTAGTGAATAAATTCACTTTCGAAGAGAATTTGTGTAAGTTAAACCTATGAACATACATTAGTCTGTGTGGGGGTGAGTTATGGTCAGGAGTTGTCCGTGGTCAGGAGTGATTTGGGACGGGGAATGAGAAAGTCAGCTGGGTTGTATTGACCTAGTTGGTTTACTAGTGGGTTTTCTGAGAATTTGGATTTGTTGTAGAGATTGGTGGCATGTTTACGATTAAGAGTGTTAATGAGGTCTAGTTTGGCGTCTGCATGTAGTCGTCTGTTAGTGACGTAGTAGGGGGCGCTGAAAATAGCTCGGAGATTTTTGTTTTGAATGACTTGAAGTTTATTTATGGCCCTGGGGCGTGCATATCCCCAGACAGGGGAGGCGTAAATCATTGTCGGGCGGATTATGGCTTTGTATAATCTTAGTTTGTTAGCGGGGGACATGGTACTTTTTGCGTTCATGAGGACGAACAGTCTATTGAAGAGGCATTTGGCTTTACCGGCTGCGGAGGAAATGTGAGCGTCCCATTTGAGGCGCCGGTCCATGGTAATGCCAAGGTACTTGACCTTGGTTTTCCAGGGGATTTGCTCCTCGAACATCCAGACACTGGAGTTGTGAGGCTTGCAACGATTTCGAAACATGATCGCGGAACTTTTGCTCGAGTTAACCTCGATGCGCCAAGTTTCGTACCACCTTCCGAGATCGGTGATCGCCTCCTGGAGGCGGGTTGTGGCTATGTCCGGGTGGATTGAGGATGTGTATATTGCAGTGTCATCTGCATATAGTGAAATTTTTGTTGCGGGATCTAAGGGGGTTGGAATGTCACTCATGAAGATGTTAAACAGTGAAGCTGCAAGGATCGAACCCTGGGGGACCCCGGAGGTAATGGGGCGCTTTGTGGATCTGGTGTCCGGTGCGAAATACTCTAAGTGTTAGGGTTATTTAAACTGCACGGACTGTCAACAAAATGAGCGACGCGCGGGAATCTCGTTAGATTTTGACACTGAATCTCGCTAAATTAGCAAACTTCAAATTCGATTTACTCAAAATTTTGATAATACATTCGCATGTTTAAATTATATCAGTATACTATATAAACCTTCCTTTTTGCAATAGGAAATTTTCAATTTATTTGGAGTGGCCAAAGATAGGGGACCGTACCCTCTAAAACATCTTCTGCTATTATTTGTGCGATATTGGCTATAACATTCTTTAATAAAACGCGACGTTTACGACTGTCCATCTCGAAGGTTTCTAAATGATTTTTTTGTATTGTAACTTATAAAACAAACACACACCTACTGCTTACAATTTAATTTTTAGGTAGGTACAATAAAATTGTCGTGCCTGCATGACGTGTTCACCAAGTGGTGGGGACTACTCGCCAGAAAAATAGATCTACTAAGTCGCTAAACTAGTATCCTGAAAACTAAATCACTCTCCTAAATTGTACCGTACACACACGGTTTAGTTACTAAATACTTCGCTACTGGACTAAAATACTAGCCGTGTCTGTACCAGCCTTTAGATATACTATGTACATAAAAAAATGTTCCTCCAAAAAGGGTTTCAAAATTAAATGTAGACCTTTTACCTTTCATTTGCATTTACAAGTTTCTTCATCTGATTATCCAAAATCTCGTCTTGTTGTGTTTTTTCATCTATCTTCTGCTTTTCAATTGTGTCTAAATCAATATTATCGATCATATCTTGCAAATTTTTGCGCTCCAGTTCTTCCTTGAACAATTCAAGTTGGTTACCGTAATACTGCTTTAAGACAACGTCATGTTTCTGGTTAAGCCGAACGAACGCTTCCTCGTCATCTTTTTCAGTTTTTAAAAAAATATCCAAACGTTTTTGTAGCGCTTCAATTTGGGTATTGTCTTTTAACGAAAAGTTCAGAATTTTTAATCGCGTGTTTTTAATAACCTCTTTGTTGGCATTCATTTTTTTAATGGAAGCTTCCTTCCCCGTGCGATAATAATCACCCAAAGCAACGTAATCGGCATCGAGATTGGCGATATCCTGGGCGATTAATTTTTCGAACTCTTCCAAATTATCATAATTACTTTTCAATGTTTTTAACGTTGTGGTAGTGTTTTCAACGCAATTTTGCGTTTTTAATAATTCCAATGCACCAATTTCGACAGTTACTTGGAGCTCTTTTTTTAGTTCATTCAAAGACTCAATTTCCTTTTCGGTATGTTTACGAGTTTCGCGTATCTCGCCGATTTCGTTTTGCAAAGTGCACAACTCCACTTCTTCTTTGGCCTTGAAGTAATTAAAAATATTAAAGTAATAAGAAATGTGATAGTTTGGGAGTATCGGCAATACGGTAATTGAAAAAACTGTCAAATGAATTTTAATAATGGGTACATTGTAAAGGTACACCGACCAAAAAAATGTTATTTATTCAAATTTCTTTAATTTATGTACGTAATTTGTAATATTATTTTTATGTGGTTTACTCCTTCCGACTTACGGTGATTCTCATGTAAGGCCAAGGTAAACTTTGGAAAAGACGATTGCGCTTATGATTGTGAAATTAATCGTATTCTAGAATTCGTCGAGTTCAATTAAAGATATAAGAGCTGTAAGGTATAAGAGTGAGTAAAGGGGGGAGATCGGCTTAGAGGTTAGCGTGTTAGTTTCTCATGCCAAGATCCAGGGGTTGTAATCCTGGTGTTGTATCTACAGAAGGAGTTTTCGCTCACCAAATGTCTACCTGCTGGTCCTAGGTAACATTATATATGACCTAAAAAGTTTCCTGATCGGAGTAGACGGTGAATAAATCGTATATTCCCGTGGTTCGGAATCCACGTTAACCTGTAGGCCCTCTGTGTTCGTCACACAGTTTCAACACGCAACGAGCACAGATGGCACTGGACCGATATAAAACTTTTAGAGAACATTATGTTGCAATTTCTTGGTCAACGCAACTACCATGAGACGCAACTTACATGCACTCATTTAAACTCGACCAAGTCGGGTACTTTTCTATAATCAAAAATATGTAATAAATAGTATGTACTGCTATTTATGTTCTTCAATTTATTTGTACATTATTTACTTTGTTTCTATATTCTGACTCATCATTTATCTGCACATGACTGTTCTAACAAGCTTGGTAGTTATTTTACAACGTTAGACTAAGTGGTTATGTAATTAAGTCGAAGTCTCACTCGAGCCACTACCAGATATAGTTTCAAAGTGAAAGAACCCTAAAAATCGACGCATAAGGCTCAAATTCATATATGTATGTATTTCGCCCTCTTGGCTCTTCCTTGAGCAGATTAGGGTTCTCGAGCTTTGAATAAAAATCGACGCAGAAGGCTCAAATTCGTATATGAATTTCGCACTCTTTGCTCCTCCTCGCGCAGATTAGGGTTCTTAAGCTTTGAAACTACCTCTACCGACTACTACTAACGATTACCAGCTAAAATGATCGTCTGAAGTCCTACTGAGGTCAGCGCTTACCACCGGTATTTTATCAAATTCGAGTTTTAAATTTTAAAATAGGCATATTGCAATTTACTTGAAAGTCCTAATAGTAAAATACCAATTGTTCTTATATTGTAAACATTGAAAAATTTGTTTCGCTTTTGTGTTTCCTCGTATATAATATAAAGAATAAAAATATTATCAGGCTGATGGATAAGTTCGTGGGGGCGTAAGGGGTAGATATGCGCACATACACAGCCTCTACCACCCAAGAGTTAACCTTATTTACCTTTACGTGGTGCGCCCTATTTATACAAACAAGGCTCTAGCGACTGAGTACTGGCGGTGTAACCAAAGTATGAAACGTGGTAGAGGAAATGCTATTGCGGGAACACAAATAAAAATTTTTAAGAAGAAGACCGATACGGAAGGAAACGGGAAGCCATCGCATCTGATTTATATAAACTTTTCTAGTATAGCAGCATGATATTTTCAAAAGTTAAATTTGTATCCGGAGGTAAAATAGTCCCCCAATCGGATCTCCGGGCGGGGAAAAACTAGTGAAGATGTGATGAGAGCGAGAAAAGGCAAAGGAAACTAGAAGAATCGCCTGTTGGAACGTGCGAGCCCTACTACAGACTGGAAAATTAGAAAATCTAAAGATGGAAATGAGAAAATCCCGGATAGATGTGATGGGAATAAGCGAAGTAAGGTGGCCTCAGCCGGCCGAATTCTGGAGCGATAAATACAGGGTGATCCACACGAACGCTACACTGAGGGGTGAGGCGGGAGTCGGAGTGGTACTGAATAGAGAGTTTGGAAGACGCGTGGAGGGATACCTGCAGATGAGTGAAAGAGTAATGATGTTCAAGATCAGAACAAAACCGAAAGACACAGTAATAATTCAAATATACATGCCTACTACAGCACATGACGATGACGAAGTAGAAGAAATTTACGAACGAATAGAAAAAAGCTATAGAATATTATGTAAAAGGTGACGAAAACATGATAATCATGGGTGATTTCAACGCGGTAATCGGACAAGGAATGCAGGGTGAGATAGTCGGAAGATATGGATTGGGTAAGAGAAATGAAAGAGGGGAGCGCCTTGCAGAATTTTGCGAAAAACACAGACTAATTGTGCCCAACACAATGTTCCAACGCCATGCTTGAAGACGCTATACATGGAAGATGCCGGGCGATATAGGAAGATACCAGCTGGACTACCTCCTAATCAAGCAAAGATTTAAAAACCAAGCAAAAGATTGTAGAAGCTACCCCGGAGCAGACATTGATAGTGATCATAACCTTGTCATGATGAAATGTAATCTCAAATTCAAAATATTACAAAACAGAGACAATAACAGATGGAGTCTAGATAAACTAAGGGAAGAGACTGTACTACGGAATTTGCAGACAAGAGTTAAGGAAGAGATTCTCAGAACAACAAAACAGTATGATAACATCGAGGAGAGATGGGAAAAGATTGCACAGGGACTGATGGTTGGAGCGAAAGAAGTAGTTTGAACGCAGAAAATGAGAAATAGGAACCCCTGGATAAGAATGGAGATTATCGACATGATAAATGAAAGGAGGCACAAGAATGTAAACACGATGCAGGGGCAGCAAAGATACAGAGAGCTTAGAAACAATATCCAAAGAGCAACCATAAAGGCAAGAGAGAGCTATACAGAACAAAACTGCAAGGCGATCGGGGACGAAATAGCAGAAGGCAGGCTGGGCAGAGCATATGGAAAGTATAAAAAGCATGTTCAGCGAAAGAAGGTCCCGATGTCAGAGCATTCTAAATAAACAGGGAGAGCTGGTAATGGAAGGGAGGGAAAAGGCAAAACAACGGAAGGAATATATTGAGGAACTGTACAAGGCCGATGAAGAAAACCCTCTCACAGAGCTATCGATAAATGAGAACAAAGAGGATAGAGTAGACCAATACTCTGAGCAGAATTTGACAATCCCTCAAAGAAGATTAAACAAAATAAAACACCAGGCCCTGACAATAACATACCAATAAAAATAATAAAGAATTTGAATAACTCAACCTTGAATAGAATATTCAAACTAACACAAGATAGTATATAATAACACAGGGCAAATCCCGACGACATGTGCAAAGAGTAAATTAATCACAATACCTAAGAGCTCGGTAAAGAAATGCGAAAATCATAGAACACTAAGTTTATGTATGCACGCGTCAAAGATCATAATAAAAATCATACAATACAGAATGGAAAGAATAGTAGAAGAAAACTTGACAGAAGACCAGTTTGGATTCAGGAGAGGCGTTGGCACAAGAGAAGCAATCATGGCGGTGAGACTACTAATAGAGAAAATAATTCAAAAAGGAAAACAGGTGTTTGTGGCTTTTGTAGACGCGGAAAAGGCCTTTGACAAGGTGAATTGGAGGAAGATGTTTGGTATTTTGGAGGGGGTTTGAGTGGAATCAAGAGAGAGAAGAATTGTTTACAATATAAAATATGGGGCGTAGCGCTGTATGGGTGTGAGACGTGGACCATTGGTAAGGCAGACGGGAAAAAGTTGGAGGCGTTTGAGATGTGGTGCTACAGAGAAGAGCCCTAAATATCAGCTGGGTAGAAATGACAACGAATGATGAGGTTCTGAGACGGATGGGAGAAGGACAAAGAATGTAGATACAAATAGTCAGTAGGAGAGATCAATTAGTTGGACACATACTGAGAAGAGAAGGATTGCTAAAGACTATCATGGAGGGTAAAATCGAAGGCAAGAACCCAAGAGGGGAAGGCCCCGCCTAAGATACATAACACAGATAATGAAAGACACTGAAACTGATAGTTATGAGAGAATGAAGAGATTGGCTTCCAACCGGGAAGAATGGAGAGCTGCTTCAAACCAGTCACCCTACTGAAGACTTCGAGAGAGGATAAGTTCGTAGCGTTTTTGGTTTCCAAGGTAAGAGTGTTTTGGAAACAAATTTGTTTGAGAAATATCAATGTCATTTTAATGCCATAGTATTGTTGTATTGAATACTTCTTGAATTTTTCAATTTGCAGAAAGTTAGGGGTAATTGTTGGCTAAAGAAAATGGAGTATTAAGTACCATTTTTTGTACTTATTATCCTTTTGTTTAAGTTTAACCGAGGAGTTAAGGCTTGGGAGGCCGCTAGAACCATTTGTGACGTTTACGGAGAGAACGCCATCGTGGAAAATACTGTACGAAAATGGTTTTCTCGTTTCAAAAAGGGGCATTTTGATATGAATGATTTGTCACGTTCAGGGAAACCATCCGGCTTTGATTCGGGATGATCCACGTCAATCAACTCGGGAATTGGGCAATATGATGAATTGTGACCAATCAACTATCGTACGACATTTGCATTCCATGGGCAAAGTTCAAAAGTTGGGTGTTTGGGTACCATACGTTTTGAGCGAAAACAACAAAAATCAGCGTGTTACCATTTGTGCTTCTTTGCTTGCTCGTCATCGTTTAGCTTGTCAACAGCATCGGCCGTTTTTGTCCTAAATTGTTACTGGTGACGAAAAATGGTGCCTTTACATCAAGAATAGAGAGGAATGGATGAGCCCTAACAAACAAGCAAATCCTCGTGCAAAAGCTGGTGCCCATCTGTGCAAGGTAATGTTGTGCATCTGGTTGGATAAAGAAGGCGTCATCTACTATGAATTGCTTCCGACGAATGTAACCATCACTTCTGAGGTTTATTGTCAACAACTGCTTTGCCTGGAAGCTACAATTTAAGAAAAACGACCTGCAAGACGGCATCAAGTGGTTTTGTAGCATGATAATGCTGATATTCTCCTGATCTTGCTTCATCAGATTTTCATCTTTTCCGCTCTCTATGCAACAATCTCCGCGAAATGTCATTTAATAACGACGCTGCTCTTCAAAACTAGCTTGACGACTCTTCACCTCCAAACCACCGGATTTCTTCAGGTGTGGAATCGAAAACCTCCAGAACGTTGGGAGTCAATCATAAACAATGCAGGAGAATATATTATTATTGATTAATTTCTGTATTTTTTATATTTAAAAACTTAAATTTTATTTGTCATGATAAAAATTTTGTTGTGAAAAATTTAATAATGTGATACTCAGTTGCAGATTGTCTTTCGACCGGCGGTTATGTTATTTATAAATGTAACGAATCAGAATATTTATCTGCGAACATTACCGGAAAAGTTTTTTCTGTTTTACATAAGATTCACTTACCTCGAATGCTTTATGTTATTTAAAGTTTTTATCTCATGTTACCCTTGAAGTAACTTAATTATTTAAATTATAAGATTATGATTTGGCGCCCCCTGAAAGAAAGCTCCCTGGGTTGAAGCCCACTTTGCCGACCCAAGACAAAATCAAGTCAAAACGGCAATGAAATATTTTCACTTACAGCTATACTATGTGATAAGAATTAATTGCGGTAGACGCCTCTTAATGTGACCACATCGGGGGTCGACTGATTCTAATAAACGAAAAATCATCAAAAACACAAATTTTTATTTATTGCAAACATCTACTGCTGTATTAAAAAGTTTCACTTACTTTTACTTTATTTAACATGGACTGTTTTCTTTTAAGTGCTGAATCTAAATTCTGCAAATTATGTTCTCGCTGTTGAGCCAAATATAACTGATCTAATTCTCTAGCTACGATGACAGCTTCCGGGTCTTCATATTCCGTTTCACGTACAATTTCACTCACGGTGTTTTGCACCACAACAGAATCGAGCTCTCTGAGTGAGGATTCCCTTTCTTCCATAAATTGATCTTCCTCCATTTGCACTTGCTGACTTTCTTCCATTATTAAAACCTTAGACAACACAAAACACTTTTAATTAATTATTTAAAGTAAAAGTGATAACACAATACAGTTCGTCGTAACAATGAACAATGACATTTCACGAAAACAAACGTGCAGTTGCGTAGCAACCTAGTAACAAATGGTAACAAAAGCAATATCCCTAGAATTCGCCTACTTGCGTGTTTTTTTCACAAAATTTGTTTCTTATTTGTTTATAAAAATCGGGTTGCATTGTAATTTAAAACAAACCTTCGCAATGAAAGTAATTATTATTTTTACTTCCCTATAAGGAAGTATTGTAATCATGAAAAAATCCCTAAACCGGAAGTAGCACTTATTTTTAATAATTTAATTAAATAATAAAATAAAATTTAAATAATATTTCTGCGAATCTTTAGATGAACGATGAAGGAATGATTCCTTATAGGGAAGTCATGTGCTGGCCACATCAGATTTTTTGTTTTGTGTTCATAAATTGGTAAAAAGTTTTATATAATTCTTCTTCGTCTGTGAAGTTCAAAATGCTAATTCTTGAAATAGGTACTATACATTATGGACTTGAAAATTGTCAACAAATCAAAAAGTCTGGCCCATGGGGGGATCGAACCCACGACCTTCGCGTTATTAGCACGACGCTCTAACCAACTGAGCTAATGGGCCTGGTGTGTTTTTGTCAACAGTCTACTAAAGTGCTAAATTTAATGCAAATTTTTTGGATATTTTACAGGTTATTTTACTTTTAATATTTTACAGCCACTGGTGATACTCGTGTTATGTTGTACACAACCTCACATATTGAATCGTGTTATAACCACATTTAAAATATTTTTCAAGTGGACTAATTTTATAAGTTTTAAGAATAAGAATGTCGGCCAAGAAACCTAAAAAGAGTGGAGCACTGTTGATGGTGTGTGAAAAATGTCAATTCATCATGAAGCCGAAAGATTTGGATGACCATCTAGCAAGTAATGATTGCGTTGCTTCCATTGCAAAACTGTCTTACCCTTGCATACATAATGGAACCATGTACGGAGCTCTTACGATTACTTCTAGTGAAGATACCCTTAGGGATAACGACATATTTTTGAGCGAATTAACTATGAATATGTGTGATATTTCTTTAGGATGTAAAGTTTTCGTGAGAGAATTGGATACCGATTTGACTTTTATGAAAACTGCTCGACTCAGTAAGGATAAACATTTGATGTCGATCCAATTAACTAGATGTGGTAAGTTTTAAACATTATATTTAAAGTCAAACTTAAGTAACTTGTCTTTGCGAGGCTTTTTAATAGTTTTAGTGGTTTTAGTGTATTATTAGATTATTTAGTCTTGACTATCATCTCTATAGCTATTTATGATGATTTGCTGTGCGGTTCCTCTGTTCATGATGACAAAGTTAGCGAAGAACTTTGTTACGGTCCTGTTTTAACACGGATATATTTTTCGAAAGATTGAAGATTTCTCCAATTAGTTTTATGAGAATCTCATATGCGGCATTAGAATGCAAGTTTTATATTTAATTCGAACAAATTTTACTATCACGGGCGATTGTGATAAATAGGCAGATGGTTAATTTTTCGATTTCGAAAAGTGCGTTGTGTTCAAGTTTTGGAACAAAAATCTAATTTTTTGGACGTTCCGGTGACTAAATTATTTATTGAACTTGAGTTTATTTCAATCCAATTATTTGGGATATATTTTGGTCATTTGGTTTTGGACGATTTTCCGTACCGGCTTCATTTTGTAAGCATTTGGGAGAATTTTCCGTACTTCATTTGAAGGATTCATTTCGTCCGAACTTATAACATCTCGAAGGAAATCGATTACCATCTGAAACTGTTAAAACCCTCCAACAACACCTGTGATCAGTATTTGTTTGGGTTTTGGAAATCCAACGTTTTGAACCCTGCTTCCGAAGCCATCTGGAAAGCATTCTGCGATTCACCATTCCGATCCACTCCGACTACCATTTCTGCTTGGAACCAACATCGTTATCTCGATTCTAACTGCTCCATCCCTCCAACACCGAAGACTTCATCAACTTCAACATCGAAGACTCCATCAACTACTCAGATAAGATCTTTGTTTTATTTTGTCAGATTTGATTGTTATATTTTTGGCTATCTAACATTATTGCGCGGGTTACATTTGTTGGGCCGTTCTTTAGGAACGCATTTACGTTTTGTAAACGAAATTTATTAAACTCTTTATTTTTATCTCTGTGACCCAGTCACAGAATCGCGTAGTTATCTGTAAACTGAGTATACGTATACGCGGTAGCTACATTACAAACTCTAATAACTCACATTATTAATTATTCATTATTTTCGAGTTTAAAAGATTGACCCAATATTGCGCTTAACTGTATATATTTTAGTTATCAATTAAATCTGAAGTTAGAACTGATCAGCGCTATTTTTGATCTTGAAGCATCAGACCCATTTACCTTTTTTTTGCAGAGACACTTATTCCGCAGCTTCGCTAGTGTTTGCTATATTTGTTTACAGGGTGATTTTAAGCTGCGTGGCGCCCGAACTACATCTTTCTCGCTTGCTCTTTGGAGCTCATCTTTTAGCGCACCCTGTACAACCCCCCCTACATCTAGAGGAAGTATCGGCTCTGTATGCATCATTATTTTTTTTTGTAAGCGTCTCCTGCCCTGCTGTTTTGAGCTAGCATTAGGGGCAAGCCTTACCTTTTTTTGCCCAGCCGCCCCTGAGATAAGCGGCTGCACGAATTTAATCCACTACGGTTTAAATTTCGTAACAACTTGGCTTACGATATAATTTATCATCTTTGGATTTTAGACCCAGTGGGCCGTTACGTCACTCAATTTGGTCGCTTCATGCCTTTCTGAGGTGACTTACACATTTTCCTAACGGCTTGTATTGGAACATCTTTCTTTGGTAATCTGGACTGATCTTTTCCATGCTCTGCCGTCATAAGTAAGAAGGCAGTAAGTCCACTTTTGATAGTTTTGAGTAAAACGGAAAAAACTAATCGCACGTTGTCCCTCTTAAATGGATAATACTATATGTTTTTTATGATAACTATTCCATTCTACAATAGTGTTAAAGGCTTTATGCAAATTTTCACTCAAAAATATGCATTTTTCTAGTAAAGACAAGCAAAATAGTAATTACGTTAGTAGAAAACAACGTAAAAAGGCAGTGTGTACGGAGTTACTGCCTTTTAGGCTTCTATACAAAGTATCACAAGAAGCCTTATGATCTGGCTCCGTGTCCGTCTGTCTGTCCGTCCGTCTGTCCGTCTGTCTGTCCGTCTGTCTGTCCGTCTGTCTGTCCGTCTGTCTGTCCGTCTGTCATTTTTCATTTGTCATTTTTCCAAAAAATAGAATCACAATTTGAACATTTCTCGGTCATTTCACCCGCATCATGAGGAGTTACTGATTCCAAAACAGTGACCAGATCTGTCGATGATCGCTGTAGCGCTCTTCTTTTTTTGCTACTTTCAGTTGAAGATTTTGCTGCTGGTTTTAATGTTGAAGGTTCTTGTTCCTCTTGTAGTTGTACCGATTCTAAAACAGTGGCCAGATCTGTCGATGGTTGCTGTAGCGCTCTACTTTTTCTGCTTCTTTCGGTTCAAGTTTTTGCTGGTGGTTTTGATGTTGAAGGTTCTTGTTCCTCTTGTAATTGTACCGATTCTAAAACAGTGGCCAGATCTGTCGATGGTTGCTGTAGCGCTCTTCTTTTTCTGTTTCTTTCAGTTGAAGTTGTTGCTGATGGTCTTGATGTTGAAGGTTCTTGTTTCTCTTGTAGTTGTTGCTGTCGAGTTTTGTGTTCTCTCGAACGTTCAGTTGATGTTTGTCGTATTTTTTTTTCTTTCTGTCACTTTCAGTATCTGAGAATGTATCCCGTTGTGGTCGCACTTCTATGTTTGCTTTTATTCGATCTGTTCTTAGAATTAAGGAAGCTTCGCTAGTTATAACAGTCGGAAAAGGTAAAAGCCTTTTTTGGTTAAAGGTAACTTTTAAATGAGTCCTCATCTCTAGTCTAAACTCTGTATTAACCATCAGGATCTAATTAAATTTTGTGATATGATCAGTTGAAAGGTAGCGATTTGATGTTAACTCTCGAACGGCTATTGAATTTAAAGGTAGAATGGTAGTCATTTTTTGACAATAGTATTAAATTATTTTTTACTTCAATTACTTTTATAGTAGGTACTTAATTCTCCAGATGGTGATCGCGATAGTACAACTTCTTTAACTTACTTATTAGTATTGCCATGTGCTACTGTTCATGACACTTTTTTATGCACCGGCCAGCTGATGAGCTCTTTCAGGGTCAAAGGTGAATTCCTGTACTCAATTGCAACACTCACAACTCAACTTACTATCAATCTTTCTTATAAAGATTATTTTTACAAGAAGGAAATATCAAATGTGCATCTGTTTCCTCTCTGATCTATACTGCGAAAAAATTGAAATTAAACTCATTCGCTACCAATGAAAAATAATTGAATTTATTAGACATAATAAAATTGAAACAAATATTGATTTTTCTTATAATAAACAAATTAAATTGTACAAAAATTTTCTTATTACTACCCCAATGTTTATGCGCAACCGAATTTACCGTAAACGACTCGTCTATACGCGAATAAAAAATAAAACGCACAAAACAATTCTTACCAGAGAATTTAAGTCCTTTTTGCACTTTCTCTCTCTCTCGTACTGTTGCACGCGGAGTGTTGGTGTCGCCGTGGATGGAAACAACTCCCGAATTCGACTGGAATGAATCAACCAAGAAGAACCATTGAATAATTTCCTTCCTTGAACCAGACAACTAATCGTGGGTAAGTATCTTGAATCTTTTCTAGCATAATTTAATATTCTCTTAATTTTCATCAAAAATATAACCATCAATTCCCATTGGTTCCAAAAATTGTACACAAGTTAACTTTTCTTCCAATTCTCAATCAGAAATAATAATGACCATCGAATTATTCAAATTAATTATTCCAAAATTTTCTCCTTCTTCAAATCTTCGATTCCTTTTAACGAATTCACTAATTATTCTAATAATAATAAAGTCAATTATACAACGTGGACGTTAACCAAGTCCTCAAATTCTGTCGTCTCTATTCCTCGATATAACTCAAGAATTACGTCTTAACGTCACCGTGGACGTTCTTCAACTTTTCAAATTACGTCGTCCTTCCTTCGTGGACGAAAACCAACTGTAATAATACGTCGTCCTTATTTCATGGACGAACATCGACTCTAAAAATACGCCGTCCCCATTTCATGGACGAAGGCCAACTAACTTCTCTTCCTTCCAAAATTTCCACCAACGCTATCACTCGCGCATGTCTCTTCCGCGAACCGCCACTTATTTTAAAATTCAAATCCTATATTTACATGAAATCTAAAATAAATAATTTAATTTGTTATTAAATTTTATAAACATCACAATAAATATTTGTTTCTTACAATTTTTTCTTATTTTTCAGGGTTTTGGTAGCGAATACATCTCTTGTTTTCTGAGGCAAAGCAGCTAGTTAAATTTCCAGATCAGGGAAAATTCAGATACAACTATTTTACTACCTATTATGGTCTGATTAAATAAAAAGGACTTCATGAGTGTTCCAATCTTGTACAAATGACCCAAAATCATCCCTTATATTGAGTAAACCATGACAGTATATAGACATCAACGTCCTACATATAGGCTATAATCCGATGATACGGTGATCCAATGATCCGGTGATCCGATGATCCAATGATCCGATGATGCGATGAAAGCATTAATCTGATTACGGGTCAGATAATCCGTACTCTTTTACTCCATATAAGTAAAACATAAAGCTTTATGTGCAAACTTTTTATGGAAGTCCCTTTGATTTATATAATAGAATTTTTTGTTGGTTGTCAGATTATCCGATTATCGAAAACGTTGCATAAAATCGTTGCATAAAATCGTTGCATAAAAGCGTTGCATAAAAGCGTTGCATAAAAACGTTGCATAAAAACCCTTATCTTTTTATATATATAGAGTAGATTTACATAATTTTTCACCTATATAGGAAATTCTACGTTGATCCGTTGGTACGTTGATCTGTTGATACGTTGATCCGTTTTTATTTTTTCAATGCAGACCAAATATAAGTTATATTTTATTTACATAATTTTTTACCTATATAGGAAATTTAAATACGTTGATACGTTGATCCGTTGATACGTTGATACGTTGATACGTTGATCCGTTGATACGTTGATCTGTTGATACGTTGATCCGTTGATCTGTTGATACGTTGATCTGTTGATACGTTTCTAACCTTGTTATATTACATGACCTTCTGCTGTTCTTTATTTGTTGATAGAATTTTCTCACATTGTTGGTACTATTTTCTTCTATTTCTTTCATTCTTCGTTCGATCCATTCGTTTTTCTTTCTCTTGTATAATTGACTTGCTTCTCTTCTTTTTTCCTTGTAATTATTCAGATCTTCTTGTTCGCTGGTTGCTAACCATTTCAGTCTTGCTTCCTTCTTATTCCTATTATTACTCCTCTCGCATTCATCGTCGAACCATGTTTTCCATTTTCCTTTATTTCTATATCCCAGTATGTGTCTTGCGCTTACTTTAATGTTTTCTTCGATATTGTTCCATAACACATCAATGTCGTCTTCTTTGTTTTCTTTTATCTGACGTTTTAACATCTCTTGGTATTGCATGGTATACGATTCGCTATTAAATTTTTCTATTGCCATTCCCCTTCTTGTTTCATGTCGCTATTCCCCGATCATTGTTTTCTGCTTGATTTCTGCCACCACAAGGAAGTGATCCGTGTCCGCATTGGCCCCTCTGTACGATTTTACATCTTGAATCGATGTTGCTCTTTTTTTATTCACCAGCACATGGTCAATCTGGTTTCCGTCTGTACTATTTATCTCCACCAGGCCACGTCCACGTCATTTTGTGCAATTTTCTGTGTTTAAACTTTGTGCTACTAATTACCATGCCTAATGCTGCTGCTAGGTAACACAGTCTATTACCATTGTCGTTTGTCTCTGCGTGTATAGTTTCCTTGCCAGCAACACCCTCTATGTAATTTTCTTTCCCTATTTGAGCATTAAAATCACCCAGAATAATCGCCGTATCGTGTTTTGGCAGCGTATCGTATAGTTTTTCCAAGTCATCGTAGAATTGTTCCTTGTCAGCATCGTTACTGTCCTCAGTTGGTACGTTTTTTTACTATAATTTTGTAAAATAAAATAACCACTAACACTAACTATCGCACTCCCTTTAGAAATTAACAAATTATAATATTATGAACGGATCAAGCAATAACGAAAGTGGTAACAATAAACCCTCTGCATCTGTTTGGAACCATTTACCGGTCAGGAAATTGGATCAACCGCTTGTTGTAAACACAAATTTTGTGGTGTCTGTGTTAAAACCTGGGCTAAAACTAACCCGAATTGCCCATTCGATCGTCTAAAACTTACTTAGACGAATTAACATTAGCGTAAACTTTGATGGTCCTATCGTAAAAACCATCAAAATTCAAAAAGTAGCATTGTTCCGGAAATAGATTTCATCGATGATGGCATGAATGGTTTACATGTGGACGAAAAACTCAAATATTTTTCATCCCTCATAAAGGCAATAATTAAATTCCAAAAATGTATTCTCGAAGAATTATGTTCGTTTCTCCGAAGAATGTTTCTACTTTCACACCAAAATCCGGAATGCTTCCCTCGCGAAGCAGGTAATCCATTGATCATTCATGGGCGTTTATGTGGTTTCCTTCCCCGATTCTCCCGTTGCGAATTTTCACTCCATTTTTACACGAATAGAACCGCAGGGTCTTAAAAAACAACTGCGCCAAATGTGATACGGATCGGTCAAAAAGCCTAAGAATGTATAGCGAATAAACAAAATAATGATCAAATATAAATTTCCTCCTTGAGATAGTTCAAATATTCAAAGTACCGATGTAGGATCATCTGAAATTGAAATAACGACATAGGCTATTCGTTCTATTAGCTTTACAGATTGAAGAAATCGACCATCCTTCTTCTGATACAGACAAACTTACAGTTAACAAAGTGAAATGGGCCATGATAATCGCCAACGTCCAAAGGAGGATAAGGCACTAGAAGAGGAAGAATAAAATGGTTTTTGCGTTTTCGTAAAGTTTCCACAATTTCGACATTGGTAAGAAATACTATAATGAATTAATTTTGTTAGAAAGATTGCAAACAATGACGCAGCAACTTTAAAATAAAACAGCGGCTCTGATTAAAATGAGGGCTCAATAATTATTGTGAATGAAAAATTGCGCAACATTTCATATTTAATTTATTCTAACAAAACTTCGCACATTGTAAATTTGACTTGTATATGGTTTACATTATAAAAGAACAAGGTGGAACTCGCTTTAGCGGCAGTTCCTAGGCTTCTATACAGCTACCTTTCTGGTGTGAAAAGTTGTTGTTGCTAGTTATTTTTGGTCGACATAATATTTATAATGTAACATCAGATAATCCGATAATCTACACCAATTAAATTTTTCGAGATATAACTTCTTATTAGGGTATCAACGTCTTAAGGTATCAACGTCTTAGCGGATCAAAGCATCAAACGATCAACGGATCAAAGGATCAACGTATCAACAGATCAACGTATCAACGTATTTAAATTTCCTATATAGGTGAAAAATTATGTAAATAAAATATAACTTATATTTGGTCTGCATTGAAAAAAAGTTGTTGTTATTTTTGGTCGCCATAATTTTATAATGTAATATCAGATAATCTGCACTAATTAAAGCAGCACTCGCAAATATTTACGTCTACTCCAATGAAAGATGTTCTGGAAGAAAAAGAAAATGCAAAACAAAAAAGGCTGCAGAAAACAAAGCGTGATGGTCCAGAACAGTCAAAAATAAAAATAGTGAAGAAACAGATTTTCGGTAACTCTGATGACACCAACGTTTTAATGAACAAGAACACCAACGTTAATATAAAAGAAAAACCAAAACTTAGGAAGTCCAATGTAAGCTACCATGATTGCGATGAAGAGGAAGAGAAGTCAGACGTCGAAGTTACAGAGGACATTTGCCTTATTTGCGGAGAATTCGGAAAGAATCGTGAACTCTGGCTAAGGTGTGTGAGCTGTTCTGGATGGGCTCACATGAAATGCACTAATGGCGAAAGAAAGAAGTCCCATGTGTGCGATTTTTGTCAATAAAAAAACTTGTGGGTAATTGCGACACACGGCTGATATTACCCCCAACTCTTGGGTAATACCGGCCACACATATGTTTTTAAAAAAAATTGTATATTTTTTTGAGTAGTTTTGTATAGTTCCAATTAATATTCATTTTGTTCCTAAATGTCTTATCTTTCATTTAGGGGACGGTCCCCTAAGGGTGGTCACCCCAAATAAATTGAAAATTTCCTATAGCAAAGAGGAAGGTTTATAGAGTATACTGTAAAAATTTCACTCGAGATGATATACATAAAATTTCGACAAAAATCAATTTTAAAAAAGCTAAATTTTACATGTAAAATGCATGTCGAAGCCACGCGCATAGCCGAGGTTATAAATATATGTTACGGTCGCTCGATGCGGAGCGCATTTGTTACTCGACTGGCGTGCGTATAACATCGAAATAATTATGAATAATAAAACGGTTCTTTTCAGAACCACAAATATTTTAAGAATAAGGTCTCTAAATAAACATAAAAAACTATGGGGAAAACCTAGGCATTGCGGGGATCTGCCCCGCGGCCGGTTTTGATGGTGCAAATTACTTTTTAGGGTGGATTCGGCCCGTCCAGAACTGTGCGCATCAAAAAACCTACCCTACGCCCCTCCGGGGCTCCGGGAGGTTTTTCAATCGCGTACGCCGCTCCGCGGCAGAGCTAAACATACGAGAAGGCGCCACCCATCAAGAACACCGGGATGAAGGAAACCGGGATCTGAAACCTCCAAAAAATCGCGCAAAAACAAAAAATAATCGATGTTACATGTATGAGAGACGAGCTGCATCTGACGGTGCGAAATACTCTAAGTGTTAGGGTCATTCATATTGCACGTACCGTCCACAGAATGAGCGACGCGCGGGAATCTCGTTAATTTTACATGTAAATTTGGCAACTTCAAATTCGATTTACTCAAAATTTTGATAATACATTCTCAAGTTTAAATTATATCAGTAAACTATATAAACCTTCCTCTTTGCAATAGAAAATTTTCAATTTATTTGGAGTTACCAGACTTAGGGAACCGACCCTTCATTTAAACCTTCCAATCGAGAAGAAATTCGAGATTTCCCTTAAGGGGCCGGTATTCCCCCACTCTACCCTATAGTAAAAGAATATTCTGTTAATCTGGATTATCGTATTAAAAATGTTCAGCCACTTCTAGACCACCTGGAAAGCTGAAATTTCTTTTAAGGACATTGCGTTGGTTAGGTTAGGCAAATTAAAGCATTACCAATATGAAATTCCTAGAAAATTAAAAAAAAGAATGGAATTTTCCAATTCCAGACGGTAAATAATACTACATAAAGAATACTATAATATATAGAAAGCAATTTACTAGATAAAGAAAACTAGCTACCACAGGCACTGGTACATTGTTTTATTGTTTTGCGAAGGAAGGGGGAAAATCTTCCAAAGATTTCACCCACCCTGTACTGGGGGAGATGTCAACATCGCGTTCGAAACAGACAATAAACACCATAAATTCATAAACAACGCGAAATTCAGGGGTATATGAGCTCACTTATGAATATTCCCCAAAAATATAAATATAGGACAAACAGGCAGAAATTTTCTAACACTACTCAACGAACACGCGCGATTAGGCCGAATAAATGACGAAAAATCTAACGTTCGCGAAACACTTGTTAAAAAATATTCATAAACAAAAGATAGGGCCATAAGATTATACATAACGAGCCTAAACGTACAAAATGAGAACTCATAGAAGCAATAAAAATTAATAAACTAAAATATTCTTCTACTCTTATAAATAGACAGTTTGATCTTCATGATTTGCCTTTATTGAACATCCTTTATAAGTAACTAGCTGATGGGAAAGGCGGCCGCCTTTAGGCATCTACACCGTGTTTGATATGGTTGTTTGGTCTATGGCTTCACTGAAGGAACTTTGCCCGACCCTTTAGGTCTACCAGCAGCTTTTAGTCATTTAGAACTTGTCGGATATGGTTGTTCGACCTACGGCCTCAAGAGGAGCAGGAGATCTTTATTCTACTATGATGTATGCCGAACAACCACATCAGACACGTTCTAGATGGCTAAAGGCACCAGTCAGAAGAGATGTTGGAATAACCTAATAGAGGAAGCCCGAAATCAAACGTGAGGCACAGCGTATTGGATTGTAACAAAGAAATTGAGGAGAACATCTACTTAGGGTATGGCAAAAAAAGGAGTCGCAGATATCATAACGGCACTATTCCCAACACACGAAGCCAGACCGCCGATAACACCAGCCTTATACCACAGGAGAAGATTCCCCAGTTCGACATCGGTGAGTTACAACAGGCGATGTTGTCGAAGATGAAAATCAACAAGACCCCGGGTTCAGATAGGGTCCCGGTTATAGTTCTGAAAAAGTTGGGAGAAATAAACCATCGGGTGCTAGTACATCTCTTTAACGAACAACTAAGAAAAGGCGAATATCCAGAAAGCTGTAAGATGGTTAGACTTGTACTTCTGAGAAAGGGAAAGATGCAAGCTCATTTAAACTGATCTGTCTGCTTGACCACATTGGGAAGCAACTTGAGCTGGCTGCTCACGGGTACATTGTCGCAGGAGATAGAAAGAACTGGAGAGCTTTCAGATAGACAATATAGATTCCGGAAGACAAGATCTACCATCCACGCGCTACATAAGATAGTGATGGATCTGGCGGAAGCGGCAAATGATAGCATACGGAGCAGAAATAAATACTGCGCCCTAATCACTTTCGACGTGTAAAATGCCTTTAACTCAACCAAGTGGGAGAACATAATAAAGGAACTAAGAAGAAGTCGCCCCCTATCTGCCAGAAATTATGGAGGGTTACTTTGACCACGGAAGACTTGTGGTGACAGAAAACTTAATGCAAGTGACCGTCCCAGTTAGGAGCGGGTTACGGCATGGCCGCTGTTGTGGAACACCCTATACTACGGGGTACTAAAACTGCCCATGCCGCCTGGAGTGGAGACTATCGGTTTCGCCGATGATATATCATTGGTGGTGACTGCCAAAGTAGAAAAAGAATTAGAAGAAATTGTTAACACCACAATTCAAATCATTGCTGATTGGATGGAGGGAAAAGGACTAACGTTGGTCCCAAAGGAGAAGAAGGTGGTCTTATTGATAGGGAAGAGGAAGTGTCGCACCATCTCAATGAAACTAATGGGTTCGATACAAAGAGGCCACGGCAAGCTAACAGACGGCTCCCGGGAACCGTGGCGGGGTCCTTTATGTTATATGAGGCCGCAATATGGGCAGGAGCAATGAAGTAAAGGAGCCAAAAAGAGAAGCTGTTGAAAGAACAGCGTCCATCTGTTATCCGCACCCCCTGCGTTTATGAAACTATCTCTACGGACGCGGTTAATTTAATAGCGTCAACTGTACTAATCCACCTGATGGCTGAAGGAAAACAAAATTCCATTCGGTTGGCGCCGGCGTAGTAGACTTAAGAAATGCCACGCTTAACATCTGGCAAGAGTCATGCGAGACGTCCAAGAAGGGAATATAGACGCATAGGCTTATTCCAGAAATTACTCCGTGGTATTACGTGAGATCACGTACCATCGCACGCAGGCCTTGTCGGGCGACGGCTGCTTTGCCCCTCGCCTGTACAAGTGGAATAAATTAGACAGCGACGGCTGCGTCTATTGCAGCCAAATTGATGACGCCGAATACACAGTCTTTCATTACAATAGGCGGGTAGATCAGCGAGGGGTAGTACAAACACAACTAGGTGGCACCCTGACACATTGGTGAGCATTATGCTAGAAATCGAGGAGGAGTTATCGACCATAATGCTCACAGAAATAATAGGAGTAAAGGAAAACGAAGAACAAGAAAGTCAAGCGAGAGAGGTAATAGGAATGGAAACAAGAAAGAGAACAAAAAATACTTGAATAGCGTGACACGTGCAGCAATGCTCTGCGGAACCAGGTGCCAACAGAAAGGGGATTTTCAGTCAGTATATATCTGGCATACCCACCCAGTACGAGGTGGGTGAAATCTTTGGAAGATTTTTCTCCTTCCTTCGCAAAACAATAAAACAATGTACCAGTGCCTGTGGTAGCTAGTTTTCTTTATCTAATAAATTGCTTTCTATAGTAAGTATTCTTTATGTAGTATTCTTTACCGTCTGGAATTGGAATCTTCTAGGAATTTCATATTGGTAATGCTTTAATTTGCCTAATCTGACCAACGTCCTTAAAAGAGATTTCAGCTTTCTAGGTGGTCTAGAAGTGGCTGATCATTTTTAATACGATAATCCAGATTAACAGAATATTTTTTTACTATATAAGCAAATTAATTTCAGAAATAAAAATAATCATTATCACAAACTATCGCACTCCTTTAAGAAATAAATAAATTATAATATCATGAACGGATCAAGTAATAACGAAAGTGGTGGCGATGAACCCTGCAGCATCTGTTTGGAACCATTTACCGGTCAGGAAATTGGATCAACCGCTTGTTGCAAACACACATTTTGTGGTGAATGTATTAAAACCTGGGCTAAAACTAACCCGACTTGCCCATTGGATCGTCTAAAACTTAGACGAATTAACATTAGTGTAAACTTTGATGGTCCTATCGTAAAAACCATCAAAATTCAAAAAGTGGCATTGTTCCGGTATTTCCGAGATTTCATCGAATATGAAATGAATGGTTTACATGTGGACGAAGAACTCAAATATTTTTCATCCCTGATAAAGGCAATAATTGAATTCCAAAAAAGTATTGTAGAAAGATCACGGGATAACAATTTGATACTTACTATTACTGATGCACCAAGTAATCCATTATCATACAACGAATTTTTACAGAGGATTATTAAATATTTACAGGAAACCTCTAAACAATTTTGCAACGCACTAAACAGAAAAATTCAGGAAACTAATATTGCTTTAATTCAACCAGACTATCAACCTACTGAAGGATTAAAACTAAATTTTATGGAATACATTGAGGATAACGTTACTTCTGAAATTGAGAATTTTGAGCATCTTACAAGTTTCGAATTTTACATCGACCAGCTTCAAGCGACACTCGCGTCTTTTATAGCTTTGAAGAATGAAAAGTTTGGCGTAATATTTGTAGATTACGATGAAGAACCGGTATCGGTTCATGAGGTAACAAAGTACATAGAAGACAAAATTAACAAATTATATTGTTGTTTTAACCGAGAATTGGATGAGTTAGTACAGCAATGGAACCGAGAATGATACTAATACAACACAAAAATTTTTTTCCAAGTCTTGGATCAGGCTAGTACCAAATAAAAGGCAATAAAATTATATTTATTAATGTTAAATATCTGTGTTGTTCCGGGCGCATGTAAATTGCGTCCCGCGGTCACTATTTTCGAAGGTTTTTGAAGTGGTCAGAAAAAGGTACGGGTAAATTGCGTCCCGAACTCAAGTCGGATTACAGGTAATACCTAACGGATTATAACCAGGTAATACCTAACCTCGGCCACGCCCACCATAAATTTGGTGTAATTTTCGATTTTTTTAGGTGTGCATTCGATTTAAAGGTTGTTCCATTGTCAAAACCTACCCTCCGGAGCCCCCGCTCCCGGATTCCTCCGCTCCCGGACTCCTCTTGGCGGTTTTGACAATGATGACTTGGGCTAAACATACTAGAGGAGTATTAATCCACCCCAACCGGGATTTTAGAAAAGCGGGATCCTAGAAATAATTAACGGTGTTGCCATTTCAATATCGTACTATAAGGTGTTAATTCTTCACAAAGCAAGAAAACCAATTTATAATTATACTATTTTTCTATATTATATTTCTTTATTATACCGGGTGTTTATTTTAAAACTTCCAGCAATTAATATCTCAAAAACCAAAAGTCAGACGAAAACTCGGCGCTCCGCGCCTCACAAAGAGGCTCCGCCCCCTGGACCCCCGGGTTCCTTCTATTTTAGTCTCCGACTAATATCTTTAACATGGAACATTTTTTCGGTACTAAACCGTTTATCATAGTTTTCCTCGATTTAGGGGTGCCTATCTCGTTTCTTCTTCTTACTGTTTTCCAAAGTGCGGCGTAGTTGTGGAACCGTGTTAGTTATAATAGGATAATCCCTTATAATTTTTGTGTTGGTAATAAAAATTTACTATATAAGCAAATTTTCTTTTTGCGATCGGTTTCGGATTTAAATTTTTGGTAATAAAAATTTTGTTATTGAAAATTCATTATTGTGAATGCGAAGATGTTATTCGATAATCTACTCCATATTCAAATTATAAACTATAAATTTGAATTATACATGTGGTGCCGATTTTTCGTATCGATTTTTGGTGTCGGTTTTTGGTGTCGATTTTTGGTGTCGGTTTTTGGTGTCGATTTTTGCGAGGTAACGACCGTAAAAACATGTTCCATGTTAAAATGTTTCTGACAAAAGTTGTATAATAGCGAGGGGGAAAGAATATGGCATAATTGTTTTTTTAATTTATTGACCTTTTCAAGGTCATTTGAAGGTCAACTTTGTTTTAACATGGAACATGTTTTTACGGTCGTTACCTCGCAAAAATCGACACCAAAAACCGACATCAAAAACCGACACCAAAAACCGACACCAAAAATTGACACCAAAAATCGACACGAAAAATCGGCACCACATGTATAATTCAAATTTATAGTTTGTAATTTGAATATAGAGTAGATTATCGAATAACATCTTCGCATTCACAATAGTGAATTTTCAATAACAAAATTTTTATTACCAAAAATTTAAATCCGAAACCGAACGCAAAAAGAAAATTTGCTTATGTAGTAAATTTTTATTACCAACACAAAAAGGGATTATCCTATTACAACCAACACGGTTACGCAACTACGCCGCACTTCGGAAAACAGTAAGAAGAAGAAGAAACGAGATAGGCGCCGCACCCGCGGCACCACTAAATCTCAAGGAAAACTAGGATAAACGGTTTGGTACCGAAAAACATGTTCCATGTTAAAGATATTAGTCGGAGACTAAAATAGAAGGAATTCGGGGGTCCAGAGGCGCGGAGCGCCGAGTTTTTTTAAATAGCACCTTATATTTTTTTTAGCAGATTCATATTTTGCATGAATAAATAAACAACTTTTGTTGGAAAAATTTTTTTATCCGACATTAGGCTTTTCGAGTAAGATGCGTTGAAACAAAATAAATAATCAACATTGTTAATTAAAATTTAATATTTACTAGTTTTAGAAGGCTATTTATTAGTATTAAACAAAAATTTTTAATATGACAACCATAGGAAATATTTCTCATTAAAAATTAAATACATTTTAACAAAGAAAGACTAAAAAATTATCCGTAAACATCATAGTAAATTCAAACTTGTAAACATCTGTTATTACAAATTCTCCGGATCTGTTCGTTTAAATTGATATTTAATTTATGAGTTATGTATCTGTGTCTAGTTATAAGGGTCCGCTGTCAACAAAATATTGTTCACCAAAATAGGAAAAGAATAAAATGTAGGTTTTATTCTTTACACATACATAAAGAAACATAATTTGTATTTTGTATATAGGATAGAGTTGTATCCAATTAAAGAAATGTCGATGAGCGATTACTTCTTTTCTTTATAGCATGTAAGGTTTAGGAATAAGTTTTAGGATAAACATATTATTGTAATAAGTTTAATAATTTCTGATTGGTTGCTGAACCTTTTTGGTGTCTGTTATTGGCTAAAATTGGAAAGCCACGCAGATAAAAGTTTTGTTAAAATTTGATTTTTGGGGTTGTTGTTAACAAGAGCTCAAGACAGGTTGTTGATAACGAGAGCTCATGAAGGGTTGTTGAAAACTAGAGCTCATGACGAGTTGATCTCGAGAGATTTTAAACTTAGCTTAAAATTGTTTGATAATAACCAATAAACTTTTGTGACTTATTGTATAAAATTCGAAATTAGTGTTTAACACCTTAATCCTGTGGGATAAAATTAAATAAACTTGTTACAATTATCTGGTGTTTTTATGATGATTTCCGTTTTAAATAAAGTTGGACACACCCTGGAATCTCCGTAAGAGGAATCATGCTCAAACAAAAAGGTCGTTTATCTACCTATTACCTGGAGAAGAACACCATAACAAATGATAAATACCAACGGCAAAAATTTAATTAGTGCAGATTATCTGATATTACATTATAAAATTATGGCGACCAAAAATAACACCAACTTTTCACACCAGAAAAGTAGTTGTATAGAAGCCTATTAGGAACTGCCGTTAAAGCGAGATCCACCTTGTTTATTTAAATGTGTAGCTACTATTTTATTAGTCAAAATTTGCTACCTGTAAGCCAATCTATAGACTGTGATACAGGTTGCGCGTCTGACTATACTGAAATTTTAAGCCGTTTGTTTTGAATTGCACAACCTGTTCTGCTTTGACTCATCAGTCTGAACTAGATGACACTTCATTTTCCAGTTTTAATTAAATATCGTACTGTGAACTATGTATTTTACTTGGAAGCTGACCGCGTCATAGTGTAAAGGCCATAAACTTCCTTTACAAATTCCTTTACACCACATCCTGGCTAGCTTTCTAACAGATCATAGCTTAAACGTCGAATTCACTGCTTAAGACTTTTGAACCGTATGATCTGGCTCCGTGTCCGTCCGTCAGTTATTAAAAATACATAATAACATATTAATCCCAATTGCAAATAATTTTTCCTATAGTTTATATAAAACGTATTCATTATGATTACGGCTGTCGCAGAACCATCGGATGCAAGGTAAGAAATTAATCCGGTTAAAGCGGAATAAATTCTTGACATTACACCTTATAAATTTTCTCTTTAAAGAATGTAAAATGCAATAAAAATTATAAAAGTTTATTATTTTTAATTTATATTTTATTTAATCAACGAGACCCGTTTACAACATTTTTTCGTTGGAAGGTGATCTGATTTTGGAACAACGCTTTTTAAGACATTTAAATTCCTTTTCAGATGCTGCCGCAGAATGTTCACGCGATCGTTTACGCAAATTTTTATTTTCTTTTTCGGCAGATATGGCACGGGTTACGGGTGATCGGGATCGAGAAAATGATTTCGACTTATCAACAGGCGATAGCGATCTGGACTTGGACAACTTTTTAATTTGTTTCACGGCAGATATAGAACGTGTTACAAGTGATCGCGATCGAGAAAATGATTTGGGTCTACCATCAGGCGATCGCGATCTGAACCTGGACAAATTTTTAATAACTTCCTTAGCAGATATGGAACGTGCTACAGGTGATTGCAATCGAGAAAATGATTTGGGTCTATCGACAGGCGATCGCGATCTCGACCTGGACAAATTTTTAATAATTTTCTTAGCAGATATGAAACGTCTTACAGGTGCTCGCGATCGAGAAAGTGATTTGGGCCTTCCAATAGGCGATCGCGATCTGGACCTGGACAATCTTGCAGCTTCTTTGATTCTAATTCTCCTTCCATTTAATTCAGTCCCGTGTAATTCATTGATGACTCTCTTCATGTCATCGTAGGTCTCAAATTCAGCCATTGCTTGATTTGGCCATAAATTGTGGGCCCTGACATAAGTAACATTGGATACTGTCATAAAAAGATTTTTTAACTCTTGCCAATTTATACGGGTAGACAAGTTCTCCACAGTAACTCTAAATTTAGTCCTTCTTCCTGGACTGTAACGGCCTCTTCGAGGTAACTTACCGCGATTCAAATTTTGTTCCCTTCTTCGCGGTTTGCGTGCATGCTGTACCACCACTCTTTTCCCTAATATTCTTCTATTATCCAAATTTTGAATGGCATGATCGGCATCTTGTGGGTCGGAGAGTTGCACGAAACAGAATCCGTTCATAAACTTCACCTCTTCGATACGTCCATAACCTTGGAAAAACTCTTCAACATCACATTGCCGAACATCTTGGGATAATTCACCAATATATATCCTGGAGCTGCTCATAGTTTAAATGCTTGGTTTTCTTTGATTCTTTGATATGTTATATTTTAAACATATTTCTGTCTTATATATTGTTATTTAATACCTTAATACGATAATCCGGATTATCCGTTAATACGTTAATTCGTTCTCAGGGATTATTAATGATAAATTACTTTAGTACCTACGTGCACCATTCATCAAATCTAATTGATTCCATTGAATCAACTTAATCCAGTTAGAGTCTGTTTAAATTATGGCGAAGTTCAAATAAAATAAATATTGCGAAAAGGATAGTTTGGATTGGATGAATTCACTTTCACTTTCTTTGCTGAAAGAGAAGACTGAAGCATTTCAAGTAGTATCTCTTTTTTTCGGTTCCACAGTTTGTTTGGATTGGCGTGTTTCATTTCCACAAATGAAACCTCTGTCCTCTGTGTCTCTGATATATTGCATGTCGTCTACGAGCTGCCATTTAGATAGCAAGACCGTTTACTTGGATGCACGTAACTTGAGGCATACTTCCGCCAAAGGTGAATTATGATCACTGACATTTGACAGGTTGTAAATTTTATTTCGCGTTCTTCCATCCGATGAATGCCGGGTCCGCCACGTTTTTATCCTTCTTTGCAGTTCTCTGTCCAAGACATAATTTTCCTACCACTATTCTCCAGTGATCTTGGCGAAGTCTGGCAAGACTAAAAGTATTTCGCTGTTGGGAATATTTCGGATGACATCCGTTAGCGCTCCGTAAAAGTTTTATATTTCCTCCTGTGAGCATTTAGATAGAGATCGGAAAATATACTTTTAGCGAGGTAAGCTCTGCATTGGAAATATCCATCAAACTTCGATGTTTTAGGTACAGGTACCGATAACGTTCCACCAGTGTGGAGATTCAAATTGTAACATTCAGATTTTCGGTTAAAAAGCTGTCGTTCACAGTGAGATTCGTTCTTCAAAATATTCAACGAGTTGTAGGAAGTCGTAATATGATCATAGCGATTCATTTTAACCCATTACATGAATAAAATGTGCGTCCCCAAAAATCAGAAAAAAAATTATAATGAGCTTGGTTTCATCTCGCCCCACAATGGACTCTTTGGAATATTCTCTCCTCGGCACCAATCGATAATAGATTTAATAATCACTAATAGAACATTTCATTTTTTTCAAAATTTGAACATAAGAGTGCTAATCTCAGTCAATGTAGGAACCGATCATAACATTATAATTATTATACTTATGACAAAGATAAGAAAATCGAAATATTTTGGAAAGTAGCGACATAGAAGGAGCTTGAACGGAAATATGACTGAAGCGATCGAGGAAGTCCAGGGAAAAAGAAAAATACATAATAACAACAAAATAACAAAATACTAAACCTTGGTTCACTAAAATGGTGAAAGAATGGGTAAAGGATCATGGATAGGCATATACAAATAATATAATATGTAGAAGCTGCTTAGCATCGTACGAAGAATGCAAAAATTAAAAAGAAAACATTGGGAGAACTTCTCAAGCGACATGAAGCATGATTTATGCGCTGGACATAAAAAATGTATGGAATATGTTGAAAAATCAATCAACGAATACATACAGATATGAACAATAACTCCGCAACAATGGAAACTATATTTTAATATATTTATAAACCACATTGAACAATACTCGGTAGGGAGACGATTGAGAGCTGCTGGATTACATGGTAGAATTGTTATACGAAAGCCACTTTTAAAAGCTTCAAACAAAGTGAAAAGATTGACCTGGATAAAAAATCATCAAAACTTGACTATTATAGCCAGTGGAAAAAAATACTTTGGGGAGATGAATCAAAGTTTGAGATTTTTGGTTTTCACTGGCGTGTTTTTGTATGGCGACGAGCAGGAGAAAGGGCTTTAAATGATTGCACAGTGCCAACTACCAAACATGGTGGAGGCTCTGTAATGATTTAGGGATGTTTTGGTAATAATCGGTCGGAGCCTTAGTTAGAATTGAAGAAATTCTAAAAAAGAAGGATATCTCAAAATTTGAGGAAAATGTTTTACCATCAGGCCAGCGTTTAATGGGAAGAGATTTCATTTTCCAAGAAGATGATGATCCTAAACATTCCTCTAAATTATGTAGGGGGTATCTTATGGAAAAGGAAAGTCGCAGAGCTCTAAATTACATGGAGTGGCCTCCGCAGTCTCCAGTCTTGCACTTTATCGAGTTGCTCTGGGAAGAATTTAATCGCCGGGCTCGTCTCAAAGGTCCTTCATCAAAAAAACATCTTTGGGATGTTTTACAACAAGCCTGGAATGAAATTGGGCAAGATATATTAAATAAGTTACCAGCTAGAACGCGTCGTTTGTGCGAAGCTGTAATGCGAGCAAAAGGAGAATATTTCGAAGAAAGTTAAATATAATATTTATTTTGTTCTCTAACATTGCAGCTTCATTAAAAAAATATTTTGTGTAAAAACGCGCTAAAGAATTTGATGAATCTAACAAAAACTAAAAAATTGAGGGTGGGCTTAATTTATTGACCGGTAGTGTAGATAAAGGAACATAAATAAGAGTCAATAATAAACTGACTGAAAGTTTCCCGTTGCAACAGGAATTACATAAGGCAACAGTGATGGATCTTAACTTATTTCCATGGGAGGGCACAAAATGTAAAGGAAAAATAAAATAATAAATATATTCTTTTGTTTGAAAATATTTCAAATTGTTCCTTTGTCTCATTCCAAATGTCGCGAACGTGCTATTTTGAGTACAAGCCGGGGGGGGGGGCTTTGTCGTTGAAGTGTTTGACTAAGGATTCAAGCGATGTAGGTTATCGCTTGTCCACAATTGCCGCAAATATTTGTAGCTACAATGGTGTGGCACAACGACGGTACCCCATCGTCTTCCATGTAGCAGTCGCCACTGATTGGAACAAATATTAATCTTTTTGTGGCGCTTATTCATGATCCATTATGTTTTGATTAGTAGGTAATTGCTTTGGTTGTGCAGCCTAAAGGGCGCACTGTAGTCAAAATTTTCTGTTTTAATTTTAAAAATTGTTCTTATTAAAATCGATATATTTTTTAATGACTACAAGGATCGTGTACCGACAGCTGGCCCTGCGACACTTGGCCCTGCGACAACTCGCCTCGGACAACTGACCCTAGCGACAACTGGCCCTGGCGACAACTGGCCCTTGCGACAACTGGCCCTTGCGACAACTGGCCCTTGCGACAACTGGCCTTGTGACTACTGGCCTCAGTCTGTATCAATTTGCAGAATATTATATATTGTGAGTATCGGAAAGTAATCTACTTTGCCTCTTGATTATTATAACTTGATTATTGCGTTTTGCGTTTTTTTTTGCGACTTAACACCTTAAAATTTAAAGATGCAAATTAACTTCATCTTCACGTAAAGTTAAATCTTCCGCAAAGAGGTGGATCTTCCACGAAGAGGTGGATCTGCCGTTAGGTTAGTGTTAGTTTTTGATACTTCTTTAGAAAACCAATTAAAAACAAATTAATCTTCAGGTAAAGTTAAATCTTCCGCAAAGAGGTGGATCTTCCACGAAGAGGTGGATCTGCCGTTAGGTTAGTGTTAGTTCTTGATATTTCTTTAGAAAACCAATTAAAAACAAATAAATCTTCACGTAAAGTTAAATCTTCAGGTAAAGTTAAATCTTCCGCAAAGAGGTGGATCTTCCACAAAGAGGTGGATCTGCCGTTAGGTTAGTGTTAGTTTTTGATATTTCTTTAGAAAACCAATTAAAAACAAATTAATCTTCAGGTAAAGTTAAATCTTCCGCAAAGAGGTGGATCTTCCACGAAGAGGTGGATCTGCCGTTAGGTTAGTGTTAGTTTTTGATACTTCTTTAGAAAACCAATTAAAAACAAATTAATCTTCAGGTAAAGTTAAATCTTCCGCAAAGAGGTGGATCTTCCACGAAGAGGTGGATCTGCCGTTAGGTTAGTGTTAGTTCTTGATATTTCTTTAGAAAACCAATTAAAAACAAATAAATCTTCACGTAAAGTTAAATCTTCCGCAAAGAGGTGGATCTTCCACAAAGAGGTGGATCTGCCGTTAGGTTAGTGTTAGTTTTTGATATTTCTTTAGAAAACCAATTAAAAACAAATTAATCTTCAGGTAAAGTTAAATCTTCCGCAAAGAGGTGGATCTTCCACGAAGAGGTGGATCTGCCGTTAGGTTAGTGTTAGTTTTTGATATTTCTTTAGAAAACCAATTAAAAACAATTAATCATCACGTAAAGTTAAATCTTCACGTAAAGTTAAATCTTCCGCAAAGAGGTGAATCTTCCGCGAAGAAGTGGATCTGCCGTTAGGTTAGTGTTAGTTTTTGATATTTCTTTAGAAAACTAATTAAAAACAAATAAATCTTCACGTAAAGTTAAATCTTCAGGTAATGTTAAATCTTCCGCAAAGAGGTGGATCTTCCGCGAAGAGGTGGATCTGCCGTCAGGTTAGTGTTAGTTCTTGATATTTCTTTAGAAAACCAATTAAAAACAAATAAATCTTCACGTAAAGTTAAATCTTCAGGTAAAGTTAAATCTTCCGCAAAGAGGTGGATCTTCCACGAAGAGGTGGATCTGCCGTTAGGTTAGTGTTAGTTTTTGATATTTCTTTAGAAAACCAATTAAAAACAATTAAATCATCACGTAAAGTTAAATCTTCACGTAAAGTTAAATCTTCCGCAAAGAGGTGGATCTTCCACGAAGAGGTGGATCTGCCGTTAGGTTAGTGTTAGTTTTTGATATTTCTTTAGAAAACCAATTAAAAACAATTAAATCATCACGTAAAGTTAAATCTTCACGTAAAGTTAAATCTTCCGCAAAGAGGTGAATCTTCCGCGAAGAAGTGGATCTGCCGTTAGGTTAGTGTTAGTTTTTGATATTTCTTTAGAAAACTAATTAAAAACAAATAAATCTTCACGTAAAGTTAAATCTTCAGGTAATGTTAAATCTTCCGCAAAGAGGTGGATCTTCCGCGAAGAGGTGGATCTGCCGTCAGGTTAGTGTTAGTTCTTGATATTTCTTTAGAAAACCAATTAAAAACAAATAAATCTTCACGTAAAGTTAAATCTTCAGGTAAAGTTAAATCTTCCGCAAAGAGGTGGATCTTCCACGAAGAGGTGGATCTGCCGTTAGGTTAGTGTTAGTTTTTGATATTTCTTTAGAAAACCAATTAAAAACAATTAAATCATCACGTAAAGTTAAATCTTCACGTAAAGTTAAATCTTCCGCAAAGAGGTGGATCTTCCGCGAAGAAGTGGATCTGCCGTTAGGTTAGTGTTAGTTTTTGATATTTCTTTAGAAAACAAATGAAAAACTAACAAATCTCCGCGTAAAGTTAAATCTGCCGCAAAGAGGTGGATTTACCGGTTACTCATAAAATTTGGTTTAAGTAAAAGTTCTCATAGAAATGCAATATTTGGCTTCTGGCTAGTAGTCCAGTAGTCATAAGGCCAATTGTCGCTAGGGCCAGTTGTCGAAAGGGCCAGTTGTCGCCAGGGCCAGTTGTCGCCAGGGCCAGATGTCGCCAGGGCCAGTTGTCGCCAGGGCCAGTTGTCGCTAGGGTCAGTTGTCCGAGGCGAGTTGTCGCAGGGCTAAGTGTCTCAGGGCCAGCTGTCACCAAATCACAAGGATGGTGATTTTCAGATTATGGTCATTTGCAAATTTTCTGCGTTGTGAGCACTTCAAGTGGAGATGCTATTATTTTGTTTAACAAAATTACATTTATTCAAAAAATTTCACATATTATATATTTTTCTTAAAATTCCCAAGAAAGTTGTAGATTATTGAATTCTCTAAACGAAGTTTCTTGTCTGATCTCGATAACTTAAAAATTTTATATTTTCAATATAAAATGAAATTATTATAAATTAAAATAGGGAGGGGGGGTTAATAGTACCCGGGTGATAGGACCTCTGGGACGACAAAAACCTAGAATTATTATTATGGACATGCATAATATAGCCTACATTTATCTGTAACGTAAAATTGAGCCGAGGATCCATGCCCTCAGCGCGGCCTTTAAGCCGCACAACCTAGGCAATTGCAAATCAGTAAACTAGCATTTCTGCCTATATATTCATAACGCAGCATTTATTCGTTTATGTTTTGGTCCCAAAACTTAAAAAGGTTTCAGTGTCAACTTAAAACAATCATTCACTACTTAGTAGAAAAGTAATGATTAAATAAATTAGAAATAACTATTAATAGTGAAAATAATAATATGATTATTATGTTCTCTTTTCAAACAAAAATGTTGAGCTTTGCTGTTTTTATCAAAAAATTTGCAAGAATATTTTCTTCACCTTTGTTAGACGAGAAGTAGCAGGACAAATATCGAGGAGGCCAAGGTCCGCCCATACGAATCCGTTACCGCCTCCGCTATCTCTGACTGTTATCTTTCCCGTTAGGGCATGATATCCACTTGAATTCTAGATGGTTATTTTTGGTGTGATAGCTAGTTGAGGTACAGCGAGGAAATTGTTGATTCGAGTAGCGAACTTCGCGGAATTTCTTAGCGCGGCCATCAGGTGAAAATCGTGATCCACTCTGTGGATAAGTTAAGTTGTAAAGTAAAAGAGAAGGATTGATCCAGCTCAAAAACTAGTAGTGCAGTCAAGTTAGACTCAAAAAAAGGTTGAAATCGAAATTTCGTTTCCCGTGTTGTGACCTATACCAATCGATAGATTAGAGCTTCCTGAATATCATATTAAAATGTATCATTGCAGAATTGATGGGAAAAAAAGTTATTTAATAAACAATATCCGAAAATCGCGATTTTTGACTTTAATCGCTTATATCTCGAGATTTTACACTGACCTTTGTAAAAGTGAGGGCACTATTTGGTAGAGCAGAAAATTCTCTACAAAAAATGTGCAACAACCCCTATCATATAAATAATAATAAACCCGCTATAAGCGTTCAAACATTTTTGGAGATTAATTTTTATTTTCATCAGCTGTTGTGACAGCTGATATAATAGTGACAGTTCAGATTTTGTGTGGATTCTTTTAGTCGTTAATTGAATTGTGAATTGTGTTGAATTGTCTATATTTTTCATTTCAAACCTTCAGAATGTCGTATGCGGAGACTTGTTTTATCTGTGACGAAGATTTGAATAATGGTCTTCTAGTGAAAAAGGTTAAAAACAAGGGCATAGATGGCTTAATTCGCAAAAGCAAAGAGAAAAAAGACAATAAGTGGCAATCTCTTGAGAAATTAACTGAAGTACAAGTGCATGCGCAGTGTCGAGTACGTTATAGTTTGTTGAAAACTAAAAATGTGATTCCCATTGAAGAAGTTCAAGTAGAAGATCGTTATGAGTTAATTAATCTCCAAAAATGTTTGAACGCTTATAGCGGGTTTATTATTATTTATATGATAGGGGTTGTTGCACATTTTTTGTAGAGAATTTACTGCTCTACAAAATAGTGCCCTCACTTTTTCAAAAGTCAGTGTAAAATCTCGAGATATAAGCGATTAAAGTCAAAAATCGCGATTTTCGGATTTTGTTTATTAAATAACTTTTTTTCCCATCAATTCTGCAATGATACATTTTAATATGATATTCAGGAAGCTCTAATCTATCGATTGGTATAGGTCACAACACGGGAAACGAAATTTCGATTTCAAATGCTAACTTGCCTACACTATAGATCGTGAAAACTTTACAAAGAAGTAATGTTCCGAATGGAATGGAAAAGTTTGATTATAATTAATTATATTGTAAATGATAAATACCAATCATTTAAATTTATTTAGTGCAGATTATTTGATTATCTGATATTACATTATTATATGGCGACCAAAAATAACTAGCTAACAACAACTTTAAGCACCAGAAAGGTAGCTGTATAGAAGCCTAGGAACTGCCGTTAAAGCGAGTTGCACTTTGTATTAAAAAATTCTAACTTTTCTTCCAGTTTCGTTCTAATGATTATAAGTGTATAATCAAGTCTATCCATGTGCATACGGTACTGGTGATGACTAGGAGTCTGGAACACGTGTCTGCGGTCCGCAATTATTTGATACGCGCTTCACTGTAAATGCGTAAAAAGTGTTCAAGTTGTTATCCCATCCCCACAATTTGTTACAACAAATCCTCAAACATCACAACAATTTTCAAAATTAGAAAGTATGATGGAGAAAATGATAGAGAAAATGGAAACTCTTCTTAATCTTCTCGCAACTATGATCACTAAAATGAATTGATGGCAGTACAACTCAAAATAGCGGTCTGGAATGCCAACGGATTAGCCAGCCATAACCAGGAAGTCAAAATATTCTTATCTAACCATGATATTGACATAATGTTAATTTCCGAGACGCACTTTACGTCCAAGAATTATTTTAATATACCAAACTATAAAATATACGACACACAACATCCGAGTGGTAGGGCTAGAGGCGGTACAGCCATCATCATCAAAAATACTATTAAACATTACGAATCCCTTAAATATTCTCAAGCCCACCTACAAGCTACAAATATAGTGATTGAAGAACTTAATAGACGCACCATAACGTTATCTGCAGTCTACTGTCTTCCGGGACACACAATCAGCCAAGACCAATATTTAACTTACTTCAATATGCTCGGTAACCGTTTCATTGCGGGTGGCGACTTCAAGGCCAAACATACGAGTTGGGGATGAATACTTATCAACCCAAGAGGTCGAGTGATACAATCAAGAAATTTGGATCACTGTTCCACTGGTCAACCAACCTACTGGCCCACAGATAAGGAAAAACTGCCTGATGTGTTGGACTTCTGTGTGGTTGGAGGTATCTCGCACAACCACCTCAGTATGGAGGCCTGTTTTGAACTTACATCGGATCATTCTCCAGTCATAGCCACACTCTCTTTAAAAATCAATAGAACACCAAAACCTCTAACCCTTTGCAATAGGCAAACTGACTGGGTGATGTTTAGAAAACTACTTAAAAGAGAGCTACCACATGATATCTCATTGAAATCATGAAGCAGTACAACATCTAACCAAACATATACAAGAAGCAGCCTGGGAAGCAACTGGAAAGCAGCAAATACAAGAAAAAAGAAAGCTAAGGAAAAAATGGCAGGTCACCCGGGCTCCCAGTGATAGAACAAATTATAATAAGGCAGTTAAAGACCTCAAAAAACTGCTTCTTCTTTAAGTGCCGTGCCTGATTTCAGACATAGGCGACCTCTCTCCTATGCATGTGTTGTGCGTTTGAAGCATTATCACACACATAGGGGACCTACTGCTTAACGCGGGCTCCGAACCGCGGGAAGTGTATACACTTCATCTCCAGAGAGGCTGTACCAGGCAGATTACACCTCGGTGGTTTGCCATTGCCTTCCGAGGGGAGACGATCAGAATAAAGTTTTACTGAGCCCAGAGTTGAACCAGGTATTTAGCATTAGCAGCAACGCACTTAACCGCTAAGCTGGCGACCGTCTCTAAAAAACTGCTGAAGGACCAAAAAAACCAAGATATACAAGATTACCTGAAAGGACTGACAGCGACTGAAGCAACCGAATATTTACTGTGGAAGGCAACTAGGAAGCTGAAAAGACCACAAACAGCAATTCCGCCTATAAAAACACCAACACAAGAATGGGCTAGAAGCAATAAAGAAAAAGCAAATGCATTCGCAGATCATCTGGCGGAAGTTTTTAAACCGTTCCCAGCAGAAGTTCTACAAGAAGATGTCAGACTACACGAAGTCCTTGAAGCTCCATTTCAAATGGAACTACCAGTAAAAAATTTAAGAAAAGTGAGGTTTCAACCTACACCAAGAAGCACTTAAACTTAAAGAAATCCCCCGGATTTGACCTTATAACAGCAAAAGTCCTACAAGAACTCCCTGACGAGGCAATCAAGTTTATAACCATGATCTTCAGTTCTATCTTGAGATTGGCATATTTTCCTGTACAATGGAAGGTCGCCCAAATCATTTTACTACCCAAACCCGGAAAACCACCAACGGAAACTGCCTCGTACAGGCCCATCAGCTTGCTTTCTATTTTGTTTAAAATATTTGAAAAACTGTTCCTAAGAAGATTGATGCCTATAATTGAGGAAAGGCACGTGATTCCCAAGTATCAATTCGGATTCCGACATCAGCATTCCACGATTGAGCAGGTTCACAGAATTGCTGATAAAATTAAGCAAGATTTAGAGACCAAAAGATATTGTTCAGCTGCATTTCTGGATATAACTCAGGCTTTCGACAAGGTGTGGCATACTGGTCTGTTATTCAAAATCAAATCATATCTTCCACATAACTTCTATCCGATGTTTAAATCCTACTTACAAAATAGACACTTCTTTGTAAAATATCAGGATGAGATATCACCACTTTTATTAGTCAACTCTGGGGTCCCCCAGGGCAACGTCTTGGGCCGACTCTTATATTTAATTTACACAGCTGATTTACCAACTAATTCAAGCACATTCATTGCGACATTTGCGGATGATACAGCAATCCTGGCTTCTCATCCTAATGCACTAATAGCGTCTGCAAACCTACAAAAGCATCTTGACCAATTAGAGATATGGCTAGAAAAATGGCGCATCAAAGCCGATGTCCAAAAGTCGGTGCATGTAACATTCACGACTAGGAGAGACACATGCCCTTCTGTTAACTGCAACGGAAATATACTACCACAAAGAGAGGAAGTTAGGTACCTCGGAATGCACTTGGACAGACGATTAACGTGGGGTAAACATATCTGGAACAAGAGATTCCAACTTGGTCATTCTTTTAGAAAACACCAGTGGTTACCGAATCGTCGCTCACAGTTATCTCTGGAAAATAAGATGCTCATGTATGAAGTCATAATAAAGCCAATCTGGACGTATGGCATCCAGCTTTGGGGAGCAGCAAGTGACTCCAACATCGCCAAAATACAACGGTTCCAAGCAAAAACCCTAAGAACTATCGCAGACGCCCCTTGATTTGTATCAAATCACGTAATCCATTGCGATCTACAAGTGCCCATAGTTGAAGAATGTATCAAATCGTTCAGCACCAGATATATACCAGGATCGTGTTAGAGATCATCCCAACTCTCTCGCTGTGGACTTACTTTCTTCCCACCGAACAAAGAGAAATATAAAAATTTGAAAAATAATACAGACAGACACCCGTGGTATTTACTGTAAGTCGGACATAGCACTCCTCGAGTGTTAAAATTTAAAGGGAGCGTGCCACTGGGCAATCTCCTTCTATGTCATTTGGTTCAATGTGTCATCTCTTTTACTTATTGTCTTGTTAGATAGATTGTAAAACGCTAAGATTCAAATAAAAGAAAAAAACTTTCTCTTTCATCAAAATTCATCCAATCCAAACTATCCTTTTCGCAATATTTATTTTATTTGAACTTTCGCCGTAATCTAAACAGACTCTAACTGAATTAAGTTGATTCAATGGAATCATTTAGATTTGATGAATGGTGCACGTAGGTACTGAAGTTATTTGTCATTAATAATCTCTGAGAACGAATTAACGTATTAACGGATAATCCGGATTATCGTATTAAGGTATTAAATAACATTATATAATACAGAAATTTGTTTAAAATATAACACTTTTCGATTCACAGAAAACCAAGCATTGAAACTATGAGCAGCTCCAGGATATATGTTGGGGGATTATCCCAAGATGTTCGGCAACGTAATGTTGAAGAGTTTTTCCAAGGTTATGGACGTATTGCAGAGGTGACGTTTATGAACGGATTCTGTTTCGTGCAACTCTCCGACCCACAAGATGCCGATCATGCCATTCAAAATTTGGATAATAGAAGAATATTAGGGAAAAGAGTGGTGGTACAGCATGCACGCAAACCGCGAAGAAGGGAACAAAATTTCAAGCGCGGTAAGTTACCTCGAAGAGGCCGTTACATTCCAGGAAGAAGGACTAACTTTAGAGTGACTGTGGAGAACTTATCTAGCCGTATCACGTGGCAAGATTTAAAAGATTTCTTAAAGAAAACCGCAAAAGTTACATATGCCAGAGCCCACAATTTATGGCCAAATCAAGCAATGGCTGAATTTGAGACCTACTATGACATGAAGAGAGTCATCGATGAATTAAACGGCGCTGAATTAAATGGAAGGAAAATAAGAATCAAAGAAGCTGCAAGATTGTCCAGGTCCAGATCGCGATCGCCTATTGGTAGGCCCAAATCACTTTCTCGATCGCGATCACCTGTAACACGTTCCATATCTGCTGAGAAACAAATTAAAAATTTGTCCAAGTCCAGATCGCTATCGACTGTTGGTAAGTTGAAATCATTTTCTCGATCGCGATCACCGGTAACCCGTGCCATATCTGCCGAAAAAGAAAATAAAAATTTGCGTAAACGATCGCGTGAACATTCTGCGGAAGCATCTGAAAAGGAATTTAAATGTATTAAAAAGCGTTGCTCCAAAATCAGATTAGTACCATCCAACGAAAAAATATTGTAAAAAGGTCTCGTTGATGAAATAAAGTATAAATTAAGAACAATAACAAACTTTTATAACTTTTTGGTTCACCCAAAACAGGGACGGTCCTCTGGATCAACTATTCCTCCACCATGAATCTTCTGTGCTAAAAGGAGCCGTCCATAAATTTTGCAAGATAGAGAGCAACTTCTCTGCTTCCCAGTTCCTTCAATATTTTCTCTCAGTTGGCCAAGTTAAAGGCATTTTTCAAATCGAGCGTGATTAGGGCGCAGTATTTCTTCGTCCTCCATGTGCCATAATTCACATGATTTCTTCGTCCTCCATGTGCCATCATTCGCTACCTCCGCCAGCTTCACTATTTTCTGTAGCGCGTGGGTGATGGATCTTGAGTTCCGGAATCCATATTCTACTCGAGAGGAGCCTTTGTCGAGCAGACAGATTGGTCTACACACGGTTGGGTCTTCTGATTATTACAGAGCGGCAAATTAGCAACTTTCAGCAAAAAACATTTTTTTATACCATAAACATGTTTTTGTACATTCCAGTTTCACTATAAATTTTTTCCAAGTTTTTATACAAACGCAAAAGTACCGATATTGAATTTTACCAGTGAAAAATACATTGGGCTAAACAGCTAAAAATAATTTGCAAAACATGCGACTTTAGACGCCCCCACCCCTAAACATACGGCGTGTTGAACTTTCTTACATGAAATTTAATAACCTACAAAATTGTTTATATACAGTTCTTTGTATAGTGTATTTCAGAATAATTGAAATTAAAAAAAGTCATAGAATCAAATTACGTTGATATAAAAGCGTACGAACTATGTGATAAGATATGCTGTCGACCAAGCATAATATGCATTGCTAAAGGCTGGCGCGAGATTAAAATAATTAACCTTATCTCTATACCGGGTGACCGGCCGAAAACTGAACATAGGGAAATAACTTTTAACATGGAACATGTTTTTACGGTCGTTACCTCGCAAAAATCGACACCAAAAACCGACACAAAAAATCGGCACCACATGTATAATTCAAATTTATAGTTTATAATTTGAATATAGAGTAGATTATCGAATAACATCTTCGCATTCACAATAATGAATTTTCAATAACAACATTTTGTATTACCAAAAATTTAAATCCAAAACCGAGCGCAAAAAGAAAATTTGCTTATATACAGGGTGTTGAATGAGTTAGCCGTTCATAGGATATTTACATGTAAAAACTTATTTATGCAAATTCCTGCTTCCCTAATTATTTTAGAAAAAAAATGAAAGACACAAAAATCATGCAGAAAAATAAACTACAAATGATAAAAGAATTATTTTCATCTAGCTTTTACTTAAAGTGGCAAAAAAATGCTTTTGAAATTGTTCAAATTTTCATTTATCAGACTAGCCATGAAAGTTTCCAAGGTAATTATTTTTGATAAGTATTAAAAAACAATTGCACTTTGTTTACAGTTTTGCACTTTATTAAATTTTAATTTCATAAAATGGAAGCAAAGTACACAATTAGTGAAAAAAATCAATTTTTAAAACTATATTACTCTGGAAACAGTATACGTATGGTACGAGATCTCTTTGCTGGTTTATACCCAGAAAGACCAATCCCTACTTATTCGACAATTAAAAATGTAATTGATAATCAAAATCAATATGGATCTGTATTTAAGCCGTCATGCAAGACCTGCAGAAATAAAAGAATAAATTTAGAAGAAATCAATATTGGTGAAGCTCCAGGTACCGATATCGAAACAAATGTAATTGCTGCCGTAGTGAATAATCCTTGTATCAGTACAAGAACAATTGGTGCGGAGTTAAATATTCATCACACTACGGCGTTCAAAATTATAAAAAAACATAAATTTATATCTTATAAGTTCCAAAACCATCAAGAAATTTTTGAAGCGGCTATGTACAAAAGAATGATTTTCTGTGAAAGCATTATCGAAAAGGCCAATTTGGATAGAAATTTTATTAAAAATATTTATTTTACCGATGAGACAACGTTTAGTATTAACGGGGAACCAAATGTTGTAACCTTAGGATACGCTCTCGGCGCCTCCCAAGTTTTGACAAAATATGATGGCCATTATGCCACAAAAATTTCTCGCCTTTAAAATTTTAACATCAAAATATTTTAAAAAACATATATTTGTAGGTCGAATAATATTAGTAAAAGTTTAAAAATTAGCAGACGAAATTATATTTTTCAATCGAGTAATATGTTGAATATTTGAGATTACGAATTGAGTAAAATAATTCTTCGACACGTGAATTATGGATTCATGTAAATAACACAGCAGATTGACGTTGACGTAGCTCAATCTATCATTTGCAGTAATTCTCACCGTCAACAGAAAGCTCTTTATTTCAAGGAAGTTCAAACTTCACACCTATCAATCCCAATGTGTCTATCAAGGATTGCATAGTCCCATGTAGCACACATTGTTGGCGCAATATTGGGCCAATATAGAGATGTGAACATTCTGCTATATTGGTCCAATATGGATTTTCAATATTGTACCAATATTGATTTTCAATATTGGACCAATATAGCAGAATGTTCACATCTCTATATTGGCGCAATATTGATTTTCAATATTGGCGCAATATTGATTTTCAATATTGGACCAATATAGCAGAATGTTCACATCTCTATATTGGCGCAATATTGATTTTCAATATTGGCGCAATATTGATTTTCAATATTGGACCAATATAGCAGAATGTTCACATCTCTATATTGGCGCAATATTGATTTTCAATATTGGCGCAATATTGATTTTCAATATTGGACCAATATAGCAGAATGTTCACATCTCTATATTGGCGCAATATTGATTTTCAATATTGGCGCAATATTGTTTTTCAATATTGGACCAATATAACAGAATGTTCACATCTCTATATTGAACCAATATTGATTTTCAATATTGGCGCAATATTGATTTTCAATATTGGACCAATATTGATTTGCAATATTGGACCAATATTGCAAATAAATATTGAACCAATATTGCAAATAAATATTGGTACAAAGAAAAAAAGATTTAATTTAACTTTTTACGTATTTATTGTGATAGATACCTAATCATATAAATATTATTTCAGTCTGGTTTTTTCCTAATTTGTTATGTTGCTACCTTTTCCTAATGTTTGTAATGTTGTAAGTTTTGAGCCTCCACTAAATGATATAGTTGTATCTATAAATTATTAATTATAATTTTTTCTTTCTTTCAAGTATCCTTTGATTGTTGTAGTAACCGAAACATCATATAAATCTGAAATTAAATTAAATTTAAAGATTTTTTTTTACTTACCTACCGCTACCGGGGTTCGAACCCATGACGTTCCTTTGAATGTTTCCATAAGGCTCGACCGGTTACCATTTACCTATAGAAGCTTACTTATTTAAATTTATTTGCTCTCGTGATTTATGGTGTATATCAGGGGTGCCCAACTTTTGTGTACGTAAAATCTACTTATTATCTTAAACGCGATCTTAGTTGAAAACATATTTAAAAGAGAAAACACGAATAACGTAAAAACTTGAAAATCTTGACTCAATTTATTTCATTCGTAATCCGGCGGCTCTTGCCAGATTGGGCTCGCGACCAGTCATTTTTCTTCTTTTTAAATTTTCTTCGTCTTGAATAAAAACCTATAGTTATTTACAAGAACTTATTTATCAACCAAAACCAATTAAATGATAATAATTATCACTTAATCTACGTTAGCCCGTAAAGTTTTGTATACACCTAGATTACCTGCTATTTTTCGAAGTATGTATAATCCAGGACCAATGTCGTGCTATATACAGAAAGGCGACCGTATCAGGCGGACCGTAAGGGGGTGACATAAGCAGTGGAAGCAAAATATAATTTGAACCATTTTACTAACTTGAGATGTTAAAATTTGTAGTAGCACGTGTTGCCTTGACCATGGTCAAACTTTGACTATTTAAATTAAACCATAGATAAGAAAAGACTTATAGACACATCGTGACGTTTTCAAATGCGTTTGAAGCTAACATGATAATCTGCGCATAATAGCAATAAATTTTGTTTTGGAAGCATGAACAAAAAATCATATTTCATTTACTTTTCTAGCCTAAAATTAATATTAATAAATATTGTGGAGGGTAATATATAACTTTATGGCACAACAATATAATGATTAACAAATTTTATTTATTTCATATAAATAATGAATTTTATAAAATACAAGACTTGTTCAAAATAATATTAAAGCAATTTCTGGTAGTCTCATTGGGGGTCGTTCATAAATTACGTCACGCAATTTTCAACAGTTTTATACCCCCCCCCAATCGTAACGCTTCGTCACTATAACTTAGAACCCTCCAAGTATTACATCACGCACCATTGCACCCCCCCCCCCATATTTTATTATTTACCATTTTTTTTATCAGGAAATGATTTCAAATTTTGAATATAAGCTTTTTCCTGCCATAGGAGGACACCACATGAAAATAAATTAAATCGCATAAAGGTAAGGGGGGGGTTTACCTGAAGCTATTATGACATTATGCATCATAACTTCGAAACGAAATTAAATATGTAAAAATAGTAAGAATTAGTAAAATTTTACCATGAAAACGCTATAAATTTTGTTACGAATTAGGGTTATATACATTAAGAATAAACATCCATTAAAGCTCCAACGATTTTCAATCGATTGATAGCAATTTCATATTTAAAAATTTTTAAGGGGGGGAGAAAACGCGTTAAAATTTTGAAGCTTCAAACAGCCTTTCGCTGCTGATTCACCAATAACATTTATTAAATGGTCATAACATTATAAGTTTTTCATAATTATAGTGTATAGTAAAAAAAAACCGAAACTCTGTGGCTTTCCACCCATCAATTTCATCAAAGCTCCGTGGTTTTCTATTGAATTCACTTGGAACCGTTTGACCACAATTTAAAGATCTTGCTGACATTTTTTTTCTGAAATCTGGAAGAATTCTAAATTCGGACGATGATTTTATCCAAAAATTTACAAGTTTTCTCGTAACCCCTAAGAACACAAGATGCATGGAATCTAAAGGTATGTGACTAATAAATTTAAAATCTTTAATTTTAATTAAAGGTGATTGTTTTAAATGATGATCAGGTTGTGCTTGGTCGATCAAATTCGAATTGGTTCTTAGCTCACAAATTTCGTTTCCATACACAAGTTTATGGTTTTCACTTCTTCCTTTAATAAAGCATCTTTCGCAACCAAAATATCCAGTGTGGCCTTTAATGCATTTAATAAATGCCCTAGCAAGTGCATCGCATACTATACCTTTTATTTTGACAATGTAGATTCTATTATTATATTGTAAGACAACTTAAAATATTGTAAGTTAACAATGTATTAATTTCTTCTACAAATTTCTCGAAAAATTGATCTACAACGGAAGGTTTTGAATTTCCTAAATATAATGCTACAACAAACGGCGTTATCTTAAAATTTTCAATATAAACTTGACACAAGATTGGCCAAAACGCGGCAAATCTTGCGCGGAATCTCATATAAAATTCCCGCGCGTCGGTCGGCTTTCACATGTTAAATTTGCTAAGTTCAAATTCGATTTATTCAGAAGTTTGGGCCCTTTTCTCGAAAAATATTTTTACAATCTACTATATTATAAACCTTGTTCTTTAGTGTGTAGCACACGAAAATTTGATTTGAGTGGGGCTACTTATCGAACACTAGCCAAAATTTATATTTATAGCAAAACCGTGTTGTAGTAAAGCAAATTTTGAGGAATCTTACAACTTTTAGGACAAATAATTGTCCTTTATAATCGCGGCCCTAAATAAAATAATTATGAATACATAAATTAAAATTTATTATTACATTTTACATTGAATGTTGGTTTCAACAACTAAGCAAAACTTTTACGCATTATTTAATTATTTCAAAATTAGTCATATTTTGTAACTAAAATAACGTGTTTAGTTACAAAATATAACTAAACACGTTATTTTAGTTACAAAATATAACTAAAATAGTTACAAAATAGGCATATTATGTTTTTATTACTTGAAATTTTTTTGAGTTGATAAAATTTTTACTAACCTAGTTTTGGTTTAGTGGCTTTTGTCAATTTCACCAACTTTTGGGTGATTTTGCCAACTTTCTAAAATATGGGGGAGGAGGAGGAGAAGTACGAACATACTTTTTGCAGATCTACTTGTTTTCAACATTTTTCTTTTTCTTTTCTCTACTCTCTTCGATAATACGTTGGTTGTTTCAGTTCTTATTCGATTCTATAGCCTCGTATATGTATGGTTTCAGTTGGTACTCTCCTAATCTTCTTAATTAAAAAATGCGCATTAAGCAATGGCAATAAGTTTTGTTTTGGAAGCATGAACAAAAAATCATATTTTATTTATTTTTCTATCCTAAAATTAATATTAATAAATATTGTGGAGCGTAATATAACTTATGGTACAACAATATAATTATTAACAAATTTTATTTATTTCACATAAATAATGAATTTTATAAAATATAAGACTTGTTCAAAATAATAGTAAACCAATTTCTGGTGGTCTCATTGGGGGTCGTTCATAAATTACGTCACGCAATTTTCAGCAGTTTTATACCCCTCTTCCCCCCCCTCATCATAATGCTTCGTCACAAAAATCTAAACCACCTCCAAATATTACGTTACGCACCCTTGAAACCCCCATATTTTATTATTTACCTTTTTAATAAAGCCCAAACAACGAAAAAGTTATTACCGACTAGAAAATAGTTAATACTTTTAAAAGAATTTCTCAAAAATAAAGTGCAGGATAAATGTCCGATTTTGTAACATACAGAACCCCCTTAAGGAGAAGTTCGGAAAAGTAGGACATTTACCCTTCACTTTTTTGAGAAAATTTTTATACAGAAATGATTTATATTTAATTTTGATTAGGATAAAACTATCCCGAAATCCCAATGTTGATTATTAAAATATTAGCCTAATTTTAGTGGTATTTGAAAGGTTTCCTGTCAAAATTGGGATCTTGGGACAATTTTATTGTAATCAGAATTAAAAATAAATAATTTCTACATAAACATTTTCTCAAAAAAGTGAAGGATAAATGTTCTACTTTTTTAGGCTTCTATACAAAGTATAGCAAGAAGCCTTATGATCTGGCTCCGTGTCCGTCTGTCCGTCCGTCCGCATAATTTAAAATCATACAGAGCGTTTCAAATCGTGTTGGAAATACTCTGTGTGTATAGAGGTCTAAGAACTGGGTAGCCAGTGCGCTACTTTTAGACTTCTATACAAAGTATAGCAAGAACCCTTATGATCTGGCTCCGCGTCTGTCCGTCTGTCTGTCCGTCTGTCTGTCCGCATAATTCAAATCTAATCAGAACCTTCGAAATTGTGATTGTAACCGCAAAAATTTAATTAGTGCAGATTATTTTACTTTGATGTGAAAAAATAATTTTTTATTGATGTGGTTAGTGAAGTTAAGTTAAGGGCTCGCCACATAGCCTGTGCTGTGCTATGCTATGCTCTGTGTTATGTCAACACAAACGTTGAACAATGTCATGGTCATGCGCAAAATGGACCATGCCATTGTTCAACGTTTGTGTTGACATAACACAGAGCATAGCATAGCACAGCACAGGCTATGTGGCGAGCCCTTTATAAATAAAAGAGAAAGGAGAGAATTGGTCCACCTCAAAAAAGGACCATACATTACAGAGAAGTAAAATTTCTAATAGAATGGAAAAGTTTGATTGTTATTACTTATATAGTAAATGATAATTACCAATCGCAAAAAATTTAATTGGTGCAGATTATTTCTAAGTTGGCAACCATACAGAAGCGTGACGTCACGCATTTAGAAACCCCCCTCTCCCCAGCGTCACAAATAATCTCGCAAGTTTGAATCCCCCCCCCCCCCGTGCGTAACGTAATTTATGAACCTTGGTGCATGACGCCGATGGCGTCACAAGAAACCATGCGCAAACTTTTAATGTTGGTTTTACAGCAGAACCAGTATAAGATAGCATTCGGCGTGTCTGTATAAGTGTATGGTATAAGGTTAAAAATGTAGTAAAATGTTACCATCAAAACGCTATAAATTTTGTTACGAATTAGGGTCAAACAATAAGAATAGACATCCATTAAATCTCAAACGTTTCTCAATCGATTGATAACAATTTCATATTTAAAAATATTTAAGGGGGGGGGGGGAGAAAATCCGTTAAAATATTGAAGCTTCAAACAGCTTCTCACTACTGATTTTCCAATAACATTTATTAACTGTTCATAACATTATGAGTTTTTAATAATTAAAAAACTTATATTTTTAGTTTTTAAACAGTGAAAATATTCAGGATTCAAATATCTTCGATCTTCGATTTAAGGTGATTTTAAATCGAACGCACATCACATGCATAGAAAGAGATGGGTCACGATGCTTCTGTCAAAGAAGCATCACGATTGAGGAGAGAGATCTTTGAAACAAAGCGGATTTTCAAAAATCATCAAAGTAAAAAATATTTTTTAGAATATTCTTGAATATTTTGTACCCTTTTTGTAAATGATAATAGCCCCTTTAAAATTTTCGCGGACTAATTATTTGCATTCTTAGTTGCACTTAAACTTATAATGTAAAAATTAATGGCGCAACATCCAATTCGGAGCAAAACAAATTCTGGACCAACATTTGTGTAAAAAAATTGTTTGATGCAATATTTCAGCAGCCTTCAATATTTTCTTCGGTAATATTGGTTGAAGTTTGGCAGTCAATATTGGTTCAATATTGCAGCAAGCTTCAGCCAATATTGGCGCAATATTGATTTCCTATATTGGCGCAATATTTGAAATAAATATTGAACCAATATTGGTTGAAGCTCGGCAGTTAATATTGGCTATCAATATTGGTTCAATATTGCATCAAGCATCAGCCAATATTGGCGCAATATTGATTTCCTATATTGGCGCAATATTTGAAATCAATATTGAACCAATATTGGTTGCAGCTCGGCAGTTAATATTGGCTATCAATATTGGTTCAATATTGCATCAAGCATCAGCCAATATAGGCGCAATATTGATTTCCTATATTGGCGCAATATTTGAAATCAATATTGAACAAATATTGGTTGAAGCTCGGCAGTTAATATTGGCTATCAATATTGGTTCAATATTGCATCAAGCATCAGCCAATATAGGCGCAATATTGATTTCCTATATTGGCGCAATATTTGAAATCAATATTGAACAAATATTGGTTGAAGCTCGGCAGTTAATATTGGCTATCAATATTGGTTCAATATTGCATCAAGCATCAGCCAATATAGGCGCAATATTGATTTCCTATATTGGCGCAATATTTGAAATCAATATTGAACAAATATTGGTTGAAGCTCGGCAGTTAATATTGGCTATCAATATTGGTTCAATATTGCACCAAGCATCAGCCAATATTGGCGCAATATTGATTTCCTATATTGGCGCAATATTTGAAATCAATATTGAACCAATATTGGTTGAAGCTCGGCAGTTAATATTGGCTATCAATATTGGTTCAATATTGCACCAAGCATCAGCCAATATTGGCGCAATATTGATTTCCTATATTGGCGCAATATTTGAAATCAATATTGAACCAATATTGGTTGAAGATCGGCAGTTAATATTGGCTATCAATATTGGTTCAATATTGCACCAAGCATCAGCCAATATTGGCGCAATATTGGTTTGCTATATTGGCGCAATATTGGAAATCAATATTGAACCAATATTGGCTAAAGCTTGCAATATTGGGCCAAGATTCAATATTGAGCCAATATTTGTCCAATATTGCGCCAACATTGTGTGCTACATGGGGTACGTTTTGAGACTTTTATTCGGGATAGGTATTTTTGTTACAAGTCTGGGCAATATGCCCACGCAGAACTGTCAAAACACTTTGATTTATACATTTTATTTTGTTATCTGTACAGATGGTACACGTGTTAGACCCAAGTCTAGAAATTTTAACATTGGCTTTATGAGAAGTGCAACAATGTAATGCTTCAAAATATACCTTTTTGCCGAGCAAAAACTATCAAAACTCGAACGTTTCTATCACAAAAAATGCGATAACACCAGCTGCATTTGTTGAGTTCAGACGGAATTTTGTAGGAAAAAGGATGCAAGCGATGCATCTCATTTATTCCTGGAACCAATTGAAATTCGAGGTCAAAATTAAAGACCAATAAGGTACTAATATTATTACTGCTTTGGTGGGAATTTGACCCCCACACTTGCGATTTTAAGGCAGAAATCATATAAATAGCGTAACGCACCGGCTAAAAGCCAAGATTTTGTGAACAAGTCTTCACACCCAAAACCGCTGCTGGTTAGAACAGTGAAAACGCTATATGCGGAAGTGAATCGAATCTTATACTAAAGATTTTAAATCATATCTATTCAGTTGTGCTAATCTTCAAGTGTTATCGTCAGTTAGGTAATAAAGCATCTCGCATTTATTTAAATATTTGAACGTTTTACGGAAATTAATTAAAATTATAACGAACTTTATATTCAATAACTTTATGTTTAAGTCGGTTTGGTATCGACTTTATTTAAACATTTATCGAGTAATACTCAAACCACTTTATGTGTAATTCAGTTTTGTTTGAACATTTTATTAAGTACTTTGAACTTTATGGAAACCACCTCGTGCATCATCCAGTTTTGTTGCAATATTATTTAAATAAACTAGTTTCGTCGCGAGTATTGGTTAAACATTTATCGAGCAACTTTAAGCGACTTCAAGTTAAACCAACTTCGTTGCCGCATTGTTTAAACATCTATCGAACAATATTCAACCCATTTCGTATTTGAATAATTTCGTGCATTTGTGAATCTCGCTAAACTTTATTTGAACAATTTCAAGTTTAAACTCGTATCGGTAAATCGTTGGACCTTAGTAAATTAAATCGATATAATTCTTTATCAACGGTAGTACCGCGTCAAGGTTGACTTTATGTACCGCGAGCCCAGAGCGAACATCTGGCGACCCATATTCCGAGATAACGCTCATTCATTAACAGATGTGTTTATTTTACCGAACCATATTTTTTATTTAATAGTTTTTATCGTCTAACGCATTTAAAATAATAACGCGTGTTTATACAGTGCCGTATTTAAGTAAATTCAGTTTTGAGAATAATCGTCCAGTGCATTCTTACGAGTGTGATTATCCATTTGTCGGGAAAATAGGGCAATTATACTACCCCTTATTATCGGCGAATTTTCTATTCGCATCACAACTTCATTTTGGAAGGATCTGGGATTGGATATCACATTAACCTCGAGGGAATGGTTGTTTGTATCGTTAATCATTTACTTCCGTATGGGAAGGATCCTGCTTCGACGTTCATCGAAATTCTCACTCTGGAAAGCTGCCCAAGGATCTTGCCTGAAGGTCAGCACCAATAAGGAAAGGATACGTAAGAGATTCTTTATTATTTATAAGTTTATTGTGTTAAGTGACCCCATTGGTCACTGCGTAAATTTAAGGAGCCCTTTGCTCAATTCCGATAGTCGATCGCAACCCCTGTATTTCTTTTGTTTATTTTTAGGATTTGTGTTTGAAAGTAGCCTAACTTTTACGCCAATAGAGCATTAACTTTCATCCAATTTTAACATAACCTTTTATAATTGACGTTTATGTTAGAGTTTATTCGCCCCTTTTTATGGGAATTTGGCATTCAATTGTGCATATGCTTTTGCATTCAATTGTACATTTAGTTTTGCATTTAGTTGCATTCAATTTCAAAGTCAATTTGCATCAGTTTTGTAGTAGATTACTTTAAGATTTTTATGTGTTACATTCACGTACTAGTTAAAGTGGAGATTAGTAGCCCATCTTTCATATTGTTTTACGCTACTAAAATTCCAATCGTGCTGATAACTTTTATAAAGAGTCAAGTCAGTTGTAAATACTTGTCATTATACTACGACATTTGTAAATTTGAGTGTGTCCTGTACGTATTTTGTCACTATCCATTTTTGATATTATTTCTATTATATTTATTTTGTTACTTATTATTGTGTTTTATTGTTCTTGTGTGTATATTTTATTTAGTTATTTTCATCCGAGGAGAGTCTGCCTACTGTAAAGGTAAGGTCATTGGACGAGACTTGTCCAGGGTGAGAATCATCAAGAATATTCAACAAGTTGTCGCGTACCAGCTTGGAAGGTGTGATATCCCATCCCCTTCGAATAAACGAACGTTTAAGAACGCGTGGCTCCCATTTCACCCCCTGTGTAAATTATCCCCCCCGATTTTGACTATTTACCGAACCACGATTGAGGATTGCCCAATCGTTGGTAAGAGACTGGCAACTCGCGACACCACGTCACAAGACCCTTTGGCTCTTCTAGCCCACCCACCCCCTTCTCGACTCGAGCTAACCACCCCTTTTTATAGCTGTTCGAAAAGGTGCCTTGCTTGCGGATTGTCAGGTAACAATGTTCAAAATTATCGGTTTTGGTCCACCGAAAATCCTCATTTAATGATCAACAATCGTTCACAGTATCGCCAAACTGTAAATGTTTGGGCAGGGATATTAGGAGCAAACATCATCGGACCATTTTTTATTGATGGAAATTTGAATGGACTAAAATATCTAGAAATGTTACAAAACGAAATTGGACCGGCAATTGATATTGTGGCAGGAGAAAATAACGTAATCTACTATCAACAAGACGGATGTCCGGCACATTATACTAGAGATGTAACCAATTATTTAAATGAATGTTATTATCCCAATTCTTGGATAGGACGCAATGGACCAATAAACTGGCCAGCTCGGTCACCAGACTTGGCTCCAAATGACTTTTTTTTGTGGGGTCATTTAAAATCTAAAATTTATGGTGAACGATACCAAAGTATTGATTCATTAAAAAATAAAATTGTGGAGGAGTGTGGCAATATTTTTTTTTTTTTTTTTTTTTTCTGCAGGGAAGGGGGAAACCTTCATAGGCACCACCCCATCAGGGATGGTAGTGTCAGATTCTAACTGACTAAAACCCCCTCCCCGACGACAGCGGGCTTTACCTTCTCGGCATTACTTCCGCTGTCGTCTGCGATCTTCCATGCTGCATCGATGATGCAGGCTCCCGATGACCTCCCGGTTTAGCACGAAAGTTTGTGTCCGGGAGGTCAGGCACTATCACTTGATTCTACTTTTCCAATTGAACCGGGCACACCGCTCGCCGCGATCCAAAACGTCTCACCGGGTCACCTAGTGGTCCGCAATCGTCAACCGAAAGACAACTTGCGAATGTACGATGTAACTTTTATTGTTACTTGGTTTTTGTTTAGCTGAATATGGAAACCTGTTTGAACATTTGCTGTAAATTTAATTATTTCTTAATGTTTGTAATTGTTTATTATTAATAATTTATGTAATAAATAAATTAAATTGAATTTATTTCATGGCTAGTCTGATAAATGAAAATTTGAACAATTTCAAAAGCATTTTTTGCCACTTTAAGTAAAAGCTAGATGAAAATAATTCTTTTATCATTTGTAATTTATTTTTCTGCATGATTTTTGTGTCTTTCATTTTTTTTCTAAAATAATTAGGGAAGCAGGAATTTGCATAAATAAGTTTTTACATGTAAATATCCTATGAACGGCTAACTCATTCAACACCCGGTATATAGTAAATTTTTATTACCAACACAAAAATTATAAGGGATTATCCTATTATAACCAACAGTAAGAAGAAGAAACGAGATAGGCACCCCTAAATCTCGAGGAAAACTATGATAAACGGTTTAGTACCGAAAAACATGTTCCATGTTAAACATATTAGTCGGAGACTAAAATAGAAGGAATCCGGGGGTCCAGGGGACGGAGCCCCCTTGCGGGGGTCAAGGGGGCGGAGCCCCTTTGCGAGGCGCAGAGCGCCGAGTTTTTTTTATTTGATTCAATTATATTTACAAGTTGTTCTTAACAAACAATAAGTAAATGAGATGAAAAGAAGTATACATGTCATGTAGAGAACATTCCATTGAATGTTCCCTTTCATAAATACCTACATTTTATTAGTGTTAATTACAATAGCTTCTAGGATGTATTACGAAAAACGAGTAGATAAGTCAGATGGTTTAAATCTTTTCAGTCTTCTCACTTCATTGGTATTGTTCATCAGCTTGTTCGCCAGTTTGTTAGGGGGTGCCTCCAGTCTGTTTTTATACCTCTTGTGAAAATTTTGAATTTCCTCAGAAACTAGTGCCACTTGTAGATCCCGTTGTATGACATGGTTAGGTACATACCATGGGGCATCAATTATTGTTCGCATAGCTTTGTTTTGGAATCGTTGCAATATTTCTATATTGGAAGTACTAGCAGACCCCCAGAGCTGTATTCCATATGTCAAGATGGGTTTTAATATGGATTTGTAGAGCAAAAGTTTGTTTTCTTGGGCCAATTGAGATTTTCTGCCGATTAACCAGTAAATTTGGCTGAACTTCAATCCAAGTTGTTTGCGCTTGGTGAAGATATGCTTTCGCCATGTCAGTCTTCTATCCATGTGTATTCCGAGATATTTTGCGTCATCAGCTTGTGGTATGATACTGTTGTTCAGTGTTACGGGTGGACAGTTTTCTCTTCTCATGGTAAATGTCACATGGATAGATTTGGTTTCGTTCGCTTTCATTCTCCATTTGCGGAGCCAATTCTGTATTTTATTTAGGTTGTCCTGAAGATTTTTGGACGCCATACTAGGGTTAGTGTGGGATGCGAGTACTGCTGTGTCATCAGCGAATGTCGCTGTTGTTGCTAGTCTTGTAGTTGGTAAGTCAGCGGTGTACAGCAAGTATAGTACTGGCCCCAGGATACTGCCCTGTGGAACGCCTGAACCTATTGGACAAAGGTCGGTATGATCTTCTTGGTATTTTACCAAAAAATATCTATTATTTAAGTAAGATCTTAGTACTTGATAGAATTGATATGGAAGAACCTTCTTTAGTTTGTAGCACAGTCCCTCGTGCCATACTTTATCAAAGGCCTGGCTAATATCGAGGAATGCTGCTGAGCAGTATCTCTTATGTTCCAGGTCATTGCTGATCTTTTTGCATATTCTATGCACTTGTTCGATCGTGCTATGTTGTCCTCGAAAGCCGAATTGGTGATTAGGTATCAATTTTCTTTCTTCAATTACCATCTTAAGACGTTTGAGAAAAAGTTTCTCAAATATTTTTGACATCACTGGTAGCAAACTAATTGGTCGGTACGATGTAACTTCTTCCATCTTTTTTCCTGGCTTTGGAATAAGTATTATTAGTGCCACTTTCCATTGACTAGGAAAATATCCCAGGCGCATGACGGCATTGTAGATGGATGTTAAGAGCTTTATAGATTTTGGTGGGAGTTGTTGTATCACCTTGCCCGTTATTAAATCGAAACCCGGTGCTTTCTTTGGGTTTATTTCTTTCATAATAACTTGCTTAACCTCTTTGACTTGAAACGATTTTATCGGCAGATCTATTTGGAAAGGTGCGTCCAGATATTGAAAAATTTCAGATGTTTCATCTGTTGTTAAGTTGGAGGGGTATGGCTTAAACACACCTGATAAATGTTTCGCAAAAACTTGAGCTTTGCTTGATTGCTTCTTGCCCAGTCTCCATTATCAGTTCTAATTGGTGGTACAAACTGTTTCGGACGCTTGAGGTTTTTTGTAGCTTTCCATAATGAATAGTCGTTAACTTCTGCGGTTGATAAATTGCTAATGTAATCGTTAAATGATTGGTTTTTAAGTTTAAGAAGTAATGCCTTTAATTCCTTAGTTTTTCTGTTAAATTTATTTTTATCACCTACTGTTCTTGTTATTTGCCACTGTTTTCGGCCTTTTCGTTTTTCTGCTACCTTTTGTTGGATTATTATTGGGGTCGTTTCCTTGATATGGGTTGAATTAGAGTCAGGGGTTGCAGACCACGCCGCCTTCTGTATCAATTTTGTAAGATATTCAACAGCAATTTCCAGATCTTCTACTGTCTTCAACGGCACGTTTAGCTGTATGTGTTCATCTAGTGTTGCTCTGAAGTTCTCCCAATTGGTATTCCGACTGAACAGAGTAGGTTTTCTCTGCTTGTACAGGATTTGAGAGTAGATTGTTACCAAAATAGGCGTATGGTCCGACGATAAGTCCAATGACGATTCTATCTCAAATTTCCTGGTGTTCATTCCTTTTGTAACACAAAAGTCGATTACATCTGGTATCTTGTTGAGATCACTTGGCCAGTATGTTGGCTGACCTGTTGACAGGCTGTCCATATTATTACTTTTAATTGTTGCAAGCAACTCTCTTCCTTTCGTGTTGGTGAGTCTTGAGCCCCATTGCTGAGTCTTCGCATTAAAGTCACCCCCTGCCACGAATTTATTTCCCAGGGTGTTAAAGAATTGCTGATATTGTTCTTTTTTATTGTTGTGTTTTGGCGGGCAGTATATTGAGGATTTTCATTAAATTTTCCTAATCGATCGTCGATAGTTATGCTCGTCGCTTGGAGATAATCGTAGTTATACTTTTCCATTTCAAAGTGTTTGATGGTTTTTCTAATTATTACCGCCGTTCCACCATGGGCATGTCCATCGGGATGGTTTGTGGTATATATGTCGAAGTTAGGAATTTTGAAGTGGCTTTTAGTAGTAAAATGGGTCTCCGATATTAGCATTACATCGATGTTGTTTGTTCTTATAAATAGTTGTAGTTCTTGTGCATGTTGACACAAGCCGTTGGTATTCCATACTGCTAATTTAAGGACTTGATTCATTGGGCCATTTTATTGACGACAGTTGTCAACAAGTTGAGCATGGTTCCCATCTGTTCCATGAGTTTCTTCATCATGTTTTTTAACTCCTCCATATCATTGCTATTTTGCTGTATTGGAATAATTTGATTGTCCCTATTGGGAAGATTAGTAAATTGGTTATATGAGGGTTGACTTACACGATGAGCATATGATATTTCAGGTATATTCAGACGTAATGCAAAGACCCAGCCTGCTAATATTTTTTTAAGAAGCGCCATTTCTTAATTTTACTATCGACTTTTTAACAATAATTAAAAAACAAAATATTAAGTGTTTGGTATCTTTAGGCGCGGAAAAAAAATCTCTTTAATTTGGTATTTTTTTTTATTCATATCAGTTATAATGGGAAGCAGGAATTTAGAAAAAATCAATTTCCCATGTTATTTCCCTATGTTCAGTTTTCGGCCGGTCACCCGGTATATTATATTTCGTTTATGCAGGGGCGGTCCTAGCAAGATTTTCAGGTGGTGCGAGATCTTATTTTGGCGCCCCCTCCCCGTTGGTGTCTCATCAGCGGCTTCGTATTCAAATAGTTTCTTTTTTCTTCGGATGCGGACTGGCTTAAAAATAATATCTATCCCAGCCTGAGAAGCAATTTCCGTAGCTGTTATCAGAGCAGTCGAATAATCCCTGTACTCTTTTACAAATTCCGAGCAGTTCTTCAGCAATCGTGAAGCGTTTGGTATATCCATTGTTTTAGACTGCATAGCCTTACTTACAATGTTTACTTGAAACAATGTATCATACCAAGCCACCATTGTTATTATGAACTCAAATTGCTCCATATTCTGAATCAGGGACAAGGCCTCTGATGCTGCAACTGAGTCATTTGTTTCTTCGTGAAGTTCCAGAAGGGCGTCACGAACTGAAGAGTATTGATAACGAACTGCAGCGAGACTAGAAACTCTACTCTCCCAACGAGTTTCACAAACTTTTTTCAGCGATAGTGCTTCTACATGCTTGGATATCACTTCCCATCGCTTTGTTGATCCAGAGAATAGAACAAACAGTTATTGAAGAAATCCGAACAAAGAAACCGATTTAACAGATGTTTTGGCGGCATCTGCTATTACCAAATTTAAGCTATGACAACCACATGGATTAAAAAATGCTCGTGGATATTGCTTCAAAACTCTGCTTTGGACACCTTTGTTTACTCCTACCATATTAGATCCATTATCGTATCCTTGACCGCGACAATCATTCATATCTAAATCAAACTCTTGCACAATATCATCAAGAAAGAGGCCAGTAAGTCCAGCTCCCGAAGAGTCACTTACCGGCTTGTAAGCAATGAAACACTCGCGCACTTGGACTTCATCTTCATTAGTGTCAACAAAACGCAATGTTAAAGATAATTGTTCAATGTGACTGACATCAGGAGTGCAATCCAGTATGATGGAGAAGTATTTCGATGATTTTACCATACTCAAAATTGTATTTCGAACTTCACTTCCAAGTAAGCCGATCAACTCGTTTTGAATATGTTTGCTAAAATAGTGAACATTAGTCTCCTTATTAACAATACGGCGGAGGTGCTCCATTATCACAGGGTCAAATTTTCCCATCAGTTGCACTAAACCCAGAAAGTTACCATTATTAAGAGTATATAGTGCCTCAGATCCAGATCCTCTGAAAGGCAAATTATTACTTGCTAAAAAGAATACTATGGACATCATTCGTTCGAGGATAGCAACCCACCGTGATTTCTCGTCTTTAATCTGTTTTTGCAAATGCTTGTCAATTCCACTAAAATTCTTTAATCGACTCGACGCTTCTATCCAACTGTTCATGGCGTGCTGGTGATGTGAGGAAGTTTCGTGAGTTTTGAGACGCACTGATAAGTGCGACCAGTCGTCAAATCCATCTTTTCCTAAATTAGAGTGGGACATTCTGTTGAATAAACGGCAACAAAAACTATACTTTATTTTCAGATTTAGAGTAAACGAGCCATCTTCTTTTATAAGTTTCTCCATTTGGCATCACCCTTTGAAAATGCGTATTCGAAAAATGACGTCCGTCAGTTTTTTTTGGATACTTGTCGTTGCTCATTTCGTTACTAACAGGACCACGAATAATTATTTCATCTATGGTTCTAGAGTTAACGAATGACCATTTCGAAATATCATCAATTTCACAATTAGTATTTTGATTTTGAAGAGGTGACAAAGATGGTATGTCTGGTGTACTCTCTGTAATATTTTGAACTTCAGAGGAAATTCCAGAAATAGTTAGATTATTTTGTGCATACTGCTCTTCATCTTCATGGGCTTCATCTGAAGAACTTCTATTATATAGGTCTTCTTCCGTCGCGTTTTGAACTGGTTCTGATGATGCCGATTCAGATGACTTCTCAACTCTAAAAAAAAGTTGCCATCAATTTTGCAGCCTTTTCACTTTCGTCTTGCTTTTTTCGTTTTCTTTTCAAGTTTTGAGCGCCGGATAGTTTTTTTGCAGGTGGGGACATTGTTAATAAAATTTCTACGGCAGCGAGGTGAGGATATTTTTAAAATAATGCACTGGTAATGGTAAATTTTCTTTTGACACCTTTGCTTGTCCATTCCTATTATAAATAGAGGTATGGGGGATGGCGGACAGATTGTCTACCAACAAAAAAAAATATTTTTTATTATATTGGCAACTCTATTATTTTAAATATAGTTACATTGTTTACTGAATGAATTGTGTTTTTAAATAATATTTTTTCAAAATATTTTCTCAATTTGGCCCCTTTCCAACGGCGCCCGGCGCGGTCAAAATATTTTTTCAAAATATTTTTAAAAAAATTTTTTCAGCATATTTTCTCAATTTGGCGCCCCACTTACAACGGCGCCCGGCGCGACCGCGCCGGTCGCTCCGCCCTAGAACCGCCGCTGCGTTTATACTCGTAATAATAGTCGAGAATTGATCTCGATTCCGGAATTAATTCTGCTGTTGCTATGATACGGCATAAATTTCAGTGATCTGATTGGTAGAAACTAGAATTAATTCCGGAATCGAGATCAATTCTCGACTATTAGTACGGGCAATATATAGTCCGGTCAAATTAGACCAAAAAATAGGAGTGAGGTTGCAATAATTCGCAGCCAGCTGAAAATTGGTAGGATTGTTCAAAACACCATCATAAAAGAAATCTAAAAAGTCCTCATCGATCCGACACCTGGAAAAAAATTTATTCGGGGTCAAAGGTCACTAAAACGGGGTTTTCGCGATTTTCAGCAAAACGGTAAGTTTTATCATAAAATTATCCCATTCAAAAATTGTAGATCAGATAATTATCTATAAAAAATGTCTAAATACTTTTATAACGATTCGAAAAGTTGAAAGAGTTGTAATCGTCATAATATGGGGTCCGTTACTTTGCCCCCCCCCCCCCGGTTAATATTTTTACACCAAAAGCAAGCACTGGGATCCTTAGAGCTAGCACCAGCTAGCACCCAAATATGGAAGCTAGCACCATTACAGTTTTTTCACAAATCGACTTTGAAACCGGGGGGGGGCAAAGTAACGCTAGCCCCCCCCCCGGTTAATATTTTTACCCAAAAACCTAGCACTGGGATCCTTAGAGCTAGCACGAGCTAGCACCCAAATATGAAAGCTAGCACCATTACAGTATCTTCACAAATCGACATTAAAACCGGGGGGGGCCAAAGTAACGCTAGCCCCCCCGGTTAATATTTTTACCCATAAACCTAGCACTGGGATACTTAGAGCTAGCACCCAAATATGAAAGCTGGCACCATTATAGCTTTTCCACAAATTCATTTTATTTATTTGCACCTAAATGACGATTACAACTCTTTCAACTTTTCGAATCGTTATATCTCAAAAACGGTGACTCTTAGGAAAAAAAGTATTTAGACATTTTTTATAGATAATTATCTGATCTACAATTTTTGAATGGGATAATTTTATGATAAAACTTACCGTTTTGCTGAAAATCGCGAAAAACCCGTTTTAGTGACCTTTGACCCCGAATAAATTTTTTTCCAGGTGTCGGATCGATGAGGACTTTTTAGATTTCATTTATGATGGTGTTTTGAACAATCCTACCAATTTTCAGCTGGATGCGAATTATTGCAACCTCGGATGTCTAAATTGACCGGACTAATAGTTTGTACGTTTTTATATCAACGTAATTTGATACTGACTTTTTTTAATTTCAATTATTCTGAAACGAGCTATACTCCTTACCATTGTCGCAGTGCTTTGAACACAAAGTCGTGGGTTTAATGTTTTTAGTTTTTTGAATTCTCTCCATATTGTCCGTACTAGAATTTCATGTAATTTTTGTTTATTTTATTTTAAAATGATTTTTCCATCGAATGCTTCAGGTTTGATCGACTGCTGCTTTATTTCCATTTAAAATTCTAATTTAATTAATAATTTCACAATTAAATATATTCAAATTTTTCAATATAACACAAAATAAAATTTAATTTCAAACTTAAAATAATTCCAATACACCACTGCGCGAAAAGAAATAATTTAAATGAGGCCCTGTCATTTTACAGCGTGACGCATGCGTTGATGTTTTTAGTCAACGCATTTGACACGTCACGGCCACCTTTGCAATCGTGGCTGTAAAATTTGACGTCTACAAACGTAACTTTCGAAGTGTGGAAGTTGCTGTGCCACTTTAAAATTATTTATAGCGAAACCAGCACGCATATTAAACGTAAGTCCACAAATATTGTTTAAACTTGAATAAATGTGACGTTTAATTAATATTTTAGAACGAAATGGATCAAATCGTGAAATTTGTCGAACCTGCTCGTCAATTCAGCAAGGATTCCATTAGGCTAGTGAAGAGATGCACAAAACCAGACAGACGAGGTGCGTTACATTTTAACAACAATTTATAATGCCAAATAGTCCAAATGTAAAGCAACCTTCTCTTTTATTGTGATTAATTTGTGAAACTTGGGTGGTTCTATCGACAATATGTTTTTGTATCGAACCAATATAAAAGTTTAAAAGAGAAGGTAGTATAAACATCCACCCTTCCATATGTTTATCCTGTAACTCAAACTTTCTGTGTCCCTTGAACCTGTACTGTAAATCCTTCGTAATTTGTACTTCATTTAACCTTAACCTCTAAAGTTGTGACCCCGTTCCTTTCTACAGTTTTACCTTTTCTACTTTAGTTTTTGACAAAAAAAATTGTGACGCTTGACCTGTTTTCAGAATTCCAAAAAATTGCAATTGCTACAGCCATTGGATTTTGCATTATGGGTTTCATAGGATTCTTCGTTAAGCTTATTCACATACCCATAAATAACATCATTGTTGGATCATAAGAATTTTTATATTTAATGAATTGGTTTGTGTTGTGTTGTTTAATTTTCTACTTTAATTTTTGCAACATGGTTTATTTATCTGATCAAATTGTATTAGTATATTTTCCATAAAATAAATGATGGTAAAATAATCGGTTTATCAGTTATTATTATTGAGACCTCCGATGTGGTGGTAGTTTTAGAACTAAACTAACAATTTTTGAATTATTAGAAGCCTTGGGTAATTTTTTTGTAGCGATATTTTACTTGGTCTTTAGTTTGGTATTAAACAACACCCCCAAATTTTTAACATCGGGCTTCGACTAGAACAAGGTCAAAAAAGGTCTCGAAATGAACAATCTGAGCATAAACAAAAAATAATATTGTTCTATCCTCGTAGATTCCAAAGTACCTGGTTTTTTTATTAGATTTTTGCCCGAAATTACGTAGGTAGTTTACAGATTTTGATGTGAACTTTCTCTCCTGTTCATCTGACATAAAAGTGGTCTGCCTCAATAATTAACCTCAATTATCTGCATAGAAAAGCTTTCTAACCCTAGCTATGAGCTTTCAAAATTGATAACTTTTTCCCCTTATTCGAAGAATAAATTTTTTTTGTACATCTCACTACAAAAATTTATGAGATGATTTTAAGTAAATAAAATACTACATACATGAAACCAAATGAAACTGAACTAAATATTGTTCTAATTTTAATAGTTTTGTAGATACGCTCGCCTAAAAAATCATCAGTGAAAATTGCATACATTTAAGGCCTCGACAACTTTCATTTATCACTTTTTTTGGTAAGATTCCCAGGAAAAATACTATTTGCAAAAACCGAAATGTTAGAAAATTAGGGTATTTCAAAAACTATTTGGCTTACAACATTTTATATATTTTTGTCTATCCTTAATAGTCCAGGCAAGGAAGGTTTTTAGTTTGCAAAAAATCCGGGCAAGCAAATTAATAGTAATTTTAACGAAAAAATACGTGAGCTATTTATAGGCGAAACACCGAACCTAAGGGGCTAAAATCCTCATTTGGGGTAACACCGGCTTGGGATTTTTATGAGACATTTTGGGAGTTTATTAGAACACTTCAATATATATCTTTGCCAAAATTCAGCTTGCCCGGACCTTCTGTAAGCTTAAACCAAAATTTCGGCTTCGATACTTGGAAGATACTATAACTTGGGCAAATTTTGAAAAATTCTATTTTTCTCTTCATTTTCCAACCTTGGCCACAATTTCAATTAATTTATTATTAAAAGCATTTCCCGTGCCCGAAAAGATTTCTCTGCAACGAATCAATATTTGTCGTGTTTTCGGACAATAATTTAAGTATTAGTGTGCCATGGAAAAATATGAAAAAAAAACTATTTTATAGAGAATTTTATGCTCTTCAATTATGGTTTGATCATAATTTTTCAAACAAGCATAAATAAGCGAGTTATCGGCAAAAAATCGCGTTGGGGGAGCTAAAACCCCCGATTGTGGGGGACGCCGGCGTGGGATTTTATGGGACTTTTGGGGGGTTCACAGGGCCTATTTTACCATAAGGCCCGGGCCTTGGGCCCGGTGGAAAGGGGGGCCCGAAAAAGGCTTCAAAAAATAATTATAAACCATTCCAATTTCAATTTGAACACCAAAACAAGCCAAATCTGATAAATGAAATTAAATAGAATTAGGCTTAAATTGGTATAATAATGATATGATATGATTTATAATTCAGCGTCACTAATTCTCAATTAGTCAATTCTGGCAAATAAAAAAATGCATTAGGTACCAAACGGCACCGGCGCTGGCGGGTCTTTTCGCGGCGTTTTTGTTTATGCTGCCAGCCGCCATCAGCCGAAAGAGCTTTTGACGACGAATTACTTGGAAAAAAAATGCTACGGCGGTCGCCTAAGGCGATCTTTATTGGCGGTATATGGTACATTTTTGCGCGTGTTTGACAATACCGACAAAGCGTATTTTTGTTGCGTTTAAAAGGCAAAAACATGATAATACCAAGCAATCTATGGTGACGACAGTATTATAGTGGGGTAGTTTTGTAGATATCATTTATTTAGATTTTTGTTCTGTTCAGTCTCAGCTCAGTTTTCAAGTGATGTAGGGAAACTATTTAGGCTCGTTGGAATTTCTTAGTGAGTTTAACCCGTTTCTAGCTGGACACCTCCAGAAATATAGTAACATTGGAAGTGGGCATGTTAACTATCTTTCTTCAACCATTTGCAATGAATTTATCCACCTTCTTGCTAATGAGGTAAAAAATGTTATTATCACAGAATTGCAAGTCGCAAAATACTTTTCCATTATCGTCGATTCAACGCCCGATATTTCTCATATCGATCAATTAACTGTAATTATAAGATATGTTTTACCTAATGGTCAACCAGTAGAAAGGTTCTTAGGTTTTGTGGCAATATTTTTTCATACTGCAGAAAGTCTTTTGAAAGTTCTACTAACCAAATTAAGTGACCTTAATATCAATATTGATCACTACAGAGGCCAAAGTTATGATAACGCATCGAACATGTCAGGGAAATATAACGGATTGCAGGCAAAAAATGCACATTTTGTACCATGTTCCAGTCATTCTTTAAACTTGGTCGGTAATATAGTGCTGCGGAAAGTTGTACAGGAGCTTCTAGATATTTTGAAAATGTACAATGCTTGTATAACTTTTTTTCCGCTTCGACACACAGTTGGAACGTACTTCAAAAATGTCTATCTGTTTCAAAAACTAAATTACCATTGGTTAAGAAAATATGTGATACAAGATGGTCAGCACGTGCTGATGCTATTAAATCTATTGCGCTTGGTTTTTGTGAGATAAAATCAGCGTTAGTAGAGCTAAATGACGATGCAAACCAAAAAAAATCCATCAGAACAGAAGCTGGAGATCTACTTCACAAAATGAACACATTTGAATTTGCCCTGATGACAGCAATTTGGAAAAGAATCCTAGACAGGATAAACTCCACCAGTAAATCTACAAGAAAATCAAGCCAATCTAACTGCAGCTTGTACACTATATAGTGGATTGATTGAATTTGTCAAGCATTTTAGAGAACAGTTTGATGAAATTGAGGAAGAAGCCAAAAAAAATCAGCCAAATAATAATGTTTATAAGGATGAGATTTCAAGAGTTCGTAAGAGAAAGCAGTGTTTTGATGAAGGCCCTGCACAAGACATCACTTTGAGCGGTGCTGAGAACTTTAAAATAAATACTTTTTTTCCTATAATATGTGACAAGTTGATTTCGGAGTTAAAAATGAGAATGCAAGCCTATGATTGTATAAATGAAGTTTTTGGGCTATTTTTTACTGAACCATCGGATGATAGATTTTATGTATCTATAAAAAATATTGAAAAATATTACCATATGAATGTGGATGCTACTGAAGATTTAGTGGATGAAATTGTACAATTCAAAGCCCTTTGTGATTCAAATGACATTTCCTCTAAAGACCCTCAGGAAATGTTGGAATTTTTAATCGATAACAATATTTTGTCAACCTTCTCTAATGTTGAGGTATTGTTGCGTATATATTTAACTATTCCTATCAGTAATGCTTCCGGCGAGAGATCATTTTCTACGTTAAAAAGGGTGAAATCATATTTGAGGAACTCACTGAATGAAGAAAATGTCTCATCTTTGGCCATTCTTAACGTAGAAAGCGATATTCTGGACACATTAGAAATTAATGGTATCATATTAGATAAGTTTTCTGAAATGAAAGTACGTAAAAGAAATATTAATTAATTGTTTCTTTTATTGATAATTCTTTATTTTGTTCGTTGTACCCCAAAAGCAGAAATTTCTATTATTTTTATTTTTTGTTGTGTTGTTGATTTTGTTTGAATATTGTTGAAATATTATCAGTTTTTTGTATTACCTATTTTATGTTTTTGTCCAATTAAAGTTCTTATTTAATTGTTTACAATCATTGAAACCATTTTTCAATTCATTTGAAAATTAAATTTTCGTCAAACATTTTTTTCATGAAGAAAAGGTGCCAAAGGTAAACAGAAAAATTCTTATTGGAAAGTCGTATATATAGGATAGGGGGCCCGAAATTTTGCTTGGGCCTTGGGGCCCAATTGAATCAAAAATAGGCCCTGGGGGTTCATTAGATCACTCCAATGTACATCTCTGCCAAAATTCAGCTTGCCCGGATTTTTGCAAACTAAAAACCTTCCTTGCTTGGACTATAAGGCCTTGACAACTTTCATTGATCGCTTTTAGGCTTCTATACAAAGTATAGCAAGAAGCCTTATGATCTGGCTCCGTGTCCGTCTGTCCGCATAATTCAAAATCATACAGAGCGTTTCAGATCGTGTTGGAAATACTCTGTGTGTATAGAGGTCTAAGAACTGGGTACCCAGTGCGCTACTTTTAGGCTTCTATACAAAGTATAGCAAGAAGCCTTACGATCTGGCTCCGTGTTTACAGTTGTCACGCCATTCGTTTTTCACCTTTTCCCTTGCATCGAAAGATCTTCTTTTGATATTGCGTATCGGCGTCTTTCTGATGTGCTTGAACACTTGGTCAGCAGTGTTTCCACTTCCGAAGAAATTGAAAATTGCTGGTGAAGTGGAGATATTGGATTCTGCGCAGTCGATTTTTCTTCTCTTGGTGTTCACCAGAAAAGAGTCTACCAAATCCTCTTCTAAACGACGTTTTACTCTTAAGAAGGTTGACATTACGATGGTATAATTGAAAATTGTATGAAATGATAAAATTGTAGCGAAAATATTTGATGTACATTTCATTAATGTTCCCACCTATGTATATAGATATTTCCGTTGATCCAATTATACCTTGATCCATTGATACGTTAATACATTAATTTATTAAATTGTGAGTGATGGAAATATTGGACAGTTGCTTGATTGAAAGCAGTTAGTAGATGATGAATTTAGTAAATTATAGAATATATGAGACCCTAATAATATATAAAACAAGGTGGAACTCGCTTTAGCGGCAGTTCTTAGGCTTCTATATAGCTACCTTTCTGGTGTGGAAAGTTGTTATTATCTAGTTATTTTTGGTCATAATCAGATAATCTGCACTAATTATTTATTATTTTATTTTAACCACAGCAGTGGCTTGATGTAGATATTGAAGTTAAGTTGTAAATAAAAGAGAAGGGAGAGGATCACCTCAAAAAATGGACCGGACATTACAGAAAAGTGAAGTTACGAATGGAATGGAAAAGTTTGATTATTATTACTTATGTAGTAATTGATAAATACCAACCGTAAAAATTTAATTAGTGCACATTATCTGATTACGTGATGTTACATTATATGGCGACCAAAAATAACCAGATAATAACAACCTTCCACACCAGAAAGGTAGCTGTATAGAAGCCTAAGAACTGCCGCTAAGCGAGTTCCACTTTGTTTTTGGTAGGATTCCCAGAAAAATTAGTATTTGCAAAAATCGAAATATTAGAAAATTAGGGTTCTTTGGAAAGCGGTATTTCAAAAACTATTTGGCTTACAACATTTTATATTTTTTTTTTCTATCCTTAAAGTTCTGATCAATTTTTATTTCAGCGCGTTGAAATAGAAATATTTGCAAAAATGTAACAAGTTTCAAAATCGATCAACTTTGAAAGCTCATTATTATAGAGATCTATTAGAGTTAGAAGGTTGTTCTATACGAGGATTTGCAGATAATCGAGACTAAATTCAATCATCTGCAGACCACTTTTGCATCAGATGACCAGGAACAAAGGTGCACATTAAAATCTGAAAATTACGTTATTTTAAGCAAAAACCGAGGTTCTCATGCCCTTACTAATAGTTGAAGCCTGATCTAGGATTAAGCCTCAGATTTGCTTAAAATAGGTACTTGCTGTAGCTATGATACGGACTAAATTTCAGTGATCTGATTGGTAGAAACTAGGATTAATCCTCTGATTATTATTAGTACTGGCATTAGAGGTTTTATACTAAATTTAATATCGATTATAATTCTTTTTTATATTGAATTCATAGTAAACGGAAAATACACGATTTTGTGATTTTTGACAAAACTGAAAGATTATATTCCCACGCTAAATTAAAGCGTGCAAGCAAAAAAAATGTAGTTCTGGAAAATATTGGTCGATATGGATACTTGGAACATGTCATCACCATAACCAAGAGAAGTCAAACTGCGGAACTGGTTAGAAAAATAGGTCAATCATGGGCAGCATTAATTTGGAAAATTAAATCACGTATTTAAAAATCCAGACATTCCAATAAACTTGAAGCGGAAGGTTACATATGGTTTGGAGACCACCACAATCACTGAAGTACAGGTGTAGAAGTTAAGAAAAACGAATTCTGGGAGTTAGCCTAATCCAACAGAAAACTGGTATAAAAGATATCGAAACTTACTTAAGTCTCCGGACTTAATGACCAACCCACAGCGCCGTAGCAAGTTCTTCTGGCGCCTGAGGTAAATTTGAATATATGCGCCCCCCTCCCAAAAGATTCTTATCAATTTGATAATTTTAAACTATTATTTATTGGGTTTTGTCGAGGTTTAGCGCCCCAATTGCGATCACCCTTACTACGGCGCAGCACTGACTTTGAGTAATGAAAACAAATGGATGCTTACCAGGAACTCATTTAGGACTATGGGGTCTGTGGGGTATGGAATACCCCCCAAGTACACTTAATTTATTGCGAAAGAAAACCTTTCACTTTTACGTCCCTGGGTATTAAGAAAAACGGTACTGGGATAGTTATGAAACATATTACCTGCTGTCTCCCCTCCCGGATTATAAACGAAAATTGCAAAAGATTCAACGACAAATAATAAATTTTGTATTTAAATAAATAATAAATTACGCAATAACCCCCCTCCCCCCCCCCCGAATACGAAGATTATTTTTATCGGAAGGAATTTTTCTTTTCAATTTGAATATATTTGAATTCGCGATTTTGATTAAGGAAAATCACGTGACCAAATATTCAAAATGGCCGCTGAAAACGGGTAGTTCTATGTTTTGCCATCATAAGCAAGGTTATTATATGCACATTAACGGATTCAGAAGCGTGTTGTGGTTTGTTTATTATATTCGTTTGTGTTTAAATAATATCTAAATATGAATAAACAATATTTTGAAATTCTGTGGGAGTTCTGAGGCTAGAAACTTTTGTGAGGGTGAAGCTTTTGCAAACGCTAAGCACGTTGTATTGTGTGGGAAAACGCCTAGTAACGACGGATTCCATCATATTTATAGCTTAGTTCCAAATCCAAAAAAACAATTTCAAGATCTTACCCCCACGAAGGCCGCCGAATATTCGCTTTAGAAGAAGATTAAGCGAACCTGTGGATCTGTTCCCCCTATACGAGAACCAAATGGAAGCTGGGCAAGAAATAGCCGAGAAAGGGCGGATTTTTTTGCAAACGTGTTTAAATCCTTCCCCGAAGAGGTTCCAGTAGACGAAGAGCAAATTAACTAATTTTTAGAAGCGCCATATCAAATAGGAACTTCCAAGTAAACCCTTCAAAGTTACAAAAGTGCAAAATTTCATAAAAATGACATTAACCCAAAGAAAACTCCAGGCTACGATCTCATATCCGGCAAAGTTTTCAGAAGCTTTCTACAATGATAGGTGGCACAAATCATCTTAATACATAAAGTGGGAAAGCCACCTGAAGATGTCACATCTTATCGTCTAATCAGCCTTTCGCCGGTTCTTTCAGAGGTCCTTGAGAAGATGCTACTGAATCGACAATACCCATATTTTTTATTGAAAGGAAATCCTATTCCCGGATCATCAATTCGGTTTTTGAAAATACCACGCTGCCATTAAGCAAGTACCGGTACCGTGATTGAAAAACTGAACGAATTTAAATTCAATTTTCACCAATAAGAGTTATTTTTTTAAACAAAATTCAAAGTATTCCATAGAGCACGCGATATGAACTTATCGATGTCAATTTTGTTTTTCTCTAATGTCAGTTACAAACATGGTGTTAACTAAAGAGCAACAAATCATAATTTTTAAGCTTTTAAAACAACAATGTAGTTTTGCTATGATACAAAAAAGGTGTAAAGACCAAAATTTTTGTGTTTCGAAAGGTACACTCTCTAACTACAAAAAACATGGAATCCCAGAACTTAAATCCAAAATCCGGAAGAAAGGCAGCGGAAAGAAGCCAACTCTGACAAATCGACAATTATCGAATTTAAAGAAAATGGCATTAAAAACGAATCCTCCGACACTACAACATATGGCTAATCATTTCAAAACATCTGAATATATCATTCGGTATAATCTAAATAAAAAATTAAACCTGAAATTAATGAAGAAACCAAGGAGACATCATATTTCTGAAGAAACAATTATTAAACGGCACCAGCGCTCACTAGGATTGTATCACTTACTAAATTGTGATAAATGGCAAAAATACATCACTGTCGATGAAGCATGGTTCCATCTAACAAATGCTGATGGCCAACGAAAAGTTCAGTACTTGAGACGTGAGCAATCGGCAAAAGAATTGGACGTATTCACAAAACAGTCCCATCCGAAGGGAGTTATGGTGTTCATGGGAATATCGAATTATGGAACCACAACGCCAATATTTGTTGAGCCTGGTGCTAAAATTAACTCGGAATATTACATTAAGAATTGTTTGAAGCCACTTTTGACTGACGCAAAAAGATTATATCCTGCTGGTGATTGGATATTTCACCAAGACTCGGCACCAGCTCACGCTTCTAAGAAGACTTTAAATTTTCTTGAACAGAACGGCGTATCTTTTATTCATCCGGATATATGGACGCCATTATTTTTTGTGGGGCTATTTAAAATCTCAGTTAAATAAGTCAAAAGTTACAACCCTTAAACAGCTAAAAAAACTAATAAAACGTGAGATAGAAAACATTCCTCTGGAAATGATACAACGATCGCTAAAATCGTGGCCAAAACGTTGTCTTCAAGTGTACAGGAATCTTATTGACTTATTAAATTTCAAAATCGTTCAATTTTTCATTCACGGTAGCTGTACATCAAGTTGGAAGCAAAAAGGTACTGTACAATTCAAGTTAGATTTTAGAAAGATTATTCCGACTTTTTGGCACTCCAATCTGGAGTTCCGCAGGGTAATGTGCTGAGACCAATCCTGTACTTAATATTTACAGTAGATTTACCAATCACGAACAAGACTGTGATCGCAACTTGCACAAACGACACAGAAATAATGCTTTCTCATGGCAAGCGTCAAATAAAAATAATTTTGTTAACTTTAAATATGATAGTGGATGACTTTATCAATGAGAGGCAACGTTAGCGTATATGGCCTTAGTAAGAAATGCTACTACATCGTCCCCAACCCACAATAACTAGCGTGGTGATGTTGAAGCCAATTACCCCCGTTATTTAGACAACTTATGGTATGAGAACTTTAAAAAAAAAGTACCCCAAGTGGGCAGAGTTACTAACTCACAATCCCACATTGGCCTGCTTCAAGGATTCTGGGGGAGGCAAAAATGTGGGAATATCGAAAAAATCATTCAAACTACAATTTGCCACTTACAACACAAGATCACTGTCCAATGAGGAGAGAATTATTGAGCTTGAAGAGGAAGTCGAGAAGATAAAATGTGACATTATGGGCCTGTCAGAAGTTAGAAGAAAGGGAGAAGATTCATAGGCAACACATCATATGCACAAGTGGGATTTCTAATAATTGAAATAAAATTTCACGTAGAATAATATACGATGGTGGGTCAATAAGTTCTTACATAACCTTAGGGATGGCGCTCGTAATATCGAAACAAGTTTGTTTCTCATAAGTACCATCTTTCAATAGACTACCATCAAATTATCCATCGCGTGGTTTCATTTTTGCAATCGATTGAAGCAAACAACTTGTGTTATATTTGAACAATGAAAGAAAACGAGTTTCGTGCAGTGATTAAACGCTTTCATTTGAAAGGCAAATCGCCCAAATAAATCAAAGCTTAGTTGGATGAAGTTCATGGTACATCTGCACCAGTGTTTAAGACTGTTTACAATTGGGTGAATGAGTTTAAACGTGGTCGTACATCCACAAGTGATGAACATCGTTCTGGACGTCCACTTGAGGTGAGTACGCCGGAAATGATTGACAAAATCCACGATATGGTCTTAAGTGACAGGTCACCGGCATATCACATGGCTCAGTGGTTTCCATTTTTCACGAAAAATTGGGTATGAAAAATATATCGACAAGGTGGGTGCCGTGTTTGCTCGCAGTGGAGAATAAACGTAATCGTGTGGTCGATTCAATGGCTTGTTTGGCGCTTTTGCATCGCAATCCTAACGAGGTTTCTGCTTCTATACATAATTTGTTAATGAAACTTGGATCCACCACTACACTCCAGAAACAATGGAACAGTCGAAACAGTGGGTTTCTAAAGGCGATCCGGCTCCGAAGATGGTGAGGGCCACGGTTTTTTGGGATGCATAAGGAATCGTCCACATTGACTACTTATGAAAAGGACGAACGATAAATGGAAAATATTATGTGCCGTTGTTGGGCAGGTTGAGCAAAGAAATCAAAAAACAACGCCCACATTTGGCCAAGAAGAAAGTGTTCTTCCATTAGGATAATGCACGGGTACACATGTACAGTTTCGATGGCGAAAATGCATTAATTACGCTTCGAATTGTTGTCGCATCCACCGTATTCATCAGATTTGGCCCCCTGCGACTTTTTCTTGTTTCTAAACATGAAGAAATGGCTCGCCGGAAAAAGATTCATGTCGAACGCGGAGGTCATCGCCGAAATAGGTGCCTATTTTGAGGGCCTTCCGAAATCTTACCGTTTTGGATGGCTTGAAAAAGTTGGAGAAATGCTGGGCGAAGTGTATCGAGCTCAAATGAGACTATGTTGAACAATAAAAAAGAACCAACCGAAAATAATGTGTTTTTCTACTTAAGTCTAAAAATCACACCCAATACAACATAGAAACTGGACGAATTCCATGAAGATATCATAGCTATGACAGAAAATAAACCACATGCAAGCAGCTGCTCGAAATCGACGTTAAACTATAGGTTTTCTACATTTAACCTTAGCGCTGAAAATACCAGGTGGCAGAGAAAGCAGCGGATGCTCAGAGCCAGTAGATTTAGAGAGTTCCACCAACTTATGGTACGACCGCCATGTTTTATCCTGTAAAAAAAAGGAAGAAATTGCTTTTTTTAAACTTTTCTGTATTAATTACCCAATATGGAGTTTATGGTACTATTTTGAAAAGAAGTAATGAATTGTTATATCTTTCTTATTATAAATAATATAAACATTGGCAATGGGGATGAAGGTGGTTAAAACATGGCCGTCTGTTAGCATTTCGTGAGATAAACGTACTTTATTAAGGTAAGTAAATCAAACTATTTATTACTAATAATTATTTATTATAACTGTTTATTATTATTAAATGATAACATGAAGTGTTCCATGTTAAGTCTTTGTAGTAACGCACAACTGAGGGTCTCCATACTGTTTTCGTTATACAGCTGTGATTCGTATATTTCAGCACTCGATGTATTTCGATTAGGTAGCTAAATGTACTGGTATTCACCAATAGATACTGCCGAACTGATAGAATCTGAACGTGTTGAAGGAGTCGGACTGGTTTTCCAAGGTCTGTCTTGTTCTGAAGTCAGTTCCTGCAGCCGAACCTTAGACAAATATGTTGTGATATGCATTTGGGCCTCCAAAGCCAATTTTAGCGGCATTGCTTTTAATTGCAATCCAACGTTTCGAGCAAACACTTCAAATTCATTTTCTTCCTGTTGAGAATTAACCACTTCTGCGATTCCTTTTAATTGATTTACTACTTCGTTTAGTTGTGTCAATCTTTGTCTTTTGTTCCTAATAGGAGGAGTTGCAAATGATTGTTGCGGAGAATGTGTTACAATAGGCTCTGGTGTAGGATTTTCAGACTCTTGCGTTGAATATTCATTGCTGTCTTCGATTGAGATATATTCAAGAGGTTCTGTCTTCGGCTCCTGAAAAAGAAAACAATTCATTAAAAAACCTGCCGGTGGGAGAGATCAGGACTATTAATTTAGATACATAGGATTGAATTTCTGATAAGGGATTCTATGCATTGCAAAATAGTATGTTACCAGAAGGTAATTTCAGCATTTTTTCGAACATCCGGTAATCTCAAACCTATGCGATCTTTAAAATACTGGTAGCTCAATATGGCGGAGCGCCATATTTTCGTCAAAAGTAGAACTGAAACTTCTGGGCCATAACCATAACCAAAATTTCATTTCGAGCTGTCAATTCATGTAGTATGTATATTTTGTCAGTGTATTGTTTACACAATGGAAAACATTGAACATCGTGCAGTGATTAAATTCCTTGTCAAAAATGGTTTAAAGGCAATGGAAATTCATACCGAAATGGTAAATGTGTTAGGTGAATCTGCTCCTTCAAAAACAATAGTTTGTAAGTGGGCTGGTTGGTTTAAAAGTGGTCGTTCAAGCCTTGAAGACGATCCACGTGAAGGACGTCCAAAAATTGCATCAACATCAGAAATCGTGGCAAAAATATAGTATATGGTTTTGAAAGATCGTCGATTGACCGAGAGACATTTTGTAGAAGCTTACGCATAGGAAGCAATATTTTATGGCAAGTTTTGGGTTTCAAAAACTATGTACACAATGGGTACCGCATTCGCTAACAATAAAAACACATTCGGATGCGAATTTGTCAGCAACATCTGGAGCGTTTTAAAAAGGATAAAAATGATTTTATGCGTTGTTTCATTACTATAGATGAGACTAGGATCTACCACCATGATGTTGAATCAAAATAAGAGGATGAGGAGTGGTGTGAACCTCTTCGGCTCCAAAGCGAGATCGTGTCCAGAAATCGGCCAAAAAGGTGTTAGCGTCAGTTGTTTAGGATGTAAAAGGTATTTTGTTCGTGGATTGCTTTCAAACTGATAAAACAATAAACTCAGATTATTATTGTAACCTTTTGGACCAATTGGATGTAAAAATTCGTGAAAAAAGACCCGGTTTACAGAATAAAAAAAATATTTTCCATCAAGATAATGCACCTGCTTACACAGCTCAAAAAACCATCGCTAAAATCAGTGAATTAAAGTACTGTGGCGGCCCTAGAATTAGTTCACGACATATAGAAGTTCCGCGCTACTTAAACATCTCGCCTCATTGGCGCAGTTGTTTAAGCGCACGTATTCACAGCTGATACGTCTGGGTTCGAATCCCAGTTGAGGAACATTTTTTCAGCACATCATCGTGCTAAATTGGTGACCCCGATAGAACATTGAGTACTCCTGTTCTTTAAATCTAATTTCTAGGAAATTCACGCTCAACTCCTTCCTTCTCTCACAATGGCTAACTAAGCCACGACAACAGCCACCGACGGCTACTGCTAACAACCGACTAGGTTGCAGTCACAGCCACGGCTTACTACTCACAACCGACATGGTTGCTAGGGGGAGGGTGATGTGGCGGCCCTAGAATTAGTTCACGACATATAGAAGTTCCGCGCTACTTAAACATCTCGCCTCATTGGCGCAGTTGTTTAAGCGCACGTATTCACAGCTGATACGTCTGGGTTCGAATCCCAGTTGAGGAACATTTTTTCAGCACGTGCTAAAGTACATTTGGTAAAAAAATTTGTAATATCCTGTATATTTTAGAGAAAAACTCATAAGGCAAAAGATGTAGGAAATTCTATAACGCTAATTTTTGGTTCTTAATATTTTTACATATTTAATTTCATTTCGAAGTTATGGTGCATAATATCATAATATCTTCAGGTAAACCCCCCCACCCTTTGGACTATATAATTTATTTTTATTTGACTTCCTGCTATCACAGGAAAAAGCTTATACAGACATCCTTCCAAAAGTCATCAAAATAGATTCAGGGAACCTCAAAACATGAAAATCTGTCAAAAAAATTGGGGGGTCAAATTTTGCCTGATAACAATACTTTATGCAATCCTAGCGTGTTTATCAAGGATTTATTACTACTTCTGCAGTTAGTAATGGCCTTCTTCAGTCCCACGTGTTGTTTATTAGTAAATTTACTCCCATGGGATCGTAGTATGACCTCATAATTATTGACTCAACAAAAGTCTACATGCGATATTTTAGAATTATTTATCGCTTCCTTCAAAGGAATGCGTTATCACATTGCAATGAGATATTCTTTCGACGTGTATGCCGCCAATGCTTTATATAATTATGCGCTCTTTATTTTAATCATACAACTACTGTTATCATTTGTAATGGGATACATAATAGACAATTTTATAAATTGCATAATTACAAAGTATTTTTGCATACACTGTTATCTTTTGCAATGCGTTTTTTAACAGCCACTTCAATTTATATACTTTAATTATTTGTACCTGTTTATTTCAATTTTTATTTTCGGCTATTTTTTTGTCGGTAGTTATTAGGATTGCATAAAATAGTATACACAACTCGTGGCTAAAGCGCCATTAAATCTCTGATGCATTGCGACCCCTTGGAGAGGGGGTAGCTATCGCTACCCCCACCACCGCAGGATCGCAATTCGCACGCGAGATTAAATAGCCTGCTTTAGGAACTCGGTATATAATATACTATTCCTTACCTAGGGGTTCGGAAAGTAAAAAAGCGGCATACATAAACCTGGCTGAAGCTTTACTCAAACTCATACTCATATTCGTAAACATTACAGTCGGCCAGTTAAATCATGGTAAAAATATTAATATTTTTATTTTTGCTTTTAAATTTATAATTAAACAATAAAGCGCTTACCGAAGGTACCAATACGAACTACTTAAATAAATTAAAGTAAATATTACATTAATAGACCTCATTTAGGCTTCCAAAAATATATAATGATAAGCACAATACAAAATGATAAAAATATTCCAGGAGGCGCATTTGACGAGATCCCCACCCAAATTTTTGATATGACAATCTACTTGATGACCCGAATCTACGTTCCAAATTTCATAACCCTCTTTAGGGGATAAGGGTGTCAAATACCAGCCCTTACCTATAAGAAGTTAGTATAAAATTCCCAGATGGCGCAGTTGACAAGATCCCCTCCCAAATTTTTGATATGACAATCTACTAGATGACCCGAATCTACGTTCTAAATTTCATAACGCTCTTTAGGGGATAAGGGTGTCAAAAACCAACCCTTACCTATAAGAAGTTAGTAAAAAATTCCCAGATGGCACAGTTGACGAGATCCCCGCCCAAATTTTTGATATGACAATCTACTTGATGACCCGAATCTACGTTCCAAATTTCATAACCCTATTTAGGGGATAAGGGTGTCAAAAACCAACCCTTACCTACAAAAAGTTAGTAAAAAATTCCCAGATCGCACAGTTGACGAGATCCCCTCCCAAATTTTTGATTTGACAATCTACTTGATGACCCGAATCTACGTTCTGAATTTCATAACCCTCTTTAGGGGACAAGGGTGTCAAATACCAGCCCTTACCTATAAGAAGTTAGTATAATATTCCCAGATGGCGCAGTTGACGAGATCCCCTCCCAAATTTTTGATATGACAATCTACTTGATGACTCGTATCTACGTTCCAAATTTCATAACCCTCTTTAGGGGATAAGGGTGTCAAAAACCAACCCTTACCTATCAGAAGTTAGTAAAAAATTCCCAGATGGCGCAGTTGACGAGATCCCCTCCCAAATTTTTGATATGACAATCTACTTGATGATCCGAATCTACGTTCCAAATTTCAAAATCCTCTTTAGGGGATAAGGGTGTCAAAAACCAGCCCTTACCTATAAGTAAGTAAATCGGCACTCCATTCCTTACGGAATATCGCCACGTCATTGGACGTTCTTGAATCCGTTTTTTAGGGTGGATTAGTCCCTATTTTACATTTTCTATCTTCTTTTTCATTTCATTCACAGTTCTCTGTGTACTTTCGTCTTTTCCACGATTTCTCTCCATTTCTTCCCATTCTGTGCAGTCTCTCGCCAGTTCCTTATCCCCATCGTTCTCAAATCGTTGTAGATCTCCTCTTCCCATCTCGTCCTCGGCCTTCCTCTCGGTCTCTCGACGTCTGGTCTCCATTTCATGGTGCACTTTATCATACTATATTCGCTTGCTCTTTCAACGTGTCCATACCATCCCAGTCTCAGTGCCTTGATATGTCTTACTATTGTTTTTCCTTGCAATTCGTTCTCTATTTGTTCGTTTGTTCTTACTCTATATCTCTCTTCGCTAACCTTGATCAGTCCCAGAATCTTTCTAATTATTTTTCTCTCAAAGACCCGAAGTTTTTCTTCCTCTTTTCTCGTTAAACACATTGTTTCCATGCCATAAGTTACCACGGGCCTGATTAGGGTTCTGTATATTTTCATCTTAGTTTCTTTTTTTATTTGCTTGCTCGTTATTAAGTTCTTGTTGCTGTAGAAAGCTCTATTTCCAGCCATTATTCTGTCTTTTATGACTTCCTCTCTTTCACTTGTGTTGTTAATTTGTAATCCAAGGTATTTGAAGGTCGCTACCTCTTCAAAATTATACTCCAGAATCTTAACCCCATTCAGCTCTCTATTTCTTCTTCTACAGCCTCTCATTACCTTGGTTTTTGTTTCATTTACTTCTAGTCCTGCTCTTTCTGCTTCTACTTTTATCTTCGTGAACATTTCTACCATTGCTTTGTGTGTTCTTGAAATTATTACAATGTCGTCGGCGTAAGCAACCATTTGTATATCTCTCTTTGTAATGGTTCCACTGTATTTGGTTTTTCTTATTATGCCTTCTAGTACCACATTAAATAGCGTGGCTGACAACGCATCACCTTGTCTCACTCCAGTATTTATGCTAAATTCATCTGTAATACTTTTTCTTGTTTCTACCACTGCTGCCGATCCATTGAGTGTCATTTGTATCAATCTCACAAGTTTCTCAGGTACTTTCATTTCTCTTAATATCTTGATTACATAACTTCTGTTGACTCTGTCGAAGGCTTGTCTAAATTCGACAAACAACATCTCTATCCCTATGTCATGTTCATAACATCTTTCCATAATTTGTCCGACTACAAATATTGCATCTGTTGTTGATCTACCCGGTCTGAAGCCTTGTTGGTAGTCACCTAACTTTATGTTTACGTGTTTTTGTAGTTTTGAGTGTATTACTTTCGATAAGATTTTATAAGCGTTATTTAGTAAAGATATTCCTCTGTAGTTATTACACTCTCTCATGTCCCCTTTTTTATGGATTGGGATTATCTTTGCCACACTCCACTCCTTTGGCATTCTCTCTTCTTTCCACACCAACAAAATCAGCTCGTACAATCTTCTCTTCGTCGTTTCATCACCCATTTTCATTAGTTCAGAATCTATTGCGTCCAATCCTGGAGTTTTTTTGTTCTTCATTGACATTAGTATCTTGTGGAATTCTTCATACTCCGGTTCCGCTTCAGTTTCTTCTTCTTCTGGGTCTGATGTTTTATCGTCTAGTATGGTTTCTTCATTGAGCAATTCTTTATAATATTCTTTCCATATGGTGTTGATTTCTTCTTCTTCATATTTGGTATCTCCTTTCTTGTCATTCATTCCCCTTGGTTCTGTCTTGTTGTTACTCTTCTGTTGTTTTATTTTCTTGTAAAATTCAGTGGGGTTTCTTTGTGTTTCTTCTATATCAGTCATTATGTTTTCCAACCACTTTTGTTTCTTATCTTTACACATTTTAACAGTCTGTCTTCTTTTCTCTTTGTATTTTTCTTCATCTTCTGATTTTTGGGATCCCATCCATTTTAGTCTTGCTTCTTTTTTGGACTTTATCATAGCTTCGCATTCTTCGTCAAACCATTCATTTCTTGTGTTTTTCTCTTTTGTGCCTACTGTTTTTTCTGTCGCGTTCTGTATACTACTCTTAATATTTTTCCATTCTTCATCCACGTTTTTGGTCTGCTGTTTACTTTCCATCTCCTCCTGTAAAGCTTTTGCATATTTTTCTCTTTTTCTCTCATCCTTCAATTTTTCTGATGCAAATCTGTTTTTTTTTGTTCTTTCGATCCATGTCCTTCCTTGTATCTCTTTCATTTCCACTTTCATTATCACCATGTTATGATCTGTATCTACCGTAGTTCCTCTGTATGATCTTGCATCATTTATTTTAAAAGATCTACTCTTCGTCACCAGTATATGATCGATTTGGTTTCCTTCGACATTGCCCGGTCTCAACCAAGTCTCTTTATGTTTGTTTTTATGTTTGAAATTTGTTGTTACTATCTGTAGGTTACATATCGTGGCCAGATTGCACAGTCTTTCTCCATTTTCGTTAGTTTTCTCGTGTATTGTGTACTTTCCGGCGACGTTACCTACATAAATTTCTTTTCCAATTTGGGCATTGAAGTCTCCCAGTATTATTAAATCATCTCTTTTTGGGATCTTTTCATATAGTTTTTCTACTTCTTCGTAAATTTCTGTCTTTTCTTCGTCTTTTGCTTGCTCAGTTGGGGCGTATACGTTTATCACAGACAGGTTAGTGTGTTCGCCTTTGATTCTAATGTAGGCCAGTCTTCCATTAATGGGATCAAATTTAATTATGTTTTTAGCTATGTTTCTCTCTACTATGAAGGCTACTCCATTTCTACCTTGTTTTTCTTCGCCCGAGTATAGTACTACATATTTCTTTATTTTCACTTCTCCATTCCCTTTCCATCTAATTTCTTGTACTGCCGCCAGATCAATCTTGTATCTTTCCATATCGTTGACTACTTCGTTTATTTTTCCGGGGAGCAGCATTGTTCTAATGTTCCAGGTTGCTATTCTCTTGTTTGTTTTATTTTTCTGTTTTCTCTTTCCCAATATCTTCTCTCTTCTCTTATATTCCATGTTATCAGTCTCTAGGTCAGTGGGCGTCGCAAGGGTCGTTATACTTTGTGTGTTCCATCTTTTGTTTTTTAGTTTTTTGGAATCAGGTCATCCGCAGCTCCCTGCTGGTTTCTCATGGCTATCTGTATCTCCTTCCACTCAAGTACTCTGTGGTTAATGGTTATCTTCTGATATCCTGCCCTGGCTTTGTTTCCCTTTTCTATCTCTCTTATTGCCATTTCTCTTATTTTTTTTGGATTTCCATTTCTCTTACTGTCATATCACTGTCTACAAATATTTTTTTCCCTTTTAGTTTATTCTTGTTCTTCATGACTATCATTTTTTCTTTCCAATTTTTCAACTTGACTACTATTGGTCTTTTCTCTTCGTTTCTCCCAATTTGGAAGCTTTCTAATGGTTCAACTTCCACTCCCATCTCGTCTTTTAGTAGTTTCTGAACTTTTTCCTGTAGTTGTTCTGGGTTTCGTACTTCTAGTCCATTAATTATTATATTGTTCTTCTTTTTTGCTTTTTCTTGTTTTTCAAAAGCATTCTCAAGCTCCTCTATTCTTTTTGTAAGTGCTTGGTTTTTCTCATTCCATTTTTCTTCTTTTTCTTTGCTGTCCTCCTGCATTCCTTTAATTTCATCTCTGAGTTCTCTTATTTCATCTTTATTCTCTTTGAATCCCTCTCGTATTTCGGTTCTCATGGTTTCAATTGCCTTCAATACCGCTTCCATTTCTGTGTCTTGTTTTTCGTCTTTCGATCCAGACTGATTTTGGTTTGTTGGTGATCTAAAAATTTTTCTGCTTCTCTGAAATATTCTCTCTGTGCTTTCCCCTTCAATTTCGTCTTTTAGGGATCTTCTTCTTTTCATATATTGGGAATACTGGTTTCCGCTACCTTTCTGTGGTGTATTTTCAGCGGTGTCTTTTTTATTGTTTAGGTCTGTGGTGTTTTTGTTCATTTGTTCCACATAGATTCGGGTCATCAAGTAGATTGTTATATCAAAAATTTGGGAGGGGATCTCGTCAACTACGCCATCTGGGAATTTTTTACTAATTTCTTATAGGTAAGGGTTGCTTTTTGACACCCTTATCCCCTAAAGAGGGTTATGAAATTTGGAACATAGATTCAGGTCATCAAGTAGATTGTCATATCAAAAATTTGGAAGGGGATCTCGTCAACTGCGCCATCTGGAAATTTTTTACTAACTTGTTATAGGTAAGGGTTGGTTTTTGACACCCTTATCCCATAAAGAGGGTTATGAAATTTCGAACGCAGATTTAAGTCATCAAGTAGATTGTTATATTAAAAATTTGGGAGGGGATCTCGTCAACTGTGCCATCCGGAAATTTTTTACTTACTTCTTAAAGGTAAGGGTTGGTTTTTGACACCCGTATCCCCTAAAGAGGGTTATGAAATTTGTAACGTAGATTCGGGTCATCATGTAGATTGTCATATCAAAAATTTGGGAGGGTATCTCGTCAACTGCGCCATCTGGGAATTTTTTACTAACTTCTTATAGGTAAGGGTTGGTTTTTGACACCCTTATCCCCTAAAGAGGGTTATGAAATTTCGAACGCAGATTTAAGTCATCAAGTAGATTGTTATATTAAAAATTTGGGAGGGGATCTCGTCAACTGTGCCATCCGGAAATTTTTTACTTATTTCTTAAAGGTAAGGGTTGGTTTTTGACACCCGTATCCCCTAAAGAGGGTTATGAAATTTGGAACGTAGATATTCGGGTCATCAAGTTGATTGTCATATCAAAAATTTGGGAGGGGATCTCGTCAACTGCGCCATCTGGGAATTTTTTACTAACTTCTTATAGGTAAGGGTTGGTTTTTGACACCCTTATCCCATAAAGAGGGTTATGAAATTTCGAACGCAGATTTAAGTCATCAAGTAGATTGTTATATTAAAAATTTGGGAGGGGATCTCGTCAACTGTGCCATCCGGAAATTTTTTACTTACTTCTTAAAGGTAAGGGTTGGTTTTTGACACCCGTATCCCCTAAAGAGGGTTATGAAATTTGGAACGTAGATTCGGGTCATCAATTAGATTGTCATATCAAAAATTTGGGAGGGGATCTCGTCAAATGCGCCTCCTGGAATTTTTTTATCATTTTGTGTTGTGCTTATCATTGTATAGTTTTGGAAGCCTAAATGAGATCTATTAATGTAATATTTACTTTAATTTATTTAATTAGTTCGTATTGGTACCTTCGGTAAGCGCTTTATTGTTTAATTATAAGTTTAAAAGCAAAAATTAAAATATTAATATTTTTACCATGATTTAACAATTTAACTGGTCGACTGTAATGTTTGCGAATATGACTAAGAGTTTGAGTCAAACTTCAGCCAGGTAAATATAAATATTTTCATATTTCAAGAAAATAATATTTTTAACGATAAATTTTGAAATTATTGTGTATATTTATACCTAATTATTATAATTATACCTATGCATTATATTATTAATTATGCAATAAAAATGTGGAAACTTACCAAATTAATCTGAGTTGGTGCTATATCTAAGCTCATGTTTCTTATTGCATTATTTAATAATTTGAACCACTTTATTGTAGGAACATAAACTGCATTAGCTTCGCATCCGGGTTTCTTAGAATCCTTAATTTTTCTTAATTCCTGAGAATAGGTAGACCTGATATTTTTTATTTTTGCTTTTATCTCGTTTTCAGTAAATCCCGATATATTCATATTTTTCTCCAAACTTTCATACGCCGCTTGTCTTGCTTGTTTGTTTCTATACAGTGAACTTTTCAAGTTCCACAAACATTCGTGCTTGAGATATTCAGTAACAAAATGAATAGTGATATCTTCAGACCAACGTGACGACATTTTGTAAAATGAATGTACACGTGTAGAACTAATGAAATCGACGCACTAAAACGATCTTTAGTACAGTGTGTGGATGACCGCTACTTCGCCAGAATAATAGTATACTATTTTGAATCTACTATTTACATAAACACTAAACTGCTCTATTAAATTTTACTGCCCGCCCATGTTTTAGATACTAAATAATCACTATCCACTCGACTAAATTACTGGCCGTCTGCAGTCTGTATGACTCGACGCTACCTAGCCAATTGATTAAATTAGTAACCATTCGACTAAAATCGTGACACGAATGCAGAGATAACTTAACGCATATTTTCTTGAGTGTTATTACAAAGAATAAATTAATAGTAGGATTAGTTTTTCTATATAATAAATAATATTTTCAAATCATTGTTCAGAAATTAATATCGGCGAAAATAATTAATTAGTTGTTTGCATAATATTTATTTTAACATTTAGTAATTAAAATATCAAGATATTTATGGATATGCGCTTGAATTATTTTTTATGATTTTTTGACGCTGCCAAAGCTTTAAATTACTTTTGAAATTTTACAATAATTGCGTTTATTAAGGATTTTTTAAATACATTTTTATATTTTTCTTTCATAATAATTGTGTTTTTGTTAATAATAATAATAATACGTTCAATTGCTGATAACACAGGATATCCTAAATTTCTAGAACGATATTTTATAATTTTTATTTTTTAAAACGATTGAAAAAATCATGGAGGAAGTTTTGAAATCTCAAGTTGAAAATAATCTGCTAGAGATTACATACGTAATTAATATTTAAAATAAAGAGTTGAAAAGGTAATAATTATATATTATGTACTACATATTTATAATATCTTTGAAAATCCACCATGAGAAAAATTATATCAGAAACTCGAATGAATTAGGTAGTACATAGTTTGCATAAAGATGTTCTCTTAATCTCAGCCCATCAAGATCTATGAGGAGCTCAATTAAGGCACAATGATTGTTTTATAAGTTTGATTTGCAAAGAGTTACAAACAATAATGTTCTAAAAATTTCCTCAAGGAATGTAAAGTGCATTAAAAATTAGGAAGTTCGTTATAATACTTTATTTATATTTTATTTAATCAATGAGACCTCTTCACAAAAATTTTTCATTGGAAGGTGATCTGCTTTAGGAGTTAGGAGCAACGCTTTTTAAGATATTTAAATTCCATTTCAGATGCTTCTGCAGAATGTTCACGCGATCGTTTACGCAAATTTTTATTTTCTTTTTCAGCAGATATGGAACATTTTACCGCTGATCGCAATCGAGAAAATGATTTTGGCCTACCAACAGGAGATAGCGATCTGGACTTGGAGAAATTTTTAATTTGTTTCTCGGCAGATATGGAACGTATGTTTCAACTGATCGCGATCGAGAAAATGATTTGGGTCTATCAAGAGGCGATTGCGATCTTGACCTGGCCAAATTTTTAATAATTTTCTTAGCAGATATGAAAAGTCTTACAGGTGCTCGCGATCGAGAAAGTGATTTGGGCCTACCAATAGGCGATCGCGATCTGGACCTGGACAATCTTGCAGCTTCTTTGATTCTAATTCTCCTTCCATTTAATTCAGTCCCGTGTAATTCATTGATGACTCTCTTCATGTCATCGTAGGTCTCAAATTCAGCCATTGCTTGATTTGGCCATAAATTGTGGGCCCTGACATAAGTAACATTGGATACTGTCATAAAAAGATTTTTTAACTCTTGCCAATTTATACGGGTAGACAAGTTCTCCACAGTCACTCTAAAGTTAGTCCTTCTTCCTGGACTGTAACGGCCTCTTCGAGGTAACTTACCGCGATTGAAATTTTGTTCCCGTCTTCGCGGTTTGCGTGCATGCTGTACCACCACTCTTTTCCCTAATATTCTTCTATTATTCAAATTTTGAATGGCATGATCGGCATCTTGTGGGTCGGAGAGTTGCACGAAACAGAATCCGTTCATAAACGTCACCTCTTCAATACGTCCATAACCTTGGAAAAACTCTTCAACACCACGTTGCCGAACATCTTGGGATAATCCGCCAACATATAACCTTGAGCTGCTCATTGTTTCAATGCTTGGTTTTTTGTGAATTATAATGTTTTATATTTTAAACAAATTTTTTGTATTATATATTGTTATTTAATACGTTAATATGATAATCCGGATTAAAGACTATCCGTTAATACGATAATTCGTTCTCGAGGATTATTAATAAATCCATCAAATCCAATTAATTCCAATGAATCAATTTATTTATTTATTTATATAATAATTTAAACACCCTCCTAACAGTATAAAATAATTATAAGGAGAGTGTATACAGATCAAAACAAAAATAATTATACTATTATTATGTTGAAAAGTTAAAGATAGTATTTTGTTGAATTTCATATAAAACAAACAAATAATAATTCACATTATTATTATTACATGAAACAGCAACGCAAGGACGGGGCGATAACCCAACTATTCTGCAACAGAGCGTCGCCAATTCCCCAAGGCCCGTATGGTTGGGGTCAGCAACGTCGGCAATAACGTTGAAATTGCGGCTGCATATGGATATGGGGGACGTCACCAAAAATTTTGTGCGGCTAAACCTGCAATAAAAGATCATACTCTGTCTAGACGTCTAGAGCTACCTCTGGGCACTAGAAAATCGATTCTGGCCAACAGCTGTGGACAGTCGATGCTGTATCTCAAAAGTTTACAGAGAAATACAACAGACGTTACGAAACGCCTGCTCTCAAGTGTTTTAAAATCTAACCGTTCCAAGAGATTACGATGATCGTAGCCCTGCATCGGATAGACGCCATCCTGAAGGAATACCAGGAATTTCAAAAATCGGCGCTGAATCGACTCAAGTCGCTTAATGTGGACCGCATGTATTGGATACCAGATCAGTGCGGCATATTCTAACTTTGATCTAACAAAGCTGTAGAAGAGAAGTTTTAAACATTGGATGTTTCGGAGGTCGCGTGCATTACGATAGATGAATCCGTACATGCGGGAGGCACAACCTAGGGTATCGTTAATGTGCTCAGTGAAGGATAGTCGTGAATCAAAGGCGACTCCTAAGTCCTTGAAGGAATCGCATCTCTCCAAAATTGTGCCCTCGCAAGAGTAGGAGAAGTCAATCAAGGTCTTTCTGTTTGTGAAAGAGACTACTTTACATTTGGAAATTTGTAGTTGCAACCGATTACACCTACACCAACTCACAATTGAGTCAAGATCAGTCTGCATGCGATGGCAGTCCTCCAGTGAGGAAATGCTTGCGTAAATTTTTAAATCGTCGGCATATAGTAGTTTGTGCGAGGTTATAAAATTGGGCAGATCGTTCACAAATATTATAAAAAGAAGAGGACCAAGGTTGGACCCCTGAGCCACGCCCGAGCTAACCGAGAAGACTGCAGATCTATGACCACGGCACTTCACAAATTGCTTCCGTTCAAATAGATAAGATCTGAAGAAACTAATCAACTGATTAGAGAAGCTAATCGATAACAATTTACCAATCAGTCTATAGAGATCAAGTTGGTCAAACGCCTTCTGGAAGTCAGTGTAAATTGTATCGACCTGTCCTTGGCTGTCCAAGGTTTCGGACACAAACTGTTTAAAGAACGCCAGGTTCGTGACAGTTGAGCGCCCGCTCATAAAGCCGTGTTGATAGAGAGATAACGAACTCTTGATTTGACCGTAAATATGATCATACAAAATTCGTTCGAATGCCTTAGACAGGTTCGATAAATGGAGATCGGTCGGTAATTACTGATTACTGATGGACTGTCTTTTTTCAGCACCTATTTCCACAAGATTGTGGAAAAGTGACGGAGGTAAATATCAGATTAAAGATATGTAGTAAAGGTTCCGCAAAAGTCGAAGCACAATCCTTGAGTATAAAAGCGGGTATACCATCTATGCCACTGGTAAGTTTATTTTTTGAACGTTGCTAAGCAGCTATAACATCTGCTCTTGTGACAGTCGGAATGTGAATTAGTATAGATGGGTTAGCATCGTTGCAACATGCAGAGGGATCATTGTCCGAATCGATATAAACTGATCGGAAGTAGTCTGCAAAAGCGTTGACAATAGAGTTTGGATCAGAGTACTCAACATTGTTTAGTTGCAAAGAACCAGGTATCCTAGAGTTACCCTTTCTGCCCTTAACAAAAGACCAAAAGTGCGATGGATCGGAACAGATAGCACTCGCGGAATTAACTAGGTAGTCCCGATAACAATCGGCAGTCTGCTTTTTCACCAAGGCTCGTATGCGTCTAAATGAGTCATAATCGCTGATCGAACCCGTCTTTAAAAATAGTCTATGGCGTTTTGCTTTTATCCGAACATTGGTTATAAGTGCCTTTGTAAACCATGGGGGGTATTGTCTGGGGATCTCACTGGTGCCCAGAGGAACGCTCGCCTGAGATACATCGTTAATAAGAGCATATAATGTGTCGCAGGCCGAATTAACATCTGCATAGTTATAAACAAAGGACCAGTCCGTCTCATCGAATAAACGGTACATGAGATTGAAGTTCGCTTTCTTAAAGTTTAAGCTCTTATCTAAACTGGGAGAAAAATAGGGAGTGTCAGGACTCGACGAATGGACAGATAAATCAAGCGAGGGATGATACTCGTCCTCAGAGACCAAAGCATCAGGACTACGTGATACTGTGATGTTCGCATTTGAAAGGATTAAATCCAGGGTGCGGCCCAGAGAGTTAAGTATACAGTTATACTGTGATACATCGAAGAATTGTATAAAGCTACGAATAGCAACACTTCTGGAGTCGTCAATATCTACGTCGAAAAGTGGGGCATTGAAATCGCCCAAGACCAGTAAGTCACTCTCGGTAACAGACAGCACAGAGGCGAAGAGTTCAAAAAATAATTCGTAGTCTTCCCCCGACAGACTTGGCGGTAATAAATCACAAAAACACGCGTCCGATACCGTCTGTTCAAGTTCACCCTAACTCCCACGATATCCACCGCCGGTACACTCTGGGATGGCGCCGCTAGATCAATCGGGACGGGATAAAGAGAGATCTTCGCCGCCATCAAAACACCGCCCCCCCTACTAACACCGGTACGCTCGAAAGCCCGATCGCAACGAAAAACGGCGTACTTCCATGTAGGAAATCCTTCAGAGTCCGCAATGTCAGAAGAAAGCCAGGTCTCACTAAGACAAATTATGTTTAGGTCCCGTGTGCACACTGCGTTCAAGAGCTGAAGAGTTTTGGTACGTAGTCCCCGCACGTTCTGGTAATATACGCCGTCAAATAGAATATTCACCTGGCTAGAGTCAGAGGTGTGGATGCAACCGACTGAATAGTCTAAGAAAATGTAGATGCTCCTGAACAACGTGTAATGGGAGGACTCTGAGAAGCAGCTGTGGGTATACAGGAAAGCGCCGATAAGTAGCGGTCAAGTTGGCTTCCTCGTTGGGAAAATTTAAGTTTGCGGTGTTATTTCGTGTGGATCTAAATGGCTTAACGATTATGCGAGACGGCCAAAATTCAGGCTTAAGTATAAGCTGGAGTTAATTTCACTTAACAAAATTATTTTAAAAAAAATCAAAATTACTTAAATAAATTTATTGAAAATTACGACTGACATCGATTTTAGACATACAGCATAATAATAATCTATAATTACAATTGTGACTATTTATAATAAAATATTGCTTATTACTAATTTTACAGTTATTGAACTTTAAAGGAATGCGATAGACTGCTGAATCGAATGTGAGTCAGGCTATCGTAACATATTTGAAATTTTTAATTATTATATTAATGCATGGTTTTACTTTAACATAACACCTCCCCTCTAGGACCAAAATTAGGGTATCCTTAAATTTTGAAGTCCGATCTGTTCGATTGGTTTCTGTTCGATTGGTTTCTCTTTGATTGTTCCGGATGGTGTTTTCTTCTTAAAAACTCTAACTAAAACATATGTGATTAAAATAATGAAAATTAACATATATAACATGATGGTCCATCCACTTGCTTGATGGAAGTACACAGGAGCTTGGGATGTTTCTTCAATGTTTTCCTCGATTTGATGCAATTTGATTTCTGTTGCTTTAATTTCGTCCAAATTTATCGGTTCCAATTCGATTGGCCTGAAGGTAATGTTGACATTATTGTGTCTGTTGCTAGTGTATTCGAATTTTAACTTCGGGATTTCCACTAAGTTATTTTTAAGTCGTTTCTCTTGTGTCGTTAGTAATTTTGTTTGTATTTTGATCCTGCATTTATCATTTAGTGATATTAAGTATGTTCCATTTAACGAAATAGTTTCTGTTGTTGCATCGCATTCTTTCTTGATTACGTCTTCTCCCTTTGTTATTACCATCCATTGATTACTAGAGACCTGTTGGACTTTCGTGTGGGCCAAACTTAAACTTTCTTGCTGACAATTTTGGTATTTTTTTGTGTGTTGGATAAGATGAACTTCGCAAGGTGACTTTTCTTCGATTTGGTTAATTTCCAATTTGCACAAAAATTTGTTAAAATTTATATCTTTACATTTTTGGTTACTTAATGCGAAGTTTTGCTCGTTTATTACAAGGAATTTGGCTTTGGGAATGATTATTGAGTATAAAGGATTATTAAATATTGGACAGGAAAATAGATGAAAATAATTATAGTCGATTTTTTCGACGACTGGGATTTCTAATATGAAATGTATTTTGGATAAAGGCTTTAATATTTATGATTTTATGAAATTCGTGAATATTTTCCAAATTTGGGTTTATAGGCAATTTAGAATTTGTTAGTAATAGCTGTATCTGTAACAATTCGTGATTAAGGTCTTTGGCTTTTAATATTGATGGATGCATAATGTTTGCTGATGCAAAGGTGATCGCTTCTTCGAGTGTTTCTAAAATATCTCGTATTGTTGCTGCGGCTGTTATTAATTCTAGATAAATTGTCGTCATCGTTAATTTTTCATCTACTTTAGTTTTGTAAAAATTAGTTGCATTTATATTAAGTTCCATGAAGGTTAATTTTTCTAGTAAAGTGCTTGATTTCTTGCTATTTTAATAATGCTGTTGTTGAAGTTTTCCATTGCTGAAGTTGTTAATTTAATTTGTTCCTTAAATAGCAACTTTACTTTATTTTGATCGTTGGTCAATTGGTTTATTGCATAGTTATATTTTTCTGCATCTTCATTATCCAAATTTCCTGTAATGGTTTTAATTAGTCCGCCCAATCTATTAATGAAACCTCTTTTTCTTCTATGATTTTCGTAAAGATTAATTTGTTCGAATTTTGTATTAGTTTCGGTTACGGTATGTTCCAAAAGGCTATGTAGATTTTGATTATTCCATCGATGTGTTTTCCCGTTTTCATGTTTACTGTATATTAAGGTTAAATTGTTAAAACTACTATTTAATTCATCTAATTCCCTTCTAAGTGGTGCTATATCTATTACTCTAATAAGCGTCCAGTAGCTAATTTGATTATTAACTATTCCTAATCTAAGTGGTAACATTCCGGGGTTGTTCTTCAAGTCTTGGATGTCGACGGTTGCGTAGCAGCATCTGTAACAAGAGTAGGTCTTCTTAGTAATCTAACATGTATCTCCTGTATTCGATTATTTTTATTCCGGATTTCCGCCGTGTTATCGTTAAATAATTTTGTAATGATAAAAGGTCCGTAAAATTTTTTATTAGTTTTTCTTCTTATGTTACTAGTTTTCTTGCCATCTACCCTCATAATTCGTAGGTGTTCGATTGGGGTTGAAATCATCCTTTCGATCATCCTATTTGATTGTGAATTTCTTGATGTAGTAAAATGAACCTTTACCTTGTGTAAGTTTAACAATTCTCGTACGATATCGTGTTTTATCTCCGTCCCGTTATCCTTTGTTATTGATTCTGGAACTCCGTAGTATGAAAAATGTGTGATTAAGGCATTCGCAAGTTCAGTAATATTTTTACTTGTTATTGGAACTGCTTGTCCGATTTTTCCCAAACTGTCGATTAGTGTCAGAAATTTTTGGTTTTTTGTTTGTACCTTCAACTCTCCCTGGTGGGTTGTCTCAATTATGAATTGGTGTTTTTTATCATCTATAGCTTCTTTAATGATGTGGGTTGCTGTTACTCGTTCGTCGTTTATGTTGGAATGAATAGTTCCATCATCTTGGCCTTTCGCTGCCGGTTCATTTGAATTGTTCAGTAACCCGTTGATTTCGCTTATGGTAGGCATGGGTGCTCCTGCCCATTCTTTCTCTGTATCCAAATCGATTATTCTGAGGTCGTTTTCGGATTCGTCTAGATTGACTGCCATCGAGATGTCGTCATCGTCGTCGTCTCCTAAATAGATCGGTATCGTTTTGTTTTTCGTTTTTAGTACCTTATCCTTGAAATTAATTTTGGCTTCTAAAAATTTTAATAAATCTACACCTATTGAACCGTCGTATTTATTGTTAAAATTAAAAAGGTAGAACTTGTGCTTGATTGTAGAATCGATTGAATCGGGTAACCTTATGTATGCTACTTCATCATGTTGACTTACTTGATGAGCTGTCAGAATTTTGAACGATTCGTAATTAATTTGGTTAGGGAAATATTTATGTGCGATTTCTTGATTTATTAAAGATTTTGTTGATCCTGTATCTATTAAAAATTTTAACTTTAATTCTGGAATTTTAATATATGGCAATTTGGAAAGAGTCGTTATATTAAGGTTTATTGTATTATTTGTCGTGCTGATACTGTAGGCTTCCATGTGGAAATTTTCGACGTACTCATGTTCGTTGGAATTTTCCAATGGTTGGCTAACTTTTGTTTCATAAACTTCATCACAATTTTCTGCTAGTTCATATGTGGGTGTATCTTCATAATCTCCTTGTTCTATATCTTGATAGTACAATACTTGTGTTTCTTGTTGTGGGATTCCTGATCGACGGGTATTTCCAGATGAAATGTCCATTGGTTCTGGTTCGTAGCGTTGTTGTGGAGGTTTAAATGTGTTCCATTGTGGTCCATTATAATTAGGTTGTTGATAGTTTCTCTTGTAACTGTAATTATTTGTTTGCTGTGGGACCATTCTTGATTGCGTTGATGGGCCTGAAAATCTTCCGAAAGTTCGAGGTTGTGAGGCAAATGGATTTGGTGTCCTTGTTGTACTAGCTTGTTTGAATACGGGTGGTCGAAGTATATTTTGGGTTTGTAGTGGCTGCTGTCCAAAATTGGTTAACATAGGTGGGTTGACACTCGGCATTGAAGTTGGATGAAATGGTTGTTTCTTTTCTATCGGTTGATATTGCCGTTGGAAATTTAAGATGTTTGTTTTATTTTGGGCGTACATGAAATTTTCTTCTTCTGTTACGTACGCCATTGCCGCTTCTAGATTGGGTGGCTGTTTTAATCTTACAACTAGGCCAATTTGACCGTTCAAACCCTGAAGGAATGTTTGGAGTGATAAATCATCGTAAATTTTCGTTTTTACCAACTTGACGTTTGGGTCCGCTTCATGTAATTGTAGATGGGTTAAAAGTAAGCTTCGTACATCCTGACATCTCATTCCGAATTGATATGAGGATTCGTTTTTGTATGGTTTGAGGCTCATCAGATCACGTAGTAAACAATTTTCGTCGCGTTGATCTCCAAAATGTTGTAATAATAATTTTTTTATGTTACCCCAGGTATTTGAATTTTCTCGACTAGCAATTAATGTGAGTGCTCGTCCTTCGAATTTGCCCAGTATAACTTGTATAAGTTGTCCGTTGACAACATCCTCTGAATTTGTTGTACCAAATCTTCTCAATAAATGTTCACATGCATTAATAAATATCGATAAAGTCGCTGGATTGCCATCATATTTTGGTACTAATTCGCAGTTAAATCTATCTAGTTGTGCCATTTCGTAATTATTACTAGGGGGATCGTTTGATAGAATATTTGGAATACTTTGTAAAATTGATTCCGATGATAGGGTTAAATTATTGAATAATTCGGTTATTTCTGCTTCTGACATTCAGGAAGGAATAAAGGAAATATAATAATGAGCAAAAACTTACGCTAAGCAAATGAAGAACGTTGTGAATTTCTTCATCCCTTGGTTATAAATCTTTCGAAACTTCTTCCCTCTTATTGGATTGATTGATTGTCTTCTATTTGTTTCTTCTTGTTGCACTTTTTATTTGTTTCTTCTTATCACTTAAAATTTAATGTTGGTTCTCAGTTGATTGTTAACACAAAAAGGGTTATTTTAGAGAATTTGATCTAAAGCCCTTCTGAGTATCCTACCGACTGCGCCAGTTAATTTCACTTAACAAAATTATTTTAAAAAAAATCAAAATTACTTAAATAAATTTATTGAAAATTACGACTGACATCGATTTTAGACATACAGCATAATAATAATCTATAATTACAATTGTGACTATTTATAATAAAATATTGCTTATTACTAATTTTACAGTTATTGAACTTTAAAGGAATGCGATAGACTGCTGAATCGAATGTGAGTCAGGTTATCGTAACATATTTGAAATTTTTAATTATTATATTAATGCATGGTTTTACTTTAACATAACACTGGCAACCACAGGGACGGGAACAGAGACAACGTATCCTTTATAGCTACATCTTCCTGGCTTTCTGCTACCTCTAGCTCCTCCATTTGTTTTTCTCGGTTTTGCTTTTGGGTAGGGGCGAATTGACTCTGGTGTCACGTGAGTTTTTGAAGTGCTAGGTTTTGGACTGCTATCATTTGGAATGCTCTGCCTGTCAGCACTAGGTGTGTCGTTTGGTTCCATCACGTGAGTTTCTGAAGTGCTAGGTTCAGGTTCCATCATTGGCATATTAGAAAGATCTGGAATATCTTGTCTGTCAGCACTAGGAGTATCGTCTTGTTCTATCGTATTATTAACATTGTCATATGGCCTATCTGTAACAAACGATGTGAGATATTCATCATCTCTGAAGATATTTCTATTCATTGGATATATCCCGGACACTCTGAAACCGGATTGAATATTACTTGGTGTAAATGCCAGAGGATACGATTTCCCCACACACTCAACCACATCATAAATCGTCATTGGTGTTCCAGGATTGTTCAGCAACCATTCATGACAAGCTGTATTGTAATATTTCTTCAATGGGCCGAATACTGATCGATCTAGTGGCTGCAATTTGTGGCTCGTATGAGGAGGAAACGTAAGCAGAAATATGCCACTCTCTTTGGCTCTGTTTACTGCTTCTATAGTAACGTGACTCTCGTGGTTGTCAAGTATTAATAATAATTTGTTTTCGCTACTGGGTTTGGTATGCTTTATAAAATGTTCAAGAAATTCCAAAAAAGAACTAGAATTGGACCAGCCACTAATCCTAGCACAACCAATGCTACCAGGTGGAGCTCCTTTTAACATTGGACTTTTAAAATGAACTCGAGGAAACACGAACATTGGTGGTATTGAATTGCCTAGAGCATTAATAGCAGCTATCATAGTAACATTACATCCACGTTCCCCAGACGTCATGCTTCCAACTTGCTTGGCCCCTTTCGTGGATATTACTTTTACCGGAGAATGAACAGTTGACATCCCAGTTTCGTCGAGATTGAAAATTTGATTAGCTTCAAATTGGTGTCTATTCATTAGAAGTTCTAATTTGTCAAAAAATATTCCCACGTTAGTTCTATTGAAAGCAGTTGGCCTGGCAATGCTGGTTGCCTGAGGTTTACGCAAAGACAAGTCGGCATTTCTCTTAATAAAAAAAGATGCCCAACGTTTTCCAGCCATTTGTTTAGCATTCCATGAATTAGGGCACTTTATTTTATTAGCATCAGCGTAATTGAACGCAAGTTGACGCACTTCTTTTAAGGTTAATCCATAATGCATATTTGAAGCCACTTTCAGATAATTTACAATTTCGTTCTCTTGAACATCGTTAAAAACTCGTTGTGAGTCGTTTCTTGCATCGTATGAAAATACTTCATTTTCCTTTCTTTTGTGTGCTATTATGTGTCGGCTTAAAGTAGATTTGGAAACATCTAATTCTTTTGCAGCCTTCCTTACTGTCATTGCCCCGGTCAACACGAGGTTTGCAGCTTCTATTATTGCTGCAGAAGACGGTTTTGCCCGTTTCACGTTATTCTTGCTTCGTGGCATCTGAAAATAATTATTAATTGAATTAAGGTTTGGAGGAAAAGATGTATAATAATGTCCTATACGTACCTTGGGACATGTCCCTAGGTACGAACTGAACATTGTCCCAAGGTACGCAACCAGCGAACGTTACACAAAGCATAAAATCAAATCAAAATTTTGAGGTTAGGGAAATTCTTGATAACAAAATTACATTAAATATATTGTAAATGAAAACATCTATTATATAAAATAGTATATTATATAAAATGAATGTTTGTCTGATCGTATGTTATAGGCTCCTAGACCGCGTGACCGATTGTGACGAAACTTTGAGGAGTTGTTGCGGGTACGTCCGCGAAGGTTTCTGTAAAGTTTCATCGCGATCGGACGAACGGTATAGGAATGAGGGTCAAACAGCGAAAATTCAACTAAATTTTGGATTAACCCTGTAGGCGATTATAGAATTTACCACAATTATATCGTCAATAGATGGCGCTACAATTGAAAAATTACATAAAATTTAGTCAATTACGACTACAGTCTACATCCAAATGTAGTCATCGGCAAAATGGATAAGGTGTGTGGGCATTGCGGTGCACGAAAGTTCAACAATGAAACACCAGGAATGTGCTGCGCAAACGGCAAAGTTAAACTTCCTACTTTGCATTCACCGCCTGAATGCTGTTGTTGCTTTCGGGTAACTCAGCCGATTCGAAGCATTTTTTACATAACATTCGCAAATACAATTCCGCGTTTCAAATGACATCTTTTGGAGCCGATAAAGTATTCCAGGACCACTATATGCCAACTTTCAAAATCCAAGGGCAAATATATCTTCGCGTAGGATCACTTTTACCAATTCCCAACGCGGAACATAAATTTTTACAAATCTACTTCATGGGCGACGATGATGTGTAAGCTGATCAGCGATGCCGTGCTATTCCAGGTGCCAAACGTCATATTATATCAACTTATAATGTTGATATTTTTTTACTTTGCAAACATTTTTTCACCAACACTACGCCCTCATAAAGTTGTTCAGAACATCAATTAATAACTTGCCGGCGGATGATTACGCAATCCGTATAAGAGCAGATAAAACACCAGTCGGACAGCATGCCGGATGCTACAACGCACCTACCGCCAATGAAGTAGCGATTGTTATAGTTGGAGAAGAACGTGATACGCGTGATATTATTCTTCAGCGACGGAATAACTCAATTGTACGTGTCGCTGAAACGCATCGATCTTACGATGCGTTGCAGTATTCCATAATTTTTTGGGAGGGGAAGATGGATATCACTTCAATATTACGCAAACTAATCCCGCTACAGGTGAACAATTCACTAAAAAGGTATCAGCAATGAATTATTATTCAAACCGCATAATGATACCTCAAAACGGAACAAATTATATTCTGCAATGCCGTCAACTTTTTCACCAATACGTGGTAGACATGTATGCGAAAATTAAATCTGAACGTCTCCTCTTCATTCGATTAAATCAAAAATCGTTGCGTTCAGAGGAATACGTTCATTTTCGAGATGCGATGCGAACGATGGAAACACCACCGACATTGGCAAAAAGGTCATACTTCCAGCAACTTTTACTGGCAGTCCGCGATACATGCATGAATACGCGCAAGACGCCATGACATATGTGCGTTCGTACGGTTGTCCCGATTTATTCATCACATTCACATGCAATCCAGCATGGGATGAGATACAAGAGCTTCTATTGCCCGGTCAAGCTCCGTCCGATCGACACGATTTGACTGCCCGAATTTTCAAGCAAAAACTCACTAAATTGATGGATTTGATTGTGAAGCATCACATTTTTGGTGTAACTCGCTGCTGGATGTATTCCATTGAATGGCAAAACAGAGGCCTTCCTCATGCGCACATTCTCATATGGCTCAAAACGAAAATATACTCAGTTATATGAGTATATACAGAGAAGCTTGCCAAAAACTGTATTTACTCGAAAATGACCAACATTGGGAAATTACATTGATGGACGCCTCAGTCGACAGTCATCCTCGACAATTACGAACACTATTCGCTATTATTTTGACTACATGTTCGCCATCCAACCCTAACGATCTGTGGGAAAAATTCAGAGAGAATTGAGCGAAGACATTTTACACCGCATTCGTACCATTTGCAACGATAATACCATTCCATTTTCGAACAACATTTTCAATGAAGCTCTGATAAACATCGAAGCTATGTGTTTAACCATCAACAACAAAACGCTTCTTCGACTTGGGATGGTTGCACCACAACGTTCTACGTATCACCTTTGGGATGCCGATGTACTGAGAGAACAACAATTCAATGCTGATGACTTGCGTGCTTTTGTCGAAGCAAATAAACCACTCTTAGTTGCAGATCAAAAATTAGCCTATGACACATTGTATTATTATGACAAGGAATTGTATTATTATTTTAATCAGTAGTAGTATTAGATCGTTAGTTAACAGTAGATGTTAGATTATTCATTAAGAAAATTAGTTGTTATAAGTTGAATATTAATTGTGTAAAAATCAATAATAAACAAAAATAAAAAATTTAGTGTGTTTTTAAAAAATTAATTTGGGAAATCCAAAAGTTAACTTACATCTATATATATAAAATTCAATGTATGTATGTATGTTTTCTATAGAATTCTACACCGTTTGACCAATCTCTAAGAAATTTGGTGTAGAAGCTATTTACAATGCTACGAAAAACATAGGCTACTTTAGAATCTTGCCGCGAACTTTGGTCATGCGCTGCATTAGCTTGACCAACGTTAGTGCGGATCAACGTTTCAACGGATCAACGTATTAACGAACGATATCTATATATATAAAATTCAATGTATGTATGTATGTATGTATGTAAGAAGAACAGGAATTGGCAATATCGCTGCGTGCTTTCGAAAATTCCTTGTTAGAAGACGAAGGGGAGGAGGAAAAGGAAGAACACAAATAACAAGAGTAATTGGCAAAAATAAAATAAAGAAAAATTAGAAATTATTGTGGTTTTTGTGAATACTTAACAGTTTTGTTAAAGTTTTTTTTATTAAACCTTGATTTGTATTTTTTATTAATTTATTTATTTAATCCTTTTTTAATACGTTTGGTATTTGCGATGACCAAATAAGTCGCAAGGCCATTATGCGGATTGGATCTAAAAAATACATGTAGGCAAATATTGAAATTTGGGCAGGACAACGTCTGCCGGGTCAGCTAGTAATATATAAATATTAACAATAATCTGCTTACCTTGAAAATCATTCAATCCGATGTTGGTGGATTAAAAATTTCTCGCAGGTTACAGAAAACGTGTTTTAAGAGTAACACATGGAGTTCGCATCAGAACGCAATATAAACACAGTGGGGCGACATCTATCGAAAGAAGGTTTAACTACTGTATTTACAGTCTTTAAATGTGTGCAGGTGACTGTAAAATCGGGCTGTCCCGAGGTACATACTGTCCCGAGGTACGTGGGTCTCCCCTATGTATAAAGGTAACGATTTTGTAAATAATATTGAAAATACGATAAAACAAAACAACTTACGAAAAACAAGAAGAAAAGCAACATTTTTATCCTACTTCTCAAAGGTTGCAACAATTAAACAAAGTTATGGTTCTACTTCAACTTCGCAAGAAAATGATAATGAAATGGAACCACCTATTTCAGAAGAAGTCCATGATAACCCGGATGAGTCAGTTGATCTCGAAGTCTTATCTAGAACATACGACACCCCAGCTCAAACAAAATTATTGGCGAAAATTCAAGCAATGGAATTCAAATTTAATGGTCAATTGCAATCAAGAAATTCAGGTCTTGGACATATATGCCTAACAGGTATTGATAAAACTAAAATGGAATGATGAAATTGAAACAAACTTTAAAAACTAAGAAGCTAAACGCAGAGTATCAGAAAAAGTATCGTGATTCTGTCAAGAGAAAATTAGATCAACTTGAAAATAATTCGGAAGGGTCGTCGTCTGGCATAAAACGAACTCCTGGCAGACCTCACGTTGAAGAAAATCAAACAGAATTATTGAACACAATAATTTGTATCGCTTAGTTTGGTGGTGCAGCTCAAGATCGTCGCCGCACTGAAGAAATCAGGACCTGCAAGACTCTTGACGATTTGCACGAAAAACTGTTAGAAATGGGATTTAATTTATCTAGAAGTGCAACATATTTACGTCTTCTACCGTGGAAATCGAATACTTTGGAGGGAAGAAAACACGTTGTGACGGTACCAGTAAAATTATGCCGATGTCAAATGGATAATCACAGAAGACATCCCAACGGACAGTTTTGCACATCGTCCATACGATACTTGGAGAGTTTGGCATCTTTTCTCGGCTCAGATTAAGTATGCTTCTTATCACAAGATGATAAAGCTCGTGTTCCAATTGGGATTACAGCTGTGCAAAAGCAATCTCCTTTGCTAATGCACGTTGAATATAGGGTACGACTGCCCGATCATGACTGGATCATAGCGGAAAAACACAAATTGATCCCTTCGCTGTATGCTGGAATAATCATTAAGCCAAATGGTTGGGGATCTCCAGATGCAGTTACATATTCTGGCCCAAGTTACATTGCCATCAGAAGTGGCAAACACTCTTCATCAACTGCAGCTAGTCATTGTGATGATTTTAAAAAACTGTTAGAAACTGGAGTGCTTTGAAGAAATTGTTAAAACCAAAAATGAAATCAAACCGGTATTCATTATCTCTGTGGATGGCGGACCAGATGAAAATCCACGTTATCCAAAAACCATTGCGTTTGCTATTCGGAATTTCCGGGATTTGAATTTAGACGCTATATTTATTGTTACAAATGCACCTGGACGTAGCGCATTTAACCGTGTTGAGAGAAGAATGGCGCCGCTCAGCAAAGAACTTTCTGGATTGATTTTAAAGTACGATATATTTGGAAGTCACCTGGATGCTAATGGGAAGACCATCGACGCCGATTTAGAAAGAAAAAATTTCTCTGCTGCAGGAAACATTTTGGCTGAAATATGGAACGACGTGAGCATTGATAAGTTTCCCGTTACAGCCGAATATATAGAGCCTGGTACACAATCTGAACTACCCGAAGACGTGGATCCAAACTGGTACGCAATTCATGTAAGAGAATCGCAGTATTTATTGCAGATTACAAAATGCAACGATACTAAATGCTGTGGTAACCTTAGAAGCGATATACGTTATAGGTTACCAGACAGATTTCTTCCACCACCATACCTCGTGAATAACTTCAACGGAAGAATAAGTGTACCAAGTCCTGAAGAAGAACCACATAAATCGATTTTCCTTTCGCTTTCCGATCGACTTAGCTTAAACATACCTCTACCGCATATTAAGCAGCAATTCAAGGAAATGCCATATGATTTGTATTGCCCTTCAATACAACCACAAATAAAAGACAGAGTGTGTTTGACCTGCGGTTTGTATTTTGCGTCAAAAAAAGCAGCCGCAGCACACATGAAAGCTTTGCAACACTCTGTAAAATACGCTAAAGCAAGAGGGCTAAACTTGTTCTTACTCGACGTGAGGACGAACTCTTGTGCGTGACGCATGACGAAAAAATGAGAGCAGAAGACGTTGAATGGTTAAACGAAGCTGAAGTAGAAATAGAAGTGCCTGAAAATAAGGAAAATCTTGTCACTGACGCTGGTGATGTCTGCTGTATTCCGCATATACAATCCATATCAGAATGGCTAGCTCCTACATAGACCGACCTTTAATTTAATTTCTAATTTTGTATTAATTTTTTTATGTAATTAATTATCTATATTATTAACTTTTATCTATGCAAATAAAAATTTAATTTAAATTTTTGTATTATTATCTATACAATATAATTATTATTATTCATATTTTATAAATATAACGGGTGGAGGGAGGGGGTCAAAATTAATTTTCTTTTAAATAATCCTTACGTAAGATGTGTGTGTGTGGGGGGGGTTGCCACAATCTTACGTAGCCTTGCGTGGGGGTCCAAAATTACAAAAATCATCCTTACGTAATTAATGGACGGCCCCTTATCAGCAGCTTCAAGAAGCTCAAGTGAGTGCAGTCCCATATAAGCCAATGCATTACAAATTTTGCTTAGCAGACGGGCTGCAAGAAGCTGGCTGCAAGAAGCCGTAATGAAATGCGGGCTTTAATCCCTTAATGCACATATCGACACCTGATATGAATAAATTGTAACTCAAGTTACAATGTTATCCAACTATGCTGTAAACGGCTTCCCCAAAGAACAAACTATAATTTCGGTTTATGAATCGTCTCTCAATTAAAAATACTGTAATTTAACAAAATAACATCATTGTCACTGCAAATCATATGTACATATTGCTGTGTAATTCCTATCAAATTTGCACACCCCGGGTTTGTTTGTTGAGTGCCAGCTTTGAATAAAAGCAATTTTATAAAAATTGAAAAATGAAGTTTCCAGGGGTGCAATTTCTCAAGAAATTCACGATCCTTGTCCCATTCATAGCTCAGTCATGGAGATTCAACTCAAGGTGTGGTGGATTCAGGTCAAACTCAATTAAGGGATGCTCATTAACCCAGACACTCCTAAATTAATTGTTTTTTGAAAAGAAAATTTTTTTCGCTATTTTATGATTAATCATTGTTTAGTGAATAATTTCTTATAAAAATTTTTTTTTGTAATAGCAATAGTTTGTCAGATACAGACCGTCCTTTATAAAGCACAGTGGCATAATAGGGTGTAATTATTAACATCAACGTAATTTAATACAGATTTATTCAAATATAAACTCAAACATTTTAAATAACATTTTAAATAACATTTCAGAAGAATAAAACAAAATTTGAATTACACAAATAGAAACAACAAAAAATAGAATTATTGAGTGTGATACTCTAAGAAGCAAGTTTTCGGATGCAAACCGACATTGCACTTATTACACAGAAATTGAACTTTTTTATGACACAAACGACATCTAATTTGGGTTTCCTTGTAGGTGATTAGATCACCTTTTCCGTCAAATCGAGGATATTCATTGGGTTGAGCACTTGGGCGTCCGCGTTTAGTTATTTTCTTGTGGGTTTCCAAAATACTCATAGCAAGGGATCTGCGGAAGGTGTATTGATCAAGCTTTCCACCGTATTGACGTTGAAGTTGCCATGCATTTTGAATGGCCATGTCTAGGCAATGACTAATTATAGGGAAGTACCATTTCTTGCCTCTAATACCGACTCTATAAAGACTAATATTTTGATCAGCTCTGTCAACGCCTCCCATATTTTGATTGTACTTTTTTATTACATTAGGTTGAGGTACAACAATTTTCTTCTTTTCCTTCTGAGAAAATCGAGACACATTACATGTTGGCAGACGGTGTCAAAGTTAGAAGCTATGGTAACTATGTTGTTATCATTCCAGCGGCAGACTACGATGTTTTCCTTATTTTCCAATGCATACTCAAAGCTTCCTCTCTCCTCTTTCTTTTGTTGTTTGCTAGTTTTGATTACAGATACAGGTATTCTGTTTTCTCTCACAGTACCAGTAGCTTTTATATTTCTATCTCTGAGTACCAGAAGCAAATCCCAAGAGGTAAAAAAATTGTCAAAATATAAATGGTATGGATAATGGCCTTTTTTTTCAATAATTTTATCAACAAATGATAGCACTACATTTGCACCCAATCCTAAATCCTTGTATCGTTCCGATAGATTTGTGCTAGAACCAGAGATGTTAAACTGTAACCTAGATACCTAACTGTGTATATTTTGTATACCAAAAAGTGAAGCCTGGTCACGTGATCGCCGCCATTTTTAGTTGGGTCAACTCGCTACAGTATAATCATATTATTCCGTATTTAGAATGCTGCAATTATTGAAAAATATTGAACTTTAATACACAAAAAAATAAAAGTCATGACATTCATCTATTTTAGGTTAGATAAATTAAAAACGAATTGACTTACCGAATAAATGACAATCCATCTTTAGATTTACCTGTTAGAGCAACCGTATGCAGCACAAGTATTTGGCATATTTTCAATTATTATTATCTATAAAATTAAATAATATTTAAAAGTTTTTATTGACTTTATTTTATTGTTTATTAAGTAGAATATCACACTAACCTCAAATAATGTAACAAATGTACAACCACTAGAGTTTATTTAAACACTATTAATTAAGAAACTTATCAAGAACGTATTTTTTTAAGAAATATTAAGCACGAATATTCAATGTTTACAAATATACAACCAAAGTATACAACTGCTTGACGCACTACAAATGGCGTCGATCACGTGATCAGGCTTCACTTTTTTATTCACACTTATGTATCTAGGTTAAAGTTTAACATCTCTGGCTAGAACCTTGATATGGTTCGAACCATTCTATATAACCTGTTCTAGAAATAGCCATCCAAAATTTGAATCCCCATCTAATGGGTTTGCCTCTTATGAATTGTTTTGAACCATGCCTACCAAAGTAGGGAACCATTGATTCATCAATGCTATGATATTCCTGGAGAGGGGCAAATGAAACAAACTTATTATTCAAAAGGTCTAATAGTGGACTGACTTTAGCAAATTTGTTGGTAATATTTTGATTTGAATTATCACTACAATGCAGATTTTGCATTATAAAATTAAAACGATTTCTTGAAATTGCCTCATATACTATTTTATGATTAGCATCAGAACTATATTCCCAGTACAAAGAACTTCTTGAGACAGTAGTATAACCACTATAAATAAGTACTCCGAAAAAAGCTTTCATTTCTTCCACACTTATGCCTCCAGTTCTGTTATGTTGTACTGCGTAAAGATTACTGTAAGTAGTTAACATTTGCCATACAGTCTCATCGAAAAATAGGTAGAAAAGGTCCAAAGTTTTAAAATTATTGTTTGGCGCACATGGTTCTTGCCAGCCGGACAACTTACTTGCGATATCATCGTGAACCCATTAATAATTTCTTGGCCTCTTCTTATATTTCACAAAATGTGATAAGGGAAGCTCATCTTCGCTTTCATAGCTATCAGTATCGATGTTGTTATTGAAAATAGGTTCGGCTTGGGAATTCAACATACCGCCAGGAAGATTATCCATAACATCTTCTTCGTCATCGGAGTCTTCATCGGTAACTACTTCATTAGCATTGATAGGCGGAAAAATAGCTATACTATCTGGAAGTCTTGCGTTACTGCCAAGGTTCTCTACTTCCTCCAACAATTCATTTAGAGTCAACGGTCTTTTCCTATAACTGAAAAAAATAGTATCTTATTAAGCCACTGGCCTTTATAAAGGACACTGAAGTTTCAAGGGTTATGTAGCAAATAAAAAAACAAACCCTAACCTAACCAATTTATAAACTATTAAATACAACTATACTGATTACGTTTTGAATAATGAATACCATATTTTATTTATAATAATGAAATAATACTTACTTCCAGTTGTCCATGTCACTGCAGAAAAAAACTCGAAACACAACGAACAATTTTCAGAGACTGTAAACAATTCAATTGGGGAAAATACCACTGTAATGCATTACAGATACCTTATACTTTACGTTTATGGTGCCAACTCTGAATTAGTACGTTAAATAAGAAATATTTCTGTAACGTAACTTAGCGTCCTTTTAAAAGGACAGTGGTGGTGTTTGGGTTAAGGTTGAATTTGGAGATGCTTATGATAATTGAGATGAACAAATTTGCTTTCGATGATGATCTTTAAGTTTTTAAATGCTTACTGTTACTTACTAGAAACGATGAATAAAAGATTGTTTGAATCGAAAAATAGTTTTGTATTTTTGAAAATAAATTAAATCGCTAGCGCACAATACTTCAGATAAATTCTTATCTAAGAAATAATGACAATATTCGATACAAAAGAAATCAAATCAATACATCCAAAAATATCTTCTTGGTTCGTCGACAAAGTTGCAATAATAAAATTTATAAAAAGTGAATAAAATCTTTCAAATACCTTTTTGTTTTCAAATAATCCTGTCTTTTCAAAAGACATGCGCACCAACACAATTTAACTGCGCGTACACTTCACTGCGTTTCACCACTTTGCTTCTAGTTGACGTTGTTAATAAATTTCGCTTCTGTTTCGCGATCGTGCGGAGTTGATTTAATGGTTGACACCTGTTGATTGTTTTCATCGAATTCGTGATGTGCCAGTGAATTATTATTGGAACTCGTTTACCAGTTATTTAAAAGGTGAGTCATACTTTTAACTCGTTGATTGTGGAGATGCTCAACAAAAGGTAGCCATTGTTGTAAGATTGTTATCTAATTTAGACAAACATCAAATTGGTCGAACATCTGGGTAACTTTGGATTAAATTTTTACCCTGGAGGTACACACGTCTTGCAAGTTCAAGAGCTAAAAATAGACTGTTCGATTTTCCTGCGCTGTGCTTGAAAATCGTCGAAATTTGCTTATCAGTAAGTCGAGTTCTTTACCTTTATGCATTTTATGTTCATTAATTGACTTTAAACTTTCAGGAGCGCTTTCATCCATGATGAGTTGATCAACTGTGTGGTTCCCCGACGTCTCGTGAATACAGTAGCACTTTTGTAGGCAAGATTTAGCGAAGTTTCCCACCTTTTTCTAATCTCGAAGCTCGTTATCAAATTGAAGCGAAAATGACCTTTATATACACTTTTGGAGATTTATAGTTGCAAATTATGATCATTAGAAAGAGTAGATTATTTAACAAATTTTCACATAATCGGTTTCACACAATAATTGTTGTTCATGGAATAAATTCCATTTTTGTACAGTACAATTGAGGTTATGTTCATTTGTGATAACAGTTCACAGTAATTTTACCATATTTGACCTAAACAATCCTTTATTATGAAATTTTGAGGTGACAAAAACCTCTGTGAAATCATTTTACAGCTTTTCATATCATTTACCAATGCTTAAAGATCCTTATTTGCTCATTATTTAGAGAAATTGCTAAATTTGTTTATCTTTCTTATCTTTTATATTTTAATGAGGTCAAATTTTAGGTGCAATTTAAGTACAAGTAAGAAATTCAATGTTTTGCATCGACCTGGTAGCTTGAAACACAGCAATATGTAGCAAAAATCTTTAAAATGCACTCCTGTAAAATCAGCAAAATCGAGTTACAATGTTATTCATATCAAGTGTCGATATGTAAATAAAAAAAATTAATAGAAATAACACGTATAACATGATGCAGGATGCAGATGCAGGTGCATAACAGCATAGCTCGGGGAAAAACCCACGTAAAAATACTATATAATATAGGGAATACCCTACTTAGAAATTCCGCGTAGGATCTATTACGAAAATGAAATCAAATTACAATACAAAATATTATCAAGTTTAAGTAACCACCTTATTTATGGAAGTTTAATTTTTTATAAATCACGTTAGTTTAAATTAATTTTTTAAGAATTGTCTATTGATTGTACCCTTAATAAATAGTACGTTTCATTTTATTTAAATCATTTCAATGTTTTTATAAATTTATTTACAAATATAAAAGCCTATTATTTCGCCGATATTTGAAAGAAATTCTAATTATCCCTTAAATTAAATTTTGTTTGATTGGTTTTTTCGCGTATGCTAACTTTACCCATACTAATGTCCTCCAACCTTCAGATAACAAATAATATAATAACACACAGTGGCGAAGCGAGGGGGGCAAGAGGGGGCATCATGCCCCGGGCGCTACTCACAAAGGGGCGCCAAATGGTCCGCAAAACAAAAAATTGCTGGATAATTTTTATTTTTATTATAATTGATTTCTGGAAAATATATTTTAAATTTAGTGCCAGTGTAATATAATAAATGTTAATTCGTAAATAAAAAGGAAAAAAAGGAACACTAATAGTCTAAATCAAACTGTAATAATATATTCATAATAGAAATGGCACGTCTTTTCTACTGGCAGGGCTGACTCGACCTGTGTCTGTCAGCACTTCCTTATGGCATCTACGCTGTGTGGTTACATAAATTATCTCCTTTCTTAATTTGTCTGATAAAATAATAATATGTTATAATAAATATTTACTTTTTTATTGTTTTAAAACTGCGTGTTTTTAAAATATTTATTTATAAATATGTAAAATAAATAATAGGTATCTTTTGAACTAATTCTAGATGATCATATACATTTCAAAATCTAGTCTTGTTTTCTCAACTACATTTTTTGTCTCAAATTTAAAGCCTAGCTTGAACCTATGACTTTATTTATTTTACTTTATTTATTTATTAATTTGCGAGTATATTTTACATATAATATTATATGGTTTTCGAATGGGGGGGGGGCGCTAAAAAGGTATTGTGCCCCGGGCGCGAGTTAAGCTCGCTACGCCACTGATTTCCACCCCGGAGTGTGGGATAATTTCGTGAGAAAAAGGTACTGGGGTCATAAATTTGACCCGACTTCATATTTGTTTATCAAGTTAATTCCATTTTTAAGTAAGAAAACCAATTTGTACACTAAAATTAACATCATAAGACTAATATATCTGTCATCGCTCGTCCTAATGCATTCACTTGAAGAGTATAGACATAATCTGGTCTATTTTAATTGAATATTTTTGTGATTGACTTGCTTATTTTGCGTTAATTCATGCAAATACAATAATCATTAATTTTTGTTTGTTAAAATATTGATTCTAAATATATTAATTAATAATTTGCAAATGTTTTTATTTATTTGATTGTCTTTTGAGATTCATTAGTGCGAGAATCGCATGATTTCCATAAAGATAAGAAAATATTTTTAAGTAAATTTTGAGACAGTTCGAGTGGTTGAAAGAAATATCCGGCGTATCTAGACTAATTAAGGTTAAAGTATAAACAATGATAAAACTAATTGATTTTGTCTGAGATATACAGGGTGGTTGTTACAAGACCAATCAGTTTGTCCTCGTTTTTCCTTAAAACGCTGAAGAAACTATGTGATAGGAAGATCCGCGATATGAGATGACAAAAATATTCAGATATTTACAGACAGCAGGGCAGTTCTTTTGGCACTCATGAGTCATAAGATCACCTCTGGCCTGGTACTTGAATGCATCCGGGCCCTGAATCAGATATCAAATCAGAATGTCCTTTCTCTTCACTGGGTCAAGGGACACCAAGGCAATGAAGGTAACGAGAAGGCAGATGGTCTGGCTAAAGTCGGCTCAAATTGTCATCCCTGCGGCCCTGAACCGATGATTGTGCCAACCGTCAAAACCCTAGATACCCTTCTAAAACATCATACCCTAGAACTGCATTCTAGCAGGTGGGCCAATAAAACTGAATGTAGACAAGCAAGGGCAGTGATAAAAGAACCCTCTAGTAAACATTCAAAATACTACTTGAAGTTGTCCAGAGTCAATCTACGGATAATTGCAGGGATCTAACTGGACACTGCAAACTGAACAGACGGTGACCGGACAGGTGACCACATGACAAGTGAACGCACGACATCCGAACACATGACAACTGACCCCATTGACAAGCGACCCCACGGACAACTGAACACACGGACAACTGAACACACGGACAACTGAATACAATCTTAATTTTTAAATTTAAATATTTGTTATTTATTTTTATAATCATGAAATAGTAACTTTGAGGTTTACGATTTTATAATTATTATTTTATAAATACTGGCCAAATCCTAATCCGAAGTTAAATATTCATATTTTGAAAAAAAAATTCAGTCGTCGAAATATTCGAAGAAAAACTTTTACTTTTATGTCTACTCGACACCCCACAAAGATGGTCCATTTTAGCTAATTAGGTTCGAAATCGACTTTGCATTGTTCCTCGACAATTTTGCAACGATATCATTCAACTTGTTACGGACCATTTCCTAATAATTTTCAATTTTAATTTTTAAAATCAGTGCTTTTTTGTGAGGCAATAAATTTCTACTTATTTATTAGAAAATAATTTTTTTTAAACGACTCAGACATTTTTCAAATTTTAATTTATTGCATCCTGGTTTTAGAGTTTATTTTCAAGTAACCAATATCCCAATAATTATTTATGGTTTTTATAATTTCAAATTTAGACACTTTTATTGTGATTTATTTGTGTGAACAGACCAGTTCCTGAAAGTTTGTTTCCAAAAGTATAAATTCTTTTGATTGGTTTGATTTAGAATACCTCCCTAAAATTTTAATTTCAAAGATGGGCAAGTCGATATTCCTAATAATATTTTAAAAGAGTTGAACCCAAGTTCTCAACGAAGAAACATGAAAATTTGAGGTGTTAACCGACTCCCTCTGGGTGGCAGTCATCTAAGCCCCCAGTTGTAACATACAGTGAAGTTATTGAGTTTTAATCATTAAGTTAATTAATTTTTGTGCAACGTATGTTAGTAGTATTATCATTTAATAATACTCCAGTGTTAAATTCCAAGTTGTTAATTCTTGTTATATTTGATGGCGAAGACAATAAATTTTAGAAAATGAAATGGATCCGATTGGTTAAATAATTTTTAAATAAGTATCGCTTCAATGTTATAGAGGAACTTATAACGAGCTGGGTAGGTCCGATGCGGGCTACTTTCGAGCCATTGCTGGGTAGGTCCAGATGTGAGCTACTTTCGAGCAATTAATACTGATGGGTTTCAGTACGAGTGGAAATAATGGTCCAATTTTCATGCAACTTCCCTTCATTTGGCTTAAGTTTTAGCAACTTATAAAAAAAGTAAGAAAACTTGTGAGATTTATTATAAAGATTGATATGTTTTTGAAAACAACAATAATATTTAATTTTTGGTTTCAATTTATCCAAATATTCTGAGGATTTTTAAATTTTATAAATGATGACGATATTTTTTTTAATAAACATTTTTATTTTAACTTGTGCACAAATATTACATTTACGTTAAATTTTATATTAAAAACTTAATAACTGAAAGTGAATTATGTAAATTGTTTTGTATTATTTTTTAGAAATTAATGATTTGTTTAGTTTATAAGTTTTATCAATTGATTTTTTTTAATATAATAATTTTTTATATTAATATGTGTGATTTTTATTTAAGCCTAATTTCCCGTTTACAGGAGAATCAAAATAATTGGTGTACAGACCCTGTGATATTCATACTCTCCGAACGATTAGTCTTGGCTTACGATATTGCTAATTTATTTGTTTAGCATTTTTAATAATTAATTTTTCATAAAAATCATTTATTTTTTTAATTAATTTAAAATGTTATATTTGTAACAAACTTTAGTTCATTTTCGCCATCGATTTCACAACAAAGAGATGCGAATTTCAGATTTTTTCAAAAAATTTCAACTTTGAGGTCATTTTTTTTGGCCGCGGAAGAATAATATTACTGAATTATTTTGGACAAAAATTCTTAGAATTACTCGGCAAATGAGATTTCGTCGTTAAAATTTCGATTTTAGAAAAAAAATTTAAAATTTTGTTTTTCAGTTTAAAGCTTTGCGGTGCGAGATACGAAAAAAAGCTATAGAAGTAAAATTGTTTAGGCCCGGGGTCTACTTCTGATGCCGGTGGAAAATTGAAAATCCCTTCGTAAATAAGGACGCTATGGCCGTTTGAAAAATTTTCTAAATTTCGACTTTAAAGTCGTTGTGGCGCGACGACTATGAAACAATTTTTAATTTTATAAACGGTATTGGGTGGCATTTCTCGAACGCGAATTTTTCGAAATGTATACTTTTTTTCGTGCGGCGTCAATTAAGGTGGCAAATTGCAAAAACGCAAATTTTGAAAAATTTCGATTTGAAATCGAACCCATTTTTGCATATAAATATTTGCGCGCAATTTTAAGCGAAACGAGTTGGCTTTTCAAAAAATTTTATTGAACACTCCGTTTTATATGGCGAATTTAAGCGGTACGTGAAAAGAGGTGGATCTGCCGCGAAGAGGTGGATCTGCCGTTAGGTTAGTGTTAGTTTTTGATATTTCTTTAGAAAACCAATTAAAAACAATTTAATTCTCCGTGAAAATTTAAGAGGGGGCATCATGCCCCGGGCGCTACTCACAAAGGGGCGCCAAATGGTCCGCAAAACAAAAAATTGCTGGATAATTTTTATTATAATTGATTTCTGGAAAATATATTTTAAATTTAGTGCCAGTGTAATATAATAAATGTTAATTCGTAAATAAAAAGGAAAAAAAGGAACACTAATAGTCTAAATCAAACTGTAATAATATATTGATAATAGAAATGGCACGTCTTTTCTACTGGCAGGGCTGACTCGACCTGTGTCTGTCAGCACTTCCTTATGGCATTTACGCTGTGTGGTTACATAAATTATCTCCTTTCTTAATTTGTCTGATAAAATAATAATAACTATGTTATAATAAATATTTACTTTTTTATTGTTTTAAAACTGCGTGTTTTTAAAATATTTCTTTATAAATATGTAAAATAAATAATAGGTATCTTTTGAACTAATTCTAGATGATCATATTTCAAAATCTAGCCTTGTTTTCTCAACTACATTTTTTGTCTCAAATTTAAAGCCTAGCTTGAGCCTATGACTTTATTTATTTATTAATTTGCGAGTATATTTTACATATAATATTATATGGTTTTCGAATGGGGGGGGGGAGCGCTAAAAAGGTATTGTGCCCCGGGCGCGAGTTAAGCTCGCTACGCCACTGATAACACAAGCTAATTTTAAGGGCTAGTTGTCTCTCAGACCACGGCCTACCGGTTATGTACCAAAAGTAGGACTGTACCAGTTACGGGTTAAAGAAATAAATTCACTTGAGAATAGAAATTCGAAAATATAAAATAATTTTGTGTTGAATTTGAAAAATGTGCTTTCATTTATTTACAATACAAAAACAACTAAAAAGATATAAATAATTCCGTACCTGTGATAATCAAATCTACAGCAGTATGAAACATGGTAAATTTTAAAAATAAAATTAGCGTAAGCGCGCAGCTGAAACATTGCAGTAACACTTTTGCAGTTCCACCGCAAAGTCCTCAATAATGTTTTGAGTCATTTTAAAAGAAAGAGGAAGACCTAGAATAACATGGAACGAGGACGTATACAAAGATCTGAAGGCTATTGGAGCAAAAGAAAGGAAGAGAACGGCGTTCAATAGAGTGAGGTGGAGGGAGTAGTAAAGAAAGCAAAAACGCACAAATTACTATGAAGAAAGCGAATAAATATAAGCCATGGGACTTACATCCCGTAAAATGGATTTTGAAGGTTCTCAAGAACGGTGAAGACCCACAAGGGTTGTCGATCCATAGAAGAAAAGAAGTATGGTGATAGTAACCACTTTTCTTACCAATATCACTCAGTCAGATAAACTGATCGACCGTCACGTGAATGCTTTATCAGATAGCTTTATAGGACGGGACCTGATGATATTCCATTATATTTTTTAAATAAAAGGTAAAAGTATAGTTGTTTTCCGGATATTTGAAAGGAAAGTTTCATTGCGCGCTTGTTTAATTCTTTTAGCGAAAAATTTCTTCTCTTGGCTCCAGCCCTATTTTCATAAAATGATGGCTTAGAAGTTACTTAATGGGTGGAACTCATAACTTTGCTTCTTCTGAAATTACGGTGACTTCTGACATCCCTCAGGGTTCTCACTTCGGTCCTATTCTATTCTTGAAAGTTCTTCATAATTCGTTTTACTTATGTACTATTTCGCCGATGATCTGGAAATCTTTCGAATTATCAACTCTGTCGATGATTATTTCAAAACGATTTAGACAATCTATTATGTAACTGATTTACGTTTTTTTGAATCTGAATTTCAATAAGTGCTACGCAGTGCTACGCTATCGCATTTTCGAAAAATTCAAGATATTTCTTTTAGGTAAGTATACGAGTTTGCGTCTCTTTTCTTCTTGTCCGTTTTTATTGGATGCATTTTTATTGTAAAGTGGTTTATCCGTGAATAAATATAATATTGAATATGCTATCACGTTTACCTTTTCACATCAAAAATGGCGGTGAAACAATAGTTAACTTTTGTTTTTTTATATGCGCCATGTTGTATTTTTACATTTTTTAATACAACTTTTCTTTCTGATTCTAATGATCTTGATATATCCTATATGATCATTTTTATACCTGATCATGATGCATTATCGTAATTAGAAAAACAAGCTACATTCAAAAATATGAAATTCAATATGGCGCCCATAAGAAACACAAAAGTTGACCATTGTTTCGCCGCCATCTTGGATATTCTGGCAAACTTAAGATTCATGACGATAATTGAATCAGATAGGCCCTAACAGCGAGGAGCGGATTAATTTGTTTAACCAGATGGTCACACAAATTATTAAGCAGTAGCCAAACCTCAGTAAAACTCTATTGATGTTAACCCCCAAAATTTTTTTTCGTTTAAATTAGCTCTTTGGAATTTAGGATAGAAGTAAATAACGCTTTGTGCATCATTTCTGATCTTTTTTAAACTACAAAATATATCATTACAGAATTTGAGCGCAAAAATGGTACGAAAGGACCAACAACCTACCTCCACTTGATTAATCCTGATAAGACATCATACACTTTCCAATATCCTTTAGATCAGACAAAAAACACCATGATGGGAGACTGCAATAGCTGCTAGACCGCTTAACCTCGATGAGAATAAATAAAAGGAAAAATCTGTTTGATCTTAAAGTTTTATTAAAATAAACGTTTCCAATTAATAAACAATGTTTAAGGCACAATATAACTCTTGTTCAGGTATATTTAACCCGTTTTTAAATTTAAAAATGTAGGTAACGAGTGTATAAACTTATCGATTTAAAAAATGATAACAAGGCGGTGTTAGATGTTGCAATAGAAATAATAAAGAAAGCAATTACTTAATTAAAGCACAATATATACAAAACATGATTTAAGTGCGGTACGTAGTAGTAGATGATAATAAATTAAAAAAATAAAGAAATCGAGATTTCAACAAGTTTTTATCGGCACCTTCAATCTACACCATAGTTTTTAACAACACTTCCAATATTAAACTTTGTTTTTCTTTATACATAGAAAAATAGAAAACTATTTAATAACAAAATGGCACATGCATTAATATTTTACACAACAAAGTATTCAAAAAAATAGTGCAGCATTTTTGAAACTTCTGCCCAATTGGGTATCACAATAATATTTAAGGTTTTTCTTGTCTTTTTCTTTGAGGATGGAGATCAAAACAATAGCCAATTATTGTTTGTATGTTCAAACAAGGAGACATTGTTGTGAACACCATTTAAAAATTACAGTAGGACCACATATTTCCATTGTTTTTTTTTTTACTGAGAAAAGCAAATCATCCTTAAAGTCAATTTATGCAAAAATAAATTGCCTAAGAAAAAACTAAACCCTTGATTAACAAATCGATACATTCTTGAAATTAGCCCAACAAATTATTTTAAAAAAGGTAATACAATGAAATACTAATCACAAAATTCAAGAATGATCGTTTACAAAAAAAGTGTAATGACAAAACACTTAAAATTAAAAATGATTTTTAACATGGACATTGCATTTTTCTAAATTTCCGTTCAAATGAAGCAAAAAGGTTACGCAAATTGTGTAGAAGACGAAATTAATTTAGAGAAGAATGAATCAAAATTTAGTTCACCACTTTGCTCCATTTGGTTTGGGGAGAAAATTTGCAGACCAGTCGAGGTGATTTAAACTTGAAATTTTATGCCTTTAAATTTAGATTGAAAACTTCATTTTTAGATTTTTCAAAAAATCACCAACGGCGCTTTTATGGCGAATTTTTATAAAACAGCTGTATGATTACTGGGGAGAAAGGTGTAGAGCTCAGATTGATAAAACTTAGAATTCCAACAGATTACGCAATTTTGTGGCTAAAAAGGTTTATCAACCAGAGCAAAACAGGAAACTTGAAACCAAGGCAAATTTTAGATTTTTTATGATAACATTTTTAAGTTTACTTGTAGACTTCAACCACTGAGTAAATCCTAGTACCAAAAAGGTAGTCATTTTTTTTGTATGCTGGCTTGGTTTTTATTCATTTTTACGCCATTATTGAATTTTTTAACATTTCCAAAAAAAGGATGAAGGACCTAAAATATTTTAAACCATTGTTTTTATTTGCGCAACAGCTCAAACTGTTGTTATTTCTAATAGAATCTATATTATTTTTGCGCATATTTAAATTCCTTATGTTATCTTTTCAAATTTCTTATAGTATCTATCACATTTTTTTTGTAGTTTTTTTAAATATTTTTTTTATTATTTTATTTGATTTATTTCGACGTACGCCAAAACAAATCGTTTTTTCTTTTCTTTCGGCTATAACTCGGCCATTTTTTAAAATAAATGTATAAACCTTATAATATATGAAGACAAAAATCAAGAATATAAATATGTAAAAAAATTCCTCATAGATTGTAATGAAAACTCCACGTTTTTGACGTAGGGCAAAAAAAAACGTTTTAAAAAAAATCAATTTTGGCGCAAAAAATGAGAACCCAAATATGTTGAAACAATCTACCCAGATCAGTGGTTCTTAAACTTCTCAGAATTCTAATCCAAACTTAAATTTCAACTTTTTACAGATAAATGCAGAAAGTATCCTGCCAAATGGAAGGGGATCCCCCCGCTCCCCATTTATAGGAATGTAATATGTCCACTGTTTTAAGTTTTCCTAAAATTCACCACAGACTGTGAAGCAAATTTTCTCCTCATCAGTTGAGGTTGGAGCCTCAATGAGAAACTTACCAAAAATTCGACGTCCAAGTTTTACCAACCATATAATCAATGAAAGGTACGTAAGTAGTTTTAAACTACGCATTAATAAAATATGTAAGTAAATACAAAAATACAATAAAATGTAAAAAAAGAACAAACAGATTGATAGATAATTAAATTATCTCACAAGTAATAAAATAGGTAAAAATTTGGCAGTAATATCAAAAGTTAATATAAACAACGTAATAATATGAAAATACTATTCCTATATGGAATGCTAAAAATATTGTGCACTATTAATTATTAACAATTAAGAAATTTTTAACACTGGTAATAAAATTGTCAGATCTGGTAACAAAATAATTCTTTCTAAACAATCGAGGTATTTACATAAATTACGCCATGCAACCGTTATCCATTCCGTTGTTATTGTAATTTTGATTTGTTCCATTATAATTGTGACACTGTTGATTATTATAATGATACGATATGCATTCGCCGTCGTCGAGGTTGGTAATTTGTTGGTAACTATCCGATACGGGTTCTACTATTATATTTGGTGGTTTATTGTATTGTATGATGGAGCGATTATACGTCACATCACTGCAAACGCCGACACTGGCTGGACGGTTATACATATCCACAATTTGCGCTTTATAATTTGGATCTACGGATGATGGACGACTATAGGAATGATTCGATTCGATTATCGAATTTGATAAAAACAATGGGGGTAGACGATTGGATGAAACGTCTCTCGTTGATCGCGGCACATTGTTTTTGCAATTTGGTCTGTGTGTTGATAACATTTCCAATAATTGACGTCGCTGGGTTTGAAGTTCTTGAACTTGGCTTTTTAGGTCGATGTTTTGATCGTCTAAGGTTTGAGATTCTTGGATCAGGTTGATTGTTTTTTCTCGTTTCTTTAAACGGCACTTTGTCGCTGCTATTTTGTTTCGTTCTCGGCGTCTTCTGCGCCTTTCTTCGTCTTCCGCTGTCAACTGCAACAAAATAATTATTTTAATTTTTTTTAATTAGGGGAAGTACAGCAAAATTAAGTAAATTAAAAAGTAGGTTTGAATTGAAACGCAAGAATCTGGCCAACTTTTTACTATTTAGAGAAATATATAGTACAGATTTGGACGCCAACCCATAAAATTGCAATAAACTGAAAATATCTCAATTATTATTTTTAAAATCAGGAACCATTTTTTATTGTTTGAAAACCAAAAACCATGAATTTTCTCCAAAAATATTGGGAAAATGATTTTTGATACATGAACCATTTATTATGGTTTACTAAACGCAAAAAAAATTATTTCACTTGCGTACAAATAAAGCTGATAATAGATTTTATAAATTACTACGATAAAGAAGTGCTTAACTTTCGCAAAAGATTTCATAAATAAAAAAGCTTCTTGGTGGAACGATTTTATGGGTTGTGGAAGAGAACAAATATAAAGTTTACAATTCAAATGAAGAATTAAAAATTTAAAGCCAAAGTGGTACTGTTAAACATGGTTTAGCTATAGTGTTATGGTGTGGGGCTGTATTTCGGTTACAGGGGTCGGTGATTTACTGTTTAGACGGAATTATGGACAGATTTAAATACCTGAACTTTTTAACAGACCATTTACTACAAAGTGCCGATAAAATGGAAATCAAAGGAACTTTTTAAATTATACCAAGACAACGATTCCAAGCACAAATCTCGTGTAGTAGAGGAGTATCTTTTATACGAGTACCCCCTCCCCACACTTGAATCTTATTGAGAATTTATGGGTCGAGTTAGATCGTAAAATTCGACTAACCCCCATTAATTCAAAACTAGAACTAGAAGGACTCCAGGTCCAAATGGAGTCTTATCATCAAAATTATTTAAAAAGCATTATTAATATTAAAAAAAGTAATTACGTAATTAAGATGTTTTTAATTTATTGCAATTTTATGTGGTGAATCGGTCGAGACTTATTGGCTATTTCACAGTGACCATAACCCGATTATGTTCACTCACTAGCGCGGAACTAACAACGGGATAAAAACTGAAAAAGCGGCAGGTGAGGACGGAATCTCATTCGAATACTTCAATACTTATGGTTGGATGGTTATTTCCCACAATATTGGAAAAAATGCAGACTAGGGGAGGGCAAAACACGTGAAAATTTTAAATGCTACTAGGAAAATATTAGACAAAATTTGTGCGAAGAGATGACCGTTTTTCCTGGAAACCCATCATTGCTTGTCAGAGTGGCAGTATGGATTTCGAAGGGGGCACAGCCTAATTGACGCGATAGACAATGTAACTAGTCAAATAAAATGCTATTATGGACAGGATCAGCATACCGTCTTAATTCTACTGGACATCAAAAACGCGTTCAGTACAGCCTGGTTCCCAATGATTTTGCTTCGAGAGCGCCTAATTCAATGTCCGATAAATCTTTATAGATGCATAGAGCATTTCTTGTATAGAAGAATAGTATTCGATGATACTAAGAGGGGTTGCCCTAAGGGCTCTAGTTTGAGCCCATTTTGAGGCTGGTATTGATGGAAGAGAGTTGTATCTCTCTATTTTAGTCTTGAGGAGGAGGAAAATAAATCTCGAAACGTCGACACATGATTGAATAGTTTTGATATCCCCTAGTAAGGTCCAAAATCCCACTAATAATTTTGTTTTTAAAAAGTTTTCAAGGACGATAGCATGAGGATTGATTGATGGAAGGTTGTTCAAACACTCCAGTGCAAGCACAATTTTTGGGAACAAGCATTTGCAGACGAACAAGCGATGGTCGTTGGAAAGACGGCGAGACGACGGTAATGACCTGATAAACTGCTAACATTGGGGTGCCGGTACGAAATCGTCGGCCCCCTGTGTTAATGATTTGCTTTCATAACAATAAAAACAGGGCACAGACACATCGATGGCCAGCTTAGCAAGCTACCTAAGATGTAAAAAAAACAATTATGCTCACAGAACTAATTTGAAAAAATTGGTAAAACACAGGTCCCAGACCTAACATAAGAGGAAGAAGAAAGACGCTGGATCATTTTGTGGAAACAATGTTGCCAGTGGAGCGAGAAAACAAGTTAAGATATAAACTCGAACAAACTCAAGTTGCTTTCTTTACCAGGAATATCCGGAATTTATACCCCACAATATACAAGAACGGCACACAGATGACAAATAAGGGAACAGCTAAATATTTTGATGTTTTAATAGATCGTAATAACATAGCAGTAGTGCCTTGTTGTTATGTGGCAGTGGATAAGCTAAGTTGTAAAGTAATGGGCCATGAAGACTTCGCAGAAAATACATGTAGCAATATTCCGAATGGAATAATGGAAAGGGTTGATATTATTAATAGATCGTAATTTCAATTGGGACCCCCCAAGTAGGCACGTTCGCCAAAGAAATCCGCCGTTAGCGCTTAATAAGCCAGATTAGTTGGTAGGCAGTGGGGGATCCAAAGAGGGATAATGTGAAAGCCATACCGAGGAGTTATAATTCCTAAGCTAATGTAGGCAGCTGAACTGTAGTGCCATAAAGTCTGGGAACCGGTTGTTAATTAGGCAAACAAATGTGACACAGCGCAGGTTTTTATGCCCCTCCACATTGTTGCGGGGGGGGGGGTATGGAACAGTAGAAGAGAAACCGAATTGTCACCTCATCCGTTGGACGATTTACATCCGAGTGAACGTGGTTTACTTGATATGAGACTGACACCATTTGTGACTGATATCTCCTACACTGCGATTCTATCCATCTATTCCTCATCAATCCATTCGTGCAGAAACACTTGAAACATTGAATGGCATAACGGGACCTTTATTTTAAAAATTGTTGCTTAATTCTATCCCAAAAGCCACGGAGATATTTTGCAATACTATGAAAGGTTCAAGTTCTGGGAGGGAAAAAATTCTGAGGGCCACTGTATCAAGTCATATATGAATGTCAACTTGATTGCAGAAAGAGAGCTAGACAAATATTTAGGACTAAACAGCCTGATTTGGTGTAGCCCATTGAGTTTCGGGATGGTCACCTTACCGGGACCCTTTTGGTTAGGGACATCATGGACATGGCCGAGATTTTGGTCTTTGATTATGAGTGGGGTTAGAGTATGTGATTAAGTTAACTCCCTCACCCTCCTTCCCGTTATTTTTTCAACGATGATGGCTGATGGATTTCCTCGGGTTTTGTTTGGTACCAAAGTATGTGCAGTAATTAGAGCCTAACGTAACAGGAACGGCTGCTAACTCCGTCCAATGTCTGCGTAGCCGCTCGATCAATATATTTTCTCTAATAAAAAAAACTACATAGGCTGGACTCTCGCGTTAAATGAATTAATATATTGCGGATGTGTTCTCTAATTTATTCTGCCCCCCCCCCCCGCGCTACTTTTTTTTTATTATGACCCACTATAATACTCTCACTTTTTAAAAGCATTTAATAACAGGCAATAACCAGCAATTACGCCAAATTTCGGTTATGCATCTAAATAAAGAATAGGATGCATAAGATGATTAATGAAATGACCCTCTTGCAGATTCTACTTTAAAACACTGATTTATATATAGATTACTGATGAATTCTCCTGCCCAAAATAATTTTAAAATGCATATTGCAAGAGAAAGACAAACGGCACCGCTTAAATTGATAGTCTGGAAGATCGACCGACATCACGATTTCCTTTAGGAAAATAAACTGTAAACTAAAATAAAAGTCAATAACACAGAAAAATTAAGGAAAGGATCTGTAATGGAAGAAGACACTCACTTCGTTTAGGTCATCGTACTCCCCTCGGGAACACAGCAGCGCATCCTGAGAATCGAAAGCGGAGTCTATCGCTCCACAGTCCACTAGAGTGCACATCAAACCATACTGCTACACAAAAAGAATTAAGTTTTAAAAACATGACGATGACAACATTAATGTTTGAAATTGAGCATCATTCCATATCCCTGTTTCTACTGTTTGATTTTGGAAAAACGATCAGAAGAGGTTTAGGAGGCAAAAAACTCCATGTAAAAAGCAGGACACGAGCTGAGTGGCGCGCGGTATGTTAATCATGAAAACAAAAATTGTAATCGATTAAAGGTGACATAACTATGCCAACCGAAGTGTAAGCGTCCAAGACCCAGAGAAAACCACTTCTTGGAAAAATGTAGCTTTGTCCTTGACCCCCATACTCAATATTCATCAAATATCACAGGTGTCTTCACATTTCACAAAACGTCAAACTGAACATGTTTCGAATTTTCAGTAGGTAGGTCGGCCCGTGTTCGATTTGCGTAAACAAATTAAGAGACGTTAAGTCTGCTTGAGAAGCGCTGTCGAAATCGTGTTTGCCCGTCTACATATCTGCACACAATGGAATATTCAAAGCAGATCCAACAAGTTTTAAAGAGTTACAAAACAGGTAGAAGATACCCAAATTTTGCTTTGAATATCTAATTATGTCTAAAATATACGACCTTGTAACTTCACTAAAATATAATTTAGTACCCACTGAATATTTCATTTACTTATAATAAATAAGCACTTGTTTAAAATATGTAACGAACCACAGCCTACGCATTGTTTAACTTTATTAGTCCAACTTGCCTTCCATTTTATTTCTTCCAACTATGGACGATCGATTATTTCTGCCTTAACCACCAACTTAACATCAATTTATCAACATTAAAACTAAACAAACGCTCAACAATGTGAAAATTTGCTTCAATTTTGGTCGAGTAATTTTGGCAAAGTGTCAAAAAACCATACCAGTTGAGAAATTTGATATGTTTTTCGTTCTACTGCCAAATTTTAAATATAAAAATAAAACCACTTAAAAGTTTACTACAAATGAATGGGCAAATGGTTTTTCAAGATTACATCAAATAATTTCTCTTCAAAGTTGATTAATTAAAAGCAAAATAAACTGCTCAATTTGTTTTTTAATTTAACCAGATCTATTATAATCCATCAAATCCAAATTTTAAATGCAGTTATGGAAATGAACTTTAAGAAAAGGTACCCAATCGTGCTGTTGCTTTGCGGGATGGTGGTTTAATCCTTTGCTATCATTGGAGCGCTGGATGATTTTACAATCACGATGGGTAATTTTGTATAAAAGGCCCTATCGTTTAATGGGGTAATGTAAACTGCCCTCCAAAATTAACCTTTTTCTATTTTTTTCAATTTTGGTTTTTAAGTCGACATGTAAACTGCCCTCGGACTGTATAATCCCTACTTATACGTAAGCAAGAGATTATAACAATTAGAATTTAAGAACAGCTTATTAAATAGACAGTGCCGGTTTAGACGGGGGATTGTAGGGGTTAGTGACCGAGTGAAAATCGCTAATTTCACCTCAGAACTTCATTGTCATCGTTTACTTTACGTGTGATACTTTATAGGGACATTATCATTTAAACTAAACTACCCTAAACTACCTGCTTGCCGAAAAGGTAAATCGGCCGCTCAGAGGTGCATCAGCCAGGTCGAACTTAGGTTAGTGTTAGGAAACGATTTTTTTTAGCAAGTTGAACGTTAAAACTTAGAAGCACCAGAAATGTCATGAATCTGGATGGCTCAACAAAAACACCGTCCGCAAAGAAATTCTGCGTACGGCAACGGCAATTACAATTTCTTGGTTTTATCCTGCATGTAAACAGGTGCATGTCAGTAGCCCCTAGTTTCGATTTTTTTTTATAAAAATGGTGTCAAACGTCAGAGCATCGTTTGAGACTGAATAAGCTTCCATTATTTTCGTTGGAGTCTCAAAGGTCGCGGAGTTATTCGCGAAAAACTATTGGGGGGGGGGGGGAGGCAAATCTGCTGCTCAGAAAACGAAAACGATAGAAAACGATTTTTTTTCGCAAATTGAACGTTAAAAGTTAGAAGCACCAGAAATGTCAGGAATCTGGATGGCTCAACAAAAACACCGTTTCCAAAGAAATCCTGCGTACGGTCCTGAGTTGTCAACGGTAATTACAATTTCTTGTTTCGTTCCTGCATGTAAACTCCCCTCATCCATGTTAACCTTTCAGGGCAGTTTACAAGTGTGCTCAAGTGTTGACCTTTTGGCTCGGAGGGCAGTTTACATGCTTTTTGTAAATCTACCTGGCGGATGAGGGCAGTTTACATATACCCCGTTTAATGTGGGAACCAAACTCACCCATCCAAGTACTGAAAATATTCATTCGTGAAAACCTACTTTAGACCCCCCCCCCTTACATGCGTGATAACACTTCGAACGTACACGACAAAGATACATAGGAGAAAGAGTTACCGATATGACATTTGGAAGAAGAAGAAGAAGTGATTGGGTAAATAGTTACAAGTGAGATGGAAAGACTTGAAAGTAACAAAAATAATACATACCCCATCGTATTTTTTCTCATCCGAATCGGATTCAGATTTCTTGATCCGTTTACAATGATCTAAATCCAATAGGTCTTCGGATTCGCTGTTGTATTTCCGTTTTTGTTCGATCGAAAGCTTGAGTCCAGCTTTTATTAATTGGGAACAAGTATGTTGGATACTAGGAGGTGTAGTGGTAGGCGATTCTAATTGACTGCAGCTTGAGCTGTTGGAGTCGTTGGACATAGTTGTTGGTGGTCCAGATCTAGTGGTTTTAGGTGGTTCGTCACCAAATGTGTAATTATCTAACGGATTTGTCATGGCTATTAACGAATTTAATATTTCTGGCGTCCTAGGGGTGGTGCAGGCGTTGTCCACAGACAATAAACTATTTACTGCATTGGCTGCTGATTGAGCCAAATTTACGTTTAAGTTATACATAATATCACGTTTATTTAATACAACTAAATCACAATTTTTGCGAGTCTTCCCCTCGCACACTAACGATATCGTTTATTAGTAAAAAAAAGTGCGTACGTATAAAAAATTAACACACACTCATCTATATGTGTCTCCTATGTTGTGATTTCTGAAATCCAAAGACCAAGGTGAAAGCAATCTGAAACAAACGAAAAATAATTATTAGTAAAAAATTTACAATTTCGTTCCCCCCCCCTCGCGTTCAAAACAGCAAATTATTTATATTGTTTTAAAAGGTTCGTAAGTGCACAATTATGTAATTTAGAACCGGTACTTGAATATAATAGGAATTCTGAATTTACACGACGACTTTGTCTATAAAATAAAGCCCAAGGTAAAAACTATAAAACAGGAAATTTATTGTAAGTTAAACATAATATTTAACTCGACAAACTTGTTTTTGTAAAATATTGGGAGACTATTTCCTGTTTAGGCTCGATTTTCACACAAACACCTCCGCACCGTTTCGCATAAACGAAAAAATTTGAGAAAAACATAAAACCCATTCGATTAGCTACCGATTTGTTCCTTCGTAATTGATTTCTCGAGTTGGCTTGTTTGAAGAGAGCAGTTTGTAACTTTTACGGGTGATAACAAATCAATTTTAGAAATTAACATCCGGGAATGTTTACACACCCACACTTTGCATAGCTTGTGCGGGTGGTCTTGATCTAATTCCTAAGACACGCTTGTTTGCCACCGAAAACCTTATCAATGAAATTGACAAATTAGTTTCGTTTTCCTCTTGAAGTTTTTGCCGAGAGACAAATAACGGGGTGGATTTTTGTAGCTTTTACGATGTTTGACGAATTCTTCTTAAATGTTTCTAAATCGGGCAGCTCTGTGGTAGACCGTAGTGCTATTAATAATTTTACTTACAATTAACCACAAACTTGCATTAATGTGGTCAAGCATTGTTTGACTAAAATTCGAAGCGCAAAATGCATAATTTACCACATTCGTCATCTAACAATTCTTGGGATAAATTTATTGCTTTCCCTATTCCCTATGTGGTTAATTTACCCAAACAGAATGAAATTGTACTACACTCGCGTATTTATGAAAGCTTTATAAAAGTAGTAAATTTGCAGCTAATTTTTTCAGTGTACTACAGATTTTCTTCCGCGATCGGCGTAAAATAAATAGGTCAGGTTGAGTCATGTTAGGTTAGGTTGGTTAAGTTAGGCTAGAGAGGATACAGGATATTTTAGAGGTTAGGTTACAGAGCAGAAAAGGCTTCGAGCCCTTTTATAGGGCTTACATCAAATTTTGGGAATCCACAGGTCAGGAGGAGAAAAACCTTAGGCTCCGTAATGCATTAGAGTATACTTTACGAGGTCCTAGTACGAATCATACAATATCAAAATCGCACTCATTCAGAAATAGCTGCAATTTACCACTACCACGCCTGCTGGTCAAAGAAGGAAGGACAATAAGAAAGAGGATCATCAGAATGTCCATAAACCCTTCGGAGAAACCAATTTCCAATTGACACAGACCCTATCCGGTCATGGATGCTTCAAACCATATCTTCTTAAGATGCGCAGGGCAGTGACTGCATTTTTGCGGTGAAAATTATACGTTATCACATGATACCATCTTCGTTTGTAGCTTAGAGAAGAACTTGGGAGATTGATAACAATGCAGTTTTGTCTCCCTAAAATTTATTGTAAATTGGAAGGCGATTGATAACTTAAGGAAACCGAGGAATGAATAGAAGAGAAATTCGAAAACTGGAAGCAAGGGACCGAATTTTAGTAGAGAACAGTTCAACTTTTCTGAAGATTTCCCCACAACCCTTCTTTTTCTCCATAATCGAGAAATTATCTTACCTCTAGGTAAGATTATGAGCTAATCTAATCTAATTCAAACATAGGTTAGGACCTAACCTAACCAACCTAACAGTTGGATTATAGAGGAAAAAGAGTATGTCAGAGGTTAGGTTAGTAATCAGACAAGAAATTAGCTTGCAGCTTAAAACATTTGATAGTTTTATTAGCATTGTATCACGATTAACAATTAATTAGCCTGAAGGAATTGTAAGAAAACCGCACCAGCGAATATTTCGCTACGACCTGACCGCTGTGTTGCGTGACGCAATGCTATTAAAATATCGTGTAATAATATATTTACATAAAATATAATACAATAAAATAAATAGAGGACGCATACCCAGATGGCGGATTAGGGAAAGTCTCTCAGATATGAGAAGACGAGAAATCAAATACCTCTCACGGACCAAGCGGATGAGCGGCTAAATATAGCCGGTTCTCCATGTTAGGATCCTGGCAAAAGGTTAAAACTGCACTAGCCAATCCGTCGTGCCAGCGTGGTGAGTTATGACTAGCAACCCCCAATAATTAAATGGTTAGATGTCTTTAAAATTAAAGTGCCCCAGATGAGGAGAGAAATTATCTCAGAATCTCAAACTGATTCCAAATCAGTCCGCCTCAAAGGTTCTCAGAACAGCAAAGAAGAAGCGTGGAGTAATCACAGACGACTGTGCGACTGGATTCAGAGCGGAAGACTGAGAAAATTGGCGAATTTTAGGCGTAACTTATGTTCGACCATACAGCTGATGATGATTTATCAGCACTTTAAAATCTTTTTGTAAATGAACCCTGCTCTTTAATGTCAATTTACATGGCAAATCTTTACTATGTAAATTAAAAAACTTTACATAGATTTATTTACCTGGTAAATTTACATTATACACACTGATAATTTACACCAATTGTCTACAGTGTATCTGTTTGTCTGTGACGTTAACTTAATTCGTTGATTGGTTTTCTCAGTGCGGCCTTTAGACCGCACAACCAAGACCGTCACGTACTAGTAACAATAGAGCCCCGATTATCTGGCTAAATGACTTCATCATCTCATTCGGGAAGTCAAAAACCACAGACAAAGTGTCGGTATATAAGATTATTATGTAATCCGCGAAGCTCAGACAAAGCGGATCTCAAATATCACGGAAAATTGCTTTCAGAGGTTAGGAGCGGTTAACGCGGACGATCGGATCTACTGTAATATAAATTAATAATAATTCAGAAAGTGCCCACCTGTAAACCATAGTTTTAGAGACCGAGGGGTATGGAATACCACCCCAACAACGCATAAATTGAATATAAAAATTTATAACCGTATGCCCCCTCATCAGTATAAAACAATGCAAAATTGAAAATTTTACCCCCATGTTTATCGGTAGGAACTTTTAAAAGTTTACCATTGCTGCGGTCTGGCGAGTCTGAATTTCAAATTTACACCTTCCCCTATGTTCAGGTAATCAGCAATACTCAGATAAAGCGCGATTTTATTTTGGTGCCCCAAATAACGTGGAAGATTATTTTAATAGGTTCGGATAACCAAGATCCGGATTTCTACTTAATTTCAAGATTCTAATTGATTAAATGGCGTTTATGTTTCAAATTGTTGTGAATAACGCAGAGACCTTTTTTTTTAAAAAAGACCTAGACAATGCACTTCATAATTTTTTCTAAATAATTTTATGTAAAATTATTAGAAAACAATTGAAATAATAAATAATTATAAAACATTATTGTTTATTTGTCTGTAACGCTAAATTAATCGGTTGAGCTGTACCCCCAGTGCGGCCTTTAGGCCGCACACCCAAGAAAATCACATGGTAATATTGAAAGATTCTGATTGCTCAAGTAATGTTTGCATTTTCTATAGATCAATCAGCATCGTGGAGTGCAGCATCACATCGTAGGATTGTGTTAGGTTACGGTATGTGCATGAATTAAGTTTTAATAGAGAACATTTATGATGCCTTATTCTACATGATTTTAATATTAGGCAAATCTTAGAGGAATATTTTTCTAATAATTAGATCACATGACTGCTACTTGCACCTTAGCAGTCAAACCCTACACCGCACTCTCTTGATGTTGATTCTGAATTTAAAACTCTTAATCAAAATATATAAAGCCTAAAAAAAAGAGGGGGGAACCTTCATAGGCACCACCCCAATCTGGGATGGTAGTGCCGAGATTCCTACTCACTAAAACCCCCTCCCCGGTGACAGCCAGATTCACCTCTCGGTATTTCTTCAGCTGTCAACCTGCGATGTTATTGTGTGTTTCTTAGTCTTCGTGACCTGAACCCAGAGCCTGTTCGATGACCTTATCATCGTCCAGCTCTGTCCCAATCATCCTTTGATGATAGCATTTATTACTAGGGTGTCGGGGCTCAGGTCTTCAACCTAAATTTACCTGTGTGACTGTAACGCGAATTAGTGCGGCCTTTGGGCCGCACCACCAGGACAATCACACACTAGATGTAATAGTTAATTATTAATCGAAATACATAATATGTAATAGCTAAATCTTTATTTGTTTGTCTGTAACGTGAAATTCATCCGTTGATATGTTCCCAGGCCGCACAACCAGGGCAATCACGTGCTAGAATATAATATACATAATCATGTACTTAAATGCGTCTAATTGATTAATTAATTTCCCTAAAGAACTTATCGAATTATTTTAATATTTTTTGTCAAATATTACAATATATCTTATTATTTGTTTTAATATAATAAACATATCTAAATAATATAAATATGAACATATTAGGCAAACAAAGACATTGGTAAATAACAAATATCGGATTATTATCAATATATACACACAGTTGATGGTTTTTGTATAATTTTCTTACGAAATTTGTAAGAGTGTTATGCCTCGATTACACAGAGCGACTTTAGACGCTAGACGCTAGCGAATTTAGACGCAGCGTCTAAAGTCGCTCTGTGTAATCGACCTAGACGCTTAGACGCCGCGTCTTGAACAGACGCTGTTCGCTCGCTTTTAAAGTTGACAGCCGGGCTACTTTAGACGCTAGACGCTAGCGTTTTTACACTCCGGCGTCTAAAGTCGCTCTGTGTAATCGACATGAGAGTGTAAAAACGCTATGTGCTAGCGTCTTTATATTTTTTATTTTGGCTTTTAATTGCTTTTCATTCATTTCTTCTACCAATCCTTCACTCTGAAGTTCTAAATAGAAGCTTTTACTTATTTCATTTTTTAACTTGATGTTGCAGTAGTCCTTATGCTTAATGTTCCAAAGAAAGGATATTTTTCATAAACTTTTAAAAAATCAATAATATTACTGCTGTTCCACTTCATTGTTAAACTATTAAACTATTGCTAAACAAAACTAAATTTTAATTTTTAATACTTATCAGTTCAAATGCGCGATTGCAACTACGAGACTAGCGAGTTTAGACGCTAGCGTCTAGCGTCTAAAGTCGCTGTGTGTAATCGGACAGGTCGCTACACGCTCAGTCGCTGGCGACTTTAGACGCTAGCGTCTAGCGTCTAAAGTCGCTCTGTGTAATCGAGGCATTAGAATAGGTAATACATTTTTCAATGCTTTGTTTTAACAATTGTATAAACATTTTTGCCGTGTGCGTTGCGGTGCTGAAGGCTCAAAATATCAATTTTAAAGCATCGATGGAAAAAATGAAATAAAATATATGCGTGGAAGCCCTTTCACCTTTCAACGTCGAAAAGAAATAAAGAACTGTTGATTTCCGGGGTATAACTGATAATTCGCAAACTTTGAACCAACCCAATTAATTCGTGTTCGTGTCTGGGTGAAACCTAATAATCTTTATCGCTTATTATTAATTAAATCGTATAAAACGTGCCAATTTAATATTTTATTTTAAAAACAAATTTTATTTATACACTCGAAACGAGTTGAAAAAATTCTCCAACGTGAAACGTGGTGCGAATTAATCAAAATGATGCATTATTGTGTCCAAGTAGAGATTATCAAAATAAACGAAAAGGTGGATTTAGTAGAATATCCTCGAAATTTATTAGCATCATAGCATCCTTTTATTTGGGTAAACTTGACACAACAAAGTCACGGTGTGCATTTTATTTTTATAAATCACAAAGTCAACATGAACGCGGATATATGCACATTGTTTTGTAACGAAAAATTTATTTATAACTTGGATGTGTTATAAATCCAAAAAGTAGCAGCAATTAATCTTCACATTTACAATGTCATTTTAGTTCTTTATGTAACTTTCACGTTAAAATGCCAAACTACTATATAATTTTGGAACACATTCACGAAAAGCTTGTTAGAATAATTAATATGTGTATGCTTCAAATAAATTATATTTTGTAATCTAACTTCGTCTGCAAAATGGGAGTGTCGCATAATAAAGCTCTGTCTTGTGTCGTATGGCTTACTGGATAAAGATAAATGATAAAATATTTCTGCATGCAATTTTATACTACGTGACTTTTGCGTTAATTAAAAAAAAACAGGTACTACAATAGATATTTATGTTACGTTGTTATCAGGGTTACCTTCAATGTTATACAAGTGAAAATCTACACTTTGATGTGCTTTGAATTAAAAATCGTCATTTCCAATCAGATCAACGCCAGGCTCCGGATTCGATCCCCCGAACACCAGAACTTATAAAAGCGTTTCAGCAAAAAACAGTTGACACAATTACTGCTTGTGCCAGTTTTCTCGACTTTAACCTTTAGAAGACGCATTATTTTTTACATTTGCAAAATGATGGTCGTAATTTTAATATTTCTTAATTAAAATTTGTGTTACTTTTTGTTTGGGAATGGTAATTTGATATACACTCTTTGAAGGTTATGAAAACACATGTTGGTGGCTTAATGGATTTGTTAAGTAAATAAAAGTCTTCGTTATTTGTTACAGGGTTAACTGAAAAGCCGAAGATTATAGTTCGAACAAAATCTTCCAAGTTGACGTGGAGGCAGAAATACGTGAGAAGGTAACTCCGGATTTTATTTTCGACAAAATCATTAATTATAAAAAGAACGAAACAATAGAAAATCACGCAAGGATGATTCCTTTAACAACGTGTCAAACGCGAAGCTTATCAATAACAAATTTACAATGCAAATTTTTGTAAAACTATCATTTTTAATTTATTTTACAGTCCATTGTGGTAAAATTGTACGGTTTGCTTAACCGGATGCGGTCATTAAGTTAACCAAATGGTATTTCAGAATGCTATTCACTGTAAATTAATTTGTGTCCAGACATTTTATTAGCCTAATTTTAATTGTCTTCGTATCGACGAAACTTGCAACTCCAAAAATGAAGAAGCCATTTTAGCTAACAACAATGGCGAAATTTAAACTTAAGACGATTTAAATAAAACAATAAACGTAACAACTTAATCTATCAATTCTTTTCAATTTAGCCCTACCCAAAAAAAAGTATAGAAGCCATAAATTTCGTCTTTAAATTATAAATGTAGGCGAAAAGAATTAACTTTATTACGTGTACCAGAGAGTATCAACCCACTGTTGGGACCCTTACCTGCAGTCGCCAAATTTAGAACCACAAAAAATAATAATAAAAGTTTAAATACGGTGCTTTCCTGATCATTTCGATTACGTTCGGGAAGTTCAAAATTTGGCTCATAAGCACAGGACGGGAGTTCAGTGGTGGGAGAAATTGGGTGGTATATTTCATCATAATTCATTCTAGTGCTTAATTTTCGATCGAATGTGGTCAGTCCTCGCATACTTTGCTAATTTTTATTTTCCGCTGTCTCGGTATTCCATTGTTTTCATCCGAGCTCCAATGTTGGATTTATTGACAAAACTATTTATTACTTTTGGCAAGTATATTTTTCAGTTCCTTCTTTAATACGCAGTCGGAAGCTCTGATAAGCAAACAGGCAATTTGAGATCATTCTCACCTTGGAATTTTTTTTGTATTCTACTTTAACATGTAACGGGTGGAACCAAGATCATCAATACAGTTTCTGGTGTGATACATATGGATTTGACAAGCACATCCAAAATAATTCATAATGTTTTTGTAGAACACAATAGTATGTAATCTTGATGTTTCGCAAGTTTAACATGTTTCGGATAATCCGCTTTTGGGTTCTGAAAAATATCAGCCCTCCTACTGAGTCACCCCAGAAATTAATTCCATGATTACAATAACGGGGTATTACAATATTACAATTATTTTTCCGAATGTTTTATATATCTGCTACAAGAGCATTTTGTTGTCCCGTTCAAACGCAATTGAAACGTATTAAACGCACTACCCCCCCCCCCCCGTAATTAACTTGGGATCTTTTTGTCCTTGTCCAAATGAGAGTCAATTTAAAACTAGTGACGTGATTAACTGTTTTCAATAAAGGAATGCAAACAAAAATTAATTTAATGGGTTGTTTAGTGGTGTTAGAGATGGCAAGTTACAATTACCCCCCCCCCATTAGTTTACCTACTACCGTGCGAAAAGTCCTATTCTTCAAACACATTTGTGATAAGAAAGAGCCTGCTTTTTCGCACTAAATAATGAAAACAGCAAATAAATTAAATATCATTGAATTCGAAAGATAAAATTTTGTATGCAACACGTGTGAAAATGCATATTCTCGCACTTGTGTGGATTTCACGCGCGTGCGAGAATTATGCTTTTTCCATACTTGTAGAATAAAAAACTACATATTATAGGATTTCTATAGCAATATAGAAATTTCTATGAAAATTATTCTGTCAATTTTTTATAATTTAGCGCCTGCTCACCAACTACTGGGGGGTATTCCATACCCCCCAGACCCCCCGGTCCGGCTGCAATTTCATATTTTTTAGAACCTCAGAAATAAAGAAAAAATTTATGTATATTTACTGTATCCAAAGAGGATGGAGCATGTATATATAGAGGGCCAGCTACATGTTAAAAATTGAAATTATGTTAAAAACAAAAAAAAACATTTTTGAACATGTTAAAAAAAATATTTTGCACACTTTTCGGTTCGACAGATGCCTTTTGCACGCCACCTAGTGGACAGGGTTATTGCTAAGTCATTGTTATGTGATTCAACTATTGTAAGTTTTAGCATAACAATAACTTAGTGATGACCCTGTTCACCAGGTGGCGTAAATCTATCGAACTGAAAATATATATTATTCCATAAGAGCTGTCCCTCTTTATATAATCCTCTTTGCTGAGAACAGTATAAGTCAGAAAAGGTTGCCGTTTTGGAAAGAAAGAAGGTACCTTTTTGCTCTCCAGAAAAATTACAATTTACGAGTTTTACTGTTCTCACTTCTCACTCTAGAATTTACTTATCCACTTAAAATGTTTTTTTAAATTATTTTCATATAGTTGTCCAATTTTGGATGAGAGATCGCATGCCTTTTTGACTAAATCGCCACGGCTCAATACGACACATCGGCATCATGGGGTGGGGCAAAATAAATAGAAAAAATTATTACTGTTTTATTGCCGCCAACATTATTAGGTATTTTTGTGAACTCCTGGGCTCGTAAAAACCGTTATAATTATTATCAGTATATATTTACAATTACCTAAATATCTCTGTGTGCGTCTGTCTGTTACGTTAAATGGAGCCGATGATCCGGACCATCCGTGCGGCCCTTAGGCTTTAAAACTTTTTAGTAAAGCGTTTTAAATCCGTACCACCATTATTGGTCCAAGTGACGTCGGATTGTTCAACGTATTCGCATTAAAAAATATTATTTTGAATTATTCTGTTTTGAGAGGGCGGCGTCTCGTCGCCCTCCCCGTACCAGCCACCAGTGCATAATTCCCATGGTTGTTAGGCCGCACTGAAACTTTGTTATTAATAACTAATATTTTTTGAAACCGCTCTTGCCCATCACTCCCTTTAACTTTTTAGGCCTTTAACTTTTCAGTCAAGCGTTTTAAATCCGTACCAACGTTATTAGTCCAAGTGACGTCGGATTGATCAACATATTCGCAGTAATTTTAAAACAGCTCTTGCCCATCACTCCTAGACTTTTGGAACTCTCCCTTATTTAGGGAAATATTAGGCTATATCTTACCACGATGGTCAAGTGGGAGTAGCGACAAGCGGCGTTCTTCAAATATAACGCTGTGCGTCTGTAACTGTAAATTCATCTGTTGATTGTTATTAACACGATGGTCCGTCTCCCTCAGTATGGCCTTTAGGCCGCATAACCAAGGCGATCGCGTACTTGATAATAAGATTATTCTCGGCCTTAATAAGCAAGAGTGTGACTTCATCACTATTGGATACCAAATTACAACTTGGTACCTAATCTTAAAGTTGAGGGCCGAACATACGTAATTACACCAAGCACTATACCAAGCTACCCATACTAGAAACATACGGGCTCCGATTATGTTGACCCACATTTTGTTTTCTTTACTTGTACCAAAGGAAAATTTTTGATCATTTACTTATTTATACTCAGCTTTAGGTATCCCGAGTGAAGTTGTGTATTATGTTTTTTAACAATAATTAATACATCTCGGGATATCATTAAAAAACATAGGCCCTAGAATTTCTCCCTGAGGTACCCTTTTCTTCACCTCCGAAAAATATAACAATTCTAAATTTACGAAATAATTTAAACAATTAAAAGAAGATTTTCGAATCAATTAGGAATTGACAACACAAAACAATTTCGGTTTATTGAGAAATTGTAAACTTCACAGGAAGAACATCCATCCGAATGATCTTCTTGATCACGAGAAACCTGAATTATTTTATCACCCAAGAATCTTTCGGATGTTAATTAATTTCGCGCGAAAACAAAAAATCGGTTATTTAACTTTTCCCATAATAAAATGATCAAGTATTTTAATTTATGTAAATTTTATTTGGTTTAAATATAAGAATAGGTCAATTTTCAAGTGCAAATACAATAGTCAATGTCAAATAATTTGATAATAATTGTGAACATCCCAACTTTCACTACGTGTTGACAAAACATTCCTAATGAAATCCGCTTTGAAAAAATGGAAACCTTTCAGTTTTTAAAGGTTACGGTTGTGAAAAATAATTGTGAAAATTTTCTCACCAAACGACTTCAGATGTTAGCATTGCGAATTTTCTAGGGAAAACTCGTGTGAACACAAAAATAGAACAAGGAACTCTTCCATTTTATAGAGCACTTAACACACATAGAGAAACATATTTGAACGCATAAAAATATTAATAAAGCGTAACGTGGAATATGCGGGTGGGTGCATATTGAAATTAATTTTACGACTAACTTGAAAATTGTCGTTCTTCTTCCAAACGGTTTGGTGTAATTAAAAATATTCATCACGTATTCGTTATTCGTAAAAAAAGAAAGGTGCCTAAAATCCTTGAAGTAATTTATTGAATAGGTTTGATGATGGGAAATTGCTGATTTATTCCCTTGCTCGGTCGCTATTATTGAAATAAATCGCTAATTACTTGGTTTAGGCGGTCAAGGTTTTTTTACAAAATCGTGATAAAAAATGTTGTTCAGTTGTATGGACTGGAAGGGGCCCACTAAAGGCATCTTCCAGCTCCAGGTAAGTAACCAAAGGTGGGTAGGTTGCAATTTTATCGATACCGGTTTTGCAGAATTTCATTAACATAATTAAATTATCGTTTGTTACTGCATTTGAGATTTATTGTTATTATTGTTGCCTTCAAAATATTAAACATATTTCGTAAACAAACCACAATGAAATGAAAATTCCATGGCAGTCCTAGAACAAAATTGACAGGCTGGCCAGAAACCTTCCAAAAGAAGTCGAGTTTTTGTGCAAAATGTCCTCATTTACAATTTTAATGTTGCAAAAAAATATCAAACCTGTAAATCCAAAACCATAAAAAACTCAAAAACATTTCAAGAAATTTAAGGCGCACCCACGATTTACATTTTTAATCTGGCACTGCAATCGAATTTTAAGTAACTCGCACTGTGAAAGTTTAGCATTTTTGCTATGCACTTCTTTAAGTATCGCTTTATGATTAATATAAAATTTTATATAGAAAGTTGGAAGTGCTTAACCACATGTATTTTATGTTTGTTCTTTGCGTTGAAATATCAAAATAAAAATTTGAAGATGAGAAAACAACATCTGTTGATATTAAATTTTAAAAAAGCAAAATTTGGTATGCTTCCAAATTTGATTTTATGAGTTTGGTATAGAAGAATCATCAAAAAGGATCTAGCGACCTCCGAAACATATAATTTTTATATCACGGAACATAAGTTTTCAGAAATAGGAAATAAAATTGAAATAAATTTTGTCTATTTAGTTTATTAATTTTAGTTTTTGGGGATTTCACCGGATTCCGAAATCCGCCATTAATTTATTCAAATGACAGTAAATCAGTTGATAGCCGCACACATCAAAAAAAATTATCTACCTAGGTAAAACGGGTGAAAAGATTTTTCTTTCAATTTTGTCATCAAACATTTTCAAAATCCTCAACTCAAAAAACTGAAGTTTGAAAACTGCAAGAGTCCAAAAGTTGTGTTAGATCCGAAATTATACCTTTACATATTATGTAGTATCCGATAGACAAACCGCATGGGAGTTTTGGAAACACCTGGTGGAGTTCAAATGGTTATCAACAGATGGTGCTACTAAATTGGAAGGCGGAATAAATAGCTTGAGAATCGATGCAAACGAAGAATTACAAATTCAGTGGCGCTATCTATTGAGGCCTTTCCACCGAAACACAAAAGGTGTTTCCAAAATTCCCATAAGGTTTGTCAATCTGATAGCATAACCATGAAAAGTAGAAAAGCCGTATCGTAACCATTTTTAACTGTTTTATTGCTTTATCACCATAATTTGGTTCCCTGGTTTGGCTCCCGGTCTTTGCAGCCAGAAATTTTTAAAACTTCATTTTTTAGAAATGCAGTGGCAGTTCGTGACTTGATTCAATGAGAAAGCATACAATTTAAAGAAAAATATAAATTTACCTTACTTTTATGTAGGTACTAACATAAATTACTTAAAATTTTTATTTTTGGATAGTTGCTGTTTTCAGTTTTGTATGGATGCCCTATAGGGCAAGGCGCTACTAATTTTGTATAAGTTCGTCGTTAAGACCCTCTTCCGGCTCCCAAAAATGCTTTTCACAAAAAAAACCGATTCCTTGAACACTAAGGCTCTCCATGGATTGCGACGTCTCGCTCTCGTCATCCCATTTCGCTGTCGACCATTTGAACTACAACTCCATGATACCAGATCAGACATTTCATGTTAGAAATATTCTATGATTGCATTCTACGTTTAAAATGGCTGAATTTAAAGAAGGCAATTCGTGAAATAAAATTCGTACGATCAAAGAAAAACTTTCATTCCCAGAAGTTGGAATATCGACTCCGTTTGGGGCCATATCCATAGATATCGTAAACAAAGCCGATTGTGAGCCACTTTTGAGAAAAACTTTTATAAGTTTAGATTAAGAACCATTAGCCTCAGTGCGGCCTTTAGGCCGCACAATCCTGGCAATCAAATACTAGATGGCTAAGAGCGGTAGAATCGATATCAAACAAAAAATTTAATTTGCAGCTCTTGAATAGAGAGAATAAATTGGTAGAGAAGATAATGAAGCTGAAATTTCGGGCTATCGCTGTAACAGAAGCCCCATACAGACCAGAAAAGTTTCTAGTTTTCGACCGGAATATCCGCCAAAATATCTGAGAAGAACCCCGGATTCCCCGTTCCTTGAACTTGTAAGGCTTTCTAGTGCAGAGTCCGGTCGAAAACCCTAATTAATTGTACAACTGCATAAAGGTTCCAATAACAATATTTAGCTGCAGGCTCAAGCTCAGGTCCTTCCTTCCATATGAAGTGGTCCCACATTGGCTGTTGACAGTTTAAAATGACCGTAATTTAAATTTTATTGTTTTTCTGTCGTGAATTATTTCCAATAAGAAATTTTGCTGAAAGTGAAATATCTCAGCCCCTATTGGTCCTATCAACATGGAACTAAAATTTGTTCATAAAAACACCGGGCTATTCATTTGACATTTTCACATAAGCGCAACCCTAAAGCGTAAAAATTCAGCCTGAATTCATAGTTCTTTCAGGGCGAAGTTTTTACAGGAATGGAGAGGGTTTACAAGCAAGTTTCTTTTAAAAAAAAAGGCGGATACTTGTGTTTCCACAACAAGGGAAATTGTGTTCGCATACCAATTATCAACTACGAAACTTCCCCCCTTTTTTATAAAAATGTTGCAACTTTGTAAATATAATAAAACTGCATTTTTAAGCACTGAATATATCTGGTCACCGACCAAATACAAATCTGCTAAAAAAAAATTTTGAAATAGTTTATTTTTACAACAGTGCGCTCGATTGGAACCTATCTCTAAACATGACCTGCATGGTAATCTGTATGTTATACAAATTGCAATAAAATGATTTGTAAAAATTTAGAATGCTACTTTAAACATGAATAAACATAATCTGAAAATATCAGCTTGGTAGGTGCAATACCGTTCTAAAATTTCATTTCTAAAAATCACCTCGAGCACGACCGTCTCGACTAGAATACTCCTTTTACGTTATTCCTTTCAAATAATCAAGTCAATTGAATTCCTGTGGCGTACTAACTAGGAATTGAACGTCTAAACTTCCAAACTGATTTGCAGAGCCAGAAAAGTACATTTACGAACCGGAATAGAAAAATTGTCAGGTGCCTATGGTTTTTAACTAGCTGATAAAAGGGACCATGTGTCATCTTTCTTCCTTCTTCCTCTAGTGCCCTATCCACTGTGGACGTTGGCGATCATCATAGCCCATTTTACTTTATCAGCCGTTGCTCTAAACAACGCTGAAGACGTCATTCCGGTCCATTGCCTTAAGTTTCGTAGCCAGGAAATTCTTCGTCGTCCGGGTCCTCTTCTACCTTCAAACTTTCCTTGCAGAATCAGTTGGAGTATGCGGTACTTTTCATTTCTCATCACGCGACCAAAGTATCGGAGTTTTCTTTCTCTCACTGTTTTTATTATTTCCTTGTCCTTATCCATACGTTGCAGCACAGTAACATTGGTAACCATATGTGTCCATGATATTCGGAGCATACGCCTGTAACACCAGAACTCAAATGCTTCCAGACGTTTAGCTGAGTCCTCTGCCAGGGTCCATGCCTCCGCGCCGTATAGGAGTACAGAGAATATATAGCATCGTAGCACTCTTACCCTGAGATGTAAATTTAGGGTCATATTAAGTACCTTCTTCATCTTCATAAATGTGCTTCTTGCTCTCTCTATTCTGATCTTAATCTCTTGGGCATGATCCCAGTTTGCGTTAAGCGAGCTGCCCAGGTATGTAAAAGATGTAACATTCTGCAATGGTTCTCCATACGCATAGCATTGTGCATCAAGATTCGACGTTTTGCTGATTATCATGACCTTTGTCTTTTTTATGTTCAATCGCATACCGTATTTCTCACTCGCCGCGATGACTCTGTCTATCAAGCTCTGTAGTCCCTCGGGGCTGTCCGATAGAAGGACTGTGTCATCTGCATATCTTAAGTTGTTTATTATTTCACCATTTACTATTATGCCCTCTGTGGTCTCTTCTAGGGCTTCTCTGAAAATATATTCTGCATATATGTTAAAGAGTATAGGTGACAGTACACAGCCCTGTCGGACTCCCCTCTGAACTCGAAAATCCTCCGAAATATCTTCCACGCGAACATTTCCCGTCTGTCTCCAGTAGAGATTAACAATAATGCTCGCAATAATGCCATCTTTAGCCATCTAATACTTGATTGCCTAGATTAAAGGCCGCACTGAGGGTGATTATTATCATAAGTGTAGGTAATTCATAATATTTTTTGGACACATGTAATCTAAACTTAGAAAACATTCGTTTAAAAGTGTCACAGAACCGATTTGTTTAGCTACTAATTTGGAAATGGAAGATTTTTTCGATGCAAATTTTATATTAATCAAGAATTGCATATGAAATATATGGCATTTCAAAATTCTTAAAATCCGTGCAAATTATAGTGTAGACTTATTTTTGTTATGATTATCTGTCGTGTGGCGGCCATATTTTTTTTACAGTGCGCAGCATAATTTGCAATCCAACCAGGGGTTGGCGGAAACTAAAATATTTCAGCCCCTATTTGTTCTGTCGACATGAGACTAAAAGTATTTTGTTCATAAAAAACCGAGCTAGAAGATTCTTCATTTGATATTTTCACCTAAATGTAACCCCAAGGGGTCAAAATTCAACCTGAATTCATAGTTCTCGTTTTACAAAAATTCCATCTTCGCGGGGAACTTTTTACAGGAAGAGAAAGAGTTTACAAGTTTTTTTAAAAAGAGTTGAAAACTAGTTGTGTTCGCATACCAAACATCAACTTTTATAAAAATTTTGCACTTTTAAATGCTGACTACACATTTGAAATTTTAGCCCATAATAGTAAAAATTCTTGACCATGGAGTATTTTCCTCTTTTAGCTGTTCATCAAATCAACCTGAGTTCCAACCTGTAATCTTCTATTTTTACTGCCTTTTTTTTGATCGGTGATTTTCCAAGATTGTACGTTTTGATCAATATTTCATTAAATCAAGCGGAGTTCCTTATTAAGTAAGTACACCATAAATCTGTGCAATTAAATTTTAAATTCTACGATTGGCAATTAAAATCCCATTAATTTTTACAATTTGTTTCAGCATTAATCATTTAACCTTCCACAATTTAAAACATAAATCGGTCTAATTATTGAAAATCTCTTTACCAAAATTAGATTGAACGATACCACAAAATCTAATTGTGAAATTATGAAAATTAACCGCATAAATATGCAAAAATATGCAATGTTGACAATCTTTTCTCAAATTGATCCGTCAATTAATCTTAATAGGTGATATGCAAATCGCTTAATTGACCCTTAGAAGACATCTATGGAGTGAAATAATAACAATTAATGTGTCTTAAAAATTTGCCTTACTTCCATTAATTTAACTTAAGCCAATAAAACTTTCAATCTAAAACAATATAACACATAGCGATCGTGATAAATTTTCTAAAAAAATGTAATCAAATTTTCCTATTTGCTTTAAAATGTCAGAGTAATTAAACAGCACAATTCGTCCTTTTCAATAAATTACATTAACAAAAGAATTTTAAATTTAACGTAATTGGTAATAAAAAATTATTACAATGAAGGTACAATTAAAATTTATGGGCTAATTGTATTTGTAAAAAATGTTACATAAACAAGTTCAATTTTCCAGTACTTTTTTGATAGCGTAAAAAACGGCGCCTTCGAAAATACAGGGGACTGATACGGATAGAATTCGAAATTTAGGTCATACTTTGTATTATCTTTTAAAATACTACAAAACCATCGTAAACATTTAATGTGTACGTTTAGATTTAGAGCATGCAAACAAAAACACTAAAAATAAACATAAAAAGCAAAACTACCAATATATTTTTATTATATTTTGCCTTCATAAATAACAAAAAACTTGCATCCCAAAAATAGCAGTCATCCTAGTTGTTGCTTTGGCTAAAACGTGTGCAAAAGAAACTGGTTTCAACTTGGCAACACGATTTTTGATCTTTACGGTCCTTCGAGTCGTCTTTTAGATCTAATGGAGTCATTTCCGATCATTTTCTTTCATCCTACGTTGTAATCGCGATAAAATAATATTTTGCTGGTAATTGAGAAAATGTGGATGTGAAATCTACCTACTCCCAGTAGGTGTGCTAACCTTGCTTTGAAATAGGTGTTAATAGCAGACCACTGAAGAATTTCTCAGAGACCGGCAAATTCCACTAAAACTTTCCATGGTTTTCGTGGTCCATGTTAAAATTTCACATATGATTAACCTAGTTTCAACCCTAATCCAATTTCAGACAATGCGACTCTTAACCAAAACACACCCAAAAATAAACCACAAGAAATGAACCGCCGATTTCACAAATTGTCGACAAAGGAGGACATAAACTGCAATTAGAAACAGCTTGTTCAATTTTACCGAGTGAAAGTACAAAACGTACAAATCCAAATTGTATATGTGTTTAAATAATGTTTTTGTCAATTTTGTTTTGATCTTCGATTTCGACAACGATTAACATGATTACAAAAAAAAAGATATTTATGAATGCCACTTAATTTCAATGTCATATCTGTTTAAATATATTGTAATAAAAAGTAAACAAATTAAAATAAAAATGGCGCAATCCCAACCGACTTGAGTTATTTAGTAAATTAGGCTTGAAATTTAAATATCAAAGAAATATTTTCGGTTTTAGTAACATAAATAATTTTATAATTTGACTGCACCATCGCGTACCGTGCGATATAGCAAATAAATCATAATGGAACATTGGAACACCGTCTCGCTAATTCATTAGAATATTTGCAATTTTAAGATTTTAACGTAGGCTAATATATTGCATTTGTTAATAGGATTGGACATTGATTGATTTTGTGTGTACAAAATTTACACAAATTATTTAAATCGTCGTTTCTTGATTACTTAAAAAGTATTTTGTTTAATAATGATTTCCTTTTCTCAAATTGCATATTATTAAACAAACGGGTATTGTTGCTCCGAGCAAGTTGCTTTGAAACTAGAATATTTATTGTGAAAATTAAAAAGTTGTAGCTCATAATAAGTAGACGTGTTAAGGCAACTCGATTGCAAATTAACTTGAATGCCATATAAAAATTATTAACAATCGATTAATATTTTAAAAAATGCATCAATGTTCATTGCAAGGTAAATTTTACTAACTGTTTATGTTATAAGCGTGAAAGCGAGATAAAAATATATTCGCACAGGTGTGGAAGTAAAATCTTAAATATAATACACACCCACAACCATACAATAATTATACCATAGGTATACATTAGTAGAACGAGCTAACATTTACACAACTACGGTCAAGGTAAATTGTTTCAGTTAATTGTGGCGTTGCAAAATTATATTTTAATATATTTTTTTAAATTTTCATCACGGTGGAAACTAAAACGAAGGAAGGGAAAAGTTTAACCCCCCCCCCTCTCTGTGCTTAAAGAAATAATTAACTAAGAGAAGCCCACCTTTGTTTAATTTGATCGATAGCATTAATTTATATTCGAAGCCGATCGGCAACAAAATCAGTTGTTTTGAAACAAAATTCACGAAATTATCTTACTAAATGCCACACGAAAACTTGATTTATCGTAACGACCAATGTAGTAACAGTAGATTCTCTTTTGCATTATTGGTTGTTTAAAGGGGGTATAGGTTGGGCAAGATTTAGCCAAACAGGTTGACGTCTGAAAAGTAGAAAATTAGAGTCTTCCGAACTTTAAGCATTCAAATTATGGATTATGGGGCCCTCCGTGAAGTTCAAGCAAAGGTAAAAATGGTATATGGTTTTTTTAATGTCTATAGTCTCTCTATTTCTGCGTTTCCACATTTGCGTTATTTCTTGTTTAACTCAGGCAGATGTGTATTTTAAGGGAATATTCTAGTTTATTTGTTCAAAACAAAAACGAAACTGCATGAGAAACTTTAAACGCGTTTTACCCGAAACCGCATTTTTCAAGTTGAACGCAAACTCTTCACAAAAACTACTGGACCGATTGACTTGAAATTTTGTACACGTTTATAAAACGTTTCAGGAAATTGTCGAAACCTTCAACTTTCAGAATATACATATTTAAAATTACTATTTTACCTGACAGCGCGAAATAAATATTTTGTTATTAACTATTAGAGGACCTTTACAAAGCATTGCTATTTTATCAATTTTTATTTTTTTTTCACCTTAAAAATCACCTTAAGAACGTGTATCTCGACTAGAATACCGCTTTATGCTGGGTTCGCGTTATTTATTTCAAATAATCAAGTCAATTGAATTCATTTTATTTTAACAAACTGAAACGAGAGGCCATCTTGTCCCCTTTAGCCATCTAATACTAAACTTATTTGCCTAGGTCGTGCGGCCCAAAGTGCATTTATACAATTTAACATTAGATTTCAGTTTTATTTCGGTTTAATCCGCGGATTAACACACTTTTTCGCGCTATTTCATTATGATCTTGCGATCGATTAAATCTAACATTTTACATGACTTGGAATAAACGTGTAAACCCTTCATTATTTTTCGGGTGACTATTTTATCACTCTTTGGTCATACCTTAACTATCTAAACCAGACAGGCGATTGGCTGGGTTGTGCGGCCTGCAGGCCGCACTGAAGGAAGTTATTTTCATAGTGTAATTCATAATTTATTGTTAGTTAATTAAACTTAGAAAAGTTTTGCTCAAAAGCGTCGCACGACCGACTTCGTTTATTTATTAATATGGCGTCAAACGGAGTCGATATTTCGAGAGTAAGTTGAGCTTCTTACAATAGCAGTCTTTCTTTTATGCAAATTTTATATTGATCTTGAATTGTACGTGAAATATTGTAGCCTTTCGAAATAAAGCCAAATTCGCCCGGATTTCATTATAAAAGATAGATTGTGGAAGTGACTGGAACGGGAAAACGATGGGGAACCGCCCTTTCAAAAACAAAATGCAAATATTATCAATAAGGTAACCCCTTAATTTAGGAGATTGAACTCTTTAATTGTGCATTGTAAGCCAGTCACAGCTTTTTTATAAGCACTCTCTCTTTGATGGTTATAGATAGGTATAGGTCTAATATGTATCTCTGCGACTGTAATACTAATCAGTGCGGCCTTTAGGCCGCACAACCATGGAAATCACATACTATTAGACGGCCAAGTGTCCCCAGAAATATAATCGAGACATTATAATAATTATAATTTATTTGCCTATAACGTCAAATTAATCCTTGGGGCCATTCCTTCCAGTGCGGCCTTTAGGCCTCACAACCATGTCCAATACGCACTAGATCACTGAAGGGGCCGGATGACACACAATAATAAAGCAAATATTCTTTATATCTTATATTCTTTATAACGCACCTCACATTAGCAGGTCAGACTTTAGTTATCAACCTAAAATTGTTCCAGTGCGGCCTTAAGGCCTCACAATCATGACAATCGCGTACTGGAAGGTCATTTCGACGTTCAAGATGCATGACCTTGTAATTGTAATAAAATAAGAGGGAGTTCCCATTGGCTAAGCGGCCCTGCCCAAACTATACATAACATCCATATTAATTTATAATAGGGATCCTAAAAGGCTTAATTTTGTTACCATAATTTTATGTTCAACCAAAACATTTGAATTCCGTTGTAGCGATTTCGTAATTTCCCAGGTAGTTCTAAGATTTGACAATCGAAATTATAATAGCGTAAATTAAACACCGGTTACCGATGTCGAATTGGGTTCGTGAATACCAGCATCACCAATGGTTATAGATCTTATCGTGATTTTGTAATCGTCGATTAAACGAAATTTCGCGAATTCCCAACAACCATTTAAGCTGTGAATCAGTGTTAACTAGCCGCTAGCCATTTTTAGCTGCTAAATGACCATTTCCTTTCCTTCCTTCATCAGCTTGATGTCCACTATTGGACTATAGGCTCTCCCCCGTGAGGGGCGGTTTAGGTCATATCCTACCACGCTGGCCCAGTGCGGGTTGGTAAGCAGCCAGATGCATTCCCTTTAAATTAGGCACCTCGCGGTCCTACTATTGACCACGGGCATTTGCATTGCGCTGAGTAGCTGCTCTTTTTAAATGGCCATTCAACAGCTAAAAATTGTTTGTTGGGTCCACCCTTAGAGGGACGTCCCCGCCTGGGAGGGAGGAGGGGTTTACAAAATATGACCAAGTGTGAACGGGGGAGGGGGTTGGACAAATGTGACGTCCGCATAAAAATCCCATTTTTGGGATTTGTAAGAAAATTGTGTTTGAATATTTTTAAAAGTTTAAGAAAAATTCTAAAATAAAATATAAAAATCTGAATTTTTGCTTGTTTAATTCCAATTTAGGGGGGGATCTTTGATTTGTGACTATAGGACATTCCTGGGGGGGGGTCAGAAGATTCTGACCAACTGAGACAAGGGGGGAGAAAAGTCGGAAAAATTGCGGACCCCTATACCAGCCTTACACCATCAATAATAATTGCGATCGTAATTATGGTCAGTTCAGAAATTGGCACATTACGCATAGGGTTCTACGCAGATTATGACCATATTTACGATCGTAAATATTGAGGTCAAAGACTGTTGCTCTCTTTTAGAATACAACACAATCAAAATACAACACAAAACAAAATAATAAAATTTAAAAAATATTTTAAAACTTAAAAGATCTTGCACTCGAGATTTTTAATTTTTAGACTTGAGCTTTCCCCCCTCGAAGAGAAAGTTGACCATGCTGGTGAAGTGTAAAAAGCGAGAATTGTGCTCTCAAAGTAGTCACCCCATCTAATAAGTGTAAACCGTGGACAGAACCAAGTTGTTACTTTGCACTACACTGCTTCTTTATCTGTAGATACTACATAATATATCTCTAACAGTTTGTTCTTGTATGTAACAGCCCAAGGGAAGTGACAATATTCAAATGTTCCCCGACGACAGGTATTTTGAATATCGTCAACAAAATGACTGTCAAAGGGCAACACTTCGAATATTTATGATCTGTAGACAGACTATGCGGACAGTAACAGCCCTAGGATTGTTATCTCCGGGCCGTAATTCCCCATAATGTAATTAAGTGATAAATATTCAACGTGTTTGGTTCAACGTTTACCCAGAACTGGGTAACAGTCCTTGAGCTGTTACCGTCCCCACGGGGCTGTAATCGAGTATATTCGAGAGTGAAATACTTTATCGAAATAAAATTTTCTCTGCACTTTCTGCCACAAATTTCTAGGTTAACGCATAAATGCGTCATAATTACATCGATATCTTGCATGAAATTTTGTTGAACAAGTCGATGCCACGACACGAAACCCGAGAGGGACATTTGCACCGGGTGCAAAAAAAAACAATTTTATCACGATGGGAAAATCAGAGAAAGCAACTAAATTTCCCAAATCATCCATTTAAATTGCGCGTCTATTTGTCTGTGGTCGCATATTCCTGAAGTGGTATAACCGGATAAGATAATAGCAGTTGGCGATAGTTCGTGATGTTACACTTTGAGTTTCTATTGGTTCCACTTGTTATCGCTTATCACCTCAATTTTGCATATTGTTTACAAATTTAACCTTCAAAAAGTACAATACTTTCACTCCCCCGCCCTTGTAGTCTGAAAAGGGGATTGATTATTTCATTTACTGCGTACTGATGTTTTCTTGTGAGTCAAACAAAAATTTCCGGGTAAATCATTTCTGTAGTAAAATCATAACCGCAATTACTACAATCGAAGTTGTCAACCTAAATTATTATCAAATAAGTTGATAACAATTTTTTCTAGGAAGATCCCAGTATAATGGGTTTGTTTTAAGTTCATAAACAAAATTTTTATAAGGGGACTCATTATAATATTATCTTGGTTAACAAACCGCATTTATGCTATTAAAATTAACGCCCCGGTAGACTACAACGCGCCAACCACCGCGCTATTTAAATCACTCAGATTTTGACCAACAGATGGTGACGGATGGATGCTTAAAAAATACGGAAATTAAGCAGGTGTTAGCAACCCACCCTTGGTGTACAATGAAATTCGGGTGCCACGCGATTTTAGTTTTATAAAAATCGATAAATTCGAAATATACGTAGAAACCGGTAGAAACAAACAAACAGCATATGAATATTAAAATTGCAAAAATATCCAAACCGCGTTATTTAAAATTTAAATTAAATAATAGATGCGCCTGCATACATTTACTTATTAATATGGCTATTTTAAAGGTGGCGGAAGTTAAAGTTGTATAATACAACATAAATATCTATTTTTGATAGAATACATGTGACCTTGGCGAAACACATCTAGCTTGAAAAAAATGTAACAAATTTAGATAATTACAAGGTCGCTGTACAAACGTTTTGCGATTTTTTCAAAATTTTGACTTTATTCAAATTTATTATAATTACACGTAGTAGTTTTTTAAATTCACTCATTAATAATATCTGTCGTCAATATCATATCGACTTAATTGACCAACTCATTAAGCTACACAATTTATCGATTTTGTGAGAATAACTTTATTAAGATTATATCAAATACGATTAATATTCAAAATTTTTGAGTCCTTCAAATTTGAATAGAAAAATTGCTACATCTAAATTTTTTTGGTGGAAGGTTGCTGTAAACAAAATTGGCAGGAATGGCTTTTGATGTATAATGAAGACGGACCATTATTAATTGGAGTTATAAAAATAAGCACTACGCATTTACCAACTACATGAAGTGCGTTTTCAGCTGTTGTTCCGAAAAAAAAACAAAAAAACTCACGTCAACTTTCTCATCATGTCCCCTGAAAATCCGTGATCTCCAATTTGTAATTATTGCTTACCTGAAACAAAAAAAATAGTTTACTTTCAAAGATTTTAATAATAGACACATAGAGGGAAAGGGGGCAAGGAGGGCTAACAGCTCGGTTGGTTCACCGAGACCTTCAACATAAATATTTTGTAAGTTCACAGTTTTGGAGACTCTGGTGTGAAACAATTCCACTACGTTTATCAATCTCCTAAAACCGACACATCCTAACCAATTATGAGATATGAATTGTATGCTAATTTCGATTGTCATTTGTATAAAAAATCAATTTATATAGCAGACAGGTTTAAGTGTTCGTAAGTTTCTTGAATAGAATCTTGTATGTTTTGAGCTTCATTCAAGATTATCATGTGTCATGTTAAACAAAAATTTACACTTTTTTACCAGACGGGACCACATTTACAAATCGCAAAAAAACATTTTAAAATTTAAATTTGATGAATTTTAATGCAAAGCTTTACAAGAGATCCCCTTTTGGGTTACCTACTTGTCTTGATAAAGTTCTTTCGGGGACCAAAAAAATTGTCGACCAAGGTCGAACCTGGTAACGACCCATAGTTTTTATTAACATACAAAAATTCTTTCCACCTTGAAACGGGCAAATTTAAGTTCACGAAATTAGTTGGACAAAATTTTAATTCTAATTCGGCAGTAAGTAAGCGGTATGTTTCTTGTTAGTTTAATTAGTTGTTTCTATCTGTAATAATTTATGAGCACAAACATACGATAACAAGTATGAAAGAGATAACGACATTGTCGAAAAAAATAACCAACTGCAATGCTTGCCTTGTCTAATCAAGCGTAAACATTTTAACTAATTGGTGTCATCATTAAGTACGTGCCCTAACACAAATGCCTTTATAATAAAAATTTATGTAATGAAAACTAAATAAATTGTAAACATTCGATTGTGTAATATCGAAAAAAAGGTTAATTAAATGACCCCAAAACAAATTGTACAGATATACTTATTTATCACAATTTGGTATCACAACTTGAGATACCAAGAGTATTTTAAAATTTTAATATAAATTGGACGCCTGTTTACTTTATTTAAATAACAAATTTCAAATAGTTTTCTTCCAAAACATAGAGATAAAAGTATAACAACCTACAAGAATTCTTATTAGGGAAACTAAATCGGATTTTGATGCCCACACCGACAATAAATTTCAATAATTTACTTCAAATTTGGTAAGAAGTCGAAGTTTGGAGAAAAATCCGGTGAACCATCTGCAAATAACTGGAAAATGTTAAGCAACTAAGATATGGTAAAAGTAGCAATAAGCGATCTTAAATTGTTTTGGATCAACATAAAATTTGTATCATGCAATTTCAACGTTTTATTGCATGCAATTTTATTTGATCAGAACAACTTCCTGTATAAAAATTTTAGTTTGTTCCATAATGACTTGACTGTAGCTGTATTTGGAATATTTTTCACATTAATACTTCTAGTTTTACTGGTTCATTTGTTACTTAGCAGCCTAAAAGAAGTTTCAGTGCGGCCTTTAGGCCGCACAACAACTGGAAGGTTATTAATACATTTTGATTACTTAAATCATTTCATAATAAATATTATATAAACTACACATTAGAGAATATTAATTTATCCGACCAGGATATTTGATATTTTACCGATTGTAACCGTCAAATCGCCGAATTGAAAGATTCCTTATTCCCCTCCACTCCTTAAATGAATTTTCAAACGACGAAGAAAAAACAATTAAATGAACTAAACTTGCTAAATAAATGTACTTTTTGCATTAATATACAATGAATTCTCCTCCCCCCCCCACCAAGAACTTCCCTGGATCCACTCCTGCCCCTTTATTTGAGAAAACCACAGGCTTTTCGGTTAAAAAGGTTTCGTTTCATGTCTACTTTCTTCTGCAACAAGCTTCCAAGAGTATCCCATATGCCTCCTCTGGTACAGAGGTCTGTGGTGTCTGTCTGGTGGGGGGGGGGGGGCTTCTAAGTTTTAAGTACACAAAATATTTTACTTCCCTAGTTTTAAAACTCTAGAATTTAAAACGAAGATAATTCAATAAAACATTTTCTGTCTTCAAATGCGTAAATTTCGTCACTGGCTACGTCACTGGATACCAAATGCTTTTTATGGTATACCTACATATTAAGCAATTGAGCATAGAAAGTTGATAAATAACCTGCTCAAGTACTAATTTGGGAACGCAATTTCTATCTTATTTCCAGTTCTTATAATTTAATATTAATTTTCAACATTTTAATAATCACACATTTATTTTAAATTTAATATTCTTAAAATAAGCGCTTGCGTCAAACCGCTATCAACTTTTTGTAGCTAAAATTCTTCTTCTTCTTCCACTTTTATTAAGAAGTCTCCCTCTTAATATAGGTCCAGGACCTGTTTTTTTAATAATTTTTTGTAACTGGTTCTGCGAGCATTTTTGAATTTTACATCTCAGGTAGCTTGCTAGGCTTGCCTTTCGATGTGCCTGCACCCTGTTTTTTTTTATGATGACAAATCATTAACACAGGGGGACCGACGGCTTTACGTGCCCTCCAAAAGCTGAAATTCGATTTTCTCAGTCAATTGGTCAGACTTCTGTAAATTTAGAACTAATACTTAAATACACAGCGTGTTGATGTTCACCAGGGGCCGAGCTACGAATTTCCGTGAAGTTCGCTATTCGAACCCGTAGTCCCGTAATTCCTTTCCCGATTGTAACTGAATCAGCGATTAACCCATGCCTAAGCGCCTTAACCATGTCATAACTCATTTACTACACTAAATTTGAAAAATATGCCCATATGTCTAAAAGTTTTTCTTTAGCTCAAATGTAATAAGGGGTCGTCCATAAAGGAATTCCACAATTTTTCCCTCGGCAAAGCTGGGTACAATCTTCGCCCCCCCCCGAAACGTACTATAGTCACAAATCAAACTCCCCTCATTTAATCGAACTTGACACAACTTTGTTACAAAGTATTACATAATTCAAACTCGATTTTCTTAGAAATCCCGAAAATGAGATTTTTATGCAGACGTCGCATTTGTCCAACCCCCTCCCACCTGGTCATATTTTGTTGCATAAACCCCCCTCTCCCCTACGCATGGACAACCACAAATCATAATTTTTGTGTATAGATACATCAGCTTTAGTAAGAAATCACGGTTTAAAAAATTAAAGATCATCAGTGCGGCCTTTAGGCCGCACAACCAAGGAAATCACGAATCAGTGCGGTCTTCAGTTATTACACTTTTATTAACATCATAATTAAATTTACAATTAAAAGTTCAGTCGTCACCAAAATTCAGCTGAAGCGACCGCTCAGTTAAACCGCTCGTATAAAATCCAAATGATTTTACCGCATTCGCATACTGAAAAGGCATTGTAAAATCCATTTATTGAATAATTTCTAGCTTAATGCAGTCCCTGAATTAAACCGAGCTTTAAGCGGTTATTGTAAAACCGACCCTTAATGGGACAAGTGTAATCGACAAGGAAGAGATTCAAAATACACACAACTGCAATTTTACTGTGTTGCTTAAATATGATCACTTTAACCTCCCCCCCCCCCCCCGTCCAGTAAACCCATATGCTTTTTTTATTTGTTGGGTCACAGTCTTTTATAAATAGAGATTCTGTTAAAACAGATTCAGGGCTCTTCCTGACAGTGGTTGTCATATGGTTTAAGGGTTGGGTAACCCATACGCCCTGACAGCCACCATAACGTTTTGGTATGTTATTGCCAAATTGTGTCGCCTCAAGGCCGCACTAAAACTCTTTCGGGTCGTAAACTAACAAATTAAGCAATTACTGCTGCGTTAAAAGCAGATTTACAGACAGAACTGAATTTTTAGTTTATTAACGAGAACACTTCAGAACTAACGGGGGGGGGGATTAAAAAATGTGACCAAGCATGACCAGGAGGGAGGGGACAAATGTGATGTCCATACAAAAATGCCATTTTTGGTATTACAAGAAAATTGTGTTTGAATATTTTTGTTATGGAACATTTTGTAAAACAAAGTTATTTACGCCTTAAATTCCAAATGTTGTGTACACAATGCTGTGTCAAGTTCGATTTTAGACAAATAGAGGGGGGGGAAATTGCGGACATCGACGACCCCTTAGAGAACGACTGCATTTTGATTTTTTCGAATTCTGGGTTGTCTAAACTCTAGGTTTGGCTGGCTACATAAAGCTCAATACCATGAAATATTTGAATTTACGACGATTTAAGGAGAGGCTAAGGCTGCCTTGCCCCTTTTGGTGAGCCGCCACTGCTTCCTGGTTATGCTCGTGGACATAGGGAACTTACAGCTTAATGTTGATTTCAAACCACAATAATTATAAATGATTTAGCACCCAGCAGCCTGGCATTTGCTAAACGAAAAAGCTTTCATTGATGGACGACAAGGGAATCAAACCACGAATTTTCGCACAACGAGCTTACGCGCCAACCGCTCGTTTATCCTAAGTTACCTAAGGGCCGATCTTTTCATCTCCAGTTAAAATTCCAGATAACTAATTGTTGGTTAAATTTTTAAGTAATAAATTAAAGTAAAAAGGGCATAAGTACATCTTTTTTAAAATTGAGTTTTTAGTATTTTTGAAATCGTCATTTTCAGGAAGTCTTTACAACTGTAGAATGGAATGGAATTGACACAAAGCGACAATATGTGATTAGTTTTCTGAGTTTTTCTCAAATCTGCCTAAAGGGTACTTACGCCCTTTTTACTTTGGACGGTAGAAATATTCGGCGGTTACTAGAAAAGCGGAAAACTGGAAAGGAGAATGGAAGAAGTTGATAATATGTTTAAAACTAAAATTTTTTTTACAATGAAGAAAAACGTTTTGAAAATTTTAAAGGTTACAAAAAAAATTCAGCAAACCCACAAATTTCCTCCCATACTGGTCAAGTGAAGTACTGTAAATTTGTGAAAGCACGAACGTGGGTTCAAACCTCCAGTGGATCGGCATATTTTCACATCTACTTAGCAGTTTATTTAAGTTTTGAAATTTTTATAGCACACTCCCATTTGGGAAGTAAACAAAATAAAAATCCTAAGTTTGCACATCTTGAACTTTCACGTCCTGGTAATAAAAAGTTCATTTGGAATTCCTATTGCATAGATATGTACTATGTACAGGTTACTGACGAATATCCTCATGTTAATTTCTAAGAAAGCTCTTGAGGTGGTTGTACAACTGAAAGATATTTCCAGAACTAGGCAAGATTGTCCAATCTAAAATATTTAACCTTTCCACAGCAGTTTACCATGTTTAATTTATGAATTGAAATGGGCTCGAAGGACCAAATTTTGGTAAACTATAAAAAAGGATTCAAAAGTTTAAAAATTTTTTTGGGAAGTTACAGGAGAGAATACTACAAATTGTTACTATGTTGGACATAGTATAATTATGTAATTATCACTGAGAATACATAAACATTTTAATATAAAATAATTATTGATTTTTTTTGATTAATGTTGAAAAATAATACCGCGTTACATTATTTATGTAATAATTAAGGTTGCGAACGTAATTAACGAAGTGTGTATGTGGTATATAAAAAATATACAAATTATGTGGTTCATTGCGCACTATAAAATTCAAGATACATCATTAAGATACATAATTTGATTTACGACAAAAAATAATCAAAGCTCATAACGGTCAACGCTAGATTAACCAATGAATGAAAGCGTCCAAAAATAGTTCACTCGTAAATGGAATATTGTAAACGTTGTTAATAATCAATTTAAATTGGAGTTATTTTTAGAGGTATAGCATGTCACACTGCAATTTTTGGTTTTATTAAAATTCGATGCATGTTCATAAATATAATAAATTTGGACATTTTATATACCCAACTGCAAAATTGGCGAACTTCCAAACCGACGTCGTGCCAAACAATTCGATAGGAAAAGCTGTACAAATCGATTCATACGAGGGTGTCTCAAGAAGCTTCACCTTGAGGAAATTAAGTAACAAATTATTTAATTTTCTCATTACAAGTGCTTTTTTATAATCAAAAATTGAATGGGTCGCACACCCAGTCCACTTCAAATTAATACAAGCACACTTGAAAACCATAAAATTGACCAGCCCAATAAAACTGCACTTCAACGACCTAAAAATTCCAATTAGAAAATAGAAACTTAGAACCTCTAATTTACGATATTGCACGTTTTTTTATAATAATTAACCAAATGATGTTCACTTCAAGGTAAGTGGGACATGTTTTACATTACAAATGGAATCCATTTGAAGGACGAATTAAAAAAATCACAAATTAACTTTTTTAAACAAAAAACAAAACGTAGTGATAAGAAACCACATCTTCCTGACTGAAAAATTTATTGTTTAATTGGTATACCAGCATATTTTAAATATCTATTTGGCAACTGCCAGTTAAATAGTGTAAACAAACAATGAAATTAAAATAAACCAGCATTGAAAGCTTGGAACCACTTGTCGATAGCCTTGGGAAAAAATTGTAATTACAAAAACTATGCACATCGTGTATTGGTTACAATCGTGTATACCACACAGACTTTTCTTTCAGATTCATTTGCAAAATTTTGCAGCGTTAAAAAATTTAGGTCACAACAAAAAATTGCAGTAAATGAGCGACTTTGTTTCTAGACGGACGATTATGTTGTTGCCTGAAATTAACTGTGGGATTTTTATTTCCTAGACATGCAAGTTTCATTCGGCACCTTTTAATTTTCAATGCACCAAACGACTTTTAACACGTCGATAAATTTCAGTGTTGAAGGATTTGAACAGTCTGTCCAAAATTATCGATTTTGGTTAACTCGAAAAACATCTTATGAAAATATTAATTTTGGAAGGTTCTACTCAAAAAACTTGAAGACCTTGAGAGACTCGTGTTCATGATCGGTGGTATTGTGTTCCAAAATAACGGAATCTTCACTTTAGTTTGGATAAATATTGTATAATAAGATTGTCCGATTGTCTGTTCCAGCTTTCCAAGCTTGACATAAATTTATATATATGACTTCCTCCGCCAAACTTCTTAATTAACTGAACAATTAAAATTTTACCTTAAATTTTGGGAAAAGCTGGCAATTAAAACAACTACGTGAAGAATTTGATCACACAAACGAAACTAATAAATTAAAAAACTAACAAACCATTAAGGAAAAGAGTATTATATGTAATTAATGCAAATAAATATGCCAATTCAGACATTCCTTAATTTTAATGCATAATTAAGTCTTGAGGATAGCCCAAGCGTAACTAAAATAATTTTACAAATGGTCCGATTATAAAATTCGTCCTTGAATACAAAATGTTCCAGTTAAAATTGCATTAGGCTAATTTTTGGGGCAAAGGTTTCAAATACTAGCTGAAACTTTTAATATTAGAAGTGGGGCAAAATGAATGGAACAGCTTTGATTTATGGAACTGTTTAAATAAATTATTCAATTACGTATCAAAAAGCGTGGTCTTGGTGAATTACCATGATAAAATTTAAAATTTAGGACTTGCACGGGTACCAAAACAACCAAAACATTATTTTCGTGTGGAGCAATGCGTGTAATGGGAGGGCCAGCCACATTTAAGTACAATTACTGTAATCAACCTACTATACACCTTCAATAACCCATAATTATTCAAAATATGTAATTAAGTTATTAGTTCCATCTTTTTACGAACCGATATCTAAAACTGTCACGACGATCGCTAATTTTGTCATTGTAAGCACCATAACGAAACTTTCAATTCGATTTGAATATATTTATGATCTAACGGCATCACGTCTACGCAGGTGGTTCTGGTCTAAAAGGCGTCTTTGTTTATTCCATCCAAATTGGGACTTCGTTCAATCAAATATTTAAACCAACTTGAATATTAATTTTTTTTTAATGTCGTTTTGGCTTGGCTAAAGATCGACTATCAGCACTATCGGTTTAATAACCGAATTTTTGTGGATATTAAGCTTTTACAATTTTATTTAGTTCCTTTACAAACTCGGTCTTGAGTACGGATTTATAAAGTCATATTTTTGGATTTCACAATTTTTTTCCAATTTCCAAAGATTTTTATACATATCAGATATCACACATACGATGAAGGAGACCTACAGTTGAACATGAAGAACGAGTCCTTAGGCTGTTAAAATGCAAAGACGAAGACTAGAGTATATTCCCCTTTTGATTTGTTATCAGCCTGTCCACCACGACAGAGATGCAGTTTTCTCATTATATAGGTTTAACAGTTTTAACCGAAAGCACAATACGACTTTTCAATGGTAGGACACCAAATTGAAGAAAAAAGGAAAACTATAAATTTATTTAATGAAAATTCATGATTTTTATTTATAATTAATTTTAGATATTGGTCGTTTGAACTCTTGTAAGTGTTCCAAGCTTAAATTTAGACCACAAATTGAAAATTTCAGGCTTTAGCTATCCAAAGGTAATGGTGATCAAGCGTGATCACTACCATTGTTCAGACTTCATCATTGGAAAATTTAATTAGAATTCTTTATAACTAAACTACGAACAAATCAACCTATTGGTTTCTTCATTTATAATCTTTCATCCTAATTATAGTAGTACAGCTCCAAATGGTTGATTCCAATTCAACGGTGGATAAATTGGGGGGGGGAGGTTAAAGAGGTAACCAGTAGCTTCCCCATAAATTTATTCGGACTTCGCCCTTGTTTCAATTTTATTTGTCTTAGTTATCAATTCTGGAAACAAATCTGTTTATCATAATTTTCGTAGTAAAGCTCCAAATAGTTGATTTAAATTCAACGGCGGATAACGGAGCGGGGTACAGAGGTAGCTCCCCTCCATAATTTATTCGGAATCGGTTCTTTTTCAATTTTATTTTCCTAAGTTATCAATTTTGGAAACAAATCTGGCCCGCTAACGGCTATGTTTTAACCCACGTTATGTTTACAAAAGGTAAAACCGAAGATGAGCTTGCAACACAACGGCGATAGCATAATTTATGAACCCCGATTTTAAAAAATCTCTATAGATATTCGAAAAGCTTAAGGTTTTTATAGTAGAAATAAACAAAACACTTTGCGGAAAATACATATTTAACCCTGAAAAACAACCCTTAAAGTAGTAGGTGAAACAGGGGTCTCCCATTGGCTGTTAGTACTCTTGGGCCACGCTCCGCTTCGACTTTGTAATAAATAGTGGCTAGCTTTTGACGGTAAACTTGAAAAAAAATTTCCTGAACGCGACAGATCCCGAAAACGGCAGACTCATAAAAAACGGATCTAGATTTTTCGGGTCAAGTTGGCAAAATTTAATTTAGTTTAAAATTTAATGTAATACTCGTAAAATGAAAAATGAACTTCTAAGGATCTAAGGTTTTAATGCGGCTAAGTGTTAAGACTAGGTGAAAGAACACGTACCATCAACAGAATCGTGAGTTAGATCCGCCCTAAATCGAATGCGAGCTTCTGATTGGTTGAGATCTTGAAGATTAACGATTTTCAATATCGATTAGTGAAAATTACAGGGGTTATCGAATTCATCCGTACCTTATTTGCTTAATTTTAATTTTATTTTAACTAATTCCATTAAGTTCTTAACGCAAAACATCGTATCTTCCCCAACATAACAAACCAGATCCATACTTGAAACGGCAACGTTGAAATTTTTAGTCTTTAGTTTTAGTCCTACAATGATCTCAATAAATAAAAAGCTTTTATAAATCCTAGTTTGAGACTTTACCAGTCGTATCAATGGAAAGATGATTTTCCGCGCATGTCGTAGCCTACTTGCGAGGTCTCAATTACCAAATTTAAAAAAAAGTTTCAGTGCGCCCTTGGGACTCACAATCATGGCCATATGACTTCCAGTTATCATCGACATGTATAATTACCTCAATTTGTGTTTACCAAGTAGAATTGATTCGTTGAGTCGATGATGTATCGCCCGAATGCGGCCTTTAGGCCACACAACCTAGGAAATTGTGAATCATTGCGGTCTAGATCTAAAATAATCACGTACTATATCTAAGGGTGCCCAGTGGATTGGCTGGTATTTTTTTTGACAAATAGTTGCTCAGTCTTAAATTTTATGGCAAAACATCCCAAACAAAAAAGATGTCTTACTATATCCCTAATAGAATACAGAAAAAATAAATGAACGAACACCCCAAAAAGTGAAAAAAAAATTGAATTCTTTTTTTTATATTCATCAAGAATAATATCTAATGCTTATTAAGTAATTCGTGTATTATGTCGTTTCCCATGGTTTAAATTAGTATATTACTTTACATGGGAGTAAAGGAATGGATTTAATCTCGCACATCCCGAGTTATTTTGCGAGCCACTAAGCGAAAGAAACAGTCCACGTTGAGATTTTTAGTTTTATAGTCTTAAAATAACCAGAATTGTAAATTGTAACCATTTGTCTGTCCACTATCTCCTCCGCAAGTCACATCTCTTATTGGTTTCTTTTTTAGTTAGCAATTTAAAAACCTTGGTTTTTATATAATTATGGACATCGATATGATATCCCATCGATCCCGATAGGGTGCGTACGTACATATAGTTTTTTATATTATAGTCTGAACGCTAAATTCAGCGGTTTTCTCAGTGCGGCCTTCAGGCCGCACAATCCAGGCAACTCCGAATCAATGCAGCCTTGAGACAGCACAACCAAGACAATTACGTACTAGATGACTAATGACATTAGACAATATTATGAATTTTTACCTAAAAAACCAACCAACCTAAAAAAGGCCTTTAGGCTGGCACAACCATAAATTAATAATAAATTATTATTGCTTTTTTTAATAGTCTCAATGCCAAATTATTATTCTCAATATAATGCTATGTCTGTATTTTACAATAAGTAAAAAAAATACAGTACACACTTTGGAACCAAAATGCACAAGATTTTTACAAATAAAATAGGTTACCAGTATAAATTAAGCCGTTGAAAACCATAGTGGTCTAAGTCAAAAAACTATAAATAATAGTAGATTAAATTAATATAATAATACTTTCCTCAAGTTAAAAAATTTTTATATTCTATACTAATAGTTTCGAATTTCTTCTTCTTCAGTATTAGGTATACATTAACAACTATAGTTCAGCAAAAATATTCAATTAACGTTTAAAAATTTAAATTTCAAATATTTAAAGTAAAAGGTCAAAATAAATAAATAATTTTATGGCTTGGACCACTCTGGTTTTCAACGGCTCAATATTATGCTAACGTTTTCGACACATTGATGTTATCAGGCGACGAATGAAGCTTTTTGTATTAACTTAATAGTCCAGGCAAAGCAGCCGAGAAATGGTAATAAGGAACCACCCAAAATTTTTTTAATATCGCTGTCGACTTCCTAAATTAGAAATGTTAGCCCCGGTAACGTAGTTTTTCGCCTACAACTCGCTTAATTTTAGTTTGACGGAAAATTCTCATCAGATCAAAATTGAAGGGCATAAAATTCTCTACAAAATAGAATTTTTCTAAACTTGCCTGATGCTAACTATTCCCAAAATAAAAATTAATTATAGAAAGCCGAAATAAGTTTCATTTTAAAAAATTAAAATTTGAAAATAAACTGGTCTTACATGTTATCTTCGTCATCTGAAGTGAATTTTGCAAAATTTATTTTGTAGAGAATTTTATGCTCTTCAATTTAGGTCTGATGATAATTTTCCCCAAAAATAAAATTAAGCTTGTTGTAGACGAAAAACCACATTTGAGGAAGTAAAATTACTCATGGGGGGAATCGACAGGGAATTTTAGGGGGTTAATTCAGATACTCCAATGCACATATCTATTACCAAATGACAGCTTGCCTGGATTTCAAGTTTTCCGTAGCCTTTTAAAACATAAAGGAACCTGTGCGGGGGTGTCGATAAATCACTAGGCTTGAAAAGTAAAAGTTGGAAATTGTTTTGTTTTTATGCGTTAATTAATTGTTTATTTCGATGAGTTTTTTATGCAAATTACAAAATTAATTGCTTTTTGATCAAATAAACGATTAATTTCCCGAATTCTTATGTAAATAGGCTGTCAAATTGACGAATTTATATATTGTTCTCTACAAGCTGTTATTTAACTTGGCATGCATTTACAATTTGTTTATGAAACGGTAATGTGATTTATCCCGCCATGGGAAAATATTCTACTTAAACTAGGGGTTCGTCAAGCGAGGTGCAGCCAGCCGAAAGAATTAAGTCGCCAGCACGAAAGTTTTCTAATAATAAACAAATATATTTTTGGTGTGGTTTTACTAACATTAAATTTCGATACGTGTTTGATAAGCTTGGTTACACATTAAGAAAATTTTGTTCTGGCGACTTAATTCGCTTGACCGAAGAACTCACTTCCGATTAACACATAAATTTTAGACATTTTTCAAATCCTCGACATACAATTATAATTAATATCATATTCTTTTGAAAGCTAACTCGTTTTAAACGATAGACGTACCGAGCAGGAAAATTGTTTATACAACTTGAAAACGTTTCCTCTCTTTCATTATCTTCGAGTACAAAAGATATAAAAGGAATGATGGTTCGTAATAAAACCGCAAATGTTATAATAATAGAACTCTCATCATTATTTGCTGCAATTGCAGTAACGATTATAATTTTATTAAATTAGAGTAATCCCCGCCTCCTCGGTAAAAAATTATATTAAAATAAAAAATTCTCATTTAAAATCTAATAAAAAGTTGCTATATTTAACTTTTTATGGGTCATATAACACATGGACTATTTCCTCGAGTTATTATTTAATTTTGAACCTTGAAATCTCAAGCCTTTTCCTGTAGTCATCTATCTTGCCCATTGTTCTCTTTGCAAAAATATAATTATATTCGTTGTTTATTTTGAAAATTGAACTAATCCCAATCTAATTACTGCATGTACAAGAGCAGTACAAGTTACGCAATGAAAGTTTTCTTTGTGCTCATTAGTGGTGTCTTGTGGTGAAGTGTTAAAACAGGAACTTTTTCAACAACCTTCATGTCCATCAAGTTGTGTTAATGGTTCGATTGTAAAAATTTTGCAACAAAACAAAGAGCAAAATGCCTTGAATAGTATTATCAACACTAATTTTTCTCAATTAGTACCAACTTACAATTTAATGAGAAGAAAAATGGATCGATTTAACAGTGCTCACTCATCTGCAAATCCATATCGGATGAATGATTCATTACAAATTTGATTAGCCATAACTCAACTTGTGTATTTGTATTCATCTATGCGTAACTAAGGAAAGCAGTAAATTAAAAATTACATAAAGCTCAATTCATGAAAATCAGGATGCAACTGCAAAAAATACGGTAAGCTTTTTCAGGCCAAAATTGGTACGCCACAGGAAGCTCTTCTTCAAGGTGCCAGGCACCGCAGGTGTCCATGAAGAAACTGAAAAGTGAGGAAGGATGAGAGAACCGATTAAGAAATTATCGATTATCGAATCTATCATTTCGCAATCATCAGAATCCCTGACCTGTATCTCATTGATGTTGAAATGGAAAAATTTGCTTGTTGTTGGAAAAATTTTCATCTAGTAGTATCAAGAGATTATGGTTAGACTTTGCTTAAGCAATGTTAAATTCTGAGAACCGCAATAAAAGTTAATTACCACATTGTTAAAAAGGCGTGGACGATAACTAACTTGATTAAAATAAGATAATAAAAAAATCAACACTTGTGTTCAGTGGCGTGCATACCTAATACTGTCTTGAAATTTGACCGTTACGTAGCTGAAGCTGAAAAACGTTCGATCTTAATTAACGACTGACAGTATACCAATAAAGCATCAAACCATGCGGGTTTCAAATTTCATTACCTTAATTATCACGCACATTGTTAATAAAAGCTTTTTTAATTAGTTCGATCAAATTGAATAAATTAAACAATTTTTATGTTTAAAAATAAAATAAATACCAGGTATCGCACACCGAGTGAGTGTAATAAATTACATCATGCAAATAAATATAAATGTTTTAATTTGTTGAAAATGTAAAATACTATCATTATTGTAGTATTCACCGTAATTTACATATTGTGGTTTCATCGCGTCAATCGGTCTGCCTAATAATCCGTTTCGCGAACACGATTTACTTAATTAGTCACCTTTTCATTAAAACAATACGTAACACAAAAATTCAATTTAAAATTCACAGCTAATTTAAAAGCGTACATGGAAATTATAGAATGGGTGCGTTGAAGGGCAAATTTGTACCTTATACCACGAGAGAGCGGATTGTTACGCAAAACAGTTTAAGTTGTGTCTACTGAAGTCAATACATAGTCTATTCGAAAGAATAACGAGGGGAAAAAATTCCAGCAGAATGGAGCGAAAGCGCAACGGTGGCTGTGTTCCAATGAAGAGACAAAAGGATATCAGGTAACTATCGTGGAATAACACTTCTGAACTTGACTGTAATGCTGCACACCTTTGTAATTAGTGCAAGATTACAAGAAAAACTTTAGTGGGAGAGCAAGAAGAGTTCCGAAGAAACAGAAGTAGTACAGTGGATGCAATTTTTATACTTCGCCAGATTGTCGAGAAATCCATAGAATCATGTAATTTCACAAAACCTATTGTAATTAAAACAGGAATACGACAAAGAGACTTCCTCAGTTCCTTTCTTTTCATTCTGATCATGAACAAGCTTATACATGCCGTGAAACACAAAGCGGGATATCCCATGGGAAATAAGAACAACATAATATATTATGATATGCAGACGATGCAGTGTTGATAGCTGATGGAGAGACTTCTGTTCCAATTCAACGGCTAAACAATATAGTAATATGGAAATCTTAACAAGGAAGCAAACTGGAAGAAGACGGAAAAACAGTTGAAGAGATCATGAAGTTCACTTTGGGCACAGAACTCACCAGTGCAAAAGATGTAATGGGCGAGATACACCAGCAAGCTCTTAAAGCGATATAAATATTTAGAAGACTAAGAACAATGGCCTGGAGCAACAAATACATGAAAACGGACATGAAGGTGAAGAACCAATTACCACGGTTCGCTCTATCCTTACCTACGGCATAGAAACAAGAGCTAAAACTGACAGAACGAAGCAAAAAGTAAGAACGTAGAAATGAAGATACTACGAACAATACAAGATCAAACACTAAGAAATAAATAAAGTAGCGCAAGTATCAAACAAAAAAACACCGGAAGAGAGCTTGATCGCATGGATGAACATAGACTGGGTAACATTCGTATGAAAAAATCTCCCAAGAGATGGGCTCAAAGTTGGTTTTCGTTATCCGTGAATTAGTGATGAGAACAGCGAGCTCACGGACTCGGTGAATATATTGGGGGTTTACCTCGACCGCAACCTTAAACTTGGAAACCATATCAGACTCGCTGCGGAGAGGGCCCAGAAAGCCACCACGGCCATCTGGAGGCTATTGTCCAACGTAGGCAACCCAGCAGAGCACAAAAAGAGTACTGGCATCGATAGGAGAATCCGTAGCCTTTAGAGTAGCCAGGGCATACAAGACGACATCCACAGATGCACTCATGGTGGTAGCGTCACTGATCCCCATCGATCTACGGGCAGAAAAACGCAGATCTAGGTTCCGAACAGCACCTAGTACACCTCCATAACTTAGAATAAATTCGTTAAACATTTGGCAACGCAGATGGGACACTGGAGACAAGGGTAGGTGGACCCATAGACTTATAGGGGAAGTTGCCAAATGCATGGGTGCTTTAAGGGCTACCTGCTACCAAGCAAAGCAACGGAATATTCAGCGCTTCACACCTTCTTCTAGTGCCCCCACTGAAGCAAGAAAAGACGCGAAGCTCAGCAGGACGTTCGTTCCCCCCTAACAGCGAAGATAACTGGGCAGCGGCACTGAGATGGGTAAAAAATATAATAGGAACGAAAAAAAAGCAAAAAAGAGACAAGCAAGAACAAGCACCCCTTATCAACTGTGAAGAATAACAGAAACTGAAAACGAAAGAAAACTGCGCAGATGGCGACCGGAAGGAATGCTTGCAAATCCTGGCACCATCAAGGGAGTGGGGGGTTTTAGTGCGTAAAAATCTCACACTACCGCCCAATGACACCTGGGCTATGTCGTTTAGATTTCCTTTTGCCGACGCACAACAAAAAACAAAGTACAAACAGGAACCGGTTCCTAGCCAAAAGTAGAAGAAGTTTTTATAGTAGTATCTGATAAGAACAACACTATGAGGTTTGCAACGTTCGAATTTCCATTGTGAATTTGTTATAGTCTTTAATTTTTGTATTTAATTGGTGTTTTAAAATTAACGTAATTTCTGATGAATCATAATAATCTCTTTCCTTTTCATTAGTCTACTGTTGAGACGATAACAACAAAACTGAGGGTTCTTCGTAGTTTTGAGAAGACTTCCTCAGTTGATTGGCCATTTCACGTCCGGTTTCGTTAGTCATTTTTTCACGTGCTCGAGTGAGCTTTATAATCGTTCAGTCAATTTGCATTGTAATCATTTGCTTCTTGGCGAGTTCATTTTTAATTGAAACTGTTGTTACCTGTTGATTGCAGTTTCATCATCGACCTACTGCCCTTGTCGACACATTTCGACCGCTACTTTTAAATTAATTTTGCGTAAAAATTCAAACAAACTTGGTGGATTTTCTAATCTAACCTTCCGGTTTACGAAAACCGAGTTTTCCGTTGGACGATAAGCAAGACAATTTTCAAAGCGAAGTTTTCTCAGCTGGACTCGCGAAGTTATCGTTTCATAACTCACACGAACCGCATAACTCATGTGACAAAATGCACATGTATGCACATGTAATTATGAACAAATCGTTGCAATTAAAATACATACGAGTAATTGCATGGAGATCACGCCAATTTTATTTAAAAGCTTGCCGACGTCGGTCGTAAGTATAGCATACAGGATTACAGGCTCATGTACATAAATTTAAATAAGTCGCTCGTGTGGTCTGTAATCTAGAATTGATTATGTCACTCAATTCAAACAGCTTGCGGTTTACAATTAATCGTGAGCTTTTGCATCACTGTAATTCAATTTCTTTTAATACCGTAAAGTGTCATAGACTTACCGAACCTTGGTCTAGTAAAATTAAGTCCTCACCTGAAACAATAAAAAATGTTTAGTCGATTTGAAAGTTACCAAAATATATTATTCGAGTGGTGCCCGAGTTAACCTGGTTTAATAGATTCTGTTCAGGTGGTCGGACAATTAAACCCAAATTGAGTCAGCATTGACATTTTTACAAGTGACAAATTTGTGGTGGTTTCAAAAACTTGTGAGTTACGAGAATCGCAAAAAAACTCTGGATAAAAGTTCTCACTATTAAAATTTAAAAAAAATCGTCCTTAAATCGTCACTACATTTCGCCGCGGGCTCGTGGTTACTAATTATTTTTTCTACGACTTCTAAAATGTCAAATTGTTTATATATTACACGGTACTTATTAAACAATTTTGACAAAATATAATAAATATAATTAAAATTAGCATGATTGATGATTTTCGTTACCTTCGACCGTCGATAATCGAATTACTATTCGTTAATCCTCAAGGCGTTAATAATGAATAATTTTGGAACAGTTTGATGTTACGAGTAATTTACATATTAAGATTTGCCCGCACGCCCGCTTTTTCCTTATGGTCACCAACACTAATAAAAATATCAACATATGAAGGGAACACTTAATAAAAAATTATGAAAGAGTAGGGGTAGGGGATCACCGTGGATCACGTTCTGATCGAGATAAAAAAAGTTTCAAAAAATTACTTTCAAGGTTTTGCTGATCCAGAGCTCTGCTTTGGTAGTACAGACAACTCTGTGAAAATATTAAATAGGAAGATTTTCAAAATGTGGTTTCTGATACTGTTTTTGTCATTTTAATTAACCACAGCAAATTGAGCACGAAGCTTCAAATTATGATTCAATCTACCGTATAAAACCGATTTAAATGTAATATAGTAAGGAGACAACACAAATTATTAAATTACCATACTTGAGTTGAGGAATATTTATATCATCATAAATAGTAACAAAAAAAAACAATAAAATTTGGAAGAGAATATTTTATGGAATGCGAGGCATTTGCAAAATTTGAAACCTAATTTTGTCACTTTAAGTTTATTTGTGCATTAAAGAAGACAAGTGTCTAACAATTACAATTAATTGAGTTCAAAGTAGTTAAAAAATTACAAACAATACCGACATAACAATGACAATCGATGTCCTTCTATTTAAACCACGATACCTTCACAAGTTCCATAATTTAGCTACATTCTCCAATATTTTATCTAACAATTTATTATTTAATTTACTGAAGATGTTCTGAGCGACCTTGAAAAGAGAAGGTAGAATTATGAATTTCTATAATTTGTTTTTATCTTCTTATTTTATGAACTCATAGAAAAATCGTTGCCTAAGGTTATTTGTTATAATTGCGCGCTCTTAAGCATAAACACTGAAATTATATGCTATACAAATGCATTATTAGGTATGTGGGTGATTATAGGTGTAGTAGTTAGGTTTGTAATCTATAACAATGTTATGTACATATTTTACAGGGCTCGACTTGTCTTAAAATCGTATAACCGCTATAAATAGACACAATAACTTTTTTTTTTGCAATAATAATAATTATTTTTGTTTGAGTAATACCAGAACGTGATTGGTACAATGTATGCTAATACATACACACATATTGAAGCCGTGACACCTAGAATATTGATATTGATATGTGTAGGTATGAACAAGAAATTGTTTTGAACTTCCAAGAAAATAAGTTGAACAATTTATAGAAGAGGACGCTAGAACTGATGTTATCTTACTCTTAAGTGTCCGCAATTGAGATTCGAACCACCGATGTTCCGATTCCGTGCACTTGAATGCCAACGGCAGCAAAGTTTTTTTTATTGCAAAACTGTGCTTATACACGAGCGATTTTTTCAGTGTAGCGGTGCAGTTCATTGTTTTAACATTTTTAAACTGAAAGTGTTTTAGAATTGCAAACAAAAATTATCGTTTCTCGATCTGGATTGGAACTCGAGCTAATTAGCTTTAAAAATAGTTACAGCCTGGTGAAGATCAGAAAAATTTTAAACATCCAATGAAATTTCGACATCAGAGAAACAAAAATGGTAGCAGTCGCAAATCAAAAGCATTAATTGAATCACTAGTGATGTAATAATTGAAGGGCCTAGTGGAAAAAGTAGTTAAGTCACTTTTTTTTGAATTTTGTGATTTTTATACTAATTTGTAGAGAATAAATGCCGCAATGTGAAAATGTGCTCAACTACAAATTGAAAAAAAAGTGACTTATAACTACTTTTTCCACTAGGCCCTTCAATTGAAGGAATTGAATTTTTCGAGAAAATCATCTACGGCGCTTTTTTATTTGAATAAAAGAGTTTCAATCGTAAAATTGTTAGTCCAGCCCACCCCTGTTAAAAGACAACTCCATAATTATTATGCTATGGATGTAACGATGTTTTTCCTATAATTTTAGTTTTTTCTTACTGACTACGAGTATAATACTGCCGTGCTAAGCAAGAAGGTCTTATCTGACATTTTTACGAAAATCGAATGACCGTATCTATGTGTAAAACATTATTTTTTCCCATGTTTTCCACCGACTTGGAAGATCCTATTTTATAATTTGGAAGAAGCTAAAAGGTTATGAAATTTGTAGTACTAAATACAAAATGATCTCTGTTATTAATAAAAAAATAGTTTGCAAATCACTCTAATATAAAAAATCGCATCTGTAATGTTCTCCGTCAGATATGAAATTTTTTTATAATAGTGTGCTGATTTTGGGGACTTTTGTTTGAGGAACAAAATATAAAACCTTCTACTACTCACAATTGTCAGTTATGTAGTTACGACTTTCTTGCTTAGTAGGGCAGAATATGTGTAGACTACGTGCCAAAGCTCAAAAGTTATACAATGCGCGACGGAGGACCCACGAGGGCGAAATACATACATATGAAATGCTACGTAAAAACATTAGCTTAGCGCAAAAATTTAAAAAATGTAAATAAGGCTAAAATAGCCTTAAAGAAGGCTAATTGTTATTCATATTATGAAATAATACTAATACCATTTAATAATAAAACGCGAAATTTGTGTAAAACTGTCAAAACGAAAGCAAAAATTCAACGAATGTTTTCTAGTTGGGCTTTTTAGTATTTGGACTCGTTTTCGTTATTGCGCCGATGATAGTATAACTTTTGACCTTTGGCAGGAGCTCTACGTACATAGGACCTACAGCTTAATGTGGGATTGAAAATATGGTATAAATAATAGGGGATTTGCTGAGCAGCTTCCAACTCATAACTGTTGGGTCTTCAGTCCAACTAAAAACCCTGGGATCTCCTCATTAACTGTCTACCATCAGTGACGTGCATGTGTGGATTAACGAGATTTCAAATGATCCAAAATATGAAATTTGAATATGACCTAACCAGCTTTTGTCATAAACTGGGGAGAGGGGCATTATTATTTTAATAATTTTTCAGCTTCTAAATTTGTTTTTTAAATACTTCCAAACTATTTTAATTTTTCTGGAATGCCTGTACCAAATTTAATATATTATGAAGTTTCCAATATTTATTTTAAAAATAATTATTTAATTGTTGTTCGTAATATTTATTTAAATGACCAAAAACCTTAAAACTGAAAAAAAAACTCGTGTTAAATTTACAAAAAATTACTTGATAACGAAACCTCATATTTTTTAAACTTTATTTCAATATTTCGCGGAGAAATTATAAAAATAAAGCTTAAAAGTGTTGTTTCATTCGCCGTTAAGTTAAAAAAACAAAATTGCTAAGCATAATTTTTTTAAGTTATTGTTTTTAATTTGGCCGCAAAATTATTAGAATTTTGATACCCCCCCCCCCCCCATTTCAACAAATCAGCACACACGCGTTACATAATTTTTATGGACGTCATCATTATTAAATTTGAATCTGACCTAACCAGTGACCGTCATAAACTGGGAGGCGGGCCCATTATTATTTTAATGCTTTTTCAGATTTTGAATTTGTGTTTAAAATGTTTCTAAATTATTTTAGTTTTTCTGGAATGCCTGTACCAAATAAAAATATGCGCTTTACAATAATTATTTAATTATTGTTAATACTTAATATTATTTAAATTAAAAAGACCTTAAAATTAAAAAAATAAAACTTAAAAACGAAACCTCACATTTTCATTTCTATATTTTGCGATGAAATTACAAAATTAAAGCTTAAAATTATAAAGTTTCTAAGCATTATTTCTTAAGTTGTTTTTAATTTTGTCGCAAAATTAGAATTTTGGAAACTTCCCCCCCCCCATTCCTACAGCATCACACACGCGTGACGTAATTCAGAGGGAGTTTCAAGTTTATCCCAGTCAACTGGCGAATTATTGGGGTTGTTTACCCTTGACTTCCACATTTTGAATTGCGCTAAACCATTCATGCGCATCACCAGTAGACAAATAATAATGAAGGAGATCCGATACGAATCTCAGTGGAGATTTTTGGTATGGTATAGAGTTGTTGCCCAAAGGTATCCAGTCCAAGTTCATAAATTTCTCAAATTTTTAATAATTTTAGTGCATTTAATTAGCGTTTTTTAATAATTCATGATCGGGGGGAGGGTAATTAAATGCCTCCCCTTATTACCACAATTATGATTTTTTTTTCGCTGAAAGTAACTTGGATTAATACCATGTAACCTTTTAATTAAATATTTAAAAATAATTCTCGAGATTGTTTTGTTATGATAATGCCGTCCCTCCTTATAGAGAGCCACCACTGGCCCCTAAATATAGTAACTTATATCCCAAAGGGTCAAAATATACACTATGTACATTTAATTTACTAACCAGGATATCAATGAAAATATGGGTTGAAGTTTACTTCTGGTCTTTTGAGATTTACTACGATCAGGAGAAGACCGACTATTTAATTATTTATTCACTCAGTCAGATTGTTTCAAATACATTAAAAGTTTTCTACTTTCTATTAGGAAGCTGAAGTTTGGTATGGTTGTGTTGAAGGATAATTAAGGAAAACTATGGAAATGTATATAAAATATACATAAACGCGCAAATTATGGTCGTTCCAGACCGTTTCATCATCGCCAAAAACCTTAAAAGTTTTGATGGTTACGAACGCGAGGCCGAAGGCCGAGCCGTGATTATTATTAATGAAATATAAAAATTCATTATACGAGCCATATACGAGCATAGAATCCGGGGTAATCTTACCATCCTAAAGAAGTAACTTTATGGGTGTCAATTTGTGCTTGAAATTTCTTTTCTTTCTTTCACGGGGAATTCAGGCTAAGCAAACGGGAGGGGGTACATTATTGCATATTAATTCAAAACTAGTGAATTTTCAAATTTTGCTCTGCAATTTTAGTGCATTTAATCGGTATTTTTCGACGTTTGAAGATTCTTGGGGGTGTAACCCCTCCCTCTTCCATCCGTTGTTGCCATTTCTTTTAAGAATGCAGAACTAATTTGATGACTTCATAATTTGTTTTAAATTTAAAATTGAAATGGAAAAAACCTCGTTTATATCTAGAACGCCACGGTTTGAATTCCGATCGAAGAACTTCTTACTTCCAAGTAAGTTTATTTATCCTAAAAGAAATAAAAATGGATAGACTCTTAAGTGGTTGGACGAATCGACTAGGTAAAATTTTCAAAAATCGCCGACGGAGCTTCGTATCAATTATTTTTTGTGTCGCTTTAAATTGCAATCACAAATCGCCGTTTATAACATTCTTGCATGGAACGGATTATTTTATATAATGTTATAAATACATACATTGGAGTAGCGACACAGGGCTAGAGGGAATTCCCCCAATGTCTCTATAGATTTTAGTGCCCCTTAAAGGAACGTTTAAATATAAAATCAATTTGATCAATTGCTTAAATAAACAATCTTTCAGCCATTTGAACAGTCAATTTTTAAATATTCTGGAACAGTCATGAATAGGTTGGCTTGGACACACGGTGAGAGATGAATCAAAAAGTAGGGTTAGAACTGTTAGAAGTAACATTTTTATGAAGATAATTTGAGGTTTGTTTCCGAATGTATTGTTTTGTTAAGTGGCTAGAATTATATTCAGAGTAGAATTGGATTCTACTGGTGAAATTTTCAGTCTTGCGACTTTTTCGGCGCATGGAATACTGAATCTGCGTCTGTGCACAATTTTAGTTTTCTAGGCAGGCTAGAAGTAGTGGAACATTTGGTGCATTTGCATAATAAAAGCTTACACTAGACCAGGGGTGGCCAAGCTCCTTGATAGTCGAGCCATTTTTCAAAATTTGAAATTTTTCGCGAGCCGCAATTAAATACGTATTTAAAAGGTATTCTTGATAATTCTTGATAATTTTTTAAAATATAATAGCACAAAAATGAAAAGGGAACTCGGGTACATTTATCGAGAGCCACAAATAATCCTTGAAAGAGCCGCATGTGGCTCGCGAGCCGCAGGTTGGCCACCCCTGCACTAGACTAAGAAAAAACAAATGTTGGATTCAAAACGAACAGTTTTGATTTAAAACTTTTTATGAATTCTGGTCGCATCATTTGGTACTAGGAAAGTTTTCTGATGTTTTTGAAATTTGGTGTATTTATAGATTTTGGTGTTTTGTGTTTGGTTGAAATTTGGTGTTTGGGTCCTCTTTTCGAATTTTTGCTTTGCCACCTCGGTTTTTGTCAGCTGAGTATTTTTTACAATATCTCCGTTTCAGTTTATATTACGATGAAAATAGTTACATAATAAATTAAACTAGAGAAATTATTCTATAATTTAAGATGGCGGTTATTAGTCGGTGATTCCCCAAATAGTATTATATTCCCGATTATTAATACTTCTAAATTTATATTATTTCTAATTTGCATAAGGCGGGTCGAAGTTATAGTAACTATACAAGTATACAATAAATAACCAACGTGTTAAAAGAAAATCTCATGCAAGTGCAAATAAATTAAAAATTATGTAATTTAATTATAATAAATTACGAAATTACTTTATCATAATAATTATTCATTCAGGTAACTTGAAATAATCAAGGTTTGTTAATTAATTTTTTTTAGTTTTGATAATAAATTTTGTTAAGAGAGTTAAGGAAAAAATTAAACTGTGGATCTGATAGTCGTAAGTTCGAATCTCAGCCGCTTCGGAATTTTTCAGGATTATTCATAATCTCTAATTAAAACTGCAAACTTGTAATTTATTAGTGCGGGATTACGCTAAATAAAATAGAAATTTTTGTGGCGCCATATATTTAGTAAGTCGAGCGTAAGACTTCTGTCGGACGGGTTCCATTTAACACGTTTCTTCCTTAATTTTTGAAATTGGTTTAGTAACTAATATTTTTAGAAAAATTTAAGTTGAAGTGAACTTGGATCCTCTTCAAAGGGTATCACATGCCACATTGTATTTCTTAATTTAAAGTATGCATAATATAACATTTATGCATTGTGTGGATTACGCTTATGCAACTTATAAAAAATAGTATGCACTGTGTTTGTGAATTATTATTCTATTAATCGCGGAAGTTGATGGTTTATAGTTAATTAAAACTGACACGAAATTTGTATTTAATTACTCTTCCTAAATTTTAGAATTCATAACCATAATATTTTAGCAGGCATTAGTAATCTTTTACGGCTGGCTTTAGCTGGGGTTGATTAGTTTACGGAAACACCTTAAGAGCATTCGCGTGATTGCAATCCAATACGACTTCGTAAAACTATTATTTTTGCTACGATAAGATTAAAATATATAATTTTAAATTACAATGTTGACATTTATATTCATTAAACGTTAATTGGTATTTTTGCATGAAAAATGTATAAATTCTTCTCTTTCAAAATTGGTAATCTTCTTAGAAAGTTCTTTCAGCTCAATAAATTGATTTTTATAGTTTAACATGCAATCATAACCATAGCCTCTGATCTTAGGGTCTGTATTCGATTATCCGAAGTTTTTATGTCAGCTATGTTCCATGGAAAATTAAAGGAAAAAGTTTCTGCTGCAATCGTTAAGAAAATACAAGAAATAATATCTGAGAGTGCTGCACTTTTATTGGTCTCGAACAAATATTATTAATGCATTCATTATGATGTATTTATGCATTTACTCATACATTCACTTTTCAATCTTCATAACTATGACGGATACAGATAAAATTCTATTTTTGCATCTATTCAATTATTATTCATCTTGGTACCTACTGAAAATTTGCTTCAATGTTTGGCAACACATAAGGAAAATTGCGGTGTGCAAACACAGTAACTTTTCAAAACAACTTCCATCTCTGTAATTTTGGAAAATTCAGAATTAAAATTAGAAGGCATTGAAAGATTTTATACCTGCATATTATTGAATATTGAAAAAATTGAATCTGTATAATAACAACTATTTTCTTCATTCCTAATGCGATGGTTAAATTAATTCATACTGAAGTAGTAAAAATAATTACAAATTGCAATTAAATTTAATATTAACTTTATAACAGCATTCAATATTCAAGGTTCTCATCGCATAATCTAAGAATTTTAATTTACCTATCAAGCGAAACGCTAATACTAATTAGAAAAACTATAATTATATTCATATTTATATAACTACTTTGTAATTCATTAGTTCTTAAAAAAAATAAAGAAAACTAATGAAGACGTTCTGGCAAGACAAAAACGGAATATCTCGATCACAAATTTGAAACCATAAATTAGTGATTTGAGATGACAAAATTATGCATTATGGAGACATAATTGAAGGTGGATGAGTAATTGATTTAAAATTCAGATCATTTCGAATAATTTTTTGAGTAATGAGTAGCCATTAGAATTAAATATTCCTAAAACGGAATACCTAATAATTTGCAAATACTATTCTTGATGATTTAAACTAGGTGTGTTTGGAATGAAAACAACTTTTCAGAAGTTATGGAAAAATATTACTCTGAAAAATTATTATAATCGATTGGTTCCCCAACTGGTCGCAATTTAACACCCATTTATTGACACAAATGGAAAATAACCGTGGAAGACTCGATTTCAATATCATAAAAGATAAAATTAATCCGATTAACTTCAGTTACGTTTAACCATTATTCAATCAATTTAAAGTACATCAATTTATATCCAAGCGTTTAATCAATAGAGGCGTAACTTATCACTTCTTGTACTTATCAATTCTTGAATCGAAATTTTAAAAGCTGGAAAAATTGACAATAAAGATTAGCGATCTCGGTAGAAAATATTTTAGGTGATATATCTCGAATCTTAATGGTGCAATTAATATTTATTATCTCGATCACGCTTTGATTTAATCGGTAAAGTTCCAAGGTGAAATGGCTCGAACCACTTCGAATCTGATTTTATCCAACAGAAGAATAAAATTTACTGGATTGATTTGGTGACGCCGTAATCAAAGTTCATGTTTAGTTTTTCAGTTAAAATCGGTTTGTTTCCAATTTTTGAAGAGCGATTGGAGTATCAACTTCCTGGAGGCGAGATGAAAAAGTCATCCAGGTATTTAGTGATATATCGAACAATTAACCACGTTTTTTGCTCGTTTTATGAAGCAAATTTTTATGACTCAGTATTTTAGAATAAATCGTAAATAAAAAAAATGCACAAAATTTAATTTGTTTACTCTCGATGTTAACCAATCAAATGAGCATGAAAAACATAAAACAATATATCCGAGTTTTAATAGCAAAAAAGGAGGCAAAAAGTATTTGTTTTAAATTTATTGGATTAAGGAAAAACCAAATCGTTTAGGATGTGGTGAGAAAATATAACAGTAAAATCATTGATAGAAGAAAACTCGAGGAGAAATTAAGAAAATGAAGTTAAAATTTGCGGTTTAACCGCACATTATAATATTATAGTAAAATGTGTTAGGTTCTTCCCCTAAACTTTTGCCCCGCTTTTGCCATTACGATGTGTTTAATTAAAAAATTCAGAAGTTGAGTTTTAGGGTGACCTTGAAGTATTGCACTGTAAGACTAATGCAGTAAACACGCAAATAATATTGTTCTTGGAGAAATAAAAATTAAAAACAGTAGGGATCCTATCACGAAAACATGCAAAGCGATTTGCGATACAATGAAGTTAGGTAACAGCGGTTGGTCTAGAAAGGAGGGGGTTTTTTATTTGACCTTGTCCTGTAAATCAAGATTATGTTTTGATAGAACAAAAAATAAAATTTGGAACTACTATATCACCAAAACTTTTGGCAAAATCTCTACGAATTTTAATCCCGATCATTGCTATGTGTCCATATGAATAATGGAACTTTTTTTCAATGTTGTGGGTTCAATTTCAAATTCAAACGGAATTCGAATCAGTGGTGGCTGGTATGGAGAGGGCGACAGGGTACCGCCCTCTGAAAAGAACACCTCAAATAATATTTTTTAAATAAATCCGAAGTTGAATTTTATCTGTAGTCGCCCCCCCCCCTGAAGTAATAGAATCCGTTCTTTATTACGCTGGCTCTCGGCTGAAAGCTTATTTTACCGCACCTATACAGGGTGTTCCTCAAGGTGACTTCGTTACTATTAAATAAAAATAACGATGTGATACTTAATACAATTCTAACTTTTTGCAGAAACTTTCAGCAACCGATTATTACTTTTTTCAATCATTATTACTAATTGCTGAGAGCTTATGAAAATGAATTACTTGGTTTGTTAATTTTTAAATTTTAATTTAACATTCATTTCACACATTAATAATTATATTATAATATTAAGTCAAAAATATATAAAAAGTTTAACTTGGTAAAAATCTGACGAAGAGGTACCTACAAAGGTCCAATGCGGCCTTTAGACCGCACAACCAAGGCAATCACGTTCTATATGGCTAAACAAATATATCTTATAATATTTATGTCGTCTTATAATAATTATTACTATGTAGTAACAACATACATTAAACAAAAACATAATATTAAGATTATTTTATTTTTACTTACACTATTAATATCGTTTTAATTCCCATTTTATTTAATCTATTCATTACTTTCCTACTAGTGTATGATTGTTATGGTTGTGCGGCCTAAAGGCCGCACTGAAACTTGATTTCGTGATTACCTAGATTATGTGGCCGATAGACCGCATTAAGGAAACGGATGCAGGTCCTGCCGTCCGGGTACTGGGTGCTATTCACCCCCTCCCTCCCAAAGAAACAAATGTCATTCTTTGTCATTCTGATTGGCTAGAATAATCATCAACTAAATTAGGCACTCGAAGATCTGCTTCATCTCTTCTAAAATAAAATTGTAAACATTTTACGGTGCAAAGGCCGGGGGGTATGGAATATCCCTCAGCACAAGGCGATCAGGCAGTAGAACATTATAAAATATTTAGTGATGGTGCTTTACTTTTCCCGGCCTTGTCGATATGCTGGGGGGTATGGAATACCCCCCAGACCCCCCGGTCGACATTTTCACTTCCTGTTAACTCGGGTATTCGTAGCCGACGTATTTGGATTGAGATCGCTTCCTCTTCTCATCCATCAGAGCTACCCTGCTTTAATTAATTCGTAACGGGCTTGGGGATGAATATGACGCAGTTTATTTTACGTGTTGTGTAAATAATTCTGTACGACGAAAGATTTCTATGGTAGCAAAATTCCGGATTTTTCAGTGGCTTTGGTATCACAGTAGGTTTATCATTCGTATTCCAGCTACTATGGTAGGGTTCGAATCCAAATTCCTTTTTGCTAATTCGGTTATGGTAACCTCGCTGAAATTTTCTTCCTTCCAATCAGCAACTAAGCGGGACAACAAAGTTTACTTTAGTGCAGTAGCCGACAGCAAGTAGATTCTGTATGAATGACTACAGTTTTCACAAAAATTTCTATTTACATTGAAGCCTCAAAGACCCGTCAGTCTTCCCAGAGTTAGTAAGATCTGCATCATTGCTACAGCTGATACAGCGGTTAAAATGTGCTGCTTCTCCTCATGAGACATCGCCACCTGCTTTAATGTCGCTTCTTAGAATTTAGTAACCAATAGAATTCACAGCTAATTTGCCAGGTTTCCGAATCCAAATGTACACAGTTTTCGGCACATCGTTATGCTGCATTGGTGACCCCGATTAGTTTCTTTTCTGATCAACTAATTTCCAGGAAATATGATTCCTTCTTTCAATCGCTAGAAGGTCATACATACGTCGTCAATAGGATGAGTCCGATCCTCTTAATTAATACGATTACGGTAACCCTATTATAACTTCTTTCCTTCTAATCATCAACAACTAACCAAGCCGCCCATTAATGTCTACTTCAGTGGCGTAGCTATCACTAATAATATTATATTAATTTAAAACTGTATCATTGCTATCACCAGTGCGGCCTTTAGGCCGCACAACCAAATCAATCTCTCTCGGTTCGAATTAGTATTAGTATCAAATATAGAATTTTCCCGCAACATAAATCCAATTGGCCAGGTAATGCAAGTTGTTGGGTTATCACGCGAATTCGCCTCGAGTTCTAATCAATATTTTTTCAGCATATCTCCACGTTGAGCTTTCTTAATTATATAAAAAATGAAGCGAAAAGAAATAAATTTTACAGTTTAAACAGTGAAATTTGTTTTGAAACGGCTACATATTTTGAATCAACATGGATGGTAATTAAAACAAATTACAGTTAGTTAAGTTAATTTATAAATATGGCAGTAAATAAATAGAAAACAAAACTCAGTTGGAATTTAAATTTTCACTTCCTAATATAAATATGCAACGGCTACCAAGCGAAATTATCAAATGATACTTAAAGAAACTTGAGAAAATCGAAATTATTTTTAGATTCTCCAGAGAATTTTTGAAAAAAAAATTGTACAACATGGTTGGATAACAGTGGCGTAACGTGGGCGAAATAACTACACGAAAATGTAACATTTGAACTGAATTCGCTAACCAAGTTTGATTGTTAATTTCCCGCCAAATTCTTCGAATCAAATTACTTTATTACTATTTTGCGCAAGCCATTAGTTTTTATAATTTGAATACAAAATTTACATATCGTTTCGGTAGGTAATCGGTATATTTAATGATAATATCGCGTGCTTCTTATCAAATAAAAATTTAGGGAGTCAAGCACTCGAAAAATTGATAAAATATTAGGTTTAAACATACAATCACAAAAAAAATGTTTGGGTGAACTTGAAGAATTCATTTTTAAGTTTCTAATATGAAAAGATGCTACCCTTGCGTGACGCCACTGCTGTCATAATAAAAACAATGCTTCCAAATTTTTAGCACGAAATTTACGATGTAAATAAATTTTAAAATTGTTTTAACGACCGAAACTTAATTTAAATTCGTTTTGGCTTCAAATGATACAACACGCACGCGATCGTTTAAATTATTTAATGCCCGAATTTATTTAACCCAATACAAAATTTTATTCTGCAAAATTACCCCGGATAAAAAAATTTAAATTTAACTTGGAAGTTCTTTTTGAAAATTATGTTAAGGGTAGGTTAGTTTTCGGCGCGGTAACAATTATTTGAATTCAAATCTTTTGTTTTGAAGTGTCATTGTTTGTTCGGTAGTAAAAAGGGGTGAAATGTAGTATAAAAAATAAACAATTACCTTGATTCTTGCCACCTGTCGCAAATTGGATTTAAATCACCGATTTTGGAAATTGTATTTGTTTTATGTGCGTCACAAAACGAGTATCGCCCAATATTTTCTACACACTTGTTCACATATTCATTAAAACAACACTTACTGACATCTAAATAATCGCAAATATAAATAATAACCATCGCATAAATACTCCAAACTCGTTACAAATGTTGCCCGTCCGGCACGCTAGACTCAAGTCATGCCCACTCCCATGTGCGACTTTATATATGAGTTATTTTTAAACCTTGATGTCACATTCGGTTTACACGATTGGATTACAATGATGTCAGGTCGAGCGCGATTGGTCGATAACTCGCGGCATAAAGTCACGAATTTATAAAGTAACGTCACAGCAACCACGAATCTCAACGATCTTCAAACTTGCAAACTAAAAACAAACCAACTCTTAAATTTTTTGCTAATTTTTTTTGTGTATTCGTACACACCTACAAAGCCAAATTTATGCAAAGAAAAGCACTCTCATTAATAACTATTGAAAAATCGAACATCCGGATGCGCATCTAAAAATTTCAAAGTAATATAAACCGCAAACATTTTTCCTTTCCACCATTTCCATGAAGTATATCAAACAATTAAATATGTGATTCTTTTTTGTTTTTCAAAGTTGGATTTAGTAATCAATGAATCATTGCAGTTAAATAACTTTAAATGTTAAAATTGTTACGATTAGGGAGATAAGTCAATAAAAGATAACATAAGAGTGTTATAAATTGCATTGGCGTGCGCATCTTCGAAAATTGGCAATTTTGACGTTAGTTTACCTGTTATCCTTCAAATCGATCCTTAAAATAATTATTGTAACTTTGTTCTCACACTTTAGCACTATTATAGGGTCACGGTTTTTAGATCACGATTTTTATGGTCCACTTCGATCCTGGCGTTTATGTAATTAATTAACTGAAGGAGGATCCAAGAATCGGGGAGCTATGTAGTAAATGGAAACAAAGTGTTTGCGCTTTTGTATTGCGGGCTGTGTTAGACTTTTTAAAAATGTCTAAATTTTTTGGACTTTGTGGTATGGCTTTTTTGGAGTATTGTAGTTATTTATAGACATATCAAACTACTCGGCCCCTTTTTGATGCCTGCAATGAAGAACATCTTTAATTTGATCTGAAATAGATTCATCAGCAACCTACATTTTCAAATTTGTTCTCATCAAAGGTCTGAAATTCTATGTAGGAACTGCCAGCGCCGTAGCAAAGGTGAGGCGACTGAGGCTTTTGCCTCAGGCGCCATCGCAATGGGGGCGCTAAACCTTGACAAAACCCAATAAATAATAGTTTAAAATTTTCAAAAAGATAACAATTTGGGGGGGGGAGGAGCGTATATTCAAATTTGACTGAATTCGAAAAATTTGACCGCGATTTTATTTTTTTGTAACATCGCCTAAAATTCCCTGCCGGCGCCTTTTCCCCAAGTGGGGATTTTAATCCTATACAGTAATTTTTCGCCTATAACTCGCTTACCTTCATTTTTAGAGAAAATTATCTTCAAATCAAAATTGAAGACTACAAAATTCTCAATAAAACAGATTAACAAAATTGGCCTACATCATACTAAGTATTTATGAAATAAAAAGAAAATCCAGAGAAAACAAAATAGATTTTGAATAATTCATATTCTGAATAATATTATTTCATACATTTAAACTTTACCATCAATGGTGAACAAAACAAAACACGGTTTCAGGATTTACTTCAGATCTGAAGTAAATCCTGAAACCTCGTTTTGTAGAGAGTTTTCTCCTCTTCAGATTTGGTCCAATGATAAGACTGGGGATATCAGGAAAGTTGATTCCAACCCCGCGTTCTTTTTCATTTTCCTTTAACTGACTGGGTAACCGGTAAAACTATCACGTCATTATCGCGACAGTTATTCAAATATATTTAAATTGAAAAGAAAAATTCCTACCGATAAATATAATCTCCATATTCGGGGGGGGGGGGGGGGGAACCCGTTACATCTTTACGTTACCATGGAAACGGTGATTCTGACATACTATGCGTATTTTATATAAAGGCAGCCACAGATTAACGTACTTGTTGTCGTACTTGTTCGACGAACAAGTCTGTCGAACAAGTACGTTTACCCCACACACTGACTGACTTTTCGTCGAACAAAGGCATCGAACAAATCCGTCGTTCTTGTTGGCGAACAAGTACGACGGAGTTACTGCCACACACCCACAGACTTGCTCGTCGAACAAAGCAGTCGAACAAGTACGTCGAACAAAGCCGATGGTCTGTGGCTGCCTTAAGATCTTCAGAAGTTCTCAACGATAAAAATCGATATTACACGACCGGGGGGTCTGGGGGGTATGGAATACCCCCCAGGTACACTTGTCATTATTCAGAACCATCAAAATTTATTATTTTTCATTGAATCTTTTGCAATTTTTGTTTGTAATCCGGCAGGGGGGTGACGTAAAACGTTTTCTTTCGCAATAAATTAAGTGTACCTGGGGGGTATTCCATACCCCCCAGACCCCCCGGTCCCGGCAGCCTAAATGAGTTCCTAATAAGCATCCATTTGTTTTCATTACTCTCAGCGAGCGCCATCGCAATGGGGGCGCTAAACCTCTACAAAACCCAATAAATAATAGTTTAAAATTTTATTTTTGGAATTATTCAGGAGGCGGCCGCATATACAGGTAGCCCTCGGTTTACGCCGGTTCCATTTACGCCGATTCACAATAACGCCACATGCCTACGTCTTGAAAATCCCCTGTTTAACTGGGTATGTACTGGGCTTCCCCGGCCTGACTGGGGAAGTACCAAAACAATTAGACAGGTTGATGGTCCAGTGATAACGTATTTACCGAGCTGCTAGGACGTATGTACATTTATTAAACGCAGTGTTACAATTGAATCCATTTATTTTTTCTATTTAATATTTTTCGTGTAAATTATTGGTAAAGTAACAATACCATCTCTTATTATAAAAGGCCAAGTCTTTCTTTCTGTCTGTCCCACGGAAATACCCGAAGCAAACCGAACCGAACCGAACGCACAACGTATCATCGGATCAACGTATCATCGGATCAACGTATCATCGTATCAACGTATCATCGTATCAACGTATCATCGGATCAACGTATCATCGGATCAACGTATCATCGGATCAGTTAATCCGATTATCCTACTCAAAATTACTATATAAGCAGAATTACATTATAACGAAATAATAAGTGTTGAACGTCAACGAAAAATGTTTTCAGGTGAATTAATAAAGGATGTGGAACAGGCGCTAAAGAGGGCCTTATCGTTTGGAAAATACGAAGATTTTGAAGTCAGAGAAGAATTCAAACGAGCTACTATTAATTCGTTAAAGGAGGCACTTCGTGAGTTTTTGTTTTAAATATTGATTTAAATATTGCGAAAAAAAAAGTGGCGGCAAAACGTATAAGAAACAGAAAAAGAGTGGAGAAACTGATTGCTGCCGAACAGAAAAAGAAAAAGGAAGAAGCTGAGGAATTTTCAATATCGCTGCGTGATTTTGAAAATTCCTTACTCGAAGAGGAAGGGGAGGAGGAAGTAGGAAGTAGTAAGTAGTAGTAAAACTTAGTTTTATTATTAGTTATTAAATTATTATTATTAAACTTTAATTTATTATTATTTATTTAATTTAAATTATTAAACTTTAGAAGAAACTCAAGCGCGGCAAGCTGCTAACGCTCGGTCCCATGCGATACGTCAACAACGTGAAACTTTAGAAGAAACTCAAGCGCGGCAAGCTGCTGACGCTCGGTCCCATGCGATACGTCAACAACGTGAAACATTAGAAGAAACTCAAGCGCGGCAAGCTGCTAACGCTCTATCCCATGCGACACGTCAACAACGTGAAACATTAGAAGAAACTCAAGCGCGGCAAGCTTCTAACGCTCGATCCCATGCGATACATCGACAGAAAGAAAATCGATACCAAAGTCAAGTAATTCAACTCCAAATAAGAGCATTGAGATTTGATGAATCTCACGTTACTCGACACGATTGTGGAGAAATGAATTCCATCTGTCAGTTCTGCGGCTCCAAGAATTTCGCCAAGGAGCGTCCAGTTGATAAACAATTTAACAACTGCTGTCATAAAGGAAAAGTGAAGATTCCGCAACCGCTCGATCAACATGGGAATCCATTGTTATACTAGACTAGCTGATAGCCCGTCCGAGGACGGGTAGCTAGAAGGACGGGCAGGCAGCCAAGGTAACTTAAGTTGAATGAAGATTAAGGAAAGCTCTCAGTGCAATCCAAAAGCCATATGACCTTGGCTGCCTGCCCGTCCTTCTAGCTACCCGTCCTCGGACGGGCTATCAGCTAGTATGTCTAATAAAAGTGCAGAAAAGTTATCTGAACATGTTGCGAAAAAAAAGGCAAAAAAGGTCAATCTATAACACTTGAAAAAAAGATGGAGGTGATTCGAAGAATGGAAGATGGGCTAATGTTAATTATGATGGGATAATGTTATAACCTGCATATGCCTATTCTTTTATGAGATGGAACCTAACTCTATACCTCCCATTATAATTAGGTTCAATTTACGCCGATTCAGTTTACGCCGGTTTTTTTAGGAACGGAACTCCGGCGTAAACCGAGGGCTACCTGTATTCAAATTTTCCTCAGGCGCCAGAAGAGCTCGCTACGGCGCTGTGAACTGCATCATTCCACGTCAAATCAACCAATGTATTTTAAAAACCCTCTTCGATTTTGCTAAAATTTGGTACACTTCTAAGTTATTCCAAATAAACGAACACGTATTTTTTTGTTTTGTCCTAAAGTGGTCCATTTACATTGTGCAGCCCTCCAAAATAATTCAAATTTGGCTTGTAGAGCATCCATAGATAATTTATACCGGCCGAACCGTACCACTTGGAGACACGAATTTTTTTGTAAAATGAAGATATTGAATAGGCCGTTTTGGTGCGTTTTCTTGTGTAATTAATTAAGGGCCCCCCCACAAAATGGGGCCCCTGATCAAATTTTGACTTTGAGTGTCCATTCCACAAAAGCGAAGTAATTTAAAATTCCCAAAAACAATATTATTTTATTATACTTTTGGCTACTTACATACCAAATTTTAGAGTGGAAACGCTTTTGGTTTAGGAGTGCCATTGAAATGAATGATCATGGTCATAAATCAAAAGTGCAAAAAACCAAAAGCGTACACAATCTAAAATTTGGTATACAAGTAGCCAAATGTAAAATAAAGATAATATATTTTTTTGAGAATTTTAGATTACCCCTTTTTGGTGAAGGGGCATTCAAAGTTAATAGCGAGATCAACTGCTAATGCAAGGCGCCCCGGTTCGACTTCCGGTAGTGTCTAAAATTGCTTGACCGTCTTCCGTGCTTCGGAGGGCACGTAAAGCCGTCGGTTCTCCTGTGTTAATGATTTGATATCACAACAATAAAAAAAAAAGTGCAAGCACATCGAAGGCAAGTCTGGTAAATTACCTGAGATTTAGAAAAAACAAATGCTCAAAGAACTAATTAAATAAATTAGTTAAAGGGGTTACCTACTGTGACTGTTAAATATTTTAGATTCTTTTTTCTTAGATATTCTTATAGTTTGGGGTCTTGAAAATGTGTCCAAAAAATATTAAAGTAAAATTCATCAAATTACCCGAATTATAACGGATTTTCTGTAATGCTGTTTATTATTCAAACTTTTTAAATCATAATTACATTTAATAACGGATTTTTTTTGTATTTTGTACTTAATACAAAATATACAAAAATAAATTTAACAAATAATACAAGTTGTTACTATCTGTAATTGTCTTTAGGAGTCCAAAAAACCAAAAAAATTGAACAAACATTGTTAAAAATCGACGTTTTAGTCCACCCTCAAAATCGAATTGATTGTGAAAAAAGAGCTTTAAAAGTTTTTTCTTACAAATCGTGGCATTGTTCCCCCGATCGAGGTTGTTAACTAATTTACTACTATGTTTTTTATGGGTGCAGTTAGCATACGAGGTCTACAACTGACACATTTGTTGCACAAACAAATAATTTTAGGTACAAAATTCCTAAAATTGTTTATTTTTGATTTATTTTGACTTATGGTGAGTTCAGGGAAAATATTTAACGTAATTTATTTTAACGTAATTTAATTTAAGAAAGTTAAATGTACGTAACCACCTATAGGCGTTCGTGCTACATTTAAGGCGCCGTAATTTAATTTAACGCAAGGAAATATTGGTCAACTTCTTAAATGATTGTATCTGCGCATGAGCGTGATAGCGTGATATTCAAAAATAAAAAATATAACCTATCTATGCTAAGAAGTTGAATTAAAATTATAAATTGATATATTGTGAAGTAGTTAACTTGTTTGGTATTTGCAATGAATGATACAGTATTGATCGAAACGATAAGGCAATTCGAAATTTTGTTTAATTCAAGTTGTTGTGAACAGCTGATGTTAGGCGGCCATGACACTTTTTGCAACAAGTAGAATTCTTAAATGACTACCATGAACCGGGCCAATTTCTTAGCGCAAAATTAAATAGAATTAAATAGAAATAAATTAAATTACGTCAAGCATGAATTGACCATTAATTTATTATACTAATTTTTATTTTAAAATGTTTTCAAAATAAACTACTTTTAGTAAAACCTGACAAAATAATATGAGTTAGCAAAATATGTTAGTTCTTTAATAAAAAAAAAAGTTTTGATAGGAAAGTTTCAGTTACTTTTAAGTTCCTAAAAAATACACGCCTTTTTGTAAATAAAGACAGGATCAATAAAAACCGATGCATAATGTAAAAATCGGTGAGAAGAAAATCAGTCCTTGTCAGATACATTTATTTATGGCTACACATTTTCTGGACCCGTTCTTTGAGTAACCACATGTTAAATTTAAAACAAATTATAAGGAGGTCTAAAATTTTTTTACGGAAGACGTAAAACGTTGCAAAAACTGTTTTATACATTTATTTACTGGGGTCTGAAAAATATTACCACTTTTTTGTAACTTCAAAACTAATCTTGACCCGCCAGCAGTGGCGTAGCTAGCATGGGTGACACCCGGGGCGGATTTCATGGGTGGCACCCCCACCTAGGTTGATGACCTTTTTTTTTTAGGGGATGCACTCTAGGAAACGGGGTCAGATAATTTGGGGTCGGGTGTCACCCCCAGACGGGTGCGGTGTCAGCTCCACCTCAGCTTTTTTTTTAGAGGTTGCACCTAAGGAAAAAGATAATTTGGGGTCGAGTGGCACCCGGGGCGGTCCGCCCCCCCTAGCTACGCCACTGCCCGCCAGATCCAGAAAGTTTGGAGATGTTAATTTCAATAAATTATATTCCTGCGAATTTCTAAATTAATAATTATATACTGTACACATGGGTATGTAGTAAAAAAAATTTTAGGTGTTACTTTAAACATGAATAAATAAGAATACTAAATTTCAGCTCAATAGTTTTAACAGTTTTCTCAAATTTAATTTCTAAAAATCATCTTGAAAACGACGGTTCACAAAATTGGGGTCCTGATCAAATTTTGACTTTGAGTGCCCGTTCCGGAAAAACGAAGTAATTTAAAATTCTCAAAAAAATATATCATCTTTATTATACTTTGGCTATTTGTATACCAAATTTTAGAGTGGCCACACTTTTGGTTTAGGAGTGCCATTAAAATGAATGATCGTAGTCATAAATCAAAACACATCACAAAAAACCAAAAGCGTGCCCAATCTAAAATTTGGTATATTAGTTATTTTTTTTAGAATTTTAGATTACCCCTTTTTGGAGGAGGGCACTCAAAGTCAAAATTTGATCAGGGCTGGTTCGGCCAATAGCAATAATTTTTCAACGCTCTACAAGCCAAATTTGAATTATTTTGGAGGGCTGTACAATGTAAACGGGCCACTTTAGGGCCAAACAAATAAATACGGCTCCGTTTATTTAGTGTAATTTAGAAATGTACCAAATTTCAGCAAAATCCAATACTTCGGTTGATTCGATATGGATAAAGAATTATGATGCACACTTATTGAAGTGTTTCGATTTATGATTACGATCATTCATTTCGATGTCGCTCCTAAACCAAAAGCGTGCCCACTCTAAAATTTTATATGCAAGTAGTCAAAAATATAATAAAGATAATATATTTTTTTGAAAATTTTAAATTTCTTGCTTTTGTGGGAGGGGCACTCAAAGTCAAAATTTCATCAGGGCCCCATTTGGTGACCTTATTTATTTACACAAAAAACTCACTAAAAAGGCCAATTCAATATCTTCATTTCATAAAAAAATTCGTGTCTCTAAGTCGTACAGTTCGGCATTCGGCTGGTAGAAATTATTTATCGAAGCTCTACAAGCCAAATTTGAATTATTTTGGATAGCTGTACAATGTAAACGGACCACTTTAGGGCGAAATAAAAAAATACGGGTGCGTTCACATGGAATAACTTAGAAGTACAGTTAAAGCTCCTTATTCACGGGTTCGTTATTAGCGTTTTCAGTATTCGCGGATTTAAAAAATGCAACCACTTCTTGTATTCGCGGTTGAAAATTTCGTTATTCGCGGATCAAAAACTAACAATAAACAATGTTTGTACTACTTCAAAGATTTATAATTAAAATTACAATTTCGCACTTTTAAAATGATATCTGCTGTGTATTTTATCTAAAAGAATTCAGACACTGCATTGCAAAATTGTGTTGGAACATAATTACATACTTACGAGAAATGATATCATACATTTTTCCTAAAGAAATGCTTATTATTAACAAATCTAAAAGTTATTCGCAAGATATTCAATTACAAATTAACACCACTCACCTATCAAAACAAACAAGTAGGCGTCCAAGTATTTATAAAGAGAAAATATTATTGTGGCTAAACCTAATGTTCTTGGACAAAAGCAAAATTTTTGCCGACAAGGTGCTATCATTTGATATAAGCTGTCTTGGCCGCTATCGTACTTGTTGAATTGTTCAACTTGCCATTCGTTGCATGAACTTTGATTAAATAACACGTGTCTCTTGCATTTATTTTGATATATTTTTATTTTATTTTCTAACCTTGGAACGTATCCCCTATATTCCCATACAAATTACCATTCCATATTCACGGTTTCTGTATTCGCGGCATAGTTATGGAACGTATCCCCCGCGAATAAGGAACTTTAACTGATAACTGTATACCAAATTTGAGCAAAATCGAACAGGACCATGAATATAATATTTAATTGTAAATAAATTGGTTGAGTTGATAATATGGAATGACCCTGTAAGGGTATTCCATAACTCTCCCTCCATTTCTTCACACTAGACTTTCTTTCCTGTTCTTGCCGATTAGTCAGGCTATACAGAGGTCGATCCTTTTGTCAAAAATTTCGATTACATTTTTGCGGCTCTATCTCACCAACTTCGCGTTGGATGTTGCTTTTCAAGGCTTCAGTGGATTCTGGATTATCTGCATAGATTTGATCTTTCACATAGCCACACAAAAAATAGTATAGCGGCGTTGAATCACACGATCTAGGGGGCCAATTAATTGCAGAACTACGCAAAATTATTCGATCGGGAAACTTAGTTCGCAATAAATTCAATGTTTCAGTAGCTTTGTGTGGCATGTGGAACCGTCATTTTGAAACAACATATCACTCACATCCATAACATTCATTGACCATAGATCAAAAATATTTGTCAACATGTCCTAATAACCTAATCGATTGATATGTAATAACAGCATTTCTAGCCTCATTTTCAAACAAATGCGGTCTAATCACTCCTCCACGCCAAAAAGCGCACCAAACAGCAACACGAGTGGAATGTAAAAACTTCGCAACAATCACTCTTAGATTTTCTGATGCCCAAATGTGGCAATTTTGCTTATTAACGTTGTATGAGGTGCTCATGCATTACCTCATTTGTTCATTTGATTAGCTCATGGTTCCCAATTATTGAGAACGCCGTGGAATTGATAAATTTGGATCTTCCTCAACATTTTCACTTACAGCGCCAATATTTTCAGCAGAACGACCTGGACAAACACGTATTGTTGGTATTATCGAAAAGCGCCGTGTTATAAATTAATATACTTTCATGAAAAGGCTCATAGGTATATTATGTCTAACACATACTTGCTGTATGTGCTGCCTAAAGCTTTACTAGATACGTTATAATACAACAAATAGGTATCAATACACATTCATCACGTATCGTTTAGTAATGGCGAATTTATATCTTTTCACTAACTAGGTAAAGATTTAACGTTGCTTCAAGTAGGTAATCCATTCGTTAATGGCACACAGATTTTCATTGAAAATATCCTATGTCCGGCATAAATTCAGCACACAGCTTAAAATAACGATTAAAACATTTTTCCATAACAGTTTTATTACCTTTATAGGAGTTTTACTGTTTTAGGTAAATGTTACCCCGTAACACCGCTTTGAGCACACTTGCTTATTTTCATATCACTTTTCTACACCTTTGCCTTCCTAAAGGATACAGTCTGCCCTCTCAATTAGAGCACGGCGTAATTTCGCTCTTCAGATTCTACTTATTTTTATAATAGATAGTAGGTTCTTTCTTTTCGAAACCTCCGCAGACCTTCACCAGTACCCACAATTCATAGTTTTCATGTTTTTTTCTTTCAGGAAGTTATAGGTTATTTCTTGTATATCCCTTTTGCAATTTTCCGTTAGATTTTTGACTGGGTGACCCACTTTACTTCTGGTTTTCGTTTCATTGACCCAGGGGCGTAACAAGGTAGCCACGGGCCTGTGTCCTGGTAACAAACCGGGCCCCAAAGTAGTTAATAAAAATAACGCTAAAATTTTTTAATGGGTATAAACTGGGCATTATATTTTCAAAACAAAATCAAATTCACAATTAATATTTTGGCAATTTATTGGTTGTTTTAAACAAAAAAAAAGCAAATAATATAAAATAGATTTAATTAAAAAATTAAAAACAATTATATAAAAAATAATAAATAAAAGAACGAAAACAAAAACAAAACGAATATTTTTTAACACTTACACCAAAGTAAATGTTTATATCGTGTAAATTTATTATTTTTAAATTATGACAGTTCATAATTGACAGTTCATGATGACAGCTGATCAACCCTTTTCTATCACAGCGATCCTGGCGGTACAGTTTGGGTTGATACGGTTAAGCGCACGCTAATTTAGGACTAGTTTCCAGTCCTATCCCCCCCTCTAAGTCCATGCTTGTTATCAAGAAATGCGTAGGGCACATTGCAAATTTTTGAAAATGTGAGATTATAGCATTTACCACCGGAAACGGTAACAGATCAAAAAGGGTATTTGCATAAAATTTGCTTGCAATTTTGTAAAAGTAAAAGGGATTAAAACTATTTAAAATAGTTGGAAAGAGTAGGTATCAATCGTGGTACCGTGGTAGGTATATATTGTTACTCATCACTATCTGTTTATCTTTTCATTTGGAGAAGTAACAGTTTTACAACTAAAGAATTTATTGTTTTTTTTGTAGGGACAATTTATTGACCAAATATAATATTTTGTAGGGCTCATTCTGTTTCTAAGAAAAAAAGCCGCGTTTGTTAAAAATATTTTGTAGAAAATAATAAACTTGTTTTTAAGCGTGGCGCCAGTGAAGTCTCGGGCCCTGTGAAGTCTCGGGCCCTTGTTTCATCGAACACCCGGAACACTGGTAGTTACGCCACTGCATTGACCTAACTCCATTGCAAAATCTAGCGATACTTCGAATGAAATCCAGCCAAAAGAAGAGAATTATCGCTCAATGGTGACAGGAGTCGAAGACCGAAATGCAAAAGGGGAGGTTTGACTTCTGTAACCTAGAAAGACAATCGACCTATAGGAAGAAAATCCTGAAAAAAAACAGCTATCCAGCTTGTAAAAATAACAAAACTTGCCTTTATCAGAATAGCATCGGACATCGGTATGGAGCAAAATAAAACAGAAAAAAAAACAAATGAGGCAATAAGTCAGTTTGATAATGAGGTCTCCTCGTAATTTTTCCTTCAAAAAAGGCTGACACGTTTGCATGAAGGCGGCTTTACCAATGTTCTATCCTTTAGAGCAGGGATGAGCAACCCGCAGTCCGCGAGCCGCATGCGACCCGCCACACTTACTTTTGCGGCCCTTCAAAGATTTTACATTTTGACTTTTAAGGTTAGGTTTAGGTGAGCGAATGGCTGAAAGGATTTCATGCCAAGATTCACGGGTTCAAATCCTGTGCGGTGCTATTTATAGAAGAAATTTTCGCTCACAAAATGTCTATCTACTGGCCCCAGATAACATTATTTATATGGCTAAAAAAACTTCCCTGATCGGAGTAGACGATGTAAAAATCATCTATTCCCGTGATTCGGAATCGACGTTAAGCTGTAGGTCATAGCAATGCAACGAGCACAGACAAGGAGGTATCGGGAAAATGTCGCAAGACGTTCAAAACCGAAGAATTATTTTGTTAATAAAGAGATAATTTGAGTTCATCATTCAGTGCTTGTATGATCATAAGTTTCTTAAGCTGATTCCCCCCATCTGAACATTTTTATGTGCACGAAAGCCGTGCGGAGCCAGAACAAGGTGTGCGTAATTTAATTTGCACGTATTTATGTGCACAGAGTTCGTGCGTACACCTTTTTCTGGCTCCGCATGGCTTTCGTGCGTGTAAAAATGCTCAGCCCGGGGCCCACACAACATTTTAAAATTTGTAACTGTCCCGTTGTAAAAAAAGGTTGCTCATCCTTGATTTAGAGCGTATTATAATAATTTTTATGTACTAAAAAACTTCGGTTTAGAATTCTAAACGGAATCAGGATTCCATCTCGCTATTAATATCGTTTTAATTGTCTATATATGAATTATTTTCTCATTTATTTATAACTCATCTACTAAAGGCCTAAAGGCCGCACTGCAATTTTTTTAGGTAACTAAAAAGTATACCGTTGAGAGATGTGTTACGAAGAAAGATATCGACAGAAGAGCCGCACTGATTCGTCCAGACACATACACGCGCACCCGGAGATAAATTTAGGATATTATACATAAAATATTATGTCGATAATGATTCAGGCTTTTGCGTTGTTCTGGGTTCACACAAATTCCTAATAACTTGGTTTTTAGTGCAATCATTGAAGAAAACCTTGCAAAATCCCTTTCGGTTTAGTTTATTCACCTCCCCCCCCTCTCCATCCGATTCACTTAAATTAAAAAATTGTGAATGGATAACTCGGTATGTCGTGAATGTCAAGAAACTAATGGGGCAGTGGAACATGGACTTTGTCATTTTAATTGGCTAGATTCGCTAGATGATGTTTAAGTTTAGTGTTGAGCAATGGCGGCTTACCCTAAAAAGGGCACAAAGGCGCGTACACACCTATCCAGAATCGGAAGAACAACTATCCAAAATTGAAATTATGGAAATAATAATTTTAAGCAAATAACTATTTCTTAAATTTTGTGCCCTTCCATTAACTGGTAACTACATTTACATTAAACAAAGTTTTTCTGAGTTTCCTCATCGCCCTCCCCGTGGCAGCTGCAACTGAATAAATTGTGTTTAACACTAATTATATAATTAATAATTACATTAAAAATATTATTTATAAACCTCATTTTTTGGGTAAGCCGGGCTTAACCTTCCTGTTCACTAAAATTAGCACAGGTTTATTAAGAAAAACCTAGACTTAAAATATTTTTCAGGAAAGGAGCTGGAAACTTGTTATGCGGATATTAGCTTTTGATTCCTTAGAGCTAGCACCCAAATATAAAAGCTAGCACCCCCTAGGTTTATCCGAAAATCAATGTTGATTTTCGTATTTTGTTAATCTTGATTTGTGGACAAACCTATGGGATGCTAGCTCTAAGGAATCGGGAGCTAGCTTTTTGAGACAAAATATTAACGGGGAGGGGGGGGGGGCAAAATAACGGACCCAACAAATAGGCAGACACGAAAGGCCAGCAAATAATCATACTTGTCAATAAATCATACTGGGGTAAGAACCAGGAAATGCAAAACAAACCCTTCCTGAACTTCTCCAGAGAACTGGGGAAGAGATAATGGAGGTTAACAAGAGGGAACAGGGTTCACCCGAGTCAGTTACTCCTCCCACACCTCAACGGGAGAAGCGCTCCCGGAAATATCGGGGACGCCTTCCGATTCGACCAAGTAAATATTCACTACTGCAAGGCGGCTTCGGCTGCCTTACAGAGGTTTATAATAAAACAAAACATTGACGTGACTCTGATACAGGAACACTGGATATATTGGGGAAGTGTTAGATGACTAAATATGGTAGGCGACTGGGAGTTAATAAGCCCAGGAGATAATCAGCTTAGAGTATGTAGAATTACAAAAAAAATGCAAAGTCTCCTACCATTATGGGGAATCTGTACCTGAGACCTAATAGCGGCTAAAGTTAAAATTGCAGGAGAAGGAAGCCCGAGAGACCTTGTGGTGTCATCAGCATATCTCCCTTACGACCAACCAGAACCATCCCCCAAAGGAAGTGGGGAACCCGGTAATGAACTGTGAAAGCAGTGGAACACAATAAATTAGTGATCAGTTGTGACTCCTATGCACCAACGGCGGCTCGTGACTTTTCCATTTGAGGAGGCTAATTTTACAGCTTAACTACCTTATAAAATAAAACTAAAAAAAAAAAAATTTAATAAAATATTATTTAATCTGCGGTAGACACATGTTTCGAGCTCGTTGGCTATCTTCAGTACTGTGTACAATGGAAAAAATTGTTCGATGAGTGCAGAGTGTTTTTTGGAAAAAATACTGTACAATATACAGATTAATATTATTTTAAGTCATTCGAAATGTATGAAGCTTTAAACGTAAGAGCAGGTATACGGCGATTTTTAGTATTCGCGAAGTGATCGATGATATTCTCGTAGAATTCATTATTTCGAGACAATAAGGTAACGAATTCCTTTTCAATAGACATTACCGCGACGTTACTTAACCGATTTTGATTCATCGTATTACGAGTGTAAGTTTTAATACGTTTTAGTGTGGAAAAACTTCTTTCAACCGAAGCCGATGTTACCGGTATGGTGACGACCACACATAAAAGTTTGTAAAATTCAGGCATACAACTGTGTAAATCATTTTTGAAAGTAAAATCTAATATCTCTGATGGAGTCCTACATTGTCCAAAAGATTTCGGGTCATTATATGCTACCGATAATTCATTTTTGAGTTGGATTTGATCAAAAAATGGATACTGCTCTAATAGACTATCTAATAAATTTTTTATGGAAAGTTTTCCTATAATCTGAAAATTTAGCAAATGTTAATAGATCAAAAAATTTTAATTTATGTAAGTCTTCAAATTTAACTTCAATTTGCACGATAACCGTATCCAAAATTTCCACAAAAATTTGTTTATAACTTTGACGCATATCTGGTAAATCAAATGTCGTTTTTTTCTGAGCCGGCTCGCAATTTAATTCTAAACTGTTAAATATGTTGTCAAAATGCAAATCATCACTACGGTATCTGTGCCGAGTTTCGATTAATTTTGTTAAACAACATTTGGCGAAATTAATATCGGTAAGTTGACTTTGTAAAATTGAAAATACTACGTCTGTCTGTTCAAAAATTAATTTAAAAGCTTCTAATAAAAAGCAAAATTTTGATTCATTTAAATATTGTATTAAACCTACCGCTTCTCCAATAGTTTGAGAGTCGTTATTAAAATCATCGCTGTCGATTATAAAATTAAATACGTCAATTAATTGTTGTTTTTTTAATTGCACTGTAAATACTGCTCGCGATGTGCGTGAAGTTAGCCCCCCTTTTTTCGAAAGTTAAATTTTTTGTTGTTGTTCTGAGTTGTTCTCCATTTGTTCTCGAGTGTTCTGTAATTAAAAAATTAAAAAAACAAAAAACAACCGAGAAAATAAAAAAAAACCATTTTTATTGCCAGCCCCCCTTTTTTCGAAAAGTTAACTTTTTTTTGTTTTATTTGATTGTTCTCAGTTTGTTCTCGGTGTTCTCAAAAAAATAATTGCCAAAAGTTCAATAATAACGGAGAAAATCGCGAAATAAGATTTCGCGCCAGCCCCCCTTTTTTCGAAAAGTTAACTTCTTTTTTTTTTATTTGATTGTTCTCAGTTTGTTCTCGGTGTTCTCAAAAAAATAATTGCCAAAAGTTCAATAATGACGGAGAAAATCGCGAAATAAGATTTGGCGCCAGCCCCCCTTTTTTCGAAAAGTTAACTTTTTTTTTATTTGATTGTTCTCAGTTTTTTCTCGGTGTTCTCAAAAAAAATAATTTTCAAAAGTTCAATAATTACCGAGAAAAACGCGAAATGAGATTTCGCGTCAGCCCCCCTTCTTAAGAAAAAAGGAAGCTGTTTTTTCAGTGTGCATGTCCTTCCACTAGAGATTTACATATCTCAACTCGTCTCTGCCCTTTCAGTTGGCGTTTATGTACATGATCTATTGAAGGGTCAAAATTTTTCAAACAGCATTCCATAACCACAGAAGATTGAGCAGTAGGCTTATTGATTATGTTACCAGTAAATTTACATCCACATTCTTGACATGTCCCCGTTATCGTTACGTATAGGTTTGCTTCCGATATTTTACACCTTTTGAAATTTATGTTACATGGCAATTTAGTCTTATCATAAATCACCTGATAAAGTTAATCTGTCCAAACATTTCGCTTCAGGCTTCTGTACATCTTATCATCGCCGTAAATAATATCATCCGGTAATATTTTCAACCAAATGTCGTATGCGATATCGATAGTAACTTGGCCTTCGTCCTCATCGTCAAAAATATTGTCTTCTGAAAAATTGTTGGCCATCACAGGATCTTTCCTTTGGATTCCAAAAAAGTCCAAAATTTTGTCCAGTACATTGTAGCGGTTGTTTTTTACAATGATATAGATATATTTATATTTAATAACACCATCCATTCGCATACTTATCACTTTATAAACTTCATTTTCGGGTCCAACCACTCCTCCATCATCGGTTATAATATTACTGAATTCAGAGGAAAGAATTATATCGAGAAGAGCATCTACATACTTGGCCATTGTTAAAATTTTAAATATGTTGGGATTAAAAATTGTGTTTATTGAAATAAGACGATAAGCTTATATAAAGAAAAGCTGTTAACAAAAAATGAGAGCGGTCGTCGGACCGTCCACAGAAGCTATGCTTCTTACGCACAGAGCAAACCATAATAGATCCTTGAACGACATAGTTTTTCGGCCTTCTGCCTCACAGGGCGAACCATAATAGATCCGTGAAGGCCATAGTTGTTTGACCTTCGGCCTCACAGGGGGAAGACCATAATAGATCCGTGCAGGCCATAGTTGTTCGGCCTTCGGCTTCACAGGGCGGACCATAATAAATCCGTGAAGGCCATAGTTATTCGGCCTTCGGCCTCACAGGGCGGACCATAATAGATTATATTTATATGCCTTCAGCTGTCTTGACTGCTAGTCCGTGATTGCCAGTGGTTGTTCGGCCTTCGGTCTCACAGGGGGAGGACCATACTAGATCCGTAAAGGCCACAGTTGTTCGGCCTTCGGCCTTTTTGTGAAAAATTTTTAAAATTTTTTCGACGTTTTTTGCCGACCCTCGAAAAGGGTTTTTTTAAAATTTTTTTAGTTTTGTCAAAAAACTATTTTCCCTAAAAACCGGTTGGAGGTTGAGGCGGCGGGGGCGGCGTGGGGTCGGGGGTGGTTGCCACCTCCGCCCCTATCCATAGCCACCATTCCCAGGGTCCTAGCCCTCTTGGTACCGGAGTTATGCTGCTCCCACTTGCTTTTGAGAACACGGGTCGGGTCGGGTCGGCCTCCAACTTGCTTATAAAACTACGGGTCGGCCTCCCACTAGCCTTTCAGGAACACGCGGGTCGGCCTTCGGCCTCCCACTGGCATTTAAGAATACGGGCCGGCCTTCGGCCTCCAACGTGCTTATAAGAATACGGGAAAATTTTTTCGACGTTTTTTGCCGACCCACGAAAAGGGAGAATGGGGGGGATTTTTAAATTTTGTTAGTTTTATCAAAAAACTAAAACTAGCTTCAAAATTTTTGAAAAATATAAATTTTGAAAATTTTTTTGACGTTTTTTGCCGACCCACGAAAATGGGAGGGGGGTTTTAATTTAAAAAAAAATGTTTTAGTTTTTTTAGTTTTGTCAAAAACTATTTTCCCTAAAAACCGGTTGGAGGCGGCGGGGGCGGCGTGGGGTCGGGAGCGGTTGCCTCCCACTGGCTTTAGAGAACACGGGTCGGGTCGGCCTCCCACTGGCATTTATGAATATGGGTCGGCCTTCGGCCTCCAACGTGCTTATAAGAATACTGCTCGGCCTTCGGCCTCCCACTTGATTTAGAGAACACGGGTCGGGTCGGCCTTCGGCCTCCCACTGGCATTTAAGAATACGGGTCGGCCTTCGGCCTCCAATTTGCTTATAAGAATACGGGAAAATTTTTTCGACGTTTTTTTCCGACCCACGAAAAGGGAGAAAGGGGGGGGCGGGAATTTTTTAATTTTGTTAGTTTTGTCAAAAAACTAAAACTAGCTCCAAATTTTTGAAAAATAAAAATTTTTTAAATTTTTTTGACGTTTTTTGCCGACCCACGAAAAGGTGGGGGGGTTTTAATTTAAAAAAAAAATGTTTTAATTTTTTTAGTTTTGTCAAAAAACTATTTCCCCTAAAAACCGGTTGGAGGCGGCGGGGGCGGCGTGGGGTCGGGGGCGGTTGCCACCTCCGCCCCCTATCCATAGCCACCATTCCCAGGGTCCTAGCCCTCTCGGTTCCGGAGTTATGGTGTTTGAAGGGAAGTTCGAAATTTGAAAGTCGCGGTCGAAATTTGTGTGACGAATTTGCGTTACATATTTCCGTTACATATTTGTGTGACGATTTTGTGTGACGATTTTGTGTGACGAACGATTTTTTTCAGTTAACTGCCCGTGCGATACCCGTGCAAAATACACGTGCAATACCCGTGCGATAAGAAGCATAGCTTCAATAAAAATTAAATCCGCTTAATCCGCTCGATGCGGGTCACTACATTACCCCCCATCTAGTGAGATTGTTAAAAAACAAAGTGTAGATGCTACACTGACTTGTCCAATAGCGGGTCTCTTTTTCGGAGGCATAATATTATTGCACTATAATACCTTTTCTCTCTGATTCCTTCTATATCTTCTGTATGCCGGTTTCCCAACCTATATAGTAAATCTCCTTCGTTAATACGTTGATCCGTTGATACGTAGTGCTATGATTCAAAATGACAAATAAAGGCTCCCGATACAAAAATGAATAATAAATTCAAATAAAGCATAAAATTCTAAATCGGTAGGCACTTTAAAAATTTTGCTTTACGAGAAAATTTTATTTTCTAAAATTTCAATTTCACATCCAAATTTGAGTCTCTCAGGATAAGATAAAGATGTTAAATATTGCTAAGAGTAAATAGATTGATGATTGTCACATCAAAAATAATGAAAAAGATTGAATTAGCTCAAAATCGATAAATAAATCATATTATATGTAAATCGTCATAACCTATAAAAATGTAACATCTTGTAAACTGAATTATTTGATAAATAACATGATTTGTACAAAACTGTTCACACCAAAAATTATGTAATTATTTCATGTAGTTGAAGTGAATCTTTTTAAGACGTAAATCGTCAAATTTGTACATAAAGGTCAATTTTGTGTAAAATCCAAGAGTTCATATAAAATGGCAGATATGAGTCAAAGAGCCGTCCAAATAAAGGCATAAAAACCAAATATACCAGTAATACAGCATGGGAAGCACATCGGGAGACATGGATTTCAATGCAGATCATGAATCTGGAATAAAAACGAATTAATGGAAAGATCAAAAATCCAAAAGAATAAGATTTGACTTACTTTGAAAGAACAATGGTGCCAATTTCATCGATTTTAGATCGAATTTCAGTTGACCTCGGGCATCCAAACAAAGTGCACGCAATTCTAGTGTGCTCCAGAAAATAATATTTACAAATCTTTGGAGGTTAACCAAATTTCAGTTGAGATGTTTCTTGTCCGATGCTGGATTGGAATGGATTTATAAATAGACTCAACAATAACAATGGCCGTGCACGAGATGCCTCTACAAAATCACAACTCACAGATTTAATTCAACAACACTGGATCCAAAACATATTGTCAAGGATATGTGACTTACCTTTTTCTCAATTTTTAAACATTCACGATTATTTGGTAAACAACAACAACAATATTATAAAAAATTTAATTCAATGAAACAACTTCACGCCACGACAAACAGCTGGTAACTGGTATAATTGAATGCAAGGTCGATGACTCACCCATGTGATGCCAACTAAAGGGAGACACACACACACACAAAATATCCTTTTTACAAAATTAAAATTTCGATTTGCCGATGTGGAAAAGGTACAGTGAAACTTATTATTTTGTTAATTTTATTATAAACTTTGCCTTCTGCATATAAGTACAGGATTTGAGAAAAAAGACTTCTACGAAAGTGTAATTTCCAATACCCTAATTGATAGTTTTTTATTCAAACTTTATTATTTAATTTGTTCAGGGTTAAGCTTTAAATAAGCACAAATATAATTTAAAACATTTTACACGCTAATGTACAGCGAAAGACTTGTTTTAGTTTGCAACTAAAACAAGCACGTCAGAATAAAGTGAGGAAACCGCTTTGTTTTGAAAACAAATTTTTGCATTAACTATTTTTACTTAAAATTTAATTAATGGTAGATCTCCGATCTACAAATAATTGTATGAACATTTATTTATGTAAATATAAACATCACTTTTTGTTGAATATAAACAATTTCTTTGAGACTATTGAAATCTTTACTTATTTTTCAATAAGAAAGCAATAAGTATCCCGAGAGAGCCAAATAACACCCTGAAATCGCCTTTAATATTGAATGTTACAAGGAACCCACCCTTGTGAGACTCATCACCGGAGCTTAGTGAGGAAGGGCAATAGTGTTAAACTCCTTAGCTAAAAAAATTTACTACGAACCATTTTACCTCAGCATATTTTGGCTAGCAAACTTAAGGGCTGGAGCCAAGGCAAATATTTAGTTAGGGAGGACATAGCAGTAGATACGTAGATACGTTGATACCTTATTATTGAACTTTTGAAAATTATTTTTTTTGAGAACACCGAGAAGAAACTGAGAACAATCAAATAAAAAAAAAGTTAACTTTTCGAAAAAAAAAAGTGAAGTTCACGTTTTTTATTTCAGCTGCTGCTCCTGGATTAACGGACAAATTGATCTTCGCTAGAACTCGTTGATCCAAATCTTCATCTAACACCGTACCGGGAGATTCCACATGCTTCCACATGCCAGCATCGATCAGAAAATTTTTCATAGCGTGCTTCCACTCGCTATAATTTTCTCCATTCAAATGCTTTGATTGCGGCAGTCCTCCCATTGTTACAACTGTTGAAGATGATCGAGTCCTCAACTGCGATTGTAACAGTTCGATCTGTTGTTGAAAATTTGCTAATTGCGCCTCCATAATTTTTTATTTATAAAATTTTGGATGCAATAATTTGCACAAATTTAAATCAAACGAAAAACAAATTTATTCTCTTATTTGTTACTGGGCCCATAACCTATTGGGAACGTTGGCAGTAGACAAGAGAATAAATACAACAATCACAACATAAACAATTTAATAAGAGCACATTGGCAATACAAGTTAATAAAACAAAGAATGGATAACATCACTAACCTGGTTGTGGACTCGTACTTGAGTGACTAAAAGTACAACCCAGGTGTCCTTATATCCAGCATTGGTATAAAGATAACCAGCTACATAAATATGTCGCGCCATCTATTAGTCACATTGTAACTTACATACCAACAGAATTAATGGAAGTAGCAATTTTGTGTTCATAGTAGAGGGTTTTGTTTTAGTGTAATTTACGTAAAAAAACGAGTACGTGCATATTTAAAATATTTTCTCTCAAATGTAGTACCGCTTACGGAATCGATTGCTAACGTAGACAATTAGTTTAAATTTTTAATTTCAAATGTTTCTCTGGAACGTAGATACGTTGATACGTTATTATTGAACTTTTGAAAATTATTTTTTTTGAGAACACCGAGAAGAAACTGAGAACAATCAAATTAAAAAAAAAAGTTAACTTTTCGAAAAAAAGGGCGGCTGGCGAGAAATCTTATTTCGCGATTTTCTCCGATATCATTGCACTTTTGGCAATTATTTTTTTGAGAACACCGAGAAGAAACTGAGAACAATCAAATAAAAAAAAAAAGTTAACTTTTCGAAAAAAGGGGGGCTGGCGCCAAATCTTATTTCGCGATTTTCTCCGTTATTATTGAACTTTTGGCAATTATTTTTTTGAGAACACCGAGAACAAACTGAGAACAATCAAATAAAAAAAAAAGAAGTTAACTTTTCGAAAAAAGGGGGGCTGGCGCGAAATCTTATTTCGCGATTTTCTCCGTTATTATTGAACTTTTGGCAATTATTATTTTGAGAACACCGAGAACAAACTGAGAACAATCAAATAAAACAAAAAAAAGTTAACTTTTCGAAAAAAGGGGGGCTGGCAATAAAAATCGTTTTTTTTATTTTCTCGGTTGTTTTTTGTTTTTTTAATTTTTTAATTACAGAACACTCGAGAACAAATGGAGAACAACTCAGAACAACAACAAAAAATTTAACTTTCGAAAAAAGGGGGGCTAACTTCACGCACATTCCATTTGGTCGATTTTGAAAAAAATGTGGAAAATCCGTTCAAATTTGAAAAAAAAATTCGGGAATCCTTATTCGAATTACATGATTATATTTAGAACATATTGCTGTGTACTGACGTAGCCTCACGTTGGGCTAGCCAAAATTGCTGTGAAGGCCTTTGCCTCCCCGGAGCTAAACGTTTTAATGTTAATACCTTGTACGAGTGTACGTAAAAGTACCTCGTCAATAGAAATATAAGCAAATTATTCTTGACAAATACAAATAATATAAATTGATGCCTCGGCTTGACTAGTTCGGATAGCACAGACCTACCTTTTCCCAAGCTGGGTTCCTTCCTTAGCCAAATCTCAAATCTGAAATGTAATATTGGGGCTTTTGGAATGATCATACGCAAATTTATGCTCCGTTGATACAGCAAATCGTATTTTATTATAAATTAATATCAAAATGTAAATAATTAAAGTCAATAAAATTCTTATCTCTAATAACAAAGATCTTAATTCTATGATAAATCTGACGTTTTCCCGCACGTGTGAAGTTAATCGTTAATTTGCACAAATTTTTACGTTTTTAATAATTTTGGATGGGACGGTACCTTTATCTGGTGTAATTCTGTTTCTTCGGTTCATATACCATGAAATTATACGGTGGTATTCGTTCGATGGCCTTGAAGGGTGTGGGATCTATCTGGATTGAATTCCCTCGTGGTAGTTTTATGGTTGTATCGTGACCAAAGTTTTTGTTCAATATAATAGTGAATCTTTTCAATTTTGCACAGATTTTCACTTTTTGAAATACGTAAGTATAATATTCTCTCAATCACTAACTTTTTAATCACTTTCTTAATCAAATTTTATTATATTTTTAACTTTTAGCTGGACACCAAAATTTGCCACCATTTACTTTTATTAAGCAATCAACCTATTCTCTATCCACAATCCATTGTTTTTACCATAGTTACCTGTATTTTCAAGGCACTTTTGATTTTCCATTTATCGAAAATAAAATCGATTTATTTTGACGTAAAATTTCCAGGTTCGTACTTAGCTCAAAATGATTTGTAAAATTTTAATGAAATTTTTATGTTTCAGATTTATTTTGAAGTATTAACATCTCCTGTGGTCTTCCAGTAAACCTTTTGAAGAAAATGTTTTTCGCCTTCGTGATACATTGAGTTTACGGCGCACTTCGACACGTAAATTTTGTTATATTAAAGGTTCTACGTTTCAACACATTTTTATAACTAATACTTTTAACAAATTGTTTTTGATTTCAAATTACATTTTTATATATCACTACTTAAATTAATTTACAATTCTAACAAACCTTTATTTTAAAAACTGAATTAAAACGTTGCATTTGGATTTACATTGTTTTCTCATTCCGTGACCTTATCTTCATTAAATTTATGACGTTAAAACAATTCTTTGGTGTCGGATAAAACCCTTTCGTTTGAACAAATAAGTCTCGTGCTACCTTTGTTAATAAATTAAAAACTTTGAATCAAAACGTGATCATTTCTATTGACGTGGTATTGGTACACCGCAATATGCATGAATAATGCAAAGAATTGCAAGTGTATCCTTTGATAAGACGCCCACGCATATGAGCCCAGCCTCCAACGCATGAATAAATTACTATGTTCGTACATTTAGTAAAATAACACAGAATAGTATGCGCTTCTCTTACACGCTTATTACTTACAATTCATCTGTTAATCGCTCATGTTGATCATGAACTTTACTAACCAGTAGCCTCTATGACGTATCTTGGATGTAGAAGATGCGAGTTAAGATTTAATACCGTATTCTGAGTTGCCTAACTATGTGCTAATAAACTAATAAGATAAAGAAAGGCTAGCCCTTGGAGATGTACTACAATAATAATATAGATCTTTATTACACATAAAATTTAAATTTTACAAGTAATGCGTGGAGATCAGCAAGAGCTGTTTTTCATCCCCACGTTAAGTGATTCTGCCAGTCCATCGCAAAGTATTCCTCCAGACAATAGATAGGATTATCCGCCAGTATAGGTTTCAGTGTCCTCTTCATTGTAGTAGTTGGAAGTTCTCGCAATCGTGTGGGTAACTTGTTGAATATCTTGATTATTCTCACCTCAGCATTTCTTTGTATTCTGCTTGAATACGTGCTAGATGGGACTAGATCTGCTTGGTTCCTCGTATTGTACATATGGCTTCGATGGGCATTCACAAAAAGTTCTTTGTTGTTTTTATAAAACAATATACTTTCGAGTATGTATATTGCAAACACCGTTAGTATTCTATTTCGTTTGAAAGCAGGTTTACAGGTATCCATGGTCGTCATGTTGAAGATGTTTCGTATGATCCTCTTTTGTGCTCTGAGAACTCTTGGTCCATCTGTTGAATCTCCCCAGAAGATTACACCATATCGCAGAATAGATTCAACATAGCCAAAGTAGCCTGCTAATTCCGATCGTGTAGATACCAGGTGCACTAAATTCAAGGCAAAGGCCATGCTATTTAGTTTGTTTACTAAACTATCGATGTGTGCTTTCCAGTCCAGACGAGAATCAATTTTTACTCCTAGAAAGTTTGTGGAGTAGCTGCAAATCACTTCTTTTGTATCCGTTATATATATTCTCCTTTCGTCTTCTTTATTTACTGTAAGCGAGAATTTGACAATTTCTGTCTTGTCCATATTTAACCTTAGGTCATTTGATGAGTACCACTGGTTCAGGTGATTGAACAGTTCTTTAATTTTTCCTTCGAGTTTGCTGTTGTCATTTTCGTGTAGTATAACTGAGGTGTCGTCTGCAAAGAGAACCGAGAAACAATCGATATATCCAGGCATATCATTTATATACAGCAGAAATAATAGGGGTCCCAAGATAGATCCTTGGGGTATTCCCTTCATTATCTCCTGCAGATCTGATTTGATGGTGGATTCACTTGTTTTGCCATAGTAAGTAGTGCACTGCTTCCTCTTGTACATATAAGAACGAATAAGGTCCAAAGCTATGCCCCTTAATCCATAACGATACAGTTTTTCGAACAATATTTTGTGATTTATGGAATCAAACGCTTTGCTTAGATCCAAGAACGCTCCCATTGTGTGCTGTTTGTTGCTTATGCCTTCCGTTATCTTTTGTATTGCCTGGAATATTGCTCTAGAGGTGGACTTGTTTGTTCTGTATCCATTTTGAACGTTGGACAGTACTTTGTTTTTTTCAAAGAAATTTATCAGCCGTGTGTAGAGTATTCTTTCGAATATTTTAGATATATTGGGTAAGATGGCGATGAGTCTGTAGTTTGTGCATTCCATTTCATCTCCTTTCTTGTAGACTGGTTTTACCTCAGCAACTTTTAATCTTGTTGGAAATGTGCCTTTATTTACGCATTTATTTATTATGTGCGCTAGAGGTTCACTTATTAGGTCTGCTATTTCTTTTAGAAGTACAACTGGTATTTTATCTGCCCCTGTAGCTTTTGTATTTTTTAGATGCATTATGGTATTGTAAACTTCTGCAGGATCTGTGTCGTCAAGGTCAGTGGCGTAACTACCAGTGTTCCGGGTGTTCGATGGAACAAGGGCCCGAGACTTTACAGGGCCCGAGACTTCACTGGCGCCACGCTTAAAAACAAGTTTATTATTTTCTACAAAATATTTTTAACAAACGCGGCTTTTTTTCTTAGAAACAGAATGAGCCCTACAAAATATTATATTTGGTCAATAAATTGTCCCTACAAAAAAAATACAATAAATTCTTTAGTTGTAAAACTGTTACTTCTCCAAATGAAAAGATAAACAGATGGTGATGACTAACAATATATACCTACTCCGGGTACCACGATTGATACCTACTGTTTCCAACTATTGTAAATAGTTTTAATCCCTTTTACTTTTACAAAATTGCAAGCAAATTTTATGCAAATACCCTTTTTGTTCTGTTAGCGTTTCCGGTGGTAAATGCTATAATCTCACATTTTCAAAAATTTGCAATATGCCCTACGCATTTCTTGATAACAAGAGTACAAGTAAAGACGGATTGACCTATTTGTTTCGTTAAATTTTTTCAATTTTCAGTGAAAGTGTAGTTTTATAGTGTTTTTGTTTTGCTAATTGTTTCGGCTTAATTAAAATTTTTAAGTAAGTATTATATTACAATTCAATTTTAGTAGGTATATAAAAGACTTTACTGAACTTATTGTAGCATGAATTCTTATAAACATAAATCGGGTGCACAAAAGCGCAAAGACCGGGAAGACGTGGAGGAAAAAAGAAGGAAAATGCCAAAAATTACCGGATTTTTCAGTTCGCAGCCAAAAAGTAAATTAATTTAATTCACATAATAATTTTTTTATTCCACTTTGATTTCTATTTCAGTTGAAAATAATAATAAGGCATTAAATCCGCCAAACGAACAAGATCCTTTGCCTTCCACTTCAGGTTGTTACAGCATTAATCCTCCCGAAGACTGTGAAATCGTAGATTCCGGTGTAAAAACTACCGAAATAATTATAGATAGTGACTAATAAACGTGACATTATAACAAACGATAAAGGACATTATACAAGTGATTTAACGTTTGACCAAAAAAGGTTTTTAGTTGAATATAAACCAAGTCGAGCTATGGGACCCTTTCCTTCTGACGATCAAGGTAGAAGTTTTTCCAGTTTTTATTACAATAAAACAAACAAGTTGGGATTAAAAATGGAGCGTTTGTGGCTATGCTATTCGCCAATATTAAATAAATGCTATTGTCAACCTTGCTGGTTGTTTGCTGATTCTAAAGACACTATGGCCAATGGGTTTAATGATTGGATACATTTAAATCAGGCAGTTAATAGACACGAGCAAAAACTCAGTCATAATGAGTCTTGTGCTACTTTTGATCGATGCAGACTTAATAAAACCATTGATCATGAACATGAGTCCAGAATTCGCCATGAAATATCTGTATGGAGGCAAATTTTGGAGCGTGTTATTGAAGTTACTCTAACATTGGCTTCCTGTAACATGCCATTTAGGGGACATAATGAAAGTTCGACTTCTGCAAATCCTGGAATGTTTTTATCGGTAATTAATTTGCTTTCTAAGTATGACCAACGGTATGACTTAGTATTAAAAAATTTATTAGAAAATAAGAAAAAAAATACAGTAACATATTTAAGTCCTGCTATTCAAAACGAAATAATTGGACTATTAGGTACTGCTGTAAAAAATGAAATAATCAAGCAAATTAAAAATGCGCCATCATTTTATTCAATAATAATAGATACCACTCAGGATGTTTCAAAAATTGATCAGCTGAGTACTATTGTTCGCTATGTAACAATTGAGTATGCTGATCATAAGCCAATAAAGGTAATAATTAAAGAAAAAAGAAAATAAAGTGTTCAAGCCGAAATATTAAAAGTTGCACCTAATGCACCATATGTACATTGTGCTGCTCATAATTTAAATTTAATACTTAACGACTCGGTTAAAAATGTTGAGGAAATTCGTAATTTTTATAATTTAGTAGAGAGCGTTTATGTATTTTTTGGGCACAGCATAAAGAGGTGGGCTCTTTTACAAGCAATTTTGAATATAGCGCAAAGCAAAATAACGCTTAAAAAATTAACACCTACCCGGTGGTCATCAAGACACGATGCCCTAGAGGCTCTTCGGTTTAGATATGTTGATGTCTTAAGAGCGATTTCAAAAATCATGTTAACATCTAGCAATAACGCTGAAATCGATGAAGCTAAATCGTTAAAAAAACCAATTAGAAAAGTTCGAGACGGTTTTTTTAATTGTTCTTGAAACAAAAATTTTAAAAAATATTGATACTGTTTCTAAATTATTGCAAAGTAAAGAACAAAATATTGAGCAATCAACAAAAATTTTTAGTACCTCATATGAAAATATGAGGAAAATGAGGGACGATTTTCAATTGATGAAAACCGAAGCAATTAATTTAGCTGAAAAATGGGGAACTACTGTCGAATTTTCTAAAAAAAGAATTTCTAGGCCTAAACGGTTTTTTGATGAAGCTAGTAATCATTTTAGAATAGAAACAAGCGAAGACTGGTTCAAAATAAATGTATTTTTCAAAACATTGGATATTATGATAGTTCAATTGAAAAATCGGCTAGAGTTAGCTATCTCTGACTACTCGAAACTAAATTTCTTCTGCTACACACTAAAGAACACAGTTAATATAACAAATTCTCAAAATATGAAGTGAGAATTTATTATCAAAATTTTGAAATAATCGAATTTGAAAAAGTACGAAAAAGTAGCATGATCGTGCCACATTCATTCATTCATTTTAACTGACTTAAGAGCATCCTAGCATGGCCGGCTTATCTCTGTATCGCAACTGGTCAGTGGCTTTGAATTTTGTTCGACGGTAGTCAAACGTTGGAGCTTTACTCCGGTGGTGCCTTTGGCTAGTCGCAGTGGTGTATATTTGGGAGAGGAGAGGAGGGGAGGTTTTTGTCGTCTTTTATGAAGTTTTCACTCGCGTGATTGGTTTTTCACCCGTGTGAATTTGTCTAATTGTTTTTCACTGGTTCGCGTGAATGGTTTTTCACTGTTATGAATTGTCTAAATGTTTTTCACTTCACTCGCGTGATGGAATTGTTTTTTGCGCACTCGCGCGCGGAGGTCCTTGACCGGGGCTAAAAGTTTTATCTTTTTTAATTGGCATGCGTGTTTACTACATTGGTGACACTAGTGATGATAGTTTTTTGTAGTTCAGCATCGATTCCTGCTTCCCTCAAAGCAGTGACGATAGCTGTAGTCATTAGGGCAATAATCTGTGATAAATTCATGGTTTCTGCGTCGCGTTGGGGAGGAACCGGTTCGCGAACTGGTTGTTCGTTTTGATTTGGTGGTGTTTCAACGTTTTCACGTGAAACGCGTCGGGTGGGCTGCGTGTTGTTCGTGCGGTGGTTATCTTGTATTTGTCGGGCAGTTTGTTGTTGTTGGCGAGTTTTGGGGCGGGAGGGACACCCTTTATAGCTCGCCGTGTGAGCGCCACCACAATTGGCGCAGACTGCTGGTTCGCTGCGTGGCTTTTCGCAGGCTGCTGTCAAATGATCACCGGCGCACTTTACGCACTTTGGGTCAGCACGGCAGTTCCTCTGCGTGTGGCCAAAGTGTTGGCATCGGTGGCATTGGCAAACACCTGCGGTTTTCTTATTGGGCGTTTCAATAATGATATTAATGCCAAGAATGGTGGTGGCATTCCAGATGGTGCATCCAAGCGGCGTCTTTTCAAGTGTGACCAAGAAAAGAGGCATTGGATGCTTGTCGCGCCCATGAAGTAGTTGGTGCACGGAGTGTATGGTGAAACCCCGGTCTTCTAAATGTTCTTTGATGTCGTTACACTTCAGCGAGGCGTGTAACCCTCGGATCACGACCTTGAGGGGTTTGTCTCTTGGGAGGGAGTAGGTGTGCGATGGAATTTTCTCCCTTTCCAAGAGATTCGATAGCACGCGGTAGTCGGTCTCGGTAGTTGGGTAAATTGAAGTACCGTTTGCGACGGTATTAATTTTGGTGAAATTAATGTTTTTACTTTTAATCAAGTTAAAGATGTGAGGCCAATTGTTGTTCGCTCGTACAACAATTGGTGGCACTTTGAACACACGTACGGGATGCACGGGTGCCGTATTGTCTGGTAATGCTTTGCGCGGTTGTGTAACCGTGCCGGTCGCGTTCGCGGAGTTCGCATGCAAGTTTGTCGAGGGGGAGGAGCCTACGGTTACAACTGGAAGGGTGGAGCTTGTGGGAGCAAGCGGAGTTAGTGGTCGGGAAACCACTGGACTAACCTGCTTTGACGTACGTGGTTTTTTGTTTTTGTCCTTCCAATCATCTTCGTCTTCGGTGTCGCTTCCAAGGTCTTCGAGCGAGCAGAATTTGTTATAAAGTTCCGTGTTTTCAGGAGAAGATTCGGGGGAGTTGGGTAGTTTGCGCTTGGAGACTTTCCTCGGGGTCTCGAAGTGCTGCTCGTTTGAGCAGGATGGAATTCCTTCGATTGGTGCTTCAGTTGTCGTTTCCATCACATTGTCAGGCGGTAGGCCTAATGCATCAAGGATGAAAGCGCACTGTTCTGGTGATCCCTCTTTAATATTGGAAGCCGTTTCGTGTACCCACTGTAGATGTTCGTTGCGCTTGGTGATTTCTGCGTATCTAATATCTGCTAATGCTATCAACTTCTTGGCTTCCTCTCTTAACCTTTTCGATTCTATTATTTCGGCTCTTGCGTCGCATATGTCTTGTCTGAGTTTTTCAGATGCAGGTGACGAGCCGGGAGGTGTTACCCTGGCGGCTGGTGGGGGCACTAGTACAGTGGGGTCCTTCGACTCCACTGCACCGAGGTGTTTGGTTTTTTTGGATTTCTTACCCATTTTTCGCTTATCACTGACTTTGCACTAGGCACTACTAGTCACTATTCACTGGACGACTGTTCACTCGCGAAAGACGATCGTGCCACACAACCGGTCGATGCCACTAGCTTCGCCCGGCCGGCGCGCATTTTGTTGACGGTACGTGCACTGGGATATACTCTTAAACTTAGAAAATTTCGCACCGGCAGATGCAGCCCGACGCTCCTACATGTAACATCGATTATTTTTTGTTTTTACCCGATTTTTAGGGGGTGAAACGTAATAGTATACTGCACCATACCGCAACTATACTTTTTAATGCTATTTCGAGGGTCTCTCACATCCCGGTTGCATAGATCCCGGTGTTCTTGATCGGTGGCGCCTTCTCGTATGTTTAGCCTAGTAACCAGAGTCAAATCCGCTCCGTAGGGGTGCAGAGCGAAGCGGAGCGGAGCGGCGCCCCGGAGGAGTAGGATTTGACGATGGATTACCCTCCTTTTCGAATGCACACCCCTAAAATTGGAAGGCAAAAAAAATTTAATTTTTTCACTTTTTCGGCAATAACCGCCTTATTTTCCATTTTTTCGCGAATATTTATACTAATATCTACTAAGCACACCCCCCTCTACCCGAATTTCAAAGAAAAATTAAAATCGGACCGAAAAAATTGCACTCCATTTCAAGGGACTGTAACCCGATACATGTGCAGACCCCGGGTTCGACCGGCTACATGAATTTACTTTCCCTTCTTTTCAAAAGTCGATATTTTGGTTATTTTGACCATATTCTCCCTTTTTTTCCTTTAATTAGACAAATATAAGCCTGTTCTCCAGTGTGTAGCTGAAGAAATTTTTTTCGACTAGTCAGAGTTAGATAACTGCGCCCGAAAAATCGAAGTTCTGGACTGAATGAACTTTACACAGTTTTTCAAGTTTTATCTCCAAATATTTTATGTAATACTTCTGTGTCTGACGAAAACTTATATAAAATGGGTCGGGAGCTTTACTTAAAATATTCGGAAGATATTTTCAGACACGATTTCTTCGCAATTGCTATCATTTAGACAATGTTTTAAAAATGATTTATCCAAAATTAATTCAATCATGGAATTAACTGAATTCATATTGATAAAGAATTTTTCTTCGTGCAGCAGTTTTAGTGAAATTTTAACTGCATGCTATATATTTATAACTATTCCTGTATCGGTAGCTTCGGCAGAAAGGTCATTTTCTAAATTAAAAATAATTATAAATTTTTTAAGAAGCACCATCAGTGAACAAAGATTGTCTGCGTTATCAATCATATCGATAGAAAACCAAATTGCGAGGACAATAGATATTTCTAGCATTATATCTAGTTTTGCTCATCTTAAAGCAAGGAAAAAAAATTTTAAATAAATTTATTATAATTATTTATAAGTTTATATATTTATAATAGTAATTTATTTATGTATAAAGTTTATTGTGCGTCCTTTTCTTTCTCTTTTTGTATAAACATGTAAAGGGGTGTTTACATTATAAGATTTTCCTTATGTCAGAGCTTAAGATTTTACGTAAGACACGGTTAAGACGGTATTTCGCTGTTTACACTTTATGATTTTCCTTAAGAGCCGACTCTTAAGGAAAAACATAGCGGTTATCATAAGGAATTTTAGCAAACATAAGGAATAGCAACGTACCTATTTTCTTAAGATTTTTCGTAAGATTTATTGACATTTTAAGGTTAGTGTTGTGTTTATATTGACTTTTTGTTGGTGATTAATTTATTGTTAGTTTTTATAACAAATTTTTATTGATTTACATATTATTATGTAGTACATAGTTACAATAAATTTTAAAAATTTAATTTTTTTATGGCTTCCCAGCTTCCTTTTTTTATTAATTACTAATTTTTTTTTTATAAAGATTTAACAATAATAAAGTTGTTAAAGTAAAGCATTTTAATAATTGTTCTTTAACAAAGAACAAGAAATTTTTACTAGGTTATGTTCAAACAATATAAAACCTGTCAAATAAACCGTTGGCGACTCTTAACAGTTCTCGTACAATGTAAACCCAAAACCAGGTAACCTTATGTTTTTTGTTATTATTAGCAATCTTAAGCAAAATCTTACGCGTTTCACCTAAGCTCTGACATAAGGAAAATCTTATAATGTAAACACCCCTTAAGTCTACAGCGGTCTACAGTATTTGGTGTAAGTGTTAAAAAATATTCGTTTTGTTTTTGTTTTCGTTTTTTTATTTATTATTTTTTATATAATTGTTTTTAATTTTTTAATTAAATCTATTTTATATTATTTGTTTTTTTTTTGTTTAAAACAACCAATAAATTGCCAAAATATTAATTATGAATTTGATTTTGTTTTGAAAATATAATGCCCAGCTTATACCCATTAAAAAATTTTAGAGTTATTTTTATTAACTACTTTGGGGCCCGGTTTGTTACCAGGACACAGGCCCGTGGCTACCTTGTTACGCCCCTGGTCAAGGTATATAGAGGTATTTTGTACACTGATATTGCTAAGGGCTTGTGCTTCTCTATTCACGTCCGGACAGCAATTTATGAAGAAATCATTGATTTTATTGAGCGTTTCAGTTTTTTTTCGAGTTATCTAATATTTTTGGGGAACTTTTGCTTTTATAATTGTTCGATTTAGAGTATGTTTTTATTATGTCCGGACGTTATGGAACATGACCTTGCACGCTTGCACTTTGTGATACAAGCATGAAATTTGGTACAAGTGTAGATTCAAACCTCCTTTACAAAATAAGATGTGACGCCACGTCGACCCACGCCCCCTTCAACCCCTAGACGCAAAAACACCCCCCAAATTTTAGTTTATCCTATTTATTTCGTAAACCGCTCATCATACGGTAAAAATACATCAGAGCAAATAAATTTATAATTAAATTCTAAACAAAAAAGGTTCTGAGGATATTTTTGATACGACTTACGGTTTCGATAGAATCATCACGTAAATGTAGGTCAAATATGGCGCGAACTGCAGAACCCGCGGATTTTCCCCAAATTCCCCATGTTGCGCCACTCGTACACAAAAATTACTGAAATATAAAATTTAGAACGGACAATTATCTATCTGTAGTGTTAATTGCTATTCGTCAAAATGTATTTTTCATAAGTTTTTAAGCACTATTGTATAATAATAAGACGGACCGTAAAGAACAAAATGACTATAGAACCTTGAACTTTGTAATAGAAGCATAAAATTTGGCACAAGTGTAGATTCAAACCTCTTTTACAAAACAAGATGTGACGCCACGCCGGTCGCCGCCCCCTTCAACCCCCTAGACGCAAAAACACCCCTCAAATTAGTTTATTCTGTTTATTTCGTAAACGGTTCATCATATGATAAAAATACATCAGAGCAAATAAATGTATAATTAAATTTTAAAGAAAAAAGGTTCTTACAATATTTTTCATACGAGTTACGGTTTCCATAGAATCATCATGTAAATGAAAGTCAAATATGGCGGGCACTGAAGAACCCTACAATTTTTCCCAAATATGTCGTGCTTCGCCACTTTTAACATAAAAAATTACTGAAATAGAAATAAGAAAGGACAATTATCTATCTGTAATGTTAATTGCTTGTTCGTCAAAATGTATTTTTCATAAGTTTTTAAGCACTATTGTACATAATAAAACTACGCATTTTAGACGAAAAATTTATTATTTATAGCTAATATTTTGAAAACGACTGCCATAAATACACAGTTCAGTACAATTAAAATTTAAATTATGTAAATTCCATAAATCATGCATATAATACCAATTCACCAAATATATTAATATACCTAGCTCCAAAGCATGTAATTAACCATAAACATCACAATTTTTATATACTAGGTACTACTCATTATTAGACCATCAGCGCTTAAAACATTAATTTACTCACCTGTTTATGTTCAATATTAATTAATTTATCACATTCACTATAATTTATTACTTCTGTATGCAAAGGGCACATATGACAAAATGAGTTACATATTAAGAAAAAGTCGATGAGATATGGAACAGATTGCACAGTAAGCAATAGACAACCGCCGTTATATCACATAAAATAAGGAATATTATAATATATCCGACTAATCAGGAAAATTTCGGTAAGTAAATTTGGATGTAAAAAACAATTAGCATTACGGTGCAAATGCATAAAAGCAAATTTTAATTGTACTGAACTGTGTATTTATGGGGGTCGTTTTCAAAATATTAGCTATAAATAATAAAATTTTCGTCTAAAATGCGTAGTTTTATTATGTACAATAGTGCTTAAAAACTTATGAAAAATACATTTTGACGAACAAGCAATTAACATTACAGATAGATAATTGTCCTTTCTTATTTGTTTCAGTAATTTTTTATGTTAAAAGTGGCGAAGCACGACATATTTGGGAAAAATTGTAGGGTTCTTCAGTGCGCGCCATATTTGCTTTCATTTACATGATGATTCTATGGAAACCGTAACTCGTATGAAAAATATTGTAAGGACCTTTTTTGTTTAAAATTTAATTTTAAATTTATTTGCTCTGATGTATTTTTATCCTATGAGGAACGGTTTACGAAATAAATAGGATAAACAAAATTTTGGGTGGTGTTTTTGCGTCTAGGGGTTGAAGGGGGCGGGGGTCGGCATGGCGTCACATCTTGTTTTGTAAAGGAGGTTTGTATCTACACTTATGCCAAATTTCATGCTTCTATCACAAAGAGGAAGGCTCTATAGTAAATTTGTTCCTTACCGTCCGGACTATCTTGAGTACAAAAACAGAAGACAGAAGTAGGTGGATACAATCTTAAATTTATCATAGCAACAAACTACATATAATTTGGATTAAAAATATAAATCAACCTTGCAATGTAAGTTTATTTCACACCATCTTGTTCATTTATACAAAAATATCAAATAAATACAGATTCCTCTGTAATAAATTTAAAAAAAGTTAATTTTAAACCAAATATTTCTGAGTCTGAAGCAAAACATTAAAGTAACTGTTTTATTCAATAAAAAATAAATATTCAACAAATCACCTCTCTTTTACTAATCTACATAGAAAATTTTGGTTTTGGTTTCTTCTTCGTAGCATTCATCACTTTCAATTTCAAAGCTTCTACATCTATTTTATTTTGCTGCGAAGTACTTGGAGCTGGTTTCTCTTCAGGAGGTACATAAGCCTGCTGCCGTTTTTCTTCACGTTTCTTCTTAGCCTCAGCGTGTCTGTCTTCCCTTTCCTTATCACGTTTCGTCCTTCTTATATCTTTGCTTAAGAAATATTCACCGGAAGCTAATTGTTTATCAATCTAAAAGTAAAAATTTAAGTAAAGTAAATTCTAAAAACATAACAAATCAAATCGTACCTTGCTCTCCGGTTGTGCAGGTGGGAACGGTGTGTATTGTTTCTTCTCCTTCTTCTTTTTAGGTTGTTTCCGTTTACTAAGATTTTTATGAACAATTTTAGGTAAAAATCTCTCCCAATTTTGGTCTTTTAGTTTAGGATCACTCATCAACTCTTTTTTTATCATTAACGCTTTGATGTTATAGATCGGATGGATGTTCTTCAGTGTGTCTTCCACAACTCGACGAACTTGTTGTAATCCCTTGTAGGGTCCTAGCGCAGCAACAGTTTGTCCTTGCACCAAGATATAACAATTTGTAAGAATCTCGAGGGACTTTAACGTCGCCCCATTGGGACCTATGAGACGTTGTCTTCTTTTAACAAACTTTTCTTTATTTCGAGTGAGGTTACTAATTTTAATTATGTCCGCTGAAATTTCATCCTCCAGTACCCGTTTAGCCTGTTCATATGGCACACTTCGTGACATCAACTTGATCATATCGCGAGCTTTCAGAATAATATACGGATCCCACGTTTTACGTGTTGTTCTCACAGTCATGCTACCTTCGATTAGATCCAATTCGGCTATAATATGATGTTCGTTTAACGTTTTCTTTACCAAAGGCCATACTTCTTTCAAGTATTGTTCTCTGTAGCGTGGAAATAAAGTGGCGAAACTGCTTTCTTCTAGTAAACTATGTTTGTTATCTTCTTGCTTGAATTCTGGAAGTTTCAACGCCCAGGCGTTGCTTACACCGTTTTTTCTTTCAGACATTCCAGTAAATTGGTTAAACGTACATACTTAAACAGGCGTAACGTAATTGTAAATGTGATTTGCGATTACTTTCGAAAATACGTACCTAATTTAAAAAATCAAATAACATAACCTAACATTCTCATTGCTTGACATTAACACCACATGTTTATGCTGTTTTGTCATAGCGACATCTATGAAAATAAAAATTGTTGTACATACAGAGTGCGGCATTCGTTATTGAAACGAATGGCAAGGTAAATATTGATAAACAATTTAAAGATACCTTTACATTATTAGATTTTGTATTCGATTTTGTATAGGATTTTATATCCTATGCTCGAATCTAAACGCATTTACACTATTGGATATTTGTATAGGATTTTTAATGACATATTATGAGAGTGCTGAGAATAAAATTATGTTAAAACCAGTGGATCCCCGTTTTCGCGCGGAGTCTTACTTTAAATAAAGATGAATAGGGGGTTGGAACTCCATTACTAAGCATTTTGCTTTCATTTGATTTTTGATTTTATTTGAAAGCAAAATGAAAAAACAAGTAGATATTAAAAATTTATTAAAGAAGTGGTAGGCTCTGACTAAATGAGAAGCGAAACCTCGATTTGCTATATAAACATATCGACACCCCCAAGGAACAAAGCCGTAACTCATTTTTACCTATTTTGCAGGAGAGCGGTTTGAAAGTTTCAAACTGTTAAAAAAATTCTCAACGATTTAACTTAACTGTAAAACAGTTGTTTTAAATGGGATTATATGTAAATTCTAGTCGGCTTTCTTATCGAAATTTTTATTTAACTAAATTAAGTCTAGAAATACGAATTTCTTGAGTTACGGCCTAACGTTAATTCAATAAATTCCATAGAATAAAGACGTATCTCATAGATACGGCTTTCTTCCTGTAACGAATTAACGTTAAATCGAATAATTCCATAGAATAACGACGTAACTTTAATAATGTGCAATCTTAATGATATTTTTGTAACAAAATATACAGGTTTGGTGGTGAAACTCCACTGATGATCAAAGTTATAATACGTAATGTTGATCCACGAACTTGTGGTACGTATTTATTTAATTATTATTAATAAAATAATCAGCTTTATTGCTTTTAAAAATTTGAAAAGCAAAATAAAAATATACAACAATAATAGCAAAGTACAATAATAACAAAATAAAATAATTTTAGGCTTCTATACAAAGTATAGCAAGAAGCCTTATGATCTGGCTCCGTGTCTGTCCGTCCGTCCGTCCGTCCGTCTGTCTGTCCGTCCGTCCGCATAATTCAAAATCATACAGAGCGTTTCAAATCGTGTTGAATATACTCAGTGTGTATAGAGGTCTAAGAACTGGGTACCCAGTGCGCTATTAGGCTTCTATACAAAGTATAGCAAGAAGCCTTATGATCTGGCTCCGTCTGTCCGCATAATTCAAATTCATACAGAGCGCTCCAAATTGTGTTGGGAAACACTCTGAAAATGAGAGATATGTGAAGAAGGTTGCTGAAATATACATAACTGAGTGGTTTACCTATATATTGTTGATCTCTTTATTTGATCCGTTGATCTATTGATCCATTGAGTTTTTTAACATGGAACATGTTTTTACGGTCGTTACCTCGCAAAAATCGACACCAAAAAACCGACACCAAAAACCGACAGCAAAAACCGACACCAAAAATCGATACCAAAAATTGGCACCACATGTATAATTCAAATTTATAGTTTATAATTTGAATAGAGTAGATTATCGAATAACATCTTCCCATTCACAATAATGAATTTTCAATAACAAAATTTTCATTACCAAAAATTTAAATCCGAAACCGATCGCAAAAAGCAAATTTGCTTATATAGTAAATTTTTATTATTACAGGTTAGATGATGTTTTGTATTGCTTTCATTAGAATCAAAATCGGAATCGGAAAAGTCGCTGCTAGAATAATTGCTCGAGTTGTTCATGTTTATAAATTAGTGGTACTTGCTATATCGATTACTTTTCAAAAGTATTACCTAAATCTTCTATATATATAAAAGAGCTTGTCTGTTTGTTTGTTTGTTTGTTCGCTATACGTTCCTACACCCTTTGACCGATCTCAACCAAATTTTGCACAGTTATTCTGTAGGTCCAGGCGCAACTATTCGTGCATAAATGGAGAAAAAATTCCCGCGGGGAGCAAAGTTATTCGCGTTTTTCGATTTTTTATTGATACTCTGTATACTTTACCCTGAGGTTAAGTACCCAGTTACCTGGGTACTTAACCCAGTTAACAAACCCTTACTTACTTACAGGGCCGGGCTGGCCTGAACGTTCCTACACCCTTGGACCGATCTCAACCAAATTTTGCACAGTTATTCTGTAGGTCCAGGCGCAACTATTCGTGCATAAATGGAAAAAAATTTGCGCGGGGAAAAAAGTTATTCGCGTTTTTCGATTTTTTATTGATTCACCCTATACTACGGTGAATCACCCTATACCACGCTTTCGCTAGATGGTGCACTTAATCTATCATATAAGTGTACTGATTGGTGCCCAAAAATATAAATATATTTTTTAAAATCGATCAGTTATCCCACCCTGTAGTGTACGGAAAGTACACTTTTGGGTTGGTATCATACTATATAATACTAAATGGTATATAAGGTCAAGTGTACGAGCTAATATAATAACAAATAATATAATTTTGCTAATATAATAACAAATTCTACAAATATAATTTACACAAAAATATACAAATTTGCTAAAAATGCCACCTAAGAAGCGCCCTTCGTATGGATCCAATGCAGCGGCTAAGCGAATGCGATTGAATAGAGCGAATGAATCTGAAGATGAACACAATCAAAGACTTAATGCGCAAGCTGAAAGACAGTTCACTCTAAGGCAACAAGAGACAGAAATTGGTAAGTATTATTGAACAGTTTAACATACGCTGTAATTTTATGTATTACTTTTTAAAATTTATGCCTTTTAATAATAGTGCTTGCTTTTTTAGAACGCGATCAAAGACTTCAAACGCAATCTGGAAGACAGTCCACTCTAAGGCAACAAGAGACAGAAATTGGTAAGTATTATTGAACAGTTTAACATACGCTGTAATTTTATGTATTACTTTTTAAAATTTATGCCTTTTAATAATAGTGCTTGCTTTTTTAGAACGCGATCAAAGACTTCAAACGCAATCTGGAAGACAGTCCACTCTAAGGCAACAAGAGACAGAAATTGGTAAGTATTATTGAACAGTTTAACATACGCTGTAATTTTATGTATTACTTTTTAAAATTTATGCCTTTTAATAATAGTGCTTGCTTTTTTAGAACGCGATCAAAGACTTCAAACGCAGTCTGTAAGGCAGTTTACCATGAGGCAACAAGAGACAGAAATTGGTAAGTATTATTCAAATGTTTAACCTACGCATAACAGTGCTTGCTTTTTTAGAACGTGATCAAAGACTTCGGGCCGACAGAACAAGACGAGCTGAAACTCGAACAGTAGCCTTAAGATTGGGTTGGAATTTAAGTGCTTTCAACTATAATCCACAAATTCCTTATGCGTCCGATAAGTTAGTTACAATTGGATCTATGTCTAAAATATGTGCCAAGTGTGATGCTAAAAAGTGGGATAAAGAATCCCCAGGAATGTGTTGCAGTAATGGGAAAGTTCAATTACCTGCGCTTTTAGAACCTCCGGAACCGTTGAAAAGTTTACTTACAGGAACGACACGTGATTCGGAAAATTTCTTGAACAACATTCGTGCATACAATTCGACATTTCAAATGACCTCCTTTGGAGGTAACGTCATTACCGAAAGTGGATTCATGCCTACATTCAAAGTCCAGGGTCAAATATACCACAGGATTGGTTCCTTGCGTCCATTGCCTAACGAACAACCAAGGTTTCTGCAATTGTACTTCATTGGAGATTGGCAACATCAAGCACAACAAAGAAACAATCTGTACCCGGCAACCGAATTAGAATTAATTAACCGACTTCAAGACATGCTGCATACGTCCAATCGTTACGTTCAAAGTTTTAAATGTGCTCTCGAAAACGTTCCTACTACCGAATACAAAATTGTTATCGATGCTGACAAGAGACCTTCCGCAGAACATGCCAGACGATTTAATCTCCCCGAATGCAATGAAGTTGCTGTATTAATTACCGGTGAAGAACACGGCAAAAGAGACATAGTACTTCAAACTAGAGCGAATACTCTCCAATTTATAAATGAAACCCATAGATCTTATGATGCTTTACAATATCCGCTGTTGTTTGTCTATGGAGAAGATGGATACCACTTTCAAATATCCCAAACGGGTGTACGTTCGAACAAAACTGTTTCCTGTATGGACTTCTATGCGTACAGATTTATGGTTCGCAGTAATTCGTTAAGTTATCTTTTGCTTTCTAGACATCTTTTTCACCAGTTTGTTGTAGATATGTTTGCAAAAATAGAAGCCGAAAGATTATGTTACATAAGAACTCACCAGAAGGAATTAAGATGCGACTCATACATTCATTTACGAGATGCCGTTAACAATGATAGAACTGGAGGCGATATTGGACAAATTTGCATTCTTCCGTCGTCGTTTACTGGCAGTCCCCGTTACATGCATGAAAGAACCCAGGACGCAATGACATATGTTCGCACTTATGGTCGTCCTGACCTCTTCATCACCTTTACGTGTAATTCGCAATGGCAAGAACTTAAAGATGAGTTACTACCTGGACAAAAACATATTCACAGACATGACCTTATAGCTAGAGTGTTTCTATTAAAATTATTGAAGTTGATGGATCTGATAACGAAATCCAACATTTTTGGTCCAGTTCGATGCTACATGTACACTATTGAATGGCAAAAGAGGGGATTGCCTCATGCGCATATTTTGATTTGGTTGGTCGATAAAATTCGGGCAGATCAAATTGATTCCATTATTTCTGCTGAACTTCCCGATCCTAACGTAGACAAGGGCCTCTTCGACATAGTTAAAAAACATATGGTTCATGGTCCATGTGGTCGTCTTAATTTCAATTCGCCATGTATGAAAGAAAATAAATGTTCGAAACGTTATCCGAAATCATTTTTAAAAGAAACCCAAACTGGAGAAGATGGTTATCCTTCCTACCGTCGAAGAAAACGTGATGATGGAGGTTTTACCACCGAAATAGGGCGACATCAAATTGATAACAGATGGATAGTTCCGTATTGTCCCCTTTTGAGTAAAACTTTTAATGCCCATATTAATGTGGAATTTTGTAATTCGGTTAAATCAATCAAATATGTCTGCAAGTACGTTAACAAGGGTTCCGATGCGGCAATGTTTGGTTTAGAAAAACAAAATTCCCATGATGAAGTTACCCAGTATCAACAAGGTCGTTACATAAGCAGCAATGAAGCTATTTGGAGAATTTTCGGTTTCTCCATACACGAGAGATATCCTACGGTACAGCAACTAGCGGTGCATTTAGAAAACGGACAAAGGGTTTATTTTACTAACGAAACGGCTGCCCAACGAGCCGCTGCTCCCAGAGATACCACTCTTACTGCTTTTTTTAAATTGTGCCAGGATGATGAGTTTGCGCAAACTTTGTTGTACCACCAATTGCCCTCTTATTACACTTGGAACAATAACAGATGGTCTAGAAGAAAAAGAGGAAGCGAAGTTGAAGGTCATCCCGGTGTGAAATTTGACAGTGCTATTGGTAGGTTATTATTTTTGTGTGTGTAAATATCCAATCAAACATATTGTGATTTTAATTTAGGTCGAGTATACAGTGTTCATCCCACTCAGCAGGAGTGTTTCTTTTTAAGGATGTTGCTACACGAGGTTAAAGGGCCTACATGTTTTGAAGACCTTAAATCAATTGATGGTGTTATTTGTGAGACATTTAGAGAAGCATGCCACAAACTTGGATTGTTGGAGGACGATAATCAGTGGGACGCCACTTTGGAAGAAGCAGCCACGTACAAATTTCCAAAGCAACTTAGGAATTTATTTGCAATATTACTTAACAGCTGTAATGTTGGAAATCCCTCTGATTTATGGCATAAATACAAAGATGATTTGGCACAAGATTACAGGCATCGAGAACAACTTCGCCACCCCCACATTGATGTCGTTTACAATGAAAGAATGTACAATGAAGCCTTAATTGACATTGAAGATAAAATAGCGTCCATGGGTTGACCGAGTTTAGCTTCCTCTGGACTACCGCAAACTGACAGGACGCTAATTAGCAATTTATCTACGGAGGTGATTAGAGAAACTTCGTATGATGTGAACGTTTTGACCGAATTCGTAAATGATAACGAAAATAAGTTGCTACCTGAACAAAAAACTGCCTATTCTACGATACTAAATAGTATCTCTACGCAGAATGGAGGTATTTATTTTTTGGATGCTCCTGGTGGAACTGGAAAAACGTTTGTTTCGAAATTGTTATTGGCCAGTGTTCGAAGCCAAAATAAAATTGCTGTAGCAGTAGCTTCCTCTGGTATAGCTGCTACATTACTGCCTGGTGGTCGTACAGCTCATTCTGCATTTAAACTTCCGTTCGATTTGGCCAACATCGATGACCCTGTTTGTAAAATCACGAAAAATTCTGGAATGGGAGAGGTTCTCCAAAGATGTGAATTGATAATTTGGGATGAATGTACCATGGCGCATAAAAAGGCATTGGAGGCACTTAATAACAGTTTACAAGATTTAAGAAACCGGAAAGTACTGATGGGTGGTATAACAGTTGTGTTGTCGGGAGATTTTCGTCAAACTCTTCCCGTAATACCTAAAGGAACCAAGGCTGACGAAATTCGAGCATGTCTTAAATCTTCCTCTTTGTGGCGTGATGTGAAATCTTTTAAACTTACCACGAACATGCGAGCAAGAAATTCTGGGGATCACGATTCGGGATTGTTTGCTCAGAACTTAATTAAACTCGGCGAAGGAAGACTCTCTGTGGACTCCGAAAAGAAGGTCTTTATATCTACAATAAGTATAGTAGTTCAAAGTATTGATGAATTAACGCAAAAAGTATTTCCAAACCTAGATTTCAATTACAAAGATTGCACTTGGTTGTGTGAAAGAGCAATATTGGCACCGAAAAATGTTACGGTTGATTGTATCAATCGACAATTACTTGATAAAATTCCGGTGGATTCTCATATATACAAATCAGTGGATACAGTTACTGATCTCGACGAAGTTGTCCACTATCCGATTGAGTTTCTGCATTCGTTACAAGTTCCAGGGCTGCCTCCTCACTTATTACGTTTAAAAATTGGAGCTCCGATAATGCTTTTACGCAATTTAGATCAGCCCAAGCTTTGCAATGGTACGCGATTGATAATAAAAGCCTTGCACCCTCATGTTATTGAAGCCGAAATACAAACTGGTTGTGGCAAGGGCGAAGTCACGTTTATTCCGAGGATACCCTTAATAACATCAGATGTGCCAATCCAGTTTAAGCGCTTGCAATTTCCAATAAAGCTAAGTTTTGCAATGTCGATCAATAAATCTCAGGGACAAACGTTGCAAGTTGTAGGTCTACAATTAGAAGAAGATTGTTTTGCTCATGGTCAACAGTATGTGGGATGCTCCAGAGTAGGGACACCCAACAAACTATTTGTATACGCTCCTTCTGGAAAAACAAGAAATGTGGTTTATTCTGAAGTTTTGTAGTGAATGTTGATGGATCGATTTATGTTGTCCGGGGGAGGTTTTAGTGAGTTTTAGTGATTTCCTCCTCCCTTTTTTTGTAAGAGTTCATTTTTGGTTGGTGATTTATTTGGTAAGGTACGGTTGATCCACGGCATGTCGATGCCCACCGTACGGTCGAGTTAGAGAATTCCGCGAATTTTCACTCTGCACTGCATCGAGAGGTCGCGTCAACCTTGCCGTGTGGATTCTGAACTTTTATTAAATATATTACTATTAAATACTCCTTCTGGTAAACCAAGAAATTTGGTTTATTCAGACGTTTTTTTTATTTTTAAATAAAGAGTACTTACATTACAACTTTTTTTACATTTATTTTACTTTAGGTCGCAGAACTCGCCGGAATTGTGCAAGAAGACTAAGAAATGTTACGTTGAATACTCATCGAACTGCTTTCCCGGAAAGTCCGATATTTGTTGACTTGAACTTTTTCATATATTTTATGATTTTTATTGCTAAGTTGTGGTTGGTGATTTATTTGTTGATCCATGGGGACGGATCTATTATGGTCCGCCCTGTGAGGCCGAAGGCCGAACAACTATGGCCTTCGCGGATCTATTATGGTCCTCCCCCTGTGAGGCCGAAGGCCGAACAACTATGGCCTTCTCGGATCTATTCTGGGTCTAGATGGCTAAGGGCGGCCGAAGGCCGCCCGTGCCAGCTAGTTTTAAATACAAAGTGTAACCTATATAGTAAATTGTTGATCCTTTGATACGTTGATACATTGATACGTTGATACATTGATACGTTGATACGTTGATACGTTGATACATTGATACGTTGATACATTGATACGTTGATACATTGATACGTTGATACATTGATACGTTGATATATTGATACGTTGATACATTGATGCGCTGATCTGTTGATCCGTTAATCTGTTTATCCATTTATTGCATTATCTGCTTATCCGTTATTTGTATTTTTTATCTTTTGAACAATATATCCACACCGTTAAGAAATTGTATGTAAAATTACAATCATTAGCAACTTTGTGACCAATTTTTCTTCAGCATAGCGCGAAATCATATCTTTCTTCAGTATTTATCACATCGAAAGTCAGCAATTATGGTACAATCTATATTACGAACGTAACTTATATACTATGCTTTAAAAATAATATTTTCGAAGCATGTTATATCACGTTACTTGGTTCGGACGATGCTATTTTAGGGTTTCGATATCATAGATATCAAAAAACTAACATTTTTTAATCAAAATCAAATTAATTAAAAAAAAATCTTGTAGCTGGTGTGTTATGGTAGTGTTATATCTACGAGGGCTGGGAAATCGAGTATTCGAATACTCGATTCTAGGTAATTTGTTCGACAGCGTTATGTGCGACAGAAATTTGTTTGAAAATGCCCTGTCGATTAAATGTTCAGTCGTACAAATGCTGAGTTGGACGAATTTCTCTCGAACAAATTACCAACTACGGCATATTCAAACATTCGAATATCCCACTAATATTTAAGTGTTTTACTAGGTTTACGATGATAATTTCATTATTAATAATTAATTTTAATATTATTAATAATTAATTTTAATATTATTAATAATAATTATTAATTTAACACAAGCGGCCTGCCGGTGTCGCGAGTAAACAGTCGACTAGTCCAGACGTGTTTTTGTTTTTCCAAGCAAAAATGTAATCAGTGACATTTACAGCCGTATTCACCAAGCTCTGTTAAGTTGCTAACAGAGAGTCAAGTCAATAACAGTCTGTTAATGTGATATATTTGTATTCACCAATGACTGTTAGCAGTTACCAGTCTGTCAAGTCGTCTGATAAGTTAACAGAGCAATATTGGGCTGTCAACATAGATAACAGACTGATAAGTAATATCTTTATGTGTCAATATTGTAGGTTATAATTATTATTGACATTTGTTTTTGGTATGTATTTAAGGTTAACTTTTTTCCGCGAAATCAGTTAAAGCTAGTTTTACACGGTTTTACCAACAAAAATTCTAGTTACTTTTAGGCTTCTATACAAAGTATAACAAGAAGCCTTATGATCTGGCTCCATGTCTGTCCGTCCGTCTGTCCGTCCGTCCGTCCTCATAATTTAAAATCATACAGAGCGTTTCAAATCGTGTTGGAAATACTCTGTGTGCATAGAGGTCTAAGAACTGGGTAGCCAGTGCGCTACTTTAAGGCTTCTATACAAAGTATAACAAGAAGCCTTATTTAGGCTTCTATACAAGGTATAGAAAGAAGCCTTATGGTCTGGCTTCGTGTCCGTCCGCATGTTTCAGAGCCAATCATAACGTTGATCAACTGATACGTTGTTATATTTTAAATAATTCGTCTATATAGTATTGCGTTAATCTGTTAATCCGTTGCTTCGATTCGCTAATGCAATTTATAAATACGCAAATGTTCGAAAGAAATTTACTAAGTTAAAGATATTTTCGAAGAGGTCTCCCTATATATAAACTACTTGTTTTACTTTGATGTGAAAAAATAATTTTTTATTGATGTGGTTAGTGAAGTTAAGTTATAAATAAAAGAGAAAGGAGAGGATTGGTCCACCTCAAAAAAAGGACCATACATTACAGAGAAGTAAAATTTCTAATAGAATGGAAAAGTTTGATTGTTATTACTTATATAGTAAATGATAATTACCAATCGCAAAAAATTTAATTGGTGCAGATTATCTGATTATGTGGTGTTACATTATATGGCGATCAAAAATAACCAGATAATAACAACTTTCCACACCAGAAAGGTAGCTGTATAGAAGCCTAAGAACTGCCGCTAAAGCGAGTTCCACCTTGTTTATGTATACGAGAACAGAATTATTCCGTATCTGATGCGTTTCCTTCTACAGTATTTGTTATAAAACTTTAAGGTTCTTGTAATAGTCGTTGTATAATTTTGGAATAGCGTTTGAAGTACAAAGATTGTTTAGGTCTTTGTATTTTGCCAACGATATTGGCAGCGTACCAGTTGTATAACATCGAGGAAGTTCGTTTGGCGTTAATGTTGAAGTCTGGTTCCTTGAAGCTTTACGTCGGGTCTGTCGGAGGGGCACTCTGGCTTTTCAAATGATGCGATAATGATAGATATCAATGTAGGACATTGATCTTTTTTGGGTTTAAAGAAACCTATATTATATTCATTGTAGAAAATTTCTCGATATTGGCGATTTGTTGCCACAGATTGCGTGGGATAATTGTCTTTCATCCAATCTTCGTAAAGTTCGTAAAGTTTGGTGAAAGTAAGCTGCTCGTCAAAGTACTTCTTCATAGATTTTTCCCTGACATAGTGAGAATCAACATATGGTATCCCAGATACGTGTAACCTTACCGATTGCTTTATTTCATCTGATAATTTATTTCCCCTATTTGAATAACGTCCACGATTATCACTTAAATCAGGGCAAGGAGAGCCCTGAACATCCATCTTCTTGTAGATCGTTTTAACCCATGTGTCGCTTATATCTAATGTATGTAAGAACATGGTTTTACAAACTTGATGTTTAGTGCCTTCTAAAACAAACGAATACTCGTATGACCATTCGCGTCTTGAATTATCAATGCAGGAAGCAGTAAGTTGTTTCTTGGGAACCCGTATAGCGCACTTACTAACAAATTCGACCTGCTGGTTGTGATTACCCATTGCCCAAAATTTATTAAATATGGAATATCTCACATCGCGACTCAATTTATCATGACATTTACGAGAACATTTATTATTACATCCAGATTTTAGTTTCTTACCGCTTATCGATTTTCCCCTTTTGTTAATAAATTCTTCTCCGCAATTCTTCTGTTTCTTTACGATATTATTCCGCCAGTTTTCAATCGTTCTCTTTCTTCCCGGGCTCACCTTCTTTGGTACGATCCTTTTCTTCTTTTCACTATTAAGATTTACCGATTCAGAAGGCGTGTCATCTGGAAAACCATCAACCGCGTTCGGTATTTCATCTTCATCTTCCCCATTACTCTTATGGTTTGCGCTAACATCAGAAGATGATGTTGTATTTGAATTATCAGACGCTATAACTGCTAAAGGCAAATATTACTGAAAAATTTTCCGAAGAACAACGACGTAACTGATGTTACGACTATGTTACCGCCAACATGATCAGAAACCCTTAGTTGGAAAAAGACGTAACTCGAATACCGGTTTTGTTACTGCTCAATTGGAAATAAACGTTGAGATACGGCTTTGTTCCACTGATTATCTCTGGAATTATGGGTCGTAAAGTAAACTTTTTTTTACCAAAAGAAAGGTATTTTTCTCAGGATTACAGCGGTAGTCATAACTCAAATATGACGTAACTCGAGTTACGGCTTTGTTCCTTGGGGGTGTCGATATATAAACAATGTGCATCGTATTTTTGAGACAAATACCGATTATATGGCTCGACCCAGCGGTTATCGATTGACATCTTATTCCTTATGACATCATGATTGGCACTATTGTCTCGGCGACGATATGCTGGATAGCCATCGGTGTTGTTGAATGTCTCGAAAATGAATGGTTTTGGGAATCCCTTTGAACAGTGAGGCACACCTTTGGCATTAGTTGTCATACAGGGCGCCGACGGATTAATAACACCACATCGAGTGACGGTGTCGAACAATTATTCTCGATTAAAAGCGTCGGGTATTTCAGCGCTTACTAACTGGTCGATATCTTCAACAGTTCGTGGTTTATCTTCATCGGCAATCCAGAAAAGCATATGACAATGAGGAAGACCTCTTTTTTGGAATTCAATCACCAAGGTATGCGCAATAACTTTCCCAAATATTTGTTTTGTTATGATGTCATTCTTGAGCGCTTTTAATTTGCACATAAAAACTCGGTTCATCAAATCTGGCCTCTCCTAAGCCTCTTGCCGTCCAATTACTATTCCTTCACTGTTATAAACCGGAAGAAGGTTTTCATCCATTTCTTTCCACTTTGGATTTGATGTAAACGTTATAAATAGATCCGGTTTTCCTTACGTCCGTACCACAGTCATAGAGTCCTGATACTTCTCATACATCCAGCGATTAGATCCGACAGCATTTCCTGGCATTATTATCTTCCCAATATTTGACATGCCATCGCCGTTATTGATGGCATCAACAACCCCATTATATAAATCGGCTCTTAGTTGGCGTTGATTGTAACGATAAAACTCGAGTTTCATCTGTTCATTCTTTGCCCAACAGTCCACTAAAAATTGCTGAAACAGTTTTCCGAAACGAAAAAATCGCTGGTTTCTTGGCGTATGTTAAAAAAGAAGTTGTAATACTGACAACAGGTTAGTTTCGGGACATCTGTATCACAACGATATCGCTGTTCATTGAGTTCAACAGACCATCCATATGTGCCAAAAGGAAACATCAACGGATAGCAGAGAGGATCGTAGAATTTAGACTTATGGTTAATGCGCTGAAGTTTTCCACTTCTATACTCGATTATGATATCTCTATTTCCTTTTGTATCCTCAGGCATCAGAAGCAATACATCGCGACAAACATCGGTGGGCAGATTGAAACGTCTCATGTCGAGACTCGAGAGAGCGGTCGTGCCTTCGGTCTGATGGGATATCGCTAATCCGTTCGAACGCTGTCTTAATTTCTATGATGTGTGGATTAATTGCGCGCAATATCTCCACTAACAGTCTCATTGTATCGGCGTTTGTGTTATTCGATATGTTGTTATGATGATCTTCAATGATCATTCAATGATCATTCAATGATCTTCAATGTCAATAAAGAAAAGTTGCATACAATGGTAGTGATTATCGTTTGGCAGAAGAGATCCGATTCTGTGATACAACTCTCCGTGAATCTTATACGCGTAGACACCATGAGATCTTTCAGTGATGGGATTCAGTTTGGCACCGCATGAGGTCATAGACAGAGTTCCATTGTATCGCCTTATGTTCTTACGGAACTCTTTAGGAACTCTTCTTCAGGAAAGTTGGCTATCAATGGATACTTGTATTTTCCAAACTGACAACAGCTGTGGTGTTTTCGGACTCAAAGAATAAGGGTGGCATTCAGGGCACGATCTGTCCTTAGCCCCTAAATGAGATTCGTTTCGACTGATTAGGATTACAGTATCTGTTCCAAGACCGGAGTATTTGCCGCTTCTCGTCATGCGACGATACGAATCTTTGCTTTGGGATCCATTTGAAGACTTTATAAAAATTTCGAGAGACGTTTGTTTTATAAATCTTTGAATTAAAATTAGTTATACCGGGTGACCGGCCGAAAACTGAACATAGGGAAATAACATGGGAAATTGATTTTTTCTAAATTCCTGCTTCCCATTATAACTGATATGAATAAAAAAATACCAAATTAAAGAGATTTATTTTCCGCGCCTAAAGATACCCAACACTTAATATTTGGTTTTTTAATTATTGTTAAAAACTCGATAGTCAAATTAAGAAATAGCGCTTCTTAAAAAATATTAGCGGGCTGGGTCGTTGCATTACGTCTAATGTGCCGCATTGCTATTGTTTTTAAACTTTTTAAATTTGTTTTTATTTTAAAAATAATAAGAACGCAATCTGAATATTATTTTATTATAACAAGTTGACCAATATTAAAAGTTAAAAGTAGTTTTATTTAGTCAACAAAACCCAAGAATAAGAAAAATATCAATTGGATTATTAAATACTGAACGAAAGTAACCAAATAATAATAATATTATAACAAGTATTCGAATAACCCTCCATTCTGCACTAAACAGTAACCCAATCTATTATAAAATGATTCTCTTACATTTGCTAGCTGTCTAGCAGTAATTTGATTGCATTCTGCAAAGATCGCGTTCCTCAAAGAATCAATATTTGGGTGACGATTTTTATAAATTTTGCTTTTAATATGACCCCACAAAAAGAAGTCACACGGTGCCAGATCAGGAGATCGGGCTGGCCAGTTTATAGCACCACCACGACCAATCCATCGATTTGGATATGCTTGGTTTAAATAATCTCTAACGTTTACCCCAAAATGTGCTGGACAACCGTCTTGCTGAAACCAGACCTCATGGTGTTCAGAAGCTATTTCTTCTAACGCAGGACCAATATTATTTATAAGAAGATCTAAATACATATCTGAATTTAAATTTCCAAGTATTTCAAATGGACCAAGAACACGGTTATTATAAATGCCAGCCCAAATATTAATTTTTTGAGGATATTGTGAGCCGGTCATTAAATTTAGTCTCGGATTTTGTATAGCCCAATAGCGATGGTTTTGTACATTTGGCTCATTGTTTAATGTAAATGTACATTCGTCTGTAAAACATATTTGTTTCAGAAAGTTTCGGTTTCTGTTAGCACGTTCTTGCATTTTCTCACAAAATACAAGCCTGGGTTCTTCGTCAAACAAAAATATTTCTTGATGACATTGATATTTAAAAGGATGGTGTTGCGGAAACTTTAACACCGACTGATTTTTGTATACATTTTTTTATACATTTAGGTATGTCATTCTACTTGATTAACTTTTAAAATAATTATTTTATTATATTTCAACAAGTAATAATTCCCATTTATAGGTTATTTGTTAATAAATCTAATAACATTTGTCAATATTTTTTAATATTAGCTTTGATTATAATAGATATTAGTATGTTTCTGTTTTTTTGAAAAATCATTTTGTTCCTAGTTCGTGTAAGCAAAAAGGAACCAAGTGCATTTTTTCCTGAAATTTTGAAAAATTAAAAAATTTTAAACATTATTGTCAATAATTTTTAATATTAGCTTTGATTATAATAGATATTAGTATGTTTCTGTTTTTTTGAAAAATCATTTTGTTCCTAGTTCGTGTAAGCAAAAAAGAACCAAGTGCATTTTTTCCTGAAATTTTGAAAAATTAAAAAATTTTAATGGACCATATTATAGTGTGTATAAAACTTTCATTAAATAAATTAAAATAGTATTAGATTTCTTTTATTTGATGCATAAATAATTAGAAAATATATTGAAACCTTTAAACGCCGATTACTCAGAATGGTGTTACTGTTGGTTGGTTCCCTATTGCAGAAGGGGGTCCAATTCTAGCGACGATGGATCAAGGATTACCTTCCTACTCTGACAAGAACTACGAAGTGGTTCGGTAAAACTAAGTCCATTGAAGTTGGTGATGTGGTGATCATAATGGACGATAAGCGTCGCGACACATGGAAGAAGGGGAAAGTGATCGACGTTATCAAAGGCAAAAATGATCAGGTTCGACGGGTCGTAGTTATGACGCCCAAAGGAACGTACACGAGAGCCGCTGCCAAAGTTGCCGTGCTGGATGTCAAGGGTAAACTGAAATCTGTTGACGACGTTCAGTGTACCGAAGGGGAGGATGTTGCGGAAACTTTAACACCGACTGATACGCCCCTGTGCTAATTTAAATTTAGCGCTTGCAATTTACACCGGCTGATACGCCCCTGTGCTAATTTAAATTTAGTGCTTGCAATTTCTGTCTTTACCGGTGGTGCCAACCCAAAACTCGAGAAATTGGGTATAAATACGAGCACCAGTTTTGGAAAAGATCAGTTTAGAATGTAGATCGGTAAAGGCAGAAATTGTAAGTAACTACGTATCTTGTTGTTATTTTTACTTTATTTGATATTTGTTATTACTTGTAGAAATTTTCAACCCTATTTTTACGATCGAAGAATAAATACAAGTATTAGCTATTAGCCGTATCTCGTTTTAATTTTAAATACAAGTATTAGCTATTAGCCGTAACTCGTTTTAATTTCAAGAAAGAAAATCGTAAACGGTTAGAAATATTCCCGTCTATCGAAGTCGCATTTATAACAGATGGTACTTGTGCTTTTTTAAAATTGTTCGAACATTTTCTCTACCAACATTACACTCAGCTGCAATGGATCTAATGCTTGCATTTGGATTCGCAGAAATTAAACCTAATATAGTTTCTTCCAATTCATGGTTGTTTCTCTGATATCCTATTTAAAAAATAATGATAAGACAACTTCAATTAATAATTTTGGTTAATACCTTTATTTAAATTTGTCGAAGTATTACCAGTGTCTTCAAATTTCTTAATTATATTCTGTATGGCCTGTAATGTTTGGGGTCTATAAGATTTAAGGGACGTTCTTTAAGGTCACTTTGGGTCACTTTATATTTATAATTAATAACTCATTTGCAGTACTATCTACATTTTATATTTAACTCCTTTATACATTATATACACTTACATTCTTATAGCCCCTACACACGATCCGATTTCTAGGTCCAACTTGCGACCCGACCAGATTGGAGATTGCCTCCACACGATCCGACCGCGTTGGAGTTTGCCTCTACACGGTCCAATCTCGTCGGCCCGACACCAGCTGCGCCTGATATTACAAGAATAATACAAGAATATTATTCTTGTATTAAATATAATGATTAAATAATCCGTGGTGTTTGGGAGAAAACTGATAAGTGCAAAAGTAATGTCTTTCAGTATAGCTGTTTTAAAGTTCAATATCGTTCAATAAATAGTAAAATATCAATAAAAGATCAATTTATTTTTATTTATTCATTTATTAATTATGTACTTAGAATGTAATAATAATGTTTAATAATCCAGTAATTAATAGAATGTAATAATAATAATAATGTTTAATAATCCAGTAATTTTTTGAAATTAATAACTGTCATATTTGTACCATAATATGTTTAAACTTATCAGTTTTCTCCCAAACACCACGGCATTCATTCTCTTTAAAGCTTTGAACCGATTAACATGGCTCCGAATTTATCGAAATTTAGTATAGCAGGAATTGCGCTAAAGGCTATGGTCAAAAAATGGTTACGCGATCGAAAAAAATTCAGCGTATAGAGATAATAACAAACAGTTACGCATTTTTTAAATTTTGTATTATGTTCATCAATCAAATATATAACAAGTGCTTTCTATAGAAAACTATAAAAATGCTATATTTTGGCATGAAATAATTTTCAATTTGTTATCGAGTTATTATAAAAATATTTTATATGAACAGAAAGTGAAAATATTTAAATATTATTCGAGAAACCCTTTTAGACGTTTCATATCTTTTCGTGAGAACTACAAAAATTATCACCTATAATTACATTTTGAAATCCTAAATTTTTTTAAATGATTATTTAAAACATAGATTTTGGTCAGATTATTACCTCCACTTTTCATTATAATTATAATTATGCATTATAATTTTAATATTTCGTGTGATATTTTGAAGGTATTTAATAAAAAAATAATAAGTTTTTATAAAGTAGGTAGATAACAAGTCGGCTGGGTTGGTGGGTCTGGACCTTCCTACATGATCCGACAAGGAATGGCATAAAAAACAGTTTTTATCAAGATTAGCTCGCCTTATCTGCGATCCGACAACGCTCCACACGGTCCGATCTCGCCAAATTCCAACGCGGTCGGATGGCTACATCGGTGACTACATTTCCTACAAGGAAATGTTGCGAAATTTGTAGGACGACAAGCCTCCACACGGTCCAACTTGAGACCCGACCGACGAGATTGGATTTTAGTACCAACCAGATCGGATCGTGTGTAGGGGCTATAATACTAAGAATCACTCTACACTCGAAGACAGTTCGATCACAACTGTCCCATACATACATCAATACATCCGTTCGTCGTTCATACCAATCATATTGCTTACTCGCTAAATAATATAATATGCTTATTAATAAATTGTTCTTAGCTAAAGGTGGATACACACCACATCTCCCTGGGCAAGTAAAAGAATTTTATCTCCTTGGAATTTAAATTCTTTTCCTCTTACAAATATTTGAGATACTCGTAATGTTTACTTGGAGTTGGGTTAAACTCTCCACCTCTCTTTTTTTTTTCCCGAAGTTGTTAATACTATTTACAACTTAAGGGCACTTAACAATATGTATAACATTTTGGGATAGGTTAAATTACTAGTTTACTCATTACTAAAATTCAATTTAAAAATTAAAAGTTTAAAAATTACTAATTAAAAGATTAGTTAAAAAAAACATACACATAATAATGACATACATAACTTGCATTAAAAGAAATCTTAACCTAAACATTACATTGGATATAAACAAACTTAAACTCGGAAATATGGTATTATTAACATTTAAATTAAAATCTATGTTCTTTATACTATTTAATTGTATTGAAATTTATCAATTAATCTAATTATCTAAATTATTACATAAAATAAGACCCTCTTATAAATATAACCATAATTATTAAATTAAAAATTTTTTATTTTTCTTTTCTTTGAAAATTTTTTGGACCACTTAATATTTCGTCTTTTACTTAAACTTCTTAATAAATTTGCTTTTTTTTTGTTACATCTTTCAATTGACTTTTATTAGATTTGGTTTTTTGTATCATCTTTCAATTGAACATTTTAATAAATTTGATTTTTCTTTCATCATTTAATTGAACTTTTTAATAAATTTGATTTTTATTGTTTCGTCTTTTAATTGTCTTTTACTCAATTTGCTTTTTTGTGATGGATAGTTTTTTACTTTATTTATTTTAATGTCGATTACTTAAAAATTTGAACTTTTATGCCGTATTACGTATTAATTTACTGTAATTTTTGTATTTACCGTCGATACCTGTCGAATATTATTTAATATTAAGATTATTATCGTTTTTTAATTTTATTCAGTATTTTTTGGAAGGCACATTCGTCTCTAATTATAATCTTTGCACTCCTTTTACTTTATTTATATTTACTTATTTGTGTTCCGGGCCCGGGCACAGAGGAGTTGCTTTTTATTTTATTATAGCGCTTTATTTATTATATAATTATTCACTTATTATTATTAATTATCGATCGATCGACTTCCGGAATATTTTCTTCTTTACAAATTTAACTATTACTTTTTCCGGAATTTTAGCTCATTTACATAGAATATTCCAAGACCTTCGATAGAACATCTCGTGTTGCCATCGATTAGGTTTTTGGATCTATATGAATAGCTTTTAGAGACTTTATATATATTTTTTAATTTATTATTGTTTGTTATGATGTGCTCCATTTTTCTTAAGGTTTACAATAACAATTCTACGCTGTCCTCTGGTTTCTCAAATATTCTTACAAGTTTCGGTTATCGCGAAACCTATCCTTTTTAGAAATATTTGAATTCGGAATTCGGATTGGTGATTTTACTTCCGTATACACTCATTGTTATTAATTCCATAAACAGCAGATTTATGAAATCATAGTAGTATTGTACAATTATTGCTCTGAATTCTGCGTCGACTCAGAAAATCATAACAATAATGTTCGATTTATCGGTACATTTGATGTATTACCTTTAATTAGGAACTATTTGATCTTTTTCGTAGAATTATTTTTCAATATCTTTCAACGAGGCACGAAGTGCTGAACACGCTGAACAAGATTTGAATTTTTAGCTTACATTGAAGCTCTATTTACGTACTGAATTTACAGATGTTTTAACAACTGAATAACGTATAGGTAATCGAATCTTTAACGTTTTAACCGAGTAAAATACTTTTTGACATATTTCGACATGATAATTTATGCAATAAAATTTCCTAATTTTGAAAAATAAATTCTTGCATTGCATTTCTAACTTTCGCATTTTATTCATATGATTAATAAAGTTTATCATAGCAAAACTACCTATCAGCAAAATTTTTTTTTTCTTTTCGTGTTGATGAAATTTTTATATTTATCGAACCCACTTACGATCTTATTTCGGAACTATTGAACAATCCGATTGTTTTAAATTAATGCCATTTCCTTTAAAATTTTCTTATTATGGCTTTAGATATTTGCAAAATATTTTAAACTTCAATTTTTTAAAATTGTTAACTCTCGAATTGCAAACTTTCCTTTTTTAAAATATGTGTTAGTTTTGTGTTTCTTTGTTTTGGCTGGTGATAAAGCATTTATGTTTTCCTAAAAAATTTTTTTTTTTTTTCTTTATATTATTTTAAGTTCTTTTTAGGTAATTAATTGCAAACTTTCTTAATACCGTATTAAAATAAGAAATTTTTTATTGATTTTCGTTCAAACGATTTAAATTCAATATTATTGAATTTCAAAAATCCATTGTTAAAATAATTATTACGTTAAAATATTACGAATTAAGCTTTTTAGTTTTTACACAGCTTCTCTAGGCAAAAGAAAAGAAAATTTGAAAAGTTGCAGTTTGCAGTCGCATTGTTATCTAATATTCGAGTCAACGTTCGAGGGTAATGCTCGAATCTCCAATGAAATAAAATATACATCTACCGTGTAAAATTGTTAACCTTCTTTATTTTCCTTTATTCCGTCAAATTATAAAACTTTTTATTAATAATACCGAAATCTACCTAAATTGGAACCTATTTTTTAAAATTTACCTAGTACTGTAACCTATATGATTTTTATCAATGGCATAAAACTTTTTGTTTCTTATTTTGGGATAATGACTATTCAATCCTTGTTGACATTAACCAAAATTAGGCTGTAAATTTTGTAATAATAATTTATTCTCACGATGTAATCAAAGAATGTGTAACATGAGTATATCCTGATTAGGGTATATGACTTTACGTGAACTTCAAAGTATGAACTCGATAAAATTTGTTGCAGTTTTAAGTAAATTGAATGCTATTTTCTTTGATTCCAAAAAAAAATTTCGTTTCTTCCGCTTTAACTTACTTGATTTAAATAAGGTAAATTTTATTTGTTGCGATTGGAACTTGTATCATATCAATCATTTGTATCATGTCAATAACTATCAGTTATTGACGAATCTGCAATATTTATTACTTCTTCCGATTCCTAAATTTTTATTAATAATTTACTTTGATGATTTAGCTAATGAAATTCCTAAAAATTTTGATTAACTTACACGTTTAATGACCTTAGCTTTTTTTTTGTAATATAATTTCCCTGTAATTTCTAATATGATTCTTTCTTATCTCTTGGACGTTCGTTTGCATTGTTTTATCTATAAAGCTGGAATATTAAATCCTAGTATTCTCTCAAAATACCGTATATATACTGATCTTGATGTACCTTTTAATCCAGTTATAATTATTTACGCGATGTTTACGCTGAAGGAACTTAGCGCTAGGGTTGTTGCGGAGAAAGTTCAAGGGTGGCGGTCTTTATTACCTCTTTGTCTAAAGTTTTATGTTCTTCGCCTCCAAATGAAAGATTTGAGACAGCGATTAAAGCTGCTAAAAGCTGAGGCAAGTAGGATGATAGTTCCTGCGGGCTACTATGACTCCGATCCCGAGGCGGACGATGAGGATGAGCTTTTCGGAGCTCCCAGTTCAGACAATTCGTCCTTTAATTACAATTATTGGGAAGATTACGTAAGTTTTTCTATCAATCGTAATGGTGTTTTGTAACCTTTTTGTTTTTTAGTAATATCGCCTTTCACGGAATCGCCTTCCGTGCCGCTATTGCCGCTCAATAATATTTTCGACCTGGTTTTTGTATTTAATCTTTTAATTAATCTTTTTATTTAATAATTTTTATTAATTTTGCAATAAATGTATACAAAGAAATTTTCTTATTATTCGTCGAAACCAAATCTTGACCTTGTTAACTCGTAAACAATTTTGACTGACTGATCAAAACTTTAATATATTGAATTTTTTCCTTCCTATCCTTTCAATTGTAAAATGCACGAACTCTAAGATTTAAAATTGCGATTTTTATTAAATTAAAATTTGTTTCAGTAAAATTGATCAACTACATTCGAATCCTTATTTAGAAACATGTTAATCGTAGCAACAAAACGTAGTCAATTTAAATATTAAAATATTGAATTATTAAAATTTATTTGTAAAAAATTATTTATGTACTTTATCAAAAAATTGAACTTTACTAAAAGGAATTTTTTGGTTTGTTATTAGGGGAAATAGAATCGATTAACGTATTGCGTGAGTTTTTAAATGTTAATCATGATAATTTGTAGAATATCTCGTTTTATTTATTCTAACTGTATTCTCGAAGCAGTAGTATGTAACCTGACTAATGCTGTTTGTCCCTACAGAATCTGCTAGTTATCGTGATACGCGCCTTCTGGATTCCTTGTATTATGTGTTAAATTAAATTATATTTTAAATAAATTCAGTCGCTTTTTGGCGATAACCCCTCTTTTTCTAACACGTCAATCTCACTGTCTGTTAACCGTTGAAGCAAAAAATTTTTCCTATTCGATTTGATTTAAGATTTTTTTTGGCATAATTAAAATATTTTGGCATTTTAATCGATGATACATTTATTAAGAAGTTTCTAGTAAATTTTTCCTATTATTGGGTTTTTAAATAAATTTGATTAAATCATTGCTTTAAAATTTGCTAATTAAGAAATTTTTAATTTTTTCACATAGACGAGAGTCTTTTAATTTATAAAATAATCTGAATCATCTTTTCTTTTGTGAAATCCAAATTATGAACATTTTTAATATTATTAATAATGAAGATTCAGGTTATTTTTAAAATTCATATCAATTAAAATTCTCATTTTAGGAATTAATTTTCTTTGTTCTAAAACCCATCTATATTTAAAATTTATCCTTAAGCTTTTCACCTTATAAACTTATATGAAATGTATCCCATCTAACATCTAATATTTATATTATTATCCCTAATTCCTTTACCTTTGCAACTTGATCAATTTTTAAAATTATTTAATTTAATTGAGAAATTTGTTAATTGAATTAAATTATTTATTATTAGTTATTGAATAAAATAATTAATTAATTAAGTTGCTATTGTAAATAGTGTCGAATTTATCTTACAATTACATATTTCATAAAACAAAAAATTCGTTAGGTCGATTCGACACAATTTGTATGGAAAAATTCCATTTCGTTTACCTATAATTTCATTTTGCGAAGTCGCACTTCCATTTCCTGCTGAAAGTTGTCGATCTGCAAAATGCTGGTCGTTGCCTGGAAATTTTCCCATCCTGTTGAACTTGGTGACCTGTAATTGTGTTGCGAAGCACTTCCTGTCGGAAAATTTTTAACCATTTCGACGCACTTTTAACTTTGAATTTTTTAATTAAACCTAATATCCACTTTTTACACTATTTTTTAAATGTTATTGTCGATTTGCCGGCACTTTATTAAACTTGTAACAGATTGGGTTGACTTTTTCGGATTTCATTGCGGCTTATTTCCCTTTGAATATCTTTTTTTTTATACCTTGTTTACACTTTTGCCAGATTATGTATCCTGCTATTATTGCTATAAATCCCATCAAAAAGACCAAAATCCATTCGGTACGGCTTATTGAACCCGATACCGAGGCTTGTCCGCTGGCTGTTTGCGCGATGACCACTTCTTCTTTAGATTTTGTAGACCCCATTTTTATTTCGCACTTTTTCCAAAACTAAAATTTTCACTGAATGTACTTTATTTTTAGCGGGTTTCACGTGTCACGGTCCTTTTGCCACTTGTCACGGTCGCCATGTAATGTTTGGGGTCTATAAGATTTAAGGGACGTTCTTTAAGGTCACTTTGGGGTCACTTTATATTTATAATTAATAACTCATTTGCAGTACTATCTACATTTTATATTTAACTCCTTTATACATTATATACACTTACATTCTTATACTAAGAATCACTCTACACTCGAAGACAGTTCGATCACAACTGTCCCATACATACATCAATACATCCGTTCGTCGTTCATACCAATCATATTGCTTACTCGCTAAATAATATAATATGCTTATTAATAAATTGTTCTTAGCTAAAGGTGGATACACACCACAGGCCGATATTGATGGAATTTGGCTATTATTAAATTTAACAGAAAATAAGTCACGTATTTGGCGTAAACTATTACCGCTGTAATAATATTTTACCATGAAAACTTTTTCTTCAACAGACCACTTCATTGTTAACAAAATTAATTTTAATCTGTCAAAATAACTTTTGTTTGTAATATTTGGCTTTCATACAATAGCAATGCGGCACATTAGACGTAATGCAAAGACCCAGCCTGCTAATATTTTTTTAAGAAGCGCTATTTCTTAATTTTACTATCGACTTTTTAACAATAATTAAAAAACAAAATATTAAGTGTTTGGTATCTTTAGGCGCGGAAAACAAATCTCTTTAATTTGGTATTTTTTTTTATTCATGTCAGTTATAATGGGAAGCAGGAATTTAGAAAAAATCAATTTCCCTTGTTATTTCCCTATGTTCAGTTTTCGGCCGGTCACCCGGTACTATATGTACGAGTATATAGTAATTTTTATCGGATTATCGTATATATAGTAATTTTTATAGGATTATCGGATAATCATTAGATACCAACTGAAAAAGTTTTCTATATAAGGTATGATCCGATTGTCGAGGGTGACAGACACTTTCAAATTATATAATAGTATAGATCTTTCGTTAGATTTTAGTTTTTGTGGCAAAATAAAAATAGTCAATAAAGTACATAATCGCTGTGCTAGTTCAATAGTAACACATCTCAAAAAAATCAAATTTTGAGATATTGCATTTTTCAAGCGCAATTCAACGATACCAATATCTCAAAATTTGATTTTTTTGAGATGTGTTGCTATTGAACTAGCACAGCGATTATGCACAAAACTAGACAAAAACTGAACAAATTAATTTCTAAAAATTTGAGGTTAACAAAATCATGACAGATTACGAGTCATACAATCACACTGCGCATGCTCACCAATAAAATCTAATGCAAAATCCTATTGAAATAGACACCGTCCTATTCTTAAAAATCCTATGTAAAAGTCTAATGAAAAATCCAACGGACCAAGTCCAATGTAAAATCGTGTAATGTAAACACGAAAATTTTTACATTAGACCAAATCTAATACAAAATCCTATGCAAAGTCTAATAATGTAAAGATACTTTAATAGTTGGATCTGCTAATTTTAATAATTGAAAGTGAATGCCGTTGTCTTGTTTGATGAGTGGGTTTCGGGTTTCCTAGTGAGCTTACAAATGTGGACTTTAATTGTGACCAGGTTGGCGTCTGTGTGCAGTCACTGGTTGGTGACGTACATAGAATGGGGCGTTAAAGGTGGACCTGATGCTCTTGTTTAGAACAATCTGGATTTTGTTCATGGTCCTATACGAAGGCGTAACCTCACACGGGGCGTCACAAGATGCTGCAAGTGCCAAAGATATGGTCATACAAGCAAGTATTGTAAATCAGTGAACGTCTGTAGATATTGCTCCATTTCCGACCAGGAAGCAAAAGAGTGCCCAAAAAAAGGAGATCAGATCAGCACAGCTGTGGCAACTGTGTCAGAGCTACAATAGCGCTCATAAGTAAGGTGCCACTCAATTTTTAGCAAAAATTAATAAAAGCAAAACTTATTTCGCGAATTGTTGTATCATTCCTAAAAGTAAGTAGGCATTAATACAGACTTTGACGTTTAAAATTTAATGTTGGTAATAACTAGAGATAAGATTTTTAGGTCGTATAAATGTTATACCAGAGAGCGTTAAAGGGTTAATTGATACACGGCCCCGTTCGAAAGTTATGCTGTATGAAAAAGAAAGAAGAAACGGGGCCGTGTATCAATTAACCCTTTAACGCTCTCTGGTATAACATTTATACGACCTAAAAATCTCATCTCTAGTAATAACGCGAACAGTATATAAATATAATTATAAAACGTCAAAAACTGTAAATAAAATTAATTTTTTGGAAACAAACTTGTTAGAGTAGTTGCTTAAACAGTAAGAATCATGGCAAAGACGAAAGAATATTCCAAAGATCTGAAAAATGCAATTTTAAAATCATTGAAAAATGGAGACTCATTAAGGACAGCAGAACGCCGATTTGATGTACCACATCAAACTATAGGTCGTTGGATTCGTAAAATAAACCAACATGGATCAGTGGCCAATCAACCAAGAATAGGGCGACCACGAAAAACAACCAGATGGGAAGATAAAATGATCGTTCGTGATGCGGTAAAGAATCCTCGTTTAACGGCTACCGAAATTGTTTGTGATTTTAACGAGAATCGCGAAGATAATATTAGTGTTTCGACAGTGAATAAACGTCGGCTAAAGTCAGCTGGACTATTTGGTAGGCGTCTTTCTAAGAAACCACTAATTTCAAAGAAGAATCGGATAACCCGATTAAAATTTACCAAAGATCACTTAAACTGGGGAGCTCAAGAATGGTCTAAAATTTTTTGGAGCGACGAGAGCAAATATAATTTGTTTCCCTCTGATGGTATACAAAGTATATTCGACGTCCAAAAAATAAAAGACATGATATTAAGTATCAGGTTCCCACTGTAAAACACGGCGATGGAAATGTCATGGTGTGGGGCTGCTTTTCCCGTGATGGTGTTGGACCTATACACTTAATCGATGGTATTATGGATCGGTTTATGTATGCTGACATATTAAAAGATCACATGCTACCATATGGGAAGAGAAAAATGCCACGCAACTGGATATTTCAGCTAGATAATGACCCGAAACATGCTTCAAAGCATGTGAAAGGTTACATGGCGAAGGCTAATATCCGCCTACTTGAGTGGCCTAGTCAGTCTCCTGACTTAAATCCTATACAGCATTTGTGGGAAGAGCTCGAGCGACAAATTAGAAGTAGGACATACCAAAATAGGAGTCAGTTATGGGAAGTTTTAAGGAGAGAATGGCAAAAGATACCATTGGAGCGTTTAGTAAAGCTTGTTGACTCTATGCCTTCTCGATGCAAAGCAGTTATAGCCACAAAAGGTTATGCAAGGAAGTATTAATTGTTTTTAATCTTTATATTTTCAATAAAGTACTTTAGATTTTGTTTTAAGTGCTTTAAATAATACTAAATATAAGCAAATATTTCCTATTTTTTGATTTTTAAATTTTTACTTGTTTATAAAATTTTCCAAATAATTTTAATTATGTGTTATAATTCCAAGGTATTTAAAGAATAAACTTTGAAAAATTAAACAAAAAATTTTGAAATTTAAAAAAGTTATCGCAAAAAAAAACTAAGTGGCACCTTACTTATGAGCGCTACTGCAAATTTATTCAGTAATACTAACCACCATGCTCACTTTCACACTCTATAAGATTAAGTTGAATGAGTACAGCGAATCAATTGAAACCACTAATAAATAGAAAACCCGATCCAAAAACTACAACAGCACAACCTAAATAACTCACGAGCAGCCTCAGGAATGCTACCAATTTAAAAAATACCAGAAAATATAAAACCCCCTCCTATCCCAGCTTAACCACTGCAGCCATAAGCGAAAAAAAATTCCTGACATGCATAATCCTAAATGACAAAACTCTGTCTCATTCTACCCTATTATTATGGAAAAATATATCAACACCCTACATCACGATTATTACCATCACGGTTGAGAAAGAAGGTTATTTTCTGGCTTCAGTTGAAATAGAAACTCAACTAAATGACCTGGAAGCAGCACTGAGAGCATTAAACGGAAGAAAGGCTCTAATAGGTGGAAACTTCAACGGTCGATTCAGTACATGGTACGAAAAAAAAAACAAATTGTTTCAATTTTGCTACTACCACCTTTGGTACAAATCTATAGGAATTACCACTCGTTATCCTAAATACATCTAGTCGAAAATTGGTTAGTTCATTCATAAGTGATTGGCAGGCAGGAATCTTATCGCTGCACTTGCAAGAAGTCTTGGTTTTATTTATTTTGTCATTTGCCCTCCGGAGCTAGCCAAAGGGACAATCCATAGTTTAAGATTGGTCTGATTGGACCAATTTTGTCTCCTCAGATTTTCCGGAGATGTGTTGGTGTCAAAAAAATTATATCGTTACACTGGGAATTCGTAACAATGTTATATGACAAAATTTGGCAGTTACAGCATCCTCTGCAACATAATGCAGGATTTCGTTAAATCATTAGAGGAATGGTGTTGAGGGCACTCTCTCTCTGTTAACCCTGGAAAGACAGAGTTAGTTCTATTCACCAGAAAGAGAAAGCTAACGGACATGGTTTTGCCTAGCTTAACAGAAACTCCCCTAAAATTAGCTGAGGAAGTCAAGTATATGGGAATAATACTGGACAAAAAGCTAAACTGGGGTAAACACTTCCAGAATAAATTTATGAAAGTGAGGATGGCCTTCTGGCAGTGTTGTGGAGCGTTGGGACGGTCATTGGGCCTCTGTCTTCACATTGCCGATGTCAGGTCCATGCTCTGCTACGGCGCCGTTGCTTGGTGTTCCTCCTCTCCCTCCTCTGCCTCCTACTACTTGATCTGCTAGTGCAGGAGATGGCGGTAAAGGCTGCTCTTAGGCTGCGTAGTTGATAGGTGTGGACCCATAGGCTATTTTGGAGGAACGTTCCAAGGGAATACATCTGCTGCATCTTGAACCTGAGAGTATCTACAACAAATACATATTTAACAGGAAGTAAAACGTCTTGCTAAACACAAGCAAAGCATTCGACTACGACATATGTACGTCTCTTCTCGAATGGATCCAAAAATAAGACTGGATTGGGGCCATTCGTCTTCAGGTAGAACTAATGGGCATATTTCACTGCTCAAAAATAGTTTAGGATAGAGGTATCCGGGACAAGAATATTCAGATATTAACAGACAGTAGAGCGACCCTTGTGGCCCTTTGAGCCTATAAGACTACCTCTGGTCTGCTGCTTGAATGCATTCAGACACTGAACGAAATATTCAGTCGGAATGTCCTCTCTCTATTGGGTCAAAGGAAGTCTAGGTAACGAGGGCAATGAAAAGGCTGACAAGATGACAAAAAACGGCTCCAACGGTCTTCCCTGGGGCCCGGACCGATGGTCGCGCCAGCCGTCAAAACCGCAGATGTTTTTAAGTATGCAGAGGTGCGGTTTCAAGCGGCAACGGTGATTGGTAAATATAGCAAATTTCATTTGCAGTTCGGCGCCGCACCTCTGCATACTTTAAACAGTTGGATTACACCAGATGGGTACAAGGAACTGCATGTAACCAAGCAAGGGCAGCAATATGCGCTCCTTTATGGAAACATGCAAAATATTATTTTAAGTTATTCAGAGTTAATCTGCGGACAATTGCAGGGATACTGACTGGACACTGCAGATTAATTAAACACCTCCACACAATGGGGTACGTAGAGGACCCTATAGATCTTGGTTGTCGCGAAGCAAAAGAAACACTGCCCGGCGCTGACTTCTATAAGAGGATCCTGGAGCTCATTCTCCAGCTGGGATGACTAGGGAAATGACGGGGCCGGGGAGTGCTAAAAATCGGAGGTAGTGCAATGAATCCGCTTAAGAGGTCTACGTGTACGCGAGTGGTAAATACTTGCCCTCCACCACTAATACAGAATCCCTTGTTAGCATTGCAAATATTTACTTAATCACTACATGTTGGTTTGCGAGGTTTTTACAACAAAACTTCTGCAAAATTATTTCAAATACGATAGTAACAAATTTCTTTCAACTCAGTTAATTAATTGTTGTAATTAAGCAATCCTATTAAATATCTCTTATTATAAAAGGCCAAGTCTTTCTTTCTTTCTGTCCGTCCCACGGAAATACCCGAAGCAAACCGAACCGAACGCACAACGTATCATCGGATCAACGTATCATCGGATCAACGTATCATCGTATCAACGTATCATCGTATCAACGTATCATCGTATCAACGTATCATCGTATCAACGTATCATCGTATCAACGTATCATCGTATCATCGGATCAACGTATCATCGTATCAACGTATCATCGTATCAACGTATCATCGGATCAACGTATCATCGTATCATTTTGTCTATATAGGTAAGTCTATTTCCAAAAAAGCATTATGTGAACTTCCATAATGGATAATGAAAATTTTGAAAATCCTGCTGCAAAGCGACGACGATTGAATCGTGAGAGAAAAGCACGTACAAGAGCTAATAACACAGAAGAACAGCTTCGATCACAGCGACAAGCTAACGCTCGGTCTCATGCGATACGTTGTAACGATTTTTTAGGTCGTTCAAATTGCCTTTTTGGGTAGCCAGGGTTTTTAGGACGTCTTGTCGATTTTTGCACTTACTTCTTTAAACTCGAGCGCCAAAAGTTTTTATAGGTAAACTTTAAACTCAAAAAAAAAATGGTTTTCTTCACAATTTAATTACTTTATTCTGAATTTAAATTTAACAGGATACGGCACTGGATTATGTACATACAAAATAACATAACCTTTAATAATGTTGACAGTTAATATTGAATTTAAATCAAATCAGTTTGCTACTTGTGAGAATGAAATAAAACAATTTAACTTTACTTGGAGATTATTTGACGGCGGAATCTGTTTCAAGCTACTGAAGTTTTCGGTAAAAAGATTAATCGGGAAAATCAATACAAGTGATCTCTCTTACTCGGAACTTTGAAAGTTTTACGTACGGTGGAAGTCAATAAATTGACTCCGGAAGCAAATTAGATTTGCTTATCACAGGTAAATATTAATTCTTGATGAGAACTAATTATTCAACAGGATTTTCCGTAGATGGATATGAATGTCTAGATTCGTAAACAATCACGTGGACGGGGGCTTGCTAACGTCTAGAAACTTAAACGCAAGCTAGGATCGGAGCAGCGAGTATGCTTGTCTAGAGTCGTAAACAAACACGTGATGGAAATTACTAACGTCTAGAGACATAAACGAAAGCGGAGGATTTGGAAATGCTGAGTACAATGTCTAGGAACATAAACAATGCATCGGCCGGACGGATGATCTTTCAGTCAGATACTTTCGGACGGATATCTAACTTTCGGATCGGTATCGGTTATCGGTATCCTTCAATTGACCTCGGCTTCGGAAATTGGACGTTGAATGCAATGTTCAGAATCGTAAACAATACATCGACCGGAAATGGTTACCTTCAGTCTGATAATTTTCGGACGGATATCAGACCTCAGATCGGAAATCGGATGTCGAATGTATTTGTCTAGGAACGTAAACAATGCATCGACCGGAAAAGGTGATCTTCAATCGGCGAACCAACTTAAGATCGGAAAGGTGATCTCTCATCGGCGAACCGACCCAAGATGCTCTCTGCAAAAATTTTATGACCCTTCTTGTAGGAAGGGTGAAGATTTCAGAAAGTCAGCCTTTCACCAACTGCCTCTGTATATTTAAATGTTAAACATAATTGCATGCTTTGTTTTATCAGATTCTAATTTTTGCAGCAAACTGTAATTTTCAAAAACGCCTGGAGCGGTATGCAACCAATCGTGCATTATGTTAAATGCTATTATTTAAAAATTCCATGATTTTAAAAATGCATTTAGATTAAACATGTAACGTTCAAAAGTGAACGTTATTTGCGACATATCCTGTATAACTGTTCCGCGCGATAACTTGAATAGTTATCAAAAACTAAAAGAGATAAGCCGTGATACTTACATAGAAAATGGTCGATTTTGGAAAAAGACTCGTAAAATAATATTAATTTTTAACGGCTATAATTATTAGTAGATAATAATTCATTAGTTTTTTATTACTACCTGCACGTCAAGTTGCTCACCGTTTTGGGAGATCAAAACTGAGAACTTCGATTTCAAATATATTTAACGAGAGTAGTAGCGAATATTTCTTTTGTGTGGCCGTCTACATCTGGTTCCGACAAGGCAATTCCTAGTCACGGGTAAAACGTTGGAAATATTATTTCGAGAGCCCCTATCCGAATCCGGAAGTCAATAGGAATACGCAGGGTCAATTTCCAGCACGTGGGTCCTGGGGAAAAACACCATCGCCTGCATTTTTTGCTCGACGTGTTGACGTGGCTGTATTGGGATCACGATAATTGTGGCAGCAATTTCAATTAATAGAACAGACACGCAGGGGAGTTGGTTTGTGTACGATAATATATGCAGCTTTGTATTTTTTAGCATTTTTACCTCAAGCTTGGATATAGCAGGGAAGACAGCCAGGCCGAATCGTCGGGAGCGCTCTTGGGATTTAGCAGGGTACGCTGACCTGCGTATGTAAAATATCCTTTTTTTTTTTCAAACCACCTTTTATCTGGAGCAGCTGGTAAGTACAGAGCTGTATTTTTTTGTCTGCCGAACCACTCTCCATTTGCGTACGGGTTTTTTGATATCACGCTATTGGCGTATTCACCACATTGTTGTGCATCCGGATATCGCTGCGAGCAGCCGTTCATAATACAATTTGAAAGGCAACGACTGTTGTCGAATTATTATAGCAATTTTTTTTTTACCCTTCAGGTATTAAGCCCCTCAGGCAGACTTCTGTTTGGGACCACTGGTCTGGAATTTGTGAACCATTTTTTTATCAAATTGTGAATTCGAGTTAGGAGTTTCCTGTACTCTACTTTCGGAGGTTAATAAAACACCCTTTACCTCTCTTGTTTGTTTTATTGCCTCCACGGCGCCCAAACCGCAACATCTTAATTTTTTCTTTCAGCTAGGTGGATTGTATTCTAGCACTGTCGTGCAAATTCTAACCGAGCTTACGCCCAGTTCGCTCTCCGACTGTGTGGCTAGCTGTCCAGCGGACTTAAGAGGCGAAGGTGTCAGCAATCGACGCTACATCTTTTTGGCACCCAACTTTAAGGGCCAATTCATACATCTTTTTGGCATCCTATTTTAATAGCCAGTCAATAAATATTTTTGGCATCTAACTCTAAAAGCCAATTGTTAACACCTTTTTAACATCTTTTAGTTAGTTACGTACGACAGTAGCACTCTCCCACAACCACCTAGCGACTATCTTTTTTCTTCTTAGCCTTTCTCAAATTCACAATCAATAGGGGCTCAGTTACTTCCTTGCGACAAACTTGCTGTTTTTACGACTGTATTGTTACTACAGGGGCAATTTTTTTGAATTTTATTTATATCTTGTTATAACAATGCGTAATATAAACAGATTGAGTGTAGACGAGTTGACTTGGGAACTAGAAATCCGTGGTATAAACACAAATGAAAAGAATGCTGACGATAAACGCAGCTTATTACGAAAAGCAATGAGAGAGGAGAAAATTGATCCCTTGATCATTGACAAATATAAAAAAGTAGATTTTGACATTAAGGAACAATGCAAAATAATTAATTCCATATTTAATGATAAGATTAAAGCTAATTTCGACAGTTTTATGGGAAATCCTGATTCCAGCATAGCTGAAAGTCTCTTGACCCGCATAGATCATGTTTTGGCGCGTATAGCTTATAGCATTAAATATTTAGAACCGAATGAGAAAACTTTGCAATATTTAAAATCGTACCAACAACGCATTCTTCCGTTAATTGAGGCTATTGAGAGTGCCCAGTTATCTCCGAAGGCGGTTCAAAATGACCTGGAAGCCACTTTGGCTAATCTTACGCACGAGGAGATAGCAATGGTTATCCCTGCCGAAGCTTTAGCGGCGGCAGCTCAATTAGTCACTAAACCCACATCTGGGACTGTTAAACATAACCCCACGAAAGACAATGTTTTACCAGCTACAGATAAGCAACCACTTAATGAACAGGCAATATATGAATCTCCTTTAGTTTATTCGAGCCCAATTACTTCTCGTCAAGGTATGAATGACAATCATTGGGCACATACCGGTACAATTCCTCGTCCATATTTTTGCAAACCGGATACGGTGAGCAAATGGAATTTGCGCTTTAGCGGTGACACCACGGCTCTTGGGGTCAATGCATTCTTAGAACGAATTAACGAGTTGAAATTGTCCCGACAGGTTACTGATGAAATTTTGTTCAACAGCGCCTGCGATTTGTTTGAGGGAAGCGCCCTTACATGGTTTCGCGCGAATAAGGGGTTTGCCACGTCATGGACAGAGTTGGTAGAACTTTTAAGAGCTACTTACTTGCCTACTGATTACGACGAGTCCCTTTGGGATGAAATTCGAAATCGAAAGCAAGGAGTTAATGAACCACCTCACATCTATATATCCTACATGCAAAATTTAATGGCTAGGTTGGGAAATGCACCAATCCTTTCTGATCAACTCAAAGTGATTAGAAAAAATTTGCAACCGACTTATAAAGACAAACTTTTATTCCAACCAATTAATAGTATCACTACATTGGTCCTTGCATGTAAGAAAATTGCGGAGGCTGAGCGTGAGAACGAATTGTTTAGACATCACAAACCCACAATTAATCCTTTGGAACCTGATCTGGCAATGCCAGTTCCGAAACGGGCGGTGCACACGGTTACCTCTAATGCCAGGCCTTTTCAAACGCGTACGTTTGGCAGACGGGTGAAGGCTAATGCCAAATGTTTTAATTGCCACCAATCTGGACATTTGTACCATACCTGTTCGGAACCCCGAAAAATATTTTGTTACATTTGCGGAACGCCGGAAGCAACTTATGCGACTTGTCCCAAATGCTCAAAAAACGGTCCAGGACAGGCGTAAGAGGCGGCTGCTTTACACCTAGTCCCTATTCATTTACAGCCGACGATCCTGCATGGCGACGCTGGTTGGCGCACATTAAATCTTTTTTTCACCCCACTCCTGTTACTAACGCGCTTTTTGCCCACAAACCTTTTGACAACAGAGGTTACATTTTTGTAGATATTATGGGTGAGCGGATATTAGGATTAATGGATCCGGGGGCAAACCAATCAGTGCTCGGCCGCGACGGATTGTACATTATCAATAAATTAAAACTTAATATTAATACTAGAGAGAAAATTTCTCTGCAGTCGGCAGATGGAACTTTGCAAAAAGTACACGGGTCAGTTTTATTACCATTGACCGTTGAAGGCATTACCAAGACGATCTCGGCTATAGTCACTGACACAATAAGCACTCCTCTAACTCTAGGGTACGAATTTTGCAAATTATTTCAAATACAAACCGACTACGGAACGGACACTTTTACCATTCCCACACAAGTGAGCTCTCTCGAAAGCAAGTTTTTGTATTCTCGATCAGATCTTACTATCGAGCAGATTCAACGTTTAGAAGTTGTTATTTCTAAGTTCAAGTCCATTGCTCCAGAACGCTTAGGTCGTACACATTTAGTTGAACATGTTATTAACACTGGCGATGCTGTTGCCATTAAACAGCGACATTTTCCCTTGTCACCGGCCATGTTAGATAAGGTTAATGCGGAAGTTAACGAGATGTTGCGCCTAGGAGTTATACGAAAATCTTTTTCAGCGTGGAATAGCCCTATTGTGCTAGTTAAAAAGAAAAACGGCGATTTGCGTTTTTGCTTCGATGGTAGGAAATTGAATACAGTAACTAAACCCGACGCTTACCCGCTCCCGTATATAAGCGATATACTTGACCGTTTGAGAGATGCTCGCTTCTTATCTTCAATTGATCTGAGGAAAGCTTTCTGGCAAATACCACTCTCGCCAGAATCGTGTGAGAAGACAGCTTTTACTGTTCCTAGACGCGGCTTATTCGAATTTACCGTGTTACCGTTCGGTCTGCATAATTCCCCTCAAACTCTCCAACGCCTCATGGACAGTATTTTTGGGCCAGAATTTGAAAATGTTTTTGTGTATTTAGATGACATTGTCATCGTCTCTAAAACGTTTGAAGAGCATCTTACCCTTCTGGTACAGGTGTCTGAGAGATTAGAGAAGGCGGGTTTGACCGTGAATATGGATAAGTGCGAGTTTTGTCGTGACTCGCTGAGATATCTGGGTTTTGTCGTCGACGAGAAAGGTCTTAGAACGGATCCAGACAAAGTGGAAGCAATCGTTAGCTATCCAGCACCCAAAACCGCGACGCAGATAAAGCGTTTCTTGGGAATGGCCGGGTGGTACCGCCGCTTCATTCCAAATTTTTCTCAGATAGCTGCGCCTATATTAGCTCTTTTAAAAGGTAAAATTAAAGGACAGCATATTACTTGGAATGCAGAGGCAAACATTGCTTTTAAATCATTAAAAAATTTATTAATAACGGCTCCAATTTTACGTAGCCCGAATTTTGACGAGCCCTTTTTCATTCAGACGGACGCATCAGATTCAGGTCTGGGGGCAATCCTAATTCAAGGACAGGGTGAACAGGAACGAGTCATTGCTTACGCGAGTCGTACTCTTAATAAGCACGAGCGGAATTATCATGCCATGGAAAAGGAGTGCTGCGCGATTCTCTTCGGAGTAGAGAAATATCGGCCATACATCGAAGGATCCAAATTTACGGTCATTACGGATAACCAAGCATTGAAATGGTTAGGTACAATCCAAAGCCCTTTAGGTCGTTTAGCTAGGTGGAGCGTTAGGCTCAATCAATACAATTTTGACATTGTCCACCGTAAAGGGAAACTTAATGTGGTGGCTGATGCACTCTCGCGCGCACCCGTGAATATTCATTCCATATCGTTAACGCCAGCGGACAAGAACACTTGGTATCAAAATGTAATAGATAAGATCACTAACAACCCTGATCGCTATCCCAACTTTAAGGTTGAGGATGGCTACGTTTACAAGTTTGTCCCTAATAAACACAACATCGTGTCAAACTTGATCGAGTGGAAATTATTGGTACCTAAGTCTCGACGCCGCGAAGTACTCCATGATTGTCATGATAATCCACTCAGTGGTCATTTGGGAGTTTTTAAAACATTCCACAAAATCTCCGAAATTTACTACTGGCCACGTATGAAGTCAGATATTTCAAAATACGTATTGAAATGTGAGACGTGTCTTGCGAGTAAAGCTTCAAATCAATTGCGACCTGGCTTTATGGGTAAAGAGAAGCGGGTTAGGTATCCTTTCCAGGCACTGTCCATTGATTTAATGGGACCGTTCCCTCGTACGAAAAAGGGAAATACGTGCATATTAGTCATCTCAGACTGGTTCACTAAATCCGTATTCGTTTATCCGCTAAGACAAGCTACTGCCCCATCTATTGTTCAAAAGGTAGAAGAAACGTTTCTACTCTTTGGCGCGCCTCAGATCGTTTTGTGTGACAACGGTGCCCAGTTCAAGGGAAAGCTATTTAAAGACCTTATGGACCAGTACAAGATTCAAAAGCTGTGGTATACTGCCAATTACCATCCCCAGGCAAATCCTGTCGAACGCACTAATCGCGTTATCGGTACTTGCTTAAGATCCTTTGTGGAAGAAGATCATAGCTCATGGGATCTGTACATCCATAAAATTGCGCATGCTATCCGTAACTCCGTGCATGAGGTAACCGGGTTTACGCCATCCTTTTTGAACCATGGTAGAACCGTCCCTAATACTGGTGACTACTATGGGCGTTTATCAGAAGCGGAACCGAATGAATTGTTAGTAATTGACCGTGAACAAATCGCGTCGGATGTCAATGGTTTGAGCGAACTGCATAAGAGGGTAGTTTCTAGGCTTAAAGACGCTTACTCGCGGTACAAAGGCCGTTACGATCTGCGAAAACGACCGTTAAATTTTAAAAAAGGAGATATTGTTTGGAAGCGGAATTTTGTTTTATCTAGCGCTACCAATCGTTTTACTAAAAAATTAGCTCCCAAATACATAAAATGTATAGTTAAAGAGGTAACTGGTCCTCTTACGTACCGACTTAAAGACGAGCGTGGTAAAGACGTTGGAATATTCCATGTAAAGGATTTGAAGTCTCACCCTGCTACGAATGAATAATCGACCATTTTTTTAAAATCTTTATTTTTATATGTGTGTGGGTAAGCCTCTTTTATTTCTTAGGGTTCTGCAGATCTATAAGATCTATTTTGATTTGATTCCACTACAGGTGTTTATTGTATATTTACATTATTCAGAGTACCAGCTCACACCACAATTTATTTTTAATTTTTTTATTATCTTTTGTCTTTTCGCCAAGGCGAATAGATTTTGTAGTTTTGTTTAGCGCCTACGGCCTGGTTAATGGTTTATTTTTTTTCTGGTGTTTTGCTAAACAGACTATGACTTTGGAAGAATTTTCCCAAAGTAATTCTTTTTTGATATCAAAATTTTTGATTTTGAATAATACCTCTTTGTTAGGAACTGGTTAATATTCCTTTTGGTACAAACGAGTGTCGCTTATACTAGGTTCTGGAATGACATGGTTCGTGTCATAATGATACTTATTAATTTAGTTTTTTAAATTTTCAATTTAGGTGTTTTATATTAATCATAATGATTAGTTATTAACAAAGCCGGAAAATTTTGTTTAGGAATCAAATCGCCTGAAAGATTAGTGACTTACTCACACGATCTCTGTTTGTATCTGTTATTGTGTTTGTCAGATGAATATTTAGTGTTTGGGACATGTTTCGGCACCATCTCATCAAACATGATCCGTAATAACCATAAAAGTTCACCGATCTTTGAACCTTGCTCACGCCTTAGTTTGAGACACTGTCAGCTGCGACTCATCCTTTTTGCAATTTTAAAACGACTAAACTTTGTGTAATTTCCATCCTTAGTTTCTCACGAATCCGCGGCTGGTTGCTAATGACTGATTTCAGCCATTACTTTGCCAGGGGGGGGTGTAACGTTCAAAAGTGAACGTTATTTGCGACATATCCTGTATAACTGTTCCGCGCGATAACTTGAATAGTTATCAAAAACTAAAAGAGATAAGCCGTGATACTTACATAGAAAATGGTCGATTTTGGAAAAAGACTCGTAAAATAATATTAATTTTTAACGGCTATAATTATTAGTAGATAATAATTCATTAGTTTTTTATTACTACCTGCACGTCAAGTTGCTCACCGTTTTGGGAGATCAAAACTGAGAACTTCGATTTCAAATATATTTAACGAGAGTAGTAGCGAATATTTCTTTTGTGTGGCCGTCTACATCTGGTTCCGACAAGGCAATTCCTAGTCACGGGTAAAACGTTGGAAATATTATTTCGAGAGCCCCTATCCGAATCCGGAAGTCAATAGGAATACGCAGGGTCAATTTCCAGCACGTGGGTCCTGGGGAAAAACACCATCGCCTGCATTTTTTGCTCGACGTGTTGACGTGGCTGTATTGGGATCACGATAATTGTGGCAGCAATTTCAATTAATAGAACAGACACGCAGGGGAGTTGGTTTGTGTACGATAATATATGCAGCTTTGTATTTTTTAGCATTTTTACCTCAAGCTTGGATATAGCAGGGAAGACAGCCAGGCCGAATCGTCGGGAGCGCTCTTGGGATTTAGCAGGGTACGCTGACCTGCGTATGTAAAATATCCTTTTTTTTTTCAAACCACCTTTTATCTGGAGCAGCTGGTAAGTACAGAGCTGTATTTTTTTGTCTGCCGAACCACTCTCCATTTGCGTACGGGTTTTTTGATATCACGCTATTGGCGTATTCACCACATTGTTGTGCATCCGGATATCGCTGCGAGCAGCCGTTCATAATACAATTTGAAAGGCAACGACTGTTGTCGAATTATTATAGCAATTTTTTTTTTACCCTTCAGGTATTAAGCCCCTCAGGCAGACTTCTGTTTGGGACCACTGGTCTGGAATTTGTGAACCATTTTTTTATCAAATTGTGAATTCGAGTTAGGAGTTTCCTGTACTCTACTTTCGGAGGTTAATAAAACACCCTTTACCTCTCTTGTTTGTTTTATTGCCTCCACGGCGCCCAAACCGCAACATCTTAATTTTTTCTTTCAGCTAGGTGGATTGTATTCTAGCACTGTCGTGCAAATTCTAACCGAGCTTACGCCCAGTTCGCTCTCCGACTGTGTGGCTAGCTGTCCAGCGGACTTAAGAGGCGAAGGTGTCAGCAATCGACGCTACAAACATAATATATCTTTACAACGTCGACAACGTGAAACTTTGGAACAAACTCAAGCGCGGCAAGCTGCTGACGATCGGTCCCATGCGATACGTCAACAACGTGAAACTTTAGAAGAAACTCAAGCGCGGCAAGCTGCTGACGCTCGGTCCCATGCGATACGTTGATCCGATGATACGTTGATCCGATGATACGTTGATACGTTGATACGATGATACGTTCATCCGATTGGTTATGAAATTATCCGTTATGCGTTCGGTTCGGTTTGCTTCGGGTATTTCCGTGGGACAGACAGAAGGAAGGAAGGACTTGGCCTTTTATAATAAGAGATGAGAACAACATTAAATAAATAAACAAAAAACTTACATATATTTTTTTAAATTAAATTAAACTTAATCAATATTTAAAATTTTTTTACTTATTTTAAACTAGATGATACCCCGTCCGAGGACGGGCAGCTAGAAGGACGGGCAGCTACCCAAGGTAACTTAAGTTGAATGAAGATTAAGGAAAGCTCTCAGTGCAATCCAAAAGCCATATGACCTTGGGTAGCTGCTCGTCCTTCTAGCTGCCCGTCCTCGGACGGGGTATCATCTAGTTTTAATATATTATTCATAATCGTGACTATGTAAACGATCATGGGAAGCGGGCTAACCAGTAACTATAACCTTATTTATGGGGGGAGCAAGGTCAAAATCTCTGAAAAAGTACATAATATATGGTAGAAATTCATTTTCAACTTATATTTTGTTTTGTCTTTTTAAAAGCATTGGGGGGGGGGGTTGATCCTCCATAGTCCGTGGTTACACTACTAATCCTGAGTCCTGCTGATACACTGAAAGAAATTTACTTAAGAGATAAATCGAGAATCCGTGCATTAAATTAAAAAACTCATAACATTTTTAAAATTATGAACACTTTTCTTACTTCTAGCATGAGTAGGTATTTAATTAAAAACGTCATTCTTATTGTGAACGTAAATTCATTAATTCAAGAATGTTTTGCAACCAAGCATGTCTGCTATAATGGCGATTTTATATTAAACAATAGACGTTTTATTTAACAAACGATAATCAGCAATTCCCTTTTTAATCTACATTCATGTTTGATTGTAACTCATTTAAGGTTCAAATTATCTGCGAAACCTGCAAAATTCTTTTGCTGAGCAATATTTTTTAATATTTATTCAGCACAATGCACTTTCATCTTTCTGCATTCTTTCACATTTTCATCACTCCACCGATCAGTTCGAACGTCTAAATTATTTGGAATTCTAAAGCTTCGTTGTCTTCCATTCCTCTTAAATGTTGATCGAAGAAACCTGAACTCATTCACTTCCAAACCCTAGGGCTAATTTTGGGACAGAATAACATTCTCACGACTTTTTACAGGCACATCATCTGTAAAGTAATCTTAATGAAAATTAAAATTTTTATACTTGGCGATATGACAGTCATTTACGATCATATTATTATTTATTAGTTCCTTCACATCTTCCACCGTAAAAGAATCTCTAAATTTGTCCATATGAAACCAGGCTCGGCTGATACCCCTGAATACCATTCCACTATTCTGCTGTAATCCAGTCATCTTTACAGGTTGTCTATGATGTGAAGACTCATTGGAAACATCATCACCCTCATGAACATGATCCCTTAGTCAGGATACTAATTTTACTAGGTTTATCCCGGGGATTCTGACTTAAACTTTCCTCCGCACAGGCCTCTGCGTCATCCAAAACTAGTTCCCTATTGATTCCTTTCAAAACATTACCTACTGAAGCCACTGCCTGTTGGATAACGCGTTCTATCGTGCGAGGGAGCTTTCTTAAAAATCTTGCAAATTCTACAAATCCCAGCCATAATTTGTATTATTTGTGTGTATTCAATGGGGAAGATGCATAAATTTTTTTTATAGCGTAGTTGAATCAAAAATAACTAAATATACTAATTAATGCTATTTAATTTATTTATTTTCGTTTGATAATAATTTAAAAAATATTTAAAAATCCGTCAATTTGAATTGAAGGAAACGACCGCGCTTATCGGGGTTATGCCTTGTGACGTCAAACCAATGGCGTTGCGTTTAAGGTCACATGATTTATAGTTATTTTTGCTGATTTGATATTTAATATATAGGATTAATCGGAAAATACTGTTTTAACTAAATTATTTGATTCATGCATGTTCCCTATTGACGAGAGTATATCGACTTATGGCTTGGAGATATGGGTGGTAAACACAAGGAATAAGAATGAACTTAGAGTCTTAGAAATGGACTTTTGGAGGCGCAGCTGTGTCATCTTCAGATTAGAACATATCCGGAACGACGATATTCGGCAAATGGATGTAGAAGGCTAAATAATATCGTAGATACAGTTGGGGTAAAAAAATTGAGGTGGTTCTTCGGACATATCGAAGAATTTTGTTTAGTCGAACAAAATGAAGAACTGGACTTTAATCTTTAGGAGAAAGCGAGGAAGCCCAGTAAGAAGGTGGGCACATGAGGTGGTAGATGCGATAGAAACCAGTGGAGAGCAAGATGAGAGATACATAGGTTGTGCCCTTAAAGCACTCGCCTATATACTCAAAGAAAATATTTCAAAGCCGGAAGGGTAAATAGAAATACACTACCGTGCAAAAGTTTGAATACACCTAAGATTTTTTAATTTTTTAACCTTCTTCTTCTTCTGGTGCCTATTCGTTCCAGATGTTGGCTATCATCCTGGCTAGAATAAGTTTATTCATTGCTGTGCGGAAAAGCTCTGTGGTTGTCATCGAGAACCACGTTCTAAGGTTTCTCAGCCATGAGATCCTCCTCCTGCCTACGCTTCCCTTTCCGACTATTTTTCCTTGTAGGATAGATCGAAGGAGCCGGTATCAGTTTTCATTGCGCATTACGTGTCCCACGGCCACCTCCACCTCCGGATTCTTGTTCATTCTTCTGAGTATTTCGTTATTAGTCACATGCTCTATCCATGAAATTCTCAGAATTCTCCAATACAACCGCAACTCAAAAGCCTGAAGCTTTATCGTCGTTGCCTCTGTTAGCGTCCATGATTCGACCCCATAAAATAGTACTGGAAAGACGTAGCAGCGCAACATTCTGATTTTTGTTTGAGCAGTAAAATTATGGTTTTTAAATAAAACGGCCATTTTTGTGAACACATTTCGTGCCATCTTTATGTGCCGGTGTCATCTGTTCCTCTGTAAATTCTTCTATGGATGATTTTCAGGAACAGTTTTCCAAAAAGTGACTATTTGATAGGCTTATAGCTCTATAATCTTCGCATTTCTTTGCTCATTGCTTCGTAGGTATCGCGTTAAATTCCGATTTGAGCCATTATCTTTGGAATTTTTCCGGTATCGTATATTTGGTTAAAAAAATTTTTGTAGTCCATCTTATTCCGCCATCGTCAATTAATTAAAAAAACTTTGCCTGTATCTTATCCGGTTCCAGAGTCTTACCATCTTTCATCTGTTTTATGGTCGTTTCTACTTCTTGTGTTAAGATGTGTGAACCTGACTCGTCTTCCACTATGGGTAGGTCTTTTCTTTCATCATAAAATAGTTGCTCTATATATTCCTTCCAGGTATTTCGCTAGTTCTCTTTGTCTGTTATCATCTATCCGTCTTCGTCAAAAGGTTTACCCACTAATTTCTTTTTGAGCCTGCCTGTAAGTTCTCTCACTTTTCGGTGTACATTAAAACTATCGAACTTGTTTTGGAATATCTCTATTTCTGCGCATTTCTCCCTCATCTTATCCCCCTTCGTTTGTCTATTTTTTTTAAGGATTTCTTTATATTTCACCTCATTAAGGTTTTTCAATCGTCTTTGCTTTTTCATCAATTCGAAAATCTCCCCTGTCATCCATGTGGCTTTATCTCTTTTCTGATGTTGTTCAGTACATTCTAGAATTTTTCCAATTCTTCTTCGGTATTTATATTTATGTCTTATGGTTCAAATTTTCCTTTCAACTCTTCTCTTATTCTGTCTTCATTTATCTTCTTTTCTACTTCTTTTATTTTTATTTTGAGCTTCCCTACTAGTGAATTATGATCTGATCCTATGTCTGCTCCTGGGTATGTTTTTATGTCTTTCACTCACTAGGCTGTAAATCTATTTGGTTTCGCACCAGGCCGTCAAGAGAAACTTTGGGCGATCTTCATGTATATAATCTTCTTGGCGGCAGTTTGAAGAATGTATTCGTTATTATTAATTGTTGCTCTGCCGAGAAGATGCTTAGCTATTCCCCTCTCTAATTTCTCTCTCCCAGTCCATGGAGGCCGGTGAGTTCTCCGTCGGTCTTTTTCCAACCTTTGCATTAAAGTCCCCCCATTACTATTCTCAGCTGGTGCTTCGGGATTGTTTTTGAGATGCTATTTTTTTCCAGGTAAAATTTATTACCTCTTGTAGGAGCATAAACTTGGATGTAGTTGACTGGGGCAAGTTCTGCGCTGATCTTCAGTATAGCAATATCCTTTCTGACACAGGTACGAAGTTGGTTACGTGTTTTGAAATATTGTTATGAAGAATCATTCCTACTCCATATTGGTGTGTTCCATTTTCTGTTCCTGAGTAGTAAACCTTCCAATTTTTAATGCAGATACAGCCGGCTCCTGGCCATCTCATTTCTAAGATACCCATGATGTTAACCTTCAACCTTTCCGTCTCTTGTATGGCATTATGTATCTTCCCGGCTTGAGACATCGTTTAGACATTAAGGGTATCTCTTGCTTTTTTCTTCTTATTTTCACAGCTCCATGTAACACATTCCCCTCCGGATATCCGACTGGGCGAATATAACTTCGGAATGTTTAAATTAAATATAGCCATGTTGATGTTTAGGACTAGGAATATCTATTTGGATCTTTAATGCAGTGGTTTTTTGTTTTTCATTTTTGTAGTTCATCTGTCTTTTGGATGAATTTCTCCATCCAAGGACAAGAGAGTGCCTCATCCATCCGCAGATGTTGGCCATACAATGGGGAGCTTATACCGGAAATCACTCGGTCGCTATTTCCTCGTTAGTTATTAACAGGATGTACCGTGTAGTACTAGGCTACAACTCTGGAAGGTGAGGTTGTTGAGTAAAACTGTCAACTGGGAATGTTGAGGGGGCAAAGCATCGGATCCATTTATAACGCTTGACTTGCAGTTTGAATTTTAATATTCTGAAATGATTTTATAAATTATTAACTATAAATTTTAAAAGTTTAAAACGTTGCTGTGTCCAATCGATATGGTTTTATCGCAACCATCTGCCATTCTTTTGTGCGTCCTACAAAAATGTGCCCCATTACTTTTAAAACACAATATTTTGATCATCTACTTGTTATTTCACCTATCATCCAATGCTAAAACACTTTTTCAACTTAATATTTAAACACTTTTCTAAATTAATTCTTTATTTAAAAAAACTCCCATACAAATTTTAACATGCCTTGTTCTATCTTTCTAGCCTATCGTTCTAGCCTATCAAGGCTCAAAAAGTAACTTATTAACTTTCGACTCTGCTGTCGAACTGACCATCGAAACAACATAGTGCCAACAGAAATATAAACTCCCCAACAATAATTTTGAATTACAAATAATATTTTTTCTCCAGGATACAGCGAAAACGTCATTTTTTTGTTTATTTTTAGATTCTAAAGTGATCGTTTCTCGTACGATGCAAGTTATGTAGTGTAACTTGATATATTTTGGAATAAAAAAAGTGTAACTCGATATCTGTTAGTATACAGAAAGTATACACCGTCGGCATATTGGGCTCTTTGTCATTATATATAGTTTGCTTTGTCATATCACTTGCCGTGCATTACTTTGTGGCCGTTAACTTGGCGGGGAATACCCGCTGCTTGTCTGCATTAACGTCTACTTGTTATCATACGCAAGTGTTGCATTTCTTACACGACACGTGTAACGATTCAAAATTAATGCAATATTAGTACAAAGAATTAAGACAAAGTATTCTTAATATTTAACATGAATGATCTCATTTACCGGGGAATAACCGTGTCCGGGTGATTTCATAATAGTGTCGCACGTGTAAGCTATTTTGGTAATACACAAAGAAAGTAATAGTACAAAGTATTTTTAATAGCTAACACGCGTGATTTCATTTACTTTACCGGGGAATCACCGCGTCCGATGACTTCATCGCCACGCGTAAGTTTTTTGTGCTTACGGGGCGCGTGATGAAACTATAATATATAAGGACCTACCATCAAACATTCGAGACATTCTGATCCTAGTTCGATCACAACTATCTTTGAGTATCTTTTGTGAAATACCTTAAATTATCTTCTATATTGTGATTCTAGTTAGATCACGATTATTTTTGAATACCTTTCGGAAAATATCTTAAATTACCTTCGATACCTTTATGAATATTTTTAATTGTAATTATATTACATTACCTCCGAAATTTAAATATTCGACAAATTTTGTTTTGAAAAAGTGTGTTACGACTACATAGAATTTTCAATAAACATTAATAAGCGTTTAGATAAAAAGTGCCTACACTATTATATGGATTTTGTAGTAAATTCGTAATGAACAATAATTTAAATTAATGTATTAAGAATAGTAAATAAATAAATAAATGATATTAGTGAATGAAATTGTGAAAAGACTACTGCAATAATTACGTTAAGTAATAAAGACTAATAATTAAATAAAGTTAGTAAAATTGTGAATAAACAAATCGAGTGACAGGACATATTTATGTGAATCTATCATCAAGCAAATAAAGTTGAAAACTCGTCTAACTATAATGGACTACTACTAGATTAATATACTGAATAAAGGTATTTAATGTTTTTTTAAGAATAATTATATATATATAAGTTTACATAGGCATAAATTAGAGCAAATGTCCAAAATGCAGCCAGGATCTCGTAGAGGAGTGATGATGTTTTGCTAATTAAATTTGCTAGTATATTTAAGTTATTTTATTACATTTTATTTCAGGAATAAATGTATTATAGAATTAGTTATTTTTTTAGCATATAATAAATCCAAACCAAAGAGGGTCATGATTGTAAATTCTTTCAATAAAATTAAAATCAAAAGTATTTCCTATTTTTTTGAACAAATTTCAACCTACCTGAGATAAGAGTTTTTTTAAGTATTTTTTCTACGTTGAGTTAGCATAAGGGGTTACAATTGGCGCTGCCCAACGCGTGGCCGATTTATTGAAATTTTAGTAGAAAGTAATACGAAATACGATTGAAATTGAATTTTTTTAGAATAAGTAGGTAGTACATAATACAACAATGAAATTATTGTAAGGTTCAATACGAATTTTACTGCAAAATCAAGTATCGCGAAATACGTTGGTTGTTTTATGTAAACAAGTACATCTCACGTTTTTTTTTATTTAATTCGCGGAGCCGTAATTTTTAAAGCAATATTAAATAATCTGCATTAGTAAATTCTTTCCGGTATCGAGTGACAAGGTCAAACGTTAGTTCTTTTTAGGCGTAACTTTGTATCGAACAAGTAATTAAAAAAATTGCGTGTCAGTTAGGAATTTATTTGAAAATAAAATTTTTGTTTGGGCATCATTAATTTATTAAGAATTTTGAATAAATTTACTTGGAAAAGGTAATATAAAAAGCGTGAAGATGGAGTCAAATTTCTTATCAGATAACGAGATTTTGAAGGAACTAACTTTGCGGAAACAAGTTTTGGGTAAAAATGCTCAACAAAGAAAGGCACAATTGAGAATTTTGTTAAAAAGTGGGCACAATGAATTAGAAAATGCGGAAGGATTTGATTCACTAGCTAGATATGTAGAAATAGCTATACGAAATTTAAACCGTCAAATTCCAGAAAAAATTCACGGAATAGAGGTAATAAAGTACAATTCGCATTTATCACATATTACCACCTGCGTAAACCTCCTAGATCATCAAAACGATATGATGCTAGAGGCTATTATTCAAGGGTTTATTTTAGATATCGAAATGATACAATCCCAAATTTTAAGTCGCGAAGTAATAAAACACGAAGAAATACCAGCGCCTTTATCACCAGTATTAGCTAGTAGAATCGCGGTACAAAAAGATTTTGCGATATACAAATGGAATGTACGATTTTCCGGTCATGATTCAAAAGACAACCCTTTAACATTTTTAGATAAAATTTTAGATTTAAAAGAATCACGACAGGTGTCTGATGAACAGATGTATAAATCATCTTCTGATATCTTTGAGGGGGATGCGAAATCATGGAATCGAAATATTAAGTTAGGGCAAGCAAAAAATTGGACACAATTGATCCAATGCTTTAAGAATGAATTTTTGCCATTAGATTATTTGAATCAAATTGAGAAAGAAATTATGTTAACAGTACAAAAACCAGAGGAAAATATTTTCTCTTTTATTAATAAAATGCAAACTTTATATCGTCGACTGGACAATCAGAAAACAGAAAATGAGATTGTAAAACAAATAATTAGGAATCTCAATCCATTTTATGCTAACCACGTAATGCTGAATAAATTTGAAAAAATCGATGATTTAAGAGAACATTGTAAATTAATTCAAAATCTAAAATTACGAACTGATGGCTATTCAATCGCGGGTGCAAGACGTAAAGAAACCTATAATGTAAATAAAGTGTCTTTTCGAGATGCTGACCCTATCTTACCTTCAGTAACTTCAAATAATTTACCTACTACCTCGGGTGAAGAAGGACGTTTTGATAATAGTAACCTCCTGTGTTGGAATTGTAATAGCAGAGGTCATGGCCACCGTGATTGTACTTTAGCCAAAAGAATTTTCTGTTTTGGATGTGGTAGTCCAGATATTTTTAAAAACAATTGCGAATATTGTAATTCAGTATCTCCTACAACAAGACGGTTTCAAAAAAACTTGAGAATGGGCGCTGCAACAAGCGTACCCAGCGCCCAAAAGCATTTACCCCAACAAGGTCATGTGAGTACCAGCGCGCGAAATTTCAATACGCGAGGTCGTGGAAGGGGAAGAGGTCAGAACCCTCCCTTATTGGTTCACAAAGACTCAATCGATCGAAAGTAAAGTTTGAACAAAATTTCACTGAATTAAATGAATGGCAGAATTGGCTATCTAAAGTAAGTACGTTTTTCAAAAAACTAATTGATAAATTGCAAAAAGCCAATGAAAATAAAGACCATTCCCTGTGTAAATTAAAAAAGTCCCCTGGAAAAATAAAGAAATCAATAAATAATGTTGATAAAACTAAAGAAATAAAGAATAACTTTGAAAATCTCCCTAACGCCTCCCCAATGTTTATTACGCTAAAGAACGACAACAGACCACATTTGCAATTAAATATAGGAAAAAAATTAGTAAATTGCCTATTAGATACGGGAGCCACTAACTCGGTAATTAATACTGCAGGTTTAGACATGTTAAGAAGTGAAAATGTCACTTTTACGATTAAAAAAATAAAAGGTCATATAAAAGTTGCAGATGGTAATAACACCCCAATAACCGGCGAAATATCTTTAAATATCGAAATGAATAGTTTGGTCAAGTCTGTAATTTTTTTACTCGTTCCCTCGTCGCCTAAAACATTTTTACTCGGCGCTGATTTCTGTCAATCATTTAATTTATCTTTGCATTTCTCTGATTTTTCTTGGCAAATCCCTAATAAGCAAATTATTATGTCGTCTGACCAAGTAGTGTTAACCTGTGATCAACAAGATAAACTAAACGAAGTTATAAATAAATTCCAATCTTTGTCAACCAAAGAGATGGGTTGTATAAATGTCACCTCCCATCTTATTGATACACAAAATGCTAGGCCTTTTAAACAAAGACAATACAATTTGTCACCCGCGATGCAAAAGATTTTATCAGATGAAGTAGATAAAATGCTAGAGCTTGGAGTTATTCAACCCTCGTCCTCAGAATGGTGTAGCCCCATATTATTAGTGGGAAAGAAAGACGGTGAATATCGTGCCTGTTTTGACGGACGTAAACTTAACAGCGTCACAGTTAAAGATTCATACCCATTGCCTCGTACAGAAAGTATTCTCAATCGTTTACGTGATGCCAAGTATTTTAGCTCGATCGATCTAAAGAAAGCATTTTGGCAAGTTCCCTTAGAACATTCCTCAAGACCAAAAACTGCCTTTTGCATACCTGGAAAGGGTTTATACGAATTTACCCGAATGCCTTTCGGTTTGTCAAATTCCGCTCAAACATTGCAGAGAGTAATGGACCAAATTTTGGGTCCCTTGCTACATAAGGAATTAGCATTTGTATATTTGGACGATATCTTAATAGCATCCCCTACCTTTAACGAACATGTCTCTACCCTGACCGCAGTTTTTGAATGCCTAAAGAAAGCTAATTTTAGAATTAATGCAGAAAAATGTAAATTTGCCTGTCAATCACTTAAATTTTTGGGTTTCATAGTAGATAACTTTGGTTTAAGAACTGATCCAGATAAGGTCAGCGCGATTCAGAATTTTAAAACTCCCACCAACACCACTGAAATAAAAAGATTAATAGGCATGGTCAGTTATTATCGTATTTTCCTTCCTGGTTTATCTACCATTTCCAGTCCAATTACTGCCTTAATAAAGAACAAAAAGAAGGGACAAAAAATAGATTGGACAACTGAAGCTGAAGAAGCTTTTGAAAAAATTAAGGTTTTAATTACTACCTCCCCAATACTTATCTCGCCTGATTTTAAGGAAACATTTTATGTCCAAACCGACGCTTCACAAGTCGGCTGCGGGGTTTTATTGTTTCAAATTAAAGATGGATTAGAGCACCCAATTGCCTACGCTAGCAGAGCACTAACCGCCGCTGAACAAAAATATTCAGCCACAGAAAGAGAACTCATTGCCGTTATGTTCGCGATATCTAAATTTCAGGGTTACATTCAGGGTTTTAAGTTTATAGTCATTACTGACTGCTCTGCCTTAAAATGGTTACATAAAATCTCAAACCCTTCAGGCCGTTTAGCACGCTGGGCCCTACGGTTATCCCAGTTCGATTTTGAAGTGAGACACCGGCCTGGTAAATTAAACATTGTACCTGACGCGTTATCCCGCGATATATCACTTTTACAAACAAACAAAATCATTCCTGACGAATGGTACAAGAACATGTTGGAAAAGGTTGCCGAATCCCCAGAAGATTTCCCTAATTTCCGAATTGAAAATTCTTGCCTATACAAGTTTGTTCCTACAGAATTTCATAATCCTTCAAATATCCCTGAATGGAAGCTAGTAATACCCCCCGCGAACCGTGCGGACATTTTCAAAGAATGTCATGATGACCCTTTAGCTGGACACTTTGGTGTAGCTAAAACACTAGCCCGAATCTCTGAACTCTATTATTGGCCACATATGCGCAAAGATGCCAAACAATATGTTGCAAACTGTCTTACTTGCGGAGCCATGAAAAGTCCTAATCGAAAAAGCCCAGGTTTAATGGGAACGCATAAAAAGGTCTCATACCCGTTCCAATTAATCTCCTTAGATCTTTTAGGTCCTTTGCCTCGTTCCAAATCGGGAAATCAGCATTTATTAGTGGTAACAGACCATTTCTCAAAATTCGTGTTGGTCCAACCATTAGCCCGAGCTACCGCAGCTTCCGTGATAAAATTCCTCGAACGACAGGTCTTTTTAATATTTGGAATCCCTCAAATAATTGTGTGTGATAACGGTGTCCAATTCCGCTCAAAAGAATTTATTAAGTTAACCAAAGATTTCAATGTGCAAAAAATCTTTTTCAACGATTATTTTCACGCACAAACTAACCCAACTGAACGACAAAACAGAACTATAACTACTGCCATAGCTTCTTATGTAAAGAACGATCATACCCAATGGGACCAAAATATTTTCAAGATCGCTCAAGCTATGCGTACAGCAAAAAATGAAGCCACAGGTTTTTCCCCTTCTTTCCTTATTTTTGGAAGATACATTCCCATTTCCGGCGATTATTATGGCCCCCCTTCTCTTGAATATGATACTATTAAAAAAGACGAGTACATTCGATTAGATAAAGAGCAGGAACAGTTACCTTTGCTCTACCAAGAAGTTCGTAAGAACCTCCAAAAGGCTTATGAAGCCAATAAGTCCTATTACAATTTGCGTAAACGTCATGTCTCTTATAATATCGGCGATTTAGTTTGGAAAAAACAATTTCCACAATCAGATGCCTCTAAGAAATTTGCTGCCAAATTAGCTCCCCGATATCTTTTATGTAAAATAGTGCGGAAAATAGGAAATCTATCTTATGATTTAGAAAATATGAGTGGAAAACCAGTAGGTAGATGGCACGTTGAGCTTCTCAAGAAGTGCACTGCTACCAATCTTCCTCCAAGTGATTAAGCCCTTACACTTTTATTTCTGTTGTATATTATCGTTACCTTATTATTAGCCAATATAATTTCTTTACCTTATTTTTAGTTCATAACGACCCAGTATCTTAGTAATGTTTGTGTTAGTTAATAATATTCCTTTAGTTTTAGTGGAGAAATTGTTATTTTCCCTCAAAACGTGAATTCATGAACAATTTTATTTTAATGTTTAGTTTAAAAAAAAATTTTTTTTTTGACGAATTTAGTTATCAAACACGTCCCGGTCGTACGACGTAAAACTGCGTGCCAAAATAACAACTGTTCCTCGTTGTTAACTTTTTAAATATCATTTTAGTGATCAAACAACTACCTTACCTGAAATTAGAGGGTACGCTTTGCGGAGTATTGGAATAGCTAACCAATAAATCGTTTAGTTAAGCCAAGTACAGACTGGTGTTGCATTGGCCTAGCTACCCAATGTTATCATTAGTCGTGCGTTAATTTCATGTTTATGATAGGTCAGTAAGCAAAAAATAATTTCTCATATAATTTGTTTGTTAAGAGTAAACATATCGTTTACTTTACTTGTACCTTTATGTGAACAAATAAGTTCTGCCTTTAATGAGATAAATTTTTCCTACCTTGAATTATTTTAATTAATAAGCTCATTAATCATTTACCTTTTTGAACAAAGAAAATGTTCAATTGTACTACCTATTAAAAATATCTTGAGTACCTTCCCAAAATATCGTCTATTTCTGAAGACAAATACCTTCAGTATTTTTAAAAATATGTTTAGTATTTTAATAAAAAAATACCTTATGTTTTGAAAACATCTACCTAGTGTCTTGAATATAATCGAGATCCAGAATTAAGGGTACAATTTACCGTCATCTATACCTTTATGAGCACCTTTACCTTTGTTACGATTTCCAATAGGAATCATACGAAACTTCCTTATCTTATCTAAAATAACTTGAGCAATAGATACGTTTCGTCATTTTAGTAGTAAAGCAAATAACCCCAGAGACACCTAAGTTGATATTTCCACTTTGGAAAAGCTAAATTTAATCGCAAGTTTTTTTCTGTTTTTCCAACGACAATTGATAAAACAGACTAGATTCCATCTCATTAGATACCATTTTTAGCGTGGCATCAAATTCCAAAGGAAATGAATTTTGTAAATATGATTTTTTCATTTTCCAGGCACTGTAAATATGATTGAGCCCAAATTTTACCATAATTTCAATGTCCAAATTAATCTAGACTTCAGAGTTTCCATCTGCATTTGTGGGTCCCACGGCCAGCGAATGATCCCGTGATTTCGCGAACCGCCCTCTTTTACAGTGGTCACAACGAAATTGAGGCTGACTAAGACTTGCGACTGGTAATCATCGTGAAATTTCAATTATTTTAATGATTATTCTAATTTTTTTTTGTAATTAGTTAATTTTATTTTAATAATAGTAAGAACTTAGAGGATTTAAGTTTCTTGTTTTGATTAAATTCTCCCAACCAATTTAAAACAAGTGGCGCCTAACATTAAATTTGTTATTTAGATTCGAGCTTATCGTAATTAATAAAGAACTACCTTTAATTCCGAAAAATTAAGACTATTTTCCTAAATTTCTTTTTGTGAAAAAATATAACTTTTCGTTATTTTTTTTAATTTGTTTTTTTGTACTATTAGGCGATTGTAACGATTCAAAATTAATGCAATATTAGTACAAAGAATTAAGACAAAGTATTCTTAATATTTAACATGAATGATCTCATTTACCGGGGAATAACCGTGTCCGGGTGATTTCATAATAGTGTCGCACGTGTAAGCTATTTTGGTAATACACAAAGAAAGTAATAGTACAAAGTATTTTTAATAGCTAACACGCGTGATTTCATTTACTTTACCGGGGAATCACCGCGTCCGATGACTTCATCGCCACGCGTAAGTTTTTTGTGCTTACGGGGCGCGTGATGAAACTATAATATATAAGGACCTACCATCAAACATTCGAGACATTCTGATCCTAGTTCGATCACAACTATCTTTGAGTATCTTTTGTGAAATACCTTAAATTATCTTCTATATTGTGATTCTAGTTAGATCACGATTATTTTTGAATACCTTTCGGAAAATATCTTAAATTACCTTCGATACCTTTATGAATATTTTTAATTGTAATTATATTACATTACCTCCGAAATTTAAATATTCGACAAATTTTGTTTTGAAAAAGTGTGTTACGACTACATAGAATTTTCAATAAACATTAATAAGCGTTTAGATAAAAAGTGCCTACACTATTATATGGATTTTGTAGTAAATTCGTAATGAACAATAATTTAAATTAATGTATTAAGAATAGTAAATAAATAAATAAATGATATTAGTGAATGAAATTGTGAAAAGACTACTGCAATAATTACGTTAAGTAATAAAGACTAATAATTAAATAAAGTTAGTAAAATTGTGAATAAACAAATCGAGTGACAGGACATATTTATGTGAATCTATCATCAAGCAAATAAAGTTGAAAACTCGTCTAACTATAATGGACTACTACTAGATTAATATACTGAATAAAGGTATTTAATGTTTTTTTAAGAATAATTATATATATATAAGTTTACATAGGCATAAATTAGAGCAAATGTCCAAAATGCAGCCAGGATCTCGTAGAGGAGTGATGATGTTTTGCTAATTAAATTTGCTAGTATATTTAAGTTATTTTATTACATTTTATTTCAGGAATAAATGTATTATAGAATTAGTTATTTTTTTAGCATATAATAAATCCAAACCAAAGAGGGTCATGATTGTAAATTCTTTCAATAAAATTAAAATCAAAAGTATTTCCTATTTTTTTGAACAAATTTCAACCTACCTGAGATAAGAGTTTTTTTAAGTATTTTTTCTACGTTGAGTTAGCATAAGGGGTTACACACGTGTGGGGTATTTATTTATACATTCGTTTGAATAATCATTTTGTTTTGGATTTTTAATTTGTAATAACAAATATTTTAATTTTTAAATTTAACGGTATTCCTTTGATATTTTGTAGTACATTTTCCTTTTTTTATTCGTTTAGGACTTAATCCTGGAGAAAAAATAGCATACGTGATGCGTCAGAAACGCATTTTGTTACTTATACGTAAATAGCTATTAATTTTAGTAAATTTTATATTAGAAAAAACACGACAATACATAGTACTCACTTTTCGCACCTTCTGCGATGTTGCTGCAGTTGCTTATCATCCACTACCATAGCTACTGTTTTGACTTGCCGTTAAAAAAAGCTTTGATTGATTTCATTACCAGTTTTTCAGAACCTACAAAAAATACAAGATAGAGTGTGTTAAAAATACAATTCAGAACTGAAAAGCTACAATCCCGGAGCTTCCAGCCATCCTGCATTTGACGCTTAAATTTCTCGGATGTGTTAGTAGTGGGGTCGCCGGACCAGATGAAATCGAAACAATGCAATGACGAACCGTACGTCCCCGTTAGCTTGTAATAAATATGGCTATTGATTTAAAGAAAATCAGCCTTAACACCATCTTGATAAAAAATTTCAAGTTTAGTTCCTATAAGAACCGCTGTTGTTTCGAATGCATCTTGTCCGGCAACGCCGATCTTACCAACTTGTTTGAGTAAGTACTTTTTAGGATTAGATAATGAGAAATACTTCCTTTTAACTCTTTCTTCTTGAAATAATTATACCAAGATCTCCTTTGAGGATTTACTTAATAAAACGATTTTCAACTTTTTTAGTATAATAGCCAATTCAAGTAGGTGTTAAAGAAGCAATTTTGGTTCGTCTTCATGTTGTTCGTCTATTTCATAACTTGATGCAGAGGTAGAGTTTTTAATAGGGATTAGGATTATCTCGGGATCATGTACTCGATTTGTAGTCTTGAAATTTGTCATGATTGTTGCTGTTGGCCATCTTTAGGAGTATGGAGATATAGACAAGTGTTTTTTATATCAATGTGTACCTGAAGAAATCGACTTTTTAACTTATTGTATAATAATTGCATATAGATAAGGTAGATTTTTGTTTATCAAGCATGGAAATCGCGCGGGATCCCCGAAGTTATCGTAATAATTTTATATGTCCAAAATAATAAAGGACCGTATATGATGGAACCATCGACGCCGCGCCGTACTTATGAAATACACTTTTTGACTATATAAATTTTTTAAACTGCAGGTATTTGAAGAAACGGCAATCAAATGTTTGTTTCTTCAAGTAAATCTTCAGTAAATATAATTAGTAGGGTGGGGGCACTAGGGGGCGTAAGGCCCCACGATCCTGACAATTATTGTCGCTTTAGTGCCCTTAGCACGCAATACGCCTTTTAAGGGCTGAAGCTTAATTAGGAAGAATTTTTAAACTTACATGAAATTTTGCTTTACTAAGAAAATAAACTATATACGAGTCGTCTAATTTCAAAACCAGATTACATAAAAAGAAGTATCGGAAAATAAAAAAATTAATCATGGAAAAAAATGAATACATCTTGGTTTGAAAATAGATGGCTCATATTTTATTATGTATAAATATAGGTAAAATAAAATATTTATATATGTGTCGTACACAAAACACCCTGTATTATAACATACAGGGTGGCTCAATTATCATCACTTATTTCACAGGATCTGTAACACAAATTTAAAAACAATTATAAAATTGTTTTACCTCATTTAAAATCCACCATCATTTAAAAACTATTATAACAATATCATCAATTATAAATTAAAATGTCTTTAGCACAAAAATAGAAAACTAACTATCACTTTTATCAGGTACATACGTAAATTTTTTTTATATTTCGATTTTAATCGAAAATTTCAAACTTTTTTTGAATTTTTTTTGCGTTGGGCCACAATTTGATGACATTTTTAATAAAATTGACTTAAAATCGAAAATTTTAATTTCGACAATTTCAAATTCCAAAGTCGAAAATTCAAGATTAAAGTCAAAATACAATAAAAATTTAGCGTGGCACAATCAAAGGTGACCGGCAGACATATTATACGTTTCTGACTCGTTAGTCTTCTTCAGTGCCGTATACACAGTTTGTTATGGGTGTAGTATTATGGCTGTATACTAAAATTCATTCATTGTTTTCATTATACTTCCCAAGTTTTCCATAATCGTTTCCTTTGCATATTGTAATTTCTTCATAATGGTTAGGCTAAAATAAAAATAACTAATAATTTCTTGTCCGGTTTCTCCTTGAGAGAGTCACTACAAAAGTGTAGCCATGAAACAGACGCTATGTTAAGCAGTTTATGGTGATTCCACGATTCTGATTGGAATGTTGTAAACGCACAAAGTGACTGTTTCGTTACCATACTTTTTACTAAACTTACCGATTCGTAAATTTTCGAATGCACTTGGGAAATATTATTTTCAAAGTTTCCTACTCTTATAGAAGTTCTATCCGGTGTGACCTCCAAATATGTCGGACAATACAAGGGCTTTGTCGGTATTAAATATCCATTTTCTTCATCTTCAAGCAGACATTTTCCCGAATTAGTTCTTGTTCTATTAATGCTTTTCGTATTTCGACGTCTACGAATAATGTAAATAACAGTTAACAATCCCACGCTAGATAAAACAGTTATAAGAAATGCTTCAAAAAAGTAAGACTGGTTTTTTCTCAAACTATAAACAAATTTTTCCATAAAATCAGGGGTTTCGTTTGCGCTTAAATTGGTATCTTCATCTTCGATCAGATCAACGCTTCTAATAGTCAACATAGCATCGTTGTCTCTAATCAGAGAGTCGCTTTCTAAAGTTAGGTTAATGCATAAATTTGGTACGTCTGTAATAATGTTTCTCTTTCTAAATTCATCTAATGTTATCAAAGTTTCTGCGTCACAATCCTCTAAAGGATTTTCTTCCAACGTAACTCTTTCCAATTTGGCCAGGTTCCTAAAAGGTTCCAATTTCAAAATTTTAAAATTGTTCCCGTCTAAATAAATCTCACGTAAGTGTTGGAGTCCCAAAAAAACATCACGATGTAACTCGAATAAATTGTTGCCCGTTAAATCAAGAACTTCTAGATTGGGAAATTTTTGTAAAACACCGAGAGGAAGTTCGTTTAATTTGTTGGCGTTCAAAAAAATTCTTTCTATTGCTTCGGAACGATTAGGAAAAGATGAAGAATCTAATGCGGTTATGGAATTCTTGATGAGTTTTATTGTGCCTATGTTGTCAGTAAGTGAGATGTTGAAGCGCAAGAGGTTATTATAATTGTAACATTGAATTTCAAGTTTGGGACTTCTATTGCCGTCAAAATAATTGCATATTTGACGTGTTGTACTGGAGCTGATGACTATCGATCTCAAGGTGATAACAAATATCATCCCTGTGAACGCTGTTTTGCTGTTTAATTGGAAGGAGAACATTGATTATTGAATGTTTTATTCTGTATTGATGAAAATTTGTTGCTAACTGACCAATATCCATTCGGCAAATTAAATTGTCCGGTTTCTCGCTAATCTACAAAAATTGAAATTATTATTATATAAGTTTTATAAGTGACTAATACAAAGTAAAGACTTAAATAGATAAAGTTTATTTTTAAATTGTGATAACATACTATAATTTACCTTAAAAACGGGTAACTACATGAACTATAAATTCAAAAATTAAAAACACTTTGAGAGAGCCACTATCGTATAATAACAATAAATTATTGTATCATTTTTTTGGTTTATTTTAAATCTTTATTTCGTTGTCCAAAAATTAAATTATCCAAAACAAATGTCCTGACCTTACCAGGTTTTCAAGAAATTCCCGACCAAATTCCCTAATAGTTTGCAACTCTGCATTTATCGTTGATTTATAATACGAGTATTAGCACTTTTGGAGCAAATAAGATAATATTTTTTTATTTACCTTATTGGTTCAAATTGTGTTTATATATGTATAAAAGGTGATAACAGCCATATCATATAATGTAAATAAAGGATTGGGCTAAATGCGTCTCTTTAATCTGTCCATCAAATAAACGGTTTTTTAAAATTTTTGATAACTACAAATTATATAAGATAAAGTAAAAAAGAAAGAAGATAAACAATTACTTATAGTAATAAAAGAATTAATAAAACATAATCAAAATAAATTAAAATTTAATGAAAAAAATACAAGGTTGAGTCGGGGAATTACACAGCTTATTCGAATATTTGGTACCGAAAGATAATCAACTCGATTGGACGTATTAAAGTATTAAACACAGTATTAAAGTGGCTGGTTAAGGTCAAGAGTATTGTTGAGAGGAACACGTTGAGTGTGCATGAAATATTAAGAGTTTCTCGTGCAACCGTTCCAAGCGCATCTCCTTCGCGCAAGTCTAAAGGGGGCCTATAAATAAGCGAAATACAGAGACGGACTGGCACCAAAATTGAGCGTAATAGCGTTTTTATGTGTTTGTCTATCAGTAAAACCGCAAGATATTTTATTTCACATTATGAGTTTAAGTATATTCGGTTGAGTCGGTCTTTGGGGAATTCATCCCTAAATCTGTTGTCTTCAAATACAGACCGTAGCGGAACACTGGAATCGTTTGCAGAACGCTGTACCATCCGAATTAGAAAAAAAGACCCAACTCTGTATGAAATCTCCAATTTTATACTTTATACTTCACATAAGACCAGCATCACACACCCCTTTCCCCTGGAATATTGCCCGATTAAGTAAAGCGTGAAGAGACCACATATAATTATTTTAAAAAATCTGCATGATCAAAACAGGAAACTACAAATTTGTTATAAATTTAATTACCGAAATATAAATGAGCACCTTAACTGACCACGCCGCACTTCGTACTATTCCAGCTAGGGTCAACTTGACCACACCGCAGTTCACTTTGTCCAAAATAATAACAAATTTTTTTATGTGATTAAGATAAAAAAGATTAAGATTTACAACTGATTAATACGATTGTTATCTAATATAAAATCAAACACAAACTTGTTTTGAAGTTTTTTATACGCAACAATTTTTTCATCGAAAAAAATTAAATACTATTTTTCTTAGTAGTAAATCAAAAACAGAACTGAAATTTTGATAATAATAATTATAAAAAAATTATTATTTGTCGTATGGCAATCAGGAAAGATACCTCGAGCGAAATTTTGTAAGTCCTTATTGTATTTTTTTATAAATCACAAAATTTTTGAAAACTTTTTTTGGACTGTTTAATATTTTGTAAAAATTGAAAATTTTGGAAAATAACTACCTATATTAAAACACCTGGTTATTTTATCCATTAGGTTTTGTGCGACAAGATTATCCCACCCAATTCATAGAGCATGCATACTTGAACCATTTTTTAATTAAATAAAATAATGAACTTACTCTAAAATAATAAACAAATGTAAATATGTTTTATTTGTTGTAATAGTAATTGATTCGACTGCACTGTCACCATAAATTTAATGCACCAAGTTCTTATACGATATGAAAACACTAAACGATAACATAATCTGAGAATCGAATAAAAATATCGTAGTATACAAAATGATACGAGTACATTTACGATTACCTATAACAGGATAATTTTTCATAAAAATAAAGATAAGCGAGCTATCGACGAAAAATCGTGATGGGAGAGCTAAAACCCTCAATTGTGGGAGACATCGGGCCGCTTGGGATATTCGGTATGACTTTTGGGTAGTTTTTCAGCTTGCCCGGATATTTTTTTACTTTCTTATCTGAACTATCCTACAATTTTAGCAAATATTAAAAATTTTAAACCTTTTTTCTAATTCACGTCATTTATCTCTCAACCGATTTCACTTTTCTCAAAACATTTTTCTACGTGCAATGAATCAATATTGCACCATTTTAAAGGAGGATTGTGTTTAAGGCAAGTTATTCGAAGAATATTATGCCGTATAAAAATTTTGAAAAATGCCCTATTGTGGTCTTTAAATTTTGGCCGGGTGATAATTTTTCGTAAAACTGAAAATAGGCGTGCTATAGACGAAAACTTGCATCAGAGAGGGTCTCTAATTGATCTCAATTTATTCTCTAATAGATATAGAAAAAACGAAACAAATCTGTGGGCTATGCGGAAGGCAGCGGGAAAGCACCCCATTAAATTTCTTTCCCTAGTCAGTCATTTTGGCTTCGGTCAAGTTGAAAGTCAACGTTCGCTAAGCGGATACGGCATTTTAAGAAGAAGAGAGAGGCTAAAACCCCCAATTGGGGAGACGCCGGTGCGGGATTTTGGGGAACATTTTGGGAATTCATTAGGATACTTTAATATACTGCCGTGAAATAATAAAATATTTTTAATTCCTATCGCGGGGAAAAATATAACGGCACTTTTTTCTTTTTCCCGACTTACTAAGCAGTTAGACTCTATAGGGCGTAAAACTGGGTTCAGCGGAGTTACAAAACCACACTCCATTATTGTAAATAAATTAAATATTGTGTCAATAAAACATACAAATCGCGTATACCTGGAGCCTACCTGTGCTCTAAAATGCTGTGGAAACTTATTAATAAAATCAAATAGAATTTTCTCATCCACAAACTGTTATTTTATTCATACAAAATCTTAAATCGAAACAGAATTATTAATTCTAATATTTAACAAACTAAGTTTAGATAAATCATAGTAATTTCCTAACCTAATAAAACCCCCAAGAATATCGCACTAGTTAAAGTAAGAAATTGTCTACGATCGTTTGTTTTACATCGCGCGTAAATCTTTATCAGTCTTACCATCTCTTATTATAAAAGGCCAAGTCTTTCTTTCTGTCTGTCCTACGGAAGCAAGTGAAAATCGAAAACGAGCGATATGGTTGTAGAAACGCCCAGAATCCGAATACTCGATGCCAGAATCTTGAACAGAAAAGATCCAAGCAATGATCCAAAAGACAAAAAGAAGAATGACGAATCCAAAAGAACAACGCGAAGTCAGAGTACTGACGACGCGAAAAAATCCGCGAAATCCAAAAGAGATCGAGAGACATCAGAAAATAGTGACGAAAGCGAGGAGGAACAACCGTTTCTCTCCAAAACGAAAAGAAATAGAAAGAAAAAGAAGGAAACCTTGGAAGAAATGGAAACAGACTCATCGTCAGGTGAAGAGAGCGAAGATTGCGACCTGGAAAAGATATTAAAAGAAAAAGAGAAGGAATTGGACATTAACCAAGCGACTGAAAGCGACGGAACGAACAAGAAAAAACGAACAAAAAATCAGAGGAAGAAAGATAAGAAACGAAAAATGGACGAAGAACACAAAAAAGAAGAGGACAGAAAAGAAGCCGAAACTAAAGAAAGAAATGCTACCCCAGTGAACGAAACCCAGGAGGAGACCGTTAAGCCGACTCCTGGTTTGGCTAGTAACGAAGGAACCAACTTAACCACCGAAGCAAACACATGGACAGACGACAAGTTAAAAGAAGCAACAAGGAAGGTGATGGAGGACGCACACGAGGTGCGTCGCTTCTTAATGAGAAGCAAAGAAGCCCTGAACTTCAGGGAAGTGGCCCTGGAAAGGGTTAAAAATATGGAGGCTCTAATAAAAGAGCTATGCCTCGATGGAATAATGAGAAACAAAAGGAGGACGGGAGCGCCTTCAGCCTCCCCTCCCCAAACCAAAGTATTAATAGAAGAGGTGGTCAAGGCCATTGCCAAGACCACCCCTTCTATGAATCTGGCGCCGACCCTTCAGGTCACTCAAAGTAAAGAAGTTCCAATTAATGATAAACAGAATCCCCCTAGGGATTACTTGGAGGCAGCTAAGAAGGCGGCCGCTGGCGGCCCTCGTAGCACGCCACCCAAAAAGTACAAGGTGATAGTGTACCCTGACGAAGGGAACATTAGCAAATCGGCGGACGACACCAAAGCCCAACTTACGAGTATAAAACTGGCCGACCTCAATATTAAACCGGATAGGGTATACCCCATCAAAAACAACGGAGTGATGGTTGAATCCTCTCAGCCATCACTCAAAAACCTGATCGGCAATCGATTTTTAGTAGAGAAGAAATTGGTGGCCCGGGAGCCTTCAGCTACCTGGCCATCAATTTCCATTCAGATGGTGGACAAGTCCATGTCCAAGGAAAAGGTGGTTGAAGAATTTATCGGCAACTACCCCGAGGCAACTAAAGTGGCCGGGAGCTCCTGGCTCAGGAGCATCAACCCGGTGCACTCCAAGGGTAAGACCCATAACAAGTGGATCCTGGAGGTTCACCCCGTGGTCAGGGAAGCGGCAATTAAAGACGGGAAGTTCAGAGCTTCCTGGAAGAGTTACCGGATCCATGACCACATAACGATAACGCGTTGCTACAAGTGTCAACGCTTTGGACACACTGCAAAATATTGTAAAGGGGCTGAAGCATGTGCATTCTGCTCCTCAACAGAACACGCCTCACGTGCCTGTGGGGTGCAGAATGACAGTGCGAAACATGCGTGCATCAACTGTGTGAGAGCTAAACATAGCGATACCAGGCACACTACAGGATCTAACACATGTAGGGTCTACAAAGCGAGACTTATGGAATACGCACATTCAATTCTAACGCTTACTGATGTCACTCATGAGTAAGTCGTTTAAAGTCTTGCAGGTAAACCTGAGGAACTCGGAGGCCGCCACGGCCGACGCGCAACGCTTTGTTGCCGAGAAAGAAATACTCTTAGCCATCTTTTCGGAACCCTACTGCTACCCCGCGGCAGCAGGAGGGTTTCGTCTTCCCTTCTCCCCGAACACACGGACGGCAGCCATCTTCGGCGACCACTTCCGAACTTGCATCATGGTTAACGACGCGGTAGGAAATGAATTCACGTTCTCCTTCCTCCCGCAAGTTTCCAGCAGGTTCGTAACGGTCGTGTCAATTACCTTCAGTAACAAAGTGACCTACTACTTTATAGGCACGTATTTTCCTCCTTCAGAGGATATACAGATTCCACTCGAAGACCTCCGGAAAGCACTGGGTGTTTGCGGAAGGGGTAAGACCTACATTTGCGGAGACTTCAATTGTCGATCTAGGGTGTGGTATGACACCGTAGATTCCGACTCCAGGGCACAGGCGCTGGAGGAATTCATTGCGCAGCACGAACTTTTCGTGTTCAATCGACCTAACAAACCGCCTTCGTTCGAGAATTCTCTCGGAGGGAAGAGCAACGTGGATCTAACATTGGGCACATGCGGCACCGTCAATGAAACCCACTCGTGGGACATTGCGGAACACGTCATAATCACAGATCATAAAGCAATCACTTTTGAAATAGGTGCACCTAATAACCCCATCAGGGTTATTAGGAATAGAAACCCAGATACCATCCAAGCGGAAACCATAGAGACAGAGTTAACTCAGTGGGTAGAGGAAAACGGCCCCAGGTCGGACAATCTAACCACTGAAAACGAAATCGAGGACATGGTCTCCGATTTGCACGGCAGGATCCAGGATCTAATAAATAAGAAAGCCCAAATGAAGAAGATCTACGTTGGCCGTCCTGACTGGTGGACCGACAATCTTGAAAGAGCGCGAAAGAAGTATCTTTCGCGGAAGACGGCCTTGTATAGGAACCGCATTGAGAACGAAAGGAACGGGCTGTACATTGCAATGATGGAATCGAAGGACAAATTCTTGGAAACATTAAAAAAGGCAAAGCAGGCCAGTTGGCAAAAGTTCGTCGAGGACGACCTTGTACCTAATCCCTGGGGGATTACCTACAAAATAGCGGCGAGAAAATATAAGGGAAAAAACATCCTCACCACCTTCAGTGGCGGGGACGGGAAGGTAACGGAAACGCCGGAAAAGACCCTAACCTACCTCATGAACGGTCTACTCCCCGACGACGATCGAAACTCCGATGCAACGGTGGATCACCAAACCATGCGGTCAGATTTCGAAAATCTGAGGGGCGGACATGGCGCAGGTTAGGGAGGTCGAGAGCGACGAGCTGGATGACCTAATTAGGACGACGCAAGCCAGGAAGGCACCGGGTTTTGACAACATTCAGGGATCTTTTCTTAAAAAACTCTATGTTGTCATCAAAAACGTGTTAATGGGTATTTACAATGCATGCATTAAAGTTGCTTATTTCCCCAAGCTGTGGCAGGTAGGGGTCCTCAAGATCCTACTCAAGAACCCAGATGGGGAAACAAGCAACATCAAGAACTATAGACCGATCACCCTCTTGCCGGTGTTCGGCAAAATACTAGAAAAAATAATGAAAAGAAGAATTCTAGAAAGTAATACCCCTTACCACGATCGGTGCCAATATGGCTTCGTGGAAGGTATGAGCACCACAACGGCCCTTAAGGCATTTTATGAGAAAATAGATACTGCGGAGATGAAGCGGAAGAAAGCCAAGGGTTTTCTCGCGGTAATCTTCTACGACATCTCCGGAGCTTTTGATAACATGTGGTGGCCAGCCCTGTTCCGCTCGCTGAGCGAAAAAGGGCTCCCCCACAGGTTAAAAGTCATGATCAAAAGCTACCTTTCAGCCCGAGAGGTGACTCTCACCTCCGGGGTCTCAAAGGTAGGGAAAAGATCCACGAAGGGGTGCCCCCAGGGCTCGGTCCTCGGACCGATCCTATGGAACTCCCTTCTGGATCACTATTTAAAACAAGATAAACAGTGTGGCACTCATACCTTCGCGTACGCGGACGACATCGCGACCGTCGTCACGGCGGCTTCCCGAATCCAACTTCAAGAAAAACTACAAACATGCGTTAACCAATTAAGCGGGTGGTGCAAGGACATGAAACTCGCTCTCTCGGAAACGAAGACGAAGATCATGTGCTTGTACCCGAAGCGTGTCCATAATTACGACTTAGATGTGCGACTTAACGGAAAGAAAATAAAGGTGGCAAGGGAATATAAGTACCTTGGGGTCCTTATTGACGAAAACCTATCGATGCAACCGCATGTAAACTACGTTTGCGGCAAAGCCAGTAAACTAGTCCATGCGCTGCATCGAATGGCAAAAAGCGGTTGGAACCTGGACACCTCGAACTCTATGCGAAGGATCTACCAGGGGGCGGTAGTCCCCATCTTGGCTTACGGAAGCGAGATCTGGATACATAGAATAGGGGATAAGCACACGTTGGCCCGGCTGATATCGTGCTATGGATTTTGCTGTCGCGTGATAACAAAATGTTATAGGAATGTGTCGGCCATAGCCGCGGGTGTTTTGGCAGGTATCCACCCGATCGACTTAGAACTCTTGCGATTACTGTCATGGCGTGAAGCCAGAAACAAGAAAGCAACCACCTTTCTGGGGGTAAGGATCGACCCAAACGACTTCAAATACAGAGTAGAGATTAAAAAGAAAATGGACGACCTAATAAAAGAAGAGTGGCAACGCAGATGGGACGATGGATTGGTAGGTAGAATTACCTACCAATTCATCCCCAAGGTAAGTAGTCAAATAACAAATCATTCATTCCAGATGACTCAAATGCTAACCGGGCATGGTGAGTTCGGCCGACACCTCAAGAGATTGGGGAAGTCGGAGGACGGACTATGTCCGGCGTGCGAAATTCTCGACGAACCTACACATCGGATACGGGAGTGCGATTTGTACATGCAAGAACAGTTGGAGTTGGCGGCCTTTCATGGCATCCATCTCCCTGCACAACTGGACGAGCTGTACGAAGAAACACCACCCGACCTGATTTGTAAGTTCCTCGAGAATAAAACCGTCAACACAACCGATAACGAGAACTAATCGCATAAATTAATAACCCGACATGAAACAAGGTCTGGGTGTAACCAAAAATGATAAAACTATAATTGAAAAAGAAAAATTGACACCCAACAAAGTAAGGAATATTTATACTTACCAACAGTGAAGAAGGAAAACGCCCACGCAAACATGATGTGGAAACTTAAAAACATGAGAAAAATTAGAATAACACTTTAAAAATCAGGCAGATTAATTGTACGAGACAATCCAACAAATGAAATGCGGTTTGAAACCCGACCAAAATTCAAAAAAAATACCAGATACCAGAAAAATAATGTTTAGAAATTTTATTTTATTTTTTAATGAAAACTTGAACGTCCTGCCACTTTGCAGGATTAAATTTAGATTGGTAAAGCTAATCCGTTTTTTATTTTTATAAATAAACAAACTTCAATTGTCTGTCCCACGGAAATACCCGAAGAAAACCGAACCGAACGCACAACGTATCATCGGATCAACGTATCATCGGATCAACGTATCATCGTATCATTTTGTCTATATAGGACAGCTATTTCCAAAAATGCATTATGTGAACTTCCATAATGGATAATGAAAATTTTGAAAATCCTGCTGCAAAGCGACGGCGATTGAATCGTGAGAGAAAAGCACGTACAAGAGCTAATAACACAGAAGAACAGCTTCGATCACAGCGACAAGCTGACGCTCGGTCTCATGCGATACGTCGACAACGTGAAACTTTGGAACAAACTCAAGCGCGGCAAGCTGCTGACGCTCGGTCCCATGCAATACGTCAACAACGTGAAACTTTAGAAGAAACTCAAGCGCGGCAAGCTGCTGACGCTCGGTCCCATGCGATACATCGACAGAAAGGAAATCGATACCAAAGTCAAGCAATTCAACTCCAAATAAGAGCATTGAGATTTGATGAATCTCACGTTACTCGACACGATTGTGGAGAAATGAATTCCATCTGTCAGTTCTGCGGCTCCAAGAATTTCACCAAGGAGCGTCCAGTTGATAAACAATTTAACAACTGATGTCATAAAGGAAAAGTGAAGATTCCGCAACCGCTCGATCAACATGGGAATCTATTGTTATATCCCGAATTTCTTCGCTCTATGCTTTCAGATTCAGATAATCCTTACTACAAGAACTTTCGTCAGCACATCCGCTCTTACAATTCCTCGGTTTCTTTCGCTTCAATGGGAGCAGAGATTGTTTCAATGCCGGGTAACGGACCACACGTTTTCAAAATTCATGGACAGACGTACCACAGAACCACAAACCTGTATCCACCTGAAGGACAAACAAGAAAGTTTGCACAACTGTATGTAATGGACACGACAGAAGCGGTCAATGAACGAGTAAATCTGCCTGAGAATAGAGGTTGTCTACCTGAAGTGATTGAGAAAATCGATCGTTTCTTCCGCGTCAACAATCGTATCGCAGCTTCATATTGCCTGATGAAAGAAATTGAGCAACAAGAGCGTGTACGAGCCGAAGAAGAAGGACAACCAGTTCCGGTCGTCAATATGGTGATGCGGCGCGATGCGATCGGCAGTCTGATCAAAGACGTTACAATGCTCCAACTTCCAATGAAATTGCAATGGTGTTCGTAAATGATGACGGCGAACCTCCATTTGAACGTGATATCCGTATCTATCCTCGAAATCCCGTCGACAATGCACAACAATTTATTCGTATCAATATTCTCAGTCCAAATCTTGACCCTATGACTTATGGCATTCTTTATCCGTTTGGCGAACCGGGGTGGCAACCCAATTGGAGTTGCGAAGGATATCGGCAATCCCGTAATAAAATCAGCATGTTACAATTTAAAGTTGCGCAAACAGCAATTAGAAACGATTTCAATCCGATCATGAGTGCGGGAAAACTTACGCAACAGTGGATTGTCGACTCATATTTGCAAGTGGAAGCCAATAATTTGAACTACATACGATATCTACAAAGTAAATTGCGTACTGAATTGTATCAAGGTCTATCCGATCATATTCAAAACTAGATGATACCCCGTCCGAGGACGGGCAGCTAGAAGGACGGGCAGCTACCCAAGGTAACTTAAGTTGAATGAAGATTAAGGAAAGCTCTCAGTGCAATCCAAAAGCCATATGACCTTGGCTGCCTGCCCGTCCTTCTAGCTGCCCGTCCTCGGACGGGGTATCATCTAGTACAAAATAATAATCACTTTTACATCGTAGTCGGGAGTTGCTGTACATTCGTATGCAGTCATCACCAAGGTTCGCATCCATCTTGCGTCTCCAATTGTCACTCGAATCACGGAAAATATCCAACCATAAATATCAACGATTTATCTTCCAAACTTTACATGAAATAATCGCTGGTAACCATTTAATTTTTCTTGATTAAAAATCTTCAAGAAACTTATCACCAACAAAACTCGTATCTTCAGCGGTACCAAAATTTATACTTCGTTCCAAAAATCAATTAACAAAAATACGTCCTTACTTGTCTACGGACGCGGTCAGAATTTAATTAACAAAATAAATACATCCTCTCCCATTTACGAATGCGGACAGAGTTTAAATAACCAAAAATACGTCCTTACTTATCCATGGACACAGGGAGAGTCCATGTTCCTCGCTCTTCTTAGCCTAATCTACACTTCTCCCTTCCAATTCTCTAGAGCAGGCGTAATTCGAAACCTCCAAACTTTCAAAATTCAAAATTTTCTTTCATCCCGATCTTTTCACATACTCCCTACTTATCCAAGTTCCATCAACTTACTATTATTTAACGCCACTTTCATTTGTTTTTATAATTTGAGCTTAACTAATTCACAAATTGTTATTACTTAATTTGTTATATGTTATTATGACCAAATGAACTACTTCATAATTCTGCTTCTACTCATTACACATTTTATAAACAGACTATCTGGTGGTGAAATTCTATTCCAGTGGCTCAGTGAATCAGACAAAACAGCTAAAGTTCGAAAGTACATGTCAGATCCAGGCATAAATCGTCAACAAATTTTAATATTTTGATAATAAATCTTTATTTTATACGCTAGTTGCGTAGCTCAAGTGGCGCTGCCCTGGTGGCCAAATTTAGCGTAACTGGGATGGTTTTATATAGTAAAATTCATCTTGGTTATGTACAATATTTTAAATTAATAAAAATAATTAATATTTTTGCTAATATTACCATAGAAACATGAACATTCGGCCATCCCAGTTTTGACAAAATTTATCCACGAGACGGCGCTTCGTACGCTTTTGGGAGCTACGCAACTAGCGTATAGTGGATGTATATTCGAATTCAACTGACCCCTATTTGGAACACCGCAATACATTCATGTCTGCCAAATTTTAGCCTGCTTGGATTGTTTGCAATTTCAAGCCATGTTTTGGCTTCGCTGCCTGAACTATTGGTGTACATTATCGTACATAACAATTCGTCATACGAATGCAGAACTAGCCTAACTAACATTTACAAAATTTTACAGGAGAGCACTTGAAAGGTTTAATTTTCTCATACTTTCCATATAGGATTATAATGTTCTATGAAGAATTCTTATATTTTTATTAGGATTTTGGACTTAGGATTTTTCTGAACTGTAAAACACATCTCATACTATAATTTTCTGTAATAAAATAAAAATACTTAGGTTTCTTCTGAATTCACATGACGACTTGTATTCATCGCAAACAGGCCCGGTTCAAGGGAGTAGGCAGAGTGGGCTCCGGCTCTGGCCCAAAACGCTTTACGTGAGGGGGCGCCAAAAACCATACGCTTACAATTTAAATAAAATTTACCTCACGGGATACAAAACCGTAAAAGCGAGTGAATCTTATGTAAAATAGCACGTCCTAACTAACAAATTGGTTTTCGGGAAAGAAATTACTTTATATAGATGATGTAACGCTGTTATCATTCTAAAATAGTATTTAACACCTTCTGTAAATATCAAATATCTGTAAAATGAAATGAAAACGGCGTTATAATAACTACATAAAGTCAGTTTTCTTGCGTAACCCAAATTGTTAGTTAGGACGTATTAACTAAGGAAGACAATAGTATGCTCTTAACTTCATTAATATGAAAATTTCAAAAGTTTTTTTGCAAAATATGCGGAAATTCCATTCTTAGAATATCCATTTCCATGTGAAATGCTCAGATTTTTTCAGTGCAATTTATTTATATCATAAATGAATGACATAAAATTCAAAATTTACAATTGTGTAAATCTTTAGACGGGTTTTTAACCCACTTCTAATCATCCAATAGAGCTGAAATTTTGAATATCGGCTTACAGCACGAGACATTTTAATGTTACCGGGTAGACATAACTGAACCTCTGACACTTTTTCAAAGTTACATTATAAATATACCAGGGGTGGAACACAAGGATGAAATGCATAAAAAAATTAATTAAAATCTAATCGAAAAACAAGTTTTTCCTTCTAGTTTTCTTGTATCAAAGCTATCTTTTGAATTAAGTAGTACGATATCACAGATAAGTTTCAATACCTGAAACTTTTATATTTTATGAAAGATAATATATATAATAAATATGTCAGGAGCGGAACAAGGGGGAAAATGCCACGATTTATGCTGCTGATTGATCCGACTGAACCCGACACTAAACTTAAACATTGTCTAGCCAATCAGATAGGAAAAAAATATTATAAAACTTAAAAATTTCAAAATAGAAACTAAGAAAAAAACAAGTTTTCCAGTTAAAAGCTTTATATAGGTGAACTCATAAGTACAACATAATTACTTCTTGCACCAAAATTTTCTTTTGAAGCTTAAAGCTTTGATGGTGCGAGGAATAAGCCATCAGAAAATATATGACTGATAAGTGTCTAAAGCACTGACAATGTCGGATCATACATGGGTATGCTTAAAAATCAAACCCATTAAAGCGGAGCCTAGGCGTTATAGGAATCCGAGGATCTTTCAGGATTTGCTTTTCAGCACCTTGGAGGCCGAAATGCCCAGGAACGTTGTCATTAAAGTCAAATTTGATAACACTGAGGAGATTGAAGAATTCTCAAGTTCATTGCAAGGTATTCTCACTAGAGTTTACGAGCTGGACTGGCTGGGGAAAGAAGTCACGGAACTCTGCAACAAAGCGAAGGGTTAGAGAAGAGACTCCGACTGGGTGGCATTTAGGGTACTACATTCGGAGTTCAAAAAACTGATTCGTCAAAAAAAACAACAGTTTCGGAGGGACTTCTGTAGTAGCATTGCGTCCACCACGAATGCTGCCAGTTTGAGGAAGCTCATCACTAAAGATCGTAATATATTATATATAATATTTCGTAAAAATTATCCTATCCATAGCAGCTTAATCCATAAAGTGTAGAAGGAGAAGATTTTGTAAAAAAAAATTCCAAATGTCATATATACAACATCGTGTCAATTTTGATTAAATGAGCGGGGATCTTTTGATTTGTGATCATAGAACGTTACTGGGGGGGGGGGGGGAGGCGAAGATTGTGACCAACTGCGGCAAAGAGGGGAGGGGGTTGAACAATTCGAAAAAATTGCGGACGTCCTTTATGGACGACCCCTAAACTCACCTTAAGACTGCTGGACAAATAAAAAATTATCAGAATGGCTTCAAGAAGTACAACGTTACTATTGGCAAATTTTTAAGCCTTTATAAAAGTTAGCAACTTTATACACAAAGAAATTATTTTAGTTATTTTCTAATTTATTCATTTTTTATCGTTTTTCAGTTTGATTTGTTGCATTTTAAGTCTAAAAGCCGTATTACATTAGACAATTTCTTGAGCAAGAAATTGAGCACTTTTTGGAACAATCTAAATTGTGTAGTGTCAAATAGCAAATTGTGTGAAATATTGTCTTGCTTTTAGATTGTCTGAAAAATATTAAAACGTGCTCTATTTTTCACACAATTTTCTACGCAATTTGTCGTCCATACGAAGATAGTTTTTAAATGCATCGGGATCCTCGATTAAAAGTTCAGATCGCAACATATTTAATATTACTCCTCCTTCCTCTCTTCGCTGTAGCCACTTTTCTTGCCATGTCTTTCGTGGCCTCCGTTATTTTTTCCTGCTGTTCAGTCGTCTTTGTAACACTTTCTTAAACACAATATTTGCGCATATTGTACCTGCTGCTATCAATTCTCTTTCAATGTCCATATTTAATATTTTTAAGGATACTTTATCTGCTAGTAAATAATTCTCGATATCTGACAGTTTCTTTCAAATTATGACAGATGACAATAAACTGCGCAGAATCCCACACTATTTATTGTACAAGAAATTGTGTTAATATCAAACAGGGCTTGTTGGGACTAATCAAAATACTACCCAATTTAGATTGTTCCAAAAATTGCTCAATTTCTTGCTCAAGAAATTGTCTAATGTAATACGGCTTTAATGTTATTATTTTTATTTCTTTTTCTTTAATTTTTGTGTTGTTTTACTACTATTTGTAATTGTTTGCATTTTTCGTCATTTCCACCTTTGCATCGTTTTATCTTATCTTTTATCAACTGCTTGTGTTATTTTTAAAATATGTAATTATTTCATTCTATTTATCCTGTAGCGGTCATAGAATTAGTCACGAGATATAGAAGTTCCGAGCTATATAAACTAATCGTCTAGGCAGCACAGTCGTTTGAGCGCGCGTATATAATACGTCTGGGTTCGAATCCAATTTGAGGAACATGTTTTTCAGCATACAATCTTGCTAAAATCCTTTATTTCATCATTAATTTTCACTTTCAATAATTTTTTGATTTTTCCTTTTCCAATATAATGTTTTCCTATTTCATTTGCAATTATTATTTATTTTTTGATTAAGCATGCCTGATGATGGAATAATAATTCCGAAACATCGATATCGTAATTATGTCAATTCAATTTTTACCCTATTAAAATTTCTTAATATCTTATTAATTCTAGATTTTATTAAAAAACTTGGTTTTTGCTAAAAAATGCAGATATTTTTTACTAATATTTAAAATTTAGAAATTTTTAGATTAGTCGTTTTTGAGAATATTTTATTTACTACAAAAATTTTAATTTTCGATATAGTTACAATCACGATTATTCAAAAAGTAAGTATACATTTTTTCATCTGAGAGATTTTCATTTAAGAACCAGAAATTACCTATATACATAATTTTTGCATACGTTCCATAATGGGGTACCGACAAAAATATTTAGTAGTGTTGTTTTACGTAAATACGATTCTTAGGATGTCATTTTTGTCATGTAATGTGGTTAAATTTTTCTAAAAGCGGCTCATTTCGATGCAATTAAATAATGAAATTCAAATAAATTTGAGTTATTTATTCAATCTGTGACGTCTTCTCCAAATTAGTCAGACCTGCTTAGAGATCCCGAGCAAAGCGGCATTGTTTGTATTAGGGATTTATAAGGTGTTTACAGTTCCAATGTGTAGAAATACGTCTGCAAATAGTAATACAAAAGTCTTCCTAATGTTCCAAATGCCGAATACTGCAAAATATTATGGTTTACAGAAACTTGGAGAAGTGGAAGTGCAGAAAATGCCCAATCTATTTGGCGATGAGTTTTTAAACGAATTTGTGAAAATTGAACTACAACGAAGACTACAATTTCAAAGCGAAAATTTTTAAAATGTTATATCGCGGATGCTTCGATGAGCAAGCTTTCAATTCATCAATTGTTATCTCGTTTCTTGAGCGATGGGGGGAAACTAGAAGATTTTTATTATCAACCATATTTGCAGGAAAACATCAGATGCACTCATAGTTGAAAACTCTGGATTTTGGATCCACATTATATATTTTATAAAAAGTATTTTACTGGAATAAGTATATTTTTTCTATTTTTTCTAAGTGGCTTTTAGAACTACTAGGATTAAAAAATGATGGAATTAAACCTTTTTTAATAGATATAACTATGGCGAAGTCATGAAAGAAATTTCAGACAGGGAATCAAATTCGAATAATTCAATTATTCGAATATTTGAATAACCCAATTATTGAAATAAATGAATAACTTAGGTTTTGTGCTTAATTTCTTCACATGGGGGGGGGGGGTTCAATATTGCCTTTCTTGATTTACATGTAGTTACTGTAAGCATTTCTAAATTTTAATGAAAAGTAGGTGTTGGTTTGAATGCTTGATTGCATTAATCTCAAGTTACATCTGGGTAAAATAACGTCATGCGGACTTTGCAATTTTAGAATAATTTTAGTAGAATAGAATATATTGATTTTTAGATAGTTACATTCCGACTTCACAGGAAGTCAGTTACACTTTAATCTTCAAGCAAAAAGATGTACTGTGTTAGCTCCGCGTTAATGCCGATCGGCACCGCGTGTAAAAATAATAATTTGAACATTTCCGATTTATGACGTTCTCGATTTTCGACACTCCTGATATTGTATTGGGGATTGATATAGTGGGATACATTCTCATCCTTATGCAAGTTTTAGCAGGGTTTACCACTATGATGAAAAGAAGTTTAATTTTTGGTAAGTCTTGCAGTGGTCATATTTTATTTTTGTACCGTGCCGTGACGTTATATTCTATTTATCGACCCCGATGTTAGGAATTTTAAAGACCATCGTTAGCCAAGGTTATTTAAGATCTGGGTGTACGATACCTACACCCCGTTTGAAGGAATTCATTCCAACCCAATTGCTTCATCTTTAATTCGTGCCGAACTCCTAAGGAAAACCACCGACCAACCTTTCGAATAGTAGAGTTGTCAGATTTTGTATTCCATTCCATTGAAAGTATGACAACCATTCCTACCAAAATTGCTTTTCAAGTTATTTACAGTGTGTTATTTACTCACTGATGATGATGCAATGTAAAATAGTAAAGTCATCACCCTTCATCAGGAAGGTTTCGTTTTGTTTTAAGTTAACGATTGGTAAGTGCCAGGGTTTTCCGAATGAATTTACCAAAGAAGAGCTTCATCATGGTACTTTCCCCTAAGTCAATTTCGCCAATTACTGGTGACGCCCTCAATGTTTAAGATTTTCGTTGCGAAGCGCACATTTATTTAGAGATTGAACTACCCCTCTCTTACGCTCCTCCGTTACATGCTCCTGCTGAGGAGTCACATGATCATCAAGTTTGTGTGAGTAAAGGCTCATTGCGGAATAGTAGGGAACAAGCTCCAATTAGCACGTCTAATTCGCTCAGAATTTTGAGAGCTATAGGTGACTAGCAGTTTTTAAATCTTCTGATTGGTTCTTAATCATGCGGACGGATGGACACGGAGTCAGATCACAAGACTTCTTGCTATACTGCGTATAGAAGTCTAAAATGAATAATTTTCAGTGGTCCGGTTAACTCGAAATTTGGAACATTCTGATTGAGTCTGAATCATGTGCGGACGGGCGGACAGACAGGTACGCAGCAGTAAGATAATAAGTCCTCTTGCTATACTGCATATAGAAGCATAAACATTTGCGAAGTGTTTCATTCTATTCAATTAATCCGATATACAATGATGCGGTAGAAGAATCCTAGAACCTGATTCATCTTCAACTTATCCTATTCTTATTAACCCCATTACAAAAACAAATAAATTTGGATTTGGACTTTTTATGCAGTGCCGATTCATCCGAAGAGGATATAAGGATAAAAATAGCGGTAATGAAGAGGATAAATTTTATTATCTTTTATTGCACGATATGAGTAATATTATTACTAACCAAGATTTTAGCGATAATATTAAATAAGTCGCACCTAACATTTGAAATAATTAAAAAAATCGGTAATCGGTAACCAATAAAATAATTCAAGGAAAAAATCCGAAGTCGAATTTTATGGGTTGAATTGGTGCTAAACGTTAGAGCATCATTTGAACCTCAATGACCTTTCGTTTGCGGAATTATTCTGGAAATCTGGGGGGAGGACATGTTTTGCTATATTCTTAAACACTTTAAACTTCTGTGTATAATTGATGTTGATTATGAATGAACAATTTTGGACAACTCCGAACAACATGCGTTAATCTAATTTTGCAAAATTAAAATTCAGTTGGTACTTATAAATGATCATTTTTACTAATAAAAATTACAAAAAATAAAGTTAAAAAGTATCTTACAGTGCAGTAATCCAGTAAAAGTACAATTTTAGTTTGCAAAAGACTTGGAAAAGCTAAAATTTCACTGACCTGTGCATTTTAGTATTCGAAAAATTATGGAGGACTGTACCTCGAAAACTATAAGAATAAACCATATCTCGAGTTGCATATACTATTTTATACAACGGAGATAGAGAAACAAACAGCGACCCCGAAAAATTTGAAATCAAAAATAATTACAAGGTGATAAACTGAACCCATGAAAGTGTTCCAAACTTATGGATCACTATATGGATTACGTACGTAACTTACAAAGTGCAATTACAATATTGCACAATCTAATATACACCTACGTATTGAAATGTATAGTTACAAATGCAAATGCGGATGTTGCAATTCACAACATTGTATACTTAAATACTATAAATTAAACAAGATTTTTATGAAGCCGTGGGGATTACATTAAGTATTCCACTCTACGAGAGAATGAAGGTCATGTGTCTCAAAGAAGTCTTTGCAAAACAGTAGGGTAGGGTGGTCGACAGTGGATCACCAATTTTTCAAACCCATATATCTTGAAAAATAATACATGAATTTTTTTGAAATTTTGGGTAGAGTAACATAGACTGTAATCTTATCGAAATATGGTAATTTAAACTAAGTTGTATTACAAGCAAACTATGAAAAAATATTTAATTTTAAGTGCATAATGATTCAGTGTTGACCAGGGGTGGTCCACATTGGATCGGCCTACGGTTAACAGTGGATCAGCCACCACGATTATCGCACATATTTTAAAATGGAAAAACTATCAGATTTTCAAACTAAAAATATAGAAAAACAATATATTTTCGAGATAAAAATATAGGAAAATAAAAAAATTAGCACATTATTTTCAATAGAGAAAGATCAACTAAGAACTTATAAGACCGTCGCCTAGCGGTACCGCTAATTATTGGATTCGGAAGGATGAATCTTACAACCTGTTCTTTGACAAACGCCAGGTCAGGCACATCTGGCATACAAAATTGTTGCTGCGATTTAAATTTTAATCTTAAAAAGCTGACATAATATTCCATATTATGGTTCAAGGTGTCCAAAACCTTCGCAGTGTAGAAAACCCTTTGCTTTTTTGTACAAAATAGGACGAGCACAAATTCTTCTTGTTCTGCTTGACGAGCTAAGGGTTGTTCTAAACGTTCTTCAGTCAACACGTTTTCATCGACTTCCATTTCGTCTTCTTCAAACCAATCATTGTCATTGTGAGAATCTTGACACAATACTTTTTCATCATAGTCTTCTTCAGAATCACTTTGCAAAACTTGACGCTTCACTTTTTATTCTTTGGCTTCTTTTCTTCTTTTAGTTGCTTCTCTGGCCGTTGTTATTTCACTTTTTTCTGGAGTGTCGGTGGCTATGATGCTTTTTCCTAGCTTTCTTGGTTTTCTTTTGTTGGTTCTAGGTTTGGCTTTCAGTGGCCTGAATTGTTCTGGTGATACAAAATTACTGTTGCAAATGGATGGTCCAGCAACAGCATCATCGTGTGATACCACATTACCTGCGCCAATATTATGAACTCCTTTTGTACGAGTAGTGGTTGAATTTCAGTCAATTCAGGTGTTCGCAACGTCAATTCAATATCGTCAACAGTAACAGTAGCTATTGACACATCAACTGGAGGAACTGACGTTTGGTCAACATTTTCAGACTGGATTGCAGACTGGACTGGAATCAGGCTGGCTGGAATCGGTCGATCTGTCACTGTGCTGGGCAAGAAATCATCACTGGAGAATATATCCCTGTCAAAGGGGCACCAGAATCTAAAATAAGAAAATATTGCATATATAATATAAACAACAGGGTATTTTATTACATTGTGAGATAAGCATAATAAATATTATACACACAATACGTCATTTCGCCTTTCTGGAAATTTCCATTAAGTAATTCAAAATATATTTGCAAGAAACAAAAGTTTATAATTTTTTGGCCAGGTACTAATATAGGTCCACAGTGGATCATGATCCACTGTTAACCATGTAGCACTAATCCACTGTAGACCAACCTACCATTTAATTTTCAAACCGTGGTTTTGACAAAACAAATTGAGTAAAACCTGTTATTCAAGTGTCCTCACGTGCGTTAATTATTTCTTAAAACAATGAAAACATCCAGAACTCTATCATAGAAGATCTGATCAAATTACACAAAAAGTTCGACTTACCTGCTAATAACAAATGGAGGCTTTAAACCACAAATGTAACTGGTGAACATCCGACCATCAACGGAACCTCTCAGTTGTGAAATGAGTCAATGAGGGATCACATTGGCTACCACGTACATCTCGCACAAGCGCATACATACAATGGTTTAACTAATAAATGAGTGTTTCACTGTGTACCACCGATCCACTGTTGACCATCCTACCCTACTTTATCCATTTCCGTTGCATAAAAATATAGTCACCACCATTAACCACAGCATATATTTTAACAAGCCGGCCTGAATCTTCAAAAATCAATTTAGGCCGTGGCGTGCTGACTTAAAAGAGGCCCATTTGCCTGGTTACCTCCCCACCCGTTCCGGGTCTGCTACTGGGTTAAGCGTACTTATTAGTTGAAAAACTCAATATCGCTACTTTTGCGCTGTACAAAAGCTTCGAAAGAACAGTTTTTGTGTAAAAAATTAGTTTTTTACCGACAACTTTGGGAATTTGACGCTGTTATAAAAAAATATTTTTCGTTTCGACGTCGCCGACGATACGGCTGTTATAGTAGCATTGCATACACACCCCGTAACTGCCTCAAGGAACCAACAGGATGGTTTGAACAAGATCCAGAATTGGCTGAGCAAGTGGAGAATTTAAGGCCAATGAAGCTAAATCATCACACGTAACGTTCACCATGAGAAGAGGATATTGTTTACTGGTAAAGTTGAATAATCGTTCACTGCCACAAACGGATAGTGCAAAACACCTTGGAATGCATCTGAACAAAAGACTAACATGGCGTCAGCATATATAAGGTGCTTTCCAAAGGAAACGACTCGAAATCAAATTCGGTCAAATATATTGGATGATCGGTAAGAAATATAAATTGTTATTCTATAAGGCCATTTTGAAACCAATTTGGACCTACGGAGTTTATGGGGAACTGTAAGTACATCCAACATCAAAATCCTTCAAAGATATCAAAATAAGGTATTGAAAATCGTTGTTAATGCTCCATGGACTTCAGTTTCTGATGAAATAAAACACTTTCACCAGAAATATCGCAATCGAATAAACTCACATCCAAACAAACTGGTTAGTAAGTTGCTTGACATCACTAACGAAGCAAGAACACTGAAAAGATTCAAAATAATTGACTTAAATATTAGATTTGACTAAATTGAATCGAGTGTATCATTTGAATTCTATGTTGTCAAAATAATTTTAAGTTTAAATTCGGAAGAGGGTGAATAATGAGGTACTCCTCTAATATATGTCATGTATTTTGTCATTTAGTTTACTTATTGTTTTCAACGAATAGATTATCAACACTCATAATACTTGTAAAAATTATTGTGAACGCAATAGATCTTGTTATTGTGATAAGATATTTATTTATAGATTTATTTAGATACATAGTATTATTATGCTCAAATTAACAATAGCTGATAATCGAATAACAATAACTTAGGGATAACCCTGTCCACCAGGTGGCGTGAGAAAGCCATCTGTCGAACTGAAAAGTGTGTAAAATATTTATTTCAATTTTTAACATGTAGCTGGCCCTCTATAGTATATGTATATCCTCTTTGGCCTAAATCAATATGTCCAATCCTTTACGCCTATAGGATTGTATGCCTAATGGTTTTAATGTCTAAAACCGGCTACCCTAAAAATTGAACGCCTAACATAATTAAACCTTTACCCCTAAAAATTTGATGCCTAATCGGGTTTTTTCATGTCTACCTTAGTAAGGTATTATATTAGTTTTTCAATAATTCACAATAATTAATTAATCGTAATAATAATTTATTTACAAGCAAAAAAAGTACAAATGTTAAACTGCCCGAAGCTCAAAAGTTGTGCACGATGCCTTGAAGTTCAATGGACCTAGACCATCCCCATAGGACTCCACGATTCTCTTGATGTTATTAAAAATTTTAAAAATGGTTCTTAAAAATGTTTGGAAATGTGTAGAATACAACAAAAGTAAATGTCTACCAATTGTTGTGAAGCTTGTGATATTTTTAATATTTTAATATTTTTGAGTAAATTTATTGTGGCTCATATAATATGGTGTTTTATGTAGGTACGAGAAACATTGTCTTCGGTACCTAAACTTACTTGCGATCCAGCCTCCACAATAAATCAGGTGTTAGCCCATACGAAGATCAATGGGCATTAACAATAAATAAATAAGCTTCTGTTTACAGAGGCTTGCGTGGGGCAGTGGCGATTGGAGCCTGCCGTCTTTATTTCAAAATTGTTTCATTGTGTCGTTATTTTAACCTCCTGATCGGGTTTAATTTATGTTTTTTCTTCTTTTTTCCCTTACTTTCCTGCCTGGGATAAATCTTATACGCAAGAATGTTTCGTGAACGGGAAAAAATGAGGTTAATTAAACAGGAGCGGAATTTCAGGATGTGCACGGTAGCTTTGAAAGGTGGATATTTGTTATCAATTATTTATTAATATGTCATTAGAGTTGGGGGTCTTTCCAGATTCACGGAAGAAATCAATCGTTGTTCCTATTTTTTTACTGTTGATTGTATATTGAACTGGGAATTAAAATTAACATATAATAACGAATAAGTGGTATGACTAGAAAAATGTATGAAATGAACAAGTGTAAAGGTTATGGTATAACAATTGACAAATTGCAACATGAAAATGATAAAACCTATAAATGGAAAAATAACGAGAATGTTTAATTGTTGGTGCACCCACATGCACGGAGCGAAGCACTCACGTACAGGTGCACTAAACTCGCATGCAGTGAGCTACAACAGGCGAGACCCCCCCCCCCCACCACTACCACCCCAACCACTGGTGAGATTCGTGACTAGATGGAGATCCCAGGCCAGAATAAAAGAATTGGAGAAAACTACATTCATGAATTATCGAATTCTACTTCCAGACAACACAGAAACCGCCCCCGGACACCAATCTGATCAGGACACTCACATCTATTGAGAGGACGATGCCAATCTCCGGTCCTTCCATCAACGCGGGAGTATTAATCGTTCTAGCATCCGGAGTTAGTCGCCGAGTGGACAATGAGCAGAACTGGACAATCAGAGAGAAGTAAAATTAATATTGTATGACAAAGAATATGATAAAATTTGTTGATTTGTTGATATTAATTGAAATTGATTTAGTTGGGATGTAACAAGTAATCAGAATTTGAATATTTTGTTACTAAGCTTGTCGAAAAATAAAAAAATTGTTTGAACAAACTTAAGGAGCGGAGTTGAATGACTTAAGAGAGGAAATGATTAATTTGATAAAGGATGAAAATGAAGCGACGAGAGATTTGTGTTCCTATTCAAAATGTGTGAAATATATTCCATTAAGTGTGAACAATTTCGACCACTTAATATGTTATCGATCCAATCTAAGATTCGATCCGACACGGTCCAGATGGATAAAGGCGGCCGGTAGGCCGCCTATGCCAGCTAGTAATTAAATAGGGCACATAGTTAAATTGTTTCAGGACTATCTCTATTTCAGTAAAAAATAGATGTACTCTTGAAAACAATGCTTTTCTACAATTAAACCTTATCGAGGATTTTCTTGGTTGGTATGCCATTAGTATCAATAATTCATAAATGCAATTAAGTCAATTTTTTACTTCACAATATATCATAATAGGATAATTTTTCCTACATAGTACATAACTAGGTAATATATTCCGATAACTATTAATATATATCATATATGTTAATTTTTCCTGCATAACTAGGTAAGATATTCTGAAAACTAAAATAATCATAAATCCAAAAATGTTACTTTACAGCGCGGTTGTGCTTTTAATAAGTAAGTAAAAAAATTTAAATATAGTACTAAGAGTATAAAAGTAATATTTAAAAATAATTCTCAAAAGAAGTTTGTTGTTCATAGTACTACTTAAGAATCACAGTTTTATAAAAATTTTTTTTGAAGACATTTATAGTATAGTACATCATTTTAGGTTCACCATCAGTGGCACTTGAAAAACCTTTAGTAGAAACATATTTAGGGAAACTTTACGGATATCACAAAACATCTTACAATGGTCGCATATATTCAGCATTTGAAGGAATACCCTATGCACAACCACCAGTAGGAAAATTACGTTTTGAAGAACCCGTCGAAATAGGTTCTTGGAAACAAACTTTGGATGCCAACAGAACATACCTATGCTCACAAATAACTGATTCCGATGATATAAGCGGTACTGAAGATTGTTTATATTTAAATGTTTATGTACCTAGAGAGAATCCTAACCCAAACGACAACTTAGATGTTATCGTTCTCATTCACGGCGGTGAATTCAGAACAGGTGGTCCATACTTAGGAGGTCCAGGTTTTTTTATGGATAGAGAAATAGCATTCGTCAATTTGAATTATCGTCTTGGGCCTTTTGGATTTTTATCAACAGAAGATGACGTGGTACCAGGAAATAACGGTTTAAAAGATCAAGCGATGGCTTTAAAATGGATTAAAAATCATATTAAACAATTTGGTGGTAATCCCAAATCTGTAACTATTACGGGATCATCTGCAGGAGGTGCTTGTGTTCATTTTCACTATTTTTCTAAATTATCTGAAGGATTATTTCATCGTGGAGTATCACAAAGTGGAAACGCTTTAGCGCCGTGGGCTCTTCAAACAGGTGCATTAGAACGAGTTAAAGCTTTGGCAGTATTGGTTGGATGTAGTGATGTTACAAATCGGATACTAATAGACTGCATGAAAAAGAAATCTGCTAGGGAAGTTTTGGGAAACGTTCTTCATTTAAGAGATGATTCGCCAAATAAAAAGTTTCCTCAAGCGATTTTTTCACCAATTGTTGAGAAAAAATCTACTACATCATTTCTAAATGATTATCCCTACAATTTACTTCTGAATAAAAAGTTTCATCATTTGCCTTGGATGATATCTATGTGCAGAGAAGAAGGAGGTATATTGATTGAAAGTTTATACAAAGATTTGGATACTTTAGATGCTAAATTTGATAAATGGGCTCACTACTATATGCAGTACAATTATACTGCTTGTGAATCGGACAGGGAGTTTATAGCTAAAAAAATTAGAGAACAATATTTTGGGAAAGATAAAATGGGTAGAGATACTTATAAATTGGTCCTAAAACTCTTTGGAGATAGACTGTATACACACAATTTTGAAAAATCTGCACGGCTTCAAGCAAGTGTAACGAATTCAAAGGTGTATTCTTATGTTTATGGGTATAAAAATAGTTTTGCGGATAATGTAATAAAATCATTGGGTATTGATTTAGATCGCGGAGTTGGTCATGCCGAGGATGATGACCTTATTTATTCTATAGTACTCGACGGTAATCAAAAAAATGCCAATTTATCTCAAGATGAAGAAATAGTCAAAAATTTCTTGATTGATATGTTTGTGTCGTTTGCTAATAGTTCCGTTCCAAAAATTAATGGTTTTTCTGTACTACCTGTAACCAAATCCAAAGAGATCACATTTGTATATATCAAGAGTCCTACTGAAATCCGCATGAATCATGTTGAAGAGTTTACACCAACAAAATTTTGGAATTCGTTACCTATTATTGAACTAGAGAAATTTCCTAAAGAGTCTTGCAGAGAGAAGCGGTGTAATAATAACACTCTTAAAAGTGTTGCTAGTGTTATTACTGGTAAACGTAATGTGAACACTATTCTTGTATTATCAACACTATTTCTACCATTACTTATAGTACATTTTGTATTATACTTCTAAAGTAAAAAATACATAACTTGTTTTAGTTGCATTACAATGCAACTTCGATAATTCGAACTAATTAATATAAACTTTGTTGAGATGGTTTTAATTATTAAAATACATAATAGGATTGCTTGTTTGTTTTTTTAGTAATCTTAGTAAAAAGAGAATTTCGCTTATAGAATTTCAACTAATAGGATGTCACCATGTCTTTAATTTCAACCGAAAACAATATATGTAATTTTTATCACAATACAGATCACCTTTGTCATATTGTCGGTGGGACTTGTTACGATGTAACTCCTGGTACTATTTTGTTATTTTAAGAACATTTAAATAAATATGTACTTGTATAACTCATTGGATATATACAGTAGCGATCAAAAGTAAGTTGGCAAATAGTTTTTTTAGAAAAGTTTTTTTAGAAACGACATAAAACTTTTAGTTGGTATTAACGCAAAAAGTAAATAAGCGAATTACATTTTATTCAGGGTTCTAAAGTAAATTGGCATAAATCGTTTTATTAGTGAAAAGTGAAAATTAAACATTGATAAGCGTTCATAGAAGTGTAACTTAAATTAATTAAGGTAAAATCGACATGCCCAGACGTAAAGAGTATTCCGAAGATTTAAAAAACATGGTTCTGGAATGGTTAAAAATGTGGAAAATCATTAAGAGCAGCAGAACGTGAATTTAACATTCCAAATCAAACTATAAGTCTCTGGTGTCATAAAAATAATAATAATGGATCAGCAGAGACACGACCAAGAACAGAACGACCACGAAAAGCAACCAAAAGAGATGATAAAATGATCGTTCGTGAAGCAGTGAAAAATCCTCGTCTAACGGCTACACAAATTGTTCAAGTTTTTAACAAAATTCGCGAAAATAAGACATATGTTTCGACAGTGAAACGTCGACTTCATTCAGCTGGACTATTTGGCAGACGTCCTGCTAAGAAGCCACTTATATCTAAGAAGAATCGGATAGCCCGTCTCAGGTTTGCTAGAAGTCATTTACACTGAAAAAAAAGATTGTTTTAAAATACTTTGGAGCGACGAAAGTAAATATAATTTGTTTTCTTCGGATGGTATTAAGTATATTCGACGCCCAAAAAATAAAAAACATGATATTAAATATCAAGTTCCCACTATAAAGCATGGTGGTGGTAACATCATAGTGTGGGGCTGATTTTCCAGTTGTGGCATTGGATCCCTACACAGAATTGATGGTATTATGGATCGGTTTATGTATGCCGACATATTGAGGGATCATATTGCTGTGTGGGTCTTGGCCTCACTGGAGCTAAACGTTTTAATTGTAAATGTCTTGTACGAGTGTACGTAAATGTACCCCGTCAATAGAAATGTATGTAAAATTTTTGATAAATACAAATAAATGAAATTATACCTCGGCTTGGCTATTGCGATGAGCACAGACCTACCTTCTCTCAAGTTGGGTTCTTTCCTTGACCAAATCGTAATGCTGAAATCAAATATCGTGGTCTTCGGAATGTGATTACAAAAATTATGCTCCGTTTTAAAATACAAATGGTAATTTATTATGATTTAGTTTTTAAGTGATTTAAATGCAATAAAATTCTTATACTAATTAACAAATTTCTTATTCTAATAAACTTTAAACTTATTAATGCACGTGTAAATTGGATCGCAAAATTTTCACTAATTTTTATGTTCAATATAAAGTTTAATGGGACGTTACCTTAACAAAATCTGGGGTATTTCTAGTTACGCAGTTCATGTACCATGAAACTATTTATTTCTATTTGATGGATGACCTTCGATGCGTAAAATTATTCGTGATGCAAATTTTCTTGTGTGTGCATTTACCTCGTGGTGTGACCAAATTTTTCCCAAAATAATCGTAATCCGTCGTTATCTTCTACCAATTTTACTTTTGAAATACGTAAGTACGTTGACTTTAACTATTAATACACTTTTCTCTTGAATTTCTTTAAAATTTTCACTAATTTATCTAATTTTAGCTGGACGCACACAAAATCACCACCATTAATCAAAATTAATCAACAACTTATCCTTTTCAATTGTTTTACCATCGCTACCGTTGTATTTTCAAGGCAAATGTGATTCTTCATTATTGGTCGAAATAAAATCAATACTATTGACGTTTCAATTTGCAGGTTCGGCTCAAGCCCAATGTGACTTTGTAAAATTTTAATAAAATTTTTATGTTTTAGATTGACTTAATCCTCACCATCCCTGTGATTGTTTGATAAACTTTTTGAAGAAAATGTCCTTTCCATTTGTGATACATTGAATTGCGACGCACTACAATAGGTGTAAAGATTTTGCTTATTTTAAAATTTTACGTTTAACACATTTTTATAAACTAACATTGAACAATTATTTTGATTTCAAATTACATTTCTTATGATTAATTAATTTGATTTATAATACTAACAAACATTTTTATTAACGGAATTAAATCGTTGCATTTTGAATTTATTTTGTTACCTCGTTCCATAACTCGTCTTCATATAAATTTATGACGTTAAACTAAATTTTTGGTATCGGATGAAACTTTTTACGTTCGAACAAATAAGTCATGTGCTCTCTTTATTAATAAACAAAATTCTGAATCGAGACGTTATCATTTCTATTGACGTGGTTCACTGGACATCGCAATATGTTACAACATGGTAAGAGAAAATTGCCACGCGGGTGGATATTTCAGCAGGATAATGACCCAAAACATACTTCAAAGCATGTTAAGGACTACATGGAAAAGGAAAAAATCCGCCTTTTGGAGTGGCCTAGCCAGTCTCCAGATTTGAATCCCAACGAGCATTTGTGGGAAGAGCTCGAACGACGAATAATAAGTGAAAATTATAGTAATACAACTAAATTATGGGAAGCATTACAGAGAGAATGGTTAAAAATACCATTAGAACGTTTAGAGAAGCTGGTTGACTCTATGCAATCACGATGTAAAGCTGTTATCGCTGCAATAGGCTTTGCAACGACGTACTAAATGTTTTTAATCTATAGTTTTTGTATGTATATCTGTACGTTTTGGTTTTATGAGCTTTTTGTCAGCACTTGCTAAATGTAAATATTTCGAATTTATGTATTTTGTTTTGAAGTTTTTCAGATTAATATAATTATCTAGAAAGTTATAATTATATTTTTTAATTTAAGAGTTTTTAAGAAGTAAATATTAAAAAAATTAAAGAGAAATATTGAAATTTGAAATAGTTATTGCAAAAAAACTGTTTACCAACTTACTTTTTTGATCGCTACTGTAGGAATTAAATTGTTCCTTAGAAACTTTCGTTCTTCTAAGAAATGGGCTAAAGATGGACGAATTTAAACCAAAAATCTAATCATGTCATTAGTACGAAGGGACGAAGGCGCCCTGAGGCCATAAGTAAAAAAAATCTAATTGTCAATTGACACTTGGAAGTCGCAATTGACACTTCAAAGTCACAATAGATAGTTAGAAGTCGCAATTGACAGTTCGAAGTCGCAATTTATACATATTTTACGGATTTTTCGGATTGTACGGGTTTGATTTGATGACTAAAATTTTTTATTTTATTTAAATCAAAACAGTATGTTATAATAAATATCATCAAAAGGGTATCATAAAATAACTTGCACTCCCTGTACAATATTACTATTATACCCAAAAGTGCATTCAAAGTTCATCATCAAAAAAAGTTTATAAAATTTTATAAAAATTTGTTCACTTATAAATTTCTGTATGTGTCCATTTTGTAAAATTTCTAATTCTAATCTCCCAGAATTTCCAAATTCCAACCTGATTTTCCTGTACTGCATCGCATCCCTTCCTTGAACTTTCGTGTTATTTTCTTTATTTTCCAAAAACTAGTGAAATTCCAAATTTTTCATGTGCGTAAGTTTTATTAATTTCTGATAATTCTTCTTTATCCAAAATGCGCCAATTTAACCAATAATAATCGAACTACTTGTTCGCGCCAAATTCAATTCAATCACAAAATCACCCTTGCCCAGTAATTATAACTCAATATCGAAATTCTAAACACCAATTTCGCGGATATTACTTCCAACGACTTAGACCACACGGTTGAGACTCTTACCGAGGACATACGCAAATCATGCTTCTCCTCGATGAAAATACGTGGTAACGCTAAACCGTATAACCCGTGGTGGTCCGAGGAGTTGGAAGTATTAAAAAAGAAGTGTATCAGAGTACATCACCTTATTCACTCCGGTCTTCGACAGGGCCTTGACATTTCATGGCTCTTAGAAGACCAAAAGGAGCTAAGGCAAGAATATGGTGATCTAATACGCTCCACTTCTACCGCGAATTTTTGAATATTTTGTAATGGGCAGCACCAAGAAAGTGTGTGGTCAGTGACAAACAGACTGATTAAGGACGCACCCGTTAAGCGCCCTCCGTTTACGTTAACGTGCGAAAACAGATTTACTGATACCAGCGACGAAACGGCCACTAGACTGCTTCGTCATTTCTACCCCGACGACGACGTCGATACGAGACTCAGACACAGAGAACTGCGACATATGTTTAATTCGCCCTACGTGTGTGATACACCGGATGAAGAGGAGTTCACAGAGGGAGAGGTATTGGACGCATTAAATTCCATGAGTCCAAACAGGGCGCCGGGCATTGACAACCTCACGTCGGATATATGCGGCGTGGTCGCGGAGGCCTACCCTGAATTCATTACTAAACTAATGAACTCGTGCCTGACAACCGGCCACTTTCCGAAGCCGTGGAAGAGTGCCTATGTGAAGATCTTGCCCAAGCCGAATAGGTCCGATCCAACGGACCTATCGGCCTTTAGGCCCATAGGACTATTGCCCGTCTTCGGAAAGCTGCTGGAAAAGCTGTTCACCAAGCGTTTAACGTATTTTGGTGTTCAGCGTCAGGCATGGAGTCCTAAACAGTATGGATTCAGGGAACAGACCTCTACGATCAACGCCCTGCATGATGCTATATCGATTATCCGCCGTGAGAAAAGTCGTATATGTCTGGTACTTGGTGTATCCTTGGATATCAAAGCGGCGTTCGACAACGCTTGGTGGCCAGCGCTATTCAACAGACTGCGAAACATTTCATGCCCGCGGAACATATATAACTTGATTAAAAGTTATATCGCCGATCGGTCTGTTGAGCTGGCCTACGCTGACGGGAAGTCGCGCAAGACCATGACCAAAGGATGCATCCAAGGCTCTGTTTGCGGACCTACTTTTTGGAACATTATACTGGATGAACTTCTCGATGTAGGTTTACCGGAGGGATGTCATCTGCAAGCATTCGCGGATGACGTCCTTCTAATCGTGAGTTCGCCCAGTGTAATGCAGATGGAAAGTCGTGCCAACGCAGCTCTACTTGCGATCAGTGAGTGGGGCGCAGGTGTTAAATTAACATTTAGCGCTCCGAAAACTCAAGCAATAGCCTTCACTCCAAAAACCAAATTTTGTAGAATTTCCTTCGGCAACACTGTTTTGACTTATGAGCCTCACATTAAAATTCTAGGTATTATTTTAGATCAACACTTGAAATTCAATGAACACGTTCGACACATCATAGTCAAAGCCAACAAAATTTTTAAATCTTTATATCGGTTCGTACGGCCCACGTGGGGTATTAATCCACGAAATGTGGAGACAATATACCACGCGGTCATCGAACCGACCATTACTTACGGTTCTTTTATTTGGAGTGGAGTGCTAAGATACAAGTACGTGCTGGGTTGGTTGCGATCTTTTCAGCGGGCATTCGCCGTCAGGGCTACGCGCGCATTTCATACGGTCTCGGCAATATCTGCGTTGGCCTTAGCTGGATTTACTCCAATCGAGCTAAGGATAAAGGAGGTGGCAAGGGTAGAGCAAGTGAAAATGGATGGTACTTTCGATCGACTTCCGGACGACGTCGTCTTGCAAAATCGTACGTCGCCAGCGGAGATGTTACATCCCCGCTATAGACAAACGATCAGTTTCGTAAAAGCAAACGACTCGCTGGAAGTCGATCGAATATGCGACCAGGTCGATGTTGCTATATTTACCGATGGCAGCAAGCAGGAAGGTGGGGAGGTCGGCGCGGCAATCGTCATATACCGTGAAGCTCGGCAAGAGACCCACAAGTACCGGTTAAACGGTACTTGTAGCGTGTTTCAAGCCGAGTTATATGCGATTGACGCCGCCCTGACTTGGATCTCCCCCAGGAGGTTACACTCAGTGTGTATTTTCTCCGACAGCCTCTCTTCGCTTGTTACCATCGCTAATAGGAGTAGCACCGTACCTTTGGTCACCTCCATCCATCGTTCACTGCTCAAACTGAAGGACCAAACGATCATCAGGTTTGCATGGGTAAAGGCTCATTGCGGCATTGAAGGGAACGAGGTTGCAGACCAATGTGCCAAAGATGCGGCTGTTTCACACAGTCGCATGGCATACAACCAGTTCCCTCTTAGCTATGCAAGAAGGGTGATTCGTCTTGAGGCGGCATGTACTTGGGATACCGAGTACAGAAATGCCGTCCAAGGTTCGACCACCCGGCAGCATTTACCTACGCTACATGATGTTCGCTTGTTCCGAAGTGCCGTTGATACCTCCTTTGAAATGACGCAGGTATTGACGGGTCACTCGTTTGCGCGCGAGTATCTATACAGATTCAAGATCAGTCCTGTTGACGTGTGCCCCTGCGATTCAAAAAGTAGGCAGACTCTGCATCATTTATTGTCTTCCTGCCCGAAATACGTCCAACAACGCCATACCTACACTTCACATTGTTCCTTTTTAAATATTTCACCTTTTACAATTTCTGAAATCATATCAAATAAATTCATCACCCAAATTTTTATAACTTTCTGTAAATCAATTATCAACACTCTAAAACAATTTAACACCCCCCCTTAGTCTGTCTAAAATGGATTTATGCCCCACTGATGTTACATAAATAAAAAAAACTGTTAAACTAACCAAACCCAGTTCAAATTTAAATTTAAATTAAAATTCAAACAACTTCAAATTTATCTTAAATTTTAATTTTTGTCTTTTACCCGCTGCCGTTGTAATGCTCGTTTGTCTTTCTAGTTATAATTTAATATTTATCCAGTTATTAATTATCATATTTAATTCATCAACATTAATTTCACCAACATTCATCACCACCATTTTAGTTTAATCAATTATTGTTAAGTTTTAAGTTTTTTTATTGTTAAGATTGTATCGAATTGCATGAATATACTCTCTCTCTCTTGAGAGAAAAACAGGAAAAAAAAAACTCAATATCGATTATTTATCGACAATACAACTTCGATCCTCCGCTTGGTGACCGAACGACACTCTAGGTCACCTTCACTCGTGGTCAAACTTACACCACCCTCTATGGTGGTCAGTGCCTGACTGACCCATTGGCTTCAATTTTAGTTCTGGACGTAACAACTCCAAAATCCACTCAGATGACCATAATTAACAAAATTTTCATTCCTGGTAACACCAACTCATTATTAATTAGCGCTCTAATTTAAATTTCACACCGCAAAGGAACAATTCCATCTTTATACAATCGGCCATCAATCATTTGTTATCATTTCAAGAAATCTGGATATTTTGAAATATTGCTTGATGTAATGAGCACTTAAATTTATTTCAAAATATAACGAATCTTCAGATATAGAATCTTTGCATGATTGGAATTTCAATGGGTTTTCGCCTATTCGAAGGTAGTGAATTTTTGGAATATTTTTATCAAATTTACATTATAACTCATAAATTAAATCATTATCTTTACAATATTCTTCTTCTACTTTGATTAAGAAGTCTCCCTCTTAATATAGGTTATGAGCATTTTCAGTTTTTACATCTCAGGCAGCTTGCTAGACTTGCTTTTCGATGTGCCTCCACCCTGTTTTTTATTGTTATGATGGAAAATCATTAACACAGCCGACGGCTTTTCGTGCCCTCCGAAAGCACGGAAGACGGTCAAGAACTTTTTAGACTGTTCCCGGAGTCGAACCGGGGAGCCTTGCATTAGCAGTTGATCTCGCTAATATTCAGGCCATGACTGCCGTCATGTTTACAATCGAACTAACTAAATAGGGCTATTGTCAATTTATTTACAAAAATAATGATTTTAAATTTTAGCTTAAATATGGTTTTTCACCTATGTGAATTAAAATAATATTATCAAAATAAAAATAACTCTTTCTAATTTTATGCACACTACATTCCAATCTGTAATCTTTCCTATGACTGTCTCAAGCGTCTTATCTTTTTATCTCTCGTTTGCTTAACTACGAAATTAACTGTCCTCTCTTGTGACAAATATTTTTCGATTTTTTTCTTATCGTTCGTGGGTCTTCAGTTTCCTTTTCTGTTTATGAACATAATTTTTCTATTTTTTGATATTATTATCATTTCCCATTTTTCATAATTCATTAAACTTCACTTCATTTATTACTCCACGGACCCAGTGTCTCGATTATTTTCGATCACTAATTATTGATTTTTAAATAATTTCTTACAATCCAATTTTCGACCCATTTATGACTTTCACGTAATCCAATTACTTTTTGTTAAATCTGGTTTTTATTTTCATTTAAGTTTTATCACCAATTAATACATGTTTCTTTCTTTATCCTTATTTCTTATTAATCCAAATTCAAAATTAATATTCTAGATTAAAATTTCAATGTCCATAATTTTCTTCTCCAGGTATAATAGCTACGTAATTATCATAGTTACTAATAAGTCGATATTCATTGTTCTTATCAAACTATCCGAGTTCTTTTGTTCTTAGCATAATTCCATCGGACACGCTTCCACTCTATCATCCTTATCTTTAACGTCCAATTTCTAGTGAATGCCCTAGGTTTTATTTTACTACTAAATTTTCTCGAAAAATCTGTAGCTTTGAGTTTTAATTTCTCTGGGCGTTTTAAATTTTTTATGCTTCAACTTCCTAGATTTTAATTTTTTCTTCAAATATTTTTTTAATTGTAATTATTTCCTCTTAATTTTTTAATCGTACATTTTTAAATCATATTTTTTTAAATATTATTTTTTTTAATCTTAATTTTGCAAATCTTGTTTTTTAAAATATTAATTTTTTTACCATCCAAAATGGGCGACAATGGGCATTTTGAAAGATACATTTCCGGGTCGCCTAGTGTCTAAGCTAGGGCAGCTGCAAAGCAGATGCACCGACGTTTTATCTGCTAAATCACAACCTCGACATCTTGTACAGGTGTTCATTTAGTTTGCAGTGTCCCGTCAGAACTCTGGCAATTATCCGCAGTTTTTCTTGCCATAGCTCCAAGTAATATTTGTAATGCTTACCCGAGGGTACCCGTATTGCTGCCCTAACTTGTCGGCATACCTTCATAGTTTTCCAACTGCTGGTATGCAGTTTATAGGTTTCTTCTGCAAGAAGGGTGTTGAAGACCTCAATGGTCGGCGCAAAGAATGATTCAAGTCCACAGGGTGGTTTTCCCGATCCCATCGTCTCCAGAGCATCCACTCTTTAATTTCTCTCGAATTGGAAACAGCAACCGTGTCAAAACAGACACAAATTTTATTGTTTTGGATTTCCGTTAGTTTTCGTTATCAATTTATTTCTTTCAATATTATGTACCGTTAATTTATAAAATTTCTACAAACTTTCTTCTTTGGAGAAAATTGTAATTGAGGAATTAAAGTATCAATGAATCAACGTATCATTGGATCAACGTATCATTGGATCAACGTATCATTGGATCAACGTATCAACGGATCAACATATCATACGGATTAAATATCTATATAGGTCGAAACATTAATGAAATGATCATCAAATATTTTCGCTACAATTTCATACAATTTTCAATTATATCATCGTAATGTCAACCTTCTTAAGAGTAAAACGTCGTTTAGAAGAGGATTTGGTAGACTCTTTTCTGGTTAACAGCAAGAGAAGAAAAATCGACTGCGCAGAATCCAATATCTCCACTTCAGCAGCAATTTTCAATATCTTTGGAAGTGGAAATACTTCTGACCAAGTGTTCAAGCACATCAGAAAGACGCCGATACGCAATATCAAAAGAAAGTCTTTCGATGCAAGGGAAAAGGTGAAAAATGAATGGCGTGACAACTGTAAAAATGAAAAGTATAAAGTACTTAGTAGTTTACGATTCGCTGAAGAAAATAGTTGTACGATCGTTGACGTGGAATGTTTTAAAGATGACGACGACGACGACAATTCCGAATCTGAAGAAAATTTCATATATGACGATTATGTCATGAACAATGTGGAGTTCGGAGCAGCAGCGTTCAATGACGTCACGAGTATACATCCTTTGGATAACGGCCAATTAGATGGTCGTTATGAATATGACGCAGCGTTAGCGTTAGAATCCTTTGATTCAAATGCGGAAAATTTTGATGCAAATGACTACCCCGATGATCAAGATCGGGGAGATTACGGAGAAAACGTTTTTAAAGAGGAATACGGCAGCGAAGACGATGAAACAGAATTTAATGACGAATGAGGATGAAACTTCAAGAAACTGGAGATCGAAGCAATCGTACTACGACGACTTTGATGAAGATTTTGGTGCAGATTTTGGGGATGATGTTATGGATTACTCCGAGTGAAAATAAGACATTTTAATGGTTTAGATTATTATAGTTAATAATATAAAAATAAACTAACACGCATAATTTTTATTTTTAAATCTTTTTCTCATCTTTTTGTACTTAATACTGATATCTACATAATATTTTATGAATGTTGCTTTGTAAGTTTTTGTGTATTACTAGGGTCTAATATATTCCAATCAGTAATCTACTAAATTCGTCATCTACTAACCACTTTCAATCAAGCTACTATCCAATATTTTCAATCACGCACAATTTAATAAATTGCACTCTTCCCGTATTCAAATCTTTATTTGTGACGCGTTTCGATCACAAACGATGTTTGCGGACTCACTACATAGAAATTATAATTAGTATAACATGAAAGAACTTATAAAATTTTTATTACATTATTAGATTATGTGATGGTTTGTAAAATAAACCATTGTAAAATAAATGTTAACTTAAATTAATGTAGTTTTCCAGATATCATATGAATGTTTAAATTTAAAAAAAAATTTTAATTCTTATGAAAAAGATCTTTCCCAATAAATTCTGATATCAGTAAGATGAGATGAGCCAACAATTAAATTTGAAATTCAATGATTTCGAAAAGCGCTGTTGTGATTTGGTCGAGTTGTTGATTCAGCGAAATTCTATTTTCAGTTCCTTTTAGGCTTCTATACAAAGTATAACAAGAAGCCTTATGATCTAGCTCCGTGTCTGTCTGTCCGCATAATTCAAATCTAATCAGAATTTTAGGCTTCTATACAAAGTATAGCAAGAAGCCTTACGATCTACCTCCGTGTCTGTCTGTCCGCATAATTCAAATCTAATCAGAACCCTCGAAATTGTGATTGTAAACACATCGTATGAATAATAAAACAATAATTTGTTTTAAATTTATTTATTGTTAACCACAGCAGTGGCTAATTGGTGAAGTTAATTTGTAAGTAAAAGAGAAAGAAGAGGATTAATCCACCTCAAAATATGGACCGTACATTACAGAGAAGTAAAGTTCCGAATGGAATGGAAAAGCTTCATTATTATTAGTTTGTTATATAGTGAATGATAAATACCAACCGCAAAAATGTAATTAGTGCAGATTACCTGATTATTTTTCAATGCAGACCAAATATACGTTATATTTTATTTACATAATTTTTCACCTATATAGGAAATTTAAATACGTTGATCCGTTGATCTGTTGATCCTTTGATTCGTTGATCCTTTGATCGTTTGATCCGTTGATCCGTTAAGACGTTGATACCTTAAGACGTTGATACCCTAATAAGAAGTTATCTCGAAAAATTTAATTCGTGCAGATTATCGGATTATCTGATGTTACATTATAAATATTATTTCGACCAAAAATAACTAGCAATAACAACTTTTCACACCAGAAAGGTAGCTGTATAGAAGCCTAGGAACTGCCGCTAAAGCGAGTTCCACCTTGTTTTTAATATATTCTACATATTTGTCGCTTTATTTCTAGAATTTTCTTTTTTCTCAGCGTGAAGGAGTTTAGTATAGCTTCTCATTAATGCTGTGGTTGTTACATTTTAAGTAGTAAAACATCTTGGATTTGAAGTCTTTTTTGTGTATCTTTAATTATAGTTTCTATAATGTTTAGTTCAGTTTCAGGAATTGGACCGGCCTCACCAGATTTGGTAGTGTGGGACTTTTCCCAATTAACTCACTCCCCTAGTAACGAGTACCGGGTTTCCGCCTCACGGCATTACATCCGTCATGCTCGGTGTCGTCGTCTACTCACTTTACCTCTTTTGTCTCCAAGTTTTTTTGTTTTATATTAGTCTTCGGTTGGGGGGAGCTTGTCGAGCATGCACCACCTCTTCCTGCCTTTGTGATGTTGGTCAACAAACTCGCTATGGCGTTCCACTTGTCTTGTCTCTCGACGGTAATGGCGAGCATGTTTTTTTTAGCTCGACGCAGGGAGGAGAAATCTCGTGCGAGACACCCACTTAATCGAAGTGGATAGTGTCAGACTTCACTGACTAAAACTCCCCCCTACCAAGCACCCGGGTTTCGCCGTCAGGCATTTCTTCCGGGATGCTCGGTCCGAGATGTCGGGATCTTCGACATCTCTCGCCCTGGATGTTCGGGCAGATGCGTTGGGTCTACAGCAGTTGTTCCCAAAGTGGTCCAGGTGGACCCCCAGGGGTCCATAGGAGACCACACGGGGGTCCACGTAGACGTGAAATTTAGCCCCAATTTAGCCCCACCTCCAATTTAGGGTGATATTTTTTAGGAGTTTTGGGAATACAGTAGAAATGTAGCAGCAGGGGGTCCACGAGAAAAAAAAGTTTGGGAACCATTGGTCTACAGTATCGTGTGCAGACCCGCCTTTTTCGTTCGGGCCTCCAAGTTCCTCTCCTCATGTATGGCTTCCTGGTTGCTCAGTCAGGTAGGGGGAATTGCGATGGAATTCGATGAAACGTGTGCTCTTTCGCATGCCTTTCTTCTACCTGTCCGAATTTTTCTCCTCGTTGGTTGGCCTCCTGGTTTGACGGTCGGGTAGGTGACATGATGGAATTCGATGTTACGTGTGCTCTTTCGCATGCCACTCTTCTACCCGACCGTGTTTGGCCTCGGATCACTGATCTTCAGTGTCGGTATCCTCCCCCGATGGCGAGCATGTTTGAAATGGTTCAGTTGAGTTCTAGCAGTGGAAAATGGTGAGCTCCATGTTTTTCCTCGCAGTATCTGCATGAGGAGCGGGGGAGGGGGGAATTTTCCAAACCGGTGCAGTTAGTGATTGAAACAACCGTGCTAAGTGAGCAACTGGGAGATGGTACATAATCTTCCCGTGCTCTCTGGAAACCCATTGTTGGATATTAGGGATGAGTCTCCGGGTCCATTACCACATCGTGTTGGTCTCGCTTTCGACCTCCGGTCTTCCTTCCTACTTCGCAGCTTGTTGAAGCGCGAATATCGACGAGAGTTGTCGATACAATAACTAGCACCGCTTGGTTTTGGCTTGGTTCCTGGCAATTCCTATTCCTTCCTGCCACACCGAGCGTTTCCTTCGTTTTGGTCTTGTGTCCCCCGACGTTGAGCACCAGCTGTGCGATGAATGTTGTCACTGCTAATGCCCTGGTGGATACATCCCTGCTGTGCTTGTCGTAGTTAAGGTTCTTATCTAAGACTACGCCAAGAATCGTGACTGAGTCCCTAAGCATAATAGGGGACTGGTTCAAAAGGAGGCTGATGTGCGGGACCCTTCTTCTTCCGTTGACCACAACAGCTTCCGATTTAGATTTCCGAAAGATCATGGTGAATCCTCTGCAGCTCATCTACTCAGACACCGTCCGGATGGTTGCGTTGGTTTTGGCTTTCAGTTTTGGAGCGCCTCTATCTGCCACCATGAAACCTCTCTCTAAATTAGATGATGGCAATGAAAGCATCACTTGGCCCTAATCTTTGGATTAAGGGATTATTTTAATAATGATCTTATACATCAAAAATACATCTTAATATATAATATTTAAATAAATCAAAAAGGTAATCATTAAAATGGAGTTTTTAAAGTGATTATACATCTGAAACAAAGTGCGTGATTAAATTTTAATAAAATTGACAATCATTTTATTACTTACCATTTCTGCGAAGAAGGGCTTCCAATGCGAAAAGGAAATATTTTGAAAAAGCGAATTTGACTTCATGAGATGCAAGGTTGTAAATACAAGAGAAGGGAAGATAAGAAGAGAGTTGGCTTTAAGACACCAAGCACAGCGGATGTCGTTTTGACCACCGACGGCTTGAGGTTATCGTAGTTGTGGTTTTTTTCGGTTGATCGAAGATTGTTTGTAGCCAAGTGGAGTTAAAAAGTTGAAGAGGTCCAGTTTATTTTGGAACGTCGAATATATTGAGGTTATGTTTTCAGTAAGCCACCCTTTCACAACTAAATCTGAAGACGAGAAACGCAAAATCAATAAAGTTAATGGTAACCAAGCATTCTAATAAATGGATGTTACTTACCGTTCGAAATATTCGAAGATCGATATTTTAGGAAAATCAATACATGGAGACGAAACAGTGTCGATCATTCAACTTACCGGAACCAACATAGAAGCGTGGGGTTAGATCAACGAACGACAGCAGAGTTCCAGTGACGTACTCATCGACAATTAATCAAGGTACTGTTGTTTATAAAAATTATGTGCACTAAACATTTTAAAATTTATAATTTATACACGCCGCATTTAATTAATAAACTTTAATAATTATAATAATAAATTTACCGCTGCTTTTGAGTTAGAATATTTTTAGTCGCCATGTATATTTGAAGTTTTATAAAGAAAGTTTCGGTAACGATAGTGGGGGGACAGGACTCGCGATTAACAACGAGCGGTGAAACGAAACCACTGGAGGCGTCGTCTTAGAATACAACAGTTTAGTTCGTTGAATTTAGATAAATTCATTGTGTTAATTTTACGGGTATTAGTGTTGATTAACCAGGTATAAACAATTATAATTTATTTAATTTATTAATTACCAAAATCTTGGACAATCTCGAAGAGGGTTTGATTGATTTGGTTTTGCATTATTTTATGGTTTACAAATTATTACAACATAACTTTGTTGCAAAGGTTAATTTTATTATGTTACATTAAAATCGATTTACTAAATACAGTTCACGTTTATTAATTATTAGGTAAATATAAATGATTTCATTTATAGAAATATTTATTACGCGGTAAAAATTATTACAATGTGTTTGGATACTGAACTTCTGATGCGTTCTTTGTTACAAGCTAGGGATGTGGGTAGTAATGCAAGGTTGCATCATAGGCAAAGATAGCATTCTTTGAAACGCTAAGAATAAACATTCATAAAAAGCAACGTATGAAAAATACAAAGTAAATGTAATAATTATTTTTATACCGGATGGTCTTAAATTCAAATCAGCTTGAATTTATAAATGAAAGGTTTTATTATTTAAAATAGATACACAACTAGTAAATTAATTTATTTATCATATACAGGGTGTAGCTTCAAATTAATTAATCATTATTTACAAGTATAAATACTTGTAGGAGGAATTTAGTAATTCCCGTGCCATCACAAGATGTAGGAAATAATGTACAGGTTGTCCACAAATCTTATATACATGGTAGATATTGACTTATTTGATACAATTTTTTTGGTTTCGGTTTTCAAGTACAATTTAACTGTTCGCGGATTCTGTATGAATGGCCCAAACACCTTGGTAGCATGGAAGATAAATTACACATGACTACAATGCCACGTAAGGCAACCATAAAGCAAGTTTACATTAAACCGTTCCCAAAGACTTGTATTTATTTAAGTTATGATAACGTAGATCTGGGTCTTTTATATTGGTAAATTAGTTAGTAATTTGTAATTCAAGGGTGGTGGTGTAAAGGTAGATTAAAAGGTATTTTTCCATTTACAGTTAGTGTTTCAACAAAACACATAGCTTTAGAAAATCTTCAATAAACGTACTAAGTACATGAAGAAAAGATTATTACAATCCAAAGGATTGAATCAAAACAAGTAATTTAGCGATTTAAAACAAATCGACTTCAGGGTAATTAAATATACAGATTGATTAGATCACGATTTAGTTAATAGACCAGTGCAGAAGCCTTTGAAAATGATAAAAAGTGAACAAAAATAGCAGTAGGATGAAACCCATTGGAAAAGGAAGAGAATATAACAAAAATGAAAGGAAAAATAATTTACGGGCGATCTGAGGTCGGGAAGTGGAAGGGGGTGAGTTTTAAGGGTAGAAAAAAGTTTTTCTCGATTTCCGGCAAAACCACAAGTCCTATGGAAAAAAGTTAAATAGTAAAGTTGTAGGTAATAAAAAGATCTACAACTTTTATATTTACACTTTTTTCACCTAACCTCAAAATTTATGTGAAAAATTCAAATAACCAAGTTTTTGGTTTTTCATTTTTATTTTTTACAAAAAAAAATTTTTTTTCACGAAATTTGGTGAAAACTTACCTTTTTATGTTCCAAACACACTGTAATTTTTTTGATTTAAAATATTTATTTTTTCACCTTATTTTGACTTAATATCGAAAAAGCACCCTAATTTTCAATCGAAAATTCTCGCGTCAAAATATCTGCTTTTTTAAAAAACTCGGTGGGCTTTTTGTTCGTTGAAATCTTTACTTTTCGATGGTGTAAAAAAATATATACATTACTATGGTAAATATTCTCAAAAAAATGCAAAGAAACGAAAACAACTCGAATCAAAAATTTTTTTTTTCTTAAATCATCATGTACAATTTTGAGCTATTTATTAAAATTTATACTTTAATTACTCGAAAAACGTAAGATTCCGTGTTACATTGATAAACAAAAAATTGCAAGTCGAAATAAACAACATCGTTCATGAAAATACACGTGCAGGCTGAGTTACTTTAAGAGAATTGTGACAAAGCTTAAAATTTTCGGATTCGAGTTTTTTTCGTTTCTTTGCATTTTTGAGAATATTTACCATAGTAATGTATATATTTTTTACACCATCAAAAAGTAGAGATTTCAACGAACAAAAAGTCCACCGAGTTTTTTAAAAAAACAGATATTTTGACGCGAGAATTTTCGATTGAAAATTAGGGTGCTTTTTCGATATTAAGTCAAAATAAGGTGAAAAAATAAATATTTTAAATCAAAATAATTACAGTGTGTTTGGGACATAAAAAGGTAAGTTTTCACCAAATTTCGTGAAAAAAAAATTTTTTTTGTAAAAGATAAAAATTAAAAACCAAAAACTAGGTTATTTGAATTTTTCATATAAATTTTGAGGTTATGTGAAAAAAGTGTAAATACAAAAGTTGTAGATCTTTTTATTACCTACAACTTTGCTATTTAACTTTTTTCCATAGGACTTGTGGTTTTGCCGGAAATCGAGAAAAACAGTTTTCTACCCTTAAAACTCACCCCCTTCCACTTCCCGACCTCAGATCGCCCGTAAATTATTTTTCCTTTCATTTTTGTTATATTCTCTTCCTTTTCCAATGGGTTTCATCCTACTGCTATTTTTTTCGGTTTCAAAAATTATCGGCACTGGTCTATAAATCATTGCTTCAGGTTAAATTCCTCTAACGAGAATATTACGTTAATAAACGATTTAATATTGCCCAAATTTGGTAGTTTTATTTGTGTTGGAAGTTAATGGTCGTCTCTCTTTCGGAGCGATCATTTGTTTTGTTACAGTTGTTCTTGACACTATGTTTTGTACACCGGAAGAAAGAGTTTGGTTACTAGATGACGATCGTAGGTATTTCACAACGTGGTGGTCCAAGTTATTTTCCGTGTCGTCGAAGAAGTGTGATTTTAGGTTTGAACTTTGTTAGTTCTCAAGAGATGGCGGTTTTCTGGAGAGGACGTTGGCGCGAAGTTCAAATTCAAAAGTTGCGTCTTACAGGGTTAAGGATTTGAAAATAAAACGATTTTTGTAAATTGTATATCTTGTTATTGTTTTACAAATTATAATTAAGTTTTTGATTTTCGATTTGATGCATAATAAGTTGAAGTGTGTAAATAAAATCAAGAGTAAATTCAACTTAGAGGTTTCTTTACGTTTCATGTTAATTAACAGCAAATTGTTCAGAGGTTCTGAATTATTAAAAATCTATTCATATTTGTGTATGGTTAAATTGAGTAAGATACAATTCATAGGCACTCCAAAAGTGGTTCTACCTGTAATTACCTGTAGTAACTCGTATCCTGGGAGAGGCTCGTCCGAATTGAGCGAAACCTGAGCACGTATATAAATGACAATTATTAGACTTCATAAAAAAAATGTAAATGAATTAAGAATTTTCAATTAATAAAAACCGTTTATTTGATAGTTTAATTCCATAATATAAGTAAATATTCCAAACCGTCCTTAAATGTAACTATTTCAGGTGAATCGTTTATATTGAGACACGCAGTATAATAATTAAATAGGACACATAGTTTAAATGTTTCAGGACTATCTCTATTTCAGAAAAGAAATAGGTGTACTATTGAGAACAATACTTTTCTACAATTAAACTTTATCGAGGATTTTCTTGGTTGGTATGCCATTAGTATCAATAATTCATAAATGCAATTAAGTTAATTTTTTACCTCACAATATATCATAATAGGATAATTTTTCCTACATAGTACATAACTAGGTAATATATTCCGATATCTATTAGTATATATCATATACATATGTTAATTTTTCCTGCATAACTAGGTAAGATATTCTGAAAACTAAAATAATCATAATTCCAAAAATGTTACTTTACAACGCGGTTGTGCTTTTAATAAGTAAGTAAAAAAATTTAAATATAGTACTAAGAGTATAAAAGTAATATTTAAAAATAATTCTCAAAAGAAGTTTGTTGTTCATAGTACTACTTAAGAATCACAGTTTTATAAAAATTTTTTTTGAAGACATTTATAGTATAGTACATCATTTTAGGTTCACCATCAGTGGCACTTGAAAAACCTTTAGTAGAAACATATTTAGGGAAACTTTACGGATATCACAAAACATCTTACAATGGTCGCATATATTCAGCATTTGAAGGAATTCCCTATGCACAACCACCAGTAGGAAAATTACGTTTTGAAGAACCCGTCGAAATAGGTTCTTGGAAACAAACTTTGGATGCCAACAGAACATACTTATGCTCACAACTAAGTGATTCCGATGATATAAGCGGTACTGAAGATTGTTTATATTTAAATGTTTATGTACCTAGAGAGAATCCTAACCCGAACGACAACTTAGATGTTATCGTTTACATTCACGGCGGTGAATTCAGAAAAGGTGGTCCATACAGAGGAGGTCCAGATTTTTTTATGGATAGAGAAGTAACATTCGTCAACTTGAATTATCGTCTTGGGCCTTTTGGATTTTTATCAACAGAAGATGATGTGGTACCAGGAAATAACGGTTTAAAAGATCAAGTGATGGCTTTAAGATGGATTAAAAATCATATTAAACAATTTGGTGGTAATCCCAAATCGGTAACCATTACGGGATCATCTTCAGGAGGTGCTTGTGTTCATTTTCACTATTTATCTAAATTATCTGAAGGATTATTTCATCGTGGAGTATCACAAAGTGGAAACGCTTTAGCGCCGTGGGCTCTTCAAACCGGTGCATTAGAACGAGTTAAAGCTTTGGCAGTATTGGTTGGATGTAGTGATGTTACAAATCGGATACTAATAGACTGCATGAAAAAGAAATCTGCTGGGGAAATTTTGGGAAATGTTCTTCATTTAAGAGATGATTCGCCGAATAAAAGGTTTCCTCAAGCGATTTTTTCACCAATTGTTGAGAAAAAATCTACTACATCATTTCTAAATGATTATCCCTACAATTTACTTCTGAATAAAAAGTTTCATCATTTGCCTTGGATGATATCTATGTGCAGTGAAGAAGGAGATATAGAGATTGAAATTCTATACAAAGATTTGGATACCTTAGATGCTAAATTTGATAAATGGGCTCACTACTATCTGAACTACAATTATACTGCTTGTGAATCGGACAGGGAGTTTATAGCTAAAAAAATTAGAGAACAATATTTTGGGAAAGATAAAATGGGCAGAGATACTTATAAATTGGTCCTAAAACTTTTTGGAGATAGACTGTTTACACACAATTTTGAAAAATCTGCACGACTTCAAGCAAGTGTAACGAATTCAAAGGTGTATTCTTATGTTTATGGGTATAAAAATAGTTTTGCGGATAATGTAATAAAATCATTGGGTATTGATTTAGATCGCGGAGTTGGTCATGCCGAGGATGATCAACTTATTTATTCTATAGTACAGGAAGGTAATCAAATCAATGCCAATTTATCTAAAGATGAAGAAATAGTCAAAAATTTCTTGATTGATATGTTTGTGTCGTTTGCTAATAGTTCCGTTCCAAAAATTAATGGTTTTTCTGTACTACCTGTAACCAAATCCAAAGAGATCACATTTGTATATATCAAGAGTCCTACTGAAATCCGCATGAATCATGTTGAAGAGTTTACACCAACAAAATTTTGGAATTCGTTACCTATTATTGAACTAGAGAAATTTCCTAAAGAGTCTTGCAGAGAGAAGCGGTGTAATAATAACACTCTTAAAAGTGTTGCTAGTGTTATTACTGGTAAACGTAATGTGAACACTATTCTTGTATTATCAACACTATTTCTACCATTACTTATAGTACATTTTGTATTATACTTCTAAAGTAAAAAATACATAACTTGTTTTAGTTGCATTACAATGCAACTTCGATAATTCGAACTAATTATTATATAAACTTTGTTAAGATGGTTTTAATTATTAAAATACATAATAGGATTGCTTGTTTGTTTTTTAGTAATTTTAGTAAAAAGAGAATTTCGCTTATAAAATTTCAACTAATAGGATGTCACCATGTCTTTAATTTCAACCAATAAGAATATATGTAATTTCTATCACAAAACAGATCACCTTTGTCATATTGTCGGTGGGACTTATTACGATGTAACTCCTGGTACTATTTTGTTATTTTAAGAACATTTAAATAAATAAAATATACTTGTATAACTCATTGGATATATACAGTAGCGATCAAAAGTAAGTTGGCAAACAGTTTTTTTAGAAAAAATTTATAAAAATAGAAGTCATTTAGTGGACTATTATAAATTTTTTAAAAGTATGTAGATTAATACGGATTTTGACATATAAAACTTTTAGTTGGTATTAACGCGAAAAGTAAATAAGCGAATTACATTTTATTCAGGGTTCAAAAGTAAATTGGCATAAATCGTTTTATTAGTGAAAAGTGAAAATTTAACATTGATAAGCGTTCATAGAAGTGTAACTTAAGTTAATTAAGGTAAAATCGACATGCCCAGACGTAAACAGTATTCCGAAGATTTAAAAAACATGGTTCTGGAATTGTTAAAAATGTGGAAAATCATTAAGAGCAGCAGAACGTGAATTTAGCATTCCAAATCAAACTATAAGCCTCTGGTGTCATAAAAAGGATCAGCAGAGACACGACCATGAACAGAACGACCACGAAAAGCAACCAAAAGAGATGATAAAATGATCGTTCGTGAAGCAGTGAAAAATCCTCGTCTAACGGCTACACAAATTGTTCAAGTTTTTAACAAAATTCGCGAAAATAAGACATATGTTTCGACAGTGAAACGTCGACTACATTCAGCTGGACTATTTGGCAGACGTCCTGCTAAGAAGCCACTTATATCTAAGAAGAATCGGATAGCCCGTCTCAGGTTTGCTAGAAGTCATTTACACTGAAAAAAAAGATTGTTTTAAAATACTTTGGAGCGACGAAAGTAAATATAATTTGTTTTCTTCGGATGGTATTAAGTATATTCGACGCCCAAAAAATAAAAAACATGATATTAAATATCAAGTTCCCAATATAAAGCATGGTGGTGGTAACATCATGGTGTGGGGCTGATTTTCCAGTTGTGGCATTGGATCCCTACACAGAATTGATGGTATTATGGATCGGTTTATGTATGCCGACATATTGAGGGATCATATGTTACAACATGGTAAGAGAAAATTGCCACGCGGGTGGATATTTCAGCAGGATAATGACCCAAAACATACTTCAAAGCATGTTAAGGACTACATGGAAAAGGCAAAAATCCGCCTTTTAGAGTGGCTTAGCCACTCTCCAGATTTGAATCCCAACGAGCATTTGTGGGAAGAGCTCGAACGACGAATAATAAGTGAAAATTATAGTAATACAACTAAATTATGGGAAGCATTATAGAGAGAATGGTTAAAAATACCATTAGAACGTTTAGAGAAGCTGGTTGACTCTATGCAATCACGATGTAAAGCTGTTATCGCTGCAATAGGCTTTGCAACGACGTACTAAATGTTTTTAATGTATAGTTTTTGTATGTATATCTGTACGTTTTGGTTTTATGAGCTTTTTGTCAGCACTTGCTAAATGTAAATATTTCGAATTTATTTTGTTTTGCAGTTTTTCAGATTAATACAATTATCTAGAGAGTTATAATTATATTTTTTAATTTAAGGGTTTTTAAGAAGTAAATATTAAAAAAATTAAAGAGAAATATTGAAATTTGAAATAGTTATTGCAAAAAAACTGTTTACCAACATACTTTTTTGATCGCTACTGTAGGAATTAAATTGTTCCTTAGAAACTTTCATTCTTCTAAGAAATGGGCTAAAGATGGACGAATTTAAACCAAAAATCTAATCATGTCATTAGTACGAAGGGACGAAGGCGCCCTGAGGCCATAAGTAAAAAAAATCTAATTGTCAATTGACACTTGGAAGTCGCAATTGACACTTCAAAGTCACAATAATTGATAGTTAGAAGTCGCAATTGACAGTGCGAAGTCGCAATTTATACATATTTTACGGATTTTTCAGATTGTACGGGTTTGATTTGACGACTAAAGTTTTTTGAAGCTATGCTTCTTATCGCACGGGTATTGCACGTGTATTTTGCACGGGTATCGCACGGGCAGTTAACTGAAAAAAATCGTTCGTCACACAAAATCGTCACACAAAATCGTCACACAAATATGTAACGGAAATATGTAACGCAAATTCGTCACACAAATTTCGATCGCGACTTTAAAATTTCGAACTTCCCTTCAAACACCATAACTCCGGAACCGAGAGGGCTAGGACCCTGGGAATGGTGACTATGGATAGGGGGCGGATGTGGCAACCGCCCCCGACCCCACGCCGCCCCCGCCGCCTCCAACCGGTTTTTATGGAAAATAGTTTTTTAACAAAACAAAAAAAATTTAAACATTTCCCCCCCTCCCTCACCCTTTTCGTGGGTCGGCAAAAAACGTCAAAAAAATTTTCAAAATTTTTATTTTTCAAAAATTTTGAAGCTAGTTTTAATTTTTTGACAAAACTAACAAAATTAAAAATTTCCCGCCCCCCCTTTTTCCCTTTCCGTGGGTCGGCAAAAAACGTCGAAAACATTTACCCGTATTCTTATAAGCAAGTTGGAGGCCGAAGGCCGACCCGTATTCTTAATTGCCAGTGGGAGGCCGAAGGCCGACCCGACCCGTGTTCTCTAAATCAAGTGGGAGGCCGAAGGCCGACCCGTATTCTTATAAGCACGTTGGAGGCCGAAGGCCGACCCATATTCATAAATGCCAGTGGGAGGCCGACCCGACCCGTGTTCTCTAAAGCAAGTGGGAGGCAACCACCCCCGACCCGACCCCACGCCGCCCCGCCGCCTCCAACCGATTTTTAGGGAAAATAGTTTTTGACAAAACTAAAAAAATTAAAACATTTTTTTTAAATTAAAACCCCCCTCCCCTTTTCGTGGGTCGGCAAAAAACGTCAAAAAAATTTTCAAAATTTTTATTTTTCAAAAATTTTGAAGCTAGTTTTAGTTTTTTGACAAAACTAACAAAATTAAAAAATCCCCCCCCATTCTCCCTTTTCGTGGGTCGACAAAAAACGTCGAAAAAATTTTCCCGTATTCTTATAAGCAAGTTGGAGGCCGAGGGCCGACCCGTATTCTTAAATGCCAGTGGGAGGCCGACCCGACCCGTGTTCTCTAAAGCAAGTGGGAGGCCGAAGGCCGACCCGTGTTCCTGAAAGGCAAGTGGGAGGCCTACCTGTAGTTTTATAAGCAAGTTGGAGGCCGAAGGCCGACCCGACCCGACCCGTGTTCTCAAAAGCAAGTGGGAGCAAGCATAACTCCGGAACCGAGAGGGCTAGGACCGTGGGAATGGTGGCTATGGATGGGGGGCGGAGGTGGCAACCGCCCCAACCCCACGCCGCCCCCGCCGCCTCAACCTCCAACCGGTTTTTAGAGAAAATAGTTTTTTGACAAAACTAAAAAAATTAAAAAATTTCCCCCTCCCCTTTTCGTGGGTCGGCAAAAAACGTCGAAAAAATTGTAAAAATTTTTCACAAAAAGGCCGAAGGCCGAACAACTGTGGCCTTTACGGATCTATTATGGTCCTCCCCCTGTGAGACCGAAGGCCGAACAACACTGGCAATCACGGACTAGCAGTCAAGATAGCTGAAGGCATATAAATATAATCTATTATGGTCCGCCCTGTGAGGCCGAAGGCCGAACAACTATAGCCTTCACGGATTTATTATGGTCCGCCCTGTGAAGCCGAAGGCCGAACAACTATGGCCTTCACGGATCTATTATAGTCCTCCCCCTGTGAGGCCGAAGGCCGAACAACTATGGCTTTCACGGATCTATTATGGTCCGCCCTGTAAGGCCGAACAACTATGGCCTTCACGGATTTATTATGGTCCGCCCTGTGAAGTCAAAGGCTGAACAACTATGGCCTTCACGGATCTATTATGGTCCTCCCTCTGTGAGGCCGAAGGCCGAACAACTATGGCCTTCACGGATCTATTATGGTCCTCCCCCTGTGAGGCCAAAGGCCAAACAACTATGGCCTTCACGGATCTATTATGGTTCGCCCTGTGAGGCCGAAGGCCGAACAACTATGGCCTTCAAGGATCTATTATGGTTTGCTCTGTGCGTAAGAAGCATAGCTTCTGTGGACGGTCCGACGACCGCTCCCATTTTTTTTATTTAAATCAAAACAGTATGTTATAATAAATATCATCAAAAGGGTATCATAAAATAACTTGCACGCCCTGTACAATATTACAATTATACCCAAAAGTGCATTCAAAGTTCATCATCAAAACAAGTATATAAAATTTTATAAAAATTTGTTCACTTATAAATTTCTGTAGGTGTCCATTTTGTAAAATTTCTAATTCTAATCTCCCAGAATTTCCAAATTCCAACCTGATTTTCCTGTACTGCATCGCATCCCTTCCTTGAACTTTCGTGTTTTTTTTTATTTTCCAAAAACTAGTGAAATTCCAAATTTTTCATGTGCGTAAGTTTTATTAATTTCTGATAATTCTTCTTTATCCAAAATGCGCCAATTTAACCAATAATAATCGAACTACTTGTTCGCACCAAATTCAATTCAATCACAAAATCACCCTTGCCCAGTAATTATAACTCAATATCGATTATTTATCGACAATTCAATTTCGATCCTCCGCTTGGTGACCGAACGACACTCTAGGTGACCTTCACTCGTGGTTAAACGTCCACCTCCCTCTATGGTGGTCGGTGCCTGACTGACCCATTGGCTTCAATTTTCGTTCTCGACGTAACAACTGCAAAATCCACTCAGATGACCATAATTAACAAAATTTTCATTCCTTGTAACACCAACCCATTATTAATTCGCGCTCTAATTTAAATTTCACACCGCAAAGGCCATCAATCATTTGTTATCATTTCAAGAAATCTGGATATTTTGAAATATTGCTTGATGTAATGAGCACTTAAATTTATTTCAAAATATAACAAATCTTCAGATATAGAATGTTTGCCTGATCGGAATTTCAATGGTTTTTCGCCTATTCGAAGGTAGTGAATTTTTGGAATGTTTTTATCAAATTTACATTATAACTCATAAATTAAATCATTATCTTTACAATCTTTTTCTTCTACTTTGATTAAGAAGTCTCCCTCTTAATATAGGTTATGAGCATTTTCAGTTTTTACATCTCAGGAAGCTTGCTAGGCTTGCTTTTCGATGTGCCTGCATCCTGTTTTTTATTGTTATGATGGAAAATCATTAACACAGGGGGACTGACGGCTTTACGTGCCCTCCGAAAGCACGGAAGACGGTCAAGAAATTTTTAGACTGTTCCCGGAGTCGAACCGGGGAGCCTTGCATTAGCAGTTGATCTCGCTAATATTCAGGCCATGACTGTCGTCATGTTTACAATGGAACTAACTAAATAGGGCTATTGTCAATTTATTTACAAAAATAATGATTTTAAAGTTTAGCTTAAATATGGTTTTTATCTATGTGAATTAAAATAATAATATCAGAATAAAAATAACTCTTTCTAATTTTATGCACACTACATTCCAATCTGTAATCTTTCCTATGACTGTCTCAAGCGTCTTATCTTTTTATCTCTCGTTTGCTTAACTACGAAATTAACTGTCCTCTCTTGTGACAAATATTTTTCGATTTTTTTCTTATCGTTCGTGGGTCTTCAGTTTCCTTTTCTGTTTATGAACATAATTTTTCTAATTTTTGATATTATTATCATTTCCCATTTTTCATAATTCATTAAACTTCACTTCATTTATTACTCCACGGACCCAATGTCTCGATTATTTTTCGATCACTAATTATTGATTTTTAAATCATTTGCATACAATCCAATTTTCTACCCATTTATGACTTTCACGTAATCCACTTCTCTCTCTAGTCGTATCCTCATCACTGAGGAATCGTGATCCAAAAGCTCACTCGAAGTTGTTCACTATGGTCTTCCATACTTGCCGGTCTTCCGCATCTCTTATTGTTGTTTGTAGGGTTTTTTTTCATCACCAGTGTTTTCGGCTTAAAGCTTCGTGTCAGTGTTCTCACCTTGTCAAACAGATCCCGAGTGGCGTGTGCATTATGATGGTCTTCTATTTCCTTGCATATCTTGCTGATGTAGTCATTTTTATCTCTCCTGCATTCCTTTTGTATTAGCTTGCATAGCCGGTCGTATTTATCTTTCTGCTCTCCGCTCATCGGTCCCGTTCGACGCAGTTCTTTTCGTTCTTCAATCAAGACCAACATTTTTTGTGTTATCCATATTTTATCATTTCTTGCTCTTTTCGAGCCCGCCGACTTTTTTTGAACTTCCTTAGCTGTATCCTCAATGGCGCATTTCAGAGCTTCCCATTCTTGGTCAGGATTGTGTTGCCTTTTGTCTTCTTTTTGACTTTTATGGAGTTTTGGTTTGATATTTATTTCAAATTCCTGCATTTCCTCATGTGAGAGCTTGTGAGATGTTTTCGGTCGCTTCAGATTTTTTAGTTTTAGTCTGAAATTGGCCGTTAGCAGCTGGTGATCAGATCCACAGTCGGCCCCTGGGTATATCTTGCTGTTCAAGACCGACGATTTCCATCTCGAGTGAGTCATAATATAATCTATTTGATTCCTATATCTATCTCCTGGCGACTTCCAAGTATATAGCCGTCATTTGTGATGCCGAAAGTACGTGTTGGCTATGCCGAGACCAAGCGTCTGACAAAACTGTATCATTCGTTCTCCTCGTTCGTTTCTCTCACCCAAGCCAAAGCGTCCCACCACATTTCTCAGGTGGTCGTCGCTGTGTGTGCTTCCAATTTTTGCGTTCATATCTCCCTGTATGATGGTAATTTCGTTTTTTGGTTGTTTCTTTATGGTGTTTGTAAGTTCATTATAGAACTCCTCTATTTCGTCATCTCCTGCCTCAGCTGTCGGTGCATACACTATACCCCATCACTGCACCTCTGTTGATTTTCGGTACCAGAAAAGCCACACCATTACGGCTAGTGTCGGGATTTCCTGAGAAGTATACGCAGTTTCCCGTTCTTGTGGTGAAATGCCCAGACCCCCTCCAGTGTGTTTCCGCCAGCCCCATCAGACTCAATGTATGGACATGTAGTTCTTTTTCGACGAAGCCATTTGGATTCTCTTGGGAAGGAATAATGAAGATGGTTTCCCGTTGCCTTTCTTCATGTTTATCTGTTGGGGTTGTCTCCCTTAGCCAGAGGGTCCCAGTTTAAGCGCTAGAAACTCACTTTTCGCCCTTTACCGTTAGCGTTACACAGGGTTCACCACGTGGAGGTGATAAAGGACTTGCTAGCAGAGCTCGTGTGATCTTGATGAGGTAGGCGTTTCCCAAGGTTTTGTTGATGCCCACTTCCTGGCAAAGTGAGCATCCCCTGAGACCTGGTGCTAGCCGTTGAACCCTGAAAAGTAATCCAATTACTTTTTGTTAAATCTGGTTTTTATTTTCATTTAAGTTTTATCACCAATTAATACATGTTTCTTTCTTTATCCTTATTTCTTATTAATCCAAATTCAAAATTAATTTTCCAGATTAAAATTTCAATGTCCATAATTTTCTTCTACAGGTATAATAGTTAATTATCATAATATTTACTAAGTCGATATCAATTTTTCGTATCAAACTATCCGAGTTCTTTTGTTCTTAGCATGATTCCATCGGACACGCTTCCACCCTATCATCCTTATCTTTAACGTCCAATTTCTAGTGAATGCCCTAGGTTTTATTTTAATACCATATTTTCTCGATAAATCTGTAGCTTTGAGTTTTAATTTCTCTGGGCGTTTTAAATTTTTTATGCTTCAACTTCCTAGATATTAATTTTTTTTTCAAATATTTTTTTAATTGTAATTATTTCCTCTTACTTTTTTAATCGTACATTTTTAAATCATATTTTTTTAAATATTATTTTTTTTAATCTTAATTTTGCAAATCTTGTTTTTTAAAATATTAATTTTTTCACCATCCAAAATTTGTATTCTTGTTTTTAATTTGCAATGCTTTCCATTTTATTTTTTTGTTGGTAATAATTGTTATTATAGTTTAATCTTATCTCTATTTTTGTATCTATCTATGTGATTCTTAAATTGAATCACATACAGGTAAATTTCAAAATTGATGCATAATAATAAAATAAAAATACTAGTCAGGGAGCATTGCAAAAATATTTGATAACAACGGGTAATGCAAATATTATAGACAGGAGGACATTGCAGTACTTATATGATACAGCACAAGGATAAGGACATTGCGGAGATTGACACTCGCTGCGCTGCGCTACGCTCGTGCAATCTCCTTGCTAAAACCTGTACTCGCTGAATCTTTGAGTATTGTCCGAATCCGCGTTGCTGTAGCGATAATAATTCCGTGAAGAAACGCCACGACTTAAAAGCACATCACATACGAAAATCGACATTTCAAACGCCATTTTTAATGTCGAAAATTGTGAAACAAATTGACCATATCGCATCACAATCATTGCAAAAAAAAATCAAACAGAAAATTTCGTAAGTACCGAAAAAAATTGAAGCATAATTATAATCGCACTAAATTTTTAATATAAAATTCGTTACTATAAAATTTATTTCTAAAATAGAAGTACATTGCTGTAAGTGAAGTCGGGTTGACACTTATTATTAGGGTTGACTAATGCGTTTGAACCGTCGCACGTCAACACACTCATAAATTATATTCGAATATTTCCACTACAAAAGTGCAATATTCACCACAAAACAATAAAAAATATTCACAATATTCATTTTTTTTTATTTTTAATTTTTATTTTATTTATTTTATTTAGTTATTAATTAAATTTTAGTTAGGGGTTTTTGAATATTGTCGAATATTGTTGCATAAAACCTGGATATTTTACAGTATTTGCGGGTAAAATCCACGGTGCACGAATTGTATCTGTATAAATATCATGTAAAATAAACGCACGCTGATTGGTCGAAACGCCAAAATTTGACCCTGAGTGGAATTATTATAATTATAATTTATATGGTTTTCTACAAACATAACTAGCAGTAAATTATGTGTTATCATATTATTCGAGTTTTCTGTTTGACTACATAAATTCCAAGTGTAATATTAATTACTAACTTAACTTGGAAAAAAATTTGATTTGTTCGCCATTTAATAAATTCTTATGTTGTCACATTTTTACCGACATAGCATACATATTTTCTTATATTATATGATCAATTTTTAACAAATCTAAGCACCCAAGAAGTTTAATATTTTGCATGACGATTTTTCATGTAGCATTTCATCTATAATAGTATGTAAAACTACAAGACACTGAAGCTAGTCATTTAATCTCGCGTTTGAAGGGGATTCACACGACAGCGACATGCGCCAGCCAGCCAGCTTGCCGCTGTCACGGGAAATTCAATCGTACAAGAGATTAAGAAGTGCTTCAGTCTCGAGTAGTTTAAACTATTTTATGTTATCCAAACAACAAATGCCGAATATGAAATTGGGAAAGTACAGTAACAAATAAAAAGTAAACAAATATGAGTGCTATTAATGTAACGCAATACAAAAGATTAAATAGCACACAGTAAATGAACAAATGCTGAACGTGAAAAGGGGGAATAAGTACAATAATAAATTAAAAGTAAATAACTTTTGAACGAAGTTTGTCTAAGTGAAGTTTCTTGACATTTGTGTTCAAAATGGTTTTCTATTTAATCATGAATAAATTAACACAGACACCAAGTGTCATAGACAGGAGGTGGACTGTGATGACTGGGCCTCGTAGGGTCCCCAGCTCTCATCTATGGCTCCACGTGCCACACCCTGGGCAACTGCATTGGCCTGCAGGCTGAACTAGATGAGAGTAGCCAGATATGGCAAATAACAGGGCACCTCTTTGCCCTCAAGGTGGAAGAACCAACAAGTAATGGTCAACGGCATAGGGTCAGGAAGGCAAGGGGAAACCACCTGACTAAAATCCCACGAACGCATCAATGATGATAAACAAACGCATGGATGAGGTTTTGCCGAGCGATCCGGCTAGCGACCGGCGCCAATTTGGGTCCGGGCCAACTGGTGTGAAGTTGGCGACCGGGCATGTGAAGGTGGAATGCCGGGCCTCACATGGGAAATGTACGACTGGTTCGAGAATGGAGATGAAAGCCAGATTGCGTATTGGCACCTGGAACGTGAGAGGTCTACTACAAATTGGTAAGCTCAACATCACAAAAAGAGAGATGAAAAAGGCGGAGTGGTGGTGTGCGGCATCTCGGAGACACATTGGAAGGGTAGCGGACATTTCAAGACAGATGAACACTGTGTATACTTTTCCAGCAAGGAAAGAGGTGGATATGGCGGTGTTGCTATAATAATAGAAAAACAACTGGAAAAATACGTAGAAAGCTATAGACCGGTGAATGAAAGAATTATAACACTGACACTAAATACCAAACCAGAGAAGATGCAGCTAATACAGGTGTACTTTCCAACGACGGGGGCACCGGATGAGGAGGTTGAGGATATGTATGGCTTGATAGAAGAAATAATAACCGACAGCAGATCTAAGAACATCACAATAGTGTTGGGGGATTTCAACGCCAAGATAGGATCAACTGAAAACGACAATCACATTCGCGAGAACTTGGGCAGATACGGATGTGGCGAACGGAACGAGAGAGGCGAAAAAATGATACAGTTTGCAACTGGAAATAATATGACAGTCATGAACACCACCTTCAAGCACCATGTTCGGCGACTTTTCACTTGGACGTCGCCTGACGGTAACACTAAAAACCAAATCGACTACATCCTGATAAACAAGAGATGGAGAAGCTCTTTTAAAAATGTCAAAACGAAGCCCAGCGCGGAGTGTGGATCTGACCACCGACTACTGATCGGAGATTTCTTCATAAAACTTCGAAAAAGCACAATAACTAGGAAGACAAAAAGAATGAATACACCAAAACCGCAGGACCTCCAGGATGCCTTGTATAAAATAAAACAACCTGAGAAGACAAATGATTGTAACCAATTATGGGCGAGAACCGAAAAATGGATAAAGGAAGCAGTTCAAGCATGCAATGCTCCAATAATCAGAGAAAAAAGAAAACACTGGATGACAGAACAAACATGGCTGCTTGTAGAGGAGAGAAGAGAAATCCGACTCACCAAAATGGACCCAATGGACAAAGCCTTGAAAATGCGCCAAATTAGCCGTAAAATTTAAAAACAAACGCGCCGAGATAAAAACCAATATCTTCACGAAATATGCCTGGAACTAGAGACCCACTCGGAACAGAACAACACCCGTGACCTATACGACAGGGTTAAATACCTCTCGCGAGAGTTTAAGCCAAAAACCCAAATTATACAAGACGAACATGGCAGAACGATAACGGATATAGAAGGAGTTTCGGAAGTCTGGAAAAAATACTGTGCGGAACTTTACAATGACCAAAGTTATACACCATGCTTTGAGAAGAACATAAGGCACTATGAAAGAGAACCAGACATACTCAGAAGCGAAGTGGAAAGGGCCATCAAAAAACTAACAAATAGAAAAGCACCAGGGCCTGATGACATAACAGCGGAGATAGTGAAGGCTATGGGGGAAAATGGAATTGACACAATGTACAACATATGCCAGTACATATGGTCATCGGAAAAATGGCCAGAAAAATGGACTACATCCATCCTAATCCCTATACACAAAAAGGGAACCCCGACACTATGTAGTAACTACAGAACCATAGCTTTGGTCTCCCATGCAAGTAAGGTTATGCTACACATACTAGCCGGCAGACTTAGATCCTTTCTTCTACCACAAATAGCAGAGGAACAATCAGGCTTTGTACCAGGAAAAGGCACGCGAGAGCAAATTCTAAATGTCAGACAGATAATAGAGAAAGCAAGAGAATTCCAGGTGAAGGTGTTTTTGTGCTTCGTGGACTACAGCAAGGCGTTTGATAGAGTGAAGTGGAATAAACTGTGGAAGATCCTAGAAGAAATGGGAACACCCGTACACCTAATCAGAATTATACAACAGCTATACGAGACGAGCAGTGCGGTAGTGAGCGTATGCAACACTTTATCAACGGACTTCAAATTAACGGCTGGGGTACGGCAGGGATGCATACTGTCACCCATATTATTCAATATCTACACGGAGTACATCATGAGACGGGTTTTGGAGAATTGGGATGGCGGAGTTTCGATTGGCGGAAAGAAGATAACTAACTTGCGGTATGCGGATGACACTGTCATATTAACAACAGGTGAAGAGGATATGCGGAGCATCATAGAACGGCTTGCAGAGGAAAGCATCACATATGGGCTGGAAATAAAGCGCTTGAAGACAAAGATCATGATTATAGACAGAGCCAATAATAACCAACCTCTAATACAAAGCGTGGCCGGGTTTGCGGTAGTCGACAGTTTCCAGTATTTAGGATCGACAATAGATAATAATGGCGGATGCGAACTGGAAATTCGGAGACGATTGGCGATTGCCAGAACATCATTGACAAAACTGAAAAGAATTTGGAAAGATCGATCCATTACAATAAAAACTGAACTTAAAATAATACAAACACTGATATTCTCAATCGCAACTTACGCCGCGGAAACATGGACGATTAAAGCTACCGACGAACGAAGAATAGCCGCGTTCGAAATGTGGTGTTATAGGAGACTGCTGCGCATACCATGGACGGCACGTAGAACTAATGTCTCAATTATAGAGGAACTCCACATCAACAAAAGATTGGTTGAAATAGTCAACCAGAGATATCTAGGATATCTGGGACACATAGCAAGAAGAACTGATACTATGGAAAGGTTGATTGTGGAGGGAAAAGTGGAAGGAAGACGACCGCGAGGAAGATCGCCAACGCGCTGGATCGATCGAACTAAAAATCTAATAGGACAAGGACTGCACGAGTCCATCGCAGCAGCGCAAAACCGCAACAACTGGCGACGAATAGTCGCAGGCATAGCAAATTGATGCCACCACACCTTGCATAAGGGTTATGGACGGAAGAGAGAGAAGAGAGAAATTAACACTTGAACAACGCTATCAAATTGTGGAAATTTATTTTCAACGTCAGAGTTCTGTTCCCGAAACTTATAGAGCCCTTCGCCCATTTTATGGTCAACATAATCGACCTTCTGAGCAGGCTATTCAGAATACATGTTGACAAGCCATGGAACGCTATACTTCTCAATTTCGCGGAATACTCGTGACTATTTTCTTACGGAATAATTCGTCAGTACTACAAAATGTGACAGAAGAGGCACAGGAAGGCCTCGCAGTGCTCGTTCCGCCGAGAATATCACCGCTGTGGCTGAAGATGTCGCGGATGAGTCGTCAACGTCGAACTAATGACGTTCCACGCAATTGGCCATTAAACGTTCGTCTCTGTAGCGCCTTTTGGTAAAAGACTTGAAGATGTTCTCTTACAAAGTGTAGACAGTCCATTAACTACTGCCTGCAGAGCGTCAATCGCGTGTAAATTATGCTCACGCTTTCCTAAACCTCAACGACGCAGTGGGCGATTTTCGGTCCAAATTTATCATGAACGACGAGAGGCCCATTTGCATCTAAACGGATACATAAACAAACGAAATTTGCGCTTCTGGGGCACTGATAATCCACGTATCATTCACGAAGAGCCATTACATCCACTCAAAGTCACTGCATGGTGCGCCGTTTACGCCGGAGGTGTTATCGGGCCTTATTTTTTTGAGAAGGCCATGGGTAATACGGTTACTGTGACTGGTGGGCGATAGAGAACCATAATCAACGAGTGTTATTGCAGCAAATGGATGAATTATGACTGTAGGACATCTGGTTCCAACAGAACGGTGCAATCGCACACACAGCTCGCGCGACAATGGGCATTTTGAAGGATACATTTCCGGGTCGCCTAGTGTCTAAGCTAGGGCAGCTGCAAAGCAGATGCTCCGCCGTTTTATATGCTAAATCACAACCTCGACATCTTGTACAGGTGTTCATTTAGTTTGCAGTGTCCCGTCAGAACTCTGGCAATTATCCGCAGTTTTCTTGCCATAGCTCCAAGTAATATTTGTAATGCTTACCCGAGGGTACCCGTATTGCTGCCCTAACTTGTCGGCATACCTTCATAGTTTTCCAACTGCTGGTATGCAGTTTATAGGTTTCTTCTGCAAGAAGGGTGTTGAAGACCTCAATGGTTGGCGCAACGAATGATTCAAGTCCACAGGGTGGTTTTCCCGATCCCATCGTCTCCAGAGCATCCACTCTTTAATTTCTCTCGAATTGGAAACAGCAACCGTGTCAAAACAGACACACAAATTTTATTGTTTTGGATTTCCGTTAGTTTTCGTTATCAATTTATTTCTTTCAATATTATGTACCGTTAATTTATAAAATTTCTACAAACTTTCTTCTTTGGAGAAAATTGTAATTGAGGAATTAAAGTATCAATGAATCAACGTATCATTGGATCAACGTATCAACGGATCAACATATCATACGGATTAAATATCTATATAGGTCGAAACATTAATGAAATGATCATCAAATATTTTCGCTACAATTTCATACAATTTTCAATTATATCATCGCAATGTCAACCTTCTTAATAGTAAAACGTCGTTTAGAAGAGGATTTGGTAGACTCTTTTCTGGTTAACAGCAAGAGAAGAAAAATCGACTGCGCAGAATCCAATATCTCCACTTCACCAGCAATTTTCAATTTCTTCGGAAGTGGAAATACTTCTGACCAAGTGTTCAAACACATCAGAAAGACGCCGATACGCAATATCAAAAGAAGATCTTGTGATGCAAGGGAAAAGGTGAAAAACGAATGGCGTGACAACTGTAAAAATGAAAAGTGTAAAGTACTTAGTAGTTTACGATTCGCTGAAGAAAATAGTTGTACGATCGTTGACGTGGAATGTTTTAAATATGACGACGACGACGACAATTCCGAATCTGAAGAAAATTTCATATATGACTATTATGTCATGAACAATGTGGAGTTCGGCGCAGCAGCGTTCGATGACGTCACGAGTATACATCCTTTGGATAACGGCCAGTTAGATGGTCGTTATGAACATGACGCAGCTAACGAATCCTTTGATTTAAATGCGGAAAATTTTGATGCAAATGACTACCCCGATGATCAAGATCTGGGAGATTACGGAGAAAACTTTTTTAAAGAAGAATACGGCAGCGAAGACGATGAAACAGAATTTAATGACGAAGAGGATGAAACTTCAAGAAACTGGAGATCGAAGCAATCGTACTACGACGACTTTGATGAAGATTTTGGTACAGATTTTGGGGATGATGTTATGGATTACTCCGACTGAATATAAGATATTTTAATGGTTTAGATTTTAGATTATTATAGTTAATAATAAAAAAATAAACTAACACACATAATTTTTATTTTTAAATCTTTTTCACAACTTTTTGTACTTAATACTGATACTATCTACATAATATATAGTCCAGGCAACGAAGCCGAAAAATTGGTTTAAGCTTGCAAAAAATCCGGGCAAGCTGAATTTTAGAGAATTTTATGTTCTTCAACTTGGCTTAATGGTAATTTTTCGTAAAAATAAAAATACGTGAGCTGTAGGCGAAAAACTGCACTTAGGTGGCTAAAATCCTCATTTGGGGGAAACGCCGGCTTGGGATTTTTATAAGACTTTTGGGGGTTTATTACAACACTTCAATATATATCTTTGCCAAATTTCAGCTTGCTCGGACCTTCTGTAAGCTCAAACCAAAATTTCGGTTTCGTTACTTGGAAGATACTATAACTTGGGCAAATTAAAAAAATAAATTTTTATATTTAATGTAGGAACTTCGCCAATTTAGAAACTTAAAGCAAAAATTTAACGCATTTTTTTAATAATGCTCGTGGTCGATAGTATCACAAAATAGCACTAGTAATATTACCAACTACTACCAAAAAGTACTAGGAAATAGCACTTGGCACCCCTGATTCTACCAATGGTTCATTTCAGTTCATTTACATTTGTGCCTTTGAAACAGCAAGACGTACCATGAGCGAGAACCTAGAAATTGCCGAAGCAGCGAAGATGGCGTTGGTGGAACTTTTGCCGACAAAATCTAGAAAACTTTGCCAAAAGCACTACGACGCTTTTGTGCAGTGGTGCAAGAACAAAGAATTGGCAGATTGTTTTACTGAAGACGTGTTTTTGGCATTTTTTTACGAAAAGGCTAAAACGTTGAAGTCGTCGACCATGTGGTCGCACTTTCTATGATCAAGGCCGTGACTAAAGTAGAAAACAACATTGACATCGGCAATTTCCACAAGTTATCCGCTTTTATGAAGCGAAGAAACGAAGGATATGTGGCGAAAAAATCGCGCGTCCTAACATCTCGCCACTTGGCGACATTTTTAAAAACGTCGCCACGTGGTGACTAGTGTCTAGTGACTTTTTTATCAGTCATCTGGTGACTTTTTTATTACCCTAGAGCAAAAAAAGTTTTTTTCTCCCGCTCTCCCCCCTATTTTTTAACTTTACTTCGCCAGGGTAAAAAAGTGCCCCTTTACACCCGCAAATAGGGGTAAAAAGTGAGTACTTTACCCCCAGAATGGCAAAAAATATTTTTTCTCCAGGATACAACGAAAACGTCATTTTTTTGCTTATTTTTAGCTTCGAAAGTAATCATTTCTCGTACGATGTAAGTTATCAGTGCAACTTGATATCTTTTGGTATACGTAATACGTACATTACGGGTAAATAGGTCACTACTGACACCGGCGTCATCTTGGGCTCTTTGTCATTAAATATAGTTTGCTTTGTCATACACTTATGGTGTGATGTTGACGTACATTATTAAATTATTAAAATAAAAATAAAAATTAAATTATTAAATAAATTATTAAAAATCTATTCATATTTGTCTATGGTTAAATTGCGTAAGATACAATTCATAGGCACGCCAAAAGTGGTTCTTCCTGTTAAGATCTTGAACTCGCATCCTGAGAGAGTCTCGTCCGAATATTGAGCGAAATCGGAGAAAAATTAATAAGGGCAGAAGATAATCTACGTATATAACCATCCGTCAGGCGCGGTCGGAAATTCAACCAATCGGGCGCGGTGTATCAAAATGATCACAATGTTTTATAGCTTGTTTTTAACAGGAACTTTTCAAGTACAATAATTTATTTTATGTCGAATACATATTTTATTGCTTTCTAATTATTATTCGATTCATTTTACTTAAAGAAGAATAAAAAAATTTGATTAAATTTCAATTTTAAAGTACAAGTACATATAATATGCAGTAAACAATAGAATCAAAACAAAATGGAATTTGTAGTTGTAAAATCACTCAAACGAAATCTATAAAGTACATAAAAGCCCAACAAAACGTATCATTAATCAGATTCCTCATCATAATTTAATAAATTGTTGTAAACCAATTAATGCTTGAAAACAGTCATTACAAAAACTCTCTACGTGTTGGATACAAATGGGTTTTTCGCATTTTTTACAACTCGAAACACCTCTTATCAGGTATATTGGTGGGAGACAGGAAGCTATTTTCGACAAGAAGTCGCTAGTGTCCGCGATTTCCGGATGGTCATAATAAAAGTTCAACGTGTATCATTTAGATCAGCCGCGCCCGACGGATGGATAAATGACAATTATTAGACTTCATAAAAAAAATGTACATGAATTAAGAATTTTCGATTAATAAAAAACGTTTATTTCATAGTTTGATAGATTCATAAGCTAACTATTAGATTATGCTACTCGATTGAGGAGTCCATAATATAAATAAATATTCCAAACCGTCCTTAAATGTAACTATTTCAGGTGAATTGTTTTTATTGAGACACGCAGTATAATAATTAAATAGGACACATAGTTTAAATGTTTCAGGACTATCTCTATTTCAGAAAAAAAATAGGTGTACTATTCTGCCGTCCAACGCTAAAACGCAGTATCTCCAAAATCGTTGTTTCGAGAAAACGCTCATTTATGAATTTATGGTTGGGCCACCAAGAAATAATTTATTAATTTTGAAATTAGCTAGCCTAGCTATTAATAAATTATTTCTTGGTGGCCCAACCATAAATTCCTAAATGAGCGTTTTCTCGAAACAACGATTTTGGAGATACTGCGTTTTAGCGTTGGACGGCAGTATTGAGAACAATACTTTTCTACAATTAAACCTTATCGAGGAATTTTTTGGTTGGTATGCCATTAGTATGAATACTTCACACATGCGATTAAGATAATTTTTTACCTCACACTAAATCATAATAATATGTTAATTTTTCCTGCATAACTAAGATATTCCGAAAACTAAAATAATCATTTCAAAATGTTACTATACACCGCGGTTGTATTTTTAATAAGTAAGTAAAAAAATTTAAATATAATACGAGTACAAATGTAATATTTAAAAATAATTCTCAAAAGCAGTTGTTCATAGTACTACTTAAGAATCACAGTTTTATTAAAATTCTTCTGAAGACATTTATAGTATACATCATTTTAGGTTCACCAGTGGCACTTGAAAAACCTTTAGTAGAAACATATTTAGGGAAACTTTACGGATATCATAAAACATCTTACTATGGTCGCATATATTCAGCATTTGAAGGAATTCCCTATGCACAACCACCAGTAGGAAAATTACGTTTTGAAGAACCCGTCGAAATAGGTTCTTGGAAACAAACTTTGGATGCCAACAGAACATACCTATGCTCACAAATAACTGATTCCGATGATATAAGCGGTACTGAAGATTGTTTATATTTAAATGTTTATGTACCTAGAGAGAATCCTAACCCAAACGACAACTTAGATGTTATCGTTTTCATTCACGGCGGTGAATTCAGAAAAGGTGGTCCATACAGAGGAGGTCCAGGTTTTTTTATGGATAGAGAAGTAACATTCGTTAATTTGAATTATCGTCTTGGGCCTTTTGGATTTTTATCAACAGAAGATGACGTGGTACCAGGAAATAACGGTTTAAAAGATCAAGCGATGGCTTTAAAATGGATTAAAAATCATATTAAACAATTTGGTGGTAATCCCAAATCTGTAACTATTACGGGATCATCTTCAGGAGGTGCTTGTGTTCATTTTCACTATTTATCTAAATTATCTGAAGGATTATTTCATCGTGGAGTATCACAAAGTGGAAACGCTTTAGCGCCGTGGGCTCTTCAAACAGGTGCATTACAACGAGTTAAAGCTTTGGCAGTATTGGTTGGATGTAGTGATGTTACAAATCGGATACTAATAGACTGCATGAAAAAGAAATCTGACAGAGAAATTTTGGAAAACGTTTTTCATTTAAGAGATGATTCGCCGAATAAAGAGTTTCCTCAATCGATTTTTTCACCAATTGTTGAGAAAAAATCTACTACATCATTTCTAGACGATTATCCCTACAATTCACTTCTGAATAAAAAGTTTCATCATTTGCCTTGGATGACATCTATGTGTAGAGAAGAAGGAGGTATATTGCTTGAAATTTTATACAATGATTTGGATACTTTAGATGCTAATTTTGATAAATGGGCTCACTATTATCTGAATTACAATTATACTGCTTGTGAATCGGACAGGGAGTTTACAGCTAAAAAAATTAGAGAACAATATTTTGGGAAAAATAAAATGGGTAGAGATACTTATAAATCTGTCCTAAAACTTTTTGGAGATAGACTGTTTACACACAATTTTGAAAAATCTGCACGACTTCAAGCAAGTGTAACGAATTCAAAGGTGTATTCTTATGTTTATGGGTATAAAAATAGTTTTGCGGATAATGTAATAAAATCATGGGGTATTGATTTAGATCGCGGAGTTAGTCATGCCGAGGATGATGAACTCATTTATTCTATATTTCTCGAAGATAATCAAATCAATGCCAATTTATCTAAAGATGAAGAAATAGTCAAAAATTTCTTGATAGATATGTTTGTGTCGTTTGCTAATAGTTCCGTTCCAAAAATTAATGGTTTTCCTGTACTACCTGTAACCAAATCGAAAGAGATCACATTTGTATATATCAAGAGTCCTACTGAAATCCGCATGAATCATGTGGAAGAGTTTACACCAACAAAATTTTGGAATTCATTACCTATTATTGAACTAGAGAAATTTCCTAAAGAGTCTTGCAGAAAGAGGCGGGGTAATAATAACACTCTTAAAAGTGTTGCTAGTGTTATTACTGGTAAACGTAATGTGAACACTATTCTTGTATTATCAACACTATTTCTACCATTACTTACAGTATCTACATTTTGTATTATACTTCTAAAGTAAAAGTTACATACTTAATCTGTTTTACGTTGCATTACAATGCAAATTCGATAATTCGAATTAATTAATATAAACTTTGTTGAGATGGTTTTAAATATTAAAATACATAATAGGATTGCTTGTTTGTTTTTTAGTAATTTTAGTAAAAAGAGAATTTCACTTATAAAATTTCAACTAATAGGATGTCACCATGTCTTTAATTTCAACCAATAACAATATAGTTTCTATCACAATAGAGATCACCTTTGCCATATTGTCGGTGGGACTTGTTACGATGTAACTCCTGGTACTATTTTGTTATTTTAAAAACATTTAATAAATACTCGTATAATTCATTGGATATATAGGAATTAATTTGTTCCTTAAAAATTTTCATTCTTCTCAGAAATGGGTTAAATATGGACGGATTTAAACCAAAAATTTAATCAGCTCATTAGTACGAAGGCGTCCTGAGGCCATAAGTAAAAAAAATGTAATTGCCAATTGATACTTGGAAGTCGCAATTGACACTTCAAAGTCACATAATTAACAAAATTTTCATTCCTGGTAACACCAACTCATTATTAATTCCCGCACTAATTTAAATTTCATTCAATTACAAATATTTTTTTCTTCACATAGATAGTGAATAATACAAATACCTTAATCTAATTTACAACATTGCACCGCAAAGGAACAATTCCACCTTTATACAATCGGCCAACAATCATTTGTTACCATTTCAAGAAATCTGGATATTTTGAAATATTGCTTAATGTAATGAGCACTTAAATTTATTTCAAAATATAACGAATCTTCAGATATAGAATGTTTGCATGATTGGAATTTCAATGGTTTTTCGCCTATTCGAAGGTAGTGAATTTTTGGAATGTTTTTATCAAATTTACATTATAACTCATAAATTAAATCATTATCTTTACAATCTTCTTCTTCTACTTTGATTAAGAAGTCTCCCTCTTAATATAGGTTATGAGAATTTTCAGTTTTTACATCTCAGGCAGCTTGCTAGGCTTGCTTTTCGAAGCTCCTGCACCCTGTTTTTTATTGTTATGATACAAAATATACAAATATTTTTCGATTTTTTTCATATCGTTCTTCAGTTTCTCTTTCTGTTTATGAGCATAATTTTTCTAATTTTTGATATTATTATCATTAATAAGATTATCATTAATAATAATTATAATTAATAAGAGTCGGTCAGTATATCAAATGTAAATTAAAATAAAAGACAATGTTTGTCCTTTAATAACGACCGATGATGAGAATGCTATAGATTCAGCAGAAGGAAGAAAAGGCAGTAGTGCCCCAACAGAACGAGTAAATATTGAAAAATTATAAGACCCCCAGGTAAGGCAGAGTTTCCAGCGGGAAATGGAGGAAGCATTAAGCCAAGAACTGACCGAAAGAAGCGATATAGAGGCAGTGTGGAAACAAATTAAGGAAAACATTATAAGTGTCAACAAGAAGATCCTTGGATCTATGCCTAAACATAGACGCAAAACTTGGTACGATGCTGAATGCCAGAAGCTGGAACAAGAAAGAACGCAAGCAAGGCTCAAACAGCTGCAAAGCCCAACAGAGATCAATACGGCCAAATACTCCAATGCAAGAAACCAGTACCGTAAAACAATTAGACGGAAAAAGAGAGCACACGAAAGACAAAAAATATGTGAACTGGAGAGAAATCACCATATGGGCGACATAAGGAAATGGTATCAAGAGATCAAAGAACATAAGAAAGGCTATCAACCTAGGACGGCGGTAATGCTCAAGAGAGACGATGGGACGTTGGTGACAACAAAAACCGAGGTTCTTAGCACATGGAAAAATTATTTTTCCCAACTCCTGAACAAGACGACGCAGGAAAGTGGCCAACACCGACAATTTTATTCTGCTGAAGTACTGGTTGAGGCACCGACGACGGAAGAGGTATGTGAGGCAATAGAAAAACTCAAAAATAATAAAGCACCAGGGCGAGACGGCATTCCTGCAGAGTGTCTCAAGAATGGGGGAACACATATGGTCAATATAATGCAATATCTTATAGAACTTATCTGGAAATACGAAAAGATCCCAGAAGAATGGAAAGAAGGGGTAATAATCCCAATACACAAGAAGGGCGATAAAAGGGTATGCAAAAACTATCGGGGAATCTCCCTCCTGAATAACGCATATAAAGTACTGTAAATATATTACTCCAGAGGGTTACACCATACGCAGATGAGATCATCGGAGAGTATTAATGTGGTTTTAGAGTTGGAAGATCCACCACTGATCAGTTATTCACCATCCGCCAGCTGTTAGAAAAATGCTGGGAATTCAATAGAGACATTCACAACCTATTTGTCGACTTTCAGCAGACGTACGATAGCATTGCTAGAGTGCGTCTGTGGGAGACAATGGAGGAATACGGCATCCCTGGTAAACTGATCCGTCTTGTAAGAGCATGCGTGGAGGGGTCCCGAAGCTGAATCAAAATTGAAAACGAATGTGGCGAACTGATTTCAATAAACTGTGGACTAAAGCAGGGAGATGCGCTGTCGCCCCTGCTGTTTAATATTGCGCTTGAGAGAGTCGTGAGGGCCGCGAGGATACAGATGCAAGTGTTTGGACCTAGGGGACCTAATCTGCTCCTCGCCTATGCAGACGATATTGATGTGGTAGGAAGATGTACAGTCGATGTGAAGGAAAATTTTGTGCGCGTGGAGGGGGAAGCCAATAAAATGGGGCTCCGAATAAACGAAGAGAAGACGAAGTACATGCACGTAGCAAGAGATCGAGGACGAGATCGAATAAGACAAAACGTAACTATGGATGAGTACAACTTTGAGCATGTACAATCGTTTAAATACCTTGGTGCGGTGATAACATCTACTAACAGCATACATGAGGAAATCAAACAAAGAATAAGTCAAGGCAACAGGTGCTGTTTTTCGTTACAACACATACTGAAGTCTAAACTAATAACAAGACCGTCAAAAATAAAAATATATAAAACTATTATAAGGCCAGTTGTAACTTACGCAGGCGAAACATGGACGATGACTGTACAAGATACGCTGATGTTGAGGCGCTTTGAGATTTTATGGCTGAAGGTTTTAATGTAACCCGATTATATGCGGAAGGTTTTACGCGAACTCAAACTCATAATCACGCAAATTACAGTCGCTACTCAAATCAAGGTCAAAATTTTTATTTTTACTTTTAAATTTAAAATTAAACAATAAAGCTCACATAGAAGGTACTAATGTAAACTAATTAAATAAATTTAAATAAAAGTTACTTGAATAGACCACTTTTGGGTGGAGCAAAACTATGCAATAATAAACACCAATAAAAATAATAAAAAATTTCTAGGTGCAGTTGACGAGATCCCTTCTAAAATTTTGACATCATAATTTACCTGATAACCTCAATCTATGTCCCAAATTTAATAACCCTCCTTTGGGGGTATCGTGTCAAAAACACACCGTTACATCCTAAACTTTTGGTATAATACCTGATGACCTCAATCTAAGCTCCAAATGTAATAACTCTCATTTTTGGGAATAAGAATGTCAAAATCGTGACTGCCCAAAAACTTTCTACATTTTTTTTTATCTTGTTCCTTTTTGAGCTCATCGTAAAATTTTTTAAATGGCAACCCTTATTTTCCTTTTTGGATTTGGATACAGCACAATTTTTTGGATTTATGTTTGGAATTTTTGGAGAAAATTCCTGTAAATTTTTTTTCGAATTTGTTCCAAACTTGACGAGTTCACTGTTGAACACTTTCCAGAACCAAACTGTATCGAAAGCTGTTAATACTGTTTGACCTTATTTAATACAGGACTTAATAGTAATAATAATTATCTACACCTATATCGTAAACGGAAAGAGCGAGAAAAACTATTAAAGAAGCACGCAAAATCTCTAAAAATAGAGATAGTGGACTTGATATTGTTTGGCTCAGGTCCATATATTTATTATTTTCTTGAACTGTCTACATTTTCAAAATTTCTAACTCAGTGTTTAAAGCGCTTAGATTTTGAATATAAGTATACAAAAAATAAAAAACGTAGATTTTTGATTTAAAGCTCAGGGGGTATTTAAATGCCGTCTTCAAAGTTCGGTCCTATCAAAAAAAGTTTTGGATTCTCATTTTTTATACCCCAAAATGTCTTCCACGAGATTACTGAAAATATAATTTTGGTCAGAGTTTGTTCGACACCTGGACTCTGGTCCAGCACTCGAAGAAAAAGAAACATTTTCGAAACTTCCGTTACTTTTTCTATTATTTTTGTAAATCTGTAGATCTAGCAGCAGTGCATGGTTATGAAATTTGCAACACAGATTGAGGTCATCGTGTAAATTATTATATGAAATTTTAAGAGGGGATCTCATCAACTGCGCCCTCTGGGAATATTTTTATTAACTTCTTAGATGTAAGGGTGGGTTGTTTTGACACCCTTATCCCCAAAAGAGGGTTATGAAATTTGCAACACAGATTGACGTCATCACATAGATTATTACATGAAAAATTTAGGAAGAGATTTCGGCAACTGCGTCCTCCGGGAAATTTTTTACTAATTTCTTAAATGTAAGGGTGGACTTTCGACATCCTTATATCTAAAAATGGGTTATGAAATTGGAATCATAGATTGATGTTCATCATGTAGATTATTATATCAAAAATATAGGAAGCCATCTCGTCAACTGCGCCCTCTGAGAATTTTTTGCTAACTTCTTAGATGTAGGCTGGGTTTTTTAGGCCCCTATCCCCATAACAGGGTTATGAAATTTTGGACACACACTGAGGTCAACAGGTAAATTATTCTATTAAAAATTTAGGAGCGGATCTCTTCAATTGCGCCGCACAGGGGGGACAAGACAGGTAAAATCTGCAATTAAATGAAAAAACGAAATGCTATTCAGAGATTCCTCTCCATAACTTTTCAATTCACCACTAACCCACGTACGCTAGAATACTGTTTAATTCTCGGTGACCCCTCTGTGATTCCGATTAGCGCAATTTTTCCTCCACCTGAAGCATTTTTAAGAATTGAAATATTTAGCCTGAAACTTTCAAATTGACGTATAAACGTTATTGTTGAAATTTGAAGTTTAATTAGTTTTTGGGCTTTTTGGTTATGTTCTAAAGCAGATTAAGCTTTGCTCCTGTTTTTAGGCTTCTATACAAAGTATAACAAGAAGCCTTATGATCTGGCTCCGTGTTTGTCCGCCCGTCCGTCCGTTTTCTATTGGGTATTGAGTATAAGAAAACAGTCAGGTAAACAGTCGGGTTTACATTTTTTTTTATTATCGGAAGCAGTTAATACAGGGTGATCCAATAAAAAGTTGCGACCAAATTAGTTGTTTCTTGGTTAAGAAATATTAAAAATTATATCTATCAATTTTTTTAAAATACTACCAACAACTGTGGTATATATTTTTGTAAAGGTTTATTATAAATTTTATTAAAGAAAATATTTACAAACTGTATTAAAATCTCGTTACTCCATTCATGCGCGTCAGTGTCTAGAGGAGATCCGATTTTTTTTAATAAAAACATATTATGCAAGAATCTATCTATAAATCTTTTCAATACTACCTACTAACAGCCCTGAAAAGTGAAATTCAACCTACGTAAAAACCAATTAATTGTATTTCAATCTCGTTAGTCCATTCATGCGCGTCCGTGTCTGATAGAAAAGAAGGGATTGCCGTAATAAAAATATATTCAAGTATCTGTTTATGAAATTTTTAGATACTACTAACAAAAAGAGCAGTTCTGAAGCTGTGGGCCGCTTCGAAATTTTTTATTATTTTTTGTGTTTATTATTGCATAGATTTTTGCACACTCAAATAGTCCAGGCAACGAAGCCGAAAATTTGGCTCAAGCTTGCAAAAAATTCGGGCAAGCTGAATTTTGGCAGAGGTGTACATCGGAGTGTTCTAATGAACCCCGCAAAAGTCCCATAAAATTCCACGCCGGCGTCCCCAACAATCGGGGGTTTTAGCTCCCCCAACGCGATTTTTTTGCCGATAACTCGCTTATTTATGCTTGTATGAAAAATTATGATCAGACCATAATTGAAGAGCATAAAATTATCTATCAAGTAGTTTTTTTTAAAATTTTTCCATGGCACACTAATACTTAAATTATTGACCGAAAACACGACCTACCCTTAAAATGGCACAATATTGATTCGTTGCAGGGAGAGAAATGTTTTCGGGCACGGGAAATGCTTTTAATAATAAATTAATTGAAATTATGGCCAAGGTTGGAAAATGAAGAGAAAGAAAAATATTTTCAAAATTTGCCCAAGTTATAGTATCTTCCAAGTACTGAAGCCGAAATTTTGGTTTGAGCTTACAGAAGGTCCGGGCAAGCTGAAATTTGGCAAAGATGTATATTGAAGTGTTCTAATAAACCCCCAAAATGTCTCATAAAAATCTCAAGCCGGCGTTCCCTCAAATGAGGATTTTAGCCCCCTAACTGCGGTGTTTCGCCTAGAGCTCATGTATTTTACTTTTACAAAAAATTACCATTAAACAAAGTTTAATTTGCCTATTACAGTATGTACATATTGTAGTACTACCTACTGCAGCGCCATAAATTATAGAAATTTTATGTTCTTCAACTTTGCTTAATGGTAATTTTTCGTAAAAGTAAAAATACGTAAGCTATAGGCGAAACATCGCACTTAGGGGGCTAAAATCCTCATTTGAGGGAACGCCGGCTTGGGATTTTTACGAGACATTTTGAGGGTTTATTAGAACACTTCAATATAGTACATCTTTGCCAAATTTCAGCTTGCCCGGACCTTCTGTAAGCTCAAACCAAAATTTCGGTTTCGTTACTTGGAAGGTACTATAACTTGGGCAAATTTTGAAAAAATTTATTTTTCTCTTCATATTCCAACCTCGGCCACAATTTCAATTAAAATATTATTAAAAGCATTTCCCGTGCCCAAAAACATTTCTCTCCCTGCAACGAATCAATATTGTGCCATTTTAAGGGTGGGTCGTGTTTTCGGTCAATAATTTAAGTATTAGTGTGCCATGGAAAAGTATGAAAAAAAACTATTTTACAGAGAATTTTATGCTCTTCAATTATGGTCTGATCATAATTTTTCATACAAGCATAAATAAGCGAGTTATCGGCAAAAAATCGCGTTGGGGGAGCTAAAACCCCCGATTGTGGGGGTAGCCGGCGTGAGATTTTATGGGACTTTTGGGGGGTTCATTAGAACACTCCAATGTACATTTCTGCCAAAATTCACCTTGTCCGGATTTTTTGCAAACTAAAAACCTTCCTTGCCTGGACTAAAAGGTCGTCTAATAAAATAATTTTCATTTAATTAGACTGTATAATTGAAACCATCTATATAGTCCGATCAATTTAAACATTCGAGGTTGCAATAATTCGCAGCCAGCTGAAAATTGGTAGGATTGTTCAAAACACCATCATAAATGAAATCTAAAAAGTCCTCATCGATCCGACACCTGGAAAAAAATTTATTCGGGGTCAAAGGTCACTAAAACGGGTTTCTCGCAATTTTCAGCAAAACGGTAAGTTTTATCATAAAATTATCTCATTCAAAAATTGTAGATCAGATAATTATCTACAAAAAATGTCTAAATACTTTTTTTCCTAAGAGCCACCGTTTTTGAGATATAACGATTCGAAAAGTTGAAAGAGTTGTAATCGTCATAATATGGGGTCCGTTACTTTGGCCCCCCCGGTTAATATTTTTACACCAAAAGCAAGCACTGGGATCCTTAGAGCTAGCACCCAAATATGAAAGCTAGCACCATTACAGTTTTTTCACAAATCGACTTTAAAACCGGGGGGGGGGCAAAGTAACGCTAGCCCCCCCGGTTAATATTTTTACCCATAAACCTAGCATTGGGATCCTTAGAGCTAGCACCAGCTAGCACCCAAATATGAAAGCTGGCACCATTATAGTTTTTCCACAAATTCATTTTATTTATTTGCACCTAAATGACGATTACAACTCTTTCAACTTTTCGAATCGTTATATCTCAAAAACGGTGGCTCTTAGGAAAAAAAGTATTTAGACATTTTTTATAGATAATTATCTGATCTACAATTTTTGAATGGGATAATTTTATGATAAAACTTACCGTTTTGCTGAAAATCGTGAAAAACCCGTTTTAGTGACCTTTGACCCCGAATAAATTTTTTTCCAGGTGTCGGATCGATGAGGACTTTTTAGATTTCATTTATGATGGTGTTTTGAACAATCCTACCAATTTTCAGCTGGCTGCGAATTATTGGCAACCTCGGATGTTTAAATTGACCGGACTAAGAGTTATAATCGTCATTTAGGTGCAAATAAATAAAATGAATTTGTGGAAAAACTATAATGGTGCCAGCTTTCATATTTGGGTGCTAGCTGGTGCTAGCTCTAAGTATCCCAGTGCTAGGTTTATGGGTTAAAATATTAACCGGGGGGGGGCTAGCGTTACTTTGGCCCCCCCGGTTTCAAAGTCGATTTGTGAAAATACTGTAATGGTGCTAGCTTTCATATTTGGGTGCTAGCTGGTGCTAGCTCTAAGGATCCCAGTGCTTGCTTTTGGTGTAAAAATATTATCCGGGGGGGCGCCAAAGTAACGGACCCCATATTATGACGATTACAACTCTTTCAACTTTTCGAATCGTTATATCTCAAAAACGGTGACTCTTAGGAAAAAAAGTATTTAGACATTTATTATAGATAATTATCTGATCTACAATTTTTGAATGAGATAATTTTATGATAAAACTTACCGTTTTGCTGAAAATCGCGAAAAACCCGTTTTAGTGACCTTTGACCCCGGATAAATTTTTTTCCAGGTGTCGGATCGATGAGGACTTTTTAGATTTCATTTATGATGGTGTTTTGAACAATTCTACCAATTTTCAGCTGGCTGCGAATTATTGCAACCTCACTCCTATTTTTTGGTCTAATTTGACCGGACTAATAACATGAACTTTATTGAACACAATCGAAATTTTTACTCCAGAAAATATCAAAGGGAAGGATCTCGGGTAGATCTCGGAAGGATCTTAAATTTTAGAGTACCTATAACTAAAAATTTCCATATTTTCACCATCATTTAACTGGTCGACTGTAATAATTAATTAGCGTGATTATGAGTTTGAGTTCGTGTAGAACTTTAACCACGTGCTTTTGTATACTTTTGTTTTATTTAATTTTAAAATGTGGTGTTTTGATTTTTTCGATGGTCCAAGTTTTGTGGTTTGAAAAATGAGAAGAAACTACAAACGACGAACAACTTTTTACGTACTCTGTATATTTCATATAATTGAAGTTAATCTGTCAATTGTTGTTTTATTGTACGCGAAGTCAATGTCACCGTTTTGATGTAAACGTCAAAAATTAGTGGTTGTCAGATGGTAGATAAAATCATCGGCGGATTTTAATCTTGTAGTTAGTGAATTAAGTTATACAATTTCCGTTATCAAATTTCTTCCAATGTGTTAAAGTGAAATTACTAGGGTAGTTTTAAGATCAACAATGCGACATAAAGTTTTCGAACCATAACCTCACTTTATACTTTTTCTGTTATCAAATTATACCATGAATGCGCTACTAAGACAGATTAATTCGATGGGATGGGGTCGAATTTTTGCCATATTTTTAAGTTTGTGGGCAGTGATTTTGTTTGTTACTGTTTTCCAAAGTTTTAACACGAATTCTGTGCCCATATCTGACAGCAAAACCGAGGAACGTTTGAATGCCGCACTGAGTGATTTGGAAGCCCTCAAGAAGCAAAATCTCGAGTTACAGGAGATACTAAAAGGCGTGACTTCAACGTGAGCGATTCAACTTGGTGATTTTTAGTCATAATTTGTTTTATTTCTTAAAGGAAACTCAAACCTGATCAACAAGTAGCGCTTGAAAATTTCCAAAATCGGCTCATTAAGGTGGAGCATGTTTTGTCCAACGATGAAGTTGGTTATGTTAGTCAGAAGGAGGACCCCAGCACTCAGTATGAAGTTTTGAGACGGCGTATTAACACTAACATACAGGAATTTTGGTATTACATAAGTGCCGAGTTGAATAAGTTGAAAAGACAAGTCAACGACATATCTCCTGATGCGAGCAGTTCCATAAAAAGTGTTTTAGAATTGGGGGCGTTGCATAACAGGTTAGGTTTACTGTTACAAATTTCATATCTTTCAGTACGTGTGCTTTAGGTGGTTGTTACATGATATGGAACAGCTGGCGATAGCCGATGGTTATGCAACTTGGAGAGAAAAGGAAGCAAACGATTTGGAGAATCTGGTACAAAATCGCTTCCATTCCTTACAAAATCCGCCCGATTGTGATAAAGCTAAAAAAATAGTCTGTAATTTAAATAAGGTAAATAAATTTTTTTTTAATTTACTTTTACGGTATATCATGATAAAATAGTTCAAGTAGAAAGATGGAACCTAGGGCCCCTTAAAGGAATTAAATTCTTTTTGTACTATATTTTGAGTGGTTAAAATTTGGACTTATTCAGTAGTGGTCATAAATAAATGGACAAATGGTTTTTTTTGCGATAACTCTTTCAAATTTTAACATCTCTGTTTTATGTTTTCAACATTTATTCTTTTAACCCTTGCACCGATTTTACCAAAATTTGGGGGTCCATAATATTTATGCTTAAAGGCATTCAAAATGTTGGGTCAAGGGGTTATTTTATTCTTAAATTTTGGTAAGTTTATGGATTTATTTAGAATCAAGAAAAATAAATTTATGATTTCGAAATTTTAATAATAAAAAAATTAATCATTATTTAAAGATTTTTAAAAGGGAAAATAAATTGATAAATCTTTAATTACGAGGACCATTGTGATATTACACAATATATAAAAATTTATGTGATTGTTATTGACAAATTTTTTGCATTTCTTTCTTCATTTTTTACCCACAAATTTGTGGGTTTCTGAAAATATTTTCTTCATTTTTTACCCACAATTTTGTGGGGGTCTAGGACAATTAGGCGCGACCGATGAGGCGCGGCCGATTAGACGCGGACTCAATTAGGTGCGGGCCCAATTAGGCGCCGTGCCATTTAGGCGCGGATACAATTAGGCGCAGACCGTTTAGGCGCCGGCCATAAACAAATTAAGTTGTTAATCTGTTATAAGTCTGTATTTATTTCACCTCTTCCACCTCTTTGCGGCTGATTTAACTTTTTGCGAAGATTTATTTGTTTTTAATTATTAGTTTTCTAAAGAAATATCAAAAACTAACACTAACCTAACGACAGATCCCTCTTCGCGGAAGATCCACCTCTTTGCGGCCGATTTAACTTTTTGCGAAGATTTATTTGTTTTTAATTATTAATGGACTTTTGTGATTTTTAAAAATAAATACAGACTTATAACAGATTAACAATTTAATTTGTTTATGGCCGGCGCCTAATTGAGTCCGCGCCTAATCGGTCGCGTCTAATCGGCCGCGCATAATTGCCCGGATCCCATTTTGTAGGGTTCTGAAAATATTTTCTTCATTTTTTACCCACAATTTTGTGGGGGTTTTGAAAATATTTTCTTCATTTTTTACCCACAAATTTGTGGGTTTCTGAAAATATTTTCTTCATTTCTAACATCAATAAATTGCTAAAAATTACCAATAAATTGCTAAAATTACCAATAAATTACGAAAATTTTCAATAAATTACCTACTAAAATTGCTAGACAATAATTGCCGGTATTTATACATAAAAACTATCAATTACTACGAAATTGCCAATAAAATACGAAAGTTTTGCCACAATAAATCTTAATAATTACTGAAGAAATGCAAAAATTCTAATAAATTATCATTTAATTTATTATTTAGAAAATCTATGATATTATTTTAAGAGCGCGCTGCGGAAAGAGAGAGAGGGAAGCAGTAGATATTATGTTGAAAGAAGCCTCTAATCTTTTGTAGAAATTTAAAAAATTTTAAAAATCTATTTGCGTCATATCTAAGGGAACCCTTGAACCCTTTGTGCATTAAGTTGATTTTATATAGTTTAAAACTCCACTAAGGGCACTTTTTGATTTAAAAGTTTTGTATAAGTTTTCTATAATTGATGATGAAATCGCTTCAAAATCAGGTTTTGTCCTTATAATGATCTGCAGAAGGCAATAACGAAGTTTCATTAAGGGGTAATGACACTCTAGAAGACACAAAAATAGCATAATTTTAACAATTTTTTATGGCGCTATAGTAAATGCAATAGAAAATCTGTTTAAAGCGGTTTATTGTACATATTTTATAGAATAGTTTATAATTTTTTTTTAAATTTTTTTACAAAATGGCAGCGTCACATCCCAGCAAAGGAAACCTCTCTTTACAAATAGCGTTCCGCGGCCGGCAAGATTTCTCCGCTAATTTTTGACCTAGAACAAAAAACAAAATTTTTTTCAGTTCTATATAAGATTATCTAGAGAAGTACGTACGGAAATTAAAAAATATTGATTTTTGTAAGAATAGCACACGATTGATTTCAAATTTCTATTTTTGATCAAAAATTACGTGAAAAATTGTTTATAACAAGAAAAGTTTACAATTTAGCGCCAAATCCGTAATGACATTTTTTGATAACTTTGCGACTATTTTAAAGAAAAATGTTGTTATTAAATGATTTAGAATAACCAAGAAATGCTAATTAATTGTATTTAAACTATTTAAAACGCTTTTTTAATACATTAATTTAATTTTAAAAATTTAAAAAAATCGAATTAAATGTGACAGCAAGTGACAACGCCATCCATTGTTAATTTGACGAACCGCGATTTATTTTATTTAATAACCTAAATTTGTCAACAACTGTCAAATCAACAAAACAAAAATGACGGCCTTCACAACCTTGGCCTATAATATACTATTATAGCTACAGTTAAAATATCAAGCAAATCTATTAAGATCTGTCAAAGTTATGTTGCCGGCCAATTGAGAAATTGTCATTTTGAGATAGAGCGTTTTAAAGTTTTACATAGCATTATTGAATGAAAATTTTTTATTTACCTCTAATCTGCAATACCTGCACCATACAATTGAGGGCCTTAGAATAAAAGGGGTATAAGTGCATTTTACATTATTGTGAGATATTTGCATTCAATGTTAAACCAAATGTCTTTTTTTTTGTGTTATTTTACTAGGTTAAGTGCGTCTACTGTTAATGCAGGGTAAAAATTCCCAGGAAAAGCTGAGATATACACTACAGCCCAAAAAGATAAGTACACTTATAATTTTTAAGAGTTTTCAAAATTTCAAACATTAAACCCTTTATAAATCAAATATTTGAAATGAAATCAAGTAATATAATTTATTTACAACAAATTTAACAAAAAAAAACTGAAAAAATGTTATTATGTTGGCTAAATTCTGGTTTCTTACAAAAATCCACCTTTTGCGTTTATAACAGCTCGGCACAAACGAGGCATTCTTTGGGTGAGTTTCAAAGTTTCAAATTGAATTGCATTCCAAGCATTTTGCAAGACTTGCCATAAATGGGTTTGTGATTTTGGGCACTTTAGTTGAACGTTTCGGTCCAGTTCCTCCCACAATAGCTCTATAGGATTCAAATCCGGGAACGGATGGCCAATCCATATAATTTAGCACTCTTCGTTTTTCATTTTCTCTCAAATAGTCTCTGGACAACTTCGATGAGTGCTTGGGATCATTTTCTTCTTGAAAAATAAAACCTCTCCCAATTAAACGTCGACCTGATGGCAGCACATTGTTCTCCAATATTGGTTTATAACCTTCTTTTTTAAAATTCCTTCTATTTTAATAATATCTCCGAGGCAATTGTTGCCAAAAACTTAAAAAACGTAAAGATAAATTAACTGCAAGGTATAGCATTCGAAATTGGAGAATGACGGCTCCTCAACTTACTGCTGAAATCAACGAAACTCGTACAAATAATGTCAGTTTGTCGACGGTAAAAAGAAGGTTGCAAACAGCAGGCCAATTGAAGAATTGCTATGCGGAAACTTTTGTTAAGACCTCAAAACATAGTGAAGAGACTAGCTTGTGCTAAAAAACATTAAATATAGTCAATTAGTCAATGGAAAAAGGTTGTTTGGTCGGATGGGTCGAAGTTTTAAATCTTCGGTCTTCATCGACGAGTTTTGTGAGAAAGCGCAAGGGAGAATGGGCTATGGATGAATGTATTGTCCCAACGGTGAACACGGCGAAGGATCCGTTATGATTTGGGGATGTTTTGGCAAGAATTGTGTCGGAGATATTATTAAAATAGAAGGAATTTTGAAATAAGGAGGTTATAAACAAATATTGGAAAACAATGTGCTGCCATCAGGTCGACGTTTAATCGGGAGAGGTTTTATTTTTCAAGAAGAAAATGATCCCAAGCACTCATCGAAGTTGTCCAGAGACTATTTGATAGAAACTGAAAACGGAGAGTGCTAAATTATATGGATAGGCCACCCGTTCCCGGATTTGAATCCTATAGAGCTATTGTGGGAGGAACTGGATCGGAAGGTTCCACTAAAGGGCCCAAATTCACAAACCCATTTATGGCAAGTCGTGCAAGATGCTTGGAATGCAATTCAATCTGAAACTTTGCATAAACTCACCCAAAGAATGCTTCGTTTGTGCCGAGCTGTTATAAAAGCAAAAGGTGGATTTTTGTAAGAAACCAGAATTTAGCCAACACAATAACATTTTTTCAGTTTTTTTTTTGTTAAACTTGGTGCAAATAAATTATATTACTTGATTTCTTTTCAAATAATCGATTTAAAAAGTGTTTAATGTTTAAAATTTTGAAAACTATTAAATAATATAAGTGTACTTATCTTTTTGAGCTGTACTGTATATATAAAGTTTATTATTTCCTTAATAAATGATAAATTTATATGGTTTATAATGATAAAGGCAATGATAAATGGACATTAAGGTTTCATATTGTGTATTAATCTCAAATTTAAAAAAAGTGCACTTATACCCCTTATATTCTAAGGCCCTCAATTGGTCTTCTATGTTAATATACTGCTGTTCTTCATTTCTGGCTGATTTTAACCAAAACCGAGCCTCTTTAGCAGCGTTAGACAGCGATCGCTCCGCAATTTTCAAGCAATTGGGCCCAGGATAATTTTAGGGTTAATTTCATATGCTTTATCAATAAATGGGCAATTTGGAATGACAGTTTCGTTACAGTTCTCGCAAGAAATAACAGTTTTAAATCCTAAACCACGTCGTCCACTTTCGCCAAATTTCATATTTGATTTACAGGTTATAAAATATATTACAGGATAAAATAAATTTTTTTTTAATTTTCGTACCTATTTAGAATTTTTAAAAGTAATAAACGATGCACTTTGGTTTATTATGGTTTGCCGACAGTTGTAATGCTCAGTACCATAAACTTGGGTAATTTATTGCCTACTTCTTATGAGCTTTAAATGCCTATAGATCCGAAAATATTCGGAATATCGATATGAAATTTTAACACATAAATTTTAAGATATTGAACTATTAATTAATGTAAAAAAAAAATTTTGCTTTTTTTAAAAATCCTCGAGTGTCATTACCCCTTTTAAGATCTGTTGTCATAAAAATTCTAAATTGTCCTTTTTCATAAATTAAATTAACCTATTTACTTTTAATTTAAAGCGTTCAAAATTGGTTATTGCCTTCAATAGTCTTTTCTTATTAATATAAAAAAAGAATTACATTGATATGACGTTTAGTTTTTTAAATTTCTACAAAAGATTAGAAGCTTCTTTCAACATCATATCTACTGCTTCCCTCTCTCTCTTTCCGCAGCGCGCTCTTAAGAGGAATCTTCAGCTTGTGTAAAATTGTATGTGTAAACCGTGCTTTAAACTGCCTAACTTTACTTGTTTTACTCCATAATATTAACCTTTTCACCGGTTTACCCACAAATTTAAAAAATGAATGAAATGCAACAAATTTGTCAATAACAATCACCTAAATTTTTATATAATATAAGATGTAATTTTCTTCGAAGAATATCACAATGGTCGTCGTAATTAAAGATTTATCAATTTATTTTCCCTTTTAAAAATTTTTAAATAATGATTATTTTTTTTATTATTAAAATTTCGAAATCATAAATTTATTTTTCTTGATTCTAAATAAATCCATAAACTTACTAAAATTTAAGAATAAAATAACCCTTTGACCCAACATTTTGAATGCCTTTAAGCATAAATATTTTGGACTCCAAATTTTGGTAAAATCGGTGAAAGAGTTTAATAAAATTTCACAAGGGCTCTTTGTAGCACGACTTGGTAATGGTTTCTGAATCCCAATCAGTGTTGTCAGATTTTAGAAATCTAAGGCGCCAACTCGTTGCCGAAAAAACGCCCAAAGGCGCAACTAATTGATCACGTGGCGCCAAAATTGAAATTTATTGTTATTTTCTGTAATCGAATGCAATCAACTTCATGGGTGACACCCGGGGCGGATTATTTCTTATTGATGACCTTTTTTTTTTTGGGGGGTTTGCACTGAAGGAAACAACCAATTGGGTTGTACGCATTACGGAATGTACAACGCGCATGCTCGGCTTTTCAAATTCAAAGTTGATTATTTATCGCAATAAACCGCAACTACATTTCTCAGAAACCGCCCAAATTTCGGTTTTTGAAAAATTTTTATCGCAAACTATCTTCAAAAGTCGCCCAATTTGCGGTAAATCGCCCAATCTGACAACACTGATCCCAATGGGTTTTTATAATTTATTGAGTTTATGATAAAATTAATTGTGAATTTTATTTTTTCTTCGACTCCAAAGCGGCTACTTTATTATATAGATTTCTAAATTAAATCTTTGAATGACTTCACTTATAGTAAGCCTGTAGTATTCAGAAATGCTTACAAAGTACCGCTACAGCGCTCAAATGTTAAAATTTAACAATGTTTTACAATTATAGAACTAAATATTAAAAAATAGACATACAATTTTATTCAAATATTCTTTCCATAAATAATTCAAATATTCAAATTATTCCAATAATTCGAATATTGAATAGTAAATACTCGTATTTCCATTACCGATAAATCTTGTCGTTATTTTACTGTTACCAGTAAATTATTGGAATATTCAAATATTTTGAATATTCAAATTGAACATGAAAATAATATTCGTATTTGAATATTCGAATAGTTGAATTATTCGAATTTGATTCCCAGCCTTATAATTTAGAGTCGGATATACGTCGTCGCCATATGTTTTGAGCACCCTTAATTAATGCGAATATTTCAATTTTTTGGACAGGAATTGGATGGTTAATGAATGAAAATGCTTTTTATTTTGTAAATATTTATTAATTTCAGTATTTGGTTGCACCCCCTTTCGCTTTTATGTCAGCTTGAACGCGTCTAGGCATACTACTCACTAGATTAAAACAATCTTCTGCGGTAAACTTTGCCCACTCTTCAAAACATTTTTCTATAAGAATTTTTTTTGATGGGGTATTATGTTTACTAACCCTTCGTTTTAATTTATACCATAAATTTTCGATGGGCGATAAATCTGGCGACTGTGGAGGCCAGTCCAACAATGGAATCCCATTTTCAGCAAACCAACGCATGCTACCTTTCGATTTGTGACAAGGTGCGTTATCTTGTTGAAAGAGATAATCCGGATCCTCTTCTGAAAATAATTTCAGAATGGAAGGTTCCAGAACCTCTTCCAACGTCTCAATATATGTGCGGGTATTCATCCGACCATCGCACACTTTTAGTTCTCCGACCCCTGTAGCATTCATGGACCCCCACATCATGATGCTACCCCCCCCCCCCCCGTGCTTGACGGTGGGGATAATACATTCCGGTTTAAATGCTTCCCCCGGCCTCCTACGCACATATTGATTTCCAGAATGGCGAAATATCTGTAATTATTATAAACAATTAATAATTAACTCTAATTGTTGTAAGAGTATAATTTTAGAAAAAAAAACTACGTAAATGGGAAAGTAAAAATAAATAAAAATGTAATAAATAAAGCATACCTCAATATTTGATTCGTCAGACCAAATTACTTTGGCCCAATCATCCACTGTGTAATTTTTATACTTTTTTACCCAAGTAAGCCTAGTTTTCATATGCGTCACACTTAATAAAGGTTTACGCCTTGCTCTTCTGCCGTGCAAATTTGCTTCTGCCAAGCGTCTACTTACGACCCACGTCAAGTTAGCACCCCCACCTCTTCAAAAAAACAAAACATATATACCATAATTATGAACTAGTTATGAACTAATTATGAACTAATTTTGAACACTATTCGCGAATTTTGAACAACAACCGTTTCGCGATGAAAGATAAATCTTTGGTGGGGGTGCTAGCTTGACGTCAAGCTAGCACCCCCACCACGAAAAAATGACTTTTTTTTTTAAATGAAGTAAACCATAATTATGAACGAATTTTGAACACTATTCGCGAATTTTGAACAACAACAGTTTCGCGATAAAAGATAAATCTTTGGTGGGGGTGCTGTGTTGACGTCAAGCTAGCACCCCCACCTCGAAAAAATTAATTTTTTTTTAAATGAAGTAAACCATAATTATGAACTAATTATGAACTAATTTTGAACACTATTCGCGAATTTTGAACAATAACAGTTTCGCGATAAAAGACAAATCTTTGGTCGGGCGACATTATTTTAAATATTTAAAGACAATTCAAATACTAACAATATAATAGATGTATTTATTAACAAAAAAAATAACAACTTATTCTGAATACAACAGTAAGGCAGGATAAATTTGTTTTTCCTTTGTCACTGTATTTTGGGCAACCTTGCAAATCATCCAATTGCACCCACACTTGTTGGTTTCGCCAACAAAGTGCAGTATAGTGGCCAATGGAACTCAAATCGCCATCAACCACTGGTGGTTAAAAATGTACCAACCCCTTCAGTTTATATTCTTTTTCCATAAAAGAATATTTTATCATTTTAGGAATGCTATTTATTCCGATAAATGGAAGTTTAGAAGGATTATTGGAGTTATAAACTTCAAAAGCAACAAAGTATCCTAAAATATAAATTAATAAATAAAAACGAAAAATTAAAAAACAAGAAAATCTGAATTGATTAATCACTTACCAATCTCTGAAACTGTTATCATTTCAGTGCCTGAGCATTTCCTTCGACAAGGGCACTGCTAGATGGAACATTTGGAATAGTTTCAATTTTGCGAATCATGCTACCACTAGCATCTATATACAGACAGGAATTGTTGTTTTGACAATACTGTCTGTATACATTTAGTTGAAAGCTGGTCCAATAATGAACAAAGAAAGGTGAATATCCAATATTATGAATGGTATGCTTGATAGATCCTTCTTTCATCATCCCTAGTGCGGTTGTTGGTGATTTATGTAAATTTAATTTCTTGTTATTTTCATACTTAACATTTTTTAAAACTGTATCTTTATATAAGTTAGGTGGTTCTAAATCATTCGGGCCCATATTTAATTTTTCTGCCTCAAGAGCTCGATAATTTAATACTGATTGTTTTCCGATCTTTTGAGCTATTTAACTTCTAATTGGTTCTCTCAAATAGCGTTTCCCACAAGTTCCACGACCCTGGCAGATAGTACATTTTATATGGGTCAACGATTCTTCATGTGGATTATTAATGACACATTTGATTGTTGAACCACAGTTACACATACCGTTTGCATATCCCGACATCCCATTCTCTGTTAATTTGTGATTTTTGAAATTAAACCCACATGTTATTTTTGCACACTCCCATAATTTTGAAGAAACCAATTCTTGCCATCTACCAGATTGCAAAGCATTGTATTCGCGCATTTCGATAGAAGGCTTTTTTTTTCTTTACGACGATACGTTTTTGTTATAATTAATTTTTCATAATCTAACCGCGGTATTGTAATAACTAAACTTGTCCCATTCTTATTAGTTTTTTCGTCAGAACTTTTTGAAATATCACTTGAACTAGATTCACTGCACATAAAAAAATTAAAAATTATTATCTGGAACAACTATCACCCTCAAACATTAGCAGGTCAAGGCGGCCCCTATAATCTACAGATATGGTTGCGATTCCCCCGAGTAACGTGAAAGGCCAAACAACTATCGCCCCCCTGAGTAAGGTCAAAGGCAGAACAACTACGACCCTCACAGACCTGCTAGTCTTCAGTTAAAATTCTACATATTTTGAATTCAGATTAATTTTAAAGAAGATCTCACTTACCTTTCATAGTTGGAATCATCGACATTACATGGCATAATATCATTCTCGTTGATATTTTCTTCATTATCACAATTTTTAAGTAACAAATCCCTTACGCCATATCTGTTGTTGGAGACAAATATATATAAACTAGATGATACCCCGTCCGAGGACGGGCAGCTAGAAGGACGGGCAGCTACCCAAGGTAACTTAAGTTGAATGAAGATTAAGGAAAGCTCTCAGTGCAATCCAAAAGCCATATGACCTTGGCTGCCTGCCCGTCCTTCTAGCTGCCCGTCCTCGGACGGGGTATCATCTAGTATAACAATAGATTCCCATGTTGATCAAGCGGTTGCGGAATCTTCACTTTTCCTTTATGACAGCAGTTGTTAAATTGTTTATCAACTGGACGCTCCTTGGCGAAATTCTTGGAGCCGCAGAACTGACAGATGAAATTAATTTCTCCACAATCGTGTCGAGTAACGTGAGATTCATCAAATCTCAATGCTCTTATTTGGAGTTGAATTGCTTGACTTTGGTATCGATTTTCTTTCTGTCGATGTATCGCATGGGACGGAGCGTCAGCAGCTTGCCGCACTTGAGTTTCTTCTAAAGTTTCACGTTGTTGACGTATCGCATGGGACCGAGCGTCAGCAGCTTGAGTTTGTTCCAAAGTTTCACGTTGTCGACGTATCGCATGAGACCGAGCGTCAGCTTGTCGCTGTGATCGAAGCTGTTCTTCTGTGTTATTAGCTCTTGTACGTGCTTTTCTCTCACGATTCAATCGCCGTCGCTTTGCAGCAGGACTTTCAAAATTTTCATTATCCATTATGGAAGTTCACATAATGCTTTTTTGGAAATAGCTGTCCTATATAGACAAAATGATACGATGATACGTTGATCCGATGATACGTTGATACGATGATACGTTGATACGTTGATCCGATGATACGTTGATCCGATGATACGTTGTGCGTTCGGTTCGGTTCGGTTTGCTTCGGGTATTTCCGTGGGACAGACAGAAAGAAAGAAAGAAAGACTTGGCCTTTTATAATAAGAGACTATTAATTGAAGCCGCAGTTTGTAATTCTTCCTTTATAATTCTCCAAACATGAGTACTTCTGCTAGCTATTTTATCACCATTATTTACTAATATTTCACTTTTATACTTCAAGATAACTTCTATCCATCTTAAATTATTGATTTGCTTTGGTCTTCCAGCCATTTTCTTAACAATGTTTGTAATAAAGCTTTGGTTTATTTAGTAGCAGAATAAAACTTGTAGCAGGGTATAACTTGTAGCGGAAATACCAACTGTACAAGTTTGTCTACACCAACATAATTACCAATATAAAATTTAAATAAAAACAAATTACAAATACAAATTCATAATTATGAAGTTCATAATTATGGTTTACTTCATTTAAAAAAAAATTAATTTTTTCGAGGTGGGGGTGCTAGCTTGACGTCAACTCAGCACCCCCACCAAAGATTTATCTTTTATCGCGAAACCGTTGTTGTTCAAAATTCGCGAATAGTGTTCAAAATTAGTTCAGAATTATGGTTTACTTCATTTAAAAAAAAATTAATTTTTTCGAGGTGGGGGTGCAAGCTTGACGTCAACTCAGCACCCCCACCAAAGATTTATCTTTTATCGCGAAACTGTTGTTCAAAATTCGCGAATAGTGTTCAAAATTAGTTCATAATTCGTTCATAATTATGGTTTACTTCATTTAAAAAAAAAGTCATTTTTTCGTGGTGGGGGTGCTAGTTTGACGTCAAGCTAGCATCCCCACCAAAGATTTATCTTTTATCGCGAAACCGTTGTTGTTCAAAATTCGCGAATAGTGTTCAAAATTAGTTCATAATTAGTTCATAATTATGGTATATATGTTTTGTTTTTTTGAAGAGGTGGGGGTGCTAGCTTGACGTGGGTCTACTTACGCTCCGTGCTGAAATATTAATATTGCCCTGCTGCATTAAGTCGGCAGCTAGGTCTTTTGCAGTCGATTTGCGGTTTTCCAAACATAACTTGACTAACAATCGATCTTGTCTAGATGATGTGATTAGTTTTCGTCCACTTTTGGGTAGATTTTTGTAAGAACTAGTGTCCTGGTAGCGCTTAATTGTATATTGCACAGCCCTTCTTGAACACCCCATTTTTTTTGGATATTTTGACCTGACTCATACCTTGTGAATTCAACAGCACAATCTGACCACGTTCAGCTTCGGTTAATTGACGACTTTTCGGCATAACGGCACTTTCACTTATTTATAATATAGTTAATAAAAATCACAACAAAATTTGCCTTTTGGAACGAAATTTTCTAACACTTGTTACAACTACTCGTAATTGTAAAATACTCGAAAATGAAATAAATATTGGTATTGCATTACCTACCCGCCAAACAATAACATTTTTAAATATAAAAGCTTTTGTTATCCCTACCTGTACCCGCCCTAACGGTAAAAGTTCAAAAATTTTAAGTACCTGTTTCAATTTTGGAATATACGCAGGGTGCTCAATACATATGGCGACGACTGCAGGTCTGCATAAAATAAAATTTATTGCCCGACGTTTCGGGCCATTTTTATTTTTGGCCCATTTCCAAGGCTTTGGAGGGTGAGTGTAAGGATAAAAACACTATTAAAAATAACGACAGTAGTTTTTGGGTTCTATATTTCCTTCTTCCACGTGACAATTTTGGATAATCAACCTTTGGCATCTTAGTTGTTTTTGTCAGAGTGTCATGTGGAACAACAGGGTACCCAGCGACCTGGAAAACCTGGAAAAATCGGGGAATTTTTTTGAGTCCGGGAAAAGTCAGGGTAAACGGGAAAAATCTTGAATTTTCAGGGGATTTTGAATATTTTTCTGGAAAAATATGTTCAGACTTCAAAACTTAATTACTTCAGTGCAACCAAAATGTCTTTTTATTTTTAAAAAATATTTTAAATTTTTCAAAAAATTTGTGTAAAAAATTTTATGTAATACTTGTGGTATTACAATTACTAAGCCACGACATAATTTTTTAAGTTCCTTTGTTACCTTGTTTATAATTGAAATTAATAATGCTTTTCCAACTGAAATTCAATATATGTACTATATCTATTCTACAGTCTATTTTTAAATCATGGAACGAAATAACAAAAAGATTTGTGAATTTTCATAATTTATTGCAAAGTAGTGGTAAGTGCAAGTGGTATTATAATTAAGCCATTATTAATTATTGAAGTAAAATATAAAATAAAGTGGAATATTCTTAGTGATATTAATTTTAAATAAATAATCATCTATTTCTATACTAATAATATTAACAATGGGGAAAAATGGAAGCGCTACGTCGCGTCGTATGAACGAGAAATTATATGGCACAACTCTCGGAAAAACAAAAGTATTAAAAAAGTAGTTGACGAATTGGGATTTTCTAGAGGTAAAGTCAAAAATTCGATTAATCATTTTCGGAAACATTCAACTTCTTCTAATTTACCGAGAAAAAAGCCCAGAAAGACAACAGAAGCTGAAGATGGCATTCCTTACTTCTTCACAAATTCGTGCAAAAATGGCAACAGAACATGGTAAAAAACTTGCAGCTGGAACCATAAGAAAGCGTTTAAATGAAAATTATCTTCATGGTTGTATAGTAAGAAGAAACCACTTGTAACCAAACGGAATATAAAGAAGAGAATTGAATTTGCTAACCAGTATAAAGACAAACATAAAAATTTTTGGAATCTCGATGTATGGAGTGATGAATCAAAATTTAACGCGATTGGTAACGATGGGAGACCATATGTACGACGACCTCCATGCAAAGAATTGGATCCAAAGTATACAAAAAAAAACTGTTAAACATGGAGGTCCATCGGTAATGGTCTGGGGTACGTTTTCTTCATTTGAAATTGGCCCAATAGTAAAAATTGAGGGTAATATAAACGCTCAAATGTATCTGGATATGGGCGGAGGTAAATGTGCCACCAAATGTACCTGACCAGAAAAGGGTACCGGTAAATGTGCCACCGACTAAAAGGGTTCTTTAAATAAACACAGGTATTTGTGCCACTAACAGTGAAAAAATTTAATTTTTTTTGCCTTCGAATTTTGGGGTGTGCATTCGATAAGGCTGTAGGCCAGCTCGGCAAATGGTCAGATATTTAATCCGGGTCCAAATTTTCTACCTGGAAATACATAGACCAACTCGGCAAAATAATAAATTTTGGCTTGGCCAGAACTGCGAGCATCAAAAAACCTACCCTCCGATGCTCCGCATCTCCGGGCGGTTTTTCGTGCTCCGAGCCGCTACGCGGCGGGCGCTAAACATACGAGAGGCGCGACAGATCAAGGAAACCGGGATAAATGCAACCGGGATGTGAGAGACCCTCGAAATAGCATTAAAAAGTATAGTTGCGCTATGGGGCAGTAAACTTTTACGTTTCACCCCCAAAAAATCGTGTAAAATCAAAAAATAATCGATGTTACATGTAGGAGATGCATCAGGTAGATGCCGTTTTCTCCGGTGGCACAAATACCTGTGTACTTTTAATATCCTAAATTCGTAGCAGGTAGAATAACATTACTGGTGGCACATTTACCTCCGCCCCTGGATATTTTCAAGAACAATTTAGACGGAGATTATTCCGATAATTTTCCGCTATTGTGGCAATTTATGCATGACAATGACCTAAAACATGCATCTAGATTACTAAAATCTTGGTTTAATGTAAATAGAATTAATGTTTTACCATGGCCACCTCAATCTCCTGATTTCCATCCTATCGAAAATCTATGAGGTCTTGTAAAACGTGAAGTAGCGTCTTAAAAACCATCACCTAAGGACTCACCCTGGACCACCGGAAAAGATGTCTGGAATGGTATCACACCAGAACAATGTAAGAAGCTCCATGGAAGTATGCGAACACAATTGGGTGAAGTGTTACGTTTAAAAGAATATCCGACCAAATATTAATTAAAATTGTAAATAACATACAAATATTATTACTAATAGTGCTTTAATTCTATTATTATTTAAGGTGGCTTAATTATAATGCCAGCGAGCTTCTAGTGCATTGGACTTAATCTTCGAATTTATAACGTTTAATTCAAATTATGTCAAATAATTTATATGGATTATTGAATTACTACTATATTGAACTAATGTACCAGAAAAAATTCCAGATATTATTTGTTAAAATATTAAATATAGTATGAACATGTTTTTCTTCGAGTCGTGGCTTAATTGTAATACCACAATACAATTGTTTTCGTGGTATTATTGTGGTGGCAAAAAATATTCCAACTACTTCCAGCATGACGTTTTTTATTGTCAAGTGTGATATTGTAATAAAAGTCAGTGTGATATTTTTCAGATTAATTAATAAAAATCAGAATAATGCCAATGGGTAATAAAAAGAAATTAAAAACATTCTTTTTTCTTCTTAATGATGAGACGGGGGGGGGGGGGGGTTCAATTTTTATAATGACTGGAATTTTTCTTATATGATCCTGGAAAATCTGGAAAATTTTAAAACTAAAGTTGGATGGGTACCCTGAACAAGGAAATATACTTAGAACCCAAAAACTGCTGTCGTTATTTTAAATAATGTTTTTAACCTTACACACACCCTCAAAAGCCTTGTTGAAAATAGACCAAAAATAAAAATGGCCCGTAACGTCGGACAATAAATTTTGTTTTACTCAGACCTACACTCGATTATAAAATCTACTATTATTTTCTGAAATATCAACTATATCTACAATATTTAATAGTAAAGCATGTTTTATACTAACTATGTAAACAGTTCTTTTGTCCAACAATTGGCCAAACTTTTGGAAATCATTTAATTTCGGATTCAGAAAATATATAATATTTTTTTTACTGAATTTCAGTTATTGTCATTCTTAAACATTTGTTAGTTATTTTTAATTGAGCTATCGGGGACGGACCCCTAAGGGTGTCCACTCCAAATAAATTTAAAATTTCCTATAGCAAAGAGGAAGGTTTATAGAGTATACTGTAAAAATTTCACTTGCGAAAGTATTATCAAAATTTCGAGAAAAATCAATTTTAAAATAGCATAATTTTGCATGTAAAATGCATGTCGAAGCCACACCCATAGCCGAGGTTATAAATATATGTTACGGTCGCTCGATGCGGATCGCATTTACCAGTCTACTGCCGTGCTTATAACATCGCTAGCACGGTCGCCAAACTGAATAAAAAAAACGGTTCTTTTCAGAACCACAAATATTTTAAGAATAAGGTCTCTAAATAAACATAAAAAACTATGGGGAAAACCTAGGCCTTGCGGGACTAAAGCCCCGCGGCCGGTTTTGATGGTGCAAATTACTTTTTTGGGTGGATCTGGCACGGCCAGAATTGGGCGCATCAAAAAACCTACCCTACACCCCTCCGGGGCTCCGGGCGGTTTTTCAATCGCGTACGCCGCTCCGCGGCAGAGCTAAACATACGAGAAAGCGCCACCCATCAAGCAAACCGGGATTTTAAACCCCCAAAAAATCGCGTAAAAACAAAAAATAATCGATGTTACATGTACGAGAGACGAGCTGCATCTGCCGGTGCGAAAAACTCTAAGTGTTAGGGTCATTCATTACGCACGGACCGACCACAGAATGAGCGACGCGCAATAATCTCGTTAAGGAATCTCGTTAAATTAGCAAACTTCAAATTCGATTTACTCAAAATTTTGCTAATACATTCGCAGGTTTAAATTATATCAGTATACTATATAAACCTTCCCCTTTGCAATAGGAAATTTTCAATTTATTTGGAGCGGACACCCTTAGGGGTCCGTAACCGAGCTATCATTTAAGGAGGTTGTTGCGCAACTTTCTAGTCAATTGACTATCGGTTCTAAATTCGATTTATCGGCAAAAACAAAAAATTATTCAGATCATATTCTAGTAGATTATATATGAACATAGGTAAATGCATCGGTTACAATCAATTTAATAATAATTATTATACTAGAAATGATTTTCATGTGCATGAAAAGGTTAAAAGCTACGACCTATCAGAAGTCATATCAGAAATTTTTGTCAACAAATTTTTGGAAAGTTAGACTCTTCAGGAGATCTATTTTTGCATTCATGCGGTTTATTCACTTCGAAAGTGAACAATAAAATTATTCTAGTTCATCAAATACATTTAATTCCCTACATCGACGCCACTTTAAATCGCTTCTACTTAACAATTTATATTTCCGAGCATATTTACAAATTTATAACACGCATTTACTCAAAAACCATTAGTTTTACTAAAAAACACATCGAAATATGAGTTATGCGCTCTGAATTTATCTTTACAATGGTATGTCTCCAATAACCCAAATCGGTAAGCGCTCTCTGATGACTGCGCAATTTGTGAGTCGTGCATGGCAGGAAGAAGGGCAAATTATGTTAATTATTAGTTGATTTTATTTATTCACGTAAATTAGACGAAAATAAGGCAAGTAATTTAAAGAGTTTATATTCTGGTATACTGACTCAATGGAGTCAGAAATAAAGATTCAAAATGTCCCCAACCCCGCTGGATGATAAAACATACCTTTTTTCGTGAAATCTGAAAGCTTCAGCTAGTTTTGGGATAGCAGAGTTAATAATGAATCAATCCAAAACGCATTACAAAAGGTTAAATATGACCAATCATTAAATTTTTAATATATTAAATAATAAAATGTTTTTATTTTTCTCCACTAATCATAGCAAAATTAGCAGATTTATCAATTTAAATTATTGTAATAACAATTTTTAAAATAACTGAAAAAATGTATTACTTATTACTTACTACTTATTGCAATAGTGCAACGGCATGATCTTGCAATTTTCTTTATTGTATCACCTTTAGGCACAGCAGTGGCGGCTGGTACGGGGAGGGCGACCGGAGCCACCCTCCCAAAATAGACTAGCAACTTAGAATAGAAAGTACCTTTTTAATGCCAATGTACCAATCGAACCACGTCACGTGGATCACAAATAGTGGTCTTTTAAACCACTTTCCTAAAAAGTTAAAAATATAATTTGTATGCCCACTGATGAGTATAGGTTAGTTAAATAGCCTGTCCCAGTTAATGGTTCGAAAATTAAATTGCTTTAACCCCCCCCCCCCAATCGGAAGACACGATATGGCGCTTTCGTCAAATAATAAAATGTATCAATTTTCAGAATATATTCCCCTGTTGGGTGCTTTAACCCAATGGGGAAACAGAAAAAAAAATAATAAAATGGATCAGAATATTAAAAAATTGAAAAATAAAAGCAACATCCTTTAATGGTATATTACATTACAAAGCATAAACGCTTAGCTGACAATAATTACGTCTCAAAAGATCTTAGCCGTAGAATTGCAAAATGCTTGGAAAGAAAATTTTTTTTTTAATCTTAGAAGAAATGCACATTAAATAATTTGTTTGCTGACACAACAGCGCGTAACGATTTTACATAATATTATTTATAGACACGTGTTTATTTAGCGTCAGGTAGAATTTTAGATACTACTATAGCGTGTGTTCTAGCGACCAGTTCGTAAACCTGAGAGTGACATTGGAGCGGAGTTATCAATTGAAATTTAAACGGAATAACTGAAAAGCAAAAGTAGAAATGACTGAAAATAAAAGTGAATAAAGGCAAAAATAGAGAATAAAAAATAATTCCAATATTTGAGATTCGAATTTATCTCTATCAAAGATGCTAAACCAGTTCTTTCAGTTGAAGGCCGTTGTTACTTATACCTTAACTGATGGTCGTAAAAAGCAAACCGAGTGATCTTATTAGATAATGAAATCGTAGACTGCCAATCGCATCGAGTCAAAGACAATCAACGGATTTTGGAGTGATTTCGCGGAGAATTTGCGTGAATAAACTTCATATATTTTGTTCTGAAAAGAAAGGTTGGAGCCAAAAGCAGCTGATCAGAAAAAACAACCAACGCCAAGCAAAACAACAAACGACTCTGCGTGAATAAACTTCATCTATTTTGTTCTAAAAGGAAAGGTTGGAGCCAAAAGCAGCTGCTCGGAAAAAATTAACAAACGACTCTGCAAGGAAAATCTTATAATAAAAAGAAAATTAGAGCCAAAAAACAAACATATCGGAGCCAAATGCAGATTCTCCCAAAAACGAAATAAAGATGCTTTTCGTCCTCCTGAACCGGTGGAAGTCGATAATTGTGTACTTCCCAAGTTGGTTGACGAGGGGTTTTTCGTAATCTTGGCTTCGATCGTACCAGTTTTCGGTGATCCTCTTGATAAAGTCGCTCAAAAGTTCCAACTCGGGATCCTGGTGGAGTTGTCGATCTGCGATGAACCAGCGGGTGATACGAAATTTAACCACCCTGTCTGATGAGAAGACAAACCTGGTTATTAATTGGAAATTATGTTTGTTTTATATTGTAAATAAATTTATTTATAATAATTACAGTAATTATTGTGAGTACGAGATAGTAATTGCTCATTGTCACATCATATTGAGTAAGACAAAAATTATAATCTCGATAATTAGCTCGGCTTTGGCCTCACATTTAGGTCTATATCAGAAACTTTTAGATTTCGTCGTGTTTATCGTAATATTTGCTGGCTTTCTAGAACGAAGTGGATACATTATCTAAAGTGTAGCGTACTTTTGCGATAAATTTATTAGTACCTGAGGCCAAAAAGGTGATAAATTAAGAAAAATCATTTTGAGTAAACTCTTGTCAAAGAATTGGTTTATTTTCATTTTCCATTGTGACATATTTTTGTTCAATTTTTTTTGCGAAAAACTTAAGTTATATAAAATATTAATATATCATTCAAAATCAGATAAAAATTTTAATTTTTTTGAAAAAATTCTGCCAAAACGATTTTTGATTGACTTATCCCCCTTTTCTCTAAACTTTTTTTGACTTAACCGTTTTTTCACAATTGAGAATGTCGAAGAAAATAAGAAATCACTGGTTTTTTAATACTTTTTTATTCATCAAATAATCAAAATTAAAGGAATAAATTAAAAAATATTATTACAATCCTTCTTCATCAGAAGAAGCATCAGTAAAAACGCGTCGATTTGGTAGCTAGCAATTTTTAAATCCCAATTTCCTTCTTCTTTGCAATAGTTATTGGGACTGGTTCGGTATACGCCTGTTTTTGGTGGAGCAATACAACTTGGTTGCTTGCAGGACCTCTTTTTTAAACTCCTCATTCTCGTTCAGAGAATTTTTGTATAAAAATCTCTTATTATTTTTTTGATACCTTATCCATCTTACTTCTCTCCAGTTAAAGTTCCGCCCGTGGTATCTTATTTTCGACTTGCCAAGGACGTTGAGGCCAGCCAAATCGAAAAAGTCGGATGTTTCCATTTCGTGGACCACAAAAGATTTATTTTGCTTACTAGACGTATTAAGTTCAGCTCAATCGTGGAGTTAAGTTGACTCGAAGGCCATCCGCACACGGAGCTACTCAAAAGTGACGCAGATTGTGACTGAGTTCCGTCACTTTTGAGTAGCTCCGTGTGCGGATGGTCTTATACAAAATCACGATAACAAAATCATACGCGATGTTGATTAGTTATGCTATAAATTCAAATACTATGAAATGTGTATGCTCTTGGAACATCGATTACATAGATAATAGTGCATATAAATAAGAGAATGATAATAGTTGAATTTTGGCTTCCTAAATTTTCAAATGAAGCCATCATCGAAAGGTGTCCTTATTAACTGCCGGGCGTTATTTTTTTACAGGTACATTACACTTTCTTTTGGGTTCATCTGACGCAAAAATGGTCAAGCTCTACTAGGTCTTAGCCGCAAACTTTCAAAGTTGATTAATTTTTGGCCTTTTTTGAAGGATATTTTTCAGTTTCTGTTTTTAAAATTTCACCCGTTTTTATTACATCTCATCACAAAAATCCACGCGAAGAGATTTCAAGTCGATAAAAAATACGTAAAACTGAAAAGAAAATATTTTTTATTTATTTAGAATTACGACATATCGTAGTCGAGTTCACCGCTCTTGAAATTGTGATTGCTATTTACACTTTCTAGATGGATAAATAGTATGATTCACGAAGCTCATTAAACTCCTTCATCTGATGCGATGTTGGGAATAACTGAGTTTGAGTATTTTAAAAGGGGCTGACTACCCGAAAGTGGCGTTGGAGCCTTAAAACTATTCGCACGCAGTTTTTAACAAATCGCCATAGTGTCGTCGATTTTAAAAAAGATATTTGTGATCTTTTAGAAAGTCCAGAAATCGGTACGATCCCAGCCGAGAATACCTTATAAGAAAAGAAGGAATTTATGAAGATGTGACAGAAAGCGTGTAAAAAACTTTGTTAGGAAAAAACCAGCGTCAAGTAATGTAGGACGAAAACTCCTTGTCCATTTGTAACAAAAGAGAATTAGTAAAAACGTTATTTTGATAATTGTTTGAGGAGTGAGGATAATCCTCTGTCTCTCATTTAGAGTAAAATATTCTATGCCGTATTCTCATAGCTGCCGGATGAAAGAGTTTTCCCCGTCACTGCTCTCTCTCGAAGAGGTTTTTGTGAATCTTCTGATAAAATCATCCAGGGTTTCGACTCAACTTGGGTCGAGTATTGTTAATGCTACGGAGTGGTCAGTGGAGGCAAAAACGTGACCAGATTGTCATAAATTTTCCTTCACACCCCTCTTTTTCGCGGATCATTTCTCGGCCGCCATAACTATCTTATATATACAAGAGAATTCGGATGGGTGTTTTAAGTGAATAAAACAAATTCATATCATTTACGAAGAGCCATTACATCCACTCAAAGTCACTGCATGGTGCGCCATTTACACCAGAGCAGAGGTGGCATCGGGCCTAATTTTTGTTAGGACGCCGTGGGTAACACGGTTACTGTGACTAATGAGCGATACGGAACTAAGATCAACGAGTTTTTATTGCCACAAATTGATGAAGTGATGAAGTACAAATTATGTAATTATCTCGTTTCATTTATAGATATAGCAAATCAACATCGGGCGTGTTGGCTACCTGTACTTACAGATAATTTATATAAATTTATATCGTTATCTTTCATTAGTAATAATGGTAATAATAAGTAATATTATCTTGCTAAAAATATTGAAGATGTAGAAATATATCTATAGATTATAAAGGACGATCCATCCATTATAATTTTTATAATATAATTTTGCTTTTGTAGATAGGATTGATAGGGTAAACCTTGCAGTTATTGGACACTTTAGAAAACGATACGATACAAAATTTAATTAAAACTTTATTTGTAGACGTAGAAATACGTATACGTAGCACTAAAAGGTACAACTTAATGTTGGCCTATCATACCAATTTTCATATTTGCTCATCGTTGCATTGTTTTCAAAAATTTTCTAAAAGGTTCTTTCTAAAACGAGGTTCTTTCTAGGACTGCATTTCGGAAACTATAGGGACTAGATCATATTTATTTTTATAGATTTTGGTTAGTATTTTATTTTGGTTAATTTTGATATTGCCTAATTTGGGCATGGGTTGCATAGAAAACGGCCAAGCTACGGCTTTGTGATTTGCGGGATTTTCGACAAATTTTCTTTCATTTTGATACCAGTCTGATGTCAACAATTAATGAACTGCTTTCTGATGCCAAAATATGGTTCAAACAGAAAATTCTATTTTCGAGTTATTTCCACGCAAAAGTACATAAAGGCTGGACTATTATTGTTGTTTTCAGAATGCAGTGTCTCGAGTAAGTAGGTACTCAGATTCAAGAGTATTTATTGTGATTTAATTTGTTGATAAAATATTAAGCGTATTATTCAGAAGCCTTGTTTGACATAACTGATAAGATTTTGTAAATCACAAATTTTTTTGCGAATTGTGTTGTTTAAAATTGCTTTGTATGGTTTTTAATTTATGTCTCGCAAAATTGGCTGGCGCATTCTCCCCCAATTGGAAATTTTAGCACCCTTAATGCTGTTTTTTGCCTACAATTCGCTTTATGTAATTTTTACTGAAAATGGTCATCAGGGCAAAATTTAAGATCACAACATTCTCGACACAATAAATTATGCGAAACAAGAGTTATTCAAAACTTCTTCCATTTTCAATATTTTTTTTGGCCAACAAAGCTTTTCGCCTTTTTGGGATTGATTTTTAAAATTCAGGAATAGTTATAAGAGGGACGGTATAGCTTAGTGGTTAAGTGCGGACATCTGAATATTTTGTTGGGTCTTTAAGAACTCGATAACGTGCTATTACATAATGTTACGATATTAGGTACAGTTTTTATGATGACTAAATTTTGCATTATTTGGTTATTGTTTAAATATCGTAACTCTTATTGTATATGTACGTTATATTAATAGTATTCAGTCAATTGTCACCGTGTGAACATAATACAATTCAGGGAATCACCGATCAACGACTGCTATCTTTTTACACTTGTGTCGGATACATGCAAAACATTGGTAACCTAATTATATTGTTCGTTATACAGTGGCTCACAAAAGTGAGCATACACTCTTAAATCACATAATAAGTGCCTTATATTTCAAGGAAATATATGTATTTTTAATGTAATTTTTTGATAATTAATTCTTACAAACCTTATTGAAGTATTATACGCAAAAATAGTTTAAAAATGTGTTCCATCTTGCCAATTATAAAACGATTAATCAAAAAACACCTATACATATTATATGACACAAAAGTGAGCATACACTACACTTTTTATGTAGAAATATACACAATTTTACGTATGTACTTTAATATTTTTTAGGGTATCCGTTGGATTGCAAAACCACTTGCAGTCATTTTATCATAGAATGCACTAATTTTTTCGTTAATTCAGGCGAAATTTTCTGCCATTTTTCTAAAAATTTTGATTTGAATTCTCTTAATACGGTACTGCAATGACTATTTCTCTGTTTTTGGGCTAATAAAAATCACAAATGTTTTATAGGGTTAATTTCCGGTGTTTGGGGAAGGGCTTTCAATTGCTTGGGTAAATGGTACAAAAGCCATTCCTGAGCTAAATACGACGAATGCTTAGGGTCGTTGTTTTGCTGGAAATGATAAATTTGCGTCATGTTTAATTTTTCAACAGGTGGTTGTAAATTATTACGCGAAATTGGTAAATACTTATACTTGTCTATAATATACCATCGATAAATTCGAGATTCCGAAACCAATTCGACCCCATATACGACCAAACTAAAACTGAAGTGCCATCTTTATTTCTTTCAAAATTCTTTTTTCGACACACAATTTGTTTGCCATCCGAACCAAATAAATTGTACTTATTTTCATCATAAAAATTTACAGTGTCTCAAAATTGTATACATTTATTTAAGTAAGTTTTAGCAAATTGTACACGTTTTAGTCGATTTATTTAGAAACGAATGGTTTGTTCCTGGCTATACGACCATTACACCCTTTTGAACGAAGGGTTTTCGAATAGTTTCTGTTGAAATTGATTCATTAATCATAAAAGATACTTTTGTCGTCAATTTTGGTACAATTTTTTGGGTTCTCGTTCCATTTTCTTTATAATTTGTTTTTCGGCCACAACGAGGTTTATTTTACAAGGTTTCCGTATTTTTATAATTATTTATCAATTTTTATACAGTAACATGGGATTAGCCAACTAGTTGCCCAATTTGGAGTGAAAATTTTCCTTCGAAAATTAATTTTAGTATCAAATTTCCTTGTAGATAAGTCCGTACCACTTCATTTTGAATTCATTTTGTTAATATTCGATAAAATTTACTACTAAAGTGTGCACTATCATTTGTAATACTAATTAGTAACAAATGCCACTAAGTAATTCAATTATTATTGCATTGACGCTTCATAACATTAGAAAATCTGCACGTGTATGCTCACTTTTGTGTCATAAAATGTAACCATATTATCATATTTCACTCTATAGTTAGTAATGTAATAGATGATAAGAGATCATTTTTTTGAATTATAATACATCAAAGTCAACAGAATATAATTATGAAACAATGGAATTAAAAATTCATATATTTCCTTGAAAAATAATGCAATTATTACGTGATTCGTGATTTTATTTATTCGAGTTGGCAAATTACTCATGCTCCTAAATGTAAAACAAATCGAAATTGCTTTACTAAGCAATTGAAAAAGATGTTACCCGATAATAAAAATCAAGCTACGAGTATTAAAAAATTCTTGGAAACCCTTCCACCCACAGAATCGACAGACTACTCCCTGTGGAAAGTTACGAAGAAGATCAAACAACCCCAAAACATACAACACCAATTCAAATACGAGATGGCAACTGGACCAGAAGAGATGAAGACAAGGAACATATCGTGGGCTTACTGCAATAACTGACCAAGTCAGTTTCGAGGTCACGACAAACTTTGTTGATTAAGTTCGCTCAGTATTTTAAAAAAAATTAAAAATTAGCGAAAGCCTTAATAAGAAGTACTGTTAAAGTTTCATTTTCCTAAAACAAAAATTAAAACTTTTAAAAAGCCGATTTTTCACAAAATATTAAACATTCAATTTCATTTATCTAGAAACTCTGTTTTTTGACTTGGTCAGTTTTTGCAGTAAGCCGACGATATTGGCAAAGTTTTCACACCATTCCCAAAGGAAACTCTACCAGAGGAAGAAAACCCATACACCAGTTGTTAGAAGCATCTTATCAAATGGAATTTCCCATTAAGCCTATAAAAGTAGCAGAAGTCAGATCGTGCATAATGAACAGCATAAACCCAAAGAAAGCCCGGGGTACTATATAATAACAGGAAGAGTCCTGAAAGAGCTACCACTAGTAGAAACAAAATGATAACTATTATATTCAATGCCATCGTTAGATTGGGTTACTTCCCTTTACAATGGAAGGTGGCCCAAATAATCATGATACAAAAACCTCGAAAGGATCCAACGGAAGCTGGAGCTTTTGCCTGTTCTGCCCAGTGTTTGAAAAAAATTTTGTGTCTAAGTTCAAACCATTCCTCGAAGAAAGCCATTTAACACCCAACCATCAATTTGCATTTTTCGACAGAATCATTCCATCATAGAACAGGTACACAGAGTTGTTAGGAGAATTAGAGAAGATTTGGAACATAAGCGATAACTTCTCGGCGGCCTTTCTGGATATCTTTCAGGCATTCGATAAGGTGTGGCATACAGGATTGGTCTAGAATAGCTTACCTCATCCATATTGTCAACTACTGCGGTCTTACCTGACAAATACATATTTCTTTTAATTTTTGTTCGTTATATCCGAGCTTTATTGTAGTACAGTAGAACTCCAATTATCCGAACTCCGACTATCCGAATCGCTCATTATCCGAACCGCTTTCAGAAGAAAAATTTAAGACGGGAACGTACTGCGATTCGCAAAATAATAATTTTGCGTCAACCCCAGTGTGACCACATGCAATTTCTCACTGTCAAGCGAATGCGCGACTTGGCTGCCCGAAAACGGACAGTCAAACAGCCTACTTTGACCGAGATGTTCAGCAAGCAATGACATTCATTTACAATACATACTAATGTACACCACTTGTAAATACGCTATATAACATGAAAAAGTGTTGCCTTTCCATTTAATTAATTAAACATTCATACAGTACCCTTTTATCGGAAAAAATCCAATTATCCGAATTTTTGATTATCCGAATGGGGCCCGGTCCCAATACTTTAATAAACTTAAAATATATCTTATTATTGCTAAGATTAGATGCTAAACCTGATGACCTTATTGACACTTTTTTTATTGATACAATTGATAACGTGAAGTGCATATTTGATATGCATTTATTTTTAATTACTTTAAGCTACTTTAGCCATTAAGTACAGTAGCGGCCATAAATAAATGGACAAACAGTGTTTTAGGGAAAATTAATAATAAAAATGTCTAAATATCACGATTTCTTATTATCTTACATAAAAGTAGGTAGCCAAATACAGATTTTAACGTGTAAAATTTTATATTAGTATTAACGCGAGCGGTACATTAGAGAATTATATTTTATGCAATGTTCAAAAGGCAATGGACGTATTCAAAAAATAGCAAAAAGAGTAAATAAATTTAATTTTTCAAAAATGAACTTATCCCAATAGAATCGTAAGTGTAAGGGGAGCGAGTAAAAAGTTGTCCATCTGAAATTTGCAAAAGATCATTTAAATTTGGGAATTATTAAAGAATGATTATTTGGAGCGACGAAAGTAAGAATAATTTGATTTCATTGGATGGTATTAAATATATTCGACGTCCAAAAAACAAGAAACATGATATTAAATATCAAGTTCCCACTGTAAAGTACGGTGGTGGAAACGTTATGGTGTGGGGCTGTTTTTTTTTACATATTTATATACTAACTAGCTGGCACGGGCGGCATCCGCCGCCCTTAGCCATCTAGACCCAGAATAGATCCGAGTAGGCCATAGTTGTTCGGCCTTCGGCCTCACAGGGGGAGGACCATAATAGATCCGCGAAGGCCATAGTTGTTCGGCCTTCGGCCTCACAGAGCGGACCACCTCGCCTCCAATTTAAAAAGTGTCGCAGGTCCCCCGGTACAAATATTACAAATTTTTGCACTTTTCCAAAAAGTTATTCACAATTTTACCAATGTTTTACACAACCGAAGAAGAAGTTTAGAGTACGCTTTTGTGTTATAATTCCCAAAAACGGTTTGCCCGTCCATTTCCGGCGTTAATATATAATTATCGGAGCGTAATTTTTTTTCGAAAAATTTGCAAGGCTATCCCATTGAAAAAATAATTTAGAAATTTAAATTCGGTTTAACACCTTCGGCGTTGAAAATTCGAAGGAATGTTATGGACGAACTATTATAGAGCGTCGCGATACGCTTCCGTTGCGTCTTAAAAATTAAAGATCGGCCGGTAAATAAGAGCGCTACATACGTCCAAAGTTTTTACACAATTTTCACTTAAATGGGTCTCTCACGAAGAAACGACGGATAATTTAGAAAAAGCAATCGGAGCTTCGGATACGGTTATTAACGGTCTTTAATTTAGCACATGACGACGGTTGACGAAAAACGACAAATAACGGCAGCATTTGCAAATTAGTGTCGACGTCAAAATTGAAAATCAAAATCGGAGGCGATTTTGGGCAAAATTTAAAATATGCAAAATGTGTATTTTCGTTGCAAAGCAAATGTTTATGGGAGGACCATAATAGATCCGAGAAGGCCATAGTTGTCCGGCCTTCGGCCTCACAGAGAGAGGACCATGATAGATCCGCGAAGGCCATAGTTGTTCGGCCTTCGGCTTCACAGGTCGAACCATAATAGATCCGTGAAGGCCATAGTTGTTTGGCCTTCGGCCTCACAGACCGGACCATAATAGATCCGTGAAGGCCAAAGTTGTTCGGTCTTCGGCCTCACAGGGCGGACAATAATAGATCCGTGAAGGCCAAAATTGTTCGGCCTTCGGCCTCACAGACCGGACCATAATAGATCCGTGAAGGCCATAGTTGTTCGGCCTTGGACCTCACAGACCGGACCATAATAGATCCGTGAAGGCCATAGTTGTTCGGCCTTCGGCCTCACAGACCGGACCATAATAGATCCGTGAAGGTCAAAGTTGTTCGGCCTTCGGCCTCACAGACCGGACCATAATAGATCCGTGAAGGCCATAGTTGTTCGGCCTTCGGCCTCACAGACCGGACCATAATAGATCCGTGAAGGCCATAGTTGTTCGGCCTTCGGTCTCACAGACCGGACCATAATAGATCCGTGAAGGCCATAGTTGTTCGGCCTTCGGCCTTACAGACCGGATCATAATAGATCCGTGAAGGCCATAGTTGTTCGGCCTTCGGCCTCACAGACCGGACCATAATAGATCCGTGAAGGTTAAAGTTGTTCGGCCTTCGGCCTCACAGACCGTATAATTTAACAAATTTTTTTTCGTATTATTCATTTAGATGATTAGGGGGAATCAGATATCAATTTTGGTGATGATCGATGAAGTTCCAAAAAAAACTTTTTTTGTGCGGATAATTTTAAAATTTTTTTTTTCGTATTATTCATTTAGATGATTAGGGGGAATCAGATATCAATTTTGGTGATGATCGATGAAGTTCCAAAAAAAACTTTTTTGGTGCGGATAATTTAAAAATTTTTTTTTCGTATTATTCATTTAGATGATTAGGGGGAATCAGATATATATTTTTTTAAATTTCTGAGTGTCTTTAGTCCAAAATTTTGTGGTGGAGGGGGAAAAATTTATTTTTATAAAATTGTTTTATGTTACCTATTGATATACCAAATATGAAGAATTTATTCTAGACTTTAGTAAAAACTCTTTAAGTGGGGGTAAATGTCAAAAAAAATTCCACTTTTAAAAAGGGCGTGTCTAAAGACTACCAATATGTGAATTTTATTAGAAACAAAGAAGAATTTGATTTGGACTTTGGCGTAGGGGTATAGAACAATTGGCTTTCCCTGACGTATTGTAATTGGGTCACATAATCTTAGGTGTGAAATTTATTTCGGGTAGTACACTGTTGTAGTATGTGTATTATTTTTCTACTTTACTTTATTAGTATCACTCGTATGTTTTTCACTTCACTTTCCGTCACTTTGACACTATCTTTTAATATATGGCAATATCGAAAAACGCTTATCATCGCGCCATCTGTTGACAGTATTTTGAATCACTGATTGTACGTCAGATTAATTATTTGACAAATTAAATTTTTTGTCAAACTTGTGATTTGATTTTCGAAAAAAGCGAATAACTTTTTTCCCCGCTCGAATTTCTTCTCCATATATGCGAGAATAGTTGCGCCTGGAGCTACAAAATAACTGTGCAAAATTTGGTCGAGATCGGTCCACGGGTCTAGGAACGTATAGCGAACAAACACGCAAGCAAGCAAGCAAGCAGATCTTCTCTTTTATATATTTAGATCTTTTAATATAAGGCAATATCGAAAAACGCTTATCATCGCGCCATCTGTTGACAGTATTTTGAATCACTGATTGTACGTCAGATTAATTATTTGACAAATTAAATTTTTTGTCAAACTTGTGATTTGATTTTCGAAAAAAGCGAATAACTTTTTTCCCCGCTCGAATTTCTTCTCCATATATGCGAGAATAGTTGCGCCTGGAGCTACAAAATAACTGTGCAAAATTTGGTCGAGATCGGTCCACGGGTCTAGGAACGTATAGCGAACAAACACGCAAGCAAGCAAGCAAGCAGATCTTCTCTTTTATATATTTAGATAGCTGGCACGGGCGGCATCCGCCGCCCTTAGCCATCTAGACCCAGAATAGATCCGAGTAGGCCATAGTTGTTCGGCCTTCGGCCTCACAGGGGGAGGACCATAATAGATCCGTGAAGGCCATAGTTGTTCGGCCTTCGGCCTCACAGACCGGACCATAATAGATCCGTGAAGGCCAAAGTTGTTCGGCCTTCGGCCTCACAGGGCGGACAATAATAGATCCGTGAAGGCCATAGTTGTTCGGCCTTCGGCCTCACAGACCGGACCATATAGATCCGTGAAGGCCATAGTTGTTCGGCCTTCGGCCTCACAGACCGGACCATAATAGATCCGTGAAGGCCATAGTTGTTCGGCCTTCGGCCTCACAGACCGGACCACAATAGATCCGTGAAGGCCATAGTTGTTCGGCCTTCGGCCTCACAGACCGGACCATAATAGATCCGTGAAGGCCATAGTTGTTCGGCCTTCGGCCTCACAGACCGGACCATAATAGATCCGTGAAGGCCATAGTTGTTCGGCCTTCGGCCTCACAGACCGGACCATAATAGATCCGTGAAGGCCATAGTTGTTCGGCCTTCGGCCTCACAGACCGGACCACAATAGATCCGTGAAGGCCATCGTTGTTCGGCCTTCGGCCTCACAGACCGGACCATAATAGATCCGTGAAGGCCATAGTTGTTCGGCCTTCATCTGTCACCTGTCATCTGTCACCTGTCATCTGTCACCTGTCATCTGTCACCTGTCATCTGTCACCTGTCATCTGTCATACATACATACATACATCCATACATACATACATACATACATACATACACACATACATACATACATACATTATCTTCACGTAAAGTTACATCTTCATGTAAAGTTAAATCTTCCGCAAAGTGGTGGTTCCGGCGAGTTCTGCGACCTATATAAAGTGCTCCGGTCTTATTCGCGGCATTCAGATTAATTTGTTAGTGTGGTTTTTATTTTTCGAATTAAAGCCGCCCTCCCGCCATCTGTTGACAGTATTTTGAATCACAGACTGTATGTCAGATTAATTATGACAAATTAAATTTTTTGTCAAACTTGTGATTTGATTTTCGAAAAAAGCGAATAACTTTTTTCCCCGCTCGAATTTCTTCTCCATATATGCGAGAATAGTTGCGCCTGGAGCTACAAAATAACTGTGCAAAATTTGGTTGAGATCGGTCCACGGGTCTAGGAACGTATAGCGAACAAACACGCAAACACGCAAGCAAGCAAGCAAGCAGATCTTCTCTTTTATATATTTAGATTATCTAAAAAGTATAAAGGAGATATTGTCAAAAAACTTCTTTGCCTCTATTTTTCAATATGGTGGCGCAGCTGATTTTGAGGTGTCAAAGTAAAAATTCGAAAACAATCTGTAAATGTGCCAAATTTCAAAAACATCAAAAAATTTCCTTAAATATTTTCAGTTATAATAATAATAATAATAATAATAAATGCACTCATTTCATGTGAAACATGGCAACCTCTTATGAGGTGTTTATAATCCGTTTTAAGCGGTGGATTACTCCGCATCCCACTTCTAAATTCACAATATTTACAAACTAGTGTGCGATTTAGTCTCTAGCACTATGCTTTTCCATATCGTCCTCTATTTTTCAATATGGTGGCGCAGCTGATTTTGAGGTGTCAAAGTAAAAATTCGAAAACAATCTGTAAATGTGCCAAATTTCAAAAACATCAAAAAATTTCCTTAAATATTTTCAGTTACTAAACATAAATCTTTTGATACTCTTTGTTAATAAGTATTCCTTCCTACTAATATTTTTCGAGGGTTAAAATATTCTTAAAAATTTCTGTATACAGGACACCGAATTGTAATAATTTCCAAGAGATGATTTCAAAGGGTTTTTCCAGGGAATCTTAAGGAATTACTAGTGGTTAGAAATGGGGTAAAATAAATATATGCAGAGAACGATTTTCATGGGATTCTAAGGAATTCCGATTAATATAATTTCGGCGATGCCAAGGAGTTTCAAGGATTTTTAAAGAATTCTCATTGATTTCGAGAAAATTCCCGGGTGATTTCAAATGAATTAAAAAAAATTACTCGAGATTCAGAATTCTAAACCTACGGAGGTTTTCTAAAGAATTACCAGTGATTTGTAATGAATTAAAAATAAATACACAACTCGGAGTTCTAAGGAATCTCAGTGATTAAAAAAATAAAAAATAATTTCATGGATTTTCAACGATTTTCAATGAATTATTATAAATAAATTTACACAAATATTTAGGGATATGCTGGATGCTGGAGGTGAAAAGATTCTGGATGCGGTTTTGAGCAATTATTAATTTTGTGAAGATGATCTATAAATACACGTCTACTCTTGTGGATTTAGTGATTGCATCCTCGATTAATTTTCAAAACAAATGAAATTCAATAATTATGATCTATTTTACATTTTGTTGTTTCAATTTGCAATCTGAATACAATGTGAGATCGCTATCATAAGCTGTATTGCACATAATATTATTAACATTAGTGTGGTCTAGACATAGGATTTTTACTACGACTTGTACCTGCGCAGTTCAAAGTAAGCCATCGGTTTCATTTCTTATTTCAGTGAAACTCACATTTTTCTTGTTACCGCGTAACAATTTTTATCATATTTCTTCGTACGTGGGCCATAAAAATTATGTCGCGGATCTTGGGTTAGGCTGGGTAATAATCTACAGTAGCGTTTCCCAAAAATTTTAAATATAAAATTGGTAAATCAATATTTTTGTAACTCAAAATAGTTTGGGAAACACTGATGATCTATTAAGTACGTCTTAGAGATGCAGGACAGTAGAAATAAAAAATAGAAGGCTCTAAATAGATTTCCCCTTTACCTATAATATAATAAGTTATTTTAGTTTTATCGTTTTAACTATGATAATATGGTTCCCACGATATATCGTGGGAACGGGCAACTGAAGTGCCCTTCTACTTATTAGATCAGTGGCTATAGGCCAATTTTGAGCAATATGTTTCAAGAGATTTGGGCAAGGACCAAACTCGGTACTTTAATGTAAAATAATATTCAGTAGTAGAAATTTAATTTTCTGGGGGCGCCACTATCCGACAATTTTATTAAATTCATACTACATAAAAACCAAACAGTTTAGTATGAAAAAAAATGGTGCTACATGTTTACTTTTTGTTTACGCTGTTGAAACTAAACGAGATAGTGAACAATGAAGTAGCTGGGGGGGCTTTCCCCCTTCCTCTGAAAAAGAAATTGCTTGTTTTTTTCGAAAAATGTATGTCCAGGGCGCCCAAAAACATCGATGCTGTATGCTATCGTTTTTTTAAATAAATTTTCAATTAATAAATAATAATAATTTTTATTAAGAACTAACAAATGGTTAGGTTTGCTAGTCCACCCCAAAATGCAACAAATGACAAAAATAAATTCATAATATAACACTTTGATGAGGTGACACCCAACAAGTCAGCAAGCACTTGCTCATAAGCCGACGTATTCAAAATTTGAAGTTGTTAACCCCTCGTGTTGACAACATATTAAAATATTGTCTAATTTGGTTTTTTGCACTTTATTCACAGCTGAACTTTTCTTCAATGACTTTTCTCTGTATTTTCGTAATACCAGTGGGCAGTGGCGGCTCGTGGGATTGTATAGTGGTGGTGTCCAACGGCAGATCCAGCCCAAGTTGCATAATAATGCAAAAAGGTTAATTTTTCGAATTTGTAGTAATTGTAATACATTTAATCTACTTTTTTTCTAATTTTTGTAATTCATGGAAGCGGGACGGTTTGACTAACCTCTTTAATCCTCCTTATATATTTTTTGGCCGAAGCTAAACTTTGATTATTTCCAATGTTCACCTTTTAGGCTTCTATACAAAGTATAGCAAGAAGCCTTATTTCATTAAAAGATTAAAAAAAATCTTGAGATTGTATTATGGTAATGCCGTGGCTCCTTATAACGAGCCACCACTGCCTCTAAATATAATTTTTATCCCAAAGGCTAAAATATTAATTCCCGACTTTTCCATAATTTTTGTAAAAATTCATAAAAACCTTATTTCTGTACCAAATAAGCTGAAATCACTCATGTTGTTCATTTAATCGAGATTGACCTTGTTTATTTTACCGTTCACTCTTGTGGTTAGTTCATATAAACGAGTATTCACACAGCCGAGCGCTTACTATATTTTATTCAATCTGGATGTTATTAAAATTTTTGGAGTTGGAACAAGTTTTGGGCAGAAGATTTTCAGAGGCAAAATTAATGAAACCGGAGTTTGTGATCTTGGGAGTTTCAATATATTGTTGAGCAAAGCCTTGGGCCGTTTATCCAATTTTTGGAATTCGAATATTTTTTTCTGGATCAAGACTTAAACATAGAGATCTTGGGAAATTTAGTATGTTTTCAGTAAAGGGCTCGCCACATAGCCTGTGCTGTGCTATGCCAATGTCAAACATTGAAGTAGAAACATAGGGTTTCAATAGTGACGTTCACATAGTTATGAGTTGCTATGCTATTTTGCGCATGACGATGACATTGTTCAACGTTTGTGTTGACATAACACAGAGCATAGCACAGCACAGGCTATGTGGCGAACCCTTTATACTCATTGAAAAATGTTAGTTGAGTCAACAGATACTTTTGCTCCCCTCTCAATAAGAATGGAACCGGACATTTCATCGCGGTCATAATATCTCAAGCTAAATACCACAGGGACAAAATACCGCAAGAACAAAATATTTCGTCGGTATTGGTCAGAGAACAATGTTGATATTTATACTTGTAGGTAAAAAAATTGTCTACAATTATGGTTCCCTTGTCATTTGTTCGTAAATCATTAATTTGGTGGCAAAATGGAAATTTAAAACATTTAAGGAAACGACTTTCAGACTGAGATCCGCTTCAATAGTGTAATTTTTTTTTTTACAGGGATGCGGTTATGGCTGCCAGTTGCACCACGTAGTTTACTGTTTCATGGTAGCCTATGGGACTCAACGAACACTAGTATTAAAGTCGAAAGGATGGAGGTACCATAAAAACGGTTGGGAGGAAATCTTTAAACCAATCAGTGATTCATGCATAAAACCAGACGGTGATAGCATTAGCAACTGGCCTGGAAATGTAGACACTCAGGTTCTAGTTTTACCCATTATTGATGCAGTTTCACCTAAACCCCCCTTTTTGCCTTTATCAATTCCTGAAGATTTAGCACCTCGATTGATTCGACTGCATGGTAACCCCATTGTTTGGTGGGTGGGTCAATTTTTGAAGTATCTTCTCAAACCACAAGAAAAAACGGCGGCATTAATGCAGAACGCCATCACAAACCTGGGTTTCAAGCGGCCTATTGTTGGGTAAGTTATCTTAAAATTTTTTTATTTCTGTTTAAATGTGGTTTTCAAGTGTTCATGTGAGGAGGACTGATAAAGTTGGAACGGAAGCGTCGTACCATGGCGTGGAAGAGTACATGAGTGCGGTTGACGCCTATTATGACCAGTTGGAGTTGAAAGAGAAGGTTGATAAGAGGCGCATCTATTTGGCGACCGATGATCCTAAAGTTATAGCAGATGCTCGCAAGAAGTATCCGCATTATGAGATCTTAGGAGATCCTACAATATCCAAGACAGCCGCCGTTTCAACGCGATACTCGGATACTTCTCTACAGGGAATTATTTTAGACATTCACATGCTGTCTATGAGCGACTTTTTAGTGTGCACGTTTTCTTCACAGGTACTTTTCTTTTTTCCTAGGGTGCTTAGACTAAATTAGACTGACTCAGATCAAATCTGAGCCATTTACAAAAGATGAGCCGCGACATTACTATCAAATAGTTCTGGTTTGATTGAGTTTGAAGTTGGTTCCATTTAAAATCCTAATTTGATTGATCCATAAAAATATTTTTAGGTGTGCAGAATTGCATATGAAATTATGCAAACTTACTTCCCTGATGCAACCACACGATTTAGGTCTTTGGATGATATTTATTATTATGGAGGTCAAACAGCTCACAACAGAGTAGCAGTGCTACCACATGATTCCAAAACGCTAGGAGAAATTAGTTTTGTGCCTGGTGACCTAATAGGCATTGCTGGTAATCACTGGAACGGATTTAGCAAGGGTAGAAATTTGAGAACCAATCAAGTTGGCTTGTTTCCTAGTTTTAAGGTGAAAGATAAAGTGGAAATAGCAAAATTTCCTTCTTATGCTGAAATAGACAATAGTCAAATTGTGGATGATAGTTAATGTGTTCTAAAAATTAAGTTCAATTTTTTGTAAAGTGAGTCCGAATTAATCGTCATGTGTAGCTTGAGAAGTAGGACTACTCGGTGTGATAATGGTAGGGTTTGTGGTCCAAGTCTCAAGTAAAAAACTTTTATCAATTTTATTTGTGTATTTTTAGTTGTAGTTTTTTACTCTGGAACAATTTCTTTACTTTGGGCAAATTTAATTTAAAGATGTTGAATTGGTCACTTTTGTTTCCAATTTTTAAGACTGTAATTTTAACTAAGCAAATTTTACTGCCTATTTTACATCACTCTGGAGAGAGGTGGATTACAAATCATGCGTATCTAAAATTTTAAAGTGTTTCTTGATTTTGACACTAAAATTTATTTTGATACTAAAAGTTTTTTTAACAAATAAGACAAGTTAATTTCGTCATCACTCCCTAGTTTTTGTAAATAATTTTAATTTCTAATTTTGCATTCATGGAATGACAGAAAGCCAAAGTCAACTACTTAGGATTAAAAGTGAATCAGGTGTAAATATTATTTTTTATTATGATAGAATTAAACGTGGGTGTTATAATTTTATATTGTCAAACGTTTTCCACAAAATGCATCATGTGCAAAAAGCTGTCTTAGGTGCAATAAACTTTCTCTGTGCAATACATAATTTTATAAAAAGGCCTATTATATGGGTGGCAAAGTATAAGAAAAAGACGTTAAAATTTTGAATAGTAAGTTTTGTTTTACAGTTTTATGTTACTGCTGTATCTAGTTTTTTAAAAATAAAAATATTTATTCTTGAGCTGCTCGTTTTTCCCGCTAAATTAAACCAATGTGGTGATCAAGTAAAATATTGATTGTTTTCAGTGCTTTAATAAACCAGTGGCGTCTCGTGTGAGAAAGATCCCACCCTCTACATGACCAAAGAAAGAAAAAATTATATAAAAGATTAATTCAAGAATCAACTGGAAATTTTTATTCTACATAAAGTAAATAAAGGGAATATGAAGTGCTAATTACTAGGTTTGCTTTAAACATTACAACAAAAAACCTTACCTACCCACTCCCTTTTTCCAAGCCTCTCGATCGTACGCCAAATCCTCTTCCAGTCCACGTTTCTCCATCGCAGTTTTCACCCCTTCCTTCCACGATCTTCTTGGTCTGCCCCTCTTCTTTCTTCCAGGTGGAGCCCAAGAGAAAATGGGCTTTGGCCAACAATCATCTGCCATTCTTAGTAGGTGACCAAACCATTTTAAATTTCTCTTCTCTATTCTGTCTATAACGGTTTCATTTGATTTCATTCTTTCTCTAATTTCTACGTTGGTTATTCTATCGCTTCTGGACATCCATAAATAACAAAATTAAGAATATTGCGACCCAAAAAGGATTCGTTACTATCACCAGAGGCCGTGAAATTGTTGGAACACCAGAATTTGGATCCAGAGGAGGAGGGATGATATTAGGGTACAATATTATAAAGAATTTCGCACCATCTGTTGACGGCATTTTAGTCTCTTAAAACGGGAGCATTTAATAAAAATTAGTATTTTTTGGCTTCTATACAAAGTACTAGATGATACCCCGTCCGAGGACGGGCAGGCAGCCAAGGTCATATAGCTTTTGGATTGCACTGAGAGCTTTCCTTAATCTTCATTCAACTTAAGTTACCTTGGGTAGCTGCCCGTCCTTCTAGCTGCCCGTCCTCGGACGGGGTATCATCTAGTTAATATTACAACTCGTTTTTAACATTTTTATTCGAATTTAGAAAGTTTTTTTTATTTAATGAAACATTTATGTATTTAGAAGTTTTTTTTTATTTAATAAAACATTTATATAATAATTTAATAACTAATAATAAAACTAAGTTTTACTACTACTTCCTCCTCCCCTACCTATTCGAGTAAGGAATTTTCAAAATCACGCAGCGATATTGAAAATTCCTCAGCTTCTTCCTTTTTCTTTTTCTGTTCGGCAGCAATCAGTTTCTCCACTCTTTTTCTGTTTCTTATACGTTTTGCCGCCACTTTTTTTTTCGCAATATTTAAATCAATTTTACGCATTCCATTGCTGCTAAACTCACGAAGTGCCTCCTTTAACGAATTAATAGTAGCTCGTTTGAATTCTTCTCTGACTTCAAAATCTTCGTATTTTCCGAACGATAAGGCCCTCTTTAGCGCCTGTTCCACATCCTTTATTAATTCACCTGAAAACATTTTTCGTTGACGTTCAACACTTATTATTTCGTTATAATGTAATTCTGCTTCTGCGTTCGGTTCGGTTCGGTTTGCTTCGGGTATTTGCATTGTCGACGGGATTTCGAGGATAGATACGGATATCACGTTCAAATGGAGGTTCGCCGTCATCATTTACGAACACCATTGCAATTTCATTGGAAGTTGGAGCATTGTAACGTCTTTGATCAGACTGCCGATCGCATCGCGCCGCATCACCATATTGACGACCGGAACTGGTTGTCCTTCTTCTTCGGCTCGTACACGCTCTTGTTGCTCAATTTCTTTCATCAGGCAATATGAAGCTGCGATACGATTGTTGACGCGGAAGAAACGATCGATTTTCTCAATCACTTCAGGTAGACAACCTCTATTCTCAGGCAGATTTACTCGTTCATTGACCGCTTCTGTCGTGTCCATTACATACAGTTGTGCAAACTTTCTTGTTTGTCCTTCGGGTGGATACAGGTTTGTGGTTCTGTGGTACGTCTGTCCATGAATTTTGAAAACGTATGGTCCGTTACCCGGCATTGAAACAATCTCTGCTCCCATTGAAGCGAAAGAAACCGAGGAATTGTAAGAGCGGATGTGCTGACGAAAGTTCTTGTAGTAAGGATTATCTGAATCTGAAAGCATAGAGCGAAGAAATTCGGGATATAACAATAGATTCCCATGTTGATCGAGCGGTTGCGGAATCTTCACTTTTCCTTTATGACAGCAGTTGTTAAATTGTTTATCAACTGGACGCTCCTTAGCGAAATTCTTGGAGCCGCAGAACTGACAGATGGAATTCATTTCTCCACAATCGTGTCGAGTAACGTGAGATTCATCAAATCTCAATGCTCTTATTTGGAGTTGAATTGCTTGACTTTGGTATCGATTTTCTTTCTGTCGATGTATCGCATGGGACCGAGCGTCAGCAGCTTGCCGCGCTTGAGTTTCTTCTAATGTTTCACGTTGTTGACGTATCGCATGGGACCGAGCGTCAGCAGCTTGCCGCGCTTGAGTTTGTTCCAAAGTTTCACGTTGTCGACGTATCGCATGAGACCGAGAGTCAGCTTGTCGCTGTGATCGAAGCTGTTCTTCTGTGTTATTAGCTCTTGTACGTGCTTTTCTCTCACGATTCAATCGCCGTCGCTTTGCAGCAGGATTTTCAAAATTTTCATTATCCATTATGGAAGTTCACATAATGCTTTTTTGGAAATAGCTGTCCTATATAGACAAAATGATACGTTGATCCGATGATACGTTGATACGATGATACGTTGATCCGATGATACGTTATGCGTTCGGTTCGGTTCGGTTTGCTTCGGGTATTTCCGTGGGACAGACAGAAAGAAAGACTTGGCCTTTTATAATAAGAGATAGCAAGAAGCCTTATGGTCTGGCTCCGTGTCTGTCCGTCTGTCCGCATAATTCAAATCTAATCAGAATCGAAATTGTGATTGTAAATAAGCACATCGTATGTATAATAAAATAAAAATTTGTTTTAAATTTAAAATCGACTTTCTATAAAATAGTCACGTTCTACAAAAAATTTTACCTACATACTATATAGAATATTTGTTAGGTTGGCACTAAAGATTCAGATTATCAGAATTACCACAGATTTAAGAAACGAAATATTCTAAGATTTATATTTGAATTGAAAAAAATAATTTTTTATCCGATACTAATCTGAAAATCGAAACCTTTTGTCACTAAATTTTACTTATATAGAATATTGTTTAGGTTGGTAGGTCTAAAAATTCAGATTTTCAGAATTGGCACAGCTTTAAGAAATGAAATATTCTGAGATTTATATTTGAACTTAAAATGCTATATACAGGGTGTCCCCGTGACCGTGGAGAACCTTTGAGGTGGTGATAAAGGACACTTTTCTAAGACAAATTTTCAAATAAAATTTTTGCCCAAGTCCAAACCCTTGGGGGGTACCTCCCTTTAAAGCAATTTTTTGAATTTCTGATTTCAAACGGCCATAGCTCCGATATTATTGATTTTTTAAGGTTAATGGATTAGGACTTTTTTAAAGATCATTCGCTTGTCTACAAATTAGGTTATAACCCCTTATCGTCTAGCATGAACGGATTTCGAGTTATAAATTAAATTAAGGGAAAAAATGTTTAAAAAATTCAGGTTTTTCTTTTTTTAATTTTCTTGCGAACCCCGTATCTCTTAAACGGAACGTCTAAGAGAAAAACTAACGGCCCAAACCGGATAGGGAATTTAACGGGATACAACTTTCGTCAAATAAATTTTTTTGGAAAACCAACCGTTTTCACAGAAACTTTGAAAATAATGAACAAGGTGTAGGTAAAAAAAATAAATTCACAAAATTAATTTAATAAATGCTCAAAATGGCCTCCCTCATTTTCAGCACACAGGCGTGCTCTTTACAAAAGGTGTTGCACGGTATTATTTAATACGTTTTAACAATGTTTTAACATTAAAACAAATGCTATAAATCAAATTGAGATTTTTAGTAATTATGTGAATTTATATTTTTTACCTACACCTTGTTCATTATTTTCAGAGTTTCTGTGAAAACGGTTGTTTGCCCAAAAAAATTTATTTGACGAAAGTTGTAGCCCGTTAAATTCCCTATCCGGTTTGGGCCGTTAGTTTTTCTCTTAGACGTTTCGTTTAAGAGATACGGGGTTCGCAAGAAAATTAAAAAAAGAAAAACCTGAATTTTTTAAACATTTTTTCCCTTAATTTAATTTATAACTCGAAATCCGTTCATGCTAGACGATAAGGGGTTATAACCTAATTTATAGACAAGCGAATGATCTTTAAAAAAGTCCTAATCCATTAACCTTAAAAAATCAATAATATCGGAGCTATGGCCGTTTGAAATCAGAAATTCAAAAAATTGCTTTAAAGGGAGGTACCCCCCAAGGGTTTGGACTTGCGCAAAAATTTTATTTGAAAATTTGTCTTAGAAAAGTGTCCTTTATCACCACCTCAAAGGTTCTCCACGGTCACGGGGACACCCTGTATTTTATCTTATATCAGAAAAAAAAATTTTTATCCTATAATAAAGATGCTAATCTGAAAATTGAAATCATTTGTCACTAAATTTTACTTACTTATTAAGAATATTTTTTAAGTTGGTAACTCTTGCTCGTTCTTTTTCTATTGTAAAAATTACTTCGTCCTTTATAGTGTTTGATCCGTTAATCCGATCCGCTAATCCAATCCGGCTAATGATTCCATTTTTATTATTTTTATTGTAACCACAGCAGTGGCTTGATGTGATTGGTGAAGTTAAGTTGTAAATAAAAGAGAAAGAAGAAGATTCATTTTTTTTTAATTTCTATAATTTTTCATTTCAGTATTTTTAAAACAATGTTTTTTTGTACCTTCATCAGTAAATGGGGGTACCACGAATTCCGGTCCCCGGAATTGGCAAATTCCCTGTAGAGATTCGGAAAGCTGAATGTTTTTGTCCAAGTCTACTTGGGTCCAAGACAAGAAGAAGAAGAAATTGATGAAATCGAAGAAGACGACCCTGGTCGCGACTTGGACGACTTATCTTCATAAAACCAACGCGGCTCTTATCAGAGTCCGGCCCTTATCGGTAAAATGGCACGGCCACCCAGGTAAGTGCCCCGGAAAATATATACCAGAGCACGCCGAACCGAAACCGACTGCTCCCCAGCTACGAATTCGGTTGACGGACGCGAATGCTCAGGTGTGTATGAGCGCACTTGACCCGGAGCACGACATTCATGTGTCCCGCCCGAGTCAGATCGTCCCGAAGCGTAACAAAGCGAATGCCCTGAATGCACAAGGCCAGTCATCGTGGACCAGACGAGCTACAGGATAGGAGCGCACCCGGGACGTGTTTCCCTGAATCCAATCTTTCAACGCGGTAGCTTCGACAAACGCCAGAACGCATTCGATCCGAACCCACGCTCCACGGGTACAAAACTTAGAGGACAATCGTCCGGACAAAATCGCCTTGACTTCTGAATGCACATCTATACGAAGAGTCGAAAAGATAGAGACTTTAAACGTTAAGATCGGTTGAGAAATATAGGAGAAGTGGCGCGTTATAGATTTTTCATGTCGGCAGTAAATGGAGAACGGCTTTCTCGACATATGACTTATTGTAATTCTAAAGGTTAAGGGGTTAAATTGAAACTGTCTGAGGGTACGCTAACTTTCGGTGCAATGCCGCAATGCTTGAATAAAACTAAATACAGTTAACGGATAAAACAGTTATCTGGGTAAGAAGAAATTCCAGGTATGTGGGTCAAGAAATCATTAACTGTTACCAACTGCAAATAAAGGACATCAAAGGTATATAAACTACCTCATCTTCAAGATTAGAAATACAAAATTATAGAAAGAAAAAGTATCAAAATGTACGAAATTTGTGACGAAACGGAAGAGATTAACTCAGTATTATGGCAAGAAGCCTGTTGGATCGTCATAACCCAATATTTTGACGATAAAGGTTTGGTTCGACATCAGTTGGATAGTTTTGACGAGTTTATAAAAACGTCAATGCAAGAAATGATTACCAATTCGCCTCAGATAGAATTGGAATCAAGTAAAAAATATACTGTCCATGAAGCGGAAGATTCGGTAAGTGTTCGTTCTTTTATTGTTACTTCAGATTTAGATTAGATGTAGCAAAAGTCATCTATCATAATGGATGACTAAATAATACTCGAAACGTCACATTAATGTATTTTTTTATCCAGAATTTCGCTAGGCAAATTTTAATTAACGCTTCAATTTCAGACTCAATATTTGATAAATTTTGAACAAGTTTACTTGTCGAGACCAACCCATTGGGAAAACGATGGCCAGGCACGACCGATGATGCCCAATGATGCGCGATTGCGTAATTTAACTTATGCAGCGCCTTTATACGTAGACATCACAAGCACGACCAGGAAACCTAATGAAGAACCCGACGTGATCCGTTACGAAAAAGTAAATATAGGAAAAATTCCGATTATGGTCAGATCGACGTTTTGCAGTTTGAAGGGTTTAAACGATCGAGATTTACAAGAAGTAAACGAATGCCCGATGGATCCAGGCGGCTATTTTATCATAAACGGGTCCGAAAAAGTTTTGATTGCTCAAGAAAAAATGGCTTCGAATTCCATTTTCGTATATAAAGTGAAGGAAGGAAAATATGCTTACTGCGCAGAGGTACGGTCCGACGTTGAAAATAGTTCTCGCCCGACTTCAACATTGCGTGTAAATTTAACGACGCATAGTAGCGCAGCAAAGAAAGGAGGCGCTCTTGGGCAACGTATTTTGACCAAATTGCCGTATATTAATGCGGACATTCCCATAATGGCAGTCTTTCGGGCATTCGGTTTTGTGTCCGATTGTGATATATTGGAACACATAATTTATGATTTTGATGATCCCGAGATGATCGAGTTACTGAAACCTTCGTTGGACGAAGCTTTTGTTATACAAGATCAACAAGTTGCTTTAAATTTTATTGGTACAAGGGGAACGATACCAGGTGTAACGAAAGAAAAACGTATCAAGTATGCCAGAGATATTTTACAAAAAGAGGTATTACCACATGTGGGTGTTTCCAATTTTTGTAATTCAAAAAAAGCCTATTTCTTAGGGTGAGTTTTCATTTATCCACAGTAATTTCGATTCTAAAACGTTATAATTTTAGGTATATGGTACACCGATTGCTCTTAACATCTTTAGGTCGACGACAAGTTGACGATCGAGATCACTATGGAAATAAAAGATTGGAATTAGCTGGTTCATTGATGGCACATTTGTTTAAAGGGTAAGGCTTTTTGTACAAGGAATCGTTTCATTTAATAATACTAACTTATATTTTTTTAGACTATTCAGAAGTGTCCAAAAAGATCTAAAATTCCAGGCACAACTAGCAATCGACAAAGGGAAAAGCTTTAACTTGGCGGAAACAATTAGGGCTAAAATTATAACCGATGGCTTGAAATATTCTTTGGCAACAGGTAATTGGGGTGATCAAAAAAAGGCACACAATTCAAGATCTGGAGTATCGCAAGTTTTAAATCGTTTGACATTTGCGTCCACACTTTCGCATTTGCGGCGCATCAGTTCCCCTGTTGGACGAGATGGAAAATTACAGGGTCCTCGTTTATTGCATAATACTCAGTGGGGTATGATTTGTCCTGCCGAGACACCCGAAGGTAAAGCGGTTGGTTTGGTGAAAAACTTAGCCTTGATGACTTACATATCGGTTGGATCACCAACGTCGCCAATTTTAGAGTTTTTGGAGGAGTGGTCGATGGAAAATTTAGAGGAGATTGCGCCATCGTCTATTCGTAATGCGACCAAAATATTTGTAAATGGTGATTGGGTGGGCATTCACAGAGAACCGATTGAATTAACGAAGACGTTGAAAAAACTGAGACGCTCGATGGATGTTATCGTTTCAGAAGTTTCCGTAATGCACGATTTTCCTCAAAGAGAAATACGCATTCTAACCGATGCGGGAAGAACATGCAGACCTATATTAATTGTCGAAAATTCGAAACTTCTACTTAAAAATAAACATATAAACATGCTGAAGGAAGGAGATTATGGCAATTTTGGTTGGCAAGCCTTGATATCGGAAGGTGTTCTAGAGTATGTCGATGTGATGGAGGAAGAAACTACCATGATTGCTATGACCCCTGAAGATTTAAGACAAGGTAGCGGGTCCGATTCGTATTGTTCAACATACACTCATTGCGAAATTCATCCGTCCATGACTTTGGGCGTATGTGGTTCCATCATACCTTTTCCAGATCATAACCAAAGTCCCAGAAATGTCTATCAAAGTGCTATGGGCAAGCAAGCCATGGGGGTGTACGCCACGAACTATAACGTACGCATGGATACTTTAGGCCACGTTCTATATTATCCCCAAAAACCATTAAGTACTACCCGCTCGATGGATTTTTTAAGATTTCAGGAACTACCTGCTGGAATAAATAGTATAGTCGCAATAGCATCTTACACTGGTTATAACCAAGAAGATTCTGTTATTTTGAACAATTCGGCCGTTGATCGTGGATTTTTTAGATCAATATTTTACCGAACATATAAAGATGCTGAAAGCAATGGGTATGGAGGAAAGACGGAAACATTTGAGAAACCAAACCGACGAACATGTTTAGGTATGAGAAATGCCCATTATGATAAAGTGGACGACGACGGTATAATTTCCCCTGGTATTCGAGTATCTGGTGACGACGCCATCATAGGCAAAACGATCGAAATACCAGAAAACGATGAAGAAGATTTGACCCTGTCGACTAAAAGATTTTCAAAACGTGACGCATCAACGATGTTAAGAAGAAGCGAAGCCGGTGTAGTAGATAAGTGCATGGTAAGTCTAAATGCGGATGGATTTAAATTTTGTAAAATTCGCATTCGTTCGATACGCATACCGCAAATTGGGGATAAATTTGCCTCCCGACACGGGCAAAAAGGTACCTGTGGTATTATGTATCGGCAAGAAGATATGCCGTATACATGCGAAGGTACAGTACCGGACATTATTATAAACCCGCACGCTATACCATCCCGTATGACCATCGGTCATATTATCGAATGCTTACAAAGTAAAGTAGCCGCTCTAAATGCACAAATTGGGGACGCCACGCCTTTTAACGATACGATAAACGTGGAAAAAATTTCTTCTTTGTTAAAATCGTATGGATACCATTTAAGAGGTGACGAAGTAATGCATAACGGACACACGGGTCGCAAAATGATTTGTCAAATTTTTATTGGCCCAACATATTACCAACGTTTGAAGCATATGGTGGACGATAAAATTCATTCGAGAGCTCGCGGACCGGTTCAAATTTTGGTTCGACAACCTATGGAAGGTCGATCTCGTGATGGAGGGTTACGCTTTGGTGAAATGGAACGTGATTGCCAAATCGCTCATGGTTCAGCACAATTTTTACACGAAAGACTGTATCAAGTATCGGATCCCTTTAGGTTGCACATTTGCGATATTTGTGGCCTCATCGCAATAGCGAATTTAAAAAATAGGACCTTCGAATGTAAATCGTGTAAAAATAAACTGCACGTTTCACAAATTGGTATACCGTATGCTGCGAAATTATTATTTCAAGAACTGATGGCTATGAATATTAGTCCAAGAATGGTGATGGAATGAATAGACGAATTAAAAAAATAATTATTTTTGTAATATTTAGAATTAAAAAAAAAATAAAATAATACTCTATATCAAGCCTTCTCTGTATAACATTATATAATCTACTCGACCCCCAAATACCTTTGGGGGTCCTCACCAAGATCTGTCGAACTTGGTTATTGCGCCCTCCTTTGAGAACATCGATTATACCCTTCCTTTTCTCCAAGAGTCGCGCTGCTTTTCGTCCATGATCATGACAACATCCCCAATCTCAATCGGTTTTATTTGTCTAAACCATTTCGTTGTCCGCGTCAACGCCGAGAGATATTCTCTGATCCAACGACGCCAGTATCATCGTAAACATAAACAGATATGTAAGCATAAGAAGATAAACAGATATGTTTATAGGTTCTAATGCATTTTAGGCTTCTATACAAAGTGTAACAAGAAGCCTTATGATCTGGCTCCGTGTCTGTCCGTCTGTCTGTCCACCCGTCTGTCCGCATAATTCAAAATCATACAGAGCGTTTCAAATCGTGTTGGAAATACTCTGTGGGTATAGAGGTAATTTTTCACCTATATAGGAAATTTAAATACGTTGATCTGTTGATACGTTGATCCGTTAAGACGTTGATACCTTAAGACGTTGATACCCTAATAAGGAGTTATCTCGAAAAATTTAATTGGTGCAGATTATCGGATTATCTGATGTTACATTATAAATATTATGTCGACCAAAAATAACTAGCGACAACAACTTTTCACACCAGAAAGGTAGCTGTATAGAAGCCTAGGAACTGCCGCTAAAGCGAGTTCCACCTTGTTTTATTCCGGCTTTATTTTTGAATTATTTTTTCTTCTATTCTATTAAGGATATAGTAAGACAACTTCCAGATTTTTTGCCCTAAAATTGAAGGATCAGTAACCGTTTGTCCACAAAACCCTCATTTCACCACATATTTGATTTTTAAAAGTCTTTACTGCTCATTCTGCCAGACCATGGTTTTGGAATGATCTGGAGATGTGCGTGATTCCATAAGCTCCACAAAAATTCTCGAAATTCATCTGAAGTTAATTGTGACCCATTGTCTGAAACAAGATGTCGAGGGTAATCCGTTTTGAAAAAATTTCACGAAATCAGGCTGATCCTGCAAAATCAATGTGAATTATGGACGTGTAAAGTCTGAAAAAAGAATCTTCTCCCCTCCAATTAATTCAAAATTTTTTTAATTTAAAATCAACATCTTGTAACTAATCCCATTACTAGAAAAATTTCAAAATTTTTTGTAACATAAAAAATCAAAAAATATCATGGTATTTTATTCCTCCTAGTTCTTGCATAATTTGTCTCTTCAAATTGTTTAAAAACGTCACCAACTGTGCCATGATCCAAATTCAAACTAAATCACAATACCTCCAACGTATTTATAAAAGTTAAGTGAATTATTTCAAGCATTGATATTTAAATAACTCTTGAACTTTGTTCTTTATTGATTGATTCTTTTGCGTACTGCGACAAAATATTTTTGGATTCTTTCTTACCATTTATCAGTCTTCATTTTTCTAATTGTTCATGAACATAATGTTTCTAACTCTTGGACTTTGTTTTTTTATCGATTGATTCTTTTATAACAAATTTATAATTCCGCCTTATTCATAATTCCTTCAAATTTTCTCATTAATTATTACAATTTTCCCATTATTATTTTAGCAAAAATTTTCTTCATCTATTCTACCATCTCTTCTTACTTCTTTTAACCAATCTTCAATTAATTCATCGATAATTTTTAATTTATTTGCATTTTAATTCAATTCGAACCCATTTATGGGTACGCTCCAAGACCCTGGTGTTGATTCACGAACACCAGGTGTCTAGTAAACAATTATTATTTTATAAGTCACGGGTATGCAACACGTTTAACAAATTTTAGTTAGCCTATTAGCTCCTAGACGTCGCTATATAAACAAGGAAATTTCTTGTCAAAACGCAATAAAGGTAGGTACCTACCTATCCCACCAAGAAGTGGGAATTCTTAAAATGTTTAAATACTTTATGTAGATTTTATGATCACATGCCCAAATTATTTTAAAAATCCATCCACAATGTAACGGTCCTTTCGAAGAGCTCAAATCGAAAAATATGTCACATTTTTTGAAGAAATTTTCCAATTTCCAATTTTTTTTTCTTTCAATCGATAAAGTGAGCAAATCTAAAGCGAAATGTAGAATAACATTTTTTTCGAAAACCCTTCCCTTGCCTTCAAAATAATATTATATTACTATACTTACCTGCTTTCAGATGACATTTCACTCGCGTGTATCATGGACACGGTTGCTTATATGAAAAAATGTCTATCTTAGTAATTTTTCAAAAATTTCTTCAGCTTACTTTTTTATCTGATGTATTTTTTACCTAAATCCTATAGAAATTGAGATATTCACAAAAATTAATTTTGGAACTGAAATTTCAGCCGTTTTCAGGCCCTGAAAACTTTAGCGGACACCCAATCTTTGGGGACTTTTGAGAAACTATTTAGAACAACCCATTAAAGCCAAAAACACACTAAAACGTTTTGTATTAATTATTCCGTATCAAAATCCTAAATGCAGTGGACTAGGAGCAAAAATGGACAAAATCATCGAAGTTTACAACACCAACTGCGTGGTAATAGCTTAACTAAATATTTGAATATAACTTCTCGTAAGATTCAAAAGTTAATTATTTACAATTACATTTTTAATGCCTTTTAAGCAAAATAAATTTTCCAAAATATTCATATGAACTCTTTAATATGTGTATATTATTTAAACAAGTGAAATATTATAAATTGATAATTATGTATAGTTTACAAATTAATATTAATGTTAAAAATAAAATTTATTTTTTTAAAAAATAGCTGCAGCTTGTCGTTATGATATCACAAATATTGTGTAAAAATTTCATAATGATGTGTCTATCCGTTTTTAAAATAACTACGTAAAAATGTTCAGTTTTAAACATGGATTATTTTTTTGTAAATTTTCATTGCTATCTGTTCATTAGTAATCATTTTCACTTTTTCAATTTTTGTAAAAAAATTTGCAAATGTAATATTTGAAAAAAAAAAATTTTAATTTACAAAGTTCATTCATGAAAATCATGTCATCATTTCCTTAATTCATCATAAATATAATTTCAAAATTTGAAGAAAATCGGTTCAGCCGTTTTTAAATTGTCTATGTACCAACGCGAGCGCAACGTAAAATCCCAGCCTTATGTTAAATTTTGTTTTTATCTTCATGTAAATTTCATCACCAATTAAATTATTTTTAATTTCATTCGTTTTCAAAATCTTCACACTTCAATCAATAATATGCCAACTTAAATTTTAATGTCCAAAATTTTTTTTTCCAGGTATAATATAGCTAAACATCATTTTTCTAAAATCAATTTATGTTTTCTTACAACAAATAATTCGAGTGCTTGTGTTCATAGCATGCTTTCATCGAACACTCTTCCACCACATCATCATCGTCTTTGGTATCCAAATCCTAGTAGATGGCTTTTCCCTCCCTCTACTTGCCAATGTAACGATCAACCGCGTTTCAGCTCTCATCCATTTCATGGTTTGTCCTTTTATCTGCCTTTGTCGAATTTTCGCCTTCATCCAAGTAAATTTAATTTTTTTCTTTCCTGTTTTCTTCGTTAAACCCTAGGATGTAAATTCGATTCTTCTCTGATTTTGTAACTTTCTATTTTACTCCATTTCATTGTTTTTAATTTTAATTTTCCTTTATAATCTTATAATCCTTTATAATCTTTTGTTTATTATGTATGTACTTTTTTATAATTAGTCCGGTCAATTGAGACATAAAAATAGTGGTCAAATAACAAAAATTCCCACAGAGCCAAATATTGGTGGAGAGCTGGGGTTTACCATTACAAATAAAGTTTTAAAAATCCCCATCGATCCTATGTGTGCTACAAAAGTTATTCGGGGTCAAAGGTCAAAATTTGAGGTTTTTTGGATTTTTCTCGAAAACAGTAAGTTTTATCAGAAAAAACCTCAAATCAAAGTTGTAGATCTTAAAATTCTCTACAAAAATAGTCTTCGTTATTTTTTTCCTAAGAGTTACCATTCCTGAGATATCGCGATTCTAAGAGTCACATTATACATGATATGCACACATTTCCACGCCACCTGTGAGGTAGTGTACTCGGCGCGTTTTTTTTACCGTGGTTTCCCCTGTAAGCCTACTCCACTAACTGTCATGACAATTTTAGGATAATTTAAGGGAACAATACCCGTCAAGTTCTAGATTTTACCTTATTATTGATATTGCTATTGATTATTGGGTTAACTATTGTTTTGATTTCTTTAGATATTTTAATCAGATTCATTATACTCTTGAAAGTCTACTTCAACAAGACAACTGTCTTCTTCCATTTCTTCTTCTTCCTCTTCCTCTTGCTGGATGTTCATAAATTGTTCAAATGTGGCCGAGTCATTGGTCTCTTCATTAAAATCACAGGAATCTTCTTCTATTGTACTCAACTGGACATTTGAGCAAGACTGACCTTGGCAATTGGTACACGCTGGAGAACACAGCAACCCGACTTTTTTACAGCCACATTTGGCACGGCCAATTTTACCACCAGTATTAGGTTTTAAGAAAGATTTGTAACAACTGTCATGGTATTTTGCATCAGCAGCGACTAAATCACACTCAAAATTAATACGTTCAAGAACAGCCTTTGAAACATCATCAGAACGATCTTTAGCTAATTTCAACAGGGATTCTTTGAATTTTAGTGTAGTCACGTTATAAATTTTTTTTCGAAGATGCTATGCTTTCTTTTTCTCAGATTCTTCATTGGCTTCATTGCCACAAAATAAACAGTAATTTTTAAAACAAAAATTTGATTCACTTACTCGCATTCTAGTACGAGGTGGACTTTTTTTTGAAGTACTAGCCTGTTCCTCCTCACGTTGTCTTTTTATTGCAACGATTGAAGTTTTCCGGGTGTATGATTTTCTGCAATCCACGTGTATTGTAACGGATTTTTGAGTTCTTAAATACTCAGTAAACTCATCACCTCTCGCGACACTAGCCTCGATTAAAGTTGGCATTCCACGATCAACCACAACTGTTTCATCTTCAGTTAAAAGTTTATTGCAAATAAAGCAAAACTAAGACATTTTTTCGAGCTATAAAATAGCACAAATAACCTAAATGGTAGACGCTTGTAATAAGTACGTATATTCACTTGAACTCACTTCACTTGACAATTGGGAATTTACATTAACCATGCGCCACTACGCGTCCATAATATTAACTACTCCGTTTAGTATTGTCACGCTTAAATTTGGTTTATCTAAGTCGTGGATTATTTGGGGGATGTAGCTCAAAGGATCGATTAACATTTGAACGGCGTCGTAAATCATAAGTTCCACAATTATAATAATTCAAGTATATTTAACATAAAATATTATTTTAATATTACATAATTACAAATTGTATTTACACTGACCTTACGACAATCATTAATAGGGTAGCTTGGTACCAGTGCAGAGCAGGCAATCGGGATGTTGTCATGTCGTAATCCTTTTTATGAACTTGATAACTTAACTCACAGTAACTCCCGTAGGATTGGACTTAGGCCAACGCGTGTTCCCCGTGTAACTAACTATTTTCCCTTCTGTAGATATATTTAATAACTTCATCCCACCTAGCTCTCTGCACTGACTTGAACTCTCATTTTGCTGGTATTGTAATTCTCACGACATGGAGTTCTAGCTACCTTTCTTATCTTTTGCAATCCTGCACTTCACACACACACCTGCCGGACGTCTCGCATCTTATCTCCTCGTAATATTATCTTTCACGTCCTGTTTGGACGGATTGAACTTTCCATAATTCTAATATCACAAATGCGACGTTGTCACGTCTTATTATATTTAAACTGAATAATGATTTTTTGAATTTTGACTTTTCAAAGTGTGACATAACCCCCCTCGCAAGGAAAGGCTGTCCCAAGCCGTTTAAGGATGCCGCCTGGCTTTGTGTGAGTGTGTGAACGCTCAATTACAAAAAAAAATAATATATGAACAACAAAAAAAAATTTCCTTAAAATAACACAAACACATGAAAACAATTGAACAGTATGCGACAGAATAAACCAAGCATATAACATATATAACATATTTATCTAACATATAAACAAAATAGTAAAAATTAAAAAAAATTTAACTCTGTCACATAAGTTTGTAATTACCTCGAATTTCCCATAATATTTGTAAGTCAAAATGACTATGACGTGACGTACACATTGAAAATCTAAATGAATTTAAATTTTTTTTTTTTTTTTTCATAATGGTTTAAATGTATGTATGTATGTATGTTTACGACTTGATTTTTTGTAGGGTCGGCTTATAACCCTATCATGCTTTTTCACTATTGCTTTGTAGTTAACTAACTACCACTGGGGTAAACACCCGCCTTATTTAAACTACTTAAGATAGGGACGACTTTTTTAAGCACTTGGTACCGTTATTAATTCCCTTTTTTCTTACTTTGTAGCTTATGCTTCTTGATTTAAACTTTTTTTATTTTTATTTAACCATTAGTATTTATTGATTATTTACGATTTTCAATGTGTTTTCTTTAAAAAAAAATAACCAAAATTTATCCCGATCTACTAATTGACTATACATATTGGAAATTCGAGTATCACCAGGAACATATATCTACACAAAAAAACTTTCTAAATAATAAAAAAATTTCTTAATTAAAAATAATTTTACATAATTTAAATATTATTATGGTTTGTTGTTGTGTTACCAACAATGTTTGTCGATTATTTCTTAGACAAGTTTATTAATTTATAACCGTTTATCATATTATAGTGCCTTGTGTTAATATTTAATATTTTTGATCAAATTTACTTTACTTTGTTGTGGTGCCTTTCTAATCAATCATTTTTACCGTTCTGTGCCTTATAGTGCCCCATTCAATAAATTTTTTAATAATCCTTATTAATTGGCATTTCATTTATTTATTTTTATATTCACTTCATAATAATCTTTTAACCCATTATTTAAAAATTATAATGTTTTGAAGTCTCATATAATGAAGTGGTGTTTGATCTTAATTGATATATCTCTTGTTTAACGACTTCATTATATGAGATCCTCGCCGCATTTAACTGAGACGTCTCTTTATGGGCATTTATTTTAATATCTTTTATGCCTTACATTTGTGCCCTTTACAATATTTTTTTCTATTAATCATTTACTTCTGGCACTTTACTTTATACTTTATCATTATTTAAAAATCATTCTTTTATTCATCTTTTAATGCAACATTTTGGTTAAAACAAGTTTTGGTCACTCATCCAAAAGTAAGTGGAAGCTGTTAATTATTTTACTTGGCCAAGTTAATTTCAACACAACTTTTTAGATGAATGCTCGCTACTTTAATATTTTAACATATAAACTGGAGGCCCCCCTGAGTTGCAATTATTCACCATTTATTATATATTATTTCCTTTTATCATTACATATTTTATCTACTTTTCATTATTTTAATCAACATCATTTCTTAATTCTAGGCACTTTTATTTAATTGCTCTGCTTTTTCACATCACTATTTATTTTTTAAATCTTCTTTTCCAAGGCACTATCTTTTATCTACTCTGCTTTTGGCAACTGCACTTGACTGTTTTTATAATGGACACTTTCTTCCATCATTTCCATTGGCACTTGCTGTTAGGCGAACACTTACTTCTTGATCGTTTATATTTTTTAATTTACTGAGATCGTCATGGTTTTTCACTACTAATACGAAGTTTTCACTGATACGTTCCACTACATGGATAATGTTTAAATTACATAGAGTTTTCACGCGCACACTGCTTGAGTTGATATTAACACGACTTCACGGCTGGTTGTTGACGTTTCCTCGGCCGAAGTTTGCTGGTAACCTAATTATACCATTATTGCAGATAACCTTAAGTTCCAAATTACGAAAGTTGTATGGACTGAAGCAACCATATTTTTCGGCGAAACTGACCGGTTTGATTTGGCTTTGCTGGAACCATTCCATAATTGTATCCATTGCCGCTGGTGTATAGGTAAAAAAAATATCGAAGTACCATGCGAAGGAAGTCGTCAGCAGTTTGTGTACTTTCCATTCTTGATTTTATCGTCACTATGGTATCCTGGAGTGGATAAATATTTTGGATTTAGTAGAGCTGCAGTTGCGGATTGGTAGTTGGTAGTTGCATGAGACATTATTCGTCGGGGTAGCTAGTCCCTGGTCTGCCGTCTGTAGTTCCTATTCCAACATAACCAAAACTCGTTGCAACGTTGTAGTTCCCAAAAAATTTCCATTTCCAGTACGAATATCCAGCCACTCCCGTTGAAATTTGGACGGCTGGTTGTGCTTGAACTGATATTTTAGAATATCTGAAAATATAATTAACATGCGCACATATATACGTACGCCGCTCGGTGAGCAAAAAAAAAAAAATTTTTATTCATTTAGATTTTCAATGTGTACGTCACGTCATAGTCATTTTGACTTACAAATATTATGGGAAATTCGAGGTAATTACAAACTTATGTGACAGAGTTAAATTTTTTTTAATTTTTACTATTTTGTTTATATGTTAGATAAATATGTTATATATGTTATATGCTTGGTTTATTCTGTCGCATACTGTTCAATTGTTTTCATGTGTTTGTGTTATTTTAAGGAAATTTTTTTTTGTTGTTCATATATTATTTTTTTTTGTAATTGAGCGTTCACACACTCACACAAAGCCAGGCGGCATCCTTAAACGGCTTGGGACAGCCTTTCCTTGCGAGGGGGGTTATGTCACACTTTGAAAAGTCAAAATTCAAAAAATCATTATTCAGTTTAAATATAATAAGACGTGACAACGTCGCATTTGTGATATTAGAATTATGGAAAGTTCAATCCGTCCAAACAGGACGTGAAAGATAATATTACGAGGAGATAAGATGCGAGACGTCCGGCAGGTGTGTGTGTGAAGTGCAGGATTGCAAAAGATAAGAAAGGTAGCTAGAACTCCATGTCGTGAGAATTACAATACCAGCAAAATGAGAGTTCAAGTCAGTGCAGAGAGCTAGGTGGGATGAAGTTATTAAATATATCTACAGAAGGGAAAATAGTTAGTTACACGGGGAACACGCGTTGGCCTAAGTCCAATCCTACGGGAGTTACTGTGAGTTAAGTTATCAAGTTCATAAAAAGGATTACGACATGACAACATCCCGATTGCCTGCTCTGCACTGGTACCAAGCTACCCTATTAATGATTGTCGTAAGGTTATGTCACGCTTAAATTTGGTTTATCTAAGTCGTGGATTATTTGGGGGATGTAGCTCAAAGGATCGATTAACATTTGAACGGCGTCGTAAATCATAAGTTCCACAATTATAATAATTCAAGTATATTTAACATAAAATATTATTTTAATATTACATAATTACAAATTGTATTTACACTGACCTTACGACAATCATTAATAGGGTAGCTTGGTACCAGTGCAGAGCAGGCAATCGGGATGTTGTCATGTCGTAATCCTTTTTATGAACTTGATAACTTAACTCACAGTAACTCCCGTAGGATTGGACTTAGGCCAACGCGTGTTCCCCGTGTAACTAACTATTTTCCCTTCTGTAGATATATTTAATAACTTCATCCCACCTAGCTCTCTGCACTGACTTGAACTCTCATTTTGCTGGTATTGTAATTCTCACGACATGGAGTTCTAGCTACCTTTCTTATCTTTTGCAATCCTGCACTTCACACACACACCTGCCGGACGTCTCGCATCTTATCTCCTCGTAATATTATCTTTCACGTCCTGTTTGGACGGATTGAACTTTCCATAATTCTAATATCACAAATGCGACGTTGTCACGTCTTATTATATTTAAACTGAATAATGATTTTTTGAATTTTGACTTTTCAAAGTGTGACAGTATACCCAAAATTTTATACGTGTATTTGTCAATTAATTGTGTGTTAGAATTTGAATTTTACCACTATTACAACGCAGTCGACTAGCTATATTAGTACAATACGCATTAATAACTTATGTGCAATATCGTGCTATACTAATTAGAACAGCCATTATGACGCGACGTTACCGCCCTCATCGGTGATGTAAATTCCCAATAGAATATGCAGATGTTTTTCAAGGCCACGTGGGTAGAGGGGATTCAGTTCGTGGCTTATATGTGCATATCCGTGTACCGACAGCTGGCCCTGCGACACTTGGCCCTGCGACAACTCGCCTCGGACAACTGACCCTAGCGACAACTGGCCCTGGCGACAACTGGCCCTGGCGACAACTGGCCCTGGCGACAACTGGCCCTTGAGACAACTGGCCCTAGCGACAACTGGCCTTGTGACTACTGGCCTCAGTCTGTATCAATTTGCAGAATATTATATATTGTGAGTATCGGAAAGTAATCTACTTTGCCTCTTGATTATTATAACTTGATTATTGCGTTTTGCGTTTTTTTTGCGACTTAACACCTTAAAAAATTTAAAGATGCAAATTAACTTCATATTATTTACCGGTAACTCATAAAATTTGGTTTTAGTAAAAGTTCTCACAGAAATATAATATTTGGCATCTGGTTAAATAAATAAAGGTGAATCTTCCGAGAAGAGGTGGATCTGCCGTTAGGTTAGTGTTAGTTTTTGATATTTCTTTAGAAAACCAATTAAAAACAAATTAAACTTCAGGTAAAGTTAAATCTTCCGCAAAGAGGTGGATCTTCCACGAAGAGGTGGATCTGCCGTTAGGTTAGTGTTAGTTTTTGATATTTCTTTAGAAAACCAATTAAGAAAAATTAAATCATCACGTAAAGTTAAATCTTCACGTAAAGTTAAATCTTCTGCAAAGAGGTGGATCTTCCGCGAAGTAGTGGATCTGCCGTTAGGTTAGTGTTAGTTTTTGATATTTCTTTAGAAAACTAATTAAAAACAAATAAATCTTCACGTAAAGTTAAATCTTCAGGTAATGTTAAATCTTCCGCAAAGAGGTGGATCTTCCGCGAAGAGGTGGATCTGCTGTTAGGTTAGTGTTAGTTCTTGATATTTCTTTAGAAAACCAATTATGAAAAATTAAATCATCACGTAAAGTTAAATCTTCACGTAAAGTTAAATCTTCCGCAAAGAGGTGGATCTTCCGCGAAGAAGTGGATCTGCCGTTAGGTTAGGGTTAGTTTTTGATATTTCTTTAGAAAACTAATTAAAAACAAATAAATCTTCACGTAAAGTTAAATCTTCAGGTAATGTTAAATCTTCCGCAAAGAGGTGGATCTTCCGCGAAGAGGTGGATCTGCCGTTAGGTTAGTGTTAGTTCTTGATATTTCTTTAGAAAACCAATTAAAAACAAATAAATCTTCACGTAAAGTTAAATCTTCAGGTAAAGTTAAATCTTCCGCAAAGATCTTCCACGAACAGGTGGATCTGCCGTTAGGTTAGTGTTAGTTTTTGCTATTTCTTTAGAAAACCAATTAAAAACAAATTAATCTTCAGGTAAAGTTAAATCTTCCGCAAAGAGGTGGATCTTCCGCGAAGAAGTGGATCTGCCGTTAGGTTAGTGTAAGTTATTGATATTTCTTTAGAAAACAAATGAAAAACAAATAAATCTCCGCGTAAAGTTAAATCTGCCGCAAAGAGGTGGATTTTCCGCGAAGAGGTGGATTTACCGGTTACTCATAAAATTTGGTTTAAGTAAAAGTTCTCATAGAAATGCAATATTTGGCTTCTGGCCAGTAGTCCAGTAGTCATAAGGCCAATTGTCGCTAGGGCCAGTTGTCGAAAGGGCCAGTTGTCGCCAGGGCCAGTTGTCGCCAGGGCCAGTTGTCGCCAGGGCCAGTTGTCGCCAGGGCCAGTTGTCGCTAGGGTCAGTTGTCCGAGGCGAGTTGTCGCAGGGCCAAGTGTCTCAGGGCCAGCTGTCACCAAATCGTGCATATCATGTATAATGTGACTCTTAGAATCGCGATATCTCAGGAATGGTAACTCTTAGGAAAAAAATAATGAAGACCATTTTTGTAGAGAATTTTAAGATCTACAACTTTGGTTTGAGGTTTTTTTTTATAAAACTTACCGTTTTCGATAAAAATCCAAAAAACCTCAAATTTTGACCTTTGACCCCAAATAACTTTTGTAGCACACATAGGATCGATGGGGATTTTTAAAACTTTATTTCTAATGGTAAACCCCAGCTCTCCACCAATATTTGGCTCTGTGGGAATTTTTGTTATTTTAAATGTCTATATTGACCGGACTAAATTTAGATTTCACTTTCGATAAATTTTAAACTATTGTACCTTTTTCTAATTACCTTTTCGGCTACGTTTTTGTGTTTCTTTTTGTTAATGGTTTGTTTGAAACTACTCTTACTCCCACTCGTACTCTTCTAATAATTCTTTCTTCTCCATCTGACGCGGTCATCTTTCCAACTTTTGCTATTTGGGGCCGTTCATGTATTACGTAAGACGTTTTTTCTTACTTTTAGACTCCCCCCTACCCCCTAGTAAGAAAAAATAAGAAAATTTATACCCCCTCCCCCCCTCACTAATCTTACGTAAGATAAATTATTACCCAATGAGAAGTCAGATAATATATTAAACATTAAAAGTGAAATTAACGAAGATATTATGTTTATTTTATATTAAAAAAAATGTTATTCACACAAATTACTTTATAGTGTAAGAAAATTGCAAAAAAAATCCAAAATCGGTCTTCTGCGATTTTTCGACGAATTTCGTTAGGTAATTGTATAATAAAAATCGTCCTCTAGGAACCCTGAGCTTCTTACCGAATTCTTCGTTTGCAGTTGAAATTTTTTTATGAAGGAGTGAAAATTATGTTTTTCGGCAAAATATTTTTAAACAAATTTCTATTTCAGCTATATTGTTATATCATATGTCATTAAAAAAATTAAAAACACTTAAGGCTGCCGTCCTGGCAGTGTTTAATATAATATGGGAAATTTGTCGAGATTGCGGACGCACTAGGTAAAAAAGTATGCACTTTTAGGCAACCATTTTATGATCATCGTAAAGCTAAAAGTTGGCCCTTGGATCTGATAAATTTTTAATTCCAATTAGAAATATTGAAATTTTTGCTGTAAAGATGCTCTATTTCACAGGGCAAAAATGTGACCGTGCAATAATTTTTATAATCATTAGATCATTACAGTTATAATTACAAACTTGAAAAGTGTTTCACATCCAGGACAAATGCTTGACCTAATTTGAAAAAAAAATTGGTAGAATTATATGCATTTTTCTAGAAGATACTGCGTCCGAAAATAATAATAATTTTTTCTTGTTTTGAACGATTTTTTGAAATGGTGAGCAGAGTTCTGTTGCATTTCTAACGAAGTTTTATTATTATCTGTTAGCGGGTGTGGTGCTTTCCACCACTGCACTGAAGCTTAAGCCTATTGTGCCCCGTTCGCCTCAGACTGTGCAACGTCAGCAACTCAGCAGCGCCCAGGAGCCTTGCGCTGAGCCGCTTTTTGATCGGCCCTTTTACGCCACCAAGACACCCCCCCACCATCGGCCGCGACCCCGGTTTCTCAATGAGTCCCGGTACAGGCACCCGGTTCTTCCAGAGTCCCACAGGCCACTGCCATCGTAGGTCACCAGCTTGGCGTACGACGAGGGTCCGATGAAGCGTTGCACAGTTGATGAGGGTGGAGGCGAATTTTTTGTGACCCTAACTTGTTGTTATTGACCCTAACAAGTCAGGGGGACCGCCGTGTCCTCCGAAACACGGCCGACCGCAGTTCATTTTGTAAGTCGGTCACCCACCCAAGTGGTTGCCCGAAGAAGTGTTGCTTGCATGCGAATATCGAATAGCTCGATTTCGAGCAGCATATCTAATGCGGTCGACTTCTAACGAAGTTAGTTGGATCTCGGTTAACATAGTTTGTCTATTCTATATCAGAATTACTTCTTACGGTTTATTGTTCATTTGTCTAATGGTATTTTCAATCGCCCACGCTTAGGACGGCAGCCTTAAAATATTTTAACAACATCCTCGAAATCATGAAAAGAAGAGCTTCCTAAAAATGGTCAGGGAGTTCTAATTTTTGGATATTTAAGGTTTGTGGTCCTAATAAAAACTCTGGGTTGGTGACTTCGGCGAGCGCCCGGAAGTGCCGCCATTTAAAAAAAAATGGCGAAAACAAAATGTTTCCTCGCAATATTTCCTTACCAGTTGACTTTAGGACGAAAATGACTTCTATAAATCTTACAGAGAATAAAATTTACTACAACTTCTATCTAAGTAAGTTATTTTTCTCTAACTAATAAGTCTAATAGTTTGTTGCTGAGCGCCAGCATTGTTAAATAGAGCACATTTTTGAAAATTTCAATGACGTTCGATTTTGACCTGACTTTTTTATAATAAAAATTTTTTTTACATATTTTTTATAATATATAGAGTATATTTATATTCATAGACTTTATCATATAATAGACTCTTAGAGAGAGTAACCAAAAATTATTAAAATATGTCTTTTTCAATTCTACTATAAAAACGTTCAGCTTTCCGAATCTCTATAGGAAATTTGTCGATTTCAGGTGAATAAATTCGTGCTACTCCCGAAAATGTGATTTTATTCATTTCGAACGTAAATAATTAATAGTATTGTATTTCACATTAACATTAATACCAACAGCACCTAAATTAAATTAAATAATTTTCAAATTTTGAAATTTAATTAAAAAAATAAAATCTTACGTAAGAAATTGTCTTGACCCCCCTTCCCCCGAGTAAGAAAAAATAAGATGTCAGCTACCCCCCCTCCCCCTAAACGTCTTACGTAATACATGAACGGCCCCTTTAACCTTTTTCTTGTTCCTGCTTGATTCTTATAATTGTTGTTTTTGATTTTCTCAATTGGACACGTCTTATAATTGAACGATTATTTAATTTTTGCTTCAATTTTATTTGTAGGTATTCATATTTTCGACCTTTTCCATTTCCTGTCTTAGCTTTCACATTTATTTCAGTCACATGCTAAATTTCATCCTATTCGTGGTTGCAAGTTGAAGTGCTCGAAGAACTAAAAACTCAAAAAAACCAAGGTATTATCTCAATTCTTTTCAATGCATCTCTTCACTGCACATTTGCTATGCCAATCTTCGTATAAATATTTTATCACCCACGTCACGCTTGCAAGTGCAATGTGAGATAAAACTTTCACATGTACTAGGTTAAGTTTATAAATTTTAAAATTTTACATATTAAAAAAATTTGTAATGGAATGGTTATGTGTTGATTAAAGATGCCACACGTTGGGCCCGCCAATTAAAAAATACTCAGCAAAATTTGTAATTTATCCAAATTCTAATTTTCTAATAATCAATCATCTATAAATTAACTTTCAATCAAATAGTTACTTCTTTACAATTTATCCATCCGCTTCTAAATAAAACACAGTTTTATTTATTTATTCAACTTATTTTTATTTAAATCAAAACCAATTCTTTAAGTTTACAAAATTCCTTGCACAAACTCCGACACACCTTCACTCATTTATAGTCTTCTCCCTTCCAATTTAATTCAAAATTAAATAAAATTTTTATTATTATTAAAAAAAGCGAAAAGAATCAAAAAATATAATGGCAATATATTGATATGAATTGTAATTTTCAATTTAAATTATTAATTTTTTTCTGAAAGAAAATGTTAAAATTTATATCGACACCTTTACTTTTGTAGACCACATCTGTTCTTATCTTAATGCGCGCGCTTATTTCGATAAACTATTCGTGAATATCACATTTTTCAATCCTCTCTTACACCGATGTTCTTTCTTTCTACTTTCTGCTTTAACTCTGTAATGATATATTTGATTTAAATATCGCGCGCCGGCGAAAAATAAGTAACGGTAACAAGGCGGATATGGACAGTAGACAATATAGTGAATAACGGTCAACGGAAGACGAGGTTTGGTGGGAGGACGCTGATGAAGTGGAAACTGCTTGGTACGCGTGGGTCAGTCGACGGCATCAAGTTGTGACAAATTTTTGCTTGTTACAAGACTTTTGACGCTTCCGGTATACCACGAAAGTATTCGACACAACCGCACCGCGGGGCCTGAGTGAAAAACGCACGCAACGGGAGTTCAATTCTGGTATTCAAGCTGAAAAGTTAAGTTTTTGGTGTGACGAAAGTTTCGTCGTTACAATTCTTAGTTATCGCACCCGGAATTATTAGTTACCAACAAGGTTTGTGAATTTGGCTTATCCTGGAAGCTGTGCGTATTAATACGGATTCTACAAAGTCTGTGGACTCAAATTCAATTTTTTTGGGTTCATACATATGGTCAAATTTTGTATGTGGACGAGTGCATTTTTAATCAGATCGAAGGAGTGAGTGCGCGATTCGTAAATTTTTGGATAGTTGGTGCGCCAATGCAATTTATCAAATTCGAATAAGCGGTGATTATTAGTAAATATAAATTTTCAATTTATGCGTTCCGTTTTGTTTGAAACACCGCACTTCAATTATTTTGAACAATAAATTTTGCATTTGTGCTGAGTTTCCTTGGAGTGGAAAGAAACCATTTAAGTCAACTACGTTCGACGGGTTTTTCTCACGAATGATCAGGTTCTCGACTCAACATTGTAAATCATTCATCATTTTACTGGCGGAGGAAATATTGTCAGTGCTTCTCTAACGTCCACTACCATAACGCCAGGTGGAAAGAATTTTCTGTCACCCTTAAACTTTAAGACTTCACAATACTGGTAAATCACTAATATTGTTTTCATCTTTGCGTGGTTTTTTTTATTACGATTACTACCGTGTGGTACACGTGTGGTAAACAATACAGTACACACTGTATTGTTTTGATAGAACCTTCCATTTGCAGTTTATGTTCAGATTCGTAGAATAAGTAGGTTTCTGTTTACTGAAGCTTGCGTGAGACGGTGGCGATTGGAGTTTGGCGGCTTTACTCAAAATTGTTATCAAAGTTGCAATGTCAAGTTCAGTTGTGAAATTATTAATGTTAAATTTTTATTTTGTGCAAGCTTTTATTTGTTATTAGCTATTTTACAACAAGATGAAAATTATTTGGATATTTACTTTGAATTAGGTAAATTTGATTCTTCCAATTCGGCGTAACGTAAATTGATGACATATAATTATGATCTGTAAATTAATTAATTATTAATGATGTCTCTTAAGGATGGCGGGGTGTTCGATTGCACAAATTAATCCGATTTCCGCACAGTTAGAGATTAGAAGAAAATAAACTCCATTCCGCATCCGAAAAATGAAAGGAATCTGATTAATTCGGTGTTCGTTTAAATTTTGCGCTTTGGTAATGAAAAGGGTTGAAGTGTGGAAGAATTTGTTTTGTATGAAATTTCTTCGAAATCATGGTGATTGCATCTTAACTCGACGAGCGAGAAAATCAATCCTAATATAAATTATTATTATTTGAAAATGTTTATGAATTTATAAGTAACCAACTCTTACAGCGCTACTGTGATTATAATTTGTAATTAATTTGAAATTTGTATTATATGAAAAATAGCTAAGTGGGAAATAACCACAATGTTTATAACAAACATAACCAAAACAATTAATTCGTCGAATTAAATGAAATTACAAACAAACTGTGTGTTTTTTTGTGTGTACAAGATTATTTCTTTCTTTCGTTTACCTCAATCAACTGTCTTTGTATTCGTTACTTACACGAAGGACATCCAACGAATCTGGGGTAATGTTTGCAATCAGCGGCGTCTTAGGTTAATACACAACTTATGGTATTTAAATAGGTCACGTGGTGGGCTCCCCGGTTTACATTTAGGGTTTGGATTAACAGTAAAGTTATCTCTTCTGCTTGGGTTGTACAAAACTTTAATTCAAATTCAGGCGTACCAAAATTGTCTACAAAATTCAATTTTACAAATTATATAAAAAACACGACTGTTTACCCCTTCCAGATTTGAGAATGTAAATCCTTCTAGTTTTAACTAAAAATACAATAGTATTATTTACAAAAATAATTGTGGCCATGATTTCAACATAAACACCAGAGTCAGACTTCTCCGTTGCTACGTGTTTCCGGTGCTTTTATACAGCGTAGAGGCATGGACATTGACGGAAGTATCAAGTAAGAAACTTGATGCATTTGAGATGTGGCTGTATCGACGCATGCTGAAAATTCCATGGACGGCACACATAACGAACAAAGAGGTGCTGGAACGAATGGAGAAGCAGATGGAAGTTATAAATCACGGTAAGAGAAGGAAACTTGAATATTTGGGCCACATCATGATAAACAGCCAGCGTTATGGGTTGCTCCAGCTGATACTCCAGGGAAAGGTCTATGGAAAGAGGGGACCAGGAAAGAGAAGAATTTCATGGCTGAAAAACCTAAGAACGTGGTTTGCAACAACAACAACAACGGGTCTATTCAGAGCTGCAATCAATAAAGTCATGATAGCCAATATGATCGCCAACGTCCGGTAACGGATAGGCACGTGAAGAAGAAGATTTTACAAAAATAAAATTTTTCTACATTAACTTTGATGTCTTCCCAAAAATTTTTCTATTGAATAAATGTGATTTATTGAAAGCATGAAGATCTCCTAAATGAAATTTTCCTCGAATCGCAACATTATTATTTATGTTCAATAGTTCATAAGTGTTTTCTGTCTTGTTACTATTTATACGGTATGAACCTTCAAATGGGAGTTGAAGCTTCGTACATTTGTTGTCAAATATTTTTCCAACTCTTAAACTTCTCACTATTACTTGGTCACCTACTTCGAACGTCTTTTTGTTCATTTTCTTGTTAGCTTTTCTTCAAAATGTTTTCAACGTTTAAATCATCTTCTTTTATTACCCAGAGTTTTTTTTATAAAAAATTCCATGCATGAGGTAAATCGGTGATTGTTCAGATACTGTGCTATTTTATCAAGTTTATCGAACCACAATAAATAATTATTTTATTGGATGAGTAACCTTAAAAATTTTGCAACGTCTTGCACATATCTTTCATTCGAATTTCGTTGCGGATGACGAATAGAGGAAAATGTCACTTTTATGTCTTGATTATACCTTATATCAATGTACTTTAAATTTTTGATAATTAAAATAAGTGGCGTTATCTGCCAAAATAGTTTTGGGCTTTATAACATTTAGTATAAAGCTTCTAAAAATTATATAATTATGTATGTTGGATATAATTTTAGAAATTTACTAAAAAGGTTTATGACAACCAAAATATTTTTTTGATCAGGCCCAGCTTGGTATCAAATTTCCTATGTAATCGATCGCAATTAACTCTCCTGGTTTATTCACCTCAATGTTTCTTACAGAATTCTGATTATGAAAATTTTATTTATCGTATAATTTAGTTTCGTTAATTTTCTTTATTACAAATTAACAGTTTTTGTTCAATTATAATCCAGCTTCGTTTAAGGTTTCCAAAAATTATGTTTATATGGTTTGGATGTTCGTTTTTATTTTCACTAAAAAATGCAAAATTCTTCATTATCTTTTCAAAATTCGTTGCATGGCACGCATATTTTTTTAGATAGGATTTTGTTAAATTTTTCTTAACCTTACCATTTTAACTTTTTCAATGTAGGAAAATTTTAAAACCGGATAAATTATTTACAAGCGTTTGATATCTCTACAACTCTTTGATTAAAACAAGATAACAGTAAACTATTTCAATAATGATTTTAACTTACGATAAATCTGGTCAGTATTAAACTGAGATTTGATGAAAACATTTCGAAACTAAACAATTTGTCTTTGTACAGATCAGATTTAACAACGTTCGTTAAAAGTTTTAATTAAAACAAAAATCTGATTAAATTTTGATTCTCTTTGCGGTTGCTCGAACATTTTCTGCTTTAATTATTGCAAATTGCACTTTAACGAGACGCTAATATTTTGTCCGTCATAAGACGACAACTTTTCTCTTAAGTTCGTTTTTCGCTTGATATTTTTTACAGCTACTTTGGTGTAGTTCTATGTAGAGAGTTAATTTTTTAATTCAAGAAATATTCCACTTTTTTAAATTGAAATGGTGAATTATCAAATTATATTTCAGGATTTTCAAATTTCATTTGGTTTTTCACTTGTTCATCTCTTCAAGGAAATATTTGTAGTCCGACCCTGTCTGGAAGTCCTGCCTGAGAAATCGATAAGATCCATAAGATAAGATAAGACCCATCTCTTATTTGCAACCATTTGCACTATAATTGCTATGCTTCTATCGTAAGCAGGAAATTACAGATTCAGTAACCTGAATTCGATGAAATTCCGAAATTTATTATTAAATTTTGTCTAATGGCTAGACCAAAATCTTTTCCCAAAAATTATTTAAAGTAGCAACCGTTGCACGATAGACGTTTAATTTTTGTTTAAATAATACATTCTCATTGACATTTTTGCATTAATACATAATCCTCTAAATTTCTATAAAATTAAATTGATTTTAAATGTTGTAAAAATCGAAACACAAATTTTTAAGGTAAGAAAACCCATATTCATATTTTCGCACACTAAACGAAAAATTTTTAGAGCAAAATTTTTCGTATAAAATGGGTTGTCTAAAAACCATCAAAATTACAGTTTGGCATCATAAAAAAAATTTTATGTTGGCAAAATCGGATGCAAAGAAAAATTAAATGACCATCGTTAGGTTTACTTCGTCGTCATTGAAGTGTTTCTGACGAGTTAACACATTTAAAATGGTGATATTATGGTAAGTATAAACGCATTCTTTAACCCAAAATAAAATTATTTTTTCTTGTTACGTTTTCAATTTTTATTCCTACTCTTCTTTTTATTATTGCAACCAGCACGATGTTTCAGTACCTACCTATCCTGCGAAAATTGTTTTAAAATTTTATATTTTTGCAACGAAAAACTCAAACAGTTTAATTTCAACTTTTTTTTAATTTCAATATTTTTACATAATTCAATTTACACGCATCACAAATTTTAAAAATAGTATACATTGCTTTTTTGCATTATAGATATAAATAAAACCAAACAAAACTTTTTACAATAATTATCTTTAAATTTTTTTAGAATAAAAACCAGAAGCAGAGTAGGCCCACAGTTAAGGGATATCTTCAGCATCACAGAATCAATGATATTCTAAACACATGCGATTATAATAAAAAATTAATGTCTGAATTACAACAAAATTGCACTTTTACCAATAATTAAAGTAATAATTTATTATCAATTAAGATTATTTATCTACATCTAAATTTTTTTTGAAGAGGTTTTTGAATTGACGAACTACAATAATTGGTATCTTTAATTTGGATTTTTGAATAATATTAAGTTGTGAACTGTAAAATATTCGAACAACTAAGAATATCTAGTATAACATAATTGTATTATTATTTATACTCATTCCAATGATATAAAATCTTGACATTTAAAAGACATCATTTGGGTATTTGAATAATATTAAATCACAAACTGCAAAATATTCGCATAAAAATTACTAAACGTGTAATATTGTATGTAATTATGGTCTTGGTATCTTTTTTTGTTTATTTGTTTTATTTGCTGCAATTTTCATTACATTTTTATTGTTTTGTATTCGTAGTAATTACGAACGTGTGATATTTTTTTCGCAGAGTGTGATTGAAAGTAATATCAAATATGCGACTACAAAATTTATAATTCATTTATCATGAAAAATAAGCCAAAAGCTTATAAACAACCCTTTCTTCAATTTTAAAAATCGACGTTTCATTTTTTTCCAATATTGCCATCGGTTCGAAAGGCACAAACTTGTATAATTGTCGTTATAAATCGTTGCTTCAAATCAATGCAGATCCGCTTTGGTGATAATTTTTATGGCTAGGTTTTTTATTTGCTGCAATTTTCATTACATTTTTATTGTTTTGTATTCGTAGACAAAGCGATAAAAGGTTATAAATGCAGCTAATGTTTTTCAAAACAGAGTTCAGTTTCAAAATTAATATTCTTCTTGAATAGAAAATACAGCCGGCTTTATATTCTCAAAAATCTCATTTGAATAATTAAGTTACTTGTATAATTACGAATGTGTGACCTTTTTTTCGGAGCGTATGATTGAAAGTAATATAAAATATGCGACTTCAAAATTTATAATTCATTTATCAAGAAAAATAAGCTAAAAGATTATTCTTTCTTTCGATGTATACATATTTTTCTATTTATAATTGCATAAAAAATAAATTAAATTTTAAAAACATAATTAATTATTATAAAATTATAATTTCAAAATCGAATGGGTTTGATTGTTCCATTTCTCTTCCAATATACAATAATATGTATGAATTTTGTTTCCTATTTATACCAGGTACTTAGTAACTAACATTGTAAAATTGTTTTTTTTATAATCATTTTTTCCGTTTAATATTCAACAGCAAATTTGCAATATGTATGTACATGATTAACCCTAAACATTAAATACACTTCGAACAGTTCTTTTATAGGGTTTATAACTAAGTTTGTTTACCTAAATTAAATTTAGAGGGGTAAAAAATGGAAAAGACTGAAACCTTTCGCTACAACTTCTAATTTTATGTGGCCTAAATAATTGGTAGGAATTAATTTACCGAAAAGCGAGTTCGAGTTTTTTGAAAAAAAATTAAGTTTATCATTAATTTGAGTTTCACTTCAAAAAGTTAGGTTTTCCTTGTGTTACCCAATTCTATGTATCTACTAAGAGTCCAATTAAGATTAACCGCGAAAAGTTGGAGTTTCGGAGCTTCTTTTAGGAACAAAAATTGTAGAATCTGGTTATTCCTAAAAACAGTTCATGAAATCCAATTTTCGAAAAATAAACTCTACTCATCGTGAGCAAATAACATAAAATTAAAATTGGCGTTTCTTGATAAACAAAGATTTTCTAAATATGTCCCCCTCGTTCCCAATTATAACTTTCCTATTTAAATTGCTGTCATTCCGTTTTAATTTTTTTCCATGAAAGTGCCGCATTTTGTTAAATTTCAACAGGTTTTGTATCGAGTTCTTAAAAAAATTAAAACCACATCTAATTAAAATTTTGATAAAAAGTGAACTTTAAAATTATGGATTTTGGATTCATCCGACGATGACTATTTTTAGTTTCTGTAATACCGGAACTTCAGTATTAAATTTCTTCTTTGATTTTGGAAGTTGATTTAACTAGAATTTTAAAATAAAATTTCTTTTGATGTAGGAAGTCTCGCCTAACGTATGACCATAATATTTATTTATTATATTTGAGAATGTTTTTGGATGATTCCTTTATATGGGACGAGTAAAAATTATTTTAGTGCCCGACCAAAATTACTATGCTAGTAGGGAACAGTTACTAGTATTGAATTTTCTTCCAAATATAATTTTTGTTTATTTTCTATTTAATAATTTTACCTTCCATTTCAATTAACACCATTAACAGGGAAAATTTCAAAATAAAGTTTGGAAAACATTTTGCTAAACCTGTAGGATCAAAATAATTAATTTTTTTTTTAATCAAATTGTGTTTGGTTTCCTTATGTTTTAATATTACATCTACTTAGTCGTCAGTTACTTGAGCAGGAAATCTAATATTGTGCAGGACACTGCATATGTCCCAAAAAGAAAAATTTTTAAGTTACAGCAACAACACCAAGTTTCATCATTTCAACTATTTTGTGTGATTTACTAAAAAATTGGCTATTAAAAATAAGTACTTTTAGGAACTCTTTCTTCAACTTTCAAAAATCGACGTTTCATTTTTTCCAATATTGTCTTTCTGTCGTGCACAAACTTGTATAATTGTCGTTATAAATCGTTGCTTCAAATCAATGCAGATTCGCTTTGGTGATAATTTTTATGACTAGGTTTCTTGAAGACTGTATAAAATTATTGATATTCATTAAATTGGATTATGAAAGTGTTGAGTCAAGTAATTCCCACTCCAAATCATAATTCAATTTTCCAATTACGAAAAGGAACAACATTAAAACCAAACCAAAAAATCTGAATGGTTCAAATATATGTTTATACATTACATATAACATAAAAAAGTACGATTTTCAAAATCTGTCCAAAATTTCAGCTTTCCATTAGTTCGCTCCGTTTAAATGTGACAATCAATTAAACTATTTTTGATAAAAACTTTTCAGCCCTTAAAATTTACCCAATTTTATATCTCCGAAAATCTTGCAGTTCAACTACTTTGTGTTCAAAAAATTTTGATTTGCAATAATTATGTGTAAGTGCTGTTTTGGGAAACAACATAAAATATGAAATTTAAGGTTTTCCAAAGGCAACATTGTATTTTGAGTGTTTTTGACAAATTCACCAATAAGATTTTTAAAATGAAATACCGATTTTTGAGTTTCAAGCAAATAAATAAAAACTAACTAAAGAAAATAAAAAACTTCCCAAATTATTTAATTGAGCCATAATTTTAATTCGTATACTGGGATAAATTATCAGATGTGAATATGCACTATTCGTGCTCACTAATATAATTTAAGATACGTGTCGAAAAATTTAACAAATCAAAAGAAATTTTTTTAAATAATTTTCCAGGTCTTATTTATTAAATTTCGACAATTAAATGAAATTGAATTTTGCAATTTTTTAATACAATTTAGGAAAAGAGAAACCGACCACGAACTATTAAAATTTTTTCAGTTCGTTGTGCAGCAATTTCCAAAAATATAACGAAACGAAGGAGGAAGATACGAAGTTAAGATCATGCCATTCATTTACACAACCCAGAAAATGTTAAAACTTACATCTATTAATTTGTATATTGGCGATTTTATGAAAAGTTCGACAATACTATCTACTGTACATAAATATAATACAGTAGTTTGGCAAAAATTACTTGTACCTATACATAACCTCGATAATCAAAATTTCTTAATTTTCTTGATTGATTTTCTGATACAATTCTATTTTTTAAATTTTGAAATTTTTCGAATTACTTGACTTAATTAATAATTTTTCTCAAATTGTCCTGAACATTATAATGTTACCATAATATTCTGCAATATAACGTACCTATATATAAAGGTAAACTGGCAATTGTCGAAAATCTCAATAGTGCATTATTTGAACCACAATAAAGAAAATGCAAAATTTTTTTAATTTCGACCAATAATTATTTAACACTATAAATTTTAAATCTGAATATTATTCAAAAACTAAAAAGTATCTAACTTGTCAAGAAAAACTAGCTTTGGATAGTTTTGCATAAATATTTTCAAAAATCCCAATTATGAATTAATAAGTTGCAGAAATCTGCAACAAACTTTCGACTGATAATTCAAACTAAAAATTTAGAATCTAATAAATGAAAATAAAAATAAGAAAAAAAGTATCTAACCTATAGGGAAAAGCTAACTTGGCATATTTTTGTACAAATTTTCAGATAACCCAGTATAATTTTACATCATTATCAATTATAAAGTTGCAGAAATTTTGAATTACAAATAACCAAATTTATTTTTTGAAAAATCAAATAAGAAAATTCAAAATTTTTTTATTTCGGCTGATAATTCAAACTATAAATTTTAAATCTGAATGTTATTCAAAAACTAAAAAGTGTCTAAGTTGTTGGGAAAAGCTAATTCTGCGTAGATTACGTAAAACTTTAAAAAATCTCGATATAAAGCTGCAGAAATTTGAGATTAGATACCTAACCAAATTTAATAATTTTTTTGAACAATCAAGTTGGATAATTTTTCCTGAAACGACATTAATTTTTTAATTTTTATTGTCAATGTTCGGTCTAATTTGTTTTTTCACTATCTGTGATATTTTGATTTCAATCAAAAGCGTTCCTCCATTGGGATACTACGAAATGGTTGTACTCTGGAGTTGTACATTGACGTCAAATTTTTAAGACATTTTTACATCTTCTAAGGAAACTGATTACCGTGCATTAAACAGAATAAGTCATCCTTAGATGTAATCGTCTAGAACAGAAATCTAGAATCAAGAAGAAATCTGGAAAGTGTGTAATTTAATGTATTGGAACGCTTATAAAATTTTGTTGTAAAAAATTTCATTTGACTTGTAATTAATTAGTTAAGTAAAAATCAAAAATTTGTTTACAAGAACTTGCTCACATTTCTTCAAGTTTCCGTTTATTTAATTTCGAAGCACAGAATCACGAAAAACTCAGGTAAGGTGTTAGAGATTGGTTCTGCATCAGAAGAATTCTTGCTTAATAATATCATGTGAACCAATTGGAATTGTTCTGAATTTTGAAGTCGATACTTTCGATGCCTGAAAAAAAACAACAAATAATATAGATTTTGTAACATTACCTCCCCCACATTCATATTGATACCATTTTTTGCATCGGTTTTCGCCTAACTCAATCACTGATCCAATCATTAATCTTTCCTGTAACTTTTATTTATGTAAATCATTACAATCAGTAATTGGGAGTCAGCCGAAAACCGCTTCTATTAGAAGCCAACCTGCTAAGTTGTACAAAAGGAATACGTACACGTACCTTGCATATTAATGGCAATGGATGAGGTTTCCTTGTAAAATTGTGAGCGAGAAATTTAAAATCACAAATGGACATCAGCAAAAATTTCAATCAATAAGAAAATTCAATACATCTTGATTGGGAACACACTGTATATATCAAAATTAACTGTTATGATGTTTATTTAAAACACAGGCAATTTTGTGTAAGAGCATAATTTTTGTGAAGCGAAATAAATTTTGTAAACAATGACAATTGTTATTGTTTTATCTCATAGCAGTCTTTATAAAGCGATGCGATGAGATTGGCAAAAGCAGGAACAAAAAATTTCAGCATATTTTTATTTTTTACAATAATTCGTTCATATGGTTTTCATGACCCTTTTGAAATGGGTTCTACCAAGTCAATTTTCACGGTCTCTTTGCCAGATTTCCTTCACTGCATGAAATGCCTTCAATGGATCACAGAAAACGATGGTTGCAAGGGTATCACCCCATTTCGCCGCCACTTTATTTTCCCCATTTCGCCAAAGATTATCTTAGTCTCAGCGGCGGTGTCCAGTTTCATTCTACATTCCTCTCTAATTGTAGTTTTGATGGAAGTCGTAAAAAATCGACGGACCATCTCACTGCACAGGTTGAAGGCCAATCTGCTCATAAATACCCAGATAGTGGAGAAAATGCGTGACCAATTTTTTATGGAACTCCACGATACCATCCTAATGGCCAAACTCGACGAAGAACGAGCCGACTTCATCGAAGAACCAAGCATTTCAAAGCGATAATGGAGCCGAAAAGGACCCTTCAGTCCGAAAAGTTACCCATTCGAGATGGTTTTTTACATCTAGTCGGTAGAACGGCCGTGTAATCTGAGCCAATAAATTTGCAAACTTGGGTCAAATAGACTCCGAGGACGAAATGAAACTAATTCCGATGCCAGGATTCTGACTAAGCACCATCCAGGGTTGCATCTATTATTTCCACCATCCATCATCCTTTACCCCTCCCCTCCGAAATTCATCTCAAACACTGCCTCAACAGTCAGACCAAAACGAGTAAGGATTCCACCATCCAACTTGAAAGACGGCGCCAAGTGGCCCCACCTTGTCGACCAACTAAAATTCGAAGGAATTAAGTATTCAAATGTCACCTATGTCGTAGAGGCATCTTCACCTTACCTCACATCCCAGATGCCTGCCGTACGATGTTTAAGTTGTTCGAGGCCAACTTGGATATCGCAGCTGGAGGAAACTTCGTCTCGCACCGATTTCACGATCAGAAACCGTTACGCATCGTCATTATATTATAGAGGCATCCACCAAGACCTGGATATCCAAGTCGTGAAGTGTGATCTGTTCGCTCAAGGGTTCGCTACTCAATTTATCAATAAGATGCACCGATGGCGTAACAAGCGGCCTATTGAAAGGCTCAAGGATAACAAACACATTTTCAAACTGACGCACATTTTGGACATTGAAGTTAAGATTGAGTCGCTAAATAGAACGAACTGGATTTATCGATGCTACCGCTGTCAAACCTTCGGGAATTGCGATGCTGTAGGTCGCCTCCAAGGTGCGTCCACCTGCACCCAAAACACCAGATACGCCTGCACCCTGCGCAAACTGTGGTGGAGCCCAGCAAGAAAGTTTCCAAAGCGCAGTGCTAAGTGACCACAAACGGCCACCGACATGCAATCCAAATTTCAGCAATTAGCAGAATCAAAATACGATCCAATCAATCGGAGTTTCTAATAAAATAACGGTGTCAGTGATGGCCACCATCCTATTCGCGCTAACTTAACATAACATACCAGAGGATGCCATATATCTCAAATACCAATTGGGCATAAATCTAACTACAATAAATTGGTCAAATTAATTGAAAAACTGACCATAAAAACCGATGTCAGTTCAATAAAACTACACGACGACGTAAAACTGTCCAACATTTTCCGGCCTCACATCAATTCATAATCTGGCATCTTTTTATTAGAACCTGCACACTTAACAACGCCTCCCTGGTGCCAAGACCCTCCCTGAAACCAAACTGCGCTTCCGATGTTCTTGTTCTTGCCTTTTTTATGGAGTTTTCCACTATCTGGTAGTGGTATAAATGTTGTTTTTCAAGTAATTGCTGTAGTTCTTCATCTCTTTTTTTCATTCATTCATTCCGGCACTTCATTCACGTGGGAATATCGCCGCGTCGTTGGACGCTTTTCGATCCATTTTTCAGGGTGGATCAATCCCTATTCTCTTCTGTTTCTTGGTCATTATCTTATCGAGAAATCGCTGCGATACTTGCAGCGGTAGCGCCTCGTATTGGAGGAATTCCTGGAGGAATTTCGTTCGTCAACAGTTATTTTTTAAATTTACTCCAATGGGTTTAGAAATAAAAGCTTTTCAATTTAAAAACAAATTAAAAGCATCTATAAACCATCATTCAGCAGGAATCTATTACAAAATGCTAAATAAAATGTGCAGTAGCAGCAACAAAATTGAAATCTCGAATAATAGTTCTTGTTCGTTTACTTTTCCTTCGTTTACATTCATTTTTAAATTGCGCTCTACTACTTCCATCAAGACTCTTATTATACTTCCTTACACATCTCGAACTATTCAATATCTTTCAGGTCGTTATTTATACTTCACATGAATATCCAACCTTTTTAGCTTAATTAAAAATTTGAGTATCCTCTTTCCTTTTTCATCCAAAGACCAGCATCAGCACCATCTGAAAATTTTGCACAAGTAATTCCATCGATCATAAGCTGTTCTTTACAATTACTTTTTTATTGAAACCGACAATTTCCTTTATGAAACCGCTTAAGGAGACTCTTTTATCTTGATTAAAGCTGTTTCTGTTCAAATGTTTGCTTAATAGCTTTTACGTTAGAACTCCATAAAATGTTTAAAGCGATCAAGGATTATAGAAAACATTGGGTTTATGTTATGCATAATTCCTCTGAATATGTTCAAAAATATGTTTGATGTACGATACTAAGTTTACATGGTTTGTTTGATAACTTCAGTAGTTGAGCCGAATAAAAACTGAATGCTTTTCATCGCAACCAATGCTAGAGAGTTAAATTAGACTAATAAAGACTCGTTAATGGAATAATCCAAGACCATAAAATATCGTTTCTACTATTATGTAGTACGTAATTTTCTTCACTAGGAAATTCTATTGAGAAAACCTTAATATTCCTGTTCTTTTATTACTTGAAAAGTTTTCGTCGAGTAACATTTTTGATTGCGTTGCAGAAATTTGTTTCTGGTGAATATTGGCATGAGCAACGCGACAATGTTGCATTGTTCTTACTTCTTAGTCGTTTTATCGAAACCATTAAAAGGGTTTCCGACATTTACTTTATTCGCGTACCTGATTTTATTATAGCACACTAAAGCCACTCGTAAATAACAAAAATTAAAATTTTAGATTTCCTTAGTAATAAAATCATGAAATTTGTTTCGAGATTTTACTGCACGTTTAAATTAACTTGACACGGCTACACAGGCGTATATTATATTATATAGTTACATATTTGAGTAGCGATTAATGAAGTATAAAATTCACTGAAAAGCTTCAACGTAAAACAACATCCGACAAGCAATTTTAGCGAATTGAATTTAGTAGATGTCGACTTAACAGATTTCTGGCGCAATGTAAAATTGCAATGTTGTCTTATACTACGTATTTGAAGCGAGATCTTGGCAATATAAGGGGTAATTTGCTATGCAGTTTCTATAAATTTCAAATTTACACGAGAGACTTTTATAATTTAAGATTTTATTATTGATGCACAATGTAGCAGAACCTCGATTATCTGATCTTCCGAATTAATCGAGTTGAACGTCTGCAAACAATAATTTTAAAAATTTCTTTCCAATAAAAACGACTGCGGGGGGGGGGGTATGGGGTTTTTGCATTTTTTTCAAAATTTCTTCCCTTGATCACTTGATAATGAGGGGCATAAGGTTATAAATTTTTTCTTTACAATTTACGTATAACTAAGGGGGGGTCTCCCCCCTCAATCCCCAGTCTTTAAAACTATGGTTTACATGTAGTAGGCAACTTTTGTCTTCTTGTTTTTCAAGTGCCCTTTTCCTATCAGAGGTTGGCGACAACTTCAGCAAATGCATCTCTATCCGTAGCTATTGTAATCAACATCTCGAAGTTCATCTCCGTCCAATTCCTAATGTTTTGGAGCCTTGACATCTTCTTCCTTCCCAGACCTCGCTTTCCTTCAATCTTTCCGTCTATGATGAGACGGAGAAGACGATAATACCGCCCATGTAGAAAAATATGACCAAGGTATGGTGTTTTCCGTTTTTTAATACCGAGCAACAATTCTCTGTCTCTTCCTGCTCATTGAAGCACTTCTTCGTTTGTTGTCCACAGTATCCGAAACATTCGCCTTACAGACCACATCTCAAACGTTTCAACCTTGTTCATAGTTATCACCTTAAGTGTCCATCCTTCCACACCAATTAGCAACAGGGGCCACACGTCTTTATTACATAACAGCGTTCTCTATTCTCTATTCTTCTTTTATTTCTTGGTCAGAATCAAATTTTTTATTTTTTCCCAAGGTAACGGGTGCTATTTAAAATTTCAAATTAGGGGTAGCAGAAACTGAATATTCAAACAATATTGGTTTTGTAAATGCTTAGTGTAATGAATGCTTGGTGTATTGGAAAGCCAATTTTTCACTTTGTATTTCGCAAATAAAAAACCAAATGATAGTCAAGAATAAATTTTGATTTTTATATTCACCCTGTATCTGGAGAAATTTCATTTAATTAGATTTGAAATGTTGCAATTTTCCTGCATTTAATAATAATTTTCTGTCACGTTAAGTACTTAATTATAAAGTAAGAAAATTAAGCGTGTTGCTTTAATAACCATTCATTTAACTAATCCGACTTTACAATATTTTTCAAGTTAATTTTCTTATTTCAGGTTTGCAATTCAGTGGTTCTTTTTCAAGTCGTCAAATTTTTTGTATCAATTTATAATTTATAGTACCTACCACTACTATCTAATATCTAATAAATATACGTATATTATAATAATATAACTTCAACTACTATTAATTCCAATATTGGACAAAAACGTCCTCCAAATCTTTGCTTTCTGTCTTGAGCTAGTATCCATTCAAAGCAGCTAAAGCAGTCTTCCTTTTTCGTCACATTGCAGTATACATTTATTTATTATATTATTTTTTCTTCCATCTGTAGCCTTGGTTTTCTATCTAATACACAGATTTATTGCTCTTTGGATTCCTTTACATTGATGCAGTTAATTAGAAATTTTTTCTGTTTAATTAGAGGGTCTTATTTTCATTATTAGTACAGTAGAACTCCAATTATCCGAACTCCGACTATCCGAATCGCTGATTATCCGACCCGCTTTCAGAAAAAAAATTTAAGACGGGAACGTACTGCGATTCGCAAAATAATAATTTTGCGTCAGTCCAAGTGTGACCACATGCAATTTCTCACTGTCAAGCGGATGCGCGACTTGGCTGCCCGAAAACGGACAGTCAAACAGCTTTCTTTGACCTAGATGTTCAGCAAGCAATGACTTTCATTTACAATACATTGCCATGTATCGCTACTGTTTAGATAAAAATTTTTGACTTATATAGCGGGAGAATGAACTGGCACTTAATTCAATTATGCCTCGACTAGCCTGCATGAAACTCTTATATTATTGGGTCGAAAATTGGGTCCATCAATCTGTCGAATGCTCATGTAAGCTATCTTAATTTAATAACCTCGAAGAAATAAACAAGATAATAAACTTATTGTATCTTACACCTAATTATTCTTTTCTTCACTGCTGTAAATTTAAGTGAAATCAAACGTAATTACTTGTAAACCAAATACTGTAATTTATTAACAAATATAATCATTTTAAAAAACAAAAGATGGAATTTTAATAATTAGGAATAAATTAAATTTACAAAAACAATTATAAAAAAGTTTATAAATCCCCCAAATTTTAAATCACGCGCGAACTTGATTATTATAATAAATGTTACGAAAAAGTGTCGACACAATTGTGCTTACCGAAGTTTATACGTAGAACACGTAGCGAAACAATGAAGTGGAAATGACTCTGCAGTTTTGATCCAATTTCCATACCATGAAGATTCCAAGCTGAATTAATGATGAATTGGATTTCTTCTTTTCTCAGGATAAACGCTCAGGTAAGTCCAAATTTTGATAATCTTCTATAATTTCCAATAATTCGTAACATAACCATAAAAAAAAACGTAACCATATGAAATTTGTCAGTGGTCACCAAAATTTTCCAAATATTTTCCAAATATCAATTGAAACTTGTCTCAATCTTCTTATCAATTCATACAATTTATAAATCATCAATCAATACTTAATTATTCTCAACTCCATAAGCGAATAATTCAAAGACAAATTTTAAAACTCAACTTTCTTAAATATCACGTCTATTCCTCTCCACGGACGCACAGAGAGTCCAAAATTACCAAATTAATACAAAATTACGTCTTGACGTCTCCACGGACGTTACGAGTCCCCTGCTTCATTCTCCTTGTTCATCCCACCAAATTGTTGATCTGTCCGCGCACTAATTCTTTAACGCACACTTATTATTATTAATTTTGAATGCCTACACTTTTACAAATAAAAATATATTTAATTTAATCCCAAAGCTTTTATGAATTAAAACAATTAAACCCTCTTTTGCTTTTCACAACATTTCTTGAAATATTTGTGTGTACAAAAATTACGTTCGTTCTGTTTTAGATTAGGTGATGCAAGCAGTTCATTCTGAAGTATTAAGAAGATGCAGGTGTAAATCTCTAATTTTCATGATGGTCTCTAAATTGAATAATTTCATCATGAGCATTCCACCAGAAAGTAACCCAATTGCGACAGACCACCCCCTCTGATAAACAGAACACGACAACATACTAATGTACACCACTTGTAAATACGCTATATAACATGTAAAAGTGTTGCCTTTTCATTTAATTAATTAAAAATCCATACAGTACCCTTCTATCGGAAAAAATCCAATTATCCGAATTTTTGATTATCCGAATGGGGTCCGGTCCCAATTGATTCGGATAATTGGAGTTCTACTGTAGGTATATTTAGATGAAATTTTACTAAACCTCAGAAAAAAACATTGTAGTCACAAAGTTGACTTAAATGTTCGCAAAACATGATTGAACAATATACTAAAACTTCCAAGACTGCAAACAGAGGTTCTATGGATTTTTGTCTTTTTAAGTCTCTAGTCTGGAATTTTTAGGTTTCGACTTAGAAAAAAAATGGTAAATATTAAAATTGGCTCAAATGTCCTTGAGGCATATTGCTGAAAAATATTATTAAAACTCACAAGACCCGAAATGCAGGTTTCTTTGATCACTATTTTTAGAAACCTTCCGCCCAAAACTTTTTATAAACAGTTTCGAGGATAAAATTTGTTCATCATAATTTCCGTTTTGAAGACTTAAACATACAGAAATCAATAAAGCCGAATAAAATTTAAGCCAATTTTTAGTTCAAAATAATTTGTTCTAGATCGAAATCTAAAAGTTTTTCTGATGAATCCTGAAAGATAAATCCGGCATTTGAGATCTTCTGAGTGTATGGTGTTCGGCAATGCTTTAAGGACATTTGAGCCAATTTTTAAATTTAATTTTCAGACAAAACTTTTTTCTGGGTCAGATCCTAAAAGTTTTACACTAACATCCTTTCACAAATTTTGTACTTACGTGGTACAATTTTTATTTCATCCTGTAATCTTCAAATTACACCTCCGGTTATCTCTGATCCGGTTCTTGTTCAGTTATGAAAAAATTATTGAAATTATCAAGTATCAGCATAGCACAGGTTTATTTTGTATTACTATTGAAAGTATCGTTTAAATTAATACAATCTAGAATTTTGTTAATTTTCTAGGGATTTTCAAATTTGAACTATTCTTTATCGCAAAAAAATTTTGCAATATTTAAAGAATAAAATCAAGAAAATATCGATAAATACCATTTTTCATTTAGATCGTTCTACCTTAATGACTAAAAAAGAAGTAAAATACCTGGCGGAAGAGGAAAGAGAAGCATACAGTAAGTACCGAGATTGGAAGACACCGGAGTCGTATCGGGAAAATAAAATAACATAAAACTTGGTTCACCAAGAAATAAAAAAGATTCTCAATCTTGGGAAAGATTTTCAAATGAGATGGGACACGACTTCTTCGGGTAAAAAAACAAATATGGAAAACAATTCGCAATCAAAGAACCAAATTTAGAGAAAATTAAAAAAATTGTAGCGGTTTCAAATTTCCGCTACAGGCTTTGATTTTGAAAATATAATTAATTTATTGCAGATCGCTGCAATAAATTTCAAACATTCTCCGAGGTGAGGCAGGACAATTCTTCAGTTTGGAAGACAAATGTTTTATCGAAAGGTGGTAGTTATCAAGAGACGTGATATGTAAAGAGTTGACCTTTGAATGTGGTGTGATGTGGACGTGAGTTTTCGAAGTCGGCTTTTGAACGTGGCTGTGATTTTTGGAGAGAATTTTGGTTGCTTCCATTTTGGAACGATCCAGCGTTCGAATTAATTTGGAACAGTGTTTTTCCGAACTCGATCCGGGGATAAAAATTAACCAAATGTTGGATTCACCGTCCATACTTCTGTTGAAGGATTGTATTCGTTCAGATTGGTAAGTCATTAGAATCTTTCGTTAATTGCTCCCACAGATTGCAGTATTTTTTTATGTTGGATCCATCGTCCATACTTCTGAAGGATTATTAATCGTTCAATTTTTTTAAGTCATTTAGAACCTATCGTTATTAATTCCACATATTGCATTTATTAGCCAACTCGCAGTTTATACTCTGACACCACCTGGAGCTTATTATCAATATCAGTTGTAACAAATTTTGTTCAAGCTCGATTTTCATATTTTTCGTTTCAGGTTTGTGTCGATTATATTTTTACCCTTGAGTGTATATATTTTTTGTGTTTTAATGTATCAGGTTATTTCTACCCTTATATATTTTTTTTACTGAAAAGTTTTGCCAAGAATGTGATTTGTTGAATGCTTTGATTAAGGTACTTTTTCCATTGTACGCTCGCACGCGTGGATATATTTATTAACAACTGTATTAGTATATTTATTGAATCATTTTTTATGAGAAATAATGTTTTCTTTAACCAAATTAAACAACTTATTTTCGACATAGGTAGCGTAGTGCAGAGCTGGTCTAGTGGATAAGCTAGCGGTTCTAAAGCGGGCGGCATAGTATCGAATCACGTATTTGAAATTAAATTAAAGCCTTGATATTTTTGTTGTGTGTATATTTTTATTATTTGTCTTTTTTTATTTGGGAAGGTTGAAAACATTTTATAGAAAGAAGGTCGCGATGAACGACAAAAGTACAGTAGTGGAAAGTTTTACCGGGGGCTTACGATTGGTTAGTTATTCGGAGGTTCGCAGTAGTTGCACTTGAATTATTATATTCTAAACCATTCGTTGGAATTTTGGCGACCACTGGAACGTTCCCTTAATTGATTCGAGAAGAGATTCTTGGTAGTATTAATTTGCTTCTGTACATCCTGGTCGGTTAATGCAATTACCATCGGACATCGCAATTGTTATCACCTTCGAGCAACGACCATCTGGTTGCTTACCAACTACTGCTCATCATTCGTTGGTGTTGATCAAAGTTGGTCAGAGACGAGTCGATACTCTTTTGGTTATCAATAAACTACTTGGCGCTCACTTAACATCCACGCTACGCTCTTAGGAGCATCTCTTTCTTAGCGCCCCATACATCACCCCGAAACATCTAGCCAGAAGTAGTGACGAAGATTAATTACAGAGATACGTTTATACTACGAGTATTATTGTCTTCCCTTAAGAGGGAAGACACAAAATCTGCGAAATGGTCAATTGGTAAAATTTATCAATTAAAACTTTTAAATTTGGAAATATACATTATTTATTTAAGAGTACAAAATTAATAATAAAATTACGAGTTATATAAATATAAATAAAAACCATTCAATTAGCTACTGGTTACCAAACTGTTGGATTACTGCTGTTCTAGCGGGAACCCGTTCTAGCTTGCAGTATAGGGGTGCTTTATTGGAATACGGTCAATTACCAGTTCTCTCGGCATTCAACAACGCTTTATTTAATACTCGATCAAGATTAGTTTCAAGTGGAGATAGTATTTCATTTGATCATTGTCCAAGTGATCGCCAGAGAGGTTAATACAATAAGTAATGATATAATTATTGGAATTTATAATTTCTCGAATTATGTGATGGTAACTGCGTAAAATTTTTTTAAGGCACATCATATATCGTACGCAATAAAAATATTTACAGTCAACACTATATTTTCTATGTGAATTATATATCGTTAAATTTCTTAGATATTGAAATCTTCCAATTTTAATGATTTGCACAATACTGGACTACTGCATTTATTGGTAACAGATATTTCACGGATCTATTGTCTTCATTTTCTACTGGTATTTCTTCATAAATACTGTTTTTTCAGTTATAATCCATAGTTTCTCTGTAAAAATAAGACGCTTGCCAATGGCCAAATAACTTTTCCGCAAATTTCTTATAACATGGAGATTTGGAAGCTTCCTCAATTCGTCATTTATTTGACGCATCAAGAGGGAAGACACAAAATCTGCGAAATGGTCAATCGGTAAAATTTATCAATTAAAACTTTTAAATTTGGAAAAATACATTATTTATTTAACAAAGTACAAATTTCATAATAAAATTACGAGTTATATAAATATAAATAAAAACCATTCAATTAGCTACTGGTTACCAAACTGTTGGATTACTGCTGTTCTAGCTTGCAGTATAGGGGTGCTTTTTGGAATACGGCCAATTACCAGTTCTCTCGGCATTCAACAACGCTTTATTTAATTCTGGATCAAGATTAGTTTCAAGTAAGTGGAGATAGTATTTCATTTGATCATTGTCCAAGTGATCGCCAGAGAGGTTAATACAATAAGTAATGATATAATTATAGGAATTTATAATTTCTCGAATTATGTGATGGTAACTGCGTAAAATTTTTTTAAGGCACATCATATACCGTACGCAATAAAAATATTTACAGTCAACACTATATTTTCTATGTGAATTATATATCGTTAAATTTCTTAGATATTGAAATCTTCCAATTTTAATGATTTGCACAATACTGGACTACTGCATTTATTGGTAACAGATATTTCACGGAATATTTCACGGATCTATTGTCTTCATTTTCTACTGGTATTTCTTCATAAATACTGTTTTTTCAGTTATAATCCATAGTGTCTCTGTAAAAATATGTCGCCTGCCAATGGCCAAACTTTTCCGCAAATTTCTTATAACATGTATTAGATGCATTTGGCGTAATCTAAATTCAAATTTTCTTCCATAGTTGGGTTGCTCATGACTGACAATATAATACAATTTTTGGAAAACATTGCAAACTTTCTCCTTTATATAATGAAAAATATTGAGATTCGGTACCAACGGAAAAATTATTTTAATACGTTCTAATAAATTACATTTTGCGCTTCGTCTTCTATACGCAGTATAGAAACATCTAGCCAGAAGTAGTGACGAATATTACTTACAGAAATACGTTGATACTACGAGTATTTTACGAGTATTATTGTCTTCCCTCAAGATGGTAGGTAGACACAAAATCTGCGAAATGGTCAATCGGTAAAATTTATCAATTAAAACTTTTAAATTTGGAAAAATACATTATTTATTTAACAAAGAGTACAAAATTCATAATAAAATTACGAGTTATATAAATATAAATAAAAACCATTCAATTAGCTACTGGTTACCAAACTGTTGGATTACTGCTGTTCTAGCTTGCAGTATAGAGATGCTTTATTGGAATACGGCCAATTACCAGTTCTCTCGGCATTCAACAACGCTTTATTTAATTTTCGACTAAGATTAGTTTCAAGAAGTGGAGATAGTCTTTCATTTGATCATTGTCCAAGTGATCGCCAGAGAGGCTAATAAAATAAATGATGATATAATTATTGGAATGTATAATACCTCGAATTACGTGATGGTAACTGTGTAAAATTCTTTTAAGGCACATCATATATCGTACGCAATAAAAATATTTACAGTCAACACTATATTTTCTATGTGAATATTATATCGTTAAATTTCATTGATATTGAAATCTTCCAATTTTAATGATTTGCACTACCGGACCACTGCATTTATTGGTAACAGATATTTAACGGAATATTTTGCGATCTAGTGGGCAAGTGGGATTAGTCCTCGCCTCCTCGCCCAACGTTTAATACAATCTGAACAGAATTTATGGCTGCAATAATTTATAGATCCAATCATTTGATCTGTCATCTCTCCAATCAGATACTGCATTTGGCGTAATCTAAATTCAAATTTTTTCCATAGTTGGGTTGTTCATGACTGAAAATATAATACAATTTTTGGAAAACATTACAAACTTTTTCCCTTATATAATGAAAAATATTGAGATTCGTTGCCAACCGAAAAATTATTTTAATCCGTTCTAATAAATAACATTTTGCGCTTCGTCTTCTATACGCAGTATAGAAACATCTAGCCAGAAGTAGTGATGAATATTACTTACAGAAATACGTTGATAATACGAGTACTATTGTCTTCCCTCAAGAGGGTAGACACAAAATCTGCGGAATGGTCAATTGGTAAATTTATCAATTAGCACTTTTTAATTTGGAAAAATACATTATTTATTTAACAAAGTACAAAATTCATAATAAAATTACGAGTTACATATTATAGGTATAAATATAAATTCAAACCATTCAATTAGCTACTGGTTACCAAACTGTTGGATTACTGCTGTTCTAGCTTGCAGTATAGGGGTGCTTTATTGGCATACGGCCAATTACCAGTTCTCTCGGCATTCAACAACGCTTTATTTAATTCTGAATCAAGATTAGTTTCAAGTAAGTGGAGATAGTATTTCATTTGATCATTGTCCAAGTGATCGCCAGAGAGGCTAATAAAAATGATGATATAATTATTGGAATGTATAATACCTCGAATTACGTGATGGTAAATGTGTAAAATTTTTTAAGACACATCATATATCGTACGCAATAAAAATATTTACAGTCAACACTATATCTTCTATGTGAATTATATATCGTTAATAAATTTCTTAGATATTGAAATCTTCCAATTTTAATAATTTGCACAATACTGGACTACTGCATTTATTGGTAACAGATATTTCACGGATGTATTGTCTTCATTTTCTACTGGTATTTCTTCATAAATACTGTTTTTTCAGTTATAATCCATAGTTTCTCTGTAAAAATAAGTCGCCTGCCAATGGCCAAACTTTTCCGCGAATTTCTTATAACATGGAGATTTGGAAGCTTCCTCAACTCGTCATTTATTTGACGCATCAAGAGGGAAGACACAAAACCTACGAAATGGTCGCATCGAATCGAATCGAATCGAATTATATATCGTCTTCATAAATACTGTTTTTTCAGTTATAATCCATAGTTTCTCTGTAAATATAAGTCGCCTGCCAATGTCCAAACTTTTCCGCGAATTTCTTATAACATGGAGATTTGGAAGCTTCCTCAATTCGTCATTTATTTGACGCATCAAGAGGGAAGACACAAAACCTACGAAATGGTCGCATCGAATCGAATCGAATCGAATTATATATCGTCTTCATAAATACTGTTTTTTCAGTTATAATCCATAGTTTCTCTGTAAATATAAGTCGCCTGCCAATGTCCAAACTTTTCCGCAAATTTCTTATAACATGGAGATTTGGAAGCTTCCTCAACTCGTCATTTATTTGACGCATCAAGAGGGAAGACACAAAACCTACGAAATGGTCGCATCGAATCGAATCGAATTATATATCGTCTTCGTAAATACTGTTTTTTCAGTTATAATCCATAGTTTCTCTGTAAAAATAAGTCGCCTGCCAATGGCCAAACTTTTCCGCGAATTTCTTATAACATGGAGATTTGGAAGCTTCCTCAATTCGTCATTTATTTGACGCATCAAGAGGGAAGACACAAAACCTACGTAATGGTCGCATCGAATCGAATCGAATCGAATTATATATCGTCTTCATAAATACTGTTTTTTCAGTTATAATCCATAGTTTCTCTGTAAAAATAAGTCGCCTGCCAATGTCCAAACTTTTCCGCAAAGTTCTTATAACATGGAGATTTGGAAGCTTCCTCAACTCGTCATTTATTTGACGCATCAAGAGGGAAGACACAAAACCTACGAAATGGTCGCATCGAATCGAATCGAATCGAATTATATATCCAAATATTAAATATATCTTCTGGTTTCAAATACATCATACAAATTTCTTACATTATCTCTGGTGGTAAATTTCCCAAACTATCGGAGTTTTTCGCTGCCATTTTTGAAACTTATACGGTTTAAAAGCACTTCACAAAAATATATATTAAACTGTAGTTTATGTAAAGCTTATATAGTAAATTAAGTCTGGAGTTGGTAGTTGGTAAATCTACTAGCTGCCCTAATCTGACTATTAGGTGGTTTAAAAAAGTGTGAACTCTCCTCCGAGAAAAGAGGTCAACACTACTTAACAGGGCGATTTGAATTTCGATCGAATGGGTCCAAATATTAAATATATCTTCTGGTTTCAAATACATCATACAAATTTCTTACATTATCTCTGGTGGTAAATTTCCCAAACTATCGGAGTTTTTCGCTGCCATTTTTGAAACTTATACGGTTTAAAAGCACTTTACAAAAATAAATATTAAACTGTAGTTTATGTAAAGCTTATATAGTAAATTAAGTCTGGAGTTGGTAGTTGGTAAATCTACTAGCTGCTCTAATCTGACTATTAGGTGGTTTAAAAAAGTGTGAACTCTCCTCCGAGAAAAGAGGCCAACACTACTTAACAGGGCGATTGTAATTTCGATCGAATGGGTCCAAACATTAAATATATCTTCTGGTTTCAAATACATCATACAAATTTCTTACATTATCTCTGGTGGTAAATTTCCCAAACTATCGGAGTTTCTCGAGTCTTTTCTTTACTGGGGTTGTTAGCAACCTTCCGGGTTGTCCACGGTTATTGGAGTTGTACCGAATGTTAAAACAGGCAACTTCAATCTAATACCAGCTATGTATGGCTATCGGTCCGGATTTAGAAATAATGTCGGTCTTTCCTTCCAAAAATGGCGTATCGGCAATCAAAATTATCGAATTCGGAAATCGATTTTTGATCATACAGATCTTGTGAAAGCTAAAAGATAACACTACACTCGTACGCGTTATTTTGTAGTTGTAAAAACTTGTGAACTTTGGTTTGATAAAATCAATCGAAACCATTAAAACTTTTATTTTTGCAAGAGCTTAAAATAGCACGTCTTTACTATACGAAAGCTGTAGGGCGTATAAATCAGAAAACTGTAATATCGATTTAGTTTTATGCTAAAATTGATGCTCGATGTTAACGATTAATGGGTCATATACCCCATAGGCGTTGAGATTCAGAAAAACCGGATTAAATTTATTTACAATTATAAAAAAATAAAGATCAGTTTTGGTGAACAAAACTCGCTATATAAAATTATACATATTTCATAAAAAGTTAATAAAATCAAAAAAAGGAAAAGAAAAATTTTCATTTTCAAACGAAGGTAACAGAAATCTGTTACACTTGGTAACTTAAAGATCACAACTCCAAATTCATATCTTCATATTTTCAAGTTCATAACTTTAAGATCAATCAGAAATTGGTAAATTAGAGTTGATAACTTCAAATTCATATCTTCAAAATTTCAAGTTCATAACTTTAACATCAATCATAACTTGGTAACTTAGAGTTGATAACTCCAAATTCATATCTTCATAATTCCAAGTTCATAACTTCAAGATCAATCAGAACTTGGTAACTTAGAGTTGATAACTTCAAATTCATATCTTCATAATTTCAAGTTCATAACTTTAAGATCAATCAGAACTTGGTAACTTAGAGTTGATAACTCTAAGATAACTTCTGATAACAGAATGCAATCTGAACAGAATTTATGGCTGCAACAATTTATAGATCCAATCATTTGATCTGTCATCTCTCCAAGACAGCTACTGCATTTGGCGTAATCTAAATTCAAATTTTCTTCCATACTTGGGTTGCTCATGACTGAAAATATAATACAATTTTTGGAAAACATTACAAACTTTTTCTCTTATACAATGAAAAATATTGAGATTAAAGTATAATCCCAGGATAATCTATGTATGTATGTACCAACCGCAAAATTATTTTAATCCGTTCTAATAAATTATATTTTGGGCTTCGGCTTCTACTATACGCAGTATAGAAACATCTAGCCAGAAGTAGTGAAGAATATTACTTGCAGAAATACGTTGATACTACGAGTATTATATGAGTATTATTGTCTTCCCTCAAGAGGGAAGACACAAAATCTGCGAAATGGTCAATCGGTAAAATTTATCAATTAAAACTTTTAAATTTGGAAAAATACATTATTTATTTAACAAAGTACAAAATTCATAATAAAATTACGAGTTATATAAATATAAATAAAAACCATTCAATTAGCTACTGATTACCAAACTGTTGGATTACTGCTGTTCTAGCTTGCAGTATAGGGGTGCTTTATTGGAATACGGCCAATTACCAGTTCTCTCGGCATTCAACAACGCTTTATTTAATTCTCGATCAAGATTAGTTTCAAGTAAGTGAAGATAGTCTTTCATTTGATCATTGTCCAAGTGATCGCCAGAGAGGCTAATAAAATAAGTGATGATATAATTATTGGAATGTTTAATTCCTCGAATTATGTGATGGTAACTGTGTAAAATTTTTTAAGACACATCATATATCGTACGCAATAAAAATATTTACAGTCAACACTATATTTTCTATGTGAATTATATATCGTTAAATTTCTTAGATATTGAAATCTTCCAATTTTAATGATTTGCACTATACTGGACTACTGCATTTATTGGTAACAGATATTTCACGGATTTTTTTGCGATCTAGTGGGCAAGTGGGATTAGTCCTCGCCCAATGTTTAATACAATCTGAGCAGAATTTATGGTTGCAACAATTTATAGATCCAATCATTTGAATCTTCTGAATAATTTTTACTTCCACTATCCGATACTATATCGCAGTTTGGATTAATGTATTCAATTGTACTTTGATGAGCAGAGAAGAAGTTACTCTACAAAAAATTTGTTAAAACTTTCGCCACCTATGTTTCATTCTAAATACCTCGTCATCACTACTCAAATCAATTATTTTCAATTCATCCTCCGATTCAGGACTAGGACTTCTTGAATAAGAAGACTGTCTTCCCGAAAATATCTCGTTTTGTGCTTTTTCATGATGATTACTTTTATCTTTTATTACTTTTTTTTTATTATTATCTTTTATAAATTTTGTCTCCTGTGCTCCTCGATACTGGTACCAATTTGTCTTCCCGTTTCCCCGATAAAGGTTGCTGGGCCGTCTGAGCAGAAAACCTGATAAACGCCACTCCTCTCTGTTAGTGCATTTTCATCTTTGGCATTGCACAAGATATTTGCGAGTCTGTTAACGGTTTTGTGGGCCAAAGTGATGTTGTACTTCCTCATTATATTTTCCAAACGTATGTTCATATTATATCCTTGGTATGGAATACCACCGAAAATGTTCTTTTTATTTTCTTCGGTGTTTGTGAAGAAATATGGGTGTGTAAGTTTGGTTTGGGTTTTCTTAATGAGGGTATGTATGGTTTTTGTCGGAAAACCGTTAGTGGTGGCGAGTTGGCGTATAATGTCAAGCTCTCTAGCTCTACTGCCCGCAGACAGGGGGACTTTAAGTGCTCTGTTGATAAGGAAACGGAAAGACGCCAATTTTTGTCTGTAGCTGTGGTTAGACGAGAGTGGTATCAAGGAGTCACATAGAGTAGGTTTTCTGTAGATATTGTAGTGAATCTCGTCGTTTATCCTTGTTAGTGTTAAATCTAGAAAGTTCAAACTTCAGTCCACCTCATGTTCAATGGTGAATTTCATGTTGTCGTGTATGTGGTTCATCTGCCCGAAGAACGTACTCCATTCTGCGTCATTTCCTGTCCAGATACATAAGATGTCATCTACATATCTCAACCATTTCAGGCAATGTTTTGCCAGTGGCAGTCTATGAATTTCAGCTTCTATCCAGTCTAGAAAGATGTCCGATAGTACTCCTGATATTGGCGACCCCACAGGTAAACCATCCTGCATTTTATATATTTTTCCTTTGAATTTGAAGAAGTTTTTGTCGGAGGTAAGCTTAATTAGCTTGTTTTAGTTAGAGATATCCTCGCCATTATCGATGTTGTTTCTAAGGAAGTCGTCTGTCAGGTTGAGCGTTTCTCTTAGGGGTACGATCGTATACAAATTCACTATGTTAAAGGACATCAATTTCGCTTGTGATGGGAGGTTGACATCTTTTAATGCTTCTGTGATTTCCAAAGAGTTTTTTATGGAGTACTTAGCTTTGAAATTGAGGTCCTTCACCAGTATTCTGTTGAGGGCTCATGACAGGTTTATCGTTGGTGCGTCACAGAATGAAACTATCTGTCTGACTGGTGTATTAGGTTTATGCATCTCTGGGAGCGAGTACAGCCGTGGGATTTGCACGTTCATGGGTATGATGTTGTTAGTGCTTATGTCAAATCTCTTAAGTGTATCACTGGCAGCTTTTATCTGTACGTTAGTGTTGTTTTTTGAAGTATTAAGTGGGTTGCGTTTCTATTCGTGACAGTCACTCTGTCGCAGGAATGTGATCGTTTTTTCCACATACTGCTCTTCATCCATGAGCATCAGTCTGTGGCCACAATCGCCTTGTTGTACCTCAAGTGCCGCTTGACTTGACCTTAGATTGACTGTACGAGACGGCTCGCTCATAGTGTTCAGTCATGCGTCGAAGAGCAGGGGGGTTCAGATTGTTTTTTTTTGAACCTTCGTGGGATCGCTTATACTTCTTGGGACTTATCCTTACCTTCGTAACAAACCGTAACAAAAACGTATCAAAGCCAGCTTTGAGAACAAGATATCGGGAGTAGACCCTGATACTTGGTCCTCTCAACAAAATTAAAACTTGAATAAAACTATTTCGAGTATACACTAATAGGCACAATAATACAATTGTTGGGCAAAATTCTCTTTTAATATAATAACTGACACTTCAATAGAGACAATAATTATCATGAACAGCTGACATTAGATTATTAAACATGAATACTTTAATTAAAACAATTATAATCATGAACAATGAACAAAGGAATTTAAAATATGGATAATTCAATGAGAACAATTATTACCATGAACTACGAATATTTAACTAACAGAAAAACTTATGGTTATGATTGATGGTCTCGTCGTGTCTTCGACAAGACTTGACGGGGTTAATTTTAATGAGGTTCGACTTCACTAATGATATCAAAGGTTGACCGTGGTGGTAAACCGGAATCAACTGGTACCACGATTCCAACGTCTGAACTGAAATATGATTACTTGAACCTGATATGGTCGCTCGACGAAGTCGGTTGTGGATGCCCAACACCAAGCGGTTTAGGTTTTTGACTATTATGGTAGTCCTTTGTTCGGTTTCAAAATGTCTGATTGAGGTCGTAGTGACCTGGTAGTTATGATCACGAGAATTTGACAGTATTAAGTAATTAAATAATTTACGACCTGGTATTTTCACACTCATATAGTAAGTAATGAATCTCTTTCGATTACTTACTCTGTGGTGAATGTTGTATTTCCTTCTGGGTGCGATCGATCGACCTTCAGGACGGAACGGAAAATGGTTATTCCTCCTTGGGATGATGACCTAAAACAATCGAAAAAGACACACTTATATGAGGGTGAAAGCTGAGGGGATTTGCTCCGCAAATTCGATTAAACATAAATAATTACTGGCGATTATTCGTCTCGCAAACCTGATTCAACATAAGGAAGTAATCAATGATATCACCGTATTTCGTCGTTGGTTTCGTCGAACATTTTGTTCTGATAGTTTTTCTGTTGTCACACACATCCGTTTAAAGTGGAAATTCGCAATGGCGAACCAGCCAGCCTTTCGTATTTGCACGATCCTTATTCTTGGCTCGTGACCAAATAATCCACCCAAGGTAGTTATCTCGTTCAGGATAATCCACCCAAACTACGGATGACTATTTTCCTTCGTTTGACCCACAATCTTCGACCTTTGTCGAACCGATTGATGCAACTTCAATTTAATCTTTGTGCATCGCGACCACCAAAATGGCTGAACCGCATTAATTCGGCTACGGCCGCTAATTTTTTATTCTTCGATCGAATACTTTTATAATCGTTGCACCACTTGCACGAATCACTAACCCCCCTTGTAATAGGGTTCGTAGCGTCAAACTTGTATTTAATTAATTCAAAAATATTGTTTTTTTTATAGGACGTTAAATATTTGTGTACTTGCACATTTTGCTTGTTCTAAACAACCTTGTTGCCAACCTCACGCAAACGATAGTTTGATTTTCTATATTTAATAGTGGTCAACGCGGCGAGGCCTCGCATGCTGTAGCAGCTGCCTACGTATTAGGCGCTAGGAATCGTACCTTTAGTATTTAAATTTATACATTTATTTTCGAGTTATATTAGAATTTTCAGATTATTATTTTTGCAAATACTTTTCCACCAGAGGAAGCGGTATACATTCTCAAAGAATTAACATCTGTTTCATTCTTTCGGACAAAACCAAATAAAATAAAACCGTGAGATCTTAAATAATCCCAGAACACATTATTCAAATGTCATCACTGGCCAGTGGAGCACTTCCCTCTCTGTTAACGACAGAGGCGGCCAAGATTTCCAGCAGCTGTGACAGTTAACTGTTACAAGTCCAGCACCCTTGTCGGCTACCACCACAATTATGTTGTTGAAAGCAATTTTCTTTTTAAGATTTTTGATTGTTGTTTATTCTCGTATGCTTTTTGTTATGGTTTCCGAATTTTGTCGTGTGTTCCTGGTGAGTTGTGTTTTTTCTCTACTCAAGAACTCGATACATTTGTTCCTGAGCTCGGTTCTCTTTGGGTGGTATTTCAAGATGACATCAAGATCCATTGGCATCTTAACAAGATTAGGGGTGGATGGGGGTGCGTATTTATGGCCTTTTTCGAGTAGTTGTATTTCGTCGCTCGTTAATTTTACTTTTGTTAGGTTTGTGTATCTGGGATGGAATAAGTGGTTCCCCACTACGTGTTTGTATGAGTAAACTCACTGTACAGGATTACTTTAGGAAAAATAATTGGCACTATTTTAGTAGTATTCTCTATTTATTTAGATATGCATCTACGTGACTAGTTTCGTCCCTATTATTTCAGGGACATAATCAGACGTGGTCTAAAATGACATAATAGTGTAACCAAAATAAAAATAAAAAAATAAGTGTAAAAAAAAACTTTACAAAAAACTCACAAGTCAGATCAACAGGTTGTCCAGCAAATTGAGCATGTTTTCAGTAAATAACAAGGTGGAACTCGCTTTAGCGGCAGTTCCTAGGCTTCTATACAGCTACCTTTCTGGTGTGAAAAGATGTTGTTGCTAGTTATTTTTGCTCGACATAATATTTATAATGTAACATTAGATAATCCGATAATCTGCACCAATTAAATTGTTTGCGGTTGGTAATTATCATTTACTATAATATATTAAGTAATAACAATCAAACTTTTCCATTCCATTCGAAACTTTACTTCTCTGCAATGTGCCGTCCATTTTTTGAGGTGGACCAATCCTCTCCTTTCTCTTTTATTTACAACTTAACTTCACTAATCACATCAAGCCGCTGCTATGGTTAAAATAAATAAAAACTTGTTTTTTTCACATCAAAGTAAAACTAGAAAGTCCATTTTAAATTTAAAACAAATTTGAATTTTATTATACATAGGATGTGTTTACAATGACAATTTCGAGGGTTCTGATTACGTTTGAATTATGCGGACGGACGGACAGACAGACGGACACGGAGCCAGATCATAAGGCTTCTTGCTATACTTTGTATAGAAGCCTAAAAGGAAGGGCTTGAGAATTTGGTTAGATGAATTAGAAGTTGTAATAGGAGAAAAACATCGCTTATAAAAATTATATTAATGATTCAACAACGGAGAACATCGAAGAATACACACACAAAAATTTAACCAAATTCCCAACAAGTAAAGCACATGCAGAGTCCTGCGAACGTTTCATTAGTAATATTGAACTTGATGTACACGGAAGACAGGTGATGATGATGATGATATAATATAATGTGATGAAGACTTTAAATAAACAAGAAAAAGAAATGAGAAAAGAATGAGACGCATGCACAAAAGGAGGATATACAAGAGCTGGTTTTGACAACGCAAAACACATGAGAGTCGAATTCGGACCTAAAAATGCTCAAAATGTCCCAAAATCACACCAATTTCTTTTAAATTTGATGGTGGGTGTGACCTTCACTTTTTTAATAAAAGTGTTGTTTATGACTTATTTGCTAATATTTATTGCCAAACCTTCAGCTTTCCGAATATCTATAGGAAATTTTGAAAATCCGGGTTGGCAAATCCGGGCTCTCCCAGAATGCGTTAGGTTCCGTAACAGGCAAGATTGTCCAATACTTGAAGCGAAAAAGAAGAATGGATGGAATTATCGAGGAAGTCACTTCGTTAAACTTCGACTAAAGAATGGGAGAAAAACGAGAAAAACCAAAGCCGTAACCTACTCTGAGATATCCAGGAATTAAAAAATAATCATGAAAGTCTAAAACGCATTTGACGCCAGTTTGCGTGTCATCATGTGTCTCCTTTACATAGTAAATTTTTGCAAATCTCAGTAATATGCCTAAAAACTTTCCTGAAGGAGTGGACATTATTATAAAAGTACTCTATTTCCGTGGTATGGAATCCATGTTTAAGGTGTAGGTCCTAGCTGCTCGTCACATAGTTTCAACACGCAACATAGACAGCCAAATCGGAAGACGTTATAAAACCGATGTACGAATATTGCTTAGGTTGTGCGGCCCAAAGGCCGTACTGGGAAGGACAGATCAACAGACTATCTGCATCGCTTCAATTGATCAATTTAGCGTTACAGGCACATAGATTAATGTAAGTTATTATTTAGGGATAAGGAAAAAAAGGGAAACTTTTATGTTAATTAGCTACATTCATCTAGTAGATGATTGATTGCTCAGGGAATTTATTTAAATTAAAGAGCCGTGAAAATAATATTATTTTATTTTTATTCCAATATTATGATTCCAATTCATAATAAAAATATTTGTCACCCACTTTGATAAATGATACTGTTCCCAAAGCAGTCTCAATCACACCGGTTTCTGGTGGTGGTTTACAGGTCTTTTGATGCAATTTTAATTGTCTGGTATATATAAATTTAATGCACTACCACAGTTATCACTACACAAGATTGACTTTTCGGCGCCATGTACGGATTGCATGTGGCAATTTAACGATCTCCTTGTGCGATAACTTCTATCACACTCGGAACATTTATATGGTTTCTCATTATTATGGGTACTCCTTATATGTGATTTCAAATTTGAAATCTGGCTAAAATTGTTGCCTCATATTTTGCAGTTATAAGGTTTCTGTCCTGTGTGCATTTTAACGTGATTTTCCAATACATGTTTGTTTAGAAATGCTTTTGAGCAGTAAGTACAAACATGTGGTGTTTCATAATTCAAACTATGGATCTTACTATGCGATTTCAGAGAATATTTCGAAAAAAATAGTTTGTTGCATATATTACATATAGGCTTCTCAAGGGTATTGTGCGTCTCCATGTGTAATTTTAAGTTGTACGCGTAGGCGTAAGACTTTTCGCAGTAATTGCATTGATGTGATTGGCTTGATTTTTGACTCATTTTGAATATTTTCTCTGAAATTACAATATAATCTTGAAAACTGTCCTTCATTAAACTCTTTGAAGTATTAAGTCCTATATAGTAATTTTGATCCGTTGATCCGTTGATACGTTGATCCGTTGATACGTTGATACGTTGATTTGATACGTTGATCCGTTGATACGTTGATCTGTTGATACGTTGATCCGTTTTTATTGTAACCACAGCAGTGGCTTGATGTGTTTGGTGAAGTTAAGTTGTAAATAAAAGAGAAAGATTAGTATTGATCGACCTTAAGAAATGGACCTTAAGACGTTGATACCTTAAGACGTTGATACCCTAAGAAGAAGTTATCTCGAAAAATTTAATTGGTGCAGATTATCGAATTATCTGATGTTACATTATAAATATTATGTCGACCAAAAATAACTAGCAACAACAACTTTTCACACCAGAAAGGTAGCTGTATAGAAGCCTAGGAACTGCCGCTAAAGCGAGTTCCACCTTGTTTTAAATTTAAAACAAATTTTATTATACATACGATGTGTTTACAATGACAATTTCGAGGGTTCTGATTAGGTTTGAATTATGCGGACGGACGGACAGACAGACGGAAACGGAGCCAGATCATAAGGCTTCTGCTATACTTTGTATAGAAGCCTAAAAAACAGTACATAGTAATACAATCATACAATAAAAATTAAAATTTAAATTAAAATCAAGACAGACCAATATAAACAATACACTAGATTACACGTCGTCAACATAAATGTAATCGGAAACAAGATATATGTAAATATAAATTATAAGGAAGATTGTGACTTATGCTTCGATTGTCTGGAGTTACGCGGCCAAGTGCCACGTTCCCAAATTCCAGATACCGCAAAACAATGTAATCAGATGTCCCATAAAGGTCGAATTCTTCTTCTTTGTCGTTGTTCGGATTCGAACGTCGTGACCTGCATGAATCAGCTAGTTAGACACCACGGTGCGTCAGATTTCCCTATCCTCGGCCTTCCTCATCATCTCAGGTACTGGTAGGCCAGCGAGGTTCGCCCGTTGGTCTATAATATCTATTGGGTGACCGTCTCCTCTTTCGTTTGCCATCAACCTTTCCTTGTATGACGAGCTTCTCCATTCCATCTCGTCTGATGACATGTCCGAAAAAGCCCATTATGCGTCTCTGAATTGATGGTAGTAGCCGATTTGTAGCTTCTATGTTTGGCCGAATGGTTCATCACAAACGCGAGGTTGCGTGAGGACTCAAAGATGGAATACATTGTGGAATTTATATGTACATCAAGCGGTGGAAAAATTTTAGGACGACTTGGGATTCTCCAACAAGGTACAAATCCGAAAACTGGCTAACTATCAGCTTAAAGACAAGGCGATCTTGCACCACCCTACTAAAAGTACGCTCATATACCCCTATTTTTATTTTTCAGTTTTTCATTTCAGGAAATTCAAAAATTAAAAGATCTCAGCAATTTCTTCTTCTTAAGACTGCCAGCTCTCCTTCCATCTTTTCGGTGGTCTTCCAGTGGTATTTCATCAATTTAATAGAATAAAATGGCTGACGAAGTCAAATACGTAATAATTGGCAATAACTTACAAATACAATATTATCTGTACTATCTCTGTGGCATGCAACAACGCTTTCTAAAAATTCCAATTTAATCTAAAACAAAATAAACGAATTATGAATTAATAGAATTCTAACCAATGCACACAGCATTAAGAAAACTGATTAAAATTTACTTTATCGTCGATGCACGGAAAAACACCGACGTTTTCCGCAATAAACTATTTCCTAGTGATCGAGTAGATTGGATGAATTATTTTCTTTAAAATTCAAGTTGGACTATACATACTAACTATGTCTATTTATAGAATGAAGACTTCATATCGTCGTTGATACTGCAATAGGTCGTATGTCAAATAATGTAAATGTTCAGGAGAGCGGAAAAACAATTAAGCTTGCGCCTGGAACAACTAAAAATACTTCTACTTGCGTAACTAATAACTCATCAATTTTTTTTATGAGATGACTACTTTTAAATAAAGCCATGATGTGACATGAAATTCCGCATACGATTAATTTGCAGTATCCAATTCCGCGCCGTTATCGATATACGACAAATTTCAATATCGAAATATCTGCTTTCTGACTGGTCCATCACATACGAGGTTTTGCTGTGTCATAAAGTAGACTGCACTGATTACTTAGACACCAAAAACCGAAATTGCATTTTTGGTGACATACGACCTTTTGAAGTATCAACGACGATATTTAGGATTTAACAAACCACGCACTCAAAATTCCCCACTCAAAATATATAGGAAACACAAATTCATGAAAATAACTAACGTTCTATTCAGGATATTATGTAAAAGCCAATATGGCAAACTATCTGCCACGAATGAATCCACATTCAATTAATTCAAACAAGAATACCATAAATTTCGTTGTCGTGTAGAATAATAATTATACAGTTTTTAGGAAAATAATACATAAATCAAGAAATAAAAAAATCAACGTGTATATTGATTTACAACCATTTCCTGGATTGAAGAATTAATAGTATTGCGATAATTTTTTTCGAATGTATGTTGACGTTATGTAGAATGTTAATTCTAAGAGTACTATCTATAAAATATTTTTTTTTAATTTTACCTGTATTTTTGTATTTCTTTCAATTCAATTTTTAGATGAAAGATTTACTTTTTAAATCTACATATTACACCCATACTAATGTTTATTAATCTATATGATTACCAACACAACATCGCCATCGGTGGAATTTACTGTTTCTCCAGGGTATCAGGGCCATTATCTCGAACAGAAGGATTAAAAGCAGATTTAGAAGTCCCGATGCTGCGGATATTTGAAAACTGAAATAACATTATATATTTATTAAATTCAATTAAAAATATCTACAAATTAAATTAAATCTGCTGCAAGCTCCTTTTTAAATAATTTTTTTGATCTAAAAATGTAGTCATGAGTTTTTCTCATTACCGTAATTGAGCTTAACGATAAATTTGTACAGATATAAACATTTAAAAATCTATAATATTACCTCTATTTCGTGGATTACTTATTGCGGAACGCAATTTACAAGTGTTAGCTCTGAAACGGTTAGCTCGATGATTAGTAGATTACTAAAAAAAAGTGAGTAGGTTCTTTTAGGTAGTGGCAAGGAAGCTTCATAAAAGCCTGATCCCGGATCTAACAACAAAAAGGATAAACAATCGTCCAATATATTATGACCAAATCAAGCGAGAGAAAAAGACGGTTGATGAAACCTTCTAACCATTCACCGAGGAAAAGCCAGCTGTCGAACTGAAAAGCGTGCGTAATATTTATTTCAATTTTTAACATGTATGTAGATACATAGCTGGTTATATAAAAGGTGTATAGTTTTTCCAAAAGTTTTTAATCTTTAGTTTTCAATTTATTTACTCTTAAAAAGTTCTGAAAAAGTTCAGACTGACCCCTTGTTTTGCGGGTAGTGTACCGTTTTCCGCTGGGACGATGTATCCCCCCTCATTTGTGCCCCTCATGGGTTAAAAATGTTGTACAAAACTATTTCAAGTTCAAATTTTAGGTTAAACCTAAATCTATGGTTTTCCATTAACTATTTTTGTTTCATTTCCAGTTTCAAATCATCGTGCATGGTAAGCACTTAACTATAATTTGAAACATGGAGTGTCTCAAAACTAAAATACCAAACAGACTCAACGCGCGCTATAAAGCTTAAGGATGTGCTTCCAATATGCATAATAGTGCACAATGAACATATTGACCGTGTCCGGAATTTTGTGCGCCAGCATTTGTTCGACAAACACTTAATCGACAGCATTTGTTCGACACGGAATTTTATTCGACATGCATTTGTTCGACTCAACATTTATGCGAATAAGCATTTGCTCGACATGGAATTTTATTCGACATGCATTTGTTCGACATTAAAAAGAACAAATCTCCGCGTAAAGTTAAATCGGGTCCGGATTTTTAACACTGACCAAAAAATTGAAAATTTCCTATAGAAATGGCATATTATTTCGATCAAGAAAATGTTTAGCTTTAAAATAAATAGCGGTTCAACAAGTTTAAATGACAAAAACTTAGAAATTTTAGATAAAAACATGTATCATGCGCACGAGCGCTTTTTTCGCTCTCTGTTTCTCGAAATTGGCTCCGCCCCTAACATTAAATTTAGCAAAATTTTGGGTAATTAACAGCCTTTTTGGGTATGTTTCGGTCCGAATGTGCCACTTTTGTCGTCGCGGAGGTGATCATAAAAAAATCCGAAAATAGTGTGAAAATGGGAAAGTTGCATTTCAAGCGGCCACTGGCACACCCCGGGTCGATGGCACATCGTTCGCCCGTCGTTCCTTGAAATCGAGTGAAATTTTTTCGCTCCGATTTGAACTTTTCTTTGAAATTCGGATAGGTGGGGGTATGATTAGTAGATATTAGTAATAAATATTATAAAAAATGGAAAATAACCCGTGTATTGCTGAAAAAGTGAAAAAATAAAATTTTTTTTTCTTCGATATTTGGGGTGTGCATTCGATAGGGAGGGTAATCCATCGTCAAAACCTACTCTTCCGGGGCGCCGCTCTGCACCCCTCCAGAGCGGTTTTGACTCTGGTTACTAAGCTAAACATACTAGAAGGCGCCACCCAACAAGAAAACCGGGATAAATGAAACCGGGATGTGAGAGAACCTCAAAATAGCATTAAAAAGTATAGTCGCGGTATGGGGCAGTTATCTTTTACGTTTCACCCCCAAAAAATTGCGTAAAAACAAAAAATAATCGATGTTACATGTAGGAGAGACGAGCTGCATCTGCCGGTCCGCAAAACGCTAAGTCTAAGTCTAGTTCTTTTAGCACGCACAGTCAACAGAATGAGCGACGCGCGGGAATCTCGTTAATTTTACCACTGAATCTCGTTAAATTTGAAAACTTCAAATTCGATTTACTCAAAATTTTGATAATAAATCCGTTTGTGAAAATTATATCAGTATACTATATAAACCATCCTCTTTGCAATAGGAAATTTTCAATTTATTTGGAGTGGTCAGTGTAATAGTTCTGGAGCCGTTAAATCTGCCGCAAAGAGGTGGATCTTCCGCGAAGAGGTGGATCTGCCGTTAGGTTAGTGTTAGTTTTTGATATTTCTTTAGAAAACTAATTGAAAACAAGTAAATCTCCGCGTAAAGTTAAATCTGCCGCAAAGAGGTGGATCTGCCGCAAAGATCTTGATCCAGTAAGCCTTGGATGGTGTACATTTGCTGGAACAGAGACGGAACCGTTTTGAAAGTTCCATCTGCATACCAATGATTAGAGTTGGCTAGAAGTTGTAGATTTCTTCTGGTGGAAAATATAACGACCCTATCTTCTACATTACCAGAATCGAACAACAAGACGGTTCATTGTTTTCAGTTGTTTTGTACATTTCCGGAAATACGATTTCCCGTCGGGAATTGCCTGTTGTGCTTATAAATCCGGTCTCTAATTATATCTAAAAATGGTTACCTACGTCTTTCGTGTCATGTCATGTCGGCATGTCGAATAAAATTCCATGTCCAGCAAATGCTTATTCGCATAAATGTTGAGTCGAACAAATGCATGTCGAATAAAATTCCTTGTCGAACAAATGCTTATTCGCATAAATGTTGAGTCGAACAAATACATGTCGAATAAAATTCCGTGTCGAACAAATGCTGTCGATTAAGTGTTTGTCGAACAAATGCTGGCGCACCAAATTGATGTGTAAAATAGCAACGATCTGTTCTGTAAATAACATTCTACGACGTATTAACTCATTTACACTTTATCTTTGGAGAAGCAATTAATCCTGCAGTTTTGCAGTGCCGGATTGATATCAATATTGTCGTTTGAAAAACGGGAAAAATTAAATGCGGCGGTATCAATTTTTTAAAAGCTTCTTTTCAATAATATACAAAATTGATTCAACCAAAGGCAGTGTAAAATATTGGGTAGACCAGCAGCTTTTTAAGCATAGATACAAGCTTTGATTATACAAGCTACGATGGGGGAGGGGAAGTTTTTTTATAAAGTGATATAGTACATATAGGGTCTCCACTGACCAATACAAAGCTCGAAGATGGTATAGAGTCAGGTGTTTACAAAAACCTGAACTAAAACTTTTAACAAGACCCTTTCCACATGGCCTGCATTTCTCTTCACATCTCTTCCTCCAGTTTGTCGAACGGCCCTGGCTTGGAGGCGTGGCATTTGGCTCACCAGGCTTTGAGGTGGATGGGGATCTGTGAAGACAAAATCAATGTCGCCTCGATAGATACGGCCCTGTAGGCTCTACATATCCTTGCAACATTTTTCCTCCATGCCACTTGTAATTTCTGCCGATGCCGTTTAATATCCATTGAACCCGTCCAAATTGGGGCGGCATAGAACATGATTAATTCCGGGACTCTATTTAGCAATCTTCTTTTGGATTTTCTTGGGCCTTTAACGTTGAGCATTAGCTTATGCAACATAATAGTACTAACCAATGTTGCCATCTTTTTTGACACCTCAGACAGGTGGGGTGCGTAGGACAGGATTTTGTTGACGTCGATTTCAAGAACCCTGGCCTGGGCGGTCGGCACGATTTCTTTTCTGTTCATTATGAAGATAATGGGCGGCATTTTTCTTCTTAATATCAGTACTACTCTTCCAAGGTAACTCTTGCAAGATGCAGTTATATCTGGAAGGCGTTCTTGACGTTGAGGACCGATAGCACTATGAACTTCCTTCGTGTTTAGGTACCTTCTCATGCTTTCTGAATGGGCGGGACTGTGAACCTGCCCTTGCGGAAGCCGAATTTGTTCTCCGCCAGACCCCCGAATTTGTCAAATTATTGCCGAATTCTGGAAGACAGCAGGCGTTCAAAGATTTTCGACGCATGATCCAGGAGGAAGATTGGTCTCTATGAACTTTGGATTTCGTGGGGCTTGTTGCCTTTCCTTATCAGGATTCTTTTTAACCATTTCTTTTCTACATCGGCTTCACGCTTTCTTCATATTCTCGTTCTTGTTCTCTTTTGAGCCACTCTCTTGGCGCTCTTTCTTCTTGCCTTCTTGTTTCTTCATCTTGATATTCTGTGAAAACCTGCACAACTGCATTTAAATTTCTGAGCAAATCTTCTGGACTTGCATTCCCAAATGTTGTGTTCATTACTCGAAAATGTGATCCCACCTTCATGATTACCGCTAGTGCCGGTAAATTACGAACAGGCGTGGAAAGTAAATCTACTATACTGTCAAAATTTATATGGTTACGCAAACTTCTTGACAGTTTACGTTTGTTATTATTGAGCGTTATATTCCATCCCCATACGACGACATGTTCTTCCAAAAGATTCCTTTTATTTTCAGATCCCATCACTTGCGTACAAAACACATTTGCAAAAAGGCTGCGATCACTGTGCAAATGAAGCGCTAACATTTTATTCTGGCATTGGTTAAATACGGTAAACAAGTTGCCCATAAAAAAAGGAGAACTTCCATAACGAGCTGTTTCGAGAATTCGAGGACATCTTTGCAGATTTTATTTATGCGGTAAAGTGAATTATTTAATTAAATTTTACCTAAATAAAATCGCACAGTAGTTTTAAACAATTTCGTGTTGACCTATATAAATCGTTCTTTTAGCGACTGTGATTCTTGAGTAAACTTAATAATAACTTAGCAAATTTAATTTATTTTACAAAAAAAAATGAAAACTAGTTCAAACCAACAAACTTAAAGCTGTTCCAATATCATGACTTCTTGACGAGAAAGTTGTAATTCTTTTAAAGTCTTAGAATCGTTTAGGGATGCGAGGTTCTTTCTTGGCCAACCCCAAATTACTTTATATTCAGTCAAACTATAACCTTTCACGATTAAATAATCCAATAGGATCCGAAGTGGAGTATCGAATTCAAACCGTCGTTCCAATGTATTGCCTTGCGAGGTACGGAATCGTATTGTGATGACATCACTTTGTTCTAAAGCAGGTTCCTCTGGTAAACGGGCTTCGACTTCTTTTCTGAAAATTTCGTTTTTAGCAGCTTCTTCCATTTCCACCGCTTCCAAACGCAGCTTAGCTTCTTCAACTTCTTGTTGTTTACGTTTTCGTTCTTCTTCTTCGAGCTTCTTAACCCTTTCTTTTTCTACATCGGCTTTCACGCTTTCTTCATATTCTCGTTCTTGTTCTCTTTTGAGCCACTCTCTTCGCGCTCTTTCTTCTTGCCTTCTTGTTTCTACATTTTGACGTTCTGTGAGGACCTGCACAGATGAATTTAAATTTCTGAGCAAATCTTCTGAACTTGCATTGCCAAGTGTTATATTCATTACTCGAAAATTTGATCCCACCTTCATGATTACCGCTAAGGCCGGTAAATTACGAACAGGCGTGGAAAGTAAATCTACTACACTGTCAAAATTTATATGGTTACGTAAACTTCTTGATAGTTTACGTTTGTTATTATTAAGCGTTATATCCCATCCCCATACGACAAAATGTTCTTCCAAAAGATTCCTTACGTTTTCAGAACCCATCACTTGCGTACAAAACACATTTGCAAAAAGGCTGCGATCACTATGCAAATAAAGCGCTAACATTTTATTCTGGCATTGGTTAAATACGGTAAACAAGTTGCCCATAAAAAAAGGAGAACTTCCATAACGAGCTGCATATCTTTCGTTAAAACAAATACTTGCAATTAGTTCGTCATCGTCGACATCGTCAGCAAGAAGGGGTGGTAATAAGCTGCTAGTGATTGCATTACCTGATTCGTTATTTTCAATAGGCGATATCTCAAAGTCTTCTTCTTCGTCGTAATAATCGTCGGATGATGATGATGATGACATTTTCAAAATTGTATTACCTTTTTTACGGTTGAACGTTCTGAAAACTTTTGATCTAACTGTTGCTTATATAGTATAGTTTTGATTCTATGGTGGTAAGGTTGGTGAGGTACCAACCTAACAGCAGAATCCAAATCATAAATTAACTTGCGGTGTACCTGGCTAAGCCATCATAACCTTCGAAATGACTGGTGCGCCACACACCTTAGTGATTGGGTTTTGACACTTCCCCTTTACCCGAGATCCGTCGAAGATCGAAGTTGGTTTAACCCCCCCCCCCATCGATGATCGACGAAAATGGCTGAATTATTCTTGACAGGGAGATCTACTGATCTCTAACATGGCTGGGCCATTTCGATGATTTAGAAAAGGTGGAAGAGAAGTTGGCAAAGTTCGCGTATAAGTGGCAAAGTCAAGATTCCTTCAGGGCCGGGGATTTCGCGTCGGAGGAGTGTCGGTCGCTTCGAGGACGAAAACCTCTCCTCGTCCTCTCTCGTCATGTGACCAGGCCAGGCTGTTTCCAACCAGGGGGGGGGGTTGCCCCCCTTTGGTGGAGCCCGAGCCTGCGTGCTCGAGTTACCCGGAAACGCCGGATTTATAAAGTTAATCAGAGATTAACGAGATAGTTCCCGTATACATCCACCCTACATTTCATCCCAACCACTCGCAACGCGAGTCGTTAAACAAATACCCCCAAGAGTCCACATAAGTTGAGGTGTGCTCTAACAGGAATAATCCTTTGAACTTTTTTATACCCACACCGAAAAAAAAGATTTGCAACTAAATAATGACTATGGTGGTTATTCTGTAACTCCTCCCTTATTAAACGATCTTTTAAAAACAGATAAATCCCGGTTTATAAAGTGAACAGTTGAATTATTACAAACAATATTTGAAGTGGAAACCAAACTTTACCTAACTTTAGGGTGTTGGAGATTATTGACGCAGCCCTGGATGGTGGTCGATCTGGCTGTTTGCTGCAACCTGGTATCGGGGTTTCGCCCATTTCCTATTTGGAGTTTGTTTGGGCTAAATTTGCGTATTTGTTGGCTCTATTCGGGCCGTCCTCATGTGAGGAGGAGTCGCTGGAGTTGGAATTTACCCAGCCGTTTCTGCGAACTGGAGGCGAAAAAAATTCCTCAATCCTAGAAAACCGCCAGCTTTTGATGGTTTTTCGCCTCCAATTCGAAGAAGCGGCTGGGTAAATTCCAACTCCAGCGACTCCTCCTCACATGAGGACAGCCCAAACAGAGCCAACAAATACGCAAATTTAGCCCAAACAAACTACAAATAGGAAATGGGCGAAAGCCCGATACCAGGTTGCAGCAAACAGCCAGATCGACCACCGTCCAGGGCAGCGTCAATAATCTCCACCACCCCTTCATCCTCCCTTAGGAGGGTGAAGGAATCCCTAAAATTAGGTAAAGTTTGGTTTCCACTTCAAATATCGTTTGTAATTCAACTGTTCACTTTATAAACCGGACTTTACTTGTTTTTGAAGGATCCTTTAATAAGGGAGGAGTTACAGAATAACCGCCTTGGTCATTATTTAGTTGCAATTTTTTTTCGGTGTGAGTATAAAGGATTATCTGCTGTTAAAATTCTTAGGTTGGTACCTCACCAACCTTACCATCATAGTATCAAAACTATATATATTGCCATGTATCGCTACTGTAAACTCAAAATTTAATTTCTATAGCGGGGATGTTATGGCACTTAATTTAATAATGCTCCGGCCAGCAATGAGAACTCTTCTAATTCAGGGTCAAAGGTGGGTTAATGAATCTGTCGAATGCTCAATTAAAATTGTTTTAACTCTATAACTTTTAATAAATGCCGGAGGTGCTATACCTTGCACCTATTTTTCTTTTACTCACTGCTGTTAATTAATCAAAGCAAATGTAACTATTGTACAACAAGAAATGTAATTTATTAATAAACAGAATTATTCAAAACAAAAGATGAATTTTTAATTAACAGGATTAAATCAGATTTACAAAAATATCAATTAACAATAAAAATTTCATAAAACCCCCAAAATTTTAAAACACGCGCGAACTGAATGTTACGAAAATGTGTCGACACAATGCTTACCGGAGTCTTACTCGTGTACAGTCGATGCAAAGAACTCACAGCGGATAACCAGGAAAAGATGACTTGTAGTTTGATCCAAATTCCATACCATGAAGAGTCCCAGGGTAAATTAATGATTAATCGAATATCGGCTACTGACAGGATAGGCGTTCAGGTAAGTTGAATTTTTAATAATCTTCTTTAATTTCAATAACTCAGAACATAACCATAAAATATTGTAAACCATACCAAATTTGCAGTGGTCACCAAAATTTTCCAAATATTTCTCAAAAGTATTAATCTTATCTTCCATTCACAACTTATAATTCAGCAATTTATAATTAATTAATCTTAATTCACACGCAAATAATTCCAATACAATTTAAAACTCTATTGTTAATTACGTTTTAATTCTTAACCCGGACGTACAGATCGTCCCCAATTTTCCAATTTACTCGAAAAATAACGTCTTCATGCCTCCATTCACTGTACGAGACTCCAAAATTACGTGTTGACGTCCCCACAACCGGGACTAGACTTCCACTGCATTCTTCTTCCTGGCCCCACCAAAATTGTCTATCTGACCGCGCACTTGTTTCCAAAATCACAATTATTTAAATTAATCCCCTACGCTTTTACAAATAAAATTTATTTCCAATTTAATCCCAAACTTGTTAAACCAAAACAACTGAATCCTCTTTTGCCTTTCACACATCCTTTTACAAACCTGTTTGCACAAATCATTACATTTGTTATTATTTCAGGTTAAATGGAGCAAGCAGTTTACTATGGAGTATTTAGAAATTGTAGGTGCAAGTTCTTATTTTATCATGGTCTCGGAAGTGACTATCTCGATATGAGCATTCTACAGAAAAACACCCAATTATGCTAGACCTACCCTTATAGTAAATGTAACACGACAATATATATAAAAGAGCTTGTCTGCGTGCGTGCTTGCGTGTTTGTTTGTTCGCTATACGTTCCTAGACCCTTTGACCGATCTCAACCAAATTTTGCACAGTTATTCTGTAGGTCCAGGCGCAACTATTCGTGCATAAATGGAGAAAAAATTCGCGCGGGGAACAAAGTTATTCGCGTTTTTCGATTTTTTTTGACACACCCTATACGGATACCCTTACTTTACCTGGCCATTCTTGCTCACACCGCTTTCGCTAGATGGTGCACTTAATCTATCATATAAGTGTACCCTGCAAGTGTACTATCATATGGCGGACCTGTCCTGCATTCCATTTCGATCCGATTTTTCGATTATCTATCGTAATAATTTTGCGCCCAAAAACACCTTCACGACCGGTGCAACTACTTATTGCACTTCTTCAAAATTTCGATCGCCAAAAAAACATTAACAAAACACCGTAATTAACGACTGTTAATTAAGAAACAATAAAGGTTCAGCTCTTCACGGCTCACCTCGGAGGACAGTAACAAACGACTGTTACAAGTGGCTCAAAAGAGAACAAGAACAGAATATGAAGAAAGCGCGAAAGCCGATGTAGAAAAAGAAAAAGGTTAAGAAGCTTGAAGAAGCTTGAAGAAGAAGAACGAAAACGTAAAGAACAAGAAGTTGAAGAAGCTAAGCTGCGTTTGGAAGCGGTGTAAATGGAAGAAGCTGCTAAAAACGAAATTTTCAGAAAAGAAGTCGAAGCCCGTTTACCAGAGGAACCTGCTTTAGAACAAAGTGATGTCATCACAATACGATTCCGTACCCCGCAAGGCAATAATTTGGAACGACGGTTTGAATTCGACACTCCACTTCGGATCATATTGGATTATTTAATCGTGGAAGGTTATAGTTCGACTGAATATAAAGTAATTTGGGGTTGGCCAACAAAAAACCTCGGATCTCGAGACGATTATAAGACTTTAAAAGAATTACAACTTTCTCGTCAAGAGGTCATGATATTGGAAAAGCATTAAGTTTGTTAGTTTGAACTAGTTTTCATTTTTTTTTTGTAAAATAAATTAAATTTGCTAAGTTATTAATATTATTAAGTTTACTCAGGAATTATAGTCGCTAAAAGAACAATTTATATAGGCCAACACGAAATTGTTTAAAACTACTGTGCGATTTTATTTAGGTGAAATTTAATTAAATAGTTCACATTACCGCATAAATAAAATCTGCAAAGATGTCCTCGAATTCTGCGAGATATTTTATCCTGAAAAGTTGTTCAAAAATGAGGAAACTAAAAAAGGCGATTAATTACAAATTTTAACCACAGACAACATAAATTAAGTGAAATCGTTAATTATAAAGGGCTTATTAATTATCAGGAGTTGCTTCGTACTGAAAACTTGGGAGTATTAAATTTACTCCGCATGTGAAATGGCTCAGTTTCAAACGAGACTCGGTCGGCTACAGCCACTCGTTTCCTTCAGCGAGCGCATTATTACTCGTCCTGAAAGTTCGACGATTAAAATGTGATAGTTAAATTTTTCTTTAACTTATCGGTTGTTATAAAATTTTGTTATTGAGACGATGGAATGCTTCTCCAGCTGCATTGTTTAAATATTAATTAAAACTATGAACGTAACTGAATCTTTTACAGAGGAATTTAATTACACGACGACGGAAGTACCGTTACCTATGAAAGCTGAAGCTTATGTTGCGGTTGTAATAATATTGATACTGATTGGTGTGTTAGGTTTTACGTTTAACCTTTTTGTGATTATTTTAATGTGGAAAGATAAGCAGGTGAGTTTGAAAGTTTTAGAAATAAACTACAGAATTTACTCGGAAAAATTTGAAACGATTCTTACGAAATTTATTGAGTTTTATTGCGTCTTTATTAATATTTTATTTTTATTTCTTAATGTTTCATAAGTTATAATTTACCTATGTATTTATTTACTGTTGTACCTAAACAATTAAAAAAAGCAAAATTGCAAATTAAATGTAGGAAAAACTAACAAAAGAGTAAAATCAAAAAAATTGTGGCCTCTTGGCTATTTTAATTAAAAAGTAATATAACATAATTAATAAACATGGAAATGAAAAAAGTCCAGGATAAACTTGTTTTCCGGCGAAGAATATATAAATAAATCCTCAAATTGAATGATCGCCTGTAGGCGATCAGCCAGTGAAAATTTGAAATTCAGGTTTTCACATCCAATTCCTATTATTGTAGCTCAGGGCGACTAATATTTGTCAGTATATATTTTTTAAGTAAATTTTTCAAATTCTGCGAAACCGTCTTCTTCCTCATTAACCCTTTAATTGTCACGTTACCACAGCAATGAATACCCCCACTCGCAAATGTTATTTTTCTGAATCATTCAAGATTTATCGTTTTTCGTTGTGTTCGGTGTAATTTTAGCTTTACATTGTTTTCCAGATTTCTTCTTATGATCACTTGATACGATAACATAAGTAGCATAAGGTTATAAATTTTTTCTTTACAATTGAGGGGGTTAAAGCCATAGTGGTGTAAGACACATTTTTATAAAATTTGAGTTATTTATTGTAGGCATATCTTTAAAAGTCAATTTATTGAAAGGCAATTTTACAAAATTTTTACAAAAATGTGACTTACACCACTATGGCTTTAACCCCCTCAATTATTCATGTGTAACTGGGGGGTATTCCAGACCCCCCGGTCTCAAGAATTGTAGGATACAGGTAGGCAATTTGTATGCTTACTATTATTATATATTATGGAAGTTTTATTATTCCACACATAGACCAAAATATAAAGGACAATCGATTATATTTAGAAAATCTGATCCGATACCGGGGGGTCTGGGGGGCATTTTATACCCCCACACTGTAAAACAAGCACGTAAAACTACACTTATTTGAATATATTTTTACGTGTTTTTTTTTACAGTGCAGGTAAACATATTTGAACTTGAACCTTCGTTGATTCTGTCGAAATCTTATTTTTGCATAAGGTTCTACATTTTCTTATAAAATTCAGGTGTGTCTGAGGGGTATATTTAGTAAATATGATCCGAAACCGGGGGTCTGGGGGGTATTCCAGACCGTATAATGATTTCCACATTCCCCCTATTCCCCTCCACATATTCCATACTTCCCAGGTAAAAATGTTTGAACTTGACCCTTCGTTGATTCTGTCGAAATCTTATTTTTATTAATTACATAAGGTTGTACACTTTTTTTTAATAGAATTCGAGTGTGTTTTAGGGGTATAATTACAAAATATGATCCGAAACCGGGGGCGAAATCTTCTTTTTACATAAGATTCTACGTTTTTCTTATAGAATTCAGGTGTGTCTGAGGGGTATATTTAGTAAATATGATCCGAATCCGAGAGTCTATGGGGTATTCCATACCGTATAATGATTTCCATATTCCCCTCCCCATATTCCATACCACCCATGTAAAAATGTTTGAACTTGAACCTTCGTTAATTCTGTCGAAATCTTATTTTTGCATGTAGTAGTACATTTTTCTTATAGAATTCAGGTGTGTCTGAGGGGTATATTTAGTAAATATGATCCGAAACCGGGGGGGGGGGGGTATTCCATACCCCATAGGTAAACATATTTGAACTTGAACCTTCGTTGATTCTGTCTAAATCTTATTTTAGCATAAGGTTGTACATTTGTCTTTAGGATTTAGGTGCGCCTGAGGGTTATATTCAGTGAATATGATCCGAAACCAGGTGGTCGGGGGAGGGCGGGGGTATTCCATACCCCATATGATTTCCGTATGTGTCCCTATTCCCCTCCCCATATTCCATACCCCATAGTTAAAAATGTTTGAATTTGAACCTTCGTTGATTATGTCGAGATCTTATTTTTGCATAAGGTTGTACATTTTTTTTTATAATTCAGATGTGTCTGTATTCCATATCTTCCTGGCGGGTATCGGATGGCCACTCTTCGGCTGTCATATGTTGTGGAGAACGTCCACGCTATCTTCACCTATGATTTCTAATACTTCGGAAAGGATGTCATTCATACCAAGAAACTTAACAGATTTAAAAGTAATGTTTTAATTACGACTCAAGTAATCAAATCTCCTTAATTAATTAGTTCATTATAAACCAATCTCTAATTTTGTTGATGAGTGAGTGAGAGAAGTTTATGATGTATAGACCAAGCTGGCTGCCGAAGACAGAGGCATCATTTTAGGTTTCACGTCGGAGGATAAACAGCTTTGCGGCTTTTACTGATTAATTAAATTTATCTGCATTACACAGGGCCGTATTCAGGAATAACAGTTATGTAAAGTAGACTGGAAAAAAAAACTTTTAAAGCAGTAATAAATACATACATATTGCTGTGTACTGACGTAGCCTCACGTTGGGCTAGCCAAAAAGTGCTGTGAAGGCCTTTGCCTCCCCGGAGCTAAACGTTTTAATGTTAATACCTTGTACGAGTGTACGTAAAAGTACCTCGTCAATAGAAATATAAGCAAATTATTCTTGACAAATACAAATAATATAAATTGATGCCTCGGCTTGACTAGTTCGGATAGCACAGACCTACCTTTTCCCAAGCTGGGTTCCTTCCTTAGCCAAATCTCAAATCTGAAATGTAATATTGGGGCTTTTGGAATGATCATACGCAAATTTATGCTCCGTTGATACAGCAAATCGTATTTTATTATAAATTAATATAAAAGTGTAAATAATTAAAGTCAATAAAATTCTTATCTGTAATAACAAAGATCTTAATTCTATGATAAATCTAACGTTTTCCCGCACGTGTGAAGTTAATCGTTAATTTGCACAAATTTTTACGTTTTTAATAATTTTGGATGGGACGGTACCTTTATCTGGTGTAATTCTGTTTCTTCGGTTCATATACCATGAAATTATACGGTGGTATTCGTTCGATGGCCTTGAAGGGTGTGGGATCTATCTGGATTGAATTCCCTCGTGGTAGTTTTATGGTTGTATCGTGACCAAAGTTTTTGTTCAATATAATAGTGAATCTTTTCAATTTTGCACAGATTTTCACTTTTTGAAATACGTAAGTATAATGTTCTCTCAATCACTAACTTTTTAATCACTTTCTTAATCAAATTTTATTATATTTTTAACTTTTAGCTGGACACACAAAAAATTTGCCACCATTTACTTTTATTAAGCAATCAACAACCTATTAACAATCCATTGTTTTTACCATAGTTACCTGTATTTTCAAGGCACTTTTGATTTTCCATTCATCGAAAATAAAATCGATTTATTTTGACGTAAAATTTCCAGGTTCGTACTTAGCTCAAAATGATTTGTAAAATTTTAATGAAATTTTTATGTTTCAGATTCATTTTGAAGCATTAACACCTCCTGCGGCCTTCCAGCAAACCCTTTGAAGAACATGCCCCTCGCATTCGTGGTACATTGAGTTTACGGCGCACTTTGACACGTAAAAATTTGTTATTTTAAAAGTTCTACGTTTCAACACATTTTTATAACTAATACTTTTAACAAATTGTTTTTGATTTCAAATTACATTTTTATATATCACTACTTAAATTAATTTACAATTCTAACAAACCTTTATTTTTAAAAACTGAATTAAAACGTTGCATTTGAATTTATGTTGTTTTCTCATTCCGTGACCTTATCTTCATTAAAATTTATGACGTTAAAACAATTCTTTGGTGTCGGATAAAACCCTTTCGTTTGAACAAATAAGTCTCGTGCTACTTTTGTTAATAAATTAAAAACTTTGAATCAAAACGTGATCATTTCTATTGACGTGGTTTTGGTACACCGCATTTACCTCCTGTGTTAATTGAAATTTATTTGAAAATACCTATTTTTGTAGTAAATTTCTTAATTAACACACACGTGCATCTACTCATGAACACAACAAACTAAATTTTAATGTAACGTTTAGTAATAATACTAACTAATATTCATAATTAAATCATTAAATTATCTCAAATGTATAAATTTATTAACTAAATGAATTCAATACTAACTAATCATATTCAAAATTAACTATTTTAAATTATAAACATATTTGAAAAACTTCCTAACTAATCATGTTAACACAACTAACTAATTATATAAAAAAAATTCAAACTAACCTATTTATTTATACGAGTAAATTCGACCAAGATTTCTGTTATATTTTCTATTATTTAAATTTTAAAATTTTTATTAATTTTCCTATCTTTGACCTATTTATTTATATTTGGGTGATTTCTACCTTTAGTTTTCATAATTTTTAATCATTAAACTTTAATTCATAGCTTCATATTATTATTTGGTATTCTTTATCTTACTTTAATCAATATTTTCCTATATAATTCCCTATTATTATTTTGGCAACCTCTTTTTGGGTCCCTTTTCAATTCATATAACTTCATATAATCTCATAATTATTTATTCACAACTTTTACACCTGTGCCCTCTCATTTCGGTACATTCAGGTATTTATCTATTCACCTCATTTATATAACTACCATTTATTTTATTTACCCCCCCATTTATCTCTTATTGTATTCAATTGAATACCAATTTTATTTAAAACTTCTTGATCTTTTCAAATTAAATTCATAATTATTTATCTAAGTTTATTTTTCACCCAAATTCTAAATTTTACCTTTCCCTTTTAAATCAATTACATCATTTTATAAATTATTTCTTTTTACTAATTGCATTTTTAAGTTTAAATCATTTATTTTTTCGAATCTTAATAACATTCCTTTCATAAATTTCTAATTATTTAAATTTCGCATTTTTAAAATTTTATCTTGGTCAATTTTATCGTTTTCTTTTCATAGCTTTAATCAAATTTACATTGCTATTTTATTTAACTATGTCCTTGTTCCATTTCTTAAAATTATATTTACATATTGTCTTTCCGGTGTTTGTCATTTTCCATTTCTTTTTAAGTTTTGCTATGACGAAGTTATCTTTTTCCTTACTATTTTTCTCAGCGGTCAATTATGAAGTTGTAAGTTGATTTTCTTTTTAGTTTCGCTGTGGAGCGTTGTCCACCATAATGGTCCCATCGTCCCATCGAAAAATCATATCGATGTGGAACCGACCTCTTATTATATCCGAATCGGGATGTCGTATTTGGTAAGTACATTCGCCTACTTTCTCATCTATAATGAAAGGTCCTTCGTAGGGAAGTTGAAGTTTTTGGCATTCATTGTGCTCTCTTCGGCCCAATCGTAACTTTTTAACAATTACCCACTCTCCAATTTCAAAATTGCATTTTTTCTTAATTTTCTTATTCATTTTTCTTGTGTATTTTTGACTTCTTTTCTTGAGTCTTTTCCTAACTTCTTCAAGTATTTCATCATGTTCTTTTTCAGATTGATTATATATCCATGGTCTTTCCGGCTGTTGGTTCAACATGAGGAAATGTGGCGTTCTTTCCGTCGCTATGCTTGGGGTATGATTAATGAAGTTTTCTACTGTTTCGAGTTTACTATACCATGAAGGTTGATCATCGTGTACCAGGAGTCTGAGGAATTTAATCGTCTCTTGGACATACCTCTCACAGATGTTTCCTTGTGGATGTCGTATGGAACAATACGTGACTTTCACACCACGTTCTTCCCAATGCTGTCTAAACCGTTGATTATCGAAGTAAGTTGCATTATCAACTAAAATTCTTTTTGGCTTGATGATTTCATTACAGAAACGATCCAGAAGTTCCAGCGAAATGTCCGTTGTACATGCTACCGTTGGATATAATTGGACGAATTTTGTGAAAGCATCAACTACGACGAAGATGTTATGAAACTCACTACTGGCTATTAAATTACCGATATAATCAACTGCAACTAACTCCCCAGGTTGTTCTAGTTTTAAGCTCTGCACGATATTTTGGTTATGAAAATTTTTAAATTTCCCCATTTGGCATAATGTACATTGGTTGATGGTACGTTTTATAATTTTTAAATCTTTATGGCAGAAATAATTTTCCCTGAACATAAGCCACGTTCTCTTGATACCGGCATGTCCAAATTTTGAATGTAACGCGTTTGTAATATTTATTGTGGTAGGTTCATCTACCACATATAATTCTAAATTTCTCACAGTTTTTATGATTACGTTATCTTTATATTTAAATGACTTTGTATTTTCTTGATCGTTATTATCTAATTTAATTTTTAAGCTATCAAAACATTCATTTTCCTGAGCTAACAAAACATCCTGACGTGTAAACGGAATTTCGTCATCAACCAGTTGGTTTAATGCAATTAAAATTTCTTTCGGCTTATTTTCCGGGTTATCTTTTCTACTAAGCGCGTCTGCAACAATATTATTTTTGCCTTTAATATGCACGATGTCGAATGAGTACTCCATAATGAGCAAACTCCACCGATAAATTCTATTATTCGTAAATTTTGTACGCATTAAAAATGTTAACGCCGAGTGATCAGTGTGTATTTCAAAACGGTTGCCGATCAGGTAAAATTTTAATTTTGTGAGCGCAAACACGATAGCTAACATTTCTTTCTCGGACGTGGAATAATTAAGTTCAGATTTCTTTAACGTTCGTGAAACAAAACTTATCGGTTCTTCTTCCCCATTACGCATTTGTATTAAAGCACCTCCTACCGCAAAATGACTTGCGTCTGTCTTTAGTATAAACTTTTCCTTAAAATCGGGATGAAGTAGTTTGACGTTCTCATATAATGCATTTTTCATTTGATCAAAAGCTTTTTGTTTGTCATCGTCCCATTTCCACCTTACCGATTTCTTCAGTAGCTCAAGTAACGGAACTGTTAAATTAGAATAGTTAGGTACGAACCTTTTATAATAATTCATTAACCCTAAAAATGATCTTAATGATTTTAAGTTAAATGGTCTACGATAGTTTTTGATTTCTATTATTTTCCCATCGTCTATCTTAATACCCTCGTTTGAAATTATGTAACCCAAATATTGAACTCGCGTTTTGTAGAACTCACATTTTTCTATGTTGAGCTTCAAGTCTGCATCATTTAATGCTTTTAAAATTTTATCTAAGTGAATTTTATGAATTTCTTCATTTTCGCTGAAGATTATTATGTCATCAACATAGTGTGCACAAAAATGACTAAATTGGTTGAGGATAACTTGTAATGCACCGATGAGTGCCGCGCTGCTAGTGGATAATCCAAATGGAACAACTCTAAAGATATACGTGTTACCATCCACGCTAAAACCTGTGTATTGCTGTGAGTCTTCATGCAATTTAATTAGCCAAAACGAATTTCTTAAGTCGAGTTTACTGAAAGTTTTTGATGATCCCAATTTTGATAACAATGACTCCATAGTTTCCGGACTCTCGAACTGGGGTTTTGTGACTGCGTTTAGCCCCCTCGCCTCTAAACATAATCTTAAACTACCGTCTTTCTTTTTAACAATAACGAGTGGGTTTAAATAAGCTGTCGGAGATTTTACTATGATGCCGTCATTTAACATCTTTTGAATTTCTAATTGCACCTGGTGTTTGTAACATTGCGGAATAGGGTAATTCTTACAGCGGAATAGCTTGTCTTTGATAATTTGTAACTTGTGTACGTAATTTTTCGCGGTACCCGACTCCTGATTTATCAATGCGTCGTATTTCGTAAATAATTTTATAACTTCTTGGGTGTAATCATTTGGACAATCTAATTTTATGTTTTTCAAATCCCCTTTGTTTTTATTTATTAACTGTGTATCCCAATTAACATTTCTTAAACCTTCTTCCCTGTCATAATTAACATAATTAACATTGTATTCCCCTTCTATTGAATTTTCTACTAACATTTCCGGTTCATTCCCATCAGTGATTTGATTCCCTAAATTGTTTGTCCAAGTGATCTCTTTGTTTAATATTTTTACTACTTTTCGTTCTGCATCAATGGTCATATTAAATTTATTAATTAAGTCGATTCCGAGTATGCATTGCATGGATAAATTTTTAATAATTAAAATCGATTCTTTTATAACTACATCCCCTATTTTAATTGTCGCGAGCACGCTTTCGTTCGCAGACGAGAACTTTTTCTGGTTTGGCGTTACCAAATTTACTACCTTTGTTTTTAAAATTGAATCTTTAAAATTTTCTTGATTTTTCGAAATTACCCCCTGATTTATTAATGAAGTTTCTGCCCCTGTATCTATTAAACAATTTACCTGAACGTTATTAATATTTACCATAATGTATGGCAATAAATCAAATTTATTCTCATTATTTAACCCCCCTGTATTTTCGATACTGATAAACTCTTTGGGATGCTGATAAGAGCTTATCTGCATATTCCTTGGCACGCCGTTTATTGAAAATCCTGTGGAGAAGATGTTTCTTCCTCCACAGCAGGTGTCCTATTTATCGTAACACTATTAATCGGTCTGTTTTCTGTATTGGCTGACGTTCGGTTTGGGAAACGTTCGTCGCCCCCTTGTTGATTATTTTGGTCGTTTGTGCGATTGTCATAACTACGCCAATTTGACTCAAATCTACCTCCTCTCTGAAAACGTCCACGATAACCCTGATTATAATTTCTATTATTTCCGTAATAGTTACCTCGACCAAAGTTATTTCGATTTGAGTTGTACCCTGCGTTACGATCATCCTGACTATCCCGATTGTTAGTATTAAAATTATTATTATAACCACCCCTACGATTTTCAAAATTATTTTCATTTCGACCGTAATTATTATTGTTCTGGTTATAGTTTCCAGATCGTTCGTAACGGTTGTATCTATTGTCCTGATTATTGCGATTGTCGTTCCCATTATTGTGATAAATGCGCTGGTTATTCGATTCGCGTTGCCCCCCTGAATAAGTATTGAAATTTCTAGTCGCGTTATTATAACTTGGCCTATTGGCTCTTTCGTCCATGTTAACCGCATCTGTTCTCCTTAACAATTTCGATAATTCGGATATCGTATTTATATTTTCTAGAGCTACCCGATTAATTATATCTTGGCAGAAATGATTAGCTAAGTGTTCTACGATTTCTTCCTCGGATACTTCCGGTTCAAGTTGCGTTACCTCGTTAATGATATTTTCCGCGTAATCATTGCGGCGACCGTACCCTTTAAATTTACCGTTCATTAACTCGTTACGTATTCGCCCCTGAGCTTGCTTGTCCCAGTAACGATCTAGAAATAGTCTTTCGAAACCGACAAAATCTTCAAATTTATCTTGCACACACCCGAACCATTTTTTAGCATTTCCACCCATCATTGAGCAGATGCAATTTTTAAATTTGTTCACATCGCGAATGTGACTTGTGCTGCGGTTCGCGTATTTGATAAATTGTTTAGGGTTAAAGTCCCCTTTTTCGTAGAACTTTATTGCTTGCCCGTTGTTTGTCGGCCACGTGATGTCTTGTAATGCCGATAAAGTTATTGAATTGTTTGTGCTTTCACATTTTATTTTTACGTTTTCTTCAAGTAATTTTAGTTTTTCGCCCTGATCATTTAATTTCAGGTCTACCCGATTTTCTAATTTACACACCTCTTGACTCATATCCGTTTTTGACTTTACAATTTTTTCTTCCAAAATTTGTTGTGTTTGTATCATTTTATTATTAATATCAATTTTCGGCACTATTTGACTTTTAATTTCTGCTACCTCTTCACTTAATTCATACACATTTTCTTTTACCTTTTGTACACTTGAATTTGTGTCATTTATTGCCTGAGCGAATTTATTTTCAATTTCCTCTTTACATTTTTGTAAATTCTCCCTGAGTTCCCTCTTCGTGTCTTCTGTATTTTTAATAACCACTTCTATTTTCTCATTCAATTCATTCGACTCCTTTTTAGAGTCCACTTTGATTTCTATGATTAAATTTTTTAATTCCTTACTTGTCTCTTGTGCTATTTCATTATTATTATCGAACTTTTTCATAAAAGCCATCATCATGTCCCATCGCTGCTGCTCCTCTGTTTTCTTTTCTACTTTGGGTGTCTCGTCCACCTCTAATTGTATTAACAATTCACCTCCTATACCTTCCTCGGTTATCGATACAGCCTCCTCTGACGTTTCTTCCTCCTTTTCACTTATTACGTCTTCTGTACCTTCATCTACCACTTCCGGATTCTTCTTCTCGTACCTAAGCGTTCTTTCCGATTTATCTGCCATTTTGATTTATGTTTCAAATATTTGTTCAAATTAATTTTACGGAAATAGTTATTAAGTGACTTTTGATGTAATTTAATTTTAGTTTTAAGAATATTTTTAATTTTAGTTTTAAGAAAATTGTTAGTTTTAATGTCAACGTTATGAATAATTTTAATGAAATTTCTCGTTGTAATTAACCTATCTATTAATTTAATTATAATGACCTAATTTTACTCGCGGTACGAGGTTATTCGAGGTGACTCGAGTCCCACGTTGTGACGCCAAAAAGTGCTGTGTACTGACGTAGCCTCACGTTGGGCTAGCCAAAAAGTGCTGTGAAGGCCTTTGCCTCCCCGGAGCTAAACGTTTTAATGTTAATACCTTGTACGAGTGTACGTAAAAGTACCTCGTCAATAGAAATATAAGCAAATTATTCTTGACAAATACAAATAATATAAATTGATGCCTCGGCTTGACTAGTTCGGATAGCACAGACCTACCTTTTCCCAAGCTGGGTTCCTTCCTTAGCCAAATCTCAAATCTGAAATGTAATATTGGGGCTTTTGGAATGATCATACGCAAATTTATGCTCCGTTGATACAGCAAATCGTATTTTATTATAAATTAATATAAAAGTGTAAATAATTAAAGTCAATAAAATTCTTATCTGTAATAACAAAGATCTTAATTCTATGATAAATCTAACGTTTTCCCGCACGTGTGAAGTTAATCGTTAATTTGCACAAATTTTTACGTTTTTAATAATTTTGGATGGGACGGTACCTTTATCTGGTGTAATTCTGTTTCTTCGGTTCATATACCATGAAATTATACGGTGGTATTCGTTCGATGGCCTTGAAGGGTGTGGGATCTATCTGGATTGAATTCCCTCGTGGTAGTTTTATGGTTGTATCGTGACCAAAGTTTTTGTTCAATATAATAGTGAATCTTTTCAATTTTGCACAGATTTTCACTTTTTGAAATACGTAAGTATAATGTTCTCTCAATCACTAACTTTTTAATCACTTTCTTAATCAAATTTTATTATATTTTTAACTTTTAGCTGGACACACAAAAAATTTGCCACCATTTACTTTTATTAAGCAATCAACAACCTATTAACAATCCATTGTTTTTACCATAGTTACCTGTATTTTCAAGGCACTTTTGATTTTCCATTCATCGAAAATAAAATCGATTTATTTTGACGTAAAATTTCCAGGTTCGTACTTAGCTCAAAATGATTTGTAAAATTTTAATGAAATTTTTATGTTTCAGATTCATTTTGAAGCATTAACACCTCCTGCGGCCTTCCAGCAAACCCTTTGAAGAACATGCCCCTCGCATTCGTGGTACATTGAGTTTACGGCGCACTTTGACACGTAAAAATTTGTTATTTTAAAAGTTCTACGTTTCAACACATTTTTATAACTAATACTTTTAACAAATTGTTTTTGATTTCAAATTACATTTTTATATATCACTACTTAAATTAATTTACAATTCTAACAAACCTTTATTTTTAAAAACTGAATTAAAACGTTGCATTTGAATTTATGTTGTTTTCTCATTCCGTGACCTTATCTTCATTAAAATTTATGACGTTAAAACAATTCTTTGGTGTCGGATAAAACCCTTTCGTTTGAACAAATAAGTCTCGTGCTACTTTTGTTAATAAATTAAAAACTTTGAATCAAAACGTGATCATTTCTATTGACGTGGTTTTGGTACACCGCAATATATACCAATATTATATTAATTTACGTGCGTCTAATTTACGAGTCATAGAATCTCGGTAAATCGACATAATGGGAGAAAAAAATAGCACCGCAGGCGATTTTGTTAATTAGATGTACTTTAAGAAAACTTGAGATTTTATGGCAAACAAAAATAAAATAAACTTTTTATAGCAAACAAATATTGTTTTCGCAAAATAATGAACATCTAATAGACCAATCAAATTAGAATTATAAATGTTCTTAAATCCTTAAATACTGAGTCAATATGTAGATAGAAAAGACTTTTTAAATTAAAATAAGCACAAGTTACGCAAAAAGGAAGAAACATTTTTTAAATTTGTAGCAATTTAAGTAGGAACAATTTACAGTTTAGAAGTTTAAACATGTCTGAGGTGTCTCCTATGCGTAAATACACACATTGTGCATTTTCTTTTTGGAATATAAAGATTTTCTGTTTTTCTAGGATAATTTTAATAGCTCAAAGGTCGTTCAATTCTGACAATGCTTCTTCCTAATTTGTTCAACTTTTCGTAACTTTTATTGTTTTCACAACATTAATTAATTCTTCACATAGCTCGGTACATCCATAATTTCTCTTTCCTTCAATTTCTTGGTTCAATTTCACCATTAAAAAATGTATTTCCGCTTGATTTTTCTTTCTTTGAAAGAAATTCGCATTCTTCTAGCAGCATTCTTTGATGGTTCTTCAATTAACGTTCTTTTATTATTTCTTGAGTTTTCAATAAACTTTGATATTTCTTTAATTTATCCAAAGATGCCTTTTTCTATACTTCCCATATTTTTTAATATACGTTTTACCATCCTTTTTCCATTTTGATATGGTTTTTTGTTTCTTCACTATTTTCTTGTTTGATTTATTCTCACACCATATTAGGGGTCGTCCATAAAGGACGTCCGGAATTTTCTTCCGACTTTTCACCCCCCCCCCGTCACAGTTGGTCACAATCTTCGGACCGCCCTGATTTGTCTAAAATCGAACTTGACTTAAAAATACTAAGCTGAACTAAAAAACCTATTTAGTAATTTTTAAAATTTGTTTATAGCTGTAATAAAAAGTAAAAATTGGAATTAAACAAAGAATTTAGATGAACTATATTTTATAAACTTTTAAAAATATTCAAACACAATTTTCATAGAAATCCCAAAAATAGGATGTTTATGCAGACGTTGCATTTGCTCCCCCCCCCCCCCCGGTCCAATTGGTCACATTTTGTACCACCCCTTCCCAGGTGTGGACGTCCTTTATGGACGACCCTTTATATACATTCTTCTTCAAGTGCCGTGCCTGATTTCAGACGTAGGCGACCTCTCTCCTATGTAAGTGTTGTGCGTTTGAAGTATTATCACACACATAGGGGACCTACTGCTTAACGCGGGCTCCGAACCGCGGGAAGTGTATACACTTCATCTCCAGAGAGGCTGTACCAGGCAGATTACACCTCGGTGGTTTGCCATTGCCTTCCGAGGGGAGACGGTCAGAATAAAGTTTTACTGAGCCCGGAGTTGAACCAGGTATTTAGCATTAGCAGCAACGCACTTAACCGCTAAGCTGGCGACCGTCTCTACCATGTCTCTACATTATATATATTATGTGTTATATACTTTTGTGTCCTCTTACGAGTGACTTCTTGCCCTATAGTTGGGCGCCACGTTTTGTGTCCTCTCTCGCTCTCAGGTCGCTTATTAGTGAAGATTCTTCAGACGTGACACACAATCAAAATAAGAGACAGGATACATCGTACATAATTTATTAACAAACATTCTCATAAAACCACAAACAACAATACAATTAAATTACTAAATAAACTCAACAGATAATTAACAACTTAGAATCCCTACTGCAATTTTTGTATAATATTGTAAAGCTTTACCTTGATCTGTTTCTTTCCGTAAAACGAACTTAATTTCGTCGCTCGTATTCTCACGCACTGCCGAACTTTATACACCTTCTTCCTTCCCCTATATTCCTCCACGTACTTGCTTCTCGCGTTCCGTTATCCAATGCTGGACCAAATCCACCAATTCTATTTATTCAAATTTGTCCAATTCTGCAACACCCTTTATTTTGGAACTGCTATCCAATTAACTCTCCTTCTATTTATGTGATTCCAACACAATTGTATAATTTTGACCTGCAAAACACTTAATTCTCTTTATATTCTGAACTGCAAAACTACGATTGGTTTGCGTGTTGTCTATTCATCCACTTCTTCAAACACAATTGGTCTGCATATCATTGATTTATTAATTTCTTCAAACCCAACTGATCTGCATGTCGATTATTTATTAACTTCTAAACACGACCGGTCTGTAGGTCCTCTATTTTGCAACTTTCATAAACACGACTCGTCTATCTGTCGTTTAATTCTCAACTGTCTTCATGCTCTTTATTATCACTTGGCATGGTTACCACTTGCTTTTCTTTTCTTATGTTTTTCTTCTAAGAGGCCGCACTATACTACCTCTATTCTTTTTTATTTCATCACAAACAAAACTTAAATCTAGTAACATTTTTTAATTTTTAATAAACACATTCATACTGAACAAATTTTAATTAAACAATGTTGACATATCCTCCCTCTTATCTTGATTGCGTATCACGTACACATTTATGAGGGAGCTAGCATATAGTGGACACAACAATACATTATATACATTATACACATTATTTACATTATGTGTTTGAAATATATTTATGCAGATCTTCAGAAAATTTATTTAGATTTTTTTATTAATAAAAATTTTGAAGTTTTGTTTGTAAAAAGGAATAAGATGTTAATTTTGACAATATCAAAATTATCAGTCAGTGATAATTTGTTCAATGAAGGTGGTAATTTTTGAAAAGTAATTTTGAGTTTAATAAACAGAAATTGCATAGTTTCAAAATAAAGGTGCGTTTGATTAAGGGTTAGTTAATGATAATTTATTAGGAAATATTATATTCAATTGGATAGGAGAAATTAATTTATAATAATTATTAAGTGAAATATCACAGCATCTGTTATGTTAGATTAGTTACGGTGAGGTTGGTATGTAATTAATTATAAGTACTTTGTATCATAATACAACAATTTCAACAAGCTGAAAGTGAATTCATTGTGAAATATTTTGACATGACGTAGTTGACGTCTTTCAGAATATTTCATGCTGGTTTCATTTTGAGTATAAATGCATATTTAAGCAGTTTATCGCTTACAATTGCATTAATTTTTTTTTTAGCTTATTTCGGGAATCGCGAATTGATCTCGATTATATGTATAGTTGGCATCCAATAAAATGCCACCTGCGCCATTAGTAACAATAGTACGAATTACGCTTAAAATCACTATAGTCAAATAAGTGCATTTTAAAATGCATCTCTTATTTTTATTTTAATATAACTTTCTTCTTTCACTACAATTTGAATTATCTGTCAATATCATTATGTGGGGTAATGCAATAAAATAATTGAACTGATCATTAATTTATGCAACTGGTAACCTAAAAATTATTCTTTTTAAATTTAATTTCAATACACGAGTCAATTATATTTTACGTTTCAACGTATAGTACAAGTTGCGACATACCAATTTTACATTCTGATCTAATATCAATGTACAATGTTGATATAGTTACGACTTTTCTTGGTCGTTACTAAAGAGACGTTTGTCTGAAAAAGGTAACAAATATAATGACCATGACAAGGTCAAAATACTTATAATAAAGGAAGGTTGAGTCCATACCCTTTTATTTATCCCCAATCACACAAGATTTATCTACCGTCCTTCGTTGATTCTGTTGAAATTTTCGCTTTGCATTATTTTCAAGATTTGTTGTCTCTTGATCAACTATGATCAACATAATCCTATGGTCTACAGGAGGGTATATGTAAACTGCCCTCATCCGCCAGGTAGATTTCCAAAAAGCATGTAAACTGCCCTCCGAGCCAAAAGGTCAATACTTAAGCTCACCTGTAAACTGCCCTCCAAGGTGAAAATAGATGAGGGGAGTTTACATGTAGGATCAAACCAAGAAATTCACTCTCAGGACCGTACGCAGGATTTCTTTGCAGATGGTGTTTTGATTGAGCCATCCAGATTCCTGACATTTCTGGTGCTTCTAAGTTTTACCGTGCAACTTGCGAAAAAAAATCATTTTCTAACACTAACCTAAGCTCGACGGCTGTTAAACCTCTGAGCGACCGATTCACCTTTCCCCAGTAGTTTTTCGCGAATAACTCCGCGACCTTTGAGACTCAAACGAAAATTATGGAAACTTATTTAGGCTCAAACGATTCTCTAACGTTTGACACCAAATTCACCCAACTATGTGAGACTGGGGGGGGGGTGAGTTGATTCAAGTCTACGGCCCCCAGTAGTTTTTTGGGAATAACTCCGCGATCTTTGAGACTCATACGAAATTAATGGAAGCTCATTCAGGCTCAAACGATGCTTAAATGTTTGACCCCAAATTCACTCAAAAATTCGATACGGGGTGGGAGGCAAAATGTCTATCCCCCAAAGTTTTTTGCGAACGACTCCGCGACCTTTGAAGCTCAAACAAAAATAATGGAAGCTCATTCAAGCTCAAACGATGCTAATGTTTGACACCATTTTTATATAAAAATTCGAAACTGGGGGGGGGGGGGCACTGACATGCACCTGTTTACTAGTGATGTGACGACTCGAGTATTTTAACTCGAGTAAAGCATAACTCGAGTCAACTCGAGTTATTTTTTGTGCAACTCGAGTTTTAGGATGCGAACAGTCGCATCCATTTTTGCGCGCAAGAGTAAATAAATATTAAATAACATGAATGAAATGCGAATGCGAAGGGTATTAGATTTTTTTATCGACCTTTATGCTTCTTATTTTTATTTTAGATGCTGGTGTCTGGTGTCTTGGAAGTTTTATCACGACTGCTAACTTTAAATTTGCGTACTTATGCATTTGCAATTTTGCATTGCTACCTATTTATTTAGTTACCTATTGATAACTTTTTATTGTAATTTTTAATTCGTTCGGGCTCTGTGAACTATTCCGAGTTGAAAATATTCCGAATACGAGTTACTCGAGTACAAAAAGTATTCGACTCGTCACATCGCTACTGTTTACATGCAGGATCAAACCAAGAAATTGTAATTACCGTTGACAACTCGGGCGGTTTTTTTGTTGAGCCATTCAGATTCATAACATTTCTGGTGCTTCTAACTTTTAACGTTCAACTTACAAAAAAGAATCATTTTCGAACACTAACCTAAGCTCGACCCGGTCGATACACCTCTGAGCGGCCGATTTACCTTTTCGCGCAGCATTGATGAAAACAAGGTGGAACTCGCTTTAGCGGCAGTTCTTAGGCTTCTATACAGCTACCTTTCTGGTGTGGAAAGTTGTTATTATCTGGTTATTTTTGGTCGCCATATAATGTAACATCACATAATCAGATAATCTGCACTAATTATTTATTATTTTATTTTAACCACAGCAGTGGCTTGATGTGGATAGTGAAGTTAAGTTGTAAATAAAAGAGAATGAAGAGGATGGATCCACCTCAAAAAATGGACCGGAAATTACGCGAATTTCGAAAGCGAAAGCAAATTGCCAATATGACGTCAGAACAAATTATTCAACATCGCGAAAGAAATCAAATTGCCAACATGACGTCAGAACAAATTGAACAAAATCGCAAACGAAAGCAAATTGCCAACATCACCCCTTCGCAAATATTACATCGTTCACGTAGTCATGCAATTCGCCGACAAAATCCACGAAGTAAAAACGCAGCTGTTCTTGAAGTAGGTAACGTTGTAGTACCAAATGTCGACGTTCATAACGGTAGTTTTACACTACCAGAAAAGTACACTACCACAACTACCAGAAAAGTAGTTGTATTTTATTTTACTTTGATGTGAAAAAATAATTTTTTACTGATGTGGTTAGTGAAGTTAAGTTGTTAATAAAAGAGAAAGGAGAGGATTGGTCCACCTCAAAAAAAGGACCAAACATTACAGAGAAGTAAAGTTTCGAATAGAATGGAAAAGTTTGATTGTTATTACTTATATAGTAAATGATAATTACCAACCGCAAAAAATTTAATTGGTGCAGATTATCTGATTATGTGATGTTACATTATATGGCGATCAAAACTAACCAGATAATAACAACTTTCCACACCAGAAAGGTAGCTGTATAGAAGCCTAAGAACTGCCGCTAAAGCGAGTTCCACCTTTTTTTGAGGTAGACCAATCCTCTCCTTTCTCTTTTATTTATAACTTAACTTCACTAACCACATCAATAAAAAATTATTTTTTCACATCAAAGTAAAACACGATTTGAAACGCTCTGTATGATTTTAAATTATGCGGACGGACAGACAAACGGACAGACACGGAGCCAGATCATAAGGCTTCTTGCTATACTTTGTATAGAAGCCTAAAAGTACACAGCAGTATCAACAGATCAACTTATCAACCGATCAACGTATCAACGTATTTAAATTTCCTGTATAGCTGAAAAATTATGAAAATAAAATATAACTTATATTTGGTGTGCATTGAAAATAGATAATCTGCACTAAATATATTTTTGGGGTTGGTATTTATCATTTACTATATAATCAATAATAAGCAAACTTTTCCATTCCATCCGGAACTTTACTTCTCTGTAATGTACGATCCATTTCTTAAGGTCGATCAATCCTAATCTTTCTCTTTTATTTACAACTTAACTTCACCAATCACATCAAGCCACTGCTGTGGTTACAATAAAACCGGATCAACGTATCAACAGATCAACGTATCAACGGATCAACGTATCAACGTATCAACGTATCATCGTATCAACGTATCATCGTATCAACGTATCAACGTATCAACGTATCATCGTATCAACGTATCAACGTATCATCGTATCAACGTATCAACGTATTTAAATTTCCTATATAGGTGAAAAATTATGTAAATAAAATATAACTTATATTTGGTCTGCATTGAAAAAAAAGTTGTTATTTTTGGTCGCCATATTATTATAAGGTAATATCAGATAATCTGCACTAATTAAATTTTTGCGGTCACAATCACAATTTCGAAGGTTCTGATTAGAATTGAATTATGCGGACAGACAGACGGACAGACGCGGAGCCAGATCATAAGAGTTCTTGCTATACTTTGTATAGAAGCCTAACAAGTAGTTTATATAGGGAGACCTCTTTGAAAATATCTTTAACTTAGTAAATTTCTTTCGAACATTTGCGTATTTGTAAATTGCATTAGCGAATCGAAACAACGGATTAACAGATTAACGCAATACTATATAGACGAAGTATTTACAATATAACAACGTATCAGTTGATCAACGTTATGATTGGCTCTGAAACATGCGGACGGACACGAAGCCAGACCATAAGGCTTCTTTCTATACCTTGTATAGAAGCCTAAATAAGGCTTCTTGTTATATCGTACTTTGTATAGAAGCCTAAAAGTAGCGCACTGGCTACCCAGTTCTTAGACCTCTATACACACAGAGTATTTCCAACACGATTTGAAACGCTCTGTATGATTTTGAATTATGCGGACAGACGGACGGACGGACAGACAGACGGACACGGAGCTAGATCATAAGGCTTCTTGTTATACTTTGTATAGAAGCCTAAAAGGATGGAAATTTTTCTGGTGCTGTTAACTTTTAACGTTCAACTTGCAAAAAAAATCGTTTCCTCTAACACTAACCTAAGATCATCCCGGCTGATGCACCTCTGAGCGGCCGATTTACCTTTTCGCGCAGCAGGTAGTTTAATCTAAATTATAATGTCCCTATAATGTATCACAAGTAAAGTGAACGATGAAGTTCTGAAGTGAAATTAGCGATTTCACTCGGTTACTACCCCCTGCAATCCCCCGTCTAAACCGGCCCTGTCCATTTAATAAGCCGTTCTTAAATTGTAATTGTTATAATCTCCTACTTACGTATAAGTAGGGATTATACAGTCCGAGGGCAGTTTACATGTGGACTTAAAAGCCAAAATTGAAGAAAATAGAAAAGGTTAATTTGGAGGGGAGTTTACATTACCCCCTACAGGAAAGCACTTTCTGTACTATTATTAAATTATTTTAGAGAAGATCCGATCTTATTTTATACGATTATGTATAGTCGTAGGAATCAAATAAATTGACATCTACACCATTTGTAAAAATGGTATAAATTAAGCTTAAAATCACTAGTGAAATAAGTACATTTGTATATTTTTTATTTATACTCATTTTAGAAAAATGTTTTAGATTTTTCTAGGTACGTCCTCCCCACATTCTTTTCTTGTATGTCGTATTGTTCGTTTCCGAACGTCGTGACCCATCTCTTTCCATGCATGTGATGTGCGTTCCAAGTGTTTTCTCATACATAGAGGACCTACTTGTTTAACGTGGGCTCCGAACCACGGGAAGTGTAATACACTTCATGTTGAGATGGGCGCGCTTGGCAAATTACCTCGGTGGTTTGCCATTGCCTTCCGAGGAGAGACGGCCAGAATAAGGTTCTTACCCTGCCCGGATTCGATCCGAGCGTTTCGCATTAGCAGTAGACGCACTTAACTGCCAAAGCTATGACCATCTCTTGACCTCCCCACATTAACTCGGATTAAAAAAATTACTGGGTTAAAAATATAATATAAATATTAAGTAAAACAATGCACTAAATGCAAGACGGCGAGTTTGAAAAAATTCAAGTTAAAAATGAAATATTACTTTACTTCTCTTTTTAACAAGGGTCGTTAAATTAGGTCACGCCTTTTAAAATATGAAAAACCGCCTGCGGCGTTCGTTTACCTCGCAACGCTCGATTAGACCACCGCCACCAACAATATCAAGAATGCCTTAAGGCATAGCGTGTTTGTGTAAATTACATAATTCGAAACTACGAAAATCTAATTAGAAATGATTTCAAGATTCAATAAAAAAAAAAATGAAAATATGAAAATATTTACCAACTCAAGTGAAGTTTAAAGTTGAAGTTTTGTTTCAAGACACCAACCAAAGTGCGTTGTCCGATATTTTCATGCTATTTTATAGAGGTTATGTTTTCCAATATTAAGTTACTACTGCAAATGAGAAGCAAAACAATTAACAAAGTCAATATGGTAACCAAGAATAATAATTTATGGATGTTAACGTACCGTTCGAGATGTTGGTAGACGTTTTTGTACTTAGTGAATATATGACTTATATAATTCACTTTTAGTGACATTAAGCTTATGAAAGATATCGATACTTTCATTTTTCCCCCCATTTTATAAGTTAAACCTTTTCCCATTTTGTAGCGTGTTAATATTCGCTATTTTTAATTTTTTTAAATCTTGTACTTCTTATAACTTGGGTTATCCTTTATAATGTTTTCTTTATTCTGTACTTTTTTATAATTCAGATTTTTTAAATTGTTCTTGTTTTGTTTGGAGTTACTTTTAGATTTTGTAGTATTTGAAAACAGTTTATTTATTAAGACCCCTCGTACTCCTCCACTTCTAAATTTTCTTCCATTTCTGCTACGTCCATCATTTCATTACATCACTACATTTGTGAACAATTTTCTCCGTGTGGCTTACGGTTCCAATTGCCACATCTGCCAATAAAATATTGGCAGTAATTTGCCGTGAAAAAATTGACTCTGGTGTTATGGATAAGCCAACTCCCAGTGCGTCGGAGACGAACCATGGTTCGTAAATCTTTAGGGTATCGCTTATAAGAAAATAAAATATGTTAAATTTAAAATTGTGTAATCGCCGAGGCTCGATACAGTAAAGATATGGTATTGTTTTACAGATAATTGTGAAAATGAATGAAGAATATCAAACCTACTATCACACCTTGCAACTACGGAGGGCCGTTACTCGAAAAATAACTTGTATGTTTTTACAATCTGCTTACAATTAAAAGAAAGAAACAAATAGTGACACAAACCTTTCGAGCTTTTCAGATTTAGTACAATGCCCAAATGCACGCAAAACAACAGCGTGTTCTTTTAGTTGAATTGCAGATGTACCTACTGAACCGAAGGTTGCGATGTTCAGCTCCAACTGGCTACAGCCATGAGCTACAGCTGGCAGAAAGGGAGGGGCTTGATTCCACCTAACGAGACACCTCGGATTCAACACAAGAATTGCAATGTAAAACCGTTGTTGTTGTTGTGGTTGGATTTGACAGTCGGTAAATTTTGGGTTTCAAAACTCAAAGTTGACAGCTCTGAACACTAAACTTTCCGTGTTCGAAAATTTTGATAACAGTATGTCACAAAATACCATCCGCCAAGCGTGAACACGGCTTGGAGTAAAATATACCCTACTGTAACAAAACTGATTCCAACAAAAAGTTGACGTTTGATCAATTTAATCAATTGAGTGTAGCAAAAATTATCCTGTAACGCAATGCAAGAATTCGTTACACATTACGGTTATGATTTTTTTTCTCGATTATACTAAATTGCTTTTGAAGAATTAAATGCTTCTTAATTAAATTTTGTTTTGGATTTCATCAACGTTTTCTTAGTTTCTTTAGAAGTTTTCCAATCTTAGTCTTGCATCTCTTTCTTCCTTTGTTTCTTTTATTACTTGTTTCAAATATGATACACCTTTCTTCCATAGTTCTAGTTACTTTTGCGAAGCTACTGTCCAATATTCTCTCTATTCCCTCTCATTAATTCTTTGCGTCTTCTCTGGGTTAATTCCGCTTTTGCGTTTTATTTCTGCCATACTTGCTTTCAATTTTTCAATTTCATTTTCCTTTTCCATCATATCTTACGTCATGTTCTCTATATATTTCTTTAAATCTCTTGTGTCAGTATCTTCCTTTTAAATACTATTTTTAATATCAATTTGAGCAATTAATTCTTTTTCAGTATTCGGTTCTATTTTCTTTCAGCTTTCTACTATTTTAATCGCTCCACGCTTTTTGGGATGTCATGTGCTATGTTAAATTCAATGTTAATGAGATAAATTTTACAATTTTGCTTAATACGGTCTAAACTCAGGGCGACCGTGTGAAGCGGTAGATTGCCCCTTTGGTTAGCTCCAGAGGGCAAAAGACAAAATGAGCCACTACTTCTGGCTAGATGTTATTGGGATAATACAGGGGGCGCTAAAGAGATGCTAATTTAAAATTACTACCCTACTCTGCTCACCATCAAACCAGAAACCACCGATGAAACTACGAAACTGTGGTTCCGAATTGCGCTAACCAAAAGCAATTAGACAATTACCATAAATAACCAAAAGTGTATCGACTAGTCTCTGATCAGTTTTGATCAAAACAAGCGAATGGTAACCAAATAGACAAGCAACCAAATGGTCATTTCTCGAAGGTGGTAGTAATTGCGATGTCAGATGGTAATTGAATTAATCGAGTAGGGTTGTAAAGAAGTAAACTACGTAGTTCCATCGAGAACACCTTCTAAAATCAATCCCACCAAATGGTTAAAATACAATAATTGAAGTGCAACCACTGCGAACTTCCAAATGATCAACTAATTGTAAGCCCCCGACGAAACTTTTCACCACTGCACTTTTGTCGTTTATCGTGGTCTTCTTCTTATGTCACACTTATCATAAATAAGTTATTTATTTCATTAAAGAATTATTTGTCATTCTGATTGGCTAGATGATGATGTTTATGTTGTGGTTAGGTTGAGCAGTGAGGGGTTACCCTAAAGGACATAAGGGAACGTGTGCCACCCTAAACAAAATCGCATAGAATAACAATCCAAAAATAATTATAAAAATAGTAATTTGAAGTAGGTAAATAAAACTGAATTAAATCTATATTTTTCCTTTTCTTTAAATTTGGTGCTCCCCTTTGAAACAAGTCACGAGCCGCCACTGACGGTTCAAGATTTTTAAACAGTAATCTGGTGTAGAAAGGTTTTCTATTAAAAGGTATAAAATACAAAAGAATAGTACTTAGAAATCTGGGAAAACTGATGCCCAATATAATAAATTATATCGTGAATGTCGTAAATTCAACGCCTGGATAAGACAGTAGCCCGATTTACCGTCTCAATAAAATGAGCGACAAATAAAATGTGGTTCAGGGGCGCACTGACCCAGTGGAGAATGAGGGAAAATTTCACATGATCCGGGATTCTAAAATCTAGAGGACTCTTATTTTTATTGATTTTCCAAATCACCAAATTTTTGTGAACGTTAAAATTTGAGTAATTGGAATTAAAGTCAATTGGCAAAAATTTTGTAGGTCGACAATCTAAATTTTGTATAAAATTCTAAGTTCTCGCTCAGTCCATTCACTCATTTTAGTGTAGCTCAAAAACTAAAATTTGATATACTCGTTAGGTGTGTGTATTAAATATAATTTTACCGCATTTTTATTTACCTATTTACTTCCAAAGTAATTTAATTCTAAACAAGTTTTAAATCGATGACTCTCAAGATAAACGAAAACATTTAAAAAATTTAGGATTGCATGTGATCCTCATGCTGACAAGGGGGGGGGTGTCGGAGTGTAAATATATTTCTGTAATCGACAGTGACTTGACCACTTACCTTACTTTAACAGTTACTTTAAAAAATCTTAATACTTTATATTGTCGAATTTAACACTCAGGGCAACAATAGAAAGTGAAAAATAGAAACCGGGCGGTTTGGGGGTAGTCGATACTCCCCCAGCACATTATTTTTATAGCCAACAACAATAAACAGTATCATAAAACATCTTTTAATGTTTTACCGCCTGATCATAAGGTAGTTATTTCATACTTCCCAGATCCGCCGGTCTTTGCAGCCGCCCTTATTTGTAAATTATTTTGCACTGGCGACTCGTGACTTTTTTCAATGGAAGTGCACAAAATTTATTATATTTTCATAACTATTTTTGGATAGTTGTTGTTTAGGGTTTGGAATGGAAGCAGGTGCCCTTGTGCTCCTGTGCCCTTTAGGACAAATCTATTACCTATTGTTCAACTTACTGTTGATATGTAATTAACAAAAATATATTGGGATTATTTTGATAAAACGGACGTACTTATTATATGTACACGCAAAACAGATTAATTCGGTTGGGATTAATGCATTTACATCAAGAACACTTGCAGCTTTTGATGCTAACCTAATATTTATAGTTTACATAGTTAATGGTGCTCGAAGGCCAACCGCACCATTTAGGTCATCAATTTTTTATTTTGTTAAAACTCATCCATCAGAGTTAAGAATTTAAAAAGTTATTATTTTTCAAATTGCGAGTAGGAATATGACTACTAATTTTTGCTCAAATAACTCGAAAACCATGAGAGATATCAAAAATTTTAAAGAGGCCGAAAGCGTGCACCATAAAAAGGCAAACAGTTTTTGTGTTAAATATTTTTTGATGTCTTTTACTGTTTTTAAGTTATTACACTATATTCCTGCAGTAAAGTTTTCATCAAAAAATCTTACTATTTGTAGTTGTGAGAAAACTGGAAAATTATTATTCCTTGTTATTTTATCGATTACTTCTAATTTTATCTTTACAATTCCATTAAAATAAATCTCGTTGAGAAATTGGCAACATAAAGTTTAATTAAGTACTTCACATTGTATTGTACCGTTAAATAACTTCATTTATCTTCTTTCTTAATTTATTGAGTAGATTCTACATTTTGTATATTCTCAAGTACTCTTAGAAGTAGCCTGTAACACAAAATGATCATCGCAATTTCATTAATTTGAATTAATTTGAAATGGCTAACTTTTTAACGTTCTAAATTATTCAGAGAAATTTGTAATTTTAATTTGTACATTTCAGGACTTGCCATAAAATCAAAGTTAAAAAAAACTGCAAGAACAGAATCAATTAGTACAGATGATATCACAGTATACTATGTAGTACGTCGTCGTCGTCGTTATTTACAATAAGAGAAATTTTTTATTAATGAAAATTTCAAGTTTATTCACATAAATATTTTTCTTTCTAAAGAAATACCTGCTGCTACACTCTTTTATAACTGTCTGCTTTCATTAAAGTTTTAAAATAACTTTTTTAGTTTCAGGTTTACATTATACCGGAAGTTCATTTCAAAGGTGGTCAGTCGAAATTACTTTTATTTTGAGAAAATATTAGAAAAACAAAAAACTCGTCGTTTTAGATAGGTATTTCAAACGAATACTGTTTGAATTTTAAGAGTAACCCCCTCCCCACAAGCTACCATATTTTGAAATTTTAGCACTCCCTATCTTACGATACATAACTTTAAAGGTGGAAAAAATCTTCGTTTATCCACTTTAAAAAATTAGATTTAGTGTATCCGTTTGTTACCTTACAAATCGCAAACAAGACACCTTCCGAACAAAACTAAAGGGTTGACTAGCTCTAGCCGCGAAGGGGTGGGTTGATTGAACGAGCAAAAGGGCTTGTGACGAAACGTCGCGATTTGATGGTCTCTCATCAACGATTGGCGGTCCACAATCGTGATTCTGGATGTTGTCGCTAACAGGGGGGGGGGTAAATTTACACGTGGGGTATTTACATGGGCGCCACGTGGACTTAAACCGAAGTTTATTCGAAGGGGATGAAAAATCGCCCTTTCAAGCTGGTTCACGACAGCTTTCTGATTACTCGCGTTGACTCTCACACTGGTGACATCTCTTTGGATTACCTTACCTTCACAGTTGATAGGTTTTACCTTGGCAAAAATAGCTAAACAAAACATACATATGACGACAATAAAACACATAAATAAATAATAAAGTAGATATAATAGAAACGGAATAAGCAAGGACATTTGACAAATTACAACAATTGTATGTATAATCAAATTTACAACTACAATTGTCGAATGACGAAATATTTACACTTGACCTGAATAACATAAAAGTTAACGATAAAAATATTAAGGCTGAAATTTAAACAGCTGTTCACCAAAATGGAACAGGCTAACGGGTTGGTTTATTAAACCACAAATATGACATAAAACACAAATTCAAAATGTGACGTTACTTCAATAAACAAACTTTAAAACACTGACAACATATGCGTGGTAACCCCACGTCCAACTAAATACTAATACATAAAAAAATGGAATACACGAGTGCGAATTCGTCTTGCACGGAAGAACTGACGGTTCTTTGAAATATGGTGGTCAAACTGACCACAAGGTACAATAACACTTAATAATAATAAAATGCTTACGTAATATTTTACAGGTAGGTATGCTTCTATCGTAGAGACGAGACGGTCCTCCCAAGCAGATATTGTCCAGCGTGAGAATACTAATGTCGGTAGGTAAAAATCCTTTCCAAAACTCGAGATGACAAAAAGATTCGGTAGAACGGGATACTTCCATAAGGTGTGTTTGTTAATAAAATAAAGGTGGAATGCTCCATGATTCTTAAACTGACTGGGTACGGCCCTGTCTTTTGTTGACATTGAATTCGCGCCAACCGTACCGTAATCTGGTTTCAATAGATTGTACCACGAGACAAACCAAGACGTAATTTAATCGAAAATGTTCGATGAAATTGTTTATGTGTAAACAATTCAATTTCAACTCGTTCATAATCGGCACAAAACATTTCATTAAAGCCACGAGAATAATTTACGATGATGATGGTCCGAAATATTTATCTTACACGAAACATCTGGGTTAAAACACGAAACTAATTTTAAATAACGTCAAATTGAGTGGTTTGATTTACACTGCGAGATGATTTTAAATTGCGGCAACAAATATTTAATTCGAAACAATCGACAATTCATAATGGTGTTCATTAAATGTTTAATTTCGAAACAACGGCAATGATTTAGATTAATGTTCATGAAATATTTAATAACGACAATAATTTAAAATAATGTTCATAAAATGTTTGGTTTAACGCGACAAAAATAATGTACAATAATGTCAATTATATAGGTGCTAACTTGCCTGGATAACACTCACTAAGTTTTAAACGTATATAGGACCCGATAATTTAATTTACTGAGGTAAATTTATTCATTCCGCTTAAAAGCGATTACCCACTGCCGGGCATAATTTCTGGTAGCACTATCGGTGATCTGTGGATCTCTAATTTTTGCACCGAAAATGCATCGCTTATATGTGATTCCTCCCGAAAAATTTAGCAGCGAAGTGCCTCCAGGGGAAACTAAAAATTCTCCTAACGCGGTATAATGACATGCTGATTGGCCATGTTCTTCAAAGATTCGACATAAAACAAAGATATCATATATGCAATCGACCTGCATTGGTTTTGATTGATGTAAAATTTGATCCTACTTTAAGGCGGGACTTTGTCGAAAAGAGCTGCACACTTGTCTTGACACTTTTTACTACGAAAGTTAAGTCGCTATCGACAAATGCAGCTGTGCATCTGTTCGTTTTTACTGCTTTTTATCAAGCAAATTGCAATATAAAGACGCGATAAAGTTTAATTTTACCACATTTCTCCATCTGGAGACCGATAAGCCTCGCAAAATAACAGACTTTCACATACATGTGGACCACGGGTAAACGTCCGCACGTGGATATCTCATACTTTTATTATCGCATATAAATTAGCTGCGTGAATATAAAACCAATTTGTCATTCTAAAATGCATCGGTCAGAATAAAATTTCGCCGATAAATTTATGCTACGTTAAATTGACTTCGTTCTTTCCTAATGTATAAATTCAATGATACGTAAATTAACCTTCTTATAAATAGATTGTCTACTTTTGATCGGTAGTATTTTCGAACGAGAAAATTTTAACTTAAGACATTGGATTGTATATAAATTTTAATTTAAAATAACTGACTTCAGATTAACTTAATAATATTCAAATTTTAAAAACGTTATAATGATGAAAATACTTTACTCTATTTAAATGAAACCAAATTGCAAAAATTTAAATTGCACGCGAGCGGGAAAACCAGGTAACACGTTTGGAACAATGGATAAAATGAATAAAATGAATAAAAATATAACAAATTATAATAATTTAAATATTATTATTAACATATTATTCGGAAATTATTATAATTTTAGAAAATTCATGAAATTACGTTTTCAAAATCTTCTCCGTTATTGGCCAAATAATAGTACAACTTAAAGGGCTTTTCAACGGGAACTTTGTTATAAAATTTTATATAAAATACACATTTTGGATCAAAGTTCTGTATTTTTGCTTTGCTTTAATGGGGCGTTGCGGGATATTTTACTAGTGTAGTTCGCTTTACTCCCTTCATGGGATGTTTGAAAAACTGATTTTGAATGCAGTGTAAATTTTAATAATATACGAATTGGGCTGCGAGGAAGATTACAAGCTCGGCCGTCCATGACTTGATTGATTTAAAAAAAACATAGGTAGAGTAAACCGCGAGGCGATTTTTACCAAGCAAGTCTAATTGTTGATGAAGTCAACAATGTGGAAATGTGAGTGACGCAGCACCGTTTCACCCTGCTAAGCTAAGCCCCAGTGGCGGCTAGCATGTGGAGGGCGATGGGGCGATGTCCTCCTAAAATGACAATTGAGAAAAATTTTGTCAAATGCGAATGTAGTTGCGCTGCTGAATATTGGGCGGGTAGGTGTAAACTCCCCTAATGCGCCAGGTAAATTTCAAAAAAGCATGTAAACTCCCCTCCGAGCAAAAGGCCAACACTTAAACTCACATGTAAACTCCCCTCCTAAGCAATTAAGAATGAGGGGAGTTTACATGCAGAATCAAACCAATAAATTGAAATTCCCGTTAACAACTCAGGACCGTACGCAGGATTTCTTTCCGGACGGCGTTTTTGTTGAACGATTGAAATTCACGATCTTGCATATCATTTTCCTACCTAATATGTAATTAGCGAAAAACTTGAAACCTACATTTTTGAGTTTTTAAGTTAATATTTGTGCCCGGAAAGGGGGGGGCGAAAGGGGCGAACAGTATACAATAAAATTGTATTTGAAAAATTACAAAATATAACCTACTTATTTAATAAGGGAAAGTAAATTCATGTAGCCGGTCGAACACGGGGTCTGCACGGGTATCGGGTTACAGTCCCTTCAAATGGAGTGAAATTTTTTCGGTCCGATTTGAATTTTTCTTTGAAATTCGGATAGAGGGGGGGTGTGATTAGTGGATATTAGTAATAAATATAATTAAAAAAATGGAAAATAACTCGTGTATAGCCAAAAAAGTGAAAAAATTAAATTTTTTTTGCCTTAGAATTTTAGGGGTGTGCATTCGAAAAGGAGGGTAATCCATCGTCAAATCCTACCCTTACGGGGCGCCGCTGCGCTCCGCTCCGCTCTGCACCCCTCCAGGGCGGATTTGACTCTGGTTACTAGGCTAAACATACGAGAAGGCGCCATCCATCAAGAACACCGGGATCTATGCAACCGGAATGCGAGAGACCCCCCCCAAAAAATCGCGTAAAAACTAAAAAAATATTTGGCTATACTCGTGTATAGCCAAAAAAGTGAAAAAATTAAATTTTTTTTGCCTTCGAATTTTAGGGGTGTGCATTCGAAAAGGAGGGTAATCCATCGTCAAATCCTACCCTTACGGGGCGCCGCTGCGCTCCGCTCCGCTCTGCACCCCTCCAGGGCGGATTTGACTCTGGTTACTAGGCTAAACATACGAGAAGGCGCCATCCATCAAGAACACCGGGATCTATGCAACCGGAATGCGAGAGACCCCCCCCAAAAAATCGCGTAAAAACTAAAAAAATATTCGGCCATACTCGTGTATAGCGAAAAAAGTGAAAAAATTAAATTTTTTTTGCCTTAGAATTTTAGGGGTGTGCATTCGAAAAGGAGGGTAATCCATCGTCAAATCCTACCCTTACGGGGCGCCGCTGCGCTCCGCTCCGCTCTGCACCCCTCCAGGGCGGATTTGACTCTGGTTACTAGGCTAAACATACGAGAAGGCGCCATCCATCAAGAACACCGGGATCTATGCAACCGGAATGCGAGAGACCCCCCCCAAAAAATCGCGTAAAAACTAAAAAAATATTTGGCTATACTCGTGTATAGCCAAAAAAGTGAAAAAATTAAATTTTTTTTGCCTTCGAATTTTAGGGGTGTGCATTCGAAAAGGAGGGTAATCCATCGTCAAATCCTACCCTTACGGGGCGCCGCGGCGCTCCGCTCCGCTCTGCACCCCTCCAGGGCGGATTTGACTCTGGTTACTAGGCTAAACATACGAGAAGGCGCCATCCATCAAGAACACCGGGATCTATGCAACCGGAATGCGAGAGACCCCCCCCAAAAAATCGCGTAAAAACTAAAAAAATATTTGGCTATACTCGTGTATAGCCAAAAAAGTGAAAAAATTAAATTTTTTTTGCCTTCGAATTTTAGGGGTGTGCATTCGAAAAGGAGGGTAATCCATCGTCAAATCCTACCCTTACGGGGCGCCGCTGCGCTCCGCTCCGCTCTGCACCCCTCCAGGGCGGATTTGACTCTGGTTACTAGGCTAAACATACGAGAAGGCGCCATCCATCAAGAACACCGGGATCTATGCAACCGGAATGCGAGAGACCCCCCCCCAAAAAATCGCGTAAAAACTAAAAAAATATTCGGCCATACTCGTGTATAGCGAAAAAAGTGAAAAAATTAAATTTTTTTTGCCTTAGAATTTTAGGGGTGTGCATTCGAAAAGGAGGGTAATCCATCGTCAAATCCTACCCTTACGGGGCGCCGCTGCGCTCCGCTCCGCTCTGCACCCCTCCAGGGCGGATTTGACTCTGGTTACTAGGCTAAACATACGAGAAGGCGCCATCCATCAAGAACACCGGGATCTATGCAACCGGAATGCGAGAGACCCCCCCCAAAAAATCGCGTAAAAACTAAAAAAATATTTGGCTATACTCGTGTATAGCCAAAAAAGTGAAAAAATTAAATTTTTTTTGCCTTCGAATTTTAGGGGTGTGCATTCGAAAAGGAGGGTAATCCATCGTCAAATCCTACCCTTACGGGGCGCCGCTGCGCTCCGCTCCGCTCTGCACCCCTCCAGGGCGGATTTGACTCTGGTTACTAGGCTAAACATACGAGAAGGCGCCATCCATCAAGAACACCGGGATCTATGCAACCGGAATGCGAGAGACCCCCCCCAAAAAATCGCGTAAAAACTAAAAATAATCGATGTTGCATGTACGACGCTCGAGGTGCATTTGCTGCTGCGAAATTTTCTAAGTGTAAGAGTATATCGATTTGCACGTACCGTCAACAAAATGCGCGCCCGCCGAGCGATGGAGTGGCATTCGACCGGTTGTGCACCATGCACATGGTACTTTTCCGTACTTTTCAAATTCGATTATTTAAATAATTTTGAATTAACGAAATTGTCTAAACCGGCCCTGTCCATGCACATGGTACTTTTCCGTACTTTTCAAATTCGATTATTTAAATAATTTTGAATTAACGAAATTGTCTAAACCGGCCCTGTCCATTTAACAAGCCGTACTTAAATTCTAATTGTTATAATCTCCTACTTACGTATAACTAGGGATTATACGGTTCGAGGGGAATTTACATGCCGACTTAAAAACCAAAATTGAAGAAAATAAAAACAGGTCAATTTGGAGGGGAGTTTACATTACCCCTATTGGGCAATCCGACATCGCTAGCACCGTAAACGGTTGCACGGATTTAAAACATGTTTGAGCAATAAGTAAAAAATTTTATTTTCAATCTCCCCCCCTCCCAATCGGAAGAAATAAGTGACCCTTTCACCTGAACAGGGTTTTGACGGATTGCTAAATTTAAAATTTAATTTTAATATTCCTTTCATACATAAGTTAATTATTAAAACTTAATATAATTGGCAACTCCAATTAATCTCCAAATAAGAAAACGCCACCACACGATCATTAATAGAACTATAATAGAGATGGCTGAAGTAAAAGCACTACTTGTGCAAGTTTTCATCATAGTTCCGAGTGATAAAAATGATATTTAAAGTAATTTTTGTATTACTTGAACTATTTCACTGCAATTTGTTCATATTCTGACATGTTTTTTACGTAAACCAAATTAAAGCAGCCATATTTATTTACATTTCCAACGCCACCAACGTTAATTTCAGTTCTGAATAGCCTTCATATCTATCTGTGTGCTTATAACACTAAATTGATCCGTTATCCCCTATGCTCTGAGAAGAGCATTTTTTCATAAAAACCTTCACCTTGTTCAAGGATGAAATTAGCGAATTGTCGATGAACAGAATGGTCGGTTGGCTTTAATTTTTGCACTAACTGAACCTTATAAGGATTTAGACTCAAATATCAAATCAAAATTCGCCATATGATGCTCGCGGAAAGGCCCAATTCCAGAGAATGCCCTGGAATTTATAAATTTGAATCTTCATCAACTCTTTGATTTACGGGGGTATAGGACTGGCAGAAATGAAACACTCGTCTAATCTATCATCAACGTTTCGCCGTCACTCACGGCTTCTTCAGGACTAAAATTGTTCTTTATTTAGAAAAAAATCATGAATTCATACAATTTGCTCACCTATAGAAAAACAACTTGCCTCACAAACAAAGAGAGCTGTGCAAGCCACCTTAGTTGAGATTCTGTTGAAGATTCTTATTGTTGGGGGGGGGGGGGGTAGTGTTTTTGTTTTATTTTAATTTCATTTTGACGATGTACATATTTGCGTAGTCATTTTAGTGGAGATAAGGGTATTTGTTCGAAGACATGCTGGTTTTTACTTCATTTTATTTTGTTGTGCGATTAGTTTGGATAAATATTTAATTATTGTAGATAGTGATTATAGTTTTGTATTTTAATTTTGATTTTTGTAATTTTAACGTACGATTTATAGAGGTTTTATTGGTTTTATATAATTTTAAGTAATTTATTATGTTTTAAACGTTTTGATGTGTTCTTGGAGGTTTTTCTGACGTGTAATTGTGGGTTTTTGGGATGCCGATTGTATGTTGTACCGATGATGTTGGCTTGCACAGCTCTTTTTGTTTGTGAGGCAAGTTGTTGATCTATAGGTGAGCAAATTGTATGAATTCATGATTTTTTTCTAAATAAAGAACAATTTTAGTCCTGAAGAAGTATTGGGTTTGTATCGTCGAATAAAAATAAACACAACTTAGTTTAAAATAGGTTTAATAAAAAGAAAAGTTTAACTTGAACAAATTACATACGTCTTATGAGTACGAGTACAAAACAACGACTGACTACACACTGCTTGTATGCACGTGAACATACATGCGCTATTTTTAAAGGTGGCAATTTTGAATATAATATCTCAACACTCCCCCGTATTCAAAACTCGGTTCTACAAAATTTTTAACGTTACACAACATTAACTTATCAGTAAATAAAAACATAAACATAATTGAACATAAAAAAATGTAATCTAATACTATGTAGACAGATTTACTTTTCAAACATTCCTAAACAAGTACGGAATTTTTCAAATTTTTCGTATGCTAAGGGTTTCGTAAAAATGTCTGCTGTTTGTTCTTCGGTTGAAACGTAAAACGATTTCAAATTGACCTTCTTCATATTTTTCCCGCACAAAATTGTATCGTATGTCTATATGTTTTGTGCGCTTATGAAACACAGGATTTTTAATTAAGCTTATTGCACTTTGATTGTCGATACACAAACAAAGTTTATTAATTGGGCGCTCACTGATTTCACCTAATAATTGTTTTAACCACATTGCTTCTTTTGCTGACTCGCTGGCTGCGACAAATTCACTTTCCGTTGTAGATAACGAAACACTTACTTGACGTTTTGTATTCCACGTAATTGCACCTTGACACATTTTAAAGACATATCCGGTGGTCGAACGTCGCGTATCTAAGTCGTTTGCGTAGTCCGCATCTGAGTATCCAATAAGATCGTAATTTTCTTTGACATATCGAATTCCAAATTCTTTGGTATATTTTAAATACCTCATGATCCTTTTTGCTGCATTCCAATGGGCCGGTTTTGGATCATTTTGATATCTGCTGATTTTGTTTACTGCAAACATAATATCTGGCCTTGCTGACACTGCAATAAATATTAAAGATCCAACAACTTCACGATAAGGAATTTTTCCTTCGATTTTACCGTCCATTTGCGCTGACAAAATAACGTTTGGATCCGCTGGGATTTTAGAAGGTTTTGCGTCGTTCATATTAAAACGAGTTAGCATTCTTTCGATAAAATTGCTGACATGAATAAACATTGATCCATCTTCTTCGTTTGTTTCGATTTCTAATCCTACAAAATAATTTGGATCATCACACAGAGTAATTTCGAACGTATTCTTCATCTCCACCGCAATTTTATTAAGTAATGTTTTATCTTTTGTTACACCACGTTCTGCATCCACGACACCTTTCCAACAGGTAATAAAAGGTTGGCTAGCTCAAAGTCGCGAAGGGGTGGGTTGGTGAATGGAACGAAAGGGTCGTGTGACGGCACGTCGCAAAGCGTGTATTTCCTATCGACGACCGGGCAATCCTCGATCGCGATTCTAAAAATTGTCAAAATCGGTGTGAATAATTTACACGGGGGGGGAGTTAAGTCAAAATCGGTGGGGTTAATATACACGCGGGAGTTTGAATGGGCGCCACGCATACGAAGAAATGAATCTCTTTGAAGGGGACTGGTTATCACACCTTCCAAGCTGGTACGCGACAACTTGATGATCTTACAGCGAACTCTCACTCCGGAAAAACCTCGCTCAATGACCTTACCTTTACAGGAGGCGAACTTTCCGTTGGTGAAAATAGCTAAATAAACATTAACACAACAATAATAATAACACACAAAGTTGGGAAATAATAAAAATGTATTAAATAAAATAATATCAGGGGGGAGTTGACAAGATTTACACAAGATATTATCAAATTTACACGTCTTGTATAAAAATAAATATGTACAGTTGACGGAACCTTTCAGTATGGTTTCCGTTGCGAAATTAATATTCGTAAAACAATTATTCTTACAAAAATACAAACTGTTAATTTGCATGAGAGGGGGGGCGTATTGAATACAGCACTCCACCAAAATAAATAGTTACTTAAGCGCAACTTGATAATATTCAAAACTATGATTCATAAAATTGATCATGGAACTTAATCAATGCAATTGATCATCAAAATTCCCAACAACGGGACAAACAAACTTTAGCTACAATACTAAACTTGAAACGTTACGTTAAATTGTTTGGTTACATTCTGAACGCTCGAATGGCGTGTTAAAAGTTACGTTAATAATAGATAATAATATTAAGTTAAATAAAAGGTATACAAAATGGTTGCGATATCGTCTTCCAGGGTTGAACTGAACGTTCATAAACACAACTAATGGTCAATAGGACCAATTAACATCACAATCTTAAAAATATAAAAAGGTTTCTTACTTAATTTGGGTGGTTGATGTTCGACCTCTAGGTAAAGTCGATGACGGGTCCTTCAGGAGTGAGATTTCGTCTTCAGAACGTAGAATGAAGCTGAATGTGATGTCTCAAACCATATCAGAAGGGCAGCGTAATAACCAGCTTCCCAAAAACTCTTCAAATCGGGAGGTGGTGAAATAACAGGGTGGTTCACGCACTGTATTACACGATAAAATAGGGGTCTCCGTACGAAATAATTCACTAAGTTAGTTATTCGCGAAGTGACAAATAATTCAAGCCGGCACTGTCTAAGTAAGAAATGTTAATGTGGTGTCCGATAAAAAAAAGACGATTGGAATGCACACATGGGTTGGAAGTGCAACACCTGTTTTGTACCATTCGATAAAAGCAATGTTACGTACTTGCCTTATGAGCGGCAAGCAATAACTCGACGTGATTAACGTGATAAGCAGATGGTATAAAAAGTCCGATAATTGATTCAATGTTTAGTAACCATAGACGATATTAATTGTTCGATCACTTATTAAATATTAGCAACAATTGACGATATACTGGTTCGATAAAATATTAATTGTTTATTAACAATTGACGATATTAATCGTTTAACAACAATTGACGGTATTAATCGTTTAACAACAATTGACGGTATTAATGTTCGATAAAATATTAATTGTTTATTAACAATTGACGATATTAATCGTTTAACAACAATTGACGGTATTAATGTTCGATAAAATATTAATTGTTTATTAACAATTGACGATATTCTGGTCCGATAAAATATTAATTGTTTAACCACAATTGACGATATTCCGGTTCGATAAAATATTAATTGTTTATTAACAATTGACGATATTAATTGTTCGATAGTACCTGCAGTTGACACACACTAATTTTTAGCACCAATGACTTGTATTTATTTAAAGACCTCTAATAAATGTGAGACCTCGATAGTTAATTCCGCTTTTGGAAGCGCTAAGATACGAAAAAGGTAGTATCAGATTCCAAGTGAATCTCCTCGAATATGCAATTTGCAGCTCAATTTATGCATTCTCCCTACTCTGATTTAGGATTTTTCCCACTTACTGATTGATTTGGATCCTTGTAATTGGGTCCTATAAATTTAGAAAGAAGGGCGACGCGATTTAATTGGACAATACCTAGAGTGTGAGAGCACACTTTCTTCTTTCTCCATGCAAAGTGTATCGAGAAGTTTTGCAGGACACGTGCGAGCAAAACAATTTTTTGCTCGTCTAGTCGGACGAAAAGGGTCTAACTTTTGCACTTTTTGTTGGTTTTTATCGAAGTTTTAAAATTGCGAAATCGCTATGCTTTCCATGTTAAAAATTAACACATGAGTTTGCAAGTCGATGCCTGTCTAAGATAACGATGTCGAATGCATTCGTTCCCATGGTCTTACCATCGCACGTGCCCGTTTTTTGTATCGACGGCCGACGTGGATTTATGGATCGCATAAAAGTTTCTCTCAGTCGTTTGAAAGATTATAGTAAAGTATAGGTATGAGTTGACGTTTAGTTTGCAACGTTAATGAATAGAGAATTTATTGTTGATGAGGTGAATTATGGATTAATGCTACGTCAACATTATTAACACTTCCTCATCTACCGTATGGTTTATTGTACGTGTATTAAAATATTTGATGATACTTTCCTAACTATACAATTCTTAAGATTATTGTGCATTTGCAAAACGTAAATTTATTAGTTGAGCGAATGTTTCAATCTTTTATTTTTACAACCCGACCTAAAAATGTTTTCTCAAAGAGTAATTTTCAACGGATCGATTCGAAATTTAAAATATAAGTTTAATAGATCATAAACGCAAAATCTAAGGGTGCGCCCGATGCGCGGAATAAGGTGACACTCCCCTTACGTCAAGAGTGGTTATCCCTAACTACTCTTCAACTGGGACGCGCGCAACCTCAACCGAAACAAAAACTGTCCTACGATAAACCATCAACACTTATAGTGCTGCAACATCTACTCAACTAGTGACTAGACTATACGTATATGCCGGGAAAGAGAGAGAAGGTTCACCTAACCCTAGGCTTAATCAACCCGTGAGTCGTAGTGACTCCTACATGAGAGGGCGGTTCGCGAAATCACGCGATCATTCGCTGGCCGTGGGACCCACAAATGTCTGTGAAGACGCCGGACTCTAGATCAAGGTAGACCTGAGCTAAGGTAACACTTCCTTGGCGTACTCATATTTACAAAGCCTTCTCTAAAATGGTTCAGTCGATGGGGACTGTCTGCCTTTTTCAATACGTCGAAAAAGCAGAGTAAAAAAAGACGTGTGCTTGGCTGGATCATATTTACAAAAGCCGTTTGATGCACTTCAGTAGATGGGGACTGTCTGTTTTATCAGTTATCGTTGGTGAAACAGAGAAAAAAAACTTGCGCTTAGCTTGATCAAATTTACAAAGCCGTTTGAGAGATCACTAACCTTCCTCATGACTTCGATCCGGACGAGATGATCGGAAGAGAGAGAAGAGGTAATGATGGGGGGGCGAGAAAAAAAAATTTGAGATGGGGTGACAACCTATGAGGGACAGTCGAGGGAACAAATCCTCGATTCGTCCGGCTTGATCACGGATGTACACGAAAAAAAAATGTGGGGCATAATCGACAATCCAGATCGGGATGGGGTAATAAACTACAAGGGCAGTCGAGGGAACTTGTCCTCGATCCGTCCGTGTTGGACATTGATGTATACAAAAAAAGAAAAGAAACATGGGGCCTAGCCATGAATCGGGTTTCCACTGAATAAAAAAATATTCGTGGGGCATAGTTGACGGTACGGGTCGGGATGGTTTGCTTTCATAAAATACAAAAAAAAAATATTACGTGGGGCATAGTTGACGGTACGGGTCGGGATGGTTTGCTTCCATCAGTGTAGTCGAAGGGAACGTCCTTGAACCACACTGACGTAAACGGGAGCTTTCATTGAATACAAAAAAAATCGTGGGGCCTAACCGTGGACCTACACAATCTATCGCCTCACAAAAAAAAAATGAAGCTAGCACAACTAAGGTTGACTCTACCAACGCTAGTGGTGAGTTTTGATGTGCAAAAAAAAACATCGTCATTTATTGAGAAGTCCTGCGGTGATCGGCACCGGAGAAAACTTCACTCTAAATGTTGTCTTACACAGGTAGTGTTAGTGCAAGACGGGGACGTTGTACCAGTGGAACGTATCCACTAGGGTACAAGGCCACAAAAGATCATAACATGTAACATAAGGGGGGGGTTTAGAAGTTGAACGATGGCTGGATCAAATTTACAAAGCCGGTCCTATCTAATTCGGTAGGCGGGGGGGGGGGTTGATCAATCTAAACGGGACTAAGTTATCGTTATACACGAGAAAAAAAAATTTAACAACAAAAAAATATATACGAAAACTGACTGAAATTCGAAATGGTGACAACCGTCCGGGTTGCACCTAAATGTTTGCTCAAAAATATATGAAGTGACTCTACTGTATAAAACTGACGAATGTGAGAAATAATTTTTCTCCAAAAGGTCAAAACGTAACTATGAAATTAACGCATGACTAATGATAACATTGGGTAATCAATTCAATGTAATCCTAGTCTCTACTTGATTCAACTGAGCGATTGATTGGGTGATTAGGCCAATGGCTCGCTAAGCGTACCCTCTAAATCCATAAACAATAATTTCTGAAATGGTTGACTGAAAATTCAAAAAAAAATTCGAGATTACAAAATGACATGACTAAAAATTCAAAACAAAAAAAAACTCGGGATTACAAAAATGACACGCGAGATAAACAATGAAGCAAAAGAAAAATGACCCGTTTATACTTTGGGGGCACGTAGTTTTATGTCGTACGATAAGGACATAACAAATATCTCCCTTAACCTTACTGACTTAAAACTAGCTTAAAAATACCCAAACTTTACGCTAACTAAACCGATACCTAAAATTAACTAAACCGAAACCTAGGCTGAACTTAATACTACCTAAACCGAAATCTAAACTAATCCTTACATACTAAAATCGCGAGAGAAAAAAAAAGTTACACAGAAAAAAAATTCCACGTCCCAAGTCTTAAACAATCTTAAGCCGTTGTGACCGTTGCGAGAGAGGGCGGTTCGCGAAGTCACGGGATCGTTCGCTTGCCGTGAGACCCACAATCACAAACAGAAACGCTGAACTCTAGCTTGGGTTGGACCCGAAAACGTGGTAAAAGTTGGGAGGCGTCAAAATATACGCCTCTGGGATGAACGGATCAAATTTACAAGTTCACCCCTAATGGGTTTGTTCTTCCTTAGACCGGCAGGTGTTATGACCGTGTAGCATAGTTGTAGTCAATCTATTATTCCCTAACAAAAGGTAAATTTCCCAGAGTGTTGCTTCGAGTTATAACCCCTTACTTCTGTACGAAATTCCCTTACTAAGAAGGTTCCTTTGGGGCAGATTTTCATCCGCCAAAAAAAAAATGGGACGATAATTCACCGGGGAATGGACTAAGCCCACGAAATTACTTTATAACCCTGGGGTTTGGATCGTCGTCCATATGTGGATCGACGTCCAAAAAAAATGTTTATCTAGCAGTGGAACCATGTCCAGCATGATAATTCGATAGCTCGATGAGAAGTGGGTCACTCTAAACAACTATTAACTATGACAACCTTACTACAAAAAATAAAATTCGGTAAAATTTTCTAAAGGGTATGTTACAAAAAAAAACTTCCCCTAAAGGGTGTGTTGCGACAAATGATTTGTCCGAAATTGGACACAAGTCCAAACAATACAACACGGCATGAGGCAATGTCTAATGCAATTGCATTCTCAGCCCTGATCTTAATTTCTAATCTCAAAAACGAAAACGAAAAAGCTAAAAAAATCTATTTTAAACGGTACTCGATACCAGGAAAGAACGGTGAGGGATGGTGGGGGCAAGTTAACGTCGTGCGATTGACAATAAGACATGATCAGTGTGTATGAAGCGACAGTGACACATTGACCTCAACCCGAAATGATAACTAGATGTTACCCTACCACTAACTTAAAGAAAAATGTCACAATGGACTGGGATTCAAAACTCTTTGATTGATTTGATTCACCAAAGAAAACTTTACGTTAAACTTTAAATTCAAAAAAAACTCAAAAATAAACTTTAACTGACTTCGAACAACTTCAAAAACTTTCAAAAAAAACTTTAACTTAAATTCAAAAAAAACTTCCAACTGAATTTGAAAACTTTCAATCTAATTTGAAAAACTATTAATCAAGTTTGAAAAACTTTTGATTAAATTCAAAACAACATTCCATTAATTTCAAAAAAAAATTCCCCTCAATTCGAAAAAAAAAACTTTTCGTTAAACTGAAAAAAAAACTTGGCTCCAAAGGCCGATATTAAATTCAAAATGTTTATCTTAATTCACGAAAAAACTTGACGTTAAACTAAAAAACTTTGATTTAAGTATCACTATTAACTTTAAAATGTTTACTTTAATTAAAAAACTTGACGTTAAATTCAAAAAACTTTAATTTAAATGGTAACATGAAATTCAAAATGTTTACTTTAAAAAACTTGAAGTTAACAATAATTTAAACTGCTCTAGATCAAACTCAAAATTCGGAAATACGTCTGCAAATGAAATTCAAAAAAAACTTTTACTATTTCACTAAATGTGTGCGTAAAATTTCAAAACTACACCCACAAAACTAACTTCGAAGATTGAACCTGGAAACTAAATTCAAAAAAAAAATTTTAGAAAAACTTTACGTTAAATGTCCATACAAAATTCAAAATATTTAAAAAAATAAATGCGTAACCTAATGAAGTGCGTAAATGCGTGAGTGCGTGACCCGTAGTCAAGCGTAAGAATGCGTACGAAACGCTTTGTGTCTTGTTCGAGACACATGCAAACAAAAAAAATGCGTAATGAGTGTACGGTGTTACTAGCATAAAATACGTATGGAAACGAGTGCGTAAATAACATGCGTACTTAAATATACTTGATCTAGATGTGAACATGTGTGCTAGGCACAACAAAAAAACTTTCTATCGCTATTTGCTAAAGATGGAAATAGAAAACAAGGTTCGCTATAAATGGTACGCAATGATAATGCGTAAGGGTGCGTAGAAGACGCAGATTAAAATCTTCTATCGTTAATTGCTGAAGGCTAATAAAAATTTGTTACTAAAATTTCCGATGTGAGGGAGGGTTGCATTGCTAAGGGATGGTGCGTTAGGGTGGTTTTCGTTCTACAGAAAGGGTTGCGAAATACAGGGTAGACTTTCAACGACCGATATGGACGGTAAGGGTTCACACAAAAAAAATGGTGAAACGAGAAAAAAAACTTTAAACTAAGTTGAGTGACAAGTAAGAGTTTTCAACGAAATTTAAGGGTTGCGGTATCATCGCCACGTTAGGGCGGTAAGGGTGTTCGCAGTTTTACGTCATGCACGGGACAAAAAGGGTTGTACACGCCAAAACGGCATTATGAACCGATAAAAAAAATGTAGGTTGTTTCGGTCTACAGTCAGCGGTGGTCCGCACCAGACCTGACCTCCTCGATTCAACCTAACAAACACGCAATAAAAACAAAGCGAAATGTTATGGCGACATTTCCTTAAAAGTACAAAAAGCAAGGTAAAATGTTATGATGACATTTTCTAATACAACGAGAAAAAAAATTTAACAATAATGACTAAGGACTAAATACATTCGCAACGACACACACGCACCAAAAAAACAAAATACATCCATACATTCACACAACCAATAAAAAATCTTAACATTAAAAATCGGGCTCTAGTTTCTCTTAATTATCGGGGCACAACGCCATACAGGGATTCTATTCTTACAATGGGGACAAGTTTTTGTGGTCTCATCTTTTCTCCCACAACGATAGCAATATATACGTTTCTGCGGAACGGTACAACGCAACGCTAAATGTCCTGTGCCACCACAATTCCAACACAAAAGGGTGTTATTATTTGTCTTATTATGAATACGGCTCTTACACCCGAATTCACCATTACTTTGCTCGTCATTACGCGGTCCGCTAAAATTTTCGGACTCGTCCCGGGATAAATTTTCAATTTCTCTTACTGACATATTTTCTTTTGTCAGTATAGAGACGTTTTCGACCTGACCTGAAATTCGTAAGTGAAACTTCACGATCGGGGTTGATATTTCGAAATTTCTATTCGAATTCGCCGCTTCGACGGTACCGCGATCAACAGGGGGTTCTTTTGTAATTTCCTCCACGGTATTGGACCTAAAATCTCTCTCCGTCCGGGAGTCTGCTAATAGTAAGCCATAAGTTGACCTAAATTCCTCCAATTGATCTAAAATCCTAAGTTTGGAGTCTTTATCTTTTATTAATACGGGTTTTGATTTAAATAATCGATTAAAATAATGCGTTAGTTTCGTCTCTATGTTCATTTCTAGATTGGGTTTCTGATCACGCGAAGCTTCTAAGCGACCAAGTAACTTTTTAATAATTAACACGCCTTCTTTTAAAGCTGCTAAATCTTCCGCAAAGGAAAACGGATACCATAATAAAATGTATTTTTCACCCTGTTCCTCTTTCATAAGGGCTGATACTAATTCATCGCGTAATTCTCTTAATGAACCGTGAAAAGGTAAACCTCTAATTTTTAATTCGTATTGGACCTCGTCCTTTCGCAACTTGTCCGGTACAATCCTGAATGCCATTATTAATCGAAATGAATAAATTTAATTAAATACAAAAAAGGATTCGCGGAACACGACTCTACTTTGTTCTCTGAACAACTAATGGTAAACGGAAATACAATATTTGATCTTAAAATCGCGATAATTTTCACTTTTAAATTTAAATAGGGGGGCGTTATGGAATCTCGTTAGTCCATTCATGCGCGTCGGTACTACTTTTAAAATTGAAATCTTAATTCAAAACTTCGTGATTTACAAAATTTGACGTAATGTGCCAAAAGGGCTTTATCGATAGCTACTAAGTTGGGTGCCAAGTTATATTTTAACCTACAAAAATTAATTTGGAATTTACTTGATTTACAAACAAAAAAAATTCGATACCATAACATGCCAAAAGGGCTTTATCGATAGCACCACGTTGGCCGCGCCAAATTATTATCCTGTTACACCACGTTCTGCATCCACGACACCTTTCCAACAGGTAATAAAAGGTTGGCTAGCTCAAAGTCGCGAAGGGGTGGGTTGGTGAATGGAACGAAAGGGTCGTGTGACGGCACGTCGCAAAGCGTGTATTTCCTATCGACGACCGGGCAATCCTCGATCGCGATTCTAAAAATTGTCAAAATCGGTGTGAATAATTTACACGGGGGGGGGGAGTTAAGTCAAAATCGGTGGGGTTAATATACACGCGGGAGTTTGAATGGGCGCCACGCATACGAAGAAATGAATCTCTTTGAAGGGGACTGGTTATCACACCTTCCAAGCTGGTACGCGACAACTTGATGATCTTACAGCGAACTCTCACTCCGGAAAAACCTCGCTCAATGACCTTACCTTTACAGGAGGCGAACTTTCCGTTGGTGAAAATAGCTAAATAAACATTAACACAACAATAATAATAACACACAAAGTTGGGAAATAATAAAAATGTATTAAATAAAATAATATCAGGGGGGAGTTGACAAGATTTACACAAGATATTATCAAATTTACACGTCTTGTATAAAAATAAATATGTACAGTTGACGGAACCTTTCAGTATGGTTTCCGTTGCGAAATTAATATTCGTAAAACAATTATTCTTACAAAAATACAAACTGTTAATTTGCATGAGAGGGGGGGCGTATTGAATACAGCACTCCACCAAAATAAATAGTTACTTAAGCGCAACTTGATAATATTCAAAACTATGATTCATAAAATTGATCATGGAACTTAATCAATGCAATTGATCATCAAAATTCCCAACAACGGGACAAACAAACTTTAGCTACAATACTAAACTTGAAACGTTACGTTAAATTGTTTGGTTACATTCTGAACGCTCGAATGGCGTGTTAAAAGTTACGTTAATAATAGATAATAATATTAAGTTAAATAAAAGGTATACAAAATGGTTGCGATATCGTCTTCCAGGGTTGAACTGAACGTTCATAAACACAACTAATGGTCAATAGGACCAATTAACATCACAATCTTAAAAATATAAAAAGGTTTCTTACTTAATTTGGGTGGTTGATGTTCGACCTCTAGGTAAAGTCGATGACGGGTCCTTCAGGAGTGAGATTTCGTCTTCAGAACGTAGAATGAAGCTGAATGTGATGTCTCAAACCATATCAGAAGGGCAGCGTAATAACCAGCTTCCCAAAAACTCTTCAAATCGGGAGGTGGTGAAATAACAGGGTGGTTCACGCACTGTATTACACGATAAAATAGGGGTCTCCGTACGAAATAATTCACTAAGTTAGTTATTCGCGAAGTGACAAATAATTCAAGCCGGCACTGTCTAAGTAAGAAATGTTAATGTGGTGTCCGATAAAAAAAAGACGATTGGAATGCACACATGGGTTGGAAGTGCAACACCTGTTTTGTACCATTCGATAAAAGCAATGTTACGTACTTGCCTTATGAGCGGCAAGCAATAACTCGACGTGATTAACGTGATAAGCAGATGGTATAAAAAGTCCGATAATTGATTCAATGTTTAGTAACCATAGACGATATTAATTGTTCGATCACTTATTAAATATTAGCAACAATTGACGATATACTGGTTCGATAAAATATTAATTGTTTATTAACAATTGACGATATTAATCGTTTAACAACAATTGACGGTATTAATCGTTTAACAACAATTGACGGTATTAATGTTCGATAAAATATTAATTGTTTATTAACAATTGACGATATTAATCGTTTAACAACAATTGACGGTATTAATGTTCGATTAATTGTTTAACCACAATTGACGATATTCCGGTTCGATAAAATATTAATTGTTTATTAACAATTGACGATATTAATTGTTCGATAGTACCTGCAGTTGACACACACTAATTTTTAGCACCAATGACTTGTATTTATTTAAAGACCTCTAATAAATGTGAGACCTCGATAGTTAATTCCGCTTTTGGAAGCGCTAAGATACGAAAAAGGTAGTATCAGATTCCAAGTGAATCTCCTCGAATATGCAATTTGCAGCTCAATTTATGCATTCTCCCTACTCTGATTTAGGATTTTTCCCACTTACTGATTGATTTGGATCCTTGTAATTGGGTCCTATAAATTTAGAAAGAAGGGCGACGCGATTTAATTGGACAATACCTAGAGTGTGAGAGCACACTTTCTTCTTTCTCCATGCAAAGTGTATCGAGAAGTTTTGCAGGACACGTGCGAGCAAAACAATTTTTTGCTCGTCTAGTCGGACGAAAAGGGTCTAACTTTTGCACTTTTTGTTGGTTTTTATCGAAGTTTTAAAATTGCGAAATCGCTATGCTTTCCATGTTAAAAATTAACACATGAGTTTGCAAGTCGATGCCTGTCTAAGATAACGATGTCGAATGCATTCGTTCCCATGGTCTTACCATCGCACGTGCCCGTTTTTTGTATCGACGGCCGACGTGGATTTATGGATCGCATAAAAGTTTCTCTCAGTCGTTTGAAAGATTATAGTAAAGTATAGGTATGAGTTGACGTTTAGTTTGCAACGTTAATGAATAGAGAATTTATTGTTGATGAGGTGAATTATGGATTAATGCTACGTCAACATTATTAACACTTCCTCATCTACCGTATGGTTTATTGTACGTGTATTAAAATATTTGATGATACTTTCCTAACTATACAATTCTTAAGATTATTGTGCATTTGCAAAACGTAAATTTATTAGTTGAGCGAATGTTTCAATCTTTTATTTTTACAACCCGACCTAAAAATGTTTTCTCAAAGAGTAATTTTCAACGGATCGATTCGAAATTTAAAATATAAGTTTAATAGATCATAAACGCAAAATCTAAGGGTGCGCCCGATGCGCGGAATAAGGTGACACTTTTCCCATCAATAATCCGTCGTCCACATAAAGTACGAGTAAAGTTAATTGATTAAAAATGTTTCCCACATAAACACATTTATCATTTTCACATTGCTTGAAACCACAAATTTTTAAGAAATCGTCGAATTTTTTATTCCAACAACGCGGCGATTGTTTCAACCCGTATAATGATTTATTTAATTTGCATGTTAAATTTTTATCGTTGCTTATTCCTGGCGGTGGCTTCATGTAGATATCTTCTTTTAATTCCCCGTACAAAAACGCTGTTTTTACATCGAATTGTATTATTTCATAACTTTCTTGTACTGCAATTGCAAGTAAAATTCTAATCGTTTCATAGCGGGTCGTTGGTGCATACGTTTCCTTGTAATCGACACCTTCGATTTGTGCAAATCCACGCGCACATAATCTTGCCTTGTATTTGTTGACCTCACCACTACTTGATCGTTTTACTTTAAAAACCCATTTTGCGTCAATTGCATGTTTATTTTTCGGTAAAGATACCATGGTCCAGGTGTTGTTTTTGTTTAGCGCAGTTATTTCCTCATCAATTGCTATTTTCCAATTTTTAGCTTCTTTTGATGTAATTGCATCTTCATATGTTTCTGGAATCTCCAATTCTACCACATTAACTTCGGCGTCATCATATCTTTGTGGCGGACGTATATTACGACGTTCTCGTAAATCATACCGTTGTGTTGGTGTTCGCATATTTTCTGTCACGTTCTGATTAATAACTTCAACAATTTCTTCCTCATGCTCGTTTTCATTCTCATTGTCATCAATTTGAATTAAAATGGTATTCGTTCTAGGAAGTACGACGTCATTGTTTTCGTTAATTGTGACGTTTCTTGAAATTTTAATCTTTCTTGTGACTGGATCAAAAAGTCTATAGTTTGTTGATTCATTTTCATATCCAACCAATATTAACTTTTTACTTTTAGGTTCGAGTTTTCTTCGCAAACTATCTGGTACGTGCATAAACGCTTCACTTCCAAACACTTTTAGATGACTCAATGTTGGTTTCTTTTGATTCCAAATTTCATATGGCGTTGTATTTGGGGTATTTACATTCGACGTACGATTTAGGATGTATACTGCCGTTCGGACAGCTTCTGCCCACAAATACAAGGGCAAATCTTTCGTGTAAAGCATTGATCTTGCACTTTCCACTATTGATCGATTTTCTCTCTCGATCTTACCATTTTGTTCCGGACAGTATGGTGAGCAGGTTTCCATTACCATTCCTTGGTTTTTCAGGAATTCTTTAAAGTCGCTGTTCACATATTCACTACCATTGTCAACTCTTAAAATTTGACAGCGTCGATTGAACTTGTTTTTGCAATACTTAACAAATTCTTTGAAGCAATCGAGGGTGTCAGATTTGTGTTTCACAAAGTAAACAAATCTGTGTCCGGTTGCGTCATCTTTGAAAAGTACGTAATATCGATAACCGCTTACTGAATTTACCGACATTGGTCCACATAAATCACTATGAATCATTTCACCCGGTTTCGTGTTTCTTTTCGTGGTTTTCTTGAAGGGTAAACGATGCTGTTTCCCGTATTGACAGCCATCGCACACAAAATTGTTTTTATCACTTAAGTTCACTCCTTCAATTACACCTTTTGAAACCATTTCAGAAATTGTTTTCACATTTACGTGTCCTAACCGTTCATGCCATTCTTTTAGAGTTCCACCCGTAGCTGTAGTATTAATTTCCGGAGTTATTGTACGAAACAATAATTTATATAAATTGTTCGATTCGCGAACCGCACACGCTTTCACTTTGCCGTTTTCAACAATTTTTGCTGTTTCATTTTCTTTGATAACCATCATATTTTTCTTCGTTACCGCACCTTCGGAGAATAAATTCTTTCTGAGACCGGGAACGTACCAAACGTCCGTCATCAAGCTTTTTATCCACTTTCCTGCGATGAAGCATTCGATTTGAACCGTGCCGATCCCTTTTACTGGAAGTGTTTGATTATTTCCTAGCTTTACTGTAAACTCATCAATTTCTTCGCGTAACGATGAAAATATTGTTTTTGATGATGTCATGTGCGCACTGTGTAACGTGGAAGTGCACTACTGATGAAACGGTGCTTCCAGTCACAACTGCCTCTTTTATGCTCGTCGATGTGATTAACGAAGCGGCTTAGCTTTGTACGTTTAGTACTAAGTACTCGAGAGCTGGGTAGCGACGAGGTCGCTTTCGTGGATTCTTTATTGGGTTCTTCTTTGCGTAGTGATATTCTCCGGTAGGGCGCCAGCATCGAATTAAGAACGTTCAGATGATCTTAGTTATCCTTATCGATACAAAAAATAAATCAAAGTAGAAAATAAAAAGACTGACTCGTTTTGAACACACACTTTTAATATAAATTAATTTGGAATTAATCGTAACTAACATATGAGAATTCTTGTTTACACAGATAATATGAGTAGTGAATGTTTGTATTAAAAAATAAAAATTGATAATGATTTACAAATAAAGTTGAACACAAATACATATACTTAAATACGCAGAGCGGATCAATAGATGTCGCTTGGTTATAGTTGAAATGTCGAACGGAGAGAACCTTCGCACTTGGTTTGTCGTGTCTACGAACTTAATTGCCTTATCAAATGCTTGCGACAAAAAATCGCACTAAAACTACCAAAAAAGCAGGGAGTACTAACTACGTCTACTGAGGGTAGAATAATGCAAGCAGGTGATAAAATGTTAGCTACAAGCTTGGTATTTTTTGTTAAACAATAATCATATAATAAATAGTGTTTATAACTACTTACGATTTCTCCTGAAATTATAATTGGATAATATACGATCAGATCTGATGGTTTTCTTTTATCACTCCTGGTCAAAATCGTCAGGATTTTGGATGGCAAAGCTTGATCTAAAATATAGTTAAAACACAATATACGATATTGTAATAACATAAAAAAGCGTAGCAATTAAATTGAATATTTGAATTATTTAAATAAGCAATTAAATTCGATTTTGTCACCAATTTTGTGTTTTGTTCCTCCTGTGGTATTTGAAATATCGATTGTCTTTACACACATGAAACTTAAGAAAGGTTGGCAGATGTTTAGCAAAGCGGCGATGCTCGCTGACCCAAAATGGTGGAGATTTGTTCGTGCTTGAAATGAAACGAACAGATGTGTTTGTGGGTTTTCGAGTTTTCTTCTTATTGGAAGTTTCACACTTCTCCAGATTTGTCCAATGATATTAGGATCAATATTATAAAAGAATTGTTCACCTCGATAGATTGGCTGCGATGTTTTGCGATATTTTCCGGATTTGGAAGAATGGAGTCGCTCAATTTTGCACATGTGTTTGGACAAATAACTCGATTGTCGGAATAAAAATCGGTTTTCGGGATCATATATTGATCTTAGCGAATCTAAAAATTAACACTTCACTCGGCGAGACTTTACTAGTCGTAAACCGGATAATTATGTCGATAAAACTTAATCGAATAATATTTAAAATTAATAATTTTATGGAGCTGAAATTTTGCGTGTTTGCGTTACTAAGATTGGTTTGCAAGAGAGTGATTTTCTAATCGATGCGTTCGATGCAACCTTGAAGGTTAGCGGTTAGCGATCTACTCTACCGACATTTTATTAGAATACCATTGATTAGGTAGGTAAGAAAGATAAGTAATACTCAATGGTTTATAACGAGTTATTTGAAAGTGTTACTAAATTAGAATAATAATAGTAGCAAATAATAGTAAACCATAATAATAAAAATAAAATTAGCTTTGCTATGCAAAGCTGGTCGAAAAATCATACATAATTAGAAATTTGTAACATGATTATTTATTAAAAATTCATAAACCCTAAAATTAAAAATAAAGTTCTCACATTGAGACCAGGGTAACAGAATTCTGTTACAACTGGCACCGCTATCAAGGATCCATTCAATTACGTCATTCTGGAATGTTCCTGCTACGCCTTCGATATTAAACGCCGAGTAAAAGCTATTTCCTGCGGAATTCGTCGATTCATGTTTTTCATCCTTTTTCTTTTTAGGTGCTTTGCAATTTTTAGCGATGTGACCCTTTCTCCTACAGTTGTAGCATGTGATTTTAAAATTATCAAATTTCTTGTGACTTTTCGTAGTGCTTGTAGCTACCATTGCACTTTCAGCTGTTTCCGTCGAATTAAGACTAGCTTCTTCGTCGACCAAACGCGCCGTAATGTTTTTAATTGTTTGCCTACTTTCATCCATAGAAAGCCAAGCTTGTCTAAAATTTCGATACTTCGTCGGCAAAGTACCAAGTATTTTGGTCAAGACAGCTGTGTCACTTATTTGATCTCCGCTATCACGAATTTGACGGGCCAAGTTTTCGATTTTTGAAATATGCTGTACAATGGAATCATTTGACGCCATTTTGTACTGGTGAAACTGCTCATGCGCCAACATTTTGTTTGTTTCAGATTTTAAAGCATAAATACCTTCCAATTTGTCCACTATTTCTTTTGAAGTTTCACAATTTTCTATAAGTGTTATTTGGGCGACATCCATCGTGTTTGTTATGATGCACATGGCTAACGCGTCTTTCTTATTCCATGCAATCACTTCGTCGCATCTATATCGGGCGTTGGCTTCAAAGTGGCCCCCGACGCGATTTCAAACACACCTTTTGCTTTTAAGGCACACTTTATTTGAAACCTCCACTGGTTGAAGTTTCTTCCGTCGAATTTATTTACATTTGCCAAGTTTATTGATTCGGCCATTCTTATAGTTTTTGACACACAAAACACTAGAATGTTTCACACAACCGATTCTTCACCACGAGGCAAATAAAATTTTCTTTTTAATGTCTTTTTATTCGAGGGTTAGAACGTACACTGGGCCCATAACCTATTGGGTTTGTATCGTCGAATAAAAATAAACACAACTTAGTTTAAAATAGGTTTAATAAAAAGAAAAGTTTAACTTGAACAAATTACATACGTCTTATGAGTACGAGTACAAAACAACGACTGACTACACACTGCTTGTATGCACGTGAACATACATGCGCTATTTTTAAAGGTGGCAATTTTGAATATAATATCTCAACAAGAAGCCGTGATTGACGGCGAAACGTTGATGATAGATTAGACGAGAGTTTCATTTCTGCCAGACCTTCGACGTGACATTTCAAGAAACAAAATTGCCCCTATTAATAAACAAAGTCCATGTTGAAAATTTTGGAATTTGTATTTTGAAACTCTTCGTGGACTTCCTGAAATGTTTCTGGACTAATCCGTCTACATTCTTGAGGTGACCTATTTTACAGTTCTAGAAGATTATCGGAAGAATTTTATCAACCCAGGTTTTCAAATCCTTTTAAAAACTGCCGTTTTTGGCAGGATTTCGTATTCCGAGTCGTAAATGATTTCCTGAGCTTTCAATAATAATAAAAACTCTAAACCAAATAAAAACTATAAACCAAAAATAAAAACTCTTTGATTTAATGCAAAGAAAACGACCTATTGATTGTACTAATGCATTAATCAAATCGGGGGAACTTGCGGGCAATTTCTTTTCCAGGAAATTTTTCATCTAACCATGTAACAATTTCTGCCACTCCAAGGAACGATAAAAACTGCCCCGACGATCTTTGTTGATAACTCAGGGGATCGCCGAACAAAGATAGACAATGCCACGAAGTGCTAGCTCAAGCACGGACCATGCAGAAAACGGAACCCCCCCTACCCTCGGTTGATGTTACACAATTATACGAGATGATGCTAAGAATACATAAATGTAGCAAAAAAAGGTGTTAATCTGGGCGCCATGTAATTGTTTTCACCCCGTACAAAGAGAGAACTTAGAAACACAAAAATTACAATTTGTGCTTCCGAAAATAGATAACCAAAGGTCGGAGGATGCCCCCGTGACCGGAAAAATATATAACGACTCGTCGAACGACATCACCTCATCTGTGTTAAAATAGCAAGATCGACCGCTACCAGAAAACACAAAGAACACCAACCATCAACAATCGATTAGAACTCCCGTTAGAAGCGAGCATGGAATGCGACGTCAAACGTGATTTGCTAAGAGCAAATATAAAACCCCTAGATGGTAATCGCATTTAAATACACACAATATTAATAATGCTAAATAAAAAAATACAATGTGTTACGGCGATGCCGTAGATTATAAGCTATCATAAAATATCCACTTCAATAATATTAAATAATAATCAGAAATGTCATATTTTCAATATAAACATAGAATTTGTTAATAAAAATAAATTCGAGTCAACGGGATCCGACTATAAATGTTAATATTTGAATATTATGCCAATCGACGTTCTTTATCAAAAGATAACTATAAAGTATTACATTGAAGAACAAAGATACATAGTTGCACAGCGCACCTGTGCTGAAAGGAAATACGCAGTCCGCTCACCGCGAGAAAATTATTATCAACAAGATTCTACGTTCGAGGTGATAAAATCCTCATATGACTAGGTTCTATTGAAACTAAGTTAATTTGTAGAGAGTTACTTTGTAATAATATCGTATTCAAACGGGTACCGCGCTGAGAAACAAAGGAACTGTTTAATATGCATTTTTGTAAATATAACTCATATAGCGATAACAAATTATTTCCTACCCAAATGACCTCATCAAGGGAAAGAAATTTGAAAGGAGGGATGGAAAAATGAAGTCAGTCTCTCAAAGCCAGCGACCAAAATAACTTCTACCTAAAATGTACCTAATATCGGCCAAAGTGTAATATTTTTTAACTTTCCAATTCGGAAGAAAACCTCAGTACATAATTTCCTACAATCATAAAGAGAAATTATTATCTAATAATTACAAAAACAGTAGTGATAACGAAAATCTAAAATTCGGCGACTTAAAAAATTGAACAATTAAAAAATTAAAAGTGTCGAATATAATACGGAAATCCTAACTAACGGAGCATTAACTACGGTTAAACAAATTGAAACAGCAAATCAATCAACTCTAGAATTCGGTGTAACAATCGAGATTAGTGTAAATCAATACTATCTACGATCGTGAATCGAATTGAAGTTAATACCAATAATAAATGCGATCATACTCCAATTAGATCGCGTAAATTACTAAAAGCCAAGTGTAAAAAGAACATTACTTCAATTTAATTTAGTACTGGAACAAAATTATAAACACTTAAGTGTCCCATCTTAAACGGATCTTCACTGGAAACAATAATAGTGCGATATAAGTTTTGTGCAACACGCTACTAAATCTACGACGTGCAGTTCTAATTAAATAAAAAGTTAATCGGCGACACATTATTACAATCAACAATAGGGTCCACACATCGTTGAATTCTTTCTACGTCAGAGCTAAAATTGGAACAACCACATCTTTAAGTGTACTTCAATCAACTAATTTGCGGATTACGTCGCTTTTAAAGGTAGAAATTTGGTCTAACCAAAATCACTGTATCTATTCTTGAATTTTATGTAACAAAATTGTCAATTTTCTTCTTTGCACGATATTTTAATTCAAATATTGAATTAATGGAAATATTCCGTAAATTCATGCGAGAAATGTGTTTTATTTCAGTAAAATTGGATTGTTAATAATTAAGATCCACATTCGCATAAATTTATTAGAATTTCCCAATTTATTGACTAACCACCTTAACACTTAATTTCTTAGACATTAAATATTTTTATCTTGTGTATTTGTGAAAACTGATGTATATTTGATTACGATATTTATGAAACAATATATGTATATTCGGAATATTGATTTTTTCTTACGAATTAAAAAAAAAATATAAGCAAATATCTAAGTAAGTACCACACCTGGGATGAGAGTACGAAGTCCGGAAGTTACATGTCCAACTGAGCAAAGCCACGGAGCTAATTTCGTCTATAACATAAAATATAATAACCTATCTGTTATAGATCCTAACAAATGGCGCCATCAACTGCAGGCTAGAGATTTGGGGACAAATCTGAAAAATTAGAATTTGCTTATAGTTTTTGTAAAATTCTAGAAAAAATTCAGGTGGTAAGAAAAAATTGTGTTAGAATTAAAGGTAAAAATTGTAAAGAAAGAATTCAACGTACGTACATCAAGCGAAAATTACGTGTCTACAAAAAAAATCGATTTTAAATTATCTAAAAAAACGGTCCAAAACAACTAAAAAGAAGATAAATTATCGCGGCCAAAATCGGTTTTAAATTATCTAAGAAACGGTCTATTTTAATAAATAAAGATGAATCCGGAGCATTTAACGGGTAACGAATTGAAATTTGAAATTTTATGTCGAAATGCAGAGCCGAGAATCACGAGGTTGGGGAATATTCAAATATTAACTCAATTGCTTAAACAATATGTTGAACCAAAAACTCTACCATTTACATGGGACGAGAATTCCGAACAATTAATCGAAACGCTTAGTGATTTGGCGGGAAAAATAGAAAATCAGTTATCTAAAGAAAATATCGACCAGATAAAAACGCGTTTAATGCATGCAGATGAAAGATTGGCTTTGATGAAAATCGCTAGCGACCCAATTAATAAAAACGAAATTGATGTGTACGAAACGGACATATCTAATATGGAGAAAGCGGTAATAAATGTAATAATTAATTCGGTTAAACCAGAATCGGAAAATGTAACAACCGCAAAAGTTAAAATTAAAACGGTCGAAAATGTTCCGATATTCAAATGGGGAATTCAATACTCGGGTCATCTTTCGAACGAGGACCCCATGGAATTTTTAGAGCGGGTAGAAAATTTGAAAACCGCAAGAAATGTAGACGAAGATGAATTATTCACTTCGGCCCACGATTTGTTTGAAGGGGATGGTATAGAATTCTGTCGAAACGCTAAATTGAAAAGTACGAATTGGAAAGAATTTGTTCAATTATTTAAAAATGAATTTCTACCGCTAGATTACGAATATCGATTATCAAAACAAATTCAAAACCGGGTTCAAGGTATAAACGAAAATATTTTATCGTTTATCAACCAAATCGAATCGTTGTATCGGAGATTTGAAAGTCCTACTGACGAAAAACAAATTGTAAGACAAATATCGCGTAACGTGAATCCCTTCTTTGCCAATCATATTGTTTTACATGAATACGATAATTTAGATGAGTTAAAATCGAGATGCAAGAAAATACAATGGTTACAAAACCAAACGAAAACGTATTCAGAAATGCCTAAAATTAAAGTTGATTCAAAACCGCGACAAATTTCGCAAGTAAAAATAAATAATTTTACCTCGAACGCACAAACCTTACCTGCTACGCCTAGTACGTTAAGGGCAATAACTTGTTGGAATTGCCATCAATTAGGTCATATTTATACAGCTTGTACTGAACCAAGAACAAATCCGTTAGTACGGTGCGGTTCACTCGGAAATTATAAAAAGGATTGCAGCAAATGCAATAATAGAAACAAAGCTCCTATTTCGCTTCCAAAAAACTTGAACCCCGGCACTGTGAAGCAGGTCACGAGTGTCGAAAGGAGCGTCACCTTAAAATTGATAAGCAATTACGGCGTCAACAAAATTCCTGCAAACCAAACCAATCAAATTGGAAAAAGTGGCTTAAAACTGTTAATTCTTTCTTCAAAGAAAGTAAATTATTTCAAGTTGCAACAACTTTTTGCAAAAAACCGTTTGATAATCGCCCTTACCTACGTTTAAAAATTTTCGAACAAAAATTTATGGCTTTAATCGATTCGGGAAGTAATGTTTCTATATTAGGGCACAAAAGCGCCAACTTATTGGAACAACGGTCAATAATAATAAACGAATCTAATGTAAGTAATATCAGTGTGGCGAACGGAAATGCCGCAAAAGTATTAGGCGAAATTTTTCTATCGGTAACAATTGAAAACGTAACCAGAAATATTAAATTTTATGTTGTACCGACGGTCGACACAGCTATTATTTTGGGAACCGACTTTTGTAAAGCATTCAATCTAATGATAAATTTTGCTAATTTTTCATGGGAGTTACCAAAAAATATTCAAATTAATTGTATAAATGAAACTAATCAAATGCCATTAACACATGAACAACAGGAAAAACTAGAACAAATAATAATTAAATTAAAAACGATCTCTAAAGCCGCAGCCGGTTGTGTAAAACACGTAGAACACCGAATCGACGTAGGAGATTCTTTGCCCTTCAAGCAAAGACAATATCCCCTAAGTCCCACCATGAGAGGGCATTTAACGAAAGAAATCGATAAGATGCTAGCAGATAAAGTCATTCAACCCTCGAACTCCCCGTATTCGTCCCCGATTCTACTAGTAAAGAAAAAAGACGGTGAACTAAGAGCGTGTTTTGACGGACGCAAGCTTAACTCGGTCACGGTCAAGGATTCGTATCCCTTGCCACGTACCGATGGCATATTAAATAGATTACGAGATTCAAAATATTTTTCATCAATAGATTTAAGAAAAGCGTTTTGGCAAATTAGATTAGAAGAAGGAAGTCGACAAAAAACTGCTTTTTGCATTCCCGGAAAGGGATTATACGAGTTCGTGGTTATGCCCTTTGGATTATCAAATAGTGGCCAGACATTGCAAAGGGTTATGGACCGAATTTTAGGGCCTATCTTACATAAAGAGGATGCCTTTGTATACCTTGATGATATAATAGTCGCTTCTCCGACATTTGAAAAACACCTCGAAACTTTGACTGCGGTCTTTGAAAAGTTAAAAGAAGCCGGCTTCCGAATAAATTTAGAAAAATGTAAATTTTGCCAAAAATCTTTAACTTTTCTCGGATTTATAGTGGGAGAAAAGGGTTTACAAACGGACCCTTCCAAAGTCGAAGCAATTCAAAAATTAAAAGTACCTCGTAATACAACCGAAGTTAAAAGAATAATCGGTTTAGTTAGTTATTACAGAATTTTTCTGCCTCAATTATCAACTATTTCTTCACCAATAACCGCACTAATAAAAAACAAGAAGAAAGGTCAATCAATCGATTGGACGCCAGAAGCAGAAGCTTCGTTTGAAAAAATAAAATATTTGATTTCTAACGCGCCCATATTGATTTCCCCCGATTTCACAAAACCTTTTTTCGTACAGACGGACGCAAGTCTAGTGGGGGGGGGTGCATTGTTATTTCAAAAACAAAACGGCTTGGAACACCCCATCGCGTATGCGTCCCGTGCGTTCACCAGCGCTGAACAGAAATACCATGCCACCGAACGCGAATTATTGGCTGTACTATTCGCAATAAATAAATTCCGAGGGTACATAGAAGGGTTAAAGTTTACTTTAATAACAGATTGTTCAGCGTTAAAATGGTTGAAACAATTCGACCAATCGACCGGCCGTTTAGCTCGGTGGTCGCTTAAATTAGCGCAATATGATTTCGACATCCAGCATCGGCCTGGAAAATTAAATATAGTCCCCGATATGCTATCAAGAGATGCATGTACACTAGACATTGATTTATTGCAAAAAGATCAATATTATACCGATTTATTAGAAAAAATAGAGGAAAACCCCAATAGCTATCCCTCTTATAAAATTGAAGATAACGTAATTTATAAATTTGTACCAAATAATTTAATAAGCTCAGCTAATCTTTCCGATTGGAAATTATTAGTACCTACGGCCAACAGAAAAGAAATTTTAAATACCTTGCACGACGACCCAAAAGCCGCGCATTTGGGGATTTTTAAAACTACCGCGCGAATAGCGGAAAACTATTATTGGCCGAAAATGAACAACGACATTAGGAACTACGTTCAAAATTGCGCGACTTGTAGTTCCCAAAAATCATCACAAATGATGAGACCAGGGTTGATGGGTAAACAAAAGAAGGTATCATATCCTTTCCAAGTCATATCTATGGATTTACTAGGTCCCCTGCCTATGTCGAAAAACAAACGTAACCAACATTTATTGGTAGTTACCGATTATTTTACTAAATACGTGACGGTACACCCTTTGACTAAAGCCAATTCGAATAAAATCATAGACTATCTAAAAAATCATTATTTTACGACGTTCGGGGTACCACAATTAATTATATGCGACAACGGGGTTCAATTTATTTCAAAAGAATTCAAAAATTGCCTCGCGGAGCTTAAAATCAAAAGCATTATTTACAACGCTAAATATCATCCCCAAAATAATCCTACCGAGCGAATAAATCGAATCCTAGTTACGGCCATCTCCTCATATATCAAAAACGATCATACCGAGTGGGACAACCACGTCCAGGAAATAGCGTTCGCAATTAATACTTCTAAAAGCGAAGTAACGGGATTTACGCCTTCTTTCCTCGTGTTTGGAAGATACATTCCGATAGACGGTGATTACTACGGAAAATCATTGCAAGATTTCGATACCGATCTAAAAGATCAACAAATAAGATGGGACAAAGACCAGCAACAATTACCGATATTATTTCAAAATGTAAGAAGGTCTTTGTCAAACGCATATAAAAAAGGGCAACATCATTATAACTTACGAAAACGACACCTATCCTTCCAAGTAGGCGATACTGTTTGGAAAAAGAATTACGTATTGTCTAACGCGGGAAATAGATTTATGGCCAAACTTGCGCCGAAATTTATAAAATGCAAGGTTATCAAAAAGATAGGTAATTTGATTTATGAGCTAACTGACGAAAAAGGAAAAACGTTGGGAAACTGGCACGTGAAAGATTTAAAAATGAGCAGTAGCCCTTAAAAATCAATCAATATCGGTCCCGAGCATGACCAAAAACTGTCTCCGCCAATCAATCAATCTAGTATTGATGGTGTCATCTTTTGTTTATAGTTAGAATAAGAATCCCTGTACGTGTAGTCGGTCCCGAGCATGACCAAAAACTGTCTCTACCAATCAATCGCATTGATGGTATTGGCCCATTCACGGCCTAAAACTGACCTATCGATCCAGTATCGATTATTACCTTACCTTTATTAATTTATTCTAGTTCCTAAATTATATTTAACTGTAAATATCTATTATTAGTGGTCCTTAGCAACAGACCAATAATCAAAAAAGGCTCTACCCAATTTAATTTAAGAATTTTTTATTCTATGATAATTTATTACGCTTCCTAAATTATATTTAACTGTAAATATCTATTATTAGTGGTCCTTAGCAACAGACCAATAATCAAAAAAGGCTCTACCCAATTTAATTTAAGAATTTTTTATTCTATGATAATTTATTACGCTTCCTAAATTATATTTAACTGTAAATATCTATTATTAGTGGTCCTTAGCAACAGACCAATAATCAAAAAAGGCTCTACCCAATTTAATTTAAGAATTTTTTATTCTATGATAATTTATTACGCTTCCTAAATTATACTTAACTGTAAATATCTATTATTAGTGGTCCTTAGCACAAGACCAGACAAAAAGGCTCTACCCAAATTACTTGAACGATATTAAACCCCAATTAATTTATGTAATCCCCAAAAAATTAACTCGAGTAATTACGAGTAATAACTAATGGTCATTAGCATCGACCAGACAAAAAGGCCCTACCCTTCATCCAGTAATAGAGATCAAATGACTAACCTAAAGAAATCATCTTAAATTTTCATTTTTAAGAATTAATACCTTGAATTAAATTTTCGTTTTTGAGAATCAAAACTCATTATTGATTAACTTTTTAAATTTTTATTGAATTAATACCTTGAATTAAATTTTCGTTTTTGAGAATCAAAACTCATTATTGATTAACTTTTTAAATTTTTATTGAATCGATACCTTGAATTAAATTTTCGTTTTTGAGAATCAAAACTCATTATTGATTAATTTTTTAAATTTTATTGAATCGATATCTTGAATTAAATTTTGTACGTTTGAAAATCAATACCAATTATTGATTAACTTTTTAAATTTTTATTGAATCGATACCTAGAATTAAATTTTCGTTTTTGAGAATCAAAACTCATTATTGATTAACTTTTTAAATTTTTATTGAATCGATACCTTGAATTAAATTTTCGTTTTTGAGAATCAAAACTCATTATTGATTAACTTTTTAAATTTTTATTGAATCGATACCTTGAATTAAATTTTTTACTTTTGAAAATCAATACCAATTATTGATTAATTTTTTAAATTTTATTGAATCGATATCTTGAATTAAATTTTGTACGTTTGAAAATCAATACCAATTATTGATTAACTTTTTAAATTTTTATTGAATCGATACCTAGAATTAAATTTTCGTTTTTGAGAATCAAAACTCATTATTGATTAACTTTTTAAATTTTTATTGAATCGATACCTTGAATTAAATTTTTGCTTTTGAGAATCAATATCAATTATTGATTAATTTTTTTAAAAAACTTTTATTGAATCGATACCTAGACTGAGATTAACTATTTCTGGACGACGATACCAATTATGGATTAATTTCAAAATTTTTTGAATTAACACCTTGACGTAATTTATTTGTCCTTACAAGAGGATATCCATTAGCGATTCATCCTGAACGTCTTTACGTATTACACACATAGTAAGGCAATACAATTAACCGTTTGAAAATTTTGGTTATAAATCCTACGATAAGGATATTTTAAAGAGATCATATCCCCTTTATCTATCCCGATTCAAGACACTAAGCAACACTGGTCCTGGACATGACCTAAAACTGCATCCCTTTGCAAAAGCTCGAACCATTGTTCTAAGCAATTGCATTTACGGAAATTAACCAGACAAATAGTCCCGTTAGGAGAATAATTTCTGGCCATGAGTCCTGACGACGATGTCTCAAGACAATTGCGTTGGATTACTATCCCACGTGCCGAAGTCCCCAATAGGTCTTTCTAAATAGATTTCCCGCAGAGAACTTATCGTGTCAGTCGATACCGACATTGACGTTTCTAATTAGCACACAAAGAGTTTTGTCAAAAAACAGGCAAAACTACTGATATCTTGGAAAATATCGAGGTATTAACAGCAATTGTATTATACCCAAGGGACGTTTATAGCCCTATAACTAAGACATTGGACCACAACAGGTCCACAATGTTAATTTCTTTTTGAAAAATTAGCCACAACGGCATTGATAATACCTGCAAGATATCATCTCATATCTATTAGTTACTTTTCTGGAAAGTGAGACGACACACCTTGCGAGCGATTGGAGTAGCTAACCAATTTGTTCAAAAGGTGGGTTTAGTGAAGGTATCCAGAGGCCAAAGATTAGCTACCTTGTGGTCGCTGGTACCTCACGATATTTTCCAGTGGTATATTATGTTAATTATCACACATTAACAACCCCAAATCGCAAGTTTTCCGGATTTCAATTCGAAAGAATTAACCAACGATAACTGATAAATCCGAACCCTAGATCTAGATTGTTGATTGTAAATATGATAAGACCCAACAAAATAGATCAAATAATCACTTTTGATTAACCCCAACTAGGTTTTCTACAAACCAAAATCAATAAGCCTTAAATAATCACTTTTGATTAACCCCCATGATGTTTTCAACTAACCAAAGCAAGCTGGATTAGCCAAGACGATTCGGAATACCGAACAAATCTAAAGAGTTTCTCTAAGGACTAGTCGTGCTTGGGTAAGCTCTTTAAGATAAATTACTACAAAGTAATAATATTTCTTTTTTTTGTTCCTTAGTTATCTAAGTCACGTACCACTCGATTAAAGTGGAAATTACTTCATTTTAGCTAAGAATTTACTTTTAGATTATTTGGTTATTAAATAACCAAAGAATAAAATAAGATCAACTATCTTAATGTCATTGAAGTTAACTTAAGAATGGCCTAAAGCCAAAGGCCTAAGATAACAATCAATAATCGATCCGAAATCGATTAGCATGGTCCAAGGTACGACCCTAAACTACGTCTGAAAATAAATTTTTTTAACAAAAAGTTTTTTTTGACTCGTGCAAGACTTCGCGTCTAAAATGGTCTAAGGCATGACATTAAACTGCTCTATTTCATTTACATGGTAAGAATTAACAACCGCCAGATCTTACGGCTACAACAGTCAATCGTGTCCCGACTTTAACTTACACTCAATAATAAGTAATGCGAATTTCTTTAAGTTCAATTACTTAGGGCCTCGAGTCCATTTAACTCAGCGGCCGATGTAAATATGATACGGTCGTTCGAATTTATAGTAAACACTAATTTTAAGTCCACGATGAATGAACGTGGGAAAAAGGAAAGTTCATCTGGTAGTGTAAGGTGTTGTGTAACTTGGCTGACCTTGTGCAGACAACCTGGGCTCGTGACCCGGATCGAGCCTAAGGCCTGTTCTCGGCGACCAAGGTAAAGCAGTATCTGCATTCCTAAGAGACGGACAATTCTTTAACCTTCGGTTCTTTCAGCTAACACGTCTTGTAAATATGATTCTGATGTGCCCCAATACTCTTCACCCTTTTGCCTTTTAGTGAACTCTTGTTCCGCACTAAAAAGAGTACCCGGAATAAGTGGCGTCCAATTCAAAAACCCTCACATTGTACTCTGAGTTACAAAGGAGACAATGTACTCATGCGAGCTAGCATCTTTCGTATAAAATTACGATCATCTGCCCCTCTCGTTGAAAATATTCCCTGCAATTTCGTATACGTTTGAATCGTTTAAGTTTTTTAGAAAACCCCTATTGATAACGAAGACCAATTTTTTTTTGTTTTTTTTGTTAACTAAATAGCGTGTTACGGCGATGCCGTAGATTATAAGCTATCATAAAATATCCACTTCAATAATATTAAATAATAATCAGAAATGTCATATTTTCAATATAAACATAGAATTTGTTAATAAAAATAAATTCGAGTCAACGGGATCCGACTATAAATGTTAATATTTGAATATTATGCCAATCGACGTTCTTTATCAAAAGATAACTATAAAGTATTACATTGAAGAACAAAGATACATAGTTGCACAGCGCACCTGTGCTGAAAGGAAATACGCAGTCCGCTCACCGCGAGAAAATTATTATCAACAAGATTCTACGTTCGAGGTGATAAAATCCTCATATGACTAGGTTCTATTGAAACTAAGTTAATTTGTAGAGAGTTACTTTGTAATAATATCGTATTCAAACGGGTACCGCGCTGAGAAACAAAGGAACTGTTTAATATGCATTTTTGTAAATATAACTCATATAGCGATAACAAATTATTTCCTACCCAAATGACCTCATCAAGGGAAAGAAATTTGAAAGGAGGGATGGAAAAATGAAGTCAGTCTCTCAAAGCCAGCGACCAAAATAACTTCTACCTAAAATGTACCTAATATCGGCCAAAGTGTAATATTTTTTAACTTTCCAATTCGGAAGAAAACCTCAGTACATAATTTCCTACAATCATAAAGAGAAATTATTATCTAATAATTACAAAAACAGTAGTGATAACGAAAATCTAAAATTCGGCGACTTAAAAAATTGAACAATTAAAAAATTAAAAGTGTCGAATATAATACGGAAATCCTAACTAACGGAGCATTAACTACGGTTAAACAAATTGAAACAGCAAATCAATCAACTCTAGAATTCGGTGTAACAATCGAGATTAGTGTAAATCAATACTATCTACGATCGTGAATCGAATTGAAGTTAATACCAATAATAAATGCGATCATACTCCAATTAGATCGCGTAAATTACTAAAAGCCAAGTGTAAAAAGAACATTACTTCAATTTAATTTAGTACTGGAACAAAATTATAAACACTTAAGTGTCCCATCTTAAACGGATCTTCACTGGAAACAATAATAGTGCGATATAAGTTTTGTGCAACACGCTACTAAATCTACGACGTGCAGTTCTAATTAAATAAAAAGTTAATCGGCGACACATTATTACAATCAACAATAGGGTCCACACATCGTTGAATTCTTTCTACGTCAGAGCTAAAATTGGAACAACCACATCTTTAAGTGTACTTCAATCAACTAATTTGCGGATTACGTCGCTTTTAAAGGTAGAAATTTGGTCTAACCAAAATCACTGTATCTATTCTTGAATTTTATGTAACAAAATTGTCAATTTTCTTCTTTGCACGATATTTTAATTCAAATATTGAATTAATGGAAATATTCCGTAAATTCATGCGAGAAATGTGTTTTATTTCAGTAAAATTGGATTGTTAATAATTAAGATCCACATTCGCATAAATTTATTAGAATTTCCCAATTTATTGACTAACCACCTTAACACTTAATTTCTTAGACATTAAATATTTTTATCTTGTGTATTTGTGAAAACTGATGTATATTTGATTACGATATTTATGAAACAATATATGTATATTCGGAATATTGATTTTTTCTTACGAATTAAAAAAAAAAATATAAGCAAATATCTAAGTAAGTACCACACCTGGGATGAGAGTACGAAGTCCGGAAGTTACATGTCCAACTGAGCAAAGCCACGGAGCTAATTTCGTCTATAACATAAAATATAATAACCTATCTGTTATAGATCCTAACAAATGCATAAATATTTAAAATTAATTAAAATATTTAACATGGGAAAGTAATCGAATTGTCAATGTGAACGACAACGTTATTATCTGACAGGCCAAACGGTCGTATCTTTTGCTAGCGACCCCGTTATCAAAACACCGCAATACCGCCAACATTAGAATTAATGCATGAATCCACCATACAGGGCGTTGCTAAAGTTGTCAAAGCAAAGTAGAAAAAGTAACGATTCAAAAAAATCGTTACAACCATGGCCGCACATTTAATGCGCAATATGGGGTTGTTCCGTTTTGTTGAAAATGCTCATTATGTTCATCTATCAACATATCTCCTCTTCTTCATGAACTTGATTTCCTAAAGATTGGTTGATAAGTGGGACAATTTCATTTTATAATCTAATAGATTATGAAATCACAATGAACAAAGACTTTGTAACCTGACGGCCTCGCTGAACATGGGGATCAGGAGGACGAAATACACAAATAAACCGATACATAAGATAACGTGGATGAGACCAGGAGGAAAAAGCGAAGATGGGAACCTAATAGATCACGTAGTAGTAAACAAGAAAGGTCAAGCTTAATAAGAGATGTGAGAACTTACAGAGTTCAGAGTAATTGAGATGAAAAAATAAAAAACTAGAAGAGCGCGAAGATATTTGTGAAACATGGGAAAGCATAAAAATCACAGTAAAGAAATGCGCGGAAAAAATGTAGGGTATGCAGAGAAGAGAGTAAATAAAAAATTGTTTGATGACGAATGTGAAATAAAAATTGAACAGAAGAATGGATAAGAACACAACAGGATACGGAGAGAGAAGAAAATTTAGAAGTAAGAAAAGAAGCTGATAAGATGTGCAAACAAAAAGGGATGAAAAGCTTGAACATACGATGGAAGAATTGGAGGAAGAGAGCAGACGAAATGGTATAAAGAAGTTTTATATGAAAATCAAGGAACTTACAAGAAACTTCAAAATGAAAAATCACCAGAACAAGACGAGATATGCGATTAAATGATTAAAAACGGAGGAGAAGAATTATACAGGAAAATATCCAAGTTGATTGCTATGATCTGGAACAACAAAGAAATATCTGAGGAGTGGCAGATTGGGAAAATAATACCAGTTTATAAGAAGGGTGATATAGAAAACTGCCGGAATTACAGAGGAATAACACTGCTATCCATGATATATGTACAAAATATTGTCCGTACTAATTAATAGCGAATAAAAGAATGGAGGAAATACTTCTAAAGATGGCGATTCGGGCGAAAGAATTGGATCTGAAAATAAATGAAGGCAAAACAAGATATATGAAGAGATGCAGAAGTTTAATTATTTAGGAGTGTACTTGAATAGTAATAATGAAAAAAGGGAAGAGATAAGAGAAAATATACAAGCTCGAAATCGAGAGTATTATGCAAACAAAAAATTACTAAAAGATTAAAAAATAAGCAGAAGAATAAAATGAGAATATATAAGAGTTTGATAAGATTGGTATATGTATAGTGACATACTATGTGACAGAGGTGTTAAGCATTACAAATGAAGAGGAGGAAAAACTCAGAATTTTTAACAATACTGGGCCAAAGAAAATCAGTGATGGAGTTATTAAAGCGAGAAGGAATAACGAGTTAAAGAGAGAAATTGGAAACGAAGATATTGTGGAGTTCATTAAGTCACAGAATGGAGACCAAGCAATGACAGAACCAAAGGAAGACCTAAATCTAAATGGATCGATGAAGTAAAGCAGGATCTGGAAAGCATGAGCATAGAAAATTGGAAGAAAACGTATAGTCATCGAAAAGAATGGAACAGAGTGGTAGAAGGGGCGAAATCAGACAAGAAACTGTAAGTAAGTGATACAAATGAGCGTAATCCACCTTACAAAAGGATTGAAAAGACATCAAAGGAGGTGGCTATATTCTGTAAGAAACGACAGCCGAAATTGATTTTTATACATTTGTCGGGGTCAGGTTCCTTCAATAAAAATTGGCCCAATAATGTAATTTCTCAGTATACCAGCCCACACATTAACCATCTGAGGATTCTGCGTATGATCTTCCTGAAACACCTTTGGATTTTATTGTTCCAAGACCTACAATTGCGTTTTATGACAAACCTGTTAAAAACAATTAAATCGTCGCTAAAATAAAAATTTTTTAACCCAATTTGGGCCATTCCGAAATCTTTGGAACATCAGTTCACAAAACTCGATTTTTCTATAAAAATTGTCTTTGCTAAGTTGGTGAAATTGAATTTTATAAGGAAGAAACTTATTGATTTTTAGAACTTCATGTATTGCCAAATGAAATTTAACATATTTGTTGATTTAGCAATCTTTCGCATGGAAAGATTTTGGTTTCGCAGCAAATCCATTTGTGGAATGTGATCCAAAATTCTGCATTACTTATTAATTTTTTTACATACGGAACGGGTTTGTTTAAATTTTCATACTAACGTTAACACGTACTGGTAGCTTATATATTTTCCAGCGTGGCTTGCATTGAAAAACGAGCATTCCTAGGTGCATGTCAGTGGCCCCCCCAGTTTCGAATTTTTTTATAAAAATGGTGTCACACGTTAGAGCATCGTTAGAGCCTGAATGAGCTTCCATTATTTTCGTTTGAGCCTCAAAGGTCGCGGAGTTATTCGCAAAAAACAACTGGGGGGGGCCGTAGACATGATGGCCCCCCAGTTTCGAATATTTGCGTGAATTTGGTGTCAAAAGTTAGAGCATCGTTAGAGCCTGAATGAGCTTCCATTATTTTCGTTTGAGCCTCAAAGGTCGCGGAGTTATTCGCAAAAAACAACTGGGGGGGGCCGTAGACATGATGGCCCCCCCAGTTTCGAATATTTGGGTGAATTTGGTGTCAAACGTTAGAGCATCGTTAGAGCCTGAATGAGCTTCCGTTATTTTCGTTTGAGCCACAAAGGTCGCCGAGTTATTCGCCATAAACTGCTGGGGGGGCCGTAGACATGTTTTTCCATTTTCCATTTTCCTTCCTATTTGGAATTTTTGTATGAAACTCGTGCCAATCGATAGAGCATCGTTAGAGCCTCAACGAGCTTCTATGGTCATGGTTTTAAGTTAATATATTTACAAAGTTATGGATGTTTTAAATTTTCGGCCAAACTCCGAGCAACATGCATGCCAGATTAAAAGATAAAAATTTTTAAGTTGGTTATAAAAAACCGAAAATAAGCTTAAAAATAAGCGAAAAATTGTATTTGAAATTATAAAAATTTTTATCGAAGGAATATAGAAATAGAATATCATGCCGAGAAAATCTAATATTGATCTGAAGTACCTTAACCTGGTTATTGTTGCCAATAAAGAGAAAATTTATGATCCAATGGGTAAAAAGTTTTGGGGCCCATCAAATGTTTGTTGGTCGGAAATAGTAAAACAATTTGGTAATACCACCGTTTTGCCAAAATACGTTTATAACCACGTGATCTTGAACAGGCACAACATTATGGAAGAATTAAATTTACAGGTTTCATCAAAATACACTGCAGAAATTAACTCGGATATATCGGATGAGGATCAAGAACAAAACGAAGGAGGCGGCAAACGTTTAGATTTTCGAATAACTTTGACAGCGGAAGAGTGGAATAGTATTTCTCCGTCCAATGGCTCTTACAAACGATCAGATGGGAACAACAGCGATAATGAAAGAAATTACGAAACTTTGAAAGCACACTACTGGACAGATTTAATTCACACCAAAAATTTTTAGGGAGACGAAAATTCCATGTTGTACGTATAATATACAAACGTTGTAAAATCTACCCAAGTGGATTTTGTTACCTTCAAATAAGTGGTCGATGCAAATCTTGTCATGGCATTTTAAAATGTGTCGTGGAATTACTTGGATAAGGATCCCACCGGTTTAATCTGCAATGATCAAAGCAAAACGAAGTCATCGGTGGCGGTGATAGGATTGCTTAGAAATGGTAATACGTTAAGTTTGCAACCTATAGGAAAAACCTATTTTACAATAATTAACACGTGCGGATTTGATAGCATAATTCATATTATGTGTTGTTGTTATGTGGAAAGCAGAAAATATGCTAATTTTGTTGGTGCAAAAAAGAAATCTACATTGTACCTACGAGTTGATTGCTCATGTGATGGAGTGAATGCGCAAACTTACAGAAAACGGGCTTTGCTTATGGATAATGTTTTTGAAGAACCCAATAAGAAAAGATTACTTGATAATCACGTGGAACTAAATGCTTCATCAACATCTTATTATTTATTTCAACAATTATTCCGGAATGAGCCGTCAATGATAGAAAATTTTAAATGTTCTAAATGTAACAATGTTATAAAAAATGGATTCCGGACTCTAACAATTAATTTTCCAACACAGGATATTGCCTACCTCCAGAACGCTTTAGACCTACGATTTAAAGAAATACCTAACCATGGCCAATGTAAGAATTGTCAAATGCAATATACCGAAATAAACATAAGTTTTGGCCAATATTTATTTTTGGAAATATGTTATTATTATTATTATATGCGTTTATTTAGTCATACAGACTATACATTTTACATGAAATAAATACAAATAATATATAAATACAGATATCTACACATAATAAAAACATAATATAAAAATATAAGAATGGATACAGATAATATATAACAGAAACGCATACCACTACAAGTTGTTTCCACTTCGCTCTAGCAAATACGTCATAAGACTTCTTTTAAATCTTTTCAGGTTTCTACACTCACGCAAATCTCTCGGTAGATCATTGTAAGCGACGGCACCCTTGAAAAATATTGTATTTTGCGCTGCACTTGAATGTGCTCGTTGTAATGCAATCTTCCCTCGATTTCGAGTTTCATAAACATGGATATCATCAAATAACGCTACAACTCCATCAAAATACTCTGGCATCATACGCAAGATTACTTTTTGTATAAACACTAATACTTGATACTCCGCTAGGGTAACTATGTTCAACCAACCTAAATCACTCAGCATAGTCTTGATCGGAGTGTATCTATTCCTTCTTAGTATTGTCCTCATTGCTCTGTTCTGAAGCACTTGCAATCTTTTCTTATCCTTTTCGCTACTCAAAAACACCACCGTCCCCAAGTATCTTAGATGTGGTAGCACTATAGTGTTGAATATATTGAGCTTACTCCTTTTTGATATAAACTCACTACATCTACCAAGTATCCCTAATTTCATTGAATTTTTTTTGCAGATGTAGTCCATGTGCTGCTTAAAATTCAGTTGTCGATCCAAAATCAAACCCAGATATTTCATACTCTCGACTATCTCCACTTTTTGACCTTCAATTACTAACGTCTGGTCTTCATCATACACAGTCCTTCCCAAAATCATAGCCTTACTCTTTTGTACGTTCAACATCAGTCTATTGCCATTCAACCACTTACTCAAGTTATCCATTTCTGTATTCATCATTGTAAGCATATCATTAACGTCTTTTCCTAGCATGTACACCAGAGTGTCATCAGCAAACAAATGGAAGCTTGCACCTCTAATCACCATACTCATATCATTCACAAACATAACAAACAGCAGCGGGCCCAACACACTTCCTTGCGGTAAGTGGCCAATGAAGAAAGATTCGTCTTTGGAATTTAACATTTCACTACAGGAAATTCCCCAAGAAATTTTTGTTAATGTAAATACATTTCACATTCGAGGAGCTATTAGTTTCATACCACCCACAGCAATAAACAATATCAATGCGATTGGGTATTACGTAAGTTATTGTTGGCGTGAAAATTTAAGCCGGTGGGAACGGTATGATGATTTGCAACTGTCGCCCAAAGTGGCAAGACAGTCAACAACACGACAGTAAATTGCCAATTCCTTATATATACCCTTCTACATATAAGGTCTTTTTAAACTTTATTTTTTAGTTTTATTAATAAAATTTTTTCTTCAAACAATAATTTTGCAGTTGATATTATATGAAATGGATGAAGGTCATAATGATTATTTATATCAACCAAAGCTTTGTATTCCTTTAAGTTGATGTTTTATTTATAATTTTCGTCATGGAAAGTCAGGGAATTTAAATTAACAATGATGGTGGGAACCTTCAATCTGGCAACATTCAAGTTAACGCATGTTGCTCGGAGTTTGGTCGAAAATTTAAAACATCCATAACTTTGAAATATATTATCTTAAAACCATGACCATAGAAGCTCATTGAGGCTCTAACGATGCTCTATCGATTGGCATGAGTTTCATACAAAAATTCCAAATAGGAAGGAAAATGGAAAAACATGTCTACGGCCCCCCCAGCAGTTTATCGCGAATAACTCGGCGACCTTTGTGGCTCAAACGAAAATAACGGAAGCTCATTCAGGCTCTAACGATGCTCTAATGTTTGACACCAAATTTACCCAAATATTCGAAACTGGGGGGGCCATCATGTCTACGGCCCCCAGTTGTTTTTTGAGAATAACTCCGCGACCTTTGAGGCTCAAACGAAAATAATGGAAGCTCATTCAGGCTCTAACGATGCTCTAACGTTTGACACCAAATTCACGCAAATATTCGAAACTGGGGGGCCATCATGTCTACCGCCCCCCCAGTTGTTTTTTGCGAATAACTCCGCGACCTTTGAGGCTCAAACGAAAATAATGGAAGCCCATTCAGGCTCTAACGATGCTCTAACGTGTGACACCATTTTCATTAAAAAATTCGAAACTGGGGGGGCCACTGACATGCACCTAGCATTCCTACAAGCACAACGATTTTCAGCCCCGTAAATAAATATTATTTTTACTTTGTCTTGTAAAGTATACACCATTTCAATATAATTTCCGCATAAAATAAAGCTGATATTTAATTTCCGCATAAAATAATTGTTTGTTTCATCCTTCAATTTTTACCTCTAACTCATAAAAGAATGCACTAAATCCAATTTTTTTTAATCTAGACGAACGAGGATTTTCCACCTTTAAAATGAAGTAGGCAAGGTAGCGAATGCTATTTAAAAGTTCACACTACATAAGCGTAACTGGTGAAGGGATTAAACTTACAATTCAAACAGTTATTGGTTTTGAACGTCCCTTTCGCTATTTAAACCGACGTGTTTTTTGGTTTTTTCAAAATTACTCAAAAAAAAGTTATTTCGAATGGCTACTTTGAAATGAACACCATGTATGGTTAGGTAGTGTCTTGTTTATTCGCTGGGTGCGTGACTCCAGCGCCAAATAATTTAGGAACTAAAGGTGGCAATTTTAACATTATAGCAATGCAGTAAAAAGTGTTTTTCTTATTAAAATTTTTTAATTATTAAAAATATTTTGTTATATTATGTAACACGTGAGTGGATAAGTTTAGTTTTGATTATTTTTTTGAATCGGGTGAAAAATGTAAGTATATCTACATAAAAAGCGAAAAAAAAGTGTTAGTGTACCTATCCTCAATAAGGTTAAAAATATGTAAAAATGTTTATTATTTGTGGCGACCTCCTAGAGATAATCCTGTATTCCCATTAAAAGTTAAATTATATTATTATAATTTTTTTAAGTTGGTATATTATCCTGACATAGTATAAATGTCGCAAATATTCATAATACGAGTAATTATTATTTTCAGTAAGCGAACAAAAGTGTTGTTTTCTTGTCCGCTCTGTAAAACGTTGGTGCCTGCAAAAGCAAAAATAAATAAGTTACGATAAGATATTTTGTATATTTATGTACCTGTTTAAAACTGATGCTTCATTGGCTTTGGATCTTTTGTAAATTTGCGGAAATATTGTTGGATCATAACTGGGGCTTGCTTCAGCTTCTGATTTCTTGCCACCAAGGAAATGATCACTGCAGATTACATCACATGGTTTTGGATGCCACGGAGATCCATCGACACTTAATGAAAAAAATAAATACAGTGGAATCCGCTTAATGTGATCAGTTTGGGCCAAGAACATTTTGATAACATTAACCGACTGATAACAATAAGCGAATTTTTGAAAAAAACAAATTTTAGAAACGAAAAATTAGACAATCTTAATTTACAGTGATTTTATTGCATAGTTAATTATACATACACATGTATTACATATGTGTGTACATTAGTTGTACATTACAGAGCGGTTGAGAGATTCTCAATTGCGCGGCGGCATTTCTTTGTCCCATTTTTGGCAGTTTATCGTACTTTTCGATAATTCCACCTTCTGTTTTATCGAAAGATCGTTTCGCTTTTTCGTCGACATCGTAAGAAAAACAAGAATAAACTAAACTTTAATTAAAATGCATAAAGCAAAGTGCATAAATTTAGCAAAATAAAAATAGAAACACGCCATGAAACGGGAAACTTCATTAGTTTTTGTATAGAAATTAAAACGAGTGACGTGATTTGTAAAGATATAAAATTTCAATGACAAATCAGAAAAAGATATACTTAGAAAAAGAAATTATTGTGTTGGAAATTCCTTGAAAGTAATAATAATAAGCGGCTTTTTGATCACATTATCCGGTGGTTTTTGATCACAATAACCGACTGACAACATTATCCGTGATCACATTAAGCGGATTCTACTGTAAATAAAATAATTATTAATTCTATTACATGAAATATTTGATACCAAACCAAAATATAATAAGATTATATAGTACTTACTTTTTTCTCTTCATTGCAGCTATCCATTTTAATCGCTGATTTAACTTCCAACTTGCAGTTGGAAATTTATAAAATTTACAGTTTTTGTTTCTGCCAGTATTTTCGCAATTCACAACACAACAATTTTGATGACCCATTTTATCTAAATATATATTATTAATAAAATTTAATCGTAACATGTTGTATTCTATGGTGTTTCTAATTGTTATTATGGTAATTCTAATACTCCAAGTTTAAAAAGTTGCCACCTTTATTGCCACCTTTATCCGCAGCGTACGCTGGCGTCGTTTTTAAAGCCCCCACTCTATACTTCGCACCCAGCGAATATTGGAACACATTTTTATTCCTAATCAAGGTTGATATTAGATACCACATCAACTCGAGGAAATCCTTAGTGAAATATAATATTTTTGTTTCGTCTTTTCTTTTGTACATAAATTATAATTACTAAGACAGCAAAAATTTGCTAAATACGCGAAAAGGTTTAATTAAAATTGGCACATGAATTTTGCCGCTTCGCGAAATGCTCTTTCAGTTTTGCTGTTTTCATTTTATTCTCCACTTAAATAAAGCCGCTCTCAGACTTTTAGACAAAAAATAATGTTTATTTGTTTAATCGTGACAGAAGGGGCACCAATGTCTACAACAGATAAAGTGAAAACTTAAAGCATAAAGCTTTACCGACATTTTGGAAAAGCTTATATAAATATGTCGCATGCTTTCAGAAACTATAACCATGAGAACACACCAGGCTTCTGAGCGATGTGATAAATATTCGAGTAAACCTTTAAAAAAAATTTATAGCTCAACGGTTAACAAAATTGTTCAAGTTTGCAGGTTGGAAATGTGCCAAGCATTTTTACTTTAATGGTTTAATTAAAATTATTCGGTCATAACTCAATTTTAAATCAAATTGCTTATTTTCTTGCAGTACTTATCAGGGCCAATTTTTATAGTGGTTCTCAATATTTTTTCCCATTATTTTAAATTATATCTGTTTATTACGCCATCCGTTAAACCTTTCTCTCTCCCTTTAATCGTTACTTTTAAAATGGATGGTGTAACAAATTGTAGTTAACTTATAAACAGTTAATTTTGATACCTTGCAGAGAAGGTCTACTTGATACAATATCTTTCCTTACTGCTCTAATGAGAAGCAGTTTGGATAAGATAAAGTCCACGCAGAAGGTAAGAACCTTCTGCTTTTAAATGCGTGGAGCCCTGATCTTAGGTCAACTAGCTCTTTGATGGAAACGTCGGTATGCGAGGGTCATGGGCCGTGTAAAAACGCCTCGGAGAAACTCAAGGAAACAGCTTTGCAAACACACACAAAATAAACTTAATAATAAAATAAACATAAAAATAAAAATAAACAATACGATGTTCATTGCTTAAAGGCGTAGAGAATTAACGATGCTTTATTGGTGTTAGAATGGCACCAGTGGAACGTAACACAGTAGCCCACTACAGTAGCCGACCAGAACGGCACAGTAGCGACCGCACTGACACCCAGAATCACCACCCAAACAACAATCGACGGAACACTCGAATGGTCATATAAAATCCCATGAAGGTAACCACATCGAGCTTCCGACGATCAAACCAAGCGGCAACGACCCCGGTGCAATGCCGCACCCTGTATATTTGTAGGTCACACATCGTAGCCTTTATAAAATATTATTTAACTAAAATAAAACACAAAAAAATAAGAAATATAATTATAAAAAATACAAGACTCGAACGTAAGACACCCACTTGGAAGTCTCATCGTCAATGCATTTCACCAAACGCCGCTCGATGTTATAACGTAGAAATTAAACACAGCTTGAACTTATTTAATTAAAACAAGGCATAATAATATTATTAAATATTAATTACCAATCAAGCATTAAATTCAAACACAAATGTACCTCTACGTTTGCGAACGCAAATGAGATAAAATAGGCGTAATCATCTCGTTGCAGGAATATAAAATATTAAAAACCATTGCAATATGGGATATAAAAATGCAAGACAAAAAGGAAAGACAAACCAAAGTGGTACACATACTTAAAATAAAAAACATTAAAAGGCCAAGGGTGAATTTCGCCAAGGGTATTAAAAAGTGGCCAATTGAATAAGAAATACTGTGAAGCACTCAACAAAAGAATTAGGTAACTCACCAATTGAGCGGATAAAAATCCTTCCCAGAAATTATGGGCGAGGGTGGTCCGTCCAGAACACATGGCACGACAAAAAACCATCATCCTCCAATCACGAATGCAAATCCCTTCCTGGGATGGAAACAAACAAATTCCATATAATCACTCGGATCGTCGGACTGAAATCCCCAATCGAAACCATATCTTGCCATCTTGAAACCAACCCCCATAATCACTCCACAGTACATAAAAATGTCGACCTTCTCGTACGAAATTCTAACCAAGACCCCCGATGCAGCGCGCAGCACGACTCGCGTTCCGGAAACAGATAACAAAATATGGCAGAGTCTACACCACCATCTCATTCAATTGAAATGAAATGGCAGTGGCCAACCAAATTGATGTACAAGGTTGATCATAACGGATGTAAAGTCCAAAATCCGTTATATACTCTGCTCAATCATTACCCGATTGTTGATAAATATTACGAGTGGAAATCAATAACTTCGGTAAAAACAGTATAAGGAATCAAAATTTTTAATGAAATAAATAATATTTTTCGACATAATCTCATTGATGCTCAAGGCACTGGTACTTCTTTGAATTAATTTTTCTAAGCCACTGAAAAAAAATTCTTCCGGTTGCCTTGTAAAGTAGCTTTCCATAGCATACATCAGCTCTTCCTCGGTGTTAAATTTCATCCATCGTAATTCTTTTTTTAAATTTTGGAGTGGAAAGTAATCGGTAGGAGTCAAGTCTGGACTGTAAAGTGGGTCATTTAATTCCTTGAAACCGCAATTTTTAATCCAACCTGCAAAACTTTCGATTTGTGAAGTGGTGCATTGTGAAGAAGCAAAACATTTCCTTTTCTTGGATAGCTTCCTTCAATTTCTGTAATAATCGTGCATATTAGAGGCCTGTTATTATACTTTCTTTACGACACAGGTGAAAAGGATTTCCCTTTTCTATCTACTTCATGGATTCTTTGTAACTTTTTTCCGGCTAAGCAGAGCGGTTCGCAAATATTTAAAAAACAATTGTTAGGATTTAATTGAGATATTAGGAAATATTATAATTAGTTAATTGATTTGATACTTACTAAAATTGTTTCTTTGCGGCAAAACAATTAAAAGTTTGATATTGTTTAATTTAGCGTTGGCACTTATTAGAAAGTTTGATAGTGTTTAGTTTTGCGTTATAACTTATTAAAAAGTTCGATATTATTTAAGATAAGGTAAATCACGAAACTGTATTTTAACAGATTTTGCACAAAACCCCAAGATAAAGGTAATAAGGTAATGGATTCTTAACCGAATTTCGAATTGAAATCCTCAAAAACAGATTTAGCACAAAAAATCACGATAAGGTTATCAGATACTTGATTCGTATTAGAATCCCCCTCTGGGAAAGAAATCTCGCCTTTTATCAACTTTGGGTACGTGTCATAAAAATTAAATGAGGTCGAAAAATTGGGAGATTCTAAGAATTAATAATTTATTGGGTAGGGTAGGGTGGTCAACAGTGGATCGGTGGTACACAGTGAATCACTCATTTATTAGTTAAACTATTGTATGCATGCTCTTCCGCGAGATGTACGTGGTAGCCAATGTGATCCCTCATTGACTCATTTCACAACTGAGTTGATGGTCGGATGTTCACCAGTTACATTTGTGTTTTAAAGCCTCCATTTGTTATTATCAGGTAAGTTGAACTTTTTGTGTAATTTGATCAGATCTTCTATGATAGATTTCTGGATGTTTTCATTGTTTTAAGAAATAATTAACGCACGTGAGGACATTTGAATAACAGGTTTTACTCAATTTGTTTTGTCAAGACCACGGTTTGAAAATTAAATGGTGGGTTGGTCTACAGTGGATCAGTGCTACATGCTTAACCAAAACATGGTCAAAGAACAAGATGTAAGATTCATCCTTCCGAATCCAATAATTAGCGGTACCGCTAGGCGACGGTCTTATTATAAGTTCTCAGTAGATCTGTCTCTATTGAACATGTGCTAATTTTTTTATTTTCCTATATTTTTATCTCGAAAATGAATTTTTTCTGTTTCTCTATAATATATTTTTTCAAAAATATATTGTTTTTCTATATTTTTAGTTTGAAAATCTGTTAATTTTTCCATTTTAAAATATGTCGTGCAATAATCGTGGTAGCTGATCCACTGTTAACCGTAGGCCGATCCAATGTGGACCACCCCTGGTCAACACTGAATCGTTACGCACTTAAAATTAAATATTTTTTTCATAGTTTGCTTGTAATACAACTTAGTTTAAATTACCATATTTCGATAAGATTATAGTCCATGTTACTCTACCCAAAATTTCAACAAACTTCATGTATTATTTTCCAAGATATATGGGTTTGAAAAATTGGCGATCCACTGTCGACCACCCTACCATTAAACGGGTGAATATTAAAAAATATTTCTCACGGAAATTATCCACACAGTGACAATTATTTTCATAAAATACGCGACATTTCCTTGGAATGGAAAGATAGAAGAAATTTTTGATGGGAAGGTAAACAAAAATTGGTTTAATTGAATTGAAGTTCTAAGAAATGTTAGATCATTGACTTGATATTCGCTGAAGTGGTTACATAATCACGGTTATTTTTTATGATTTACGCCGAAAAGTTTCCAAAAAATATATTTTTGAAATTCACTGAAGAGATTCAAATGGAATAAGTCAAAACAAAATTAATTTTAGGAAATCCAAAGGAAATAAAAGTGTATTCCATATACAATCTTTTAAGATGAGAAACGTAAATTATGACCTCATGCTTTCTTTTAGGTAAACGATAAATAAAAACCAGAGGTTTCAATACATTTGACGTTAAGAATTTAAATTTTCCTTATTTGACTTTTGGCATTGCCAAAAATTTGCGACATCGTAATATCTTGCTGCGATTCGGAGATCGTAATAATGAATTAATGTCTCATCACTTGGTATAATGTTATTTAAGCCTAGAAGTTTCGGTTCGAAATTGCTTCTGTTCAGGAAACAGCAAACGTGGAACCCATCTTGAACTTATTTTTAATACACGACGACGATCATATAGAATTGTACAAATAGAATTTATAGAGGCATTCTAAGCACTCCTGCCCTAGAAGGAGTGAAGGAGAAGGTGACGATTCCTTGTACGCTTCAAGCATATCATTTCGTAGTTCTTTTGCACTTTTACCCTTTTTCTGTTAAAAATTTTATCACAGCTCGAGTTACTATTCCATTTCATAAATGTCAAAACCGACTGCTTTAAAATTTAATAAAAATCCAACGATTCCTTGAATCGATTTAATTTTTGAAAACTGAAAACTTTTGAAATTATTATTTTATACTCCTTTCCTTACACCGTTTTTACTGTACTTATTGATCTCCCCTAGCATGTACTAAAAGATGAAAGAATAGTTTTAAGAGAAATAAATACGTACGGGTACTTTATATTCATAACGAGTGGTTTATAACTCTTAATTGTGTTTATCTAACATTTTTCTCTTGAAATCCCCTTGGTATTCCAATGTATGTTTTCTAGCCGTTAGGTGTTTTACAATTTAATTAGTGTTATACCATTTATACGGAAACAATGTATCTAACTAAGGAATCCCATGATATTTTTTTGCTGCCTCCTTTCCAGTCCAGTGGTGGTGCAATGGAATGGACGCGAATCATCTGGAGTGGACGCGAAGTTATTTTTTTTAAAATTATTAGTAGGTTTATAATTTAGTTTTCATTACTACATTACTTCCACTTAGCAACTTCTAAAGAAGCTGTGCAAGTAATACTACTTAACAAAGAAAGTAAGAATTGTAGATTACAATTGAAGGGCCTAGTGGAACAAGTAGTTAAGTAACTTTTTTTTCAATTTGTAGTTGACCACATTTTCACATTGCGGCATTTATTCTCTAGAAATTAGTATAAAAATCAACAAATTGAAAAAAAAGTGACTTAACTACTTTTTCCACTAGGCCCTTCAATTAGTGAAATAAGTGCTTTGTTGAGTGCTTGGTCAATTAAAATAAATGTTTAAAATGTGTACTTTCAAACAACATCCTAGTTTCTATTTTCAGTTTTAATATGGTTTTGCACCACAGCCATTCACTTGAAATCTTTGATAAATAATTCATGAAATTGGAAACTAGAAAGATATTCGTAAGCAACGGTTTAGGTCTAGTAAAACTTAGCTAGGATGGAGTAAGATTGGGTATTTTTAATTTTTAAATTTTGAATTGTGATACATTTCAAAACCTACTGTAAAATGAGCTTATATGTAGGTAAAAAGGATGTATTTCCATAACCAACAAGTGAAATATTGTTTGAATTAATTTAAGTTGTTTTTATAAACGTTTTACAAAACAGTTTAATATTAGGTGCTACCCGAACTGCACCATGGCTTATTAGGGGTCATTTCTTGTACCCACGTAAATGTAATCCCTTGACCGAACTGCACCACGGTCAAATGTCGTTCCGTAATCGCTTTACCGAATTGCACCAAGAGCAAACCGAGCAGGTATCACAAGCAAACAGATAATATAAAGAAATAAATACACAAATATCTAAATTCTTTGCAATTTAAATTTCGAGTTTAATATATTAATTCATATTATATTATACAGGGTCGGAGCAGGTATTAATAAAATAATAACCCAAAACAGTGAAAAAAATTTTTTTGCCTTCGAATTTTGGGGTGTGCATTCGATAAGGAGGGTAATCCATCGTCAAAACCTACTCTTCCGGGGCGCCCCTCCGCTCCGCTCCGGGTTGCACCCCTCCAGAGCGGTTTTGACTCTGGTTACTAGGCTAAACATACGAGAAGGGCCTCCGATCAAGAAAACCGGGATCAAGGCAACCGGGATGTGAGAGACCCTCGAAATAGCATTAAAAAGTATAGTTGCGGTATGGGGCAGTAAACTATTACGTTTCACCCCCAAAAAATCGCGTAAAAACAAAAAATAATCGATGTTACATGTAGGAGGCATCAGGTTAAACTCCAGCATTGTGCTTTAACTTTTAACAATAAAACCATCTTACCTAAAATATTACAATAGAGGTGGTGCAATTCGGACGACCGACCCTTGGTGAGGTGTTTACCTGAAATTACGGTGGTGCAATTCGGGTAGGAGATTTGTGAACTAATCTTTTCGTGGTGCAGTTCGGGTGCTCCGTAATATTACACGTAGGTACATACTACATTGGAATCTTGTGCAATTTCCACCATGTTTTACCTACAAGCTAACAGCTGATCATAATATTCAAACCAATTTTTAGTTTGGAAAATATTCCTATGGGCAAATTAGAGGGTCCGATAAGTTGACCACTCCATTTTAGATTTTTTTAAAACCACAATTGGAAGGGCTCGCGAAATGCTGGCCAATGCTGTATATTATTTTGCAAGTGCTGGGTTCCTTAAATTTTTATTGAAAAATGAAAATTTTTGGACGAAGAGGGGCCAACTTCAAGTAGCTACTCCATTTTAGAGTTTTCAATTTTTAAGCCAGTTGGAAGTGCTCGCGATTGTTGTAATTTATTTTGAAAACGATGGGTTCGTTAAATTTCAATTTAAAATTGAAATAGTGACTCTTGACATAACGTCAAGTTGGTCCCTCATTTTTAAAATTTTGTTAAAAATTTCATTTAAAAGTATGTACCAAGTTCTGACGAATGCTGCAAATTATTTAAAGATGCTACATGTTTTGCATGCCGCAGAAATTATAAAAAGCTCCGAGCAAGATACGTTGGAATTCAAAAAGGTTTGTGTTTAATGTTTTTTAATTGAAAAAATAATGTAGGTATAATATTGACTTATTGTAATATTAAAACCTTCTGAGGAACTTGAATGAAAGCGAAACATCTGTCAAGGTTTATAATGTGCAAATAATTCAATTTATTATATTAAGTAGACAAATTTAACTCATTTAAAATAAAATAAACAATAAATTTGACGAAAAACCTGAATTTAGATTTTCATAAATATCTTAACTTGCAAAAAAAGTTTCATTGATTGAAGTTAATTTAATAAATTAATAAGTCAACATTTTACCAAGTTATTAAACACTTACCTACTTGAATTAAATTTATTGAATTAAAATACTAATGTTTGAATATTGTAAACATTGATATATTTGTTTCGGATTCCTTAATTCGTCGTCAGGATGCCTTTTAATATAATAAGGTATAAAAATACTAACAAATGTCCGTAAATCATTTGAAAAATAAAAATCCCATAATGAGTTTTCGTCAGTTTTTAAAAGCTCACAGTCTGTATTATCAGTTCCTGGCATTTTGTGGTTTTTTATCATATTCATTTCATTGGGTTTCTCAGAGTTGTGTTGCATTTCTGAGTCTTCATTTAACAATTTCTGAAAGTTTACCTTCCATATTATGACTTTTATTTCTTCCTCTTCATATCTCATAATACCATCCATGTCTTTCATAGCTCTAGATGCAATTGTTACTTTTGGTTTCTGTTCTCGTATTCTTCTATAAAATTCTCTGGATTTAGTTCGGTTTTTTTTCTATTTCTTCCATTTATTTATGCCCTCTTTATGCCCCTGCTCTCTTCCCTTCTTTCATTTCAATCATAGCTTGTTCACATTTTTATCATTTCCTTCTTCATCTCTCTATACTTCGATTCAGCTTCTAATGTTTGAGTCCTTTAACCAGGTCAATCTTGTTTCTTTTTTAGGGTTCACCATTCTTTAGCATTCTGTATCAAACCAATAATTATATTTTTGTGCTTACATAACTTTTATTATGATCATTTTTATATGGCTAGTATTTATTTGGTCAGTATTTTTATCATTAAATGGTCAGCATTTTTATTGAAATGGTCAGTATTTATTAATAAATGGTCAGTATTGCATTGATCAGTATAAAAACTGTCGTGATTTAAATAATATGCATATATAGTTATACGGAATGATGATTAGTTACCAACCGTAAAATATTATAGACTTCGGGTCGGATTACCTAACATTGGTCACCCCAAAAAAATTGAAAATTTCCTATTGCAAAGAGGAAGGTTTATATAGTATAATGACATAATTTTCACAAGCGAAGATATAATAAAAATTTCGAGAAAAATCAATTTGAAAAGTACGGGAAAGTAGCATCGAGTATGCGGTAGACCCCGGTCGATGTGCCATCAGTCGCCCGTGGTCCCTTGAAAATGCGTAAAATTTTTTCGCTCCGATTTGAATTTTTCTTTGAAATTCGGATAGATGGGGGTGTGATTAGTGGATATTAGTAATAAATATAATCAAAAAAATGGAAAATAACCCGTGTATTGCCGAAAAAGTGAAAAAATTAAAATTTGTTTCCTTCGAATTTTGGGGTGTGCATTCGATAAGGAGGGTAATCCATCGTCAAAACCTACCCTTACGGGGCGCCGCTCCGCTCCAGGGCGGTTCAAGAAAACCCATCACCCATCAAGGAAACCGGGATAAATGAAACCGGGATGTGAGAGACCCTCGAAATAGCATTAAAAAGTATAGTTGCGGTATGGGGCAGTAAACTATTACGTTTCACCCCCAAAAATCGCCTAAAAACAAACAATAATCGATGTTATAATTTTTATAATTTTAAAAAATAAATAGTACTTATAATATTTATACTGACCATTTATTTAAAAAAAATACTGACCAAATATTTAGTTATGTTACCCTCTCACCATATTAATACTGACCAAAATATTATTATATACTGACCATGTATTTAAAAAAATACTGACCATGTAATGATAAAAATACTGACCAAATATTTAGTTGCCTTTTTATATTTTCCACTCTTTGTTCACATCTTCATCCATCGGGTTCAATAATAAGTCGTTTCTTATTGTCTGTATATTTTTGTATTTCACTTTCAATGTTCAATTTGAGTAAGTATGTCGAATCTTTGTTTCGCATGGGTGCTGCTTTTCTGACGTTGATGGTACGTCCTTGCTAAATTTTCATTATAACCATAATTATGAACTGTATCGACACTTGGTCCTCTATTATGTTCTCACATCACACACTTTGAGGGATTGTTTTTGATACCAGTATACGAGTATTATGATCAATTTGGCTACCAATATTGCTACCTGATTTTATCCATGTTCATTTCTCAAAGCTGGTCAAATCGTTCTCTATATAGGTCTTGGATCCCTTCAATGTGTTTTTATTTTCCATTACCTTCATTTATTGAGGGCGATCTTATAATTTTATCACTATTACCTCTCTACCAGGTGTCCCTCTTGTTCTAAATGCTTCGACCACTTCTACCTAGATCTGCATCTCTTTTGCTAGAAAGTCCTCGACTTTTCGCTCAGTTACAATACCGGTCACTGGAATATTTAAAAATCTAAATAAAGAAAAATCAAGACGAGTTAAATTTTACCAACACCATAAAGTCATCGTGTAATGATTTCCACTTGAAGACAGAAAACTTTTTTGTATTTAAATACTTTTTCTATATTTAGCTTTTTTGAATTTTGTACGTTTCAAAATAGAATATATAATAACTATAATGTGAGTAAAGTTTAACTCATCTTGATTTTTATTTATTTATATTTTTTATTAATTACTAGGATAAGGAATTTCCTGGCGAGTTTCTAAAGTTTTCAACGTCATTCAACTTTCGACGTAAGTAAAATTAATTCGTCTTGATTTTTCCTATTTAGTTTGCTTCCATTTTCTATTTATTAAAAAATGTTTTAATTCATATTGGATATGTTTTAATAACATATTAATAATAATATATTATTTTTGTCAATCAAAATTCAAAAATCTTTTCTTTTCATTAGTTTACTGTTAATCAATGGTGTTATAGATTCATATTTTATTATTTATGTATAGTAGATATAGATTTTAAATATCATTAAGACTTATAATATTTAAAATAAAATTTGAATATTTAAATTTTTTTAAATGATTTAAGGTCATTTACCAGTATTTTTATATAATATTAAAGCATTCTGACGACCATTTAAAGAAACCGAAACAAATTTGTCAATGTTTACAATATACAGAAATTGGTATTTTGATAGTAATAATAATACTCTGTAAAATAATAATTTTGTTATTATATTTTCAACAAGTTATAACTTCAATTCATTAAAAATGATGTACTAACTATCTTCGATTAACTTATTAGTAAATAATGCAAAAAGTTCCAACGTAACTTGCTCGGAGCTTTTCAAAATTCTTGAATATGAATTTAAAAATAAAAGCGTATCCCATGTATTATTTATTTATTTCTACATTTATTTATACATCAAACGACAAAAGAGTCAATTACATGATGTGTCGTTAAAAATACAAACATATTACTGCCAGCATGGGCGAGCTGAAAAAACTCCTTCTATTTACATCGGAGAAAAAGCTTCGCCATACTAATAGTGCAAACAAAAACAATTACAAACTTGAATTAAACTGACAACAAAACTTTTTACACACGAATTAACGTAAAAAAAACATATGTTGGCATTCATTCGCATTGCGAGCCATTCTGCTGACCGCCGAGAACATTAAGTATAACCTTGAGAAAGGCTTTATATAAAAAGTGACTGAATTCCTCAGTGATCTTTGAGGAACATAAAAGTTAATTCTCGACAAAAGCTCCGGACTGTCCACAGAACCACTCACAAGGCCAACCATGAACCGAACATCAGTCACCTTCCTTCTCTCCGCAAGCGTGGTAAGACTGAGTCTATGCAATAAGCTCTCATAGCCGACATCGCGGTGTGAAATATCCAGCTTAAAGGAAATGTATCTAAGAAATCTCTTCTGTACCCTCTCTAATCTATCGATATCAGATTGGTAGTAAGGAGACCAGACGCAAGAAGCGTAGTCCAGACGGGACCTAATAAGTGAAGTATACAAACATTTCAGTACAAAAAGGTCGTCAAAGTCGCTTGTATTTCTCTTTATAAAGCCCAGTACTTTCAATGCACCGTTGCAAACATTTGCTGTATGCTCAGTAAAGCACAATTTAGTGTCCATCGTGACACCCAAATCTCGGATACTGGGAATCGACTCCAACGAAATGCCACTTAACGAATAGATACTCGGGGCGCCGCAACGATGGCGGCGGAAACGAATGTGCTTGCATTTTGCAATATTTAAACTGAGTCTATTTACCTTGCACCATACACTCAGCCTATCAAGATCCGATTGCATATTAAGAACAGAGATGTTGTCAGAAACTCTGATATAAATTTTCATATCATCCGCAAAAAGCAAGACGCGTGCATACCAGAAACAGTGAACTATGTCATTTATGAAGATCTTAAATAGCAAAGGGCCCAAATGAGAACCCTGAGGAACGCCAGACGTAGCAATGAAAGGTAGCGAAAAAAAGTTTTTAATTTTGACAATTAGAGATCGCCCAGATAAGTAGGAGTAAATCCACTGCCATAAAGAGCCGTTTATCCCGATTGACAATAATTTCTGCAGCAATATAACATGGTCGACACGGTCAAAAGCCTTAGCGAAGTCCGTATAGATCGCATCCACTGCAACCTCAGAGTGAAAAGCGCGGATAATAAAGTCCACAAACACCAATAAATTTGTAGTGGTGGAGCGCCCGCCAGTAAAACCATGCTGACTGTCGCACATAACGCCCTTCAATGCAGAAGACAGATAATCATTGACTATTGCTTCGAAGATCTTAGGGATGTGAGATAATATCGCTATCGGGCGATAATTCTCAATAGAGTCCCTGGAGCCCGATTTAAAAATTGGCACAACAAAGGATTCTTTCCATACAGCAGGAAATATTCCCAGTGCAAGTGACTTATTATCACTTATCTTTAAATAATTTAAAACATTCGTCAGCACATGACGCTTACTTTTAAATCACATAAAAAGATTTAATTTTTGACAAAATTTTAGAAAGGAGGGGCCAACTTGAACTTTATATTTCTTTGCTTGGTAACTTCTTTCTCCTGGGTTACGTTCGGAATGCCATCTGGATGCCCTACCTTTACTGCACAGCTTCGTTTTGCTTATAACCTCTTTAGGCTTCTTATCTACCTCCACTTGCTGTGCTTCATCATTTGTTCGCCATATCTAAACCTCTTTGGTGAGGAACTCCTCTTCTCTGTTAGGGGCTTTCCCTGATTTTTTGCACCCTTCACTTCATAAGACGCGCAGTAGGGGGGGGGGCTGTGCAACACTTGTTTGAATACCCTTGATCGCAGCAGTTTAAACACCTACCACTCCTATCTTTTGTGTCGGAACCGCCGCATCTCATATCGTTATGGTCCATGGCCCAGCATCTACTGCATTGGCCGGGGTGCCTGATTCTGGATTCGTTGGACATACCAATCCTAACCATTGCCTGTTCTTTGATGATAATTGCCCTCCTCTCATCTGCACTGACGTTAGCTGTCTTGAAATATTTCCGCTTAGCTTTCAGGGACTATAAATAATCAGTTACCCCTTGGCACCTACGGCTTCCTCTATTCTGCTTCTGTCATCAATTTCATCCAACAGTTTGCCGATGTCCGTGATTTTAATGGTTCTATAAAATTATATCCAGCCGCGGTCGACCTAACATGTATTTCCAGTACCAATCTCGCATGCAATTCCTCTTGCAATTAAACTATGGCATCTCCAGCATGTGTCTTCCGTAGTCCTATGATGTTTCGTCTGGTTGCCACGATGAATATTTCCACTTGCCACGGGAATAATTCGGTGGTTATTTGCGCCACTGGTAACGCTTAAAATGTGTGAGTTAAAGTTAAAATTCCTCACGAATTGTAGCGTTGATACTTGATGTTGAATTAATTTCTATCCAACTGGTGTTAAATAAAACGACGGAGGAAAAAAAGATGGAGAAGGCGCCACTCGATTTCGTTCAAAAGTACCAGACGTCGTTATGAAAGAATAGATAGCTCGATCCAAAGGAAAATCGAGAAAACACGAGCTATCGTTGTAAATCTTGCCGGCTAGCTTGGAAAGATAATTATTTAAACAAAAACCAGCAATGAGTTCAGGGCATACGGAAAATTTTGAACAACGAAGAAATTTTATAAACTCAAAATAATAATTGTACGCGCACAGAAACGCAGATATCTTACGCGCAGTTCCACAAACTGAGCAAAAATAATGGCGTACTACAAAATGTTATCAAACCATATGTTTGATTATCACCCAAAATCGACGGAATATTTATACAAAATTTACAAATTATGATAAGTAAATCAACCAAATAATTAATAATTATTATCATAAATAACTAACTAAAAATGATACGATACCTAAATTTCGTTGATTTGCGGCCTATGCAAAATTTGTTTAGCTTCTAATCCCATAAAGGCTGAAGAGAACTCCGATAAAGTAATTCAAAAAAAAAATTGAGTTTCTCGACATACGGATTCGAGAAGATAATCCCAGCTCGCCACTGGATGGTAACAACTAACCAATTCTTCTTCAAAATCAGGCTTCAACAAAATTTTCGCACAGCACACATAAAACCACGACTTACTCGAGCAAACGTATCAAGTTAAGTCCCCCGCGTACCTACTCCTGCGCATTTTTCGCTCGTACCAACGGTCACTGGTTCCAAAAACCCAAAGAATTCGGCGGCAAATTTCATACCGTTACATGGTACTTTTGTCGACGGTCCTAATCTTTTCATGGATTTCCAGGTAAGAATGATCCTTAGTTACCTTTGTAATAAGTGTAGGTGTCTTTTCCGTCCCGGTCGTTTCTTAACAATCATTTCTGTCTTAAGTGGAATGTTTTTCACTGTTGCACTGAAAGCCAAAGTAGAAAGTTTCTTCTCAGCTTTACCTCCTGCACAGTCTATGGATTCACCATTTCTTGGCCTTCCAAGAAATTGATATATCCAGGTCTTCTTTTCCTACGTATATATCCAATTCTTGCAATTTCTTGCTTCATTTTGCCAATTTATCATGTAGAAATTCTAAGGAGTCCATTTGGGTGGTTTGTGTACTTGTTTTACACACATTCCCTGCTCTTGTGACGTTTTGTTGCCTGAATGCTTCTTTAATTTTGCGACGATTTTCATTAACTTTTCTTCTTACTTACAACGGGGTACAATAATTTTCCCTTCACTCTAGCACTTACTCCATCGACTCGATCGCATCATCAATCACTTCTTTTCCAATTTTTCTTGGATTTTCCAAAATTGAATTTATTTTACTCACTGGTTTTACCGCCAGAGTCTGATTTCTCACCTTTGGCGCAAAGCGGTGCAAGTGCATTCAGAACAATCCGCACAAACAACTGGAGCAATACAACCTAATTTTCTTCGAAAGTGGGGGCTCGATATCAATATTTTCTATTTTCTCGGAATTGGAATGTAATATCAAACTGAAATTTTAGATAAACACCTAGAACAAGTAGAATAATCAATAAAATATCAACACTTTAAAAGGATGGGGACTATCATAAAATTGCTTTTTCAATTTTCCAGAAATCCGTTCACAATTCACGTTCACAATGAATTGAAACTCGGGCACAATGTTTAGAACAGCTGGCACAATACACTAAAACAAAATAAAATTCATTATTTTGAAAGTAGGAGGTTAGAATGAAAAACAGTTAGTTTTGTTTTTAGCGGAAATTAGAAAATGAAAATTTATTTTAAAGCCGTGTCAACTCGGTACAACCTAGCACAAATATTTAAATTTAAAATATCAAAAAATGGGAGGTCAACTTCACGGACGCTTGGTAAGGACCGGAATTCCACCGATCTTCTGTACGTTTTGTGCTGTACACGTTTATGGTGGTTGGCCCCTTATCAGTGGTGCCGAAGATTAAAAAAAAATCACACATCCTGTATCGTTTTATTGTTGCGGTAATTCCTGACTTGGTCCTAATAGTGGAGCCTCTTCGTAACCGCCTCAATGTTTCCAGTCGATTGGCATTGTTTTTGTCCTTATCAATGGCGCGTAGCCCCCACAAAAGTGACTTTTTCCCTTCTGCCACTTAAACACCCAAGCTCGGTTCTCGTGAAAACTGAACACAACACTGATATCTAGTGGACATCCATACACATCAAAGGGTTATAAAATATAGTTCTAAAAACAATAGTTTCATCCTCAAGTTCAGTGTTGACAAAAATGTTTACTAATCAACCTGCAGTGCAATACAATGAACTGTATTTCAAAAAAGTCCACGTTTGACCATCGTAGTGTGTGGGTCAAATTTGCGAGTCCACGATCGACCGTCATAAAGTGTGGGTCGATATTAAAAAATAAAAGTCGTTCGATCTCCAGAATAGGAGGATCTAAAATTAAGTCGTCGATATAATAATCGACATTGAATTTCATAATTACCTAGCAAGGATAATTTGATTATAAAGTGAATTTGAGCAAACGGGAAATTCAAGTGTAGAAGTGGAAGAAAATTGGTAAATTGGAAAATAAGAAAAATAACACGGAAACAAGGATTGGACGCCGCAAAAAAATTATAAGGTAGAGCATTTAGTTCTTACTCAGTTTGAGTATTTTATTCCTTTTAGACTCAACCGACGGACCCCCTATGAACATCAGCGATTGCCTCAGTCCAGGGAGTAAACCGCGAAGCGATTTAGCAGTAAGAAAAATTGATGATGAAGTCATCAATTGTGAATTGGAATGTGACGCAATTCCGTTCCATCCCTCCACATTTACCGAATGACGCGGCTCTGAATTTTGGTTTCGGCAGTAAAAATCTAAAAGTACAATCCGAAGCGTCAACGCCATAAAGCGACATATTCTACTTTTGTTTTTGGACATACCATCCAACTTGAACTGGTTGTGTTATACTTAACATCCTAAAAGCTCCAAAGGTCCCAAACCACTAAAACCGCCCACTAAGTGTGGATATTGTTACCGTATTATACTCGTTTACGATGCTCATTTAGTTCTTTTACTGCTGAACTCAGGGCCGGAGTCAGAAGTAAGCAGAGCAAACGCTCACTTGCTCCCTAAACATTTTAGTATTTGTAAAGAGCGCGAAAATCTACAGTAAAATGTAAAAAATAATTCAAGTTATTTAATTCATACTCAATAATAAAACTGGCGTTTTATTACTAACATAACTAGAAGGTCATGCGGCCTAATTGCCACCATGACCTTCTGGTAGATATTGCTATAATAGTTGTGCGATATAAAGCCTACATTGGAACTTCTTTATTAAAACAAAATATTAACGGGACAATAAATTAATATATGGAATTTCAAAAGACAATGTTATAATAGAAACAAAACAATATTTAAAAATTCGGGGCGTCAAATTCTCAATTCCGCTTGTACAGGCATAAGAGCTGGCGCAGGTCCTGCCTGTACTTGATTATTTCAGTCATCTTACGATGTGATGATTTATACCTCCAACTTCTCGTTCGAAATCGTATTTACTTCACCTGAATATTTTCTCCCGGATTGTTTTATCGACAAAGTTTAAAAATTAAATAAGTTAGAACTTTTAATTAGTTTTATCGGATAACTATTGAAATAACTAACCTAGATAATTTTCTGAAAATGTTCACTTGGATACAAAATAAAGACAAATAAACAAAGACATAAGTTTGAAGAATTGAAAAATATTGCATGAAACAACCTAAGCTGGAAACGTTTCAATTTATCTAACGATGTAGGACGAATTGTAAAGAATTCTTTTGTTTTTCTGATTTCAAATTACTGTACCATTTTTATAAAGCGAACCAATTATTTTAGTACACAATTTTAATTAAAAAATGTTTACGTCTTTTGATTTTTCACAGACAGAGCGCGCGCCTGCGCGGTCTTTAATACAAACCGCGCCTGAATATACAAAATGAAAATTGCAATAATTCCGCTTTACATTTTTAATCAAAAAATAAAAATAACTTGTCTATATAGTTGTTGCTTTCCAATTAAATTATTTAAGAATTATGGTGGGTCGCCACCATCAATACATAGGCAAATGCTGTAAGGATTAAATTTTCCTACGAGAAAATTATTTTGTGACGATGGTTATAAAAATATTGATTAATTTATTTATCACTAAATTTCAAAAACTGTCACGTAGTTTTATAAAATTAACCAATCACGAACGAGGTTAAATTGTAGTCACCTAGAGAATTGATTGATTTATGCTGAACTGATAGATTTTTCATATTTTTTGCAGTTATGGACACCTCTAAACACGGTCTTATTCAATCTGGTGTGCAGCGACTTTTCCGTGTCTATTCTAGGAAACCCATGGACTTTATCATCAGCGGTTTGCCGAGGGTGGATCTTTGGAAAAACAATGTGCAAGATGTATGGATTCTTTATGTCTTTATTAGGTGAGCAGTAAACAACGGTATTTAACAACTTCAGCAATTTTCTTTCAGGCATTACGTCCATCACGACATTAACCGTTCTGGCTTTCGAGAGATACATAATAATAGCACAGCCGTTCCACAGTGTTATAATCTCACGACGTGAAGCTCTTATCTCTATTTTGTTAATTTGGCTTTACTCTTCAGTTTTAACCGTTCCACCTTTAATAGGTTGGGGCGAGTACATTAGCGAAGGGGCTAACATCAGGTAAGCTTTCGTATTGTTTACAATTAAATTTAAATGGTAATGAATTTATTTTTATTTCCATTTTAACCGTGATTAATTTTGTCATCAGAAGATGGAATGCAATTAACGCGGGATTGACAATTTTAATCGGAATTCTTGTTACACCGCAGTAAAATATTTACGAAAGTTGTAAAAGACGTGCAATAGCTTTGAATAAACGTTTCCACGTCGATTCATGATTGTTTACTTGAACCTTACTATACCATCATATTTGCTTAAGAAAATTATACAAAAGATGTAATCAACCACACCACCTGAATTGTCAACTCAACGTTTCACTAACTTCCTGTGCCAGAGAAAATGCATGCTCCGAAGGATATCATGCATTCATCCGAACTTTTACAAAGTTCTAAGCGTACCGGCGCCTCTAAATTTAAGATCTTAACGCAACATGGTTAGGACAGTTTACCTAATTATAATTTGTAACTTTGTGCAATAATTTTTCATGTTTCTAAGAAGTAATTATAAAATACTCGAGCTTCTAAGTTACTGACGTGATTTAGTTAGTTTTTATAAAATAAACTGCAGATAGCCCAAATAAAAAACAGTTCTGAGGATATTTTAATAAAAGCTTTTGCATTTCATTTAAAGGAATCTCGAATTGAGGATAACCCCAATATACTTTCTAAAATTTTGCTATGGTACGGTGTTATAATTTATTGTGTTATTGTCTGAATTTACAATCAAAAATGACATTTTTCGTTCTTCAAATGGCTATAGCACCGATAATATTGATATTTTAGTGTTAATAGTTTAGTTATTTTTTAAAGATTATGAAATTACCTACAAACTAGATTTTAACGCTTTATTTTCTAAAGTCAACGACTTTCAAGTTATCGATTAAATTAAGTAACGAAATGTTAAAAAATTCTAAGTTTTATTTTTATTATTTTTATTGGAAACCCTGTATATTTTAAGTGAAACGTTGTACAAAACATAAACGTCCCTTTCATGACAGTAAATTTAACGAGCTACAACTTCAGTAAGTAAACATTTTAGAAAATCTAATATTTTTTTAAGAAAAACTAAAGTTTAAAGGAAAAACTGTAATTTTTAAGTAAAATACAGTGCACTCAGCGCACAAAGCAAGATTCCAAAGCATCACGAGAACAAATTAAAAAAAATAACACATTGTAATATTGAATATCAAATTCAAATTACCCGCGTGATTTTCAATTAGAAATTAAATTAAGAATAAAAATTCAATTAGAAATAAAATTTCAAAGATGATAAGAGATAGAAAGATTTTTGGAAAGCCTTAAAGCTATATAAATAGTATGTGGTTAACTCAAGATAATATTTGGAATTTATTTTAAAAATTTCTGGAGAGTGACTCCCGACACAGCGGACTTGTCGCGTATTTAAATGAGAGACTCGTCGGACGGGTCAGGTATTTATTTTAGACACTTTTAATCGTCGAATTTAATTTTCTTAAAAAAAACTTTTGTTCAAATTTTAATTTATCAAATCGACCAAATTCTTGCAAATGATATTACAATTTTTATTCTCTAAATTAAATTTGAAAATACACCGGCTGAATGATTTTAAAATATATCTCAAGGGGTGGTTTCATTTAAATATTACTCATGACAAAGATCATGCACGAAAATGATTGAAATTTACTAATAGCTCCAAATATTCAATTTATTAAAACGCAATTAAAATTATTAAATTCAAAGAACATTTAAAGAATTAAAAATTAAAACATTAAACTAAACCCTTAGTTGATTTTATTTAAGAAAATTTAGTAAACTTTTTTTAGGGTATTCGTTGGATTGCAAAACCGCTTGATATCATTTTATCATAGAATGCACTAATTTTTTCGTTAATTTAGGTGAAATTTTCTGCCATTTTTCTAAAAATTTTGATGTGAATTCTCTTTTAATACTTCAATAACTATTTCTCAGTTTCTGGCTAATAAAAATTAGAAATGTTTTATAGGGTTAATTTCCGGTGATTATGGAAGGTCTTTCAATTGCTTGGGTTCATGGTACAAAAGCCATTCCTGAGCTAAATACGACGAATGCTTAGGGTCGTTGTTTTGCAGGAAATAATAAATGGGTGCCATGTTTAATTTTTCAACAGATGGTGTAAATTATTATGCAAAATTGGTAAATACTTATACTTGTCTTTAATAATACCATCCAATACTATCGATAAATTCGAGATTCCGAAAACAATTCGACCCCATATACGACCAAACCGACCAAACTAAAACTGAAGTGCCATCGTGTTTCACTGTTTTACACATGTTTATCTTTATTTCATTCAAAAATTCTTTTTTCGACACACAATTTGTTTACCATCCGAACCAAATAAATTGTACTGACTTTCACCATTAAAATTTACAGTGTCCCAAAATTCTATACTTTTATTTAAGTACATAAGTTTTAGCAAATTTAGCGATTTATTTAGAAACGAATGGTTTCTTCCTGGCTATACGACCATTACACCCTCTTTAACGAAGGGTTTTTCGAATAGTTTCTGTTGAAATTGATTCATTAATCATAAAAGATACTTTTGTCGTCAATTTTGGTACACTTTTTTTGGGTTCTCGTTTCATTTTCTTTATAATAAAATTTTCATCCGCAGCTGTTAAGTTTGTTTTTCGGCCACAACGAGGTTTATTTTACAAGGTTCCGGTATTTTTATAATTATTTGTCATTTTTTTGTACAGTATCATGGGATTAGCCAACTAATTGCCCAATTTTGAGTGAAAATTTTCCTTCGAAAATTAATTTTAGTATCAATTTCCTTGTAGATAAGTCCGTACCACTTCTTTTTGAATTCAGTTTGTTAAAATTCGATAAAATTTACTGCTCAAGTCTGCACTATCTATGTAATACTAATTAGTAACTAACGCAACTAAGTAATTCAATTATTATTACATTGTCGCTTCATAACAGTAGAAAATCTGCAAGTGTATGCTCACTTTTGTGTCATATAATGTAACCGTATTATCTTATTTCACTCTATAATTAGTAATGTAATAGAAGATAAGAGATCATTTTTTCGAATTATAATATATCAAAGTCAATAGAATATAATTATAAAAATATAATTATTTCCTTGAAAAATAATGCAGTTATTACGTGATTGCAGGGTGTATGCTCACTTTTGTGCGCCACTGTACATATGAAAATTTTGGAAATAAAGATTTTCATATATAATACCACAAGAGACTATCAAATTGTCGGCAATAATTTTTGAAATTGGAACTGAGTGTTTGTCGCCCTTAAAATCACCATGAGTGCTTTAGCACGAATGGTGATTTTAAATGGCGACAAACACGAAGATTCCATGGTTTAAAAATTAACCGACAATTTTATAGTATCGTGTGGAATTCGTTTGACAATTTCGTAAATAAAATTTCAATTTTTTCTGACAACAAATAATTTATAGTATGCGTTCACGTAGTTTCCATCGTTACTATGGAAATTTGACAATACAGACCACGGTGGTCGTATTGCCGCGACAATACACCACCGTGGTCTGTATTGTCAAAGGAAGTAGATTATGATTGGTTCAAATTGATGAGATTGTAACATCCTATTGGTTGAATTATTATGAACGAAATTGTCAACAAAATACTTTTATGCAAAGATTTTGTATTAAACAATTCTTAGCAAGAAATGCTATGATTTTAATTTAATGTCTTTTTGTCTTCGGTATTTTTATTCAATTTAATTTAATAGTTTTAATTGAGTTCAAATAAATTGATGTTTTCGTTTTATAATAAGTTTTAATTGTATTTATGTATGATCATTATTTTTATTTCGTAATCATTTAGTGAAACCACCCCTTGAGCTGAACTTTAGAGCCATTCATTTTAGGCGTACTTACAAATTTAATTTAAAAACAAAGAGTTATAATAAAAATAATATTATAAAGATTATAAAAATAAATAACATAAATAAATAAGTAGCGCACTGGGTACGCACTTTTTTTTGGACACGGAGCCAGATCATAAGGCTTCTTTCTATACTTTATATATAAGCTTAAAATAAGACAGCAACAAAATATAATATTCATTCAAACTAAGACCTTTGCTGGCACAGTGTATACAATATACTAAAGGCCTGGATATTGATAATAATATTTAGATTTTCACTACAGCGATTATTCATTTTTATGTCACTCCTAAACCAGAAGCTTTCTCACTCTAAAATTTAGTATGCAAGTAGGAAAAAGTATAATAAAGATAATAGTTTTTTTTGGGAATTTTTAAATTACACCTTTTGGGGATGGCCCACTGAAAGTCAAATTTTGGTCAGGACCCTCATTTTTTGACCTTCATTATTTACGCAGTAATTCACGTCGGAAAGGCGTATTCAATACCTTAATTTCAAAAATACAATCATGTCTCTAAGACCCGTTTTACATTACGCTAAATTTTTCAGTACTAAAATTTTCAGTACTAAAAATCCAATGCGCGCGTCGAATCATGACACTGACAACAAGAAATTAGAACATGCTCTATTTTCTTGTTGTCAGTGTCCTGATTCGACGCGCGCATGATGTAAAATTAGTTTCATAATTTAAAATAACTATTGGTATTGAATCACAGAATAATAAATTCTGATAATTCATTGTGCATTGTTCACTCGCAAAAAGTTTTTATATGCCATTACATCTTCGGTTAATAATTCTTGGTTCAACATATTTAAAATTCCTTTTTCTTCCATTCTTCTTTCAATCCACGGTTTAGTCCATAATCGCTTTTTTTTTCAAAGTTGTTTGATTTTTTCTTTTTACAAGTAACATTGTAATAATGATTATCACAGCCGCAGCACATAATTTTTTTCTTTTGCTAATTTGCATTTTTATTTAATTATTTTAAATCACTTTTAAACACTTTTAAATAACAAACCAATTGACATTTGACAATTTACCTAATGCGCGCGGCGCATATTCAGTCGCTGAAAAAGTTAAAATCGTCAGTTGTAGTTGCAAACAGGAAAGAATTACAACAAGTTTTCTATCTTCCTTATTCGACGCGCGCATTAGATTTTTAGTACTAAAACTTTCAGTACTGAAAAATTTAGTGTAATGTAAAACGGCTCTAAGTAGTACGGTTATAAATAATTAGTATAATTAAATCTATAATCATGACTTCATTAAAGAAAAATTACTTTTGTAACAATTTTACAATGTTTACACGCAAATCTTAATGAATAATACGTCAAATTTCTCTTGAGTTAGTTAATTGGTTAGAATATAACTACGCAACTTGACTTTAATTTATTGATCAGACTTCATAATGTCTCTTAATGCAAATTAATAATCCCCATGCTTGTAGTCGCCCTATTTTGGTTTAAAACCCAATCGAGGAACACCAACGATAAAAAGACGCTTAAATATTGTTCCAAGAAAAATTGTTACTCGAGAGATGAGAATAATGTAGAATAATTTTATTATTAAAAATTTATTTACTATACGGGTAACTTAATAATCATGCACTTTAATATAAAATAAAAGTACAATAAATTATTGGGACACAAAGAATACTAATAAAATTACGTTTGTATATTGCAAAATGTTGTGCAAATATAAAAGTGAGTTAATAAAAATATGCATAGTTTATTTTATATCTAATAATGTTTTAAAAAGATAAAACTTAAAATTTCAGTTTTCAGTAAACAATTTTTCAGCAAGGAATGAAATCAAGTTCATGAGAGTAGTTTTCAGATACATAAGTAGTATTATCACTTTGCAATATTTTCTTGCTTATTTTTTCATTGTTAAAAAAATGGATAAATTTTCCATTAGATCCTAAAGCAATTTTTAATTATAATAAATTTTATTGGTATTTCTGTTTAATTTTTTGCGTGCATTCTTTTAGCGTATTTTATGAATTTCTGTTTTCAAGTTTTCTATGCAAAGTTTTTGCTAATTTAACTTAACTTTTAATGAAAAAATAAAACAAAGGATAATTTGATGACTAACCATCATCTTCGTTCTCGATTGCGTGCCTCAAGTGCCCTTCATAGAAATTCTTAATTTAAAAAATTTTGTAATTTGAGTTAAATTGCAAATTTAATTATTTCATTGAAATTTTCAAATTTTTTTCTTATCCCTCTTCAAAACTTTATTTATTCAACTATCTTCTCACCTTATTTCATCTACCAATCTTCAAATTTCTTTTTCTTCACATTTTATTTCCATAAAAAAATTGGTCATATGGGCATTGCTTAACTTTCCCCATTCCAATTTAAGATTACAAATGATTAACTTATATATTTTTGAATTTGAACTCTTTAAACGAATTATTATGTTCGAGATGGATTTTTAAGTACGAGTAGGTACCATACTCGATGATTCCTGAGGAATTTATTTATGTGTTTTTAAGGTGCATCAACATCTAGGTTATTAGCACCTATTGTTTTTTGTTCGTATGGGTTTATTCGTTATTTTTGGTAGGGTTTGTTTTTGTATGGTTTTTGATCCACAGTGTGTGCATGATGCACACCGGGGAATCGAGTAAGCAATTCCGCGAGGTCTGTTATTCGAACCCGAAATTACCGCTCCGAATTCAACCAGTATGCACTCTAGCCACCGCTGTGAACTCCTGAGGAATTATACTGCTATGTTTTAATATGTCTTCTAACAAAACATTTATTCAACACTTATATAATAACTCAAACTTTATATTCTTTATTGAATCTCAAATCATATATCAATGTTCTATTCCGTATTCTAATCTATTTTCCCTAGTTACCAACTGTAGAAATCTAATATATTGCTATGTTATGTAAAACATAATTTTATAAAACGCACCATATTGTGCCTTATCCACAGTCTAATAAAATTCTGTACTCGCTAATAATTAAACTTATTTATTTTCCAAATTATACACAATTATCTCTGTTTAATATTTTATTTTACCATCTCATCCTTACATTCAAAATTTAATATACCTACCTAATCAAAGCTCAAAAATTAACTTATCTTAGAAAACTGTCTGTACCTCACAAACATATTATATAAAAATATCACAATTAAAATTCCCTAACAATTTAAATTCCTAAAACAATAATTCCAAAAACAAAACTTTACACAAACAACTACCCGACCGAAGTTACAAAATAACACCACAATATACAACTTACTCTTTCAGAAATAAATTTCTTTACATTTCACTTGTTACAATCAGTTCAAATTAATTCAACTTAACAAAATATTTCAAAACAATACAATTTATTGTTATAGTTATAGAATAATAAAATAATTCAAGTGAAAACTGTTAAGAAATATTATTTACGCCAATCACAATCATATTTTAATCTTTGCGGATATTTAATTACACGACCATATCTAGGCATAAATCTTTTTACTTCCATTGCTCTGAATTGGACTTTTAATTATTATTTGGTTCATAAAAATTTTTATAAGAATTGTATCAATGCTTTTGTACATTACAAGGACGCTTTACTATTTTATTTATTTATTTCGTCTAAAATTCGTTACAATTGCGTTGTCCTATTCAGCACTTACAAAATTCTTTACTGGAAGGGGGTTAGTCCTCTAATACACAATTCATTAGAAATTTATAAGAAATTCAAAGTTCATAAGAAATTCATAACAATCAAATTAATTTGATTTCTTCAAAATTTCTCTCAAAGGTTTTGATAATTCTGACAAATTTGGAATAACTATAAAATATACTTTTAAATAATTCACCATCCCTAAAAATCATATTTATGTATCATATTTACTATTGCCCAAATTCTTTCTTCATCAGGCTTAACAGAATCATCAAAAATATTGCTGTGTTTTAAAATGAGACCATCTTACGATACATTTAATAAACGGCAATACGAAGCCCAAAAATACATATTCTGCGGTGGATACGAAGCCCGAGACCTACTTACGAAGCCCGACTTTGGGCTTCGTAAATTTTTGCGTGTATATAGCTCTATTTAGGTTAATACTGCTAATAGCCATCAGATGACGCTTTTTCGTTTTGGCTCGTAAAGTCGTTTTTTATCGTAAAATATACAGATTTACTTCGACGATATTCCGTATAGGGGGCGTATTGGTCGTGGCGTATATACACTGTATATGTAGACATATGTTCTATCAACATTACGAGTCCTTACATATCCTACACATCTTCCGAAGCCTTTAAAGCTGGCAACACTGCAGCGAGAACATTATTAATCATACATTATATATTATCTCAAAAGCTATGAATTTATTCCATTAAATTATGCTCAGCACTTTTTTGTTTCAATTTTAATTTTGCAATTTGTCAGAAAGTAGCCACTAAGTTGACTATGCATACGGCTGTTAGTGTTTTATTCACTTATCTAAATAAAATTTAACCAAAAAATCAAGATAATTGATTGGAATAACAATTTTTATAAGTGTAAATGGTATTACATTATTTTTATTTTAATACAAAATCTATAACACTAAACAAAAAAATTAAAGGAACGCTATATTTAATAAGTTTTTTTGAACATTTTAAACGCAACTTTTAGAACTATACACGTAAAACTACGTAAAAATTAGAACTACACTAAGCAAAACATTAATGGAACGCTTTTAATACATTTTTTTTGATAATTTTTAAAACGTTCTTGTTTTTCTGTTAGTATATTTGTTTTGGTTGCTTATTGATGGAAACTCCAAAAAATTTTTCGATGCAAGGATTGTAAACTATCGATTTTAAGATGTTACAACGTTTCAAAAATTATAAAAAAAATGTATTAAATTTAGCGTTCCTTTAATTTTCTTGCTTAGTGTAATGGTTCTAATTTTTACTCCGAAAAGTATTGTAAACTAAGGTTTTGATGTTGACCCAGCTAATATTTGCAAAAGTATCCTGCTGTGTGGAAATCAACTGTTCACATTCATGCTTTTTTGGAGTCACTTTCTTTTTGATATGTTGTTCGAAATATTTTAATACTAGTTTTTTTTCTTTTTCTGACCAACGATGTCGCACTGATTTTGGAGATTCTAAAAATAAATATATAATGTAAATTATAATTCAATACAATAATCAAAGACATACTTTTTTTTAGTAGTAATCACTTTTCTAATTATGTGTCTTGGACGAGAAGTTGTTTGGATGCTTTCAATTTCTGCTTTTTGAATACTTTCGTAACTCTCCTCGAAATTCACAGTGTTTAACATTTTTATTAATGCCGAGTTTTTAATTTTACCTTTTTGCATCCGTGTGTCGTCTATTGCTTTAGTCGAAGACAAAGCAGCCGCACGTTCTAGAACACGTTCTGAAAGAGGTTTTGAATCATCTTCTTCGTCGTTTTCGTCCGAATCGGAATTGAATATGTCGCCTTCCAAGTTGATATCATTCAAACTTTTTCCTTTAAATTTATCACCCTTTCCTTTTTCAAGTAACAACAGTACTTTTGCAACTTTTGAGGTTTGATAAATATCCTGCGGTAATCTAGAAAAAAATACATTTACATTGTCGTTTTATTAAAATAAAAGTACCTATAAAATTCTTCATGGGTCTTCTTTGTATGGCCCATAAATGTGGCAACCTGCTCCATTTCATTCTCCTCCATGTTTAACAACTGCAAAGTGGTGGCAATGTGTTTTCTAAATCTTGTAGATGTTAGAAGAGTTGCGTTTTTGGCACCACATTTATTAGCAAATTTTTTCATTATATTACATCCATTCATCCACCTGTTTAAAGAACCTGGATTGGCAAATAAGTAAGGATTAGAAGGCGGTACTATGCTAGTTTCGGTTCTAATTTTGATTAAGCAACTTATAAATTTCTGTAGTCTTCCAGAAAATAAAATAGGCACTGGCCTCGACCCTTTTCCACTCGTAACTACTCGTTTAAAACTTTGACTTAATATCTTTTCTACAGGTGTTAGTAATTTAACAAAAGCTTCTTCGTTAATTGTATTGATGTTAGAAGTGTAAGTGTCCATTTTCAAATATTGCACGTCTCCGACGCGTTTTCTGTTGAACATAATTGTTAAAGTTAACACACACTGAGTTAAAATTTTATAGTTTTCTTTCAAATTTTGAGGTTTTGCCATACTTAAATTTTCATATGCTGTATCTCTAATGATAACTAATTTATCAAAAATTACTTACCTGTTTGATTACGATGTGCTAGTTTCATAATGAAATTAGTTCGATCCATTTTAACTATAAAGAAACAAACACTTATGTTGCTGTAACGAAAGTGACTTTCGCGCGCTTTACACAATACATGAGTCCTGTAGATGCAAAACTCGGTAAATGCAAAATAACGAAAATCGAGTTGAGAACGTCATCTTATAGTAAATTGTCTACTATATCTGAATCTGAAGCGATAATATTACAAAACTTGCTTTCTATCATGTAAAATTAAATCGAAAATACACGATTGGTTGCAAAACTAGGTTTTTACGAGTACTTGTCACAGATAGCTGCAAAACTCGGTTTTTGCTTCTGACTAATTACGCGCTAATGTAATGAGCCATATGGATAAAAAATGAGAAATGTGGAAAACTGGAAAACTCTAGCAGGCATGGCCTTTTTAAAAAAAGCACTCGTTCAGAGTATTAATGAGAATACAGAAGCAGAGAATGAAAATGTGGAAAGCGACTCTCTGCTCCAAGCAACATGCAGTTCGGCAGTGGAAGAGTTTCAATTATGATTATTTCAAGTTAACTTTTTCGTTAAAGTTTCGATAAGCGCTGAAAAACTAGGTTTTTGCAAGCATACTGATGCAAAACTAGGTTTTTGCAAGCATACTGATGCAAAACTAGGTTTTTGCAAGCATACTGATGCAAAACTAGGTAAATGCAATTTAATTTTTGAATTTGGCGGTCGCTGTTATTACAGATACGTTTCAGGACCAATTAACTAATTTCTTTGTCATTACAGGCAACTACTATAAAAATATAAAACCGCTAAGTTGTTTATTAAAGTAAAAAACTGTTTTTGTGAATACCCAAAACTATGACGTTTGTATTTACCGAGTTTTGCTTCTACAGGACTCACATAATGTTTAATCTTAAGTTTAATTTTAGATATGCTGAATTTTCAGTTTGAAAACTGACAACATTGCATGGCTTCGTAACAACCGTGTAATGTTTAAAATTTATACAAATAGGCTTCTCATTGTACGTAGAATATCTCGGGCTTCATAAAACCTTCTTAATATGTTATTAATTGTATGTGAAAATAATTTACCCCTCTCATGTTGCCTCTCCTAATTTTCATTTAATGTAGTCATTTCTATAAAATATACATTTGTACCTATCAAGGAAACCCTGGGCTTCTGAACGCCTGTGGAATATGTTGGGCTTCGTATAGGTATATAGACACGTAAGAATAGTCAAACATATAACTAAAATGATCATTTAACATTTAAATTAAAGAAATATGAGGTTTCGTAGAACATTTAGATTTCAGAGATAAATATACACCTCTATTTTCAAATACCATGAGCTAAACAAAATCGTCCAAGATTGAGAGATAATGTTAAAACTTGCTAAGAATATTAATCTTGAGATTTGTCATGTCAAAAATCTCCAATAAAGAGTAATTACTTTAGAAAGAGTCAATTTATAAAATTTGTTTACATGTAAAACATAACCTATCGATTTGTGAATTTGTAATGAAAATATCTTTGTTAACAACATGTTTTGTGTAAAATGAGTTATACCAAAAATTCGACCATCTATCCATCTAAAAGGTCATCATAAAATTCGTCCTATGAACGTAGGATCTGAAGACATCCCCGAAATAGATAGGACAGAGATAATGGCAGCATTAAACCAAATGAAAAATAGAAAAGCATGCGGGGAAGACCGAATCACCACCGAAATGTTAAAAGTTGGGGGTGAAGCAATAGTGCAGGCCATGGGGGTGTTGCTAAATAAATGTCTCGAAGAAGGAAAAATACCAACACTTTGGCAAAATTCGGAGGTCATTTTGCTGTTTAAAAAGGGCGACAAGACAAACATAGAAAACTATAGACCAATAAGCCTGCTATCACATCTATATAAATTATTAACAAAAATTATAACAAACCGTCAAACCAATAAATTTGATTTCTACCAACCTGTTGAGCAAGCTGGATTCCGCAAGGGATACAGCACAATGGACCATATCCAAACAATACGCACACTAATAGAAAAGTGCACTGAATATAACATCTCACTTTGTCTGGCATTTGTTGACTACCATAAGGCGTTCGATTCTATAGAAACCTGGGCTATATTAGAAGCATTAGATGGAGCAAGAATCGATTCAAGATACACGAACCTTATAGGCTATATATACCAGAATGCTACACTCCATGTAAAGATAAATGAAGATATGAATACAAACAAGATACCTGTAAAACGAGGAATTCGCCAGGGAGATACAATATCGCCAAAATTGTTCACTCTGGCAATGGAAAATATATTCAAAAAACTTTCATGGGAAAATAAGGGTATAAATATCGACGGTACCTATTTGAGTCATTTGCGCTTTGCAGATGATATAGTACTCGTGAGCACGGACGCAGAGGAAATAAGATCTATGCTAAAGGAGTTGAGCGAAGCATCTGAACTTGTGGGAATGAAAATAAACCCAAACAAGACCAAAATATTGAGCCCAAACAAAGTGAACATAGAGATAAATGGTCATAACATCGAAAATGTGCAGGAATATGTATACCTCGGACATATTATAAAACTGGGTAAAGAAAATCAATCTGCAGAAGTAGGCAGAAGAATTCGACAGAGTTGGGCCGCTTTTGGAAAGTTGGGATATATACTAAAGAGCGCAGATATCCCAATAAATTTAAAAAGAAAAGTATATGCCACATGCATACTGCCTGTCACCACATACGGCCTGGAAACCATGGCGATGACAGTAACAAACGCGAATCGATTAAGAGTCATGCAGCGATCGATGGAAAGAGCTATGCTTGGTATATCGCTAAGGGACCGGATAAGATTAGTTGAAATCCGAGAAAGAACAAAAGTCCCCGACGTAATAGACAGAATATCCCAATTGAAGTGGAATTGGGTGGGACACGTGGCAAGGCATGACTATGCAAGATGGACATATAAAACCATTCACTGGCGCCCAAGAACATCTAAGAAAAGCGTGGGAAGACCCCAAAAGAGATGGTTAGACGACGTGAAGCGAATAGCGGGACGGGACTGGTTTCAGAAGGCAGCGGATAGGAAGGCATGGAGAGGAATGAGAGAGGCCTACATTCAGGAGTGGATGAATACAGGCTAAGAAGAAGAAGAAGAAGAAAAATTCGACCATCTATCCATCTAAAAGGTCATCATAAAATTATGTACGAAAATTGTGTAATAGCGTAAAGATCAGAATTGCTTGAAATTGGAGATTTGTTCAGAGATAAGAAGTCGACGATCAATTGATATTCTGAAAAATGATGTTAATTCAGTTCCTGTGAACAGAACAAAGATGTAATCAGTACAAACATCATGTGATAAAATAAAGTAACTAACCTGCACATAAAATTATTTTAGCTTAAACAAAAATTTTCCAAAATTAATCAAATTTGACTAGCGATTCCAAAAAGTCACCAAATTTGACCATTTGCGCATTCAATTTAGTTGAAGTTTTGCCTTTGAAGAGTATGGACGATATTCAACGTGATCCAAGTTTTTAATCAGTATCATCAATTCAAATGGAAATATAAGATGGCGACGTTAGTTGAAAAATCTGTAAACAAAAATTGGTAAAATGCAACTCAATTAGCGATATCTGATAATTAAGTAATTCAATCACACTTACCTACTAAATATCTTCAAGGAAAATAATGTTTGGTGAAAATTATTTTAAATATAGTGAAACCAAGTGCTTTTTATAAAGTTGTGTAAAACGTGCAACACCACGACTTATCAACAACTATATACCAACTACCAACAGCTGACTGGAACATCAACATAAAACTCCGTTCACACCAGACTAATTAACTACACCTTTTCCAGTTTTATTTCAGAAACGGTCACATGTATTTGAGAAAGCGATAAATGAAATTCAGATTTGTCAATTGTATTTGAGAAAGCATCAATTTATTGTAATTTAGATTTGTTAATTGTATTTGAGAAAGCGATAATTGAAATTCAGATTTGTCAATTGTATTTGAGAAAGCATCAATTGTAATTCAGATCCACAAATTCTAGTGCTTCTTAGTTTTACCTGAGTACAGATTCATCGAACAACCACGCATTAGGTTGTTAAAGCGGTTAGATTATAAGTTATTCTCTTTATCCAAGAATTATTATCAGATAATCGGATTTAAATTTTGTTATATAATTACTGAATTCTATCTCTTATTATAAAAGGCCAAGTCTTTCTTTCTTTCTGTCTGTCCCACGGAAATACCCGAAGCAAACCGAACCGAACCGAACGCACAACGTATCATCGGATCAACGTATCATCGGATCAACGTATCATCGTATCATCGGATCAACGTATCATCGTATCAACGTATCATCGTATCAACGTATCATCGGATCAACGTATCAAGGGATCAACGTTAAATGTCCTATATAGGTGAAAAATTATGTAAATAAAATATAACTTATATTTGGTCTGCATTGAAAAAACAGATCGACGTATCAACGTATCAACGTATTTAAATTTCCTATATCGGTGAAAAATTATGACAGCTATTTCCAAAAAAGCATTATGTGAACTTCCATAATGGATAATGAAAATTTTGAAAATCCTGCTGCAAAGCGACGGCGATTGAATCGTGAGAGAAAAGCACGTACAAGAGCTAATAACACAGAAGAACAGCTTCGATCACAGCGACAAGCTGACGACAACGTGAAACTTTGGAACAAACTCAAGCGCGGCAAGCTGCTGACGCTCGGTCCCATGCGATACGTCAACAACCTGAAACTTTAGAAGAAACTCAAGCGCGGCAAGCTGCTGACGCTCGGTCCCATGCGATACGTCAACAACGTGAAACATTAGAAGAAACTCAAGCGCGGCAAGCTGCTAACGCTCTATCCCATGCGACACGTCAACAACGTGAAACATTAGAAGAAACTCAAGCGCGGCAAGCTGCTAACGCTCGATCCCATGCGATACATCGACAGAAAGAAAATCGATACCAAAGTCAAGCAATTCAACTCCAAATAAGAGCATTCAGATTTGATGAATCTCACGTTACTCGACACGATTGTGGAGAAATGAATTCCATCTGTCAGTTCTGCGGTTCCAAGAATTTCGCCAAGGAGCGTCCAGTTGATAAACAATTTAACAACTGCTGTCATAAAGGAAAAGTGAAGATTCCGCAACCGCTCGATCAACATGGGAATCTATTGTTATACTAGATGATACCCCGTCCGAGGACGGGCAGCTAGAAGGACGGGCAGGCAGCCAAGGTCATATGGCTTTTGGATTGCACTGAGAGCTTTCCTTAATCTTCATTCAACTTAAGTTACCTTGGGTAGCTGCCCGTCCTTCTAGCTGCCCGTCCTCGGACGGGGTATCATCTAGTACATAAGATAAAAGGCAATTAATACGATTACTACCATGCAGTCACCTTCTTCACAGAAGATGCGCTGAAATTGCTCAAATTATAATTGATGGACCAGAAGAGACGTTTTGTCCCATTTGCGAAATTTCTCTCATGGGAAGTGAGGTTATTGAAAGAAAACGCTATGATAAACATACCAATCAAGATCGTGAAAGAATAGTAGCGTGTGTGCCAACATAGTGCTATGATGTTTCTCATGTAAAATTGCACACCTCGGTTTTATATTTGAAAGTGAAAGAAAAATTTTATAATTGAAATTTTCAAGGGTGCAATTTTATCAAGAAACTCACCACCTTTGTCCCTCTTGTTTAGCTCAGCGGTTGAGATTCCCTCAAGGTATAGTAGATTCAGTTGAACTTTGGGATGCTCGTTGAACTTTAGATAAAATCTCTTTAAGATTGAAAATTGTAGAAGAAATAATTGTATGGAAAGATAAACAGAATTCACCTTTGCTTTTATAATCTCAAAAATTGGAATACTTAGCTGTCGTGGTTGAATTAATAAAAGTTGCATTTAAATCAAAAATAATTTTTATATTGACCAAAAGAATTAAATCGCATGCGCATAAATTTTTATAAACAATTTACAGATAAATTTTTATCTGTGGAAATTACAATTATTAAATATCAAACAAAGTCGAAATGCGTAGATCCAAAAACTTCCTGCTTCCTCTTCTAATTGGTTTGGCCTGAATCAAATTCAAAGCCTCCGCGTTCCAGTAACGGGTTTAAATGTTTTTAAGTAAAATTTTGTTCGTCGAAAAGTAAATAATAGAAAAATGTTTATTGAAATTTTTGATGAGGATGGTGCGATTAGTTCGTCACGTCCTATTTTAATGCGCTGAGGGCCAAATTTTAATAAAATAATAAGTTTTTCATATACCTGTTTCAAATATCCTGCTTTGTATAAAAAGCATGCGCACTGAACACTATTACGATTCGCGTTCACTCCGTTGCGTTGCACTCAACTACGTCGCATTTGTGGATGTTGATAATGAAGTTGCTCCTGTTTTTAAAGTGATTGTACGGCGTTGATTTATCGATTGATACTTGTTGATCAGTTGCTTTAATTTTCTGTGATATGGGTGAGTTGTTTGGAAATATTTGCTTCCAGGATATTCGAAAGGTGAGTCGCAATTTAACACATTATTGGTGATGAGATGTATCAACTAATCGGTAGCCATTTTAGATATTACACATAATCTAACTTTTAACAAATATTTGGCGCGCTGAACATCTGGATGATTTTAATTTGGGTTGTTCACTTTGGAACCACACACGTCTTGCACTTTCAAGCGTTAATATACAACTGATAATTTCCTGCGCAAAATTCGAAGAATCGGTCGAATTTTGGTTTTATGTAAGTCATTTCCACACTTCATCAATTTTTATTTTGTCTAAATAATTTCAAATTTTCAGGATCGCTTCCATATCTGATGTGATGAATTGTCCAATGGTTTTCAGACGTTTTCAATTACATGAGCACTTTTAGTGGCACAATTTAGATGGATATTTGAACATTTCTTATCAAGAAAATTTGTTATCACATTTCAAACGAATTTGAGCATTATTGACCTTTTTATGGATTCACAGAACCAAATTATGATCATTACATAGAGCAAATTATTTAACACAAGTGGATATAATCAGTTTTATACACAATAAGTTATTCATAAAGCAAATTCAATTTTTATGTTACCAAATTATTGGTTATGTTTCTGCTGATAACTTTATTCAACACAACTACCATTTTTGATCTAAATATCCTTTTTTATAAAATTTTGATGTGGCAATATCTTTAATGAATCTATCTAACAGCTTTACATCAAGTGTTTCAATCTTTAAAGATCTTTATTTTCTCATAATATTGAAATATAATGTGAATAGTTTATCTTTTCAATCTGCGTAGCTTTTAATTAGGTCAAATTTTATTTATTACATTAAATTGAGCTATAAATTTTATATTTTGTGTCGGCTCGGTAGCTTGGATCACAGCAATAGGTAACGATTGGGTAGCTTTGTGTCGGACATTGAATATTAACTATAAGACTGCATTTCATTGGGTGCGATCCAGGCGTGAGAAAATGTTACCAAAAGGGGGCCTCAAACCGAAAATTCTTACCGATAAACAGATCAATATAATGATTACATGGATTGAAGAAGATAGTGGTTATACATTAAAATAGTGGAAAGAAAAAGTGCTAGATACTTTTCAAGTAGTGGTATCTTTAGTCTTTAGCAACTATTGGAAATTATCTTGAAAGCAAACTTTTCACTACTGTAAAGCAGGTTCATGCTGGACCAGTTACAATGAATTCAGAAGAAAATAAAAGGAAACGAGCAGAATATGTTCGGACTCTTAACGAACATATATAGAGCTGGGCAAACAAATCGTGTGGATAGACGAAACCAATTTTAATTTATTTTGTCGTAAAACGAGAGGTCGCTCTTTAGCTGGGACCAGATCAGTACAAATCGTTCCCGCAGCAAGAGGTCCAAATGTTCATTTGATAGGAGCAATTTCGGCAACAGGTGTTGTTGCAATGGAACATCGGAGAGGTTCATTCACATCAATTTTAGCCAATGATTGGGTTACAAGATTATTAGAAACGTGGCAGGACATGGGGAATGAACTATCAGATTTAGTTATAGTCTGTGATAATGCACCTTGCCATTCAAGACTGGAAACTGTTATCGATGGAACGTCAGCAACATTATTAAGGTTGGGACCTTACTCTCCAATGTTAAATCCCATTGAGATTATTTGGTCAAAAATTAAGATTTGAGCTAAAGTTAATATGCGAATTCCACATGTTCCTGGTGTTGTGGAACAAAGATTAGTTTATTTAGAAGAGATTATTGATGAAGCAAAACGCACTGTAAGTGGAAGTGATTGTTCTCGTGCAGCGCAACACACCACCATACATCATGTTGCCGCTTGAGCAATGGACGATATGGCAGTTGGACGTTAAACACATTTTTATTATAAGTTTAATTTTTGCAATAAATTCATTTTACATCATATAACTCATATATTGTGTAAATCCAGTAGTACACTCTTTGACCATGAGCCAAATATTTGACATATTTTTTAAATAATTTTTCTGAATTACAAGTAACCCTTTCCGAATTACTATTAACGCATTCTGAAATAAACTTAACTAAACTGAATTACAATTGACGTTTTCTCAAATACAATTGACAATCTGAATTTGAATAAACATTTTCTGAAATTCATTGAGTGATCAGAATTACATTGACGTTTTCTGAAATAGAATTGACAAATCTGAATTTCAATTGAAACTGTTCCTAGAGGAAGTCATGTTATTGTAAGTAAACGTTTTAAAGAAGCATACTGATGGAAACAATAAACGAATATTGTCCGTCTGATCGCTGTAACTCATCTCTGATTGGTTCATTCATTTATTCCAAACTAAAAAATATTCACAATTTTGAATAACCTTTACGCTTGCTGACATTATAGTCAACTAATCTGAATTACAATTGACTAATCTCAATTTCAATTGACTAATCTGAATGTAAATTGACGCTTTCTCAAATACCTATACAATTGACTAATCTGAATGTAAATTGACGGTTTCTCAAATTCAGCTGTCTAATCTGAATTTCAATTGACGGTTTCTCAAATACAAGTTACTAATCTGAATTACAATTAACGCTTTCTCAAATAAAAGTGGAAAAGGTGTAGTCGGATATTTAACTTTATTATCATGGTATCGTAAAATTATTATTTCAAATTTAAATTAGGCCTTCAACATTTAAATACAGGGCGTGGAGAAAGAATTCTCGAATATATTCAACCTACCCTTTTGCTAAACTTAATCAACAAACATTTTTATTGTAATTTAAACGCTTCGATCACAGACATTTTAAATAATAAACAATTTAATTCGTGTTCGTATAACGACAAGACTTAATGTCAGTGGATCATTAAGCATTTAGAAGAAAGAAAAAGCTTCGATTCATTTCTGGTTATTTCAATTGTAAACAAATCCTGGTACAGATTTTGAATCTGAATTATTTGTTAACTTTTATTTACATTTATTTGGTGCATTGCGATTATTTTTGATTGAATAGAAACTAATTCTAAATTTACAACATCTTTTATTTTTAATCAATTGCAGCAAGGTATTTCTCAAATTTTGACGATTAATTAATTACAGGAAGCTTAATATTCACCTTCACAACAAAAATTTTAGAGTCATTTCAAAATCAGATCATTTGTTTTCTGAAATTGTTTACAACCACCCTTATTTCTCATAAAACCTACCATACCTTGAGAGATAATCTCAGGTTGACTAGTAAGAAGGGGCTAAAGTGTTAACTTTTCTCTAAATTTATGCACGTAATTTATTTAACAATTACAATTTTTCAATTTATTTCATCCAATCTGGATGTGGCGCCCAACAAACCGAGACGTGTGTAAATTTTAGTAAGAAGGACATAGCAATATGTATCCCAAAAATTTAAAGGAAGTTACTAAAAACTGAAACTCAATATTGAACTTTCTTAATTGCTCGTTCTAAAATACATAATTATATATTTTCAATATCTTCTTTAGAATCTGAAAAATGAATAAATCATCAATATAAATAAATAGATTTAGAATGCCATTAAATATTTTCTCGTTAAAATTCATAATAATGATTTTGATATTGATAATCTAAAAGGTAATCTCAAAAATCTGTAAGTAGTGCCAAAAATACAATATTCTGAACTTTTATTGTCCAATTTTATTTGCCAAAATTCATTTTTCAAATCTAACGTCGAAAAATATTTGGCTTTACCAAGTTCACATTGTAAATATTTTATTGTAGGAATTGGAAACTAATGCTTGACAATTGCCTTATTTAAATCTTGAGGATCTAAGCAAATTCTAATTTGGCTATTAGATTTTTCAACAATTACTAATTTATTAACCCACAAAGTAGTTTCTTCTACTTTTTCAATAATTTCACAATTACAAAATCTATCTAATTAAATTTTACCCTTTCTCTTAAATTAATTGGAATTCTATTTGGAGATTTGGAAATCGGTACAATTTTATCTTTTCATTTTATTGAATAAGTTCCTGGAAAGCATCCTGTACCCTCAAAAACATCATTGACTCGAATAATAATAAAATTTTCATAAAAACTTGAATTTTTTATAGCTAATTTCAATCTAACTTGAACTATTGTGCGTCATTCTAATTTGGAAATATACTTTTTTATGTCAATAATTTTGTTTGCAATACTTTTAATTCTTTCAAAACATTTTCTGATAAAATATTAACATCTGCACCTGTTTGCCCAATTTAAGAAATTTGGGTAATGTTGTTATTTTGGTTTGGATCTCACGTAGGTTTGTGATAATTTGTAATTTGAAGAAAACACTTTGAATAATTGAAATAAACAAATGTATATTCTTTAATGTTAAATTAAGTTGAAGCACATGTACAATGAAATGTTTTTTATTTTACACGTCAAACTTGAGTTTTTTTTTACTAACTTGATCATGCATAAATGTTTGTGTATGCACTTAAAAATTGACAAAACAAATAAAAGTAATAATTGGACTAAACATATCGCCTCCCTTGAAAGCCGGAAGGGTTTAAAAACAAAATTAATAGGAACTAGTCACTTTGATTAGGTAGCACGCACACTTTAACCACTGGTCGTTTAAAGATGCCCGTGGTTGTCTTGATTGTGACAGCTCGGATGATGCCATCTCGTCCTGGATGTGTTTCCAAAATTCTTCCTAAACGCCACTTCATTGGAGGTAGACCATCTTCTTTGATTACCACCATGACACCTGGTTTCACCAACTGTTGTGTGTTCTTCTTCCATTTGGTACGGACTTGTAAATTGGAGATGTATTCTTTTGTCCAACGGGACCAAAAGCTTTGGTAAATTTGTTGAAGGTGTTGAAAACGCGACAACGTATTTTGTGCTGTATTTAGCCAATTGGGCTCCGGTATGCCCGTTAGTGTCGTTCCTATCAGGAAGTGTGCAGGTGTTAAAGGGTTAGGATCATTAGGATCGTTCGATAAAGGATACAGAGGTCGTGAATTAACGCAGGCTTCAATTTGTGTAATAATTGTATTAAATTCTTCATAAGTCAAGAGTGTATCGTTAATTACTCTCTTTAGATGAAATTTGATAGATTTTACAGCAGCCTCCCAGAGGCCACCAAAATGTGGTGCTCTTGGTGGTATGAAATTCCATTTAATGCCTTCCGAACTGAGAACCTTGGTTAATTGTTTGTCATTATGACTTAAAAAATCTTGTAATTCGTGGTTGGCACCAATAAAAGTTGTTCCTTGATCAGAATGAATTTCTGTGCATTTCCCTCGTCGGGACACAAAACGTTTTAGTGCTGCTAGAAAACATTCAGTTGTTAAGTCGGAGACAATCTCCATGTGGATGGCCTTTGTGGCAAAGCAGACGAACAGGGAAATGTACGCCTTGCTTGTCTTGTAGTATCGAGTTTTTCGGTCCTTAATCAGAAAAGGACCCGCGTAGTCCACTCCAGTTATAAGGAATGGTCTAGTCGGTGTTAATCGTGTAGTGGGTAGGTTGCCCATCAAATAAGCTTGTTGTTTTGCGTTGAATTTGAAACATGGTAAACAATTATGGACAATTTTTCTCACAAAAGAACGACCCGATAAAGGCCAGTATTTTTCTCGTAAGGAAGCTAATAACAATTGTGGACCAGCGTGAAGTAATCGCTGATGTTCTTGTCTTCCAATTAATGTTGTAATATGTTCATTGGATGGAAGCAATATTGGATGTTTCTTGTCATATTCAAATTCAGCGTTTTGTATTCGTCCGCCAACGCGGATCAAACCGTCTTTGTCCATAAAAGGATTTAGATTAAGTAATCTACTGTTCGAAGCTAATTTGCGTAATTTTTGTAAATTTTTATAATCATTAGGAAAGTGTTTTTGTTGTATGGCTCGAATTAAGATGTTAAGAGATTCTTCTAATTCGGTAGGTTCAAAAATACCGAGTTTTCTTAATGCTACAGGTTTCCTAATGTTGTTTGTAAATCTGAGTACGTAAGCGAAAATTCTTTCTAATTTATTGAGCGAAGAAAATTTGCTGATGAATTCGGGGAATTCGTGGTTGACGACGAGAAGTGAAGTCACTACACGATGTTCTGTATTATTACTTAAATCCTCGAAATTCACTGTATTGTGAGAGGGCCATCGATCTTCGGCTATGGAAAGCCATGTTGGACCGTGAAACCAGATCCTTGAATTGAAGAGGTCGTAAGGCGATATTCCCCTCGTGAGTAAGTCAGCTGGATTCTCAGCCGTACCAATGTAGTGCCAAGAGTCGGGTTTTGACAGAGTTTGGATTTGTGATATTCTATTAGCTGTGAAGACTTTCAGTTTGCTGGGGCAAGTATTTATCCACGCCAATACTATTGTGGAGTCGCTCCAGTAAAATGTTTTATTAAAATTGATGTTAATGGCTGTTTTTACCTTTTCTACTAGCTCGCACATCAATAGAGCTGCACAAAGCTCTAAACGAGGAATAGTGGTGTGTTTCAGAGGCGCAACTCTGGTTTTTGCACACAATAGATTGGAAGTAAATCTACCGCACGATTCTTCACATCGTACGTAGATACAAGCTCCGTAGGCGCTTTCTGATGCGTCTGCGTAACCGTGTAGTTCTATCGTGATTGGATTGGAATTTAATATTTTTCGAGGTATCTCCAGTTCGTTTATTTTAATAAGTTGGCTCGTATAATTTTCCCATAGAGTATGAAGGTCTTGTGGGATCGATTCGTCCCAAGACAGATTAAGTTTCCATAGCCTTTGTAGTGTGATTTTTGCCGTTACAGTAACAGGTGCAAGAAGACCCAAGGGATCAAATATTTGCGCTATAGTCGACAGAATTTGTCTTTTCGTAATCTTGTTTTTGTGAGAATAATTTTTTATTTTGTATCTCAATGTGTCGTTGTTGGAATGCCATAAGAGACCTAAAGTTTTATTTTGTTCGCCGATTTCTATAAAAGTATTTTCTTCCTCTTCACAATTAATTGCATTTTCGTTAGAGATAAATTTTCGTAATTGGAATCCATATTTGCCCAGTATTTTAGTGATTTCATGTTTGAGTTTCAATACTTCGTTGATTGTGTCTCCTCCAGTTAGAAGATCATCAACGTAGAAGTCTCGTAAAGTAGTAGAGCTGGCATTTGGAAATTCCTTGGCTTGTCGTATTGCTGCTTCTCGTAAAGATCGTATTGCCATAAAGGCGCTTGCGGTCAATCCGTAAGTTACGGTGTTGAGCTCGTATACTTTTATCTCTTCCTCCTGATTGTAACGCCATAAGATCTTTTGTAAATTGCGTTGGTTGTCAGGTATTAATACTTGGCGGTACATCTTGGCAACGTCTCCGCCGAGCACAATGTTATGCTTTCTAAATCGAAGAATAATAGAAAAAAGATCGTCTTGAATTGTAGGCCCTACCATCATCAAGTCGTTTATAGAAACCCCAGTTGTCGTTTTGGCAGATCCATCGAAAACGACGCGTAAATTAGTTGTAGTGCTACTATTTTTAATAACGCTGTGATGAGGTAAAAAGTAACCTGTTGTGTCATCTTGATCCTTTGCCAAAGTCATGTGTCTTAACATGATGTACTCCTTTATAAAATTATCATATTGCAATTTGAGTTCAGGCAAACGTGAAAGTTTTCTTTCCAAAGTCGTAAAACGGTTCATCGCTATTTGTTTCGATTCACCAAGCCTTGTAATGGGCTCCTTTAGTGGGATTGCCACTATAAAGCGACCATCGGGGCTGATTGTAGTGTTGTCCTGAAAGTGATTTTCGCACTCGATATCTTCTGGCGATATAAATTTGTTTTTCGGGAATTCTTCAATTTCCCAAAATTTGGATAATTGCTGGTCGATGTCTTTTGTGACGCTGAAATGACATTTCGTTTCGGTGTGAAGCTGTTGTTTTGTAAAAATTGGACCGGACACGAGCCATCCCAGTTTAGTCTTTTGTAAGATAGGATAACCTTTACCTAGCTTAATTTGGCCAACGCTCATTATATCCCAGAAGGTATCTGCGCCAACAAGCATGTCTACTGGCGCTGCGCTGTTGAAGTTTGGATCGGCAAGAATTATATTTGACGGTATATTAATGGTGTTTATTGGAAATGAAATAGAAGGTATGTCACCTGTTATGTTTGGTAAAATAAGACAAAAAAGTGTGCAAGAAAATTCGTTGATTGTGGATTTAATTGAAACAGTCGTTTGAAAGTTAATCTTGGAATTCACTTGGTTTATGCCAGATACAGAAAAATTGATTTTGCTGGTAGGTAATTGTAAAATCTGGCATAATCGTTGAGAAATAAAATTAGATTGACTACCATTGTCTAGAAGTATTCTACAGTCGTGTGGAATACCTGTGTGGTCATAAACTTTAACAATGGCTGTTGAAAGTAGACAAAGTGATTTGTGATTGAAAGTGTTGTTGATTGTTAATGCAACCGATTGTTGTATCTCATCTTCCGAAGTCGAGTGATTTGAATTAAACGTTTGTTGTTCGGATGAGGTGTTTGTGTTTTCAGCCGTGTGAGAATTTGCGGCTCTGCGGCCGGAAGTGCCATTAAAATGTAGAAGTGTGTGATGTACTAGACCGCATTTTCTGCAGCCACCAGATTTACATTCTCTTGTACGGTGTCCAGAGGAAAGGCAGTTTACACATAACCATAAACGTTTGGCTTCATTTAACCTTTCTGAAGGTTGAAGTTTCTTGAAGTCGGGACATATGTATATGTTGTGATCTTTTTTGCAGCATGGGCAAGTTGTGTTTGAGGTTGTAAGAAAAGATCTTGACTTGTTTGGCTGTGTGGCTACTGGTTTGTTGTATATGCGCTTTGGTTCCTCAGACGTATCTAATGTTTCTAATATGCAACATTTATTTTTTAAGAAACTTGTCAAATCAGATTTTGTTGGTAAGTCGTCTGATTTGTGTACAATCTTTTCCCATTCTCTTCTGGAAATGTTATCGAGCTTTGAAGCGATTAAATATATAATAATAATGTCCCAGTGCTCTATTGGCAATTGTAATGCTTCTAGGGCACGTAGGTGTTTTTCCAGACTGTCCAATATAAGTCTTAAGCCTTGGTGTGATTCTTTTTGAATCGTGGGAATGTTAAACAGACCTTTGATGTGATTGTTTATTAACAGACCTTTGTTTTCGAATCTTTCAACTAATAGATTCCATGCTACTTCATAATTTGCGTCAGAGATTTCTAAAGCTTTCAAAGTATTAGCAGCATTTGAGCGTAAGGATGAGCGTAAGTAATGAAATTTCTGTATGTCAGCAAGCGAATTATTGTTGTGGATTAAAGAGGTGAATGTATCTCTAAAGTATGACCATTGTTCATAGGAACCATCGAATGTTGGTAAATTTAATGTAGGCAGTTTAATTTTTGGCATGGCAACTAAATTGCAATTGTATTTACTGCTATGTACGGATGTATTGCTATGTACTGATGGCGTTGGTGAACTAGGTGCAGATTTTCTAGTTTTATCCGTAATGAATTTCCTGGTTATTGAAACTATTTCAAAATATTTATTTTCAAAATCTTCTCTAGCAGTAAAGTGAATTTTTTTGTTATTTTCGTAATCGGGATCAATTTCTTCCAATTTTGATTGTACGTTTCTAAAGGTTTCAAGTAAACTTTCGGCATCATTTAAACGTAGCTGTAATTGCTCTAAATTGATTTCGTTGTCAGCTGAATTTTTAATAGTTTCAAAGTACGTAATGAAACGTGTAAGAGCGCTTTTTGCATTTCTACGCTGTTTTTTATAATTTTCAATTGTCATAATTATAATATTAATTTATTACACAAATCGCAATAATTGTTTGGATAATATAACTAACCTCTGATAGGAAATGACTCGTTCTTCTGGCTTTTCTGGTTGTGTTCACGTATCTCGATTCGAAGGACCAAGTTTATGTTTGCCCAATTTAAGAAATTTGGGTAATGTTGTTATTTTGGTTTGGATCTCACGTAGGTTTGTGATAATTTGTAATTTGAAGAAAACACTTTGAATAATTGAAATAAACAAATGTATATTCTTTAATGTTAAATTAAGTTGAAGCACATGTACAATGAAATGTTTTTTATTTTACACGTCAAACTTGAGTTTTTTTTACTAACTTGATCATGCATAAATGTTTGTGTATGCACTTAAAAATTGACAAAACAAATAAAAGTAATAATTGGACTAAACAGCACCTGTATCTAATTTAAAGTTTACTAGAGTATTTTCAACTAGAACTTTTTTGACACCATTGCATATAATTTAATAAATTAACCATTTCACGATAATAATAATACATTAGAAAAATGATTCTTCTTTTTGCACCTATTGCAAATTTTGAAATCTCATTCCTAGCTTTGACCATTTCAATGAATTGATTTGTTTCAATTCAAGAATAATGAAACTGCATCCTCCAGTGAAACTTCTCCTAATTTAATCAAGCTATCTCTTGTTTCTTTATCTCTTGTACATATCTAAAATTATTTTATCTCTTAACATCTTCACGTCATCTTGAATTTGCAACTTTTCAATAGTAATTTAACTTCTGTATAAAAATTATCAAACGATTATTCAATTTTCTGCTCTCTGTCGTAAAATTAAAATCGTTTCGTGCAATATATTTTTCTTTGGATTGCGATAGTTTTCAAATTTATTCAGTACATTTGTAATATTTACACTTTTTGGTGTCTTCTTTATATTCAAATGTGTCATAGAGATCCACTACTTCATGTCCAATCAAATTTAACAAAATTGCCACTTATCTTTCAGGATACCTTTTATTAATGCAGAATCTTTTATAAATATATTAAACTCATTCCTGAATATTTTACAATTTTCACTTAAATTTCCCATTAATTTGAAACGTCTTGGCTTATTATATCCATCCATTTTGTTTATCACCCTTTGGTCAATCTAACTTTAACATTTTTCTTGCAAAATTTATAAGTTTTAAACTTCTAGGACATTTTTTTTATGCAGGGAAGGGGGAAATCTTCTCTTACCGACTAAAACCCCCTCCCCGACGAGCAGTGGGATTTACCTTCTCGGTATCACTTCCGCTGACGTCTGCGATGGTCTGTGGCATGTCGTTTTTCTTCGGCCTCCCGTCGTCACCGGTTAGCTGGCTCCCGCTGGGCACCAACGGAGTACGTGGCCCGGGCTGATCGCAATGACCCCCCGGCATCACCCGAATCGCTGTCTACTGGTGCGTGTTGGGAGCCACAAGGTAGTGGCCCGCGAGGCTCGTCTCTCTGCACCCTGGTGTGCAGAGTCTTGACCCGGTCTGCCCGGTCTGCACCGCTGTCAGGTCGACTTTCCTCAGCTTGGCATTGGGGGAGACTGGTGTTCGTCTCCTTGATGTTACCTCTCACGTCAGCCTTGCGGATTTCCCCCATCCACCGGGGTTCGCACCCGATCTCTGAGGGTCCTCCGAAAGTTACCAGCGACCACCCCGAGGAGGTGTGAGTAGGATTTCGGTCCCCAAACTTCTAGGACTTATAATTAATTAAACCAACTGCGCCATGTTATATTTTAATGTTTCTTCTAATATTTATTGAATTTCTTTTTTTTTCCAAAAAATATTACAAATTTATGAAATTTTACCAAAAACTATTTACAGTTTTGGAACGTCATAATAAATGTTTTAGTTATGATTATTATCAGAAACTGCTGGCGCGTCCACATCTGTCGTTAATTTACAGTTTCTTGAATTCAAGTTATTTTGAAAATTTTTACTATTACCCTCATTTGAAAAATAATTTAAAAATGTACATTCCGTTCTGCCCCTTTCGTCTTGAAACTACGAAGGAAAGTTATAAAAGAACTATTATATAGCATCATCAGACGCTTTTGTTGCATCTTAAAAATTACAGATCGGTCGGTAAATAAGTGCGCTACAGGCGTCCAAACTTTTACCTTTTTTTGCCTTAATCCCTACATCACAATGAAACCATCAATAGATTTAAAAAACGGCTAGGAATTTTCGGTGTAGTTTTTAATAGTCTTTAATTTAGTATACGAGTACTATGAAAATATTTGACAAAAAACGACATCGTCAAAATAAGTTTCGAAAGGATTTTCGAGCAAAATTGTAAATGTGCGAAACTGTGAATTTTTGTTTTTACCACTTTAAATATTGGACCTTTTAAATCGCCATTTTATTAATTTCTTCTTAAAATTTGATGCATAACGTAAGTCAATGGTAACATTTCCAGGTTATGAGAAATTTCATCCGGTCTGGACCTAATTTTCACGAAAAATACACAATTTTAATATTCTTCGTTTTCCGGGTAGCCGGTGCGATATTTCACGATATTTTAAAACTTCTCCATCTAATCTGAATGTAAGTCTGGACCATTGGCCTTCGAAAGGCGTCGGTCTCGTAGAAAGAAGAAAAGAGAAAACTTTTGGGTTCTTTCCGCCACCCTCGAATGGACAACTTAAATTTTTTGCCGTCATCGGATTGAATTCGCCGGCGTCGACATTTTAAGATGTCGCCGGCTACAATTTCACCTTATTATGATTCCACTCCAGAAGCATTTCCACAACAGTTTTCTTGTTAAAATTTCTTCAGTTTTGAAAATTCACCGTGGATGGATCTTTCACTTCCAAGAAACGCCACCCAATATGTACACAATTTCGGACTGCCCTTCCATCCATTTTTACCTAGCATTCCTTTTTTGAAGTTCTCAAAATTTTACCTTTACAATTCAAAAACCGAAAATATACCTCTAGCTAAGTTACAAAATTTCTTACATTTTTAACTTTTCATCAACAAAACAAAATTTCTTTTAACAAAGACTTTGTATAAAATTCATTCATAAAATAAAAAAATCAATTTAAAAAAAAATACCATGGCAATATTATTTGTTATATATAAGTCAGTCGGTTAGCTTGCACACGCCGTCCAACTCTGTAACTTAGGAAATAATCGATTTAGGTGCTTTTTGATATTACACCGATAATATAATTTTTTTCGATTTTTAGAATGAAATTAAAAATTTAAAAATATCACACATCATCTGGGTGCTTTCAGGAATACTTTTAATGGCGCAACCAATTTCTAGACCTTTCTTTGTTTATTTTGTAGCTACTGGAAGAAAAAGATTTGACTTTTGCAGTAGTCTTAGATGTTTGCTGTAATTAATTTAACTAGAATCACATTGCATGCATATTATTGAAAATAAAATTTAAACCCAAAAAGACCTTTGTGTTTTTATCATACAACGAACGGAAATTTTTTTTAATGATAGTTCAAATTGTATAGCTAATATTGTGCACTGGTTGGATAAGGCTTGGTTTTTTTCACCAATAAAATATTCTAATGTTTTGCCGTACGGGAAAAGCAAACAGGTCATTTTGGCTTAAAATTTCCTGTCGAATAAAATGTACATTCAATCAAATCAATTAAGACCTCAAAATAACAAAATACTAAGAATACTCCAAATAGTTAAATCTTTTTATTTACATATAAGGACAAAACTTCCATGTAACGATTTATGGTCGAACACTTAATTCTAAGTCAATCAGCGTACGTAAATTTTTGTGTACTTTATTAAATACTAGATCAGAATATCTGTAATACTGTATTAGCTTCGTTAAACATAAAAGCAAACTTTAAATATAATTTTCTTTTATTTTCCATCTTAGATTTTCAATCAGCTCCTTGTCTTATTTTATAGTCTTTGACTAACTTTTCTAAGGTTTTCTTTATTGTTTGCTTTCAACTCATCCTTTTTTTGGTTTTAACATTACAATTTTATTTTCCAATCTGCACAAGTAATTACAAAAGTAATCTTTCTGTTGTTTTTTTTACCTTGCTGATAGGAGACTTGAACTTCATTATAATATTTAAACAGTTAAATATTTTAAATTTAAATAAATGACGACGGTCATGACCTGATAGTTAGCGCGATCAACTGCTAACGTAGGGCTCCCCGGTTCGATTCCGGGTACAGTCAAAAAATTTCTTGACCGTCTTCCGTGCTTTTGGAGGGCACGTAAAGCCGTCGGTCCCCCTGTGTTAATGATTTGCCATTATAACAATAAAAAACAGGGTGCAGGCACATCGAAAGGCAAGCCTTACAAGCTACCTGAGATGTAAAATCCAAAAATGCTCACAGAACTAATTGAAAAAATTAGTAAAAAACAGGTCATGGACCTATATTAAGAGGGAAACTTCTTAATAAAAGAAGAAACTTAAATAAGAAATTTAAACATTCCAAAGCGGCTATAGGAGCAAGAACAGTAAAACTTAATGGAAAATTCAGAAACACAAAACCATGGTTTATTATTGCAAAAGATCTTGCAGCAAAAAAAAACAGGCATACCTGAATAATATGGAAAATATAAGCAAGTCAGAAACATAGTTAATAGTCAAAGAGCACTACTTATGAGAGAATATTGGGTAAATTTTAGAAAAGATAATTATGGAACATGATCTATATTGCGGCAAAAATAAAATACAGAATATCCTATGCAAAACAGAAAAAAGCTTGTAAATAAGTTCATTCCAACAAGCACAATATCTAAAGAAGAATGGGTAAGCCACTTCCAGAATTTTTACGATATCGTTACATGTAATATTGACGGCGCGGCGGGATGGAGAAAATTCTCGATAATGTTATGAAAGACGAAATGGAAGAGCATGAGAAAATGGTTATTATTGGTCTCGGCCACGCAACGAATGCAATCGTGAAGCTCAAAAAAAATCCTCAGGTTTTGAGCAAATAGATAATAAATGAAATGATCAAGTACGAGAGAGATTTACAACGGAAAATATTCTTGACCAATGGCGAACAAGTATAACAGATTTGCCATATTGAAAAAGATATCAAAAGAAGACCCAAAAAATATGGGTGATAGGTCTAGTGAGCAGCATCTCAAAACTTTTAATAAAATTATTTCCGGGTTGGAACCAGCAAAGAACAGCAAAGTATCCGAACAAATCTATCAACCATATACTTATATGCAATATTTATATTACGTCAACTAGCCGAATAATTCATCAAATTCAACAAACCTCTATACTTCTGCTTCATCGACCTTACGCAAACATTTGACAGAGTACAATTCATCGACATACTATGAATACTGTAGGAAATGGGCATTGATAAAAATGTGATTTATTTAATCAAACTATTAGACATTAACAGGACAACAATTAAAACAAACAATGGACCTACGGAAGAGATCAGCACAGAACAGTAAGCTGTAAGTTGGAAATAAACGGAAAAATAATTGAACAAGTCATGAAGACACGTTATTCTTGTGTCAATATATCAAATAGCAACAACACGACCTATGAGGTAAAAATGCCACAACAAAAGCGGCTGTGGTCTCAGGTTGTCTTCGCGCAATTTATATGGTAAAACAAACATATGAATATAGCAAGTAAGGTTCTAATATTAATTTAGAAGACCTACGTGTGACCAGTCCTATTATATCTAGCAGAAACAATAGAGGCATCACCAATGTCAATCTTCAGGGCAGAGTCAGAAGTGAAAGAATCCGCGAAACATGTAACATACAGGATGTGGATAGACCACGACGATGGAGGGACCGTGTTGGAAGCATGAGAGGGAGGACTTGCCAAAATGGTAATCCAAAAGGCCAGAGACTAGGAGTCTACCCGGCAGACCATATTATGGATGCTACGAAATCTGGACGTCGTCGTCATAGTATAACAACTCTAGCAAAGTATGAGAGCAGTTATGGAAAAATAGGATATTACCTTATAATTCTAGTATGGGATTTTCCCAACGATACTCTAGTACTGCAATTTTGTAAACTTCTTTCATTAGTTGAAATGCAGACACGTCGGCTGTCCCGTTTTGTTTCAAATGGGGATATATACGTAGTACATTTTCTACGTATTCCTAGAGTAATTCTGATTTCGTCCAACCTGCATCACACTACAGGACGAGCTGGGTATTGCATTTATAATATCTTTAGGTAGCCAGATCTCAGGAGGTGTTTTGTCACCTCAGGTAGAAAATGTAAATTAAACGGTAACACTTGAGTTGGCCGGACCTATATGAAACCCATAACCATTTTAGAACCTTTAGGCGTAAACGCACTTTTACTTTTTGGGCATAATGGAAACTCGCTTTCGTCCGCGTTAAATAATATGAGTAAAGTTTTCTTGAGTAAGATATTGTTTTATTTTATGAAGCCATCATGTATTTAATATCGTCTTCCGACAAATTACTATATACTTGTCGAGTTAACAGCTGTATACCATCCATCACCTGGAAAATTGTTTTTAAACAGATTTTCTCGTGAGTTTTTATCAATAAATTGTCTCGCAGATACTTGCACATCTTCAACGTTTTCTACATTCTGCGTTCATAAGTAGGTCGATGGGCTTTTTTAGATAATTTTTGGCCGACTCTAAATTGAAAAGTTGCTGTAGGTACACAAAATTCTGCAGCAGCTCTGCGTTTTGATTCCTTGTTTTATGGCAACCACAGCTTTTTCCAATTGTTCATCGATGTAATTTTTAGTGTAAATGATACATTTTAGCACATTCGGCATATTTCTGGAATAATATTTTAATAAAGTATACGCAAAATGATAATATTATAATGCGATCATATTATAATGCAGTTAGATGAGCTTAAAAGTGTTATCACATTAATTAGCATAGTAAAATTTAGTTATTGGCAACGTGCCAACAACCGTGTAAATGCTTTAAAAAAGCTGAGAATGGTAAATTTCGATTTTATACCATTAAATGCATTGTAATAATGTCTAAAATCCAGTACTAACAATTTTGTTCGAAAGCACAGTTATTGGCATCCTTGAAAAGTAAATTTAAGCGCAAGAATTTAATTTAAAACATTTTATAAAATAAAGTTCTTATCAATTTCACAATTACTGTACGGTAAGAAGTACAACCTGCAAATGAGGCCACATAATAGAATATAGAAAGATAAGAAACTCTTAGTACATTATTAAATCAATAATTCCACATATGTAACTACGGGTTTTTCAAGAGAGACTATGTTCCTTAATAGTTCCAATAATTTGTCCTTTTATATCCCGGTTGTTCTTACTTCTATCGCTGCCACCGGATCCGATGATTTTATAGTGACTCGAATCTATCGCTGATTAAAGGTAGGCGTGGATTAGCTGAATGGAGACGTACGGAAATAAACTCGACTCTTACACCAAATTAAACACTTAACAAATTTTACACTTCAGTTTTGGCCATGGTTGAACAATGTACCGTAACAAAGTTCGATTAACACACACTTTGTCGTCATTTTGATCTCCCTTTTATTGGGAAATTAAATCGGTAATGAATTGTTATCATTGTTTAGAGGTCCAAAAGAATAGTTTCCTACATGATTTAATCTTAAAGTTCGAAATGTTATATTTAAAAGAATAATTGAAGGGCCTAGTGGAAAAAGTAGTTAAGTCACTTTTTTTTTAATTTGTAGTTGAGCACATTTTCACATTGCGGCATTTATTCTCTACAAATTAGTATAAAAATCAACAAAATTGAAAAAAAGTGACTTAACTACTTTTTCCACTAGGCCCTTCAATTAATTAAACTGTTTATACTTATTAATTAATTTTGTTTTCCAGTAATATCTTTAAAAAAAGTTTAATTCTTTTTTTATACAAAAATAGTGTTTTTCATTGAAATGAATTATAATTAATAAACCATAATTTTATTATTTTAAAGTATTCATTATGTTTGCACGTGTAATTTCTTGGTTACATTTGAAAGAAATTAAAATTTTAGTCTTTATAGTTATAAAAAAAATTGATAACCTAGCATTTAATGGTTAATGTGAATACGGGTCGGCCTTTGGCCTCCCAATTGAGGTACATTTCGCCCCCCCCCCATCGCGATTTTTTTATGAAATTAGTGTCAAACGTTTGAGCTTTGTTTGAGCTCCAACAGCTTTCATAAAAATCGTTTGTACCATAATCATCGCGAAGTTATTCGAGAACAAATTCGGGAAACAGGGGCTGTAGAAACGGCAGCCAACCCCCATCGCGAATTTTTGTATAAAATTCGCGATACTTTTTATAAAACAAGGTGGAACTCGCTTTAGCGGCAGTTCTTAGGCTTCTATACAGCTACCTTTCTGGTGTGGAAAGTTGTTATTATCTGGTTATTTTTGATCGCCATATAATGTAACATCACATAATCAGATAATCTGCACCAATAAAATTTTTTGCGATTGGTAATTATCATTTACTATATAAGTAATAACAATCAAACTTTTCCATTCTATTAGAAATTTTACTTCTCTGTAATGTATGGTCCTTTTTTTGAGGTGGACCAATCCTCTCCTTTCTCTTTTATTTATAACTTAACTTCACTAACCACATCAATAAAAAATTATTTTTTCACATCAAAGTAAAACAAGTAGTTTATATAGGGAGACCTCTTTCGAAAATATCTTTAACTTAGTAAATTTCTTTTGAACATTTGCGTATTTATAAATTGCATTAGCGAATCGAAGCAACGGATTAACAGATTAACGCAATACTATATAGACGAAGTATTTAAAATATAACAACGTATCAGTTGATCAACGTTATGATTGGCTCTGAAACATGCGGACGGACACGAAGCCAGACCATAAGGCTTCTTTCTATACCTTGTATAGAAGCCTAAAAGTAGCGCACTGGCTACCCAGTTCTTAGACCTCTATACACACAGAGTATTTCCAACACGATTTGAAACGCTCTGTATGATTTTGAATTATGCGGACGGACAGACGGACAGACGGACAGACAGACGGACACGGAGCCAGATCATAAGGCTTCTTGCTATACTTTGTATAGAAGCCTAAAAAGTATAAAAAAATAAAAGAGGGACTGTAGAAATTCTTTTTTTAAAAATTGATTTATTTAATAAAATAAATACTAATCAATAGAAAATCTCTTGAGCTACAATAAGCTTCCATAAAAATTGTTTGTACCCCAAAGGTGAAAAAGTTAGAGCGTTTAAAAGATGCTCAAACGATTCTCTATTAATTGATATCAATTTTATACAAAAATTCGCGAAGGGGGTGGGTTACCGTTTCTACAGCCGTCCCCAAAAGTTTTCGCGAATAACTTCGTGATGCATGTGGTGAAAACAATTTTTATGGAAGTTCATTAGAGTTCAAACGAAGCTCAAATATTTGACATTAATTGCATTAAAAAATTCGCGATGGGAGGGGGGAAATGTACTTTCCCGATTGTTGATGACAACACGAATCGACTTACGGCCTTCATTTAATAAATATAATATATAAAAATATATGAAATTAAATGACTAAATTTATTCTTCTTCACGTTTTGGGCTTTGGCCCGTTAGGCTACCTCTGCTCTTTCCATATTTTTTGGGGTTTTCTACATTTCGTCTTCTAACTGGTATATAGAGGTACAATACTTTTGGGAGTCGGTCGCTTGTCATTCTCATCATGGTGTTTTCCCATTCGCCCCGTTATTGTAATATTTTTCTCTTAAGTTGAAGATGTTTAGAGTGGTTCTGATATATGTGTTTCTGACTTTATCCAGACATGTGAGTTCCAAGATGGAAAACACTTTATTAAACAACTTGTTCAAAAAAATAATCACAAAACTGATTCGTTTCATAGAAGTTGTTTAAAATTAAAATTCAAAATTGAAATTTCCTTTAATAATATGGCAAAATTTGTTTCACTGACAACGGAATTAGAATGATTTAATTTAAGCAATCCTCCTCCGCAGTCAAGATTGTTCACAGTCAACCATATTCTCTTCGGCCTCCACAGGCGGCCCCACAAAGTACGTAAAACATTACAATTTCATGATCTTCCCGAAGTTCCAGAAACATTCGGCATTAGAAAAACTGTTATAGCGAACAAACTTATTAGATTAATAAACTTGTATTAATTGAAAACGTAATTAAAAGTTTTAAAATGTATGCATTTTTAATTTGCATATTGCCATTAATCGAAAGGGGTTGATTTTTCTGGGAGCTAACAACCGTTTTACCCTACCAACAATTTATAGATTTAATATTAAAATTTTGAAATTGCAATAACTTCCCATATTCAACATTGCGGTTGAAAGGGTTAAAAAATGTATGAAGTTTTTTAATTCCATTAGTAAAATTGAATTTTACATTACGAACTTGGTAGTATTTTGAAATAAAATTTGTCGGATTTGAAGTTTTGTTAAAATTTAAGAAAAAATTCGAAACTTTCTGTATGATTCTTTGTGTATTTTAATGTACAAAAAATTGAACTTTAAAAAAAAAAACTTTGGATGAATAATTAGTTCGACAGTTTGACGTGCCTCCAATTTCGCCGCCGCCGCCGGTCCCCCTGTGTTAATGATTTGCCATGATAACAATAAAAACAGAGCGCAGGCACATTGAAGGGAAGCTTAGTAAGCTACCAAAGATGTAAAAACCGAAATGCTCAAAGAAACAGATGATGACAAATCAAGATGATTTTTACAAATATTATAATCAAATCTGTTAACTTTTTTGTCATTATGATTTTGGCTTGTTGTTCCGTTCCCTGTTTTTATTTTTGTCACCAGACTTAAATCACCCACTTTGGGTTTCTGGGCCAGTTATATAAAGAATATAATCATCGGATTGGAGTTAATTCAGGAATTTCTGGTATTTTTTTGCTTGATACACCAAAAATCGCTGAGTTAACTTGATGTTAGTTTTGTTTACGTTCTTCTTTCAACGTCAATATGTCTGTTGTTGAATCATTGTGTATAACGTAGATTAATAATTAAAAGTTTAGATAGGATCAGTACGCAAATGGTACATCAAATTGTAAATTTGGATATCATTTTTCAGTAGGTAAATACAAACTTTACGAATCCTGTGTTTGTACTGAGGTTACAACGTGGGTGTTTTGTAACAAATTTAAAAGTGAGATTAAAAGTTCTCGGCTTAGCCAGTATGTATTTTAAAATACCAAAAATATCGCACAACCCAATTTGAAATGTGGACTCGAGTTTCGAACTTATTAGTTCTCATCAGCACAATTTACAAAAGGATTGTACGAGCGCATTACGGGCTGTGCGATATTTTTGGTATTTTAAAATACATACTGGCTAAGCCGAGAAATTTTAATCTCATTCATATTATCACTGGCGCCTTTCCCAAGAACCGCGCGATGGCGCCTGCCGAAACTTGCAATTTTGTAAGTATTCATTTACTTTGCTCGTCGATGGCAGGATAGCCGTAATGCGCTCGTACCATCCTTTTGTAAATTGTGCTGATGAGAACTAATAAGTTCGAAACTCGAGTCCACATTTCAAATTGGGTTGTGCGATATTTTTGGTATTTTAAAATACATACTGGCTAAGCCGAGAACTTTTAATCTCATTCATATTATCACTGGGGCCTCTCCCAAGAACCGCGCGATGGCGCCTGCCGAAACTTGCAATTTTGTAAGTATTCACTTACTTTGCTCGTCGATGGCAGAATAGCCGTAATGCGCTCGTACAATCCTTTTGTAAATTGTGCTGATGAGAACTAATAAGTTCGAAACTCGAGTCCACATTTCAAATTGGGTTGTGCGATATTTTTGGTAATTTAAAAGTATTATTTGAATTTTCGGGGTTGGAGATTCAAATTTAAAAGTGATTTTAAAAGCAAAGTTGTATCCCATTAAATTTGCTATCAGAAAAGGTAGATTATTTGTGTTGAAAGGTTTCGTTTAAAAGAAACCGGGTTTGCGAGAAAAACAAGAAAAAGTAAAATTTCGAATTTGTAACATTTCTTAACTTAATTTAATGAATAACTTGAAATTCGTTGATTTTATACAATAAAGCATTATACTTAATATATTATTTGAAATTATTTGAAGGTAAATAAATTAATATATACTCATATCCGTGTACTTTATACTCGCACTATATGCGAGATACCCACGCGTGTTTGTGTTGGACTGAACAAATACTCAGTTAATTACATCTACAAAATGTAAATATTCCGGAAAATTTAAATTTTGTAATAGGATAATTTTATTCAGAAATAATAACATAACAATAATTGCTTTAGCGATATGATAAGAGAAGGGGGGGTTATAAAGTAATAATAAATAGCAATTGGGTAATACACGAAATTGTATGGCTTCGTCATAAAATATTGTATATTTTCATTTTACACCTAAAGGTAAAAACGGAAAATGCTGATGAAAACTAAAAATTGTTAAAACAATTTCTCAGACATTTTCGCATCAAATATGGAAGTACCTATCGATTAAAACTTCAACGGTGCTTACTTTCTCATCGTCGTTTAAACCTTTTTTATTTTAAATGGTTGTGCCATTGTTCTATTGTCATTATTGCGACACTACAGACAATACACAGAAAATATTTAAGACATTCTTTTATAATATATGGTACAAATTGGTTCATGGAGCTTATCTATTTTAAAAATCGATAATAAATTAAAAATTACTTTGCACATTCTATACCTTTACAACTTCAAATTGGAATTTATTAGGGAAATTTAACTGTTTAAAAAATTGAAGCTCATTAAATGTTGACAGACAAACCTGTCTGATATTACATACTATAGTACCTTAATAACAAAGATTGGAGAGTACCTACTTCCAAATGCATTAGGAGTTAAGAGTAAAACTGCTCACCGATGGCTTAATATACCTTGAAGGATATTTGAAAGGAGTCTGAAAAACTAAATAGTGAAGTGAAGTGAAATACCGAAGTTGTGGAGAAATGAAGATAGAGCAAATAATATACAAACCGAGTTTCGTCCACACAACAGCTTGAAAATATCATAAAAGAATATGTCATGCCATTTACTGTTGCTCCTGTTGCTTATTGTGCCAGATATGTCGTTCATACTCAGATATTCATATCTAACGTATTACATCTCAAAAAGTACAATAAATTGTCGATTATTTTCAATTTAAAATAGGTTTCTGCAATAGTAAAGAAGCTGAACTTTTTTTTTTTTTAAATTTATTCATTTTAATTTAATAACTGTGTATTTTTTTCAGTTGTTCTGTAAATTGGGAAGACCATTCGTTCCACACCATGACGTACATCGTTTTTTTGTTTATTTTTGGACTTGCTATTCCTGTCGTAATAATCACCTTCAGTTATGTGAATATAATATTAACAATGAAGAAGGTAAGAAACTCATAATATTTATATTAACAGGGCAAATTGAAATTTTTAAGCTGTATTAAAAAGTTTGAAAGAAAAGGAAGACTTACTGTCTGAAAAGTTCTGAAAATAAGAAAGGAACATTTTGAAATAAAATTACTACGAAATAAATGATGGATCGGGTTGCTAAATTTACAAAATTTACGTCCATGTTTTGTTTCGAACATTTATCAATCGGTTCTTGAAAGTCCTCGCAATTGGGATTAATTTGGTTAAAATGTGTATTTATATTTTTTGTTCAGATATTGTTCATTCAATTGGCCAAATTCGTCAACTCCATTCTTAACAATGTTATACCGAACTTCTTCTTCAACGTTAAAAATTCCTTGGATGCCGTTAACATCATTAACAGCTCGGTTATCCCCAAAAACTACACGTTGGTATCGTGCGATGTTACTTCCCTTTTCACTAATGTGTCAAAAGAGACAGTAATTGCCTCCCTAACTAATAATTGGGATCTTATATCTGAATACACAAACATTCCTAATAATACCTTCATTGAATTGGTAACCACAATTTTCGATAACAGTTATTTCCAGTTCAACGGAGTATTTTACTCACAACTATTTGGTTCAGCTATGGGAGATCCATGTAGCCCCATATTTGCAAATTTCGTTATGAATGACCTTCTGATAAACTTCATGGGTTCTATAGACTTTAATATACCTTTTCTTATGTTATATGTTGATGATATTTTGATGGCTATACCATCAGACAAGTTGAATTTTTGTTTAGAGACATTGAATAGCTTCGACGCCCACCTGAAATTCACACATATGAGTTAGAGGAGGAGTGATGTACCATTCCGTTTTTGGACTTATTGATATGTAGACACCAAGTTGGCACTTTTCACACGGACCTATACAGAAAACCTTCATCCACAGATCGAGTATTAAATTACCACTCAGCACAGCCCCTCAACCGAAAAATGGGAGTTGTTAATACTTTAAAACGTCGAATTTTAACGTATGTATCCCCAGACCTACGACACATTAGATTGGTTCAATTGCGGGATCAACTTATAAAAAACGATTACCCGCATAAATTAGTTCACATAACATTGTTTAATCAAAGGGTAACTACCCCCACCCAAGTTTCTATAGGTGTTGACACCTGACCACGAACCCCCAGATATTATAAGTTGACGTTCCACCCTTTCCTTGCACCACGAATAAAAGATACGTTGAAAGAGTTCATCAGAAGTAAACAAATTTGCCTAGCTTTTCACAATGATTTCAAATTAGGTAATTTGGTGTACTCTAACCTTAAAGACCGAATCAAATTACAGTGTAAGAGTAATGTGGTCTACAAAGTTGCTTGTGAATGTGGAGATACTTACATCGGCCAGACAAGACAACTTATGTCAAAACGTCTATATCAACATAGATATGATGCTAAGGTTGGCTCAAATAAGACAGGCTTGTCTGAACATTTAAACAAAAAACATCATTTCTTTAAAGAAGAGGACGTTGAAATATTGGCGCATGAACCTTGTAAGCACAAGAGATGTTTTTTGGAAGCTACTTATATAGGAGAAACCACCAACAACGTTAACAAAATAACGAACTTCAAACAAATTAGTGATACATATAAATCTGCCTTGTCAATTTTTCGCGAAAGAACAAGATGCCATAATTGACTCTTTCATATTATTTGTGCTTATCCTCGGTCATTATACCTGGTTATTCTGTTACCTCGCCAATAAGCTACACCTATTAGATCGTGTTTTACCACATCTCTTAGTATTTGTTTTTCGGTAACTTAGTATTTTAATATTTTGACAAGTTGACAATATAACTACTCAATATTTTGACAAGTTATGTGTGTTGTGGTTTAAGGTCGCTAAATCCTGGAATAGTCGCTCCACCCGTATTAAAAGGATAAGCTGGAGGCGGTTGCGCCGGTTGAATTTGTGTCGCCAGGGACTAGGCATGAGAATTTCCTAATGTACTGAACGGTGTAGGCCCAGTTAAAATTTGCGGTTGTTTACTCGTAATATTGCTCAAAACAATTTCTAAATTGTCCCTCATCTCGGTACTTTTATTTTCAAAAACGTTCGTGTAGTCATTCAAAATCTGTTTCCTCATGTCTAAGTACTGCTCCTTTTGTATTTCCACCTGATTGTGCAGGGTCTGTAACCGCCCGGCCAGAGCAACAAAACTTTCATGCAACCGTCGCATTCCCAACGCTAAATCTTGCGAAGTTAACGATGGTGGAAGTTTAGCACTAACGAAAACGGTCTTATCAACATTTTCAATGTTAACCTTTAAACTTTGCATTTGACGTTCAAACCGATCGGCCAGTTCGATGAAATAACCCATGGGAGCGTTGTTGTCGTATTGTAGCCCCGCAGGCGTATCGAACGTTCTTTGCGCCATTTCCACTTGTTTTAGACCTTGGGAACTTTCTAGTTTCAGCCTTTCGACGGCTACTTTATTACGTTGCAGTTCGTTTTCCATATCTCTAATTCGGTTGTTAACCATATTTATATCGTTTTCGACTTTCTTTAAGTCGTTGATTGAAAAGCGAGCAATTTCGGAAATGTGACTCTTCTGCTCTTGTAAATACTTTTTAAATTGTTCCACCGATTGCAACAGTTCGTTTGGAAGTGGTTGGTCTTTTGGTGCTATTTCGGGTAGGCCCGTAGTAGCGGAGGTTGTAGGAGTACCGGTTGGTGTTTTATTGGGCATGGCGCTTATTCCACCTAGGCCAACATTTGGTCGTACCGTTGCAGCGGTGCTGAAAGCTGGAGCTGTAGTCGAAGGTAAACCGTATCCTAATGATGCGCTAGCGAAAATTCCTGCCGGAGTGGTCGTTGCTGTACTTCCTAACAATGACAATCCGGTGGTTTGAGTGCCTGAAGTCGTCGGTGTACCAAACGAAAGACCACTACCGATGTTAGTACTAGGAAAAAGACCCAAACCAGTGACGGGAGCTGAAGTTGTAACAGGTGCAAAATTTCCAAAATTAGGAGGAGCGGTTAAAGAAGGTGTAGGGGCAGCAGTTGTGGGGCTGGTAAGGTTGAATAGTGGTTTGGTTGCTGCTGTAGGGGTTCCAAAACTGAGACCTGTTAATGCAGTGGTTGCAGCCGGTAATCCAAAAGATAGATTGGGTTTTGTTGCGGCAGGAAATTGAAGACTAGGTGCAGGTTGATTAACCAAAGCGGGGGTTCCAAAAGATAATCCTGGTGGTGTAGAGGTTGGTGTACTCAAAGTAAAACCTCCACCACTTGCAGATATTGTGGAAGTTCCAAAACCTCCTCCTGCAGCAGAAGATGTAGGCATTCCAGAAAGAGGAGCGCCAAATGTTAAACCACCACCAATTGTTGATGACATCGGTGCCCCAAATGTTAAACCACCTGCAGCTGCTGGTTGTCCAAATGTTAAACCTCCACTTGCAGGAGGTGCAGCTGGTGTTCCAAACGTTAATCCATCACCTGATGATGTTACAGGCGCCCCGAAAGTCAACCCACCAGTTCCCGACGACGCGGGAGTTCCAAACGTCATTCCTCCACCTGCTGGTGCAGCTGGAGTTCCGAACGTCAACCCTGTGCCGGTAGGTGCAGCTGGCGCTGCAAATGTCATCCCTCCAGGAGCCGCCGAAGATGTTGGAGTGGTATGAAAAGCAAATCCCCCAGCAGTTGTCGCTGCTGGAGCTCCAAACCCTAACCCACTATTTGGTTGAGCAGTAGGTGTACCAAATGTTAAACCTCCAGTCGGAGCCGGAGCAGTTCCAAAAGGAAGTCCTTGGGTTGGTGCACCGAATGTGGTCGTTGGAGCCGTCCCAAAACTAGAAGCACCAAATGCAGAAGCTGTAGTTCTTGCAGGGGTACCAAACGATAATACGGTACCTCCTTGTGGTGCTTGAAAACCCATAGGATCTAAAAAAAGGGAATTAACCAAACCCCTTCGTTAAATTAACAAACTTCTTACTTGCACTAGTAATTGCTGGAGCAGCGCCAAAAAAGCCTGGGGTATTTTGTGTTTGTGGATTAGCACCAAAAGCATTGCTAGGCGTTGGTGCAGAGTTGAAACCAAATCCTGTTGCGGCACCTTGTGCGGGCATACCAAATGTAGATTGTCCTGTCGCAGGAGCCGCATTGAAAGCCGCTGCACCAAAAGCTGGAGGTGCCGCAGTTGTGGGTTGTGTAGGAGCAAAATTAAACGCTTTCTGTGCTGTTGATCCGAAAGCTGATCCGAAAGGCGATGCGGCAGGACTTCCAAACGCTGCAGTTTGTCCAAATGCGGGTGGTGGATTTGTAGGTGCACCCGCTCCAAATGAAAAACCGGACGACATGATAATAATTACACAAAAAATTTAGTAAAATAACTTAAAAGGTTTAATGATGCACTGTTTTATTTATTTTGAGAACTTATAAATTGTCATTTTAACTGTCGTTAAACTGTCATTTTAAAAAGTTAGTTTAGGGTGTAAAATTTGATAGAATGAATTATGTGTGGTGGTTATTTTCACGTCCGACGTGTAAATAGGTATTCATAATTTTACTTTTATTAATTATTTTTAAAAGTTTTATATTGAGTAAAATTATTTAAGAAAAGCCGGGTCTGTGATCGACCCCCTTCGATTTGGCTGATTTTTTGTGGGCAAATTACCCATCCGGGGAGTAGTCAAAAGCCAGAACATTACGTCCCAAAAAAATTTATTGGCTGAGCTATAGCTATTCTAAGTTTCTTTTCACAATTTTTACTTGAATTTGGGTATTTTCGATTACGCAGCGGGTTTTCGCACTACGTGGCTGAAAATGGGTTTCCTTATGTAAAATTGACCGAGGAACAAGACTATGGCCACAGATTTGACCTACGACCAATACCTACAGAAATATTGACCAAAAACACTCGAAATTTACCAAAAAAGTCCCAAATCTTGGGCAAACTGTGAAAAAAAAATAATTTCACTATATTAGACCGCCATCTTGTAGAAAATGAACCAACGAATCCAATGAGCACACTCCCAGATTTTTACGACGAACCGTTCAGGAGATACGCGGCGTCAAAGTTAGACGTTTTCGTTTTTACTTCCCTATAAGGAAGTATTGTAATCATGAAAAAATTCGATGTCGATATTTTAACGGAAATATCCGTTTTGAGCATTTCTGAATCCGTTTTGACTACTTTCGCAATGATGTCTGTATGTATGTATGTCTGTATGTATGGATGTATGTAACGCAAAATGTCTGTAAGTTCTGTATCTCTGGAAGGAATTGTTATATAGTAACAAAATTTCATATTTAACACCTTAATCGGTATACAAAGGCACCATTTGATTTTGGAGGAAATCCTTAAACCGGAAGTAGCACTTCACTTGAAGGACGAAATGGTTTTTCTTAAATATCTCAGGAACGAATTGTTATCTAGTAACCAAATTTCATATTTAACACTTTAATCAGTATACTAAAGTACCATGTGATTTTGGAGGAAATCCCTAAACCGGAAGTAGCACTTTACTTGAAGGACGAAATGGTTTTTCTTCAATACCTCAGGAACAAATTGTTATATAGTAACCAAATTTCATATTTAATACTTTAATCAATATACGAAAGAACCATTTGATTTTGGAGGAAATCCCTAAACCGGAAATGGCACTTTACTTGAAGGACGAAATAGTTTTTCTTCAATATCTCAGGAACGAATTGGTATATAGTAACCAAATTTCATATTTAACACTTTAATCGGTATACGAAAGCACCATTTGATTTTGCAGCAAATCCCTAAACCGGAAGTAGCACTTTATTTCTATCAAAAATTGACATTTTCTACCTTGTGTGACAATGTTTGACCTACAGGACTATTTTGCGACTCCTGACTCTCCGAATGGTGCATTGATAGGTTATTTTTATCGAAAGAGACTTATGAGGTGCCAATGGATGGCAGGGAACATCGCAAAATAGTCATGTAGGTCGAACATTGTCCCACAAGGTAGAAAATGTCAATTTTTTATAGAAAAAACGAAAACGTCTAACTTTGACGCCGCGTATCTCCTGAACGGTTCGTCCTAAAAATCTGGGAGTGTGCTTATTGGATTCGTTGGTTCATTTTCTACAAGATGGCGGTCTAATATAGTGAAATTATTTTTTTTTCACAGTTTGCCCAAGATTTGGGACTTTTTTGGTAAATTTCGAGTGTTTTTGGTCAATATTTCTGTAGGTATTGGTCGTAGGTCAAATCTGTGGCCATAGTCTTGTTTCTAGGTCAATTTTACATAAGGAAACCCATTTTCAGCCACGTAGTGCGAAAACCCGCTGCGTGATCGAAAATACCCAAATTCAAGTAAAAATTGTGAAAAAAAACTTAGAATAGCTATAGCTCAGCCAATAAATTTTTTTGGGACGTAATATTCTGGCTTTTGACTACTCCCCGGATGGGTAATGTGCCCACAAAAAATCAGCCAAATCGAAGGGGGTCGATCACAGACCCGGCTTTTCTTAAATAATTTTACTCATTATTAACTTATTCAGTTATATTTACATATGTATTTGTTTGGTGTAAAACCTTAAAACGGGATTTTAACCCACTTTTAATCATCCAACTAGCCACTTAAAAATCGACCTCTCGGCCGATTTTCGTGGCTAGCTCGGCGAGGCGCGCGACCTGTGGCCTTGCTGTCGGCCTCCCGATTGTTCATCATGATAATTGTTTATGAGCTTACCGACCGGTATTTGGAACTTTTAAGGATTCCATGGTCGAGTGTTGGTTTGCATGTGAGATCTCAGGTTTCTTTGGTCCGGATTTGGCATCTCAATGGTGAAGCGAACCCGAGTCGGCCTTCGGCCTCCCGATTGCTTTTATTAATACGGGTCGGCCTTCAGCCTCCGATTTACTTTCAAATATTGCGGATCCGACATCCCATTGCATATACGCGGTACAAATTCAAAATTCCATTTGGCGACAAATTTCGACCTTAAAAATAATTTTCAAGGTCACGTGTCTTGGAACAATTTAAAGCCAACGAACGGTGTCTATCGAGAACTTTAATTTGGGCAATTTTGTAAAATTTCTGAAATTTGCTTTAAAGGCCGTAACTGTGCCCTCGAAAGAGATTTCAAGGTCAAAATGAAAGTGCATTTAATAACTGCGCAAGGGCAATAAGGTGTCGCACATTTCATTTTCACCCAGATCTGGGGTGACCGTCGGAAGGACACGTAAGCGTCACCGCGCTGTCACACGAAAAACATCCAACGACCTAATCTGGGTGGCCTAACAAATCTGCACACGATTACGCAATATCGTCATTTGACCTTGTGGACTTAAAAAAAGCGACAACTTACTTACTTACTTACCAGTCGAATACGATCTACGTCCTACGTATTAGTTTGCGGAAACGCGAATCCAAATTTGAGGCCGTACGATGCGACCCAAAAATCGAAATTTTAATCTCCACCAAAAAGGTCTAGGTTTGTAATCGAAATTTTTCAAAATTTGCATTTCTGCAATTTGCCGGCTTATCGGACGTCAGACGAAAAAAAGTGTTACTTTCGAAAACGCGGGGCTCGAAATTTTTCGCCCGAAACCGTTTTCCAAATTAACAATTTTTTCGCGCTCGTCGCGCCAGGACGGCATCAAGGTGGAAATTTTGAGAATCTTTTAAACGGCCACAGGGTCCACACCACAGGATTGTACCTTCAAAACCGAATCGCAAAATATTGTTTTTATACAGGGTGGCGCGCGGCAGACGTATGGATTTGAAGAGGCAATTGCTCCCTTTCTAACAGTCCTAGACGGTTGGAAGTGGGGGTCTTCGAAAGAGGGGTAAGGGAAGTTTATGTTCCACGCGGTGTCAGTCGCCATAATGGAGTGGTCCGTTGAACAACGTGTTTTTTGTGTGCAGACCTATTTTTCAAACGCCCGTTCGATCATCCGCGTGCAGCGTGCCTTCCGTTTAAGGTTCAATATAGCCCCCCGCGGCCGAATTCCTGATCGGAATCGAATTCTTGCGTGGGTTAATGCATTCCAGGATACCGGAAATGTGTCCACGGTAAGAAGAGGGATTCAGTTTACCGGCTCTTCCCCAGAAAACATCGAGAAGGTTCGAGCTGCGCTTCAATAATCTCCCAGGCGTTCAGTTCGGAAACAGGCAGGTTCCCTCGGCATTTCGAGACGTTCCATTCAACGAATCGTTAAAGAGCATCTTCATTTGCATCCCTACAAGATGGTTGTCGTCCAAGAATTGAAGCCACGTGATTTTGAAGCCAGAGCACTCGCTAGTGAAAACATGCTTGCTGCGTTGCCTCGAGACGGTATCGTTTTCTTCTCTGACAAGGAACATTTTCACCTCAGTGGATGTGTCAATAAACAAAATAAGCGGTATTGGAGTGACAGGAATCCCAGGGAGCTCCACCAGAGACCCCTACACTCAGACAAGGTGACAGTATGGTGTGCAATGTCAAAAATTGGGATCACCGGCCCTTATTTTTTTAAGAAAATGATCGAGCGGTTACAGTCACTTCTGCACGTTACCTTACCATGATCCAGGATTTTTTCTTGCCTCAGTTGGAAGGTATGTAGCTGGAAGACGTCTGGTTTCAGCAGGATGGAGCCACAGCCCACACAGCAAGGGTTTCTATGGACTTTTTGCGAGACAGATTCCCCGGGCGCCTCATCTCTCTTAGAGGCGATTTGAACTGGTCAGCACGCTCGCCTGATTTGGCCCCTTGTGATTTTTTCCTGTGGGGATACCTAAAATCCTTAGTTTATAACGATTCATATTGTATTTTTCACTTGCTTATGTACATTTTTCTTATTACAGTCTTGAAAATGACCCCGATAGAGGGTCGAAACTAGTCGATTTAAAACGTAGTTTTTCTTAATGTGGATTTATAGTTTTAAGGTCGTAGCGTAAACCTGAAGTCTGACATTTGATCAGGCCAAATAGTCAACTTTAGTTTAACGATTTTAGCAGATTAAAGTACTTTGAAGACCTAATTTCGTTATTTTTCTGATATATATTTATTTATCTTTGGCAAATAATAATTTTACACATTGCAGAACAGTCATAATTTAAGTAAAATTCATTCGGCAAAGATTATTTATTAATTATCAAAGGTTTCATTAAACTACAAAATATAAATTATATTTTATGTTTTACTTCAAAAGGAAACAATATTTTTATTTTATCTTTGATCTCAAAATTTTTTAAATTGCGGAGAACTTGATTGGTAAATGAAAATATTTGCTTTTCGTTGGACAATAATAAGCTTTAATTAATTTTTTTTTTTTTTATTTGAATCTTAGCATTTTACAATCTATCTACATAACAGACAATAAGTAAAAAATATGACACTTTGAACTAAATAACATAGCCCATTGGCAAGCTCCCTTTACTTTATCAACACTCAAGAGTGATATGTCGGATTTACAGTACTTTAAAAGTTTAAAGTGAGTTTAAAGAGTTAAAAAACGATGAGGTAAGTCCATTGGGTCGTGACGCTTTAATCGCTTTGTTCGGTGGGAGGAGAGTAAGTCCACCGCTAGTGAGTTGGGATGGTCTCTAACACGATCTTGGTATCTGATGCTGAACGATTTTATACATTCTTAACTGTAGGCACTTGCAAATCGCGATGGGTTACGTGGTTAGGGACAAACCAGGGGGCGTCTGCGATTGTTCTTAGGATTTTTGATTGAAACCGTTGTATTTTGGCGATGTTAGAGTTACTCGCTGCTCCCCAAAGCTGGATGCCATACGTCCAGATTGGTTTTATTATAACTTTATATATGAGCACCTTATTGTCCAGGGATAATTGTGAGCAATGATTCAGCAACCACTGGTGTTTTCTAAAAGTATGGCCAAGTTGAAGTCTCTTATACCATATGTGTCTACCCCACGTTAAACGTCTGTCCAGGTGCATTCCAAGGTACCTTACTTCCTCTTTTTGTGGTAATATATTTCCGTTGAGACTAACAGAAGGACATGTGTCTCTCCTCGTTGTGAACGTTACATGCACCGATTTTTGAACATTGGCTTTGATTCGCCATTTTTTACTTTCCGAACCCCTAGGTAAGGAAAGTATTGTTATCAGTCAAAATTTGACCCCCCAATTTTTTGACAGATGTTCACGTTTTGAGGTCCCCTGAATCCATTTTTATCATTTTTGGAAGGATGTCTGTATGTATGTGTGAGGGTGTGTGTATGTGTGTATGTACGTCTGTGAACACGATAGCGTCTAAACGAAGCAAGCAAATCATTCCAAATTTTGCATATAAGCTTTTTCCTGTCGTAGGACGAAGCCAGATGAAAATAATTTAAATCGTGTAACGGGAAAGGGGGGTTTACCTGGAGCTATTATGACATTATGCGTCATAACTTCGAAACGAAATTAAATATGTAAAAATATTAATAACAAAAAATTAGCGCTTTGGAATTTCCTACATTTTTTGTCCTACAAGTTTTTCTCTAAAATATACAGGGCGTTTCAAAAAATTTTGTATTTGTAAAAATTTTTTGTATTTGTAAATAAAATAGTAAACCGCATTCTACTAACGAAAATAAGATGAAAAGTTTCTAATAACATGGGTCCAAAAATGCTTCGTTTGCAAGATATAGGCATTCAAAAGTTTTTTTCTTCCTATTTTGGCAAAATATGAAATTTTTCAACGATTTACTGTTGAAATTATGTAACCATTTTATTTAAAAATATAATGTAAAAATTTGCGTCTGTTCGGAAAGTGATGCGATGGCCACATCAGATTTTTAGCCATATCTCTAGTTGGTCAAGATGTTTTTGTAGGTTTGCAGATGCTGTTTGTGCATTAGGGTGAGAAGCAAGGATTGCTGTATCATCCGCAAATGTCGCAATGAATGTGCTTGAGTTTGTTGGTAGGTCAGCTGTGTAAATTAAATATAGGAGTGGTCCCAGGACGCTGCCCTGTGGGACTCCAGATTTAACTGGAAAAAGGGGTGATATCTCATCTTGATATTTAACAAAGAAATGTCTGTTTTGCAAGTAGGATTTGAGCACCGGATAGATGTTATGTGGAAGATGAGATTTGATTTTAAATAATAGTCCAGTATGCCACACCTTATCGAAAGCCTGAGTAATATCTAAGAATGCAGCCGAACAATATCTTTTGGTCTCTAAATCTTGCTTTATTTGGTGTACAATCCTGTGTACCTGTTCAATTGTGGAATGTTGATGTCGGAAACCGAATTGGTACTCAGGAATCACTAGCCGTTCCTCAATTATTGGCATCAGTCTTCTAAGGAATAGTTTCTCGAATATTTTAGACAAAATAGAAAGTAGGCTGATAGGCCTGTACGAGGCAGTTTCCGTTGGAGGTTTTCCCGGTTTGGGTATTAAGATGATTTGTGCCACCTTCCATTGTGCAGGAAAATATCCCAATCTCAAGATGGAGTTGAATGTCATAGTTATAAGCTTGAGTGCCTTGTCAGGGAGCTCTTGTAGGACTTTTGCCGTTATGAGGTCGAATCCGGGGGATTTCTTTGGGTTTAAATGCTTCTTGATGTAGGTTGAGACCTCTCCTTTCTTAAACTTTTTTACTGGCAGTTCCATTTGCAGTGGAACTTCGAGGAATTCGTGTAGTCTGGCATCTTCTTGTGGAACTTCAGCTGGGAATGGCTTAAAAACTTCTGCCAGGTGGTCTGCGAATGCATTTGCCTTTTCGTTATTGCTTCTTGCCCATTCTTGCGTTGGTGTTCTTATAGGCGGGATTGTTGTCTGCGGTCTTTTCAGCTTCCTAGTTGCTTTCCACAGTGAATAGTCTGTTGCTTCTGTCGCTGTCAGTCCATTTAGGTAATCTTGGATTTCTTGGTTTTTATAATCCTTTAGCAGTTTTTTGAGTTCTTTAACTGCCTTATTATAATTTGTTCTATCACTGGGAGCCCGGGAGTCCTGCCATTTTTTTCTTAGCTTTCTCTTTTCTTGTATTTTCTTTTGTATACGTTTCGGACAATGGTTTTCTGTTTGTTGCTTTTGATATTCTGGAGTTGCTTCCCAGGCTGCTTCTTGTATATTTTTAGTTAGCTGTTGTACTGCTTCATCCAGCTCGTATTCCGATTTCAAGGAAACATCTTGAGGTAGTCTTTCTCGAAGTAGCTTCCTAAACTTCTCCCAGTCAGTTTGTTTATTATATAGGGTTAGAGGTTTTGATGTTCTATTGATTTTTGATGAGAGTGTGGCTATGATTGGGGAATGATCCGAGGTAAGCTCAAAACAAGCCTCCACACTGATTTGGTTGTGCGCAATTCCTCGAACCACACAGAAGTCCAGCACATCGGGCAGTTTTTCTTTATCTGTAGGCCAGTATGTAGGTTGACCAGTGGAACAGTGATCCAATTTTTTTGATTGCATAGCTCGATACAACTGTCGACCTCTTGGATTTGTGAGTCTTGATCCCCAATTCGTATGCTTGGCGTTGTAATCCCCACCTGCAATGAAACGGTTACCGAGCATATTGAAGTAAGTTAGGTATTGGTCTTGGCTGATTGTGTGTCCTGGAGGACAGTAGACTGCTGATATCGTTGTGGTGCATCCATTAGTTTCTTCAATCACTATATTTGTAGCTTGAAGATGGGCTTGAGAATATTTAATGGATTCATAATGTTTGATGGTATTTTTGATGATGATAGCTGTACCGCCTCTAGCCCTACCACTCGGATGTTGTGTGTCGTATATTTTATAGTTTGATATCTTGAAGTAGTTCTTGGACGTAAAATGTGTCTCGGAGACTAACATTATGTCAATATCGTGGCTGGATAAGAATATTTTGATTTCTTGGCTGTGACTAGTCAATCCGTTGGCATTCCAGACCGCTAGTTTAAGTTGTACTGTCATTAATTCATTTTTGTGAGCATAGTTGTGAGGAGATTAAGAAGTGTTTCCATTTTCTCCATCATATTTTCCATCATACGTTCTAGTTTTGAATACTGTTGGGAAGTTTGTGGAGTTGTTGTAACAAATTGTGAGGATGGGATTACAACTTGATGTTGCTGGATTCCGTTTGTTATGTTTGCATATGAGTTATCTGAAAATACGTTTCGGTTATTTTGGATATGTGGGTTACTATTATTTATGTTATTGTTTATTGGGTTGGATATTTGGATAGTTTTTTTTTCTCTTAATGTTGGATAAGTTCTTTTCTGTAGGTCCTTGTATACAATGCAACCCTTGTAATTGGCTGGATGGTTGCCCTCACATAGCACGCATTGTACGTTTTGATCGCGTTCCTTTCTTGGGCAATCTTTGGTGGCGTGATTACCCATGCATTTGACACATCTTGCTTGTCTGAAACAGAATTTATTAGTGTGGCCGTACTGCTGGCATTTTGTGCACTGTGGGATCTCTCTCTTCGGGTAAGGTGGTTCAAAACTAACAATAGAGTTCTACAGGCGTGTCACATTATAAATTTCTTTGTTATTAGGATTTGTTTTTAGCTCGACATGGAAAAGTGGTAGTGGGTCTCTAGTTTTTCTTGAGCGGATGTTGTGTAGATTTACCACGGTGTGACCAAGTTCTTCTATGCTCTCTTTTAGTGTTGTGACATCAGTCGTTGGATGCATGTTCCGTAAGACTACTCTGAATGACCTATCACCTTTCAGTTGGTAGGTGTGAAATTGTGTTTTCTTATCTGTTAGTCCCTTAATGATCACACCATAGCTTTTTTCTGACATTGGTTGTAGTCGAACCTGTTTATTATGTAATATCTTCATAACATAGTCGTCCTTAGCGACCCCCTGCAACAATTCCGTTAACGGAGTAATAATTTCTACGCCGTCAACAAATATAGGTGGTGGTTTAGGGACCTTTGTTTCCTTATTTACTTCGGCGACTTCATTTTTTTCGGTATCTTCTCCATCCTTTTCTTCATTTGCTAGGGCTCCAAATTTATTGTTTGATTTAATGGGGGCATTCAACCAGTAGTTTGACAGTATAGATTGTTTGGTGACTCTTGTTTGTGGTTCTGCTGTCTCTTCTTCCTCGCTTCTTGCTCACAACTTTCCATTGTTCATTCTGACTTGGTGGTACCAACGGTAGCTGTTGATGACTTTGTGGTTGTTGTTGATGCATTTGTAGGGGGTCCACTATGTGTTGACCCGGATATTGTACAATCGGCGGATAATTTTGATTGTAGTACACTAATGGTGTTTGTTGCATATTGGGGAAGTACGTCCCTGGTGGTTGCAGATTTGAAAACTGCGTATTTTGACTGTAACACGTTTGACCGGTTTCGTTATGTGTTTCTACCACTTGGGGTGGATTAATGTTTTTGGGGGGAGTCCGTATCATGTCTGATTCCGGGGTTTACATGTTATCACTAAATTAACCTCACTTTTTGGTGAATCGGAAAATTGTTTGTAACTGTGTTAATCTTCAAAAATCTTAACGAACAACACTCACACTGCCTATTTATCAATCACTCTAAACACTGCAACACCGTATCACCATAAATAGTCAATACGATGGTTTTCTAGTTTTCAGTATTTCAAATAATTTTTGGTCAGTATTTTAAATGGATGGTCAGTATTTTAAACAAATGGTCAGTATTTTAAATAAATGGTCAGTAGTTTAAACATATCAGTATATACAGGGTGGCCCAAAACAATCGGAATGGTTTGAATGCTTAATAACTTTTTTATTTCAGGGTAAGTTTTTTATCTTTTTTTCAGAATTTCGTAAATACCGTGACGAATTAAATGACGAAGAGGAACAAGAAGATGACGCTGGCACTGGCTCAAGTTTCAGAATTATAATTTCAACCAAACGTTTACTTAAAAACTACCAAATCTAACAAAATTCACACCGATGCCACTTACAAACTTATATGGGAAGGTATGCCTGTTATACTTATTGTTGGAACGACAGATTTTGATCGTCACTTCCATCCGATTGGCATGGCAGTTTGTTCAAATGAAAAAACTGCAGATTTTAAATTCATTTTTCAGTCAATTATTGCGGGCCTAAATAGAATAAATGAGCAAATTAATCTCGATTACTTAATATCCGATGCTTCAAATGCAATTAGTAATACATTCCTTCAAACATTCGGCGACAATAAGCTATTAATCATGTGTTGGGCACATATAAGGCGCAACGTTTCGAAAAAAATTAAATCATTGGTGGAGAAAAGCTTGAGAAAGAAGTAATAAATGACATAGATACATTACAATTATTATCTCCAAATAAAGAAGTATTTGATAAAGCTGTACCTTTATTTATCAAGAAATGGCTTCAAAAAAAGCAAACAGAATTTGTTGAATACATGAAGCTGCAATGGTTCACATCCCATCAAAATTGGTATGAGGGTATTGCGTATCATACTCCTTCTACAAACAATGCATTGGAGTCTTTCAATTTAGTGATAAAAAAAGAAGATACATTTCGTGAAAGGTTACCTCTGTCAAGATTTTTTGAATTAACCATTAAAACAGTAGAGAAGTGGTCAAAAGAATATTCCAGTGGAAGTCGAGTATTCAAAACTGCCACAACAGTCGAATTACACCAATGGACGAATGGTTATTAATGGGCAAAAGCAATGACATGCGAAAATTCAGTTAAATATTTTTGTCCATCCAATGAAGAACCTACTGTTACAGAGGAGGAAATTCAAACCGTATCAGAAATGCGTTGGAACACTTTTGATCAATTCAAACAAAGAGCATTCAAAGTGTGGTTTGTGAATCTCCCAAAACAAACAGAAAACTGGATGCATGGCCGCTGCACTTGTCCAGGTTTTTTTAAGAAATATATATGCAAGCATATAATAGGCTTGGCTATAGGCTTAAAATATGTCAAACCTCCTCCAGCAGCTAAACAAATACCTATAGGTGAAAAGCGTTCAACGGGAAGGCCAAAATTAGCTACTAAAGCTCTTCTAGTGGATAAATTATAATTATATTTTATTCGCATTTTTTTTAATTGTGATAAATTAAATAAAGTTTTTATAATAATTATTTGGATTTCTAATTTTATATTAAAAATGGTCACTGACAAAACAATTAACTAACCAATAAAGTATACTAACCAAAACTGCAACTTTATTATTTATACTGACCAAATTAACAAATTATACTGACCAAAATAACAAATTATACTGACCAAAATTCGATTTAATACTGACACTTAAATATTTATACTGTCATTAAATTTGAAAAGGTCATGAAATAACCTGAAAAAGGGTAGTAATTGAAATTACGAATTTCAATAAGCTTGCTCCAGAGACTTCATTTAAATATAATATAAAATTCAATGTCCTCACCCTCTCCCTTATCACGAGATTTCCAACTTCAAACCTGTGTAGAGTTGACATTTCGTGAAATTACCTGATAGGTAATTGTTAAGAAAAACTGCAATAAATGTCAAGTTTCGGATTTTAATTTAAATTATTCCCATTTTATTGTACATTCTGTACTACATTTAACTTCCATAAAATTTGTAGCACTTAATGACACAAGGCAATGATAAATCATTGCCTTGTGTCAAACCAAAGAAGATGTATATTATACATCCTCTTTGGCCGCAAGTAAAAAATATATTATACTAACAGGGTGATGAAAAAATACCCGTCGTAAATATGGGCACAAGTTCTACACATTAAAAAATTTTTAAATAAATATGTGTCCAGAAACGCTTCTTTCTGAGTTACGGCGTTGCGCCTTCAAGGCAGTAACAAATATAAACATGCCGTCGTATTACTACTTTAAAATCATTTCCGTTTTGGATTCAAAATTCACATATTAATGGGATAATAGGGAATTTGGGACAAATTAAAAAACAATTTCTTTATCGATAAAATTTATAAAAATCAATATTCGCCACTATCCCATTAAATGATTAGTTAATTATATGGACACGAACAAATAGGCAGCTGAAGTGGTGTTTTAAGAACGCACTGATCTGTGATGGCCTAGGTTGTGCGGCCTAAAGGCCGCACAGATATTCTATTCAATTTAGCGTTACATGCATTTATACCCACAGATAAAATTAGGCTCGTATTCTGTTACATATTACTTACTAAGGGATGCTTTAAAAATAGGTAATAGGTCTTTTATCTATGGGTAAAGGATGGTTTAAAATGCAAACAATCGAATTACAAGCAATAATCGAACTTGACCTTTCTTTAAAGTTTAAAGGATTCTTTAATATGGAACGAGCTACAGAATACCAACCATATGCCCGGTTTAATAGAACCCTTTAAAGCCGTTAAAATTAATAATTGATTTCTATTTTCCTGTTAGTGCTAACAGCCTTGTTATAGTATTTAGTTAAATTTAACGGATTGTTAAAAGTTTTATGAAATCAGGCATTAGTTTATTATATGTCGAGAATGATGATGATTCACACTTTTGCCACCCCAGGAATGCTATCGCCGGTTATGGGCTTTTGGGAACACATCGTAAAGTTCAGTACGCTACCAACAGATGGCGCTACTAAATTGGAAGGCGGAATAAATTACTTGACCACCAATACAAACAAAGAATTACATGAATTAAACATAAACCCATGTACAATGGAAGTCTTAATTCCAATCAAGCGTCTAAATAAATTCATTATGAAGGTCTCGATGTGCGTTCAGGGTTGAATCTCACTCCACTACCCCATATAGGATTAGGTAAAGGTAAACTTCTCCACGCCCTAAAATTTCACCAAGAAACTGAAACACTTTTACTTTTTCTTTTATTCAATTTTATTTTAACTTCTCAAAATACAAAACCCAACTTGCTATCGGCTTCGCGCGGGCCCGACTGCACGACTCCACATTTTTCCGCTTATCCTCTTGAACACTCCTGTTACCTTCTTTCAAACTTGTGGCCGCAAATTCAAATGTTTATCGCAAATTCAAATACATTCCAAGTCATTCCGCTTTTACACAAATGTAAAATACAAAAAATTCTTGAGGGAAAAAAGTAACATTTCAATACATAACTAAAAATAATTAATGATTTTAACACATAACATCCTCAAAATTGATAACCCAATAATTTTAATTGAACGTAACACAATGGCAAATTTACTAACTTTATTTTGTTTGTTCTTATTCCTGACCTTCAGTCAGGATTTTCCTGACCATTTTCCAACTGGTTTTATTTTAAATTCCTTACCTGGCTCTATTGTCCTTTCTAAAATTTATTCCATTTATTTTCCAAAATCTTATTTCAATTTATTCTGTCACATCTTCTTCCAATTATACCCTTTCCATCGACGACATTCTTAATATTAGACGTTCACTGCCACCGCCTTTCAAGCTATAAATTTTGTTATTGCTCGTGAAAAATTGATTAAAATTCCTTTCACCACCAAATGGTAATCAATTATTTATTTGCCCTCTGTCTCTAAGTTACTAAAACATCTACAAAACAAATTTCCGTCTATCCACAGTTCATATTTTAACCTTATTAAAAAAAAACTAACCATGGGTACGATGCACCAACCTTTCCTAATTTTTGTTGATGTCTCAAACCACTTAATCCTAATAATCTTATAATTTTTAGTGCATGTTTACATTTTATATAATTTATGAAGCTACTTCATTGGGCCATGTACTTGAGCAAATTGGTCTGGGTATATCATCGTACTACCTTCTGGTGTTCTTGCCCATTAAAATTCTACTCCTTGGACGTTTTTTAGGGTATCCTAATCTATAGCTCTTGTTTCTCTCTTTGGTAGTTCACTTTGGCCGCAATTAAATTTCTAGCTAGTATATAGCGACCGCTTTCCAATTCTCTGGGTTTTTCAGCATCGTCCTCACCAAGTTATCCGGATTCAGGGAGGTTTTAGTTGTTTTTTCAGCTTTCTCTCTCTGTATTCGCCAGTTCGTGCACACGTATGGCTTCCTCATCGCAGGTTGGATATTTGCCAGCGTCCGCTCTTTTGTACCAGAACAGATACATATGCATCGAAGCAGTCGTGTCCAGTAATAAGCTGTGTCAGTTCATATGTGATCTCGCCATGTTCTCTTCCATATTATTTTTGTATGATACCGATCAGCTGATTGGTTAACCTGCTCTTGTTGCTTTCATCCCATCTTTTCTCCACTCCCGTTTCCCGTCGTTTCACAGTTCGACTGGTTTTCGTTTTCAAGGATCTCTCTCGTCTCTCTCTGTCTTTTCGGATGGTGGATTGGCCCGAGCGAAAGCCAAATCGTCTTGGATAATTTAGTTTTCGTTGATGGAAATAGTTAAGAATAATTTTCTCAGCGAGTTTATCTAGCGCTGGGAACATGCTTATGGGTCGATAGGTGGATTTGTTCATAGTAAACTAAAGTTTTTTAAATATCCCCAGAAGTAACGCTCTTTATATTTATTTAATTAAGGAGGTAGAAGGCCGAACAACTATGATTTCCACCGTCATGTAATAGTTATAATTATTACTATTTACAGCAATTAAATTTTAAAGGTTCTTGCATTAAATTTGTAATGTAAAGTGCATGAATAATAAGTTACTTAAATATGCGTCGAGGTAAATGCATTATTCATCTTTTTAAGGGATTAACTATCAATAATTCTACTAAAATTTTAGTGCAAACAAATCGTGTTGTTGTGGGAACTAAATATTTACAGCATTATTTATTTACCACATACTTTGCTATATTTCCTAAGTGCTTTCAGAAATATTGTTTATTTAAAAGAACTAAAATAAAAGAAACTGAAGTTTTTTTACTAAAATTTCGATGGTTTGAGGCAAATCAGAAATGCCATATTAAATTCTAACATTGTCAAAGTGCACATCAAAAATATTTCAACATTTAAGTATGTCAGAATCAATATAAGGTGTAGTCGATTTATTCAATACTTATATTTGAGTTTGGTTGGATGAATTTTATTCATTATATTATTTATATAAACCTGTAACCGATTTTCTTTTATTAGCGTTTCTTGGCTATTTGACTGCCGAAGAGGTCTTACAACTTCGAAATAATTGGCTTTTGGAAGCAGGTCTGCACAGACATTTCTACATAAGTATTGCCTTGGCCATAATAGTGGGGCACCTTAATAAAAGTGTAATATTTTAATAAAGCAAGAAAATAAAAAGAAACAAACGATTAAAGTTTATTAAAATATTTATTATAAATTATATTTTAATGTTTTGTGGGTCCTCCAATTGCTTAAATCACAGCTGCAACCCTTTTTGGCATACCGTGGACTAATGATTTGCAGATACAAGGTAACAATTTACACCATTCCATCTGCAATTTTTCCCTCAATTCCGATTTTAACTTACAGTTGTGTTGTCCTACATTCTTCTTTAAAATAAACCATAAATAATAATCAATTGGATTTAAGTCACGTGATTGTGAAGGCCCATTCACCCCCTTTGACACAAACCACCCTGCTCGCTCGCGAGGTATGGCAAGGAGCATTGTCCTGCTGAAATATTATACCCTGGGGCCTTTCTTACGAAATATTTTAGCGTAAGATTCCATCAGATTGGTCTCTAACATTGCAGTGTGGGTAGAATTGTTCATAACGTATGAGTCTAAAGTAGCTGGACAAATTTCAATCGCATCAAATCATTAGTTATAATCTAGCAATCCTTTTGTTTTTTTTTACTGTACCTTCTTTCATTTGTTTAATGTCAATTGAAGTAGTTTAGTTTGAATTGTCAATATGAAAGTGTGCGAACAGAATTTTTTGCGTAAACGCGTTTTCAAAATGCTTGGCCAGCAAAATAAAAGTCATGTTTTATATCATTTTATAAATGAAGGCTTCAGTCGAAGTACCATTTATTCGATAATTTCGAGATGTAATAACAATATTGGTCCTGAAAATAAAAAAAAACCGGAAGAAAATCAATTCTAAAAAAATCTCGGCTAAGTTCCTTGAAGAAAGCTGCTGAAAACAAAATTGGAGTGAGTACTCGCATACTATCCAGAAAATTTAAAGTTTCACAAACTACAATTTGCCGAAATTTGAAAAAATTAAATGTGAAAAGGTATAAGAGAAACGTTAAACCAAAATATACCGATAAACAATTAGTGGAAATACCCGGAAAGTGCCGTCTTCTGAGACAACATTTTTTATCAGGCGATACAGTGATCATTATGGACGATGAAAAGTACTTCACTTTTGCGAACAGTTGTGATGTTGCAAATAAAGGATTTTATACCACCGATAAAAATACAGTTCCTGATAATGTAAAGTTCATAAGAAAATCAAAATTCGAACCAAAAGTGTTAGCGTGGTGTGCGATATCAGTTAAAGGCATATCAAATTTTTTTATTCAAACCCAAGTTGGTATTGCTGTTAACACAGACACTTATATAAAAATTGTTTACCAAAAATGGTTAATTTTGTTAAAAGAAACCATAAAAATGATAAAATCATCTTTTGGCCAGATCTGGCATCTTGCCATTATGCAAAAAAAACCTTAAATTGGTTAGAAGGTCAAAATATACCGTTTGTGCCAAAATATGCGAATCCCTCAAATATTCCGGCAGCTCGTCCGATTGAAACTTTCTGGTCAATTTTATTGCAATTAGTTTATAAGAATGGTTGGGAAGCAACATCAGCCGAACAATTGAAAAAACGAATAATGTCCTGTGCCAAAAAAATTGATCTGAAAATGCTCCGGCATATGATGGAAGGTGTTAAAAGAAAAGTGCGAACAATTGAAGAAAATGGACCATTATGTTTTTAAAGTTTTTTTTTGTGTTCCCAATATATTGTAATTAATAATTAATTAATTTTAAATTTTCTATAACCAACTTTTTTTTATTATCGTTTGAATTCTGTCCAGCTACTTTAGACTCACAGGTTACAACCCTCGCACACGAAGATGTTCCCTACCCCTGCTGCTGCCATGCAAGCTCAAATCATTACCCCCCCTCCACGGTGTTACACCGTAGGTACGATGCAATCTGGACGATATTCTTCCCTTATTCTACGACGTACGTACACAGCCCCAGGGCACGCGCCGCAACACCCGGTCTTCAGATGGGGTTGTTATCGTTTTCTACCACTTCTCGTTCTTGATTTGAACGAATTTAGTTCTTCGTACCTTTTAATTGCATTTTGAACCGAATGCCGTGAACATTTAATTTTTTTTACTAATATGAATTTGATTTAACCCTTGCGAATATAAGAGAATTATTTGTGCCCTTTTACTTTCGCTTAAATCGCTATTTTTTGGCGATAATTTTAAATATTTTAAACACAAATGTACACCAAAAAAATTGAAACTAACTGAACGGTCGCTTTCTTTAAATTAAACAATTTTGTACATTTTAAGATATTTTAATTTTTATGGCCCTCATAAAAATAATAAGGGACAAAAGTTTCTTTGTATTATATCACAATACCATTCTAGACTACCTACTAAAAATAGATCGGTCAAATATTACACTGAAAAGGAATTTACTGCTATTTTAAAGGGTGCCCCACTAATATGGCCAAGGCTGTATATAGTACTTTAGAAATTGGATACCACTTTTTTCCGACACTTTGAATAAAGTTATTGTAGTAAAATGAATCTTTTCCTTTTGCGTTCATATACAACAAACAAATTCATCAAATAGTCAAAGTTAATAACTTGCTCCTCCTTAAAATTTTTAAATTAAAAAGCCTGGCAACCGTGATTAATAATTGATTTTTCGCAAGCAACTTTATACCACCGTGTTCGCAATAAAAGTATTTTTATTTTAATATACAGGGTGTCCCCGTGACCGTGGAGAACCTTTGATGTGGTGATAAAGGACACTTTTCTAAGACAAATTTTCAAATAAAATTTTTGCCCAAGTCCAAACCCTTGGGGGTACCTCCCTTTAAAAGCAATTATTTGAATTTATGATTTCAAACGGCCATAGCTCCGATATTATTGATTTTTTAAGGTTAATGGATTAGAACTTTTTTAAAGATCATTCGCTTGTCTACAAATTAGGTTATAACCCTTTATCGTCTAGAATCAACGGATTTCGAGTTATAAATTAAATTAAGGGAAAAAATGTTTAAAAAATTCAGGTTTTTTTTAAATTTTCTTGCGAACCCCGTATCTCTTAAACGAAACGTCTAAGAGAAAAACTAAAGGCCCAAACCGGATAGGAAATTTAACGGGCTACAACTTTCGTCAAATAAATTTTTTAGGCAACCAACCGTTTTCACAAAAACTCTGAAAATAATGAACAAGGTGTAGGTAAAAAATATAAATTCACGTAATTACTAAAAATCTCAATTTGAATTATAGCATTTGTTTTAATGTTAAAACATAATCAGAAGTAAAAGCGAAACATTCTTATTACCATGAATTAAAGAGTTCTTAATTTTAGAATAATCAGTCTAGTTTTAAACATTATTATTTTCAGTATAATAAGGATAATATAATAATGATAGCGCCAAAAAATCATCATACTACATTGGATGTAGTTATGCAGAAATGATTTAATCCACATAAGTAAAGTTTTGAGTAATTTAACTTCAAATATTTTAGTTAACATAAGCGTGTGGGTAAATAATATCTACAATTTTATCGTTATATTGTTATTATCGGCAATAATATTAAGATCGTTTCTGCATTACTACATCCAATTATACAAAACAAACATACAATAACGATCAGGAAAAAACTGATTGCTGCACTACAAAAGCAACAAAAATGGAATTATTAAAATTATCCGAAAACAAACAAAATTTAAAATTAACAGATAGGAAATTTCATACAAGTTTGCTTTGAATTCATCAATTTAAAAAAAATTATATTCGTTATCAAAAATTAATTCACCATTTTTAAAATCATTACATTTGTCGACAACTTTTACAAATTAATATTCCTTAAGTATGTTCTAAATTTTTAAAGCACTGATTAAAAAATATAGAAAATGAGATATACGTACATACTGAAATTGAATACAACACTCAAATGAACAAACAAATTTCATGAATACATTAAATGCAACTACGTACTACATACCAAAACTTCTTCGCCTCCAGAGACCAAATATCCGATAATAGTAATTCCAGTGTCCTGTTTATAATTGTCTTACCCTGGTTTAATTATTTGTTGATCACGTGCTACCGTTGTTATAATATTTAAACTTACTTCCATCCCAAAGTTCAATTGTAGGGAACAAATCATCAGAATCTTCAATAGTTTAATAGTTGTTAACAAAACTGTTAAAGATTTGTATTTAACTCATAAAATATAATCATATTAAATCATATAAAAACGTTATTATAGCAGCCATACTTATTTGCAAAACATTCTTAAATTAATAATGTTACCTTAAGAATTAATTAGAATGGCGTTTTTAATTCAATGCGTACTCATGTTAAAAGTAAGAAAAGTGTTTATTAATTTTTAAAATTTTATGAGTTTTTTAATTTAATGCACGGATTCTTGATTTATTTCTTACATAAATTTCTTTGAGTGATATAAATTACGAATTTTATAAATCGAATTTCTAGGAAAAAGCTACATTTTAGAATGTTAATACAGTAGACACCGCTTATTACGATCAAGGATAATGAGATCACTTTTGCATCAAAATGCGGTTCATACGATCAAATTTTTGTTAAAATTCTTAAAATTCAGGAAGTTTTACGGCGCGGTGTCCCGATATTCTGACGTATTGCTGTGTTTTAAAATGAAACCATCATACGACAGTCAGTCATATAACAATAAATGATCATTTAACTACAAAATTTAAGAAAAACAAGGTTTCGTAAAACATTTGATTTAAGAGATAAATATCCACCTCAAATTTGTAGAACCATGAGCTAAATAAAATCGTTAAAAACTGAAAAATATACTGAAAACTTGCTATGAATATTAATCTTGAGATTTGTCATATCAAAAATCTCCAAAAAAGATCAATTAATTTAGAAAGACTCAATTTGTGAATTTGTTTACATGTAAAACATAACCTATCGATTTATCAATTTGTAATGAAAATATCTTTGTTAAAAACATGTTCTGTGTAAAATGAGTTATACCAAAAATTCGATCATGTATTATTCTATAAGGTCATCATAAAATTATGTACGGAAATTGTGTAATAGCGTAAAGATCAAAATCTCGAGAAATTCGAGATTTGTCCAGAGATTGATATTCTGAAAAATGATGTTAATTCGGCTCCTGTGAACAGAACAAAGAAGTAATTAGTGCAAACATAATCTGATAAAATAAGGAAGCTCACCACTGCATAAAAATATTTTAGGGTGAACAGAATTTTTTCAAAAATGTTCGAAATTTGACTAGCAATTCAAAAGGTCACCAAATTTGACCATTTGCGCATACAATTCAGTTGAAGTTTTACATTCGAGGAATGCAGTCGATTTTCAACGTGATCCAAATTCAATAATTTCTGTAAACCCAAGATGGTAAAAACACAACTCGACTTATGCGATATCTGATTAAGTAGTTTAATCGTACACTTACCTGCTAAATGTCTTTAAGGAAAATAATAATTGGTGAAAATTATTTAAATACAGTGAAGTTATGTGTTTTCTTTAAAAAATTAAGTGCGACGTGCATTACATCAACCACGACCACCATAAACAGCTGACAAGGACGTCAACATAAAGCTCCGTTCACACCAGACTAATTAAGTAGTCGGATTAAAATTTATTAGCAAGGTATCGTAAATTATTATTTTAAAATTAGAACTTGGTCTTCAACATTTAAACATAGGGCGTGGAGAAACTGTTCAAGGACGGTGCCTAAACTACACTTTTGCTAGCATTTCATAACAAAACATTTTATTTTAATTTCAACGCTTCGATTATAAACATTTTAATAATATACAATTTAACTCGTTATCATACAACGAAAAGACTTAATGGTAGTGCACTATTAAGCATTAAGAAGAAGGAAGAAAGGAGAATCTTCGAATTATTTCTGATTGTTTCATTTGTAAACCAATTTGGTACAGATTTCGATCTGAATTGTTTGTTAACTTTTATTTACATTTATTTGGCGCAGTGCGATTATTTTGATTCAATAGAAACTAATTCTAAACTAACTGCATCTTTTATTTTTAATCAAAACTGCAAGTTATTTCTCAGATTTTGACGATTAATCAATTACAAGGAGCGAAATATTTATCTCCCGAATATCAAGTTTATCTACATAACAGAAATTTTGCATCATTCTCAAGATCATATCTTCAAGTTTTAATTAATCATTTGCTAGCACCCTTATTTTTCACACTACCTGCAATACCTTGAGAGAATCTCAGACTGACTAGTAAGAAGGGGCAAAAGTGTTAACTTTGCTGGTAATATATTGCGATGTTTTGCTTATCATAGGGGGGTGGTCTGATGTGATTGAGCCAAGGATCGAGTGGTCCAGAGAATGAGATGAGACACAATTGCAAATTTTCTTCAATTCACTGCGATTTGGTCAAATTTTGCTATACCAGATTGTCGTAATGCCTGAAATTAATGATATTGCTGTTGCCTCAGATTTGTTATAAACTCAAGATAAATCCTTTCAATAGAAGCCGTCTCTGTAAAGAAAATAAAAATGTAAGAAACAGAACATAAAAGCATAAAATAAATGTTAACAATTTAAAAATAAAGAAACAAATTGGGTAGTTTTTATATTTGTGAATGTTAGGCAAAACGCATTTTAGTGATGATAATCGCAGTGTTGAGTGAAATGGAAAAGGACGGATTTATTTGGACTAACGAGTTGGAGATTGGTGAAAACGCGCCTGCTCAAGGAGTTTTGAAAAGATAAGTTGGAAAAGTTAAGAGGTCTCTCGCCGTCCAGCAACGAGGACGGACGTATGTGATTGATTTTTGAAGTTTTTTCCCACGTCAGTTAACGAGGACGGAGGTGTTCTAAATTTGGAATTTGAAGACGCTCTTGGTAGCGATTAGCAAGAAAAACGTACTAAGATTTAATTTTCGTAAAGTGGAATTTATTGATTGGTTTATTAAATTTATGGAAAGTAGAATAAGTTAATTAATTATTTTGGAGTGACAGTAAAATTTTTGACACCACTGGTAGTGATAAGTTTTTATGATTATGATATGGAATCGACAAGCATTAATTGAAAGATTTTTGGAATACTTACTCGAGATCCAACTGGTAGCAACTGTGTTCGCAAGGATTCATTGGGTGTCATCGTATTGGTTCTTCACTACAACTACACAAATAAGCAGGCCGTTTTTATGAAGCACCGCTCCTGGAAACCGACTTGTTATCGTCGAACGTTATTGGTAAGACTGTTTTTTTTGTTGAGAGCTCTTTTGTTCGGTAAAAGACGTAACTAACGCGAGTAACAATTTTAAGTGCGGAAAATGTAGAATTGGGGTTTCTATTTTAGTTTATAAGGATTTGAATTTGTATGCTTAATTTGTTTCATTTTGCATTTTTATGGTTTGTTTCGATTTAAAATCAATAAAAAACAGGTATTTTGTTGAATTGATTTATTTTGAGTATTTTTGGTTTTCATATTTACAGCACAGGAACAGCGTAACATTTGGTATAGTTCTGAGTTTTAAAGTCATTCAAATTTTAATGCACAATAGCATTTTTGCAAAGTGTCTTTTCTCTACATCCGGACCACTTACACGCCCAAAATTTAATGAGTTCTCATGCAGGCTGGCCGAGGCATAATTAAAAAAGAGTGCCGTTTATTTTACCCTCGCTATAAAAAATTTAAAATTCAGTAGCTAACCACGGCAATATGCACGTAATATTCTTAATAATTATAACTTTTGAATTTATTTCATCCATTTGGATGTGGCGCCCAACAAAACTGAGACGTGTATAAATTATTACGGGAAGGACATAGCAGTATTTTAAATATGGATTTTAATTTAACCCGCGAAAATTATAGACAAACAGAACTAGATGACTTTTTTAATCCTATTAAAAGAATGTTACTTTTATTTTTCAATTTTTATGGTTAAATAATGTTTCCAATAAATAAAAATTCTATGCGGGAATTTATGGATAATTCAAGTTAGTTTCACTTTTCTATGAACAACATTTGGGTCAGATAAACATCCTCAATATTATTTGTGGTCCTTCGTACCCGTAGTCATGCGAAACCAAGCTACAAAATACAAAATTGGTTACACCCTAACCAAGTTCATCAACTGTAACACTCAATCTTTAACCTTGAAGATGTACAAAAGTGATAGCAAAAGTTATTTAAATACGCCATCACATGTTCTTAAAGAAATTGAAGTCCAATTCGCTTGAATACAAAATTCCATCAGGGAAACCAAAACAAATTCGATCTGAACGCTACAAACTTGGAAATACAAATTTGGAGGAAAAAGTGGCAAGGCGAAGTTAATTTTAGGCTTCTATACGAAGTATAACAAGAAGCCTTATTTTATGTACGAGTGGCATTTAATTTAATTTTTTTATTTATTTTTTATTATACATTTAATTAGAAATTTATTTTCTCTTATGTATTTTTATCGTATGATGCACCGTTTACGAAATAAATAGGATAAACTAAAATTTGGGGGATATTTTTGCGTCTAGGGGCGGAAGGGGGTGGGGGTCATCGTGACGTCACATCTTATTTTGAAAAGAAGGTTTGCATCTACACTTGTGCCAAATTTCATGCTTCTATCACAAAGTGCAAGTTTGTGTTCCATAACGTACGGACTAAATAGACGTTGCTGAAATAATCAATACTTTCTGCAAAACGTCTGCTCGATGGTTGACTGTTGCTTACGGAATCCGAACTGGTACCGTGGGACCATTTTTAGCTCCTCTATTATTGGCATCAGTCTTCTCAGAAATAAGTTTTCGAATACCTTCGATAGGATAGGCAGCAAACTGATAGGTCTGTATGAGCCAGGTTCCGTTGGAGGTTTTCCCGGTTTAGGGATTAAAATAATTTGGTCAGCCTTCCATTGTAAAGGAAAGTGTCCCATTCTCAAGATTGAGTTGAATATCATGGTAATAATTCTGATACCATTTTTTGATAGTTCTTTTAGAACTTTTGCAGTTATCAGGTCGGCTCCTGGGGATTGTTTTACATTAAGTTCTTTTAGAAAGAATGTTAGAACTTCGCTCTTTTTAATTTTCCTAATTGGAACTTCCAATTGAAATGAAGCATCGAGGAAATCGTTGATTGAAACATCTTCGTGCGGAACTTCTGCTGGAAAGGGTTTAAAAACTTCTGCCAAGTGAGTGCAAAATGTGTTTGCCTTTTCGTTTTCGCTTCTTGCCCATTCTTGGGAGTGGGTTCTGATAGGTGGAATTGTCTGTGGTCTTTTGATTATTCTTGTTGCCCTCCACAGCGAATAGTCTGTTGCATCAGTTGCTGTCAATCCATTTAGATAGTTTTTAATTTCTTGATTTTTGTGGTCCTTTAGTAAGAGTTTAAGCTCTCGAACTGCCCTGTTTAAGTTTGTTGTATCACCAGGTGCACGAGTGATCTGCCTATTTTTCATAAGTTTCCTTTTTTCTCGTATCTTTTCCTGAATACGTTTTGGGCAGTAGTTTTCAATTTTTTTATTTGAGTATTCTGGAGTAGCTTCCCAAGCTGCGATTAATATTTCCTTAAATAGGTCCCAGTCAGTTTGTTTATTGTGCAGCGTTACAGGTTTAGGCTGTTCAGTAATTCGAGTAGAGAGTGTGACTATGATTGGGGAGTGATCCGAGGAAAGCTCAAAACAAGACTTGATAGTGAGGTAGTTGGACGAGATGCCACCAACAACACAGAAGTCCAGCACATCAGGCAGCTTTTCCCTGCCTGTGGGTCTGTGGATTTTTAAATAAAATTATTAATTATTAATAAAATTTACAGTAGATTTAATATTTGAAATTTTTTTAATTAATAATAATTAACAATAAATGCTACTAATTAAAATTAATACCTATGTGATGAAGGTGTAATGTCGCCATGAGATAATCGTTTCGTTTATTAGTTACATCTTGTACATACAATACTCTTCTTAACAATGCTTAACTACATCTATCTATTCACTATCCTTATCTACATCTCTACTGCTCTCTACTCTCTACTCTACTCCCTCGTATTAATTATGGCTCCTATTTATATAAAATCCGTAATCAGCTTAATAATCAATAGTTACATATTAACAAATAGTGGTCTGCATACCAACTATGTTCTATTTGTATATTAAGCATTATTAGCAATCTTATACTGTTCTACTTACTAATTAATACACGTGCGGTACAATAATGCCGGTCTCACACGATACATAATAATTACCCTGCATCATCATACTACACCTAGAGGTAAATTATTTGACTTGATAGAAAATTTATATGGATTTTTTGTTTTAAACATTTTAAAAAGTTGCCTATAATTTTATTTGCCGGAAGGCTCGCCTCTCACGCCCGCCTGGCTAAACCCCCTCCTTAAGTCGATCCTATATCCACCACAGAACGTCATCATTAAAATACCACGGAAACTTTTGCACTAAATTCTTATAAATTGTAAATTAAAATAAATTAAAAAATATAAATATATAAATATTCCGCACCAATAATTAAATCTACTGGCAAATTTTGCTAATGAAATGAACGATTGTTCATTGAGACAAACCCATAGTTTTCGCATGAGAAGAGCAAAAATATTTGCTATTCTTTAAAAAACCACCAACGTTCGCGGGTCATCCAAACATGATAAATATCCGTAGGCGTTAATTGGTTAAAACTGTTTTCGGCAATGTGCACACTATTTACATTTCCTAAAGTACCATAAAGTACGTACTTAAAGCATTTTTAGCGATTTTTTTTCAATTTCTCAAATTAAAAAATTTTGTACCGCCGTGAGGTGCGTAGCTTCAGTGTGGGCTGCACTTTTTGGCCTTATGGACGGCGCGACCCTGTTCACGTCTCTTAACTAAGTTACTGCAGAAGATGTCTTATAACTCAAAAATAAATGATATTAGACCTACTATGTAGTATGTTTATACAGATCTTTTATTCGTTTTGGTGAGTTTTATTTAAAAAAATTTTATCAGTTTTTTCCAACACTTTGTATGATTTAACTGTAGTTAGATGTTTAAATTTCAATTCAGCATTCAGTAAACAAATCAATCAAATTGTCAAAGGTAATAGATTTCGCTCGCTCGTTTCTATGCTAATAACAGTTATATCACTTATTTCAATATTTGTTGAGCGATAAAACTTCTTAAGTAATGTTTGATTGAAATACAGTGGCGGCGATAAGAACTTGTACCTTCTGGCAAATATTAACAGAAGCAAGGCCTCAATATGAAATTACATCAAAACAGGAATGGAAAAGATCATACGTACGTACATCACCCCACAAATCCATATTATGACTAAAGCTCCAGTTTGCTCCAAAGCGTTACCGCATTATTGCGTAAGTTATTTTGGTTATGAACATTTTCGACGTTTTTCATTAATTTTTGTCAGTAACAGCCTAATTTAATAATAACAAGGTAATTCATTGTGTAATAGAATCAAAGGTAATAGTTAGGTGAGGACAGCACTGTTAATAATTTTTCAGGTTAATAATCAATGACAGACGTCAAAAAATGTTCAGAAAGAAAACAAAAATTAGGGCACCGCATTAAATCCGCAAGTCGGTCGAAAGAATTAAGTTGCAGCACAATAGTTTGCTACAATGGTCGTAACAAGTTAAATAACAGTTTTCAATGCACCACTTAAACATTCTATTTCCTGGAATAATCGAAAACTAGGATTATGCAGAATTTTGGCAAAAATGTGTAAACAAATATTCAAAATTCCTGTATACAGGATGCCCAATTTTCAACTTTCACCATTGGGATCTCGCTTATTTTAAGGGGTACAAATTTTTTTTAAGAGGTGACAAATAATTTGTAATGAAACTCAACCTATCAAGTAGATTATTATAAATCGAATATGGCGCCCAAGACTAAAAGTTGACTATTGACTAGTGTAAGAAAACTGCGAACAAAAATCCAAAATTGGTCTTCTGCGATTTTTAGACGGATTTCGTTAGGTAATTGTTCGGATTTATCATACTAAAAATCGTCTTGTCGGAACTCTGAGCTTCTTACCGAATTCTTCGTCGGAAGTTGAAATTTTTTATGAAAGAGTGAAAATGATGATTTTTGGCAAAATATTGTTAAATAAATTTCTATTTCAGCTATATTATTATCATAATAACTTAATAACATATTGAAAATATTAATAACACCTAAAATATTTAACATCTTCGAAATCATGAAAAGAAGAGTTTCCTAAAAATGGTCTGGGGGTTCTGATTTGGATATGCTTTAAGATTTCGTAATGAATGCGTTACATTACAGTGTAATAATTCATTGCAAAGTCTTTCAAAATCGCTACAGACAAACTCAAGATGTTCACCGGAGTAAATCATAAACTCCGGTGGGGTTCCCACATCAAAGAGATAAACTAGAAAGCAGGATGTTCATTGGCCTCCCTGTAAGCTCTGATAAACCAACACAGCCTCAAGACAACGTAAAACATTGCGTTGAGATGAGTCACAAAGGCCCTGTGGTTCGTAAGTAAGAGTATACATGAGGACACAAAAACAGAGTTCATGATAGAAAAACTCCATGAGGCCTTTGCATTATTGGCTAATCCGTTCATCTTAGAGCTGCTTTGAGGTAATGCTCCTGTTGGCACAAAATTAAAAAGAAGATAACCACGTGAAAATCGGCCTCTCGCCCGATTTTCGTGGATGCCTTTGCAAGGCACGCGGCCTGTGGCCTCGCTGTCGGCCTCCCGATAGTTCATAGGTTTACCGATTTATTCTAAACATTTTGGGATTCCATAGTCAAGTGTCGGTCTAGACAAGTCGACCTTTGGATCCCTTAGTCGGGCTTTGGCCTCTCAATGGTTTAGTAAATACGGGTCGGCCTTTGGTCCCTCATTTGCTTTTAAGAGTACGGGTCGGCTCTTGCCTTTCAAATTGTCGATGAGAATACGAATCTACCTGCGGCCTCCATGTAATAAATTAATGCCACATGACATTATATGAAATTAAATCTAAAAGTTATCCCAATTGCTTTTTCGACATTCGGCCTCCCAATTGCTTTTAAGAATACTGGTCGGCAAACGGCCACCCAATTGCTTTTAATAATACGAGTCGGCCTTCGGCCTCCCATTTGCTATTAATGAGTACGGGTCGGCTCTTGGCTTCCCGATTGAGGAATTTTATATCAAAACCGAATAAATCCATATTTAGTAGTTTTGAGGAAATGAGCGTTTTGTTGCACAGGGTAAACGATAGCAGATTTAAAAAAAATATTTGCCTCAAATTGTTAACTTTCTCGCGAGACTAAAAGTACCAAATCCTGTTAAAAGTGCAGAATGTTTTAGGAGATATTCCAGAAAACTATATGAATTTATTCGGTTTTGCTCCAAAAGTACCATGATTATACAAGATTTTTCGCTAACAGCTAGTGAAACTTTCAGGGGTGGTAGATGGAAGTAGGTAATAAATAAAACATTTTTTGAACAATAAAGTTTTTCCCAAAAGGACTTCCTTACAGGGTCAGAAGCTCTGAAAGCAATACAAAATGAGCATTAAGTACATTGAAGTTTATTGAAAAATGAAACCGATTGAAAATTTGAAAAAATATCAAGCTACGTCCCCATCTGAGCATTTTTACCCCGAGACTCCGCTTCGTTATAATTCGATGATGGGATATCAAATTGACAACTAACCGTTTTAGAGTAGGAATAACAGACCGACTAACAGCGTAATAACATTATTATGCTATTTTTCCAGGACGATACCCATCATAGTTAAAGCGGCAGGTATTCTTCATATTATTATTATATTTTTTTTAAAGAGGTTCGGCTCGTTAACACGAACGATTAGATATCCAAGGTCGAATTATCGGGGTTTTAATGTATTTAGTTTATCGTAAATAAGGAGAGAGAGAGAGAAAGGTCACCTACTTCTGCAATCAGGCGCAACAAGATTTAAATAATTGTCAAAATTTCTAGGTTTTCTTCTTCAAATGCCGTGCCTGATTCCAGGGCAATCGACGACCTCTCTCCTATGTAAATTTTGTGCGTTTAAAGTATTATAATAGACATAGGGGACTTACTGCTAAATGCGGGTTCTGAATCTCGGGAAGTGTATACTGTCGTGCTTACTTAAAAAGTCCTAACTAACAAATTGGTTTTCGGGAGAAAACTGACTTTATGTAGATGTTATAGAGCTGTCTTCCTTATAAACTTGGATTTAATGCCTTCTGTAATGTATGATTATATCAAATTTCAGTTAAATGCTATGAAAATGGCTGGTAAACATTCATATACTAAACTCATTTTTTCCCAAAAAACAATTTTTTAGTTAGGACGTTTTAAGTAATTAAGGCAGTATACTTCCTCATCTCTAGAGAGGCTGTACTATGCAGATTACACCTCGGTGGTTTGGAATTGCCTTCTGAGGAGAAACTGCTAAAAGGAATTTTTACTGATCCCGGAGTCGCAGCAAATAATCAGCGTTTAGGTTACTCAACGTGATTTAAAAAATAATGGCCTGCTCGATGCTTTTTACTTATTAGCACTTAATTACTTAAGTGGACTAATGGAAGGATTAACACTTAAGATGGCACAGAGTCTATGTCCAACATTGAATAATCAATTTTAAAACTAAATTCAGTTGTTTACTTGCAAGTATAGAGTAGAACATATTTCCATAGGAAGCAAGCATTGCTTTAACATCTACCTATTAAATTAAATTTTTAATACAAAATATGTTCTAACAAGCATTCTTTTAATATTAAAATTCGTTGTAATTCATGAAAAGATCCTGTGCATTTTTCTAAGATGTTTTACCCACAAGTTCCAGGACGGGTGTAGATTTAGAATTTCATGTTCCGAAAAAAATTGCTAAACTTTGAATTTTACTAAATTGTTTTATAACATTGATAAGAAATGTACTAGTTTATTTGGCACAAAAAAATTACACATACGTAGTTTATAACTCGGCAAGCTCGAACAAAAGCTGTATTATTCTAAAAGAGATTTTTATTAAAGTGGACTGAAATATTCGATAGCAGCATTAAGAATTTCCGATTATGAAATTTCTTATTGCCAAAGAAACAAAATTGAAACGAGTTGTATCCAATATTATATAATCTATTTTCATTTTATATGCGGAATTCTACATTTTCGATATCAATTCGCGTATTGCACGATTCCAATAACGGACAATGGAAATTGTGTACTCATGCTGATAGTAAAAAAAGTTAAATGCTGACTAACTTAAACTTATAACTCCACCAATATTTGTTACGAATATGTTTTTCTGATAACAACTAACTTCATCAACAGGGTGGAAGGTTGTAACGAGCACTTCATTCCACCTTGTGATTTCCATGTAAGCTTCTTGTGCAATAAATGCATAATTAACTAAGATTTGATTAAAACTAATTGCGGTTATTTACATTCTAAACAAATGCATATTGAATAATGAACAGACTTATCACAAAAACATTACAATAAAGAGGACACTTAAAACAATTACTTACGGTTTATGTTGCATAAATTGTTCATGTTTGTGTATTAAAGTTATTATTGTATAAAATTGGTCACGCATGAATGATTTTATTTTCTGAGCGTAATTAAATCATTACAGAAAAAGGAATGATCGACAACAACGTTACTGTCTTTCATACAATTTACATTAAACCAAATGATTATAACAAAACTAACCGAAATAATTAAGTCGCAACGTGGTTGTTGTACCAGTAACAAAAAAGTCTTTACTCGCTCTGCTCGCTGCGACTTCATTAACTTCTAGAAATTCACCGCCGCGCCGGTGAGGTTTTCTGTGGAACTGCATAATATGAATACATTAATATAAAACCAGCATATTATTCATTGAATAAATTACACTATTAGCAACTAATAACTATAACTATTTGACATTTTAATTTTATTTCAATTTCAGACTAACTTGCGGACAGGACGAGTGTCAAAGACGGAAGGAAAAATAACAATAATGATTCTATTGATGATATTAGCATTTTTAATTGCGTGGTCGCCTTATGCGATTTTAGCCCTTATAATTCAATTTGGTGATTCAAAAATAGTAACACCATCAATTGCTGTCATCCCAGCTCTAATTGCGAAGAGTAGTATTTGTTATAACCCAATTATATACATTGGAATGAATACACAGGTAACCAAAAAATATAATTAGTACTATGTTGTTTAATTTAATGATTTCTAGTTTCGCCAATCCTGGAAACAAGTTTTCGGCAGAGCCGAACAAAGCGAATCAAAAAACGGTTGTATGCAACAGACGATTTTCTCCAACACATCATTTAGAAACGATACCTATATTAAATCCGAATTTTACAATAACGAATTTCAAACTAAAGTACTTAATAATAAAGGTGATATTAATAACGTCCAATACGAATTAACTGATTTGTCGCGTAAAGTTGTGGATGAAAATGTTAAGCCGCTGATTGTAAATTCCTGTAACGGGAAAAGTAAAAAGGAAAAAATTGCAACTATTGAAGAAAAGTATATTTAAAAACAGTTTTTAAGATAATATCAAATTTTGAACAACCGAATTATAAATAATCTAATATTCAATGTTGCCATCTTTTTGTGATTTTCCTATGATGTAAAATGTTCTTAATAATAAAATTACTTTTTCCACTTTTTTATTTTGTTCTGAAACGCAGATCTGATCCGGCCAAAGCGGAAAGTCAAGGTAAGATTCTCGAAGCCTGGTTTTGAAACGCAGCGATGAACTGGAAATGTGGCAAATGCTGCTTCAGTTTTCTTGATCACAGCGGTTATCATGCAGTTCTTTGATCCACTTCTCCAACAGAAGTCAGTCATGGAAGACGAATCCGTGAATCAAATCCCGAAGGATTTATTAAGAAAAATGTAGGGAATTCATCTGCTAGACTCGAGATGGTGTGCGAGGGTAGGGAATTGATAATCAAAGGTTGATCACTTCAAAACAAGATCCTATGAACAATAACAAACTTTATTAATAAAATAATTAATGCAGAGTGATACACAAATAATGTAGATTGCTGATCAAAAATAAAATTAAAAGGTTACTCACCCCTAATTTCCTACGGATCTGCGATGCTCAGGTTCACAAAATTATACATTATACAGATTTTAATTGCATAAAATAAACATCAGCATAGCAATAACATTGATGGAAATATAAACACCCTTGCAAACAGAGATTATGAATAACACTACGTATTTTACGCGTAACCAACATTTGTTAATTAATTTGTACATTAGGTTCAATTAGTTTCATCCTCGTATTAATAATGATGAATTGATAACACAGCCCGATAACCTAATAGCTAATCAAGCATCCCAAAATGGTAGGTAGTGAATTATCAATGGTGTTCATCACGCACCAGCATTGAGATGCAAACTCGAAGCCCCGAAATGCAACCCCGGACCCAACGCCTATCCATAGAATCGGGAAGCATCCATACACTGAGGAATTTACATTTAGAACACTCAGAGGGCTCACCTATTCTAAAGATATCCATGCAGATCGACGACTATATCAAAACTCAATTATCTTGTGCGGCACACACCAAGCATTTCCTGTAACATGGCAAGACAAAAGTGAAAGGAAGTTGCTACATCAACAATGCTAAAATATTCTACTGGTATAAAATATATTATTTTCGTAACATACGCTTTTATAGTGTAATTAATCAAAATTGAATACAAAACAAATCTTTAATTAAATTTATGTGTTATAAAAGTCAAAATAACACATTCGTGGGTTTAGCAATGACACAATGTTATGTCAGGATTAAACCTGATTTATTTACCTTTTAGTGCATTGTAGTTGTAATTACAAGAATTGTTCGTATTTCGTTGACGGTTCTTGCATTTAACGCATTTTGATCCTTTTGTCTTTCGCTTCTAATATTATTGATCTCAATTTTATTTTTAATTGTAAAATTGTGTAAGTTAAAACAATAAAAAATAATATGGAAGAATAAAATTGCCTCTGTGTTCTCTTAAATATCTCTGTTAATACAAGGGGAATTTGGAAAATGACTTTGATCATTTCAGTGCTGAACAGTGCTTCAATTCATGGAAAACTGATGCAAAAAAGAACTACCTATTTTTGTTTCGTGGGAATAATTGACCAGTTGTGGAAACTCACTTCTATGGAGGATCGCAGTTTAGATTAAATCATAAACTAATGGCGGGATGCTGAGGAATATTTGGCTCACCGGGACTGAATCGATTCTTGAATTAGACAAATTGGTGACCACCAGGCGAGTTTCATTATATAGTCCAGGGGTGGCCAAGCTCTTTGATAGTCGAGCCATTTTTCAAAATTTGAAACACATACGGAACGATAATAATTTTTTAAAATATAATTGCACAAAAATGAAAAGGGAACTCAGGTACATTTATCGAGAGCCACAAATAATCCTTCAAAGAGCCGCATGTGGCTCGTGAGCCGCAGGTTGGCCACCCCTGATATAGTCGTTTCTTTTATTCAAATATACAGGACAAATTTGTTTTATTGATAATGTATATATAAATCAATTAAATAATAGATATAAATATAACACATAATATAGAGATAACATGTTATATTCTGCATCCCAACGGTTATGCATAACACTCGTGTTAGCCCATCAAGTTTCGTTTACCAGTAGGTTATCTATTATTTTTCAAAACAAAACCAAACTTTACGGGCCTATTCCGTATCCAAGCGGTTATACATAACACTGGTGTTAGCCCGTCAAGTTTCGTTTCGTTTTGTTTCGAAAAATAATAGCTAATCTACTGGTAAACTATATTTTACGGGCTAACACGAGTGTTAATCTTAATCGTTTTGATTGTAGACAAAAAAGATAGACCATATCAGTTACTATCCAGCAAGCAACGTAAAGTTGTCCGTGAGAGAAATATAGATCCCGTAAGTCGATTCCTGCTACAATAGGGGACTACCCTTGTGGTTTATTAATCGTATCTCAAAATACGGCTTAACAAGGGATTGAATACGCTTGAAGTCACATGCGATGAGAGCCATGCGCGGTATATAAACGCATTCCTCTTTAGCGTAACCTGCCAATATTGTCGATTCTATGACATACCATTTCCGCTTTTATGTGATATCGAACTCTCATCCCGAACAACGTCACAGTCTTGAAGAAGTTTTGCAAGAGCAGTTCCTTCGTTGATGATGCATACCAGATTTTCAAGATCACAAATATTTAACGGCAGCTTGAAGGCAGAATAAGCAGTTCGCCCACTATGCAACGACGTCGCCGCGATCCTCGAAGACGCCATTGCTATTGCAATACGTTTCCTGGATCTGATGCTCACTAATACGAGATTGATCAAAAATGTTTTCTCTATTCCACCTGAAGAATCAAGAATTTTTTTTTAGCTTTGTTCTCTTCGACGCTATCCATTAGTATAACGTACGCTGTTGCTTGATTTTCAATAAGCAACTTCTCATTTACATCCAGGTAGTTAAATAAAGCACAATGGTCGTACGAAATTTCTCAAAAATATTTGCTGCAAAAGTGGAACCGCTAAAAAAGCGGGGTTTCTCGCATTTACTTGCAACTTATCTTTCAAATTGCTAATAATAAATTAACCAACCAGGGAATTTATTTTAATAAAAAATTATTGCCTTATATAAGTAGGTATTATTAATGATGAGATTAAGAAAAGATAAGACTAAGAAGTCCTCCCTCCCAGATTCTAAACTGAAGCACAGCGACCGATTGGTATAATAAATCACATACCGGTTGCAGCTGATTAAAATCATCAAAAAGCAGTACCGTAAAAACACCAAGATCTTCGTCTTAACATTCAGGTCGAGCTTGCCCGAGTCGGTCATCAATTTTTCTCAAATGACTCAAACTCGTCCATGATGATCACTTTGATTCCATTTATTTCTTCTTAGAATTCAAACTCGGCTTGACCAGTGAGTGCTGGTAAATTTTATTAAACTGATAACCGAAGAGCTGAATAAAAAATTTGTCGGTTTGCTGCAATACCAGTAGGAGTCACGATTAGGACACATTTTTTGCCTAACATTAATTTCTACAATTTTATTAAATACACAAGATTTACTTGCTCTATCGTTTCCCATAACCATTGCAAACTTATGTTCAGTTGATCGGCTAATAGACGGCTGAACAAAATCCAGGACATTTTGTTCATCTGAATTAGTTATTCGACTTTCATTTTCATATATAGAATTGGATGAAAAAGAATGTTCGGCTACTTCCAGACTACCTCAAAAGCTGTAATTTTGCACGAACATTGTGTAAGTAGGCTCGGTATTCTATGTTCCGAAAACATTCGCAAAAATTTAAATTTCACTTCGTGGAAGAAGTATTTATCACCGTTTCTCCGATAAAATGCAAGTTGAGAAAAAGAAAATAAAATTTATCAATTAAAACTTTTAAATTTGGTAAATACATTATTTATTTAATAAAGAGTACAAAATTCATAATAAAATTACGAGTTATAAAAATATAAAAAATCATTCAATTAATAGCTACTGGTTACCAAACTGTTGGATTACTGCTGTTCTAGCTTGCAGTATAGAGGTGCTTTATTGGAATACGGCCAATTACCAGTTCTCTCGGCATTCAACAACGCTTTATTTAATTCTCGATCAAGATTACTTTCAAGTAAGAGGAGATAGTCTTTCATTTGATCATTGTCCAATTGATCGCCAGAGAGGTTAATAAAATAAGTAATGATATAATTATTGGAATTTATAATTTCTCGAATTATGTGATGGTAACTGCGTAAAATTTTTTTAAGGCACATCATATATCGTACGCAATAAAAATATTTACAGTCTAAACTGTATTTTCTATGCGAATTATATATCGTTAAATTTCTTAGATATTGAAATCTTCCAATTTTAATGATTTGCACTACTGGACCACTGCATTTATTGGTAACAGATATTTCATGGATTTTTTTGCGATCTAGTGGGCAAGTGGAATTAGTCTTCGCCCAAAGTTTAATACAATCTGCACAAAATATATGGTTGCAGCAATTTATAGATCCAATCATTTGATCTCTCATCTCTCCAAGACAAATACTGCATTTGGCGTAATCTAAATTCAAATTTTCTTCCATAGTTGGGTTGCTCATGACTGAAAATATAACACAAATTTTGGAAAACATTACAAACTTTTTCGTTTATATAATGAAAAATATTGAGATTCGGTACCAACCGAAAAATAATTTTAATCGGTTCTAATAAATTACATTTTGGGCTTCGTCTTCTATATGCAGTATATCGAGCAGCGTTACGATCTTGCTCCGTGTTCGTCCATCCGTTCACCTGCGTAACCCAAATAGCTCGAGATTGATTTATAAACGTTAGCATATTTATAAAATTATAATCCCTAACTCATTCATCAATTATTTAAAATCCATGTTTCGACTCCAATGCAAGTTTTTGAGTTACTAATTCCTCTAAAATAGTTCAAGGTCAGTTAACACCAACACCAGATGAATGAGATTAATGGAATCAATCTTTTCAAGAGAAGTTTTTCAAAAATTTTCCACAAAATTGGGAGAAGGCTGATGGGCCTGTACGAGTTAGTCTCTGTTGGTGGTTTTTCGGGTTTAAGAATGAGAATAATTTGGGCCACCTTCCATTGTGCGGGAAAGTAACCCAGTCTCAGAATTGAGTTGTAGATTGAGGTAATAGATCCAATTGTAATTTCGGGTAATTCTTTAAGAACATTTGCTGTTATTACGTCGAAGCCTGGAGATTTGTTCAGTATCAGGTGTTTCTTAATATGGGTTTTGATTATCTCACTTCTTCTGATCTGTTTTATTGGTAGTTCCATCTGGAGGGGAACTTCGTGGAACTTTTCGATGTTGTCGTCGTGATTAGGCTCTTCTGCTTGAAAGGGGGTAGAGACTTCAGCTAGGTGGTTGGCGAAGGTATTTGCTTTTTCTTGATTTGTTCTTGCCCACTCTTGGGTTGGGGTTTTTATAGGTGGAATTGATTGTAGCGTTCCTTTGAGTTTTCTAGTTGCCTTCCACAGCGAGTAGCCAGATGCTTCAGTTGCCGCCAGTCCACTCAAGTAGTCCTGTATTTGTTGGTTTTTAAACTCGTTTAGAAGATTTTAAGATCTTTAATAGCTTTGTTGTAGTTTTTTTGTCTGTGGGTGCCCAGGTGGACTGCCATTTTTTTCTCAGTGCCCTTTTTTCTCGTATTTTGTTGTGAATACTCTTCGGACAATAGTGCTGCACCTCTTTTTGGTTTACCTTAGTTGGGGTGGCTTTCCAAGCTGCTTCTTGGATGGTCTTTGTTAAATTTTGAACAGCTTCATCTAGACTAAATAGGTGATGCAAATTTTTTTGACCGCTACTGTACGAGTATATATGTATTTATAAAATTGGTTAAGGTGTCCCTAATATTTTTGGAGTTGATTGTCTCCTTTTTGTGGCGTTTTCATTAAGTTTTTGTCATAAATGCGAACAACCGTGGAGTTTTTATAGAATTCTTCTATAAAGAGTGGAAACTCTTAGTTATACGTTTTCTAAAGTCCTCTAGAAATCTTTTGTGTGCATCTAAGTCGCTGGATATTACCAGGAAGCCAACCAACGAGGAGACAAACTCGGACAGACAGAAGAGAGGCATGCGAAAGAGCACACGTATCATCGAATTCCATCGCAATGCCCCCTACCTGACCGAGCAACCAGGAAGCCATTTATGAGGAGAAGAACTTGGAGGTCCGAACGAAAAAGGCGGGTCTGCACACGACACTGCAGACCCAACGCATCTGCCCGAACATCCAGGGTGGGAGATGTCGAAGATCCTGACATCTCGGACCGAGCATCCCGGAAGAAATGCCTGACGGCGAAACTCGGGTGCTTGGTAGGGGGGAGTTTTAGTCAGTGAAGTCTGACACTATCCACTTCGATTAAGTGGGTGTCTCGCACGAGATTTCTCCTCCCTGCGTCGAGCTAAAAAAAAGTCGCTGGATATTAATTATTGGGGGTGGTCTAATTTTCTTATTTTTGTTGGTTCCGTTGGATGGTGCAAATTCCTTCGGAGGTGGTTCAGCGTTAGGGCTTTGTGAGGTTGATGGGATTTCTTGTTGGGATAGAGCAGTGAATTGATTTTCACTGTTAATGGGTGTCGTGTTCTTGGTTGTCTCACTGTTAATCTTGATTTCAGGTAGTTAAAGTCATTGTCATCATTTCCATCAGTGTCTATTCGATCCGTTGTTTCAACTAGGTCTGGTGGTTTTTGTTTTAGGTTGTTTATGGTTTTGTTTTCCATAACCGGTAGTGTTTTTGGTGAGTTCATAACTTTTAGTTGCTTCTTTTTCTCTTTAAGCGACTCGGAAGTATTCTCTCGTTTAGGTTTAGGTAGATAAAAATCACTGTAGTGTTATCACAATTGCCTTTATTATATTGTTTAAACAAAAACTGAAGGCAATAAACTAATTTCTTGAAAACTGAAATTAACATAACTTCCCGAAAAATAAAATAAATGTACTAAAATAACAGAAAACTGAAAATAAAATTGTTTTAAATTAAACGAATACTAAATTTTGTTAGCGCTTTTAATCTGTACATATGATTATTATGCCGCTATCGTTAATAAACGCCGAGGGCCCATTTGTTTTAAATTTATATCACAAATAAAATACTAACATATACACTAAAAATAGCGATTATCTCAAATACGCACATTGTGTAATGAAACAAAAAATATCGTTGAAAAACATCAAATGGAGTACGACTATTACTGTTTTACGATGGCACAGTACAAGAGCTGTCTTGCGAGTGAATTAGATTAGTTATCTGTCGAGATTTTATTACCTTTACATATTTTCCACATCATTGCTTTGTGAATTTGAGACCACTATTTATGCACAATTATTCTATTATTATATCAAGGGTTCGAATTTTAAGATAATTTTTGCACATTTTTTGTAACAGTCAATTGCTATTACACTTTTGTAGCTTATGTCATTGTTAATAGTTATTTTCCCCTGAAATCCAATTTGTTAGTTGGGACGTTTTAACTAAGGACAGCAGTACATAATTGATAAGAGCTATAAAATTGCGAATTAAATACTTTATGAAAAGATTCATATTAATTGATATTCGCTATATGTTATGCTGAAAGCTTAAGGGTGGGGTATATGCCCCTACCATTTCATTTAAAATTTATTATTATATCTTGCAATTTATAAAACAATTATTGAGAAAAGCAACTGCCTTTCCAAATAATATCAAAAATATTACCGCTAAATTTTAAAGTGAAATCTTAAGGTGTTTTTTATATTATAACTTCAAAAAATATAATACAGACTCATAATTTTTATTATTGCACGTCGCAGCTAATATTTTTGAAAAGACAATTTCAAATATAAAAGCTCAGTTTCATCGTTCAGTGAGAGAGTAAACTTTCTGGCCCGTTAGATTTCGACGCTCACTCGAGAAAATGTTTATTGCGAAAAAAAAAACTCACGCACTTAAGGAAATTTATTTTTGAAATGAGAGAAGGTTTTAAGGATAATAAAGAAGAGATACTAAAGATAAAAGAGGAAATGAGGGGAATTCAGGAAGAGATGAGGAACAAGGAGTTAATTTGGAAGAATGAAAAAAAGGAATTAACACAAAGAATAGAAGCGATGGAGGAAGCTATGGAAAACCAAGAGAAGGCTAGAAAAAGGAACAATATAGTGATAAAAGGAATGGGAAAGAACAGAGAGGGTGAACTCATGGAGAATGTACACAAATTGCTACAAGATAAATTGGGGTTGGACGTGAAACTGATAGAAACATTTGAGATAGGAAAAAATGAAGAGCGAAGGGCAGTAGTGGCAAAGGTACAAAATTGGGAAGGTAAAATGAAAGTTAGGAGGAACAAGAATAAACTGAGAGGAAGTGAGATCTACATCGATAACGACATGACGGTAAGGGAAATGCAGATCCAGGGTAGGATAAGGCAATTGGCAAAGAAGGAAAACGAGAAAGGAAACACGGCCAGAACGGGATACCAAAAGCTAACAGTAAATGGTAAATCTTATCAATGGAGGGATTTGGAGAAATCATTGAAACTGCAAAACAGCATAGACCTACCACCAAAAAACTAGAAAGGAGGGAGGAAGGAGCTTCTGAACCTTCCCACTCAGGTGCTCCATCAGAAAATATGGGAAGAAAGGAACAAATACCGCAAAGAAAAGGAACAAGCGAGAGGGAACAAAGAAAGAGAAACAACAACGCCGTGAAACCAGGAAAAAAGAATACGAGGAAGAAAAGAAAGACAGTTAGAATAGCCACATGGAATGTCAGAACACTCCTGAAGACAGGAAAAATGAGGGAAGTGGCAGACGAGCTGAACAGATACAAAGTAAATGTGGCGGCACTTCAGGAAATAAGATGGAAGGGTCAAGGAGAAATAACGAGCAACAACTACACGATACTATACTCTGGAGAGAGCGAACAAGGAAGAAATGGCACAGGATTCATGGTGAGAAATGAAGAGAAAGGTAACATAATGCAGTTTAGACCGATAAATGGAAGATTGGCATATATGAGAATGAAAATGAAACCAGCAAATATGTCGATCATCACCGCTTATGCACCTACAGAAGACAGTAATGAAGAGGAAAAAGAAAACTTTTATCAAGAACTGGAAGAGTTGTGTGAAAAAATAGAAAAAAAGGACATTTTACTACTGCTAGGTGACTTCAATGCAAAAATCGGAAAAGAGGAGTATATCGGCGATGTAGCGGGAAAACATACAATACACGACATAACAAGTAATAATGGAAATAGACTCTGTAACTTGGCGGCAGCGACGAACATGGATATCTGTAGCACTAGATTTAAGCATAAGAAAATGCACAAAATAACATGGGTTTGGCCAGGTGCAGATAAGGGTAGTGGAAATCAGATAGATCATGTTCTGATAACAAGGAAACAAAAGACACTAGTCCAAGATGTTAGATCCTACAGAGGAGCAAATGCTGAAACGGACCACTATCTGGTAGTGGCAGAATTGAACGTTAAAAGAAGAACAAGGAACTTTGATAACAAAACAAATAAAAGTCTAGACATAGAGAAACTGAATAATAGCGAAACAAGAAAAAGATACAAAGACATGCTGGAACAAATCATGGAAACCAAGGAAGGTAATGGAGATATAGACAGAGACCTAGAAACAATTGCAGACAGCATAAAGACGAGCGCGATACGAGTGTTAGGAAATAAGAAGACCACAGTGAATAACGAATGGTTCGATGAGGACTGTGAGGTGGCTGCAAGAATGGAAAGAGAAGCAAGAGACAAATGGTTAAATACGGGAGAAGAAAGTGACCTAGAGAACTACAAAAAAAGAAGAAATGAAGCATATAAAGTATACAAAGAAAAGAAAAATAGATGGACAGAGAAGATGATGGACGAGATAGAAAAGAATAATAAATGGAACAACAGCAAAGCTTTTTATGAGAAGATAAAGAAACAGAAGGCGAGACATTTTGTAAAGACAAGAGGAATGAGAAATAAACAAGGGAAGATCGAAGATGACGCGGAAAAGATAAAGCAAGTATGGGTAGAATATTTCCAAGAACTGTTAAATGAACAAATAGTAAATAAACCCCCCATCCAAACAAAGGAAGATCATACAACGGAGGAACCATCATACGACGAAACGCTCGAAATAATAAATAAGTTAAAAAATGGAAAATCACCCGGAAAAGACGGCATTAGCGCAGAACTAATAAAGCACGGGGGTGAAGCACTACATAGAAGACTTTACGAATTAATAAAACGAATATGGACAGAGGAAGTAATGCCAAATCAATGGAAAGAAGGGGTGATAGTGACAATAAAAAAGAAGGGAGACGCAGATAAATGCGAGAATTATAGAGGAATTACCTTGTTGAATGTCGCGTACAAGGTATTGTCAACACTGATAAACAAAAGATTAAAAAAATATACTAAAGAAATAATAGGAGAATATCAGTGCGGATTCATGGAGGGAAGATCCACAGTGGACGCGATCTTCGTGTTAAAACAGGTAATGGAAAAATGTTGGGAACACAATATCGATATACACATGGTTTTCGTTGATTTCAAACAAGCATTCGACAAAATAGATAGAAATGAACTAGAAAAAGCAATGGAAGAAATGGAAGTGCCAAGCAAACTGATTCGACTGACAATGATGACACTTAAGGACGCGACAGCTTGCGTCAGAACAGTAAGCGGAGTAACAAAGAGTTTCACAATAAACACTGGAGTGAGACAAGGAGACGCAATGTCAGCAACGCTGTTTAACATAGTTCTGGAGTCAATAATAAGAAAACTAAAGATTAACGGCACAATAATTAATAAGGAAGTACAAATAATTGCATATGCTGATGACGTGCTGATAATATCCCGAACAGCAAAAAAATTAATAGAAACAATCAAAAAAATAAAGGATGCGGCAATAAAAATGGGACTTAACATAAATCAACAGAAGACTAAATATATGAAATGCCAACGAAGAAAAAATGAAAGAAAAACTGTGCTGAGAGTCGATAATGACACGTATGAAGAGGTTCATGACTTTAGCTACCTGGGAATCCAAATAAACAATAAAAACAAGAGCCACCATGAATTAAAGAGAAAATTACAGCAAGGAAATCGAGCGTACTTTGCGAATAAACAACTGTTGGTGAAGGGGACCTTATCAAGAAGAACCAAGATGAAAATTTATAAAACGCTAATACGTCCTGTAATCACTTATGCGGCGGAGACGGTTTGTATGAGCAGAGCGGAGGAAGAGGAAATCAGGGTTTTCGAGAGAAGATTGTTGAGAAAGATATTGGGACCAGTGAGAAAGGATGGACAAAGCCGACCAAAGACGAATAGCGAGTTACTTGTAGAAATGGGTAACGAAGACATTGTAAGAAAGATTAAATCAAGCAGATTGAGTTGGCTGGGACATGTTATGAGGAGAGGAGGTGAGGAGACGGTGAGAAAGATAGCGGAGTGGAGACCAGCAGAGGACCGCACAAGAGGAAGACCAAACCTGAGATGGCACGACCAAGTAACAGAGGATCTAAAAATAATGAAAGTCAGCGGCTGGAAGGAAATGACTAAGGACCGACAGCGCTGGAGAGGAATAGTAACGGAAGCAAAAACGAACAACATGTTATAGAAATGAATTGTAAAGTAAAAGAGGACTAATCCACCTCAAAAAATGGATATGTAAAGTCTCATAAGAGATGGTCAAATTCCCAAGGAATAAAAGACTTATTATTATTATTATATAAAATTGCGAATTAAATACTTTATGAAAAGATTCATATTAATTGATATTCGCTATATGTTATGCTGAAAGCTTAAGGGTGGGGTATATGCCCCTACCATTTCATTTAAAATTTATTATTATATCTTGCAATTTATAAAACAATTATTGAGAAAAGCAACTGCCTTTCCAAATAATATCAAAAATATTACCGCTAAATTTTAAAGTGAAATCTTAAGGTGTTTTTTATATTATAACTTCAAAAAATATAATACAGACTCATAATTTTTATTTTTGCACGTCGCAGCTAATATTTTTGAAAAGACAATTTCAAATATAAAAGCTCAGTTTCATCGTTCAGTGAGAGAGTAAACTTTCTGGCCCGTTAGATTTCGACGCTCACTCGAGAAAATGTTTATTGCGAAAAAAAAAACTCACGCACTTAAGGAAATTTATTTTTTTAATCTGCCTATTGTGCCGTTACTAATACTTTTTAATCTACTTATTGCCATCGGTGGAATTTACGGGTACCTCTTTGTACCCATCAAAACTTTACATAAAAACAAGGGCAGATACAGGGGAGTTTCGCATGCACGAAAAACAGTAATTGAATACAAATTTTAATATTGTTATGCTGGTGTAGAATTATTAATATAATTACATTGTACGGGTAGGCCAAGATTGGTTTAAAAATTATAAAAAAGTGATAATAATTTTCAAAGTATCAAATAAAAAAATAAGGGAATAATAAAAATTAAAATTTACTGCTTTAAATGATTTTCTATTCTGTACACTTTTTATGTACTGCCGTGATAAGCGAAAAAATTCAATTTATGAAGCGGGGAAAAATACGACACTTTTTTCTTCCGACTAGCTCAAAAATATTTGGACTCTTAAAAGGGGTGACACTGGTTCTATTATTTAAAAAAAAACACACCTCATTTGGTTACGGACCATTAAATTTGTAACTTATTCAAAATAAAAATACTGAATCTTAGCCTGTACCTGGATCGTCTTTGTGCCTTATGTGCTGTATCTTTTATTAAACAATTTAAGTCAAATGAAATCTCCTCAATCAATACCTATTCATTTATTAATACAATTAAAATATTAGTGACACAAATTATAAATTCTAAAATTAAACAAATTAAGTGTACATGTGATTTTATTCTAAATCTACCGTCCCCCCCCCCGATTTTATTGCACTAATTAACACTAATAACAAAGTTTCAGCACAAAACGCTGCATAAAGTAACATGGATGAGACCGGGTATGGCATGCGGGCTTGGAAATCAAATTGATCACGTTCTCATATCGAAACGAAACGAGAATTTCATAACAGATGTAAGATCATATAGGGGGGCGAATGCAGACACGGACCATCTTCTGGTGATGGCTGAAACAAGGAATAGGATACAGAGAAAAGAGAAAGAACAAGATGTGGTATGATGAAGAATGTGAGAGGAGCACAGAACAAAAAAGGAAGACAAGAGAGAAATGGCCAAAAACAGGAAAAGATGAAGACCTTCAGATATACAAGGATAAGAAAAAATTAGCGAGAAATCTGTTTATGAAAAAGAAAAGCGCGTGGCTGAATGAAAGATTAGACGAGATAGAGAGTAGTAAAAGAATGAACAACACAAAGAAATTTTACATGAGCATCAAAGAATACAAAAAACCAGTCAAGATGAGAGCAATAAAAGGTGCAGATGGCGAGGTAGCAGAGGAAGCAGAAAAAGTGCAAGAGGTATGGAGAAATCATTTTCGTTGCCTACTAAACGGGGACACTGATGAGAGACAATATGGGAGTGTATTTCCGGAAGAGAGCGAGGGAGAAGAAATAATACAAGAACCATCCCGTGAAGAGCTAATGACAACAATAGCAGCAATCAAGAGTGGAAAAGCGCCTGGACGAGATGAACTGTGCGGCGAATTGTGGAAAAATGGAGGAGAACAACTGAAAGATAGAGTATGCGAACTGATTGTAAAAATATGGAGATTGGAAGAAATGCCAGAGGAATGGAGAATAGGTAGAATAGTCCCAATATTCAAGAAGGGTGACATAGAAGATTGTAGGAACTACAGGGGAATAATGTTGCTACCAACTGTTTACAAGATACTGTCTACAGTAATCCTAAAAAGATTAAAGATCTACACCGAAAAGATAATAGGAGAGTACCAATACGGATTCAGACAAGGAAGATCGACAGTTGATGCCATCCATATAATAAAACAACTGAAAGAAAAATGTCATGAACATAACATCGGATTACATCTTCTCTTTGTGGACCTGAAACAGGCTTTCGATACAGTAAACAGGACGAAACTATATGAAATAATGAACGAACTAAAAATACCCAGAAAATTGATAAGATTGGTACAAGCAACATTGAAAGGAACCAGAGCCACGGTCCTGAGCAGAAATGGGGAGACGCAATGCTTCGATATAACAACAGGGGTTAGACAGGGCGATGCACTATCGGCAACATTGTTTAACATCATGATCGACCGAGTAGTGAAAGAAATGAAATGCGAGGGAACTTTGGCTACTAAAGAGGGCCAACTGGTGGCGTATGCTGATGATGTTGTGATTATGGCAAGATCAAGAAAGAAGTTGGAAGAAATGTTTAGAAAAATGAATCTTGAAATTGGTGAGATCGGGTTGAAAATAAATGTAGACAAGACGAAATACATGAAGTGTGGAAGAAAAACAGATGGAACGGAGAAGGATCTAAAAATCGATGACCTATGCTATGCCGGTTATTTCTGCCGTCGAAGAATGCAGTTTTTGTTGTACCTCACTCGAGTAGCCTGCGTAGAAGTGGATCTGCTTCAAATTTTCTTGATTTAAATGAATCATAGAAATAATCGTTAACCATAAATTGTTTCTCATGAGATAATCTCCATTCGATTAGTAGGTAAGTACTCCAGATTCGAATAACTTAAATTTTCCATAATCATACACCATAACCAATAAAAATATCCAGTGATAACCAAAATTTTCACTATACAAATTGTCGCAATTTTACAATATTAATTTCTTGTTCTGAATTTCCATTTACTATTACTTCTCGTTATCAATTAAGTCTTAATTACTTCTTATACGCTTTGGCCGATCCAATCAGCATTTTTAACCAACCCAAAATTTATACAAAAATCAAAAACGTGCTCACTTCTCTACTTACGCCAAGCGAATCTACTCTCTTCACCCATTATCTTCCTTTTTCCCCCAAAACTTTCTGAGACGGCGTAGTCGTACATTTTCCACTCTTGTCCGCATTCAAACTGTCCTTTTTCCGTAACTTTCACTTTTTATTATTATCGCCTGTTGAAGAGATTTCATCTGAGTTCTTTGGGCATCTGAACAAACAGCTCTTTTCATTATTATAGGCACTCGTAAGACTCTGGTACAGATCAATCAACCAACTTAAGTAGTGTAGCCTCTCAACTTTAACTTTTTAATAATGAATATGTTTTTTACTTAATCGACTCCCCTTTTGGAACATTGCAACACATATATATATTTTTTGTGTTGACTATTTTTACAAGTTTCCATTTGAATAGATAAATAAAACAATGTTGCTACTTGCATGAATATTATTATTGATTTGGTAACGAGTTTCGTTATAAAATATAAATCGCATACAATAAAATTTTAAAATGAAAAAAATCAGTGAATACGATTTATATTTTTAAGATATCGTTTGTCAACCCAATTGGTTCTCGAGATAGTTCAGAAATTCGTTAGGGGGAGGAGCGTAAAAATTTTAAGATCTCCCATAATAAAAATTTTGGATCCAAAATAATCTAAAACGTTTGCTCCTCGTTTGTACCAGTTAATTAATTATAGATACTTCAAAAATTCACTAGGGGGTTAGGGCTAGAAAAATTCTAGTTCCACAATTATGAATTTTGTATCCAAAATAGTTCAAGTCATTGCACCCTCCTTTGTATATATTTTTATCGTTTTATTTTCATTCGTAAACCCAATTAGTTTTCGAGATATTTTTTAAAAAAATTTGAGAGGGACGAGGGTTGGCAAAATTCTAGTGCTAATTATGAATTTTGGATCCAAAATAGTCCAAATCATTTGCACCTATTTTATAATAGTTCCTACCTCTTTTCAAACGAGATTTGCTGGAAAAGTACGCTGATGCGCAAGTTGGATTAACAAGATTTTCATTGCTTTATTATCGAGCATCAAAAATGCTAAACGAAGCAATGCCTTTTCAGGAAGGTATTTACATCATAGGTATAAATAAATTTATAATATTCGACTTTAAAGCCGATTGATTATAGGTACTTTTGTGAAAGACCCCGCATATATCATAAATAATTGTTTGAATTGCCCTTTTTTTATTAAGTATAACACTTTTGTTGGTTCTTTTAAAGTTAAATTTAATTTAAGGTTCATAACCAAATTGGTTTTAATGACATTCAAATTGAAATTATGCATTGGTCTGGGATATTGCCCACGAAGTTCTCGAAAGTGGCTGTTGTATGCTCGCTCCTTGCTCTATTTCTTTTTAATAAAAAAAACTTACTAATAACCGAAACGGTTGGGAATATCAGAGTGATCTGTCATGCATATTTGCATTATCAGAAATCAAAATGCACAACTAAAGCATTAAGTAAATTTTAGACATTTCTAGTTTTATTCGATAGTACATAAACTATTTTTGGTCGGAAGCAATGTTCATAATTGAACATTTTTATTGCTGTTGTATCGACATCATTAAAAACTTGTAGATAACTTTATTGTAGAATAACTGAGAAACTTCAAGCCATTTTAATGAGTAGCTTTACAAATAATACAACTTTGTTTTATGTAGAGAGTTATACTCTAAAAGTTAGCGATTTAATTGTTGTTTTTGGAAAATAAATCTGAAATAAAGTTTAAATTTTCATTATTACAAAATTTTAATTCAAACAAAATTATAAACAGTTTTGTATTAAATCTAAATGTAAAAAAAAACCCTAACCTGGAAGTGAATTTTATTTAATTTCGTCGTTGTACCGAATTTATTTGTGCCCATATCTTGTAATTCTATATGGATTGATTCTTTAACAAAAAATCAGTAATGGATTAACGTAGTTAGTTTGTTTCAGAATAATTGAAATTTAAAAAAGTCATAGTATCAAATTACGTTGAAACGTACAAACTATAAACGAAACATAATATATAGAGATACAGTTAATTATTTTAATCTCCCGCCAGCCTTTAGCAATGCATATGCTTGGTCGACAGCATATCTTATCACATAGTTCGTACGCTTTTATGTCAACGTAATTTGATTTTATGACTTTTTTTAATTTCAATTATTCTGAAACAAACTATACATCCGTAAGAAGTCCCATATGCTTAGGGACTTGCAAAGTGACAAAATCATTTTTATTATTTTGTATTAAAGCTTTAACTCAAACTAGGCTTTTATTTATTCGAAAATCGAAAAAGATTTTGCTATTTGTACATATGAAGGAGGAAATCTTCTGAAAGGCACCACCACTCCATGCTGAATTTCTACATACTCAAACTCCCTCCTTCGGTGACGCCGCGAACCGCTGATGCTTTACTTCCATACACCTCGCCGTTGGAGAATCTCCGAGGATTTGGTCCTTTTCTGTTACTGCTTAGCCATTGCCTTCCAGTTTTCAGGAACCAGTGAGCATCATTTTCGCTATGCTGTTGAGTATGATGAGTGCAAAGTTCGTGTTTTGCTCTCACCGGAGAGTTCCATCGAGATCGATGGGGAGTAATAGGACTATGGGGATTCCACAACAATAGATTTCGTAATACTTCAAAGAGAACCGCCCAGGAGAATTTTGGCCGAGTCAGTGAAACCTAATCGTCACCGCCTCACGCAGGCATGTAACATGAGCCTGCCTATGCATTGTTATTGCGCTTTAATGTTCGGTTTAGGCTAGCTCCTGATTTTTGCGGAGGCTGGATCGTAAATAAGCTAGAGGGGGGGGGGGTAATGAAGAAAATTTTTCACGTAAATAAAACACTAATTGACAACAAAAAATAAAGTGAAGTCAAACATCTCAAATTTTGAACAAAACTATAGGAATATATATTTTTTATACTTTATTATATTTCATTGGAGCAGTTTGGAACATTACCATAATTATTATCTGTCCTATAGGTTTATAAAAACGGATATGATTTTTACTCAACATCTGGAAATAAGTTCTCTAAAGCATGTGAACAATCCGAGGAAATTCATATTCTAAACCAGTCCGTTCCACACCGCACCGTCAATTATGTATTAAACAATTTTTATTTCTTTGGATAAGCAATTGGAGTATATTATATTTCACCATAACCACATATAATATGTGCAACTTCTGTATTTAAGTACAGCATTCTCAGATCAGCTTTAAATCTCCCATTGGGAATAAGTGGAGGAAGGTGAGTTTCATCGATAGCAAAGTTGCAAGCGTGGTACTCGTATGTAATATCCTACAGATAAAAAAGATGCCATATTATTGAATTACACGAAATCATTTTCAAACCTTGTGAAAGATGCAAGTCGTAACGTTACCACACAATTTTACTGCCTTCAAACCTGCTGCGTTAAATTCACAAGCTTTTCTTACATTAACTTGAAAACGTATCGGAAAATGTCTGTACTCATTACTCAAAAACTTGAAAATTTGTACGACCACCTAAAAATATACGATAAATCATTGATTGAAATCCAAAGTTTCAGTAAAGAAAAGAGAGGTGCTACAAGACGTTATAATTAAATATTCAATGTAAGGGAGCAAGACGAGGAAGGAGGAGAACAAAATGGCGAGGAGAAATTCGCGTCTAACGCAAGGGAAATTTGAAATCCGAAAATTCCACAAAAGAAAAGATATACGAAAGGACATCGAGTTTATGGATGATGAAGACATGTAAAATACCACCAGCGAGGAAGATGACCCCGTTGGAATGAATGGGAAGCGAACAAAAGGATCGGGATCGGAAAACGTTGCAAATACAGAAAAAAATGGAAATACTCGTACCACGTAAAAACAAGAATATTAATAACCAAAGAGAGCAAACAAGTAAGACCAAAGGTGAAGAAAAAAATGAAGTAGAAGAAGAAAGGATAGAAGAGGAAACCACCGAAAATAACCAAGAAAAACCAACAAACAGTGAGAAAATGTATATTACAGAAAAAAAATAGACGAAATTGAGACACAAGTAACACGGAACTAACGGATCGAGATGTGAAGAGAGGAAGCGTTGAACTCGGTGCACAAAGTTAAAAGTTTCTTGATAAGAAACGAGGAATCCATGCATTTTAGGGACAAGGCGTTGGATGGGATTAAAAACTTCAAAGACGCCATCAAATATTACAGTAGATGTTTTCTGAGATACATGAGCGAACGCAGAATGGGAGATCAGCTTCACTCCTGAATCTAGGAAAATTATAGAGGAGGTGGTGGAGGCGTTAACCCCAACCTCTAATACCTCACATACGGGACTGCTACTCTAAAGAGGAATCTAAAGCGCACAACTCCCCAGGGCGTATCTAGAAGCTGTAAAAAAAAGCGCAGACCATCAGTCAAAGCAAATTTTCTCCTTCGCGGTGGCAAAATGGAATAATTGTATGCCCTGTAGAGGGTTGTAAGTTGTAAAGACATGTTGAACTATTTAACGTATTTTATTCAAGTAATTTTCTTAAATTATAAAATACAAGTATCTTTATGTTATATATAAGTTGATATAACTTCAAAAGTTCATGAAATGTAATTTATAGAAATGCACATCCAAGTTCCTAACATTTTGTTATTGCATTTACAGATAAACTAATGTAGAATCGTGGAAAACAATTTTCATGATGTAGAAACATGTACATACTATGTAATCTAAGGAGTTCTATGAAGTTTACTGCTAATATTTTAAACGATTAGATTTTGTTCTAAAAATATTTGCTGTTCCTTGATGGTGACTTTCATCTCATACGTATCTATTTTTTGATAGTTTTATTACAATAATTCATTAAAAACTCCGGAATCAAGAAATACGAAAATAAAATTTTTCTTTTATATCACATTTTCAATTTACTAAGTTTTGCATGATAAATAAATGCTGAACTACATACCTGTTTCATGCTAAGCTCATGAATATTGTAATTATTACATTAGTACTCATTGTGTATTTTAATTCCCCAAATCTAATGAAATAAAAATTTTGCATATACCTATAAATAAACAACTTTTCAATAAATTAAATATTCGATGTGGGAAGCATTCTAGTCTTTTTTGCAATAGAAAATTCCATTTCATCGCATCTATCCTTCATCCATTTTTCTTTGGTCAGCCGTTTTTACTTTCTTATGTGTCCTTGAATCATATTGTATTAGTTTTTAATGTTCTTAGGTAATCTTCGTCGTCCCATCAGTCCAAGTATTTTCTTGATTATTAATTATTATGTAATTTCTTCTTGTTGTTATCTTCAGGTCTTCAATTATTTTCGTTAGTTGTCGTTACTCACTTTTCCAATCAGTATTCACTTTTCTTTTTTATTTACAGCATCTTCCTGTTTTCCTCTTTAGATCCCTTGAATCCTTGTTGATTCTGTTCTCATATTTCTTCAATAGCATTCAGTATTTCTTTAATTTGTAAGATCCTTCTTTTCCGTTTTCTTCAGTTGGTGATCTTATTGTTTTCTTACTTAAGCTGTGCTGTTTCTTGCTCCTTTTTAAAAATCTTTTAAGCTATTCTAAGCATTGGAGGCTTCTATAAGTAGACGGCCAATTCCTAGCCAATATAAATTTTATTAAATCTTTATAGCACGAAGTCTTGTAATCTGGTTCCATGCACGTCCGTCCGTCTGTTCGTCCGCATAATTAAAATTCCTCGTAATTAATTTCATTATAAAAATTTAAAAATACCAACTGTAAACTTACTTAGTGCAGATTTTCTGATTGTTATTTTTATTACATGGCGACCACAAATAAATAGCCAATAACATCTTTTCACACTAGAAGGGTAGCTGCATAAAAGCCCAGGAACTGCGCTCATTTGAGTGCAACCTTGTCCTAAAAGAACCTTTTCAAAGTTAATCTTTTCACCACTTAATCAGTAATCAATTTTACAAAGATTGGGAAAACAAAGCGATACAGAAAAGTAAAAACGATTTGACAATTTGAAATGTAATGAAAGGGAGTAGGCGAAATGCATCTAATCTTCTTCCAAGTGCCTTGTGGGTTTTCCTTGACGTTGGCGCACTTCTCGTCTAAATGCAAGATGTACCCCCAAATAATCCATCTCAATATACCATCCAGTAATGATTTCTCTGTTGTCTTCATCTACAGTCAGCTTGGTCTTGTCTATTTTTGGGATATTTTTAGCTTAGGGAAATAAAAAATCATATCACATTCTTTGAGATTTTATTATCTTAAATCTAAAAACAATCTTAAAAATACAAACATTTACAATACATGGGTACATATTTTATTGCAGTGTTCAATACTAATAAAAAAAAGTTGCTATTAAGTAATCGCCTACTTTAATCTTTCCTTCTGGTGATTGTAGTGACATGTTCCTTCCGAATACTGGATATTTAAAGTCACTTGGTGGATTCTTACGTTCATCTTTCTTAGTTCGAGTTCTGTTCGAAAATAATTGTAAGTAATATTTAAATACATAGGTGGTAATATACCAGATTTTTACCTTTTTAAAAATATATAAGGTTCTTGCCGGCTGGGGTCCGGACCGCTATTTTCATTTAGAAAAGCCCTAGATGTATGAGTACAAGGTGCAAAATTATCAAATTTGATGTCTCTTCCAATGCACAAAGAATAAATGTAATCTTCACAATATCTAAAAGTACGAGGATGTCCTTCAAATACTAGGTTCGCGCGAAAAATCCACGGATTAATTCTTTCTCCAGTTGTATCATTCATATATCGAAGACTTTTTGAATTGAGCAAAGTGTAGGGTGAATAATACGGAGATCGATACTAAAAGTTTTACTAATACTTAAAAATTTAAGCTCACAGATTTTTAGTCAGATAAAGCATACTTACATCAACGTCTTCGATAAATGATTCATGAATGGGCTGAAGTCCTTTATGCACAAGACTTTTTCTCTCTTCTGGTGAACAATAAGCAATTCTAATATCGCCTGGTTTATATCCAAAAGTTTCTTCAGCAACGACTGTTACATCATTACCTAGGTCTTGCACCATAATTGAAGTACCCAAGTATTTTCTAAAAACAACTGTTATCAATTTTTTCGTATTATTATAGATTTTAAAATTTTACATTCGTATAGTTTTCAGTGGAGCTGAGTTATTTTGACGTATTCTAATTTTATTTAATAAATGGTCGATATTTTTTGTTGCTAAACTAGGATCATGCACGTTAAGAATGGCAGTTTCGCTTCTTGGTGAATAAGCCACATATGCTCTACAAGTTCAAAGTTGAAACCATATTAAAAAATATTATACCAAAAACTGTACCTGTCGACCAGATCATTATCTTTCAGACCATATTCTGTACAAACAGCTCGCCTTACCTCAAATGGAATGCCTCCATCAAGTGGATAAATTATGATCGCCCTTAATCTTCCAAGATCTCTAACATAATAATCTCCTTCACGGCGAGGTGAAGTGAAACTGCTCAACAAACGGCTAGTTTCCTCTATAGTTGATACGAACTTGTTGAAAAGCATTGGAATCATTATTTACAATAAAATTAAAAACGAATATTTTACGAGTAAATACAAAATTTTAAACAAATAAATAGTTTTAATAAAATATTAAAATGACACCATCACTCGATTGAGTTCAATTTAACTGCGAAAGAGAGATAAGATGGAAAAATGCAATGTGCCAACATACCGTGATAAAAGTAATTTTGCTTAGATATAGTAACATATAACATAGGATGTAGCAAAAGGTATAGAACAAATTTATTACCTGCAATATTTTTGTATTGTCCTCAAGAGCGCTTTAAAACAGAAAAAAAAATTAAATTAAATTTCAATTGAAATTTTGTAAAAAAAAACTCTCCTTGTTGGTAACAGCACTATAGCACCTGTCATTGTTGGAAACAGCACTAGGGGTTAGTCTGATCCCGCATATCGAGAGGTCAAAAATGAAGCGTTTTCATTGGGCCTAAGTTGCTCAAGGTGCAAGATAATCGATCTGTCTGGTTTCTCGTTCTTCCAGCATTTGAAATTCAAATTTGTTTGTGAATGACTTTATGTTTAAACATTCTAATTAAACATTTATAATTTAATTTAAACATTCTGGATTTTATTATTATCAAGGCACGGATGTATTCAACTTCACCAGCCTCAGGTCATTATGTAGCCCATGAACACCAAATCGTGTTCTCAGAAGGGACTCTTTACCGACTATAGCATTAAAATCTCCACATACCACCAACATATCTTGTCCTAGCGTGTTTATTACTGGATTTTCAAGTTTTTCATAGATTATGTCCTTGATCTCTTCATCTTGATCCTCAGTGGTAGCGCGCCCCGAAATAATGGAGTAATTATACAATTTTCTCCTCATTCTCATGTAACACATACGCTCACTTATAGGTTTAAACAAAACAACTGAACCAAACAAGCGTTCAGCAACCCCAAAACTCGTACCAAACTCATGTTTTGCTTGTTGGTTTCCACTTTATACCAGTAGGAATCTACTGATCATAGTTTCTCATTCCCATGTCATCTTCTGTATTGTTGTTATATCCGTCTTTGCCTCTTCTAGCTGATGTATAGTATTCTGTATAGTTTCGATATAAGATGTATAGTTTCGATGTACATGTTCATTTTATCAGTCGTATTTCGAGGTTTATGTATAGAAGGTCTTCACAACTAATTTGAGTTTTCTGAGGAAAGGTTGTGAGCCCTTTTGTTTTAGGCGGGGTTTACCAGTACCTAGCTTTAAGATAATTAATTGTTGAACAGAGACACTGAAATGTTGAATAGCGGAGAAAACAGGCAACAATATGAAACATAAGTAAGTCTTGAATTGGAGGAGATGTAGAGGGGACAGAGCTAGAATGGAACACAATAAAGAAAATGATAAAAACAATCATCACAGGAAACGGTGCCAAAACAAAGAAAGAATGGTTTGCCGAAGAATGCAAGTAACTGGAAGTACTCAAGACAAATGCAAGAACCAAATGCTAGCAAATAATACTGAAGATAACAGAAAAACCTTCGAATGACTACAAAATCAAATGAAGCTAATCACAAGAATGAAAAAGAGATTTGAAGAGCACTACAACAATAAAGAAATAAGAAACTTCTACTAAGAAGTAAAAAGAGCAAAACCAGGATACACACAAGAAGCAGTTGTACTCAAGGATGAAAATGATGATTTTCTGACGGAATCAGAAGAGATACTAAATAGATGGAGGGAATACTTCAGAGAAGTTTTAGGATCGGATGTCGGCATAGAGGGAACTCATTGGGAAGAAAATTAACAAGTAGCAGAAGACCAAGAATATAGCACCCACTCTGGAGGAGGTCTCAAAAATAATAACAAGTCAGAAAAACCATAAATCTCCAGGGAAAACAATATAAAGGCGGTGATGATTAAAGGCGGAAGAAAGGAGCTATTCGAAAGACTACAAACTAATTCTTGATATCTGGAATACTGATGAAAATATGCCCAGTAAATGGAACAATGCAATAATATGTCCCATTTTCAAGAATGCAAATAATGGAGCTATTTGGAAAACCTGAAATAGTGGCGGTTGAATGTGCAAGCAGATTGGAAAAGAGAAACAGCAAGCAGGAATGCCCAAATCATACTTAAAAGACAAATAGGAACGAGAAGCCATGGTAGACCGAGATCCCGGTGGAAGAATGCGGTGGAAGGAGACTTGAGAGACTTAAATGTGAGGAAATGGGAAAAGAAAGCAAAGGACACAGGAATATGGAGAAGAATCGTTGATTCAGTTCTGGGTCTACAAGTCCCGTAGCGCCTTTCTTTATTGTCCAGCTTTTACAGTTTTTATAGTGTCTTGCTTGGGAAGATAAAAATTTAAATTGCAAGATATACCAAATGGATTGAGTTTATAAAATGATTTGTGTTTATGAACTAAGGAATCCTGATCGCTCGAAAAATGGACTTATTTTAAAAAATTAATAAACCCGAAATTATCGAATAAAATGTTTAATTTTTAGTCTGTAAGAAGCTCATGTTTTGAAGAAAATTTTAAAATGGTGGCGTTACACCAACGCGTGTCAGAGGTTAATATAAGTAATTTTGAAAGACGAATATAAATTGGTCGCAATTAACATATTAAAAAAATCTGATGTGGCCATCGCATCACTTTCCGAACAGACGCAAATTTTTACATTATATTTTTAAATAAAATGGTTACATAATTTCAACAGTAAATCGATGAAAAATTTCATATTTTGCCAAAAGAGGAAGAAAAAAACTTTTGAATGCCTATATCTTGCAAACGAAGCATTTTTGGACCCATGTTATTAGAAACTTTTCATCTTATTTTCGTTAGTAGAATGCGGTTTACTATTTTATTTACAAATACAAAAAATTTTTACAAATGCAAAATTTTTTGAAACGCCCTGTATATTTTAGAGAAAAACTTGTAGGACAAAAAATGTAGGAAATTCCATAGCGCTAATTTTTTGTTATTAATATTTTTACATATTTAATTTCATTTCGAAGTTATGACGCATAATGTCATAATAGCTCCAGGTAAACCCCCCTTTCCCGTTACACGATTTAAATTATTTTCATCTGGCTTCGTCCTACGATAGGAAAAAGCTTATATGCAAAATTTGGAATGATTTGCTTGCTTCGTTTAGACGCTATCGTGTTCACAGACGTACATACACACACACACACACATACACACATACACACACACACACATACATACAGACATCCTTCCAAAAATGATAAAAATGGATTCAGGGGACCTCAAAACGTGAACATCTGTCAAAAAATTGGGGGGTCAAATTTTGACTGATAACAATACTTTCCTTACCTAGGGGTTCGGAAAGTAAAAAAATCTACATAAGGAACAATTTGGTCTCTCCCTCCCACCCACATAAGGATTCGTAAAATTTTCCATATATTCCAACTCTTACGTAAGTAATGCACGAGCCGTTATTTATTTTAATTTTTAAAAAAATTAATTATCAATTCAAATTCACGAAGAAGGATGTAATACACCATAATTAATTTAATTTATATACAATAGAGTAAATTTTTTTCTAAATTTTATCTTTTGTATTGGTTTTAAATTTGATAGAGAAACTTAATAAATATTCATTTTTATAATGAAGATTCATAAAATCCAACTCACTGGTTAATATTTACAATTGTTTTTTGATGGTTTTAAATTTTTTTATGTATACTGATCATTAATAAATATTAATAAAATATGTTAGTTCCGGGTAAATTGATAAATATTCATTATAAATTTTTATTTTATTGTCAAGTTTGCTGTTTGTTACTCATAAAAGTAAATTCTTATTTGGGATAATAAAATAAAAAATGAGAGACATAATAATTACACTTACTTTTGTAAATAGTCGTAAAATAACCTTTTATTTTAAAAATGTACATAATAAAATAAACTAGAATTGTTTTTCACGTTTTAGCAGAACCAAATATTTAAAGAAATTTTAATAAAAATCAGATTCTATGAAGAAAAATTACCAAACCGGGCTCATATTTATCAGGACCCCTTTTTATATATCGCATGCCAAACATTTATAAAAAATATATTTACAATAATTCTTCAGTTATTTAAATTTTAAAATTATTTGAAGAGTTTTACTAAAGGTGATAAAGGGTCATGGTTAAAATTTATATTACTTATTCAAACAATTAATTTTTATTTGCATTTCAGTAATATCATGGATATTATTTAATTTGAAAGTTTAAAAACACATTAATTTCTTATGTTTAATATTTTCAAAAAGTTAAAAATATAAAGTTTCAGTTAATCCAATTTTCTTGTTCCTCTAGTTACTGTATTGGTGTTTACCTACCCCTATACCTCGCTTAGTTATGCTGCTGTATCTAGGGATAAGGTATATTTTTTTCTATACATAATTTCTGACAAAGGGTAAATCAATACGGTATTTCTAAGGTTTCAATTCAATTTGTTATACTATCGAAGCCGATAGCTTTCCAGCGCAATGCTCTGATTCCTTTCAAGCTACAGTCTTTGGAGTAAATTGTATTGTAAAGAGATTAAGAAGATTAAGAATTACAGAAGTAACAGAAAGTTCAATTGTTTACATTTATAACAATTTTAGTATATTTATCGATTTCTTTATAAGTATTTAAAACCACAAATAGGTTCAAAACTGCATTTGTGTATAAACAACGCCGTAGGCGAATTTTTGGACATTTAATTCAAACTTATCAACATTACAAATTAAACGATCAAGTGGCAAATTTCAAGCCCTTACTTATTCCCTCTTCTACTGCAGATCAGCGATTGTAGATACATCAAAATTGCATTGATAAGCGAACAAACAAACATTTTGACCTGTTTTTTGTGAGAGTTGTGGCGGGATAGTCAAATAAAGACACCACCAAGCTGTTGTATGTGATCGTGTCAGATTTTTACTGACCGAGACTCCCTCCTAGATAGGAACGGGAATCACTTTACGGTATTTCTTCCGTAAACTATCAACTTCTCCTCGTTTTCCTAAGCTTTCCAATTTATCATCTTGATTTTGTCTTCCTAACTCTTCTTTTTCTTCCGCAGAGTATTTCATTTAGCATTTAAGACTTATTTTACCATTGGTCTTCGAAATTGAGCATTTTTGCTGATTAGCAAGTTTTGGGGTATAAGACCGTCTGTCCCGAATTTATTTCTAGTGGCTTCCCTTGTTGCTTGTTGCACTTGAAGTTTATATACTCAACCGTGTCATCTTCATTGCGAACCTGCATTGTAGTGTTTCTCTTTTTCCAAATCTGGAAAGATAAAACAATAACAGAATTAAAACAGGATGCGTTAACCTGTAATTTAAGTCGCCATGCTTCCTTTCCACCCAGTGATTTATAGACAGTATTAAGACTGTCCCATTCGCAGTGCTGTCCCATCATTGTAGTTTTTGACTTTCTTTAAATTTGGCTTCTTTATGCACGCTATATTTTGTAATTGACGGTTTTCTCAAAATATATGGAGGATTACTATTAAAATATCGTTTCTTACATCTTCGTAATATGTGCTGGACACAGAAAGCTATTTCTGAAACCTGGAGTATAACCAAAGTTTAATCAATTTTTGAAAAATGAGATCGTAATCTGGCTAAAAACTATATCGGCATAAGCATGCTAAGCAAAGGTTATAAGATATACAGCAAAAAAAGGAATGCTCGCTTACAGAACAGAATTCAAAAGATCAGAGATTATAGGAAAACGAAGAGGGTACGACTTACTTGTAACAAAACGGGATTTTAATTCATAAAAAATTAATTTTAATATTTTAAATTGAGATATACCTACTTATAAATTATTATTGCGATAATAATTGATGATTGTTAATCAACCATATTTATCAACGGCGGAAGAGATAAGTTTTATAACGCGAACGAGAATTGATAATGTATTTTATCAATATTCGTCTGCATGCGAACTTCCTGCGTCTAAAGATGACTTTTACACTGTTCTTTGTTCAGGTGAACTGTTTAATTTCAGACAACAGTGGAGTATCGCCAATTTGACCGGATATTTCAATGCAGTCTACGCGATTTCATTGATGAAGCAATCAAGATTTGATTGCATTGAAGCAATCAGTAGACATTTGCTTCTCGTTAAAAAAGCGATAGGGATGTATCTGTCTATAGGTGAAATTTGTCAGTGGTGCAAATTCTCATGCTATGGAAGGTCAACCCTCGTGATTTCTGAAAGGTATAAATATGCTTGAATTAATTAGTCGAGAGTGAGTAGTCGGGGGTGCGCCCGTAGAGTCAAAAGTCGGGGTGGGCCCGTAGAGCCGCGGCCGGGGGCCATGGGCTTTCGGCAGAGCCGTCCTTAGGGTGGAGCGAGCTTCGCGCTGAGAAAGGCCTCGCGCCGCGAGGCCTTACTCTCGCTAAATCATAAGTAAAAGTTTTGGTTGCATGCAAAACATAATTTGATGGCGGCGGCGGGGTGACGGAGCCCGAGCCTCGCGTCCGGCGCCCGCCGGTGAGTGAGTCATGCTTGCCGGCAGACCGGCGCGTGGTAACGTTAACGTTCTTATTATTTGCATCGCGCGCGTATTAATTGTGTCTTATGTGATTTAATTATTTTATGTGTTATTCTAAGCCCCGTTTGTGGTAGTAGCGTCATCCTGTGGAGTGTGGAATTTTCTGTTCATTGTGTTTTAGTGTAGGTATGACAAAGATTTAAATCATGTCTAGAGAAAGAGACAAATTTAGGAAATTTGAAAGTGGTTATGAAAAACAGAAGAAAAAGGATAAACGTGAAAAGTTTTTAAAATCACAACAGGGTGCGCTAGTTAAATTTTTAAAACAAGATGGAGCTGAACTTCAAGATGGCGGAGGATCAGCTGCTGTTGAGGGCTTGAGTATTGTGGGTAAGAAAACTGAAATACTTGTAGATCAATCTATTCCAAGTACAAGTAATGATAAAGAACTAAGTGACTTTTTGCCGTCTGATAATCTTTCAGCATCTGACCCTCAAAATCTTTCAATTTCTACTGGAGGGTTAGTTTTTGATGTAAACGATCCTTCAGAATCTGATCCTCAAAACCTTTTAACTTCTACTGGTAATACTGAAGAGTTCGTTTTTGACATTAACGATCCAGGTGCTTGGCCTGTTTCGTTTTCAACTGCTAAATTTGATGAAATCATACAAAAGGGCCCTTTGTAAGTAACTAATTTTAGTTTTCCTAAAAATTCAGAAAAAAGACATTTTTCGGCTAAGTGTTACAAAAGAGTCATGAGCAATGGAGAAGAGGTGCATAGGCAATGGTTTGTGTACAGTAAAACTAGTGACAAGGCGTTTTGTTTTTGCTGTAAACTATTTGGTAACAACACTGGGTCTCAATTATCTTGCGAAGGTTACAGTGATTGGGCACATCTTGGCAGAGGGCTTGAAACCCATGAGACGTCACCAAAGCATGGTGAGAACGTTAGAAAGTGGAAGGAATGTGAAATGCGTTTAAACAAAGCGTTAACAATCAATAAGAAGCACAGGGAACTGATAAATAAAGAAAAAGAGCACTGGCGCGAGGTTCTCAAAATAATTGTTAATGTTATTAAATATTTAGCAGAACACAACATTGCTTTCAGAGGATCAAGCAGCAAACTATACGAGCGAAACAACGGAAATTTTTTGGGACTGATTGAAATGTTGGCTACGTTTGACCCCGTCATTCAAGAGCATGTTAGGCGAATTCGATCGTCTGAAATTCATGATCACTACTTAGGGGCGAACATTCAAAACGAATTAATAAATCTGCTGTCTGAAAAGGTCAAATCCAAGAATGTTACGGAAATAAAAGCAGCTAAGTATTTCTCAGTAATGTTAGACTGCACACCTGACCTTAGCCACAAGGAGCAGTTATCCTTAGTGATACGGTTTGTGAAAATTGATATCAATGCAAGTTCTCTTGAGAATGAAAATGAAGGTGTAAGCATCGAAGAACATTTCATTGGTTTCTTAGACGTTAAGTCAACAACAGGAAAAAATCTAACTGATGTCCTTCTACAAGAGTTAGATGAAATTGGATTACAAATCAAGGACTGCAGGGGTCAAGGATATGACAACGGATCCAACATGAAAGGTATCCACTCTGGAGTACAGGCACGGATCTTGGAAATAAACCCAAAGGCATTTTACATGCCCTGCGCTATCCATAGCTTCAACCTCTTAATTTGTGATGCTGCAAAATGTTCCCCTAAAGCTATGACGTTTTTTGGTGTTGTCCAAAGAATTTATCTACTTTTTTCCGCGTCAACAATGCGGTGGGAAATTTTAATGAAACATGTACCGAATCTGACTGTAAAAAGGTCCTGTGATACTCGATGGGAAAGTAAACTGGAAAGCGTAAAAGCACTTCGATATCAAATTAAGGAAATTCATACTGCATTAGTTGAACTAGTTGAGGTCACTGAGGATCCAAAAGCCAATAGTGAAGCACGATCGGTTATGAATGAAATAAGTAGCTATGAGTTCTTACTAGCCCTGTCTATATGGTATGATGTGCTGTTTGCAGTAAACAGTGTTAGCAAAAACTTACAGGCTCAAAAAATGCACCTTGGAGTTGCGTCGCAGTTACTTCAAGGGCTAGTTCAGTTTTTTCAGAAATTTAGAGTTGAAGGTTTTGTGGCGGCAACATTGGTAGCAAGAGAACTTAGTGAAACTCTGGGTGTAGAGCCAAAGTTCAAAGAAGTCAGGCAGAGAAAGAAAAGAAGAATGTTTGAGTACGAGGGAGAAGATGAGCCTATGCCAGAATCTGCCGAGCAAACGTTTAAAGTTGAGTATTTTTTCGTTATTGCAGATACAGCAGCACAGTCCTTGAAAAGAAGGTTTGAAAAAATTGCCAGTTATGATACTATGTTTTTATATTTGTATCATGTTAAAGAACTAAAAGCAATAAAAGAAGACAAATTGTTTCAAAAGTGTAAAGACCTAGAATCGTTCCTAAGTTTTAAAGAAGAAAAGGATGTTTGTGGGAATGAACTATTTTCTGAACTTAAGGTTCTTCGTGAACTCCTACCGGCTGAGGTGGAAACAGCTGCGGGGATTTTAAGATTTATGAACAGAATTCAAAACCCATTTCCCAACGCATTCATTGCGTATAGAATTTTACTTACAATACCTGTTACTGTGGCAAGCGCAGAAAGGAGTTTTTCCCGCTTGAAACTTATCAAGACATATTTAAGATCATCCGTGGGTCAAGAAAGGCTATCATCCTTGGCAACGTTATCAATTGAATCTGACACGACAGCCAAAATTAATTTTGATGAGATTATTGACGACTTCGCTGGAATGAAAGCGAGAAAAGTACAGTTCATATAAGGTGAGTCTAAGTTGATAATCCTTTTAACGCCATTTTAAATATAATTTATCTAACTATGGACAAATGAGTTTATTAGTTTTTCATCGGTTTTACAGGAACTGTAGCTGTTTTTATTAATTTATATTTAACTCATACTTTACAAGGCTTCTATAGTAGAATTATGTTCTATTATTTTACAGATGTGAACATTTATTACCTACCTACCTATGAGCACCCTTCAAACTGACTGCCGAGAAAATAAGCCTAACTTGACAAAAAGTAAATAAACAAGATATGAACATTTACAAAGCGACGAACAATAATATGCAATAAATATTATTTTGTAATAATATGTGCTTATTTATAATTATTGATTATTCATTAAAAAATACTAACAAAGAAAAAAATTAGTTTTTATTCTAACTCATATAATATGTCCTGTCAGACCAAAATTGTTATATTTTACGTTATTCGTTAGGCCTATAATAACTTTAAGAATAAACATAATTGTTTTTTTCTAGTTTATTTTATTAAGCTTTCAGTTTTTTTTTATAAACCAACAAGAAAACACCAACTCGAAATTATACCAACACGAGATGGGAGTTTTACACTTAAACCCCCCATTTGAGAGTGTAAGAGATTTAACTTTTGTCACCTGACTGCGCGCATCGGACACATTTTTAAATTTTGTTATTATGAGGTGTTAAACTTATAATAAAAATTTCGAATAGATCCGGCAAAAATTACAAGTCAAATATTCTTTGTGAAGACATTTTTAGGTCGGAGTATATAACCAAAAGATTGAAACATTAACTTAACGGACAAATTTATGTTTTGCAAATGTATAATAATCTTACTAGTTTTATGGGAAAGAAAGTATTCCCAAAATATTTTGATACACGTCTAATAAACCATGCGGTAGATAATACAGTTTTAATAGAGTTGACGTAGCGCCTGTCAACAATTCGCATCGTCAATAAGAAAGTCACCATTCGATAGCATTTCGAACCAAACGTCAATTCATGCAAATGCTTTGCTATAATTTTATATAGGACTGATGGACACTTTTATGCGATCCATAAACTCGTGTTTGCTGTCGAAACAAAAACACACACGTGCGGTATTTCAAACCTTGTGAATCAATGCCTTTTGTTTTGTTATCTTAAACATGTGCCGACAGGCAACCAAATGTGCTAGCATTTAACATGGAAAGGATATGAATTTCGAAATATCGAAGGCGAATAAAAACTAGACAAAAACTTATTTTGCTCGACCCCAGACAGGTACAAAAAATTGTTATTCTGGATTCATGTGCTGATATAATATCCCCGGCACTTTCGATTGAAAGAAAGACAAAAGCGTGCTTTCACACTTCGATGAACGTCCAATTAGAATGCATATCCCTTCTTTCCAATGTAATGAGATCCAATTATAAGGGCTTAAATCAATCGTTAAGTGGGAATTATTCTAATTTTGGGAAGGGAAAACATATAAAAGGACCTGCATATTGCAATTTAAGGGAGATTCAGAAAGATTCTGAGTGATTTAAACAGAATCCCATACCGTCTTCTCGTATAGTGTTACGCTTCAAAGCGGAATTAAACACCAAGATCTCACATTTAATTCGAGATTTTTAAATCAATAAAATTCAATAGTGCTTAAAATTATTGTGCGTTCAGGTCCAGGTAAATTATCGAACATTCACCGCCAATTTGTTTATAACGTTTTAATAATATCGAGTTATTTCAATTAAATTATCGAACATTCACCGCCAATTTGTTTATAACGTTTTAATAATATCGAGTTATTTCAATTAAATTATCGAACATTCACCGCCAATTTGTTTATAACGTTTTAATAATATCGAGTTATTTCAATTAAATTATCGAACATTCACCGCCAATTTGTTTATAACGTTTTAATAATATCGAGTTATTTCAATTAAATTATCGAACATTCACCGCCAATTTGTTTATAACGTTTTAATAATATCGAGTTATTTCAATTAAATTATCGAACATTCACCGCCAATTTGTTTATAACGTTTTAATAATATCGAGTTATTTCAATTAAATCGGTATAATATAAAACAGGTGTTGCATTACAAACACATCTGTGCATTCCAGTAGTTTTTCTTATCGAACACCACCTTCACGTTTCTTATTTACACAGTGCCGACTTTAACTAATTGTAGCTTCGCGGATAATTATTCCAGTGAATTATTTCGAACGGAATCCCCTACTTATCGCGAAACACAGTGCGTAAATTACCCTGTCATTTCACCACCTTCCGATTTGAAGAGGTTTTGGAAGCTGGTTATCGCACCGACTTTCTGGTATGGTTTAAGACATCGTATTCAGCTCCATCCCGCATTCCGAGGACGATTCTCACTCTTGGAGGACCCGCCAACGACTTTATCTAGAGGTCGAACCCCAACAACTAAACTAAGTAAGAAACCTTTATATTTTTGAGATTTGTGATGTTAAATGGTCACCTTGGCCACAGGTTATGTTTATGAACATTCAGTTCAAACCCTGGAAGCCGATCGCAACCTTTTGTACATCTTTTGTGTTAACTAATGTTAGTGTCTATTATTAACGTCACTTTTACTACGCCATTCGAGCGTTCATATTTTAACCAGCAATTCAACGTAATATTTTAAGTTTAGCATTGCAGCTAAAGTTTGTTTTTCCCGTTGTTGGGAATTTTGGTAATCAATTGCATTGATTAATTTTCAGTATCAACTTTGTGAATCATAGTTTTAGATGTTATTGAGTTGCACTTAAGTAACTATTTTTGTGGAGTGCTGTATTCAATACGCACCCCTTTTACGTATGAACTTTCTGGGTCATACTTTACAAATTGACAGTTTTTGTGTTTGTAACAATAATCGTTTTACGAACATTAAATTTGCAACGGGAACCCCACTGAAAGGTTCCGTCAATTGGATATATTTATTTTTATACGATACATGTAAATTTGATAGTATCTTGTGTAAACTTTGTCAACTCCCCCCCCCTGATATTATTTTGTTCATTACATTTTTGTTATTTCCCAACTGTGTGTTTTATTATTATTGTGTTAATGTTTATTTAGCTATTTTCACCAACGGAAAGTTCGCCTCCTGTAAAGGTAAGGTCATTGAGCGAGGCTTTTCCGGAGTGAGAATTCGCAGTAAGATCATCAAGTTGTCGCGTACCAGCTTGGAAGGTGTGATAACCAGTCCCCTTCAAAAAGATTCATTTCTTCGTATGCGTGGCGCCCATTTAAACTCCCTCGTGTATATTAGCCCCACCGATTTTGACTTACCTCCCCCCCCCCCCCCGTGTAAATTATTCACACCGATTTTGACAATTTTTAGAATCGCGATCGAGGATTGCCCGGTCGTCGATTGGAAACACACGCTTCGCGACGTGCCGTCACACGACCCTTTTTATTCCTTTCACCAACCCACCCCTTCGCGACTTCGAGCTAGTCACCTTTTATATACCTGTTGGAAAGGTGTCGTGGATGCAAAACGTGTTGTTACACTTTTTCTTCGTCAAATTGCTTAAAATGACAACTTTTCAAGTATAATTTTGCAAAAATTTCCGGGGGAGGGTATTCCATACCCCCAGACCCCCCGGTAATCATTGTTAAAAAAGGCCTCGCAAAAATGTTTTGCTCCAGGCCTCACATTTGCTAAGGACGGCTCTGGCTTTCGGGAGTAATGTTAATATTTATGTAGTTGAATTGAGTATTGTAAATTTTCTTGTGTGGGACATTTTTATGAGTTTGGTAATTGTGATTTTGTATTGGGAAATAGTTAAGGGAGTGTCTTTGTTGAGTTTGTGTTTTAAGTGGTTGTCAAATAGTTTTGTTTATTGAGTTTATCTTGATTTTGGGGAATAGACAAGGAAAGGTCTTTGCCCTGTTCCGTGGTCTGGGTCTCCAAAAGATGTATGTAAGTACCATGTTTGATTATTTTGGATTGTATAAATATGTGTTTAAAAGGGCCACCCTAAATTGTAAGAGATATTTAAATGTGTACATGTGTTTTTTCAAACTTATCCATTATTAATAAATATTGTTTTTGAAAATTCAGTGTTTTCGTTTTTCCTGTTGAAGAAAAGAACGTTTTGTTTTCAGTGTCGAGCTTAGTGTCGTTTTGCCCGCACCGAAGTTTCAACTTCAACATTTAGCCGGGGGACGTAACACCAAAACGGGGAGTGTCTGGGACTTATTACCAGAAAGTCGAGTACCAAATTGATGGTGTGTTTTTTTGAGAACAGAATTCTACGGTGGGCGTAATCGGTTGAACGGTGGTGGCAGCTTAATCAATAAATGTTCTTAGTAGATCGATAAGGGTCTAAGTGGAATTTTGTTCGATCAGCAGATTTGATTATTTTTTAAATAACTCCAGCCGTTCCTAGGAAAAACAGTTCCAAAGGACGGTCAGCGGTTACATACTGACATATGCATAAATGGCTTTTGTGAATTTTTCTACTGCATTCGACAACGTAAACCGAGGAAAACTTTAAACTATTCTGGAACATCGTGGATATCCTAAGCATCTCATCGAGTGTTTGCAATCTTTCTAGAGATCTAGAGCAACACTCAGGTTGTAATCGACTTTCAAAACCGCAACAGCAAACCGTTTACAATAAACAAAGGAGTACGACAAGGGTTGCAGTACCTGACTCACTTTCTTTTAATATTATTATATTGTGGTGGTTTTTTCCGATAATCTAAATTTTTACAAAATAAAACAAAATGGAGAATAAACGATTTTCAAAGCAAAAATCAATCCTTTCTTTGCATTTTTAACAAAAATGTTTCTTTAAATTCAATAACTGAATCTTTTCGCCACTGTAGTTTTATTTTATCATAATAAGTTCTTACCCTTCACACAAAATTCTTCATGAAATTTTGTAGGTCAAATATAATTCCTAAAAATTTTCTTTGTCGTTGCTGCTTCGAACTTTGCTCTTTATTAAAATTTTAACAATCTAAATGATCCTAGCAAGCACGTGGGTATGAATATTCAAAATGTGCACCAAAATCGACCTGTTATTTCGATGTACCTACTAAATCCCGCAATTGTAATCTTCGCACTAATACTCAACATCATCACACGCTGATGAACTCAACAAATAAAGATCCCTAATTTTGAATCAAGTCTGCTAAAATTTAGCGTAATTAAATTAAAATTATGCGGTGGGTCTATCTCTAGCTCCATCGTCCGACCTATGATAATTTTATATTCCATAAAATCGCCATTAATTTAATAAATTTTTCAGTAAGCTAATTTGTTTTCATACGATAATTCGCATACCCAAAACGTTTAAAATACAAAGACTAAATTATTTCCAAACCCAACCCTTAAAAAAAGTCCACATTCGTAAAATCCACATGGATAATGGTAGCAATTCAAAATTTATTTAGTAACAAATTCGTCCATTAAAGAAGGCAGTACAGTTTTTATTATCGTGACGGTTGTCGCAATTGAAACGCGGACCAGAATTTCGTTGTGCCTCATTCAAGTCATCAAGAATGCAAGTTCAACTTGATAAATTTTGTTAAAGTGTGGTTGAAAATTAAAAATAGGATTATCCTAGCTTGGATTTCAAATACTGGAAATATTTCCAAATTTGAAAGTAACATTTCAATATATTGATGATGCTTGCTAAAGTGGAAAAAAATAATTCCAATGGGTATGAAAATCGGAAAAAGTAATACCTCAAAAGTCGCTTATATGCTGACGATCTTGTAATCCAAAAAGCTACCACCAAGTTTTTCTAGTAGGAAAACATATCTCTAAACAAAACTGAAATAATGGTCTTAAGGAAGGAAGCAACGATAACTAAAATATACTTAAATGATGGAACACCAATAGAACAAGCAAGACATTTCAACTACGTAAGATGCGGTGTGAGCTACGATAATATCTACCATGTGAATATAAAAATACAAAAGATTTGAGAGATTATGGTGCACATTAAGAATAATATTCTATAATAAGTCAATGAAAGAGACTAAGATCAAGATGTATAAAGGTTCTTAAACAAAGTGACTGCTTACCTATCCAGACTAGTGAGATGAAAAGTTTCTACAAAGTATGGCAAGATAATGTAACACCCTGTACACAACATTTTTATACAAATATTAGCTTGCAGAAAATATCAATTGTGGGTCGCAGGCTTGCATAAAAGTATTTGTTGTATGAAAAATGTTGTGTACTGAAGTAGTTTTGAGGCCACGCGTGTCCGGCCACAAAAGTCAATAACTGCCTTTTTGCTGACTGCGGAATGAACTCTTTGCAAGGGTCATTTACAGCTCAAAAAGGGGGGGAGACTTTATGGTCGGAGAAGAGTTAACGGATTTTGGGAAGTCAGGGAGGTTCGAATTGTTCTCTGGGAAGGACAGAACTTGTTAACTCCGCGCGTCCGCGTTTTTCTAAATTAAATTATTGCATCTTTTATTAATTAATTCCCGAGTTCGATAAAATAGAGTGGCCACATTTTCGACCAAGAGGTTTCAAAACTACTACAAGGTAAGTGGTTAAAATTTACTTAATAAAATTAATAAAATTACTTGTCAGAATCCGAGCCTGTGCATGAGCAACCCAAAAGCCAGCAATTTTTGTAGAAATTTATTATTATCAATCAATATAAAATTTAGTTACTATTGCCGTCTTTTATTGAGGAAAGTTGGGAGTAGATTCATAACGTCTCCGAAGAGATCAAGAAGAATAACCCTCTCTCTCTTAGATGAACACTAGGGGTTAGGAGGTTACAATATATAAGATAGGATAAAATAAAAAATACATAATATATAAGGGAAAGTCAACAGGTAAAACCTATTTTCGATACAATTGATACCAACCGAGCGAACTGGAAAGCCTACGAAAAGAATGGAAGAGGGTTGTATTCCAAAAATAGCATTATATTGAAGTGTTTTTATTTTATTTTATAAATTATCAATTTCAATTTTAAAGTTTTCATAAGTTTAAACTTTCAATTAAACGTTGCTTCAAATTCATATGGTTTTATCGCAACCATCTGCTATATTTTTGTGCGTCGCACAGAGGTATGCCATCACTTTTCCACAAAAAATTTCTATCACTTATCATCCAATTCTAAATCACATTTCAAAACTAAATTTTTAAGCACTTTTCTAACTAAATCTTTTGTTTCAAAAAATTCAATTTCTAACACGGCTTATTCAATCAAAGCTCATTATAAAGCAACTTTTTACAAATTTTTTAGACCTTATAAAAGAACGCATATATACCCCTTCCAGATTTGAGCATGTAAATCCTTTAAGATTTATCTGCGAAAAATAGGCAAATTTGTGGTTTTTCTACCCCTATAATTAAAACAAATTATTTACAAAAGTATAAAATTTTATTTCAAAATCTTATCAATAACAGGCCGAACTCGGTTCATTTTTAAATCAGCAATAAACCATTTGCTTTACAGCATATCAAACTAACAATTTTAATTATTACAATTTTCATTTTTCATTTAGTATATCAAAAATTTAACAAATACCGTTCAATCAATTTTGAATCTTCATCATTTGCAAAATTATATTCAACTTTTAGTTTACTAATTCAAATCATATAAATTTTTTATTATATTTACAAAATCTAACACTATTTTTAAACAAATGGCTTCAAAGTTATTTTATTTATTAATTTTATCGTTTAACAAAATCATCTATTCAAGTGTGCATTGCAAATTATCAACCTTGTTTTCAAAATCAAATTTAATCGAACCAATAATTCCAATAGTTGAGGGCTTCCATGGTTCATACTTGCTGAATCCCTCTCATTTGCACATCTCCATCTTATCCTCTTTTATGAAAAATAAGCAATCATTCCCATCGTACCATTAATTCGACTCCATGTGGAAAGCAATTTGTCCATTCCTCCAATTCTCATCGTCCCAAACGGATCCAATCCAAACTTCAAATATTTCCTGTAAATAAATTTTTTTAATTTGCGCTTTTTCTTATGGTTTTTTCGGTTTGCAATTTTAATTTCTTCTTTCTTCCTATAACTGTTCTGTTCCTTTCGACAAGTTCTTTCACTTGGGAATTTTTATTTTCTTCCAACTTCTGTTGTACTTGAACATATATAATAGTGCATTTAATTTTCCATCAACCGTTTTTGTGAAATTTTTATTTTGAGTAATTAAACAAAAAAATAAATTTCCTAAAATAAATGTTGCAATTTATTTTGGGTAATGTTGTTACTTCCTGTTTTTCTTTAATTATTTAGTTTATTTTTTTGATAATTTCTTCGATAAAATCTTACTTCTGGATACAAGAATCGTTATGTAACATTATTTTAATTAAATCCTTTTCTAACTAAATCCGTTATGTTTTAAAAAGCCCTCCAGACAATTTCTAACACGCCTTATTCAATCAAGGCTCATAAAGCAACTTTTTATAAATTTTATCGTGCCTGCCCAAGCAAGGGTTAACAAGTAACTCCACACCATTCGACTTTGCTGTCGCTTTCCACTGTGAAAACATGGTGCCAACAGAAATATAAAATCTCCAACAATAATTTTTAATTACTTATAATATTTAAATTTTAGGAAGATGGGATCCTGGACAACCCCGAAAGCGATGGCAGGAAATTAAAGCCGGAATAGGACATATAATAACCTAATCCTTGACGAGAAAAAGAAGGTTCTCTCAACAGCCAGTCGCTCAATTGGTGAGATACCTGCTAACACCAGATTCTCGTTTCTGGATACCGTTCTGTATGAGGACCACATGCGTATTGCCATTTTTCGCTGATCATGAAAGGGAAGATCAAAGGCAGAAGGGGCGTTGGTCGAAAGCAGATATCCTGGCTAAAGAACATCAGAAAATGAACGGGCATACAAGCGACTGGTGACCTCTTTAGCATGGCACAGAATAGAGAAACACTGCCCATAGTAATCGCCAACGTCTGAGAGACTGGATAAGACACATCAAGAAGAAGAATATGTGGTAGAAGATTTGGGGTATAGGGGTAAAAATGCTTGGTAGACTAAGCAACACAGAACTGAAGCGAGTGGTGGACATTCTGCTCCCAGGCGGCCATCACAAGAAGGTAGTCATGGAAGCAATCCCCCTTTCACATAATAGGAAATTCAATCTGACGCGAATACTATAGCAAGCCACAATTTTCTGGCATATTTTAATTAAAAATCTGAAAAACAAGGAGGTACAAATAAGTAAAAACAATTTGGACTACTCGTAAAGCAAAATTGAAAATATTAGAAGGGGGGCTAACCAAATTCACCTATTCTGCTCCTTGTCAGGTCTCCCTCACATTTTTGCTTTTATCTTCTATATTGCGTCAATAAACCGTCCCATAACAAAAATAATTCAAAAAACATAATTTTTTCCGTCATCCCCATCCAAAATCACCTTACTGTCATTATTTTAGCAGTGTATTACGTTTTTCTTTTACCAAACATTTTAGGGCATTTTTTGATTGGGAAAATGAAAAACTACGTTACATACTTTAACATTTTATTACTATAAAGCCTAAAACCAATTTGAAAAATACAAATAGTTAACATTCTTCATAATTTTAGCGATATCTTAAATTATCAATGATCAATACTACCTAGTATAAATAGTTGCAGTTAGATCATCTCCCAATTTAATCTGCCCTGGTGAACTTAATGACATGTTCCTTCCAAATGACGGATATTTAAAGTAATAAGGTGGACGACGTCCATCTTTCATTTTTCGTGTCCTGTTCAAAAATTAACGTATTATTTGCTATAAATTTGTGGATAATAAACCAGTTTTTACCTTTCCAAAAATTTATAAGGTTCTTCGTGCCTGAGATATGAACCACTTTGTGGAGTTGCAAAAGCAGTAGGCGGATGATTACAACATTCAAAGTTATTAAATTGGACGTCATTTCCAATGGACAAACAAGAAATTTTATCTTCACCAAATTTGGGAAGACTACCCTCAAATACCAGGTTAGCTCGAAAAACTGATGGCGCTGTGTTTCTTCTTGTTTCTTCGTGTAGATATTCAAGACTTTTGGAATTGACTAATGTATAGTGTGAATAATATGGAGATCGATACTAAAAGTTTAAGCAATACTAAAGTTGGAAATACTTTTAGACACAAAATGATTTGATGGCGTACTTACATCAACCTCTTCAATAGAGTCCTCGTTAAACGCCTGAGTTCCAATATTAACAATTTCTATTCTATTTTCAGGTGACAAATAAGCAATTCTCATATCACTTGATGAATATTTAAAAGTAGTTTGAGCAACGGCTGCTACATCATCACCTAGGTCTTCCATTTTAATTCGAGTACCCAAATAATATCTAAAAACAAGTATTAATAATTTTTTTGCAGTGCTATTTTTCATAATAGCTTACATAGGTACTTCTTTCAGCGTACGTGGTTTACTACGGCTTTCTTTAATTTTATTTAATAAAATGTCGATATCTTGTGTTCCTATATTTAAATCGTGCAAATTAAGAAGAGCAACTCCAGTTCTCGGTGCATAAGCCACATATGATCTACAAGATTACAATTTAAATGATTTTAATAAAATTTTATATCGAAATCTGTACCTATCTTCCAGATCAACCTGGTGGAGACCATATTCTGAACAAGTAGCTTCCTGTACTTCATATGGAATGCCTCCAGCAAGTGGATAAATTATGATCTTTCTTAATTTTCCAATAATACATGTTGTCTCAGGAGAACTTCTACGAGAATATATTTTGACCAAGTAGGCAATTAGGATGATAACAGTCATTCCACATAATATATGAATCATTATTTACAATCAATAATAAATGTAAATTATTAAAATTAAAAATGACACCACAACTTGATCGAGTTCAACAACAGATAAGATGGAAAAATGTAATGTGCTAAAAGTACCGTGATAAAAGCAATTTTACTAATAACTACATGGTACTCGTATATAGGATGTAGCAAAATAATATATAAAATAAATTAGATTTATTTCTTTACCAATAAATAATAAATTCTTAGATTCACTTGCAGAATCTTTATTAGGAACTTATTTTCTTATTATTATTTTTTTATTAGAGACGGTAATCAGCTTAAGCGGTTAAGTGCATTGCTGCTATAGCTGAATGCCCGGTTCGACTCCGGGCTTAGTAAAAACTTTATTCTGACCATCTCCCCTCGGAAGGCAATGGCAAACCACCGAGGTGTAATATGCCAAGAATAGCCTCTCTGGAGATGAAGTGTATACACTACCCGCGGTTCGGAGCCTGCGTTAAACAAGTAGGTCCCTATGTGTGTGATAGTACTACAAATGCACAACATATACATTGGAGAGAAGTCGCCAACATCCGGTAACGGATAGGAACCTGAAGAAGAAGAAGAAGAAGAAGAATTTTCTTATTGTGCTTGTTAGGCATCTACATGTAGAAAAATAAAGTTTGCACTGTTGTTGATTCCGCATTTGGAGTTACCAATTATTAGCCGCCTCTTGGCACCTGCAGCTTCCTGTAATCCTCCTCTAACATGATTTCCTTCTAACAGTTTGTCGATGTTCGTGAATTTAATGATCCTAATCTTATTTCCAGTCGTGGTCGACCCAACTTCCATTATCAGTTTCAATCTGACATGCAGAGCCTAATTTTCCTCTTGCAATTCAACTATCGCATCTCCGGCATATGTCTTCCGAAGTCCCATAATGTTTCGTCTGATACTTTCATTTCCATTTCATCACCTTTATAATAAGTGCACGTAGTCTTTTCCGCCACAATCATTTATGCCTTATGTGAGATTTTTTCCACCATGGTTTTCGGTATAAGATTTCTTCTTTCTATCTTTCTTCTCTGCTTTTGTCCTTGCACAGTCCATCGGTAGTGGTTACATCTACCTCCTTGTCTTTAACATTAACATATTTCTTCTTAGACATGGTTGGAGATATGTCCAGGTGTTCTTTTCCTTTATTCCAGATTCTTGCAATTTCTTGCTTCATCTTGCCAATTTCTTGCCTGCTCATCTCATCGACTATTTGATGTTGAAATTCTGGGGATTACATCTCCAATTGGGTGATTTGTGTATTTGTTTTACACTTACTCCCTGTTCTTTCGGATTTTTACTGGTACCAGGGTACAACGATTTTCCCTTCTCTGTAGCGCTTCATCGATCACTATATCCATTTCATCTCTTGCCATAACTAGATCATTTTTTCCGTATTCTGAATTTATAAGATCCAACGAACGATCCTTCCAATCTTTTTCAGCAGCTGGTTTTAGCACCAGTGCCTGTTTTCTCACCTCTGCAGAGTGGTTTTCTGATGACAGTCGGAGGGGAGGTTCCAAGACCACTCTTTCCGACCGGTACTGGGCATCCAAAACCATGAACCATACCTTTTGTACATTCTTGTTCGTGAATTCCATACTTTGTTTAGGATTTTTTAATAAGGGCTGTCCACCCTCAGGTAACACTAGGGACGTCCTCTTTCTATCGGGCGCTATCCAGTTTTCGGTTGGTTACCGAAGTTGGTTACCCCTAGATCTCTTAGAGTCTTTCACAGGTTACTAGATTTTCAACCCTTTCGTATTTCTTTAGTGTTGTTACCTTCACTAACCTCATCGTTTTTATAATTGAGTTCCTGGCGCTCTATGAATTGGTCTTTCTGTACTTTGAATAATGTGCGTCTTCTTCATCTTCTAGAAAACTGGGAAGATTACTATCTTGTCTGAACGGTTTTGATCGCCTTTTTTTGGTAAACTAGTTACGACGTCTCGTTGATACAAATTCTAAAACTGTTTGACCCGAATTAAAACTATTTGGACTTATCTAAAACTATTTGAATAAAATACATTCCTAATATAAGCTCAAAGAAATAATGCAGTTTGTTACGTTTTTGAGTAATTTCTGGTTTAAATTGTCTAAAATTTGAAAAAATTAAAACACATGTTTATATTTCAGTTTTATTCAAATAAAAAATATAAAATCAATTACAATTTCGATAATCCTTGATATCAATATTGACCTACTGTTTCTACTGCCAAAAGAGTAATCGTTTGAACAGTTTGCAAAAATGTTTTTAGTAACTGTTTATTAAAGAACTGAGTTAATCCTTCCAGAGCGTTTTGTTCAATATTAAAATTATTTGCCTCTACTTGCAAGTCTTCGCATAAAATTTTCTTTTTTCATCTTCCTCAACAATTTTGCAGCAACATCAAATTAATTTTTACTTCTTCGGTTTTTGGAAAACCAAATATCAATTTTCGACTCTGATTATTATTATAAAATCTTATATTTTCTCTTCATGGAACAAAACTTGAACATTTACAATATTCTTATATAGTTTCTTCCGGTTTCTTCTTAATTGCTGTTTAAAATAGCCACTACTTTTTTCCACTTTTTTTAGGAAATCCGACATATTTCATTCACAAAATCTTGAATTTCAAAGTTTTTATTTTGCTATCTCACGTGCAAAGACAATAAAATGGAAAAATAGCTGCACTTCTCAATGTATGAAAGCATTTATACTGACAAATTCAATTTTTTTTAGTTAAACTCTATTGGTGCAAGCTGATTTTATGGAAATATTTTAAACGGCTATTTTAAAACGCCTCGCGGTGTTGGTTTTATAGAAGTTAAACAGTTTTATTACGTAGGTTTATATGTGGGTTCTAGGAATAAAATAATTAAACTACAATAAATCTATGTTCTATGGTTATAGGAATCAACTCTAAGAGTGCTATAAAGCAATTATAAAATTAACAGATCCAAAAATTTGAAAAGATTATGAGTATTCAAAATATTAGTGAGTTCGTCAAAATGTTAGTGACAAATACGAAATTTTGTCACAAACAAAGCTGCCTTGCATTTCTTATCTTCGCTCGTACTGACCTCGTCGGTGTCTACCTCCTACGTGCCCCTTTTAAGACTTTTCAGTTTGATATGATATATGTTATAATCTTCGTGATTTACAATATAATTGAATATACACGTCAATATAATGTTTTTATTTAAATCTTACTAAATAAAACATTAATTTATTTTGCAATATTACTTGCATGCTTTTAGCACTAATTTTATTTCGATTAGGACTTTGTTCTGGAGAACAAAGTTCTCAAAGCGCAAAAACATTTATTTATGAAATGAGCGAGAATCTGTTATCAATCAGGATTAACCTTAAAATTCTTGTTACTCCTGTAAATATCCAATTTAGCTCACATTGAAAATAAAAAAACATAAATCAAATTAATCTTATCGTATGACATGTTTCGACATTATTTACGATTCTACCCATGAAATTTTCTCCTCAAATACACACTGCTATCAACACGTTGATTCTGAATACGGCCCTGATGACCGTTGTTGTGTTTTTGAAACCTATCTACTTAGTAGATTGCAATGACCTAATCCTAAATAATTTTACGATTATAATGAAATAAAACTAAATATAAATATCATAAAATAAAAATATTCCCATGTTATTAAAACCTGCTTGAATTAAATCTAGAATCAAAATAACAGTTTTTGTATCTTGTAAACATTTGCAAATTTGTTTCGGATTCTTTAAATCCTTGTAAGAATGCTTTAAAATCATTTTTACCTTATTTCGATTTTTCATTAATTAATAGGATAAAAAATTTCTTGATTAAAGACATTTTTTTGAATTAATTAAATAACTCCAAAATATTGGGAAAATGATTTTTGATATGTTTATTATTTCATTAATTTATCAAATTTGCCATTGTTATTTTAGTTCTTCCACTTTAATTTTCCGCCAATTCTAGCATTCTTTCCTTCAGCTCACTCGAATTGTGCGAACACCCTTTCGCAAAACTTAGGGCGAAATTTTGAGAAATTCTCCCTATTCACTTGGGATGGAATCTGTTTTCGAATTTGACATGACCATTATAATTTTCTGTTCGTGATCTTAAAGGTATGTTATACGTTTCGGAAGGAGATAATCTTCGAAAAGGAAACCATCATCATATCTTTTTCGGTATTATTATATCATTCCTATTCTTTAATTGGGCATACCTGACGATGGTATAATAATACCGAAACATCTATTTCTTATGCTATCGTTTTTGACTAATTTTTAAATTCTAAATACTTCATTGATTCTGAATTTCATTTAACATTTTTCGTTTTGGCTCAATTAATACATGCATTTGGGTTAATAGTTAAACTTTAATTATTTTAAATGTTAGTATTTTTGAAAATATTTTAATTATTGGCAAATTCCAAAGTAATTTAGAAATTGCAAAATTTATCTTCGATTTCCCGACTCACATTTTCCTACAATGACACTGTGCATTTTGTAATCTAGATTCTAGATGACATTTCTAAGGTTAGTAAATTAGAGAATTTTATTATCATTAGTTTATTAGTTATAAAATTTTATATTTGACCTATTGATTCGCGAAAAGTCAAGAATTGCACGAATTTGTATTAAAAATATTGTTTTTGCATAAAAGAAAGCAATTCGATATCAAATGTCGTTGTAATAATAAAATGTAATTACAAAATGTAATGTACTGTTGTGTCTACCGCGAACGAGAGTAAATTCGCTTATTTTAACAGCAATACATGTAAAGGGACACAATTATTGTTTGTTGCTATGCATTTTTATAATTGTACTTGTTAGGATTAATCATTGTTAAATTAAGTTTGTTATTATTAATTTAAATGCGAGTGCGAGAAAAGGCAAGGAAACGGGTTTTCAAATCAATAAAAAATTAATCTGGATGGCAAGAACCATTAAAACAAAATGAAGAGGGAATCACCTTGGTAGTAAACAGAAAACAACCAAGATAATTAGGGAGTTCGAAAATTTGCGAGCGAGCGAATAGTCGCAAAATAATTTGCTCCGCAAAATAAAGTTCGAAGTTTGAATTCAAGTGCTAAGCACGCACTACAAAGCCAATTAGTACCCCACAGTTGGGGGCTATTGGACTGAATAGAGTCATTCCACTCGACCTCGAGTGTTGGAACGGCATCGAAAAACGGAATCCGAGTACCGGAATTCCGAAGAGTATACGAAGAACAGAATTGTCAAGGAGAAGCTGGAAGCCACGATCCAAAGAAAGAACAGGATTGTCCAGGAGAAGCTGGAAGCCACGAGCCAAAGATTCCGAAAGTGCGCAGAACAAAGTGCACTGATAAGCCTAACCTCGCAGGTATTTACGTTAACAGTTATATTTTGAGTTCGTTTGTTTTTAGTTTAAGAAATGTTTGTTAATTTGTTCTATAATTTGTGTTTATTAAATATTGTTCATGTTGAATTGTGTCTTTTTTGTGTTTCCTCCGATCAAATCAGTAAAGCTTAATAGTAGGCACCCTGAGAGCCAAAGAGTCAATAGAAGGTAGGTGCTCATCGATTTGTTGTCGCACGTCCTCTGTCCATAAAAGCGACACAAGAGGAGGTGACACAACAGTACATTACCTACTAATATTGTAGGTAATAAAAAAGGTAATATTTTTGACCTTTTCCAAAAGAAAATTTTATTTCAAGTGCTATTACCAAAAACTTAAATTTTGTTAGGAACCAATAATTGGTGTACTGACATCCAACGTTCCAAAATGAAACAAACGCTAAATCAATTAATATGATTTGATTTAAGAACAAAACTAAAATTAAAATAACAAATTGGTCTGGACTAATATTTAACAGTTTAGAAAAATATTCAAACTGAGATTCTAACCAAACTAAAAACAGCTAATTTTTGCGAGTGCCTGTCAACGAAAAGCAATACACGATTAAAAAATTCGTACTTTGCCGGCTTTAAAAAATCTGAAGTTATGCACTTTATTGGAAGAAAAATTCGTCGTATATGAAATTACGAGCTGGCGGGGTATCCGATACAATTATATTTATACAATAATTCTCGAAGACTGCTGTATTTCTTTAATAATAACAAACAGTGCGGCCTTTAGGCCGCACAATCACATCAATCACTAACTTCAAGGGCCATAATTCCTGACAATAAACTAAATCTAGATGACATTTCTAAGGTTAGTAAATTTGGTTATAAGATTGTATATTATATGCAATGAAACATCAATTCAATTCTCAATACCATCGAAGCCCGTAGTTTTCCAGGTCAATTCGCTGACCCCTTCCTGACTACTGCTATGATTTTCATTACAAACTAAAAACGAAAGGTACATTTCTCTAATTTGTAGTAAGTTTAATCCAGCTAACGCTTTGTTTAAATTCAAAAATATCTGATTCTGTAAGTCAGTTTGGGGAAATCATCCATCTCGACCTCCCTCTATTCCCTCAAATGATGCCCTTGTAATTATTACTTGGTCAAGAATTTTCGTCCTTAACTGATTTGTTTTGGGGAAGAGGAGGAAATTATTGCGAGTTATATTTGGATGTTCCTAGCCGAACCTAATATAATTTTTCCACAAGGTTGTCCGATGACTCCCACATAAGTTCGTTGGTATCACGTTAATCCATGCATGGGGGGGGGGGGGCTTTTAGCCTTACAATTAAAGAAATGAAGGGTGATTCAATTGGTAAAATTAACATGAAAAATTATATCGGTAAAATGGCCGCCATGACCAGTCTTGCGCACTTTCGCTGTTTTGATGCAATTTCCCATTACTTTTCGGCATAAATCTGGTGGTAGTTTATAAATAACGTGTCGAATCTCGTCCTTTAAAACTCTTGAATCGTTTGGGGGTCATTGGCATTGTACATCTTTTGTTTCACATAACCCCAAAGAATAAAATACAACGGTGTGATTTCAAACAATCTTGAGGCCAATTTTGGTTGCCGAAACGAGAGATTACATGGCCGGGAAACTTTGTGTGCAATATCTGCATTATTTCCCTCGCTATGTGGAAAATGTTCCGATAACATTCACCATTGTCTGTTACAGAAGAACCGCGATTGCTTTCGAAAAAGTACGGCCTAACACGCCGTCCCAAAATCCGCTCCAAACAGCGACTTTCTGTGGGTGCATTGGTTGTTCCTGAATAACCCATGAATTTTCATCACCACAAATGCGACAATTGTGCTTGTTTACTTAGCCATTCAATTGAAAGTGAGCCTCATCGCTGAAAATAATTTTGTTTGAAAAATTGTAATCAACTTGGTGGTTCTCCAATAGCCAATCAACGAAGTCATGACGCTTTTTATGGTCTGGTGGCTTTAATTCCTGTATCAATTGGATCTCTCGTAGGCATGCAGATGCAGATCTATTGTTAAAATGCGCTGCATGGAGATGTAGTAGGTAAGGTTTTATTTCACCGAAGATTGTCACTCATTGCACGATATTTTAGCGTGAAGCTAGTCTTTGCACATCTAACACTGACCCCGTCTGATTCAATTTTTCGGTAAATGCTTAATCGAGGTACGACTTGGTCGGTTATGTACACCGAAATTATTTCGCAATGAGTGAATCGTGTTGTTGAAAATTTCGCCATTTCGGACAAGGGTTTTAACTTTTAAAATGATTTGTTCTATCGTACTCTGCATTATTGCAAATGTCAATGCTTAATAATCACACATGTCAAATATTAATTGTTTATCTTTGACAGATACAGACAGAAGAAAGGTATAAAAAATATATATAAATTGTTACCTCTAATCGAACCACGCTTTTTATTGGTAGTACATGAAAATTTTAGAAATAAAATGTTATTAAATCTTGGCACTTTTTACCATATTAGATCACCATAATATGCAATAGATCAATTATTATTAGACACTGCATAATATTTAATATCGAAAAGCTGATTTTATTGATTTAATGCGGTATCTCTAGTTCACAGTGATTGGATACTTGTAGTTTGCAAACATTGAGAGCATCCCGAGAATGTTAATAACTTTCCATGTAGTTAGTTGCATGTAGGCAACAAATTTAACTTCCGTCATTTGTGTGTTATAAAGTAATTTACAATAAAACGTCCAAAAATAATTTTCGAGTATAGAAGGCCCAATTAAAATACTGAGGACTTTTGGAATTTAATACAATTAATACTGTCATTGACAAATCTTTTCATCGGATTTTGTTTCTGTCGCTTACATTTTAGACTTAGCATTGATGCACTCCCAATAGCTGAAAAACTGGTTGCAACTGAAAAAAACTACGTTGTAGCGTAGAATACAGGGTGGGTTGAGATGATTAAAAGATGTTTAACCCGCCGAAAAAAATTTTTATTTTGAAAATTAAGTTATAAAAATTTTTAAGTAACACTCGTTGGATTTATAATTACGGCACGAGCGATCACGATTTTTTGCTTTTGACCACCTGAGAATTGGGTTCCATGCTCACACAATCTTGTGTTGTAACCCTTAAACAGACAATTTCAAAGACAGGAATCGTGAAACTACCAATCTTACCAAATGAAGGTATAAATGTTTGCTATTTTGGCAGCGTCAATTATCTCACTCTCGTTAGCATTGCGTTCGTTTTGACCACATCCGATGTTTTCTTAAAGAGGTTTATCAAACAGTGGGTTTTTGAGAAGTGACCCCCATTTGGGAAGGTAATTTAACCAGTAAGTTGTTCACAAAAAGTGTTTTGTTTAGATGGTTCATAATAGGGAAAAAGTTCCTCTACATTTTTTTGTCGCATCCTAAGGAAGCGACTGTTCCTATATTACTCACCGCTTCCTTCTCAATTTTTGTAGAGTTTTCCACAGCTCTGTGCTGACTATCGTTTTCGATGTACCTGAGATGATATTAGAAAATATGGGGTCTAATACGAATGGTGTATGCACAAGAGCGATCCAGAGGAAACTTCCATTCATAGTGTACATGGCAATCAAAATTGCAATGATCAGAGTTTTTTGGTTGCGAATGTAATGTGGGCTACATTCATGTTATACCCTCGTCCAACGGTAGTTTTGCTTGAAATGAATGGATGCTTCCTCATCTCTCAGAGGTTCGTTCCCAATTTTTCTACCGATTTCTAGAAATCTTGTTTCTGGCTAAAGCGACTGACCTCTTTAGGTGTCGAAAACTCCCTTAAATCTCAGTCTCTCTTGCAATTTGACCCACTAAATTCCCATTTCCAAGTAGCAACTGGATTCAGCTCTTGGTATTTCATCCGTATACCATCAGCCCCAGCGAATGTTTCTTATTTCGGCCTCTTCGGGATTTTTCTACTATTTGGGTTTTTAACATCGTAAGTTTAGGGAATGTAACTCCTTTCCAAATCCAAGAACAGTATTCCTTCCTTAATCACTTTTCCTTCTGTTTATTTGTTTGTTTTTCGATAACTGCCCTGCTACCTTTGAGAGACACCTCTTCCCTCGTCGTTATCGCTAAATCGGACCGTCACCATCTTGATCGAATTCCAAATCTCGGCACCTACGATGTTGCCTTTCTGTTAGTGTTAGAGGCATAATATGCCAATATTATGCTGCCATTAAATCAATTTATAATTTTCCCAGTATTGCTTAATTAAACAGTGCTTAGCTTTGTTGAGAGCCGATGAGTCTCCTTCTTTAGTGTCTTCAAGTTTCGATTCCACCATGGCACCTTTTTCCTCGCAATGGATTCTTTGAGAGAACAGATTCTGTCGTATGAGAAGCTTCAGCTTTAGAATATGCCAATATAAAAGCTTCTTTTAGGTTAGCTTTTTACCGTCGGTGAAATAGGAGTTCCTGTAACTGATCAACTCTTTCGGATGTTTAAATCGGATGATCGATATCAAAATAGTATATAATACCCTAATTTTATCTGTATGTGTGTGTGTGTCTGTAACGCTAAACTATAGCGTTGAGTCGATTAGCGTCCCACCTCAGTGCGGCCTTTAGGCCTCACAACCAAGGCACCTACAAAACAGGAAGTTTTTGACGATATCTGTCAATTATTGTTTATTAGTTCTACCTCTATGGTAACAAAACGATTCGACTGGATTCGGGGTAGTCTTATTTTTTTGCTGTTTTCATGTCTTAGAATTCATTTTAGAGGAATCTTATTTTACAAGCACATTATGGGGGACAAAATTCTAACTAACAAAAGACTTTTACGTGTTGCTAGTTCGACAAACGTAAAATTTGTAAACAAGCGATGTTATTAAAACAAAAAAAGTTGTGCAAAGAGAGAAGGAAATCTTAAACAGTACACCTCCCAGTCCGTGTTTAGCGGTAGTGTGAGGTTCTATCCACTTAAATCTTCTTTGCACCTGGGATCGCTAGGCATTGTCGCAGGTGTCACGCTGTTAAGATTCTTCTGAACCCTTTAGGAATGTCCTATTTTATAGTCTCTTCTTCCTTTTGCCTTATGCCTTTAGTCATCTTTCCGATGGTCTCTCATCCTACTGGGTTCTCCGGCATGGCTTTGACTAGTGTGTCGGGGTTCAGGGTACCTCCTGTTTCGGTTTCCGCCGTGCTTTGTTGCTCCATCCATAGTCCGCATTTGAAGACAGTGAACTCAACATTATCCGCCTCGCACCAGTAAAAGCAGGCGTTATTTTCCTGATTTCTCATTTGTATAGTCGAGAGGCGAAGCAGCCATGGCTCGATAGAATTTGGGTAAAGTGCTAGGTGATCTCCCATGACCCCTTCCGTTAAACGGTACAATCTCTGGGATGAGTCTGCACGCCCACCTCCTCTTTTTGAATGCCTCCCAGGATGCTTGTCATTTAAGGAGCGTATTTTTCCAAAGGTCTTTTATGTTGGTGCCGTCCGAGTAGAGCTTACACTTCAGTTTTCCGCTATCAAATGGCGGAAGATTTTCGACGCTCTGACCCTTGCCGCATCCATGGAGATGCTTCTATAAGCGCATGCCATTCTGATAGCAGTTTTCCTCTGAATTTTTTGTAACTTTCCCCTATGTCTGCCCTTTTTCATGCCGTCTGCCCATAAGAAAACCCCTTACAGCATTATGGACTCTGCCACGGAACCCCGCAGTCTTTATTTATGTTCTTGTAGTCCCCTGACATTTGAGAGCATTCGTGCGAGGGTCTGTATCAACTACATAGCTTTGTGTTTGTCTATGTTAATCTCCAGCACTTTTGTGCTCCCACTGGGTGCGATGGTTGCGGTCTAGGACATTTGACCGCGGCCGAAATACCGCGACCATATTACTGCGGCCATATTACCGCAGGGACATTTTACCGCAAGGCAGAATACCGCAGGGACATTTTACCGCAGGGACATTTTACCGCAGGGACATATTACCGCAGGACAAAATACCGCAGGGACATATTACCGCAAGCTAAAATACCTCAAATGCGATATTATAAAATATCATGGAAAAAAATTTTTTTACCAGAAAAGTGCACTTGACTACCAAATAATTATAATACCTAATCAATGGTATTGGTATAGAAAGAGATGGGTCACGACGTTCGGAAACAAACAATACTACTTAGAAGAAGAATCAATGGTACTTGCACAGCAGTAAATTAGAAGATATGTAGACTGCACCGATGGTCAGTATTTAATCCTTTTTTTTTGGAAATGACCGAGGGTCACATGTAGATTGCACCGCCGCTAGTTTGCAGATTGCACCGATATCATGGCAAGTAGTGAATTTTTTTTGGCAATAATGATTACTTTTAACGTTTAACTTACGAAAGAAAATCGTTTCCTAACTATAACCTAAGCTCGAACAAGCTGATTCAAATGGTACTAGATGAGATTATATATAATAAGAAACAACGTAACTCCCTATTATATTATTATTTTAATATTAATTGATGAGCACTTATTGAATATGTATAATATGTTACGGTCAATGATGTGAATTGGGCATTGACGTCAATGGCCGGACGATGACGTCAATGACCATTTTTGCTGGACATTGACGTCATTGTCCGGTCTTTGACGTCAATGCCCGTTCACGGTGGACAATGATGTAAATATTTTTATCTGATTGTAATATTTACGTCCTTGGCCGGTCAATAACGTTATTGGCCAAAATTAAAGTGAACGGACAATGATGACATCAAAATTTAATGGATAGGAAGCAAAACCAAATATGTCGAATTTTTCTTATTTTGCGATATTTATGTTTACAGATAGTCCATCAGTGAAGTATTATAATATTTAATAATTTATTAATAACAATTTTTAAAAATAATAAAAATTTAACAATTATTAAATTAGATTTTTAAATTTAATCATTTTTATTCTGACATGAGAATGATCCATGGCACTTCGAAATGCAAATTTGTTTACTGGCACGACATGCACACTTATTATTTTTATATCCGCCCTTGCAGTGGCAACGCTTGTAACCCTGTCCTCCTAAAACACTGTTTTGAGCTGCAGCTTGTCTAATAGTAATCTCCTTTTCTTTGTTCGAATACTTAATGTTTTCTAACAAAATCAACTTCTCAGATTTGGGTATACTTATTCTTTAAAACACCATAATTGGTGCAAAGTTTATAAAAGCCATCTCCTACGGAACTAACAACATTGAGATTTTTCATTGAGATCCATGGTATCCATTTATCTTCTGTTCGTTATGTCTTTGTCTCTGTAATCGTTAGAAATTACTTAATCTTATATAATATTTACAGATACATTTTTAAGTTGGTAATAATCCATTAATTCCTTAATAGCTAGTACCAATTATACAGGCACTTTTAATGTGTACATGCCCGAAGGAATAATATCATCATCGCCCGCTCTGTATTGGGCAATGACGTCATTGCCCGCACAATGATGCAAAAACCATAGATAGATTCTTAAATGTCAACATTGCCCAATTTGCATGGGCATTGACGTCAATGGCCGGTCAATGCCCAACCGTGAAGGACATTGACGTCAATGGCCAGGCATTGACGTCAATGCCCGAATTGTCATCATTGACCGTAACATATATAATATATCTATTGAAAATTTTGCTTTACTTCCGATTTACCAGAATCCTAAAAAATGAATATTAGATTTGCATTATACAAAATGTATGAAGAAAGTGAGTTTCCAATAATTTGAAAAAATAATGGTAATAATCATACAATAATTTATTACAGAAAAACACGTCACAGTGAGTTCCTTAAATGATGAGCTACAGAAACTTCACATTGTGTTAAGCGATAGCAGTTTAACCGTGTTTTACATGAAACGGGATTTAAATTTAAAAAGGAAGATAATTGCAGAGCCTTAATTGAGAAAACCGATATTGCTAATCTAAGAATTATATTTATGGGAACCTACATGCAGAATTCAAAGTCGCAGTTTACGTCAATTGGTTTTTCTTGACGAATTTTCCGTTTTGTTTGTTGGAATTTGTTCAAGGAGTACTTGAAGAAGTTTGATATTTAGTATTGTGTTTATTAATAAAATTTTTATGAGCGATCCAAGAGATGTTTAATTAATTAATTTCGTGATAGGTTTGATAAATACGGAAATTTATTTATCGAAATGTCTTAAGAAGCGTTGCTACCCTTTTTTAATTTACCAGTTACACAACGGTGCAAAGAATTTATTCATAAAATTAAGTTAATACTGTATCAAAAATGAAAATCCACCAAACTTCCACAATTTCGCCCTATTGAAAAATGTTGACTTCAAATTAAACAAAATTGTAATAAAACTAAAGATACAAAAACGGACGTTACCTTTGTATGTTTAAAAGAAAATATACAAAAGCTGAAGACTCATTCGTAAATGATGAAATAATGAAACGTATGAACATTTTGCGGTAATATGTACCTGCGGTAAAATGTCTTGCGGTAATATGGCCGCGGTATTTCGGCAGCGGTCAAATGTCCGATCCCGTCGTCGTCGTCGACGTCGTCGAGCAGGCAAATCGGCACGGGAGTCTTCCAGCGGCTTGTTCACCTTCCTGACTAGGACTAGCCTCGCTCTCTTCCAGCTCTCCGAGTACTCGTTTCTCCTTAGTTGGTTTAGTTGAAGAGGTCTAGCAATATCCTATTTTCTATATTTCGTACAGCTTCTTTAGGATTATTGCCGGGACTAGGTCTGAACCTGAAGCTTTGCTGATGTTTTTGGTTAGCGACTGCTGCAGATCGCTGAAGTCATCAGAGCTGATAGTGTGGGATTTCGCCAATTATTTCACCCCCTTACCACCGAGTACCGGGCTTTCGCCTCACGGCATTACATCCATCATACTCACTGTGCCTCTCGTGAGTGACCACTATCACGTCCGAGTTTATCTCTCCAATCTTCTGCATTTCATATTAGTCTTCAGTTTGTCTGTCGCGTTGTCTTTGGCTTCCAGTTCCGGAGCGCCTCTATCCAACACAACGAGGGTCAGATAGTCAGAAGATCCTACGATCTGCATTCCAGGGACTGTGGGACTCCGGTGGTTATTTCCTGGGAAAGGTTAGGTATAGTGTGGAGCTTGACGCACTCTTCTCGAATGTCGGCCTCTCTCCTGTATTGCAGACAACCAGATCCAGCTTCGCCAGCCATTCTTCGACTGCTTCTCCTGTTGCGTCGACACGGGGAGATCCCCATCTCGAGAACTTTTCATTTAAGTCGCCCCCCCCCTCAAAAAATGTACCGACGCAACATCTAAGAACCGACGATTTTTATTATCCGAGTGTTAGATTTTGACCGCATATGCAATGCCGATTTGACGATAAATATTGTTTGGGTCTTTAACGTATTGTATATAATTTTATGCTCTAGCTAGAAAAACGGTACATACTATAATTTGTTACCCTATCTTGCTTAGTTTCCGAGATATTTATAAAATTAAATAACATCATGTTCTTTATACATAACATCATTAATAACATTTTAGTTTGCGGTAATTTTAGGAAACAAAATGAATCCCACATATAGAAACTCAAACCAAAGTGATTTATAGTTTCTACAACTTGAAAAGACTATTTGGAGGGTTAACCCTTTAAGTTAGTCTAATATCTTATTACATTAATTAATTACATAATTATTACATAATAGAATCTTACATAACTCAAATTAATCTTCTTCTTTGAACTAGAATTTTCCAAACTAGCTTTGGGGGCTATATTTCTTGGGCGTAGTCCTTTGCCCTTTGGCAATCCATAGTTACAATAAATTTGTACATCTTGACATCTTTTTTTTATTAAATTAATTGCGAGGAAATACAACCTTATCCTAATTTAAAATGCGATTAGAATACGCTTATTTATTTAATAATAAATCTTTAAATCTGGTCCACTCCTTCTTTCTAACTTGACTCTATTTCACCACATCCTCACTTGTGATTTTCACTTCCAGATAGTTGAATGTCATAACTTATTCGATTACAGCACCGTCTAGTCTACCTCGAGCATCGTATTCAAATTTAACTAACCATCTAAAACTGGAATTTATTTTTGATGAAATACAAACCAAATACTTTTATACGTGACAAAAATTTTAAACTTTTCTAAAACCGCGGTGCAGAAAATCGAGATTCTGAAATTCAATTCCACCTGTTACAAGGTTGTAAACATTAAATTGTAAACATACTATCGATCGTAATTAACAACAACACCTTTGTACTAAACTACTTTCACATTTCAAAGAGATCGCAATCGAATTTACCAACCACTACGCTACCAGAAGTATAATATCAATCCTTGCATAATATCGCCAACAACGACACAAACATGCATTTTAATTAACTTGCATTTTTTTAAACAAATAAAATTCCGTTAGTTAAAGCCACTTAAATGTACCCGATGATGTACAAAACAATGACAAATTAAGATTTCATGCAAGCATTTAATCACGTGAGGTGAAAGTTTAAAAAATTAAGGTTAATTCATCTCGGAGAAATAAACATATCAGACAGACCAGAAGAGCATTTTGTAATAACAATTTTACCCAAGTTTTGTTGTTTTTTAACTTTTTGTTTCTTTGTTCCGGCGCAAAATCAATTAACGTTTTTATCTGTGTAAAACTTTCACTAGGCGCCATCGACATTTTTTAACTGCACACAAAGAACAATTTTCTCGAAGAAAGTGTAGATTAGATTTTTTTACGAGAATTTTGTAATAATTAAATTGTGATGAGGAAGTGTTTTATTGTTAACACCCTGTACGTACAAGTGCTAATATCCTTTTTATTTATTTTAGTTTTATTGACTACTTTATTTTACCGGTCGTAAAATAAATCGAAGTAATGTCAAATAATAAAATACAAGTGGAACAAATTTTGAATAAGTTAGACAGGATTTAATTTTTTTTGTTTATACTACAAATTGTATTACGTATTTACAGTGCCGATTGTGAATATTAATTTGATCGGTGTATGTAAATATTGTTATTACAAAATGAATTATAATGACGCATGAAAAAACTTTTAACTACGCTGTTAATTATTAACCTTTTAAATTTTTTTAAATATTAACTAATGCTCCACCCTGTGTAGCACGAGATCGTTTTTCAATCAGAAAAATATCCTAGTTTTATAAAGCCAGAAGTCAAAACCTACGACTGTTACAAAAGGAAATACACAATCTGCTCGAACATAATCCAGCTGAAAAATAAGGAAAATAAACAGAGTAGGTATATTGTAAACGAAAATATGAAAATTCAGACAAAATTGTTGATTTAAAATAATCGCATTCTTTCATCCCATTCATTTTTGTACATTATTTTTGATTTAATTGATTTTAAATCACATATTGTAAATTTGTAAATATTCAGAAGAATACAAAAAAATTAACTGTAGCAATTATTATTGCAACTTTTTTTTTTCTTTTTAACATCCGTTTATTTATTTACAATCTGTTACATTTAAATAACAATAAGTAAATGTGTTGATAAAAATTTGAGACATGTTGGGGAACAACCATTGTTATTCCCTCAGAATTTTATAAACCTAACAAACCTTTACAGAGATTATTATTATTGATTACAAATTAATTAATATTATCAAATCTTTTCGTTAAATCCCACGGTTTAAATCTTTTGAGTCTTTTTCTGTGGTCATTCCCATCAAGCAAGTTCACAACTAAATTATTTGGGTGAGTCCTCAATCTATCCCGGTATATTTCACTGTATCGTTTTATTTCACTTTTCACTTTCTTTACTTTTAGGTCGTTATGTATGACATCGTTAGGGACGTACCAAGGGGCATTCGTGATCATTCGGAGAGTTTTGGATTGGAAGCGCTGCAGTATTTCAATATTTGAGTTGCTTGCTGTTCCCCATAGTTGTATCCCATAAGTCCATATTGGTTTCAGTACAGACTTGTACAGCAACAACTTGTTTTCAATCTTAAGTTTTGACTTGGTTCCCAGCAACCAATACAAGCTTCTCAGTTTTAGTCCTAGCTGCTTTCTTTTCGTCCATATATGATTTCTCCACGTGAGCCGTCTATCGAGATGAATGCCGAGATACTTTGCTACTTCGGCTTGTGGTAACTCCCGGTTATTTAAGGTAACTGGTGGACAGGTATTCCTTTTCATAGTGTATGTTACAAGTGTCGATTTAGCTTCATTAGCTCTGATTCGCCATTTTTTTAACAAGTCCTGTATTCTATTCAGATGGGTTTGAAGATTTTTTGAAGCCAGTGATGGATCATGGTCCGAAGCCATAATTGCAGTGTCATCTGCAAATGTTGCAACTGTTGTTTTGGTAGTGGTAGGTAGATCCGATGTGTAGATCAAGTACAGAATGGGCCCGAGGACACTACCTTGGGGGACACCTGACATAATAATGTTAAATTCTGAATAATCTTCCCGAAAACGGACCTGAAACATCCTATCTGAGAGATAAGATTTCAAGATCAACCAGTAGGAGTGCGGAAGTTTTGCTTTTATTTTAAACAGCAGTCCAGGATGCCACACCTTATCAAAGGCCTGCGAAATATCCAAATAAGCTACGGTGCAGTATCTCTTCTCTTCGAGATCTCGATTGATGACATTAACAACACGGTGGACTTGTTCGATAGTAGCATGGTGCTTTCTAAACCCAAACTGATGCTCGGGGATTACCTTTTTGTTTATTAGATCTGGGTACAGGCGCTGCAATAGTAGTTTCTCAAAGACCTTTGAAATTATTGGAAGGAGACTGATTGGCCGGTATGAGGTGGTGTCTTCAGGTGGTTTTCCAGGTTTATGGATTAGAATAATTTGTGCCGTCTTCCACTGACTCGGTACAATGCCCAATCGGAGAACTGCGTTAAAAATAAATGTTATTAGTTTTACACATTTTATTGGGGTCTCTCGCAACACCCTTCCTGTAATAAGATCGTAGCCTGGCGACTTCTTAGGATCTACATTGTTTAGATTATGGAAAGTACTTCTTTTATTTTAAATGGCTTGATTGGTAATTCCATTTGTAGGGGCGACTCCAGAGCCTGACAAATTTCCACATCTGTTGTTGGACTTTCTGAGGGAAACGGCTGGAATACCTTAGCGAGGTGTGATGCAAAAGTATCCGCCTTCTCTTTGTCGTTTCTTGCCCAGGATCCATCGGGCTTGCGTATTGGAGGAACTGGTACGCATTGCTGCTTTAGCTTTCTTGTCGCCTTCCACAAAGAGTAGTCGGTGCTTGCGGTAGGTGTAAGGTTTTCTAAATACATTTGGATTGATAAGTTTTTATGTTTATGAAGCATGTTCCTTAAGGATCTTGAAGCTTGATTTAATCTTGTCTTATCGTTTGGATGTCCAGTATTTTGCCAAATTCTTCTCAATCTTCTTTTTTTCGCAATTTCCTTCTTTATAAAATTATAAAATTATTGCAACTAAAATGATTAATTTATTGATGAGTATGCATTAATTGGTAGTGCCTCTTCATAATTTTTGTAAATTTATTGAGTTACATTAATTCATTTTATTGATTAGTGTAATAATTAGTATCCATAGCATTTCAATTTCATTCTTCAATGGTTTTATACCATAAAGACCTAATAATTATCCGCCTTCATCTTTATTCTGAATAAATCTCGATTTTTATTTCAAATTGTAATTTTACTCTTTATTTTGATTTTGTTTTTCTGTACCACACAGTTTTCGCTTTAAGGAAATTACCTGAAAACTGCATAGAAGTTTGCAATCAAGTTCAACATAATTTTTACTTCAATTTAGAATATCGTAGCTCAAAATTTTTTAAATTGAATTCAAAATAAAATTTTCTAACAAACGAAATATTTAGATTGAAAATCGAGTTTTATTTGGCAGATATGTGTATGTTTTTTTGATCAAATTATTCATTGCACGTACGTTCCTAATTATGATAGTACAATAAATCGATAACAGTTACGAGAAGCTGTAGGTATTTCATGTGTCGGGATTATTTCGAAGCCAACATTAAACTTTATTGAAGCACTTATACTTAGCATTAAATTAAATTTACTGATGCAAATGCTGTAAGCATAAAAAGCTTTCAAATCAAATTATTTTTAAGATTCTAAACAACTAAATAATTTTCTGGTAAAATTAAAGGGGAAGATTGATGAGATTTTACGTATTTATAAGCGGAATGGAGGGTTTTAATTAAAATTTCAGTAAACTAAATAAATTGGAAACCATCGAAAACTTTTTTAATATAAGAACTGCACATTCTTCTTAAGCTTTCCGCCACAGAAAACTTTATACGGCCGTAGCGCCCTTATTTAAGCATCAATTGTTAATTTTCAATCGAAAAAGAAAGAGCATAACAACGTTTCATAAACGTTACCTGATAGTTTCCTTACGTATTTCCCACAGGAAAGCAGTAAAATGGACTGCAAATTAAAAAATGTATTTCTGTGGATTCCCACTGAAAAGTTCAAATAAAATTTTTCGAATTAAATATTTAATAACGAATTTCCGTTCGCTAACCAATTGTAAAAAAGCGATTGTTAGTTTTATTTTTCACCATTGTGTTTGCTCGAATTTGAAATGTAAATTAATACTTGTCTTATGGGAAAAATAGTAACGATGCTATTAAGATCTCGGCTTTATCGACGAACGAAACGCTACAACAGAAACGCAAAGATTTGATTACCTACATAAATATGTGCATAAGAAAACATGGGGAATATTTTTTTATATTTTAAACATTTAAATACAATGTTACATGTCATGTAACCCATTATTTCCTGTCGTCGGTGTGACTGAGATATGATGAATGGTTTTTCTTCTAAAAAGCTGCAGATGAAAAATTGAATGTTCACGATTTAATTCGCTTTTGATAAGGATGCTAACCCGTAATTTGCAGATATTATAATCCTTTGAAAATTTCGGGTCTAAGTCGCTTGAGGATTTAGCGGTAGCACGAGATACAGCACTACGATTTTAAAAATTTCCTATACATATTCGGATAGCTGAAGGTTTATATAGTAGTAGAAATAAACAAACAAATTTGCGGAAAATAAATGTTTAACCCTCACGAACAACTCTTAAAGTAGTAGTGAAACGGGGGTCTGACAATGGCTGTTGATACTCTTAGGCCACGCCCCACCCCGACTTAATAAATAGTGGCTAACTTTTTACCGATACTTCCAGAAAGAACTCTTGTTAAGGGCTTGCACGTTTTGGGTGTTGAACCGACCATTCTTTTAAATTTTACCCGATCAAACCTAATGGTCCACATATCATTTCCATTTTTGTCTTTTCTTCTTGCCAGTGTATCAAAATCTTATCCATGAGGAAGGCAGGTAGTCCATTTCTCTCATTTCTCCAAACTTCAATGCATCTAATCGAATCTTTAATGTTTTGAAATGAAAGCTTTATATTTTACACTTTTTCTCCTCATTCCATTTTATACATTTACGATATATTCCATATTTATTCGTATGAAGTATAATTATGTTATTTTAAACTTCCTTCTGTTCTTAGTTGGTTCATAATCGTTCTTCTTATTTTGGTGAACTATCTATTTCAATCCATCAAATGTTTTTATATTCCGACGATCGGATTTTCATTTCATCCGATATCTAATTTTCAAGATTATTTTGTTTTATACCATGTTAATACGGTCCAAACTCAGGGCGACCGTATGAAGCGGTAGATTGTCCCTTTGGCTAGCTGTAGAGGGTAAAATACAAAATAAATGAGCCACTGCTTCTGGCTAGATGTTATCAGGGTAATACCGGGGACGTCAAAGAAATGCTCTGAAGAACAAAGCGGAGTGGGTAGTAGAATGAGCGCCACGAAGTTCAAAATTACCACCCTGCTTACTGTAAAATCAAAAACCACCGATGAAACTACGAAAATGTGGTTTCTAATTGCAATACCCAAAAGCAATGGGACAATTTCCAAAAATATTCAAAGAGTATCGATCGTCTCCGACCAGCTTTGAAAACCTCCAGCTGTTGTTAGATATAAATTACCGCGTTGGTAGATAAATGTAATTTGTTGAGTTATTAACAACATATTTGTACTTATCAGTTGGATAAAAAAAATTCGTACAATAGATCCACCTCGACAACAATGAAAATCAAATAAGAAAAAAGAAACAAATAGGATCCTCAAGATGGATTGGAAAAGAATCTTCCAAATTAATTCGTATACTGGATTGTACCAAAAATAAGCAACAAAAATTCTTCGAAAATCACATCCACAATCAACACCATTCAAAAACCGACTGCCGTTATAATTTTTCTGATCATTATTGATTATGTATCATTGTTTTTCAAAATACTTAATTATCACGCTACACCTTGGGAAATGTTAAAATTTATTACAACGATCTGTAATAGATTCATTTTAAATTGAAGCTGCAATTTTGAAGCGATGTGCTTTTACATTTTTCTCTGGTACATTTGAGTTTACCTTTAAATAATTTTCATTTTTTTATTGGTTCATTGTTCATTTCATTATTTTAATTTTGTTTTCTCATGTTATTATTGAATGCTTTTTCCTTTTTTTATTCAATTTTCTATAACCTGCCTCATCTTTCTCATTTCTTCCAGAAATAAATCAAACTCTGTCTTGTTCATGTTGTTTGTTTATTTACCGGATAGCTTTTTAAATTTATTGGGTTGCGAATTTAAGAAAAGGGTCGAAAAACGATTAATCCATTTTTGCACCCCTTTCAACCCTTTCTTGCCCCACGATCTTGGGATGGCAAGCCTGATCAAATTTGCACATCAGCTTTCCATTTATTAATTTTAAATATTAAATAAAGAATGTTTTGAATAATTTTGTGTTTATGGTCGTTGTCCAATGGACTCTCATTAAATTTCACCAAGTCTGAGCTTTAGTCCTCTGCTAGTTCGTAGGATTTTAAATACTGCGACATATTTGGTGGTCATTGGTGATGAGAAGGAACTTAGAGCTGATTTTGGATAGCAAGCTTGGTTTTCGACAATATATCGACGCATCCGCGCATTGTTTTGCACATCTGGCATCAAAATTTTTGGATACTTATAAGAGGTATTTTCTGACCCGTCGGGTGACGCCTTTTCTCGTTATGGTTTAACCGTGTATTTTTTGGCAAAACGCGAATGGCATTAGTTTTTAAAGAATTTATTTGAAAAAGTTGGATTTTATTTTCCGAATATTGCCTCGCTACCGATAAAATTGGCAAGAAAACGTTACCCCAAATCGAGGTTGGTCTATTGAATTTAACTAATAAAGAAATCTATACTAGTGGAAAATCGCTCGGTGAAGAAATTAATATTTGCACGATAACATAATAATAATTATAATCATAAAATTTATTGATGTGAAGTTTAAAACCCTAAAATATAATTTTTAAATGCAAATTGCACTAGGGGATAGATTTAAGTAAGCTTGGGGATACTACAATTTTTAAGGGTTGTCATAAATTTGAAGAACTGTTATTATATACATAAAAGTTAAAATTTAAAATCTAAATTGAATTCTGAAATCTCTATTATTTTTAATATTCAAGTTTTAACCCAGAAAGAAACATTGTAAATTGGTTCAAATGTTCTGAACAATATACTGAAACTCCAAGATCTCAAACGTAGGTTTCATACGATCACATACTATAAGATGAGTTTCTGAGTTGTTTGTAGATCAAAACCTAAAAGTTTTGGGCGGAAAATTTATCAAGATAGGAATCGCTGCAACCAGAGTTTAGATCTTCGGAGTTTTAGTATAGCAATGCTGTGAGGATATCTGAGGCAATTTTCAGTTTTAAAATTTTCTTTTTTGGGTTGAAATCTAAGTTTTGGACGGAAGACTTACAAAGACATATGTAAATCAATGAATCCCTAATACCTTAGGGACTTTTGAGCCAATTTTCAGACTTAAAATATTTTTTTCTGGGTTATATTATATTTTATGCAATCTTTGCGTGTTTATCAATGATTTATGACTACTTCTGCAGTTCGTAATGACCTTCTTCAGTCCCACGTGGCGTTTATTAGTAAATTTACTCCACATCATTTTAGATGGCTTCAAAATGTAAGAAGTCGCTATGGATCAAGAACTTATCAATGTTTAATATCCATTGTTTAGCATTTTAATTTTTATTATTTGTAATCGCATATAGTACTTTTGTTTTATTTTTCCTATTTATGTACATATTATATTTATATTATCAGTATTGCTATATTTTATCTTTTGTTTTTATTTTATCTTTTGTCATTTGTTTGTATATTATATCGTAAAATGGTTTAACCGTATATTTGAATAAATAAATAAATAAGTAAATAAGTATATAAATACGTAAATAAAAACATAAATAAAAGAATTTAAAAAAAGGGGTGAGGGGTAAAAACTGAATTGAACAATTAAAGAAGCGATAACATAAGATATGGAGGTTTCTGAATTATTAATATTATATCAAGCAGAGACGGTCGCCAGCTTAGCGGTTAAGTGCGTTGCTGCTAATGCTAAATACCTGGTTCAACTCCGGGCTCAGTAAAAACTTTATTCTGACCGTCTCCCTTCAGAAGGCAATGGCAAACCACCGAGGTGTAATCTGCCTACTACAGCCTCTCTGGAGATGAAGTGTATACACTTCCCGCGGTTCGGAGCCCGCGTTAAGCAGTAGGTCCCCTATGTGTGTGATAATATTTCAAACGCACAACACATGCATAGGAGAGAGGTCGCCTACGTCTGAAATCAGGCACGGCACTTGAAGAAGAAGAATATCAAGCATGCTTATATAAAAAATAAATAATAATTGAAATTACATTAGAGAACATTTTGTCAGAAAAGGAATAATCAAAAATTATATTAAAATACAGCAAATTTTAAGTAAAAATCTTAAATATAAAGGAGAAGAAGAAACAGAAAGAAAATAAAATAATCTACAAATAAATAAAAGCCTTAATTTGTGTATGTGTTTCATCTTGCTAATTTAGGGCTTGAAGCGCGTTGGGCTTTACTTTATTTAAAAAGGACTAGCGACCGAATGTGGTATTAGAGTCTTGCAATTAATAAACGTTAATTGTTCGAATTTGAAACAGAATGACTGGGAGCAGTGTGGTTTCGGATAAAGGAGAGCAGCTGGGTGGGATTAAACCGGTGGGTGAAAAGTTGAAGTTGGTGAAAAATAAAATATTCGAGTGCAAGACTCGAATATGTAATCGTGCAAGATGCTTAAATTCAGTTCGATGCGTTAGAAACCGTTGTCGCTTGTAAAAGCAAACCGAGCGATCTCATTGCATACAGAGTCCACAGGTGGTGTCGTCCAATCATATCGTACTTTGAGTTTTCTGGCTGTTCGTTTGAGAATCGCGGAGAAAGTGCTTTGTTTGCGTGATAAAATTTATGTTTAGATCTGAAAAGTGAAACAACTGGAGCCAAGGCAGCTGCTCGAAAATAAACGAAACCGATCAGCGCCTGGAAATCGCAAATAAAAAACGACTCCATGAAGTAAAAGGTTACCACAGTCAAGGTTTTTAGAACCAAAAACATGACGTGATAATGCACGTGCTCCCGGAATTTTAAAGTTTTAAGTAAGACAGTTAAAAATTAAATCGCAATAGGTAAAGTTGAAATTTTAAACCGAGGTAAGAAGAAATAAAATGAAATCGTCAGAAACGGTGTAAACGATATATACATACATACAACGCTGTAAAAGAACGGGTTACTTATAAATTATTTAAGTATACTTAAAGAATCACCTGTGGGGTTCCCGTTGATTTTTGGGGAGCTTGTCGACTTGAAGGTTTGCAAGACTTCATCTCTATCACCTTCGGGTCCAGGTTGTTCCTGTCCAGCGCCGCCCGAATGAATGCGAGTGCCTTCGGAGTTGCTTCCACGAGTTCTTCCTTCTCCTGGATCGGTTGTCCTCTGCTTCGCTTTGGTGGTGCGGTCTTAGTTCCACGACTTCTTGAGTTCTGCAAAGGCCTTCGTGGTGGAATTTCTTTGCCACTTTCTTGTCGAGTCCCTAATTAGTGGGAATCATTTGCATTTTCGGAAGCTTCTCTGTTCTTGTGGCCTCTGGTATTCCCATGAGGAGTGTGTTCCTGCACACTTCGCGCACTTTGGTCCTTCTCGGCAACATCTTTGTGCGTGTCCGAAAACCTGACACTTGTAGCACTGGCTCATTCCTGCTTTCCGGTGGGAGGCTTCCATCTTGATCGGAATGCCCATTACCTTCTCTACTTTTAAGATTTTCTTTGCATCTTCGTTCTTTATCATCGTGATCATGATGAGGGAAAGATGTTTCTTGTCCCTTCCCCTCTTCATCCTATCCGTGGACAAACTGTTACCCCTTGTGTATGGAGATCCGTCTTGACATGTTTAGTATCTATCTCCCTTGGGATACCGCGAATTACCACTTTGAGCGCCTTGCCTTCTCGAAGTTGATGAAAGTAACAACCTCCTACACTTTAGATCAAGGTTTCGTCAAATAGCTTGAGGATTGCCTTGTGATCGTCTGTTGTAGCCGGGGTAATTGCGATTCCTCCGGCTGAGTTTCTTATATTTGCGGTTCGAATCTTCATCCTATTTGATTGCTGAGAGAGGGCCACCTGGCGGCATCTACGAGCACGATGGGTGTGATTCTGATCTTCTGCGGGGGAATTTCTGGTTCTGTAGCGACCTGGTCCTGTTCTGGCTGTCTGGCTGGTGCGGATTGAAGGTGGGGAGCTTGAACTGCTCTTTTCTTTGTCCTCCGACTCTTCCATCGCGGATTCGGCGTCGCTTTGGGCAATCGCTGGTGCCTTTGTCAGCTCACTTCGCCCTTCGAGTATTGAGGTTATGGTTTCGATAGAGATTGTGGTTGAAATTCAGGAGGTGGATGCCTCCCATTTTTTTTCTCCTTAAATCGCTTTCGCTAGGTTTGGAGTATTTGGACTTGAACTTTTACTATTGCATTTTTCATAGCGGTTAGGTTAACCACTGTGCAATCAAGTTTAATTGACGTGCACCTGACCTCATTTAAATTATTGCTAATCTTTTCATGCAAACGGAATATTACTGACTTGATCTAGATCAGATGAACGAAACCATCCAAGTTTCTTTTAAATAGCAAGTTTTTATTTTAGATGGTTGTTGAAAAGTTCATACTCCCGAAAATCTTTATTTAAATTTGGATCGTTTTTGTGTCAGGATTTTGTTCTTGGCTGGATTTTGCATTGTTAGGATTTCATCTTGTCCAGATTTCGAAGGCGGGGTTTGGGGGATTTTAGGTTTGTAAGGATTTTCAGTGTTGAGATTCTGGGGTGACTGGTTGCAGATTTCGGGATTTCGTACATGATCCTGACCACCTTGCTGGGGAGGTATTCCATACTCCCAGATCCCCCGGTCTGTGGAAGCGCCTATTATTTAGAACTTGATTTATTTCAATGGGAAGTAACACAATTTAAAGAAAATGGAAAAAAATATTAATTTATTATATTTTTATGTACGTACCTCCTTGTTTACTTAAAATTATTACTTTTATAATTATTTTTGGATAATAGTGACTCTGTCTGTCCGTTAACTCCTCACGTAGAAGATGTAGAAGGTCTCCAAAGGTATCAAAAGAAAGACAATTTTCCCGTGCATGTCGCAGGCTACTTGTGCAGCTGAAGGCCGGTAATTTACTACAAAGTTGTTGAAAATTTATTTATAAAACGTCAAACGCATTAATTTTTCAAATTAAACATTCCAATGGTGTCAAACAAAATTAATAAAATAGTAAATATACATTGGTGACCTAATCATAATTGTCACTGTCGTTTTTTATTATTTCCATAATTATTAACTGATTTTTACCAGTTTTTAGTTTTTAATTTAATTTAACTCGTAGATAGCTAATTTTGCGACAATTTGTTTAGTGATTTTCTGCGGTTACCCACACAGATGACCATACACCTTGCTAAAATTGTTATCATGCAAAAATTAAAAACTGAACCGTAATGATAAAGTAAATTGCAGGTTGGACTGATCAAATAGTGAAAAATCAATTTTACATATAAACCGTTAATCTATTCTTCCGCTGTAGTGAATTTGATCGTGACTGATTTTGTAAAATTTTTGGACTCGATACACAATCAAACAAGGAGGTTAATTTTCAACACCAACGGGTCCTGATTAACTTGTTACAATTATAAAGTCAATAAAAGGTGCTAATCAGTACGTATATTTCAATGAAATGCGACACGTTGTAAATTGTATAATACAAAATATTGACCTGGTAATAATTTCGCAACAAATTGTTTAATCAATAAGCGTCACAAACTTTCCAGAAAAAATTTCGCAAATTAAAAAATTAGTTAATATAGTAAATTGAGGTGATATAACAAGTTCCTGACCCAAGACAACTATTCTCCAAAAATTACTCGTTTCAAAAGCGTTATTGTAACTTCCAAAAATCTGGTTTTTCTTCCAGAAATTCAAGTGGCGTGTTCGAATGTTTAATTGTCTTGGTGTCTGATGGGAAAGTTTCGAGGAGAATCGACAGTTGAAATAATCCGAACAGAATTAACTAAACCAACTCCATTTACATTTTATTTTACTTTCAATAGTGTCCCACGCTCCAAGAGCTACTTCGAGTGCAACTACGACCGCACATTTAACAGTGAAAACTTGACCAAGTCGCGGATCCTGCGCTTACTGAAAACTAATTCACGTGGTTTCCCGATTAAATATTTAAATATGAAAAGTTATACGTGATTTCTGTTATTGTGCTTGAGTGATGTGCTAATTTTGATCTAAAAAAAAGTTTGGAATTTTTTTGAGTTTGTGTTACTTGGATTTATTATTTTTTTGGACCGAACAATTTTCAAAGAGTAAGTTTCGTTTTTTTTTCTTTTGGGTTAGTAAATTATTTTTAGTATTTTAAAAACGCATTGTTATCCTTTCTAGTAATTTTACGTGATTTAATTTTTAATGATTTGCTGTGCCGAGCAGCTCTTGAAAACCATTAACAATTATTTTCAATTTCATGCTGTATAATCAGAAAGATTAACGAATTTATGAAGCTTTGAATAATATCACTAAACACGTTAAAAAAAGTTTTAACGAAAGTCGACTGGTTTAAACATTGACCTAAGTTACGAGTTCGAATTAAAATAATTTTCCAACTTGAACTCAATTAAAAGTTTCATTACGTGTAATTTTAAAATTTTTTGTAACAATTAATTTTCTCTTTACTTTTTTTAACACTATTACGTTAACATTTTAATAAAAGTTTATTCGTTTGTACGGTAACTTGAAAATTCGAAATACAATAATTCAATTAAAAGTTTTATTCGACGTAAATTTTAAAATGTTTCTGTATTAATTAATTTTCACTTTGTTAAGATCTTGGCAAATTACAAAATTAGATAGATTAAATAATTTCGTTAAAGGTGAAAACTAATAATTATTGTAGTTAAGAATTTTCTATTCTTGTGCAAAAAGGAAACTAATTCGTAAACTTCAACTGGATGGGTAGGTTTACATTTTCATTTGCAATGCTAAAAATAGGTTGGCCTTAATTATTCTGAAAAATTTATTCGGCATTGCAAGAAATTTAAAAAAAATTAATTGCGATTGAACGCGGCCTTGTAAACGGGATTAATTCCTTGGCGAGATAATTGGATCGCTTATAAATATTTATTGGAGATTAGTGATTAATGCTTTCCGTATTAACAAAATAGCATATCTTTTGCGTATTATGAGCGCATTGTTGTGCAGAGCAGCTCTTGTTAAAAAGTTGCTGCCGGTGGTTTTCAGGATGAGCCACAAGTGGAGCCTGAAAATCAACATACAATTTTTTACGGCCAATGATCCAATTATTAATCCTTTTAATGGTGGATTAAAATTTAAAGCACAAAATTAAAACAACATGAAAATATTGCGCAAATCCATTTGACTAATGATTTTTATTTTCTTTTCCGATCTATTTGATGTTTTATTACTTTTTTGGTTTAATTCTGTAAATTTGTTCTTTCCGATCCATAAATCCATAGATTAAAACAATTAATAAATTCCAAATTTAACAAAATATTATAAGAGGGGGTGGGGGGTAAATTGAAATCAGGTAAGCTTCATCAATGCATGATTGATAACTAAAATTAAAAATTAGAAATTAAAACAAATTTTTGTTAGAAGATTTTAAAAATAACGAAGTTTCCAGACGGCCGCAGAAAAAGGTGATTTTTAATGTAATTATCGGTTTATCGGTGAAATCTCATAAGAGCTATTGTAGGTACTCAACCATAAAAATTATCAGTAATTAGTGCTTTTATGTTTTTCTAATTTTACAGTGAGATTTTGGATAAGATAAAATTAAAATTTTACTTTTGCGAAAATTAAATGCTTTTGTAATTACCTATTAATCATTTCGATTTCCAATTGAGAACCTAACTACAGAAAATATTAATATTGTTGTTGGAAATTTAAGATTATCATATCTTTCTTATTTTATAATGTAATTTTAAATAATTAACGTTAGAATAATCGCCTATTAATTATTTCGATTTTTAATTGGGGAACCCAATTACAGGAAATATTATTATTAATGTTAGAAATTTAGGATTTTCATGGTTTTCTAATTTTATAGTGTGATTTTGGATTAATTCAAATTTAAATTGTTTTTCTGCAGAATTAGCAATTTTTTTAATCACTTATTAATTAAATATAGATTTCAAATTGTAGAAGCTAAGGTGAGCGAATGGCTGAAATGCTAGCGTGTTCGCTTTCAAGCCAATATTCACGGGTTCAAATCCTGTGAGGTGCTATCTATAGAAGAAATTTTCGCTCACCAAATGTCTATCTGCTGGCCCCAGATAACATTATTTATGGCTAAAATACTTCCCTGATGGAGTAGGCGGTGTAAAAATCGTCTATTCCCGTGGTTCGGAATCCACGTTAAGCTGTATGTCCTCTGTGCTCGTCACACATTTTCAACACGCAACGAGCAGAGACAAGGAGGTATCGGGAAAATGTCGCAAGACGTTCATAACCGAATATTGATAGAAGCTAAGTACAGGAAATATTATTATTGTTGTTGGAAATTCAGGATTTTCTTGATTTTGCAATTTTATAGGGTGATTTTTGATCAAATAAAATTTAAATTTATTTCTGCAGAACTAAAAATTTTTTTTAATCGCCTACTAATTATTTTGGATTTCCAATTCGGGAACCCAATTACAGGAAATATTATTATTATTGTTGGAAATTTAAGAATTTCATATTTGTCTAATTTTATAGTGTGATTTTGGATAAAATAAAATTTGTTTTATTTATGCAGATTTAAATATTTTATTTAATTACATATTAATTATTGCAATTTACAATATTGAGGAAATAAAATTGAAGTTTTATATCTACAAAATTACATTTCCATGGGGAACCCAATTTTTTATTTTTATAATTTTTTTTTATAATTTTATTATGTGATTTTGGATCAATAAAATTTAAAATGATTTCTTCAGAATTAAACATTTTTTAAATCACCTATTAATTATTTCGATTTCTAATTAGGGAACCCAATCACAGGAAATACATATTATTATTATTATTATCGTTGGAAATTTAGGTGTTTCATATTTTTTTAATTTTATATTGTGATTTTGGATAAAATAAAATTTATTAAGTTTTAATTCTGCAGATTTAAATATTTTTTTAAATTACACATTAATTATTTAGATTTCCAAGTGAGGAACACACAATTACAGGGAATATTATTATTATCCCTGGAAATTTAGGATTTTCTAATTTTGTAGCGTAATTTTGAATCAAATGTAATTGGAGTTTTATTTCTACAGCATAAAATTTTTTTAAATTAAGTTTTAATTACATGAATTTCCAATTGGGGAAACCAATTACAGGAAATATTGTTATTATCGTTGAAAATTTAGGATTTTCCTGGTTTCCAATTTTATAGTTGATTTTGGATCAAATTCAAATTAAATTTATTTCTTCAGAATTACAAAAATTTTTAATCACCGATTTATTATTTCGATTGCAAATTGGCGAACCCAATTCCAATAAATATTTTTATTGTTGAAAATTGGAGATTTTCATTCTTTATAATATGATTTTGGACAAAATAAAATTAATATTTTTTATTCCTGTAGAATTTAAAATTGTTTTTAATCAACTATTAATTATATCGATTTTCAATTGGGAACCCAATTTCAGGTAATATTGTTATCATCGTAGGAAATTAGTAATTTCCATGTTTTCTAATTTTATATTGTGATTTTTTTTCTGCGGAATTAAAATTTTTTTAAATTATTATCTATTGATTATTTCGATTTCCAATCGGGAAACCCAATTACAGTAAATATTGTTATTATGGTTGGAAATCTAAGATTTTCATGTTTTTCTAATTTTATAGTGAGATTTTTGATAAAATAAAATTTATATTTATTTCTGCAGAATTAAATTCTCCAGAATTCTCAATTACAGGAAAGATTATTATTATTGTTGGAAATTTTGGATTTTCACGGTTTTTACTTTTATAGCGTGAGTTATATTAAATTTAATTAAATTTTTCTTATAATTATCTATTAATTTTCTACATTTCCTATTGGGGAACCATTAGAGAGGAACCCAATTCCCGGAAATATTCTAATTATTTCTGCAAATTTAGGATTTTCATGTTTTCCTAATTTTATACTGTGATTGCTGTAGATAAAATAAAATTTTACTTTTATTTATGCAGAAATAACATTTTTTTTAATTGCCTACCTATTAATTATACTGATTAACCGTTAAACGAAGCAAGACTAATAATTTTCCTCCATGGTTTAATTTTTCAGTTTCTTTATAAAATCTATTATTATAACTTTTATTATAATATTACAATTTCTTCACCTGCTGTAATTGGTAAAGATCGGCATGCGGCTGTCTTTCAACTATTTGCCCTGGAATATCTCTTATGTGTTTATTTTGCTGTATAAACCCTTAGAACCTACAGCTTAACGTGGAATCGGAACCACGGCAGCTGTTTGTTTATTCCAATTCAAAGAAAGTTACTTTTAGAACTACGTAATTGTTGTTGTTCTATCTCTTGGTCGTATGGTTCACGAACAATGTGCATTTTTCTTATATATCTATAAGTGCTTTTATAATACGCATAGGGGACCTACTGTTTAATGTGAGCTCCGAAACACGGGAAAAGCAGTGCGCTTATTCGGAAAAGGACCTTTTCGCCAGTTTACACTTCGGTGGTTTTCTACTGATTTCAGAGGGTAGGCGGCCAAAATTAAGTTCTTACCTCGACCGGGTTCGAACCGAGTACCTCGATATTAGCAATTAACCCACTTAAGCTACGACAGTCCGATTAATTTGATTATTTAAATATTAAAACCTGAAGGTTAACAGGATATTATAATAATACATTTTTAAAAATATTTTAAACGTGAGAAAAATATAAACTATAAATTTGAATTATACATGTGGTGCCGATTGTTCGTGCCGATTTTTGGTGTCGTATTTTGGTGTCGGTTTTTGGTGTCGGTTTTTTGGTGTCGATTTTTGCGAGGTAACGACCGTAAAAACATGTTCCATGTTAAAAATAATTGTTTGTTTTCAACAATAAATTATAAAATTACCTCGTATAAGCATACAGCTGATGACGTAAAGGTCATCTTACGTGATTTCGACTGCATATCCACTTTTAATATAAAAATGTTAATTTTTAAATTAAAATTCCATTTAAAAAACTGATAATCAAATAAAATATCACAAGTTTTTATATAACATGCTTTGATCTTTATGTCACGTTTACATAACCGAATAACTTCCGCTTTCCCTTTTAGTTTAGTTCTTCCCGTTTTTAATATAAACGCCACACATTTGTTATGGCATGTAAAATTTCACTTCCTTTATAGAAAGTAAATTCACCAAAATATTACGTCTAGCGTTAAAACTTATGTTGAAACGATCTTTCGCCATTTTCTTAACACTTTTCTTCTTAATCTGCTTCACTTAGAAAACACAATTAAAGCAATTATTTTAATTTTGTTCGAGCGTGTGTGTATAATTTAGAGCTACGTTGGCTTTCAACAAGACAAGAAGTCAACAGCCTTGACATTGAAATTTACGAGTAGTAAATAACATTGAGAGTTAAATCTTTGCCCTGGATATCTCGAAGGTAAAGCTGAAATTTTCACGGACGTATGTACGTTGAGTATTTTATGCACCTAAAAATTCGCAAAACTTTCAATTTCACCCTGCAGACAAAATAATCGGCATTTTTTTACATAGGAATTGTAAAAATAATATCATGTTGCATCTTTATAACGAAATAAATTAAACGAAACGTTTCTAATTATTACAGGAATTTATTTTTATAAGGTATGATTATACCTTAATTAGAAAAAAATCTATTTAGCAAAATCGTGTTCATATAATATAATTATTATTTATGAATAAAAGGCCATTTAAATTTTATCTCGATTTGTACTGGAAACAGATAAAAATTCAATTGTTATGCATTTTATGTGATGCACGATGGTAAATGAGATGTCACTAATTATTATTATGCTTAAATCACAATAGCAATAAGGAAAAAATAAATTATAGTGAATCTCAAAATTTATTTATGCACAGTAAACTTTTTTTTTATTTTATCAAAACTTTCTAAAATCTAAATCATCTTTCCTAATATTTTGCTTGATTTATTGCTCACGTTTTCGCTATTACTGTATGAAAATAAACCTACTAAAATTTAATTACTTGGTGCACACTTAAATTATTTTCACATTTAGTCAAAACTGCATTCAAAAATTTAATTTGGTAACCAATTATTGGTTCAAAAATTGGACACCGTTCCGTCAAAAGATGCGAAGGAAGAAAGTTTTCGTGGCTTGTACGTACGTGTGGACAAATTTGAAGAAAAAAAAATGAACAGAAAAACCGCTGGAAAGGATTTAACCTTTGGAGAAAATTACACGGTCTCGTGGCTTGTGGTCAACTAACTGCCTTAAATTATAATGTGAAGAACGTAGAGCACAAAATCGATAATACTTAGGCTTGTGCCTAAAGCAATCAAAATCAATTACAGTCAAAATAAATCTTGCTAAATTAATAATTGATAAATTTGAAATTTAATTAAAGTAAATAAATACTTAGAAAGTCGCAGAAAATGAACAAAAATTTAGTTTGCAATTTTTGTTGATTAAATATTGAAAAAGGTAAGAAAGCGTTACTTGCAAGTGCAAATATAGAAGTTCCTCAAATGGAACATTCCTCCATTTTTTGCACAATGTACACTAAATATTAAAAAATTGGTGAAAGTGTTTCCTATCGTGGCAAACAATCGAGGTTTCCTTAAACTCTTGGTGCAAACAAGTTTGTAACTTTGTTATATTATCTTCGTTAATATGACGAATTTTTGTCTGAACTTTAAAAAATCTCAGTAGTGCCGTAGGCGATTTTTTTAAATTTATAGTTATAAAACACTTTTAAATTAAAGTGATTTAATTGAGTCTTACATTTCAAAGACGGAAAGGCTTTCCTGAAAAGTGAAACGTATAAATTTAATGTTTATAACTGCTCCTCCTTTAAACTTTAGGGGAATAAATCGGGATGCTTTAGGAAACCAAGTCTAATGGAGGGTTTACAGTTTTTTGTTCTTTTAACGACCACCAGGGGACGATTTAAAGCTACAGTACTGCGTTAATCCCAACCAACAAACTGATTTCAATTTTTCTAGAAAATAATTTGCCCCCCCCCCGTTCCAATAAACACATAACATTTTCCATTTCAAGCAGTGATGCCATTTTAAGAGTTTTTACTATAAACCGGAATTTTTTTGCGCTTATATAGGATTTCTTGTCGGTTTTACTAAATTTAACCATTACATTTTTTTAATGTAATTAAGTTTTCAGTAGGTATTGAAATTATTGCTGTTTACCTGGTTGGTGTAAAACCTGCTTTAGAACGTTTATTTTTACATTTTTTGTTCTACGAAATAAAAAATTATAAAATGTGATTTTAACAAATGGCCAACATTTTTGTATGCCTTTTATAAGTAAAGCTACCAAAAAATTAACTTAGAAATCGGGAAATGGGCTGCAGGCGCTTTAGAATTTAGGGAAAAATTCAAAATTATCTGTTGTTTTAAAACACTCAATATAAGAGATTAATGGGATTTTGAGCCACTATAAAATTTATAGTTAAAATAATACATTAAAATTTATTCAATGTTATCCATAATTAGCCATTTTAGAGCCTGATTCACACCTACATTTTCACACTAGTTGAATTGTCTTTTTAATTTATGACATTTGAATTGAAATTGGTCAAATTTAATTGTTCATTGAGTTTGTGATTTATTGATCATTCAGCATTCACTTTTGTTGTAATAATGCTTCAATGTTTATGGATTGAATGCGACAAATATGATTGATGCATATCCATTAAATCTTGTTACTTTATATATGGGTCTCTTTAAAAGGGGAGGGGGGAGTAAAAATTGAAATAGTTTACCTGTGTAACGCGGATGTGAAGATGTAAAAATATTAAAATTATACAATTGCCGTAGTTGTGCGGCCTGAAGGCCGCACTCGAGCTTTTTTAGATTAGAAACTAAACAATGAACCAATGAGTTAAATGAATTTTCGTAAATTACTAAAACAAAATCGGTAGATTGCGCTGTACCTCATTCGTTAGATCATTAAATAGAACAACCGCGAGGTGGCTAATGCAAGTATTCCCAATTATGCCGCAATATTTCTACTCAATAAGTTCGCGATAGAAGTGGACGAAGAAGATGCTAATTTTGAATTGTAAATATTATAAAACATAAAATAACTAAATAAATAATTAAGATTTTCCTGAAATATGTAGATATGTTTTTTTAACTATTAAAGAACACATGACGATAATAATCAACATTGCTGAAATTTCATGCAAAAATTTATTTTGATTTGTTAGATTGTGGTGAATTTTTAAAGTTCATTTTAATATTACAATTTTCATGGAATGTCAAACTTGAAAAATAAAATAAATTTGCAAGGGAAAATAATGAATTCACCCGCTAGAAATGTACAGCTTGTGCATTGTACGCATGCATACGGAGTAGGTTATAGTGGTTATAGTAACTTCAGTTTTTTTAGCTCCCCTGTTCTTATTTATCAAAATAAGTATCATAATATAACCTTATGAAATATTTCCTATAAAATTCTGCCATTTGTCACGTGTAGGAATTTTCAGATTTAGATCTCACAAGAATTTTATTAAAGAAAAACGTTCCATTTTAACCGAATACATTTCACGCTAATTACCAGCTGCCTATATAAAATTAAATTAGGGTTGATTAGAATTGAGTTAATATATCATATTTTATATATGGTTGGAAAGTAGACATTTCATACTAAATAACAGTGTAATAATCATCTCAGTAACTAGAGCGGTTTTCAATCACGAACGTGATAAAAAATACCTTAAACTTATTTGAAAAATATTTTTTTTGTCTGTGTATGTTTTACTATGTCGTAACTTTGGATTATAAGTCAGTACTTTTGAGGTATCACTCAACTAGTTCTACGCTAAGATTGGGTTTGTGAACGTTTTTGGTGTTCATCGGCTCGTCTAGAAACTACCCAGTGTCATTTTTGTACTGGTCATCCAATAGCAACTACAAAATAATCTTTTATAGATAACTAGTTTACATCTTTAGCGCGGGGTCTTCAGAATTACAAATAAATCTATAATATAAACATGCATGGCATATCTTGTTCCCCATATAAGAAAATTTTCTACATCATTAAAATTAAAAGGATAATTACGATCATTAGAATTTTAATCGTTTAAATATGAATATTTAGTACATAATTAACAATTTTAAGCAATTAGTCAAGTCTGCAGTTATAACATAATGTCATAATACATATACCATAACAGTATCACCTACTTTAATTGTTTGTCCTCGCGAAATTAATGACATATTCAAGTCAAACCACATAGAGTCGCATTGGTGCAAATCTGAATCCTTGCCCAGAGGTCGATAACTTTTCAAAAATATGTCGTATTAGTCATTTTAGCTGAAAATATAATCCCTACTTTTTCAAAATGTGATAAAGTTCTAGGTTATTCAATAGATTACGTTATTGCAAATAGACAAATATCCCCAAAACAAATCGTGGACGTGCGAGCCTCAAACACTCCAAAGTCTGATCCTTTGCAAGCTTCGATGTCAACTCAGAAAACCAAATCTGTGGTGATCTCTAATCACCCCATGCGCTGCAAACTTACCGTCGACGAAGAACTAATTGAGCAAGTCCGAAAATTCGCATAGCTTGGTGTGGATAGAACCAACAGAGCCGTAGCAAGGGTGAGGGCGCTAAACCTTGACAAAACCCGATAAATAATAGTTAAAAATTTTCAAAAAGATAAGAATCTTTGGGGGGGGGGGCGTGCATATATTCAAATTTGACTGAATTCCAAAATTTGACAACGATTTCATTTGCAACATCGCCTAAAATTCCCTGCTAGTCTTTTCCGCAAATGGGAATTTTAATCCTCTACAGTAGTTTTTCATCTATAACTCGCTCACTTTCATTTTTAGTGAAAATCATCATCAAATCAAAATTGAAGAGTACAAAATTCTCTATAAAACAAAATTTGCTTACATCATACTAAGTATTTATGAAATAAAAAGAAAATCCAGAGAAAACAATTGAAAAAAGTTTTAAATAATTCTTATTCTGAATAAAAATTTCGTACATTTAAACTTCACCATCGATGGTGAACAAAACAAAACGAGGTTTCAGGATTTACTTCAGATCTGAAGTAAATTCTGAAACCTCGTTTTGTAGGGAATTTTCTCCTCTTCAATTTTGGTGCAATGACTAGGGGAAGACAGGCGCTTTTAGGAACGTTGATTCCAACCCCCGCGTTCTTCTTCATTTCTCTTTAACTGACTGGGTAACCGGAAAACATATCACATTCTCATCGAGACAATTATTCAAATATATTTAAATTGAAAAGAAAAATTCCTACCGAAAAAAATAATCTTCATATTCGGAGAGGGGGGTATTGCGTTACGTTACCATGGAAACGGCGATTCTGGGGGCATACTATGCGTATATTTTATATAAGAACTTCAGAAGTTCCCAACGATAAAAAATCGATATCACATCACCGAGGGGTCTGGGGGTATGGAATACCCCCCAGGCACACTTGCCATTATTCAGAACCATAAAAATTTACTATTTTTCGTTGAATCTTTTGCAATTTTCGTTTGTAATTCGGGAGGGGGGGGACAGCAGGTGATATTTTTCATAACAATCCCAGTACCGTTTTTCTTAATACCGAGGGACGTAAAAGTGAAAGTTTTTCTTTCACAATAAATTAGATGTACCTGGGGGGTATTCCAGACCTCTTGGTCCTAAATGAGTTATGATTATCATCCATTTGTTTTCATTAATCTAAGTCAGCGCCGCGCCGTACCAAGGCTGATCGAAATGGGGGCGCTAAACCTCGACAAAACCCAATAAATAATAGTTTAAAATTATCAAAATGATAAGAGCTTGCTATGGTACTGAGAACCAATGGTCAAAGGCATGACCATGACCTCAAGTTGTCTGCGGCTAAACAAACAAATGTCAATTGAAACTAAAACAAAGATTATATATAAAGCATGCGGACGTGTATGGGTATAAAGAACCACGGAGAGGATGAGATCTACAAAGATGGGAACGCTGAGAACGATAGCAGAAGTAACATTGTGGGATAGAATGCAAAATCCAGAACGTTATCAGATAGACCTCACAGCGGGACGAAGGTTTTGGAGAGACTATATAGAGGGAATGGATGATGAGACAATCGCAAAAATAAAGGTGACACAAAGACCTAACACCAGAAGGGCCCCCCGAAAGACCACCAGCTGTATGTCTGAATCCCAGGAAAACTATATTATGATTAATTAACTGGGCTGAGCACTAACATAATTAGAAGAAGAAAAACTTACATTAATACTTCATACCATATATGAACTCCTATCCTAGGCTTACTAACTTTATAATTTAATTCCTTGTGCTTTCAACTAAGTCAAAAGTTCAAATGGTGCAGTTAACTTTATTGGTTCTACTTGAATTTAGTTTCTTAGAAACTCAGTTCTTAACAACTTCTTGGCACTGAAGATTACTCCGGCAGCTTTTAGTACCTGATTGCATAGGTTGAAGGTTATTAGTTCATACCGAAATTTTTTGGGGTTATTCGACCGTCTCGTAGGATTGAGAAGAAAAGACGGGATATATTCTTTAGTGCATTGATTATTTCAGTATTGTAGCAATTTTAAAAATACAAGCATTTAGTAGTTACTTTATAGTCTAGAACGGCATGTCAATCCTGCAGGTATTATTCTATTCATCATCTTCATAATATAACCAAACGTCATCACCTACTTCAACTTTACTTCCTTGTTCTGAAAGTAATGACATGTTCATACCGATTGTCGGAGAGTCGTATTGGTGAAACAGAGGATACAGATCTTTCAGAGTTCGATATCTGTTTGAAATGTAACCTGATTAGTTATATGACGTTGAAAATATGTCCCTTACCTTTTCAAAAAATTATAAGGTTCTAATGTCTCGGGGTTCGGAACATTAGCTTGATTTATGAAAGCAAAAGGCGTATAAGTACAAGGCGTAATATCTGAGAACATGGTCGTTCCAATCTTCACATAACCAACTTCTGTACATGGACGAGATTGAGGCTCAGGTGATCCTTCGACTAAAAAGTTCATGCGAAACCTAGATGCTGCTGTATTTGTTCCAGTACTGCTGTTTAAATTTACAATGGTATTGATATCTAGTAATGTATAGCTCGAGTAATAGGTAGATAAATTCTAAAAGGTTTTAAAATTTATGTCTGCGTGCAAGTCTCAAGATATAATATTACAACTATATGCGCACTTACGTCGACATTGGACACATCATTTGGCAGCAAACGATTAATAGTCTCAAATATTCGTCTATTTCTTGGCGAACAATAAGCCAATCTCATTTCATTTGATGAAATACCAAAATTTCTTGCAGAAATCTTTGCTATGTTGTCACCTAGATCATGGACTGTCATTGGATTACCGAAGTAATTACTAAAACAATAAATTTTAAAAATATTTTGGAATTGTTTAATAATTTATATTAGCTTACATTACCATGCTTTCCATACCATCAAATTGAGGATTAGGATTGTGAAGTGCATTCATTAAACTTACGTTGTTTTTGATACCCAACTCCGGCTTGTGAACGTTTAGAATGGCATTTCTGGTCCTTGGTGAATAAGCTACTACCATTCTAAAACTGAAACTTTTACACCATCGCAATAAAATTTTATCTGAAAAACCGGTACCTATCCAATATATAATTTGAAGATACTAGACCATGGTTCATACAATAAGCTTTGCTTACTAGCAATGGGTAGCCTCCGTCAAGTGGATAAATGAATATTTGTTTTAATTTTCCGACATACGTAGTACATAAGTTTTCTAGTGGTGGTAGTGAATAAGAATAGTTAGATGCCATGTACTCTTACAATACAAAATATTTAAAACAAGATACAATAAAAAACAACGATTTTTAACCGAATGGAAATTTTTAATAAAATCGTTGGATTGGGAACACTTGGACTTGAATGAATTTAACCTATCAACGAAAGCGAGATAAGGGAATAATGTTAAATGCACATATCCTACCATGATAAAATAATATACTTCGTACAGTATGTGGCAAAATATATCATATAAAGTGGATTTGTTTATATCATCTTGCAACTAAATTATATTATGAATTTTTGGAAACTTGGACAAAGAACCGATATTAATAAATTAAAACAACCGGAAACTGGAGAAACTGTTCTGGTAGAAATCATTAAAGAGATCACGGAAGTAATTGGAAGACGATTGGAAAATGTCAACATTTGGGTGCTTCCACTCAGCTGACTGCCGTTTTTATTCCGGAGTGAAATGGTGAATCCATGTTCACATACCGACGTAAAAAATCCTTTTTATTTTGAGTAAACAGTGCTAAATAGCATTCTGAATCATCAATGCGGTGTTGTTTTTGTTCCATTGTGAGCAAGCGCGGCACTCGTTTGGAAAAAAGCTTTTTCATTGTCAAATTTTGATACAAAATAGTGAAAATTCTACCAATTGATATCTTCATGATCTTAGCTATTTCACGCACTTTCACTTTTCGATCTTCCATCACCATTATTTTCAGGACTTCCTTGATGTTTTCTTGAGTCACTGCTTCATTTGGACGACCAAAGCGTTCAGCATCATTTGTGTCCGTACGACCACGTTTGAAATCAGCATACCACCGACAAAGGGAGCAGAGTCCGGATAACACTTTTCAAGCCATTGTTGAGCTTGAACGGTGTTTCTTCCCATTAAAAAGCAACGCTTTATCAACACACGAAACTCGTCTTTCTGCATTGTTTTGCAAATCTTGTAAACAGCACACTGTAAGGCTATCCCTCTGTAATTATTGCAGTTCATCTTATCACCCTTCTTGTGTATTGGGCAAATAATTGGTTTACACCAGGTCTTGCGCATTTTCCCTTTTTCCCAAATCTTCGTAATCAATTCGAATATGGTCCTATGAAGCTCTTCTCCTCCATATTTGGTCATCTCTGGAGTAATGTTATCCTCTCCAGAGCGCTTCTAACTATTATTTTTCAGTTTTAATGCTATTTCTATGACTTTTCGTGGATTTGGTGCTTCGATGTTCTCACTTTCATCTTCTCTGCGAATGCTTTTATTACTGTTGAGCAACTCCTCAAAATATTCCGCCCACATATCCATGGTTTCCTTTCCTCCGCCCACCAGATTTCCCTCTTTGTCTTTGCAAAACACTGACTGTATTATTTTTTTTTGTATCACTTCTTTAACTTTCTAATGTTCTGGTAGAAGCTTCTTATCTCTTTGCCATTACATTTCTCTTCTATTGCATCTAGTAGCCCCTCCTTATGTTTTCTCTTCTTATTTATGTAGATTAACTTGCATTTCCTTCGCTGCTCTTCATATCTTCGCCTATCCTCCATTAGTTGTGTTTACAGCATCAGTTGCCTGAATCTATCATTTTTCTTCCTCTCATCGTCATACCATTCCTTATTAATTCATCCACGTTGTGCCGGTTGTTATTTCGTCACCATACCAATTATTGCATTTCCGATACTTTTTGATTTTTCGCTAATATCTTGTATTTGGTAAAATTTCCATTTCTTTAGTTATATCCATCTCGTACTCATTTCGCAACTTTCCATCTTTCAATGCAGTTGTGGGATTCTTTCTTTGCCCTTTTACTCATGTTGCTCTATTTATTGGTATCATTTGTTTAATTTTTACACCTACGAGAAAATGGTCCCAGGTCACATCTGCACCTCTGTAGCTCCTCATATCTTTTTTATGAGTTTCCTATCCCATTCTTCTACTAATACGTGGTCAATTTTATTTATTGCATTACCACTTGGCGTAGTCCATGTACCCTTATGAATCTTCTTGTGATCGTAGTAGGTAGGCTACTGTAATCAGGAGTCTTCCATTCACACTTGTTTCGGCATGTATGTACATAGTACATACTGTTGCGTCGACGTCCTCTTTCAGCTCTGTAGGACGTTGAACAACAAATCTCAATCACTTACCGTTCCAGCAAGCTCTTATCTCAGGTTATTTTTAATCAGGCTTATCTCAGGCTTAGCAATAGCATAAAAGAAAACTACAACTGGTTCAGCTAACATCAAATTTATTACTAAACAAGAATTATTAACGAACAAATAAAAAATAAACAATCAACAACAACGAATCAAAACAGAACTTATAATTAACGAAAAACTCTCTAACCTTGGTACCCCTTGGATATTGAACGTGGCACTTCACTATCTGCACCGTTGAACACCTGGACCAAATGGATTAACCCAGTCCAAATGCTGATCCCTGGTTTTCTTGCTTCCTTGAAGCCTCTCGTACTATTACTAGAGTCACGTCTCGACTCAGTCGTAATGGTTGGTGACTCGATGAAACCTTCACCGTCACTTATGGTCGTCCTTTTGCAATGGCTGATTCCCCAATACGAACTCTCGGCTGAGTTCAGTATTACCTCTATGTTTTCAATCAACAACACTTGCTATTCACACAACACGAACTTATTTATTCCGCGGTGAAACACGTCTGTGTTCTGTGCGATCTTATATCTGACTATTATCTTCGGAGCTCGGTCCGGCACGTCTATCTCGGATGTGAGATCTAATGTGACCACCCGCTTCCCCGTTGTTTGGCCTGGAAACCACACTCATTTTATTTTTGTTTTTTTGTTTCTGGAGACTTCTATTATTTCCGGCTGTTCCTGCGGGTATGTCCGCCTACGTAATTTTCTTTGTTTCTAGATGCGCTGCTCGTCCTGGTTATCGTAACTAACTTAAATCTAACAGCGATAAAAAACAACTTGCACCTCTCCAGACTGCGTTTTCTTTTATACTGGTTTGCATCTCAATTTTCTAATGTGAATGACGCGAAACACAACAATACAAAAGCTTATTCTTCTTTTTCCACTTTTATTAAGAAGTCTCCCTCTTAATATAAGGTCCAGGACCTGTTTACTAATTTTTAGTAAATATAGTTCTATTACCATTTTTGGATTTTTACATCTCAGGTAGCTTGCTAGGCTTGCCTTTCGATGTGCCTGCACTCTGTTTCTTATAAGCTTATTGTTGGTCGAAAATTAAATATGGTAATTTTTCCGCATTACCCTCTCAATCTTATCCCACAAAATCTGTTTAATGTATGTAGGTGTAAAACCGACAACCGACTCTCTCAGTCTTTTGCTAACCACAAAACCAGTACCCAATCTTCTGTCTATTCATCCAAATCGAAAACTTTGTTACCTTATTGTTTGTTTTATTTTAATGCCACTACATCTATTCTATATCTCCTCAGTTCCCTTGTCAATTGCTTCATCATTCCCTCCGGGCCAGATGAAATACAGGTTAAATTATTAAAATTGCTAGATGATAATAGCATAGATATTCGGGTCAAATTATTTAACATTATATGTCGTACAGGTAGCACACCTGAAGATTGGTTAAAGTCGACTTTCGTCTTGCTTCCTAAAGTGGCTCATTCCAAATCATGCAAAGACTACCGTACCATAAGCCTCATGGGTCACACGTTAAAAGTGTTATTGAAAATTATTCACCGAAGAATATACCGTCGATGTGAGGAAATGGTGGGCGACATACAATTTGGTTTCAGAAATGGGTTCGGAACCAGAGAGGGACTCTTTTCCATAAATATGTTGCTACAACGATGTAGAGAATGTGCATTTATGTTTTATCGATTATGAGAAAGCGTTCGATAGGGTATACAACATGGGAAACTCATTAAGATTATATAAGAAATAGGGTTGGACACTCGACACATCAGAGTTATTGCGAACTTCTACCGGATTCAGTGAGCAGAAGTGCTGGTGGAATACAACACCACGGATGAAATCGAAGTTCTACCAGAGGTTCGCCAATGTTATGTGTTGTCGCCCTTGCTTTTTATTTAACCTCCACTCGGAGAGAATATTAAATAGAGAGCGAATCTCTTTGTGATCAAGGAGAAGAATAAATTGAATTTGCACTTGATGAAAATTGACATTGACTTCCTATTGGACTAATTTAAAAATTTTTAATTTTATATTTTAACATGGTTTTTAACTAAATTACATTATGAATTTTTGGAAAATTGGATAGTTTATTTACGAAATACAACTTACTCTGGCGACATTTCGTCTAACTTTATCATAGTGCTTCAAGACTACAATTTTCTCTAATATTTTTTTCTTTAATTTTATTTTCTAATAGTCGAAAATAATGATGTAATGATTTGGAATATTTAATCATGGCTATTTTAAACATAAAATATTTAAATGTGCGGTGAACGTAATTTATTTCCGAAGTCCAACACTTTTATGATGCGTTTAATCCGAAAATTCTTTTTTGTCGCAATTGAGGGGCCCGGAAAAAAATAGTAGAAGTGACATTGTCAAACAAAATAGATAATATATTAATTATATTTAAATAAAAAGTAGTATTGGAAAAAATAATAAGAGCTGCTAAAATCACCAATGCATAGCATACACAGATGACTTAGTAGTGATAGCAAAAACACGGAGAGAGTTAAAAAAGTTAAAGAAGATTATTTCAACAATCTGAAAAATGGATCTCAAGATAATCCAGCAAAAGTCAAAACACATGAAAATGATTACAACAGCGGAATACGATGATGCAGAACAGTAAAGAATACCGATTTATTAAGGTGGAAGACTTTACTTATTTGTGAACATTAAAAACACAAAACTTGAAAGAGGTTAAGGCTAGAATTTTGTGTTAAGATCTTGTAGCGGTCCTAGAATTAGTTCACGATAAATAGAAATTCCGCGCTACATAAACTAATCGCCTCAGCAGCGCAGTTGTTTAAGCGCACGTATTCACAGCTAATACGTCTGGGTTTGAATCCAACTTGAGCAAAGCAAAGTAAGAGTTGGGACACATACAAAGGCTACTAACTACTAGAACAACAAAAAATGTGATAAGAACAGAACCAATTAGAAAAAAAGAAAAAAAGGAACACAAAGAAAGAAATGACTGGACGCAGTACATGTAGAGGAAGACCGGCAGAAATTAGTTGTTAAAAGCTGGACAATGATTGTGCAGGATAGGAAGAAGTGGAGAAGAGTAGTGAACGAAGCCGTGGGTTGGAGAGGCCTATATTGCTATATTATTATTGTTATTGGCCGACCAGTGCAAATACGAGACTATGGGCATGACACAGCCTAGTTTAGAACCGTGACATTTGGAAAGAACGAAAGAATTGTAACATCTCCATGGAGATGTTACTTCGAGATGTGACTTCGAGAAAAAAATACTCAAAATGACTGTTCGGATAATACCCAGAATATTTATCAACTTACGTCGATCAAATGATAAAAATTCGACGTGTTGAATTTTAATTTGAATATTTTTTCCCTCCTTTCCTTAGATTGTTACATGTAATTACTGTTCGGCGGGGATGGCAACAACCCGGAACTGTTACCTTTGGGCTGCAATTCTCCAATCACACCGTGTGAAGTGATAAATTTCCTTGGGCTCTATCATACAATCAGTCCCCGGGCTGTTACCGTCCTTGCAGGGCTGTAATTCCCCAAACAGATCGCGGTAAGTGATAAATATTCGGCATATTGCCATTTGAATATTATCATTTCTCTTGGAATATTACATAGAAGAACCACTCGGAGCGGGTGATAGCACCCTGAGGCAAGGGCGGATACAAGGGGGTGGTAAAACGGGTACTAACTTAATGAATTTTGAAAAATCGAACTAAAACTGATTAAATAACTCCCTCCCCCGATGAACTTTGTCTGGTTCCGTCCTGGCTCACGGGCTGTTCCTTCGCGACTGTTATTTCCTTAATAAACCGCGGGGTTTATAAATATTCAGCGTTATTTTAGTAGATCTATGATCAAAATGACTGTCTGCGTGATCCTGCGACTCAAAAACAAGAGGTTTTGAAAAAAATTAGGTTAGAAATGCAATAAATTTAAATTTTTTATTTATATCCGATCGACAATCATCGCATGTCGAGTGTCGGGGAGCTGTCATGATTTTGTGGGGCCCCAGGCGCAACCTGATCTGGCGGCCCCTAAAAAAACTTCTTTCGTTTTTTTCAAACGTGGAATCTGGCAACCCTGAGGCATTCTCAACGACTCTGAGGCACCCAACGCTTCTGAAGCCTCAGGCACGCGCGGTAATTCGCCATTGTGCTGTGAATGAACGAAAAAGTTGTCATCGATAGTTGATAGCAAATAAAGCAGCGGCGGTTTGTCAATGGAGGCAAGGGAGGCTTAGCCTCCTCTCAAATTGTTGGACGGACTTGCTATTTATATTTCGTTTTAAATTAGTATTTTTTCCAATTTTTAATTTTTTTTGAATTTGTTTAAAACAAAATTTAATTTAATAATGAAATTAGCTTAAGAACTTGGCTTACGCTTGAAATAAATTCGAAATAGTACCTACATATCCAGAGGCTAGCCTTTCTTTATATTATTACTTGATTAGCACAGAGTTAGGCAACCCAGAATACGGTATAAATCTTTACTCTTTCTTATAAATCTTTTACGTTCGAGATACCTACGTCATAGAGGCTACTGCTTAGTAAGATCTATGATTAAAATGAGCGACTAATAGATGAATTGTAAGTAATAAGCTTGTAACATAAGCGCATACTATTATGTGTTATTTTACTACATGCATGAATATAATTATTTTTCATGCTTTGGAGGCTGCCCTCATTATGCGTGGGTGTATTATCAAATGCACCTGAAAATCTTTGCATTATCATTATCATGCATATATGTTCTAAATATAAATCACTTGTATGTGAACTTCTAAAAGTGTGCTACATTTTTCAAGTTTGTGACCAAAATACAGGTTTTTTTTTAAATTTTATTATTGAGACTATTTTTAATTTGGTTATTATTTTTAATTAGTTATTATTATGGATAGATTATGCGAAATCAAACAATGCGATGATATTGTACATTGGCTAGTACATAATAATTTTAGTTCATTAAGCTATGATAACAAAGTTTATATTGCAAATATTGTAATGAAACCCCGTCCAAATTCTATTACACTTAAATACACGGATAAAAGGCAAAATCGGGGTTTTAACACTGAATGGTACAATAAATGTGCTTGGTTAACAGGTTCTGTTAATCAAGAAAAGTTGTATTGTTGGCCGTGTTTACTTTTTTCAGCGGATAATTCAGTTTGGTCAAAAATCGGGTTTTCCGATATGAAAAATTTATCTCGTTGTATTGAACGTCATACAAAATCAAAAGAACATATTTCTTCGTCGTGTAAAATTAAATTATTTGGAAAAGAAAATATAGCAACTGCATTAAACAGCGAACGTCTAAATTCGATTTCATTATATAATGATCAGGTTAGGGAAAATCGAAATAATTTAAAAAGATTAATTGACTTGACAATATTTTTGGCATCCCAAGATTTGGCTTTCCGTGGTCATGATGAAACAGCAACATCGGTTAATCGGGGAAATGATAAAGAATTAATTGCGCTATTTAGTAAATATGATCAAAATTTTAATAAATTTGTAAGTGGTAATATTTTTTCCGGGACGTCAAAAACAATTCAAAATGACTTGATAGATTGCGTGTCATTTATTTTAAATGAACACATAGATGCAGAAATAAAAAATTCTCAATTTTTCTCGTGGCAAGTAGATGAAACGACGGACATTTCTTGCGTTTCGCAACTTTCAATTGTAGCTCGGTACGTTACAAACGGTCAAGTCGTAGAAATATTTTTAGGTTTCTATGATGTTTCTTCAGGTCGGACCGCGGAAGATTTGTTTAATTTTTTAATCTCTCGTTGCGACAAATATGATTTTAAAAATAAATTAATAGCTCAAACATATGATGGCGCAGCAGTTATGGCAAGTCATTTAAACGGTTTACAAAGCAAAATTAAATCGATTGCACCTCAAGCACTTTTTACGCACTGCTATGCTCACGCGTTAAATTTAGTTTTGAGTAAGGCATGTAATTCGAATAAAGATTCCCGAATTTTTTTTTCAAATTTGAACGGATTTTCCACATTTTTTTCAAAATCGACCAAACGGACGAATGTTTTAAATGAAATTTGTGGCAGTAAATTACCGACAAACGTTGCTACACGTTGGAATTTTACCTCGCGAGCAGTATTTACAGTGCAATTAAGAAAACAACAATTAATTGACGTATTTAATTTTATAATCGACAGCGATGATTTTAAAAACGACTCTCAAACTATTAGAGAAGCGGTAGGTTTAAGACAATATTTAAATGAATCAAAATTTTGCTTATTATTAGAAACTTTTAAATTAATTTTTGAACAGACAGACGTAGTATTTTCAATTTTACAAAGTAAACTAACCGATATTAATTTCGCCAAATGTCGTTTAACAAAATTAATCGAAACTCTGCACAGATACCGTAGTGATGATTTGTATTTTGACAACATATTTAACAGTTTAGAATTAAATTGCGAGCCGGCTCAGAAAAAACGAAAAACGACATTTGATTTACCAGATATGCGTCAAAGTTATAAACAAATTTTTGCGGAAATTTTGGATACGGTTATCGTGCAAATTGAAGTTAGATTTGCAGACTTACATAAATTAAAATTTTTTGATCTATTAACATTTGCTAAATTTTCGGATTATAGGAAAAACTTTCCTCAAAATTTATTAGATAGTCTATTAGAGCAGTATCCATTTTTTGATCAAATCCAACTCAAAAATGAATTATCGGTAGCATATAATGACCCCGAAATGTTTGGACAATGTAGGACTCCATCAGAGATATTAGATTTTACTTTCAAAAATGATTTACACAGTTGTATGCCTGAATTTTATAAACTTTTATGTGTGGTCGTCACCATACCGGTAACATCGGCTTCGGTTGAAAGAAGTTTTTCCACACTAAAACGTATTAAAACTTACACTCGTAATACGATGAACCAAAATCGGTTAAGTAACGTCGCGGTAATGTCTATTGAAAAGGAATTCGTTACCTTATTGTCTCGAAATAATGAATTCTACGAGAATATCATCGATCACTTCGCGAATACTAAAAATCGCCGTATACCTCTTACGTTTAAAGCTTCATAAATTTCGAATGACTTAAAATAATATTAATCTTTATATTGTACAGCATTTTCTCCAAAAAACACTCTGCACTCATCGAACAATTTTTTCCATTGTACACAGTACTGAAGATAGCCAACGGGCTCGAAACACGTGTCTACCGCAGATTAAATAATATTTTATTAAATTTTTTTGTAAGTTTTATTTTATAAGGTAGTTAAGCTGTAAAATTAGCCTCCTCAAATGCAAAAGTCACGAGCCGCCGCTGAAAACTAGTAATTACAAATGTACACAAAGTTTCATCTAATCGGCTTACTCGAAAAAAAAATTTCATCTAGTACGAAAATGTATCACTTTTCCCTAGTGGCGACTCGTGACTTCTTTGAATGGGAGGGCACAAAATTTAAATAGAAATGTAAATATACGTAATAATATATTCTTGTGTTATTTTGAAAATATTACTACTCTTCAGTGTCAAATTAAATAACCCGGGGGGGGGGGGTTACGGAAAGCTCCCAGTATTCAAAATTGCCATTTCGTCAACACAAATGTTAGTGTCCCATTCATTTCCATATTATGGACGACATTCTGCCGTTCTTTTTACAGAATAACAGGAGAAACCGACGTTGTTGGCTTTTAGGCCGTATAGCCTTAGCAAAGAGTCAGTGCGACAGCTTTCATTGCTTTATGTTACGTTATCAACTTGAAAAAGTTTCATTGCGGTCTTTAAGCTGCACAACCATAACAGTCGCGCACTATTACAAAAGTAATGAATAAATAAATGAACAAATAATTAATACTGAACCCATAGCAGATTTTATTTTATATAAATATCCATTTAGAATTTAGACCGTGATTGCCTTGGTTGTGCGGCCTGAAAGCCGCACTGGAGAAGAGATTAACGCAACTGATAGATTTAAGATTTAACTTAAACATGTAAAATAGTTATTTATGCTTATATAATATTATTATATTTTAACTATAAATATATAAACGTTGAATAATTCATTTATTAACTAAAGATTTTAATATAAACGCATAAAGATAAATGAAGAATTTTAAAAACATCATAAAACAATTGCAATAATAATTGTAAATTTTTAAGATTAAATAATTGGTTATTTATGCTTATATAATATTATTATATTTTAACTATAAATAATATAAACGTTGAATAATTCATTTATTAACTGAAGATTGTAATATAAACGCATAAAGATAAATAAAGAACTTTAAAAACATCATAAAACAATTGCAATAATAATTGTAAATTTTTAATCTTTTTAATTGGATGATTACAATTATATGCGTAACTACTTACATCAACAGTAGTTACATCGGGCGGTGGTAAATGTGCCACCAGTAATGTTATTCTACCTGCTACGAATGTAGGATATTAAAAGTACACAGGTATTTGTGCCACCGGAGAAAACGACATCTACCTGATGCATCTCCTACATGTAACATCGATTATTTTTTGATTTTACACGATTTTTTGGGGGTGAAACGTAATAGTTTACTGCCCCATACCGCAACTATACTTTTTAATGCTATTTCGAGGGTCTCTCACATCCCGGTTTCATTTATCCCGGTTTTCTTGATGTGTGGCGCCTTCTCGTATGTTTAGCCTAGTAACCAGAGTCAAAACCGCCCTGGAGGGGTGCAACGCGGAGCGGAGCGCAGCGGCGCCCCGTAAGGGTAGGTTTTGACGATGGATTACCCTCCTTATCGAATGCACACCCCAAAATTCGAAGGCAAAAAAAATTTAATTTTTACAATAAAGAAAATGTATATTATGTAATACTCGTACATTATTTTAATTAGTGCGGATTTTTAATCCGGAAATTGAAATTTCTTTGAGATTCGGAAAGCTGAGGGTTTGAATAGTCGTTTTAGTAAAATATTTTAGCAAAAACATCCTAAACTACCCGTTTATTAACGGAAAAGTGTCGGCCACGCCCACCATAAAATTGGTGTAATTTTCGATTTTTTAGGTGTGAATTCGATTCGAAGGTTGCTACATTGTCAAAACCTATCCTCCGGAGCCTCCGCTCCGCTCCCGACACCTCCGGGCGGTTTTGACAATAGTGACTGGGCTAAACATACTTGTGGAATATTAATCCACCCCAACCGGGATCATAGAAAAGCGGAATCCTAAAAATCCTGGATATAGCTTTTAAAAGTATAGATGCGGTATGCGGCAGTTAACTTTTAAAAAAAATCCACAGATAACTAACCCAATTTTTAATCGCAACTTCTACTGAGCAAAATTCGTGATGTAATATTTATAACAATAAAAATATACACAAAATATAACGCCAATATAAATTAAAGGACCTAATAATTTATTCGGAATCTTACCTACTTAAAAAAGTACTTATAGGCTTAGCAATTAAGAGACTATATTTTTATGGGCGGAGGTAAATGTGCCACCAAATGTACCTCACAAGAAAAGGGTACCGATAAATGTGCCACCGACCAAAAGGGTTCTTTAAATAAACACAGGTATTTGTGCCACTAACAGTGAAAAAATTAAATTTTTTTTGCCTTCGAATTTTGGGGTGTGCATTCGATAAGGAGGGTAATCCATCGTCAAAACCTACCCTTACGGGGCGCCGCTGCGCTCCGTTCCGCGTTGCACCCCTCCAGGGCGGTTTTGACTCTGGTTATTAGGCTAAACATACGAGAAGGCGCCACACATCAAGAAAACCGGGATAAATGATACCGGGATGTGAGAGACCCTCGAAATAGCATTAAAAAGTATAGTTGCGGTATGGGGCAGTAAACTATTACGTTTCACCCCCAAAAAATCGTGTAAAAACAAAAAATAATCGATGTTACATGTAGGAGAAGATGCATCAGGTAGATGCCGTTTTCTCTGGTGGCACAAATACCTGTGTACTTTTAATATCCTAAATTCGTAGCAGGTAGAATAACATTACTGGTGGCACATTTACCACCGCCCATTTTTATACCCTCGACCCACCTGAGCCGGCGGTGGAACTTACATATAGGATTATAGAAACCCTTGACCATCGGTGGAGATTACAATCGCCCTTTATAACAATTATCAACTTACATTAATATTTCACGCAATATATAACGTCTTTTCCTAGGCTTATTAGCTTCATAATTATATTTAATTCCTTGGTGCTTTTTTTGTGTATTTAAGGTCGTAGTGCTCATGTTCAGAATAGCATCGTAGGATATTGGTGAATAAACTATTATAGAAATTGTTTGGAACTAATACTAACTAATCAATAAATTATATCACATTATTGAGATAATGGGAAGCTCGCTCATAAATTCCAATTTGTGCAGTTTTTCATATCTCGCTTGGTTCTACTTGAAACTCAATTCTTAAAACTTACCTTGTACAGAAGGCCTCCCTGCCAGCTTATAACTTATCGTTATAAGTTTAAACCGTAATTCTTGGGGTGGCTCGACTTTCTTCTATTAAAATTTACAAAATCTTTCGTGACACATTCGGTGCGGGTGGATTATTACACAATAAATGATATTTTTATATCGACAATTTTTTGACTAGAAAATTTTCTATAACATAGAAGAGCAGACAAAAGGGCAGGATATATTCTTTAGTCTTTTAATAATTTAAATATAATAACAATTTTAAAAATATAAACATTTAGTAGATACTTTATAGTCTTTAGCGGACATTCAAGCTTGCAGTTATTACTATATGGTATTATACCATAATGTGACAGTATCGCCTACGTAAATTTTACTTCCTTGTTCTGAACATAAAGACATGTTCATGCCAAGTGCAGGAGAATCGTATACGTTCAATAGTGGATACATATTTTTCACAGCTCGATATCTGTTTAAAAGGTAATCGGATTAGTTATATGATGCTAAAAGGGTGACTCTTACCTTTTTAAATAGTTATAAGGTTCTAGTCTCTCGGGGTTTGAAACATTAGCTTGATCTATGAAAGCGAAAGGCGTATGAGTACAAGGTATAACATCTGAGAACCAGGTTTTTCCAATCTGCACACGACGGATACCTAGTGATGATGTAGGTATACAATGAGGTACTCCTTCGACTAAAAAGTTCATACGAAACCTAGTTGCTGCTGTATTTATTCCAGTACACCTATTTATATAGTCAATATCATTTTCATGTAGTATTGTATAGCTCCAATAATATGTAGATAAATTCTAAAGGTTTTAAAAATGAGTTGTCTGGGTGCAAGTCCCAAATGATAAGATTATAACAACATGCGTACTTACATCGACATTGGACACATCGTTTGGAATCAAAACTCCATCAGTTTCAAATTTGTGTCTATTTTGTGGTGAACAATATGCCATTCTCATCTCATATGATGAAATACCAAAAGTTCTTTCAGAAATTTTTGCTACATCGTCACCAAGATCCTGGACTGTCATTGGATAACCGAAGTAATTACTAAAACAATATATTTTAATATTATTTTTAAATTGTTTAATAATGTATATTAGCTTACATTACCATATCTGCCCCTGGATAAAATTTAGAAAAATAATTTATCTGTTCATTTATTAAAAGTGCATTGTCTTTGTTACTTAACTCTGGCAGGTGAACGTTTAAAATAGCATTTCTAGTTATTGGCGAATAAGCTACTATAGATCTAAAACTGAAACATTAAATGTTTGCAATTAAATTTTTATGAAAAACTGTACCTATCCAACATATTCCACTTTGAAATTAGACCAAGGTTCGTACAATAAGCTTCATCTAGTTTCCATGGGTGGCCTCCATCAAGTGGATAAATTAAGATTTGTTTTATATTTCCGTAGTACCCAGGATATAAGCGTTCATTGGGAGCTTGTAAATTAATAGGGCAGAAGTTAGATGCCATTTAGACACTTGCGGTGGAAACAGCAACCCTTAACAATACAGCACAAAATATTTAAAACTAATTACAACGAAAAACAACAATTTTTTAATGAATGGAAATTTTTAATAAAATATTTAAAACACTTTCACTTGAACGAATTTAACCTATCAACCAAAGCGAGATACTAAGTGATAATCGCATAGTTCGTACAGTATGCATCAAAATAAATCATATAAAGTGGATGTGTTAATTTCGTCTTGGAATTGTTATAAATTATGATTTTATTGAAACATTGCAAGTTTAAGATTTAAAAATGCATTTGACAGCAGGGCATTAGAATACGTCTTCGTCTGCAGCCCTAGCCAGAAAAGAAGAATCATCAGCATAGGGGGTTACTATATGAATAGCTAGGTGATTCAATATATCATCCAATAAACAGTATAAAAATAACCGGGCCTAGATAGAACCTAGTGGAACACTCTCGAAGGATATTAACATGACCAAGGAAAGTAAACCAATATCACAAAATATTTTTAATGTTTTACATTCAGGTTACCATATTCTGAGAGGGTATTCCATACCCCCAAATCAAAACCAGTATTTTCTAATCATAAACCAAATCTTCTCTAAGCGAATCGAATAAAAGATTCAGAAGTACCGCTTTTCCTCACTACTTACTCAAATACCTATTAATTTTTGTTACTTTAACGTTTGTAACAAAATACGAAATAAATTCAAATTGCTTCGAGCATGTCTTCTGAAAAGCATTTCAAAGTTCATGTTGTTGGTCGGTTTCGCATCAAACAACTCGTTTTTTGTTATCCCAAATATGATCGACAGGTTTGAGGTCACGAAACTGAACAGTTCACTCTACTTCTTCAGTCTTTCTAATACGAAACCATTCTTTGGCCACTCGGCTATATGTTTGTAATCATTGTCCTGTTGTGAAACCAATTTTAGCAATATTTTTCACTGCTCTATGCGATATCATATTTTCTCAAATATTAGCATAAATATTGCATATAAATTTTGCATTGTGATTCCCACACCATAGTAGAACAAACATCCCTATAAGATCATTTTTAAGCCACCATGTTTAACCGTATATCTTGACTGATCCTCGCTATTGGGTGACGTCGAACATATTAACAAGAACCAGTACCATCTCATCTGTCTACAATGTTTTGCACCATTTGTAAATAAACCACACAATTTTTTTGCGAATTCCAAACATTTCGAGAAGTGTTTCTTTGTAAGAAGCGGCTTTTTTATATCGCTGTGTAGAGCTCATTTGGGTTGCGCGATAAGCACAGCGATGCAGCGTAAAGCAAATGCCTGAGGTCAATAAATCACGTGAGTCCAGCAAGGTTGCTCGCATTTTGCACTTGGATGGATGACCGCGTGGTTCCATATTTGAAAAAAAACGCCGCTGGCTGCTCCTCTACCAACCCGCACTCAGCCAGCGTGGTAGGATATGGCCTTAACCTCCCCCTCATGGGGGAGAGGTTTATAGTCCAGGAGTGGACTGGAGCAGAAGCTTTTACGCACAGTCAAGTCCCTTATTGATAGATTTAACTCATTTTTAATTTTTTTGGCAGGTGTAAAAGAGTTCTTTTTGGGAAGTCCTTTAATTTCAGAGAACAATAGAGGAAGCAAATTTCATTATGATGGCTTCTAGTATGTTTTCGATACAATAAGTTCGTGCGGCGTTATAAATTTTGTGTCACTAAAGAAAATCTACGATCTTATTTTAGATCCGCTTTAAAATATTTTCATTGACAACTTCACTCTAACTTCAAGTGGAAAGGCATTTAAGACTTAGAGGAAAATACATAAATAATATCAGATTTCATATCAGAATTTAAAGCGCCGCTTTAAAAAATGTTCATTGACAACTTCACTCAAACTTCAAGTCGAAAGGCATTTAAGACTTAGAGAAAAATACATAAATAATATGTTTGACCTGTTCCATTCGTTTACCTCCGGTGTTTATTTTTAACTTTACTTCCTTTTTCCCTACTACCATTATCTTCGTTTTTGCTGAGGTTATCCTCATATTTTTATTTTCTAATACTGCATTCAATATATCGAGATTATGTTGAAGGTTTATTTCATTACTTGCAAACAGTATCAATTCATCTGCGAAAGCCCATTCTTCTATTTCTACTTGTTGCACATTTTTATAATCCACATTTAGTATTTTAGTCTTCATTTTTGTTTCTTTGATAACATCTCAGTCAGTGCTCAGTACTGCACCTTGTCTTGTATCAGATTTCTTTCAACTCGTTTTTCTTTTAGTATTTCCCATATGCGTTCTCTAGGGGCTCAGATCAAATACATATTCAATGTCTGTGAAGCATCCATATGAGTGTATCTGACATGTTTCCCTCGATTTTTGATAATCTGTCTTATCGTGAATATTCATATGATCCTGTACACTAAACCTTTTCTTAAATCCGCTTTGCTTTTATCTAGTGTCGCTTGGGCCGCTTCACACAACAGTGAGATACCTCTGTAGGTTTTATACATCTGGTTGTCGCCCTTTTTTGGTTGAATTTTTCATGACTCTTTCGGTTCTAGTCGGATTTACTTTCTTAAGTGTCATTCACCTAAGGGATTAAAGTTATCCTGACGTGCCTTGTTAGTCGTGACAAGAGTCAATAATTGGTCCTTGCAACAAGGCAAGCCAAGACAACTAATCGCTCTGTGAACAGCAATTTAGAAACTCAGTTCTTCAGAACTATCTGGCACAGATGGCCACCCTGCCAGCTTTTAGTGAACAAATACGAGATTAATTTTTTGGTAGTTTTTCCACCCGCTTTCGGTGAGAAAATTTTCTAAAACACAAGATTCAGAAAAAAAAGGCAGGATATATTCTTTAGTCTTTTAATTTTTAATAGTAATTTTAAAATAACATTTTTGGTAGTACTTTATCGCCATTAGCGGTAAGTCAAGCTTGCAAGAATTATTTTTCGAAATCTTAGGGATAATCATAATATACCGTAACAACATCACCTACTTGAACTTTAGTTTCTTCCTGTGAAGCTAATGTCATGTTTACGCCGAATGATGCAGCATTGTATCGATTAAATGGTGAATGCCCACCACTCAGATTTCGATTTCTGTTTGAAAAGTTATAGAATTAGTCATATGACGCTGAAAAAATGTCCCTTACCTATTCAAATAGTTATAAGGTTCTAGTCTCTCAGGGTGTGGAACATTAGCATGATCTACGAAAGCAAGAGGTGTATGAGTACAAGGTATAATATCTGAGAACACAGTCGTTCCAATCTCCAGATAAGCAATATCTGCACCTATACAACTTGAAGGTACAGGCTCAGGTATTCCTTCGATTAAAAAGTTTGCGCGAAACTTAGATGGGCTTGTATCTGTTCCAGTACATACGTTTAATGTTTGGAGACTATCGATATGTAGTAATGTATAACTCCAAAAATAGCTGGATAGACCCTAAAAGTTTTAAAAATTAGTAGTATGCGTGCAAGTTTCACAACCACATGCGTACTTACGTCGACGTTGGACACATCGTGAGGCGGCAAATCTTCATCAGTTTCGAATGCTAGTCGATTTTCTGGTGAGCAATACGCCATTCTCATCTCATTCGATGGAATACCAAAAATTTCTTCAGAAATGTTTGCTATATTATCACCTAGATCCTCGACTAGCATTGGATTACCGAAGTAATCACTAAAACAGATTTAAATAATATTTTTTGAATTGTTTAATAATAATTTACATTAGCTTACATTTCCATTTCTTCCGCTTTATCACGGTTATAAAATTCACCATCAAGTTCTCTAAATTTGTTTATTAATCTAAAGTTGCTTTTGATACCTAACTCCGGATTGTGAACGTTCAGAATAGCATTTTCAGTCCTTGGTGAATAAGCTACTATAGATCTGAAACTGAAACTTTTAATCGATTATAATAAACCTTTATATAAAAAGCGCTACCTGTCATACAACTCCCCGGTCATTAGGCCAGCTTCCATACAATAAGCTTCGTTTAAAGCCCATGGATGGCCTCCATCAAGTGGATAAATTAAGATTTGTTTTAATTTTCCCAAATTTGTAGCACGGTGTAATCTTTCTAAGGGAGGTTTTAAATGAAGTGCCATGTAGACACTTGCGGCGGCAGTAGCAACCCTTAAAAATACAGTACAAAATATTTAAAACAACATACAACGAAACAACAATTTTTAAGCGAACATAAATTTTTAATAAAATCGCCACTTGGACTTGAATGAATTTAAGCTATCAACCAAAACGAGATAATCGTACCATGATAAAAATAATATAGTTCGTACAGTGTGCGGCAAAATAAATCATAGTATAAAGTGGATGTGTTAACTGCGTCTTGGTATTGTTATAAATTCTAAGTTTATCAAAATATTGTAATTTCACAATAACGTAGAGATCAATAATTTATCTTTCTGCGAAGAGATAGGGATTTTAATGGGTTGCTTTGGTTCTATGATGTATTTTGTTTCTTCTTAAAGGTAGGAAGTCAGTAAAGTTTACAGTACTATATGGCATATCAAAACATCCAACAAGTAGTAAAGATTAAAATAAAAGCATTTTATAGAAGGGCATTATAATACATCTTGGTCTACAGCGCTAACCAGAAAGAAAGAATCATCAGAGTGCTTCTTTTTATCTTCAATAAACAGTATGAAAATAACAACGCCTATTATATTATAATAACCCTGAGGGACACCCAAATCCATATTAACAAACTGGAGTAATAAATAAACTGGAGTCCGACACCTCTGTTCTTTACTAATTTTTATATGACCATTTTGGATTTTACATCTCAGGTAGCTTGCTAGACTTGTTTTTTATTGTTATGATGGCAAATCATTAACACAGGAAGACCGATGGATTTACGTGCCTTCCGAAGTACGGAAGACGGTCACGAGATTTTAGATTGTACCCGCAGTCAAACCGGGGAGTCTTGTTGATGTCATTAAAATTCAGGCCATGACCGTCATCAGAATAAAGCTATATCACAAAATATTGTTTAATGTTGGTCAACCTGATCACGATAATAATATGCTGAGGGTATTTCATACCCGCCAGACTCCCCTCCACCCGGTCTTTGTAACCCACAATTTTTTAAAACTTGCTTAAATAAATAAATTTAACCAACCATCGTAATCGCATACATTGAAATTTTTTATTAGTACTATAATATAATGATTGAAATTCATTGATTCAATGAATATTTTATTTATAATAAAAATTTATAAAAAACTATTATATAAATTTTTTTGTAATGGATTGAATTTCCCACATAAAGTTTAGGCGTAGAAGTCGTTCGAAGTCGTAAATAAAACAGCGTTAAAACTTCGCATTTTTTACAAAAAATGCCATCGATAATTGTAAATTTTATAATATCTAGTTATGACTGAATAAATAAATACGTTTTTTCTAGAAGAAAAATAATATTTCTTGAGTTCTTGAAAAAGAACTTATATATTGTTACGCTCACTTCTAAAAACTTTGCACCGGAAAAATTTGGAGGCCATAGTGGGCGCTATTCTTACCATTAGCATAGTTGAAAATATTTTTTAGTCGGGTCTGTATATGACGGAAAAGAAGTACCCTCGTGAGATCCAGACTATGACGTATCTGGGAATTTTTCGGTTGATCGTAAAATATTGTAAAATTTTTCCCCCTTCTGGATAAAATGCTTGTGATATTTTTCTAAGAAAACGTTAATTGTTTAATCAATTAGTATATTCTTAATTTAATAATAGGAACTGTTATTTTGTATTTTTATATTATTAACTAGTCGGCCTTGGTTGTGCGGCCTAAAGGCCGCACTGAGTGAATTGCGAGTGAGTTTCGTATATTATGATATTAAACCAATAAGATGCGTACGATCCCCCACCTTCTCTCCCAATCTTCTAAATTTACAACATAGACATGAAGCCCAACACGCTAACCAAAATTTAATTTCAAAGTTTGGTCTCCGCCAAACAAATCCAAACTCCGTTGTCCTGGAAGTGAAGAAGGTGTGAGGTCCAGTCTTGGTGCTCCGCAAGCGAAGAAAAGAAATAGAAATGGAAGTGCGTTCCTTAGAGTGAGGGACTTTTATTTATATGTAAATAATATAAATAAGACATACCTTATACCATTCTTACCTTCTCTTAGTGGCAGAAACAACATTTTATCTTTTATGGTTTGCAATCGACAAAATTTAAAAATTCGCATTTTTGCAATGTTTAAAAAGCATATCGATGGAGTACATAATAAACAAGGACGCATACAAGGGGAAGAACTAACCCTCCGTCTACATAAAAACTTGAAACATATTAAAACCGATTAAATGCACTAAAATGGCTAAAAAAACTAAAAATCTATCTTTGTGCCCCCCCCCCCCTTCCTCCCATGAACTTATGCTGAATTTGAAAAATAGTAATAAAAATCGAAATTTACAGTTTGTGGACTTTTATATTTTTGACATTGACCCTTTGTACACTATGTCAGAGAATTAAATCGGGCATTGCACTCAGGGCTCTACGACAGCCATTTATTCGGACTTAACATACTGAAATAGCATAAGTTGGTTGACAATATTTGACATGAGAACACAGTGAAGGTTAATTATCTCATAACCTAAAATATATTTTATGAAATCACACTAGTCTTACTAATGTCTTATAAATCTTTATTTTGGTGTCAAGGTTACCAGACCTTGAACTTCTGAATTTAGATTAAAAAGTTCAACGCTAATATTGCCTGTAAACTAGCATAAATTTGTTACGATATGATGAATAATGAGAGTTTACATGCGGAATTAAAAAATGATATTGCAGTTTCTTTTCCCGAATAAGATAAACTTTCAAATTTCATCGGGATCCTTGAATAACGTAACGCGTGAAGGGGGGGGTAAATCAGTGTGATGAGAGAAGTTTTCTAAAATTTCAATTTTGCGGTAAAATTTAAAACATTAAGTTGTGAAACACAATATATCTCAACTTCTATGTTTGTTTTTTTTACCATAATTTCTTAATTATTTTAATTTTATTTTTCTGGACACTGTAGCTCCAAATTTTTTTCATTAAAAAATCAAGTTTTCTATTAATTTCACGACGAAGCTAATAAGAATAAACTAAAAAAATTACCCTTAAAAATTTTCAATTTAAGTTTTCGCAATGCCTTTTATTCTTTTTTAAAATTTTGCTGAAAAATTTAAACAAATTTGACTCCAAATATTTGGAATATGATTTTTGATAAAATAACGAAACTTAAAAAAAATAAATCCGAACAATTTTGAATTTTGTTATAATTTTACAGCATATAAAAATAAAATATTTTAATTTATAAATGAAATTTTTGTAATTTTGCAAGGTAACAAAAGAGAAACTCAATATTTTCAGTTTTAATTTTGTTAGTTTCAAGTTGATTTATTAATTTTGTGGCAAATTAAAACCTTTTTTTTAAATAACACTTAAAAATTTTATTTTGGGTTAGATTTCATATCGTGCAGAATTCTGAACGTCGTCGTTAATCCATGCAAGCGCGTCGCTGGTTTATTTTATATCATAGATAATAAAGAAGATCCTAATAGAACAGTGCTTTTAGAAATAAACCTCGAAAGAGATCGCGAATGGCCGAAACTTGGTAATTAAGTTTAAAATAATATAAAAAAGAAAAAATCAAATTTTTCGGGATTCCAAATACCCGATGATTTTTTAAAATATTAAAAACCGAAGAATTTCAGGAAAAAATAGCACATATTTATTTATTATCCCTTGTGCTGCAAAAACTAAGCGAGGTAGCGAAAATATCAAAAGGAGTACAGTTAAAATGTGTTCATGCAGAATAGAACAAAGTGGAAATCTTGGAAGATATAATACAATTTTTGAAGAAATCTAGGAGACGTACCTCATTTAAATTACTGCTCAACTTTTAATGTCGACGGTAAATCTCTGACGTCTTCTGTCCACAATTTTGAAAAAACTATGCGAAAACATACTTTTTCATAAATATTAGTGAATATGTCAGTTAAATGGCTAAACATACCCATTAAAAATATTTTAAGATGGAATATTCAAACAAAGTTAAAAATAACAACTAATCATTTTACCGCGAGCTTTGACGGTTATAACTCTGCAATCAATCGGTTAACAAGAAAAAGTTTTAGACATTTTTTGAAGAGAATTTAGTCTATCTTATTTTAATTTTTTTAAGATTTTGCTCTAAAGTGAACATAAACTAAAGATATTCGTAAAAATGACTCTTTTGGGATAATGTTTTCAGTATGTCGTGTCGGCCAAATCCAGAGCCAGTAGATTGTGCAAAATTAGTATGGCTTTTTTGAATTCTAAATGAAGATAATAAAACTTTTTAACTCTTGTTGCCCGTTATATAATTTTAATTCAAATTCCAATCCAATTTATATAATTTTTTTGAATACCCGTGGGCGAAATTCTATTAAAAATAATAATATGTTATATTATTTACTATTTTACTTGTTCAAGTCTAGAAGCAGTTAAAAAAATACAAACATTATAATTTTTAGTGATCAATTCAACATTGTTAATAGTAGTCACATGCATGAACTTCATCTCCTATTTTAATCTTCCCCCCTTCTGGTCGAATTAACGCTGTGGTAACTCCAAACACCGGAGAGTCTAAATCGAATGATTCTGATTTCTCTATATCTCCTGCAGATCGATTACTAGACAAAAATATATCGTATTAGTTGTATATTTATTTATGTGATAACACAGTTCTTACTTTTTTAAATATATATAAGGTTGATATTCCTCAGGATACCGAACGCCAATTTCAGATTGAAAAGCTAAAGGTGCATGACTGCACGGTAAAATCGTTGAAAATAAGTTGGATCCAATTGTCAGACAACTTTCTTTCTCTTCACAAAATTCAGGCTCGGATCCGTCAAATACTAAGTTTGCGCGAAAATTCGATGGCGTTAAATTGTAATTTCCACATTCTTTTTTTAAATACTCAAGACTATTTGAATATATTAATGTGTACTCGGCATAATAAGGAGATAAATGCTAAAAGTTGGATCAATACATAAAAAATAGAGCAAAGTAAATTCTTGAATTGGGGACTTACATCAACAATAACATCACTGGCATAAGAGCCCCTAATTCCATTCAATATTATTCTACTTCTATTTTCTGGTGAACAATAAGCAATTCTCAACTCACCTAAAGTATAGCAAAAAATGTCTTGAGCAATGGATGCTATATAATTACCTTCATCTAGCACTGTCATTGGATAACCCAAATAGTTACTATAAAAAATGATAACAATTTGTTATTATTTGTGAAAAAATTTATTTTAACTTACATTACTAATTGTCTTCGTGGATCCGGATCCATTTTATGGTGAGGACTTTTAAGTTCAGCTAATAAAGAGTCGATATTTTGTGTTGCTAACTTTGGATCGTGAACATTAAGAATAGCAGAATTGGTCCTCGGTGAATAGGCTATCCAAGATCTACAAGTTAAAATTTTAATAAAACATTTTTTTATAAAAAAAAAACATACCTATCCATCACACCATCATGTAGGATACCAAATTCGGTACAAGTAGCTTCTCCTACGTAATACGGATATCCTCCATCAAGTGGGTACATTATAATGTCTTTTAATTTTCCAAGACGTTTCTTGTGTCTCAGTTTTGGCTTCGGCTTCGCTCCACAATAGTATTTTTTGCCCAAATAGGCACTTGTGATGATAGCAATAACTGTTAAATATAATAGCACATACAAATCATCCATTATGCAAAATTAAATTAAATAAAAACGTTGATTTTTGAATAAATATTTTTAAGCGACAGAAAATTGTTTATTAAAATATTAAAACGTCGAGATAAGAGCAACGTAAAAATGCGCACATATGCTGCGATAAAAGCAGTCGAATTTGTATAAGGTGCAACAAAATAAGATATAAAACATATTTACGGCTTACAATATTTAATTTTATAAATAACCAGTGCAAATAGTTTAATAAAAAAAGCAAATTATTTTCTTCTGTTGGAAAGAATTAGGAGTTCCATATTATAATTTATTGTTTTAATCTTAATCGATCTCATCAGGCACGCTTAATATGAAGAAATTTATAAATAATTGAAATAGCTTATAGTTATAACCTCGAAACTAATTAAAGATATTCAAAATGTACACAAGGAAGAAAGTGTTTAGCGCAAAAAGACTTTTAATTTTTTATTTTAAATATTTTTGATATATTTCACCGTTTTCGAGTTATTATAGAAAAACAGAGTTGAGTAATACTCGAGCTCTCGTGGTTATTACTACATCGTACCTTGGTAGCGAAGCTATCACGAGATATTTTGCAATATTTTCAGAAAAAGTCCAGTTAAAGATGGAGGCTGACTACACCTTTTCCACCAGTAATTCAGAAATCATCAACCGTTATTCAGATTTGTCAGTTGATATTCAGAAATCGTCAACCGTTATTCAAATTTGTCAATTGATATTCAGAAAACGTTAACCGTTATTCAGATTTGTCAATTAATATTCAGAAATCGTCAACGGTTATTCAGATTTGTCAATTGCAATAATTGCAATTCACGATTTCTGAATATCAGTTGACAAATCTGAATTACAATTCACGATTTCTGAATATCAGATGACAAATCTGAATTACAATTCACGATTTCTGAACAGCAGGTGAGGTTTTCTGAATTACTGCTGGAAAAGGTGTAGTGCACGGTCCGAGCAGTCAATAATAAATCAATCGGGAACGGTCCGACCATTTACTACGGTTTTAATTCGGAAAAATTTTAATGCAATTTTGACAGCTGTAACATTTCATTTTGAGTAGGTGCATTGTTTGCTATTATGTATATAATATTGAGTTATAATTTGTTGAGAATATTTAAATTGTATATTTACTTTTTTTAATAACCAAGTTAATGAAATCTAACTTATACGCAATAAATTGTTTAAATATAAGACACTACCATGTCGTTTCGCCATTATTAAAACTCAATGTTCTTTGGTTTTATAAATATTATGGTCACCTAACGATCCTTAATGATGGTGGAATGACGTTGTAGTATCTGAAATTTAAACAATTCATTCCATGTAAGTTAGATTTCATTAAATTGATTATTTATGTATTGAATGCTTGTAGTTATTTACTTTTGAGATTATAGAATTATAAATATTTATATGTGCGCAAGTTACTAGTATGGTGAAACAACTGAAATTTTTATAATTTTTTCAAAAGCTGTCCTAGTTCAAAATTACCAGAAAGACTTGAGATCGCCGGAGTCGTATTATAGCCTAATACAAAACTGCTCAATTTACAGAAAATCTTTGCAAAGTTGCACCAAAAAATGTACTCAAAATGATAAATTTTCTATCGACAAACGATTAAGACTTTTTAAATTTTGTACAACTGCGCAATGGAAGGTCAGACCGTTCTGGAATAAAACATTATCGGCCGGTCGGACCATACCCAAATGAAAAATTATTGCGCGGTCGGACCGTGCATCAGTCACCGCTGATAAAATTAATATGGACATGGTTTTGGGGATATGAATTATTATAAACCATAAATTCGATTTTTTGAATGTGATGGTAGCACTGATGCAATGCTATAATATGCTGAAATATCATTTATCTTCATTTCCAATTTACATTTTTGAATTTCTGGAATATCTTTTTCCTAGATAAGCATATAAAGAGAAAATTGATGAAAAACCTTCAAAATTGGTAAGAATACTACTTATCGACTAGAAAAGATCTTGTTAGAAACCATACGAGGATCTTACAGTTCTTACAGAGGACAGTTCTGGGGGCAATACTATGGAACACATTATAAGATCGGCCAATAAACGATTTTTTTGAGGCAAGAGATTTTACCAGAATATTTCAAATATAAAGAAAAAATAAGAGGACATGTGAAACTCATAATGGTCACCCTATGGCAGGATCCAGACAGCTCCGAAAATACCAGGATAACCCATGCGTTTATACCAAAAGTCGCCGAACATAGCCCAAAGATGAACAATGAACGAAAGAAGTGCCAACATCTGGACCAATCAACGGGCAGTTTCCCGTTTTTGTTAAGTTTGTAATTTTCTGTTAAACATATAATAAAATTACTTCAGTTGATTCTTGAGGAAGAAATAAAAGAATAAAACAAGCAAAACTGCATTTAACGCTTTAGACTTTAGTCGTTGGTGAAACTGTGCTACTAAGGCCCGCTTTTACAATAGTCGGTTAAGTCTCAGTTACTTTACACTGGCGATAAATCTAACATGATGTCCAATGAGAAGACGTCAAACCTCAAATTAAACACCAGTGTAAAGTAACTGAGCCTTAACCGACTATTGTAAAAGCGGGCCTAAAGGATACAAATGCGTGTACCATAAATAAAACCCTACAACTTCTCCCGCACCACAGATTCAGTCTAGGGTTCTACAGACCTTAAATACGGCCCCGATAATGTCCACTTCCAATTAAATGTTATCTGTCAAGATTCTCGTACGAGACGAGAGTCAAAAGTTGCGAGACGAGATTCGGGGCTTGCGAGACGAGACTTAATAATTCGTCTGCCAGATGAGACAATCCTTTACAAAACTCTTGTCTCGTTGGTCTCGTGGGAATCACTAATTATTTTCTACTAGAACTTCTGCATGATTCTCATGGTTGTACGGCTTAAAGGCCGCACTATAAGTTTTTTATTTTACTTACTAAAAAATTAACTAATTAGAGGTGTATTACGAACAGATAGATAATTATACGGAACCGGTGTTTTATTATTAGCTAGGTAGTAGGGTGGCCTTCTGCAAGTCTGGCTGAAGTCGGCCTCAAAAAGTTACATCTCTATCGTCTTGACTCCGTGGTCTCGAGATATCTGCTACCTTAAGTAATATTCTTAAGATCAGCATCAACATCTAGGTTATTATCACCTGTTTTATTCAAACAGTTCATGGGGGGGGGGGTAAGTCAAAATAATATCTAAAAGATACTTGTACATTCGATAAAAATAAGATCAGAATTTATAAAAATGAATGTTCGATCGATTCAAGACCATCTGGAAAGCTTACACTGTGACCAAGAAATTTTTATTAAAGATAAATGCGAGGCCGAAGGCCGAGCTAATTCATTGCGGTATATACTAAAAAAGTAATTTAGGTTAAGTGTCATCCTGAAATGCTACCAAAAAATTTGGTTGTAAACGCTACAGTTGAACAGATCTCAAATTCTGTTCGGTTTGCAATGTTTGCACCCTGTTAGGGTCAAACTTTCAAAGAGAAATAAATTCCAGACCGAACGCGGTCAGTCCCAGCAATTAATAATGGTCAAAAATGCCCATACTAATTTATGAAGCCTTTTCTTACTAAGGCATAGTCCATTATTATCCCTAGACCTCTTTCATCGGGTGATTTTAAGTTTAAAGCTTTTAGTGACAAGTAATATAAATTCTTACTTGAAGTTTTGTAAATTTTTGTACAATTATGGAAATAGGCAACTTTGGCCCTTATGTCGGTGACGGTAATCAGCTTAAGCGGTTAAGTGCATTGCTGCTAAAGCTGAATGCCCGGTTCGACTCCGGGCTCAGTAAAAACTTTATTCTGACCGTCTCCCCTCGGAAGGCAATGGCAAACCACCGAGGTGTAATATGCTAAGAATAGCCTCTCTGGAGATGAAGTGTATAAACTTCCCGCGGTTCGGAGCCCGCGTTAAACAAGTAGGTCCCCTATGTGTGTGATAGTACTACAAATGCACAACACATACATAGGAGAGAGGTCGCCAACATCCAGTAACGGATAGGCACGTGAAGAAGAAGGCCCTTTTTTGCTATATGTATATAATTGATATAGTTCAGTCATAACATCACGGAAAAGGGGTCTGGAAATAACCCGGAATAACGATAATTTTTATAACTAATCTTTGGTTTCGTGGTTAATATAGTGAAAATATATTAAGCGTATCTGTATTTATAGTTTAACCTAAAAACTGCACAAACACACTTTTAGACACTAAAAATGCCACAAATTTTCACAAATAAATTATGTAAAAAAAAAATAATTCGCTAATTATAATATTTTGTTTGTTTTGTGTGAAAAGCTGTTTCTCGGAAAGTATAGGAACCTAAATAATTTTTTGTTTAACTCTTACTACTACTACTACTTCTACCTATTTTGGATATAACGCTGTATATGAAGCGGTAAATTTCTGATTGACGGTTCCTTCTTCGGCAGATTTCCCCATGTTAAGTTCCGAGCCTGATGTCGGAAATAGAAGTTTGTTTCCAAAAAAATGATTTTCTAACTTGATGATTTTACCTCACATTTGTATAATTCATTTTTAGGTAGCGCCATCATCAACTTTTACTGTATTTTTAACAATGAAGATCATGCAGGATGTGTCTATAAAGATTGGAGAAACTCCAATAACTTTTTTGGCGGGGTAAAATTTATAGTGTTGGCGTAAGGAATACAGAACCTCTACGTCCGTCGTCAGTGGGAAATTTCAGCGTTCCAGGTAGTTTACAAGTGGGCAAAAAATTAGACCGTGACGGATATCAGAGTTTGTTACATATTTATTATGACTACAAAGTATTAATTTTTCAATTCGGAAAATATTTTAAAATTAATTTATTTTTGTAAATCCATCTTATTGAAATAAAACTTACATGAAATTGTTGTTCAAGTATAAGTTATGACAATTATTTATTGTTTCGCTGTATTTTAGAGCCCATTTACTTATATTAAGCTTTATATTTACGAGACAAACTAATGCATTTTTATAAATTATTATTCGATAATTTTCTACATTATTGTAAGTTATAGCCATTTATGTGGAACTGAAAATTATTATACGAAGTTATTCATTTTTATTTCCTTAATAAGTTATTACAAAAAAATGCATTTTTCACCATATGTAAAAAAAATTGTGCATTAATTTTCGACATTTTTCTACAATATAAGCTCAAAAATAGAGCAAATGAACTATCATAGTTTATATTTGAACAATTAATTTTATATAACTTTCACGCCAATAGCTTGGATTTAAAAAAGTAAATATAATATTAATATTAATTAGAAAGTTATGCGATCTGACAACCGACATAAACTTCCAGTGAGTGATTACTATGGTGGTGTGCGTTATGAACTTCTAGTACAAGACTGCCGTGGTTGTGCGGCCTAAAGGCCGCACTCAAAGTACTTTTTATGTTAGTAACAACTAAACAATTACGAACATATTGATTCGCAGAATTGGTGCTTTATATATTATATTAATTATTAGAATATTTAACAAATATGCGAAGCAATGTTATTCAAAATTCATTTTAAAAGACCATTAATTTGTCCAAATTATTTCCTTAAAGAATTAAGTCAAGTAAAACAAAGGTTGGTTGTGAAGGACGCTGAATTTATTGAAATATGGTATGATATAAATTGTTAATTAAAATGAATAAGAAACGGTGTTTAATAATACAATATAACACTATTTCATGCTCATTAGGAATCGTCAAATGTATTATAAATAATTAATTACAGTTAGAATTGAGAATACAATAAAAAACTTTATAACTTAAAAATGTTAGAGAATTAAGTGAAGAATAGGTAAATATTTTCTAAGAATTAAAATAAAAATTTAAAAAGGTTTTTATAGTTTTAAAAATATTAATTAGGAATTTCAAATTTATAGTTAAAATTCAAATCTTTTAACATTTAGATAAGATTTTGTTAAATTTTCTATTTTTTCAACTAATTACATGAAATTACATTTCTTTCTATATATAGCTTTTATATTACTTTAATCCTAATTATATTAATTATAATTCTATTATTAAGATAAACTTTAAAAGTTATCCAGTTAATTAAACAATAAAGAAATCAAAACATTTTCTATATATAAACTATTGCGTGACCTCTATTCAATTGCTATTATTAATACTAATTTCACCAGTTATTATGTTAATATATTTTAAATAATTATAATTAATTATATTTTATTCGTTTTTTGAACTTAATAATATAATATATTTAATGTATATTCGGTTATGAACGTCTTGCGACATTTTCCCGATACCTCCCTGTCTCTGCTCGTTGCGTGTTGAAAATGTGTGACGAGCACAGAGGACCTACAGCTTAACGTGGATTCCGAACCACGGGAATAGACGATTTTTACACCGCCTACTCCATCAGGGAAGTTTTTTAGCCATAAATAATGTTATCTGGGGCCAGCAGATAGACATTTGGTGAGCGAAAATTTCTTCTATAGATAGCACCTCACAGGATTTGAACCCGTGAATATTGGCTTGAAAACGAACACGCTAGCATTTCAGCCATTCGCTCACTAATTTATTTATATATTACTAATATATTTAATACCTATTCTAATATAAGTTAATAGTTTAATAACTAAACGGCGGTATTACTACCTATTTCAGCAAAACTAACGATTTGGGGCTGTTATAATTAACTCGGCCTTAAGCCTCGTAATTAAACCACAACGTTTGCCAAACAGTTGTAGTCAGGATTCAATATTTCTTTATTTCACTTACGCCATTTTATCGAGTCTATTATACTTACTAACTCCTTTTATTGCTCGGCCTCACTGTGGAACCAGAACTCCTTAACAAGGGCAAACAATACAAACCAGGAACGTTAACTCGATGGCCGAGCTGAGAATTACCGGATTAGATTAGATTAGGGCTAATAAGGGGAGCTTTACGTGCCTTCGAAGCACGAAGACGGTCTTAAAAGGAAAGGAAGTCCGAAAGATTATTAGACTCTTCCCAGATTCGAACCAGTACCTTCAGTTCATCGCTCTAACTTCTTCTTTTTATGGTACTGTATCCTCTTACCAAACCATCTCTGCCATCTTTATCATCTATGTCTGATTTCTGAAGGATATGCACTAGTTTTTCGTGTTTAATCGTGTCAAACGCCTTATTCGCGTATACGTCGAAGTTGACGTCTTGACATCTTTGTACCACTTTTAATCGCGTCAAAAATAAAATGCGGAGAGATCCGCCCAATAAACATTTTAGCCTGCGAATAGCCTGACAATAGCCTGACAGTGACAACTCGGGCAGGTACCTATCCCTGCGGCAGGCTCATATCGACCCTGACACCGGTACGAAATAGCTAAAGTGGCGCAAAAATTAGCCTGCGTCATACTTGATCGCCGGCAAAAAATAGCCTGCATTAGCTAACCGCAGGCTGAGAATTGTGACTAACCGCAGGCTTGCGGTTAGCTAACCGCAAGCTATTTTTTTGCCGGCGATCAAGTATGATACAGGCTATTTCTTGCGCCACTTATAGCTATTTCGTACCTGTGTCCGGGTGGATATGAGTCTGCCGCAGGCTGAGAATTGTGACTAACCGCAGGCTTACGGTTAGCTAACCGCAAGCTATTTTTTTGTTCATTCATTTGAACAAAATTCAATTGAATTTCGTTTAATGAATTTTTAAATTTATTAATCAATTTTGAAAATCAAAATAAAAAAATTAATTTTTTTGAATTATCCATTTATTTTTTATTTCTTTCAGGTGTTTTCTTTTCTAATTATTTACAACTTTTCTAATTGTTTTATTGACTCCATACACATAATTTTTTATTTTACCCATTTCTCATATTTGTAGAACTTGTTGGTGGTGATTACTCTTCATGATTCGTCTTTACTTTGTTTCTTGGAGTCTGCAATTAAATTTTGAAAATTTGAAATAAAATCTTACCTTGTGCCAGGATCGAACCAGTGACCTTTCCCTTCATTGTCCGTAAGCGTTAACCTCTCTGCCACAGAGCTGTTGTTATTTTAGTTGTGAAATTGCTTTATGACTACAAAAATTTAATTTATAAGAAAAAAGAGGACTAAACGGATTTAATTTTCTAATTACATTTGCGGCGGATTATCAGATAATTGTAATACCAAACAAAAATGAAATTTGTATATAAACGATTTCGACAGTCAGTCAACTTGAATAAATATATATAGTACTGGTATTAAAAAATCCAAATGGTTGTTCATAAAAAATTTGTAGTTTTATATATTTTTTCACTATTACACCTACTTATTATTTGTCACAATTAATTAATTTGAATAATAATTAATTTATTTAAATACTTTTAAACACAAATAAGCATAATTATTTATAATAACATGTAACCAATGAGAAACAATAGTTTTGCTAACGGTGAATTTTTCTTAATTCTGATTGGTTAAAACTGTTTTAAAAGACGGAATTAAAATTCATTGCTATTTAATTATTTATTTTTATAATATATTATATTTTAATGTTAAAGATTTTTCACATTTCAATATTAGTTTTCTGTGCTACAATATTTTTGTTTTCGACATACCACGTGGTTGTTCATAAAAATTTGTATTTTTATTTCTTATTTCACTATTACACCTTCTTATTATTTTTCATAATTAATTAATTTTAATTTTAACAATAATTAATTTAATTTAAATACTTTTAATCACAAATAAGCGTAATATATATTTATAATAACATGTAACCAATGAGTAACAAGCGTTATGTTAACGGTGAAATTTTTCTTAATTCTGATTGGTTAAAACTGTTAAAAATCGGAATTAAAATTCATTGCTATTTAATTATTTATTTTTGTAATATATACTTTAATGTTAAATATTTTTCACATTTCAATATTAATGAAACATCACATTATATATTTTATTATGTACTTATTAAGCCTGTCATAGTATTAACTTAAGTATATATAGAGGCCTCTGTTAATTAGCTAAAAGAAAACATAAAATATTTAAAATACACGTTTCCATTCGCTAGTTAACTCAAGGGCTCTTTAAATACCTTGATAATATCGGGCGTAAGAGATTAAAAACTACCCCCCCCCAATTATAAATATGACCGCTCCTTCTGACTCCAATAATATCTCATATAATAATTATTGTAATATAAAATGCGTATAATAATTCGTATAATCAATGAGAAAAAAGAGTTTATTTGCTAGCGGTGAAATTTTTCTTCGTTCTGATTGGTTAAAACTATTTACCACGTGGGTGTCTATAAAAAATTTGTATTTTTATATCTTATTTCACTATTACACCTTCTTATTATTTTTCATAATTAATTAATTTTAATTTTAACAATAATTAATTTAATTTAAATACTTTTAATCACAAATAAGCGTAATATATATTTATAATAACATGTAACCAATGAGTAACAAGCGTTATGTTAACGGTGAAATTTTTCTTAATTCTGATTGGTTAAAACTGTTAAAAATCGGAATTAAAATTCATTGCTATTTAATTATTTATTTTTGTAATATATACTTTAATGTTAAATATTTTTCACATTTCAATATTAATGAAACATCACATTATATATTTTATTATGTACTTATTAAGCCTGTCATAGTATTAACTTAAGTATATATAGAGGCCTCTGTTAATTAGCTAAAAGAAAACATAAAATATTTAAAATACACGTTTCCATTCGCTAGTTAACTCAAGGGCTCTTTAAATACCTTGATAATATCGGGCGTAAGAGATTAAAAACTACCCCCCCCCCAATTATAAATATGACCGCTCCTTCTGACTCCAATAATATCTCATATAATAATTATTGTAATATAAAATGCGTATAATAATTCGTATAATCAATGAGAAAAAAGAGTTTATTTGCTAGCGGTGAAATTTTTCTTCGTTCTGATTGGTTAAAACTATTTACCACGTGGGTGTCTATAAAAAATTTGTATTTTTATATCTTATTTCACTATTACACCTTCTTATTATTTTTCATAATTAATTAATTTTAATTTTAACAATAATTAATTTAATTTAAATACTTTTAATCACAAATAAGCGTAATATATATTTATAATAACATGTAACCAATGAGTAACAAGCGTTATGTTAATATAAATAAGCTAACGGCAGGGCCTGACGCAGGCTAAATTATTAGCTAATCGCAGGCACAGATAAATAACCTAACCGCAGGGCCTGACGCAGGCTAAATTATTAGCTAATCGCAGGCACACAAAAATAACCTAACCGCAGGCCTGACGCAGGCTAAATTATTAGCTAATCGCAGGCACAGATAAATAACCTAACCGCAGGGCCTGACGCAGGCTAAATTATTAGCTAATCGCAGGCACAGAAAAATAACCTAACCGCAGGCCTGACGCAGGCTAAATTATCAACGAATTGCAGGAACAGATAAATTTATCTAAACGGCAGACCTGACGCAGGCCTGCGTCAGGTACAGGCTATTTACAGGCTATTTGCAGGCTAAAAATGTTTATTGGGCGTACGCCTCGATAATGCTTGTGATGTTAAAGTATACTTCGCGATTCGTGATCATAAACACTACTTACCATCATACAGGGTGGTTTGTAAATTACGTCACGCAATTTTAAATAACCTCTCACCTTATCTCCCTCCATCGTCAGATTTCATCACAAATACGTAGACCTCCTCCAAATATTGTAACGAATTGTTGCACTACGGTATAACAATTTTTTTACAAACGCAACGTTTGTCCTACTTTGTACATAACGATCTTTACAACACCCTGTATGTTGCTCATTTCCATAGTGGTGGGAATTTGTTGAACTAACGGTTATCGTTTGATCACTTTTTGACGAGTAACAGCTAATTTTTGTGCTGCTGATTTTTACATTAGTATCCTGAATATTTAGTATAAAAGTACGGAAAATAACACAGTAATTCGGTAAAATTGAGATGATTTAATGCATTTAGTTAATTCATTCTTATCAGGATTAGCGATAATCGACCATATTGGCATCGCCGTTTTTATGCCTCGAAAGAACTGTTTTTTGTTACCAGCAGCAGAATATTTGTTTACAATGAAGTTCGATAACCTCTGAAAATTCAGTAGTCAAGTTTACTTTAATGTGGAGTCAGAGAGTCTTTCATCGTATGCAACTACGTTTTATTTTGGAGTCAACAGTTACCAGTTTTGTGTTTTGTTGACAATTTTTGCTACTTGCTGGATATTGTGGTGAAAGATATTTATACTCTCTTTAGTATTTTAGTATCCAGTTACTATACAATTTTAACATCATTTTTGTGTTTATTGATAGCAACCATAAGCAATTTTCTTGAAGATACATCCGAAGGTACTCTGAGCTAGCTTACACCGATCATCAGGGTTCATCTGTTAAGAATCTTCAATTAGACCGACTCATTAGCGGGAAGATTGAAAATTCTTTCGTTACGTATCCTTGCAGACCCCTCCTTTGATTCATAATTCTATAAGCTTCAAATTGGCAATATTAACAAAATAGTGAAATTAAAAAGAAAGAGTAATTTCAGACACGTCGGACGTGTCACCTATTTAAATTAGAGTCACGTCCGACCGGTCATGTAGTTAAATTCAGACACGTCGGACGGATCGGGTGATTAAATTGGAGACACGTCGAACGAATCGTTCAGGTATTTAAATGAGAGACACGTCGAACCGTTGAAATTATGTTTTATGATCCATTTTGTTGGTAGTAGTTCAATTTTTTTTATTAAAAATTGTTCACAAGGAAACAAATAAATATAAATAAATAATAATAATTTTATTTTTAATTCTAACTGGAAATCCGATAGATTTTGTTTCGAAATACAAAGTCTATAACTTATCGTAAATACGAGTAACCTACTGTATTTACTTAATAAAAAATGTTAATTGAAATAAATGAAAAAAATTGTATGCACGGATTTTGTATTATACAAACAAATTTTGGCGAAAATTCAAATTAATTTAACGAAACTTTATTTTACTTAAAAAAATTTGAACTTTTTGGAAATTTGATCTGACGTGTTTCTAATTTACCTACGCGACCGATCCGACGTATCTCTAATTTAAGATATGCGACACGTCCGACTTGGCTGAAATCCTCCCATCAAATCTCAAACGTAAATTAAGCTCAAACCTGACTGTCGGCAAAAATTCTAGCCTAAACTTCAACCCAACCTTTTTTTGTTTTCCTTTCCGTTTTCGAACGATTCTTTCATTTTTCGTTTAAAGCCATTTCCAACAAAGGGAATGGTGTTTCGTCCTGTATCGTTTCGCTATTTCAGCACCTTTTGGCGCAAACTCTGTGGCCCTTCAGCTCGCATTCTGCGCAGAATGGGTCCACCTCACATCAAGAAACCACGTGTCCGACTTCGCAGCACTGCCCACATTTCGCAGTTCTATCTGAACTTCTGCACAGTTTAGACTTGTAGTTGTCACCAGCGTTTATGCATCTCTTCAATTGCCGACCGTAGTTTTCTTCTTTTACCGACCACCGTTGAGATGTCCATCCTGACGTTCTCGTCATTGGCGATAGTGTCAATGTTCTGTATGATGATGTTACTCATTTCTGCAAGATCTTTTATATCTTTGACGTTACCTCGTAGATCTGCTTCTCTTAGCACCTCGACGTAACTCCTTACTGGCGTCGTCTTAAGGAGGACAGCCTGCAAGTTTCTCAGTCTTGTTGCATTTGAGAGCTTTGATAAACAAACACTACGGGTTTGGAAACATGTGGCCGGAGTTCAAAAGGTTCAAATTGGAAGACGCAATAAATGGCTTGAGTACCAATCACGAACTTCTTAAAGATCCGTGGCACAAAGGCAAATAAAGAATTACAATGAGACTTCAAATCAAGTAGTGCCATCTGTTGATTACTTTTTCAACTGCAACAGGTGTTTCCAAAACTCCCATAACGTTTGCCAATCTGATAGTATACAATCAAAAGTTATATTATGTTATCTTTATTATCTTCTTAACCTCTTATCCAGTAAGAGTTTCAATGCTTCTATAATTCAGGATGTGTTCTGTTTTACGCTGTTTAATCAGAAATTCCCTATCGCGTTCCCTTATATGCAGACCTTGGCACATACATCGAATCATCAATAATACCAGAAAATATTTTTCTATAAAATTTTTTTTTTTTTATTTGATTCAATTATATTTACAATCTGTTCTTAACAAACAATAAGTAAATGAGATGAAAAGAAGTATACATGTCATGTAGAGAACATTCCATTGAATGTTCCCTTTCATAAATACCTACATTTTATTAGTGTTAATTACAATAGCTTCTAGGATGTATTGCGAAAAACGAGTAGATAAATCAGATGGTTTAAATCTTTTCAGTCTTCTCACTTCATTGGTATTGTTCATCAGCTTGTTCGCCAGTTTGTTAGGGTGTGCCTCCAGTCTGTTTTTATACCTCTTGTGAAATTTTTGAATTTCCTCAGAAACGAGTGTCACTTGTAGATCCCGTTGTATGACATGGTTAGGTACTACATACCATGGGGCATCAATTATTGTTCGCATAGCTTTGTTTTGGAATCGTTGCGCCTGGGATATTTTCCTAGTCAATGTTAATTACAATAGCTTCTAGGATGTATTGCGAAAAACGAGTAGATAAGTCAGATGGTTTAAATCTTTTCAGTCTTCTCACTTCATTGGTATTGTTCATCAGCTTGTTCGCCAGTTTGTTAGGGTGTGCCTCCAGTCTGTTTTTATACCTCTTGTGAAATTTTTGAATTTCCTCAGAAACGAGTGTCACTTGTAGATCCCGTTGTATGACATGGTTAGGTACTACATACCATGGGGCATCAATTATTGTTCGCATAGCTTTGTTTTGGAATCGTTGCGCCTGGGATATTTTCCTAGTCAATGGAAAGTGGCACTAATAATACTTATTCCAAAGCCAGGAAAAAAGATGGAAGAAGTTACATCGTACCGACCAATCAGTTTGCTACCAGTGATGTCAAAAATATTTGAGAAACTTTTTCTCAAACGTCTTAAGATGGTAATTGAAGAAAGAAAATTGATACCTAATCACCAATTCGGCTATCGAGGACAACATAGCACGATCGAACAAGTGCATAGAATATGCAAAAAGATCAGCAATGACTTGGAACATAAGAGATACTGCTCAGCAGCATTTCTCGATATTAGCCAGGCCTTTGATAAAGTATGGCACGAGGGACTGTGCTACAAACTAAAGAAGGTTCTTCCATATCAATTCTATCAAGTACTAAGATCTTACTTAAATAATAGATATTTTTTGGTAAAATACCAAGAAGATCATACCGACCTTTGTCCAATAGGTTCAGGCGTTCCACAGGGCAGTATCCTGGGGGCCAGTACTATACTTGCTGTACACCGCTGACTTACCAACTACAAGACTAGCAACAACAGCGACATTCGCTGATGACACAGCAGTACTCGCATCCCACACTAACCCTAGTATGGCGTCCAAAAATCTTCAGGACAACCTAAATAAAATACAGAATTGGCTCCGCAAATGGAGAATGAAAGCGAACGAAACCAAATCTATCCATGTGACATTTACCATGAGAAGAGAAAACTGTCCACCCGTAACACTGAACAACAGTATCATACCACAAGCTGATGACGCAAAATATCTCGGAATACACATGGATAGAAGACTGACATGGCGAAAGCATATCTTCACCAAGCGCAAACAACTTGGATTGAAGTTCAGCCAAATTTACTGGTTAATCGGCAGAAAATCTCAATTGGCCCAAGAAAACAAACTTTTGCTCTACAAATCCATATTAAAACCCATCTGGACATATGGAATACAGCTCTGGGGGTCTGCTAGTACTTCCAATATAGAAATATTGCTATAAAATTAAAAGGAAATTAATGTAATGTCACACGTTTTTTCGGTCATTCACATTTAAACAACCTTTGGAGTAATTATCACATTCGATTTAAGATATTAAAATCATTAAAATCACTTAAAACAATTAACAGTAACTTGATTGTCCCAAAGCTACCTTTAAATTACATATTATCATTTACAACATGTTGTAACTTACAAGTGTTCTTATGAGGTTTATTTATCTCTATTGAGGCTAATCATATGTTTTGTATTATGAAGGCAAACTTAAAGTGACAAATCCAGGGTTAAAATTATCCGATAATTAATTTTGCAAATAACTGCGATATAACACCAAACTAAAAGCTTTTAAAAACTTGGAGTTAAACGAACTCTAAAGTATAATACGCACTTAACCGCAGGGCATGACAACGGTCTAACCCTAAAGACTTTCGTGGCAAGTTTTTCTAATAAACTACTAATGCACTTTTATAATGTTTAAATTCAACCGTTTGTATTCTTGCGTCGATGCAATTTGAAAAGCAGGTTTAAAAGTGAAACTTTTTCTAATCAATCCACAGAAAAATATTTATATATAGCTGATATAAATTAATTTAAATATTGGCCAAGGTATTTTGGTATAAAACACTAATTTTTTATTACTCTAATTACTTATTATATGTTTTAATTTGATGAAATACTAACAATTAACTGATGACGGTTTTCGATTTCGAAATAATCCTTCGAGCTATTTTACGTCAATTTGTTTGTATTTCAAACTAATACTAATTTATTATTGCTTCTGTAAATCGACGTTTATTGCTATGAAATTAGGACAACAGTCACATTTTTTATCAGATTGGATTTTATAAGTTGATGCCCTTCGCTATTATTTTTTTTCAGAAAGAAAATTATTAATGTTGTTTATGGAAATATTATAATCTACAGGTTAATTAATTATTATGGTTGATTAGCGATCAAAAAATTCTCGCGTTGATTATGAAATAACCCCGTGCTCTTGTGGTTGACGTACGTTGAGAGCCTTTTAGGGTCAGAAGTAGTTAAAGAGTTTCACTATTAGGAAGTTGAGATATAAAATTTTCTAGGACGCCACTTGGATATTATTGCATCCAGTTCTGTCATTATTGCTATTGGTCCACTTGGAAAAACCTGTTGCAGTTAATTCCAAGTTTTACTTTCTCCTATTTTTGTTTCAATAACAACATTTGATAACTTCTTTAGTAGAAACCGCTAGGCTTACATAAGAATTATAAAAGATGATTCACTTGAAGATTGTTAATTAATAATTATACAGGAAAATTTTGTATTCGAGAATGGATAGTTGCAGCTTTAGGTGAAATGAGAACTAAAGTTCCGAAAACTTTAGTCAAATGTATTGGAATGTTGACAGAAACAGAGATTACTGAACAAAGTCATCCGAGCAATTGTCCTTACACCGTGGTATGTAATTGTCTTCCAAATGGTTTCTAGTTAAGAAGAGATCGGGAAATTTAGTTATAATTATCGTGAAAGAAGGAAAGTGCGCTTTAATGCACTTATCTGATTAACAATAATTACTACTTCCGATTGATGAAATGCTTGGATTGACAAGAAGCAGACCTAACAAACATTTAACTGGTCGAAGTGGTTTTAATTCTATTTAATTTAATTTATAACGTAAATAGTAATTTATAATGTAAATGCTAGAGTTACACTTTGTAGATAACTCATTGATTTAATTATCTATTACAGTCAATAAGGCGCTTATATTAGCTTTGTAAAATAGATTTCTGAATATTGGTTGATATTATAATAACATGAAATCAGAGTTCTGTTAACAATGTTTGGTTTAATTTTTACTTATGAACAAATACACGAAAATTGAGTGCAAAATCAGTGAATATTATGTTGTTTTTCGAAAAAACAACGTCGGAATTACTGTTTGTGAAGTCAGAATTGAATACATTTTTTATCTACTATAAATTTTTTTAAATATTTAAAAAAAAATACATAGTAGATAAAAAATGTATTCAATTCTGACTTCACAAACGGCAATTCCTATAATATTTTTTCGAAAAACAACATAATATTCACTGATTTTGCACTAAATTTTTGTATAGAATTTACTTAGAAAAATCAGTATGAGTCTGACTTTCCACTAAAAGTTTTCATTCTTTCGAAAAAACAATTGTTCAAAAAAAACTTAAGTCGGAATCAACGACAAGAGCCCCTACCAGATCCCTCTATAGCATGGACATAAATCAGATCCTCAATAAAATCAAAACAAGCATTCGCGTTGCGACAAAGAAAATCTGTACGAAGACAAAAGAGCCAACAAATCAAAAACTTACTCCCCACACGATTCAATTAAAAGAACAAAGAAGAAATACAGACCGATCATCAGATCACTATAAGGACCTAAATAAAAGAACACAAAAAGCAATTCGTAAAGACGTGAGAGCATATAGAACGAGAATAATTAATAAAAGCAGTTATTGAAGACAACGCAAATATGAAAGTACTGAGATCGAAATTGTCAACAGGGAAAACTAGAATAATAGAGATAAAAAACCAAAATTGCACTAAGGTATCTGACAAAAACCCAATTCTCGAGATAATAGAAGACTTCTACCGTACACTATACGAGTCAAAAACACCAGACCCGACAGCAGGGACTAAATGCACCATCTTAAATGTAGGATCAGAAGAAATGCCTGAAATCACTAAAGAAGAATTAAGAGCTACCCTGAGACAAATGAAAAACAGAAAATGCCCTGGAGAACACCAAATCACGACGGAAATGCTGAAGAGTGGAGGAACAAGTTTAGAAGAAGCAATGATTGTTCTGCTAAACAGATGTCTACAAGAGGGGAAAATTCCAACAGAATGGTACAATTCAGAAGTCATACTGATATTCAAAAAAGGAGACCATACTAACATAGAAAACTACAGACCAATTAGTTTGCTGCCACACCTCTATAAGATCTTTACAAAAATTATAACAAACCGTTTACCAACCCGTGGAACAAGCGGGCTTTTGCAGGGGCTTAGCACTATGGAGCACATCCAAACAATACGTTCACTTATTGAAAAGGGTAACGAATATAACATCCCGATTCACCTGGCTTTTATAGATTTTCATAAAGCATTCGACTCCATCGAGACATGGGCCTTTTTGAAATTCATGGACAGAGCGAGAATAGACTCCAGATACTCCATGATCATAAAAAACATCTACGAAAACGCATCCCTACACGTAAAAATAAATGAAGAAATGAAAACAAATAAAGTTCATATAAAAAGAGGAGTTCGTCAAGGAGACATAATATCTCCAAAATTGTTCACCTCTGCCTTAGAAAACGTGTTTAAGAAACTTCCCTGGGAGAAAAAGGGTATCAGGATTGACGGATCATATTTAAATCACTTAAGATTTGCCGACGACATTGTCTTGATATCTGACGACGTGGATGAACTTGGACAGATGCTCCGTGAACTGAATGCGGCGGCAAGCGAAGTTGGGCTGAAAATGAATTTCAGCAAAACAAAAATTATGACAAAAGACAGCATACATATATCCATTGATAATGTCATCGAAAATGTCTTAGAATACATATACTTGGGTCATCTTATTAAAACAGACAAGAGTAATCAAACCGCAGAAGTAATAAGACGAATAGGACTTACATGGGCAGCGTTCGGTAAGCTAGGATACATTTTAAAAGAACCCAGTACACCTATAAACTTGAAACGCAAAGTATATAACGCATGCATATTGCCGGTGACCACCTATGGCATAGAGACAATGTCTATAACAAAACAGACAGCAAACCGCCTCAGGACAGCACAAAGGTCAATGGAGAGGGCTATGCTAGGGGTCTCCTTAAGAGACAAAATAAGAAACGAGGAGATTAGACGGAGAACGGGAGTAACGGATATAATAGAACGGATGGCAACACTGAAGTGGCGTTGGGTTGGCTATGTGTCACGCGATGATGGAAATAGATAGTCGACAAAGATTATTAAATGGCGACCAAGAGAAACAAAGAGAAACGTCGGAAGGCCGCAGATGAGATGGAGGGACGATGTTAAGAAGATTGCGGGCAGAGAGTGGCTACAAGCGGCCCAAGACAGAGGAAAATGGAAAAAGCTGGGAGAGGCCTACGTCCAGGAGTGGATAAACACAGGCTGATGAAGAAGAACGACAAGAAGTCATCACACTGAATTTCGCTTAAATTGCAATTCATTAGTAAAGTCAGAATTGAGTAACACTTTCTGTTAAAAGTGGTAAAAACAATTATGTCACAATCGGCAACAAGAAGTCATCCGCTAAAATTCTGTTCGTTAGTCAAGTCAGAATTGAGTCACGCTTTCCGTTAAAAGTAAGCGATTAGGAAGTTAACTTCTTATGCCAAAATTCATGTTTGATTCCAGGGACAAGACTTAAATGGCTCTCTTGGTACGAAATGGATAATGTAAAATCGTCTACATTTATTATTCGGAATCCACGTTAATATGTAGGCCAGTATTTTTGTAGGTTAAAATCTCAGCAATGATGCATCCGAAAATCAAAAAAAAATATTATTTTTTTTGAGAATATGGTGATGAGTAATAAAAAGTCGCTTTTTTTATACCAAGTTTTCTAGAAAAAAAACTAATATGTGACCTGCTCTACGAAAAGGGGGCTTAGGTGTCAAAAAATCATTTTCCATTTGTTTGCCGATTCGGATAGAGTTTGAGACGCTCTTTCACATGGTGAAAACCAGAAAGTCATAATTTGTTTAATTGTTTTTGAAAACAAACAATTGTTTCTCGTATTCTCGATCATTTTTCGAGGTATAATTGTGTGGCATTTTTTATTACAACAATCTGTTGAGAGAAATTTGGTTACCAGCTCCTCTTCCGCTTCACCGACAGCAGATACATCGATCCTAACGAAACTTTGTTCCATATCATCTTCTGCCTGAGACAAATGTAGTTCGTCATCATCGCCGAGTTTGTTACCGCTGTTTTCTCGATAATTCCACTCGGGGTCATATTGTAGTGGTTGCGACCAATCAGCGTGCGCTATTTTACATAATACTTATATGGGTACGACGCATGCACAGTCGAATAATATCCGAAAATAAAAAATATTTACCAGAACATCGAATATTTAATAAAAAGTCTCACAATATGCCCTAGCTGCATGGTGAAAATCGAATATTTGTAGTAGGGTGTAACGTGACGAACGCACCTCGCCCGAGATGTAGGAAACCGGTTATATACTAACATAAACGCATTTGTTCCCTAGTGCGAGTATGCTTCCATTTATTTCGGTAATTACGGATTTTTGCAATGATTGTGGTGCGATATGGTCAAGTTTTTCTTCGGGGAATTATCATCTAAACAGCAACGCGTGCAAAGAGAATACTTCTGATTTCGCCTTGTACAGGTTAAAACGGATACTCGCTCTCGCTTCCGCTCGCACGGTATCCTATAAATATTTCACTCGCTCTAACGAGCTCGTGCAATATATAAATAACCTGATACTCGGCTCATCATGAGTATTTTCATTACCCTTGGTCTGTTACTTATGATAACTTGTTTTCGCACGTAAGCCCCCTTTTCATAGAACAGGTCACATATAGGTATAGCAAAAAGAATATGCTATATTTTAGAAAATGGAACTAAGACGAGTATTGTGCCCAAATTTCAAGCTAATCGATTTGGTAATTTTCGAGATATAATTGCAGTCATGTTGAAAAATGTAGTTTGTAAATATGCCTTAAAGAAAAACAATATTTAACTTCTACCTAGAAACTCCGTTTCTCTCCGTTGATTTTCTGAATTTAATGTCGAATATGGCTTAAATTATTTGCAAAACTTTAAGCTAGGAAAACATAATTTTTGAATACTTCAGAACCCTTAAACATATTTCGAATATTTCCTTAGAATTCAGAAGATATTAATGTAGTTATTTCTATCGAATAATATAAAATTGTTTTGGAGATTATTTAGAAAAGTAGATAGAAAAATTAATAATTTCGGCAGTGGTATAACAAAGGAATATTCTGGATCTGCAGAAAACCCGAGCCATCATACTCAAAAAAGGCCCCAAAGGGATACCCAGATGTCATGTACACATTTACTTTATTATTATTAATTTTTACAAATAAATATTAAAAATATTAATACCGATCCTGGCCATATGACCATGTAAATACCTCTACCAATTTTTTTATATTGTGCCCCCCCCCCCATTTTCTATCTAAATTCAGGTCAAAATCATATCTAATAATTCCGAAAATTAATCTATAAACATTGTTTAACTTTTTTGGTTTATCCCGTACTTTTATTTTTTACCTGATGTAACTTTTTTTTTCGTGCATTTATAACGGATTTTGGATTCTACATCCGTCATTATCAACCTTATACAATCAATTTGTTTGGCCACTGCCATTTCATTTCAAATTTATTGAGATGGTAGTGTAAACACTTCCATTTTTATCTTTTTTCCGGAGCGCGACCGAGCTGCGCGAGGCATCGGGAGTCTTGGGTGAATTCTCGAACGAGAAGGTCACGTTTGAAGTACTGTGAAGTGATTATGGGGTTGGTTTCGATTTTTACAAGAGATGGTTACGTTTTCTGGGGATTACAGTCCGACAATCCGAATGATTTTATGGAATGTTGTTTGTTTTCCATCCCAGTAGGGGATTTTGATTCGTGATTGTAGGATGATGGATTTTTTTGCCGTACCGTATTTTCTTGTCGGACCACCCTTGCCCATAATTTCTGGGAAGGATTTTTATCCGTTGGCATTGGTAAGTCATCCAATTATTCTGCTAATTACTTCACAGATACTTGTTATTCAATTGGCCGATTTTTTGCTCCGAACAACAGGAGCTCGATGACGATCAGATTCGCCCTTGGCTTATTCATGTTTTTTTATTTATTTATGTGTTACATTTTGGTTTTTCTTTTTGCCATGCATTTTTATTTGCAGAGTGGTTGCCGAGATTACGATTGCGTTGCAGGTTGTGTATTTCTGCATCGTGGTGATTAAGGCAATCTAATCTAATTTTGCGTTCGCATACGTGGAGGTAGATTGATGTTTGAATTTTATGTTTGATAACTAATTAATATTTAATTGTATTATTATGTTTTGTTAATTAAATTCGAACTGTGTATTATTTCCACGTAGTAACATCGAGCGGCGTTTGGTAGAATGCATTGGCGAAGGGACTCCAGAGTGGTCGTCGTACGTTCAAACCTCGTATTTGAGCTTTTATGTTTCTTATTTTTTTTGTGTTTATTTTTTGGTTTTATATTATTTTTAAGAAGGCTGCGGTGTGTGACTTATATACAGGGTGCTGCATTCCATCGGGGTCGCTGCCGTTTGGTTTTATCGTTGGGAGTTCGATGTGGTTCCATCTTGGTGGGATTTTTATATAACCACTCGAACGTTCCGTTGGTGGATTTTCGGGGGGTGATTCCTGCTGGCAGTGTCGTGCCACTGTTTGTATTCTGGTCGGCTAATGCACTAACATCCGGCATCGCTTATGTCATTGCCTTCCAACAATGCACATCTTATTGTTTATTTTTATTGTTTTGATTTTATTTTTGTGTGCGTTATCAAAGCTGCTTCTTTGAGTTTCTCCGGGGCGTTTTTACACGTCCCACGGACTTCGCAGACCGACGTTAACATCATACGAGCTAGTTTACTTAAGATCAGGGCCCCACTCAATTTAAAGTAGAGGGTTTTTACCTTCTGCGTGAACGTTATCTCTTCCGAGCTATCCTCTCATTGGGGATAGGGAGGAAAGATTTCGTTTCACATTGAAGAAGTGGAAATATTGAAAACACGCGACCCACGATGACGTGGGTGATAGTGTGGAATTTCTACTGACTAAAGCCTCCTCTCTTAATTTATTTTATTAGCAACTAGTTTTGCTTTTCAGCACTCCATCCAATAGCATCCATTATCGAAAGGTTTAGCCTCCTTCAAGTTCTTCACAATTTCGGGACTTCCATCTTCTTTCGATTTCAGAGTGGACTTTTGTATTTCCGCTTGCAATTCTTACTTGAAAGACTGGATCCTTTTTTGGTTTCTATCCATTAAGGAGGACGTTCAATTTGCATTATCTTTGTAGATACAGCACGTCTTTATTTGTTGCCCTTCCTAAATGAGGTAATGGTGTCTCATCCTTGCTTTACCTCACTTTTAGCTACTTACGTCGCCATTTTCTGGCTCCCACTCCATGGCCTTAAAGTTTGCCTTTCTATCCGGGCTTCTGAACATCTCCGACTCGTGGTCGATGGCCCAGCACTTAAAACAACTCATTCTTCCGGAATGTGCCAATCTCAGCTTTTCCCTTGCTTACCGCCCTTGATGTACTTGACCTGACATCTTCTTCCTTGGTTATGTCGTTGATGTAGATGTCCTTTATGACAATTTTGCCCATTTCTTTATGGTCTCTTATCTCGCCGACATTATCTTGTTCTTCCTTCCACCTATATCAGGACAACACCTGCGTTGGTTCTCCTTATGCTCTTAATTACATCCGACGCCTCTTGGTCTGCCACTACCTTGATACCTTTCAGCACCTCGATGTAATCCTTTTATTAAGATCGTCTTGATCAATATGCTCTTTTCATGCTCTTCTGAGCTTTTTCTCCGGGGAGGGCGACCTTAAGCTGTCTCCTGCATATTCTTGCTCTTCTACTACGATGTTGTGGTCTTGGATGCTGATCTAAGGTTCAACAACTCCCACTTCGCTTACCGTATCTCTTGCATTCAAGTCAGTACAGAAGTACCTGGCCTAGCCCAACTTTTTTTGGAGTGCATTAGGAGTGGGAAAATCTTCAAAAGACACCACCCCGATGTTGTGGGGTCGTAGTGTCGGATTTCTACGGACTAAAATCCCACTCTGTGATGACTGCGGGCTTCGACATTGTCATTTCTTCCGCTGCCACCGACCAAACTTTCCAAGCTTCTGCCCTTTCGGGAATTTGCTCTTCTTTAACTCATTCACTTTGTCGTATTAGTTCTTCTTCATATTTGGTATTCATGATGATTGTTTTCCCCTTCTTGATCTTGTCCCAACTTTCTTGGTTTTCCGACATTTCAATTACCAGTGTGTCCACTTGTACATTTTGCATATCATTTGTGACTCTAGCTTCGGCCCATTTCGGGCACACTAAATGGTATGATGCGCGTCATCCACTACCCCCTCGAAATAGGTGCAACCCAACCTAACATAATGTAACCTGAAAACCAATTAATGAAACAAAGCAAATTTCGGTGATTACAATGTTTCCCAAATAGAATGTTCAAATTTCATATCCGAGCAGATCTACTTTGTCGGCTTGGTCCTTCCACTTTATTTACCCAATATACAATTTAACCAAAATCAAACTTTTGAGGTGTATATGCGAGTATAATCGAAATTATTGGCGTCTAACTAAATTCTATTCAACCGAATTATTAATTCAATTAATCCGAGATTCGCACTTGAGGGTTTTCCGGCAGGTTACTTATTATACGCAAAAAAGCTAACCTTAAATGGATTCAATATTCTTCAAACAATTTTACATATTCACCTATTTTTTGAAATAGCTACAAGGTAAAACAAATAAAATACAACAATCAGAAAAACATTCACTGTAAAGATTTCAATGCGTTGATACTCTGCCTGCTTTTTTAGGCTTCTATACAAAGTATAGCAAGAAGCCTTATGATCTGGTTTGGATGATGATTATGGTTACTTTTTCGCAGTCACAATGCTGTCAATCCGGGCTTGTAATTTTTTCGTGATATTCATAATTATATAAAATTCAAAATACCTCATTAGAACATTTAAAATAAAATAAATTTATAATATTATCAAAGCATGGTAATTATCGATAATTATCAAGTCAGGGCGATAGGTTTACTATTATCAAATACTACCGTAATTAAAACATAAAAGACGTTTTACCACCAATAATTACGGTCGTAATTCGATCGTAATAATTGTAAAGCACGATTATATTTCTTAAAGAAATTTTCTTCGCACAACTCATAAATATTTCTGCAGAATTATGACCACAAAAAATATAATCGTATTTTACAATTATGAATTATGATCGTAATTATTGATGGTGTAAGACGGCTTTTAGGTAATATTTAAACTTAGGGGCGTGTATGAAAACTGGCCGCAAGCCAAGTTTATTATGTCAGCGAATATTTGCTTTCGATTTCTCCTTTTCCGGGTGCTTTATTAGGTTTCTTTTTTCTTTTCTTTTTTTTTTTCTTTCATTTCTAAGAATTTTCGTTACTTACCCTTTAGGTGGCGGTTACATTGGACCTGAATCCGCTCCGTCTAGATCCGTTTTGACCGAAGAAAACAAATAATATGTATACTCTTATGGCGGTAGCTACATTCAACGCAGAGGAAACGTAGGGAATCCGGGTGTTGTAACCGCAGAACAGCATTGGAGCTAGGGTTTAACTGCTCCGTAGTCAATGATGCACATATTCTTTACATCATAACGGTGGTGTTTCCAGTCAGTCTAAGAAACTTAGAAACTATTTTACTAAGCACGAACCATGTTTTATATAAAACCGACTAATTTTTAAACTATTGAGTGTTTGCAATTGTGATTAATGTACAGACACGACTTATCTTTAGGTCTAGTAGGTGTTTACTTTGGTTGTGCGGCCTGAAGGCCGCACTGGTGGGAGACCGATCAACCAATCCATTTAACGTTTTAATGTATTTAAATACCTACTAATATACGATTCATAGTCCTATAAATAACAGAAAGTACTTAAGAGAGTATACAGGAAGAGAGGGGTTGTAAAAGAGTTAGTTATACTCCCATAAGTTTTCAAACAACATTAAAAATAAACTATGTGGACTAAACTTGCTACAAATTTGACAATTCATGTATCTTCATTTTACTTTTTAAATTCCTGCAATATAATCAGTGGCGTGACTAAGGAGACTATGGAGGGCGCAAGACCACCACCTCGGTTCTTGTCTCCCATGAATGCATTCACGGAAGACTCAGCAGAGCTCGAACGCCGTTCAATAGAATTTATCATTAAACTGATATATGACTTCTTGGATATCATTACCCCCCCCCGTCCTTGAACATTCAGACTGTGTGATCAAGGCAGGCTCAAAAAATTTCAAGGCAAGTTAAAATTTGATATGGAAAAGAGCTAAGTAGGGTTTGCTTTCATCCGGGTTTCTATCAAGCTGTTCACCAATCGAATGTCTTGTGGCAATAGAAGCTTGATGCCCAAAGTTTGAAAATATTTGGCTTTATCTAAAACATCGTTTTCTTCTTCGGCACTGGAAATTGCAATTAACAATATATCGTTTTTTACGAATCTTCTTTTCGTTGTTCATTTTGGTTCATCATCAGTACAGTATGGATTTTTCTGGCTTGATTTTTTGCCTCTGGAACAATCAGTGTTTTTTTGTATTAATTTGTTTTTAAACATTGGAGTTTTGTTTGGTACCTTCAATTGGTAATAATATCAGAAAAGAATTGAAAAAAGTAGGCCCTGTGCAAATTTATAACCACTGTAGCCAGGGCAGGTCCAAAATTTTACAGAGTAGACTCTGGTGCGATTCTTTATTTCACTGGTCTGTAAGATGCTTTAGGCGTAATATTACATGTGCTTAGTATTTATTAATAACTTTATATGGAATAAATATGCTAATGGAATTATTACAAACGGTAATTATTATGTGTTCTTTATTTACATTTCACAATCTTACCAAGTTTAATAAATTAATTATTACTTGAAACTATGTTAGTGTTATAATATTTTATATTACTGTTCGTGACATTCAGCTCTATCATTTCAACTTGCAAACAATTTTGGAGATAAGAAATTTATTTATTCGAATCACTCAAAGTATCAGTGGCGACTTGTAATTTGTTTCAAAAGAAGGGCATAAAATTTATACAAAAAGGACAAATATAATTTTATTATATTTTTGTACTGTAGGATGTAGGAGGCTTGGATCAACATGGCCGTCCTCATATCTGTACGCTGGGGTGGGGTGGGGGGTATTCCACACTATTCCATAGTCGCCAAAAATGTTAGTTTACAGTAAATACCTAATTTTAAACTTCGAATCTCAACATCATTTATTTAATTTCTCGAACATCTAACCGAATTGTCCCTTTTGCTATATAAAGGGCTGATATTTTAACCTCCAGTTAAAATTTCAGGTAACTAACTGTTGGTTAAAATTTTTGGTTGCTTGGTGACATTCAATACATTAGCAATATTCGTGACCGTAACTACTACACGAATTATAGTCAAGGACACATCACTAAAAAATGATAAACTTTAAATAAAACTTAGTTGTTTTGAATTTTAACTAGACTATAACTTATAACTACCTGTAATACAGTATCAAACACAAAGGAAATTATAATTTCCTATTGGGAAATTTCCCAAAAGGAAATTGTAGAAGCTTATAATAATTACGTTTAATTAAATAAATCAAACGCATCAGTAGGATTTAGTTTGTTGGCAGAATCCGCTAAATCCTAGCAGCATGAAATAGATTTGAATAACAAATTAATTCCATTAAGCTTCAAACATAAACATAATAATTATGCTACCAGTTGCAGTTTAATTTTTTATTTAGTTATTAATAACATACAGGATGATTAAAAAAATGAAACAATACAAAACGTTTATTATACGATTCATCATTAGATTCATTTGCCCATAAATTACTCTTAACATTGATGTAATAATAATAATTACAACAACCTTTCATAATACTTTTATAGAAAGTCAAACTTTCATTTTCAAGTTTACTTTCGTGTATAGAGAACCAAACGCAAGAAGTAAACATTTTATTGTAAATACTTTATGTGGTTTATGATTCAAACTTTTAAACGCTTGTTACATAACGCTTATGTAATTAATATTCACAAAGACGCAAGTTTTTGGAATTTTCTTGATAGGTTTCCATAAGTTTTTATGTAATCTAAAAGAAATTATTGGGTTACTTTCACTGGCAGAAGCGCGATAATTAAATTTAATTTATTGTGCCGGATTCAAAAACATGAATTAAATTTTGTAATTTATTTTTTAATGCGGTAATGATCTACAGGAGGAACAAAATAATATATCCAATTTTCTTTGTTATCGTAGGTGCATAGGTTAGATAATTTGATTCTGGTGAGGTAAGAGAAACTTTGTGACCTATTAAGAGAAATTCCCTTAATTGTAGCTTTCTTGGCATGTGCGTGCCGTTTGATGGTGATCACTTATGGTAATTATTTTTAATTTATCTATGATTGGTCTGCTTGTTTGTTTACGTTAATTTGCATATCGTTACAGTTATTAGCTTAAAAAATTAGTGAAGAAGAAAATCGGTAATCATTCCCTAACTTTCATCAAATTTTTCCGAGCTATTTGTGGCTGGTTAATTAACGAAAAGGTTAACGAAGAGTAAAATTGCAACTTAAAAATGCATCAACCTTTTTAAAGTTTGTTTATTATTTTTGCAATGTAAATTAAAATTGCAAAAATCAGAAGTAGGTGAGCAAGTTTGAAATTGCGAGAGTTTACAAAATTTTAAATTATCACAGCTTTAAAATATTTTAATAAATATGCCCAAATTCAATGTATTAGTGCCACTGTATTTCCTGTAGGTTCATTATTATGATTCAACCATGCTTGCAAATCACTGTGGTATTGAAATTGTTTCCATTTGCTTGGTCGAGTTATACAGAGTATTCCGGTGTTAACTAGCCAAACTTACAATATAAAATTTGGGACCTCATATCAAGAAAAATGTTTTCATTTTTTTCATTTCTTTTTTGCAGTGCAACCTGTGACCCAAGTGATAATCGGAGCATCGCTTTTCATAAATATGTGTACGTGCGCCAACATTCTGATGGTGACGATGGGTGGAACAAAATCACACAAGATTCCCTTTTGGGAGTTAGCAAAAGGGTTGATACCACGGGGTCACAATATAACATTCATAAGCGCTTTTCCTGCTGACTTCGTGATACCAGGTTTGGAAGAAATTACGCCTGCGGGTTTGGTGTTCTATGTGAAGAATTATACCAACTGGGATTTGGTCGGTGCTAAAATGAGGGGAGAAGAGCCTGTCCATCCAATGGATATCCTCAGATATGGATACGAGGTAACGAAACTAATCATTTTTTATATTACAACATCAACATTTTAATATAATTGCGGTTATTACTTTACATTAGATATAATTACCATAATATCTTAACCTTGCAAGAAAACATTATAAGAGTATTAAAATGCATAAACAGAAATGTAAAATAATGTAGCAAAAGCGAAAAGTCATTAGCGAAAATGTCATTCCAAATTAATCTTTTAATTTACTTCGAAAACTTCGTTTCAAACTTATTTCTTTTTTTTTATATGACATAGCTGGAACGTTTCCAGAACGAAACTAATATAAGTGTAAATAATCTGTAAGTTGTTGCGTTTGAGGGAAGGATATCCTTTTGCAATTCCTATTAAAAGTTGAATTAATTTAACATACAAAGATTATTCGGAGAATCGTTTGCATATTCACAAAATTTCAAGTTAATTATCAACAACTTTCTAATTACATGTTGTTACAAATGCGTTGCTTAAAATTGTTCTGGTGTTAAAATATGCCTTAGAGGTATTCGATTAATCTAGAACGAAAACCAATCGGACTAAAATTAATCCACCAATTTATTAAACTTGAATTAGAAAAAGGAAAATAATATTTAAGTGTTACATATTGGAATGTCCATTTTTCGGTTGCATAAGCACTGAATAGCGCCAAGTAGGAATTTTAATGGCGTTAAGTAAAAAACGGTGTAGTGAATTGGCATGCAAGCGGTGATAATACAAATTTAAAAAAAAACAAGAAGTAGGTGATGAGGAAGAGAATGGTTTGAGAGTGAAACAATTTGCAGACCAAATAGCAGAGCTAATGATCATAAAATCGATTTGACCAGTCATGTTAAACCAATTTAAGGTATTAACTCTTCTATTAGTGTTTCAAGTTGAAAACACCACGAATCGCTTTGATTTGAGTTTCTATAAATGGGATTCGCTTTGTTTGGAAAAATTGACGCGGATCAAAGAGTTATTAACAATTGTATAAATAAAGAACGTGACACCGTTCGTTTTTTCTCAAAGGAATTATCCACCATAATGATTTGAAGTACATTTATCGTCAAGTCGGTCGTTTAGCTTGCACGCGTCGTCAAACTCTGAAACTGAAGAATGGAATTAAAAATCCAAATTACGCATCATTTGAGAACTTCAAAGAAAACTTTTTATGGCGTAACCAATTGTTGGACCTTTTTTTGATTATTTAACAGCTATGTAAACAAAAGATTTCACTTTTTGGGGTAGTCTCACTTTTGTACTGTTCTGAAGGCTTAAATTAAAATTGATTTTAAACAGAAAAAAACCTTACGTTATTTTCGTATGACGAACGTGGTATTTTTGATTGACGTGCATAGTCGTTACATAAATTTTATAAAATAATTAATTACGACGAAATTAATACTGCAAACAACCTCACACAATTATCCAACCCTGTTATATGTCGCCGTGGGGTCTGAATGCCAAAATCTTTCTCTAATGTTAATTTGTCGTTCGGAACCGACGTCAAACTGTAGGACCTTGATACTGAACCTCGCCGCTGGAAAAAGAGACCATGTTGATCCAAAGACTATATAAAGCTGATAAAGATGAATAAATGGACTCTCCGGTGTAAAATCCAAACTGTGTATCTTATATCTTAAATGACTATGCTGCCTTCGACAGTCTGGTTCGTTTCTAAAACTCAAAGGCAAGATCGGGCGAATCAACCGAAATTTTCCATCATAGACTATTAAACGCACTTTAAGGCTGAAATCAAGAATATAACGAAGGAAATCTCTAATTTTATTGTGGCCTATGACCGCCAAAATTAAAAACTTTTCAAACAAATGTTTTCTTGAAAAACTTTGGTGACCTTCTAGATCCTTCAATTGTTGGAGATAGCAAACAGTGACAACCTAGGATTTTATACCTTTTCGTACTTTTATGTAATTTAAATACTTCTTTCATTTACTTTTCTCCAAATTGTCAATATTTGTAGATTAATTGACCTTGATTGGGTATAGGTTTTTTAATAATGCAATAATGTTTTCCAACGTTTCGGGCCATTTAAATTTGGTCCATTTTTAAGGCTAAAAAATAAATAAACTATTAATTAACCAGTTAAACCCTTTTCGATCGAAAGTAACTAACAAGTTAATTAATAGTGTAAATATTTATTTTTAGCCTTGAAAATGGGCCAAATTTACATGGCCCGCATCGTTGGAAAATATCAAGACTTATACCCGATAAAAATTTTATTATTTAAGAATTAATAAAATTATGAGGCCATCGTTTTAATTACCTGGACTAGACAGAGGTAAGTTAATCATAAAATACCTTTATTAGATTTTTAAAATTTAAATTATTAAATAGCCCACCAAGATCACATTTTCTGTCGTTTTTTTTATGTTAACATAATATAATTTTTTTATTGAAAACTGAGAGATAACCTGTTAAAGGCTTGGAACCAATTTTACTTCTGTCTATGGTATCTCTGAATATTTAATAACTTGATGGAGGGGTGGTAGTAGTGTCAATAAGGACTTGTCCCCCCCCCCCCCGCAGAAAATATTTTTCAAGGCAAGTTTCATATCTTCCATACCATAGTTTTCCTTCCTGAAACCATATTACCGAGTATTTACTAACTTGATGGAGGGGTGGCAGTGAAGTCGATAAGAACTTGCGCCCCCATCCCCATACCGCAGAAATTATTCATTGGAAATTTAGTAAAAAAAAGTTTCAAAATAAGTTTTATACTTTTTGGTTTAGTAGTTTTCTTTTCGGAGATTCGTCTGGGGGTCAGCAAAGGTTTTATCACTATAACTGAAGGCTGAATAGATTTAAAAAGAGTTGGAAAATTTCCCTATGCTATTTTTTTCACCTTCTATTTGGACATTGGACGTAATAATTGGAGAACAATTATTATTACTTCAAAGCTGCTAATTGCAAACAAAGTTGAGACATCTATTTTATGGAAACCATAAAGCAGTAAATGCATTGCATCGAAACGACTAACTCCTGAAAAACTGGCCAAAATCTCAAAACTTGTTTGGAGCGAAACACAAATTGGTATTCAGAGATTTGTAGAGCGATTATGGATGCGTATGTTGATATAAAAGGGGAAGGTGCTAATTTAGGACCGGCATGTGCTCCAAAGATGCGTATAGTAATATATTTAAGCACTTCATAGCAGGGCTAAACGCTGAAATAAAGGAATATTATCTTACGTAAAAAGATAAGAGTATTAAGAAACAAGAGAGGGGTGAAACAAATCATCAAGTCAAAAGTCCAAACATTTTACAGATTTGGAAAATCAAATTTGAGCAATGTCACGTTTATTCACGATTTACTGTTAGAAAACGCCACCTTGCGGAGGGACTTCAAATTAAATATTTATGAAAAATATGTTCTTCAAGTTCAGGACAAAACAAAGAGAAATAAGTAATAAAATATATTACGATAAATTTAAAACTTTCGTAAACTTTTACCATAAAATAATTCGGAATTTCGGGATATACGTCCAACAACAGCAATATTATGTTGTTGTTACTATGATGGCACCACTACAAACGAATAGAGGCAGACAAAATAATATAAATAAGAAGCATAAATAAATATTCCCACAAGAAAAACAAGCCGAACTAGTGGAAATGGCCATGGACTTTGAATTTGCAATGTGGAGACACAAACACGAACAATAAATGACTTAATAAAATAAAACACTTAATATTGGATTATTCCGAGTTTTCTCCAGAATCCCGATGTCCCAAAAAAGAAATTCATTAGAAAAATATTTCATATTTTCATGGGCGAGGTTAGGGGTTGTCCATTAATGATGTCACACAATTTAGGACCAAACTAAAGCCCCTCCTCCCCCTTGTCGCACTTAGTCAAAAAATGTGAGACCCCTCCCAAAATGATGTGACAAATTTTTAATTTTAAACCCCCACCCTCCCCGCACGAGTCCCATAATACATAATATTCTGCAAATAAAATTACTGCCGACAATTCATAAAAATTTATGATAGCATTAATATTTTTATAGACGTCACAAGGAAGCACATACCCCCCCTTATTACCATGTCACACTTTGTTCCAAGTTGATGACCCCCCCAAATGTGTGACATCATTTATAGGCAGCCCCTTATAAGCATAGATCAGTATAACAGGCCCGGAATGGTAATATTATAATTTTGGTGCAATTCCTTTGAGAAGCCCCAGCCTGCACGAGATTTTTACAATAAAATACAGATTTAAAAAAAAATACGGCTTTACCGTCTATAGGACTACCACGGGCGCACATGAATAGATTAACGAGATTTCCACTGTGCATATTAACTTTGGGCAAGCTAAACCCAAATTTGAAAGAGAAAAATGGTTTTCAATAAAAAATTCTTAAATTTTCACCTTTCTTGACAAGGGAACCGATTTTCTTGGATGTAGAAAACCATTTTGAACAGAAGAAACAATTTTTGTGAAAGCAAAAAGCAAGGTTTAAAAGAGCAAAACAGTTTTTGAATAATTAAAATGCAGTTTTTAACAGAAAAAATGGTTTTCAATTGAAAGTGTATAAATTGAGATGATTTTGACAAGAAAAGCTCTTTTTTGGGATGTAAAAAGTAATTTTGAACAGTAATCTTTTTGCACGCAAAACGCAATGTTTAAAGGAGTTAAAATAGTTTTTGACTAGGTAAAATGCAATTTCCAACAGAAAATAATTGTTTTAAATAGAAAATACTTAAATTTTAACCGATTTTGATTAGGATAACTATTTCTTAGGATGTAGTAAACGATTTTAAACAGAAAAAAGATTTTTTTCGCAAGCAAAAGCAAGGTTCAAAAGAGAAAAGCAATTTTTGAATCAGTAAAACGCAATTAATAGGGAAACAATAGGGTTCGATAGAAAAAACTTCAACTTGGACTGAATTTGACATTGAAAACCATTTTTAGGATGTAAACACAATTTTGAATTGAAAAAAAAATTTTTTACAAGCAAATTGTAAAGTTTAAACGAGGAATAGTTTTAGAATAAGTCGATAATATTATCTAAATAATAAAAATATTTTGCAATAAATATTTGTCTTGTAGTATATTTCAATTAATTTGAATATAAGTTCAAAATAACATAATTTTATCTTTAGAAACCATTCCGAAAACCTAACCTAATCAAAACTACTTCAATTCTGACAATGAAACCCATTTTATAGGATGTACTCGTAAAACACAATTTTGAATAGAAATAGTAAAAATAGTTCGCAATAAATATTTATCGGAGTAAAAAATGCGACTACGACTTATTTTTAAACTATATTTTTATTTATATTTTTATTTATTTATTTATATAAGTTGACTGGTGCCCAGTGCGGCCTTTAGGCCGCATAACCTATGAAATCACGTACTGGTAGTAATATAAGTTCAAAATATCATAATTTTATTTCTAAAACCATTCCTAAAACACAACCTAACATAAAATAATTCAATTTTGACAATGAAAGCCACTTTTTAGGTTGTAAAACACAATTTTGAATGGAAATTTCTTTTTTTTGCACGCAGAAAGGAGAGTAAAGGAGAAAACAGTTTTTGATTAAAGAGGTAATATTATCTAAATAGTAAAAATTGTTTGCAATGTGAAATATTTATCGGAATCAAAATAAAAAAATGTGAACACGTCATTTTTTTAATTATATTTTTATTCAGATGTAATCCATATTGTAGGATATAAAACACAATTTTGAATAGAAAAATCAAGCAGAAGTTTAAAGGAGAAAAACAGTTTTTGAATAAGTACTATATAATACTTAGTACCTAAATAATAAAAATATTTTACGTTAAATATTTAAATATAAATTCCATTCGTATAAGGCCCATTCGTAAAGTAAACGAATGAATATTGTAATTAAATATAAATTATTTTTCCTAACGCCGCGTTACACGGAAGGATAGTAAGACGGTGGGAAAATTACGTCAGTCGAAGGACATACTTGACTTATTACATAAATATTATAAATATTTATTATTTTTTATTAAATAAATTTTTTTTACAAATAAACATCTTTTTGATTTATTCTTGCGTTATTATTTGCTGTTTAGCAGGCTTACATTATTAAAATTATGATCAGATAAACTGAAATTTTGATTTAATAAATTACAATGAAAATATTTTTTCCTAGTTTGTTGTGGAAAATTCTGGCAATCCTACAGGAATTGGTTGTATTGTTTTTCGACGCAGAAGTGTTGTACATTTTTATTGTTTTGATATGTTTCATTTTATCGTTGAGAATGAGTTGTCTTGATGCCACACATCTGGGGGGGGGGGGGTTCAGCAACTTGTGACAAAGTGTGACATGGGAGTAGCGGGTGGTATGTTTCCTTCTGACATCACGTCAATACTTATTTTTTTATAAATTATGTTTTACCCACTGTTGATTACAAATTTGTTCCATTGCTAGTACGTTTAGCAATAATTGATTTCAAGTGTATGTGCAAACAAGTGCCATGCGATTTATACTGCCCTTCAGTAAATTCCCAGATTGGTGACCGCATGACTTTGTGATCTGTACCATGCTTTCAAGAAATCTATCACCAATCACAAGAAGCGTGCTCACACAATTGAGCCACCAGCTGATAAGAAAAAAAATCCGTCCAGTTAGGTTAACAGTACGTATGTACATAACGAGAGCTAATGTGCATCATTCGGGAGCAGCTAAATGGAACTGAAGATGCTGAATGGAACTGAAGATTTGACCAATGTAACAGTGCTAATACCTGTGGAGGATATCAGCATGCCTTTGCAATTAGTGGGAGACTTTTATGAATTTTCCGCAATAAAATTGTCTTGTGATGCAGGGACAGAAAGCTTAGACTTTCCAAGATTAAGCAAGACAAGCGCAAAATAACTGCCTTGCATTTCTATGTGAACGCTTCTTATGATTAACACACGTCCAGCTTTTTTGCAAGACCTCAGCGCTGCAATACAACACAACTAATCCATATGTGAACAGTACTTAAAGATGCTTTAAAATATAGGGTTGATGATCATGGCGGAGGTTGACTATTTTGGCAAGGTTGAACAATTATTCGTGAATAAAAATGGGTCCAAATTAATTATAAAGAATCCCCTATCAAATACTAACCAAAAATAATCTTTTGGTAGAGGAATTTTACAGATCTACTTTCAGTTTCGTTTTGCCAATTTGGTTAACGCAAGTGAGAGAGATTTTAATTTTTTTCATATGGGATTGAACAGTTTCAAACGAGTGTTGGCACAAAATTCTCATTTGGTTAATCTGGAATCTTGATTTTACGTAAGAGTTGTTTTTTTAAACCTTGTAATTATTTGTTATGTACTTCTATGTACGTAAGTGAATAAATTTTAAAAAAACAGCAATAAAACATAAAAATTGCAGGAGTAATTAAACCTAGTTACTATTCCACTGTTTGGTGTAGTCGTTAAAATAGAAACTATAAGATAATCTTATCTATTACAACCACAATTCGAATTTGTTTTGTAGCTTTAAATTTATTTCAAAAAATTCCCATTGAAATGCTTAAGATCCCAAGTCCACATAATATAAATATATATGGAAAACAATGGAAATCCACCTTATTAATTAGATTTCCCTGTTAAATTTCTTTGGCTCTAGCAAATTAATGGCTAACATTCACTGAGCGGCTACTATACCCAATAGCAAGACAGAAAGTTCAAAGTTTTAATTTTTAGCAGTTTGTGCATCAATACGTTTTTTTCGATATTTTTAATTTGATTAGGAAAAGGGTAGTTAACCTTTTAAACCTCTTTGTATCCGCCGTTGGGCGCCGCTAATAGAGGGACATCTCACCAATACTTGATATATTTTTCTGTATAAATAAATAATAATAAATTAAACTTTAAATGCAAAGTAGCTAATTAAACATTGAAATTATTTTGTATTAATCATTCGATCAAAAAATAATTTCAATGTTTAATTAACTATTTTATTTTTAAAGTTTAATATATTATAATTCTCAATAGTTACAAATCATATATTTATTTTTTATTTACTTTATTTATAATAACCAAGTTAATGAAATCTAACGTACATGCAATATATTGTTTAAATATAGAATTCTACGACGTCCTTTCACGTTTATTAAGGATCACCAGGAAGACTTGATATTTAAAAAACCAAAGAAAATACCTAAAAAAACTACATATTTTTTATTCATGATTTAGGAATTTTCTTTGGTTTTTTTTAATATCATGTCTTCCTGATGATCCTTAATAAAGATTAAACGATGTCGTAAAATTCTATATTTAAACAATCTATTGCATGTAAGTTACATTTCGTTAACTTGGTTATTATAAATAAGTAAAGAAAAAATTTCATATTTCTCAACAAGTTAAGCTCAGTAAAACATATATGTATAAATAAATAATATTATGACATTTTTATTAAACAATAGAAATTTTGCAGATACATAATTTCAGATTATTAATATTAATTATTAATAATATTTTAAACTCTACCTATATCCTGAAGCGTACTATCTATAAGACATTTTAAGCTCGTGTCTAGGGTCCAAAATTTTTTTAAAGAAAATATTTTTATTTGTATTTTATAGTAGGTAGGCTTAAAATAATTAAATATTTCGTAGAAATAACTTGGAAATACAATAGTTTTACTTTTAATCCTTTAAGTTTGGTATTGGAAAACAGCTCCTCAGTTTTCAACATTTATTAGGTTGGAAGCAGAACAAGGCATATTTGTCGAATAAGGTCCTACAAATTACAAGAATATAGATTGATCGTTTCTTGTTCATCCTGTGCCCAAAATAGCTACTGTCATTAGAATATTAAATTTGATATAATTCGGAGTAAAAGCTAAAAGTGAACTAGTCCCTATTGATGTAGTCCCTATAGCTTCCAAGATGAAGTCCTTATAGTTTTCTCCGTTATTTTTCAATTTTGCCCAAAAACCATAGTTTTTACAAAAATATTTAAAAACGATCAATTTTGAAGGCTCACGGTTATTTTTTATTTGTACGAAATCAACGGGTTAGCCATTTTATTTAAGGATAAATCCACACTATAAGTTCACAGTTTTACCCACAGACTATTCGTGCATGTACATACAGGCCTATTAAAGCTAGAAAGTTGTTATATTCGGAGATTTGCAGAAAATTTTGAGTATAGAATTAATAGGAAACCGTCTAGAACCCGCTACTTTCCTGACATCGTCGAGCCATCTTTTATTCTGGGGGTACCTCTGCTCCTTTTTGTCGTTCTTGGCTTCCAATTGAATTATCTTTACCGTCCACTTGTTGCAGTTTTGCCTCGCCACATGGCCGTATCAACTCCACTTCAGACGTGCCACACGTTCCATCACGTCCAAAACTCCCGTTCTTCTTCTTATCTCGAAATTTTTTTATTTTGACTCCTAAACTTACTTTCAGCATCGATCTTTCTATCGCCCTTAGCCTTAACAGTCATTGCTTCCAGTTCATACGTTATCGCCGACAGTATGCACGAATTAAACACTTTGCGTCTTAAGTTTATTGGAATTGTCTGTGTTTGCAAGGACGTGCTACAGTTTTCCGTGGGCTACTCATGCAAGACTTTTCCTTCTTGTAAGTCTCTTGGTTTTCTTTTCCCAATCTGATTGTGTGGAGCAAATAAGTGTACTAGTCGACTTTTTCTATTATATTTCATCTATTAATTGATCTAAAAATCAACCACCCCGAAACGTCCATGAAGAGGTCTCACGAGGCGAGGGCTTGGCACCTCGATCCGAGATTCCGAGATTATAAATACGACTCCTTTGATGATATTGGACACACAGTAAAAACGTTTTGTTTGAATTTAATAAACAATTTTGATTGAAAAATAAAAATTAATCTTGCAAATTTGTTTGCTTTAAACAAATTTTTCTTTATTTTAAATAATTGTTTATTATTTCAAATAAAAGATTGAGTTTAAATCGAAATAAAATTGCGTTTGATTAAAAGCAAAAAAACTTAAACGAAGAAAATTATGTTCTTATGACCAAGTACTTTGTTTTTTTCAAACAATTATTTTCATTCATTTAAAAATAAAAAATCTTAAAGGAAGAACTTCATGTTTGTTTTTCATTCAAATGATGAAATATTTTATTTGATGTGAACAATTATTTATTTAAAACAACAATAAATTGAGGTCGAATCAAAAATATGTTTTCTTGAAAGAAGAATATTATGTATAAAATGACCAAATACTTTATTTCATGTGAAAAAATTATTTAGTTTAATTTAAAATAAAAATTTATATCTGAAATGACCAAATATTTTATTGCGCTTGATAATTATTGTGATAGCAATAAATTCTGTTTGATTCAAATAAATAAAATCTTCAAAGAAGAAAACAATATTTTAAATGAACAAATATTTTAATTCGCTTGATAATTGTGATAGCTATAAATTGTGTTTGATTCAAATAATTTTTAGGACATATTAATTAATATATAATAAAAAATAAATTATTATTCTAATAAAAGTGTTCAAAGAAATTAAGAAAAATTTATATAAAGTTTATCATCGGGACGAAGATGAAAATATACAGGACCCTAATAAGACCCGTGGTAACATATGGTATGGAGACAATGTGCTTAACGAAAATAGAGGAAGAGAAACTACGGGTCTTTGAGAGAAAGATAATGAGGAAGATTCTGGGGCTGGTTAGGGTTGGCGAGGAGCAATACAGAGTAAGAACAAACGAAGAAGTAGAGAATGAACTGCAGGGAAAAACAATTGTGAGACATATCAAGGCTTTGAGATTAGCATGGACCGAGAGGAAGACCAAGGGCGAGATGGGACGAAGAGATTTACAACGATTTGAGAGTAATGGGGATAAGAAACTGGAGAGAAACTGCACATAATAGGAAGATATGGAGAAGGTTCGTAGAAGAAGCGAAAGCGCACAGAGAGCTGTAAGTGAAATTATGATCGAGAAATTAAATGATGGAAAATAGGGACTAATCCACCATGAAAAACGGATTGAAGAGCGTCCAACGACGTGGCGATATTCCGTAAGGAATGGAGTGCCGACTTATTATTATTATTATCAGGAAATCTACTAAGTAATTTTGTTGGAACGAAACTATTTAAATCAGTAAGGGACAAAACTATATTGTCGTTCGGTAAAATATATTCTCAAATGCAAATCAAAACAAAGTGTTGAACAAACAAATTTGAAAGAAAACTTATTCAAATCGATTAAATTTAAGACGGTACGAGGAAAAATATATTTAAATCAAATAGAACATTTGGTAGTATTAAAATAATATTCTTTGAGGTAAACAACTCAATATGCTTGAATCAAATAAATTTTTTCTTTTGGGCAACTAAAAAACCTCAAGAAAAATATTTATTATTAGGGCCAAGAAAAGTTATGATTGACTATATATAATGAAATTTTTCGTTTGCTCCAAATAAAGTTATTTGAACCAAAGAAACATTTTTTACTGTGCATAATGTTGAATATTCTTAGGATAAAATCAATATATTAAAATAAATATATCAGTTTTACAAAACGTTCATAGTGAAAGAAACAGAGTAACCCTTCTTTTAAAGCCCTGTGCAATTTTCTTCACATTTACGACTCTCTCTTCTATGTTTGTGGAGTAGTCCGAAGTGTTATTGTTATTATATTTATGGGATCTATTGTTTAACGTGGACTTCGAATAGCTTCTTTATTTTGAGGAGGTTGTTTTATTAGTATTAGCATAAGTGCTAAACCATGATAGGCCCTATACCAGGGATAGATCGAGCTAAATTTTATGAGGGGGTGGTTTCATCGTTCATTGTATAAAGCGCAAGAAAAGGAAAATTGTTTTTAGCAATTTTATTTTTCGATGTTTGAAAATTCATAAGAGGTAGTTGATTATTATATCCTTACATCCCCATGTATCCGTCTCTGCTCTCCAAAAATTTCAAAGACAAAACTTGTCACTTTCTCTTCTTTTCTCAAGAGCTTGTGCGGTGTTGTGTATAAAGCCACCCTAAGAATGATAAAGTAATTCGCGATTTTCTCGTTTAACGACAAAATGTCTGAGTGGTTGTATTAGCTTCAAATCCTGTGGGATCTAGGGAAAGATTTTTCGCTCATCAAATGTTTAGCTACTGGCGCTAGGTAACATTTATATGGCCAAAAACTACCTTGATACATTTATGAGTGAACAATTTAAAAATCGAGTATTCGTGTTATGTACTATAAATTTATATAATAATAATTAAAGAATCAATTGCTTAACATGGGCTATAATAGAATAGAGTTCTTACATCGCCTCAGCTCAAACCGTGTATTCAAACCACTAACAGCTAATATGCTAGTCTCCAATTTGCAATGTATTGTTTGATAAATAAATAAATGTTAATTAGCAGTAAATAATTAATTAATTATGCAAACCATTAAATGCATTTATCTATTTTGGGATATTCAAATTACAAATACCAACACCATCCATTACGTTTAAATGGTCATGTACTAGACATAATAGTCGGATTATTTTTATGGCCGAATTTATTGTTATTACCTTCCTCTTGTTCAAAAATTAATTGACTTTTCGAGTTTGGAATTATTTGCTGAGGTATTAAAGAATCCAAATTGAATTATCATGTAAATTCTAATTGCTTAATTACTTAGTGACGTAATAATAAATAATGTTTTTTTTAATTTTAGGCATGCGATATGCTATTATCAGATCCCGAAACAAAAGATTTTCTGTACACCAATCAAAAATTTGATCTGTTAATATTGGATGGAGCTTATCCTGAATGTGCGTATGGATTCGTTCATCGCTTCAAAGCTCCGTTTATGTACATCAACACCGTGGGATTTTATGCAGTGACCTTATCTTTAGCTGGAAATCCAACGCCTTTCAGTGTTACCCCGTTTTTGGGTCTTCCATTCACCGATAATATGAATTTGATACAGAAAACAATTAACACGATATATCACGTTGCTGGATTGATGTTGCATTCCGTTATGGTGCGAGGATTTGTTCAAGGAATACTAAGGCAGCATTTAGGACGAGATATTCCTCCAATTTATGAAACAGCCAAAAATGTCAGTTTTATACTTCAAAATTCTTATGCTTCCGTTACGTATCCAAGATCCTATCTACCTAACGTAGCAGAAATTGCCTGTATACACTGTAAACCAGCAAAACCATTACCTGCGGTAAGCAGTTTTATTTACTTACCTCGTTTGAATTATTTTAAATTAACCAAAATATGACTAATATTAAAAATACAGCATATAGATCAATGTGACCGACTGACCTTTAGAGTTTCGGAGTAAAAATGTTTAATTGATTAACAATAATTTATTAAATTTAATATTTAATTAACGAAAAACATAATTTATTATTGTTGATGTTATATTTTATGTAAAATTTTGTGGGTCAAGATCAAATAACTACTCAATGAAAACTGCTGACAAGTAACTTAATTTTAAGATTTCTTGATGTCCGTGATTCGTAAATATGCTTCTATAATTTTTTTTTCTTTCAGGATTTGGAAGAATTCATCAAAGGTAGTGGAGACGCAGGATTCATTTTTGTCAGCATGGGTTCTTCCGTGAAAGCAGCCAACATGCCCGAAAAATTGAGACGATTGTTCTTGCACGTTTTCAGCCAACTTCCCCAACGAGTTCTCTGGAAATGGGAAGCTTCAGACTATATGCCGGACTTACCACCAAACGTAAGACTTGGAAGGTGGCTACCCCAACAAGACATCTTAGGCCATCGGAAACTTCGTGCTTTTGTAACCCACGGTGGATTGTTAAGCATGTTCGAAACTGTTTACCACGGTGCTCCAATAGTATCCCTTCCAGTGTTTTGCGACCACGATTCCAATGCGGCAAAAGCTGAACTGGACGGTTATGCGATAAAATTGGAACTTTCGACCTTGACGTCAGAAACATTGTTGCGAGCGATCAAAAAGATTATTTACGATCCCACCTACAAAGAGGAAGTTATGAGAAGACAGATTTTATTCAGGGACCAAAAAGAAGGGCCGCTGGAACGGGCAGTTTTTTGGACGGAATACGTGTTGAGACATCGGGGAGCTGTGCACTTCCAGTCCCCTGCGAGGGATTTGAACTTCTTCCAATACTATTTGATCGATGTGGCGATCGTCTTGCTTCTTTTGGCGTGGATTTCGTGGCAAACACTTAAAGTTTTTTTGTTTATAATTTATGCACTTTTAACCATAAGGATTAATTTTAGTTTATTTAAAAAGGAGATTAAAATTGAGTAGTATCAGGGTAAATTCGAAAATGTAAATATTTGTTTGTATTATTATTTATTATACAATGGAACATTGAAATCAGACATATTGGGAGAGTTGTTGACCTGATAGATAGAATTTTATACATTAAAAATATTCCCAAAATGGTTTGCTTTGGTGCGTCACTCTGTATAGTGTTATTAAAATTATTGTTTGTATTGTTAAGATGGGCTAAATTTTTTTTTGTTCAGAACTTTTGTTAATTACTAGTCGAGCAGTGCTCAATTTTATACAAAAAGAAGCTCAAGTTTGAATGGTGTAGAAAATTGTTATTAAAATTTAATTATTTTTACCTTTTTTTATTTTTAACTTCTGATTAAAAATATGACAGAGCTACATTATTAATCTCAAAGTGACGATTTCCAGGCCCTCAAAGTTAACAAATTAATTTTGCTATGGTTTGGAATTCAAGTTATGTAGTAGTTTTTATGTTGGACATAATTCGCAATTTACATTACATAAGCAAGCACCACCACGTGGGAGAATTTCAAATGAGTAAGTAACGTATTAAATAAAATTAAAAACACGCGCTTTAGGTGCAAGGTGAAACAAAGTTAATTAAATAACAAAAGATATTACAATAAATTTAAAAACGCGCTAAAACTTTTGCAAATATCCACCATACTTAAACTATGTTGTTGTTAGTGGCGCCACCAACAGTTATGTAAACTACGAATATTTTATGTATGTATTGTAGCGTCTGGTGTCTTGAAAATACACGAGTACGCACACAATCGGTTTATGGACCCCTACCTTTAATTCGACTCTTATACTTCTCAAGGTAATATGCGTCGGGATCTGAATCAACCAACACTTCTTATACGAGCTTATTCTTGATTGAACGAATTCTGGGTTCCAACAAAGATAAAACTACAGTTGGAATTCCGTTAACAAGTTTTTAATCAAATCAACAAATTTCAACATATAACAAGAACCCAAACAATCAAACAATCTTTCTATAAACTACTATTCTACGCACTGATTATTAAAAAGGTAGCTAACCTGCGATTTGTATTATGCGCACTATTTTCTTTCTTCAAAATTTCTAATTTCCAATCTCCAATCTCCAACCTCCAATCTGCTTCTTCTGTAAGACACTGCAACGTATCTGTAAGACAGGATCTTGATCACAACCTTCGTTGCCAACACCTTCTGTATCCCGCTATCTTGCGGAATCTTAAATTCTCCAAGGAATTAATCTTCTTGGGTAGTACCACCGTATATCGTTCACGAATATAATTTATTTCAGTATATTTTATTTGAATCTTACTTGAATTCGCGAGTTTATCTCGCAGTACAAAATACACGACCGTCACCTCTCGTGATCTCGATGGAACTTCGCGAATATAATTTATTTCAATTATCTTTAATTGAATTGCAATTATTCGCACAACTGCATATCGCAGTAACTAATATGCGACCGTCACGCTTCGTGATCTTGATCGAACTGTTATTTACTTTTTATGTAACGTTCGTTACTATATATTTTGTTTTTTCAAACCGGAGCTTCTTATATATCGGTTTGTTTGTACATGGCCGACGGTTCTCTGCCCGTTTGATTAATTTCCACATGTTGTATATCCCGTTTACACACAACATATAACTCGAACAAACGTAAAATTAAATTCAAACGACACAACAAAACAAACACATGTAAACAAATGTGTTTGAACCTCCGGTCTCCAACTGTACTTCTCTCCTTGTTGGTACGACTCTATCCTCAACATGGATAGCGCGTATCACAACAAATGCCCCCTGCTAAGTTTACCCACAGTAGTGCGATGCAACTAACTTGGTAAATCTTCGCATTCATTCAACATCTTCATTCATTCTTCACACCCTTCTTCCATACATGACCCCCTTTCATACCATTCAATTGACCCTGACTTCCCTCTAACATCTTCATTCATTCTCTCTCTTGCTCCAATCACCACCTGTTCCTAACGCTTTTATTCTTTTGCATCGACTTAGGGTCCTCAAACTCAGCGATGTCTTATTCCCAACTGGACTGGCTTTAGCCAAGCCTCTTACATTCTCCCTGTACTGTGCAGTCTTACCCTAACATACCCTCGGGCTATGTTGGTGCGTACACCTCCCTCTTAATGGACCTGCATATCCTGCAGTAGTCACTTACATTTATCCCTTCCCTTCCCTTCCCTTTGTAGCGTCAGTGGTTTGTAAACATAAACTTGAGAATGCGCACGAGATTACCCGTGTAAAATTAGTTTACTTCGATGTACGAGGTACTGTTAGTCAATTTATTCTTATGGTGAATCTTCTTCTTGCGGGTCCGCAACGTATGACTATAATAGGTTAAAATGAAATTTTCCCCGAATTTCTCCCCCCTGATCTCGTTCATCAAAATTATTCTTTGAATCTTTCCTAAATTTTAATATTTCTAACTTGTGCCTAAATATAAACGTTATCGTTAACCACCTCATGGATCCTAAAAGGTCCTTCGTATGGCAACGATAACTTCGCACAGATGTTCTGCGCCCGGTTTGAGGTTCTCAAACTCTTAACTACTACCCTGTCCCCTATATTGAATGACAGTCGCTTTCGGATTCTTATATTCATCCGTTCTTCATACTTCCTCGAACTTCGATGTGCGTTTTCTCTTGATCAACAAAACGATTGTTGTTAAAAATAAGTCGCATTGTCTACTAATATGCGCTCGGGTTTGATTACGTCGTTTGCGAAATTTTCTCGGCCGTGAATGGTGGTAGCTTTATTCGCTATGTACAGCTCATTTGCCGCTATGCTTTTAAGAAGCCATTTATCCCTGATTGGACTGAATTCCGGACTCCCTTGACTCCTGTAAATATTTTCTATGAATAAACCCCGTGTCCCTGATTTAAATTTGTTTGCGCGTCTAAAATGTCCTTCAACTTCTTCTTACTATTTCATATAATCTTTCACATATATCTTCTAACACCCGCAGTGCATAAACTGGTCGGGTATCCACTGATACCTTAAATTATTATTGTAGCGCATAGCTTACAATAACACCCCTGTAGATTTTCTTGTAGATTCTTGAAGACTTCTTGTCGACTCTTATTCACCCCTCATCTTCCCTGCTGAAGGCATCCGCGATCAAATTATCTTTCTCATCATGAGAATTAACACGGAGTAATCCGTCTCAATCAAAAATCTATTTCCCTTAAACTATTTTAACTGGTTCAATGCGCACACAATTGCTAACATTTCCTTGAAACTATTGAAGATATCTTCATGTACCCGTCCTCAATTCCAACGTGTACCTTTTTTAATGACGTTAAGAAACCTAACGTTTTTCACCACTCCGAGAAAACTTCGCAACGTAAATTCCGTGTTCGCGGCTAAATTTTAACCTCCTCCAATCTATCATTGTCGACTGAGATTCCTACTCGGTCTACCGTGAACCCTAAAAATTTTACTTGATTCAACATAAATTGACATTTTGATAAATTTAGTTTAAGCCCTGTTTGTTCCAACATGCTTAATACCTCTTCCAACTGTCGTAAATGATCTTCCTCGTTGTCCGAAAATACCAACATGTCATCAACATAGTGGACAAGATAGTCTTCGTGCCTTTTGAGTACTTATCCAAATTACTCCTGTCTTATCGTTAATAGATTTAATTGCATTTTCTATCTCCGTTGACAGTGACATCTAATTTATTAATTAATTTCAAACTTTTGCCTAAAACGGGTTGTTCATTTGACTTTTCCATTTTATTGACGGTTTGATTATTTTTCAATCTTTTACCGACAATGGAATTGTTAATGATTGATTTCAAAGGTTGGCCTAAAATTGGTTGGTTTATATTTGAATTCAAATGTGGTTCTAAAATTGAACCATTTATTATTTTCTAATGGGAGCCTAAATATGATTGTTCATTTGACTTTTCCATTCTATTGACGATGACGGTTTGATTATTTCCTAATGTTTTACCGACAATGGAATTGTTAATGATTGATTTCAAAGGTTGGCCTAAAATTGGTTGGTTTATATTTGAATTCAAATGTGGATCTAAAATTGATCCTTTGTTATTTTCTAATGGGAGCCTAAATATGACTCTCCGTTTCTTTGTGAATTCTAATGGGTACCTAAACTTGATCCAATTATTATTTTCTAATGGGTACCTAAAATTGACTCGTTTATTTATTTGTGAATTCTAACTTTGATCTAAAATTGATCCTCCGTTTATTGGTGAATTCTACTCACGCCTCTATGTACTCTTCCCGGGGTACATAGGTATTAACCCCCCTTCGCTTCCTTTCCGCTTATGGAAAGTACGACCCCGAACATACATGCACCGCGGCTCGCGTGTTAGCCGTCGGTCGGTTCGTGGTGTCGATCGCCATCCGATAGACATCCCTGTTGATGTCTTTTGGCGGTGCGTCTTTCTCCCGATCGCGTTGTCTCCAGCCTTTTCGATCCATCCCGCCGTAAACCTGGCATGCCCCCATGCGCGGATGATCGTACCCCCCTGATGCTCGTCTGTTCCAACTAAATTGCTGGTCCCGCATCTTATTTGGTTGCGCGCGCCAGTCGCTTCCTTCCCGTAGCTCATACGGAACTGTCACTGGTCGCGTTTTCTCCCCCTTTACCCCGATGCTTCTGTTGAATCTCTTTATGAATCCGATGAACCCTTCCATCGTCTCCACCTTGGTCTCGATACCAATACGGGCGTTCACATCCTTCCCGGAATGCCCCCCGATTGCACTGACCAACAGTACTTCAACCTCGCGTGGCTCTACCTGCTGTGCTGGGTTAATCCCATTAACCGCACAATTCTTGTTAGCCGCGATTTCGTCTGCCCCCTTTTTATCAATATTGGTGATTTTCTCACTCTCCCCTTGCATTATAAATAGGACCTCCTGTTGGTCAAACCGTTCATTCATCTGATCAAAACCTTTATTCATACTGGCATTCATCTCCCCAATTTTCCCACTCAAGCTTGCATACCTTTTTTCCTCTCTTTCATTCAACTCAGCATTCATCTCCCCAATTTGTTCACTCAAACTTGCATAGCTCTTATCCATTTGTTCACTCATCATTCTCAACATTGCCATTATCTGGTCCACATCTCCACTACTGCGCGTATTCCTGATTGTCGTTGACATGTTAATCTTTGTTGGATCTTATTAAGCTGTCGTATTCTGAGAAGTCATTTAATTGAATTCTTGCCCCTTATCGTTGAGGTGCCACTTTTTATGTGGCTTTAAACGATTGAATTCTCGCCCTCTAGTTGGGTGCCATTTTTATGTAGCGTCTGATGCTTTGAAGATACACGAGTACGCACACAATCGGTTTATGGACCCCTACCTTTAATTCGACTCTTATACTTCTCAGGGTAATATGCGTCGGGATCTGAATCAACCAACACTTCTTATACGAGCTTATTCTTGATTGAACGAATTCTGGGTTCCAACAAAGATAAAACTACAGTTGGAATTCCGTTAACAAGTTTTTAATCAAATCAACAAATTTCAACATATAACAAGAACCCAAACAATCAAACAATCTTTCTATAAACTACTATTCTACGCACTGATTATTAAAAAGGTAGCTAACCTGCGATTTGTATTATGCGCACTATTTTCTTTCTTCAAAATTTCTAATTTCCAATCTCCAATCTCCAACCTCCAATCTGCTTCTTCTGTAAGACACTGCAACGTATCTGTAAGACAGGATCTTGATCACAACCTTCGTTGCCAACACCTTCTGTATCCCGCTATCTTGCGGAATCTTAAATTCTCCAAGGAATTAATCTTCTTGGGTAGTACCACCGTATATCGTTCACGAATATAATTTATTTCAGTATATTTTATTTGAATCTTACTTGAATTCGCGAGTTTATCTCGCAGTACAAAATACACGACCGTCACCTCTCGTGATCTCGATGGAACTTCGCGAATATAATTTATTTCAATTATCTTTAATTGAATTGCAATTATTCGCACAACTGCATATCGCAGTAACTAATATGCGACCGTCACGCTTCGTGATCTTGATCGAACTGTTATTTACTTTTTATGTAACGTTCGTTACTATATATTTTGTTTTTTCAAACCGGAGCTTCTTATATATCGGTTTGTTTGTACATGGCCGACGGTTCTCTGCCCGTTTGATTAATTTCCACATGTTGTATATCCCGTTTACACACAACATATAACTCGAACAAACGTAAAATTAAATTCAAACGACACAACAAAACAAACACATGTAAACAAATGTGTTTGAACCTCCGGTCTCCAACTGTACTTCTCTCCTTGTTGGTACGACTCTATCCTCAAAATGGATAGCGCGTATCACAACAGTATGTTTGAAAGATTTTGGCAGTCAGTCAGCTAGAATCACGGAGATATATTTCGCCCCCCCCCGCCCCGTCGAGATTTTTTAAATTAATTCCTTTCCAAAAGCTCCCATTCAAATCGTTTGAACCACAAGAATCGCAAAGTTATTCGCGAAAACTTGGTGGAGGGGGCTGCAGAAATATTTGAGCTATTAGGTGCCTTTATTTTTTATTCTCCTCGTTGGAGATTCAATGGTTGTTGATAAAAATTCAATTGTTTAAAACAATTTTAAGAAAGGCCTACGGAATTGCTTAGAAATTTTAGTCCAACATTCGTTTGATGGGCCATGAAAATGTTTGGGCATTTCAGAAGAAATAGGATTTTCTAAAATCTGTTGGTCTAACTATAGCACGCATTACATGTAGCACTTTTCATAATGGCAATAGTGCTAAAATTCTCCACGCTACTTGCTCGGAGCGATTTCTGTGAAATAATTTATGATTTTACAATCTTCAAAACGCTATTTTTTTTAGCTTTTGGGTTAAAACGATGGTTACAAATGCACAGTCATTTTCGAACGATTGGTATTGAATATAATATTAAATCATCACTATAAGGGGGAGGGGGCTAACATTTCTTTAGTCCCTTCCACTAGTCCAATTCCTAAACAATTATAAACAATTAAATTTTTATTAAAAACTTAGCAGCTGAAACGACAGGAATAGAATGTCATTGAGGCTCGAACCAATTTCATTAAAATATGCACGATAGGGGGGGGGGAGTACTTTCTTTCAAACAATTTCCGCCAAAAGTGTCGAATAACTTTGCGATGCGTGTGGTTCAAATGATTTGAATGGAAGCTTACTGAAGCTCAAGCGAATCTTTTAAATGTTTGACACAAATTTCGTTAAAAAAAATCGTTATGGGGGGGGGGGAAGTGCACCTATTATTTAAGGTATGTATATAATGTTGTGATAACTCCGCTTACAATAATGTTAAATTTTAAATGGAGAATACTCGTCACAACTCTACCTACCTCGGCTAGCTCAGAAGAATTTGATTTAATTATAGGCTCTGTATAAATTATTGTAATGATGCTTTTCACTGTACCGTTTGTCTCATACAAACAAAATCTCTGAAAATTTATACCGATTGTTTGAAAGTGGCCAATAGCTGCAATTATCCTCATAATTGGGAAAAGTTTAAAACGAGAAGGTTGGAATAGCGCTAATGGGACTCAAATATGTACCAAATGTTTGTATTTAAAAAAAATTTTATACTTAAAAACTTGAAATATTAATACTTAAGAATGTAATCTGTTGTCTTTTTCTCAAAACCGCATACGTCAAAATATCAATGAAAAGTTAATATTTGCCTCGTCAGTCTTGCAGGTGTTAATCTTGTGTGTTGGTTTCAATTTCCTACCACTGAAAATTTTGTAGTTTATTATTTTTTGTCGCTTCACTTATATACTAAGTTTGTACGTGTTTTTCAATTTAACTTTCACTGGTTTGTTTTAAATTTGAACATCCAATAATTTCATCTAATAATTTTATAAATGTGACTACCCGCTATTATATTATGTAACCTTTTGTTATATTTTATATACGTTGCATTTTTATATATATCTGTCGGCATTTTATTTATTTAAACCTTTACTTAGCAAGGAATTGCGTCATCCGGTTGCAACGACTAATTCATATCAACGCGTAGGCGTTGAATGTCCCCCGGTAATATTTTATATGTGCCCTTTATTTTATAGGCCCTCAAATTTATGTACTATTAATGTGTTACTGTTATTTCCAAACTTCATTTTCGTACATTAATAGCCACTCCAGTTTATTGACTCTTAATTTGTACCTGTTCTTTCCCAGTTATATTTTCGGCTATTTCATAAAATATTATACACAACTCGAGACAAAAGTGCCTCTTAAAAGTATCACTTCTGTCTCTAGATGTGTAATATACTATTTCTAAACAAGATCAGATTGACCACGTGGAGAATGCAAGGCTTGATTTTTTCTAAAACTGAGTAATAAAAACTTTCTTTAAGAGGCTATTCAGTAGCTTTATATAATTGATTTTTATGGTAAATACCGTTGGAAATAGTTTTAAAATGTAAGTCGTTAAAAAAGCTTTTCCTGTTATCTGCCACTATGTTATTAACATATTAATATAGATTAGTGAAATCCTGACTCCTAGTGAAGTTACATGATACTAACTTAAATTGAATTTATTATACTGTAAGGAATTAAATCTCATTATCCCATGCATACGCGTCAGTAACGAACAGATAAAATAGAAAACGTCTTAATATTTCTATAATAAATATTTTTTTACATAATATTGATCTTACTAAATGGGAATAAGAGTTAACTGCTGAATAACAATGGATAAAATTGGTTATTTTATACTGTTTTGCATTACTTAAGCGTGGAATAACTACTGTTTACTGCACTCCTTAGATAAAACGTCCTAACGAACAAGTTGGTTATCAGGAGCGAAATGAATTGATGTAGACGTTATAAGACCGTTTTTCAATTAATTTTACAGATATTTGATATTTGCAAAGGTATTAAATAATATTTTATAATGAAGACCGCGTTATAACATAAAGTTATTGTTTATTATAATATTTTTAAATAATCTTTCAACAACCAATACTATTAATACCTGCTGTAAGAAACAATTTGGAAACAAAGAATTCACTTCGTGTAACATTTGATTATCAACATCAGCGAACAAGGTGGCTATTAAATGAAACATTGGTTACACTATTTATACATATATTGACATTCATTTTTTACTATTTTTTCATTTTTTACATGACTACACCATGATTGTAGCCAAATGTTGTGAAATTTTCTTTTAAACACAGACTTTTGAATTTCTTTTTCGATTAAACACTTCTTATAAATTTATGCTTAAAACACACTCAAAAAATTTCAAATTTTATGCAACTTTCAGGCGTGTCTGCCTCGGTGAGGGTTATTCCTACACTGTGGCTTCAAATTTGACTCAACTAACGCGTTTTATGCCGTTAAAACTTATTTCCAACTTAAATGATGAATTCACCAAATAATAATTTTTCAAATTTAAATAAATAAAATCATTCACATTCGCACAAAATTAAAATCTTTGGTGCAAAAATCATGACAGTTGCCCCCTCCAGATTTGAGGATGTAAATTCTTTAAGATTTATCTGCGAAAATCGCCAAATTCGTAGTTTTTGTACCTCTCACAATTTCTGGTTCACTATCTCAACACAATAACAAACCCTATCCTTAAATAGATATATAACAAATCTATCTTCCAAAGTTCAGATAAAATAATTACAAATTCCTGCTTAAAATAAATTATTTACAACAGTACAAATTCATTTTTAAATATTTTCACTATAACGGCCAAATTCGATTCATTTTTATCATCAATAATCTATTTGCTTTACAACATCTTAATAAATCATCAATTTTAATTATTACAAATTTCATCTTTGATTCATTTCGAAAATTTATCATTTCTTTATCAACTTTAAATTTTTATCACTTGCAAAATTAATCAACCTTTAACCTATTCATTCAAATCAATTTTTTTCCATTTTTTTTTCATTAATTTGGAAATTTTTCCATTATATATTTACAAGTTTAAATAAGTAAATCAAATCAAATTACTTTAAAATATTTCAAAAAGCTGCAATATTATAAATCAAATTTCGCATTCTTTTGTTAATTTGGTGCACTGCAAAGCAAATTATTCAATTTTAAAACAAATCGAATTTTAAATTAAACCAAATTCCAATAGTTGAGGGCTTCCCTGGTTGAATACTTGTTACATCCCTCTCATTTGTAGATTTCCATCTTATCCACTTCCATGAAAAATAAATAATCATTCTTCTCGTACCATTAATTCGACTCCATGTGGAAAACAAGTTGTCCGTTCATCCAGCTCTCATCCATGTCAATAAATGTTTTTTATTCGCACTTTTTGTTGTGGTTCCTCCGTTTTCTAATTTTGAATTTTGTCTTTCTTTCTTTAACTGTTTTGTCAATTTTGACTAGTTCCTTCAATTGGGCATTTTTATTTTCTTCCAACTTTTATTTTACTTGAACATCTGATTTATTTAATTTTTCATCAACCATATTTGTGAAATTTTTATTTTTAGTAATGTTTTAACTTCCTGTCTTCTTTAATTGTTTTTTTTTCTTTTATTTAATTCGCTTACATTCGTCAAATTTTTTTTATTATTTTGTCCAATTTTTGATTAATTTCCTTCATATTTTTGTTTAAATTTTCTAGAACCCCTATTATGGATTCTGGATTTTAGGTAGGAGGGTAGGGTCGAAAACCCCACGCGCACTTAGGCCACTAGACCGGGCCCATTGTACTACCTCTATTTTAGTGGCCCCCGTCCCATCATTCCCCGAGTCATCCCAGCTGAAGGACGAACTCCAGGATTCTGGCGGGCGAGATGCCCCTAATTCTGGCCATGGTACCTCTTTTTGACGCTAGAGCTGGGCAGTGACAGAGCACATGCTCCGCTGTTTCGTCTGATTCATTACAACCCCGGCACGTTGGCTCATCTACGATCCCCAGCGTGTTAAGGTGTTTGTTCAGTTTGTAGTGTCCATTTAATATCCCTGCAATTATCCGTAGATTGACTCTGGACAACTTCAAGTAGTATTTTGAATGTTTACTGGAGGGTGCTTTTATCGCTGCCCTTGCTTGTCTACATTCAGTTTCATTGCCCCACCTGCTGGAATGCAGTTATAGGGTATGATGTTTTAGGAGGGTATCTAGGGTTTTGACGGTTGACACAATCATCGGTTCAGGGCCGCAGGGATGACAATTTGAGCCGACTTTTGCCAGACCATCTGCCTTCTCGTTACCTTCATTGCGTTGGTGTCCCTTGACCCAGTGAAGAGAAAGGACATTCTGATTTTATATCTGATTCAGGGCCCGGATGCATTTAAGCACCAGGAGAGGTGATCTTGTGGCTCATAAGTGCCACAAGGACTGCCTTGCTGTCTGTAAATATCTGAATGTTTTTGTCATGGATACCTTAGTCCCAGACTGTTTTTGCACAGTGCAATATACCGATGAGTTCCGCTTGGAAAACCGACGAGTACTTGCCCTGCGATATGCTCATGTTCAGATTAAGTTCGGCAGAAAAGATTCCTGCCCCTGATCCAACATTATTTTTGGAACCGTCAGAGAATAAACAAATGTCATTCTCGTCAGTTGCTGGTGGATTTAGCAGGATTTTGAATTTCCTGTTGAATACGTATTTAGGGGGAATTCTGTCAGACTCTATATGCAGAAGGGGTACACTCGCAGAGTAGTCCCCCAATATCCGCATATGTCCCACAGCTCCATTCCTATCATTCCATAGCCGCCAGCTACAAAGCCTAAGGGCAGCCTTGACCGCCATCTCCTGCACATGAAGATCAAGTGGTGGGAGGCAGAGAAGGGCCTCAAGCGCCGTAGTGGGGGCGGTTCGCATCACTCCAGTTACAGCCAGACAGATTATTCTCTGAATCCGGTGCAAGGAGGACGCCGCTGTTACTTGGTTGGTTCTAGGCCACCAGACAAATGCACCGTAGGAAAGCATAGGTCGAACAACGGCTGTGTAGAGCCATAGGGTGATCTTAGGGGAAAGTCCCCATGATCGTCGCATTGCCCTTCAACACTGCCAGAATGCCATTCCCGCCTTCCTTAATTTAATTTGTAGATGTTTCCTCCAATTTAGCTTCTTGTCAAGTGTTATGCCTAGATACTTGACATTGTCAGCCAGTTTCAGAGAAGTTCCCATTAAGCTTGGCATTACCATGCTCATTAGCTTTCTTTTCTTAGTAAATAGTACTAACTCCGTCTTCATCGGATTAACCGAGAGGGAGTGCTCTATACACCAATCTTGTATTATTTTGAGAACTTTTTGCATACGCTGGCAAATTATGTTCTCAAATTTCCCATTAAGCAGGATGGTGAAATAATCTGCATATCCTATGGTATAGAAACCTTTTTCATTTAGGCGTTGAAGAAGGCTATCCGCCACCATGACCCACAGTAGCGGAGAGAGTACCCCTCCTTGGGGACAGCCTTTAGTTACAATGCCCTTGATGTTTATGTCTCCGACACCCACCTCCACGGCCCTCCACCTTAGTGCAAAACTTATCCATCTTACAATGGTATCGGGAACTCCGTGTCGGTGCAATGCTTCACTTATACTGTCGAAGGTAGTTTTGTCAAACGCTCCCTCGATATCAATAAACGCTCCAGGGTGGACTCTTTATGGTTCAGCGATCTTTCGACGCGCTCCATTACCATATGGAGCGTAGTCTCAGTAGATCTCCCCGGAACGTATGCATGTTGATGCGCGTGTAATGGTCTGAGACTCAGACTCATATCACGGATCTTCCTGTCACATAGTTTCTCCAACGCTTTAAGAAAAAACAAGGACAAACTAATTGGTCTAAAAGATTTGGCCAGTGAGTAATCGCTCCTGCCTGGTTTGGGTATGAAGATGACCTTAACTCCACGCCACCCCCTCGGTGTGTAGCCATGCGCAATGCATGCTCTGAACACACCAGGTGACCGAGAATGTCTCCCAAACCCCACTGGAGCAGGGCCGGGAACACCCCCTAGAGCCCCTATAATTGGATTCCAATCGATTTTTAGGCTTCTATACATAAACCATCAAGTTCGTGAATCGATGAGACTTGTTTGGTGTGCACCTAATTATTGAATTGACCAACACTCTGTGTATTCCAATATCCTGTCTTACTTTAATACGGTTCAAACTCAGAGAGACCGTATAAATCGATAGAGTCCCTTTGGGCAGTTGTAGAGGGCAAAAGATCTTGTGTTATAGTATTTATTTTTACTTGATATTATCGAAAACCGCTTCTGTCGTGTCCATTATGTACATACAGTTGTGGAAACTTTCTTTGATGACTTTCAAGTGGATACAGATTTGTGGTTCTGTGATACGTCTGTCCGTGAATTTTGAAAACTTACGGTGCGTTACCTGGCATTGAAACAATCTCTGCTCCAATTAAAGGGAAAGAAACGGAGAAATTATTGTAAGAGCGGATGTGCTGACGAAAATTCTTGTAGTAACGATTTTCTGAATCTGAAAGCATAGAGCAAAGAAATTCGGGATATAACAATAGATTACCATGTTGCAGAATCTTCACTTTTCCTTTATAACAGCAGCTGTTAAGTTGTTTATCAACTGGAAGCTCCTTGGCGAAAATTTTTGAGCCGCGGAGCTAGCAGATGGTGTTGATTTATTCACAATTGTGTCGAGTAGCGTGAGATTCATCAAATCTCAATGCTCTTACTTTGAGTTGAATTACTTGACTTTGTTGTCGATTTTCTTGCTATCGACGTATCGCATGAGACTGACCGTCGTTGACTGACAGCCTGGCTCTGTTCCTTGCGATTGCCATGGCTTCGTGCCATACTGGGACCTGGGACCGCGTAGTCACTGCCATTGTGTTGGTAGACGCGTCTCTAATGTGCTTGGTGTAGTTTAGATTCTTGTCTAATCTATACATCAACGATTGTGATTAAATCCCTTACAGCGATGGGGCACTGGTTGAAGTGGATACGGATGCCAGGAATTTTTCTTCTTCTAGTAACAATTACCACCTTTGATTTTTCATGGTCAAGGGTAAGTCCTCGACTTATCCACTCGGGCATCCACTCAGGCACCAAAGGGATTTTCAATAATTTTCATGATATTATCTATTTTACGTTGCTATAGATTCTATTCAACCAATAGAAAAATGTCTCCTACAAAAATTGTGGCAAATATTCTCCTTTATGATACTGGTAAATCTAATTTCTGTATAAAACCTACCGTAGGGGAGATATTTTGAAAAAATCTGCTATTTTTCAAGATGGCGAAAATTCTGAAAATCATTTGGAACCATAAACTCTGTAACCCTGCCAAAGTTCTTTAAAACTACGCAAGTTATACATCCTCCGAAATAAGGACTTTTCAACGGCGACTTTGTTTTTAATAGGGGCAATTTTGGATGCGGTACATCAAGTAGATGGTCTACAATTTATTATAATGTTTAATCGCATGAACATAATTCAAATTCGCTACAAAAATGGTGTAGTTTAAAAATTAACGTAACACACTTGGTTACATTAATTTAGGAACATTTTGTACCAGATGATTTCGTATTATCTTGGTAGATTTTGCGCATTACCATGTTGTCTTCTCTTATCTAGCTATATTTGATAAATTAAACCGTTAAAATAGTAATGTTTTGTTTGTAGTAATATTCGTTTGAATAAATATCTATTTTCAGAATCTTCGTTTTTCAATTGACAGTGTATACATGGCGACTAGTGACTTTGATTCATCACCAATCCAAAATCCATTGCGTTGTGAACTTATCGGAACAATAAAAAAAATAATAGTTTATCCACTTGATGGAGGCCCTCCACAATACCTAACAAAGGCTCGCTGTTCGAAAGATGGCCTGAAAACGCTTACATCTCTATTAGACAGGTACCGTTTTCATATTATAAAATAATAAAATCGTGTAAAAGTTGAAGTTTTAGATTTATGGTAGCTTATAATCCAACCACCAAAGATGCTATTCTAAACGTCCATAATCCATTGTTAAGTACACGAGATATCACCAGTTTAATAAGAGCATTTAGTGACCATTACAGTCCATCACAAGAAATAGAGATGTAAGCTAAAATAAATGAAGCAAATATATGGAAAATTGTTAAAACTGGTTTTAGAAATTATTTTGGTAATCCACTGACAGTGGAAGATGCCGGTGATCGTATCGCAAGGGAGGCTCAAAAAATATTTGATTCTACACCAGAGAAGATGAGAATTGCTTATTGTTCAGCAAAAAATAGACAACAATTTGGGATTGATTTAAATCTGCTTTCTAAGGATGTGTCTGGAGTTGATGTAAGTACACAGATAGTATTCCAAAAATCTTACCTGACCGATTTCTTAATATTGTTAAAACTTTTAGATTCTATCCTCCTATTTTGCAAACTACACATTAGTATACTGCAATAGTCTGAAGTTGTTAGAAGGTGCAACTAAAAAACATACAGACGAATTTCGTTTTCGCGCAAACCTTGTAATTCAAGGATGTGAAGAACATGAAGGATGTGAACTCGCATTTTGTGAAAATGAAATTATTTGTCTGATAATTGGATCTAACATTTTCTCAAATATCTTACCATGCACCCATACACCTTTCGCTTTTACAGATCGACCTAACATTCTAAATCCCAAGGAACTAGAACCTTATGGCTTTCTGAAAAGGTAAGGAACGCTTTTTGAGCTACAAATAAGTAATACGAAATATTTTTCAACAGATTTCGAACTGTACAAATGGGCCGCAAGAGTGCTCCTGTGTTCGGTATAAATATGTCATTAGCTTCCGGAGGAGAAAACGAGATTAAAGAAGGTGATGTTGTTAAGGCATATTACTTTCCTGATAATTGGGAAAAGTTTAAAACTACAAGGTTGACTTAGCGCTAAAGAGGCTCCAATATGTACTAAATGTTTGTATTTTTTAAATTTATTTTATACTTAAAAACTTGAAATATTAATACTTAAGAATGTAATCTGTCTTTTCTTTTTCTCAAAAATAGACGTCCAAATATGAATGAAAATGATTTTCAACTAATAAAAAATTTTATGGCATTTATGATGCTGTTAATGTTATTTCATATCATTAATGAACTTTTTTCGTTAATACTGTGAAATTTTTTCAAGTACAATACAATTTCTCCTGTCGTTGAAAATAATATTATTTTTTCAATGTATAATATGAAATAATTTCTCATGTAGGCCTATACAAAAATATGGCGCTATATGACTCATTTGGGTCGGTACAGTTGTTTCTTTTCAGGTTGATGCCAAGAAATTCAGCCCACTTGTTGTAGAACATCAATGAATGTTACTTTAATTATATATAAACAAGGTGGAACTCGCTTTAGCGGCAGTTCTTAGGCTTCTATACAGCTACCTTTCTGGTGTGGAAAGTTGTTATTATCTGGTTATTTTTGATCCCCATATAATGTAACACCACATAATCAGATAATCTGCACCAATTAAATTTTTTGCGATTGGTAATTATCATTTACTATATAAGTAATAACAATCAAACTTTTCCATTCTATTAGAAATTTTACTTCTCTGTAATGTATGGTCCTTTTTTTGAGGTGGACCAATCCTCTCCTTTCTCTTTTATTTATAACTTAACTTCACTAACCACATCAATAAAAAATTATTTTTTCACATCAAAGTAAAACAAGTAGTTTATATAGGGAGACCTCTTCGAAAATATCTTTAACTTAGTAAATTTCTTTCGAACATTTGCGTATTTATAAATTGCATTAGTGAATCGAAGCAACGGATTAACAGATTAACGCAATACTATATAGACGAAGTATTTAAAATATAACAACGTATCAGTTGATCAACGTTATGATTGGCTCTGAAACATGAGGACGGACACGAAGCCAGACCATAAGGCTTCTTTCTATACCTTGTATTATAAAAGGCCAAGTCTTTCTTTCTTTCTTTCTGTCTGTCCCACGGAAATACCCGAAGCAAACCGAACCGAACCGAACGCACAACGTATCATCGGATCAACGTATCATCGTATCAACGTATCATCGTATCAACGTATCATCGGATCAACGTATCATCGTATCAACGTATCATCGTATCAACGTATCATCGTATCAACGTATCATCGGATCAACGTATCATCGGATCAACGTATCATCGGATCAACGTATCATCGGATCAGTTAATCCGATTATCCTACTCAAAATTACTATATAAGCAGAATTACATTATAACGAAACTAGATGATACCCCGTCCGAGGACGGGCAGCTAGAAGGACGGGCAGGCAGCCAAGGTCATATGGATTTTGGATTGCACTGAGAGCTTTCCTTAATCTTCATTCAACTTAAGTTACCTTGGGTAGCTGCCCGTCCTTCTAGCTGCCCGTCCTCGGACGGGGTATCATCTAGTACCTTGTATAGAAGCCTAAAAGTAGCGCACTGGCTACCCAGTTCTTAGACCTCTATACACACAGAGTATTTCCAACACGATTTGAAACGCTCTGTATAATTTTGAATTATGCGGACGGACAGACGGACAGACGGACAGACAGACGGACACGGAGCCAGATCATAAGGCTTCTTGCTATACTTTGTATAGACGCCTAAAAGTTATAACAAAACAAACTTTAACAATACCAATCGCATCCGCGAATTGGCGGATTATCCGGTTTTTCCATCTTGAATGTACTTATCTCCCCGATTTTCCCAAATACAGGGTGTACCTATACCAAAAAGGGTTAATTTTGAATAGATTTAAAACTATGCTTCAATGCATAAGATTTGGTTGTCATAGTTAACCTTCATCTTATTTGGTTAAATTCGTCCGGATTTTTCGGATAATTTCCCTGGTATCAGCGATTGCATTATTTTCACCAAACCGATGTTCTAATCGAACGATTCATGGTTACTTCCGAATGAGTCTGCAGCGGGGGAGGGGGGTTCTACCCCATTTTCGCTCCGTATTACTATCGTTTCTGTTTCCAGAAACTTATACATAGGATCAGGTGGTGTTTCCTTGTACAGTTGGTCAAACAAAGCGCAGGGAGGTGTATGCCATTACAGACGGACACCTATTCTTCCCTGTACAATTCGCATCCCTGTTTCCTATTTGTAGGTTCGTTGAGCACTCCACACTTCGGACACAGTCCGTCTTCCGATTTCACCCAGCGTTTGAGGGTCCGGTATTAATATAAAAATACAAATTAATAACCTGTACACTGTAGAAGCACTCCGAAAACACCCTTTCCAGTGCCAGTGGAGTGGCTATGGGAGTTTCTCACTGTTGAACGGTAACCATGGTAATGTGAGGTGAAAACCTTGTAGGTACTGATACATGAGCAAATATTGGTTATACAAGTGGACATAACATAACCAGGTACATGCCGAACAAATTTAAAGACAAGATCAGCAGACTCATTCCACTAATAAATATGCCAATGAGCGGACCAAAACTACCAAGAAAAGAGGACAAGACCGCCTCATAAATAAGCGCCATCAAAGGTACTCTTTCACAAACCAAAGATACTATAGAGGTTTTAACCACACAGCGCAGTCCACCCTAAAGCATTTTGTAGAAAAATAACTCTATATACCAAGGCTTCGGACTCCAGCTTATCTACAGAAACCAGAAACACCCAAACTTCTAAATGGTACAGCATTCACTGAAAATTGCGAATAAAAATATCTTGGATCTTGGAGAGACGATATCCAAGCTCAAAGCGCGATTGAGAATTTGCACAAACGGGAGTTCGAGACAATATCTCGTCCGACGCATGGAAGAAAGTTTCAGAACCTAGTCGAGCAAATGCCTTTAACTCGGCCGGATGGCGCCACGTGATTGGGGAACTCACCAACAGAATGATTTTCCCCTACCTGAAGAATATAATGAAGAGCTACCTGACCGAGAAAACGTTGACGAAGAAGGCAGAATGATTGATGGGTGTCATCAATGAGTCAATGATCAAGATTGAGACTTGAGTGTGTATCAGAGAACTCCAACTTGTTCCCCACAAGACAGACGCCGTCATGCTCACAAAGAAACGAAAAACTAGACAAGATAATGTTCCAGATGGGTTCTCATCAAATTAATCCACAAAACTAAGTGATATAGCCGAATACACTGTTTATAATTCCCCAAATGGGAAACAAATAGAGCTCAGGCAGAAATCGTACTAAAGCCTTCAAAAAATCTAATAAAGAGTGTGCTGAAAAATGAAGAGCTGTGGATAAGTTTCGGCAAGATTATTCCCAGCATAATGCGTGAAAAAGAGAGCGACGAGCAAAAACAACTTCAGCAGGCCGTTCAACACTAAAGACCAAAGTCCCGAAAGGGTGAAGCCGGAACTCATAAGAAACTGTAAAGAAGACTAAAATATACAAGCAGAGTGGGCACGAGAAGAAAGCTCACGTGCCCACCGTGTAACCCTACGGAAGTTCATCACGCGAAAAGGTTTTAATCAGTAAAACTCTGTACCACCCACTCCAGTAAGTGTGATGTCGTTTTAAAAATTTTCCTCTCCCCCACAGTACAATAAAAGAAATCAATGAAATGAACGATTTTATTTTACCCCGCCTTTGTTGATTAATGGCCTTTAATAATTAAAGAAATGACCAGAATCGACCTATAAGTCACATTTATAAGAACCTACAATGAAACTAAAAATTTAATGAAACAGCAATTTCGTAGGAATATATCTAAAACAACCTTATTTTTTGTTTCCAGTGCAGGGGAGGGGATACCTTCATAGGCACCACCCCAATGTGGGCTGGTAGTGTGAGATTCTTGCTCACTAAATCCCCTTCCCCGGTGATGGCACCTGCGATGTTGCCCTTTTTCTGCCCTTTCGGGTCTTTTTCTTCTTTCGAATGGAGTGGGTAAACCACTTCAGCCTACTTTTATTCTTGTACCCTTCGAGACTTTTTCTTCGTTTTCATCTGAAGTGGGAATACCACTTCAGCCTTGCAGTCGTTTAGGGTATTTTCAAACTTTATGACCTGTGCTGCATCGAGGGCCTTCTCGTCTTCCAACTTGATGCGGATGATCTCCGTTAAGGCCTCAGAAGCTCTGTCTCAATCACCATTAGACGACAGCATCTCTGTTACCAGTATGTTGGGGTTCAGGTCTTCGATTTGGTATCTAAATCAACCTAAAATAACCTGAAAGAACAATAAAACTTTTAATTTTTCTCTTCCTACCGTGGCTTTAATATTGTACTTATGGGTTTGATTTTTTTGGTACAATATAGAACAAACATAGAACAACCTGCAATAACAAACAAATTTTTAATTTTTGAAAAGCAAGAAGCTGACTCGAAAAATGATTAAAGAAACTCTCCTTGATCGGTTCATTTTGATCTGGTACCTTCGGCTCTTCCTATTCCGACTAATTTATCATGGTCAGGGAGTATCTGGGGTGGGGGACAATTAATTGTTGAGTGCACCTGTATGGGAGTGCACCAATTAAACATTTATTTTAATTTGTTTAATTTTATTTTTTCTGTTACCATTTTTATATTAGCCAAACTGTTATTTGTTATACCATTCTTCGTTATGTTTAATCATTTTACTATTGTTTTTACCATTTTTGCATTAAGAAGCATTTAGGTTATATTATTCATTTTCAACCTAGGAATTTTGTTTTCTGGAACAAGATAGAAGAAACTTAGAACATCACGGAACAACCACAAAAATGTTTTTTTAAGTTGGAAGATGACTTAACGTTTTTGTCAATCTTTACTGTCAAATCAGTTTTTAGATTTCACGTGCTGTAAAACTCTTCAACTGTATTACATCACGCAATTTCTTGCCCCAATTTCTGTACAGAGACGAGTTCATAACATTTGCGCGTTGCATATACCGTTCTGAGCAGAAATTACCGGGTCTAGGACAATTAGGCGCGGACCCAATTAGGCGCTGTGCCATTTAGGCGCGGATACAATTAGGCGCAGACCGTTTAGGCGCCAAGCCATTTAGGCGCCGGCCATAAACAAATTAAATTGTTAATCTGTTATAAGTTTATTTGGGAATATTTTATATAAAATGATACACATTATTTTATAGAACGCAAACTTTAATAAACATAATATTTTGATAGCTTTATACCAAATAAACAATAATCTAAGAATCTACGACAATTCATCGCGGTCAATTCATCGCGCGACAATTCATCGCCGCGACAATTCATCGCCGCGACAATTCATCGCCGCGACAATTCATCGCCGCGACAATTCATCGCCGCGACAATTCATGGTCGCGAAAATTCATCGCCGCGACAATTCATCGCGTGCGACAATTCATCGCCGCGAGAATTCATCGCAGCGACAATTCATCGCGTGCGAAAATTCATCGCAGCGACAATTCTTCGCTAATAACACTAACCTAACGACAGATCCACCTCTTCGCGGAAGATCCACCTCTTTGCGGCCGATTTAACTTTTTGCGGAAATTTATTTGTTTTTAATTATTAGTTTTATAAAGAAATATCAAAAACTAACACTAACCTACCGGCAGATCCACCTCTTCGCGGCAGATCCACCTATTTGCGGCCGATTTAACTTTTTGCGAAGATTTATTTGTTTTTAATTATTAGTTTTCTAAAGAAATATCAAAAACTAACACTAACCTACCGGCAGATCCACCTCTTCGCAGCAGATCCACCTATTTGCGGCCGATTTAACTTTTTGCGAAGATTTATTTGTTTTTAATTATTAATCAACTTTTGTGATTTTTTAAAATAAAATACAGACTTATAACAGATTAACAATTTAATTTGTTTATGGCCGGCGCCTAAATGGCCGGCGCCTAATTGGGCCCACGCCTAAATAGCTTTGCGCCTAAACGGTCTGCGCCTAATTGTATCCGCACCTAAATGGCACGGCGCCTAATTGGGTCCGCGCCTAATTGAGTCCGCGTCTAATCGGCCGCGCCTAATCGGTCGCGTCTAATCGACCGCGCCTAATTGTCCGGATCCCGAAATTACCTGATGTAATACAGGCGTTAGACATGGGTGGGTAACAGTAAGATATTAATTTTTGGAATCAATAAAATAATTTTTACTACATATTTAGTTACCAAAAAATGTGGATACAATATTGTGCTTGATGCTAAGTTAAGATTTAAGCGAATATCTGTTGAATAAAAGTTAATTAAATACTTCTCTTTTGACCCAGATCTTATTCTTCGTTCTTTGAGAATTGCCTCTCCTACTACTCACTTTTTCATCAAAAATATTTCAAAATTCGTTAATCCAAAATTACACGACCATAACTTTTACATTTTCACTATAACCGGCTTATGTAACCGGTGACACCCATGACTTTTTGTTGGGTGCTTCGATTTGGACGTCGATGCCAAGGATGTGCGACATGTCGTGAAACTTCCGATTGCCTTAAGTCGCTTCTGTAAGGATACCTTCACGAAAGGTAACGGCTTCGTATTTCGTCCTCGATGCATCCGCGAGATAGATTCGCTTAAAAGCTTTAGGGCGAGAAAATCGTCCCTCACTGATGTCCAAATCTTGGTGGATTCCCCTCCGCGACATTGGTAACTTGAGAAACTTGGATACCTTTGAATTTTAGTTTTTTCGCAAGCTGAGGCCGCTTTGCTACGTCCTTCAGGATGAACGGAGACATCCTACTTCGTTTTTGTCGCTATGTCGAAGCATCTTTGATAGAGTGTTTAGGATAGGAGGTTGGAGGGGTGATAGAGCCCATTGATGCCGTTCTAGTTGATAAACTTGGCATCGGTGTTCGTTTGCGATCGTCCTCTTCGTCAGATTGAGCCAAATCAGCGAACTTGTTGACTCGTACGGTGGTGTTTTTGGGTAAGGAGTGGCCGCTGGAGATGAAATTACGGACCCTTTCCCTGTTGATGTGACCGTTTATGCTTGCTGGTGAAGAAACGCCGTCACTTGTGGGTGGAATGTTGGCTGACGCGCCAGTAGTTTTTGCTCCAGGAAAAAATTCCCTGGCTGCTTTCAATTTCTCGTGTTCATCTTCGAAAATGTTCTGCAGTTTGGTTGTTTTCTCTAGTAGGAATTTCTTATACGAACGCCGGGTGTTTAATTATGTTGTCCTCCAGTTGGTTCAGCCAGTCCTCTCTTTCCTCAGCTCTGTTCTTGTTCTAGGTGGAGGCGAAGGTGGCACTTTGATCGATATATCGGCCAATCGCAGTTATCATGATCTTAACGCACAAACAAGGAATCAACAACCGATTGAAGGATCGTACTCGCCTCCAGATACAACGAACGGTCCCGTTGATTTACTACAACCAAAGTTTCCCACAGTTAATTGAATATCCTACACAATATCATGTGTTTTAGATGTCGAATGTACATCAACCACCTCCTTTACCACTAAGTCAATGAAGAGAGTGGGAAGGTGAAAGTATAAAAAGTCACTAAGTAAACTATAAGGCCAAACTATTGGCTGAATGCCCCAATCAAAAGAACCAATCGATTTGCAGCAGTAGCAGATGAAGAGCAAGAAGCAGAGATGGTGGATAGTTAACAGAGCTTTTACATATAGATGGCAGCTAAACACAACTATGTGATGAAAATATTATATAATAAAGTTCGATTACAACCTACAGTATCAAGGAACTAACGGCAAAAAAAAACCCAACTTTATACATATCAACTAAAAAGTGGCAGATCGTTAAGGCCAGTTTTGCGAAATAGTTTTGAATGACTTATTTGAAAATATTAGAACAAAAAATTGAAGAAGTTAACCATACTGTGATAAATATCGTGGGCATACAGGTAAAAGTGACCAAGTCAAAGAACAGAGTTTCTAGATAAATGAAATTGAATGTTTAATATTTTGTGAAAAATCAGCTTTTGAAAAGTTTTAATTTTTGTTTTAGGAAAATGAAACTTTAACAATACTTCTTATTAGGGCTTTTGCTAATTTTTCATTTTTTTAGAATACTGAGAGAACTTAATCAACAACGTTCGTCGTGACTGAGAAAACTGACTTGGTCACTTTTACCTGTATGCCTACGATATGCAAGAGTCACTAAAACCCATTACGACTATTCCATGTCCCATTAAAACAGAACCTAAATAATAATGAAATGTATAATATAATGTGACACACTAAAGCCCAGTTTCCATAAAGAGAGGAAGTGAAACATCTTGGTATGCCTTTGGATAGATGTCTGACGTGAAGTAAGCATATTTGGAACAAGAGACTCAACTATATACCATTCTTTTATAAAATACCAGTGGTTACTAAATCACAACTCACAATTATGACTGGAACATAAAGCGCTCATTTATAAAATCATAATAAAGCCAATCTGGACGTATGGAATCCAGCTTTGGGAAAAGCAATAAATTACTTTAACATCGCCAAAATTTGGCGGTTGACAAAATTTGACCAAACACGATAAAAATATGGCAATGGCGGAAAAAATTACCTATAAAAAATAAGGTTGACGTGTTCGAGTAGTTCTTAAGAAAATCCCTCTAAAAATTTTTATCGAATTTGTTACACACTTTACGAGCTCACTGTATAAAGCTAAGAGCCCTAACTGTTTCAACGCTTGATCGCTATCTCCTCCCCCAAATTCTATAAACTTTTAGGCTTCTATACACAGTAGGATATAAAGAACCCTTATAATCTGGCACGATGACAAAAAGAATGGAAAAGCTTGATTATTATTAATTAGCTAATAAACTTGATTATTATTATTTAGTTAAATACGGTTAAATATTAATAATTTAGATTTTCTCCAGTACAGCATCAAGTGCAGAATTACGTTGAGATTAATTAAAGCGAAAATCAGGGAAGGAATTATTGGAGCCCTTAATTATATAATATATAATGTCAGATTGGCAAACCTTCTGAAAGTTCTGTAAACATCTGTTGTAGTTGAAAAAGTAATCAACAGATGGGGTTACTTTATTTGAAGTCATACGAAATTGCTTTATTATGGTGATTCGTCATTTGTAGTGGTGCCATGGATCTTTAAGATGTCCGTGATTGATACTCAAGCCATTTATTCCGCCTTCTACTTTAGTAATGCCATTTGTTGATAATCTTTTGAACTCCAGCAGGTATTTCCATCATTTCCATCACCTTTCTGTAAACACTAGAAACATTTATATTATTAAATAAAAAATTGAGATACATAAGTTACTGCTGGCAACAGGAGTATTTCATGTTATGTGGATGGAATTACAATTGCTTGAGAAGCAGAGCGCAAGTCATATAATAATTAAATTTTTCTCAGACACCTCAGGATCTTTAAAAACTGGCGAGGCCTATGCAAAGAATTCACAATGCACCGCAAAATGAAAATTGCAGATGTTTTGTGCTATTATTAGTTTAAGATTCGCAAACAGATTTGTAATTAACCCCCCCCCCCCCTTCCCCAGCTAAGCACTCGTGTCCCGTTCTCTTTTACCTTTTGTATTTACAGCATGGTTAAAAGTCCAATAAGCCCCTTTTTTATCCTTTTTCGAGATATTGAAACTTGGGTTGCCTAACATAAAGGATATTATTTCACAATTTTTTTTAAGATAATCGTCCTGCTTCCGCAGAGTGTTTCTATCTACCGGAGAACTGAATAATAACCTCTTTGAAATAAACATTAAAACCAGGAATTATCGTTCTATTCTCAGTTATCATTTGAAAATCAAAAAATCTTTCAATCAAGTTAGGTATCCTCTATTTTTTCTTCTAATTTTTCGATTATCTCAAAGATGTCGCCACTATTATATTTTTACATTTCTTGGTTTTCTGTGCTTTTTATAAACAAAAGTAAGATTATTGCAATCGAGCTAACTTTTACGTTCACAGCGTTGTTGATAAAAATTCAATATAATCAAATAATTATTTAATATTCTAGTTAAATCTAAGACTAAATCAATTCGTCAGTTCACGGTAACAATTTGAAAATTAATTTGAGACGTGGAAATCGAGGTGTTCCCAAACTTTGCTTGCGTAAGCAAGCACCAGAAAGGTAGCGATTGGTATTTAAATTCGATTTAAGACATTTAATTATCGGATATTTGGCAGCACTTGCCTTAAACTAAATTTGTGAAAGGATGAATAATAGATAAAGCAAGTTTGAAATTTAAATGAGCAAACTGGAATAAGCTTGACCGACGATGTTCTCAGGTTATTGGCCTTTTCAGGTTTACTTCCCGGTTTTGCTTGAGTTTCTTGTGGCCATTTGTTGCAGCACGACCACTTTGCCAACCATGGATAAACAATTTTCGATGCTAATAATAATAAATTATATTTCATAAATCATGAATTGCTCCTATTTCCCTGAAAATGTTATTTTTAATTTTATATCGCAAGACAGATGTAGATGAATTAATAATAGGGTCTCTGTATTTTCATTAAGCTTGATGATCATCCTCTAGTGTTCTTGTTAAAATGAACTGACTGGATTGTCCTCGGTTGAAAGTGGAAATTCCGAGTTCAAATGCCGGCTTCAAGGAATACCACGATTCTCCAATACACAGGGACACTCTGTGAACAAGAGTTAATAAAAATTAGAAATTAAAGAACAAACCGGCCGGTTATGTTACAAAATCAAAAAATTCCAGAATCACCTCAGGAATTCAATTATATTATTGTCTCACTTTGTTGTTAAAATTCCATCACATAATAAAGTAGATCGAAGTCTACGGGTACAAATCAATTTCCCAAGAATGTGCACATATTTTAAAATTCTGATCGTGATTTTACTTTATCAAAACATAACGGTGGTTTTACCATTGTGCCAACTTCTTTTCGTTACGAGTCCTCACACAATCGCTTATTTTTTACATTTCATTACATTTTTTTTGTAATGAAGCAATCGTCACTTAATTGGATGCAGTACAAACGATTTAAATTTCTTTTGATAAGAAATGACTGCTGTTTGATTCTGCAAAGAAGTAAAAAAATTGCTTTTATGTTACGCAATAAATTAAGTTCCTTCGTTGTAAATCACGGCATTTTCTGCGGTCAAGCACAAAATCCATAAGAATGCAAGACAATGTCAAAGCTTGATGCAACCATATAAAAAGAAAAACATGCAGAAAGTATGGTTAAGCTTCATTTTGTAATTTTAAAACTTTTAATTTTATGGACATTAACGCTGAACCAGGGACAGCTTGCGTATATGAATAGAATGCGGGAAAATCAAAATTGTAGTCGAGAGAAATATTCAGTTTTTTGTACTTCTGGGAGGCACCCCCGAACAGTCATAAATCAAAAACCAGTGCAACTTTGATAGACCGAATCCATGACAATTCAAACTCTCGGTAGATATTTTATAAATTCCCTATTTCGTAACATTTTATTTACTGTGGGTATTTATTTGTGAAATTCTTCTGAAGTGCTTAAAAATAGTACAGAAATTTGATCATAAATAAATTTAAAATAAACTGAGATTGCGTCGCTTTTAAATAGGAAAGCCATAGGATTAACAACAATTTAATTTTGCAATTTATTCCCGAAGGTTATAAAGAGCAATGTTGCTCTTAGAAAAAGATGACTAAAGTATGAGTTTCACTATCGGAAGTGCAAAAATTAATATTATTGGGACAAAATCAAAATTTCATGTAGTCAATTTTAATTTGAATTTAAATTTTAAGTTCAGGTTCATCTTTTTTGAAAGCCAAGTCATACGGCCTTAAGTTCCCCATCCAGTTTATGAATGCATTGAAAAGCATATTATAATGGAAATCCTTTAAATTATATTTTGTAAAATTGATTTGTACAGTCAACAAAAACAAAGCCCATTAAATGAATTTCATTGCTAATTATATTATCAGGACTTCGAATACCCGAATTTTATATCTTCAGACCCTATAAAATATCAATTTTGAATTAATTCAAAATAAAAGAAATTTAAATTAAAATTAGAAATGATCTAAACGAATTGATTCTAAACTCCAACTTAACAGAATTTTATAATGACATTGGTGGATATTGATTCCCCCCCCCCCCCCGCTCGGCAGACAACGCATTTGTATAAAATTAAAAGTTATGTTTAACCACCTCCAACAAGATCCTACTGTTTTCGGTACTCTTTGTTTTTTGCCTCATAAACTATTTATTTAAATTAGAACACCAACGATAACAAATTTTAAAATCGGCTTTGTAATCCCTTGAAGAGCATTTTGCTTTTCTTTTCCAAAAAATTATCTTGCCGTTTCATATTGAATAACTCGAGGGGTGACGACTTCACTCACTAAATCACTTTTTATTTTTCATACTGTGGAATGGGGCGTGCATAGCATCTCTACCGATCTCTACCATCCTTAGTTAAAATGTCCTAATTAAAAAATATTTATTTTCGGAAGAAAGATGACTATATGCAGATGTTACAACGTTGTCTTCATTATAAAATAATATTTAATACCTTTATACTATGGTTATATCAAATTTCTGTTAAATGAATTAAAAATGGTGTTAACACCCATATAAACTTAGTTTTCTCCAAAAACCAAATTTCTTAGTTAGGACGTTATATCTAAGAACGTTAGACCCATGTCTGCCTTTCTAGATTATTATACCATAAAAATTGGTAATATTTCGTCACAACGTGATCGTAGAGTACAGAAAAACAATAAGAACCTGAAATTGTCCATAATAGACTATTTTAGCGAATAAAAATAACTTTGCCTGAAACCCTTGAATTAATTTGAAAGGCATACAAGTTAGTGCTTAAAGTACTTACAGTGGTTTTAGTTTGTTTATGCACAAAAGGTTTTGCAAACCATCATCTTCACATGTGGCGACCTACATTCAGAACGTGACCTCCCATCTACCGACTTCGCTCGTCTGCATACAGCTGCAATCTATATTCTGTCAAAATTCCCGGTCTAGGCGTTTCGGCGCGGACCGGTTCGGCGCGAGGCCGGTTCGGCGCAAGCCCGGTTTGGCGCGGGCCGGTTCGGCGCGAGTCAGGTTCGGCGCGGGGCGGTTCGGCGCGATGCCGATTCGGCGCAAGAAAAGAATCGTTATGGAAGTAGTTTGTTTTTTTTATTATTTGACTTCTATCTGATCATGGTTAATTAATTGTTTATTTAACTAATCCAAAAAAAAATTTTAATATAATATTGATAGATAAATAATGTAGATAATAAATTTATTAATGTACAAAAGAAGAGGTTGTTGTAGCTGTAATGCTGCAATGATTGTTTCCTATGCACTCATCTCGTAATTATAAGACAATCCTCGCAGATAGTCGATTATATCCCGATTCGCATAATCACTCACAATGGTTTTGATACGTTTATCAGCATCACGATATTTCTTTAATTTTTTTTTTTGTGGCTCGTGACCTGCTAGTAGGTGTTCATAAAACATATCACGACCTTTCTGAATTTTTTTCAATCCGTCTATAAATTTCCACAAAATTGAATGATCCATTCCCATTTCCAATTGGAGGCGTCGATGGGCCGCCTCAGCATGGTTGTTTGTTCTATCCATGTCGTTCAAAACGCGATTATATAAAGACCACAATTCTGGGCTGAAAACTGCAGGCCTCCTACCATTTCCTCGACGATTCATTCGGCCAACATAAAAATCTTCAAACCATTCCAACAGTGGTTGTAGTTCGATAGGCAACACTCCAGCTAACCTGTCTATTGCATGATCTAAATCTGCAGTTGGTACAAATGCAAGAGACACCACCATTCTAGCATACAAAGCAAAATTAGAGTCTGTATTGTAGTTCCCAATTGCATTGAAATTTGTGAGTTGTTTTTTCATATTTTTAGTCAAATGAAAAAAGCATCCCTGCATTTCCGCTGTAGGAAATGCGTTTCTAAACGTAGAAATCGCAGCCAATTCAAAATCACATTAAATATGTACTGGATTCAAATTTGGTTCCAAATTTTTCAACATATCGAGCATTGTTGTGTATGTTGCAGCTTGTTTGTTAGGAAGAAGCGCGTATAACAATGGATGAACTCCTCCATATTTCTCCGCCAAGATTACATACACCTGCGAAAATAACGGTGGCGTAATTTTAAAGGTCCCATCTATAAACCAATGGTCACATTCGCTCAAAATGCGAAGGTTTCGTTCACGACCAAAAATAAGAATTCTTCCGGCAACTTGACCACTATCAGCCAGTAAAAAGTTTTCTTGAATACCAGGCTGGAGATCGTAAATTTTATATTTTTCAGGAATTATTAAATCTTGTACATTTTCAGGCGCGGGGGGAACAGCTTGCACAACATTTCTTGTCCTTCGGATTACTTTTCGTAATGCAGCGTGGTTTGGCATAGCGGCTAAAGCGCCTTCGGATAATTCGCCGAGGCAAGCATCAATAATTTGCGAAGTTCTTTCCGGAACATCTTCTTCAATTCTTCGCTTCATTGCAGATACAGCTACATCAACCTCAACTTTAGCTGCCGAACTGTCATGAGAATGATCATTAATCATTTTGACTACAATGCCATTTTCAGTGTGAATTCGACCTTTGCAAGAGTCTTTCCTTTCACATCACCAAAATATTTTCGATCCGGAAGCGCTCATACGATCAAAGATATTTATATGAATCCATTATTCGGGAACTTTTCCTTCTGGCGTTTACTTACAATATTTAACATTTTTGGATTAGCTAAAAGATTAAAATGATATTTTGTGTCACTACAGTTTTATAAAAATTTTGATACTGACAAAGTGTGGTGCATCATTTATATAGGTAAATTTTTTATCAGAAATATCAATCCAAGAAAATTTTCGGATTATCAGATTAGGGGCCGGCACGCCAACCCGGACCGCTTAATAAAAAATTTGCTATTGATAACGTGGTGGTTCCTAATGTCTGCCTGACATTCAAGTTAATCTTTTAACTCCGAGGCGTTGAGCCGGGTGCTTGTGCTATATACGAATAGAAATTGAAACGCGCAAAAGGCGTAAGGAGGAAAATAATGGCGAGGTCCCGTAAGAAAATAGAAGAGATGTTTGTAAAAATGTAATCCTCCCCTTCAAACGGATTTGTAAATCCCGAAAGATTGGGATAGCAATATTCAATATCTAAATATATAAAAGAGAAGATCTGCTTGCGTGTTTGCGTGTTTGTTCGCTATACGTTCCTAGACCCGTGGACCGATCTCGACCAAATTTTGCACAGTTATTTTGTAGGTCCAGGCGCAACTATTCTCGCATATATGGAGAAGAAATTCGAGCGAGGAAAAAAGTTATTCGCTTTTTTCGAAAATCAAATCACAAGTTTGACAAAAAATTTAATTTGTCAAATAATTAATCTGACGTACAATCAGTGATTCAAAATACTGTCAACAGATGGCGGGGATGGCGGCTTTAATTCGAAAAATGCAAACCACTAACAAAAAAAACACTAACAAATTAATCTGAAAATACTGTCAACAGATGGCGGGGATGGCGGCTTTAATTCGAAAAATGCCAACCACTAACAAAAAACCACTAACAAATTAATCTGAATGCCGCGAATAAGACCGGAGCACTTCATATAGGTCGCAGAACGTGGAAGATCCACCTCTTTGCGGAAGATTTAACTTTACATGAAGATGTAACTTTACGTGAAGATTATGTATGTATGTATGTATGTATGTATGTATGTATCACAGATGACAGATGACGGATGACAGATGACGGATGACAGATGACAGATGCCAGATGACGGATGACGGATGACAGATGACAGATGACAGATGACAGATGACAGATGACAGATGACAGATGACAGATGACAGATGACAGATGACAGATGAAAGATGACAGATGACAGATGAAGGCCGAACAACTATGGCCTTCACGGATCTATTATGGTCCGCTCTGTGAGGGCGAAGGCCGAACAACTATGGCCTTCACGGATCTATTATGGTCCGGTCTGTGAGGCCGAAGGCCGAACAACTATGACCTTCACGGATCTATTATGGTCCGGTCTGTGAGGCCGAAGGCCGAACAACTATGGCCTTCACGGATCTATTATGGTCCGGTCTGTGAGGCCGAAGGCCGAACAACTTTGACCTTCACGGATCTATTATGGTCCGGTCTGTGAAGCCGAAGGCCGAACAACTATGGCCTTCACGGATCTATTATGGTCCGGTCTGTGAGGCCGAAGGCCGAACAACTATGGCCTTCACGGATCTATTATGGTCCGGTCTGTGAGGCCGAAGGCCGAACAACTATGGCCTTCACGGATCTATTATGGTCCGATCTGTGAGGGCGAAGGCCGAACAACTATGGCCTTCACGGATCTATTATGATCCGGTCTGTGAGGCTGAAGGCCGAACAACTTTGTCCTTCACGGATCTATTATGGTCCGGTCTGTGAGGCCGAAGGCCGAACAACTATGACCTTCACGGATCTATTATGGTCCGGTCTGTGAGGCCGAAGGCCGAACAACTATGGCCTTCACGGATCTATTATGGTCCGGTCTGTGAGGCCGAAGGCCGAACAACTTTGACCTTCACGGATCTATTATGGTCCGGTCTGTGAAGCCGAAGGCCGAACAACTATGGCCTTCACGGATCTATTATGGTCCGGTCTGTGAGGCCGAAGGCCGAACAACTATGGCCTTCACGGATCTATTATGGTCCGGTCTGTGAGGCCGAAGGCCGAACAACTATGGCATTCACGGATCTATTATGGTCCGGTCTGTGAGGGCGAAGGCCGAACAACTATGGCCTTCACGGATCTATTATGATCCGGTCTGTGAGGCTGAAGGCCGAACAACTTTGTCCTTCACGGATCTATTATGGTCCGGTCTGTGAGGCCGAAGGCCGAACAACTATGGCCTTCACGGATCTATTATGGTCCGGTCTGTGAGGCCGAGGGCCGAACAACTATGGCCTTCACGGATCTATTATGGTCCGGTCTGTGAGGCCGAAGGCCGAACAACTATGGCCTTCACGGATCTATTATTGTCCGCCCTGTGAGGCCGAAGGCCGAACAACTTTGGCCTTCACGGATCTATTATGGTCCGGTCTGTGAGGCCGAAGGCCGAACAACTATGGCCTTCCCGGATCTATTATGGTCCTCCCCCTGTGAGGCCGAAGGCCGAACAACTATGGCCTACTCGGATCTATTCTGGGTCTAGATGGCTAAGGGCGGCGGATGCCGCCCGTGCCAGCTAGTAGAATATAAATGCTACAAATAAAATAAGGTTCGCGCCGAACCGTCTCCGCGCCGAACCGGCATTGCGCCGAACCGCCCCGCGCCGAACCGGCTCGCGCCGAACCCGCTTGAGCCGAACCGGCCTCGCGCCGAACCCGCTCGCGCCGAACCGGCTGCGGCGAAACGGTCGCGCCGAAACGGTCGCGCCGAAACGGTCGCGCCGAAACGTCCCGTCCCGCAAAAATCTGGGCTCACGTAGAACTGGCTCTGTTACATTGCTAAGTAAAAAGTCATCAGATATTTTCACGTGACGGTTGTTGCTCGAAGATAAAGTTCCTTTCTGAGCAAGGGGTCAATCTAGAATAAAAGCGGTTAAAAATTAGGAAAAAGGAATGGGAAATAATAATAATTAAGTGCTTTTTCGCGAACAAATCAAACCGGGGGGTCTGGGGGGTATGGAATATGGAATACCCCCCAGGTACATGTCAGACAAATTTTTAATTCTTCAAAATTGCACATAATCGAAAATACCTATGCAATTTATCTCTATTTTCAATGTCTTTCATTACTTCTCTTAAAACCTAATACCTTGGGGGTATTCCGTATATTCCCCCCCCCCCGGTTTGCATAGAGTTTGAATATTTGACTTTACCTTTAAGTTCTTGAAACTGGCGATATGGTAGTGCCATGGCTCCTTGCCTCCTTATTACAAACCGCGATTGCTGCAAAAATATTTCTGATTTGTAATATTTTTACCCTCGGGGGCACTGTGTTAATATGGTAAAATCATAGATCTTATATTCACTAGGTAGGACATAGCCATATACTACATACTACAAGCTGGTTGTTTTGAAGCACATATTATATACAATGTTAGGGATATTAAGGAAATGTTTTCCTTATATTATTTGTATTAACAAATTATATTTATAAATTGTATTAACAGTAAAATTCACTCATTTAAAATTATCTTGCATTTTATCTAAATTAAAATAATTTTGATAATTTGACGAAAATGAGCGTTTCATTACAATCTGTAAAATAGGAATTACCGACCCACGTCAAGCTAGCACCCCCACCTCTTCAAAAAAACAAAACATATATACCATAATTATGAACTAATTATGAACTAATTTTGAACACTATTCGCGAATTTTGAACAACAACGGTTTCGCGATAAAAGATAAATCTTTGGTGGGGGTGCTAGCTTGACGTCAAGCTAGCACCCCCACCACGAAAAAATGACTTTTTTTTAAAATGAAGTAAACCATAATTATGAACGAATTATGAACTAATTTTGAACACTATTGGCGAATTTTGAACAACAGTTTCGCGATAAAAGATAAATCTTTGGTGGGGGTGCTGAGTTGACGTCAAGCTAGCACCCCCACCTCGAAAAAATTAATTTTTTTTAAAATGAAGTAAACCATAATTATGAACTAATTATGAACTAATTTTGAACACTATTCGCGAATTTTGAACAATAACAGTTTCGCGATAAAAGACAAATCTTTGGTCGGGCGACATTATTTTAAATATTTAAAGACAATTCAAATACTAACAATATAATAGATGTATTTATTAACAAAAAAAATAACAACTTATTCTGAATACAACAGTAAGGCAGGATAAATTTGTTTTTCCCTTGTCACTGTATTTTGGGCAACCTTGCAAATCATCCAATTGCACCCACACTTGTTGGTTTCGCCAACAAAGTGCAGTATAGTGGCCAATGGAACTCAAATCGCCATCTACCACTGGTGGTTCAAAATGTACCATCCCCTTCAGTTTATATTCTTTTTCCATAAAAGAATATTTTATCATTTTAGGAATGCTATTTATTCCGATAAATGGAAGTTTAGAAGGATTATTGGAGTCATAAACTTCAAAAGCAACAAAGTATCCTAAAATATAAATTAATAAATAAAAACGAAAAATAAAAAAACAAGAAAATCTGAATTGATTAATCACTTACCAATCTCTGAAACTGTTATCATTTCAGTGCCTGAGCATTTCCTTCGACAAGGGCACTGCTAGATGGAACATTTGGAATAGTTTCAATTTTGCGAATCATGCTACCACTAGCATCTATATACAGACAGGAATTGTTGTTTTGACAATACTGTCTGTATACATTTAGTTGAAAGATGGTCCAATAATGAACAAAGAAAGGTGAATATCCAATATTAAGAATGGTATGCTTGAAAGATCCTTCTTTCATCATCCCTAGTGCGGTTATTGGTGATTTATGTAAATTTAATTTCTTGTTATTTTCATACTTAACATTTTTTAAAACTGTATCTTTATATAAGTTAGGTGGTTCTAAATCATTCGGGCCCATATTTAATTTTTCAGCCTCAAGAGCTCGATAATTTAATACTGATTGTTTTCCGATCTTTTGAGCTATTTAACTTCTAATTGGTTCTCTCAAATAGCGTTTCCCACAAGTTCCACGACCCTGGCAGATAGTACATTTTATATGGGTCAACGATTCTTCATGTGGATTATTAATGACACATTTGATTGTTGAACCACAGTTACACATACCGTTTGCATATCCCGACATCCCATTCTCTGTTAATTTGTGATTTTTGAAATTAAACCCACATGTTATTTTTGCACACTACCATAATTTTGAAGAAACCAATTCTTGCCATCTACCAGATTGCAAAGCATTGTATTCGCGCATTTCGATGGAAGGCTTTTTTTTCTTTACGACGATACGTTTTTGTTATAATTAATTTTTCATAATCAAACCGCGGTATTGTAATAACTAAACTTGTCCCATTCTTATTAGTTTTTTCGTCAGAACTTTTTGAAATATCACTTGAACTAGATTCACTGCACATAAAAAAATTAAAAATTATTATCTGGAACAACTATCACCCTCAAACATTAGCAGGTCAAGGCGGCCCCTATAATCTACAGATATGGTTGCGATTCCCCCGAGTAACGTGAAAGGCCAAACAACTATCGCCCCCCTGAGTGAGGCCAAAGGCCAAACAACTATCGCCCCCCTGAGTGAGGTCAAAGGCCGAACAACTACGACCCTCACAGACCTGCTAGTCTTCAGTTAAAATTCTACATATTTTGAATTCAGATTAATTTTAAAGAAGATCTCACTTACCTTTCATAGTTGGAATCATCGACATTACATGGCATAATATCATTCTTGTTGATATTTTCTTCATTCTCACAATTTTTAAGTAACAAATCCCTTACGCCATATCTGTTGTTGGAGACAAATATATATAAACTATTAATTGAAGCCGCAGTTTGTAATTCTTCCTTTATAATTCTCCAAACATGAGTACTTCTGCTAGCTATTTTATCACCATTATTTACTAATATTTCACTTTTATACTTCAAGATAACTTCTATCCATCTTAAATTATTGATTTGCTTTGGTCTTCCAGCCATTTTCTTAACAATGTTTGTAATAAAGCTTTGGTTTATTTAGTAGCAGAATAGAACTTGTAGCAAGGTATAACTTGTAGCGGGAATACCAACTGTACAAGTTTGTCTATACCAACATAATTACCAATATAAAATTTAAATAAAAACAAATTACAAATACAAATTACAACTTGGGAGACAGGCCAGTCTCAAGGTTTGACCAAAGATTTATTTTTTATCGCGAAACCGTTGTTGTTCAAAATTCGCGAATAGTGTTCAAAATTAGTTCATAATTATGGTTTACTTCATTTAAAAAAAAATTAATTTTTTCGAGGTGGGGGTGCTAGCTTGACGTCAACTCAGCACCCCCACCAAAGATTTATCTTTTATCGCGAAACTGTTGATGTTCAAAATTCGCGAATAGTGTTCAAAATTAGTTCATAATTCGTACATAATTATGGTTTACTTCATTTTAAAAAAAAGTCATTTTTTCGTGGTGCGGGTGCTAGCTTGACATCAAGCTAGCACCCCCACCAAAGATTTATCTTTTATCGCAAAACCGTTGTTGTTCAAAATTCGCGAATAGTGTTCAAAATTAGTTCATAATTAGTTCATAATTATGGTATATATGTTTTGTTTTTTTGAAGAGGTGGGGGTGCTAGCTTGACGTGGGTGAATTACCGTATTATTATAGAACTACCCTATGATTGCCAAAGTTGTGCGGCCTAAAGGCCGCACTGTGACGATTTTTAAAATAGGTTAAGCCGCAATTGTGCAACCTTTTTTTGTCTTGCCTCATGTAAAATTTGAGATATTATAGAAATAAAATAAAATCTTCATAAAGTAAGTAAATCTTCACAATAATTGTGCGGTTTCTTTTCTTACCAGACCTGATCTCTACCACATTTAAGTAATAACTAGACAGTTAAAATTTCAGCTTTGTAAGTTTGCGAGATATCGTGATGAACATGTGAATGATGGGCGTTATGGATCTACATGTTTATTAAACAATGAGCTCGGCAAGTCTGGAAAAAAATTCAATGAAAACTTTTAGAATGTTTTTCTCAGAAAATCCTCGGACACGTCGACCTTCTTTCTTAATATGTCACCTTTTTCCGCATTGACATTGTTTGATGGTGTTTCTTTTCTGAGTTGAGATGTCATCAGAAAAGTTTTTAAATAGCAACCCTTGAGCACATTTAGGTTTTTCTGAGAGCCTTAAAAGAAAAAGTTTTTGAAATAATCAGTTTCCCAGAACCCAAGTTTCACAAATAAAATGCATGTCAAGGTGGTCAATCGATCAATCATTTATCAAGAAGAAGCTGAAAACCAAACAAAAATTAGAATTTTGTAATTTTTCCTAGAAAATATGTGTTCTACTACTTTGTTAAAAAAATTAATCATTGTCTAAATTGAATTAAATAAATTATTCACTATTTGTGTTGAAACTAGGGATGTTTTTATTTTAATATACTAGTAAATAAATTTTGTCGAATATCAAAACTGTATTTTTTCCAGCGCGTCATTGATTAATGATTGTAATAACTTTCCGATTATCTCGAAACGTTCCTCTTCAAAGTCATACGTTTCTGACAATTTAGTACTCTATCGAAATCAGTACAAAAATTGGTCGCTTTTAGAAAAATTGTCGAGAATGTCACAGCTCAAAACAGAAACAATTAAAAAATATAAATGGCCCAAAAATGTAAGGTTGATGTACAACGAAAATCGAGAAAAAACAAAAAACCTGATTATTCACCTCGAATAATCGTAAACCAATGAAAACGCTCCGTTCATATTCGGAATTACACCCGTTCCCGGAGCTGTATCCACAATAACAGGCACCGCAGTGCTATATCCATGAGGACAGTTTCGTGTGTTTATCGCAATTTTTAAAATGTTGGTTAAAAATCGAGTGTAACAGAACGAGGGATGGAAAATACTCCAATTTTTTTAAGTAATTATCCTTTCCCGAGCGGCTGTTAGGTTGGTTATTCATCGAAATAAGACTCATTTCATGGCAGCAAGTCTAGTATTCTTAAAAAACTTTTTTTAACGCGCGTTGCTCCGGGCAACAGGCGTACTGCCACGCAACTCTCATGCAACTTTTGCCGATATAAGCCCTAGGGAACCTGTCCTATCAAGTATTGACCTAGGTAAATGATGAGGAGCCGCTTATCTACAACCACAAATAAAGCTCTCCCATTGGTTCAAAAGCCGTTACAATATCTTCCAGTTGAATAATCAACCAAACAGTGCTTGAGAAGTTTCAAATATTAGAACATTTTACTCGGGGCAGTTTTTTGAGCGCTGCATTCGACTTGTGCTACGCCCTCATAGCAAAAAGTTTGTCTTCGGGAAATATTCGAATATGTTCCCTTTCTTGGTGCTATTACACCACGCGATCCACGTATGGTCACAAATCCATTGGCGGTATTCGATGGTGGCAATGTGGACTGAATGAGTCCACAGGTGGTATAACTACTACACGACCTTGTAGTCAGATGTTTTAAGGAGTCTCCAACGTTTTTTGAAGCCCAGGATGCTTGACATGAACTCTCCCCTTGAAAATTTTTTGAAAATTTACTGCAGTTAGACAATTTTGATGAGATATTTTGTCAGAGACTCCGATCGAAAACCTGAGGTTTTGATAGTGATTATTTTTAATTAACGTCTACTGGAATCGCAGCAATCACTCATAGTGAAACTGAATGGCGAATGAGAATGAGTGAAGCCGAATGGAGATTTACTCAGTGGCGGCTGGCACGGGAAGGGCGACGAGGCACCGCCCTCCCAAACTGAATAGAAACTCATAAAAATGTTGTTTAATGCGAATGATTTGAAACATTTGACTAAAAATTGAAAACTTGATGCAACCCCCCCCCCCCCGCCAATTATAGCAAATTAGTTAAACAGCCCCCCGAAGGCAATTTATTGACAAAATTAAATTGATTTAAGCCCCCCCTCCACCAATTGGAAGAAATAAATGACGCTAGCACCTACACAGAGTATTTCTCGATTATCAATTTAAAAATTTTATTTGAATATTCGTTTCACAAGTTATAGTTATTTATGTATCAAGGGCACAATCAATGTACCCGTGGTACATACAACGTTTTATTTCATTTTGGTACTTGGTACTTGAATTGACAAAATTGAAGAATTAAGTATTTTGAGAAAAAATATCATGTCTTTTTGTTTGTGCTATGAATTTTTGGTGTGCCATGGTTCCTATGGCGAGAAACTTGGTGGGGCGAGAATTAATTTTTTTATTTAGCAATAACTCGAAAACGGCACTAGATATCGAAAAACTGAGCAAAAAAGGTACTCCCCCCCTCGCAAGGTACTCCCCTGCGTGAATTGTCGGTAGGAAGGCATATGCAAAATTTCAGATCGATCGCGCAAAAAAAACCAGAGTCTGAACTAACTCTTTTGTTTTGATATTGTTGTCATTGCTTAGCAACTTTATAGGCTCTCGGGCTATAAATATAAAAGCCATATTATGCCCCATTTCCGTGCTAAAAAACAAGGTTATGATACCAAAATGAAATAAATTATTAAAACGTAATACTGTAATAACTTTAATTTATTTAAATCACAGTTTGATTTTATTATTTTATCTACTCATATCGATCTGTTTGCCTACAACCGCCTAAATTGATTTGTTAATCTCTTTTCCAGAACGGCTATCAGGTCGCACAACCAGGGCTATCTTTATTTTAGGTTTCTTCTTCTACTTTTATTAAGAAGTCTCCCTCTTAATATAGGTTCAGGACCTGTTCTGCACTAATTTTTGCAATTAGTTCTGTGAGCATTTTTTGTTTTTACATCTCAGGTAGCTTGCTAGGTTTGCCTTTCGATGTGCCTGACCCTGTTTTTTATTGTTATGATGGCAAATCATTAACACAGGGGGCCCGACGGCTTTACGTGCCCTCTGAAAGCACGGAAGACTGTCAAGAAATTTTAGACTGTACCCGGAGTCGAACCGGGGAGCCCTACGTTAGCAGTTGATCGCGCTAACTATCAGGCCATGACCGTAATCTATTTTAGGTTTAGAATCCATTATTGTCTCATTTATGTTGTATTAATTAATTACGTTTCTATTAGTGCGTGTAGGCCGCACTGAAATTTTTTAAGTTGGTAACAAAAAATAAACAAATGACAGTTGCTTTATCACCAAATAGATCGACATAATCTATTTGATTACTAATTCTTGATTGCCTAGGTTGTACGGCATAATGACCGCACTGAGAGACCGAACCTTCAGCTGAATTTAACGTTACGAACAAAAATACGTAAATCAATTTGGGAAGGGTCTAAAGCCTTTTCCGGGATCTATTACCATTAGCACTTTCGCATCCCAGTCGAATACCTAATAACAACATCGGCTTTCCTTGCTATTATGTAAAAAAAACTTTGAAGAAACCCTTTCGTTTATTTTGCTGGATAAATGGGACATGAGATTATATTTAGTTTTCGTGTTGACGCAGTGGCGACTTACCCTAAAATGCATAATGGCACGTGCCCCCCCTGTCCAAATCGGAAGCAGTAACTATCAAAATATAATAAATTTAAATAAATAAGTAAATTAAACTACAATAAATTTGTGTCCACTCATTGAAAAATTTCACGAGCGGATATTGCACATAGAGCTACAAAAACTTGGTGGGTGCAGTGTGAAATGGCCATGAAAATGAAGAGTAACAAAATTTTATAAAGTACGCAAGAAGTTGGTTGATTATTCAGGGTTTTTAATCATCTATGGTCAGCATTTGGTGACTGATTTGCGATTGCCTAGGTTGTGCGGCCTAAAGGCCGCACTGAAGGTACAGATCGTTACCTAAATTGGGAATTACAGACAAACCGGAGGGTACGGTGTACTGACCTGCATCCATACAAATAACTAATAACGACGTAAGCTTTCTCTGCGATCACGGACAAACAAATTGAAAAACCCCGTCAAGGTTACACGTTCTTATATTTAAAAAAAAACCAAAAACGATTATAAAAGTAATAATTTTAGCAACCTAAAAATCGAGAATTCTGAAGATTTTGAAATTTATCTATTCCTAATGGACTGTTATTGGTTCACTGTTTAGTTGTCAACCCAAAAACGTTTTCTTGCGGCCTTTAGTTTTATCAAGTAACTATTATTTTATGAAGTAACCAAATTTATGAAGTAATTCTTAATTATTGTTTTAATGAAAATAAACAGTGTTAATAACAACATTTTCTTATTAACATAGCTGCGTGTGGTAAAATTTCTTCATTTTTAGAAAGGAAGTAAATTTTTTTTGATAAATCATTGTAGACTTTCCAGTGGTCATCTATTCTAATAAATTTTCCCTTAAAAATTAATTTTTTAAATATTAAAATTATTATTATTCTTAACACTAAACTTTCTAGTGCTACTTGCTCTCGGAGCCATGTTAAACAACTTACAATTTCACAGTCTTGAAAATGCTCGATCATTTTTACCTATGAGGTTCATCCAATGAAAACAACGCAGTTTAATTAAGCTCAAACGATGCTGAAGCAATTAGTATTAATTATTGTATTAGAAAATTTACAATTGGTGAGGGGCTCCAGCATTTCTACAGGCCCTCTTTTAAAATTATTCTGAACGATTGAATTTTTATTGCAAATATTTGAAGCTTAAACAATGGGAATATAAGCTCAAAGGATTGACAAAAATATTAAAATATTTCTAATGTGTAGAAGGGAGGGGGGCGGTGTGGTTTCACGATGCTTGAGGTGTAAACGATTTGATCAAATGATTAACACTAATGTTTTATTAAGAAAATTACGGGGAGGGGGAAAAGATAATGTACCTATTTGAGGTTGATTCTAAAGACAGCCCTTGCTATTTAATATCTTTTTCGATATATATAAGAGGCTGTTATTAGATAAATAAGTTAGAAATTAGTGGTACATGGTATCGCTTAACTGATATTACACAATATGTACCTGGTCATTACATTAATCACATTGCTTTTTGCAGAAGATCTGAGAGCCACTGGGTAGTTTACAATAAAAATCAAGAAATTTCACCACACGCGACTATTAACGTCTCTTGTATTAGCTTTCATAATAAATATAAAAAGTTTAAATTATGTTAGTACCTATTATGTATGTAACGGAATCAATAGTCACTTCACAAGCCGGCGATTCGGCTTCATTAAATAATTTGGATTAACAATCAACTACCAAAACTTTTGATTAGACCACCAAACCTCAACCAACACCTGTTAACCGAACAAATTTTTAAAAGACAACAAAATTATTATTTCATCCACGTGGAGTATGGGGCATGTGCATAAGCAAATCTTTAACTTCTTTAATTAATTACGACTAAACAATGAACCACCAAAACTTTTGATTGGACTACTAAACTTCGGCAAGAGTACCTATTGTCCAACCTCCAATTGCAATTTTAGCTATCGGTTTTCGGATAGTTTAATGTTTTTAAAAGTCAATGAAAACATTCAAATAGGTGGATAAACCAACTTCTGATAGAGAAAATCCACTTTGAAGTTTGCAAAATTTCACGATTCAGCGACGCGCGGGGCGGGGTTTAGGTGGAATCTCGTTCTTTTTGTCGTCGGTCCGAGCAGAATGAACTACTCTTATTTTTAACGACGAAGTTAGGGATCTACACCCTGTAGAATCATATTTTATAATCAGAATAAATTTTAGTTTTTAAAAACTAAAACGTATACATTTTTAAATTTTGATCCACTAAATTTTCTTTCTGGATACAGTGAGACGATCGTTATAAATAACGATTAAAACCATGCGGACATTTTAAGTTCCAATAAAATAAAACCAAAGCAACAAAGGTTGTACAAAACGTAACGTGACTTAACTCTTCCAAGAACTTGAACAATACAAAATTGAAATGACTGGATGCAAATTACTGCCTTCACTTTGGGTTCAAAATTTTCCAAACACATTGTCAGTTATATAACCAACGTAAAAGTTGAGAAACCGAAAGTTATGGCCCTAATAAAATTAAGTCATAAAATCACAAATAAGATGAGAAAACGTTTTAACCTTCGAGCTTACGGAAATGCACCATTGGTATCACCACCATGTCCAATTTGCTCAAACCGACAATATTGCAATAAACAGTATCGAACCCTTTCTAAAATATGTCTCAAAATTGTTAAACTGCCGTCCTTTTATTTTCTACCCACAATAGAAAAATATTTCTTTGAACTAAAATAAAAATGACGACGACAATATTGAAACGGAAATTCTTTCGATTTCATATCCGGTACTTAAAAATCGAATCCCATTTAAAAAATATTAATAAGTTTATCCATAAGCCTATAAGGTGTGCGATTTCCTGTATCAAAAAATTGCTAAATTGAGTAACCCAAATTTTTTTACTTCGTTTGGCTATTGTTACCTTGGTTCTTCGGCAGGTAGAAATAATTTGTTCGTTTCAAGTTACTTTCGCTTTCATTTTTTCAGACAAAAAATGTAGCATTAAAAAAAAGGTTTTTTTTACAAAAAAAAAGTTGCAGAACCGATTTTAAACTTTTATTTCACATGGATTAAAAATGGCAGTAATCATCCTTCAATTTGTTCAAATGGATATTTTTTCTTGAGCTTCAGACGAGGTTGAAGTGAACCAGTAATTTAAATGTGACCTTTTCTTGTTGACCTTACATTAAAACCTACAAGTGGAAATCATTTACTAATATTAAGTAACGCCACCAGACACAATGGGGCAATTAACACCCAACAAATTGTGAAATAATTGGACTGAAAATTTGTATTCATTCATCATATTCGCTAGACGTAGTTTAATCAGATTACATTGTTTCAGGGTAAAATAAACATTACGATTGTCGAGAAGATTATGAAAGAAAATCGTAACTTGAACAGACTCCACCTTCTACCCCAAGGGAACAAACAATAAATCTACATCGGTTGTGGGTTTTTGCTCTAAAAGTAAGTTTATGTCAACATTTCATTTTTGTATTACAGAATATGATCAGGTAGTACGGTTCCGGAATTTCCCGTCATAAACTTCCGGAAGCTTCATTTCCTTCCAGTTGCATTGCATGCGATTTTAAACTTGATAATTTTTTAGCCACCTACAAAATTTGACCAAAAAATGTTTTGCTCTTCCATTCAATAAGCACAGTGGAATACTATTGCAAATAGACATCCAAATATCTCAAATCAGAACATTGTGAAGGTGATTCCGTTTTACACAAGTAAGTCAAAAATTGAATTCTGCCAATTCACTTCAGATAGCCCCAATTTAAATACAATAAAAATGATCGAAGCACCAATACAAATCAAATTGGGATAAACATTTCTGCTGAACTTCCATTGTTAACATTTTAAATCAATAAGCAATACGTATTGACGTCTGCTTTTCAAATTGATAGGTGACCAGTGGCAATGGAAAAACCGTAAGATGAGATTTTTCTTGAAGATCCGTATCAAGTTTTAAATATTTTACCATTCCAATAATTAACAATAGATCAATTGAATGAATTGAATACCTACGTTTTTGTGTTCCACAATAACTGAAAAGAAATAAACAGCTGCGGATATCAAATTTGCTAATTTTAAGAGGCCAAAATTTTTTACAAAAATTCAAATCACTTTCTTATTTGATCCGTTATTTTTTACAATATGTAGAGAACGGGTTTATGTTGTCATACGTACAGTTAATTCTTAACGAAACTGAAACTGTGCATTGCGTACCCTTGGCTTTCGTGTTGCTGTATTAAGTAGGGTCAGTTTTACTTTTAATCTGTGATTTTCAGTATTTTATTACCAGCGGTGCTTCGATTTTCTGAAGTTAAGCTGCCTTTTATGGCCTTTTTGTTGCTTGCCGAAAGATTAGGACGCTTTTAGTCGGATTAACTTTTAACTTTTAAGATAATGAATTAAAAAAGAATTGTTCGACTACACAACTTATGGGTATGGGAGACTAACTTAAAATCTTGTCCAAGCCGAGACCACCATGTAAAGAGGTACCCATAAACCAGTAATACTGTTTCACGTGTGTGTATACCCTTGAAAGAGTCTCACGCACTTTATATTATATGTAAAAAAAATGTTAGCATTCTAATGGCAAAATATGCAAATGTAAAAGCTTTAGTTGCTGTTGGCGAGGTCGATGTTTGTTCTTGATAACTGAGTGACCGTGACCTACGTTAGGAGTACCGTTTAATTCACCCACACGTATTTATTGTTACCATGGCTCTTAAGGAGGTAAGAGCTTCTTCTCGTTACAAAAATTAACAAGAGGAAGTGAAAAGTTCGAGACAGTCGCAACCCCCGAAAAACGGATGTTAATATTTGCTGTGCGCGGATGCTTCTGGGGTATTAACATTTTCTTAAAGGTAAAAGATACTCGGTCACCAGTAGTATATTAACGGGTATCCGATAGCCGTTCGTAATGCGCATGCGAAACCACGCCCAAAGCAGCCACTTCGACTTTACGCAACTTAACGTTACTCTCCCCCCCCCCCCTCACACACAATAAAACTAAAATTTGATAAAATAAATATGGTATAAAATATGTATTAGTATCGATTAGGTAATTAAATAAATGAGCAAATAAGCTGAAAGAACTTCCCTTCCAAATGAAGCTGATTAGGGGTTAAGTCAATCTAACCCGCAGATTAACGCAACACAACCATGAAACCATGATCTATCAATGTTGAAGAAGGATTTTCTTATAGCACCCTGAGGTACGGAATCGCAAAATAAAGTAACTCTTCTGCCGTATACCACTACGGCCTCCGACTTCTCGAGGACCAGGGTGAGTCCCCTGGAGCGGGTCCACGTCGCAATGTTTGCGACGGTCGCATTCGCCTTCCTCTCCAACCGAGCGGGGTCGCGACCTTGGACAGTTAGGGTGATGTCATTTGCAAACCCCACATGTTCACCCCCCGAGGCATCTTCAGTTCCACAGGGCAGGGCCCAGTACGGAACCCTATGGTACGTCGCTTGTCGTGGGAATGTTCTCTTCTTCTTCGTCTGATCCCAACCTCAGGTATCTGCAGTGGAGGTAACTGAAGATGAGGTTGAATAATTCCGGCTTGATCCTCCGCTCCTGCAGGGCGCCCAGGATGTGCGTCCAACCGGGGTTGTTGAAAGCGTTGCGCATGTCAAGTGTTATCAATAAGCAATATTGCTTATTGGTACGCCAGGTGCCGCTGGTAGCTTCCCGGACCGAGGTGACGATGGTCTTCAACACGTCGATCGTGCATCTTCCTCTTCGGAAACCGTATTGGCAGTGACGTAGCTAGCATAGGTGACACCCGGGGCGGATTAAATGGGTTTCACCCCCGCTCAGGCTGTTGACCTTTTTTTAGGGGTTGCACTCAAGGTAACAGCTATGAGGCATGGGGGGTCGGGTGTCACCCCCAGGCAGGTGGGTGAGGTGTCATTCCCACCTCGGCTGATGACCTTTTTTTTAGGGGTTGCACCTAAGGAAACAAGTATAAGGCAGGATGGGAGTCAGTTAATTTGGGGTCGGGTGTCATCCCCAGACGGCTGGCACCCGGGGCGGTCCGCCCGACATCCTGCTCGAGGCGACTCAGGATCATTTTCTCGAGTTTGCCCACGTGATCCACGTGATCCAGGAAGCAGATTGGCCTGTAGGAGGTTGGGTGATCGGGGGATACAATTCCAGCTCAGGGTCACGTTGAGGTCTGAAAACATGGTCCGACTGATGCTGGAAAGCGAACACTATTGGACCACTATCGAACTAATAATACTGAGCATCATGTCGATCAAGGCCAAGAGATGGCAAAACAAAACGAATAGTAAAGTCTCGAAGAGACTTCAAGATGTTCGAAAGATGTGCTCGAAGCGATTCCCGGTACCTCTTCCGGGGGGTGGGGGGTTTAGTCAGTAAGAATTTAACAGAGTCACCCAGTGCAGGCTGGATAAAATCTAGTAAGATTTTCTCCCTTCCACGCAAAACAAAAAAAATACTAAAATGGAACTCCAATCATATCATTGCATTAAGAAATGCTGTTAATGATATTATAATAATACTTCTTCGAAGTGCGCCTTATTAGATCGCCGAGACATTGGCGGCTACCTATCCTTTATCAGTGTTGAGCGTGCAAGTGTTGTCACACACATAGAGGACCTAGTATTTGATGTGAGTTGAGCTGATTACACCTTGGTGGTTCATCTTATTAGAAAACTTCATGCAGTTTTCTTCGCGCTTCTGTTAGAAGTGGCTTTGTGCTCCTTTTGAACTGCATGAAAAAAAGGCTCTGTCAGCCTTGTCATCTTTGTATGCCTTTACCAGGGTTACGCCTTATACCATCTTCATCGAGATAGAATTTATCCTGAAGTCCATGCGCATATGTAGCAAGAGGTATGGAAGCAAAATGAGCGACATGGAGTGATCAGCAATTAGATAGAAAAAATTAGAAATAGAATTTGAATTATCCAGGACGAAATTATCAAAGAATCAGCGAACCGTACCATGGCGGACGAGCCAATACCATCGGGAAGAAGTCGGAGTCGAACGAAAACAAATAAAAAATGACTGAGACAACAGGAAGAATCTGAGGGATGATTATAAGATACCGAAGTATCATAAAAAAAATAGACAAACGGAAAGAAAGTGAATTTATGGACGACTAAACAAACAGTTCCAGTGATGAAGATACCCGATCTTAAACGAGGGAAAACCAGAGAAGAATTAGGTCCGAGAACGAAATTTTACAAACAGATGGAACCCCGAAAGAAAAAATTACATAAACAAGCAAGAAAAGTGAAACTAGAAAAAGAATATGAAGAATCGGTAAAATTAAGAAAAGAGCAGGAAAATGAAAATGAAACAGAAATCATAACAAAACCAGGAGTAAAAGAAGATCAGAACGAAACACAAAATAAAAAAGAACAGGAAGCAATCACCCAAGGAACCAATAAGAAAAATTAACCAACCAAGACGTAAATGAACCATCCGATAGCGCAATAGAGGACGCTCACTCTGTGAGATGATTCTTATTATGTAGTTAAGAAACCATAAATTTTAGGGAAGAAGCCCTAGAAACGTGCAAAAACGTGAAAAATTCTCGATTACCATCGAGAACAAAGAATGAGAAACGGGAGAGCCTTCAGCCTTCCCTCCCCCACCTATGATCATCATCTAAGAGATGATGAAGGTACTTCTTCTTCCCATCTCTAAACCCCGGACCCTCCTCCAAGTCCGGGCACCCAGAGTTCCGGATCCTTCCCCTCAAGAAGAATCCAAGAGTCAAAATCCATTCAGGAATTATCTTGTAGCAGTGAAGAGGGCAACCAATAACTCTCCGAGCGTACCTCATAGGAAACATAAGATAATAGTTTATCCTGCAGAAGGATACAATTCAAAATCCGTGGAAGATACAAAGAGGCTATGCTTACCGGCATCAGCCTACCCCTATTTAAAAGCAAGGTAAATAAACTATATTTCATTAAGAACAAATGTGTCGTGGTGGTTTCTTCTACTAAAGAAGAAACAATTGGAGGCCCGGCGACTTGGCATTCAATAGGCTAGGTCGCTGGCCTTCAATTGACATTGAAACAACGAGGAATTTCCCTGAGGCAGGTAAAATGGCTGGGGGTTCTTGGCTCCAGAACATAAACCCCATCCATACCAAAGGGAAATCGCATAATAAATGGATCCTGGAGGTTCGTGGATCATGGTTGCAAGGTGTGATTGTGTACGCTGATACTGGTATAATACAATTTCATTTTCACAATTATTTTTGTAAAACAATATATTATACCATCTCTTTACTGTATCGAGTCTCAGCTATCATACGATTTTAAATTTAATATCTTTTTATTTTCTTCTAAGCGATACCCTCAAGATTTACGAACCACGGCCTGCCTCCGACGCAGTGGGAGTTGGATTGACACCAGGGTCAATTTTTTCACGGGAAAATTACTGCCAATATTTTATTGGCAGATGTGGAAATTGGAACCCTAGGGTTAATTAAGCCACACGGAGAAAATTGTTTACAAAAATTGTTAAAAGAATTGTTCACAAAGAGATATTCGTATTGATGGGGGGGGGGGGGTAGATAAATCTGTAATCCACCTTTATATACGAACCTGCACTGTAGTGTTCTTCCATGTCGAGTTTTTCTCCGCTGACCTATTTATCCTCCTCTCCGTGATTTTGTTTTGTTGATATCACTTCGCGGAGTCTTTGGTTAGTATGGATGTTCACACTCAACTTTGCCATCGATACTCCCCACATTTCTCAATATCGGGATCCTCACAGACATTTATTTTCAATGCCGACTTACAACAGTAAACAAGCTGATATCCCACCACTTTCTGGTCCTTCTCTTTCTCCTGCTTTCCAACCGAGAGGAAAAACACCACCGTCCAAAAATTGCTTAGTCTCTCTTCCACGACCATCTATTAACGAACATGGTCAAAATTTTACTCATAAACGCACTTGATAAGCTGACCAGCACTTAACAGCTTTTCATTCGTATTTTGAAGATCTCTTCAATTGCCTGATAATGCGGTTAAACTACAAGATTTCAGCTTTCTTTTCCAGTTCCACCCAACTCCGAAAATAAGCGACGTTATAACCACCTCAAAGAAAAACTAACGGCCGAAGTCAACCCACACCAAGACTCTGCACTTGACTCCAGGCGATTGCAACCTCTTCTAACTATGTATGTTGTGCGTTACCACTGGAATCGTGGAATCCCTCTCTTGAGACAACCAATCCTCGTAGAGCAACGTGTTCCGAAAAAACACTTAGGGTTTTACGAGAAAACCCAAGGATTCCGTCAAAAAACTAAGAAGGTGAAAATATGAAATGAAATGTCATTTTCATCTTACCAATTTATAGATATATATTATATCAATCAGTATTTTCCATTCTTCATTGCAAAAATTTATACCTACCTGGGTTCAAAATCCGTATATTCAGACGGGGCTTTTTCTGCGGATTTCGAAAATTTAATAGAAATTAGTTAAGACAGCCAAACTGACAAGTTTAAAGAAATTTCTCTCATTTCTTTTTAAAGCAAATCACAGGAAGAATATCGCGAGTTATTGAGACGTGAAATACGTATGTCTTTGTATATTTCGTACGTAATAATTGTTGCCATTCGTCAGATTAGGAAATCGATTTGACCGAAAAAGACTTAACGCAGCTTCAAACAATTGTTTTTATTTCAATGAAAATTTTGCACAATCTGTTTTTAAACAGTATCTAGTAATTTGCAATAATGTCACGTAGAAAATATCTTCCTTTTCGAGTTCATTATAAGGCAATGACAACAATATTTAAATTTATTAGACAAATCGAGTGGGCATAAACACATGAGAATTCAATAAATTATCTTATGTACGGAATCCAATTACCATCTTATGTAAAAATTCCACATTCTATTGTTCCTTAACGCATTTATAATAGGTTGATTATTTAGTTATCAAGTTGAAAACGTTCCAGTACGGCCCATAGGCCGCACATTTACCCATGAATATGACATACTAGAAGCTATTCATAGTGTATAAATATTATCTTCTTTTTCAGCCTTACACCATACAATCCTGAAAATCGGCGTCTTTATCGAACCACATACTTCCTCCTTATTGCTCAGGTTGAGTATCGAGGACATACTCCGAAACAGCAAAATATGAGTAACTCGGAACTTACTGCGACGAAAACATATACTTTACATTAATTCGACTAATTTTACTAACTCTACCTACTAAAAGATCAATCTTAAGAATTTTGCCAATTCAAAACATACAGTTATAAAGCATTTTTAAATGTTAAAAACGCTCAAAAAAGGCACATAAAAACGTTTAACGTCGACTCGGAACGACCAATTTCGTCGTTCTCAGTCATTACATTAAGTTCAAATTCTTTCGATCCCTAATACATTACTGATTGATTAATTTTTAGTTATCCACCTAAAAAACGATTCACTAATAAATCACTCAATAATACCTTCTAATTGGCAGATATTACGCCAAATGAAATATAACAAACAAAAAATCTAACCCTCTTTACATTTTTTGGACATTTTTGTAGCTCCATAGGTTGCCCAAAGTTCAAAATATGCTGAATGGTTTCCGAGACCAAAACAGTTTACGAAACGCTGTTCTCGAAAATGGTCAAATTCTGCCAGAAGAAAAGAACCATCATGTCAAGAGACAAAGGAAAAACTGAAATCTATTAAGTAAGCTTTTTATTCACAGTATATTCAGTAGAGAATCTCCGCCTATATCTTTTATTATATTTTGTGGTCCCACAAATTTTATTTGGGTGTTAGTTCATCTGGAATACCTACATGACTGGGTTTTGCGTAAGTATTTGACTTGTTTTTTTAAATATCGAAAATTAATATCAAATTAAATTTTAACGCCGCCCCCTCCCACAAATTTCAAAACTCCCGTTTTCGATCGGAATCTCCGTCAAAAAGTTCTTTTTTAGCCCTTAATTTTCAAAACATTTACGCTCTGGCCCGATTTCTGGGAAGTCGCCCTCCTGTTTTAGTGTTCGATACAAGTTTTTGGAGTTCGTTCCTATTATCTAAGCATTGGGTTCCCCCCCCCACCACCTCCAAATAGAAAGCTTAGCTATGGGACTGATAAACATGCTGGTAAGTACCGATAGCGCACTATGGCGGATAAACTCGATCTGTATTTCCAGCATCCCAAGGGTTAAGTCCCGAAATTATCAAAGTCATCGTTCCTGGATGGGTCATAGACCCGATACTCTGTAGTACCATTACGGTAATGTAAGGATGGTAAATAGGACCAATCAATTAACATCATGTCAAAAGGATAAGACGGGGGGGGGGGTACTAAAGTCATAATTAATTAAAAGTATTAAACAGATACGTTTTAGATTATAAACTTACGTATAGTATTTGATTTACAGTACCGTCGGAAAGTTTGGAAACAAGCATTAATTAATTACAATATTTAATTAATAATATTTTATAAATTTTTTTATTGACAATTTCGTTCATAATAATTCAACCAATAGGATGTTACAATCTCATCAATTTGAACCAATCATAATCTACTTCCTTTGACAATACAGACCACGGTGGTGTATTGTCGCGGCAATACGACCACCGTGGTCTGTATTGTCAAATTTCCATAGTAACGATGGAAACTACCTGAACGCATAGGTACTATAAATTATTTGCTGTCAGAAAAAATTGAAATTTTATTTACGAAATTGTCAAACGAATTCCACACGATACTATAAAATTGTCGGTTAATTTTTAAACCATGGAATCTTCGTGTTTGTCGCCATTTCAAATCACCATTCGTGCTAAAGCACTCATGGTGATTTTAAGGGCGACAAACACTCAGTTCCAGTTTCAAAAATTATTGCCGACAATTTGATAGTCTCTTGTGGTATTATATATGAATATTTTTGAATGTTATTATAAATACATAGTGTTTAAGTATTTTTGGTGGTATTTTAACTTAAAAATAATATTTCTTTCAAACACATTTCACAAAATCGCATTTTATTACTTAACGGTATTCTTCGTCTGGATTTTAAGTTCCGGTCCGCTCCGCTGCGCTTCGCTCGTGCAATATCCTTCCTAAAACCTGTACTCGCTGAATCTTTGAGTATTGTCCTAGCCCTTGTGTTGTAACAAATGAGAAAGAAACCAACATTCGAAGCAAATAATATGCACGATAAATTTTTTTTTAAATCAATAAAAACTGTTTACATATAAATTTTTACAATTTATTTCCTTGCATGTATTTATCCGTTTCGAAATGTTTTAATGATGACTTTTAATTAAAACTTTTTATATTTTCATTTTATAAACAGTTAGTGAGAGAGAGATGCAAAAATTACAATGCACGTGTTGAACAAGGGTGGGTACAAAAAAATATGTGCAGGAAATGTTACCACATGAAACTTACTAATTTTGAGGGAGTGAATAAGGGTGTAAGTGCATGTCTCCGTTATTGGAGAACGGAACTTATTTTCAATTCGTAAATTATTTTGATAACCTAAAATTTTACAGGCCGCACAACCAAGGCAATACGCCGCATTAGTTTTCATTGAAAAAATAATTTATAGTTTTGCTTGGTTTACTATTAATATGTAAAATAAATATTTTATTTTTATAAAATTTTAATTCAACATAATATTCAGCTAATTTTTTTTTTTGCCTTGTTTAATTATTTTATAAAGATTTTCGATACAAAAATATAAAAATTAAAGATAAAACTATTTATTGGAGAAGTTAAGTGTAATTTTTGCTGTAATTGCTTATATTATTATTGATTGGATAATATAATATTAAGTAAAAACCCAAAATGCTTATAAAATCAATGATAAGATGATACTGCTTACTTAGAAGTTGTTCACGCCTAGGAGGGGGTCCGTCTCTCTAAATTCGTCCGCATAAAAATCCCATTTTGGGATTTATAAGAAAATTGTGTTTTCTTATGTAATATTATGTAAAAATATTTATTAACGCCTTAAATTCCAAATGTCAAGTTTGATTAAATGAGGGGAGGATCTTTAATTTATGACCATAGGACGTTCCTGGGGGGGGGGGGTCCGAAGATTGTGACGAGACGTTAAAAAATCGGAAAAATTTATGGACGCCTTTATGGACGACCCCTTATGCGCTATAGATTATAAAATATTTAAAAAGACTACGCAAGCATTCTTGATCGAAAATCAACAATTTTAATAAAATGCAAAATGAATAGAATAATCTTAAGATTATTATATTATCATCAGGCAGGCCTAATCAAAAAATTAATGATAATTGAATATAAAATTAGAAAACGTTGTGTTAGAAAATGAAAAATTAATTGAGCATAGCTACAAAATACATAAGAAATAATGAAAAATTGCTTGTACCATGAAAAGTATTCTTTAAAGTTCTAAGATGATATGTGATTTTCTGGAATTTTTAATTCCATTCTAGGTTGCCAAAAAGAGTCCATTTTCAGAATCTGAGTTTTGAAGCTAAAGATTCCTGTTTAGATTCCATTATTGAACTAAACAGATTATTATTATACACAATTTTACATTCTACAAAAAAGGTACATATATTTTCTTATACTGTCTTGCGTAGTTTTCGAAATATTTGAAAACTAAACAAACAGCGTCGTATTTTTTGTTCATAAGAGTGTTAATAACCTTTTTAAATTTAGAAAACATTATAAATTCAAATTATTTTAAAAAATTACTGAAGGCTAACAAATAATATTAACTTTATTGTTTAGACTAAATACCCCCCCCCCGCCCATTTAATCTTAAATTCATGGTATGCATTGCAATTTAAAAAATAGAACATGCTTTTCAAAATAACTTCAAAAATATTTTTACCAAATTTCAAGATAATATCTTAAGAGTTTTCTTACATGACTTTGAAAAATAAAAAAACACTCCTATTATTTTGTTTTCATCATACCAGAAATAGTTTAGCATGACACCGAAATTTACCAGTAATATTTTTTAAGTTATTTGTAAAGGCACCTGTTGTTTTAAATGAAAGCCATGATTCTTCAGATACCCTACCCTTAACTTGATAATTTATAACATTTTAATTTCACATTTGTATTAAGTCAAGCTGGTTTTAATTACGCCAATGCCCTAACTAAAGTTAAGAATTCGATTGTAAAATTTTAATCACCTAAAGAAACGTAAAATTATGCAAAAATGTTTAATATCGACATTTTTACGCTCCATTCCAAAACTTATGTAAAAATTTAAAATTTGTGGACTCGTTAATATTTTAATGATCTTTTTAACCAAATTATTAATTAAGCTTATTGCAGGTTAAAGAACTTCTTCCGAATGTTTTCAATTAAATTTATCGAATTACCATATTGACGTCAATCGATATCGATCGATCTAAATTAATGTAATAATATTTAATAACAATATGGGTATTTAATTTATTTTGAACAACTGTAGAAAGATCAATCAACATTTGAAAAAAGTTAATAACCTGGAAGACAATAAGACACTGGATCGGCATAGCAGCTGTGGTTACCAAAAGGTCATTTTGGCTTCGTGTATATTTTTTGTTATACCTGTATTTTATTTTGTTAAGGGTGACCCACTGTGATTCGGGATGCATGCACCATTAAAACCATGAGTAGGTGTTTACCTGGATTTGATGGTCGCATCGTGGGAAATATAAATATTGAATTTCACTAAAATATTAAAATTGCACATTGCGCTCTCTCATAGAAAAAAATTAACAAAAAAACATTTTCAAAAATTTTATTAATTTCTATCGAACATTAAATTCAACATCAAAAGAAATAAAGGAAATTAAGCCTTTTCACCTGCCTCTTCTTTGGCGACTTCATCGAAGTTTCCCACTAAAGTTGGAACTTCATCCTTATCGTCTTCTAAAGCATCGCCTTTTCCCCAATTAGAAAGCAAAATGCGTTGAAGTTGATCGAGATTATTACGCCCTAACTGATTCATAATACCTGGCAATAAATCGGTGATAGGTTTTTCTTCTCCATGGCCTGAGAGAACAAACGTGTTGGATTGATACGAATTTTGCACTTTCGGATTGTTGAAATGGATCACGGTACCGTCGTTCTTGATGATATTTGCTTCTTCGATACCAGGAATTGGCGAAGCATTTATTTGTTTAAGCGATGATTGGAGTTTCTTTTCGTCCGCTCCTGCTGCTACATGCACAATCTTCCTCTTGCGCCTAACCGATCCTTTACCACCAATTCTTACTTGGGCCGCTTGGGCTTGCAACTTCTTCAACTTTTCGGGATTCATTCCACGATTCTGCACGTAACACAACACGTAAAATCCTTTCACGCAATGATATGACCGTTTTTGGTTATGTTAATTGTGACTACAAACGCCAACCTCGTGGTTAAGCGGTACCACCTGAATAATGTAAAAATTAAAATATTATTTTGGACGTAATTTTAAGTAACTTTTGTTTGTGATAAGCGGGCAATTTTTACCTGCTTGCTGGTCAAAAGCTTCCAGGTAAAGATGATGGTCGATGAATGCACCAGTTTTTTTTTAAATAGTAGATACCGGTAGATACTTATTTCTACAAGCCAGACGTGTTAAATGTTACCATGTTGGTTTCATGTAACTATTTATTTTAATTTAATTAAATGTAGAAAGTCCATAGGTAGGTAGTATAATATAATATTATGATAACGTACATACGTAGTAGATAATAATAAATTGTGTAGTGTAATGTATAATAATACCTATACGTATACTTAGTTGCATTTTAATGGTTGAATTAAAGCATGTTATCTGTATTTAAAATGGTAGATAGTGAATACTAATACTGCTAATACATTTAAGTACATACAGGCGTGCAGAAAATTGCACAAAAATTTGTAAAACTATAGGAGACATGGTGACAATTTAACATGAAATTTAAATATCGAATATAATAATAGCGTAATCAACTTTATTTAACCCTAGATAGATAACCTACGTCGAATCGACGTAGTTGAATTTTCAAAATCGTTATAATTCGCTGATATATGGCGCCACGGCGCTCGTTGTTCCTGCCAACTCAGTTGACCCATAGAGCTTCCAGGTGACACTTGTTCCGATAAGAGGCCCAAGGCGATTCTCGCGCCGAAGCCACCCGAGCTTTAGCGTTGCCATGATTAAGCACCTCTCGGATCTCGCGACCCTAGGGTCCGCGATATGCGAGAAACGCTACTCCGCAGACCATTCGGGGGGTTTTTAGCTCGCTAAGAACCTCTTTTTCTGTTTCCCTTTCAGGATGACTGCCTTACCAGCATCAAGGACGTAAATTGGTCTTGAGGCGCGGTATACCAGTCTAGACCAGTGACCTTCAGTCATGGGGAGGCTTCTGACCTCAATTGGGTGAAACCTCGGGGGCATTTTGTTCAACGACTCACCCTTGGGGGGGGGTCGGGATGGGATGAAGGGTGGATGTATGCGGGAGACCTTGCTCTCCGGCGGCTTTCACGGTGCCAGCACGCAGGCTCAGGCTCTAAGGGGGGGGCAACCCCCCCCCCCCCTAGAAAGCGGTCAGGCCAGGTACGACATGACGGAGGTGGGATTCCGACATCGGAGCGACTGACACTCCTCCGAAACGGAAACTCTGGCCGAAGGAATCTCGACTTTGCCACTCATACGCGAAAACTCTGCCACTTTTTCCTGCAATAATTAATTCACTAGCATGCCCTGCCATTTTGGGCCCTAAGTGACATCAAACCAGCATTGCCAGCTATACGGACAGCGACTGCGTATTTGTTTGTCTATGATAAAATTTTGCCATTTCCATCGAAAGCCGAATGGGGGAACCCAACTTCGACATTCGGCGGATCTCGGGTACAGGGGGGGGTGTCAAAGCCCAACCCTGTATTCAACAAAACTCAGGTGCGTGGCGCACCAGCCATTCGAAGGTTGTTCAGCTTAAAAGCTAGGTCAAACTACAAGATAATTCATGATTCTGATTCAGTCTTATGTGCAGGCCCGACCCACCCAAAAATGCGGAAATAATATTACTTTTTACGTAATTATATAATTAACATTAAAAATACAATGTATTGTTGTGTATTAATTATAAAATGTTTCGCATTTGCCTATGCAAATTGTTCTCTTAGCGACGGTGCTGACGATGACGAATGATGTGACATTATGTCTTGACGGAGAGCTGGGACTGTAGGTTACGTATCTCCTTTTTTTCAAGAAGTGTTTGACTTTAGGCGATGGTGTGACCAAATTTCTTGGCATAGCACTGAGCTAAGACTGAGGATACATTTTTTCTGCATGGGATACTTAAAGGATAATGTCAGGGCAATAAGAGTAGGTTGGAAGAGGTGGTTTATAACATTTTACTGAGTTGTTCGAGAAAGTTGAAGCGATGGAACCCTTAAACGATTTGGTTGACATCGGTTTGTGCGGTGGCGTTAGAGCTGACGATTCTTATTGCAGCTTCGATCATCTTAACTTCCCGCAGGAATTCGATAACCACGGCTAGGATGGTATTAATTAGCTTGGTGGTGGTGGAAACTTTACTTGCTGGTTGGTTTTCTTCTCTTTGGTAGTTGTTTTAGTATGCGTTGGATTGACTTTGGTGCCGGGGAGCTTTTCCTCTTACTTTCAAGGTAAATTTCTCCGTTAATCACCTCTCTAGTGCGGCCTTTATGCCGCACAATCATGGCAGTCACGCTCTAGATGGATAGTTAGATTTAAAACATGTCTATTATGGGTTCAAAATTAATTATTTTCATTTGAAACCTTTTTTAGGTTGATAACGATAAATAAACCCAATGAGAGATGCGTTATGAACAAATAGGTCATCATAAGTAATATTCTAAGCCACACTGACTCGTGACCGCTGAGCAGATACGGCACTTTAAGAAGAAGAATTGAATACCAAGAACCACTAGTCTTGAACAGAGAGAGATGAAAGGAAATTGTGAAGTTTGCCAAGATCCACCTCACATCAACCTGGGGTTCTAACGCTACCAAAGAAGAAGTCACAAATCTGAATATACATTACAATTCAAAACATCGCATAAGATTCCAGCAATAGGTTATATCATTCTTCTGTATGGGATTTTACTGTATCTTTAGAGTTTTAATTTTAATCTTATTCAGACATATCGGAGATCAACTTATAGTCAAAACCATTTTGAGTCGCGTGTGACTAATCTTTGGATGCAACGAGAATTAATCCATAATATTTGGTTGTTTTTGTCATTCTTACGAAAAGTAATGATTAGAAGAAATGCATAAAATAAAGAATACTTCGAGGCAGCCTTGCAATGTAAATTAAATAAATGTACGTCCGTTTTCACATCGATTTTAAGTCGTGCCAACTAATCCTAAACTTACTGTTGTAAAAGTTTATTCTGTACTACTGTTCGATTATAATTAATTATTGGGTTTATGCACTGATTTTTGATGACTCTCATTGATAAGGGTTTAAAAAGTCTATCGCAGATTATATTATATGATTATATATTAAGGCACTCAAATTAGCAGTTGCATTTTGTAGAATATTTGTAAGACACACGTTTTGAAAATTTTGATTTTGAATCATATTATTTCGTTTCCAGTCGCCTTAGTCACTTTCAAGCCATTTCGTATGACAAATCGTACAATGTAAACGTTGAAATATTTGTTTATGGCAACTTTTCGATAAGTCGCATAACGTAAACTGCACTTAAGTTATCTGAGATGTAAATTTCTTGGCTCACATAAAATTAGTGATCCAACTTCACCAAGCAATTCAGAAAAATATTATTTAATGCAAATGTAGTTACCCCGCTATATATTGGGCAATCCGATGTGGCTCGGACCGTAAACGGTTGAACGGATTTAAAACACTTACTTAAAACGTGAAAAATTTAATTTAAAATTATAATAGGCTCAAATTATTTAAGTCAAATTTTCTTTTTATTATCTATCTGAATGCATATACGCTGAATACGGCCTACAGTGCGGCCTTCAGGCCGCACAGCCAAGGCAATCACGTTCTACATTACAAACATTTCTATTATAGATTCAGAATTAATTATTTTCATATGAATTATTTTCTCATTTATTTATACATTACTTTTCTAATTGTGCGTAATTGTTATGGTTGTACGACCTAAACAGTTTCAAAATGATAACAAAATATAAACCAATGAGAGATCCTTTATGAACAAATAGATCAGCATGTTCTAAGCCGCACTGACTATTTACCGATTCACTTAAATAAACAAATACTTTACAGACAGGACGACAGTATGTCGTATACGTAAAGAAATAAAGGGGTAACCAACGACCGTATTGATGCAGTAGCGGCTTACCCTAAACTGCACAAGGGTAAGTGCCCCCTATCTAAAATCGAATAAATATTTTCCTTTTCCGTACTTTATGTATCCTCCCATTATAAAATGTCACTAGTCGATATTACAAATTAATGAAGCTATAAAAACCTGACCGCTGCAGATCGGCTGATCAGAATGGCTATCTTGATATACTGTGGAATTATATAACCCCCCTCCCCCCGGATTATTTAATTTGATATTGAAAAGTATTAATATTCCCAAAGTAACACAAGAATATATTATGACATTTTTCGTTTTTATTTAAATTTTGTGCCCCACGTTGAAATAAATCACGAGCCGCCACTGGACGTATCATATTTCTAGGGTAATTTGAACTTTAAACTGAAAGCAAGTATAAATAGATTGTAGATAATTTGGAGATCTTTAAAAGCATTCAATAATAAACATTCGAAGAGAAATAGCTTTGATGTACGTATTTAAGTTGCTGATGTGTGGGTGGATGGGCCTTTGAACTCGGTAAAGGGAACACTTCTCTGATTTGTCAATAAAAAGATGGAACGAGTGTTAAAACAATAAGCGTCAATACGTGGGAGCTCGTTAAGTTTGGAACAAATTTGATAAAAATTTTTATAGGGATTTTCTCTGAAAATTCTCGGACACGTCAACCGTATTTTTTATAATATCACTTTTTTCTGCCGTTGACATATTTTTATCGTGTTTTCTTTTTTAGAGCTGTGACGTCATCGTAAATTATTTTTTCTCCAGAATAGCATAAAATGCAGATGTAGTACTTTAATATAAATTAAAGCGAAAATTACGGTACAAACTACGTATTCTTGGTAATTTGATGTACCCTGCGCTGTACAGCAACATTTACTCCCGCAATTATCCTTTTCCACATTTTACACTCTAGTTATCTCTGGTCACATGCTTTACGTCGATGTTATTTAATTAACCTTAAGGTTACTAGTAAATTTTGGGAACTGGAAAATTACAGAGAAACCATAATTTCACACTATTATTAAATGGAATATTACACAATATGTATTTTTATGTAATTTTTAATGTAAAAATTACACGTGCTTTAATGTATTTTTACGTGCACGTATTTTGGTGATGTAAATATACAATATCCAAATGTAGTTTTACATTCGCGATGCCAAAGCCTGTTAAATTTACATTCTTTTGTGTATAGTTTTCACTTCTTTTTTAAATTCCACAAATTCCATGGTAAAATTACATATACAAGGAAAATTACAGATAGACCTTAATTTTACATTATTATTAATGTAATGTTACACAATATGTATATTTACGTAATTTTGAATGTAAAATTACGTGTATTAATGTAGTTTTACGTACACTTATTTTGGTGATGTAAACTCGGCGCACCGCCCCGCCCTCTGGACCCCCGGGTTCCTTCTATTTTAGTCTCCGACTAATATCTTTAACATGGAACATGTTTTTCGGTACCAAACACCTTTCTTGTCAATAGCTGTATTCTTTTTACCTATTTTAAGTGAGATGTACTGAGATACTCAGTTGACTCAGTTAAAAGTGTGTTCTTTTTACCGTTGTACATTCGTCAAACGAATGTGCCGTGCCGTGCCGAATTGAGTTTAAACTGAGAAAATTACCTCCCACCCTATACCAACTGATCTTGCTATTTCGAAGTGTTACAACTGAGATAAAGTTGGAAATAGCTCGGATTGGTCGATTTAAAAAGGTTAACGTCATCTCTTTCGTCATATTTCGTCTTTTTGGAGGTTATGTAATTTGTGAGCTAATTTGTAATAAACATCGTAATAAACTCGTAAATAGACTCGTACTAAACATTTGGTAATTTATTTAATTTAATATTATGTATTTATTTTTTTACGTATAACTTTTTGTAGAAATAAATGGAAACCGTACATCTTGGTTTTAATTATTGTACTTATTTTACTTCTTTAATTTTAATTGCCGGTTGCAATAAATTTCTATTTTGTATTTTTAGAGGTTATGTAATTTGTTTTATGTATTTTGTAATATGTAAGTTGTTCTTTTTACCTTATGTTTTCTCACTTTGACTCAGTTAATCTCTGTTCGGCTCAGCTCACTTCGTCTCAGTTGCGTAACTGAGATGGAAATAAAACTTGTAAAAAGAATACGCCTTATAATACTGGATACAATAATTTATTTAACATTCGTTGATACGATGATCACCAATTTATTTTTTTTATTAAAAATAACATTTGTGTAACCGTGTTGGTTATAATAGGATAATCCATTAATTTTTGTGTTGGTAATAAAAATTTACTATATTATATAAGCAAATTTTCTTTTTGCGCTCGGTTTCTGATTTAAATTTTTGGTAATAAAAATTTTTTTATTGAAAATTCATTATTGTGAATGCGAAGATGTTATTCGATAATCTACTCTATATTCAAATTATAAACTATAAATTTGAATTATACATGTGGTGCCGATTTTTCGTGTCGATTTTTGGTGTCAATTTTTGGTGCCAATTTTTTGTGTCGATTTTTTGTGTCGGTTTTTGGTGTCGATTTTTGCGAGATAACGACCGTAAAAACATTTACATTATTTTGTGTAATTTTCACTTTTTTTTTCTAAATTACACAAATTCTAAGGTAAAATTACATATGCATGGAAAATTACAGAAACCCCTAATTTTACACTATTATTTATGTAAAAACTATATGTGTTTTAATATATGTTTTACAGTGTATGCAATTTCAGGATTATTTTAAATACGGCACGGTATAAATTCAAACACATTCGCTTAAAAAATAAAATAGGAAAAACACATTTTTTATATACGCGTATAAAGTACATATTTGATCTCCCAACCTACAAAATGAAAAAACGCATTTAAAGAAGTTTTTAATATTAAGTGGGATTGTTTTTAGCCTCTATAATTTCTATAAAATGTTTAGGCATAGATTCTACTAAATTTCGTGTCACTGAAGACGGGATTTTATCCAATTCTGCTTAAGAACAGTGTTAATTCTAATTTGTCTTGCCCTAATTTTTTGTCATGGTGATACCATAAATGTTCAATAGGATTAATATGTGGACTTTGAGGAAGATTTTCCAAATATTTTAGTGTGTTATAATAAAGGATCTATGTACATCCCGTTATACAAACTTTACGCTTCGGATCATTATCTTGACTAAATACGTAATTATTTTGTAGCCCTATATTTTGATCATTAAATAAATAAATATTGGTAAATGTTGGCATTTATTTATTCTTTGGACAGGGCTAAACTAGAATTATTTACTAGAAACAATGAATGAAGGTAAAACAAGATTCTTTCGTTTGAAAAAACTCTTTTCTCGGGGCGAATAGCAAAAGCTTTTTTTGAAGTTAATAATCGTTTCATTACAGGATCTGGCGAAAAACAGTTACATTGTACCCGGAGAAAATATATAAAATGCCAATTTTGGTTCAAGTCATACAACTTTTTGACATTAATTCGGCCATATTGAGTCAGCCATTTTGTTTATAATATTTTTAATTCGTAATTCGTGATTGGCGACCCGAAAGCACCGTGGTTACCAATAATTCCTAAGAATCCCTTGAATATCAACTTTAGATAAAATCGGGTACCTTTTTGCCATATTGTTCGGCCATATTGGATCTGCCAGTTTTGTTTATATAAATTTTAAATTTAGATTCGTAATCAGCGACCTCTAAAACCCCATAATACCAATTTTTGAGGGTTTAGCCAGCTTTTCGTGATTTCATCTTATAGTTAAACGGTTCAAAAATACCGATTTAAAGAAGCGATCACCCCATGATTACATTTTTAGCAAAAATATTGGACGGTTTAAGAGTTACGGCACTTTCAATATAATTTTTTCTTCCTACGAACCGCCACTGTATAGAAGCCTAAGAACTGCGGTCATACGAGTTCCACCTAGTTTCCAATATTATATTTTTTTCTGATTGCAATTTTTAAATTATTTTTACATCTTGTGTAGGACATTAAAACACAAACAAAGGAAACTACATCCATTATTGACCAATGATTTTGAACTTACTTTGACACCAGTGATTATCTCGGGATATGATGCCATGGTTCAGATTCCATGTTAAAATGAAAGTCGAATTCCATGACTATGATGAGACTTGATGATGAGACTTGGGCGATGATAGCCCAACTTGTATTGCCTGCATCACAAGGGATACGTCCTAAATTTACCAACGCCTGTGTTGAAGGTAAAAACCAACCCGATGAAGGAAGTATAAGGTTATGTCGTGATACTCTACAATGCCATGAAGATAAGGCAAAGTTCAACGTTGCATGAATAAATGATTGAAGCAATGATCCAATGGAATCACTTACTTGGTAATATTGAAGAAATTGTGAATGATTATCAACAAAACAGGAAGTTATCCAAGTAATGGTCACTCAAAAAGAGGATTGTCTAAATTAAGATGGGGGTGGCAAGAAGTACCCGTCTTAATTTAGGTGAATTGAGAAACGCTAGAGTTGTAAGTTTGTTCTAGTGATACTCTAAATTAGGAAAAGTGGCAAGAAGTACCTTTCCTAACTTATTGGTGAATAACACTCAAGTTGTAAGTTTAAATGCTACTGGTTTATTAAGTTTTAAATACAGGTATTTATACAAAAACTTAATAGCTAGGTTATCACATTCCAATTAAATTAAAGGTATTAATCTGATGACTATGATATAAAATTTCCATTATAATAATTTTAAATGCATTAATTGAACTGATGATTAATTGTTTTGAATGTTGACAATGCGGAAATGAATTATTTTAATTGACCTACTGAAAAGTGTTAGAATGCTTTTTAGCTTTATTTATACTTTTCTACGTAGGTATTTACAATTTTGCATGTTTGCTTAAATTACTTATATACAGGATGGTTCTAACCGATACACAAAAAACCTGTTTAATTTTTAAATTAAACAAGGGTCCTGTACAATCAACCAAATTTTTTTACTTAAAAATGGAAATTTGTAATATTTAGTACTTTTTTAAAATTATTTATTAAGTAGGTACATAAAAATCTTCTTCTAATTTTCTTCTTTACATATATATATTCGGTTGTTATAAACGTTATCATCGGTCCATTGCCACCATAAAAAATTGGGCAGAACCCCATGCGCGGGCTCGTGATCGGGCTCCGGCTCTGGAGCAGGTGTGGGCGTGGGCGATTCTAAATATTCTATTGGTAATTCGCTATCATTGTGTTCTGGTACGGCATAATTGATTTGGCCGTTATAAATGATTTGGCAGTCCGTTGAATTTAGGTTAATTGTCTGGTTATCGTCTATAAAGTATTGACCAATATCTTGCTGGCTTGTGATATCATCAATAATACTATTGTAATTCTGATCTTCCAAAACGCTTTGAATTATGTCTTGACAATCATGTTCAATTAAATAATCTTCTAGGACAGATAACACTTCGGCTTCTAAATACGCGTTTTGGTCTTCTGATGGTGTAATTTCATCTTCCAAATCTTCAAGAGATTGTACTGTAATTTCCGGAACAATATTTTGCTTTTGTTCTTCTAGCTCATCATGTTCAGTTAAATAATCTTCTAGGAAAGATAACACTTCGGTTTCTAAATACTCGTTTTGGTCTTCTGATGATGCGATTTCTTCTCCCAAATCTTCAAAAGATTGTACTGCAATTTCCGGAACAATATTTTGCTTTCGCTCTTCTAGCTCAATTCTCTTAGTGCAAGGACTCTGTGTAGGTTGTGGTACAGTCGGTAATTCTGCAGCAGAAAGGAACGGAATTTTTTCTTCTTCAACGTTTGCTTCAATATCTCGAGTTTCGCCCGTACCCGCTTCTTTCTGCTTATTTTTATGACTGCTTGGTGTTTCTCTCGTTGGTTTCTTTACTGCGTTTATATCTTTCCTACATTTTTTTTTGTGTGCATTTAAAATATTATTCCCTACAAAACCTTTTCCACAGTCTTGGCATTTAAATGGTCTCTCTCCAGTGTGTACATACATGTGGTGCTTCAGTGCTGTGCGTTGCGTAAAACCTCTTTGGCATACATTACACTTTGAGGGTTTAGTTTTGGTGTGAATGTTTTCATGTTCAATAAGACGAGTAGAATTGACGAACAGTTTTGAGCAATATTGACACACGTACGGCTTTTCGGATTTATGAATCCGTAAGTGGTGTACCAATTTATCCGACCCACTTAGTTGTTTATTGCATATCTGGCACTCGTACGTTTTTCTTCGATGTTTTTTGAGATGGAGATTAAGGCCACCTTTGGTTTCGAATTTTTCTTCGCAATACTTACAATCAAAGCTTCCAGAAACGTGATCTTGTTTTATGTGTGAGTTCATATACCTGGAATACATAAAGGTTTTGCTGCATATTTTACACTCAAACGGTTTTTCGTTAGAGTGGAAGTACCTGTGCTCCACATAATGCGTGTAAACGTAAAATTTCTTTTCGCAAATGTCGCACTTGTACTTCCGAAATTCTTCGTGCCTCGCCTGCAAGTGGCCCTTCATTTTTGAAATTGATACGTTTGTAAACATACATAGGGTGCACCTGTACAACTTGTCTTCGCTGTTTCGCTGGTTATCCTTTATCAAATCGAGAGTAAGCTTCATTTCGTCAGCGATTGTTTCCATTTTTTTCTAATCGATTTTTAAATTGTTCGAAATATTATATAGAATAAGCGTAAAAATATTTTTTATTTTTTTACTACTTATTTACTTATATAATAATTTTTTTAATTGGCGGTAATTATTGGATTATAAGATTAAAGAATGAGAAAAGGTTTTCTTATGCTAATGTTATTTTCTGAATCAAAAATAGGTCTAATTTTAGAGATCAAGTTATATCAATGTTTAAAGTTTGGCGCACCCTGCATTACATTAGCAATTCAATTTAAGAGGAAGAACTAATATTGGAATAGCCCAAATACCGATAGTCGTTATTAAATGAGATTTCGCGGAGATTTTTGGATAGAGAGCGGATAAGATGAAAATCTGATGGAGCAAGATCAAGAGAATAGGGCGGATGTGGAATAACCCCAGAACCGAGGTCTTGAATGGCTACTTTTGCAATGTCAGTAGTTTGCGGACGGCCATTATTGCTGCAAAACCACTTGTTTCAGTCTTGCCGGTCGGTTTTCTTGAATTGCAGCCTCCAGGCGACGCGGTTATTGGTAATAAACCTCAGAAGTGATGGTTACATTCCTCGGAAGCAATTCATAGTAGATGATGCCTTCTTTATCCCACCAGATGCACAACATTATCTTGCGTGAATGGGCACCAGCTTTCGCACAAGGATTTGCTTGTTTGTTAGGGCTCAACCATTCCTTTCTGTTCTTGATGTTGATGTAAAGGTACAATTTTTCGTCATCAGTAACTATTTGAGACAAAAACGGCTGATGTTGTTGACAAGCTAAACGATGACGAGTAAGCAAAAAAGCACAAATGGTAACACGCTGATTTTTGTTGTTTTCGCTCAAAAAGTATAGTACCCAAACACCCAACATTTGAACTTTGCCCATGGAATGCAAATGTCGTACGATAGTTGATTGGTCACAATTCATCATATTGCCCAATTCCCGAGTTGATGAGATGGATCATCACGAATTGAAGCATTTAATAGGTCATCATCAAAGCCTGATGGTCTCCCTGAACGTGGGCAATCGTTCAAATCAAAATGACCATTTTTGAAACACGAAAACCATTTTCGTGCATACTTTCCACGATGGCGTTTTCTCCGTAAACGGCACAAATGGTTCTAGTGACCTCCGATGCCTTAACTCCTCGGTTAAATTCAAGCAAAAGGATATGTCGAAAATGTTAATTTTTTTTTACTTGACACTCCATTTTCTTTAGCCAACAATTACCCCTAACTTTCTAAAAATTGAAAAATTCAAGAAGTATTCAATAAAACAATACTATAGCATTAAAATGACACTGATATTTTTCAAACAAATTTGTTTCCAAAGCCATCGATCCTTTAAATCCTTTAGGCGGTTATTCTGTAACTCATCCTTTATTAAAGGATCCTTTAAAATTAGGTAAAGTTTGGTTTCCACTTAAAATATCGTTTGTAATACAATTGTTTACTTAGTAAACAGTACTTTACCTATTTTTAAAAGATCCTTTAATAAAGGACGAGTTACAGAATAACCGCCTTACTACCTTACCTCGCATAATAAGAAATAAAGAATAAAGTCAAAAAACATACTGTACACAATTACCATAATACTTATTATACAATATTTTCTGAAAGCATCAATAGACTTAAGCGTACCATAAGGTATCTATACATAGAAACCCTTTGTTGAAATATAATGAAGCAACTTTAAATAAAAATTTGCTAATTGCACGTTTGTTAACCACTAATTTTATTAAACAGATGTTTAAACTGTATTTGGTTTTAGGTGGAAACAACAATAATAATAAAAAATTTTCTGTAGCACTACCTAACAAAAACTTAATACAAATTTTTACTCTATAATCAAATATTTTTTAGAAGTTAAATTGATGGTTGCGAATATTTTTTATTCTAATTGTACCGTGCGACTGATTAAAATTTCTGATTACCTTAATTTGACATTAAAAAAGGATTAATCTTTAAGCTTAAAATTGGAATAAAATTATAAGGAACTATGGACGGTTTTAAAAATATGTTGGACTTTTTATAATTTGATAAGTTTGGATGAAGTGGTGCTGCTGATGTTAAGTTACCTGATTCATTTCCGGGTGATGCAAGAACTTCTAGTAATCTGGCTAGTAACCTTATCAAAATAAAGGACCAGCGATAAACTATGCATATGCAGGTCTCTAATAGCATTTCACATGCATACCATATACTTACAAAGGCGAGGATGGCGCTAAAGTTAGGTAATCTACACACTTGGGCACTTGTGTCTAATGGGATTTAAATGATTAGCTTCCCTTTTAAGGTTAAAATCGAAAATCCATCGTTGTGTAAACTTTCCTGCGCTAAGTAATGGATTAATATCACCTCTGGTTGCAGTTCATGAGGCTACGAATTGCAGCTTACTTATTAGTGATATTTATTCCTACCCGATGGGCTTAAGCTTTAATGCAAGATTTGCATTGCCAGTTTCATTGCCATTTGGGTTTACCACTAGGAAAAAAGTAAAACCTTCTGAACGACTGGCAAATGTCATCAAGAATTAGCAGATTGCAGTGAGCATTGGAAGGATGTGCAATGGGATAAGATATTTTTTCCTGAGTTTTCCCTGAGATGGAAGGAGGCTAATTATTCGACGGTATCTGTTTCGTTTGTTGAGTTGATAGCAATTACGTCCGTAGATTTCCGAAGTTGGAAATGGTGCATGAGGCGGAGAGCAGTGGTAATGATTTCTGATAATCCCGGGGCATTTCTTTCAGGGAAGTTAAAGATCTCGTCGGCTACTTGCTCAAATCAAACGCCACTTGATTTATCACAATAAATTATAGTACAGTTCCACAGTTCGCAACGTCATATATTAATTGTTTATTTAGACATATGTAGACTGCGCCGATAGTCAGAAATGAATCCTTTTTTTTTTTGGGTTAGTGACCATGGGCAACATGTAGATTGCGCCGATGGTCATTAAGGGTATAATACAGATTGCGCCGATGGTGTACCTGAGGGATTTAAAAGTATTACTAAGGCATAATGGGGTTATTATTGCAAATCAGATTATTAAATAGGCACGTATCCAACCGAAAATTGAAATTTTCTTATAGAGATGCTGTACACTGAAGGTCTGAATAGTTGATTAAGCAAATAAAATTGGCGGTACATGGAATTTCACACGTTTTTTTTTGAGATATTTCGATTGTTAAAATTAGGCCCCCCCCCCCATAAAATGTAACAGAAATTGGCGTTATTTTCGGGCTTTTTCTCTTTGAGATTCGGAAAGCTGGGGGTGTGATTAGTAGATTTAGTAATAAATATTAGCAAAAAAATCTTAAACTACCCGTTTATTAACGGAAAAGTGTCGGCCACGCCCACCATAAATTTAGTGTAATTTTCGATACTTTTAGGTGTGCATTCGATTTGAAGTTCCATTGTCAAAACCTACCCTATGGTCCTACCGCTCCGCTCCGCTCCATTAGGCCCTCAGGGCGGTTTTGACAATGGTTACTTGGGCTAAACATACTAGAGGAATACTAATCCACCCCAACCGGGATTTTAGGAAAGCGGGATCCTAGAAATCCTGGATATAGCATTTAAAAGTATAGTTGCGGTATGCGGCAGTAAACTTTTACGTATCACCCCCAAAAAATCTTCTCAAAATACTAACCTAATTCAAAATCGCACATAATGTATAGTACGCCTGTAATAAATTACCTTAATCCTCTAATGGGATTTTCACTCCGTCGTTACCCAAAAAGATTACCTATTAATTGACCATCGGCGCAATCTACATATACTTTCCCTAACCGAACCCGGCGCAATCTGTATGTTTGATTATGAGACCCTTCAACCATCGGGCGCAGTCTACAACCTCCCGTTTATTTTATAGGCAGATCTGCAAAATATTTAGCCTAGCTGCAAAATATTTCAAAACCGGCTTGAGGTTATAATCATTGTGAAAGTTTTGTAAGAAAATCTTAATTTTAGGATCATTAAATAAATATATTATATTAAATTTAATAAAATAAAAGTTTTATTTCATAGATCCGTCACAGGGACGGACCCAGGAAAAGTTCATTCATTTTTTCATAACGTAAAAAAGGTAAGTTGTGAAATCTTTTTCGCAATTTTAGTGCATTTAATTAAGCAATTTATTTCAATGTTTTAAAATTGATAGGGGTAGCGGTTACTCTCCTATCCCCCCCCTTTATGTGTCACCCCCTTGGTGTGATAGTTCAGTCGTTGTCTAGGTTTTCCCCCCCCCCCGTTGTTTTTCTTATTTAACTCCTGTATATGTATAATCTAATGTAATAAATATATGTTTTTTCTTAATTAAATAAGGCTGGTACTCTGTAAAATCGTCCTTACTAAAGGAACCTTTTAAAATAGGTAAAGTTTGGTTTCCACGCAAAATTATCACTTAAAATTCAATTGTTTACATCGTAAATTGTTCTTTACCTATTTTTAAAAAATTGTTTAATAAGCGACAAGTTGCGGAATACCAGTTTAAATTTACCTGTCAGAGGCAGAGATTTACGCCAGAGGCAGATACAGAACTTTTTTAGAACCGTCTAGTGTATTATGTTATTTTTACACTATACTCTGTATATTATGGTGATAATAATATTACCAACTTATGTATTTTATGTTAATTAAAAATGATAAATTTTTATTTTACTTAAAGATCAAGGTTATATCGAATTATATTAATTTGCTTATTACACTTACAACTATTTATCTTCTCCTTTTCCGTCCTGGGTCATAAGGTCATAGGGTTACCCACCTTGGTTTGGTAACCTAATCTTCTAATTATGATAATGACAATATCAGTTGGTAGTAGTAATCCTACTAGACAGAGTTGGACTCCACAGTTATTGAGGGCCAAATGGTTTATTACTTATTAGTACAGTCATACAAAATTGTTGCGAAAAAAGGAAATCTATGGAAATAACACGTAAATGCGAATTTTTTATTAGGCCCTTTAGTTTTCATCAGAAAAGAGCCCCGTACATCAGGTACGGAACAGAACAGAGGCAAAGTTGCCGAAGAAGGTCCAAAATATAACAGGCAAGAATTGGCAAATTCCTATATGCATCCTGTGTCCAAAATAATCCAGAATAATTTAAATAAAATTGTGAGCAAAATCTAAAATAAAATATTTTCTAGCCCCTGTAGTTTCCGATAAACAGTATATTTCAAAGTACACAGAATTGCAGACTTCAGTCTTTTTTGCTCTTTGCAAATGTTGCTATTTGCACTATGCCACTTAGCAACTTAGAGCTGACAAAGGAAGATAAGATAGAACTATACATTTTTTTGTCCTTGTATCTTTTAAAAATAATATTTATTATGCTGCGCACCGTCTTGAGCATTTTAACTTGCTTTCCAAATGAAGTTCCACTAAATTTTTTTTGCACACATTTTTTGCTTGAAAAGAGAACTAAATAGCTTTTTTTTAATTTTTGGGGGCCTCCATATGACAGAGGTTTTTTTCTAGGGGGCATTCTAATTAGGTTGTGCCTCCACAGAGAAAAAAATCTTTTGATGTTAAGTATTTTTTACTTCAAATTGAAGTGCAAATTCGTTTCGCATCAATTTCATGTCAATTTTACAACAAATGAAGTAAATTTGACAACAATTCAAGTAATATTTATTTCAAATTGTTGCGAGACGAATTCCCACTTCAATTTTTTTCTCAGTGTGAGACCAGATGCCACGTTTTCAAAAAACACGATATACCTTTTTTTTAGGGGACCTCCTAATTAGGTCGCAAAATCATTTTTTAAGGAGATATTTCATTGAACCTGAGCAATAATCTGGATATCATCGCAATACTTATAACAGATGATATCAAATATTAAAAAGATGCAAAAAGTGTGTCGTGACATCCATGTTTCATCAAATGGTAATCCACTAATAATAACCGATATCATCAATGTAACCTGTAACCTGTAAGGAATGCAAACACTGAATTGGGTGATGGGTGCATTTTTTCTTCTGTCAAAAAATGTCAAAATAGACATTTCTGCATTTTTTTAATATTTGATATCTGTTATGATTTAGGTAAAGGAAAGTTATAAGTACCTATTGCGATATATTTACCCACACTATTGCAGGATAAATGAGAAAAGTATTAGAATTAAACAGTTTGGGAAATGCATCGTATCCATGAGGACTTTTCCTTTAAGAAAAACCAGGATTAAATATGAACGTCGGAGATGAATTTTATTTAGTATATATGTTTTGAGTCCCCCACTACAAAATATATTCTACTAATCACCCGGATGGAACGGCTCATGGAGGAACTGCCATACTAATTTACTAATTAGAGAAACCCTATTACACCATGAAATGGACAAGTATGAAACTGAATATCTCCAAGCTACTACAATTCAAATAAACATGTTACACAATTCATTAAAAATTTCAGCGGTCTACTGTCCACCTAGACACAACATTAAGGAAGATGATCTGAAGCCATTCTTCGAGTCACTGGGCAGTAGATTCAAAGCGGGTGGGGATTATAATGCAAAGCATACGCACTGGGGATCCAGATTGATAACCACCAAGGGTAGGGAATTCCTAAAGATTATCAATGCGAAAAACTATTATACAGTTTCAACAGGCGAACCAACATATTGGCCTACTGATACAAATAAAATTCCTGACCTATTGGATTTTTACATTACCAGCGGAGTTTCTACTAATTTTATGGAAGTCCAATCTAGCCTAGAATTGACCTCGGATCATACCCCTGTTCTATTGACAATTAGTAACTTGGTCATTAGAAAAAAAAAACAAGTCTACATAATAGAAAAACAAACTGGGAGCATTTTAGAGAGCAAGTAGCACAAAATCTAGACTTCACGCTGTCCATTAGAACAAAACAGGAATTAGAAGAAGCAACAAACCACTTTATTACAGCAATTCAAGATGCTAGTTGGAAATCGACTCCCATGCTAGAGGAAAAAGCAGTCAATGGGGATAGCATACCCATGCAAATACGGCAAATACTAATAGAAAAGCGAAGAGCCAGAGCTAGATGGCACCGAAGCAACAATCCTCAAGACAAAACTGAATTTAATCGATTAGCAAATAAGCTAAAAAGGCTAAATAAAGAAGCAAAAAATGAAACTTTTAATCATTACCTAAGTAACCTGTCGGTGAAAGATAACTCCATTTGGAATGCTACAAAAAGGTTCAAAAGACCACAAACAACCGTCCCTCCTCTTCGTAAACCCAATGGTTCTTGGGCAAGATCAAATATAGAAAAGGCTGAACTGTTTGCACAACATTTAATTTAAGTCTTCCAACCTTATTCAGATGAACCAGATGAAGATATCGATCAATACCTATATGCCCCTCTGCAGATGTCGTTACCAATAAGTAAACTCAAGAAAACTGAAGTCGAGCAAGAGATAAGAAGATTAAAAAAGGCCAAAGCCCCATGTTACGATTTAATAACAGGTAAAATACTTTCTAAATTACCCAAGACAGGAATAAAATTTTTGACAATCTTGTTCAACTCTATCCTAAGATTATCACATTGGCCATTACAATTAAAATTTGCCAAAATTATACTAATCTTGAAACCAGGCAAACCCCCCACGGATGCTTCATCATATCGTCCAATAAGCTTGCTGACAATAATATCTAAGTTGATGGAAAAACTTATTCTAAAACGATTACATGATAACAATCTGCTAGATGATTTGATACCGACTCATCAATTTGGGTTTAGACGACAACACTCAACTATTCAACAATGCCATCGTATTGTAGACACAATCTATAGAACTCTAGAAGGGAAAAAATTTTGCTCGGCAGTTTTCCTAGACATAAAGCAGGCTTTTGATAAAGTATGGCACAAAGGACTTCTCTACAAAATTAACATGCTGTACCACACCATTATTATCTAATTCTGAAATCTTATTTGGAAAACCGAAGTTTTCAAATTCAACAAGATGAAGATTTATCCGGAATTTATAGCATATCATCGGAAGTTCCACAAGGAAGTGTACTTGGGCCAATATTGTACTTACTGTTTATTGCAGAATTACCCACCACGCCGTTTACAGAATTGTTTACATTTGCAGATGATACTGGCATATTAGCAAGACACAGCAATCCTCAACGCGTTTCCGAATTATTGCAAATACACTTGTTTGAACTACAAAGTTGGTTGTCTAAATGGAGAGTAAAAGTTAATGAAGCCAAATCAAACCACGTTACATTCACTTTAAATCGTACAGAATGTCCACCTGTATACATCAACGATATAGCGATACCTCAAAAGACAGAAGTAAAGTATTTGGGACTACACCTAGATAAAAGACTTACATGGAAAACGCATATTAAGAAAAAAAGGAAGGAAATGGACATAAAAATTAAAAAAATGTATTGGTTGATGGGAAGAAAGTCTATTCTATCCACAGAAAATAAAATACTCATCTATAAAATTATTATCAAACCAATATGGACTTACGGGATAGAACTGTGGGGATGCGCCAGCATGTCCAACATAAAAATCATACAACGATTCCAATCGAAGGCCCTCCGTATGATAGTAAATGACTCTTCACACTGACCTAGGCATTAATTATATCCAAGACGAAATCAAAAAACGAGCACAAAAACATGACCTAAAACTTCAAGATCATCCAAATCAAAGTACGACACGACTCCTAGAAGAAAATATTTTCAGACGTCTTAAAAGAAAATGGCCTCGTGATCTACTGCCATAAATTAATTGGTTACGGGTACCGCCGATGGGCCTATTCCCCCGCATGACAAGAGAGATCAAATCAACTTATAGAACATTATAATATTTATATTTATTGTAAAATTTGTTCTGATTGCTGATAATAGCAATAGTTATAATAAAAAAAATATGTTTTGAGTAACCTGGAGACAGAAATAATAAGTAAATAAAATCTGGTAGTGTGAGGACATGAAAAACATTCCTCCCGTGTAATAACAGAAATTATAGAAAAAGACAAGTAGCAATATTGAACGAATAATCAAATCAAGTTTATTGAGGAAATGGATGATTGAATTAAGATTGTGAAAATTAAATCAAATATAAATTTTGGATACTCTTGAAATGGCTTATGGATGTTTTGGAATCAGTTTGGGAATGAAATTGAAACTAGTGTAAAGTGAAGTGAAAACTTGGACAAGGAACAGGAACCTATGGAGCAGAGGTTCGGAACATTAGCGTAAAAAATAAAAATAAGCTTGGAGCAATGCAAATGGACTTCTGGTCAAGAAGAACTACAAAATAAATGCTCGATAGAGTAAGAAAGGACGAAATCCGAATAATTATGGAGGCAATATCAAATATTGTAGAAAAAACCGAACGAAGACAAATGGTATGGTTTGGCCACACTTACAGAATGCTTGAGGAAATATGGCCAGAGATGTTAAGATAGATACCATCTGAAAAATGAAAATGAGATTGACCAAGTTTAAGTTGGACACGAGGAGTCGACGAGGCAATTTTGGCAAGAAATAAAAAATTTAACAACCAATCCCAATTAACATCGTGGATAATACACTGCGATACATGTCTGCAAAATTTCAGGTTGCCCGAATTGTGCCTGGACTATGAAATTCAATACAATTTTATTTAAACAGGGCCCCCATAATGATAAATTATAAATTATAGGAGTAAATTTCATCTAACTATAGTAACCATCTTCCTTTAATACAGATAATTGAACCTTGGGCAATCAGAATTTTACTGTAAATTTTATTTACGAAGGATCCTCATGGTATATTCCCTTAGTTGTTTGCTATTGCCATCTGAAGAGAAACGACCAGAATAAAGCTTTTACTTTGCACTGCATCTTATAGAAAACAGTTTCTTCGGCATTACCTGTCCGTAGATGAACTAACCGAAATAACTTAAATGAAATACACACTTTCTTTCAAGAATTTTTCAAAAGTCAAAAATCATTTTCCCAATATTTTGTAGTAATTTAATAAATTAAAAATATAATCAATTTTTTTCTCCAAAGTCCTTTTAATTAAATTCGAGATGCGTTTCGAGAATCTATAATATCTCATCTTCGATCGTTAAAAGAGGCTGTACAAAAACAAACATGACTATGAAAACATCAAGAAAAACAAATAAATCTCAACAATTGGCAATACAAAATACTTATTAAAGTTAGTTTGGACATTCAGACACTCCGAGGGGAATAATTTCTCGTCTTCAAAATCGAAATTTTTTCTAGATTGTTGAGTACCGCCCCTCCCCTAGCTGGGAGATACGAAATCCAAATGTTTTTGAACAGCCTGGCTGTTCTTGGATTTACATATTATATTTATATATTCAGAGTCATTTTATGGCGAGAGTTTGCAATCATTTTAAAATGTTGTTAAATTTATTATGCCTAATGTATTTCGTTAATTAATTCTTTTTGTTATGCCTTGAACTTGAATAACGTATTTGTACTTTCTTTTAATACGTTACTTACTAACCTGATATTCTTCCGTAAGGTGGCGTTTTCTGAAGGTAAATCGTGAATTAATTAAGATTAATTTTATCATAATCGGTATAGCAGGGAGTTTGCAGCTAAGCAATACGCCAATTAGCGGAATATAATATGTCAAGTCTTGCATCAAATGTCACGTTAATTGTCACTTGTCGTGTTTACGTCTAATAATAATAATTATAATTAAAACATAATAGTGTGAATTTATTTGTTTGTAACGCCAACTTGATTTGTTAATCCATCCCTTCAACCAAAGCAATAGCGGACTATTTAGATAATATAAGAACCTTAATTTATCTGTATATGGCGCTAAATTGATTTGTCCCCTGAGTTCAGCCTTTAGGCCGCACAACTAAGACAATTTAATTTTACGTTATCCCATATAATATGAATTTTGGCTGGATCTGCATCTGACATAAATCATTATCGCATCCAGACCATATCTCATGCAAGAGTACTAAGTATAGCCGGCGTGGCGTTGCGATAGCAAAATCAAATCTCTGTAAAAGAGGTAAATTTTTGTTTAATCACAAACTAGATTTTCTTACTTAAGCCGTTTTAACCTGACAAAAATGATACAGTGTGCGGACTAAATACTGATTAAAACTTAATAACCCAAGCATTTTAGACGCAATTTTGCTAAAATCCAGAAAAAAATGTTAATATTACATTACGCAGTTTATCGTGTTAATGTAGACATGGTACAATTTCTGCGCAGAGACGAGTTTCACTATCTTTTGTGCTGAAATTGTACCATTTCTTGTACAATAACTTGCATAATGTAATACAAGCACAAGGCATTGATGAACAGCGTACTAAAAGTCCCAAGTTTTCTGTCTTGGTGAGTCTTCTACCCAAAACTTTTAGGTTTTGACCCCAGAAAGAAATATTATAAATCTAAAAATTCCCTTAAAAGTCCCTAAGACATTGCTAAATCACAGTAGAGACTTGCCCTAAAAGTGCTCATTCAAAACTGAAAATTACAACTGTCCACAATTCACTTTTAAGCTTTTTTAGAATTTTCCTTCTATTTAATTTTATTTAATAATTTTGTGCTCTCCCATTGGTAAATGTCACGAGCATCCACTGCAAATAAAGTTCTAAAACTTCTTGCAGAGACCAAGGGGTCTCTGGCACGGTATTATGCCGTTTTGGAAGACTTACAAAAAGAAAAATCAATGAAACCGAAATGTAATCTCTTGGAAGTTTTGAATATGTTGTTCATCAAGGCATTAAGAACATTCGAGCCAATTGTTAGATTTACATTATTTTTTTCTGAACCAAAAGTTCGGAAGCAGGTTCAGGGAAGATGACTTAACAAGGCAAAAATCAACGAAGCCAGCGTTTGAGGTCTTGTAAGGAATGAGTTTTAATATGTTGTTCAGCAATAGGGACCTTTAAGTTAATTTTCAGTTTTACAATATGTTGTTTTTTGTCTGAACTGCAATTTTTGGCTTTACTTCTTTAATTTTCTCCAACTTTCAGAAGCGGTCATCATCTAATTAACATTAAAATTGTAAAATCTTCCAGTTTAATTTATGACTTTTAAAATTTAATTTAAAATGTATTTTGCCCTGAATTTGGGAGTATGGATCTTCCTTATATGTCTACTAGTGACGCGTATGAATGAACGAATAACATTCCTCCAATGCGCATGGTGGATTAACGAGATTTTGAATGAATCAACCTGTGAAATACACATGAAATTTAACAAAAGGAACAATATAATTACTATATTAAATTTTTGTATTATAGTTGACCTTTTTTTTCGTTAAATTATAAGATATTTTTAATCAGGTATACGTCTATTTGAAGTTTTAAATATTAAACCAACGTTTCGGACCGTTTATAACTGGTCCATTTTCAAGGCTAAAAATAAATTGTATTATAATATAAATTGTAGCGCTTTTTTGGAAATTAATTGACAATGTCAATTTTATATACCCGATTAAAAATATCTTATAATTATTTAACAAAAAATAATTATTATAATATTATATTTTTGTGTTGCTTTGAAAATATTTATGCTTTCTTTGTCTAATTATTAAAAGTCACAAAAAAAGTTAACTTAGAAACCGTGGGGTACGGAATACCCCCGGTTACTGCAGCCGCCAAGTTTTTTTTAACTTCATTTGCAATAGCGACTCGTTACGTTTTTAAATGGGAGGGCACAAAATTTAAAGAAAAAATATAATTGTAGATATTGTATTTTCATTATTTATTGTATTTGTATTGTATTATATTTTGGATAGTTGTTTCCGATTGTAGATAGGAAGGTACGTGCCCTTTTATACCCTTTAAGGTAAACCGCCACTGGATCAACACAAAATATAAAGAAATCAGAATGTTATTTGCCATTTGTTTATTTAAGTGAATCACTTGGGGGGGGGGGGAATTATTATCAATAATGGTGTTTATTCAAAATTTTCTTACATAATTGCTGGGAAAGTCGAAAGTGTTTGTATGGATCCAGGACCACGACAAGCGAGATACCACAGTGGTACAAAGTACCCTGGCTTTGGATTCCCATCTAAATTGATCTGTGTGAGTCGCAGTTTTCAAAACAAGGCAGGTTAGCCCTGGCTTACACATTGAGAGTAGAGGCCAATATTGAAACGAGGGATTAAAAGACGCTTTACTGCGGTGGTATATATGATATTTTTGTCAATATTGATGTAAATTCTGTCAATATTAATGTAAATATTGTGTTCAAGGAATAAATACGATTGCATCTTGTATTACCTTTACCTCCTCTTTTATTCCGGCATTTGGATTACCCTCTTTCCACTCCTATGCTCCCTTATTTAGGTTACCTATTCTCTTTTGCTCGCTAATTTAGGTTATCCCGTGTTCTGCTCTCACAATTTCAGGGTCACCCCTTCTTTTGCTTTCATGAGGCGGAAGGAAAAGTAGCACTTTATTCCCTGAAAATCAGGAGTCCCACCCTACCCAATAACAAAATTGCACCTGATTCATTTGCAATGATTTTTGTAATTTATGCATTTTTTGAGTTTGGAAATTGTTTAGTAACACCGCTGGTTTTTGGTGGCGACTTAGGCCAATATTGAAACGAGGGATTAAAAGACGCTTTACTGCGGTGGTATATATGATATTTTTGTCAATATTGATGTAAATTCTGTCAATATTAATGTAAATATTGTGTTCAAGGAATAAATACGATTGCATCTTGTATTACCTTTACCTCCTCTTTTATTCCGGCATTTGGATTACCCTCTTTCCACTCCTATGCTCCCTTATTTAGGTTACCTATTCTCTTTTGCTCGCTAATTTAGGTTATCCCGTGTTCTGCTCTCACAATTTCAGGGTCACCCCTTCTTTTGCTTTCATGAGGCGGAAGGAAAAGTAGCACTTTATTCCCTGAAAATCAGGAGTCCCACCCTACCCAATAACAAAATTGCACCTGATTCATTTGCAATGATTTTTGTAATTTATGCATTTTTTGAGTTTGGAAATTGTTTAGTAACACCGCTGGTTTTTGGTGGCGACTTACTCTGAAACGCGGGACTAATGGGGACTTTATTTCAAGAGGTTGATCAGACAAGTTGCATAGAAATTAGTTGTAAAATTTTTGGGATAAAGATAAATTAGTGGAAGATTCAAAGTTTGTTATGAAAACCAGGTTAAAAGGAAAATGAAGAAAAATCAGAAAAACTAATCTACGTGAGGTAGTAAATAATTGGAAATCAGAACTTTGGATTTGATAAATCCAAATGATAAATCCATGGATAGTGAAGGTAATGAATGTTCTGGTTATTATCAATGGAAAAATTGGAAATGAAAATAATTAGAAATTTTGTTATCATAAATACAAGAACGAGATTGAGCGAGCAGTTGGAGTGACAGACCATCAAAGGTGTTCTAGAAAATTATCTAGAACAGTTTTTCTCTTTTATAATTTTTCTTACAAATGCCAATAACACCCCCCCCCCCCCCCGTTATAAGAATATTATTAAATAAATAAATCTATCACCAGCTCAGACTTTTGTAATGGTCAGTTAAAAACAAAAAACCCTGTATATTATTCGAAAACATTCCCTCCCCTTTCTTAAATCTTCTATTTAAGAAATTGCTGGACTACCCCATATTTTTATCCCACAAACCGTCGCTGATCTGTGTCTGTCTGTAACTCTAAATTGAACTGATGATCCGATCCCTCAGTGCGGTCTTAAAACACAAATTCTAGCGAGATATTCGTTCATAACGCATTTCCAATCTTTAATTATTTGCTTTTAAAACTTGCAGCACTGATTAATGATTACCGCCATAGTGATCAGAACCCTGGTCGTTAATATCATAGTTTACACCAACGGTGGGCAACCTCCGGCCCGCGGGCCAACTCCGGTCCGCGTAAAGTTCTAATCCGGCCCGCGAGATCTTTAGAAGAAATAATAAATAAATATTTTCAAAAACAAAAATTTTAAAGAAAAGGATTAGGTTAGTACCTAACATAAGGAAAAAGGAGAGATCTACAGTTTAATTTTCGATATAATTCGTCTTATTTAAATTAAATTAAAAAGTATTGTAAAAAGTAAATTGAAAAGTACACTAGACCCTCCATGTACGCGAGTTCGATGTACGCGAATTCAGAATAACGCGAATTAGATTTTGATACCTGAATTTTTGGTTACTCTACCACTAACTCAGCCACTCGAAACTAAATTTCTTCTGCTATACACTAAAGAACACACTTATTTTAGCAAATTGTAATAATAAAAAATGTGAATATGGTCCAAACTTTTTAAAAAATCGAATTTGAACTTAGCTAATTTTCATGTAATTCAGTGGTAAAATTAACGAGATTCCCGCGCGTCGCTCATTCTGTTGACAGTCCGTGCAATGTGAATGACCCTAACACTTAGAGTATTCCGCACCGGCAGATGCAGCTCGACTCTCGTACATATAACATCGATTATTTTTTGTTTTTAGGCGATTTTTTGGGGGTTTAAAATCCTGGTTGCCTTCATCCCGGTTTGCTTGATGGATGGCGCCTTCTCGTATGTTTAGCTCTACCGCGTAGCGGCGTACGCGATTGAAAAACCGCCCTGAGCCCCGGAGGGGCGTAGGGTATGTTTTTTGATGCGCCCAATTCTGGCCGTGCCAGATCCACCCAAAAAAGGTAATTTGCGTTTTCCCCATAGTTGTTTATGTTTATTTAATATTTTTTAATTTTTTCACTTTTTCGGCAATACACGGGTTATTTTCCATTTTTTTGATTATATTTATTACTAATATCCACTAATCACACCCCCATCTATCCGAATTTCAAAGAAAAATTCAAATCGGAGCGAAAAAATTTTACGCATTTTCAAGGGACCACGGGCGAACGATGCACATCGGCCGGGGTCTGCCGCATACTCGATGCGACTTTCCCCTACTTTTCAAAAGTCGATATTGGGGTTGTTTTGACCATGTTCACATTTTTTATTGTTTTAATAGACAGATATAAGCATGTTCTTTAGTGTGTAGCACTCGAAAAATTTTTTCGAGTGGCTGAGTTAGTGGTAGAGTCCCCCAAAGTTCTAAAGTAGCCTATGTTTTTCGTAGCGTTGTAAATATCGTAACTTCTACACCAAATTTGGTTAAGATTGGTCAAATAGAAACGTAAAGCACGTGCACGCGTATTTGCATTGTCGATCGGTTGACAGCATTCATTAATGTTTTTTAAGTTGATTTTGAGTAGCCTGCCTTCCTTTAAGGAATCTCGATAATCCATTCATGCGCGTCCCTATGGGACGCGCATGAATGGATTATCGAGATTCCTTAAAGGAAGGAAGGCTACTCAAAACTTAACTTTCCTTTCCTTTGCGAATTTTTGCACTATTTCAATACAAAAACATGCGCAGGGACCTACATAATAACTGTGCCAAATTTGGTTCCGATCGGTCAAACGGTTTAGGAGTCTATAGGGAACATACATCCATTTTAATATATATAGATTATGTGTTATCCAAATAGCATAAACAAATTTGGAGGTGTAGGTGTATATGTTACACTCAATACCCGATTTCGGGCAATGCCCGAAAAAAATGCGCAAAACTAGTTTTGAGCAACGAAGATTTCCCAAACCCGAAATTTTACTTTTAAACGGCTATTGAGCGTTACAAAATAAGCAGAACTAGTTTTGCGCATTTTGAATTGTACAAAACTAGTTTTGTAGGTTTCTGAATGACCAGCACTAGTTCTGCTTTTTTCATTTAATCAGCATCCGAATAAAATAAATAACATAAACATAAAGGGGGTGAAACGTAATAGTTTACTGCCCCATACCGCAACTATACTTTTTAATGCGGTCTCTAAGGGTCTCTAAGCTCCCGGTTTTTTAGATCCCGGTTTTCTTGATCGTAGGCGCTTCTCGTATGTTTAGCCTAGTAACCAGAGTCAAAACCGCCCTGGAGGGGTGCAACGCGGAGCGGCGCCCCGTAAGGGTAGGTTTTGACGATGGATTACCCTCCTTATCGAATGCACACCCCAAAAATCGACCCGTGTATTGCCGAAAAAGTGAAAAAATTAAATTTTTTTTTCTTCGATTTTTGGGGTGTGCATTCGATAAGGAGGGTAATCCATTGTCAAAACCTACCCTTACGGGGCGCCGCTCCGCGTTGCACCCCTCCAGGGCGGTTTTGACTCTGGTTACTAGGCTAAACATACGAGAAGCGCCTACGATCAAGAAAACCGGGATCTAAAAAACCGGGAGCTTAGAGACCCTTAGAGACCGCATTAAAAAGTATAGTTGCGGTATGGGGCAGTAAATTATTACGTTTCACCCCCTTTATGTTTATGTTATTTATTTTATTCGGATGCTGATTAAATGAAAAAAGCAGAACTAGTGCTGGTCATTCAGAAACCTACAAAACTAGTTTTGTACAATTCAAAATGCGCAAAACTAGTTCTGCTTATTTTGTAACGCTCAATAGCCGTTTAAAAGTAAAATTTCGAGTTTGGGAAATCTTCGTTGCTCAAAACTAGTTTTGCGCATTTTTTTCGGGCATTGCCCGAAATCGGGTATTGAGTGTAACATATATAAATCTTACGTCGAAGCTAAAGATATTCATTGAACTATACTAAGGCCCGCGGACGAAACGTAAATATTATTCTGGCCCCTGTTATACAAAAGGTTGCCCACCCCTGGTTTACACGAATGTTATCTCTATAGCCATTTTGATGGTGGAATTTTACTCGAGGTGTGAGTTCTCCAAACAATCGCTTTGAAAATTGACCCCTAAATATTGATAAGACTGACAACTAAAAATTAATTAAATAATTAGAAACAATTATAGTCAAATAGCGCCGTAGGTGATTTTTTTAAAGTTTGAGGTCAAGCATAGATACCTATAAGGAAATAAATTTTAAACGATAGAATTTCAGGGTTAGGAAATACTGTTTATCAAAAATCGATGATTTCCGCTCTGTTAAATATAATTAACACAAATCTAATTTTTATTGAATTTAGAAATACAGTTTTTAAATTTTATTTGTAATTTTTCACGAAGTAAACCCCGAATGACCAACGAAACCACAATTCCAAGTCGCTATACTTTATATGGAACCGCTTCGCGTGTAACCTTCGCAACTTGATGCCATTTTTCTTTAATCCAATTAATGGTCGGTATTATTTACGCGTGCAAAAGGTTATTACACATTTAATAATATTTTTATGCCTGGCTGCGTTTAAACCAACACAAATTTTTTAGAAATTAATACCTAAACCAAAAAAATAATACAAATTCGTGGTTTTTGTTTTCCCCAATCTTAATAGTACGTAAAAACCGTTATATTATGTTGCTTACATTATTGTGTAATTTATTTTTTGTTATACAGATGCTGGGTTGATGGACTTAAAAGGGGGCTGCAATCAAAAGTTGTATTTTTGGTATTTTAGCCTTGAAATTGAACTCTAGATTTGGTAGCATAAATTTTTGAACAAATATAATTACTTACAGGTGAAGGTCTTTACGTCATCGTGTCGAAAAATACAAAAGGCAAACACGTTTGTTCGTATTGTTAAGTGGACCTATTTTTGTCAAAATAAGTGTAGGTCCCCTAATATTTCATTAAAATTTTTATAATGTTATTATTAATATAAATCGGCTTCATTATTAGAGCCACCTATTTGCCACCTGTATATACACGAGCGAACATAAATCGTGAGCGGTTCTTGATCTTTCGAGACCTTGGCTTTGCACAAAATGTTCTTCAATAATAATAGAAGAAGTAACAATAATAATTAGTGACGCTATTCTAGTTATGGTTTCTTGCTTACTCATTGTGTCATTGCGTTTGGAATTGTTCTTGACTTTGTAAAATTACTAACTTTTTGTTTAATTAAATTTTTCAACAAGTTCATCCAACTATTGTAAGTTGGCCTTTCAAATTCGCCTTGCCAACAAACTTGCACGCCACATCGTCATTTATTATTCTGTCGTAATCTATTTTTTATTCAAAACAAAAAAAATTTTGTTATAAACAATGAAATAATATGTAATTATGAAAATTAGTAATATCGAGATAACAATAAAATTTCTAAGAGTACCCTTACTACATTTTTACCAATCCGGACCTATCATATCATTAAATTATAAATCGAAAATGTAACTGGTACACTTTTTATTTCAGTACGAGGTAAACGAGATAATAATAAAAGATTTGATAAAAACATCCAAAATATTTGCTAGAAAAGTTTATTTAAATAATTTATTATTTTTAATAACAACTATAATGTTGGTCAAATCTGCATGGGTCAATGACTGAATGTTACCTACACAGGACATTCAGTTGTGGTCATTTGACCATAGTAATCGTTGATTATAATCAAGATGTATGAATTAATTTTTTACAATACAATTAATATGTAATTTGACTTCTATTTAAATTTTAAAGAATTCTATTTTGTTGCATAATCAAAATTTTGATATATTGAGGTAGTCAACATTGCGTAACTTGTAAACTTGAAATTGTTAAATACCATCAGGAAACTGTTGGGCGGTACAAGAAAATTACCACAACAAAGTGTTAAAAAATGAATGACCACCTCGATGAAACACTTGGTATATGAGGTTTGCAGAAAGTTATGCACTTTTAATAAAAATGTGAATTCTGAACTTGAATAATATATCTCTTGTACATCCAGCATAAATTCCAGAAAAATCGATTTAAATTGTTTGGTAAGCCGCGCAAGATCTTTAATTCTAACTTCCTTGTAGTTAGCCTGATTGCAGTTTATTTCACATTTTTATTTGCGTGTAATGTAACCACAAGAAAGCAAATTTGCGTTGCACAGACAATAGTAAAAAATTTTCACAAGTTGCTAAAGCAAGGACTTGATGTTTGCTCTAGGCAAGCTTTTTCGTTGTAAATTGCTGTTGGGCAATGCAATTATATTTATTCCAATTACATAGGAAGCTGGTATATTTTTAAGGTTAAACTTTATAAAAAGGTTATGTACGAAATGATGGACTAAAGAGGGGTTTTCAAGTGTTTTTCTTCTTTAGCCTTATTGCCGTCCACTTCCGAAGGCCGGCCTTCTTCTCTCTGTATACTATTTCCTTACCTCTAAGGTTGAGATGGGTGACCTACTGTTTAATGTCAATTCGAGTAGCAACAATTAGTGTTCTCAAATCGGTCACCCATCCAAGTACCATTAGCCTGAAACCTTTCTTTATAACGAAACCGGATATTTGCTTTGCATATTTGCATAATATAAAATTGATTGGCGTCTATACTAGATTTCTAATATGAGCCTGAGAAGCAAGCAGATTTCAGACTTGGATACATTGGAAACGATCCTGATAGAAGAATATAAAGGGCCTCTTATTTCGTAAAATTTCTTACAGTACTAGAAGAACTTAAACAAAGCCGTGTTGATATACATCATTAATTCAAAGCACTTACAAAAATGCTGCATTCATGTTACGACTTCACGAAGACACAAGTAAATTCAGGATCGAACATAGCGTGAGACAGGGAGATATAATCTCACCGAAACTTTTCATTGCAGGCCTGGAATTTATATTCAAAAGTACGCAATAGGAAACGATAAGCAGTAATATAGATAGGCAAAGACTAAACTGACTATAGACAGTTTAAACGAAGTAAACACCATGATAAAAAAACCTAAGAGATACTTCGGAAGAGGCGGGTCTGAGAATAAACAAAAAAAACAGAAACAATGACGAATGTGGTATTAAGTAATGGCGTAGCATAAGCATACATGTCAGCGATAAGATCACTGAAGAAGTAAAAACTATGAGGATCTGGGTCATGGAATCACAATAGGAAGAGACAATCAAACATACGAAATAAAAAGACAAATAGAGCTGACCTGGGCAGAGGCGTCCGGCAAATTAAATCACGTTCTCTGTAGTGACATTCCAATGGGTATCAAATCTAAGGTATGATGTACATACGTTGAAAATGTTTCCACATACATGGAAGACCTACTGTTTAACTTGGGCTCCAACCCAGACCGTAAAAACTTTAATTTGATGAAGTTCTCTTGGTAGATTACTTCGGTGGTTTGCCATTACCTTTTAAGAGAAACGGTCAGATATACAATTCTTACTTCGCCCGTTACTTAACACACAAGCTATTGACTATATTAGAGAAACTCACTTTTGCAGAAGTTGAGAATAATACTTTCCAGAAGTTAAATTAGAAGAAAACTACCAGAAGTCGTAGATCACTCACTAGCCGGTAGACAGACGATCTGCAATGGTGGTTTTAAACTGGATACAATGGACTCAGGATAGAAATAACTGAAAAAAACTGTGCCACATTCGAGTTGTTTCGAGTTGGCGCGGGATTAAATTAATTAGATTTTATTCAAAAAATAATAGACAACTAAAAAAAATAAGGAATTAATTAATACATGAATTGAATCTAAAAGAAAAAAAATCGGATTAAATCTTTTCGCCATTTCATTAAAAAAATGATGGTGGTGGTTGACCTGCTGCGGAAGCTAGAGCAAATTGGTATAACATGCACAAGGATTTGCTAATGATATCACAGAGAAATTTGGAAAAGTTGTGTTTTCATTGATGCAAATGCCTTGAGAACTGTCGTCAGATGGTGTACACGAAATGGACTGTCGGTTAATCAAGGAAACAAAATATTTTTCTTCATTATGAACGGAAAAAATTAATATTTTTCTAATTTGAAACAATTTTAGTCCATTTAACAGTTGAAAAATGTTTGAAAATGAAATTCAGGTTGGTACAATTCATAACCCTAAGTCCCCAAATTACGCCTTTGCTGTGATGTACAAGGGCGAATCTTAAGACCAAGTTAAAGACAAAAAGATTAAAAAGGCCCGCTATTTTACTAGAAACGCAAAAAGAACAAATGTTTTTCAAATTTACCGCAATTTGAGTCCATTTAACATTTGTTTTTATTTAAACATATTTGACACTGAAAGTCACGGTGGGGCAATGCCTAACCCCCCTCCCCTCTTCACGACTCTGCCATCCAGCACCAGAGCGGATCCAAATAAAGTATTATTGATATTAACGTATTTAATAGTTTTTTTCAATTTTTTAAAATTCGGAAGACTAAAGGTAGTTAACCTCTTTAACCCCCCCCTCAATTGTATTCGTCCTTAGGTAGCGATTTAGAATCGCTACCTTGCTCTAGGATCGGATCACATATCTATACACCAAAAAATTTACATCCCGTCCGAAGACAAGAAAAATGCTGACGAGTCTGGAATGCATATTTTTTCAGAACGTTGCACTAATCTCCATGTGAGAGAGTGATAGCTTCCCCTAAAGGGCACAAGGGCACGTGACCTCCAATCCAAAACTAAAAGTAACAATTAGACAATAATAATTTTTACTATTTTTTTGAAGTAGTAATAATTGTATGGAATACCCCGTAAAGTGCTATGGTGGTCAGGCGGTCTACCTCAATAAATGGATCGTAAAGACTTTGCAGGAAAAGCAGAGTAGCAATATTCCAAATGGAAAGGAACAACTTGATAATAAAAAAAATGTTGCTGAAAAGTTAGGGCTCTCCAATTTGATCAAAGTTTTATTACTTTAAATTTTTTTTATTTTAATAATTTAAAATACCTATCCAGACCATGACAACTTTTTAGAGCTGGGGATTTCAAGGAATTTCCAAACAATTCAAAGTATTACCAAAGAATTCGATATAAATAAATAATATAATTGCCTTTAAAAATGTACTTTAACTTGAAGTAAAAATTTCCAACGAATTTATATATTCCATTTATATATTATATAATTTATTATAATCAATATTAAATATTTCCAAAGAATTTCAACAAATTTCAAAGTTTTTTACGGAACTCTAAGGATTTCCAGTGTGTTCCAATGATTTTCTCCAAATCCCAAGGATTTCTAAAAAATATCTAGCGAGTTTAAAAGAATCCTAAGAAAATAATTCAATGGATTTCCAAGAAATTCGAAGTTTTCCGATGAATTAAAAATGAATATCAATTAAAATTACATTTCTTTTAAACATGTACTTATAATTGAAATAAAAATTACTAAAGGATTCCAGAGATTCCCACGAAATTCTAAATTCCAATGAATTCCAGAGATTTAAGAATTGCAATTTCCAAATAATTCGTAGTGATTTAAAAAGAATTCCAAATAAAGAAATCAAAGGATTTGCAAATAAAGAAATCGAAGGATTTCAAAAAGCTCCAAATATATTTAAGGAATTCCAACAAAATTTTAATAAATTTTAATATTATATACCTACGTATTACCGTTAAAAAAGTATTTAAATTTGGAGTAAAAATTTTCGAGAATTTTGGAACAGATTCCAAAAATTCCCAAGAAAATCCAAAAATTCTCAAGGAATTCCAAAATTCTAAGTATTGCCAATCAATTCTAAAGATTTTCTCGGAATACCAAGAAATTGCAAAGATTTCTGAGAAATTCAAAAGAATTACAAAGACTTTCAAGGAATTATAAAAATATTCCGTGCATTCCAATGATTTTGTAGAAATTCTAATGATGTCCAAAGAATTTGCAGATATTAAAATTCTAAATTAAGAATTCTAGGGATATCCTAGAAATTCAAAGTATTTTCCAAGAATTCGAAATAAATATTATATTGCCTATAAACATGAACTTATATAAACTTAAGATAAATATTTGTAAGGTATTTCAAAGATATCCAAGAAATTCCAAAAAAACATAAAAGTTTCCAGGGAATTCCAACGATTTCCAAAGAATTTCTAAGATTTTTAAAAGAATTCCAATTAAATAATTTAAAAAATTTTCATGTAATTCAAAGCATTGATGAATTAAATCCAATAATTTTGAAATTTTAACGATTTACGAAGATCTCCAAATGATTCTTAAAGAATGCAAGAGCTTTCCAAGAAATTCGAAGCATTTCCAAAGATTTTCAGGGTTTTGAAATAAATAAATACGAATAAAATGATGTTGCCTTTAAACATAAATATATTTAAACTTAAAAGTAAAGATTTCGCAGGAATTCCAAATATTTCCTCGAAATTCCGACGAATTACAAAGATTGATTACTAATTTTGGTAATTAGTTAATTCCAATGATTTCCAATTAATTACAATGATTTTTTTTAAGAATTGCAAGAATTTTTGAATTTCAACAATTTTCAAAGAATGCTCAGTGATTTTAAAAGAATAGCAAATAAATAAACAACTATGAATAAAGTTATATTAATAATTATTGGGAAGCCCCTTGAAATTAATTGAAAACGTATTTAAATTTGGAGTAAAATTTCCAAGGAATTCCTAAGATTTCCTATAAATTGCAAGTATTTCCAGTAAATTCCAACGATTACCAAAGAATTTCCAGTGTTTTAAAAAAATTCTAAATAAAGAATTCACGAAAGGATTTCCAGAAATTTCTAATAAATTGGAATGAATACCAACGAATTATAATGATTTTTAAAGATTAGGTAATTACAAGAATTTACAATTAATTCCAAAGATTTTGGAATATCAAATATTTCCTAAGAATTCCCAGTGATTTTTAAATAATTCCAAATAAACTATTTTAAGCTAAGAAATTCGAAGTGCCTTTAAAAATATATTATATACGATATAATCTAGGAGTAAAAATTTACAAAGAATTCATAAGATTTATAAGAAATTCCAAAGATTTCCAATACATCCTCACGATTTCCAAGAAATTTCAATTATTTTCGAAGATTTCCTAGTACTAGTTTCCAACGATTTTTAGAGGTTTCAAACTAATTCCCAGGGTTTTCCAAAGAATTTAATGTACACAACTTTTAGGGATGTTTACCCCTCGATGCAGACTAAATATTCTCCATGTGACCTAATTCGCACCAGTCATCAAAATGAAAAACACTATGCATGTCACTTTGCTTACTTTGCTCTGCATTATTGACACAATAGCGTCAGCAACTGGCAAAATTTTTATTTTGAACATTTACACTTCTTTTGAACTACAATAGCGCATGCAGTATAAAAATATATGTAGCACTCGTATTATTACTGTCGATATTCTTCAAAGAACTACAATGCAAACTTCTATTTAGATAATCTGATTTGATTTACTTAAGAAATGCCTTCATACAAAATGACTGCACGTTTACCACCTGCTATGCTGATTATCTAAAAAATATGAAATCTGTAAAGCTTAATTCATTTACATATAATTCAGACCATTATAAATATTTTCTGCTTTTGTGGTAATTCATTGAAGCATTAAAAAGTAAAAGAAAGCAATGTTAAGTTTGAATTTCTTATGTTTAGAAGTTTAGCTTGAAAGGCACTGAAATATGTAGATAACACATTGTAGCGTTACATCATTGATTATGAAGTTAAAGAAGATACGCCTCTTTGTGCTTAGCGTAGCAGAATAGTAGAGATAAATACGACATCAATTTTTTGGGTTGGAAAATTTTTATAAAGCAACAACGTAGTAAGAAAATTGGAAAAATAAGGAAATTTAATGCAACTGCCTAAAATTTATGCATTCTAAAGAAAAATTGGTGTAAAGAAGGAAAAATTGGTGTAAAGAAGGTAACCGCAAGAGTGCTCCAAAATATTAAATTGTAACATGCAATTTAAATTCTTCAGTATTTCAAAATGACACATATTTAATCATAAATCATGCGTCAACTATAGCATAATTATGATTAATAACAAACTATTTAATCATTATACATTATAATACATTATAGTGACTATTTCTATCATTTTCTTATAAAGCAAACTATGGACTATTAATCTATTGCAAATGTTAAGCTTTTTTTTCTCTTGATCTAATAATGAATTAATATTACATAAATCAAGACCGACTCCAGTCCAAATTCATGGGGGGAAGGATAATAATACAATATAAAGGTTTATTAATAGATTTAGGAAACAGTAGCCCAAATTTGGCATAATATGAAAAATTGTCCCTGGCGAAACAGAATTTGAATTTTCTAGACATTACGATATGAAGTGGACCACGGATGTAGAATTTTCAGTTTTACCGATTGGCGGCCGTGGAGGTTTGATATAAGTGGAGCATGTTCTCTCATCCTTCTCTGCGGTTCTCGTTAGATGGTTCGAGAAGCTCCGCCTCTTGTATAGCGTTACGCACAATGACGTCATGCTATTCCCCGACTTTAATTGGTGTTGACCCATATTAAATGTGACTTTACTAAGATGACTTTTTTCAGTTAGGAGCACCGCTTCCGTCTTCTGCGGGACCAGAGTTAGCCCCTTCGATTGTACCCATTCGGTAATCTTTTCGATAGCTTCATTTACTTTCGTGACGATCTCTTCTTTTGTTTTTGCTGACACTATGAATGTGAGATCATCTGCAACCCCACAAGTTCCGTGTTTTCTGGCAGACTCATCACCGTGAAGATTATCGTAAAGATCATCGGAAGTATAATATTCCTCTTCCCGGAAACGATCACGGCCTCGGTCTTTTTGAGGACCATCCCCATATGCCTCGACTCCACCTACTCGCAGATGAGGTAGATCGCCTCGGACCTTGCCCATCAGCTCGGCCTCGGTCCTGGCTTCCGCTACTATGGTCCGCGAAACCATCAATGCTCACTCCGTGTGGAATGGGGAGCCTCAGGACGCCGTCGTACATGATGACAAGGTGTGGCACCACAGCTTCTTCTCGATAGACAGTCGTTTTCCACAGAAATAGTCCATCAGGATGTTCTGCAGATGTTGGGAGACGCCTTTCTTCTTGAGTTCGTTCAGGATGCACTGCCATCTCCCTGATTTAAAAGCATTTTTGACGTCGACCGGTTAACCCTGAAATGGATTTTCTACCCAGGGTCTTCGTGGCGATGTGATTTGGTAAACCTTCCCCCACACGTCGTTTTCCACCTCGTCCAGTAGCTCACGTTACTTCTTTTTCTGGCTATCCTCGATGGGATATTTATAATAGCGCCTTCCTCTTTAGAGACAAGTTATTTTGGGACCTCTCTTTAGCTGATGCGGCGGCTCTTCGGGCGCCTCTCAACCTGGTGCATGCCCTTCCTTGCTGCTAAGCATAATCTGCGAGCCTCGCTGACGTGTTCCGATTGCCAATACACAGGTTTCTTCTCGCAGGGTCTCCTTTTTCCCATCGTGAGGACCCAGACCCTGGTCGGAGACCCGTTAGCCCCAGGCTGTGAAGGTCTTCGCTAACTACCTCTAGGTCCTGGAAGTACTCCTCCAGTCGATCCTTGCTGAACTTCTCCCAGTTCCAACCGGTTGTTGGTCTGGATGACGTCATCGAGGATGGGCGAACGGTAATCTCTATGTAGTTATGGTTGCTCAACGTTACGTTACGTGAGATCCAAAATGGAAAAGGACTCGTTCTTCTGGAATGTCGGAGAGGTGCCTTCGTTGCAGACCACTAAGTCCAATTCTGCGAGCAGCTCGGTGACTGCCGTCCCTCTTGCGCCGGTGCCCCCAGTTCCCTCGAATCAGGACCGGTTTTTGATGCATTCGGACGCTATCGTTCAGCGTTCATAGCTCCGCTTCAAAGTCACTCAGGCTTGCGTTTAGTAGGCAGTTTAGCAGGCTAGCGAGTAGTAGCAAGAGTACACGACGAAGGCAATCGTTTCGCACCACCCCATGCCCTCGCTCAGGATTGCGACGTCCGTTGATATTAGGATCGCCGCCTGTCGTCGGTGAATTGTATCCAGTTGTCGTTCTGGCTGACGCGAGGTTCACTTAGGAGGGCGAACTCATAGTTTCCGTTCTGAATAGTGTGCAGGGGCAGGGCTTGGGTGGCTATCGTGTGGTTCAAGTTCACCTGGATGACTTTAGTGCCTCTATTTTAGGTGGGTGCACCTCCGGGCATTGGTTCTGTGTCCCCCCCCGTATTCGAGGCACTTTTGTTCTCTCTCGTAGTCGGCGATGTGGTGCCCAGGTACGCCGCATTTGATACAGGTATCGTCTCTGGCATCAGTTATACAGGTATCAGCCCCACGCTGGCAAAGTGCGGGTTGGTAGGGAAGTAGCCAGCGGCGGTTTTTTTAAATTAGGCACCGCTCGGTCACCCATCCAAGTGCAAATCGCAAGCAACCTAGCTGTTCTCTCGTAATCGATTTACCACGGACATTTGCATTGCGCTGCGTCGCTGCTCAATCGTGTGTTCAATAGGTGTGATCTATTAAATAACATACCATGCCTACAAATAGTTTGACTATTTGCGAGACTTGCTGCAATAAAATTGACAACAATCCACAGCTACCAATTCACGAAGACATACCTGACCATCATAAAAACAGGCTAAAATCCAGACATTATCCGTTGAGAAAGGCTCAACAACTAGCAAATGATAATTTTAATGTAAGAGATTAGTGAAAAACGAATTGGTGTAATGGTACCCCCCGGAAGTGCACGGATCCCTCCCAGCGGACGGAAAACCTTCAGAGTTTTACCTATTGAACGGACTTGCATAGTGCTGAATATGAACCGGAAAAATCACGGTTTGTGTAATGACTCTGTTTATAGATAAGGCAAGCTTTCTTCATTGCAGTGTGATTTCAGAGTAGAATGCCAGACCATTAACCACATCGTACAAGATTGTGGCCTAAGAACCTATAGTGGAAGTCTTCTCGAATTTTATCGGGAAACCGCCGCATCGATTGATTATATGTACCTATATTGACAGTTCGAATATTAAATTGTAAAATGATTTGATTGCAATCCTTCATAACCGAACATACAGAAATAGTAGTAAATAATGAGAAGATGCTGAGGAGCGGGATCGGAGTCGAAATACCACAGGGCCAAAATACCACAAGCAAAAATACCGCGTGGACAAAATGCCGCGAATGTTACATATTTTGTATCATAACATAAAATAGATTATTCAAATGGCATAATATTAATTAGACTGCATGGAATAAATGCTGTCATTTGATTTTGTTTTCAACAACTTGTGAGTGTTTGTTATTTGGTTATAAATATAATCTGAAGTACCATTTTCAAGGTGGGAAATGGCTGGCAGTCAAAATTTACAATTTGCTGATTATTAAATAAAACTGAAAGATTTTAACAACGAAGAAATATTTTAAATAAATGAACTGATCATTTAGTCAACTGATAACCTCAAAATTATTCTTTTTGAATTGAATTTCAGTACCTGAGTCAATTACATTTTATGTTTGAATGTACAGTACAAGTTACGACATACGAATTTTACATTGTTATCTATTATTAATGTACAATGTTGGTAGCGTACGACTTTTCTTGGTCTTTACCAAAAAGATAAGCAAATATTTTTGATGTCTTTTTTAATTAAGCTAAACGACGTCATAAATTACTTATATGCAGTAAATCATTTCTTAACCAGAACTTCGTCATACAGGGGCCAATTTATTTGATTTCAACTATAATAAAATATTTTTTACATCATGTGTGATAAAAATATTACTTAAGTAAATAGCAAATATTGATAGAAATACCCGCGGTATTTTATCCTTGCGGTATTTCAACCCTGCGGTATTGTCGCTGCGGTATTCTGGCCGCGGACATGTGTCCTAGACCAGTTGAGAACAATAGAAGAGTTCCGGGGGGTGAATCACTGTGGCAGTATAGTGTACACTTGTGAAGCAGTATAAGCAGTAAGTGGCAGTATAGGCAGTAAGTGGCAGTATCAGCAGTATGTGGCAGTATATATGGTAGTAAGTGGCAGTATTAGGCAGTAACTGGCAATATTAGGCAGTATTGGCAGTAATCTGCCTGGAACAGCCTCTCTGGAGATGAAGTGTATACACTTCCCGCGGTTCGGAGCCCGCGTTAAGCAGTAGGTCCCCTATGTGTGTGATAATACTTCAAACGCACAACACATACATAGGAGAGAGGTCGCCAACGTCCGGGAGACCTGATATGGCACTTGAAGAAGAAGAAGAATTGGCAGTAAGTGGCAGTATCGGCAGTATGTGGCAGTAAGTGGAAGTATTAGGCAGTAAACGGTAGTATTAGGCAGTAAATGGCAGTATTAGGCAGTAACTGGCAATATTAAGCAGTATTGGCAGTAAGTGGCAGTATTGGCAGTAAGTGGCAGTATGTGGCAGTAAGCGGCTGTAAATGGCAGTAAGTGGCAGTAAGTGGAAGTATTAGGCAGTAAATGGCAGTATCGGCAGTTTTTAAACACGTTTTTAAACTGTCCTCTTTTAAATCCAATAGTCAATATAGTAGTGCGTAAAGATAAAAATCTGAAAATCACGTAAACCCGACCAGCAAATGACAGCGCAAATAATAGCAATTGCCAAAATTACTTTTTTCAACTTTAATTTTTCAAACATTGTTTTAAAAATTATATGCAAGTTTTTCATTTAAAAAATACCAATGCCCGGTTTCTGAAAATCTCTGGTTATACTCTACATAACTAATCTAAGGTTAAAGTTATCCTTAGGTTAAAGTAAAATGGATTTCTGAAACTAATACAAACCTTTGAACAATAATTTGTAAATACGCACGTAGCATCACCAGCTGTCCTAATAAATTCGACACAATGCGCATATTCCAGAAAGTTACCAACACAAACCGTACCATGATGAAACCGTACATATCCACAGGTCTGGCACAGGTCCTCATATCCACGTATAATCCGTCGAGTGCCAAGTCGCTTTTATTTTCACTTTTGTGGGCATTTTGAGGTAAAAAGTAACAACCTATCCAAAAATGTTCCTCATGCTTCACACATTCGAAATCTACAAGTCGTCCAATGGAAAAAGGCACAATTTCAAAATTTTGATTTAGCCCCATGGCGACAAACTTCGATACCTCAAATATCTATGTGAATTTTTTCAATAGATTCTCTGTGGCCTTTCTACTTGAAAAAATTAATTAAAAGTTTGAAAATACATGCACGGTTATGGAGAAAATAATTTTCGAACTCGATTTACTCGAGATGAACTACCACAATATTTTAATTATTTTCATGTATTTTGCCGTTTACATTAAGCTACTGCCGAAACCGCGTATTTCTCAAAAAAATTTATTGAAAATAACTTTTTATAGATTGATTCTTCCAGCTTATCACAATGTAATTTTAATATTTTTTAGACTTTTAATAAGGTCAAAAATCATTTAATTCAACCGAGATGAAAAATCTTGAAATTCACGCCAGTACCTACGCGGTTGCAGTTATCACTTCCTTTTATGTACCCCGCTAAGTTTTTTCATTTAAAAAAATTACCAAGTGTTTAAGCTAAACTTTTTGGCCACCAAGCTACAAAAAAAACCATAATAAAATTACAAAATCAGCCCTACAATGAAGAACAATCGGCTTTACTATGTAAAAAATACTTTGTAATTTTGTTGTAAAAATTAACCAAGTGACAACTCTATTTTTAAAAAAGCATTTTGCGGTGTTCAGTGCTATGCGAAACCAGGTGATCAGAAATTAAAAATTTTAAAGATTTAGTAAATATCGGGTAGCATCTCTAATGTATTTTTGTAATTGCAACTTGAAGATGTGTGAAAATTTTCTGCCACTTTCACATTTTTGCAAATAGCTCAATTTCAATAGAAGTGCAAAATGAACATAAGCTTAATTACAGAAACAAAGATTTTACTAATATAAGCGTATCAATACAAAAATTAAAATTTTATTTAAATAATCTATTTCTTGTAAAGAATTCTTCCTTCTTACGGGTCAATTATTTTAATTATTGTGGTTTGATGTTTTTAAATTTGTAACGGGCAGTAAATGGCAATATTAGACAGTAAGTGGCAATATTAGGCAGTTTTGGCAGTAAGTGGCAGTAAATGGCAGTAAGCGGGAGTATTGGGCAGTAAGTGGCAGTAAATGGCAGTAGTGGCAGTATGAGGCAGTATTGGCAGTAAGTGGCAGTATTGGCAGTAAGTGACAGTATTGGCAGTAAATGGCAGTAAATGGCAGTAAGCGGCAGTATTGGGCAGTAAGTGGCAGTAAATGGCAGTAAATGGCAGTAAGCGGGAGTATTGGGCAGTAAGTGGCAGTAAATGGCAGTAGTGGCAGTATGAGGCAGTATTGGCAGTAAGTGGCAGTATTGGCAGTAAGTGACAGTATTGGCAGTAAATGGCAGTAAATGGCAGTAAGCGGCAGTATTGGGCAGTAAGTGGCAGTAAATGGCAGTAGTGGCAGTATGAGGCAGTATTGGCAGTAAGTGGCAGTATTGGCAGTAAGTGGCAGTATTGGCAGTACTTTATTAAATACTGCCAAATGGCAGTACAGTGTGTACATTTTAAAACTCAGTGATTCACCAAGAGTTCTTTTAAATCTGAATTGTTTTTCTCCGGTTCAGCTTGTAAAATTTCCAACACAATTTTTAGATAATCAAGCTCAGTATTGGACTATGCGAAGTATTTAAGTTCACCATTATAAATAGTTGGAAGAGTAATTATGGAACAGACACATGGCAAGCATTGTAGGCATTCTTCGGTAAATGAACGCCTATTTTGCACACCTTTAAGTGTGTACAGTGGTTAGCAATAAAATGTACTAACATTTCAGGAAATACTTTGAGCTTGAAAACTTACTTTAGTTAAAAGATTACAACTAAAACATAAATCCGTCATTACCTGGTCAACACAGTGGAACCTTTAAAAAAGTATCATGATAAGTACTTCCGCATTGTATATTGCGACTTGGTATGAGCCTTGACCGTGACGGGGTAAACCAAGAAAATGGCAACAAACTTCTGCTAAAAGTGGGCCACGATTTATTAAAATCCAATCGATTAGTTTACCTTCAAATAATCGACCGAAAACACAATTTTGTCCGTTCCAGGAACCCAATATGCCTACCATTACCATCAAATTTCAATCCATCAATAACACGTCAATTACGAAATTGATTGGTAATAATCTTTTGCTTGAGGTAAATTGCTAAAACATCTGTCAAGTTTACGATTCCAAATTCGTTTGAGCAAAAATCCCAGGTTTTATAGTCATGGCTTTAATTTTTTTATTAATTCGAACATAAAATTAAAAACCAGAACATTACATTTTAAATTAAGTTCGTCTTTAATTTGCAATCTAATGTAGTTTTTTATTACTTTTTAACAACTCTCATTACATTTTTATAATTTGCATGACGATAAAATAAAAGTGCTACTACTCTTCTATGTTGTTATTTTTCAAAACTGCAAAGAAGGAATACGATCCTCTTGCAATCTAAAAAATATTAAAGGTTCCAATTAGTTACTTGACTATTAATTAACATAATAAACCAATCAAATTGAATATATTTTGCAAATCTTACAGTAACGAATGTAGATAGCGTTAATGGTGAGAATTTTCCCATGGTTAAATATATTGGTTTTTTCATACGAGTCATAGTAATTAGCATGCTCTTCTTAAACGAAGCACTTGATGATAACCAATCTCCTTCGTATAGAGCCATAGAGATTCCATCGGCCTTAAAAGTTTTATTTTTTACAAAAACTCGTAATCAAAATTTAAGTGCATACCGTTTCGGTCACTTTATTTCCAAAAAAACAATAAAGCGCAATTTGGAATTCTATTGCCACTAAATAAACCAGTTCTGTTGCAAAAGCCTTACTAGTCATCGGAATCTTAAAAATAATTTAACTTTTATTATGTTCAAAATATTTTAATTCTTATTTGTGACAGTTTAGCTTTTTTTTCCCACACTTTGTTTACTCTTTTTGTGGGATGCTAAGGACCTTCCACCCCCGTTCGCTACCGGAAGCTCAGGTGATCGACTGTTGAGGTGTATAACCGAACCGGATTTTAATTGTTCTAAGATAATGGTACCTTTAACCATTAAGTCTACCCACTTACAAGTAGCAATGTTTCAAGGAAACGAGAAATAAATCACAGCGACAGGGACGGACTGCCACTAAAATATTGCTGCAATCAAAACTTCGCCAATTAGACAAGCTACTGTTTTTGCTCGGATGTTACCAGCTGTTTCGAAGACCGTTACACTGCTAACACCAGTGGCGTAGCAACAACATGTACTTTTGTGCAACGGATTCATTTAGCGTTACAGACAGGCAGATAAATTTAGGCTATGCCACTTTGATAACTATAAGGTAATGTGGCCAAATGATGGCTACGAACTTATAGTAGGTGATTACCATGGTTATGTAGCCTGAAGCTCTTTGGGGATGCTAAAACTCTTAAAGAGCGCATCCCCGGGTGGCGGATAGGGGAATGCTCGGCCCTATGGAAGAAGTGAAATTAAATACCTCCCATGGACCCCAACCCGACCGACACCAGGTATTTTGGTCGTATTTAATATTGTTCAACGTACTTATAACGGCTTCGGAATTGGATGGATTTAGCGGAAAAATGAAACGAATCAGGCATAGAATATTTACGGTTAACAATACGACTAATTGGCTACTTGGAACATAACGTCATAGAATACCAGAGATCAGGATGTATTAGCGAAGTACAGCTTGAAGGCCGCAGTGTAACTTTTTAGTTTATTAAATAAGTTCCAGTGCGGCCTTCAGGCCGCATAACCGTGACAATCGAGCGAAAACCTAAAAGAGTTTGAGTTCAGCTATCTTCCAACGTAATTACAGTCTACACGTTTCACCTCTTTCTGTTCTGTTGTTTATTCGTTCACTTTTTGGTTACTGAACTAATAACGTTTGAGTACGACTTCGAAGTTGAACAACAATTGCGGCCATTACGCCGGATGGCGTTGTAGTCTTATAATATATCCACATTTCATTAATCTATTGTACTTACAGAAAATGAGGATTAAAATCGTTTAGGACTTCGAAATATATCAGATATGTCGTCGACATGTCATAAACAGCAATCACCAAAATGTCGTAAATTGCATTAAGCATATTTCGGACTTCTAAATAAATGAAACTCTGATTCTCTGGAAGTGGAATAGAATATTATAAATTGGCAGTTACGCTTATTAGCTTATAGTGAAGTGTCGATATGATTACACAAATGAAATTTTATATAATTATACAATATTATGGTTTGTCACTAATGTGATGCGATTTTTGGTTTATTTTTGGTGAATTTGCTTAATAAATTCAGATGGATATAATTTTGGTTTTTATTAAATTCGCGCCCTCAGTGTACGTACTTGTCAATTATATTTTTTTATTCAAGATCTTTGAATTCCAATTTCTTTTTAGAGAAAAACATTACAAAAGTTCGTGTTACTTCTTAATTTTAGGTAAATTTGTATTTTAGCCTTACAATGTAACCAACATTGAGGTCTTCTTATTTAGTTCTAGAAAAAAGGTGTCGATGAGATCTCGGAAACGGTATTTTCCCCTGCGGCTGCTTTTAGCAGCTTTTGTCTATAATTTAACCCCCCCCCCCTGCTCCAGCGAATAACGTTTATTTTGCTTTCAATAGTTTTATTTAATTAAAATATTCTGATATCTTAATATTTTTCCCGTTTAAATCTTTATAATATTTTCGTTCCGTTTTTATATTATTTTTATTTAATTTTTAATATAATTTGCATATGTAGGGGACCTACATCAATTCTAGCACCCTTAATTCAATGGAGGTGATAAATTAGGTGGGTAATTTTCCTTTATAATTTTGTTTTTTTTTCCAATTATTAATTTTTCATATTCTGGTAAACGTTCTTCATTATTTTTGTTCTAAAAAATTACAAAGGGTGGACCACCTGTTGGTTTCTTTTTGAAATTGTTATAACTGAATGAATATTTTCCTAGTCCGTAAATTGTTTATGGATTGTTACAGTAACAAAGATACTTAACATTTCCCCACGACCGACAGTGTGAATTTGCTTACATCAACCGCGGAAGGATCTGTATTTCGACCAAACCTTCCATTCAAATTTCGTAGTTTCTGCAATACAACACTCGCTTCGGAAATAATTTTTCAATTTTTCCCAGCGTTGTTCAAGGGTAAAACGATCCATTTCTTACTGCGGAGGTTTGACACTACATTATCAATCTATCAACAAAAATCCAACAAATGGTCCACCCTTATATTTTCAGTAATATCTTTGTTGACACGAAATTGCATAAAAATTCCAAATTTTAAACATCTTTTCCACGCTTGAAAAATTTGAAATGGCACCCTTGTTTTGCTTGTTTTGCCTTGTGTTGCATCGCTTGCAACTCGAATTAAAAAATCAAATTCGTCCTCTTGGAGACCCACTGACGTTCAACGCTTTCCAGGAAAAGGTCCAGAAAACTCAAGCTTTTAGCAAACCTTCAGGAGTCGTCCACAAAAGCGTCAGCAATTTTTTCCAACTTGCCCCCCCCCCCCCCCCGGAACGTCCTATGTCACAAATAAAAGCCCCCCCTCATTTAATCGAACCTGACAAGACATTATTTACATGACATTTGAAATTTAAGGAGTAATTAAATTTTTTTACAAAATATTACATAAAAAAACATTCAAACTCGATTTTCTTATATAAATCCCATTTTTTCTTTCCCCATTTTCCCAGATTTTCTTATAAATAGTTGTGGGCGTCTAGGGGAATGACGCGTCTAGCGTCATTTATGGACGACCCCCTAGTAAAATTTAAAAAAGGTGAAAGTGAAAACTTGGATGCCTTTAAATCCATTTGGATTCTTGGATTCCATTTGGATAATTTTAATTTGCGATGGATTCTATGTCTTCAGTTTTCACCAATTAATGTTTTTTTTGAAAATGTATTTTGATATATTATACGATTTTTGGTATACGTATCAGAAGACGCAAAGGGATCCTGATTTTTTTTCATAGCCAGCTCTGCAAAGTCTTTACAATCCCTTTTTCAGCTAGATCAATTAATTTCTTTCTCTTTTACTTTCAATTTAATTTATCCACCGAATGTTGATGTTCACCGGAGGGCCGCGCTAAGAAATTCTGTTAAGTCCACGATTCGAACCCACAATTTCCTCACTGTCGCTCAAGCAGCGATCACACCAAGCCACTGCTGTGTTTTTTTTTGTTATATTAGTGTTGATAATTGCTCTCCAACTCGACAGAATCAATAACGACGTTCCTTTATTTGCTATCAACTACCGATGACAACTTTTTCGTTCATTCACAGCCCAATGGCGAATTACCGCGCGTGCCTGAGGCTTTAGAAGCGTTGGGTGCCTCAGAGTCGTTGAGAATGCCTCAGGGTTGCCAGATTCCACGTTTGAAAAAAAAGAAAGAAGTTTTTTTTTAGGGGCCGCCAGATCAGGTTGCGCCTGGGGCCCCACAAAATCATGACAGCTCCCCGACACTCGACATGCGATGATTGTCGATCGGATATAAATAAAAAATTTTAATTTCTTGCATTTCTAACCTAATTTTTTTCAAAACCTCTTGTTTTTGAGTCGCAGGATCACGCAGACAGTCATTTTGATCAGGGGTGGGCAACCTTTTCTATAACAGGGGCCAGAATAATATTTACGTTTCGTCCGCGGGCCCTAGTAGTTAATGGACACATTTTTGTTACTTGTATTTTTTTCTGAAAATATAAAAACAATAATATAACAAAGTTAATTAAGTAGGGAAAGGCTTGTAATTTGACCACCCTTAGCATTTTTGCTCATAACTCATCTTCAAATTGAAATTTTTTGGATTCCTTTACACCATTGGAAAGAAGAGGTCTTTAGCTAAAATTTTGCTACAGATACTTATTAGATTACTCAAGAAACAAAAGAGTTATGACCATTCTCCCGAAGAGTCGAAAATTGGAAATTATATTTTTTGGCATGTAAGTTGACCACCCCCTAAAAAGTTGCTGAAAAGCCAAAAAACTTAAATGAAACCAACTGGTCTACAAAATTAATGATTTTTTATTGAGTTTTAAGTACAAAAGTTAAAAAAAAAGAATAAAAAAAGATGAATTAATTAATCATCATCACTTGATGTAATAAATAATGTTATAAAAAATGGTTTTACAATGCAAACAGTAGAAAAACTGGGGTGGTCATCTTACATGCCACAAATGTGGTCAACTTACATTCTCGACCATTTTGAAACGCACACAAACACGATTATGTTTGGAATTCACTTTGAATCATTAAAATTCAATGAAAAACAAGTTAAGCACATATATTTACCTTGCAATTTGAACGAAAATAATCACGTTATGAACGCACACAAAAATCAATATTTTAATATTTCTCAATTTTGTTTTACACAATGTCTACAGGAACTACTGCGTCGCGTCTGGACGTTTCTAAACTGCATAAAAATTGATGGCCATGTCAATGAGCACGTGGGCAGTTAAAATTTCGGAGTTGCCATTTGTAGTTTCTTCAAAAAGACTGGGTGGTCATCTTACATGCATGGTCAACTTACATGCCTCTCCCCTACTATATTTATTTCTCTTATCATTTATAACAAATTACAAAGAAATGAAAAAAATAAGTAAGTATTAATCACAAAACAGTAAATATAAATGAAAACAAATTTTAATTTCACTTTAAAACCATTCATTTACTACGACACTACGTGACTACACGGGGGATTCCCCGAACGAAGAAACGAATTGTCGAACATTTCCTACGTTAAACGATTATTGAACATTTCCGACGTTAAACGATTATTGAACATATCCGAAGTTTCTGCGTTACGACTTTCTATGCTACGACTGGTTACGACGTTAGTACTAAATTATGAACAAAGATGTAGCTATGTGTTTTTAATTTAAATAAGACGAATTATATCGAAAATTAAACTGTAGATCTCTCATTTTTCCTTATGTTAGGTACTAACCAGTACTAACCTAATCCTTTTCTTTAAAATTTTTGTTTTTAAAAATATTTATTTATTATTTCTTCTAAAGATCTCGCGGGCCGGATTAGAACTTTACACGGGCCGCAGTTGGCCCGCGGGCCGCAGGTTGCCCACCGTTGATTTTGATCATAGATCGACTAAAATAACGCTGAATAATTATAAGCCCCGCGGTTTATTAAGGGAATAACAGTCGCGAAGGAACAGCCCGTGAGCCAGGACGGAACCAGACAAAGTTCATCGGGGGAGGGAGTTATTTAATCATTTTTAGTTCGATTTTTCAAAATTCATTAAGTTAGTACCCGCTTTACCACCCCTTGTATCCGCCCTTGCCTCAGGGTGTTATCACTCGCTCCGAGTGGTTCTTCTATGTAATATTCCAACAGAAATGATAATATTCAAATGGCAATATGCCGAATATTTATCACTTACCGCGATCTGTTTGGGGAATTACAGCCCTGCTAGGACGGCAACAGCCCGGGGACTGATTGTATGATAGAACCCAAGGAAATTTATCACTTCACACGGTGTGATTGGAGAATTGCAGCCCAAAGGTAACAGTTCCGGGTTGTTGCCATCCCCGCCGAACAGTAATTACATGTAACAATCTAAGGAAAGGAGGGAAAAAATATTCTAATTAAAATTCAACACGTCGAATTTTTATCATTTGATCGACGTAAGTTGATAAATATTCTGGGTATTATCCGAACAGTCATTTTGAGTATTTTTTTCTCGAAGTCGCAGCCTAAATATTATCATCTCCATGGAGCTGTTACAATTCTTTCGTTCTTTCCAAATGTCACGGTTCTAAACTATATAGGCTGTGTCATACATGCCCATAGTCTCGTATTTGCACTGGTCGGCCAATAACAATAATAATATAGCAATATAGGCCTCTCCAACCCACGGCTTCGTTCACTACTCTTCTCCACTTCTTCCTATCCTGCACAATCATTGTCCAGCTTTTAACAACTAATTTCTGCCGGTCTTCCTCTACATGTACTGCGTCCAGTCATTTCTTTCTTTGTGTTCCTTTTTTTCTTTTTTTCTAATTGGTTCTGTTCTTATCACATTTTTTGTTGTTCTAGTAGTTAGTAGCCTTTGTATGTGTCCCAACTCTTACTTTGCTTTGCTCAAGTTGGATTCAAACCCAGACGTATTAGCTGTGAATACGTGCGCTTAAACAACTGCGCTGCTGAGGCGATTAGTTTATGTAGCGCGGAATTTCTATTTATCGAGAACTAATTCTAGGACCGCTACAAGATCTTAACACAATATTCTAGCCTTAACCTCTTTCAAGTTTTGTGTTTTTAATGTTCACAAATAAGTCAAGTCTTCCACCTTAATAAATCGGTATTCTTTACTGTTCTGCATCATCGTATTCCGCTGTTGTAATCATTTTCATGCGTTTTGACTTTTGCTGGATTATCTTGAGATCCATTTTTCAGATTGTTGAAATAATCTTCTTTAACTTTTTTAACTCTCTCCGTGTGTTTGCTATCACTACTAAGTCATCTGCGTATGCTATGCATTGGTGATTTTAGCACTCTTATTATTTTTTCCAATGCTATGTTAAATAGTGTTGCTGAAAGTGGGTCACCCTGTCTCACTCATTTTATACTTTAAACGCGCCTGAATTTGTTCCATATACCTACTCGTACTCTAACGACATTTTCTGTGTTCTGTAGTGTTGTTTTTGTCATCTTTATTAGTTTATCCGGTTTAAATAGTTCTTTCATTAGTTGTAAAGTTCTTCGTCTCTTTTTATGGAATCGTAAGCTTGTTCAAAGTTTATAAACATTGCAAAAATGGTCGTAGCAATTTGTTTAACCGTGAATATTTTTTTAACCTATAGAAACTATGAATTAGCCTTTTACACTAGTTTCCGTCTTTCGCGCAGGATTTTCAAAAATGGATAAAAGTCTACAAAGAAATATCATTATTTCAATGTAAGTATTTAATATTATTTCCTGGTAAGCGAATGGCTGAGCGGCTATCTCGAATAATATTTACATTATGTATAGTCAAAAACTTCCCTGACCGAAGGGGGAGGTGCAAAATTTGTCCCGTGGTTCGGAATCCACGTTAAGGTAATCGAACAATGACGCAAGACATTAATATTTAATAAAAAACTTAAAAGTTGAATTACAGAAGACCGATCAATACGCAATTTTCCACATTTCCCAAGCTGGTCAATCCGTCCGTCCCTAGCCTACGTAACTAATTTTTTTTAATTTTACATGGACCAACAAACAATTACTTACAGATGATACCAAATATAAACAAGTGCAGATTAAAATTTCCGACATCAATACTTGGGTTAAGGTCAAGTACGTATAAATACTCTCCATTTTTTCACAAGTTCTAAAATCCAAATTTTAAATTAAGTACTATTTAAAAATAAAATTTTCACCGACTTGAAAATGATTTGCAGGTGTTTGACGCACTTATTCATTTCCTTCATCATCGCATCATTTAGTTCGGGAGAATCGTAAAACGTTAGTTGCTCATCTTTCAAATTTAAATTTCGTATGCATCGGGCCCGAATCGTTTTGAAAGCTCCTTGTAAAATCCTTAATTGAACGCTTGTATAACTCACAAGAGCTGTAAATAACGTATCGGTACCTAAAAAAACAAAAATTACTGTAAAAATCGAACTTAAATTTATTGACTTACCTGCAATCGTCCAAGCTTGTGTTAAAGCAGGATAACAAACGTAAAGAACTCCAATAAAAAAATGTATTTTGGACGCTTCTACATTGAATGGCATCCAAACAAAATAAGGAAGCGTTTGCGTGTATCGATAGATTGTTGAGTTATTAGCATCCAAATCAAATACCTCGAACCTTTCATAATCAGTCAATAAAATTGCCGTCGAACCCGACAGCGCTGTTAGCGAAACAGAACAACAAAGAGAAAAAAATACAGTCAAGGTGAAATTTTTTGTAGACTTCTCAGTTTCGATCATAACCTGCGGTTGAAAATCGTCGATCTCATCATAGTCGGAAACTTTCGCTTCCAAATCCTCTATCATTTTCAGGATAACTTTCCTGGAGTTAAGCCAAACGCAACACTTAATCATACCCAAAAGATGCGTAAAAGCTACACTTGCATTTTTTATAAGTTCTTCAAAATCTTTCCTCGAACTTTGAAACGCAACAAACTCACAAGGCATGAAGAATAGCAGAGCAAATCCATTTATGACAATGTTGTAGATTAAGTACCAAATTTGCAGCGGTAGCGATTCGCCTTGATCCGGAACCCATAAACCAGCCAATTTCAAAAGGGACATGTTAATGTCAAAAAATCTCTTGTTTTTTAAAAACAACATAATGATGTAATTTTAAATCAAAACCGATTTTCACATTAAAACTGATAATGTAATGCACGTTACCGTGATGTGTTTCAGCTTTTCTTTTCACACGTGACATGTTAATATAGTCGCTTCTTAATTCCGCCTTCATTTGTCGTATCGTATAATTAAGTGAATTATTCGAAACATTTATATTTGGTAATTTGTGCTGATAGTTTGTAATTTCTACTTAAAATTGTTAATTATAGGTAATGTCGAATGGGTGGTTTCTTTTAACATAATAATTATGGATATGAGTCGCATGTTTAGATAGCACAGATCGAAGAAGTATTAATTCTAATTCTATTTTAATCTAAACACGCAATTTTTTTTATATGAATTTGGTGAATGATAATAATTGAAATTTTGATTATAAATGAGAATATTTCTGGTATTTGTAGTAATACAGGTATAGCTGGTCCAAAAAAAAATAGGTAAATGCACGGATAAATATATTGGAATAGCGGGATTATCATCAATCATCTCTGCTATAATAATTATGGTTTTGATGTGACTCTGATGATGTGGTAAAACACGAAACCGGTAAGCAATAAAACATATATTTATAATGGTCTTAATTAAACCTTATTCATAATAAGATTATTTTCGAGGTTTTGTTTCTACTGCCCCCTCCCCTGAAAGTTTTCGTGAATAACTTTACGATGCTTGTGGTTCAAATGATTTGAATAGAAGCTCATTGACGATGTAATGAAACGCTCATTTTTGTCAAATTATTCCTACCTATGATTTTAATTTACATAAAAGTTAAGATCATTTAATGAGTAAATTTTACTGTTAATTCAATTTATTTATTTTATTGAGTTTCAAAATAATAGCGTATAAATTATATCTAATCACCACAAGACAGATAAAATAAAATATTTTAATTTAAAATTAAATAGATGTCATGCTTAAAGATCATAAATTTCAATGTGTCTTTTGCTGAGCTGGGCTCCCCATTCGGAAGGTATGTTTTCGGTTCGCAAGGCATACATTCTTCCGAGAGTGTTTTTGGTTCGCAAGGCGCTTTCACCTCATCTACCTTTCCTGAGATATTTTCGGCTGGCAAGTTTTGTCTCAAATTTTCTACATGTTTTTGGTTCGCAATGCATGATTTCTTTCGAGAGTGTTTTCGGTTCCAAGACATTCTTTCAAACCCACTGTAGCATATCCTGACAACTACTTCTGATAACAGGATAAACCCGTTCGTAGTTCATCTTCATTTAACTCCTAATAAAATTCCGCTCCTGTTTGATTAACCTCCGTTTTACCGCGTCCACGATCCGTTCTTCCGTATATGATTGAAATCGCCGTCCCAGTTAATTTTAGGTTAGATTTCAGGTAGCCGGTTTATCACTAATTTTGGTGTAATCAAAATTTATCAGCGACGCTAAAATCGGAGCAATGTTGGCAAATCAATTTACAATTCCAGAACTTTCAAAACGCTCTAACTTTTCTACCTTACCAAAAAAATCGCAATGGGGGGGCATTTCTACAGCCACTTCTAAAATTGTTCTGAACAATTTAATTTTTATTAAAAACCTGTGAAGCTCAAACGACGGGAAGATGATCATTGAAACTCAAACGATTGACACTAATTTCAATAAAAAAGCCGCGGCGGGGGAACCCTAAATTTCTTGATAGACCATGTGATGACGTATTCTGGTTTGCCTTTTATAAACTCTAGGTACATTTAGTTTATTATCTTATGCGGTTCTACCCTCAGATCACCCTCTATTTACGCTGCTGTAATACTGGGATAATGCATTCCTGACAAAAAGGTTTAAAAATAAAATTAATTTTTTTTACATACAACACAAAATACAAACAACGAAAACAAGGAACAACTTATTCGATCCTGAGATGAAAATAGATTTTTGTATTAAGCTAAATTCAATTTTTAAATCATATTATAAAAAGATCAAAAAGGTTCAATTTTTATTTTCAGTTTAGTCTATTTCAAGATTTTTTTTCGTTTCAAAATGTCTGACACTGGAAATCAGGGTAGGGCAATGCCTAACACCGACCCCTTCTCCTCTTGACACCTATACTGGAAAGGACACAAGGACAGCTGGCACATCCCGGTACATCCAAACTAAGTTCAAAGAGGGGGGGGGCATTTTGCGAGAAAGGTAAATTTTATTAAATTAGCAGCTTCCCCTTAAAAGGAAGGCATATTTAATTTTTTATGATATAGCTTTATTTTTCTTGCTTTACTACCCTTAGCCCCCAGGTTTCTATTTCTTACTTTCTATTGTTGACTTGAGTATTTAATTTAACAATGAAGAATATTAATATTTTCAAAGTAGCCTAAGAAGTTGTCACTAAGCTCGGTAAGCAATCGGAATACGGCAAATTGCAAAAACATTTTTACAACCCCACAGCATGGGGTTCGTATACAAACCTAAATTCTGAAAGGTTTTTGATCACCTACCCAGACAGCACTGAAATCCAGTGGATATGCGGGGATATCCAGTAGATATCCAGTGGACAACCAAATGCTAGTGGATTTTGTTGTTGTCTGGGTATGGTCACTAAAAAAATACAGTAGACGCCGCTTATTATGATCACGGATAATGGGATCAATCGGCTATTGAGATTACATTTGCACAGAACGGGCTGAAAAACATCGTGTATTTTTGAAATGAATCAAAATTCGGTTTATGCAATCAAATTTTTTGTTAAAATACATTCTTTCACATTTAATAAAAAATTTATTTACCAGCATTTTATTTATTGTAGGAATAAAATGCTACCTTACGCGAAATAAACATGTGTCTACAAATATGTAAAATCATTATTGTGTTATTGTGTCAGCAAACGAATTATAGATCGGGGGAAGATATTGCAAACATACTAGATTGACATTCTTTAATCCCATTAAAAGAATGTTACTTTTATTTTTCAATTTTTTATGTTTAAGTAATGTTTCCAATAAATAACAATGGATGTTTTTTATTTTTAATGACTTTTTGTTTATTCAGATCAATCGGTTATTGCGATCAAAAATACCGAGTTCCGATGTGATCACATTAAGCCACGTCTACTGTAATAAAAATTCAGTCTTTTTCTCCAAGACCTTTTCATAAAATGTTCACGTTTATCTTAAAAATTATAGATTAAAACTTCTTTGAAATAAAATTATATTGGATGTAAATTTATTATAATCAAGCTTTTCCATTCCATTCGGAATATTGCTACTCTGCTTTTTCTGCCAAGTCTTTACGATCCATTTATTGAGGTGGATCAATCCTCTTGATTCTCTTTTACTTTCAACTAATTTATCCACAGAGTGTTGATAAATATTCACCGGAGGGCCGCGCTAAGAAATTCAGTCAAGTCCGCAATTCGAACCCACAATTTCCGCGCTGTAACTCAACCAGCGATCACACCAAGCCACTGCTGTGAAATAAAGTAAATAAGAAAATAAAAAATTTTCTTTTATTTTAGGTTTGCCCTCCATTTAAAACAATTCACGATCTGCCACTGTAACCTAACCAAACCAAACCCAATATCTTTTTCGTAACGACCTTGATTTTCGCTGCTTAGATTACAGTTTCTCACTGTTTTCGAGCGCTGGGGAGGGGGAACTCTTCAAAAGACACATCCCCGAAGTCGTGGGGGTGGCGGTGCCGAATTTTTACCAACTAAAAACCCCTCCCTTATCGTGATTTGTTACGACGTTGTTTATCGCCTTTCGGTATTGTCTTAGCCGTCTTAACAGATTTCGGTGACCGTGGTTGATGTTAGTTTCTTCCTGAATCTGAAACCAAGTGTAAACTGGTTTCTTCTTTTTTACATTTTACTATGATTTCAACGTGTTCTTTTTCTATTTCTCTTTGTCTCAACTTGTTATCCTAATCTTAACAACATATTATGTTGTCCTTTCCCCCTTTAGTATTATGTAGTTCTCTAGTGAGCAAGCGCGTTTTCAACTTTCTTTGTTTATTAATCACCTTGCTCTGTTCTCTCCTTTCATCTTCTTCTTTTCACTTCATGACTATTCTGATATACTCCGTTATCATATTCCATTATTCACTTTACTTTCTAGTATCTGTTCCAATCTATTATTTTCATTTTTCACCTATTTCTCCGATAAATTCTTTTTTCTGTTAATCCTATATCTCACATTCCATTATTCTGTTCTTATGGGTGTCCTCTCTATCACAGTACCAGCATGTCGATATTACACTGAAACGCGTGCGGAGTGGTTAACTATTGCAGCATCCATGCCCCATGCCTCGTAAGAAATTGCGTGACATCATAGTGTACATCTCCATATTTTCTGCCTTTCCATTTTGTAATGTTTAGGATAAGTGAGTAAGCCCCCCTTTACCTTTTCTTCTGAATTACATCTTTGCTGCCATATCGTTGCAGCTTCTTCTTTAGCTTCTTTAAACTGTTCTTTTTTTACTTCCATCTAATTCATCCTAATCCTAGCCACCAGCTCTATGAGGATGGTTATCGAAATCACAAATTAATATGCTCTAGTTAGCACTGTGCAGTAATCACATGTGATACTGAATGCTATTGGTGAGAGCTACCTTCTGTAGCATCGGTCGATATGGTTCAGTTGGGGTTTTCAAGGTACCACACCGATGTTGCAAATTGCATCACCGAGTGAACCACCGCGCTGATTAACCGCCTCGTGCGTGTTCTTGGTTCTTTCTTATTCGGCAAGAGTCTCGCCATAGCCGTACTTTTCCTTGCCTCCCGAGTTGCCGTCTTTTAGAGGCATTCTTTAAATGGCATATTTTTGTCGAGTATGGCACTTTCCAGATTCACCATGTGCCACTTCCCGCCATTTCAACCTACTCCTTTATCTTGTTTAGAGCCTCTATTGTTTTCCAGTTCTTTGGAAAAATTCCTTGTTTAAGCCATTTAACCCTGAAATTTTTTTTGAAACCTAAAATTTTTTTTTCTTTGTATGTCAGTTTATAAGCTAAACCTCAGAAAATTTAACAATTTTAACAAACCAATGTGACAAAACAATATGTTCTCAATACTTAAAAGCAAGTATAACTTTGCTAATCGCTTTTATATTAATTATTATGTTAATTTGGCGAGAAATTTTCCTGTCGTCTTTTTAAAAATACAGTATAGCGTTATATGGATTGACAGAAATAAACCCTAAGCAAATCCCCTAGGTATTTACTTGCGATGTTCCGTACGATCTCTAATGATATTCCGTCTGACCCAGGTTTTTTTTCCCTGCAACAGACTATGTGTGAAGAAGAAAACATTTACAATATATCGGATCCTGTTAGACTCGTTTCACACGTATAAGGTTCCATTCGGTTCGGTTTGTTTTCGATTCGTTTTCGGTTTCAACCGAAAACGAATGAAGCCCTTCACACATACACGGTTCTCACACGGTTTGTATTAGGTTTTGTGTTTTTCTTCCGGAACACAGACTCAGTGGTCTAGTGGTCATCATGGAGAGAAGCCGAGTTATTGTCATACTGTTTCTTTATAGAAGAAATTAAATTTGTTATATTAAATTTGTCCTTATATTTATCAGTAGTTTTGTCCCACAGCACTGATTTACTTTGCACTGCAGAAATCAGCCGATCCATATCAACATCTGGTGAACTGCTCATTTTATCAGCAAAATGTGACAACTTCCAACAAATATTAATGAAGAAAACAAGAGATCCTCTCGCTATCAGGTTAAAACCGAAACTAAACCGTGTAGGTGTGAACGCTTTGATTGCTTTCTGTTCCCTGGACACGAATTCGTACCGTATACAAACCTGATAAAACCTATTCGTTTCAAGGGAGTATTCGGAGTTATGTTTACGGTTTCTATTAGGTACCGAATTGAAACCGAATTACCGTTTCACACTTGTCGGCAACGACCGAAAACGAATCGAAATCAAACCGAACCGAATATAACCTTATACGTGTGAAACGAGGCTTAGTCTCGGAATTTTTGGCCTAGGCATTTTCTTGGCTACTATTCTATATTCTAAACACCAGACATTACCATACATGTGGCCAATAAACTGCTCCCAATGTTCCTTCTTGCTCTTTTTATGGCCTGTGCCAACTTTTTTTTGACCACCTTTAGTGAAATTCCCTCCTGGGTCGCTTGATCGTATTCGGATCTTGCTGCCTTTCTTTGGAAGACTCTGATGCCGAAGTTCCGCAGTTTTGGACCGCACCAATATACCTCCCGCCTGCTGTTCTTCATTTTTCTCAGTCATTTTTCTTCAGTCTCCTGGGCATGATGTCGTTACATATTCTTGCTATATAAACTTGAAGATCTACTGTACCTATTTGATCTCCAGGTGCTCTTCGATGGCATTTTTGAGACTCAGATAGTATAGCTTCTTGATCGTCCATCATCTAACTGGTTTCGATTGAGGGGTAAAGGGAGTTTCCGCATCTATGGCATACGTCACGTAGAGGTGGCTATCCATGATTCTCTAATCCGAAACTGGGAACCTGGCGACCGGCGCCACAAAGGTTACGTCAATGACCAAGCCGGTCGCCCCCTTTGGAACGTATAAGCCTCTCTTTCATTGCTTACATCCATTTCAAGCTCAGATATCGAGTCGCACAAAATCTCCCCTTTCTGGTCAGTTTGTGTCGATCCCCGTTTTGCTGCCTTCGCATTGAAGTCTCCTGTGACTTCGACCGGCAAACCTGTGTTCTGAGTCGATTAGCCAGATCCCCTAAATTTGTCTCATATTGCTTTGAGATAGCATTTGGAGATTAGTAACATCTATAATATAATATAAGAATCTCACATTCCTGCCCAATATATTTATAATTTTTAACCTTTTTTCCGAGCACTATAGGGAAGGGGAAATCTTCAATAAGACACCATCCCGATGTTATGGGATAGTATAGTGTTGGATCCGTACCAACTAAAACCCCTCCCTTCTTCTGACTTGGTGGATGTGGTTGTTTTTTGACTTCGTTGTCTCACAGGGTTTTCAACGTTGATCTTAGTCGATGTTAGTTTTTTCGCCTTTCCGAAGTCGATGGTATCTCTACAATAGCTCGGTGTTTTGCTTCTTTGTTGCATTTGTTGCACCTTTGGGTTTGGGCACTCTCTGAAGCGGTGTCCGGTGCCATGGCATTGAAAACAGCTCGCCGACCTGTCAGTGCACCTGCATTCCCTGGGAGGTGACCTTTCTACAGCGTTGGTTTACAGCCACTTATCGGGCCGATCTTAATTTTAGAGGCCAAGATGATTTCCACCAAATTTTCCAGCACCTAGATCTTCGCCTTCTTCGTATACCGCGTTACAATTATTATGGCGTCCACTGTGATGTTAGGATTATCTTCACTGTCGGGACCTTTGATCCATAGCTTGATTGTCTTCGTTAATACCTTGGCTATGATGTCCGGGCACTTGACGCACAACACTGCTTTAGACGCTTGTGCCTGTTGTTTGCATTTACCTAAGACAACTAGAAGGTTTCCATACCTGTTCTCCTCATTTCGGCTGTTTCCGCCTCGGAAATCACTACCAGGTTTGTACTAACATTGTTGTATGTTGAGTCGTAATTTTATTCTGTGGTGGTGACCTTTATGGCCTCACCCATTCTTCGCTTCCTCCTTTCTCCCACTGGTTTTGGCAAATGGGGGAGAGGATTTTGTTCTTTTCCTTCGTTCTCCTCTACCTCGGCCGCACCAGACGGCACCCTTCTTTGACCACGTCGTCTCCTTTCTGATTTTTGCTCACTGGGACAATTGATTTGGTTTTTAACTTCTTTTCGGAGCATAAATTGTTACTTTTCTTTGGTTTCTCTTGGATCTTCGTTGTTTTGGTTTTACCCGCTCCGGTTTGTCTCTTGGGTCACGGGGCCGCATCTGGAGGTTTTCCTTTTCTTTTCGGAGTACCATATGCTTTATTCCCAGACAACAATGAAATGTAGTGGATATCCAGTGGACATCCAGAAGCTAGTGGATATCCTCTAGATATCCATTAGTTATTGAGTGTTGTCTGGGTTACCTAACCAAAGCTAACCTAATTTTTTAAATGAATTTTAAATTAATCATTATTATAAATCTGTAGAAATATGCAATACTAATTACTTTTATGCACTGCTAAGAAAATTATTCCGAGTTTCCCTACTCAAAATGCATTAGAAAAACAACTAGGTACTTATAATCTCTCTCTAGTAAAAGATCTGAAAATTTCAGCAGTTCAGAGCCTGCATTTAGAGCTCCTCTATGAGTGTGATAAAACTTCCAACTCATATAGGAAAGAAGTAGCCCACATCTGGGTTCTCCGTTGCGCCACTATAAGATATTTTTGTAAATATATTAAATATTTTATCAATAAAATAAATAACTAACCAACTTGTTAACAAAATAAGTAAAAACAAAGTGTGTATTGGACAACTTTCTGCGTTAATAAAAAATTCTACGGTCATCGCACTTAAAAATTGCAAGAGCCTTTTCTTATTTAAAATTTTTTTCGCATAATAAGATATGTATAATATGATTTCTTTCAAATGAACTCTAAGACCTGAATACAGCAATAAACGAAGATTAGTCGAAACGCTCAAATCTTTTACTTACATACATACTACATAGCTTCAAATTAAATCAAGACGAATGGTCTTAAAATTTGTTATACTATGAAAAGTATTTCTTGCAGTTTTCAGATAATGTGTGAATTTTTTGGATTTTTAATTGCATTATAGATGGCCTAAAAAATTATCGACGCAACATAAAAATGGAAGAAATCGACGATTTTCGGAGTTTGACGGCACGTGCTAGCTAAACGACTGACTTGGCGATAAATATTATATACACTATTATTGCATGTAAATTTACTTTATTAATTTTACAAAAAATTTGGAATAGTTTGGTACCCTATATTGCTTAGTTTTTAAGATATCCGAGAAAAAGAAACGGCGCAGCGCTTCCTTGTTCCTAATGTTGTAAATAACTTTTTATTCCACGGTAATTTTTCGAAATAAAATTAATACTACTCCAAAAAACCCTGGAAAACTAATTGATGGATTCGATGTGTAATATGACTAACCTATTTCGAAAATTCGGAGACTGCATCTGTGAATTTCACAATCTACTAGAAACCTGCTGTAAAGTTTTTCAGTCTTGGGTTATCTTTTAACCCGGGTTAATTTCTAAAGAATTGTTTCAAATGCATTCATGGAAATTAACCTGATTTAAAGGATAACCTGATACTGAACAACTGGGCCTAAGCAAGTCAGATAGATTGGAATGACAATTTCGTTCATAATAATTCAACCAATAGGATGTTAGAATCTCATCAATTTGAACCAATCATAATCTACTTCCTTTGACAATACAGACCACGGTGGTGTATTGTCGCGGCAATACGACCACCGTGGTCTGTATTGTCAAGTAACGATGGAAACTACGTAAACGCATACTATAAATTATTTGTTGTCAGAAAAAATTGAAATTTTATTTACGAAATTGTCAAACGAATTCCACACGATACTATAAAATTGTCGGTTAATTTTTAAACCATGGAATCTTCGTGTTTGTCGCCATTTAAAATCACCATTCGTGCTAAAGCACTCATGGTGATTTTAAGAGCGACAAACACTCAGTTCCAGTATCAAAAATTATTGCCGACAATTTGATAGTCTCTTGTGGTATTATATATGAAAATTTGCAATTCGTAATTAGACGACTTGATTATCAGATATCATCTGCTCTATGAATATGCTATATCTGACTAAACCTTCAAATTAACACGACTCAGCCTATAACCACAAAATAAATAAATCTTACGAAAACCTAGTTTAAATTATCATGGTTGCTTTCGTTTAAAGAATTGTTAAAACAACAATTTAAATATACAAACGCGAAAAACCAACGACAGAAAATTAGCACTGATAAGTAAATGCACTATAATAATATTTTTAGGAAAATAACAGCAATTATCTACAACTTCAATTATTTTCTTAGGTAATCTGAAATGAAAGCAACTTCCAAGTATGGAATGCAACATAAGTTCAGATTTATTTCCGATGGTGATGTAGAGAAAAAAAGCAAATATAAGTTTCGATCTCATAAAATATGTTCTGCTGCATTCTATAATATCATTCGAGAAATGATAATTTAGTCTGAAGGATGTAAAACTCTCCATAGTTGCAGATCTACATGATAGATCGAAATAGAGGTTCTTCTATATAAAATTTTCTTCCTCATTTTAATTTCGCATTTTACCATTTCTTCATATTGCTCTCTCGTGCTTCATTGTCCAGTTTTTCTATTGCAAATTTTTCAATTTTTATTTCTTTTCTAATTTCTATTGCTGTTTCTATTGTGTAATGCGCTGAATCAGCGTCAGCGCTTCTGTATGTTCTCACGTGTCTTATTAATGCTAATCTTCTTCTTGATACCATGACATGGTCTATTTGGTTTACTTCTCTTTATTCCAATATTAATATTGTATCGTACTTGGGTACAGTTTCATACAGTGTCTCCAATTCTTTGTAGTAAAATAAAGCGTTTTCTAAAGTAACATTTTAAAGTAAATGCAAATGACCTCCACAAATCCGTTATTTATCGCCCGATTTTCGATTTTTTGGTGTCAATTTCCTCCTTTCGAATTTAGATTTGCATTTATGCAAAAAATCGCAAGTCAAAGATTTATTTTTCAGGTTTTCTTCGTTGAAGATGAATTAATTTTTTCCAAAACGTTTATTATTGAGGAGGAAGAGGAGAAGAATGGCTACGTTAAATTCAAATATGCAAATGGGAAAATAAAATTATCTGAAAAGAAAATTAACACGTCCCGACTAAAAGGACTGCAAGTGATTGTAATAATTGGATAAGTGAGGAAAAATTGACTTTATCGCAAATTTATTGAAAATCGGTAAATTTTAAGTGGATCAGTCTTACACGAATTTATTGTACATTCAAATTCACGGTTTATTTTTGCAATAATGATAAAACAAATGGGAAGAAAACACGGAATAAGAAGAAGAAGTCGGTAAAAATAGCCACATGGATATAATGTGGACGTGGCTGCACTCCAGGAGATCAGATGGAGGAGGAAGGAAAAATTACAAGTAACAAATACACAATATTGTACTCTGAGAATAGCGACCAGGGCAAAAATGGACGGGCTTCATGGTAAAAAACAAAGATAAAAGTAAAGTAATGCTGTATCAAACGATAAATGGAAAACCAGTATATATGAGATTGAAGATTAAACCAATGAACATGTCGACCATTAGTACGTACGCCCTAACGGAGGGCAACAGCGAAGTAGAAAATGATAACTTTTATTCAGAATTAGAAGAATTATGTGACAAAATCGCATTCCATCATACAAACCTCTGGTTAGACTGAAAGAATGAACATTTTACCGATAATGCTTCAATCTACCTCAATAAAATTTTAGTGGAGGAATACAATGTCTACATTTTTGTTTGTGAAATGCTTTGTTGCTTTGATTACTACCACCTAGTTCTACAAAATGTATTGGAAAAATATTACACTCTCGAAGAATCATGCACAATAATTGCAAACTGTGCAATTAATCATCCCAGTTTACATTGTCATGGAAAAGGATTATAAAAGTTTTGAAAGAGGTGCTGTAGGCACATGAAGTTTTATAGCAGGAACAAACATCGCTAGCTTCAGCCATAGTACTACAGAAAAAAAGTTTCTACCACCATAGTTCATGAAAATATTTTTTCTCTTCTGAAAATATATCATATCATCATGAACAAACCACAAATCCCAATACAATGTAAATGATATCTTTATTACAGCCCACTCAATCTCCACCCAAACATTTCAACGAATTTTCGGAGCTGTACGATTTTACCCGTCCTTTCAAGTGAACAATATTTTTTTAATTTGGCTGTCGGAGGCAATCAGAGAGTGTTAATAAAACTAAAAAGTAAGAAAAACACTTTTTATTATAATAATAATATAAGTAAATAATACTATAAATTTCTAGTGACACAATGTTATCTTTTTTTAGATACTCGTATTTTAGATTTCTTTATTGATGAGGCCGAACTATTGGAAGACATATCATAATTACTGTTGGATGCTGCTTCATCTTTGCAGCAAGATGGTCGTGGACGTTTGCAGCAAGAGCGTTTTTTCTTATTTGGACCACGTCTTTTACCGGCGTCACATCGGCGTTTTCGCTTAGTGCAGCAACCGTCTTTTGGCTCATCATTGGTATTTTGGTCATTTGGTTTTACTTGTTCCTTGACCTTCATTTTGGATTGGTATTGAATAATTAATGTAAATTTTATTTTAATGCTTAACTTTGTGTCACTGTTCAATCAAATATTTTAATTAATTAATAGTTTGTTTAAATAATTGACTGACGTAAAATTCCCGATATCTAGTTTAAAAATTATAATTTAACATAATGATGGCTATGAGGATTAGACTAGTCGACAAGAGTTTTATTGTAGAAATAATTGGGGCAGGCTGGAAAAATGTTACTATCTTTGATTAGACCATTAAAAAAACTATGGATTTGACTGCTGTATTTCTATTTCAAATTTTTATTTCTTTTTTAATTTCTATTGCTGTTCCTGTTGTGTAATGCGCTGAATCAGCGTTAGCGCTTCTGTATGTTCTCACGTGTCTTATTGATGCTAATCTTCTTCTTGATACCATGACATGGTCTATTTGGTTTCCTTCTCTTTATTCCAATATTAATATTGTATCGTACTTGGGTACAGTTTCATACAGTGTCTCCAATTCTTTGTAGTAAAATAAAGCGTTTTCTAAAGTAACATTTTAAAGTAAATGCAAATGACCTCCACAAATCCGTTATTTATCGCCCGATTTTCGATTTTATGGTGTCAATTTCTTCCTTTAGAATTTACATTTGCATTTATGCAAAAAATCGCAAGTCAAAGATTTATTTTCAGGTTTTCTTCGTTGAAGATGAATTAATTTTTTCCAAAACTTTTATTATTGAGGAGGAAGAGGAGAAGAATGGCTACGTTGAAATCAAATATGCAAATGGGAAAATAAAATTATCTGAAAAGAAAATTAACACGTCCCGACTAAAAGGACTGCAAGTGATTGTAATAATTGGATAAGTGAGGAAAAATTAACTTTATCGCAATTTTATTGAAAATCGTTAAATTTTAAGTGGATCAGTCTTACACGAATTTATTGTACATTCAAATTCACGGTTTATTTTTGCAATAATGATAAAACAAATGGGAAGAAAACACGGAATAAGAAGAAGAAACCAGTAAAAATAGCCACATGGATATAATGTGGACGTGGCTGCACTCCAGGAGATCAGATGGAGGAGCAAGGAAAAATTACAAGCAACAAATACACAATATTGTACTCTGAGAATAGCGACCAGGGCAAAAATGGACGGGCTTCATGGTAAAAAACAAAGATAAAAGTAAAGTAATGCTGTATCAAACGATAAATGGAAAACCAGTATAATATATGAGATTGAAGATGAAACCAATGAACATGTCGACCATTAGTACGTACGCCCTAACAAAGGGCAACAGCGAAGTAGAAAATGATAACTTTTATTCAGAATTAGAAGAATTATGTGACAAAATCGCATTCCATCATACAAACCTTTGGTTAGACTGAAAGAATGAACATTTTACCGATAATGCTTCAATCTACCTCAATAAAATTTTAGTGGAGGTATACAATGTCTACATTTTTGTTTGTGAAATGCTTTGTTGCTTTGATTACTACCACCTAGTTCTACAAAATGTATTGGAAAAATATTACACTCTCGAAGAATCATGCACAATAATTGCAAACTGTGCAATTAATCATCCCAGTTTACATTGTCATGGAAAAGGATCATAAAAGTTTTGAAAGAGGTGCTGTAGGCACATGAAGTTTTATAGAAGGGACTAACATCGCTAGCTTCAGCCATAGTACCACAGAAAAAAAGTTTCTACCACCATAGTTCATGTAAATATTTTTTCTCTTCTGAAAATATATCATATCATCATGAACAAACCACAAATCCCAATACAATGTAAATGATATCTTTATTACAGCCCACTCAATCTCCACCCAAACATTTCAACAAATTTTCGGAGCTGTACGATTTTACCCGTCCTTTCAAGTGAACAATATTTTTTTAATTTGGCTGTCGGAGGCAATCGGAGAGTGTTAATAAAACTAAAAAGTAAGAAAAACACTTTTTATTATAATAATAATATAAGTAAATAATACTATAAATTTCTAGTGACACAATGTTATCTTTTTTTAGATACTCGTATTTTAGATTTCTTTATTGATGAGGCCGAACTATTGGAAGACATATCATAATTACTGATGTTGGATGCTGCTTCATCTTTACAGCAAGATGGTCGTGGACGTTTGCAGCAAGAGCGTTTTTTCTTATTTGGACCACGTCTTTTACCGGCGTCACATCGGCGTTTTCGCTTAGTGCAGCAACCGTCTTTTGGCTCATCATTGGTATTTTGGTCATTTGGTTTTACTTGTTCCTTGACCTTCATTTTGGATTGGTATTGAATAATTAATGTAAATTTTATTTTAATGCTTAACTTTGTGTCACTGTTCAATCAAATATTTTAATTAATTAATAGTTTGTTTAAATAATTGACTGACGTAAAATTCCCGATATCTAGTTTAAAAATTATAATTTAACATAATGATGGCTATGAGGATTAGACTAGTCGACAAGAGTTTTATTGTAGAAATAATTGGGGCAGGCTGGAAAAATGTTACTATCTTTGATTAGACCATTAAAAAAACTCGGGATTTGACTGCTGTATTTCTATTTCAAATTTTTATTTCTTTTTTCATTTCTATTGCTGTTCCTGTTGTGTAATGCGCTGAATCAGCGTTAGCGCTTCTGTATGTTCTCACGTGTCTTATTGATGCTAATCTTCTTCTTGATACCATGACATAGTCTATTTGGTTTCCTTCTCTTTATTCCAATATTAATATTGTATCGTACTTGGGTACAGTTTCATACAGTGTCTCCAATTCTTTGTTGTAAAATAAAGCGTTTTCTAAAGTAACATTTTAAAGTAAATGCAAATGACCTCCACAAATCCGTTATTTATCGCCCGATTTTCGATTTTTTTGTGTCAATTTCTTCCTTTAGAATTTACATTTGCATTTATGCAAAAAATCGCAAGTCAAAGATTTATTTTCAGGTTTTCTTCGTTGAAGATGAATTAATTTTTTCCAAAACTTTTATTATTGAGGAGGAAGAGGAGAAGAATGGCTACGTTGAAATCAAATATGCAAATGGGAAAATAAAATTATCTGAAAAGAAAATTAACACGTCCCGACTAAAAGGACAGCAAGTGATTGTAATAATTGGATAAGTGAGGAAAAATTAACTTTATCGCAATTTTATTGAAAATCGTTAAATTTTAAGTGGATCAGTCTTACACGAATTTATTGTACATTCAAATTCACGGTTTATTTCATGATAAAACAAATGGGAAGAAAACACGGAATAAGAAGAAGAAACCAGTAAAAATAGCCACATGGATATAATGTGGACGTGGCTGCACTCCAGGAGATCAGATGGAGGAGCAAGGAAAAATTACAAGCAACAAATACACAATATTGTACTCTGAGAATAGCGACCAGGGCAAAAATGGACGGGCTTCATGGTAAAAAACAAAGATAAAAGTAAAGTAATGCTGTATCAAACGATAAATGGAAAACCAGTATAATATATGAGATTGAAGATGAAACCAATGAACATGTCGACCATTAGTACGTACGCCCTAACAGAGGGCAACAGCGAAGTAGAAAATGATAACTTTTATTCAGAATTAGAAGAATTATGTGACAAAATCGCATTCCATCATACAAACCTTTGGTTAGACTGAAAGAATGAACATTTTACCGATAATGCTTCAATCTACCTCAATAAAATTTTAGTGGAGGTATACAATGTCTACATTTTTGTTTGTGAAATGCTTTGTTGCTTTGATTACTACCACCTAGTTCTACAAAATGTATTGGAAAAATATTACACTCTCGAAGAATCATGCACAATAATTGCAAACTGTGCAATTAATCATCCCAGTTTACATTGTCATGGAAAAGGATCATAAAAGTTTTGAAAGAGGTGCTGTAGGCACATGAAGTTTTATAGAAGGGACTAACATCGCTAGCTTCAGCCATAGTACCACAGAAAAAAAGTTTCTACCACCATAGTTCATGTAAATATTTTTTCTCTTCTGAAAATATATCATATCATCATGAACAAACCACAAATCCCAATACAATGTAAATGATATCTTTATTACAGCCCACTCAATCTCCACCCAAACATTTCAACAAATTTTCGGAGCTGTACGATTTTACCCGTCCTTTCAAGTGAACAATATTTTTTTAATTTGGCTGTCGGAGGCAATCGGAGAGTGTTAATAAAACTAAAAAGTAAGAAAAACACTTTTTATTATAATAATAATATAAGTAAATAATACTATAAATTTCTAGTGACACAATGTTATCTTTTTTTAGATACTCGTATTTTAGATTTCTTTATTGATGAGGCCGAACTATTGGAAGACATATCATAATTACTGTTGGATGCTGCTTCATCTTTGCAGCAAGATGGTCGTGGACGCCTGTAGCAACGCTTATTCTTATTTGGTCCACGTTTTTTTCCCGCGTCACATCGTTTTTTTCGCTTAGCGCAGCAACCGTCTTTTGGCTCATCAATGGTATTTTGGTCATTTGGTTTTACTTGTTCCTTGACCTTCATTTTGGATTGGTATTGAATAATTAATATAAATTTTATTTTAATGCTTAACTTTGTGTCACTGTTCAATCAAATATTTTAATTAATTAATAGTTTGTTTAAATAATTGACTGACGTAAAATTCCCGATACCTAGTTTAAAAATTATAATTTAACATAATGATGGCTATGAGGATTAGACTAGTCGACAAGAGTTTTATTGTAGAAATAATTGGGGCAGACTGGAAAAATGTTACTATCTTTATTTAGACCATTAAAAAAACTCTGGATTTGACTGCTGTATTAGAAAAACGACATTTAGGTTCTATATAAAGATATCTTACCACATATTTGGGAGCAATCGAATCTGGTACTTTTAAGAAAGGGTTTGAAACCACTTTATCAGTCCAGATCCTACATACTGGAACCCTTCGGAAAGATGCTGAAAAGCCTTTTCCTTAAGTGGATAAATGGCTTGGGTAGGTCCATTGGGGCGAACTAGCCAATGCATGGTACGCTTAGCTACCGACAAGATGTTAGAAATGCTTTGAACCATTTTAAACCCTGGACCAAACAGTTTTTGGCTCAAATATTTTAACCAATTTAATAAATTAGGATTTAAAATCATTTGTAATACGTATAATTTTATATTTATAATTAGTGAACGAATTCCTTACCTTTTCATAATATGCAAACCTTACAGTGACAAAATAAATGTGCTATTAACCGCTGGGGTAGCCGGAGATGCTCCCACTAAAACGTGCACAAAAGACCTAAATAAATTCGGTAACAGTATGGAATTTTTTATTTCATACTTAACTTGAACATGAAACGTCTTGTGTAAATAACATTTTATATTTATAATATATTAGACAATATAAATAATTTATTCTTATTATTATAATATCGCATACATCACGTATTCGCTTAGAATGTAATATTTACAAATATCAATAAATATAATACAAAAAACTTAAGCTTCTTACAAAAAAATAGTTTGGTAGTCTTAATAGGTACTTATTTATTATCTCGTTTCGTCGGATTCTGAATTGGATGGGTCCGGTTCGGGCTGACTAGAAATATCAGGAGCTGGATGAGGTTCTACAGGGTGTAGTGTAACTATTGATTGCCTCCGAACCGGAGTTACAGGTTGTGCATGTAAAATAGCATACAATGGACCTTCTCTGTCTTTCGAAGGTGTCACCAAAATACTGGGTTCGTCTTCTATTTGCATGCTAGTTTCTGCAACTGATGGTATTGTCGTCAAAAACCTAACTTGAAGACGGCTAGGTGATCCAGGTGGATCGGTCTCGTCTTGAATTGCACTTTGACGAGTTAATCTGGGTTTGGTGCGTACCCTATTGGGTTCATTACTAGACGCACTAGAACGTGAGATTCTCCAAGTACTGGTACTTGCTGTTGTGGCCGAGCCGGAAGAATCGTTACGTGAGCTCGATAGGTTGGAATCTTGCGAAGTTTTTCGGGTTACTAACCACGAAGAGGCGCGCCTTTTGGGATCCAAAAGTCGCAGGGGATTACCACAATGGTGATTATGTCTCCAAGAGTCTGAACGAGACGAACTAAAGTTTTCACTTGATGAAACAGAAGAAGCTCGTTTGTGTTGCTTTTGTTGTATTTCAGCAATTTGGTAGGTGTACTGATCGGAGTGTGGTCTGTGACGTACCGGTTTCCGGACACATAAAATCCATCGGGCTTTGTTTAAGAACCACTCCTTGTTGGTGGCTTTATGTTCTACATAGGCTGGTGTGGAAGTAGAGTCACCCAACAGTTTTGCGCTGCATGTACACTGATGAGTGTGATGGTTTTGATTTTCTCTGGAAGATCGGTCTGCTAAACTGTTGGTATTTGCGGGCGTTTGCCTATTACTAAAATTAGAACTATGGCGACAGCGTCCAATACCGCGAGTCACTCTACTTTCTTCGATTGCTTTACAAATCATAACGCAATCTTTTTTAAATTGTTTTGTTAGGATGGCGTACAAGAATGGGTTACAACAAGAATTAAGGGGTAATACAAACACTGTAAACACTTTGGCTTGTTCCAGTGATATAAGTTGGAGGCCAAATGCGGCAGTTAATGAAAAAATGCGATTGGTGACCAACATAAAAAGTCAGTAAACACCAAGAGTGCCATACGTTTTGCGATTCTGGAATCATTGGAATTCCATGCTTGAGAACCACGGATAGCGCAATACATTTTTAGATAGCATCCCATGAGGATTAAGAAAGCAACACCGTTGATGACCATCAAGAAAACTACGTAAGTCAAACTCCCAGCGGTATTTGTTTCAAAATGTAAACAAATCGCAAATTTTCTATAGTCAGAAATACTAAATAGTGGAAGAATCTCCATAACTATTGCGAAGGACCAACCGCAGAGCATTATATAACCTGCGTGTTTTAACGACAGCCGTTTGTTTAAATGCATAGTGTGGGTTATCGCATAATTTCGTTCCAGTGTGATAACCGCAAGCGTATAAACCAATAGTTCCGAACTCATAACTCCCAAAAAATCCAGCAAGGCCTACAACCACAAAATAAATAAATCTTACGAAAACCTAGTTTAAATTATCATGGTTGCTTTCGTTTAAAGCATTGTTAAAACAACAATTTAAATATACAAACGCGAAAAACCACGACAGAAAATTAGCACTGATAAGTAAATGCACTATAATAATATTTTTTAGGAAAATAACAGCAATTATCTACAACTTCAATTATTTTCTTAGGTAATCTGAAATGAAAGCAACTTCCAAGTATGGAATGCAACATAAGTTCAGATTTATTTCCGATGGTGATGTAGAGAAAAAAAAGCAAATATAAGTTTCGATCTCATAAAATATGTTCTGCTGCATTCTATAATATCATTCGAGAAATGATAATTTAGTCTGAAGGATGTAAAACTCTCCATAGTTGCAGATCTACATGATAGATCGAAATAGAGGTTTCAAATTTGATTACACTAAGGCGATAAAATATTTCCAAATGCAATAGAGCAAAACTGAACTAATCCATCAAACTACAACTGACAGTTCTGGAAAAAATCATCGTTATTAATGAAGAATTATCCTGATTATCTCGTTTGAGTATAATTTTTTGAGCGAAGTAATGATGGTCTGATGATGAAACGATCCAATCTAAACATATGGTTAAATTTGTATTAATGACCATAAAACAGAAACTATCCAATATTTTGCGTTGGTGGTTGATGACATAATTTAAGATTGAATGATCGTGTTCATCAACATTTTGGTATCCATAACTTTTGAGCCAAAATAATATACATTTTGTCCTATAGAGATTTATAAGAAACAAAGTAACGTCATAAAAGGTATGTCATTTCTCCATAATTCCTTAATATACAAAGAAAAAGAAATGCTAAAATTTACCCATTAAAATAATTCATGGAAATCTCAAAATATATTTCCAAGTCATCACTTCAAAAAATGTGGTACACCTTTTAAGTATTTTGCTATTTTCTGCAAATCTCACGTTTATTATGAAAATCACATTCAGTCTAACAAAAGAGTTATTGTTGGTATCTTCAAATGCATCTTAGTAATGACGTTTCGAAATCTTAAAATTTCTCAGCCACTTTACCACCTGTGTTAAGTTCCCACACCCTGGTATAGCAGCTGACAACCCTTCCGCCCTCGACACATTTGTCTGGATTTCTTGATTCACAACTCATACGTGTATGCATTTTACCTGAAATAATATTAAATTATTGTAATACGTCAAGGATGTTGATTTAGTGGGGTGTTTTTTTCTTAAAATTTGGTTCCGGTACGTAAAGGTCGAATGTCTTTCCGTTTTCCTAAAAATAGAATTTTATTAATATAAAAGTACCTAATAATAAGATTTTCAAAATTGATATCAATGTCAAAGCACCGAAGTTATTTGCCAAAATTATATTTTGATGTGGGAAATTTTGATATGCAAGGAGCATTGACGTTTAATTTTTTATGGTACGAACATTACTTTTGTTGCTATTCTAATGTCGCACTTCCGCTACTTATAATTTTTGCAGTCTCGAATTGCTTTAACCTCATCTTCTAAAGTTCTAAAATAATTTAAACAATAAAAAGTTTAAAATTAAAATCGAAATGGTTTTATTTTCCCATAAACCCTTTCGAAATTCGAAAAGGACCGCAAATAGTGAAACTGATATTATGTGCCCAGGACAATTGCAAAGCAAACAAGGCCCATTATTATAAATTTGAGTGCAAAGGCGGTAGTAAACAAGTTTCTTGTGAAGTGTCCAAATTTGTATTTTACCTGTTTAAAATTCACAGAGACTGGTTGACCAAATTTAACACGGTCGTTGAACCGATTCCTTTCACAACCATTTTTATTTATCGCATGTTGGAATTCGCAGTCACTCGAAAATAAATCTCATTAATCGGTTACTTGTTACTTATCTGCATTTCATTACCTTTTTTTGTGAAAAAACGCAAAAATTAAAAAACTCATAAAAAATTTTCGAGTTGTTCTGGTCGAAGAAATTATTCCAATTGCGTTCAAAATTTTTTGTTGGAAATGGTAAGCTTGTGGGCGCATTTAAGTGGGCCAAACAGTGCGTCGCATTAACGTGACTAATAAAATTTACCATTAATATAAAAATTCTATTCACAAGAATAGTTTATAGAGCACAGCACGTTCTTTATTCAAATTTGTCTTCTCTGTATTTTGTTGCAATGCATTTTGACAAAATATTGTGTTCGCCCTACTTAACAGGGCCGGATTGGCCGGATTACCGTCAATACGCTAGAGGTTGGAAAAATTTTATAACGTTATAACCCCTAACTGCTAGAAGCAATTTTCTTAAATTGGATTGTGACCAAAGCCTATTATGCTTATCTGGTTATGCTTCTTTCATGTGACATGTCCGGTTCCCGGCGACGTGGGCGATCACTACAGCGTAGGCATATCTATCTTCTACGTTCTAACAAATTGTTTTGTTCTGCGGATATTAGTCAATTCGAGGATGTTGCTCAGCAATGCCTTTTCTTCCTGCTGAAACCACGTACCCCGTCAATTTTTCTTTTCTAAGCAGACGATGGTAAGCAACATCCCATTTGATTGCGTCCAATACTCACGCTATGGCAGAAATCTTGATATTTTAGTGTCAGTCTGGCCCTACTTATGGTTACTTGTAATTATTTATTAGTACACATGGCATAATATCTAACAAAATTATACATATCAATTTTCTTTCTTATTTTCAACAAAAGTGACCATTTATGGCACAACAAAAGCACCAAGCAACACCGTAATTATTCCAATGATAGATGATTTATTATCCAATATTACACGTATGATACTGCAAAATTGACAATTGGCTGTGATTGCTTTCCTATATGAGCTATTGTCCTATTGTTACAATAATTGCAACTTACCTGAATACTCCCTAAAATCTAACCCCAAGGTGAAAAACTAATTATACACACTTGGAATGCAAAATTGAGCCAAGAAAATTACATATCGTCCACCTGTCGTGCAATGACACGTTTTTTTTTGTAGTTTTATAATAATAAACGTGAAGTGTCTCTGAAATTATTACTTGTTTGTGGCTTGCTGTTGGAATTGTATCCTTGATAGCTATAGGCCAAAAAATTCTGTTTGCTTCCAAGCTGGTCTTATGTTTAAAGTGAAAAATGTTATTTGATGTATGCGACCCATTCCAACTTTCTATAAAGCGGAAGAAACTTTGAGATTGGGTTGGTTAAGATTTTCTTGCAGATATGAAAAGAGTTGGTAAGATCATGGTCCCGGAAATACTGCATTCTTCGTTTAGTAATCAAATTAGTTTAATTAGGTGTAGGTCATTACTCATTAGTAGTCCTTTGTGCAGTGTTTGAGTATTAGCTTTTTCCTCCGTTATTTTTTCAGCCTGAAGGATAATTTGAAAGTTAGTTAATGTCAATCATTAAATTTCTTAAATTTCTGATATCATATCCAAATAGAAGAAAGTGGGACGAATTGTGACTGATAACTTCAAAATCTTCTGAATTTAGTAATTTTTTAGATTTCTTGATATTTTATGTGTTTTTCTTGAAAGCATCATTTATCTTTTCCTGTAGCACACAACATGCGGTTTATTGCATACTTATTTGCATATAACATGCATATTGGCATACTTTTTGAGATAAATAGATTTTTATGAAAACAAGAAAGTGTCATCTATCCGATGATAGATGCGCCCATGGTGCGATGGATACAACCAAACCAAATTGGACAAAATCGTGCCTTTATCTATTGGAATACAAAACTCCATTATATTTCAACAAACTCATAAATTTTTTAAAATATATGAATTTTTATGCTTAGAAATTAGTAATATTTAAAAATTAACAAGTTAATTAAACAATAAGAACCGAATTATTCTCATGACCTTTCAGTAGTGAATTATTACTATAATCAGATGTTTAAATTAAAATATTAAAAATTAAAACACTGCCGAAAGCTCATGAGAATAACTTGATTTTTATTGTTTTATAAACTGAATTATTTTTAAATTAAATTATGAATTAAAATAAAAAATTTATTTCAGAATAAAACATGAAGTACTCATATTTTCATTTTATACCTGCGATAAGTTTGTATTCTATACATCGTCGTGTATAAACTACCCTTATTTATAGGAACTCCGTATTCAGCTACAATTTGTAAGCAGAACATTTTAATTCTCCGAATCTATCCCTTCTTGAGGTGCCCACATTTAAAAGGTTAAAGAAATCGAATTTTAAAAATGAAAATTTTATCATGAAAATTCAAATGATAATAAATCAAAAACTTACTACAAAATTTTTGTTTCTAAATCTAAAATTTTGTTCTTAAAATGGTAACTAATTTTTTAACAATCATCACAGCGCTTGAATATCTCTTTCGTCTTTAGAATTCCTACTGTAAAATTTGAAAGTCTGAAACCTCTTTGATAACTTCTAGGTACTTTAGGCAGAAATATGTATATATGTATAAGCTATTACACATAAAAATCGTTTTTAAAAGTTCCTAATAGAACAGAGGACTACGTTAAGAGGTAACAATTGGAGACGATGGTTGTATTGGAATTAAACCATCAATACAAGTTTAAAATGCCAAAAATTAAAAATGACGCACAATTTTTATCACCAAGGAAGAACATTTTTCCGGCTCACCTCCCCCCCCCCCAATCTAATATTTTCCGATAAAATTAATGTCAATTGTCTCAGCTGCAATGATTTTTCATTCAATTCATTTGCGAATTATTTTATAATATTGGTGTCAATCTTTTGAGCTTCAGGAGTTTCAAATAAAAATTCTATAGTTTAGAACAAGTTTAGGGGGAAAACTAGAAATAAAAATTATTTTAATTATTACATCAGTACCACTAAAATTCTGAGCGCTACTTGCTCGGACCGACATTGTAAACATTTTTTTTTCGGGCACGCAGTTAGTTTGTATACTGTGACGACCCCGAGCCTCGTTCAGGCAGATCTTGTTTCAACTTATTGACGGATTTAAAAAAAAATCTGACTTTTCCAAAATCCAACTTGTAAGGTGTTAAAACGCTCCAACTTTTTTAGCGATGAGGGTTAAATGATAGGAATATTTGAAGCTGAAACGGTGGTCAAACGATTGGCAACAATTTTATTAAAAAATTTGCCGTTTCTGCAATCCCCCTATTTTTCGTTATGGTTCAAGCGATTTGAACAAAACTCAAACGATTCTGACAATGATTTTGGGTAAAAAAAACTCGCGATGGTGGGAGGGCGGCCAAATGAACATTTACCAAAGGACTAATATTGGCCCTCCAATGAATAAACGACTTTCTGGAGCTTTTTTTTACTAAAGGACGGATTCAGCCCAAGTTCATGGGGGATTATTAATGCACAAATTGTTAATTAATAAATTTTGTAGCAATTTTAGTCCATTTAATCAATTTTTTTTCGGAGTTTGAAAATTCATCGTGATTAAACATCCTTTTTACACCACCCCTTGTATTGAACTATTGTGAACTGGAAAATGTAAAAGCCAAAAGAAAATGATAGTGTCATGCACAGTAGAGTGTCCATTGAATGTTGTGATTTTTATTCATCGAGTAGTGGTCATTTTTTTGGTATTAAATAATCGTTTTTGTATCCTTAGCAAACATTGATTAATTTGAGAATAAAAATTGTTAAGTAGGATGATATGAATTACAAAATAAGTGAACCTTTATACATTATTTGAGTTTGACCAGAGAACCAGAAGCGAATCATAGAATAGAATAAGAGAGATAGATATATAAGACACAAGGAGAATATAATAAATTGCAAATATTAGGAAATTTCATAGCAATATATTATCTTTTTATATTATTAAAAATCGAAGCACACTTCTGATTGGGGAATGTTTTAGTCATCAATCTATAAAAGTTTCAGTGCGGCCTTCAGGTCGCTAAGCCATGGCAAATTACTAGAAAAACCGTCAAGGAAAAAATGTAAATTTTCGCCTAGATATAAATTTATTTATAGTGGATTACATCTATCAAAAGGACTACAAAATGCAGTAAACATGTACCCTGTAATAAAATATAACAAACGTGAAAGTTAATCCATTTGACGCAAGGGTGGATTTAGCCAAAGTTTATGAAAGGGAATAACCTATGAAGGGCCTAGTGGAAAAAGTAGTTAAGTCACTTTTTTTTCAATTTGTTGATCTTTATACTAATTTGTAGAGAATAAATGCCGCAAAGTGAAAATGTGCTTCCAACTACAAATTGAAAAAAAGTGACTTAACTACTGTTTCCACTAGGCCGTTCAATTGTATAATAACCCAAAAAACACAATTTGTGGAAAAGACCGAGATCCCCAAAAAGCCAAAGAGGTGGGAAGTGAAGCAGCTTAAAGCTGTTCGAATGAAGACAGTCGTCGAAACCCAAAATTGGCTGAACTTACCCCGAACTCCGGAGGGCTTCACGGTGGCACTCCAAGAAGTGTGCAAGGCTAGCATGCCCAGAAAAAGCAACTCGCGTCGCAAGAAGGTCCACTGTGGAACGGTGAGATAGCCGAGCTGCGCAGGAAATGTGTGGCCGCCAGAAGACGAACACAAAGACGGTGCCGCCGAGAGATCTTCGAAGAGGACACTGGCTGATCCTCTTCGTCAGAAACATAACTGGCTAGAACTCCTGAAGGAGGTGGACGCAGATGTCTGGGGATTAGTGGTACAAGATTGTCATGCGGAAGATTGTATGAAACGATGTATTGATGGTCGATACGCTGCTCCCCAGGCCCAAAATTAACAACCTTAGGATGGAGGAAACAGAATATATCCCCATCCTAACAGCTGAAGAACTGGAAAAAGCGGGTAGAGAGATGTCAATTGGAAAGGCACCAGGGCCAGACCTCGTACCAAACGAAGTCATAAAGATGGACCTCGAAGAGAACTATCAGCCGGTGCTGGACGTGTTGAACTACTGCCTTAGAGGTGGCACGTTCCCAGGCCAATGGAAGAGATCGAGATTGGTTCTGCTGAGGAAGGGCGAGAAACCCCTCGAGAACCCCAGTTCCTACAGACCGATCTGCCTGATCGAAGGCATGGGGAAGTTACCGGAAAAAGTCCTGCTGACCAGACTACAAGAACACCTAGAACTTGAGGGGGGACTCTCCCCAAGACAATAAGGCTTCAAGAAGGGGTCTCCGCCATTGACGCCCTCAAGGCAATAGTGGAGAAAGCCACCAAAGCGAAGAGAGGTACGTGGCGCACCCAGAGTCTTTGCATCCTCATTACCCTGGATGTAAAGAACGCCTTCAACTCGGCGAAATTTAGAAAAAAAGGAGTTATGTAACAGGAACACACCAACCTACCTATTGAATATCCCGAAGAGCTACCTGGGCGCACAAAAACTCATCGTCGAGGAAGAAATGCTGAAAGAAGAAGTCAGCACCACTAGCGGGATTCCACAGGGGTCGGTACTGGGTCCAAACCTCTGGAACCTAATGTACGACGGAGTCCTGAGACTGGACCTCCCCGAGGGCGCCGAGATCTTTGGATTCGCGGACGATATCACTCTGGTCGTAGCCGCCAGAGTCATAATCGACCGAAGGATGTGCTTCAACCAACACATCCGAGAAATGGCCAAGAAGGCAGCCAAGATGGCTACCGCGCTCACCAGGCTGATGCCTAACAACGGATGACTGCCGTACACCAAGAGGCGGGTCATGGCATCGGTGACAATGTCAATCATGTTCTACGGGGCACCGGTGTGGGTCGAGGCACTGAGAGTGGTATCCTACACAAAGCACTTTGAGAACGTATAGCGGCGGATGAGCCTCCGAATAACATCCGGATACCGCACCATCTCCAAAAGCGGTGGCGGTCCTAGCGGCGATGCCCCGATCGACCTGATAGCAATCGAAAGGGCTGAAAACTTCACGCCAAAGACCAGATCTCAGGCCCAAAAGAAAGTAAGCAGAACAACGCTAATCCAAGAATGGCAGGATCGATGGTCCAGGGGATCCAAAAGGGCCTGAACCAGAAGACTGATTCCAAGAATGGTCCGAGATCAAGAATGGCATAACAACAATCATGTAAACAAAACATAAAGAGGAACTACAAAGACAACACCAAGAGCAGGAAGACCAAAACTAAGAAAAGCAAAGTCCCGAAAGGGCAGAAGCTAATACAAGAACGGCTGATGTTAGCGGAAGGAATGCCAATAGGTAAATCCCGCTGGCATCCAAGAAGAGGAGGTTTCTAGTGGGCGAACCCCACACTATCACCCAGCACGGGGTGGTGGTGTCTTGTTTAAGATTTTCCCCCTTCCGATACGCATAAAAAAAGATTAGCAAATATGTGCGGCCGAAAGCCGCACTTTGTGATTTATTGCAAATTATTTGGGACCTAATTGTTCAGCTTATGCAGCATTTTCGACTTCACAAATTAAAATACAATTTTACCCGGTTCATATTTCTGTAGTGCCACGAAAAAGGGTAATAAGTCATAAACTCAATGTTTGGATTCATTATTTCTATTGTTTGAATAAAAGAATAATTTTCGTATTCTTTCATCAATATCGATAAGCATAATTTTATTATTGATTTCGTTCGGTTTTCTTTCTGAAATATTCACCGGTAAGCGATTGGTATAAGAAACAAAAATATTTAAATTTTTGACTTGTTTCCTTTTCCGTGGAACCACAAATTTATACCTGACGTCTTATCTCGGGATTTCGTATTCTCTCAAGTATTAATTTAAAGGTGAGGAGATGAAATGGGACCAAGGTGCATAACGTTCTTAATTATAAAGTAAGTAGCATAGAAATTAATGAAGAATCTATGTGACATAAAAATCAAGTTTCAGATAAAGTAATAATCTAGAAGAAATCCATTCGCCGTGACAGTATCCAAAGTATTGCAGAATATTTCGCAATTCGCCACAGTGATAACCGGCGTGAACTGGGCTGCTGTTTCAAATGGGTTAAAAAACATCACAGTCAAGGAAAATAATTAAAATTGCGCTTGATTATTCATTAAGAAAGAGCGCCAAGCTTTTTTCAAATAAGCCTACGGATAAACATTTCCTGTCCTCCGTCGTACATCAATTAAATATCGTGAAGCGCATAAAATATAATTTTGCGAAATAATAAATTATAGAAAATTAGTTGTGCCATTAAATGGATGCGCAAAACAGTTAGGTAGAAGCTTGTGTTTATGTTATGAAATTTTTAATGCATGTAAAATTTTGATGACATTTTATAAACCCTATAATATTTTTAATTGCCTTTTAGGCGTATAAAAAAGTTGGATCAAAATTTATGCTGTAACTGATTACCTTCGGAAAGATTCACTAGAGAGAAAAACGAGTTTCGTACAATTTTCTAGTGCGATAAGATGATTTGCTAAAACAAATCCGTTACCGTAACAAACAACACCGCGTCGTGACGTAATAACTCAAAGATGCAAAACGAAATCAAAATCTCCAACAAAAGTAACTCTGATCTAACTGTAGAGCGGTTACTTTCCGAAACCCGTTACAACGCCATCGCCTTGCTTATAATGTGTGTTACTTGACCACGCCGCAACGGCAAAATTATTCGAATTCCTTTTAAATTGTTTTTTACGACGACCTACGCAAATAATACACCACACGCATTTTCTCCGTTTTATTTTCTGATTATTATAATTGATCGAAATTGCTTGGGTCATCCCATTACTAACCATCTCAGCTTTTTGGAAACTGGGGTAAAATTTGCTGAAAAGGACCAGGACCTTCCAAAATGGAAGTCTTATCAGTGTTGCTCCCCTATTGTGAGATAACGAAGTGGACAAAGGTCTAAATAATAAATTACATTGTCGTATATAATTTTATTCAAGAAGAACCTGTTAAATGGATCAAGTGTGCAATTATGCAATTATTCAGCATTCCTAAATGTATCCTGTTTAAGGGGTCCGGGGAAGTCAACATACCGAAATTAAATCTTGCACCGACTGCGCCAATTGGATCTTTTCGCAGTTTTTCCTCGTTGTGAAGTAAATAATTAGTAAACGGGTTCTGATTAATTTTAAGGAACGACATTTTTGTTCGTTTACCTCTAAGAAGACCACGGAAATAATTTTATGAATATCAGATGATTTATATTTCCACTTTAATAAACAAATTAACGCTTAAAGGTGCGTTATACGGTGTGAATGTGCCCTGGTGTTTGAATATAAAATTTTGTAACGTTATTGCAAAATTATCACCTTACATAAATATTAATTTAAAAAATTGTCAAAACCGTCTTCATAAAATATGACAAATATTAGATGGTGAAGGTCAATCTTCTAATTTGACTGTTTTTTATTTAATAAAACCGGTAAACATGAAATTAATCTACAATATTTTACTATTCAGGTTCATTAAAATCATTAATTATTTAATGTCGTGTCATATAGCGGGTGACGTTTTTATAGTAAGTATACGAAAAGCGATTAACTATGGCTTCCTGAAAAAAAAAATTTTTTAGAACTGCGGTTAATGGTCCGTTATATGTAAGGGTTTATGCATTTACTGAATAAAATGCGGGTATATTAATAACATATGATTAAGAAAATTGGTTTGTATTCAAAAATTTGAATCATCATTAAGGGACCCATTATTGAGGTTTTTGAATTGAATCTATCCTGTTTAGTAGTTTCTTGTTAGACCGTAAAATATCCTTTTAACAATCTTCATTAGTTAAACCAAAATTAAATCAGGTAGTAAAGTTCGAAATTGCTATGAATACCGATAATTTGGGGTACTAAGTTGTAATATCCGGAAGTTTTTAAATTTGGCTATTTTGACCATCTGTTTAGCTCCTTATTACCTATAGTTTAACGTGGATTCCAAACCACGGAAATTCTTATTTATTACACTTAGATCAAGTAGTGCACTTCAACATTAATCACGATCACATCCAATTAAAAGAGATATGTATATAAAAATAATGCAATATTTGAATTAAAAACCGCAGTTTATGGCATTCCGTTTAAAAATTACTGAAAAACTCGTTTCTCGTTTCAACACAATCTTGATTTATTAAAAAATTAACTCCTTTAAATGGTACTAACGATGTAAAAATTGCTGTAATGGTCGTGTCCAGGAATTTAATCAAACAAGTTGGTTTACTGGTATACCTATTTTTGTTTCAACCTCGCACATTTTCAGGTTGTGATACAATTTTATTGTTTTGCCACATTTAAAAGCACATGTAATAAAATTATAGGTACATCAAGCAAGGTCACGGCTACTTAACTTTTAAACGACATCCAATTTGGAAAAAGACCGCATGCCGAGTAGAAAAGATTTGATATTAAGAATCTATGGTTGATCATTAACAACACGCGATGGTTATCAATCAAAGCGTTTCATCTTACAATTAAACATCGATATGATCATCAATAAAGGAACTCAATAAATATTCAACTGGGCGTGCCGTTTACGATTTGATCAAGATGAGAAAAAATAACTCCTTGAAATCCTTGTGTGAAAATCACGAACTATCAGTCTGGTAGAAGAAGTTGCTCGCCAGTTACAAAACCAACACCAAGAGCAAGCAAAGAAGGAACATAACAATTGCGCAATTAGAGTGAGTGAAACAGCAAAGACTATGACCAGGGCCACGGAATCAACGACCTCCGATTGCCTAGTGAACCAAACCCGTTCCTCGTCCCCGTCCTCCATCATAATTCCACAAGAGTTCTTATATATTATTCTTGACTTGGCTTACACCCAGGTGCGGACTTTTTAAAATGGCAATGTTTATTTAAGATGACAAGATACACCGAAGAAACAATGAGAATTAACCTTCAAAACCTTTGGGACCTTCAGTCAGTCACGTTTAACTTCTTGTCGAGTTTATTAAAAACTATAATAATTATTTTATTGTATTGCTACCAATAGTCGCTGATTTAGTTTCAGTTTTTCTGCCGGTAGTTCGAGGAAATGTAGTGAACGGATAAAATACTTTCTGATGATTTAAATCCTAGTCATGATTATTATTAAACCTCCATTTTTACATTTCCGTTAAACTATTATTGCTTAGTGTGCAAAACTCAATTAATTCAAAGTTTACAAATGGGAAGAAAAAGTTACACCTGCTAACAAAATTACAAATTTTGCAAGGTGCTACTTTTTTTGATAGGAAACTAAAAATTTGTCCAGTTGTTCTTGAGAATTTCAAAAAGTTACGAGCTTCCTGGAAATTAGTAGTTTTCAGGCCTTCAATGAGTACTCCACAAATGTACAAGTAGGAAAGGTAGGAAACACTGTTCGAGTTACTGTAAAACGGTAAATCCATTTAAACATGACCTGAATATTGATAGGTTCTTGCTTGGGGTAGGTAACTCTTCTCTTTCTCCTCCGGAAAAAAATCATACTACTGTATGTTATTACTAAGCAGCTATTGACAGTTTGATCAGTGTCATTCTTTCGAATAGATGTGGTCTAAAATGAAATTAAAAGAGGTTGACCGAAAAGGTCCATCGTTTTTTGGATCATGAGTCGCTCCTCGAACTAAATCTTTGTAAATGCCCCATTTTGGAATTGAACAGCGTGCAGGGACCCAAACCCTCCTCAAATTCCAAACAGAAGTTTTCCCAAAAATGAATTGTATTATAAAAAATATTATTCCTCCTGCAGCATTGGATATCCCAATAACAAATTTTCACGCACGAATAAAAAGATTCTGGTAGGAACTAAAACCCAGCTTAAAACATTTCTGTGTAAATATGAAACCAAATTTTTGATATGGTCTTTCGAGCCGGATTACACCGTGAAATATAAAGTATGTCATAAAATAATATATAATAACTCAAAAATATCGTAATTGCATTACAAAATTGTTGTTTTATTACGGTTATATTAGTAAAGCACGAAGCTGTATTACGTTTAAAAGACAATAAAAATAATTATTAATATTTAATTATTGCGTACACAACCGTCGAAAATGTTAATGCTCAAAGTTTACACAATTTCTTGCAAAAAACAAATACTTGTAGGTAATAAAGCAGATGCGCACAAATTTTTCATTACACGGCTTAACATTTTTAATAAAGGAACTTATCCATTTAATTATGATACACGTAATCCAATGCAGTGGTCTTAAGTTGGTATTAAATTGCCGTCATTATTAGATGCATTATTGCATAATACGCAATGCATATTATATGGTTTGATGAATATTTACAATCTGAACACTAAAACGAGCTTCTTTTTCCTTGCGGCAGCGGCGGCTCGTGCGGTAAAATATTAGGTAGGCCAGCAGCTTGCTAAGCATACATAAAAATTTCAGGCGAGGGGATTCCCACTGACCAATACAAAGCTTGAAAATGGTAATAGAAAAACATTTCAACATAAATTTTTGCCCGAATCCAAACCCTCAGACAGCTATGTATTTATTTTTTAGTGTTAATTAGAATTATGGTACACCATCACCGTCGCTAAAAGAACGATTTACATAGGCAAATTTTGTAACAAAGATAGTCGAAAAGTGACAACAATAAATTGTGTGTAATGTTATCTGTTTTTAGGTAGGACGGACCAAATCTTGTTCCCTAAAACCGCCACTGGCTTACTGAACCACTCTTTTGGAGTACTTATTTCCTATTTTGAATCAGCTGAAACAATAGGAGTAAAAATGGAAATTTTGCTGTGAATCATCACCATTAAAAAATGCACAATTAGAAGAGAATGCAAATGGTAGTACCGAGCACAATTAGAGTAATATCGTAATTTAAAATTAATCGCAGTAAAACTATACTTTTTTGCATAAATGATGTAATAAGTAAATTAAATTCATTCCAGGTAATGCTAATTACATATAAAACAATTTGAGATGAAAATTGTTGAAAGAGTAAGCAAAATACGCACACCTTTATTTGAAGTTAACATTTAAGTGTCAGTGTGTTAACGATTTATCAAGTCATAAAATTGTTTACTGAAAATACGAAAAAGTATAAAACTTTACCTTCGGCAATTAACAATGCTGATTTATGGTCAAGTAATTTTTCAAAAAGAAAATTTATACATATTTGATTCCTCCAGTATGGTATCTGGTTGACACCGTTGAAAAAGAAGGAAATGATTTCATACGGATGTATGGGTTAGAGTCGATTTGAAACGAGAGTTTTGGCCATAAACGGTTTTTTAAATTTGGTCACGAAACCCTTTTAATAATATATAAAAAAACATTTGCGAAACCCCTGAGGGTACAAATATACCAGGATTCTTTGGAACCATTTAGGAAGGCTAAAACCACCCCAATAATTTAATATAATTAATTCTCTTGGAAAGTCCCTAGACTTTGACAATTTAATCGCTAAAGCTTTTGCCCACAAAATATACATTTGAAGAAGTAGAATACAATTATATCAATTATGTTGATAAAATTTTAAATATATGTATAAACTATTATCTCCTGAAAATTTATATGAAATCATTAAAATAAAAAAATTATAATTGGCTGATAAGCGTTCAGAAATTGCTTCTCAAGATCATTTTTAATTGAAATAAAATTTAAATTTAATTGAATTGCTGAAATCTAATGAAATAATTTGAATTTTATTGTGTTTCCTTTTGCCCCTGAAAAAATAATAAATTATGATTTATTTCTTACTTAAGTAGTTAATTTTACAAGTTTATTTTAATTTTATGTATTAATTGTTTCTTTTTTTAAATTGTATAGATTGAATAGGCTTATAAATTAAAATTAAAAGTTATGTACATATTTAATTGTCATTCATAACTTTAAATTATTTTTTAACTATGCAGAATATTTTGTTTCAATAACCACAACGCTATTTTAATTTTGAACTATAAAATTCTGTATTATTTTAGATAATTATTATTCTGGCACATCTTTAAATTCCCTATATTTTTGTGATTAACTTTTTCATTGCATTATTCTTACCTTTAAAAGGTATTTAATAATACAAATTAGTAAACTTACAAAAGGTATAATTTGATCAGAGGCGGGTCGTGACTTTTTTCAGTGAGGGGCACAAAATTTAAAATAAAGAATAAACAATATGAATTTACCACATTTATATTTAATTACTTCTATCTTCTTCTTCGTGTGCCATATCCGCTCCCCCGGACGTTGGCGACCTCTCTCCTATGTATGTGTTATGCGTTTGAAATATTATCACATACATAGGGGACCTACTGCTTAACGCGGGCTCCGAACCGCGGGAAGTGTATACACTTCATCTCCAGAGAGGCTGTACCAGGCAGATTACACCTCGGTGGTTTGCCATTGCCTTCCGAGGGGAGACGGTCAGAATAAAGTTTTACTGAGCCCGGAGTCGAAGCAGGCATTCCGCATTAGCAGCAACGCACATAACCGCTTTAGCTAACGACCGTCTATTACTTCTATAGCGGTTTAATACCAAAGAAGTTAATCGGTAACCCTTAGGATAAACACCAACGTTCAACGAGTGCAATATTCCAAATACTGACCATAGGTGCTCAAAAACCATCAAGAAATTTGGATTTTCATACTACCCCCATGCTGTATGAATAGAAAATGGTTTCTATAATCTACAGTACCCCACTGATTACGAAATCTAGCAAAAATATTATGCAATGTCTAGGTAACCGGTACCGGTTACTATATTGAAAGCCGGTAGTTTACGTTCATTGGTCAATTTAAAGAAGGCGGAACTACCGTTATAGTAGTTATACCTTAAGATATACCGGCATCTATAACGATTGCCAGTATTAACTGTTGCAATATTTTTTTCAGGTTTTTCAGGTATTTCAGGTTCGATTTATATGTGTTTAGAGTAATTATAAGGTTATAATAGTTATAACGTTATGTTGTTTATAAGAAGGTTATAACCCAGACGATAACGAAGTCGCATGTTGAGAATTTTTTTCAGTTAATGAAGATGGCACATAAGAAAATTATATTTAAAATACGAATTATTCAAAACCTTTTTTCAATATCAATTATTTTAAATAACGCGCATTTCGCCCATTTTGAAATTGAATTTTGTTACCAAATTTTGAAAAACCACACTTTCTAGAATATTGCATGCTCTTTAATTTTGACCTGATGAAAATTTTCCGGAAAACTTAAATTGTTCTTAGCAAAATTCAATTTAACTCATGCAGATGAACCATTTTGGAATCGGAATAAATCCACAAGATCAAATTACAAGTTGATTATTTACTGATTAAACGTAAACATTCACCTCCAGCTTAACGTGGATTCCGAACCACGTCAAAAATAAATTGGCAGCCACTGGAATTTGAACTACTTATACTGCAATTAAGTGAATTACCTATATACAAAAGGCCACGCTAAAGAGGAAAAAATCGCCAATTGGGGAAGAAGCAGACTGGATTTTACAGATATTTTGGAAGAGTAGGCGTTCAGAGACGGTCATAGCTTTGACAGTTAAGTTGCCGTTGCCATCGTAACCATGTCGTATCTACGTTGCCGATATTTCTGGCAAATTTGAATTATTTTTTTGGAAAAAATACATTCCAAATATGCTATCGTAGGATATAAAAATGCTCCAATTTAGAGTCAAAAAGGATGGATGCAAAAGGAAACAACTTACTACAGCGCTTTAAACCAGTTGAATCTTTCAGTTCGAATCGATAAACAATTAAAGGTTTCAAAAGAGAGATTTCCGCCAAAAAAACTCGCAGTTTATGGGAAAACAAATAATCAAATTTAAATTACCAAAAATGAAAAGTTTAAAGGTTAGAGATATCGCACCAACAGACTTCCCTGAGAAAATTGTGACTGATCGGTTTATTGACTTGGTATTTTATTATAAAACTATTCGTAAAAATTATAAAATTTGTTACAAGAGGAATAATTGTAACCACATTATGTAATAGAAGTATAAATGTATGATTGTTCGGCCTTTGGCCTCACTCAAGGGTAATATGTAAAGGTTTTAATATTATTGTATGAATAACCATGACCTTGTAATTCGAATTTTCACATTTTAATTTTTGTTGATTAATTTAGCTATAATTAATTAATTAATTACACAATTATTTTTACGAAAACTATATCTATCAAAGTAATGTTACACAAAAGTTTACTTCAAAAATGTGTTTTTACTTTTTTTAGTATTTTTTTTATATAGTAACTTTTTATATAGTAAAAAGTATTTAATACTTATTGCATATTGGTTATTACTTAATACATATTGGTTGAAATACGCAATTTGACAAATTCCCTATAGATATTCGGAAAGCTGATGGTTAATTAAATCTAGTAGAAATAAACAACAAAATTTGCGAAAGATTCATGTTTAACCCCCAAAAACAGCCCCTGTTGTGAAACAAGCTGTTAGTACTCATATGTCGCGCCCCACCCCGAGTTTGTAATAAATAATTGATTAATTTCCGATTATTATTTTTGTGTCCCTAAGGCCCAGTTGTTCAGTTTCGGGTTATCTTCTAACTTGGGTTATTTTCCATAGAAATGATTGTTTCAAGAATTGTTTCCATGGAAAATAATTCAGGTTAAAAGATAACCTAATACTGAACAACTGGGCCTAAGTGGGACAGATCTAAAAGACGATAGATCCGGGAAAAAACGAATCGAGACTTTTTGGGTACTTTATTTTTGTGTTCATCTAACTTTTTACGTTAAACTTGGAAAAAATATCCCTAAGTGTGACAGATCTAAAAGATCCGAAAAAAACGGAGCTAGCTTTTAACTGTAAACTGTAAAATGTACTACACGTAAAACGTACGATAAACTTCTGAGGTGAAATTTTTCTAAGGGTTAAGACTATATTTATGAAACCACACGGGCTTTCAACAGAATGCGTGCTTCTGATTGGTTGAGCTCTCGAAAAATAACGATTTTCAATATCGATTATTTCCACAATTACAGGGATTTTTAAAATTATTAAAATTAAACTTTAAAAATACCTCCATTAAACTCCTACTTCCTATAAACTCAAATTCAGTATTTTTACCTTTATTTATAATTATATCAATCAATCAATCAAAATCAAAAACCTCATGTATACCCGCAGGTGTTGAGGTGTTCCGTATTAGTTTTCATGTATTGGTACTTCCATACACAAATTTACGCCACTCTCTTCTATCTAGCGCCATTTGTCTTGCCTCTCTCCATGTTTTTCCCATCTCTCCCAGTATCTGTCCAATATTGTCATCCCATGTTTTTGTTGGTCTTCCTCTCGTTCTTCTTCCCGCTGTCCTTGCCTGCCACACATTTCTCACTGGCATATCACTTTCCATCCGGTTCAGGTGACCAAACCATCTCAGCTGGTTTTCTTTTACTTTTCCCATTGCTGGTTTTACCGTGAGTCTATTTCTAATCTCTTCGTTTCTAATTCTATCCATTTTCGTTACTCCCTCCACTCTTCTCAAATATTTCATTTCCGTTGCCTGTATCTTGCTTTCCATTCTCTGTGTCAGGTTCCATGATTCGCAGCCAAAGGTTAGTGTCGGCAGGTATATAGTTTTGTACACTGTCATTTTTGTCTTTTTAGAAATTTCCTTTTTGTTTATTATAGTTTTACCTAATGCATGGTAAATATTCGCTGCTGAACTCACTCTACTATTTATTTCGGCCTCATAGCTTCCATTTTCATCAATGATTACACCCAGGTATTTGAATTGCTTCACCTGCTCGATTTGTCTTCCACCGATGTTAATTTTCATTTTCTCTTCCATTTTACCTATTTTCATTACCTTCGTTTTTGTTGCATTAATTTTCATATTTTTGTGCTCTAAGGCCAGATTCCATATATTTACGTTGTTTTGCAGGTTTTGTTCGCTACTTGCAAATAGCACCAGATCATCGGCAAATGCACATTCCGCTACTTCTACTGTTAGCATATTTCTGTATCCTATTTCTAGTTTTATGGTCTTTGTTTCTTTTATCACCTCGTCCATTAGTATTACAAACAATATAGGGCTCAGCCCACCTCCTTGTCTCAACCCTTCTACCGTAGTAAATTCTTGCGATTTCAAATTGCCCGTTCGTACATAGTTAGTTGTTTTCTTGTATATGCTCTTGCCTGAATCAAGTTCCTTCTAACGTTTCTTTCTTCCAGTAGCTTCCAAATTTTCTCTCTAGGTGCCCTGTCAAATGCTTTTTCCAAATCTATAAAACACATATACGTGCATCTGTCATGTCTTTTCTGTTTTTCTACTATTTGTCTTATTGTAAATATGTGGTCCTGTATACTGAAACCTTTTCTGAAGCCACTTTGTGTTTTTTCTAGTGTTGGTTCTATTATTTTCCTTAGTCTTATAGTCCAGTATTCCTTCGTAAACCTTGGCTGCCACACATAACAGTGAAATACCTCTATAGTTCTCGCATACTCTATTGTCGCCCTTTTTAAATATCGGCAGTATTATGGCGACTTCCCAATCCTTCGGTATTGTACCTTGTTCCCATGCCAAATTATAAATGTTGTTTAGTTCTTTCACTCCGTTTTCTCCCATATATCTCAACATTTCGGGTTTAATCCCGTCGTGTCCCGCTCTTTACCCAATTTCACTTTCCTTATTGTCCTCCTTGTTTCTTCCAATGTGATTCCGTCTGTCAATATTACCTCCTGTAGTTCGTGGGTGTTGTTTTCTTCTTTTTTCTTGTTGGTTTGCATGCATAACAGTCCTTCGAAGTATTCCTTCCATCTGCATATTATTTCCTTTTCTTCTTGTATTATTTCGCCTTTACCATTCTTGATCTGTTTTAGTGAAACCTGTTTAGTTCTTCTCAAATTTTTTAATATCTTGTAGAATAGCTTTTGGTTCTCGTTTTTATTTTTTTCCATCTGTTTTCCAAACTCTTCCCATGTTTTCGCCTTTGCATCAATTATCATTTGTTAAGTCTTTGTTCTTTGTTTTTTATATTCTTCGTATGTTGTTTCGGTTTTTTGTGCTAAGAATCTTTTCCATTTAAGTTTTTTCTTCTTTATTTCTTCTCTTATCTCTTGACTCCACCATGCTGTCTGTTTCCTGTTATTTCGCGTTCTGCTGGTACCACACGCTTCCTTTGCTGCTGCCAACACTATTTCCTTGAATTTCCCCCATCTATGTTCCAATCTTTTGTCCCCCTCACCGTTACCACTTTCTAGTTTTTCTTCCACAATCTCTATATATTTAGATTTTATTTCTGTGTCTCTCAACTTGTAGTCCCTGACCACTTCTCTTGTTTCTACATTTTGTCTCATTTCCTTCGTTGCTTCTTTAGATATTTTGGTTTTTTATTTGCTATTACTAAATAATGGTCACTACCAATTTCAAAACCTCCTCCTCCTGTTTTCCCCTGTTTTCTCTTTCGGTTATTATGTAGGGGAGCGTTCAAGTATTACGTAACGCAATTTTTGGAGATTTTTGACCCCCCCTCCCCCCCATGTAACGCGCCGTAACGTTTTTCTGTACCCCCCCCCTCCCCCCTAGTAAAACGTTACGTAACCACCAAGTGACCATTTTTATACCTAAAAGTCACAATTATGTGGCAAAAACAATGTTACGTAACGCGTAGTTCAAACCCCCCCTCCCGCCACTGTAACGCATCGTAACGTTTTACAAGACCCCCCCCCCTCCCCCCAAATTCGTTACGTAATACTTGAACGCTCCCTAGTCTATTATGGATTTTTCTTTTCTGCTCGGTTCCTCTCTTGTGAATTTGTGTATATCCTTATGTTTGTATAATGAATTTCCGATTACCAAGTTATTTACTACACAGAAATCTATGAACCTCTCTCCATTCTTATTTAAAGTGTCTTCGCCGTATTTCCCCATTGCTATGTTTGCCTTTTTCCTATTCGGGCATTGAAGTCTCCCACCACATATATCGTACCTATTGCACTTTCTACTGTCAATTGTAGCATTTCCCAGAAGTTTTCTTTTTCTGCTTTTTGTGTGTCCTCGTTTGGTCCATATACTGCCACTATTGTTATTTGTTGTTCTCTTTGCAATGTTACCGTTAATATTCTTTCCGATACAAAACTCCAACTTTTTATCAATTTCTTGCATTCTTTCCCAATTATACAACCTACTCCCGCTGCCGCTCTTTCATTTGTTTTGACCCCGCTGATATTACATACGAGTACATAATATAAAGTTTAAATATAACAAATCATCACATAACAATGGTAAAATGGACTCACTTGAGTCATATTCTAAATTAGTACTACTTTTTTAATTGTGGTGTTGGGATTTGTTTTGAACGTTGTACTGGAAACTCAATCGCAAAAAACCTGCTCTAAGAAGTAATTTAGATGGAATACCGCTGGACCACACGTAAATTTAGATATTATGAAGCACTGGGTCACAATATTTTAATGGCGCAATTTCGATGTGTACAGAAGAATAGTTATTATGTTACGAAATTTGAGCTATTTAATAATAATAATAATAATTAAACCACCTTATTCGAAAAATTAAAGATTGCTCTATAATTTTTTTCTGATAAAACTTGAAAAAAAATTGCTTTGAAATTTGTGAGTAGTATCGAAAGTTCATCTCAGTTTAATAGTCAAACATCATAAATTAAATATCTTAAGTGGAAATAAAAATGTTATTTTCAAAATAAGATTTAAAATATCTCGATTATGGCCACTTCAATTTTTGTCTACGTGATGAACGAATCGGTTTTCCCGCGCACGCCAAGATCTATACAGCCCCCACCTAGCCGCGTAAATTAATTATTTATGTACATAACTTGAATTTCAAACGGCTGAAACCGAAAGAGTAAATCTAACATCTAAACTTTTTTTGGTAAATACCGAGAGGTATTCGAAAGGGTCGAAACGAAGCCAAAAAAACCAAATTGCGTTCACGAATAATTGCTGGTTTTCGCAAACGAAGAAAAGCCTTTGGACCTCCATAAAATTTTGCTTTCATTGTTAGACTTAATTTCTTCTAAACTTGATTTGTTCCCTCTTTTTTGTGATGATTTACATAATTTTTAATAATTCGTCTCCTTTTTTTCCATCGTCGTGAATCGTCTTCTATGTCTTATTGAGCCATCTACTTTTAACAATGAAGATTATACAGGATATATCTAATAAAATCTGAGAATATTTTAAGTTTTACTAAATACTAAAGTTTTACTATTTTTTCTCCAATTTTTACATTAGTACATTATGGGGACATTTCATTCAAAAGATGTTATATAATACATAAATATAACAAGATGGTCGAACCGTAATTATTTCACTCCGGTTTACTGTTACCCTCCTAATATTTGTACATCGTTCCGGTTCAATTCCGGTTCTTATCATGTATTTCGTTACGGTTCGGGTTCAAAACCGATTTAAAACCGATTTTTAAGAAGCATGCGCAGAATAAATTTCACGTCTTAAATTTAGTCTGCGCATGCGTCGACGCATAAAACTAACCCCAAATGCTGCAGAAACGAACCTAATCCAATTTTACATCAATTAATTCAATACACATACCACAATTTGCTATTTCGCTTGAATTACGGATTTCTACAACAATTCTAGAGTGGGAAATGAGAACAGTTAAGTTAAGAAAGGAAACTTTTAGAAGAGCAAAAAAACTGCATTGCTTACTTACAAATCACCAATTCTTTTTGTCCCTAATGTACGCCATTTACGTTGCACAGCCCTCCAAAATAATTCAAATTTTTCAAAGCAAATTCCCTGACTTTTCTTTAGAATTAGCTAAAGAAGAACTCAGTAAAGACATAACAGAGATACGATACCAAGAAAAAATCAAAGAAGAACTAGATAATAAAGAAATACACGAAGATATGAACCAGAAAATGAATAGTATCGTAACAAGTATACAATCAAGCGCAAAAGAAATAATGGGCTGCAGAAAAACGAAAAAATATAAAGAATGGTACGATGAGGAATGTTCTGAAATTAGTAAAAGGAAAATAGAGAGGAAAAAGAGATGGCTGCAAACAGGAAAGAATAAAGATCGCGAAAGGTATAACCAAGCTATAAAAGTCGCAAGCAAACTATTTAGACAAAAGAAAAACCAATGGATAATGGAAAAAATAAAAGAAATAGAAACGAGTAATAGAGGTAGCAAGAAAGTTTTTTATCAATCAATAAGAAACGAAAAGCGAGAACACATAATAAGAACAAGAAGCATGAAGGACGAAGAAGGAAAGTAGAAAGCGACCCGGAAAGAATCAAACAAATATGGATAAGGCACTTTCAGAAATTACTGAAAAATAAACAACAGACAGAAGAATCCGAATAGAAAAACAATCACAGCGACGATCAACAGGTGTCGATGCCAAACATCGAAGAGATTCTAGAGACCATACAAAAGTTGAAAAACGGAAAAGCACCGGGCAAAGATGGAATAGACATGGAGATGATCAAATATGGTGGGAACGAACTCCACATTCGAATAGGCAAATTGGTACAAAGAGCCTGGATAGAAGAAAGAATGCCTATGAACTGGAAAGAAAGTATCATAATCCCATTAAAAAAGAAAGGTGACCCAGAGAAATGTATAAACTATACAGGGGGTAGCGCTGCTTAACTCGACTTACAAGATATTGTCAGCAATGATACATAAAAGGTTAAAAGAATACACCAAAAACAAAATAGGTGACTACCAATTCGGCTTCACCGAGGGAAGATCAACGGTAGGAGCGATACACGTACTCAAGCAAACTATGGAAAAAGCATGCGAACACAACATAGACCTGCATATTATGTTTGTTGATTTTCAACAAGCATTCGATAAGATAGACAGAGAAGAATTGTACAATGCGATGGAAGAGCTGACAAGAATGACGTTAAAAAACACAACAGTAACAATAAGAACAGCAGCAGGAGAAACGGGTGGTTTTGAATCGAACAACGGAGTTAGGCAGGGGGATGCCCTGTCGGTCACACTTTTTAACATCGCACTGGAGAAAGCGATTAAAGGTATGGACGCGACGCGAGGGGAACAATAGCGACCAAAGAATGCCAGTTAATAGCATACGCGGATGACATCCTTATAATGGCGAGATCTTTAAAAGGACTGATGGAACTTTTCGAAGATCTGGAAAATAGAACAAAACCGCTGGGATTGCACGTGAACTATAACAAGACTAAATACATGCTGTGCAACAAAAACAAAACGCAAACGAGAAAACTCCTTCGAATAAACAACAACATAGACGAAATAGAGAGCTGTAGTTATCTGGGTGTGCATGTAGACAGAAACGATAACAGACAACATGAAATAAAAAAAAACGGATACAAACAGGAAACAGGGCTTTCTATGCAAATAAGGTACTCCTAAAGGATAACAATTTAAGAAAACATACAAAAATGATGATTTATAAAACTGTAATACGATCTGTTGTTATGTACGCAGCAGAAACACTGTGCATGACGAAAGCGGAAGCAGAACAAATGAGGGTGTTTGAAAGAAAGGTATTGCGAACCATTTTGGGCCCCAAAATGACAGAAAGTGGAGAATCGAGAGCAAGAATGAACCACGAAATAAATGAGGAACTGAAAGGAGAAGACATAGTGAGGTATGCTAAGTCGCAAAGAATCCGATGGTTGGGCCACATCATGACAGGCAGTGACGACTCTATCGTGAAGAAGGCAACGCTATGGAAACCTGGAGAAGACAGAATGAGAGGTAGACCTAAGACAAGATGGTGGGACCAGGTGACGGACGATCTGAGCAACATGGAAGAGGGAGACTGGATGGCAAAAGTCCAAGATCGCCAGGGTTGGAGAAGAGTGGTTGCAGAAGCCACTGCGCACAAAAGTTTATAGTTTTAAAATGTATAACTCAAGTAGGATATTAACGCACAGAGAGAGAATTATAATGTATGATGTATTACGGGGCCTAATCCTCCCCACAAAGGGATATGTAAAATCCTTGATATAGGATAGCAAAATTCCAAAAGGAATGTAAAGCTAATAATAAAATAAATAATTCCGAAATTGATATTAAAATATTTCCCTGATCAAAGTTTCAATTTCCTAGACTTACTGTTAAAAATACAAATTTCCCTGAGTAATTTAAAATTCTCAAGAAAATATATTATGTTTATCACACTTTTTGGCTACTTAAATACCAAATTTCAGAATGGGGAAACTTCTGGTTTAGGAGAGACACAAAAATGAATGACCGCGGTAATGCAAATCTAAACATTTATTCGGATTTAGGCTTACTTAGAAATAGCGGTTAATTTCGGTTTTCGGTTGTCATTACGGCTCCGGTTCGACTTTTTGGTTATAACACATTTATTTACTTTGTATGAAAGACACATTCCTATGCAAGGTAATTTATATTTTTTCATTTCATACATCGGTTTATGACGTTCACGCCGTCTTCCGATTTCCCTGTCTGTGCTCGTTGCGTGTTGAAACTGTGTGACGAGCACAGAGGACCTACAGCTTAACGTGGATTCCGAACTACGGGAATAGACGATTTTTACATCGTCTACTCCGACCAGGGAAGTTTTTGAGCCATATGTATATAATGTTACCTGTGACCAGTAGATAGACATTTGGTGAGCGAAAAATCCTTTTATAGATAGCACCTCACAGGATTTGAACCTATGAATCTCGGCATGAGAAGTTAACACGCTAACCGCTCAGCCATTCGCCCATCTATTTATATTTACTTTATTAATAATTTTTAAATATTTAAAATACATTCAATAAATTGAATACTTTCCACTACCATACTAATAATAATAGTTTCCCCTAAATTAATTCGACCACCATTCAGTGCGGCCTTTAGGCCTCACAACAAAAGCAATCACATTCCAGTTTGTGTGCGTGTTTATAGAACTAAATTGATCAGTTGCTTCATCCTCGCAGTGCGGCCTTTAGACCGCACAACCACCAATGCAATCTCATTCTAGTAATATATTTTATAATAAATTATATAAATATAAAATTAAAATAAATATGTTTTTAGGGACGATTACAGCTGAACTGTTGGTGCTGGGTTACCAGCACGACAATTGTCAAAAAGTAGTGACAATCCACCAGGGCTCAGCAACATCTCAAATACATTTTATTTTTTACTATTTAAAATAGGTATTTCAGATACGAACTTTAAATGTGTTTAGTGTTTATTGGATGTGTTCGTAACTTCGTAATTTCTATAATAGTTGGTAAAATTATTAAAAATATTTTTAAAAATTTAGAAATTTTGTAATCTTTTTCGTTTTAGAAATTAAATATATTTTGTATTTGAAATACTTTAGCTTGTATTCAATACACTGTATTTTAAAATATCTCGTATTTTTTATTTCAAATATTGTATTTTGTATTTCGAATAAGTAATTGAAAAGTAATATGTATTTTTTTAAATACTGAAATAAAATTTGCAATTAATTAAGAATTAAGAATTTTAATTTTACGCTATTTTACTGAGAGACGGCCATTATCCTAGTAGTTACAACAAATAATTACTGATCCTAGCAGCACCGGTTCGAATCCAGCAAGAGTCAATCTTCCTTTGGTTTTTATTTCCTTCTATGACCTCCGTGTTACGGAGGGTACCTAAAGCCGGCAGTTGTGCGGCGTAAAGGCCGCACTCCAATTAATCAAATCAAAATAATGATAAATATCCTGTAGAAGGAATTAATCAAATAGTCTCATCCATCGCATTTCTGCTCAAACTGCTGCATGCCTTTATCGATTATAAAATTTTACGTAATGAAATTAAATTTTCCAATAAAAATAACACTATAGTCCAGGCAATGAAGGTTTTTAGTTTGCAAAAATCTGGGCAAGCTGAATTTTGGCAGAGATGTACATTGGAGTGTTCTAATGAACCTCCCAATAGTCCCATAAAATCCCACGCCGGCGTCCTTCACAATCGGGGGTTTTAGCTCCCCCAACGCGATTTTTTGCCGATAACTCGTTTATTTATGCTTGTATGAAAAATTATGATCATACCATAATTGAAGAGCATAAAATTCTCTATAAAATAGTGTTTTTTCATATTTTTCCATGGCACACTAATACTTAAATTATTGACCTAAAACACAACCCACCCTTAAAATGGCACAATATTGATTCGTTGCAGGGAGAGAAATGTTTTCGGGCACGGGAAATGATTTTAATACTGAATTAATTGAAATTGTGGCCAAGGTTGGAAAATGAAGAGAAAAATAAGTTTTTTCAAAATTTTCCAAAGTTATAGTATCTTCCAAGTACCGAAGCCGAAATTTTGGTTTGAGCTTACCGAAGGTCCGGGCAAGCTGAAAATTGGCAAAGATATATATTGAAGTTTTATTTATTTATTTATTACATAACTACAATTAGGCATAAATGCCTGGTGGCAGCACAATAAAATACAATACAATTAACATTTCACTATATTAGTAGCCAGGTGGTTACCAACAAGGTTTCTAAAACTTTTTAAACTTGGTAACCCTTCATCAAACATAGTTAGGGGCAACTCGTTCCACAGCTTGATGCCAGATCCCAAGACCGACCCCGACCCAATACTCGTGCTGTACAATGGACGCTTAATCTTGTGCACATGATCGTGCCTTGACAAGTAAGATGGCTCCTGCAATCCAGCCTTCAAGTCGCTGTAGGCAGGGTTCCCCATGTATGTTTTGTAAATGACGGACAGTCTTGCAGCAGTTCGTCGTGTTCTAATAAACTCCCAAAATGACTCATAAAAATCCCAAGCCGGCGTTCCCTCAAATAAGGATTTTAGCCCCCTAAGTGCGGTGTTTCGCCTATAGCTCACGTATTTTTACTTTTACGAAAAATTACCATTAAACAAAGTTTAATTTGTATTATAGTACTACCTACTGCAGCGCCATAAGTTATAGAAATTTTATGTTCTTCAACTTTAGTTAATGGTAATTTTTCGTAAAAGCAAAAATACGTGAGCTATAGGCGAAACACCGTACTAGGGGGCTAAAATCCTCATTTGAGGGAACGCCGGCGTGGGATTTTTATGAGTCATTTTGGGGGTTTATTACAACACTTCAATATACATCTTTGCCAATTTTCAGCTTTCCCGGACCTTCGGTAAGCTCAAACCAAAATTTCGGCTTCGGTACTTGGAAGATACTATAACTTGGGCAAATTTTGAAAAAATCAATTTTTCTCTTCATTTTCTAACCTTTGCTCAAATTTTAATTAATTTACTTTAAAATCACTTTCCGTACCTGAAAACATTTCTCTCCTTGCAAGGAATCAATATTATGCCATTTTAAGGGTGAGTCGTGTTTTGGGTCAATTATTTCAATATTAGTGAGCCATGGAAAAATTTGACAAAATTCTATTTTATAAAGAATTTTATGCTCTTCAATTATGGTCTGATAATAATTTTTCATACAAGCGTAAATTAGCGAGTTATCGGCAAGAAATCGCGTTGAAGGAGCTAAATCCCCGATTGCGGGGGACGCCGGCGTGGGATTTTATGGGACTTTTAGGAGGTTCATTAGAACACTCCAATGTACATCTCTACAAAAATTCAGCTTGCCCGGATTTTTTGCAAGCTGAAGCCAAATTTTTCGGCTTCGTTGCCTGGACTACTAAGGGTAGAAATAATAAGACTTTAATAATTAAGCCTAATAAGTCAAAAATCTCATTATACCAATACTTAATATGGAAAAATAACATCATTGATAATATTGCGAGTATATCGTTTTATATTTACATCTCTGGGATGAGTATGCGATATTCATCGAGATAAGTTTCACAAGTTTAGGCATGTCGCCATTGCACATTCAAGAAGCATGAAACATCTTTAACTCAATTAGGGTAATTTATTTTATTCTTTTATACTATTTACTTTTTTTGTAGTTAATTGCAAATGCACAGCCTGTCCAAACAGCTGTGGTGACAGATTATGCACTTCAGCAACTATTGCAATTAAAATTGATTGCATTTTATGTAATTTTAATGTACAGCCATTTCAGCCACGCTATCGGAAATGTTTAAACTGACTCCCAATTCCGTTTTTGTCCCTATAAAAAATGTTGTGTTTGGTGACTTGCTGAAAAAATACACCATTTAAGAAACGAGACATCGAGTTAACAATGGACTCGTTAATTAAATGTTTATTTTATCGTTTTTAATCCACATTAGCATAAATCCGCTGTTTAGGTAAAAATCTACAATGGAACTTAAATTGTAAAGGAAGATGAGCTCTTAAGCACCTGTTGAGTTCATAAATATGTAAATACACTTAAGAAGGTATACATTCGAAATGCTCCTATGGTGGTACTCGTATATTTGTATTATTACGCGATTCCGTTAGAAACGTTTATGTATTTGTATAATTTCACTTTTCAACAAAAATAATGGTTTAATAATTTTCTAACAATTTTTAAGTGCGGTCCTGTAGTGGAACCGTGGGAGGGCTGCGACCGACTATCCGGAGGCGCATTACATCACAGTCAAAATAAGCATCATGTCCATGGAAGTGCGGTGAGAGGAAATTGTGTATATTGAACTTTTCCATTGCCAATGTTACTTTTTTCAACCTACTTAAGTTTCGTGTAGCAAGACCATTGTTAGGTACAAAAAATTAACACAAAAATTGCGTTAAAATTCTTTTGCTTGTCGAGGCGTTTGAATAAGTTGGTCGCCAAATTTTAACAAAAAATGTTTTTTAAGGAAATTCCAAAATTGGCATGGCCAATATTTACGTAAACAAATAAAAATTATAGATTCCGTTAGATTCGTCATGACTCAAACGTTCAAGATTTTCCATGATGAAGAGCTGAAAAGTCAACCTTGGCCTTTGCAAGTACAAGGATCTCTAACGTATAATTTTAAAAATCATTTTCAATTTTCACGTCATTCTAAGTACCTATCGATCACTGTTTTGTTACATCACAACAAAAGCATTTTAAATCGGCAACACTCCCTTCTTATCGTTGTTAATCTTGATTAAAAATGTATCATTGAGCTCCTAAAAATTTTAATTTGTGTTAATCTTAATTAATTTTACAGTTGGGTATAAAATTTAATATAGAACGTTGGGTTCGTGACGCACGACTACGAGTTTCTTGCCTTCATGCGCATTCAAATTTCCTCGGATTGTATTACCCATTAAGACATTTTAACAATTAAGTAATTAATTACAAGGAACAAAAACCTGTTCGGAATTAATTTATTTACTTTCTTAAATGTTTCAGTTACGCTGGAATTTTTTCGAACAGTAACAGTTTAAATGGCAACAAAAAATTGGAAACTTTCCACTGAAAAACGACTTTAGGGGTTAAAATTCTGAATCTCATAAAATTAGTCTTACCTCATGGTAATTTTTAGAACTTGGTCCTGTTTCCTCTCCTTGCAGCTTCACGTGAACTCAGTTCAAATTCAGCCATAACATGAAAATAAATGGCGAAAGTATTCTCAATTATTTAAATCGAAAACATACTGGATAAATTTCAATCAACAAATTAATAATGAAAAAAAATTATATCCGTCTAGGTATTTTTTAATCTATTAGTTTAATCGCTCTGGACGTTACAATCTAATTGCACAACCAACTTGAGCGGTATGATGTAAATCGAAATTTTCAGTCCTTGAACCAATCTGCAATTGGTCATAACCAGGGGGCATTTTTTTCAAAAATTAGAGCTATGAATGTTTTTCTATAAATTTGAACCCGTTGTTTTCCATTTTAATCTTCATATCAATCTTGAAATTTTTTGTGTTGCTAAAACTTAAAAACGTATTTTCATGTTTTCCAAGTTTTAACATGAATATTAAAAATTATGGAAATAATGTAGACGTTAATTAACACAAAAAACTTATATCTACAATTCAAGATTTTATTTCTTTAATTTACAAGTTAATTTTTAATCTTATTGCGAAATTTTAAGATTAAAAATTGATTCTTGAATTTTTTAAGGACTCGGGTTCCTTGTACTAAATTAATAGGTTTATTAACAGATATTGTAAAGGTGATTTAAAGTTGACGGAAATACGAGTAATGTAGTAAATGTGTTGTTCAAAAATACAAGGTGTTATGGTGTTTTGTTTACAAAAATTGAATTATAGTTTTTTTTATTAGAAATATATTTTGTTCAACAAACTCTGTTACAAATAATCTTGCGCGTTATATGGATTCTGTTAAAAAAAATCAAGCAAATTTGAAACAAACAAAAAGTGAAAAATATAATTTAAAGCCCTCTCTTCGCGATAACAAACCACAAACGTCCACCGATGAGTATATAATATAAATCATTCAAATTTTAATTAAAAATTAATAGCTATAATAAACAATAAAAATTCAATTTTTTTCTTAAGCTTTCAACAATGGATTATTGCTTTTCTCAATAATTATTACCAATTAATGAGAGCTTATAAGAAAATATTTACTTCGCTTGTTAATTTTTAAATTTTAATGTAATATTTATTTCACAAGTTAATTATTAAAAAAGTTAACTTTTTATCGGGGGGTTAACTACTCTACAATTTTGGTGTAAAAGATGTTGTAATAGTCTGAAATTGTTTGCAAAAATTGTCTGCAATTCTTTCAATTTCCATTTTATGGTTATTTACAATTACTGTCGTGCAAATTTTGCAACTTTGGTGTACAAAGTTTTCTTCACTGGTCAACCCCCTCTTATTAACTTATCTACAGTGGCGGCTGGTAGCAGGAGGGAGACGGAGCGCCGCCCTCCCAAAACAGAAGATCAACTCAGAATAAACAATAATATTTTTTCGTGTTAAACACAGATTTAAAACACTTTACTAGAAAGAAAAAAAATTTAATTTTTGTCATCTCCCCCCCCCCCCCCACCGCCACACCGCTTATTATTGCAAACCTATTTCGGTAAGGATCCTACCACCCGGGTACTGCGCGCGGTTCTGGATCCACACAAGTATATAATAACTACGTCAGTTTTTCCTGCAATCACGGAAGAAAACCTTGAAAAAAACCTTTCTATAAGACGCGGCCCCCTAACCAGAACAAGCACTGATTCAAAAATTATAATTTTAAGTAAATACGTAAATAAAAATACAGTAAATATAGTACTAATAATATTTCCAAAATAACTTTTATTTATATTTTGTGCCCTCCCATTGAAATAAGTTACAAGCCGCCACTGCTTATCTATCTGTGTTTATAACTCTAAATTATTCATGCAAACCCTCTACCAGTGCGGCCTTCAGGCCGCACAACCTAGACAATCACTTTCTAGTTTGCTAGCTAGACAATTTTCCAATTTATATTTTAAATTGAAAGCAACAATAGATTCTACATAATTTTCTTTAAAAAGCTTTCAATGAATAGCACACAAAATTCAGTAGCTTTGGTGCTACGACCACTTTAAGGTAGAAATACGAAATATTGTTTTTAATAGGGCTTCCCTTAAAGTTTTTCTTGAGGGTTTTAGTTAAACAATTTTATTAAGAAGGCGGCTTCTATCCACCTTCGAACTTTATATTGGTCAGTGGGAGACTGAGTATATTAATTTATAAAAATTCTTCCCTCCCGTATTTTGCATCTACGATGTAGAAACCAATGCTGATAGAACAAATTGAAAAAATTAATCAAAGAATAGGACATCAGTGGCGGCTGGTACGTGGAGGGCGGCGGAGCTCTACACTCCAAAAATTGAACTGTTTAATGCAAATACCCCACTGGTACCATTGCACTTACGCAACTGTATATTTGTGACAATCTGATGTCGCTTGGACCGGAAACGATGGCCTAGAGTTAAAACACTTCACCGAAAAGTGAAAAATTTTACTTGCAATGGCCCCCCTATTACAGAAAACTACAGAATGTTCCGCAAGGTAACGTCGTTATTATTTAATTAGAATTCTGATTCAAATTTTCATGTGCTAAATTGATCCGTTAATTCAACTTTCAATGCGGTCTTCAAAACAAAAAATAAGCAAAAAATAATTTACCCAATGTAGGGTTAAAATATAAATTATATAAATATAATATTGTCTTAAACCTCTATTACATAAATGTTAATTAAAATCCCATTAAGACAAAAAATAGTCAAAAATTAATTTAGCCAATAAAGGGTTACAATATTGTATATCCTATGCACAGTTACCATATTCCCAATATCCTACAAACTACTTAACCATTTTTATTAACTGTATTCACATAGTATTCTTAGCTGAAAATAGCTTGGGATACCAAACTTTTCAATGTTAGCTATCTGAAAGCAGGTTTTGATAGCTAATTTAGCTGTAGCTCTGAAATTTGCTACAATAGTGAGTTATTGCTACAATATTAAGCATATTACTACATTCAACAGCAAGCTATTTGGTTTCTACATAAAAAATTGGCATCTGCTCATAATAGCAATTTGGTTGCCATATGGTGGTACTTTGTTTTGTTAATTAAATTAGTTATTTATTTAATAGCAAGTAAGAAAAATATAAACATAGCAGGTAATAAAAACTTAACTGTAAATATTATATATTATACCTAATAAACCAACTGTGGGGGGGGGGGGAATTCATATTTATTTAACACAATACGAAGTTTTACCCATTTGCCTCACATTTTAGTGCTTAATTTAAATGGGAGGATAAATGAATTCACGATGATTTTTTTACAGTCTGAAACCCATTAGTAGTTAATTATTGTCATGTAATTTAAAAAAAGGAAGATTGCCCGTCGAAAAAGGTCACCTTGTTCAAGTAATATTGGAATTGGCAAATAACTTTAATATTAGATAATTAAAAATTTAATGAAAATTAACGTCAGAAATAATATTATAAAAAAGTAGTTTAGTAGCTAATATTTCAAAAAAAAGTTTTTAAAAAATAAGCACGTTTTCTAGGAAAAGAATTTTATTACCCCCACCCCTTCTGAAGAATAATTGCGTTCAATTTAAATTCTAGACAATTAAATAAAAAAGTTAGACAGGATCAAAAATGTTCAAAGTCTACTAAACACTTTTGAGCTCTTTTGGTAAAACTATCATGGGCTCTAAGTCCCCCCAATCAACCGATTGGGGAAAAGCTAATCCACCATGTTCCTGGTAACCAACGATAACTGAGCTTCCTCCCAAGAGGAACATTTTCCAGCAATTCAAAGAAATCACCTCGTTAAAAAAGTGGAATATCTTTTAACATTAAGGTTCCCTTTGAAAAAATAAGGGCCTATGATTTTTTCTCCAAGTAGACCGTAGCATGTGTTGATACTCCAAAGATGTTAATTATTGTCAATGGTTCGCTACCAATGAAGGTTTGTCTGCGAGCATTGTGGAAGAGAAGCCTTGTTGCTCCATAAAACTGTTCTGGAAAAGTGAAGGCCCCTATTTATCATAATCAAGTATACGGAAAATAAGTTGACTTCGAAAATCATTTTCACATAGGTCTTAGAGCATATTGTTGTAGTATAAATGAATCCTCTAGTATCAAAACCTACTAAATCTATTTTTAATTTAATTTAAGTTGTCTAAATCAAAATGTTCTTTATAAAATTCTCTACCGAATTGTATATTCATATTGTCATGATTTAATTGGCAATGGGGATTAACAATTATTAGGGATGCAGATAAGCAATTACAGATCGCATGAAAATTCTTCTACGATTTAGAAGGTTCTCCGACGTTACATAAGACTCAAAGAAAGAGTACAATAAATTCGGTTATTAATAAAGACAGGTAAGGAATGGGAAAGTCCAAGAATGATATCGTAAAATATAATCTAATATCCACAAATTAATTCACATAAAAATTGTTAGATCGTAAGAAATTGTTATTAAATAAAAAAATGTATAATTATGTTAGATTAAGTTGTGCGTTAAAATAAGAAATTACGTGGGTGTTTGAAAATCGGTTGAACAATAACAACGGTGCTTGTCCGGGATGTTCTAAAGATCGCAACGGCAAAAGGATCGTAAGATGAACGCTAAAACAAAAACAAAGGTGTAAATAATTTAATGACATTTATTAAATTAATTAATTATCAAAAGTGCAAGGAATCTTACCAGCTAGAAAAGATATCAAGTGGGAATAAAAAAGGAATTTTTTTCAAAAAAACCTAGCAACGGATCGATAAATAAATGCTTCTCACACGATAGCCAAAGCGAGGAGCACGTGTAAAATTCGGCTCCGAGAAAGTTTCTTGATTGATTTTAAATCAAACTTAAAAGTGTGTAGAACTAAAAGTAAATCAGTATAAGCACGTGTAAAAAAAAGAAAAAGAAGTGTGGTTATAAAAGTGCAACGATACTTACTTGATAATTTGGAATGATGGTATGTAGATTGGATGAAACGGTCCTATAATAATAACAAGAGCATAGATGCACAAAAACGGAATCGATAATGGAGGCAAATTTCTGGATCCTGGTAAAAGCTTGGAGTACGAGATAGAAGGCGAAATCTTATACGTATGGAGCGACATCTATGGGTGGTAAGAACACAAAAACTTAATTTTTATAACACGGCGTGAGTGCGCAATTCGAATAACATTAAACCGGTTTCGCGGAAACACGAGATTAATTTGGGGTAGGAGTACGATTTAATTATAAGAATTTGTTGTTATTTGTATTTAAAAATGTTTATTATGTTTATTATTATAAAATTTAAATTAACTAATGCAGAATAAATTAAATTACCAATTGTATAAAAACATAGGCGTATCATTCAGGGATTTTTCTATCCCGTCAAAAAAGATTCGATTTCAGAAAAAGAGCGAAGGAGCCATCGCAGAACCGACTACTAGAGAGAGGGGTTTTCATGCGAAAGGTAACTTTTCAAAGAGCTAGCTGTGATTGAATTCAATAATTTCAAAATCAATAAAAGTCAATCCTTAATTAATAAAAAAAATATAGCGGGTGTCTTACATAAAAAAAATATTTAAACAAGTTCACCGCAATATGTTTACAAAACCCTCTAAAATTCACCTAAGACGTACTTTAAAAAATGGGTTGAGATTCAAACGCCACTAAATCCATTTAAGTTAATTTTCAAAGTCCACTTTTGCAAAATCTATGAAAGTGGATTTAGTGGGTTTTGATAGTAGAGGATTCAAATGAAAGCTGGGATCTTTCAATATTCTGCACACACTTTGTTGGTTAACACCAGTTTCCCTTTTAACTCCCTTTCAACTAACACGTGCAGCCAATCACCGGAAAACATTAAAGCATTGAAGGGCAAACTGAGAATATCTTTCAACATAAAATCGTTCAGTGATTCTATAATTTTTGCCACATTTTCCTAATACCATCATTAAAAATGCGAAAACTTCTTACTTCGAAAATGTCATTGTTTTAAATCACATGGTAACTCCGTTCAGGTTAATAATAAAATTGTATTTTAACACAATCTTATCGTAAAGGTATGCACAAAAATGCATATTTTTTAAATTTTAAATTGAAAAAAACTAAGCCATTGTTCAATTTAACTTTATTAAAATATTCCTCAAAAGATTTGAAGGTAAACAAAATTTTCCCACAAAACTTGCTTATTTTTAAAAGACGATAACATTTTTTGAAATCAAGAGTTTTCGACATTTTGGAACAAACTTTTCAGGGTGTCAATATTTTTGGGGAATACCAGTATTACCATTTGATTATGTGTTTGTGATCAAAATATTTTTCCATAACCCTCTATGACTAACCGTTTTAAAAAAAATTGACGGCGGTCTGCCTCGCACCTTGTATAATACGAAAATACATAATATATCGGACTAATTTTTGTTTAGTATACAAAAATTAATGATAAAGTTCATATTTTAAATATATACTAAATAAGTTAACATTGAAATCCAAATTTATAAAGGTCTATATTATCAAAATTTAGTATTTTGCAATTAGGGATTTCATTACGAGGGAACATATTTTTCCGCATTACCATCTTTCTAAATCAACAAATTATAAATTCAAGTCATTATATAAAATTAATCTTATCTTTTATACTTAAGTATAAAATAGTTTTTAATTAATATTTTTGAAACCCTCAGATAAAGGAAGAGTTAACATAGCAATATAAAAGAACGCAGATTGAAGAAAAAATAAATGACAAGTATATGGAAAATATTAGAAATTATATGGGAAAGCGCATTGTTAAAAATGGATTGGGTATGGAAATTCGTAGCTATTGTAAAGTTGGTATAGAAATGAGAAACATCAGAAAACATATGGAAAAGATTATTGTTAAAAATGGACTGGAAATGGGAGAATATTATAAAAACAATGGAGGAACTTTTAAATAATCAAAAAGAAAGGACAAAAAGAATATAGAAGTAAATTCCAATAAAATTAAGTTGCATATTAAAGCTACAAAAACATAGATGGAATAAAAGAATTACACAAAAAAAAGAAGATTGATTGACGGAAATAAAAATGACTGTCTGAAAGTCAGGGTGGGACATTGGCCCTTATGTAGTTGTATTCTGTAACAATACTTACAAATCGGACATCAACTTAATAAAATTATGAAGTAAATTTGATCCCCGAGCTTGGGCGGTTATGGAATCCCCTTCAGTATCAGTTTATCCAGAGAAGAAATCTTGGAAACAATGCAAGAGATTGCAACAGAATCAACGAAAAATGGTAAATCTTAAACCCCCCGTCAATGGGATCTATTTTTATAGACGGGAACCTTTGAAGGTTTTTCCTTCACGATATGACTGAAAGGTGAAAATCCGACTGTGACCATTTACCGATAATGTGATCATTTTACCGGTAACCAAAAAGAAATCCATCTGGCTCCCGTGGCTTGTATCTATGCTTAACAAGATGCTGGTCTACTCCCCAATATTTTACTTATACATTGTTGCATATATCAATAGGAATAAATCCTGCACTATAAATAATAATAAAGACTATTCATTTTTATAAATTAATTTTTTTGAAGTACTCGTATTTAGTGTTTCTATAAATTATTAGTCTTTTAATCTAGTATAAACAAATATTGCAATATGTGGTTCTCATTCTTTTGTGTCATGATTTCCCCAAGATAAACTCCGAACGTCAAAAATATTAATAGGGATATAGTTGACAATTTCGTTCATAATAATTCAACCAATAGGATGTTAGAATCTCATCAATTTGAACCAATCATAATCTACTTCCTTTGACAATACAGACCACGGTGGTGTATTGTCGCGGCAATACGACCACCGTGGTCTGTATTGTCAAGTAATGATGGAAACTACGTAAACGCATACTATAAATTATTTGTTTTCAGAAAAAATTGAAATTTTATTTACGAAATTGTCAAACGAATTCCACACGATACTATAAAATTGTCGGTTAATTTTTAAACCATGGAATCTTCGTGTTTGTCGCCCTTAAAATCACCATTCGTGCTAAAGCACTCATGATGATTTTAAGGGCGACAAACACTCAGTTCCAGTTTCAAAAATTATTGCCGACAATTTGATAGTCTCTTGTGGTATTATATATGATTATTTTTTATTTGTGAGAACTTTCTGTTGTTCAAAACTGTATATAATTTGTTTTAAAAGATAATAAAAATATGTTATCCGTATAATTCTTTCGGTAAATAGTCGTCGGACGGCACATTGCTCTTTCAGCGAAGAACAATAAAAATTTTATTAGAAGAGAAATAGAAAAAACGTTAAACCGATCAAACCAATGATAGAAAATACCTCGAAAAAAAAAAGTTTTAAATAAAAAAGCTGCTGTCAAACGAAGCGAAGAATACGTACATGTCCAAAGAAAGGCCATTTTATATCATCGAGAAACATTGTTCTGAGTGTAAGTATAGCATAAATACTCTAATAATTCGTAGAAGACTTTTAGAATAAAATTTTACAGCTAGATCTTCCAGAAAAGTATTTTTACCGATAATAAATGGCGTGAAATTCTTAGCAGTGACGAATTGAAAAGTTAGAAGACCGCCTGGCCAAGAATTCCGTTCGAAATATATCAAAAAAACTGTTAAGCATGGAGGCGGTAATATTAAAATTTGAGGTTGTTTTTCGTGGTGCGGTGTAGGGGCTATATTTTGAATGAAACCATAACCGCGCAATTTTATACTAAAACAATTCTCAAAGATGTACTGTTAATTTTAGCTAGATTTAGTGGCAAGACGGCTATCACCAGTTTAGATTTTCCCCTACTGGTTCGTGGGCTTCCGATGTTTAGCATAAGCCTCATCAATGAGCTCAGTACCTCAACCGTTCTCTCGGCGTGCTGTCAGAACGATAAGGACCTATCAAAAACCGACCCGAGATATCTTAAGGTGTCTCTCGGCGTCACTTTGGTCACACCCAACCGGAGAGTGCTTAGTTGGAGCTGCCCTCTTCTGGTCATAAGAACCACCCCAGTTTTTGCCGGTTTTTTTCTCTCATCTGCTCCGCTATGAGTCATGACATGGATAAATATATTGGCCGATGTTTTCAATTTTTCTGTGTACTGTGCGACGACTAATGGTGGGTTCATATAAGATATTTAACGTAACGCCTATAGGAGCTTATGTAAATTGAACTTTTTTAAATCAAAATAAATTAAATTAAATTACGTTAAATATTTTCCATGAACTCACCATAACAGAGTTAGGTCGTCAGAAATTTCACCTTTTACACCTTAATTGTAAGAGGAATGTATGCAAAAATTTGTAAGAAAAGTTATAATTTTGAAATTGTTTCGAGCATTACATGTTTGAGAGTTTGTAAAAGGTATGTATGTGAAAATATAGTTGAAGTTACTAAGAGTTCGTTCATAAATTACGTCACGTAATTTTAATAAATTTTACCCCCCCCCCCCCCCCCGCCGTCATCATCACATTCGCATAACCCCTTTAAAGATGTACTACGTCACGTATAAAACTTAACAAAATAATAAAACTCTTATAATTAACGTTGAATGTCACAATTTTTGAGACTCCCCTAACCCCATCGTCACAAATCATCACGCCGATTTGCCCACCCCCTAATAGAAATTGTACTTCATTTGGCGCTACAACGTAGGGGCACGATTGGAAACAGTAGCATTTTGGGATCTCAAAACCGTGGGGCTCGATAAAAGTGATCGAAGTAAAGAAAGGAAAATTGAACCTACTATAACCCTGAGACAAGAATTAAAAATGTCCGAGAAAAAAGAAACGGAGGACTGTAGACCAGACAATGTTCAGAACTTTACATTCACTGAAATAATTGAAGAAAATAATCAAAATTTAAACAAAAAATTCGACGAAAATAAACAAGAAATGAATTTAATATTGAATGAATCACAAGAAATATTTCAATTACGCTTGGATAATCGGGGTATGATCATGGAAGAGTTAAGGATGCAAATACTAATTGAAGAGTCTTTAAATAAAAGCGTAGAATCGTTAAAAGAAGAATTTGAAAGAAAATTATACGAAGTCTCTTGCAGGTTCGAACAAATCTTAAACCAAAGTATGAGAAATGCACTCGATGTTCGAGTACCGCAGTAGTTAGAAGAAAATAATAATAACCAAGTGAAAAAACTCATTAAAATAGACAATACAATTAATAGACGTGAGAGGAAAATTCACCACCGGTACAAAGACGGAAAAAAACTAAAGATGGAAATTATATTGGAATAACTGGAAAAGGACGGAAAAATTCAAATATAAAAGGTTCTCAGAAAAAGAAGAAAATAAGCGTGAATATTTAAGAAATGAAAAACTTGACATCCAAAAGAAATTTTAAAAAAACGAATATTTCAAAAATGCAGACAATAAAGTGAAAATTGATTCCATGAAGAGAAATATTAAAATTGGAAACCCGAGAGATAACAAGAAAAAGTGTGAATTTAAAAAAAATTTTACATGAAAGAAAGAAAATTATTGAAGTTTGAATTGGAACTGTTTAGTACGATGGGAATGGCTGCCTATTTCTCATGGAAGCAGATAAGATGATGCACAAATGCGAGGGAAGTGACGAAGATCAACCTAAGAATCCCTCAACTATTGGAATTTGGTTTGATTAAAAATTTAATAATTTGCAATGCACATTTGACTGGATGATTTGATAAGTGATAAAATTAATAAAAGAATGCAACATTTGATTTTTAATATTGAAAATTTTTATAAAATATTATTTGAAGAAATTTGGGGAACGGTGCCATAAGTGTGACCAGCCGAAAAAAAGTTTCTTCAGCTACACACTAAAGAACAGGCTTATTTTGGTCTATGGAAAAAATATTTTGCGAGAAATCTCTAAAAACAACCCCAAAATCGACTTTTTAAAAGTAGGGAAATTAACATCGAATAGGCCGCGCCCCCCAGGCAGACGCGATGCAATTCATCGACGTTCCCTTCAAATCGCGTGAAATTTTTTCGCTCCGATTTGAATTTTTCTTTGAAATTCGGATAGGTGGGGGTGTGATTAGTAGATATTAGTAATAAATATTATCAAAAAAATGGAAAATAACCCGTGTATTGCCGAAAAAGTGAAAAAATTAAATTTTTTTTCTTCGATATTTGGGGTGTGCATTCGATAAGGAGGATTATCCATCGTCAAAATCTACCCTTCCGGGGCGCCGCTCCGCTCCGCTACGCTCTGCATCCCTCCAGAGCGGTTTTGACTCTGGTTACTAGGCTAAACATACGAGAAGGCGCCACCCATCAAGAAAACCGGGATGAAGGAAACCGGGAGCTTAGAGACCCTTGAAATAGCATTAAAAAGTATAGTTGCGGTATGGGGCTAGGGACCCTAACACTAGAAAGGGTCATTCATTCTGCACGGACCGTCAACAAAATGAGCGACGCTCGGAATCTCGTTAAATTTTACATATAAATTTGCTCAAAATCGATTATTTCAAAATTTTGATAATAAATTCTCGAAAATTATTTTTACAATTTGCTATATTAACTGTGTTCTTTAGTGTGTAGCAGAAGAAATTTTGTTTCGAGTGGTCACACTTATGGCACAGTAACCGACATTTGATTTAAATTAATTAAATTTTATAAATATTGCTGTGTAATCTCTATCAAAATTTGCACACCCCGGGTTTGTGTTGAGCGCCAGCTTTTTGAATAAAAGCAAATTTATAAAATTGAGAAATGAAGTTTCCAGGGGTGCAATTTCTCAAGAAATTCACGATCCTTGTCCCTTTTATCTAGCTCAATCGTGGAGATTCACTCAAGGTGTGGTGGATTCAGGTTAAACTCAATTAAGGGATGCTCGTTGTAATTCAGTAAATATTTTGTAGATTGATAATTTGTTGATGTTATGATATTCGAAGATAAACTAATTCGCTTTTGTTGTGATGATCTTTTAAAAATTGTTATGCTTACTGTTGTTGAATTGAATCGATGAATAAAAGATTGTTTTAAATCAAAAATAGCTTTATATTTACTAAAATAATTAATTCGCAAAGCGCACAATTGTTCAGATAAATTTTTATCTGAGAAAATGACAATGTTTAATATCAAATAAATCAAAAATGTAGTTCAAAAAAAAAATTCTTGTGGCGTAGAAAAAGTTACAATAATAATTTTCAAAAAGTTAATAAAAATCTTTCAAATACCTTTAAATTTGTTTGTGTATCCGACTTATATAAAAGTTGCGCAGAACACCAACTCACTAACACACACTTGTCGAACCATGCTGATCAGGTGATGACTGTTGATTGCGGTGTTCTGTTGTTGCTGCCTTATTGTGATTCGCACGGTGTTGATACACGAAAAGGAGTTGTTAATCATTTAGAATTGATTAATTGAAATGCTGGTAAGTTGTTTTATTATGTTTACTTCCATGATATTTATTGTGTCGAATTTAAACACATTTTGTTTGTAGGCGTCTTCATTGACTCGGTAGCCATTTTTATTATCTAACATCAAACTTTATAACAAATATTTGGAGTCTTGGATACTTGGATGTTTTTGAATTGAACTGTTCACTCTGGAACTACACACATCTTACGTTTTTGAGAGTTCGAGGAAGACTTTGTGCCTGCGCCGTTCATGAAAATCGGTCTAATTTTCTTATCAGTGAGTCAAATTTTATTCTTTTTGAAATTTTATCATAACCAATAGACAACGAAAGCGTGACGTCAAAATGGGGCGTATACTTGTGGTAACTTTTCCAAACAAACTGATATTGCCGTGTTAACTGCCATAAGAGAATTTGTTTTTGCTGTTTTCTATATTGTGTTTAATTAATAAGCATTTTAGTTTTAATAGATATTAGTTGGAGACCTTAAATAGTGTATTTTTATAGTGTCGCGTAATTTTTTTTAAATTTTTTTAAAAATTAATAAAAATAAAATTTTTTTTATAAAAATACACTATTTAAGGTCTCCAACTAATATCTATTAAAACTAAAATCCTTATTAATTAAACACAATATAAAAAACAGCAAAAACAAATCCTCTTATGGGAATTTAACACGCAAATATGAATTGTTTGGAAAACGTTGGAAAAGTTACGCCCCTTGTGACGTCACGGCTTTCGTTGTCTATTGTTTTTATATTTACAGGATCGTTTCCATATTTGATGACTTGATTAATTTAGTGATTCCCAGACGTCTCGTGAATACAGAAGCAGTTTGTAGGCAAGATTTAGTTAGACTCTTGACCTTTTTCTTATAATGAAGCTTGTTATCAATTTTGAAGCGAAAATGAACTCTATTTACCTTTTTATAGACTTTCAGTAGCAAATTATGACCATTAGAGAGAGTAGATCATTTAACAAATTTCTATATAATTGGTTTGACACAGTATTTGTTATTCATGGAATAAATTCCATTTTTGTAACGTACAATTTTTGGTTATGTTCTCTGTGATAACACTTCACAGCAAATTTACCATTTTTGACTTAAATAACCTTTTTTTACTAAATTTTTAAGTGGCAATAACCTTCATGAATCTATTCTACAGCTTTATTTATCATTTATCAATGCTTAAAGATCTTTGTATGCTCATAATATAGAGAAATGGCGAAATTGGTTTATCTTTCTTATCTGTAAAGTTTTAATGAGGTCAAATTTTGTGTGAAATTTTTATATGAGTTAGAAATTCAATAATTTGCACTGGCCTGGTAGCTTGAGACACAGCAATATGTTGGAAATTTTTGAATAAATAGGCTAAAGGTTGATTAATTTTGCAAATGATAAAGATTTAAAATTCATTATTGAAAAATATTCTAAATAAAAAATAAATGTTATATAAATTAAAATTGATCGTCGTCGTCTGCTTCACGGTGTAGGCCCCAGGCCTGTTCCGATTTCTAATCAGCCCACCTCTTCCTTGGACGTCCAACATCTCTTCTCCCACTTGGATCATATTTCATGGCACTCTTTGGCAAACGCTGATCTTCCATTCTCTGCACATGCTCCTTCCATTGACGTTTATAATCGTAAACCTTGTCTTTCACCGAAAAGATCTGCAATTCCTTTCTGATATCCTCATTTCTATTCATATCTAGCAATGTACATCCTTTGACTGATCGCAAAAATTTCATCTCTGCTGCTATTATTTTAGCTTCTTGCCTGGTCGTAATCGTCCAAGTTTCGCTTCCATACAGCAAGGTGGGAACCGCCATGACCTTGTAGAACTTTAGCTGCGTTTCTTGTCTACATTGTTTTCCCAATGTTCGTGTAATGGTTCCACACATTCTCTGGAAGGTATTTAGTTTTTTTGCTATGTCCTCATCATATTCGTAAGAAACTTCGCACCCCAAGTACTTGAAATGCGAAACCTGTTCCAGGCAAGCGTTGTTTATATATATTTTAGACCTAATAGGATCTTTTCCTTTAAACGCCATTATTTTGGTTTTTCCTACAGATATTTCGCAGTTATATTTGCTGGACAAGATATTTAGCTGATACACAGCTCTTTGCAGATCGTCTTCTGTGGCTGTAATCAATGCTTGGTCGTCTGCAAATAGTATTGTATTGAGGTATTTGTTTCGACCGAGGTGTATGCCTTGTGGAGCCGTCTCTTTCCAGGTTTTCATCAGATCATCTATGTACAAGTTAAACAATATTGGAGACAAACAACACCCTTATCGAAATCCTTGATTGATACTAATTAGTTCTGTATCTTCGTCATTGTTAAAAATTTTTATTGCAGTGTGTTTGTATAAACTTTTTACTATAAGTATTAGATGTCTGGGAAAGCCTCTATTTTTTAGTATCTCCCACAGTTTCTTTCTGGTGACCCTATCGAACGCTTTTGTAAAGTCTACGAAGGCAACATGTGTCTCTAAGTTTTTCTCTCTTCTTTTTTCTATTATTTGTTTAAGTGTAAATACAGCGTCTGTGCATGATCGACCCTTCCGAAAACCATTTTGTTCTTCCTCGAGGAGAACCTCCGCTATTGTTTGTATTCTGCTGGTTATTATTCTTGCGTACAGTTTATAACCCGAGTTAAGCAAACTTATTCCTCTGTAGTTGTTCGTGTCTGATCTGTCTCCTTTTTTGAACAATGATATTACCTTGGCAATTTTCCAATCTTGTGGTATGGTCTTGTAAGTCCAGCACATATTAATGAGGTGTAGTAATCGGAATTCCAGTAGTGGTCCACCGTACTTGAGTAGTTCGATGTTTATATTATCGGTGCCGGTAGCCTTACGATTGCGCAGTACTTTCATTGCATTTTGAAGTTCTTGTATCGTTAAAAGGTCTATGCCTTCGTTACTGCCATTTTCGTTGGCATAGTCATAATTTTCTTCTTCTGCTTGCGGGTTATACCACAAATTCTTGTAGTGGTTAATCCATACATTGGAATCGATAGTATTGATTTTAGAAGAGTCCTTTTCGTCTTTGTTTAGATGTTTCATTATTTTATAGGCGTTGGTTTGCCTTCCATGTATATCGTCTTCCATATTGGCAATGTATCTTCACCAGCTTTCGTCGTGCGCCTAACGTATTATTGTTTTTGCTCTATTTCTAAGTTTCTTATACCTATCTTCATTTTCTGGTGTTCCATTTTGTAGATATTTCTCATAATATTTTTGTTTCTTTCGAATTGCCTCTTCTATGTTTTCGTTCCAAATAGTCAATCCTCTTTTTTTGTAGTTTTTCTTTCTTTTCCCAAGTACTTCAAATGCTGCACTGTTTATTGCATTTTTTAGGTTTGTCCACTCTTCCTCTATGTTATATTCGGTGTTCATGCTATTCAAGTGCTGTGTTAATCTTGCTTGGTATAGATTCCTAATGCTTTCTTCTTGTAACAGGTGTGTCTTATATGTGTATTCTTCTTTATTTTTTTTTATTAATTAAAATTGATAGTTTGAGATATTGTAAAGACAATAGTTTATTGCTGATTAATTGAATGAAATTTAACCCGTTCTTGATAAAATTTTGATTAAGCAGGAATTTATAAACCTTTTTTGAATTTTTGGTAATTAAAAATTTTTTCATACATTTAAGGATGTGAAGGAATATAAAACTCACGAATTTGCCGATTTTTGCAGATAAATCTTGAAGGATTTCCAAGTTCAAATCTGGAGGGGGTAACTGTCGTGATTTTTCTAAAAATATTTGATTTTGCGCTAATATAAATCATTTTATTTATTTCAATTTGAAAAATTATTGTTAGGATAATTTATGTTTGCATTATGTTTTCACAGCAATAATGTGAAAGTTGAGCTAAAATTTAAGCCAGTGTGTTGATAGCCTTTGCCGACGTAGGCACGCCAGAAATTTTTTAATAAAAAGTGTCTAAATGACCCTCGTCGAGGCAGTCACGCCAGAAATTTGTAGAAAAGTTACTTTTATGCCTTGATTGTAAGAGGAATGAATGCAAAAATTTGTAAAAAAAAAGTTATAATTTTGTTTTGGACATTACATGTTTGAGAGTTTACAAATGGTGTCTGAAAATAAAGTGTAAGTTATTACAGAGTGGTGTTTTTAATTGCCATCAGCGCGTTCAACGTAGACCGACTCTATCCTGAGCTCTCGAGTTCGCCTTCTAGTCTGGCCTATAGCATCTTCTCCAGCAGCTTGGAAGAGTAGTCCAAGTAACAGATTGGTCTGTGCAATATCGGGTATTCAAAGAAACTGTTTCCCTTCCGAAGCAGCATAAGACTGGCACTTTTGTGATCGGAAATGTCCCCTTTACGAAGCACTCCTTGAATAACCCGAGAACGACCTCCGGGTACTCTTTGGCCGCTACCTTAATAACCCCGGCAGGAACATTGTTTGGGCTTGGTACCTTCTTAGTGGGCATTCTTTTCATCACCTTGTTCAACTCGTCAATTGCGATCCATCCTCTCTTACTTCCATCAGACGACATTTGGGCTTCCCAGCGAGCTCTCGTTCTTATACATTCACCACGGTTCTAATTCTTGCGGGGGGAAGCCCGGAATTTATACTCTACCCAGCTTTTTCCTCACTATCTTGTATCTTGTGGGATTATAAATTTTGTTCTTATTAGGATTTTAGACGTCATGATTGTGGGGTTGGAAATTATGGGTGTTGGGATCTTTATTTTATATACAGTTTCATCGAAAGACTGAATATCAGCCCAGGAACTTCATATTTTATGGTTGTCTGATGTAAGTACATATTTTTTTATGAAAAAAGGTATGACGATTCAGATTGTGACGAATCAAATTTCCTTTCAAAAACCATCCATTCTATTAAAATACATTAAAAATAAGAACAGTTGTAGTGAGAGTTTAGAATTTTCGCTTCTTTTCCATAATTTATAATTTGAAAATTTATTCAAAAACTATACATCACTTTGTGCAAGAAGTGTTCAAAATGAATAAATTAGTTCACAAATAAAGGAGTTATGGCTGTTTTATTAGCACTCAGGGCGGGGCGTGGTACCATCGCAATTCGTAATCTATGTTTTTAATTAAATAATACTTCAATTGATACAAAATTTGCTGCAATTATTGATGTACGACGAGAGATATCGCACTTCAACTTGAAATTAAAAAAACTACAAATAAAATCATTTTTTCTATGATCCCCCTCTCTTTATATTATGTCAATCTATGCCTTCATCCCCTAAGTCCAATTTGTTAGACGACGCTACCCATTTAGTAAATGATATTAAAATTAGATTGATAACTTATTAAAATGTAGGTATATAAACCATAATATGTGTTTCGTTTATATTTAAGCTCTTCAGATGGGTATAGTATTCAAATACTTGCAATTAAAATTATATATTTGAAGTTTGAAGATCTATTTGTTGAATTAACAAAAATTTTATATTAAATAAACGATATTAGACTAAAGAGAAATTTAAATGTATTCTTCTTTTCGTGGGGGTGCGGCATGGGCCCCTCAACTCTACGGGCCTTGTGCGAATGCAGCGTTCGCACAATGGTAGTAATGCCTCTAGGTTGCTGCATATTATTATGATTAATTGTATAATGTGAAAATAAACACATTTCACGAATTTGACATAAAACATTATCATAAAATAAACTTGTATCGTCCTCCACTCCTAGTTTTCCACCGTCTGTGTCCTCAGTCATTATTTTCATTGCCCTGAAGGTAATGTAAAGAAAATAATTATGTTGTCAATCAATAATTTCTTCCTCACATCCACGGTTAATCAAACACAATCGTTCCATCGTTCCTTACACAATTTTCGCGTATATTCAGAAAAAACATCAATAACACTGACGCGCAAAGTGGATTAACGTGATTCTCTCATTTCTATCATTCTATCATTGATGATTTTCTTGCAAATCTCGAAAATAAAAGAGATCCGAATGAAAATAATAGCGATACAAACAGGTACTAATAATTTAGACTATTTTGAAACCAAAATTCGAAATTAACGTGGGGCTAACGACATGCACTTTTAAAAAAATAAAAGTTTTATAGTCCTAAAAGCCACAGTATAAATCACCTTTATGCAATGATCTCCATTTAGCACTTCCTATGTATCATGTTTCTGATTTTTATTCACTTTTGATCATAAATTTGTTTTACATTTCGTAACTGTTTAAGAGCATTCAATTTTTATTGGGTTTTTAACAGCCAAAAATTTAAAAATAAAATATTTTATGAGGTTGTTAATCGTCCTTCTTACGTTGACCATATTTCTAACTTGCGGTTTTATTGACGTCAACGCGTTACAGATAAATCCCTTGGTGACGATTTTAATTTTTGTGGATAAAAACGGTTGTTCGTCAATAAAATATCAGGTAAAGTACAAAAAACTTCCCAAATGTATTTTTGGAGATTACAATAGTGAATAGAACAAGAACTTTGTTTTCTTATTGTTTTTTACAGTAAACCACTTCCAAGTTCCAAATATTCGATTCTAAAATAAACATCTCCCACACCTCAATTCAATTTAAATTTTTCCATCCTTCACCTTGAACCGAATGAATGCAGATCCAACTTAAACTTTTTGCAAATTATCACTTCAAACGCCCACCAAAAGTCATAGTTACAATCGCGTTATGCAAAGACATAACAAACAATTAAAACCAGAACAACACTTTCATGGATAACTTAATGACTGTTGATTATGAGTTGTTAATTTTCAACATTTGATTGATGTAGGTGTGTCACTAATAATCACGAAAATGTAATCAAATTGAACTTGATTGTAATATCGTGAGTCGTAAAAAAGTGAGCAGAAAATTTTTTGACTTATCGTTACCAAACGAGACGTAAATTGAGATAATTGTAGCCTGTGGACATTTTCGGTGGGCTCATTTTACGACATTAAAGTAATCAACCGAGATTGTTTCCTTTGTTGCTAAAAAATGTTATAAAAATTTCGGGTTTGTTGTCTAATCCGGCGTCGCAGTCTCCAGACTATTTGCGGTACTTTTCTAAACGTTTTCAAGCAGGAAAGTTAAATTTATCGCCGCCGAGTTATTTTATAGGTAAACAAATGATGGTGTAACAGGATCTTTTAAAATTTCGGAGAATTTTTAAAAGCGCCGTAAAAGTGATGTGTTTGGTGTGACAGTGACCAATTCGCGATGCGCATATTTGTGGCAAAAGTCACCTGTAAGACCTTGGCCGTGCAACTTGATGAAATAGGGGACATGGGGGGTTTCGGAGAAGGGAGACAGGTTCATTGCACCTGACGGAATTGCGAGTTCGGCCAGTGACGTGTTACTATTACCGTTATCAGTGCTAATAGGTTCCGCTAACATTAGTTGTACAAAATCTATCTATTCTGCATCTGGCGCTATGTTACATGAAACTTTGTACAACAACATAAATTAAGTAATACTTTTACCATCGCCAAGTTCCACTTGGTAGACAAACTCAACATAATATTCAATGTGACATTCACGATTATGATATTGCTCGAATTACCTAAGACGCAAAAGCAATCTTCCAAGTCCACACACTTTTTCTTGCTATGTCCCATTCGTAAGCATTTCTAACATCGTATCGCAAAATTCTTCGTTCCCGTATTTATTTTCTCATTGGCAAATATTTGTTATCGTGTTTCGTATAAACAATTAACCGTTACGTTTATTTATTGATAAAATTTGAATAAATCTAAAAATATTATCAATATCATCTTTTTTGTCTAAATTCCGGCTTTTTAACAACAGTTACGTGCAATGGGACTGTCAAACATTGGAACGGAAATCGTTTACATATTTTGAAAATCTACAGGAAAGAGAATCAATTTATTCTAAGAAATTAATATTGAAGAAGAAGAAAAACAACAGAAGCGTAAAATATATTGCCAAGTTCAGTTAAATTTTTCATATTCACTGTGAACTTGAAAAGTGGGCGTTATGACTCAAAGTATATTGTAATCTATCAGTTCTTTAAATCTGGAACACTTCTTAAAAACAAGAATAAATCATCGTTTAATGATACATGAGCCTTTCAAGATGATCTCGCTGATGCAAATAACCGCTAATTAAAAAATTCTTTTGAAACGAAAGCTTCGCCTTACTAATTTTCAAATTACGAGAATTTCAAAATTTCGAAGAAGCGAGAGCGGATTTGAATATTTAGAATAATGTTCCGCGTTAGTTTTGCCCTATTTATATCTTATAATATGGTCGATTGCGCCAATGAGATTTAAGAATTTAACAAACATTCAATGAAAATTTGAAGTGAATTAAGAAATCCTAATGTGGTTGAGGAGTGGACTGGAAATGTTCAGAATGTACACAATTCTGCATTTGGGGGCCATTTTAACGGTTTCTTTTTCAGTTTTTGATCAAAATTTGTTAGCTTCAGTTTGTTATGCTCAAGAGGCAAAATTTTCTTCCGGGACTACAGAATTTATGCTGATTTAATATACCAATCACATTTTCGTTCAAACCCTAGGAATCACTTCTCAATATTTTTTCAAATAGAAATTTATTTTGAGGGTAATGTTTTGAGATCTGACTCTGATTTCGGCCCTCAATTTGCGATTAATTTTATTTTTACATTTGTCTCAATTGATCGTTTTTTTTTATAATGTTCACTTTCAGATTTAGATGCCCTTTTTCAAAATTATTTTAAAATAAATCAAATACTAATTTATTGGAACAATAAAATTTTATAAACATTTTATTCTACATCTAGAAAAAAAGGTAAGTATGTGAGGGTTTGCAGAAAAAAAACAAGTTTTGTTTTGAAGTTAAATAAAAAAACATTAAATTTATAAAGTTATTCGAGTCGCAAAATTTTGGAAAACATAAACAATTGTTCCGTGTCAGGAATATCAATAATTTTTATGTTGAATTTGTTTTTCAAAATAAATAGAAAAAATTCAAGGGTTTACTTTGTAACATCACTTCTCCCAAACAACTCAAGTTAGATTTTAGGTTTAAATTAACTAACCGATTATTCCAATACCATCCCGGTAAAAACATCCCTTTTGGATCCTTTTTGTGGCTACATTCAGCGGAACATAGAAGACGAAATGTTCGAATCGTTTTTTTTTAATTAATAAAGACTTACTTTTTTATAGAAAAAAGTAAGTTATAATACAAATTTTCAAAATTACCACTTATTATCTTTACATCAAGGTTAAGGGTGTAAAGTTCCACTGTTTAAGGTTTCTAGTTTTACTGCCAAAACTAGTGGCGTGATCCCATTTTAGCGGGAGAGTTTTTCCTATACCTTCGGTCACCCTTAGCATCAAATTTTAGAGCGTTTGGAGCTTTCTTTTGCACTCGCCCTCTTGTTATAATTATATATTTTTATTTTGCGTGGGATCTATTCAATCAAGACACAGCTCAATTAAAAGTAAGCAAGAAGAAGTCGTTTTTCCGCTACCCTCCAGATTTATCAGTAACTTTTCAGCAATTTCTGAGATACTTACGCTCGCAAGCCGCCGAACAACAACGGTTAAATGAATGGTCTTAGTTGAAATTCGTTGAAAATATTTAGAAATTCTAGAAATCATTGAAAATCTTATTACATATTTAAAATTCTAGGATATCGCTGGGAATTCCTTGAAATATTTTGGAAAGCTTTGGAATTCCTGGTAAATCATTTGGAATACCTTGAAAATTGTTCGGGACTATAGTAAATATTAGAATTCCATGAAAATCATTGGAATTTGGGGAAAATCATTATAATTCTTTGAAAATAGTTGGCATCCTTGTAAATCGTTGAAATATTTGGATGTGGAGTATAAATTTTGTATACATGTATTTTCTAATTCACTTGAAATCACTGGGAATTTCTTGAAAATTGCAAACCGCGAAACAGCTAGGGTTTAATGAATATTAGTTTTAGTTTTAATTCCTTGGAAATCCTCGAAAATCTTTAAAAACCCTAGAAATTCCTTGGCAATCATTGCAAATCTATGAAATTATTTAGTCGGAATTCCTTGGAAATCGATGGGAATTTCTTGAATTATTTTAGAAATCTCTGGAATACCTTGGAAAACGTTGGATATTATTAGATTTCTTTAGAAACCGCTGAAATTCCTTTGAATTTTTTAAATTGTTGTAATTCGTTATACATAAATCGTTGGAATTGCTTGAAAGTAAAGTGCGTATGCTATATTTATTTTTAATTCATTTGTAGTCACTGAGAATTCTTTGAAAATTATTGCCAACCGCGAAACAGATACGGTTTAATGACTGCTGTTGATTAGAATTCCTTGAAAATCTCTGGAAATCATTGAAAATCTGATCAATTCCTTGGATATCGTGTACCCTGAAATTTTAAATTAAAGAATTCATTAAAAATTGTTTGAATTTTAAATTATAGAAATTTTTTTAACACCGTTAGAATTTTTTGAAAACGAATAGAATGCCTTTAAAATCATTGGAATTTTGAGGAAATATTGGGACTCCAAATATTGTGCATATATTTATCTTGAATTCACTTGAAACCACTGGGAACCACTTTGAAAATCGCAAACAGCAAGGGTTTAATGATTGGTTTTAGTAGGAATTCGCTTGGTAATCCATGAAAATACCTGGTAATCCTAGAAATTCCTAGGGAATCGTTGGAAATCCCTGAAATTATTTATTTGGAATTCATTGGGCATTTCTTGGAATATTTAACAATCGTTAGAATTCCTTGTAAATTATTTGAATTCCTTGAAAATTGTTAGAATTTTCGATTATTGAAATTCTGTGGAAATTATTGGAATTCCTTAGAAGTCATTGTAAGTTTTAGAAACAGTTAGAATGCCTTGAAAATAGTTTGAATTCTTTGGAACTATTTCAATTCCGAATACTGTGCATATACTACATATTTATATTTAATTCACATGAAACCACCGGGAGGTCCCTGAAAATCGCCAACAGCTAGAGTTTAATGATTGGTTGTAGTTGGAATTCCTTTGGTAATCCCTGAAAGTCCGTGGTAATCCTAGAAATTCTTAGGATATCGTTGGAAATTCCAGAAATTATTTATTTGGAATTTCTTTGGAAATCACTGGGAATTAGTAGAAATATTTTTGAAACGATGGAATTCCTTGGAAAACGTTGGAAATTAGTGGAATTCCTTGCAAACCACTGCAATTCCTTGGAAGTTATTGGAATTCTTTGGAAATAGCTGGAATTCCCTGGCAATCGTTGAAATTACGTGGAAATCGTTGGAATTTCTTGGATATATTTGTATTCCGATTACTGTGTTGCGAAACAGGTTTAATGAACGGCTTTACTTGGAGTTTCTTGGAAATCCTTGAAAATCTAAATACTCCATGAAAATATTTAAAAATTCGTGAAATTATTGCTTTGGAATTCATGGGAAATTACTGGTAAATTTTGAGAAATTATGGATATTGTTAGTAATCCTTAGGAGACGTTGGAAAATATTGAAATTCTTTAGAAATTCCTGGAATTTCTTGAAAATCATTGGAATTCCTTGTATATGGTTCGAATTCAACGGAAATAGTTGAAGTTCATTCCGAGTTCTGTATATAGATTTATTTCAAATTCCTTTAGGATAGCTAAGAACTCCTTAAACATCGCAAGCCGCGAAATAGCTCCAGTTTAATGATTGGTCTGAATTGATATTACTTTGAAATGCCTGAAACCTTGGAATTCCTTGAAAATTGTTGAAATTCATTATAAATTGTTGGAAAAGATTGTTGTTCCTTAACTATTATTAAAATTCTGTGGAAACATTGAATTCCTTGGAAATCATTAGATTTCTTTGAAAATAGTTGGAACTCCTTAGAAATATTTGGATTTTGGGTAGTCTATGAATTTATTTTAAATTCATTTTAAATCACTGGGTATATTCCTTGGAAATATCTGCAATTCTATGGTAATTCTTAGAATTTCTTTTTAATCAGTGGAATACATTTCGAAATTCTTTAAATTCAATGCAATTCCAAATCCCTTGCAGACAAACTTTTAGGATATTTACCCTCTCCCTCCCGTTGTAATGTTATATAATAATAGATAAAAATTTTATCTCGCTCAATTTTGTAACTTAAAATGACACTTCGTTGTAGGACTTGCAATATTATTGTCATGCTTGATTTAAAATTAAAAAAAAATTCGTCTTCGGCCCATCGTTAAATAGAAATACCAACAAAATATCAAATAATGTGGATTATGGGGAACCTACGTATTTCTTCATAGCTTAGCTGTTAATAGTAAATAATTTTTCAGATCAGATTTTTAGATACTGATGATGACATTTAACTTCCAGGGCGCGCTGCAATACCAACATAAATCCATAAATGATGCACTGATTGCATGTGAATTCATTGGAAATAAATATAGGAACTAATATCAGAAGATTGGAAGATTTCTAGTAAAAATCAGTTCGAGCTTAGGCCTTGGGATTCCACAAGAAACGGTATGTCCCGAGTACTGGATGTGACCTTAAACTATCTCATAGGTGCTGTATCTATTCTTATCAGCTTAATGGCAGACACTCGGGAGTCTCTGCCTGGAATTGTTGCTATCAAGACTGATGGAAGGACAATTGGAAGACAGACACAAGCAGGACGATAATTGACAACTATAATAATACCAACATAGTACCATTTTCAATATTTGTTGTGATAGAAGTTAGTCGTTAGCTGATAAACTTCTGTTTGAATATTTCATATTTCGCGTATAGATATTAAAGGCTAATCCAGCCAAAGTTCACGGGTGGGTTCAAGAATGGATTTACTCCAGTCATAAACTCTAAGGATCCTGTTGGTCAGGCTTAATTTGTTCCAATTTATCTTACATGAATGCAAGATAAAATTCGGTACAGCTTGCTGTAGGAAAGACGACTTAAAGTGTAGATAAAAAATTATCTACACTATTTTAGCTGCCATGCTTTGAATATGGTAGCGCAAGCAGGAGTACGCCAGGGTTGAAAACTCAAGAAATTATTTTTGACCCTAAACTGCATGATCCTGTCAAAAATTTAAAAGCTTTGATTTAATGTAAGATAATAGTATCTATTGACTGTGAATACACTATATTAGAACTGGCGGCGGCGGCATATCGGCCACCTTACTGCATAGCTTTATTAGACTCTTTATTAGCAGATCTAATTTGCTAAGATATTGGACCCTAACGACGTCGTCACCATAAAGATTTACAATAAATGAATGAAGTAAACAGAGCTGTCAGTTTCCTGACCTAGATGATCTAGAAGTGACCCTAACGTATTTATTTATCTACCGGCAAGATCGTATCATCTTACTTTACCATCAGTGGGCATCGCAGTGTCAACATACCTTCATAAAGTGTACATTGATTTCAATGCAGTTTTTATAATCAAAAAAATAAAATACGTAATATATGATCGCAAATAATAATCCTCATACTGTACCACTGAAGGACGCTCATAATTTATTATATGCTCAAATAGTAATTTAATTTAAATGCCTAAATACTTAGTTATGTTTAACACTGTTATAAAATTATATTTAAAAAACCACATATAAATAAACAATTATGTAAAGAAAATTTGTATAAGTTTAACTTTATTCAAATGAATGAAAACTTCTTAAATGCCGTTGGTACAATCGGTCCCTAGGAAAATTGCTTTAAATTTTAAAAGTCTAAGCAAACCTGATAACTTCAAGAACAGTTAAATTGATTATCGGCTGTGTGATAATTGTCTAGACTTATGGCCTTACTCATGCGATTACCTCGTACGAACAAATTAATCACGAAACTGAAACAGGAAAATGTTGTGATGATGAAATCACACCTATTATCCGAAATACATGAAAATAATTCGGTGTTCATTCATAGAAAACCACAAACTTATCTACCGTTAGAAATGCTATAGTAAATTAATTTTTTGTTAAAGAAGCACCTCAGATTCGCGAGATTTTAGTTTAGGTTTTTGTTGATCGTTTAAAAACTTGAATTTTTATTTTTCTTTTGAATTTCTCCGCAAGCGTCTTCAACGCCTGTTTTATTGCCTTGACATCACCCACTTGGTCCAATTAAGAATTTTTATAGAATATAAATATGTGGTGTATTTTATGGTATTGCAAGTTTTACCTACACACTGCGTGGCTTCTCCTTATGACATTGAATTTTCGTGTTCTGTCTGTATCATTGTAAACTACGCATTTTTTTTTAATGAAAAATTACGCACTACCCACTACGCAACAATTAATTTGGGTCATTGTCGCACTGAAATGCTCACAAAGTGTATACCTTTCGCATGGGATGTTACAACAATTTTGTTACCAAATCAGGAAAACAAAGCCGAACTATGTACATTATAATCCCAGTTCCTGTACCAGTGCTGCGAAAATGCTTAGAAATCCTTCCATAAAAGATTATAAAAAGACCGTTTAAGTGTCTGATAAAAATCATAATACAATTAAGCACAAAGAAATCAATGTATAATACAAAAAACAATAAAAATTTTAATTATATTTATTGAAAGAAAATAATTAAAACATAATGAAGATGCTCAACATCTGAGTGACGACTTCCGATAAGGTGTTAAATTATCACTGCAAATTCTAGTTCTATAACAATAAAAGTAATTAATAAGACAAGTGCAAAATTTAGGTCACCGTAATTTTCATAATAGTGCACATATTATATTATTTGTAGTCACTTCAAAAGTAACTTTTGTTCGTTAGGATTAACAGTAACGCAATTCACCAAACTCAACTCCATTATTTTCCAACACACTTGGTGCTATATCAGAAGTGGGATTGGTGCAATTGGCCTATGCCTAAACTTCGTCTGCATTTTTACGTTTCAGAAAACTTATGTAATAAATTTTGAAGTACTCAGCGTAACAAAATTTATTTCAGTCTTAAAAGAAATAAGCAGTGCGTGCAATCGTCTAATTATACTTAAGAGTTTAATTAGCTCTAGTAATGTTTTTGCGGTTCTTTATGAACATCCTACACAATTGTTACAATTTAAATATTTTATGGTTTGTGTCAAGTGTAGTAATCATAATACTACTTAAAAATGCAGGTACCCATCTCACATGTAATAATAATAATCAACAATTAACGCAATATTTTGATAAAAATTACCGTTTTCTGTATGCGGATATAATAAGGGTAGGGTGTTCCTGCAAAATTATGGTTATCGCGGTTATGAAAATAAAACAAATAGATTTCGAACTTAAAATAATTTGTTAGCTTCATATCTCGAGCAGTGTTGCTCAAAATTTTGTTTAAACCCAGACATTACGTCGACTTGAAGTTAAAATGTACCTACAGAAAATCATTTTCTAAACGCAACCTTGCCTGGACAACTTTTCAGCAATAGAGGTTGAAAAATAAGATGTTGAAAATGAGATGATCTGATACATCGATAATAATATATTTTTCCCAGAAATTATACGAAAATTCACCTGGGGCTATTACACATTATTAATTCTTTCATCTTGATCTGTTAAGATCATCAACTTTCAAATCTTTCAATTTTCGATATTTTGTGGAAAATTATTTTATTTTGGTGGTTTTGTGGTTTCACCGAAAGATAAATATCCCTAAAAAGTTTTGTACATTTATTTGGAAGTCGTCGGAAAACCTATTGAAATCAATTGAATATTGTTGATATTACTTTGAAATCGTTGAAATTATTGATTTTGAATTCATTGAAAATTACTGAGAATTCATAGGAATTCTTGGAAATTCCTAAAATTATTTGAATTATATAGAAATTATGAATACTTTGGAATTCATTAGAAATCGTTGGAGTTCCTAAAAAATGGTTCGATATATTATATAAAATTACAAATTCTGTAGATTTATTTATTTTTAATTATTTGCCAATTACTTTGAATTCCTTCGAAATCACTTGGAAGTCTATGGAACTGCTATAAAATCAATGGAATTTCTTGGTAATATTTTAAATTCCAAATTTTATCTATTTATTTATTTTGTTTCCATCATCCAATCATGCGGAATTCCTTGGAAATCACAAGAAGTTTTTTTGAAATCCTTCTAATTCTTTAGAAAAAAGTTGTTTATTTAGAATTTATTTTGTAGTAATTCCGGGATATCCCTAAAATTATTTATTTGGAATTTCTTCTAAATCACTGGGAATACCTAGGAATCCTTTGGAATTCCTAAGAAATCGCTGTACTTTCTACGAAAAATTTGGAATTGCGTATTTTGTGTAAGTATTTCTTTTAATTTATATGAAATCACTGCAAATTCCTTGGAAATCGCTGGAAATTTTTTTGAACTCTTAATTTTTTGTAAATAAATGGAAATTACTAAATTATTGATTCAGAAGTCCTTAGAAATCATGGAATATACGTTGGAATTCCTTGGAAATCCTGAAACATGTCTGAAAATCTTTATTTTGAATTTTTTGGGCGTAACTTAAATTCATTGGGAATCCATAATCATTTATTTAGAATTCCTTTGGAATCACTGAAAATTCCTTAAACTTTTTGTAACTTCCTTGAAAATTCTGAAAAGTGTCTGACATTCTTTATTTAGAATTTCTTTGAAATAACTGAGAATGCATTGGAATTATTTGTTATTTATCTTGGAATTCCTTTAAAAATCGTTGAAATTTCTTGGATGTATTTCACGTTCTGAATTCTGTATATTCATTTATTTTTAAATATGTAATCACTGCGAATTTCTTAGAAATCACTGGGAATTCTTTAGAATTCTTTGGAATTTATTGAAAATATTTAAAATTCTGAAGACTGTGTATTTATTTATTTTTTAAACAAAAAAAATTGAAATCATTAAGAATTCCTTAAAAATCACTGCGAATACCTTAGAATCATCTAAGATTTCCTAGAGATTGTTGGAATTTCTTGAAAATCATTGTAATTTCTAGAAAATATTTGGAATTCTGCATTATTTGTATTTATTTCATTAACAATACCTTCGAAATCACTGGGAAGTCTTCGGAATTCTTTAGAAATCATTGGAATTTCTTGAAACTGCTGAAAATTGTGAATTATGTGTATCTATTTATTTTTTATTATGCTTTCGAATCCTTTGGAATTCGTATGAAATCGTTGTCATTTCTAGGAAAAATTTGGAATTTGGAAAAATTTGAAAAAAAAATTTGAAAAAAATTTGGAAAATTTGGAAAAATATTGATTGCTTCCTTGAAAATCACCGAGAATTCGTTGCAATTATTTTGAACTCCCTGAAAATCCTGAAAAATTTCTAAAATTTTTTATTTATAATTTCTTTGAAATAACCGGTAATACCTAGGAATCCTTTTTTATTTATCTTGGAATTCATTGAAAATCGTTGGAATTTCTTGGATATATTTCGAATTTTGTGTATTTACTTATCTTTTAAACTCATTTGAAATCATTGGGAATTATTTAAAAATCGCTGGTAATACCTTAGAATCATTTGAGATTCCTTAGAGATTATTGGAATTCTATCGAAATCGTTGTAATTTCTTGAAAATATTTGGATTTCTGCATGCATTCTTTGTATTTATTTATTTTTAATTCATTTGTAATACCTACGAAAGCTGTATTAGCTGTATTTATTTTTAATTATTCAATCACTGAAAATTTATTAGAAATCACTGGGAATTCTTCAGAAATCCTTTGAATTTATTGGGAATTCTTCATAATTTCTCGGAATTTATTGAAAATATTTAAAATTTCAAAGTCCGTGTGCTTTTACTTATTTTTTAAACTCCTTACTGGTAATTCCTTAAAATCACTGGGAATACTTTAAAATCATCTGAGATTCCCTAGAGATGGTTGAAATTTCTTGAACATCATTGTAATTTCTTGAAAATATTTGGAATTCTGCGTTCTCGGTATTGATTGCTTTTTAGTCAGCAACACATTCGCAATCACTAGAAAGTCTTGGAAATTCCTTAAACATCACTAAGTTTTTTTGGAATTACTTGAAATTGTGAATTATGAATATTTCTTTACTTATTTTTAATGTATTTTAAATCACTGGAAATTTCTTGTTTTCAATTATTTTTCACTGGAAAGCTTTTCTAAATCCTTATAGTTCTTTGCAAAACGATACTTGGAATTCTTAGTAAATTCTTGAAAATCATTAAAATTACAAGTCCTATGTACACAAATTTTCTGGGATATTTAACCCATGACTTCACTCTCGAACAACTTTACTTTTGAAGTCTTCGGCTCTATTTCTGCAATTTCTTTGTAATATTTTTTTATTCTTTATTTCAATTTTCTCTTCACTGTAATTAATTATTATAGCTTCAATTTATTCATACTTTTGTCATATAACATTATTCTTTACAGGCTTCCAACCTCTCTTTCGGTAACATCTTTTACTTAGATTTTTCCTTAAAAATAAAACTTCTAAGTTATGCTAAATTAATCCGCAGATCAAACTCCCCATGGCGGCGTTTAACCGCCCTGCCTTTAAAAGGTAATATAATAGCTTACATTTATTTGTGTGTCTGTAACGTTAAATTAATTCGTTAAACCATCAGCAACCTAGTCACTTCCCATGCGGACTTCAGGCCGCACAACCCAGGAAATCACGGCCATGCTAGTTTATGCAATTCCAAAATGAATAAACGTATGAAGATAGCACAGCAGTGGTTTGGTGTGATCGCTTGTTGAGTTACGGTGCGGAAATTTTAGGTTAGAATTGCGGACTTCACGAAATTTTTTAGCACTACCCTCCGATGAGCATTAACGCTCTGTGGATGAGTTGAGTTGTTAAACAAGAGAGAATGGTAAGCTGAAGAAGCTTTTGGCCTGTTGAGCTGAATTTTATTATATAGTATAAAGGTATTTTACCATGGACCAAATACGTTCTCATATGTGAAGATCAAATAAAATTATTCATACCCAAAAGTTTAAGTTATTTAATAAGTATATGTTATATGTACATGGTAATGTTTACCACTTAAAGATTGTATTGCAAAAGTAAGAACATCTCCGTGGTGTTTCAAAACCCTTTTAGCAAGTTCATACTATTCTTCATTAGTTCTCGTGACCTTTTTCTCCAAACATCAAGGTAAGTTTGACCTAATTCTATTGATCAATATAAAAAAACTACCTCTCTCAATTATTAAACCATGTATGATCGTTCTTTGACATGGTTATTAGAGCCAAGGATTAAATATCCTTCAAAATTTTTGTACACAGGCGTTGAAATTCCAAAGATATGCAGCTTCGACTATTTCCATGGATTTTCAGTGATTTTCTAGGCATTCGAGTGATTTGCAAGGAATTTAAAAGATTATTGAGGAAATGACATAGTTTCGAAAGAATTCCAAAGAGTATTCAGTAATTTTCAAGAATTTAACAAAAAATACATAAAATTTAGAATTCCAATGATTTTCAAGAATTCTAAAGTTTTTCTAACTAATTTCCAATGATTTCCAAGAAATTAAAAATAAATAAATATGCGAAACTCAAGTTCCCTATATTTGCAAGAGCTTATAAATGAATTTCAAAGGTTTTAGAAGAATTTAAGGAATTCCCAGGGATGTTCAACAAAAAAAGATACTCTAATAATTTCAAAGAAATACCAGGGAATTCTAAAGAAATCTTAAAAATTTTCACAGAATTCCATAGAAAAAATTCTAAGGATTTTTAAAGATTTTGTAAAACTTTTTGGAAATATCTACCCTTCGGTTAGGGCCGGTTGTATGTCAGTGGTTTAACTCGAGAATCAGCCGAACCTGGTTCAAGTGTTGAACCAGGATCAACGCCAATGCGGTTGTATGTAGGGCGAGTCAACTAATCCGAGAGTTATCTTTAAAATTTATGTTGGTACTCCTGAACAAGACATATATCCCTAGAAAAACAATGATTTTTAACATTTGACATTCAATAACATTAGATTCAAACTGAAGGTTATACCTTATTGCCTGCGAACAGTGGCGTACCTAGAACTTTTGCCGCCAAGGGCGCTTTCAAATTTGTCGCCCTTTTAAAGGCAATCAAATGATGGTTTTTATTAATTGATAAACATAAATAAATAATTGTAATCGAGACAAACTATAGGTGGGGAATTTTCCCATAGTTTTCGAACTATGAACTTTCGAATAGTAAAATTATGCAGTAAACAAGTTGTTTCTTACAACTTAAAATATAAAAAATGCCGCCCCAAGATATGTGCCGCCCGGTGCGGACCGCACCGCAAATCAAAAGCAAGATTTACTTGGTTTAATATTATTTGAACCGAATGCTTTGTCAATCTAAATCTAGCAAAAAATTCCTTATCTGACCAATTAACGAAATGATTTGGACGATCACGAAAAACTTGCGGGTTTCTTTGATTGCTTTCTGCAAAAATTTCGATGAACTCCATAAAATCTTCGTCGTCGGTTAATTCATATTCCATAATAATGTAACAAGTTAAATGAAAAAGCTTTTTAATAAATACTGTCGAAATGAAAATTTCGTTTTTGGAAAACATCAGCACTTTGAGGTTATAAAAATGTAAAATATTGACTTGAACCAGGGTTAAACCACCAATTTTGGTAGGCGAGAAAAATCGAGAGTTAAACCTGGTTCAAGTCTTAAACCAGGTACATACAACAGACATTTAGAAAAATCCCTGGTTTAACTCTGAACAGAGTTTAAACCACTGACATACAACCGGCCCTTAGAGTTTATCTGTAGATTATATCCGTGGTTTTAGAGTAACCTAAAAATTGTACAAAATTTTCAAGTGTAAAACTATACCGTGGGTTATAATTCGAAAAAGTTTTCGTCATCACTTTTCGTGACACAGTCAGACTTAGAAGTGATTAGAAATCATGTCTAAACAGTGTTTTGCGCATTTTTGAGGAGGTTGCTCTAAAGATAAAAATATGATTAATATCAATGTTCCCAATATTAACCACGAATTTATCGATTATGGAGTTTTGAAGTTATTACGCGAACTATTAATGCTGAGCCCGGCTCGAGGTATGACGAAAGTTAGGACTTCATTCTGACCGTCTCTCCTCGGAAGGGAATGGCAAACCATCAAGGTGATATGCCATGACAATCCTTTTCGAAATGAAGTGTAACAGTAGGTTCCCTATCTATGTGAAAAACTCTTCAAACGCACATCAGATCACCAGGTCACGACGTTCACTAAACAAAAAAGTCAACTAAAAAGAAGAAAAATAACGTTCTAATTTTGAGATAAAAGAAAACAAATTAGGCTGAATCCCACACATCTACGCTTTAGCAAAAAACTGTAAGTTTTTTTCTTCTTATCTGGTGATGGAACGGTCTTGTAATTTTACATGTGGGAAGCCATTTTTACTTAAATAATCACGTCCGTGTTCTTTCTACTATCATCAGTGCATTTAAGATCAGCAGAAGAAGATGAATACTGGAAGTTTAAATAAATTTATTACGTTGGAACGGTGGCCGGTCATCAAGTTACCTCGGGATAACCAAGCGAGATTTCGTGCATGGATAACTCCTTGCATAAAGAAGATAAAGCACGGTGAGAAAATATTGGAGAAAAGTACCAATTAGGTTTTTTAAAAAATTAAGTACCTGCTAACAGATTTTCTAAATAAACACAATAAATTATTTTTCTAACGGATTATAAGTAAATGGAATGTGCATTGAAGCGAAGAAGAGTCAGGTTGTTGATGGTAAAAGACATTAAAACGTGCAATGACTGTCGCAAGAATGATTCGCATTCGTCAATGTAGGTAAGTGAAAAGTTCAGAAAGCCAATGATCTCCAGTTATCACTATCAGTTCTTAAACTTGACCATCAGGTTTCTTTTACGTCTAATACCAATGCCACTCATCACTTCTTTGGCTATTAATTTTTTTCTCACTCCAACACATAAAAATGAAGCAAACACCTTGGAAATTAAACATTTTACTGGACACACCATATGTTTGATAACCATTACTTTTAATCTTGTTTATGATTATTAAAATTTATGTTGTAAAATTGCAAATCGCCTTTATATCAAATGATTTTACATTTCGTCTATAACGGTAACATTAGGCGGCTTTATGCTTAAATGCTAAAATTGTCAATTTGGTAATAGTTATATAAAAATTTTTTTTTTCACATAACGGATTATTTAAAACTATGTAAATTTTAACGACTACAACAATGATTTATGTGGTTTTAAATTTTCAAGATATGAACAAATTGATTTCCTTGCAATTTGTCAAGGAAGAACAAATTTATCACTTAATTCTCATCTTGGCGAAAAATTCCCATTCGACAAAAAAGGCATTCAGGAGCTGCTTACATGCAGATGTAAGTTTAAGTACTCGTAGCTCATGTTATGTAACGAACCATCCTCATAATATCGTTGACGATCGATCAATTAATATAATTACAATGCATAACAAAGTTGATTCATCTATAATTAAATACTCCATTTAAACAAAAAGTTTGTGCTTGCAAACTAACAGGTTCCTTGCATTTAAAAAACGAGAAGTAAAATTAGCACGACCGTTTCTCACAACTCTGTATATTTACACAAATGATAATTTCTACAATGCTGAACAAAATAAAACATTTTTTTATATTGCGGTACTTTAACTTGCAAGTCTGATGGAGCTTTACCACGCTTATTTATTCATTTCCGCTAAACAAGCGTAGATATATGAGAATTTCGAGTAACAATAATAAAATTAATTGTTTAAACAAGTTATGGAAAATTATGTAAAGAATGAAGAACACATAACGATGATTTCCTAGTGTCGCAAGATAACAGCACGGCTTGTCCACCACAGTGTTGCCGCTGATAAAACTCAGGTTCGCTTCCTGCTAGCACCGATTATGAAACCTATAATACAGATTTACTACTAAAATAGAGGGTTTTCAAGTTCGTAAAAACATTACGAAAATATTATTTTGATCAAATAATGTTTTATACTAACAAAAATAAAAGCACGGCGTGTCCACCGCAGTGTTGCAGCTGATAAAACTCAGGTTCGCTTCCTGCTAGCACCGATTATGAAACCTATAATACAGATTTACTACCAAAATAGAGGGTTTTCAAGTTCTTAAAAATATTACGAACATATTATTTTGATCAAATGTTTTATAACAATTAAGATTAAATAAAAGTCAATTACGTAAGTTCATTGTTACATAACAACATTACGCGATGAAAGTATAGTACATATACATCACAGTAGAGAGAAAGGGTACTTTCTTCATATGAACGGCAGGTAATCAAGCGAACGATCATATAGCGGTTTTCGTAAGTAAGTAGATCATTTACAGCAGCTACTAAATATTTATTCGCTAGCTTTACTAAGTGATCAACTGAGCTTTATTTTGCACGCGATCTACTATTATGCATAGTTGCTTACCCACTGTACAATTTCTTGTACTTCCTCAAAGCAATTAAGAAATATAATTGTTTATAACTATCTTGTTAACAAGGTATGGAGTGGATCAAGTTGCATTTACGGTAAATGGTTTTAAGGAGTCGTCGTTTGCACTGGTAAGATATTTTCCGCTTTGAGCTAAATTTTGACTTATTGTGGAGGTCAATCTGGAAGAACGTCTCTAAACAGTTTTCAGGCCATGATTGTGTTTCAATGTGATTAGGGATCAATAAATCAAAATTCTAGATAAATCCATTTGGAACATATTGTATGACGAAGGAGATGAAAACTAAAAATATGCTAGTCGTTGCAACAGTTTTTCGGCTTCCTAAGATATTGAGCAAAGAAAACGTCAGGGTACTGATTGCCACACCATTTCTTACAGCAAAGAATTGATAACGCACCATTTGTCTGAATCCACTGACCTAAGCCCTTAATAACATTTTTCAGCGTAATGACGAGTCCAAAGGAATTCAATCTTCTACTGAGCAGTTTTTAATTTTTTAATACGCAAAAGCTCTTTAAAAACTAAACTAGTAGTGGTTCTACGTTTTCTAAACAATTTTTGCTTGAAAAATTTAGTGCTAATGGATTTCTACTATTAGACCAGCCTACAAAGCGTTCCAAAAAGGTTATTATGGAAATTACTAGAAGCCAGCTGGAATACATTTTAATATCTTTGTTCCTATAAGACTACACTAATTTTACATAGTCTCAAGATTCAAGACTAAAGACTTGGCCACCAATTCAGAAAAACGCGCTGAAAGAGACATTTTTATGAACATTCGTGAATATCTCGGTTTGGGTTGATTTACCCAAAAAAAAGTCAGGTATCACACATTGTTCTTTTTTGTAATTGATTCGTTTTTAATTTTATCTTCTTTTCCCTTGTATGGTCCGTTCAGGGTATATTTTAAGCTAAGTTGATAATTCTTAAAAATCTACCGTTAAATCTGATTTTAACAAAGCACTTGTACTCCACTCATACACCGATATAATCTCAGGCTAAGTCGTAGCGTAATCTTAAATTACGTTAACTTAAAAATATCTTGAACGCTTATAGGGGTTTATGCACATTGAACTTTTTTAAATTAGGATAGCTTAAAATTAAATTTAACCATGAACTCACCATTACTTTAGTGATTGCATTAGTTGTGCGGCCTAAAGGCCGCACTGAATAGCGTTGCCAACATATTATAGATAAATTTATAGGGTATTATGTTATTAAGTTTAAATATAGTTTAATCAATCAGTCAAAATCTATAAAACCTCATTTGTACCCGAAGGTGTTGAGACAGTATTTTCTCTCTTCACTAGGTCTCATTTACGAATTTTCGCCATTTCCTTCTGTGAAGAGCAACTTTCTTTGCTTCGTTCCAGGTTTTTCCTCTCCTTGTCAGTATCTGTTCTATGTTATTGTTCCATGTCTTTAGTGGTCTGCCTCTTAGTCTCTTCCCCGTTGCTTTCGTTTGCATTCTATTTTTATTAACGCTGGGCTTATTTGTAGTCTCTCTCTTATCTCTTCGTTTCTTATCTTATCGACTCTGATAACCCCCTCCACTCTTCTGAGATATCTCATCTCGGTCGACCGTATTTTGCTTGTGAGTCTTACTGTTAAATTCTACGTTTCGCAGCCGAAGGCTAGAGTTGGTAAGTAAATTGTTTTTTAAACTGTCACTTTTGTGTTCTTTGAAATTTCTGTCTTCCTTGAGATTCTTCTTCCTATTGCATGGTATACTCTTTCGACCGCTCTCACACGATTATTTATATCAGACTCCATGCAACCGTTTTCCTTTATCAAGGCACCCAGATATTTAAATTGTTTGACTTGTTCTATTACCCTTCCTTCCCAAGGAAGGTTGGTAAGTTTTTTCCCAAGTTTTTTATTATTTTGTAAAACAGCTTTTGAATCTCATTTTTGTTTTTTTTTCATTTGTTTTCCAAATTCTTCCCACGCTTCTCTCTTTGCATTTATAATCATCTGTTTAGTCTTAGCTCTTTGTGTTTTGTACTCTTCGTATGCTGCCTTAGTTTTTTGTGACAGGTACTTTCTCATTTTTGTTTCCTTTCTAATCTCTTTAGTAGTACCGCGCTCTTTCTTAGTTGCTGCTAATAGAGTTTCTTTAAATTTATCCCATCTATCCTCCAGCATCGCACCCCATTCATTGAAATTTCCTTCCATTGGCTGGAAGGTTTCCGGTTTACATTTAAATTTTCCAACCACCAAATAGTGGTCACTGCCGATTTCGGAGCCTCTATGTACTCTGACATCCATTAAATTTTTTCTATTCTCGCTTTCTGTCACTACATAGTTAATGATAGACTTTTTTTTCCTACTAGGTTCCTCTCTTGTATATTTGTGGACTTCCTTATGTTGATATAACGAATTTCAAATTATCAGATCGTTCACTATGCAAAAATCAATCATTCGCTCTCCATTACTATTTAGTGTGCTTTCACCATATGGCCCCATTATTTTGTTTCTTCCTTCTGTTTTGTTACCTATCCGTGCATTAAAGTCACCAGCCATACAGACCATCCCTGTCGCTTTTTCGATTGTCAATTGTAACTCTTCCCAAAACTTTTCTTTTTCACTCTTGTGTGCATCTTCGTTTGGTCCATATGCTACTATTACTGTCACCTGTTGTTCTTTTTGTACCTCTTGGTCGGCGTCCTTTTATTTTGTCTTCCAAAATTATTTTCTCCATGGTGTCGATTTTTCTCGCAATGTGTCCAAGATATCTCAAATATTGTTGATTGATTATTTGGAGTAACCTAGTTGTGATCTTCAGCTCTTCTATAAGGATGCATTTGTGCAGTGCGCTGTCCAGGGTATGCGGAGCAATCTTCTGTAGCACGCATTTGTGGTTTCACCGAAAGATAAATATCTCCCTAAAAAGTTTTGTACATTTATTTGGAAGTCGTCGGAAAACCTATTGAAATCAATTGAATATTGTTGATATTACTTTGAAATCGTTGAAATTATTGATTTTGAATTCATTGAAAATTACTGAGAATTCATAGGAATTCTTGGAAATTCCTAAAATTATTTGAATTATATAGAAATTATGAATACTTTGGAATTCATTAGAAATCGTTGGAGTTCCTAAAAAATGGTTCGATATATATAAAATTACAAATTCTGTAGATTTATTTATTTTTAATTATTTGCCAATTACTTTGAATTCCTTCGAAATCACTTGGAAGTCTATGGAACTGCTATAAAATCAATGGAATTTCTTGGTAATATTTTAAATTCCAAATTTTATGTATTTATTTATTTTGTTTCCATCATCCAATCATGCGGAATTCCTTGGAAATCACTAGAAGTTTTTTTGAAATCCTTCTAATTCTTTAGAAAAAAGTTGTTTATTTTGAATTTTGTAGTAATTCCGGGATATCCCTAAAATTATTTATTTGGAATTTCTTCTAAATCACTGGGAATACCTAGGAATCCTTTGGAATTCCTAAGAAATCGCTGTACTTTCTACGAAAAATTTGGAATTGCGTATTTTGTGTAAGTATTTCTTTTAATTTATATGAAATCACTGCAAATTCCTTGGAAATCACTGGAAATTTTTTTGAACTCTTAATTTTTTGTAAATCATTGGAAATTACTAAATTATTGATTCAGAAGTCCTTAGAAATCATGGAATATACGTTGGAATTCCTTGGAAATCCTGAAACATGTCTGAAAATCTTTATTTTGAATTTTTTGGGCGTAACTTAAATTCATTGGGAATCCATAATCATTTATTTAGAATTCCTTTGGAATCACTGAAAATTCCTTAAACTTTTTGTAACTTCCTTGAAAATTCTGAAAAGTGTCTGACATTCTTTATTTAGAATTTCTTTGAAATAACTGAGAATGCATTGGAATTATTTGTTATTTATCTTGGAATTCCTTTAAAAATCGTTGAAATTTCTTGGATGTATTTCACGTTCTGAATTCTGTATATTCATTTATTTTTAAATATGTAATCACTGCGAATTTCTTAGAAATCACTGGGAATTCTTTAGAATTCTTTGGAATTTATTGAAAATATTTAAAATTCTGAAGACTGTGTATTTATTTATTTTTTAAACAACAAAAATTGAAATCATTAAGAATTCCTTAAAAATCACTGGGAATACCTTAGAATCATCTAAGATTTCCTAGAGATTGTTGGAATTTCTTGAAAATCATTGTAATTTCTAGAAAATATTTGGAATTCTGCATTATTTGTATTTATTTCATTAACAATACCTTCGAAATCACTGGGAAGTCTTCGGAATTCTTTAGAAATCATTGGAATTTCTTGAAACTGCTGAAAATTGTGAATTATGTGTATCTATTTATTTTTTATTATGCTTTCGAATCCTTTGGAATTCGTATGAAATCGTTGTCATTTCTAGGAAAAATTTGGAATTTGGAAAAATTTGAAAAAAAAATTTGAAAAAAATTTGGAAAATTTGGAAAAATATTGATTGCTTCCTTGAAAATCACCGAGAATTCGTTGCAATTATTTTGAACTCCCTGAAAATCCTGAAAAATTTCTAAAATTTTTTATTTATAATTTCTTTGAAATAACCGGTAATACCTAGGAATCCTTTTTTATTTATCTTGGAATTCATTGAAAATCGTTGGAATTTCTTGGATATATTTCGAATTTTGTGTATTTACTTATCTTTTAAACTCATTTGAAATCATTGGGAATTATTTAAAAATCGCTGGTAATACCTTAGAATCATTTGAGATTCCTTAGAGATTATTGGAATTCTATCGAAATCGTTGTAATTTCTTGAAAATATTTGGATTTCTGCATGCATTCTTTGTATTTATTTATTTTTAATTCATTTGTAATACCTACGAAAGCTGTATTAGCTGTATTTATTTTTAATTATTCAATCACTGAAAATTTATTAGAAATCACTGGGAATTCTTCAGAAATCCTTGGAATTTATTGGGAATTCTTCATAATTTCTCGGAATTTATTGAAAATATTTAAAATTTCAAAGTCCGTGTGCTTTTACTTATTTTTTAAACTCCTTACTGGTAATTCCTTAAAATCACTGGGAATACTTTAAAATCATCTGAGATTCCCTAGAGATGGTTGAAATTTCTTGAACATCATTGTAATTTCTTGAAAATATTTGGAATTCTGCGTTCTCGGTATTGATTGCTTTTTAGTCAGCAACACATTCGCAATCACTAGAAAGTCTTGGAAATTCCTTAAACATCACTAAGTTTTTTTGGAATTACTTGAAATTGTGAATTATGAATATTTCTTTACTTATTTTTAATGTATTTTAAATCACTGGAAATTTCTTGTTTTCAATTATTTTTCACTGGAAAGCTTTTCTAAATCCTTATAGTTCTTTGCAAAACGATACTTGGAATTCTTAGTAAATTCTTGAAAATCATTAAAATTACAAGTCCTATGTACACAAATTTTCTGGGATATTTAACCCATGACTTCACTCTCGAACAACTTTACTTTTGAAGTCTTCGGCTCTATTTCTGCAATTTCTTTGTAATATTTTTTTATTCTTTATTTCAATTTTCTCTTCACTGTAATTAATTATTATAGCTTCAATTTATTCATACTTTTGTCATATAACATTATTCTTTACAGGCTTCCAACCTCTCTTTCGGTAACATCTTTTACTTAGATTTTTCCTTAAAAATAAAACTTCTAAGTTATGCTAAATTAATCCGCAGATCAAACTCCCCATGGCGGCGTTTAACCGCCCTGCCTTTAAAAGGTAATATAATAGCTTACATTTATTTGTGTGTCTGTAACGTTAAATTAATTCGTTAAACCATCAGCAACCTAGTCACTTCCCATGCGGACTTCAGGCCGCACAACCCAGGAAATCACGGCCATGCTAGTTTATGCAATTCCAAAATGAATAAACGTATGAAGATAGCACAGCAGTGGTTTGGTGTGATCGCTTGTTGAGTTACGGTGCGGAAATTTTAGGTTAGAATTGCGGACTTCACGAAATTTTTTAGCACTACCCTCCGATGAGCATTAACGCTCTGTGGATGAGTTGAGTTGTTAAACAAGAGAGAATGGTAAGCTGAAGAAGCTTTTGGCCTGTTGAGCTGAATTTTATTATATAGTATAAAGGTATTTTACCATGGACCAAATACGTTCTCATATGTGAAGATCAAATAAAATTATTCATACCCAAAAGTTTAAGTTATTTAATAAGTATATGTTATATGTACATGGTAATGTTTACCACTTAAAGATTGTATTGCAAAAGTAAGAACATCTCCGTGGTGTTTCAAAACCCTTTTAGCAAGTTCATACTATTCTTCATTAGTTCTCGTGACCTTTTTCTCCAAACATCAAGGTAAGTTTGACCTAATTCTATTGATCAATATAAAAAAACTACCTCTCTCAATTATTAAACCATGTATGATCGTTCTTTGACATGGTTATTAGAGCCAAGGATTAAATATCCTTCAAAATTTTTGTACACAGGCGTTGAAATTCCAAAGATATGCAGCTTCGACTATTTCCATGGATTTTCAGTGATTTTCTAGGCATTCGAGTGATTTGCAAGGAATTTAAAAGATTATTGAGGAAATGACATAGTTTCGAAAGAATTCCAAAGAGTATTCAGTAATTTTCAAGAATTTAACAAAAAATACATAAAATTTAGAATTCCAATGATTTTCAAGAATTCTAAAGTTTTTCTAACTAATTTCCAATGATTTCCAAGAAATTAAAAATAAATAAATATGCGAAACTCAAGTTCCCTATATTTGCAAGAGCTTATAAATGAATTTCAAAGGTTTTAGAAGAATTTAAGGAATTCCCAGGGATGTTCAACAAAAAAAGATACTCTAATAATTTCAAAGAAATACCAGGGAATTCTAAAGAAATCTTAAAAATTTTCACAGAATTCCATAGAAAAAATTCTAAGGATTTTTAAAGATTTTGTAAAACTTTTTGGAAATATCTACCCTTCGGTTAGGGCCGGTTGTATGTCAGTGGTTTAACTCGAGAATCAGCCGAACCTGGTTCAAGTGTTGAACCAGGATCAACGCCAATGCGGTTGTATGTAGGGCGAGTCAACTAATCCGAGAGTTATCTTTAAAATTTATGTTGGTACTCCTGAACAAGACATATATCCCTAGAAAAACTATTAATTAACGCTGGGCTTATTTGTAGTCTCTCTCTTATCTCTTCGTTTCTTATCTTATCGACTCTGATAACCCCCTCCACTCTTCTGAGATATCTCATCTCGGTCGACCGTATTTTGCTTGTGAGTCTTACTGTTAAATTCTACGTTTCGCAGCCGAAGGCTAGAGTTGGTAAGTAAATTGTTTTTTAAACTGTCACTTTTGTGTTCTTTGAAATTTCTGTCTTCCTTGAGATTGTTCTTCCTATTGCATGGTATACTCTTTCGACCGCTCTCACACGATTATTTATATCAGACTCCATGCAACCGTTTTCCTCTATCAAGGCACCCAGATATTTAAATTGTTTGACTTGTTCTATTACCCTTCCTTCCCAAGGAAGGTTGGTAAGTTTTTTCCCAAGTTTTTTATTATTTTGTAAAACAGCTTTTGAATCTCATTTTTGTTTTTTTTTCATTTGTTTTCCAAATTCTTCCCACGCTTCTCTCTTTGCATTTATAATCATCTGTTTAGTCTTAGCTCTTTGTGTTTTGTACTCTTCGTATGCTGCCTTAGTTTTTTGTGACAGGTACTTTCTCATTTTTGTTTCCTTTCTAATCTCTTTAGTAGTACCGCGCTCTTTCTTAGTTGCTGCTAATAGAGTTTCTTTAAATTTATCCCATCTATCCTCCAGCATCGCACCCCATTCATTAAAATTTCCTTCCATTGGCTGGAAGGTTTCCGGTTTACATTTAAATTTTCCAACCACCAAATAGTGGTCACTGCCGATTTCGGAGCCTCTATGTACTCTGACATCCATTAAATTTTTTCTATTCTCGCTTTCTGTCACTACATAGTTAATGATAGACTTTTTTTTCCTACTAGGTTCCTCTCTTGTATATTTGTGGACTTCCTTATGTTGATATAACGAATTTCAAATTATCAGATCGTTCACTATGCAAAAATCAATCATTCGCTCTCCATTACTATTTAGTGTGCTTTCACCATATGGCCCCATTATTTTGTTTCTTCCTTCTGTTTTGTTACCTATCCGTGCATTAAAGTCACCAGCCATACAGACCATCCCTGTCGCTTTTTCGATTGTCAATTGTAACTCTTCCCAAAACTTTTCTTTTTCACTCTTGTGTGCATCTTCGTTTGGTCCATATGCTACTATTACTGTCACCTGTTGTTCTTTTTGTACCTCTTGGTCGGCGTCCTTTTATTTTGTCTTCCAAAATTATTTTCTCCATGGTGTCGATTTTTCTCGCAATGTGTCCAAGATATCTCAAATATTGTTGATTGATTATTTGGAGTAACCTAGTTGTGATCTTCAGCTCTTCTATAAGGATGCATTTGTGCAGTGCGCTGTCCAGGGTATGCGGAGCAATCTTCTGTAGCACGCATTTCAAAAGCGGCACATTTCAAAACACATTTCAAATCCGATCAACTGTAAGAAAGAAAATTAATTAAAAAAATAGATTACAATCACTCAGGTAAACGACGAGAGCTGGAATCCATCTGGATTTCGCCTCTTTACCACATTATTGCATATCCTGTTTTACAATATCCTCTCGCCTCAAATCTGCAATATAGCCTGCTTACCATTTCCTATTCCAATTTTAGTGTTATTTATGTTTAAGAAAATATGTAGTGTTCTAATTTTAGATGAACCAAATCAGTAAGGGAGGTTTTTTGAAGAGGCCTCTATTTTTATATTTAATTGTAAATTTACAAACATAAATGTTATAGTCAATACGAAAATCTTTTTTGACCTGTCGCAGTGGTATTCCCACTTAAAATGATAAATTCACGGAAATCATCAATCATGGTTTTATTCGCATATAAAAGTTTAATCGACTCGCTGAACCGCAAATGTAACATTTCGATTGTTCAAATTGAAACTTGGACTGTTCTTTCTGAAAAAAAAATGGACCAACATCAGTATAGTTTAACTACTAAAATTGAGATTAAATACCCCATTAGAAGTAGCAAATCTAATAAAATAAAATTATACACGTACATATTATATGATCTCCCTGTAAAAATACCAAAAGCTGTGCTTAAGAAGAACTACGGATACCCCCTGGTTCGTGGAAACATATTTCAGAAAAATTATAATAACATTTATAAGGCCCAAATTTATTCTTCAGCTTTCAACCCCAAACTCTCCATAACCCGACGTCCTCTTCCCTCCCTGACCATCTAAGTCTTGCTTCCAACTATCCAAACCATTATTTTCGAGAAACCTCGAAGCAAAGGTCTTTGCTTGAGACCTTTTGGCAGTATGATAATTCCACCAAGTACTTTTTGTCTTGTGAAATCTCTTTTTTTCTCTATGTGTCTTTGACGGCCCAGACCTGCAACTGCCTGAAATCGTATGGGAAGTATTTTACTTAACCAGCTTAATATATAGATTTTGTCCATTCCTTGATATCTTAGATGCCTTTAAGCTTGAAAAAAAGTCTAGAGATAATATAAAATCGTTGATTTTCATTGGCTTAAGATTTAAAGCTCTTAAGACTTAAAGAAAAAGACCAGAATCAATTTATAAGATAGCAAGATGATTATTTGCGATGTATCTTCTAATTGAACGAAGAACGAGGACTAATAAGAAAAACTTCTATTAAAAAGTGTAACTTGGTTGCAATAGACGTAGAAAAGGATATTTAGAGATCCTAAAAGCTGAGTTTTAAATAAAAATTAAGGCATTAGCAAGTTACAAGTTATCAATTTTATTACAGTTATCCATTGAGGAAATGTAGGTCACCTTTCTTGTCAAGTCTTCCGGCGTTTCGAACTTGGTACCCGAAAGATAGGACGTAAAAGATACCGTCAAATAGTTTTGGATGGAGCTTTCGATTATGGCTTTGCACATCTTTTTAAGTTCGGACTACAACTAACTGATTTGATCGAGCAAAGGTTTTACATACATAGCTATCAGCCCATCAATACGCTCCACCTTCCCAAGCAGGGAATTGGGTAAATACTAAGTTGAAATTTTCTGAGCTGATCAGGGTCCAAATTTATCCTCCAATCTTCCGTCAACGTTATCCGTAACCGGTTAATCCAGGTGAAACGGGGAATAAATCTGGAGCATCTCCGAAATTTTGTTAAAGGTGAACATACCTTAGAAGTCTTAAAAACAATTTCTAAACATCTTTCTGTTCAAAACACTTCATTAACTTACTTTTAATCATGAAAATAGACTAAATTTTCTCAAGTGGCCAATCTTAACCTAAAAAAAGATAACAATAACTTTGACAGTCAACGTAATACCTTTGGTACAAAATTAGAAAAAATGATTCATTTTGCCGAAGATAATGAACTTAAGAAAAACATTTTGAAGCACAACTGCAGTAGGTATTTTCGTTCTTCTATCAAAGATTAATTATTGCTCTTTAAACAATGGAAAAGCCATCCAAAAAATCGAACTTGTATTTGGAAACATCCAGGAAACTTTCAGGATTTAATATTTTTAACTTTTTAAAAATGTATTCTCGCACGTCCATGAAGGTTTTCCATATTTCATGTTGTTTAAATATATTCAACAGGTTATATGTTTATTATTAATTATACAACATTAAACTATTTGCTTTGATCACGAAGTTGCATGTCAAAATAATATACGTTTCATGCCAAGACTAATTAAAATAACAACTTAACTTGAATAGATAATATTTGCAGATACGGTAAAGGTCAGCATTGCTAAAAAGGTGCAAGGTAGAATGCACCAGGATGCGATTCCAAAAAAGAAGAAATAATTATTTCGGGCGGAAATAAACTGCATTGTGGATGAATGAAATGAAATTGATCCCGGTTTGGTTGTACTACACAAACGCTTATTTGGAATGGAGTAACCGTAGCCAAAATTGAGATGTGCTAACCAGTGATTTTTTCATGTGCAGAATATCAATGAGAAAATTACTACGATACGGTGTCAGTGGTTACCCAAATTATGAATGACTATAATCTGTGATGGATTTTAAGATAGCATTTAAGCATGAAATTGATTATGTAAATTTGATAAGCACACCAATTTATTCTATTTCACTTTCTAGGAGATACGATTATATACGAGTACGCGGACAAATCCTTGTTTCTTGTACAAATAACATTCCAAAACGGTTTTCTATGTGTGTTCCTTAGTAAAAATATGTCTTAAGAAGTGAGTGTGTTAATATTTGTAAATAAATAAAATCAACAAGTTTTGGGCTTAAATGAACAAGATGGTATTACGCAATATCGATGTAGAAATATATTTGGGACCTTGAAATGTAAGAGTAATGTAGGCACTTTCTAAAGTTAAAAATGTTTATCAGAAGAGATGTTGAGATGGAATCACGTTCTTCAAGTTCCCTAACAACTTTTCTTCCTACATACTCTTTTACTGCAACTTTAAAGAAATGGCACGAGTATGAGGTGAGGTTAAAGTCCTTTAGTCTAGTAGGCTCTAAAAACGACGATGAACTTCCGGTTGCGGATTCACCGTTATGTCTTATATATACTACACATAGTTCTGCGAATCATAAACAGCTCATCTTTGTCATATTCTGATGTACAACGAAGACAGAAAATTTGTATACCTACCTATTAAATGTAATAATCATTCGTGGTAACTACAGTTTCTACGTGGTTTGTTTGTAATTCCTTTTCAAGCGTTCTTTTCCTTTTCTATAGCAGCGTTAGTGCATTAGGTTAACAATGCCATCCTTATAGAGGAGGGCATTGTTTAGTCTTCGATTTTAAACAGGTCGTAGACGTGTACAATTGCTTATAAATTTATAAGCCTTTCTGTATATTTCCATACGCAAAATCTTCATTATGAATTTCAATTGCGTCGTTAGATATTACAAAACTTACAATGAATACTCAATACGTATTCATTATCAATCATGGCTGGAGCTTTGGATATTGTGATGTAAAAGCGTTCGTCGGCTTGTTAAAAAAAGTATTGGAATGTTTCGTATTACCTAATACCACTTCGTTTCAGTTACTGATTTCTATTTCCGAAGAAGAACGTTATGATTAATTCATAACGTCTCGAAAAGATCTTTCAGGCTTCCTGTTAGTTTTGTGGAATTTGGGTCAAGAAAACTATAAGCGTTTCCTACCAGTAACTGTACTTTGTCGCATATAAATTTGCGCTATTTTATTTGATGCTTATAGCTAACAATCAGAGTTGAAATAGCAACACGAAGAACAAATAAAAGAACATTGCAAAAACAGGATTGAAGAAATTGAAAAATATTACCTTGATAAAATAGGGATCGGAGATTGCTTCCGGTGATGACATTGTAGACGTGTCTTGAATGGAATAAAAAATCAAACACAAAAAGTTATAGAGTGTGGTTCCAAAAAGGAAGAAACCTTGATCAAAAAGATCCTGAAAATAAGAAGGCCGATTAATTAGTCGATCCAAAAAATTAGAGTCGATCAAAAATCAAAGTCCAAATACTATTCTGAAACCTTCACTGCCGATATGCTTCTCATGTTTGATTAGAAGATACCGTTACTAAAATCTGCAACGAATCTGTATGTCATCCTATATACTGATGAAATTCTGTAGGCAAGGACGAAACACTTCATCATATGATGCCAAAATCAAGCCAAGAGAATAATCGAGTAATAATGGCTCAGACTGTTTTCTGGCCTTACTACCCCTGGTCTCTTCGGAATATATTTCAATTTTAATTGTGATATATTTCGTAATATTTTCAAACCTTTCTTCTGAATTAGAAGAAGCTGAAACCATCATCACCAGATACGTACATAATTCTCCTCGTTGCCAATATATTCATTGTTTATTATAAGAAAAGGTTTTAGCACCATTCAAGCGAGACGTTCCATAATTTTGCATGGAAACTTAATCATTTACTAGAATAATTCTTACTAAGCATATCAATTTAAATAAAAGCAAATTATTCATATTTCTGATTAAGTTCGAAAGCTTGCAGCAACGATGACATATCACAGGTGTGTTACTCTAAAAAAGGATTTCCATGATTTGAATAAAATGGGCTCCAAATATAGAGATCAGAACCAGAAGAACCATATCCTAAAAAGAATCTCTCATGATTACCAATTTCAGAGGAAATGAATAATACTGCAAACTTGATTGGAGCTCTCTAAATGAGGAAAACAAATAATGAAACTTCAACCCATTAAAACTTAACATTCCTCGCTTACCTAAAAAATTTTCTAAAGCTGAAACTTTATAACGGCAATTTGCAACCCCGTTTATCACCGAGTTACATTTTCCATTAAATAAATTGCAGTAGGTAATATTAATTTTTAATGTTACTACCAGTGCATTTACAATAATTACCGTCATCACATCCCACTTAGTACCTACAGCATTAAATAATTAAATTTTACTATCAATGCAGGTTTTCGTGGAAAAATTTTATTTTTGTTTTCCATTTTATTTGATTTATGCAGATTTATGCAGCAAATTAGCATTCAATTAATCTTGTTAATTATAATTAAACATAATAATCCTTAATGGTAGACTTTTTCTGAAATGCATTTATACCGACAGTTAAAAATACAACGACTAGGCAACTAAACTCAACCCAGCGCACTATGGGAACTTTTGACGAAAAGCTGGCCAAAATCTCAAGAATTGGTATGCTAGGGTTTTTGAGGTCGCTGATTACGAATCTAAATTTAAAATTTTTATAAACAAAATGGCGGACCCAATATGGCCGACCAATATGTCAAAGAGAGATGTCCGATTTTATCTAAAATTGGTATTCAATGGTATTTGAGGTCGCTGATTATGAATTCCAAGTTATAAATTTCAAAAAGCGAAATGGCGGATCCAATATGGCCGACCAATATGTCAAAAAGATGTCCGATTTTATCTAAAATTGGTAAAAGATATAAAGTGACACATGTTTTCTGTTCCAGTCTTTATGTATGTATGTGCATATACTATTACGTACATATTTATTACGATCCATGAGAACTGCCGCGCCTTCCTTAAAAAAATGCTACAATTGCATACGCAAATATGCGCACCTTTTTTTTTCTATTTCATTAGACAAAAGTACAAACTAAAACATCATAAAAAGAAATCGCTTGGGCATTGAACGGAAACTAACTTTTTAGTTAGTTGAAAATAACAGTCCCTTAAAATATATCGTTACCGGCGGAGGTCCGAATAACACAGTTTTTCAACAAGTTGAACATTAAAATTTACCTTTTAAAAAATAGTAAAATATTCTACATACCTCCAGGATTATTTTCCATGCTTCAGAATTACAATGCGACACTTATTTAAAAAGTTATTCACTTCACAACACAGAGTAATTTTCTCACTTCCAATCCTGCAAAAGTATGTTCGAAACTGAAACCAACTTTGAACTGCTGTACGGTATCACGTACTTACGCCTAAAACTTTTACGCCTAACACACTTACGCCTAAGTCAATACGCCTAATCCTTTACGCCTAAAGGAATTTATGCCTAATGGTTTTAATGCCTAAAACCGACTACGCCTAAAACTTGAACGCCTAACGCAATTACGCCTAATCCTTTACGCCTAAAACATTTACGCCTAATGCTTAAAATTTTCTCAAAATCGTACAAACATAAAACCACTGCTCCGATTTTGATGGAATTTTGGCTATTATTTTTATTATGTTCAAAACGGTTAGGTTCTTCTTGTTACTTTTTTTTTAAATAATCGCAAATGTTTTTGTTTTTCAGTGAAATTAAAAAATCAAATTTGAAAATTTAATTTTTTGTTAAATTTTTTTGTGTTGGTAAGAAATTAATTTACTTGGTTACTATATAATACCTACATAACTTTTAGTAATAAAAGTAACTCATTCCTAGCCCTGATTAAATTTAAAAAAATGGTTCTTATGTTTATCATAAGTCGAAAAGGGAATGATCAATTACTACACAAAAGCTTCGTGTATACCAAAAACAGGAATGTTAACGATAAAATTTTTTGGAAATGTGTAGAATACAACAAATGTAAATGTTCACACAAAAGGTGAATTAATCGTTTATGAGAGTGCTGAAGAGCACAACCACGTACCACGGGCAGCGGAGGTCAAAACCCGGCAAGTCCTGGCAGAAATCAAGGATAAAGCTCGGGACAGTCGAGACACACCTCACCAGATTATTGCCGCAACCAGTATTGGACTTCCAGCTGCGGTAAAAGCCGCACTTCCTTCGTAAGATCGGTTGAAACGCAACATTCAAAGAGCGCGTCAAGTGGCTGGGTCTGCACTTCCAACACCTTCGAACCTTACGGAACTTGAAATTCCAGATTATGTCACCGAATTTAATTCGATTGGAACCATTCAGCAGTTCCTTATTTTTGACAGTGGACCTGAAGCAGATCGCATTTTAATATTCGGTACTCAATTGGGTTTAGATTTGATGGCAAGTTCTAGCCATTGGTATACGCTGATGGTACTTTCAAGACTGTGCCGCCATTATTTGAGCAACTTTTCACAATTCGCTATCTAAAGAGGCATTAAAGAATATAAAACAAAACCTTGCTCCAACTTCCATCATGACAGATTTCGAGAAGGCTCAGATTAACGCTTTTCAACACGTGTTTCCTAATTCACAGAACAGGGGTTGTTTCTTCCACTTTAGTCAAAGTTTGTGGCGAAAAATTGCGTCAATACCTGATCTCAGAGAAAAATATGCCGATGTGGAGAACCCAGATGTTTCTCTTCATGTAAGAAAGTTGGCTGCACTTGCTTTCGTCCCTCCCGATGATGTAGTTATGGCATTCGTACAATTAACTGAATCTCCATTTTATGTTGATAATGGAAATATTCTCGATCTTTTTCTTGAATATTTTGAGGATAACTGGATTGGCCGGCTTCGTAACAACGAAACCCGAAAAAACCCCAAGATTGGTTCCATCCAACTCTGGAACTGTTACGAGGCCAGTTTGAATAACCTCCTCAAGACAAACAACTCGGTTGAAGGGTGGCACCGGGGTTTTCATTCTTTATTGAGTGCATGCCATCCCTCTATTTGGAAATTTATAGAGGTGTTAAAAATGGAACAGAGTGCAAACGAATTGAAAATTGAGTAGTACGTGGCAGGATTGGAACCTCCAAGAGGTCGTGTGCGCTACCGAACAACCGCTGCCAACATGAAGAGAATCGTGGAGTCCTATATGGGGATGGTCTAGGTCCATTGAACTTCGAAATCGACGTTTACCTTCGAGGCATCGCGCACAACTTTGAGCTTCAAGCTGTTTAACATTTGTACTTTTTTTTGCTTGTAAATAAATTATTATTACGATTAATTAATTATTGTGAATTATTGAAAAAATAATAAACTATGAAAATAAGTATCAACTGGTAAACATTAAAAAATTGATTAAGTATAAATTTTTTAGAAGGGCTTGTACTATTAATAAACTTTTACTATAAATCTCATATTATCTCGGCTTTTAATTTTTTTTTATGTTTGTACGATTTTGAGAAAATTTTAAGCATTAGGCGTAAATGTTTTAGGCGTAAAGGATTAGGCGTAATTGCGTTAGGCGTTCAAGTTTTAGGCGTAGTCGGTTTTAGGCATTAAAACCATTAGGCATAAATTCCTTTAGGCGTAAAGGATTAGGCGTATTGACTTAGGCGTAAGTGTGTTAGGCGTAAAAGTTTTAGGCGTAAAGACGTGGATCCCTGCTGTACACCCGCTCGTGTTTAAATTTAAAACTTGCGGTTTTCAGCAATAAATGGACCCCTAATCTCTCTACAAATCCCTATAAATAAATTGTAGTTTAACGCAAAAATCGTTTGTAGGTTTTGACCGGATTTCGTCAAAAGTTCCCACAGTGCAGCGCTTTGCAAACCTTTTTAGTCGCGGAATCCTTTCATAATATTATAAAGTTAGAATCCTTGGAGCTATTTTTTTTCAAACGAGATTAATGAAATTGTGTATTTGGTATATTGTAATAATATTTGACATAATATCTGATGACTAGAAGCAGTGGCGTAGCTAGCATGGGTGACACCCGGGGAGGATTTAATGGGTTTCACCCCCGCCTAAGGCTGATGACCTTTTTTTTTAGGGGTTGCACTTAAGGAAACAGCTATGAGGCATGGGAGGGTCGGGTGTCACCCCCAGGCAGGTGGGTGAGATGCCGGCTGATGACCTTTTTTTTGTTAATTTGGGGTCGGGTGTCACCCCCAGACGGGTAGCACCGGGGCGGTCCGCCCCCACCGCCCCCCCCCTAGCTATGGTTGTGGACTGTTTTTAGGTTGGTAATTAAAAAATTAGCCAAACAGAATTGCGTTAAGGAATGACATAATTTATTAAATTCTCATATCTCAAACCGTGTCAAGTTGATTTTGGCGTTTAAATTTTGTTCTCAAATATATTGAGAAGTACGTTCGGGAGCGAATCCAGCCAAAGTTCAAGAGGGGGGGGATTTATTGTATAATAACACAAAAAAGGTTAATTTTTTTAGGAAATTTAGTACATTTAATGGTTTTTTTCGATGTTTTAAAATTTTTAGGGGGGGGGGTAGTTTACCCGCCTTTATCTAGCGAATAACAACTATATACGGATTCCACGTCTCGACAATTCGAGATATTCTTCGTGTAATTTGCTCCAAAAAGTAATTAAAGAAATTTCTGATTTAGTTGACTGCAAATTAATTTCCATTAAATTTTCGAAATCCACTGAAGAAACGCAGATGATCTGCAATCTCGAACAATGTCATATTTTTATTTTATTTTTATTGTAGCTGTTCGATGATTTTAAATAAGGACGAAGTTATAATGTAATCCATAATATTTTTATTTCCTCAGTTTATCAGTTCAGCTCAGCAATTCCTTCGCGTATTCTCGAGTTTATCACTCTATCGACTATCTATTTTTTGATACTATAACCTAACCTCTAACAACCTGATCTGGAAGCCCCCTAAAAGAAACTCTTTTGTTTCTTTTCAAACGCGACATCTGGCAACCCTAAGGCACCCGATATTTCTGGGGCCCCCTTAAAAAAACCTATTTTGTTTGGTTTTCAAACGCTACATCTGACATCCCTGAGGCACCCGACGATTCTGGGTCCCCTTAAAAACCTCTCTTGTTTTTTTCTCAAACGCTACATCTGACAACCCTGGGGCACCTGAAGATTCTGAGGTCCCTTAAGAAAAATCTTTTTTTTTTTTCAAACGAAAATTGGAAATTTCAAACGTTACATCTGGCGATGTAAGGCCCCCAAATTTGGAGGTACAAGGCGCGCGCCTCATGCGCCTGTGCGGTGATCCGCCACTGCCTGTAGCCTAACCTCTAACCCAACGTTTAATCTAACCTCCAACCTAACCTATAAACTAACCCCTCAGAGTTGATATTTGGTATTTGTTAAAAAATAATTGACTTGTAGTCTCTTTCTGTTCTTGATGAATCTTCTCTGTAAAGATGGGACTTCAAAAAAAAGTGCTAAGGATTAAAGCTAAAATTTACCCCTTGTAACCCTAAATATATTCCCATGTTAACCCATGTTGAAATGTTGATAGGAACAATAGGAGCTGAATTATAAATTGACCGTTTTTGTTTAATTATAAAATTTTTGTCGGGTATAGGTCTTATAATATTAGTTGATTAACAGTATATTGATTATTTTTAGCCTTGAAAATGGGCCAAATTTAAATGGCCCAAAACGGTGAAAATATTATTAAAAATATTACAAGACCTATACCCGACAAAAATTTAAGGAATTAAAAAATTTAATACAACGTTTTTATTGTTCTTTATCGAATGGTAAATATTTCTAAAAATTTGTATACTTACATTTATTTGGAAGTCATTGAAAATTTCTGGAATTTTTCGTTTGCAATTCTTCGGAAATCACTGAAATTCTTTAGAATTCCTTGTAATTCATACATGGAATTCCCTTAAAAATCCCTAGAATGCAGAATCCTGGATACACAACTTTTCAAAGATATTTACTCCTCTCTTTTTATTTATTTTAATTAAAAATTGTGTTAAGTTCTTTAATTTCATGAGTAAAAACGTATTTACAGTACGGACCTGATATTTAAAAAAAAACAAGTTAAATATTTTGTAATTGATTTTTACTTGTACCTATAACAAAAAGAAAAATAAGTTCGACGCGACGGTCCGAGGTGTCTCAAATTTAAATACGCGACACGTCCGACGTGCCTGGAGTCTCGCCCCTTACATTATACGGGAACTGAGCCATAAGTAGCCCCAGCCGAAAAAAATTTTCTTCAGCTACACACTAAAGAACAGCCTTATTTTAGTCTATAGAAAAAATTTCATGCGAGAAATCCTGAAAAACAACCCCAAAATCGACTTTTAAAAAGTATGGAAATTAGCATCGAATAGGCCGCGCCCCCCAGGCAGACGCGATGAAATGCATCGGCTTTCCCTTCAGATCGAGTGAAATTTTTTCTCTCCGATTTGAACTTTTCTTTGAAATTCGGATAGGTGGGGGTGTGATTAGTAGATATTAGTAATAAATATTAGCAAAAAAAAATGGAAAATAACCCGTGTATCGCCGAAAAAGTGAAAAAATTAATTTTTTTTTATTCGATTTTTGGGGTGCGCATTCGATGGGAGGTTTATCCATCGTCAAAACCTACCCTTTCGGGGCGCCGCTCCGCTTCGCTCCGCGTTGCACCCCTACAGGGCGGTTTTGACTCGGGTTACTAGGCTAAACATACTAGAGGCGCCTTCCATCAAGAAAATCGGGATTAAGGAAACCGGGAGCTTAGAGACCCTGAAAATAGCATTAAAAAGTATAGTTGCGGTATGGGGCAGTAAACTTTTACGTTTCACCCCAAAAAATCGCGTAAAAACAAAAAATAATCGATGTTACATGTACGAGAGACGAGCTGCATCTGCCGGTGCGAAATACTCTAAGTGTTAGGGTCATTCATACCACGCGTACCGTCAACAAAATGAGCGACGCGCGGAATCTCGTTTAGTTTTTACATGAAAATTAGCTAAGTTCAAATGCGTTTTTTTCAAAAGTTTGGGTCCATTTCTCGCAAAATATTTATATAATCTACTCTATAAACCTTGTTCTTTAGTGTGTAGCTGAAGAAAATTTTATTTGAGTGGGGCTACTTATTGCACAGTACCCCATTATGCTAACCAATTGATGTCCTAAAGAAAAAGTCTCTAACATAATTTCTTTCATCTTTACTTTGGCATAGCAAAGATTTCTTAGGCCTTTATGTAAAAAATCAAAAAAAAATACAATAGGGTATAATATATTATATTATATTATTTTAGAGCAGTTAATTATTTAAAATTAATGAAGGTAAAAATTACCAGAAATAAATGATCTAAATAATAAACCATTCAGCTACTGTTTACAAATAATTATTTGTTAGTTGTTTACTACTAGAAGGTCATGGTTGTGTTTTATTTAAATAGAAAATAAACCAATGCAAAATGCATTAGGAATGAGTAAATTTCACATTCTCATAATCGACAACAATCTTAATTTTAGGTTGGCAAAAAAATTGGCCAAGCAGATAAGTGTTTAAATTTTAAATTTTAGTAAACAATTTTTTTGCGACCCAAATTGCTTAGATTGGTAACTAAATAAAACTGAACAAATGAGAAGTACAAACGAATACCACGGGGAGGGAACTTTCTAACAAATTATTGTGTTTCATATAACTAAAAACATATACGGCCCAATGACCGTCATGACTTTCTAGTGGGTGGTTAAAATAGTTGTGGAGCCTGTAGGCCGCACAACCATGGCAATTACGCACTAGTTCTTCTCGTCTGTTTTTCTTATTAACAAAACACAGGTTCTTTAAATTTATCTATTCGTAACGCACCTCTCATTGGTTCATGTTTAGTTACCAACATAAAATAGTTACGGTGCGGCTTTAGGGCCACACAACCATGGCAGTTACGCACTAGATTTTGTTAAATAAATAAATAGTTTTATATATTATTATATGATTAATTAGTGAAATTTTAAATTAACGTCTGCAAGCGTTTTCAAAAGCGTTTTCGCACCCACTTGGTGTTAATTTTTTTCTTACAGTTTTTGCTTCACGTCGGATACATTCGGATTTTATATCTTTCTCCCTAGGGATCTTCAATAACCTAACGTAACCTAATCAACCTCCAACTTAACCTATTTTACGAAAATTCTAAAAACAGTTTCACATGCCTATATTTTACGCCGGCTGCGAAAGAAACCATAAATATTGCGACATAACATTTTTGTGCAAACTGGATCATTATTTGGAAATTTTTGTATTCCCGATTTGTTAATTCACAGGATAAGATTAGGAGAAAATAAGGTAAGAAGTTTTATGCAAATCGAACCAGAGTTAGCCGTGGCAAAGTTAATTTTATTTAATAGTACAATTTTCCGACAACGGAAATTCAGTTTATTTGTACAGGTAATAAGAATTGCTATTGACGAGGTGAGATCCGGCCTCCTGTATAGTCTTGGTAAAGAACCGGTGGTCATCGTAAATACCACCGGCAAAAATACCGTTTGCGTTTTTATCTATCAACGTACCTACACCTGTCAACGTAAATTCCGATGGTGCAAATACATAATAGCCTGAATATGCAGTTCAACTCAGAATAAAGCAGCAACTTTATACCCAAAATTAAATGCATTACGCTACCCGTGGTTTAAATCCCACGTTAAACTGTAGATCCTCTATGTACTGTATAAAAACATTTCGAACACACATCACAAATGTAGAAAACAAAGTCACGGTTCCTCAGCAACGAAAGAGAGAAGAAAGGAAAAATACCCAACTCTAAAAAATTAAACCAACATCATCAGAAGTGTGTCGAAACAGCCAACCAATGCGTATTGCACATTCTATAGTTTACATAACCATGCATACCGGTCATCCTTAATTATGCAATGGTAATTAATATTAGACAGTGTATACTTTTATGTTGCAGTTTTCGCTTTTTATAACTAAAATGTTATAACATTGACTTATGAACGGAGGGTCAAACTGTTCCACTCTGGGTTCATCAAATACCTGAACCTTAACGTGGAATTTTTCTAAGTAAAATATATTAATATAACATTAATAATAATAACATGTTAAATCGTTAATAAATATTTAAATTAATAATTGTGTTTATAAACAAACCATTTGTATAAATTTCCTATTATCATGTTTATGTCTCCCTTTTCTTATTAGTATGGATATTGAGGTCAGACAATGTGAAAATTGCAGGAATTTTCTTGGTGCAAACATGCGCATCACAATATGAAATTTCGAAAAACTGGATCTACTGTTTTTTTTAAATATTTTATGAGTAAGTTAGAAGATATGCATCAGATGTATAGCCTTGATGGAGCCCCTGACAGAGAACGTGATTGTCAATGTCAAGGTTAGAAATAACCTTCAGGTATCTTATTCGTATACGTTCCATATACCTATCTATTACGCATTTTGCATTATCTAACGAAATCATTCCATTCTTAAAATTTGCATCACAATACAGCATTAAGAATGGAAATGAGAAATTATAATAGTTATTCCACTTTTGTTAATGAAGCTGCTGAAGTCAAGAATGAAATTATATATCAAGTTCGGTGTTCCCCAGGATTACTATACGGTCCTCTATAATTTGCCACACGAAATTAATAATGATGTGGTTTTTCAGATTTTCGAGCTTATTTATTAACACCAAAAGAGATTGAAATCTCGTGTTAACAAAAGACCAACATGAAAAAATTACAAATGACAATTCTCACGTCAATTTTCAATTATTGCGTGTCAATTACCGTTCTGTTATTTATAATTACGTCGTCACGCTCGTAATAACAAAAACTGAATTATTTTGTGTTCTCTAGGTTTACTCGTAATGGGATTATCCTTAATTAAACTTGCTGCGAGTAAGCAATTAAAATAACTGGAGTCTTTCTTGCATACTGAATCTCGAAATTCAACAACTGACCAAGTGACTAAGCTGGTGCATATTTTTGTAGTCGACTGTCGTGGTATTCGGTGATAACATTTTTGTTTTTCTGAGAAAAAAAGAACAAGAAAGTTCAACACGCTTTAAATTGCAAGTAAAAAACCATTATCATAATTATTATTACAACAGGTTATTGAATATTTTATCTCATGGTATAATACAAGGTTGCACTTACAGTCACATTAGCATATCTTTTTAACGTAAGAATATAACGGTCACAAAAAAATGTTTTTTGTTTATATTCGATAATTTTCAGTTTACCCATTTGTGTCCTTTGTGTGAACAAAGAATTTTGAGATAAAACCACGTGAATGACGAAATAAATTTTAATTTTTGGAGTTGAAAATAATCGAAAATTTTCCGTGGAACCAACCACAGGGGGTATTTCCTTATTCCTTCATTGCTCCGTAACAAAAAAATCTAACTGTACGAATTAAAATTTATAATTACCAATAAATAACGATTTATTTTAATATTGGTAAAATTTAAATATTTTTGTAAAATTAGAAATTAAATAATTTAAATTAAAACCTGTTTTTAATTCTAATCTAAGATTTAAAGCTATAAACATAATTTTGCTATTACAGAGAACATTAACCCTTGTTTTGAGATAAAATTGACTAAAAAATCTTCATTACAAATTTTTGAACATACCAGAATTGCGCAACCGTTACTTAGGATAACCCAAAGAATTAATTATTATTATTGGAGACGTGTTTTATTGATGATATCGAAATTGAAATTATATTTCTTCTAAATTTCATGTGATATGCCTTTAACTGTACTTTAAGTGAAAATAAATACAACAGTTATGTTGTGTTTATATAACTTATTGGATTATTACCATTAGGATGATTTAATTAAATTTGTTTTTGCTTTTTTCAAATTTGAAGGATATTGTTGTGATAAATTACTGTTAATTCACATGATGCAAATTATACTTATTATTTTTAGATATATTATGTATTTTGTATACATACGTCTTGCTTAGCTAACACTAAAATTTTTATTTATTGTTATAAACAAGTTACCATAATATTGCTTCAGGTAACTTTTTTATTGGGCAAGTTTTTTCGTAGCAATTTTTTGCTTCATCATATCCTTTCACCCCAGGGCGCAATTTCCAATAGTCGAGTGTATCAACCCCTGTGGGTTGACCATATCATGATGGAACCGAAAAAATTTGTTCCAAGTACAAATTGGAGTCTCAAAGCCACTGAATTAGCAAATTACTTCAAGTTTACGAAACCACGAATCTTCATTATCCAACAGAATATAAAAAGTACCCAAATGGTGTACGTCATCGGAGTCACCAACTTGTACATCTATAGAAAAAAACTTGTTCTTCCTTATATATTCAGGTTAATTGGTCGATTCTAAGAAAACCATATAGAGTTGTCTTACGGAAAGATTCTTCTTTTTTCGTCCTTCATCCTTAACTTCTTTGTTGCACAGAAAACAAGGTTATTAATAAATTCCCATAGCTGATAAAATATGCTATGCGACTCAACTTGTCGCCTCACAAGATGATAATCCTGAATTCAAGTTATTCATCCTTATTCATCCTTCATCCTTAACTTCTTTGTTGCACAGAAAACAAGGTTATTAATAAATTTCCATAGCTGATAAAATATGCTATGCGACTCAACTTGTCGCGCCTCACAAGATGATAATTCTGAATTCAAGTTATTGGTTAGGCCAAATGCCAAAGCTCAATGCTGCATATCTTCTTAACTTGTATTCAATCGCTTGGTTTAGCTTGCAGAGTAGAAATATTTCATAAATATTATAAAAAAAACAGTTAACCTCGGGAGGCCTATTATTTTTTTGCTATAGTAACCTAACAGCCTCCAAGTCGTGCCTGCTATAATAAGTCTTTCGTGACGTATCCGAGGCCTTTAATAAGGTATTACATAGCGATTTAATATATAAGATGTTTCTGTTCAACATTCAACCCGGTTTATTTCACCTTACAGCGTTCTATAAACCAGGAGATTGTGAGTCAAGGTGGGCGGCATTTGTTCCAAAAATAGAGAGACCACCCTGAACTCCCTTTTCACATATACCTATATTGAAAAACGATAGGAACCTCCCCATCTCATTAGGCAACAATATCGTCAATCTAACCAATTTACTCTGGTTTGCTCTCCGTCAATTACTGGTTGCTACAAAAATTCATAACTTCTCTTGGTAGCCATTGTGTCATGATGACACACGACAAACTGCTAAAACCCAGGGTAATTCCCTGAACAGTCCCGTTAAATGTTAAACAGGAGACCAAAATTCCAGCTCTTCCAGAAGAATAAGTAGGAACATCGAATAATTATTTTTTAGAAACAGCAAATGAGATTCAACACTTAATCTAAACTCCATTCCCAGATCCTCCACAGTTACGAGTCATTATTCGGGCATATCATCACTGCACTACGGAGAGGCACCTACCAAAATTCACGGATTTCAGTTGAGAAGCTGAAAGAAATGCACCATTGTTTCAATTGCATGATTTCCTAAATTTTGACAATTTTGGATGAAGATAGAAAATTACGAATGGCGTTTCTGATAAATGAGTCCTATAAATAGGAAACTAACCTAAAAATCTTTAAAAATTGAAGAAAATAAATTATCTTGTTGGTGTTTGTTATACAAAATACCATTATAATGTAAGTATTGCATTTTTTCTGGGGGGAATTTTGTTTATATCAAATCAATAAAACTTTCCATTCCATTCAAAATATTGCTACTTTGCTTTTCTGCACAAAGTCTTCGCAATTCATCTTTTGAGGTGGATCAATCCCCTTATTTATCGTTTCTTAACAACTTAACGTATCCACAACGTGTCGATGTTCATGGAGGGCCACGCTAGGAAATTCCGTCAATTTCCGCGCTGTAACTTAACTAGCAATCGCACCAAGCTACTGCTGTGAACACTCTTGATAAGATAATAAATTATAATTAATGAGAAGGCTGTGGCTTAGCGGTTTTTACGTTTGGCTACTAATCTCATATTGCCGATTCGATTCCAGGCAAAGTAGGAACTTCATTTTAACCGACTTCGCTCCGAAGGCAATGATAAACTATGCTGGTATAACTCACTTTCTAAAAATCATAAAAATTGGACAATACTTCTTGTGATTTGAATTCTATATTAGCTTTAGGTCCCCTATCATACATTTCCATGTTATTTTTTTGATTTTTCTATTTGTTTTAATTAATAACAATTTATATTTAATTGGAGGGAAGCGATGAAATACAATGGACATGGGTCAGAGTGATAATTTTTGTAAATTGTGGGTCATGAAAATTATTGGAAATTGGATAATTTAAGAATAAATTTTAAAAGTTGTTGATATTGAAATTTGGATAATTAATTTAAGCTTAGTATCACAGCAATCAATATATGGCAATAGTTATCCAGTCAAAGTTTAGCTCCGTAAACTTTGGGGGCTATAAATTGCATAATAACTCACAAATTTAAATTTTAAAAACATTTTAATTTTTGTTTAGCAATTTATAGATATACTCTGAACTAAAATCTGTCATAAATAACTACAATGAATGTCATAAATATTCATGGCATCAATGAACTTCAACCAATGATCAAAATTCACCGTATTTATGACTATTTCATCATATTCATGAAAAAATTCATTAGAGTCATGAATTTATTTATTGTATTTATAACAGCTTTATAAAATCAGTGAATTACAACCCATGCTTATTGATATTATGAATACTAATTTTTCAGTCTAAAAAGAGAATCGTGACAGACAGTAAAAATTCCTACTGCAGAATATTAATGAGGGGGGGTTGGAGAAATATTGTCGAATTTACCCAATTTAACTGTTTCAATAATTTTAAAAAAACTATATCCATACGGGGATAATGAAATTAAGAATCTCTTTTATTATCTGTCTAAAAGAAACGTGCATGTATCGATCTTCCCCCGTTATTTCCCTACTGGATTAACAAGCTTGAAAGTTTTCCAAATTACGAATTCTAGAATTAATATGAACTGCCTTCAAGAGTAGGCGTAAACTGCCCCAATCCGCTAGTTATATCTGGAAACAAACTCTCGACTCCCCTCCGAAACAAAAAAGTCAACGCTAAACTGCCGAAAGTTTGTTGTTTTATTAATACTGTGTTATTATTATAAATCGGGAAAATTTACGTAGGAAATGAAAAATTTGAGATGGAGAGAGGGGAGTAGTTTCCAAATTTGAAATTTCTGGCGAAAAATTACTATAAAACTCAAAGTTTTTAACTTGTAAAGAACTAAAATAATGCAAAACTACGTATGCGTTTTTAAGAGAAAGAGGGATTATAAAAAATCTAATTAATTCATAGGTAGGGGGACAAGGGTCTAAAGTGTTTCTTACCTAGATTTCCTTAACCAGGTTTTAATTGGCTTTCAAAACTACTTTTTCATATAAGAAATTTTACATCTTTTTATAACTTTATATTATAAACTTTTTATTTATGGAAATATAAGAGGGGGAGGGGTCGAATATTTCCACAGAAATCCTTATGACAGGTAGGGGGATATCAAAAATATAAAATAATAGGCTAGGGAGACGCTTCTATACTTGGTACAGACATTCCAAAAAATGAAAATTGAAATAATTAAGAAAACTTTTGCGAAAACAAATTAAAACTTAAAACTCAAAACTTTTAAAATAATAACGGTGTGGCCTCCGCATTCCTCCTCAATCGTGATGCTTCTTTGACAGAAGCGTCGTGACCCATCTCTTTCTATGCATGTGATGTGCGTTCAATTTATTTTCACATACATAGAGGACCTACTTGTTTAACGTGGGCTCCGAACCACGGGAAGTGTAATACACTTCATTGCGAGATGGGCGCTCATGGCAAATTACCTCGGTGGTTTGCCATTGCCTTCCGAGGAGAAACGGTCAGAATAAAGTTTTTACTCTGCCCGGATTTGAACCGAGCATTTCGCATTAGCAGCAGGCGCACTTAACCACTAAGCTATGACCATCTCGCATACCGCATACCGCCTCCGCATTATGTGGGGGTTAATCTAACCGCTATTGGTTAGGTTAGGTTACATTTCACATTTTGAATAATTGAAGATCTCGTTAATCCATACAAGCGCGTCACTGGTACATAGATAAATATGAAGATCCCAAAACTATGACTGTTCGTTTACTAGATAAAAAATTCGGTAAACTCAAGCATGGACTTAATCACGTGAGTTACTTTTCTAATTTTCAAAATTAACCGTTCATAATATTTATTAATATTAAGTTATTTATTATTCTTTAACCAAAAACCAAAAATTAGGAACTACCCAAACATTGAAAAACTGAAATTGTAACAACGGAAATCATGAATTTCAAGAAAGGGGGTGAGGGTGAACTTAATGAAAATTTGAAAAACGATGGTATTATTAAACCATTGTGAGGAATTTTGAGGAAAGATTACAACTAATTTTGAAAAATGCTGGAAATTTAAAAAAAATAAAAAAGTCATTTGTTGATAAAACGGAAATTTACGAAATGAGAGTCATTAAAATGAAACTTACATGAAAAAAATTAAGTATTCAAATATAAGCTATAACACGTGTTTCGCTCTATTTTGGAATTTTTCAATTAGCTGTAACATTCAAATATCTACTGAATTTTAATTCAGGAATATTATTAAAAAAATATATAATATGTATTAAAGAACAGCAAATTTTTTACGCATGTTGACACTTGGTATTTATTATACCTACTATGTGAAAAGAATGATTTTTAATAACCTATGTATTAACGAAATAAATAAATAAATTAATATGTCATTATACAGATGCTTGTCTGGTATGTTCTAGTTCCATTTCGGCCTTTAGGCCGCACAGCTATGACAATCGCACATTAGAATACATTTTTCTAGTAGTATACTATTACAAATTTAAAAAAAACTATTGTTTTAACGGAGATTTATCAGAGAGCTGTAAAGAAAGAAAATGATATACAAATTTGTATATATCATATTTCTCCCCCCAAAAATAGATCGCCATCTAGAGCGTGCTAAGATATATATTTATTTTTGTACAGCGCTTTTCATCTTTCAGCTATTATATCTTTGGTTTTATCATGTAAATTTAAAGGGCAAATCTGTGTAAAGTTGTAAATTTACATGGTAAATCTTTGTAGTTAAGTAAAATTAACAAGATTTAATGTACAAAATAAAAACCCATATTTTTGTGTATGAATGAAAAACTTTTCATTTCCTTTCAGACCGACTTTAAATGGAAAATGCAATATTTGATGACCGAAACGGCCCTATACAATTTTCCAGCGTTGAGGTGAAAAACAGGATCTGCTGATCTTCACCTTTTCATACGTGACTAATTTTATATTATTTGTTTGCAATTTTTATAAATTATTTCATGAATTAATAAACGTTATTAAATTATGTTTTATCATGTAAATTTACATTCTAAAGCTATGTAAAGTAAATCTATTATAAATTACAAAACTTTACTATGTAAATTTACATGATAAAACATTTTTCTTTATTTTTAAATACTCGTATATATAAAAACGCTAATTTTGTCTATTTATTTATTCGTAAACCCTGGCTAGAAAATCCTAGCCGCCTTATGACGTTATGAATTGCCTTAGTAATTTTTAATAATTTTTGCAGGAAATCTTTGTAAATCTGTAATTTACTTAGTAGTATACTCGTACCTTAAATTACGGCAAAGGTCTAATCATTGTTTGTATACAAACTATAATACGTATTTAGCTTGAAACTTTTTGCCAAAGCTGTAAAGCCTAAAAGTTACTGGTACTGTTTCAGTTTGATAGCTAATCACAGATGCATGAAGATCAGATAGGTTCACAGAGTAGAACTCAATTTCATGAAACTTTTCACTCCTCACTTTCTAATTTTTCTACGTGTTTACCAAAAAAGGTGATCAGATTACGTGGTACCATGATTTGCTAATTACAATAACGTATCTAATCACCTTTCATCATAAACAATTGAAAAATGAGCCCCCTGGTGTTTCATTAGTAAGAAAACTAGTGTTTGGTTCAGTAGTCTAGGTTTTAATCTAGTATTTGATTGTCTTGGCTGTGCGGCCTAAAGGCCGCTCTAGAACTTGATCAGAGTGCAATTAAACATAAACTAATCACAAAACACAAATATACAGAATTGATGTTGTTTCATTAAGTTTCCTTCTACTATGTGACAATCATAGTTGTGCAACCTGAAGGGCCGCACTGCATCGTTTTAGGTTGTAACTAAAAAATAAAACAATATACAATGCATTACTAACAGATAGATGGACGGAAGTACAGAACTAGTTTTTATTACCTAAAAGATATTTTAGATGGACAGTGGAACTTCAATTATGAAATTCTTGATTTTCCGAAAATTTTATAGGAACATTGATTTCCATAATAAATTACATTTTGTTTGTAGTGTTGTCCTGTTCTAACGAAATGCATTTCGATATACTACCTAAACTTTTTACAGGTTTCTTTACTATTTGATACAGAGAATGAATTTATTCCCAAAGGTATTTCATAATATAGTAAAACCGCGATTGTCCGAGTTAATATATAACCGAAAACTCGAATTACACAGAATTTTCGTAAAAATAGTAAAAAAAAACATCATTATTTTATATTATTTATTTCATTTTACAGATCAACAACCGCACACAATAAAGGATTAATAATTGGCAAAGCTCGGGTAAAACGGAGTTTATTTAATGCCTTGAATAGTCCGGAAGATTGTTTTAAGAGATTCTGGTAAGATAACCAAGATTCGGATAATCAAGGTTCTATACTGTAATCAATATAGATAAATTATTTAATTTTTATTTTTAAACAGTCCAAATTCTGTAAGGTTTTACCCAGACAAAAAAAGTAATAGTTATGCAAATTAATATGTATTTCCATTCAACGAAAATTCGATTCCTTACATGGAAGTTCCACTATAATTAAAATTGGCCCCACGATGACTTTTAGCTATCTGGTACGTGATTGACAAGGTTATGCGGCCTAAAGGCCGCTCTAAAAGGATTTGTTATCATAAATATAGGCTGCAATTGTTCGGATTTTCTTTGACTTACCCTATGTGAAATATTTTGGTACTTCGAAACACAACAAAGTTTTCACAAGGAACCAATTCATTTGTTTTTCCTCTTGGAGCAACTACACAAAGTAACAACGACGTAAAGTAACCACGTTCGTTAATCCATAAATTTAAATTTAAATTGAAATACTTTGTTACATCCTATACAACAAATAATTCGTTATCTCTGTACGTTTCGCACATTTTTCCTTTAAGTCTTATCGATCCGTATCGATCGAGAACGTACTATTTAAAAATTTTATACAATTAACTCAATAATATATTTTTATGTTCGTTTTGTTCAATTTTAATTAAAATTATGTTATACGCGGTCTTTCTTGGTGTCGTGGTTTACGCTATTTATGCACTCCAAAAATATATATTAAAACCTCACCCAAGAATAATCTCAAATGAATTTAAGACAATTGGAGTCGTAAAACAAATTTTTGTCTATCCAATTGATGGGGGTCCTGCACGTGAGGTAGAGCAAGCTTATTGTGGGAAAAGTGGACTCAACGGTGACAGTTTCGATGATAGGTACTATGTTTTTTTATGGAAAATGTTCTTAAGGTAAAATAAAATTGAATTTCAGATCCTACATAGCTTATTCAGGGAAGAACCGCAATGCTATTCTGGGTGTCGAAAATCCTGAGTTGGTCACCAGAGATATTAAGCGCATATTGCGTACAATTGTAGCACCGTTTCGAAAATCCCTCCTCGAAGAGATAGAAATGTAAATTAAAATAAATTAACGATAAAAGAAGAAAGATTAAATTAATGGTGTTTTAGTAATTATTTAGATGGACCTATGACTGTGACAGACGAAGGTGACGATGTAGCCAAGACTGCTGCAGAAGTTTTGGGAAATCTAGGAACGGAAATTAGAATTGGTCATTGTAAATCATGGAATCGAGAAGACTTTAATGATAACAGAACTGCGCGCCCTGATGGAAAATTCAATGAAATTGTTGATGTAACTATTTAACTTTTATTTTATTTATTTTTTTAATGTTTCCAATTTCTTAGAACTATTCTCCATATTTTGCATCTTACACGTTAGTAAACCAAAAAAGTCTCAACTATTTGACACAAAAAACAGGAGCAAATGTACCTCCTTCGGATTTTCGTGCAAATATTGTGATCGAGGGATCTGCATTTTGTGAAGATAAATTTTATTCTGTGAAAATTGGAAAGGCTTCATTTTATGACGTCCAACCATGTACTCATGCTCCTTCTGCTTTTATACGTCAAGCCAATATTGAAAATTCTGAAAACCTGGAGCCCTATCGGTACTTAAAACAGTAAGCACTGATTTATAAACAATTTTATACTATCTCAAGTATATTTTTCAACAGGAATCGATGCCGAAGTGTTGAACGTCCAGAATTGGGTAATTTCAAATGTCCAATATTTGGAATTACCATGACATTGATTTCACAACAACAAAAAAGTATTATTCGTGTTGGTGATGTCGTTACAGCTACTATGATAACATAGCCTATGAAGATTACTAATGCACAAGTTTATTTTATTAAAATGTACCACATTGTTTGTTATTTATGAAAAAGTTTTAGATACGACTCCAAAAATAAAATATTAGAGAAGGTTTTTGTTTAATTTTCTTTAACAAGAGTATACAACTTTTTTTGAACATCTCTATTGGGATAATCTGAATTCTAGATTCTGGAGTTTAGGTAGGAAAAAACCTCAAACGTACTCAGGTCACTAAACCGAACCCACTGCACTACCTCCGATGCAGTAGCCCCCGTCCTGTTACTCCTCGAGCCTTCCAAACCACAAGACAAACTCAAGGACCCTTGCAGACGAAATGTCACTGATTTGGCCATGTCAGGCCAGAAGTTCCCCAACATGGTACCTCTCTTTGACACCAAAACTGAGCAGTGGCAAAGCACTTGCTTAGCTATTTCGTCTACTCCTTACAGCGTCGACATGTGGGGTCAAGTATGTACATCCCTAATGGGTTACAATGGTAATATCTGCATTTATTGTTTCTCTCGTCAATTATTGCATTTGTTCGTAGATACGCTCAACTTCTATGTAGCTTTTCTCAAATATCGAAACAAATCTCCCCGGTTTCTCAGAGATCAAAATAATCCACTTCATTCCTATGGTTGGCGTCCGCTCCCCAGCCATCTGACTTTACTCATACCAAGGAAGTCCCCTCTGGATCTTTCCATTTCTTATACAGAATTTAAGTCTACCACTTAAGTATACCACATTAAGTCTTCCTTCCACCTTCTTCCACTATTTCATACCTCTACTCCCGGAAACCGAAAGGTCCCAGTTGCTAACCAAGCCGCTCGGAAAATTCAAAGTTCTACTATTTGAAATCATCTGGTACACAATGAACATTTTAATGCAGTGGAGCCCCACATCCTTTTGCATATTGATTTTATTCGCCCAATTTAAAACAGAGGCGCTGTTTATAGTCGCTCCTCTGATGGAATCAGACGCTACCATTTTAACATATCTGGTTACCCTCACTTAGTTTTACCTTGTCCGGGGTAAGGCACGTAAAACCATAAGTAAAAGTTGTGTAAAACCACATCATGAATTTACGCTTGGTGTGACCGTCCCAAATAAAAGGTGCTACCTCTTCAGCGTATCACCTACACCGGGATTCGGGATAATCTAGTCCATATATTAAAATAAAACCAATATTTTTAGACCTATGTCTCCTGTCTATCGATTTTCAATCAACCTAGCCGAAGCCTAAATGGCTTACTAGGGTAACATAAGTAATGAGATGATTTTCCATTGCCTTCCATATGCATATCAATCTTACCTGTCTTACCTTAAAATTTCACAAATGTGTTTTAAATATTTTATTACATCCTATACAACATACAATTACTTATCGCCGTACGTTTCGCACATTTTGATTTCAAGTCTTATCGTTGTTCCGATTGCTAGAAAGCTATAATTCAAAAATTTATAAAATTCAAACAATAGTACATTTTATATTCAATTTTATTAATTTCAATTTAAAAAATGTTTGGTTTAATCTTAACTGGTGTTGCTGCAGTATCTGCAAGTGCCTATATATACAATCTTTATATTTGCCCGCCATCGCATACAAGGAAAATCACGGTTGATTTTAAGACAATTGGAGTGGTAAAGCAAATTTTCATTTATCCTCTCGATGGAGGCCCCGAACATGAGGTAAATTCAGCTCGTTGCACCAAAACTGGACTCCGGGTTAGTGATAAGCGTGCTTTACAAGATAGGTAATGGTTTTTGTTACAAATTTTTACCAAAATAAAACAACAGAGTTTCAGATCCTATATAGCTTATTGGGAAAGGAATAGAACTGCAATGCTGAATGTTTTAAATCCTGAGTTAGTTACCAAAAATATTGACAACTTATTGAGTGAAATTACGGAGCAGAAACCAAGTACCAAACGCCGAAGGGTAAAAATGTAAATTAAAATAAATAATAAGCGATACGACAGAAAAAATTTATGCTGGTTTTAGTAATTATTTAGGCGAAACTATGACTGTTATAGACCAAGGTCGTGATATAGCAAATACTGCTGTCCAAGTTTTCGGAAATATGGTAAAAGACATCAGAATTGGTTATTGTTCACCAAAATATAGAGAAAAATATAATGATAATAGAGTCGAGCATCCTGACTGGAAAACCAAGCAAGTTGTTGATGTAAGTTTTTAAGCCTTTTAATCGTTGTTACTTTTACTTTGGTTTATTTCTTAGAAATATTCTTCGTATTTTTCATCTTACACATTAGTGAACCACTCAAGTCTTAGATATTTAAAACAGCAAACAGGGGCGAAGGTATCTCCTTCAAATTTTCGAGCAAATATCGTAATCGACGGGCCCGAATTTTGTGAAGATAGCATTTTCTCTTTGAAAATTGGAGATACTTTATTTTATGACACTCAACCATGTAGTCACAGTCCTTCTGCTTTTATATCTGAACGCAACATTGCAAATCCTGAAGATTTACAGCCCTATAAGTATTTGAAACAGTAAGAACTCCGTTATGATTTTTACCCAAACTTTAGTATTTTTTTGAACAGAAATCGATCTCAGAGTGATGTACGTGCAGAATTGGGTAATTTTGAGTTTCCAACATTTGGAATTAACATGACATTGGTTGCAACAAGACAAGAAAATATTATTCGTGTGGGTGATCCCGTTGTGGCGACTATGTATTACTATGAACAATGATAACGCAGAGTTTATTTTATCGCTCAAGATTCTAAAGTGTGTGCTACATAATATTTGTTATTTAAAAGAAAATTTAAAATTATAATATTAGAGAATGCAAAGCTTGGTTTTTTGTTTCGTATTTTTAACAGTGATGATCCTTCCCATGCACACCTCCATTAGGATAATCCAATGTAAGTTCCCTGCGTTAAAATCGTAGTTAAATTAATTAGGGTCTTTAAAAATGTTTTAATTAATTTACAATTTGTATTTTAAATACAAATTACAAATTTTTCGTACAATTTTTGAAATTTTGGCCTTATTAAGATCAAATAAAAGTTTATAAAATAGCAAGAAGTGGTTCTTTAGAGGTTAAGGTACAAGAATTTAGACGTTAGAAACGCTAAAATTGAAATTTTTGGTAAAACTTTGAAAAACCCTATCTGACATTTGTCAATCAAAATTAAATTTTGGAAAATTGGAAATTAATTTTGCAATTCCTCCAGGTTGGGCAATGGGCCACCACCTCATTCCCGTAAAAAACAATATCTATTGCTAAAAGATTTTCAACCAAGCTACGGAAAATGGACGGCTCAAATGATGGACGACTGCGCAAACGAAAACGGAAAATTGAGTTGGCAGAAGGATGTCCAAAGCGAAATGAACTCCCAAGAACTCGAAGAGGGGTGGGAAAATTACAATACTTGGCGTGAAGGGACCGAGAAGCGGTACTAAACTGTATTAGGTACATGAATTCGTTGTAATAATATACTGCATTTTAAGATTCGAAATGTACCTTGCATTTTAAATACTGTATCTATAGTATTTCAAATTCATAATTGCAAAGTATTTTGTATTTCAAATAGTGAAATAAAACGTATTTTGTGATTTGTATTAATACATTTTCGTGTATTTTTCCCACCCCTGTTAATTGTAAATTTTTGTCTATTATAAAGCAAAAAAAATTATAAACCTTCAAATACTATTTGATTTTTATTATTTTCTTTTATTTAAATTTCATTATTTCTATATTTGTTTTTGTTCAAGGTGCATCAACATCCAGGTTATTAGCACCTATTTTTTGGTAAGGGTATTTTTATAGGGTTTGTTTTCGTACGGTTTGATCCACAGTGTGTTGATGCTTACCGGAGATGCGAAGTCCGTTATTCGAGCCCGAAATTACCGTTCTGAACTCAACCAGTATTCACACAAGCCACCCCTGTGGACTACATTATTTTTGTTTTCGTATGGTGGCCTTATTCGTTTTACAATGCGCATCAGTTTTTGCTATCTAAAAGATTTGCGGAGACTGATATACAATGGCGTGACTTCTTGCATAGAAAGGGCATAAAATTATAAAAAGAGAAAATACGAATTTCCTTTTTACATAGAGGTCGTCCATAAAGGACTTCCACGCCTGGGAAAGATGGGGGTTTACAAAATGTGACGAGGGAGGAGGGGAGGTTGGACAAATGTGACGTCCGCAAACAAGAAGGACTGCTCTTATGTGTCATGAAGGATTCTAGAACGGAAGCAGAGGATGTTGAAGTACATAAAAAGGATCTGCATGAGTGGACCCATTAGCATTAAACGTACCAACCGAAAACGCAATGTCAGTCATCGATTCCTTGACAGTGTGGTTCACCAACTCGTGGACAGAAAAATCTTAAAAACTGTCTTCTTTATTTTGGCATAAAATAGTCAAATAAAGTTTAACTAAATTCTTGCTTGTTAAATTCCAATTTTTATTACAGCCATTAAAATTTAAAAAATTAATGAGTAGGTTTTTTAATTTAAAAGGTCAAGTTCGAATTTAGACCAATGAGGTTGAAGTTTTTGATTTGTGACCATAGAACGCTCCTGGGAGGGGGGGCGATTATTGTGATCAACTGTGACAACGGGGGTGGGGAGGTTGTAAAGTCGGAAAAAATTGCGGACGTTCTTGATGAACGGCCCCTTACAATATAATTTAATTTCAAAGTATAGTATATCAGCTCTTTATTAGCCCTATCAACGCTGGAACTAAATGAAATATATTATTCAGAAAAAATGAGCTACATATTGTTAATTTTTTGCTGGTATGATTTTTCACCTACAGATGCAATCCTAAATGGTGAATAGATAAAATATATTCCATATGCAGGGTTTCAATATTGAATTAGAGAAAAAGATATTTGGTTTATTAAAGGGTGGAATTCAGCTTCAGTTCTTAGCTATTTTTTTTCAAGTCCTATCATCACGGGGAAGCATTTGCATAAAGAGAAATAGTCTATATTAGGGTCTATGAATTTTCGACGCAGTCGATTCGGCGTAGCCAGTTCAGCGCCGCTCTTTCGACGCGACCTGATTCGGCACAAACCCAATTTGGTGTGACCCGATTCGACGCAAGGACAATTCGGCGTGAAATGATTTTCAGATTTATTTTAATGTAAGCAATTAATGTACGGTATCTCACAAAAAAGAGGGCATAGATTTTTGTACCAACCATTACAAATCGCTAAGAAAATGCTTCTTCGAGTATAGCAGTTTATTTATTGCTAAACATGAAAGGTTCTGAAAAAGTAATTTCGATTTATTGCTTAATAAATACTACTGTACTGAAAATTAATTTTTTGGTTAAAGTTATTTACGAGGGTCAAGCTGAATTTATTGAGAATAAAAAACACGGTTAATATTTTCTAGGATTTTATTTTAAATATGCTCAAAGTAATTCCCTCCAACAATGATACACTTGACCATTCTTTCTTTCCATTGCTTAAAAGCTCCCAACCAATCTTCTTTCGGAACACCTTCAAAATAAGTATGAACTGCGGTATCAATCTCTTCTTCAGACGAAAACCTTCTGCCCCGCAAATTTTTTTTAAGCCCAGAAAATAGCCAAAAGTCGCACATTGCTAAATCAGGTGAGTACGGCGGATGTTCTATGACTTTTATATTTTTTTCAGCCAAAAACTGGCGAGTTATAGCTGCCGAATGGGATGATGCATTATCATGGTGGAGCATAATTCCCTTGGCTGGAACTCTACTGAACACATCAGGTAAACATTTTTCAGTGTACCATTTAGCTGTAACTGTCTTTTGTCCATCTAGCTTAATGGCATTTACTAGGCCCGTACTTCTGAAGAATACCGCATACATAACTTTTTTCATAGCTCGCTGTTTCTTGATCATTGTTGGAGTTTCCTCATCTTCGTGAATCCATACACGACTCCTTGCCGAGTAGGTATGTCGAAAAAGGAAATATAAGTTTCGTCACCTGTCACGATTTTGGAATAAATTTGGTGTCCGCCATTATTTAACAAATTTAGAGTTTTATGGCAAATTCTTACACGCTCTGCTTTTTGGAAATCAGAAAGGTGATGCGGCACAAAACGACGGACCACTTTTTTTAAATGCAGGTGATCGTGTATGATTGTTTTAACAGCTGAGAATCCAATCTTGAGTTGATGCTCTATTACCCCATAAGTGGATTTATTGTCCTCTTAATTATTTTTTTAACAGCAGCAATATTTTTGTCGGTAACAGCGGTAGAAGGACGTCCTGCTCCTTTTTGATGCTGAATGGAATTCCTTTCGCGTTCAAATTCCTTATACCATCGGTAAATTGTAGCCAAGGAAGGTGCTTGTTCACTAAAAGTTGAATCTAAACTCTCGTTGCACTCGTAAGCGCTTAAATCTTTTTTCAAATCATAATAAATCATGATTCGAAAAAGCTCTCTTGTTAATTCCATGTTTTCACTTGCAATGTCACTTTAAAAAATTAGTAACTTGAGTTATAACGAACGTATTTTCAACTTCTAAACTTCAAATGACAGATAAAGAGTTTCTCTAAATAATACCGTATGTTTTATTTTTAACAACTTACTAGATCTATTTTATTCTCAATAAATTCAGCTCGACCCTCGTATTTTGTTGTTGATAAAATGTATTCATACTTTTTATTAATAACTAGGGTTGTTAGAGATTCATCACGAAAATGTTTATTGTAATTAAATCGTTAAATTAGATGATCTTGGGTTTTAAACTAATTATGAGTTTAAATTAGAGTTGAGAATAATAATACATAAATTAATCAGTAAAAAATTAATATAATTTTTTAAATATTTTTATACAGCCTCTTTTCGCCCGAAGATGAGAATATTTTAAATTCTCCAAACGCGTCTCGAATTATTAATAGGGTTGGCGACGAAAAGGTTGGCGCCGAATAGATTCTGTGCCTAAGCGGGCTAAACCGAATTGTCTTAGTGTCGAATCAGGTTTGTGCATAAATGGGCTGCGTCGAATCGTCCTCGCTCCGAATCGGGTTTGTACCAAAACGGTATTACGCCGAACCGGTGCCGGTGGTGCCGAAAATCCCAATCCTATCTACATACAAGTCAGTTAGTTTTTTTAACAAAGATGCAGCAACCAATTGAGAGTCAAAAGTTGAGAAAACTTCTGCAGGGGGGGGGGAGAGATAAAAATTAAGTTATATATTATAGAGAAACATTTTAAACAGCATCAAAAATTCCGATATTCTCGATTATTCCACTGATAGACATTGAAACCTGTTTACAATCAATAGCGTAATGGCTACTTTAGCGTTTACGTTATACTATATAAACCAATAAACAAGCTGCACGAACGACCTCTATCAAATCATACAGGTGCCCTTGTGAAATATTCGGGTGTAACAGCACTAGGGAAGGGGAAATACTAGAGGGATCCTTGACAACAGACGTTGCAAGCGTAGCTTCCTGTAAGGGGTGCATAATCGACATACAGGGACCCTTATACAATATCCAAAACCGCAGTCGGTACTAGTGGGTGCGTTGAATTTCATACGTAATAATGGAGGCACCGAAGCACTTAAGCTCCTCTTGATGTTAACCGTGAATCTACGCAACCTTCATTCGTTTATATCATTAATTTTATGTATATTTAATATCATTAAATATCATTAATTGACTATTACGTTAATTTATTATTACAGTATGTATTAATATTTTACTATTTTACAGTATATAAACAGTATAATGTTTATACATATTCACCAAATGCACCGAATAATATTTCTGCATAAAAATTGTGTAAATTTTTTTAATGAAATTTTAACATTTTGATGTAACGAATTTATGAAATTATGGAAGTTGGTTTCCTATACGTTGGTTGCCCTCGAAAAATACGAGTATTTTTCTTGCCCTCGTACTGCTACATACGAATATGTATATATTTATGTGTTTACTTTTGGAATACTTTTTTAATAGCATAATTATTTTAATTTTTCCATTTTTGTTTTGTTTTCTTGCGGGATATGGTTTTATTTTAAACTAGCTGACAAGTGTAGGCATCTAATACGTGATCCCCTTGGCTATGCAGCCTAAAAACAGCACCGAGAGGGACGGATGATCGCCTTAACAGATCAATTAAGCGTTATAGATATAACTTATTATCATTACATGATTGTCTAGGTTGTGCGGCCTAAAGGCCGCACTGGGAAGACGGTTTATCGGCTTAACGAATCAATTTAGCGTTACAGATACACAATTTTAGACTATTATATATGTCGATATTTTGAAACTCAAATCATTTTGATCAAGGTACGTATTATAGACACAGCGAAATTGTTCACAAAATGTCTTTCATGCATACGGTAGGAGGAGTACTCGATTAATTGGGAATAATTATCAAAACATGGTCATACGTATATAATTACTCAAGAATTGCGAAACTAGCCGTAATTACATTTAAAATAAACTACAGATTCTTACCTAAAAGGACATTTATGTATTTTATTATTTTCACTGGCATTCCATGGTGGGAGCAAGGAAGCGCGAATCCCCCCCCCTTTGCATTATTGCCGTTCTAGCACCTCAATCAAGCAAAAAGTTATATTTTATCTTATGGCATGCATTTGGGCACCAAGATTGATCTGCCGCTTTCACTTCAAAGATGAAATTTTTATTTTATAATTCATTTGCATAATAATTCTTGGTGCCATGACCTTCTAGAGCGTGATTTCCATGATTTTTTTGGGTTAACTAAACAATGAACCAGTCAGAAATGCGTTAGGGAATGGAGAATTTAAATTATACATACAAGAGAAAATCAACCCCTCCCTCACAAAATAAAGCATATTTTTGCGACCGTTTCCTTTTGGCACGAATTTTCTTCTTCTTCGGGATTGGAATTTTAACAAATTTTATTATAAGTAAACCAGAAGTTATCCCAGCCGCTGCTCTGAGCTAATGTCGAATATAAACCGTTTCACCTTTTAATTCTATACACACATTTGAAAAATGTACGACAAATCTTAAATTAGGAGCGAGAAACGCGTTTAAGTTAGACAAAAGTTGCTCGATTTTAATTATTTCCAGTCCTCCGCTTCCAAATAATTAAGCTTATTTATGTTTTGTGAATTTTTTCTCTAACTGCAGGTCAGCCTAGACTTTTTAACCACCTATCCAGCTACCCAAAAATCTCTTAAATTAAGCCTTACAAATATCCCATCAAACATTTTAGCTGTAATCGGCTGCTAAACGGCTGTTACAGCTAAAATATTTCTTGGGATACATTATGGTATATTTGTTGTAACATAATTATAATCATTATTTTTAAATACTAGTAGATAGTTTAGTAGTAGATTATGCGGCCTAAAGGCCGTATTGTGGGGGATAACCTCCAGACGCATCAATTTAGACGGTTACAGACGGATAAATTAGAGTATGTTTTAAAATTACTAGCCTACAGTATTGTATGTGCTTGCCTTGGTTGTGAGGCCTAAATTTAGTACCAAAGCATGATTTCCTAGACTGTGCGGCCTAAAGGCCGCACTGAAACGATGGATCATTAGCTTAACGGATAAATTTAGCGTTACTGACATACAAATGTTTCTAAGATCATATAAATATAATATAGAATACAGATATACATTAAAACCTTAAAATATATAATAGCCTTAATTTATTTAACCATCTGTATGTCTGTAACGCTAAATTTATTCGTTGATTCCCGTCGCGTTTCCAGATAGTATACATATTGTTAATTAAAACATAAAACAGCCTTAATTTGTCTATCTACATGTGTGCCTGTCACACTAAATTGATCCGCTGATGCACATCCAGTGCGGCCTTTAGGCCGCACAACCAAGGCAATCACGTTATAAAATAATTAGTTCATTACATACTTTTCTGTATTTTGTGCTGTTAAAAAAATTTCTTGAAAAGCGGGGCTGCCCAAAGGACTTGCCCGGTAATTATATTATTGCCAATCAAACCCTGATGGTTAGGTTAGTTGAAGTTAGAGTTGGGCTTAGTTAGGTTAGGTTAGATGGGCAAATGGCCTGAATCTAACTAAGGCCGAAACACTCGTCTAATCGGACTGCATACATACGATTAGAAGAACTACACGCACAACTGCTTATTAGTGTGAAGCGACTCCGTATTGGCATGAGCAGCTCATGCAGTGTTGCTAGGACACTTAGGTGCTATAAGTGCTGGGCCACCGATCACGGATAGGATAACTGTATGTGGAAGCCCAGAAAGATCTTCTAGATACTGGCAGTGCTGCCTAATCGGCCACTACGCGGTCCTTTATAATATGGATCCATTCTATTCGGAATGCGCGGTCAAGAGCCATAGAATTGGCGTCAGAGAATGTACGGTCTCGGTACAGTAAAAAGAAAAAACACTGTTCCCTTATTTGGAGAAGGTTCATTACGGAAAGAATGCAAGTTATCGAAGAAAGGAGTTGTAGTTGGTGGAAATCCAACAATCCCACCGGTCGGTGGGCGCTGATGGTGTCTTTTAAAGATATCCCCCATTCCTCAGTAATAAAAAAATAAAAGGATGGGCAAATGGCAAACAAAGAATTTTAATAGGTATAGTTAAAGTAAAAGATCAAATTTGTGAAGCATTCAGAAATAACGAATCAGTCGACTATGAAGAAATGGTCACAAGATTACAAAGGGCTTCCAGAGCATCCATGCCTAGATCAAGTGTAAATAAAAAAAGAAAGCTAGTTTATTGTTGTAACGAGGGAATCGCAATATTACGGAGAATAAATCTCAATAAAAAGAAAAATCCAGAAAGCAAAAAACAAGAGAGAAGAAATACATAGAAAACTTAAGAGAAGGGAAGCAGGAAGCGATATTTCCACAACTTGGATGCTCGGATGTTCGGGATTCTCTTCCTATTCCTATAGAAAAGATTTTAAAAAATTGGCAGAAATGAATAGCTTTTCGTTCCAAGTTTTACTAAGAGCTTTTCCGCATTCTCTCCTTGGCCAGTAGCCCAGTCCACTCCTGTGTACCATGATTGGGAATGCTGAAACCTTAAAATCATTTCATATAAAAATATAATCGGGTTTCAAAGCAAAAAATCCTGGTTAGATGCTCGACTGTTTTGACCCTTCGATGAGTAACAGTCGTATGTCTGACCACTAGACAAAAAGTCCAGGTTATTTAATCGTTGCCTGCTGGAGTTCTTTTCAAATCTCGTTGCAATTATCCCTTGTGGCTACATCTGCTTTATTAATTGCAAATTGCAGCTTTTTAAGCGCATCGGGCCTGTCTTCACCTGCTACGTCTGAAAAACCACTGCCAAAAATCAAAGAAGCACCCTAACTAAAACGTCAAAATTTATTGTCTCCACTTCACCACAAAACTTTGCGACTTCGAACGCCAACATATTAATGAGATAATTAAAAAAATTGATTCTTGATTGGTTATTTGGTTACCTTAATTAAATTTTGCAGTTACGACTGACATAAATAGCGTCAGTTTATTAATTTTAACATCAAATAAGCGTAATATAAATCATCGTTGATTCAGGATAAGAGACAGCTCTTCTAGACTTATTAAATTTTAATGACTTCTTGTCTCGCCCACTCAACCCGTACATACAGATTTTACAAGACAACCAAATCACAAAGTAAGGCACTTTTAAATTGGACATGAATTTTCTGTGTGTGGTAGCAATAAATATAGCAATACATGTAAAGATTAGCCTATGGCATTAAGAAGTGATGATTGGCGTTATGTCATCGAAATATGCAAAACTGACGAGAACCCACACTGCAATTTATTCCAAAGCAGAATATTGTTATTGTAAGTTCTTACAATTTTATTTCAGTTTAGAATGCACAATGACGTCCCACTCAAAGGTCGAATCTGGAGAATTGGTTCAGCATATGGAACAAAGTATGGATGAATCTTTTGGGGTTTTATAGCATTGGACCTAAAATTTAGAAAACAATGAAATTATACAAGTGTTTGCCTATCTTATTATGCAATCACTTCTATTTCCATTACCAGGGCCGACCAAAGGAATGTTCAAGCAGACGCTCTTTCTCGAATTACTTTTGGGATTATGATCTTGATAAACCGATATAGTTATGATTGGTATTGCTAATTGAGACTATTGGACGATCAAAATGTAGTTGAACGACTCCGTCCATTGCCTATTTAGTGTGAAGAAGAAATCATCTGCATGGAGAAGCACCCAGAAAAATAATCTCTGATTGAATGCTTTTACTTTATTAACTCTTGTGTAAGCTGTTTCGGTCGAGCAGAATTAGAATATACAGTTAAAAAATGGAAATTTGTTTAATTGATGATAAATGCAGATAGATGACATGAAAGAATGGAGAGACTTGAATAGAACTACGTCAAATGACAAAACTAAACAAAATTAATTATATGTTTTGCAAACTAGAAACGGTTGCTTTGCGAGCAAGTATGATTATGTTATAAGTTATAACATTACAAACAACATGCTAAAATTCGCAGTGTTGCCATTACATAGTGGTAAAGGTAGTGTAAGCACGTTACGGTTGCAAGAACCGCTTCTGAAAACAAGGCAACAGAGCCATAAAAGACCGTGATCTTGGCATTCCTCTTTGCAAGAGCACCGAGAGAGACAGAAAACCCATAACCAATCTCCAGGTAAATTACAGGTATAATTCATTCCAACCATTTTGTTACTTCGTTCGTTCTTTTAGTCGTTTCCCACCTGTACGACTCCAAACAACATTTTTGATATCTAAATCTGCTCGAATCTTCGTGGGGGGCGCATCGTTTAATTGTTAAGATTTGCACCCCCGATGACTTTCAAAAATTAGATTCTTTAAAACCTAATTTAATCTTCTCTTCTTCCGGCACATCATCAATTGTTAAAATTCGACTGCAGATTAAGAAAAAATGTTAATTAAAGGGAATAAAAACATAGTTGTATCAGTTGTATAGATTTGGATTTCGAAAGAAAATTTCGATTTGTTGAAATCGGCGTAACAAATCAACAAAAATTAAATACAGCTAAAAAGTTTTTAAATTGAATTTTTTTGTTACTTTTATTGATTATGAAACTTCAAATGGAAGAATTTTTAAGACGTGTGCAGTGGATTGCGACGTGTTCCTATTTAATCGGCTATTGAAAATGGAAGATTTTTAAAAACTCGGGTTTCTCTTTTACATTAATTTTTATGGTGGCTATTGTAAGCCTAAATTTTGTTTCCTATTGAACAAACATGTTTGCAATATTTGCCTATAAAATAGAAAATTGTGACTTTATACCTACTTCTAAAAATAAAATGAAAAGTATTTATTCCAATAATTCATGTAGTAACACCAGGTCGAGTAGATAATCATGCGGTTAAGCAGCAGACTTTCTGAACAATTAACTTGCTGTAGTGAATGAATTATTTGAAATATAAATGTTGCATTTTTGTCGACATTAAAAATTATATCAATTATATAACAAGCTTCGGGTAAGCCGTCTAATTCTGATATTTATATTAAATCTACATTTACTTTAAACTTGAAAGAAAGACCTACAGCTTAACGTGGAATCAGAACTAGGGCAGAATTCGGCAGCAATTGACGTGACTTCCTCTGCACTACACCAACTTCTGTTCTACGAGTATAAACAAAATAATAAACTGATGTTGTCAAAGGCTATTAAATAAAATAAATAAATAAATAAATAAACGTAAAGAAATGAAAAACTTGGGAAAATTTTTAATGGAAATCTGAGATTTTCGTATTAACGCCCACTTGAAATGGGAAATAAAACAATCAAATTAATGATGTTACCAAAGGCTTTTAAAATAAATACGAGCATAATTTTAGTAAACATTAAGGAAAGGAAAAACTTAGAAAAAAAATTTAATTCTTCTTCTTTAACTGCTTTGAGATCGGTTGATCTGTTCTTTTACCAGTATTTTCAAACAAGTTCCGTGAGCATACTTGGTTTTTAGATCTTAGGTAAATTACTTAGATGGCCCTCGATGTGCCTATGCCCTATCGAATTTGACACCTCGACAGGGAGAGTCAGAAAAGCATTCGTCCCAGTAGGGTCGAAATCTTTCCCATTAGTCCCATAACTCATAAACTAGGGACTATTAAAGTCTAAACCGGAATCAACAAAGAGGAGTGAATCACTCCCATCAAACTGTAGGTCCCCTATGTGTGGTTAACACTTGACAGACACACTACAGACATAATATGCAAAGTCAGGAAGACCCGACTAAAAAGTTAAAGGAGAAAGAAACTCGAAGGGGGAGGTTCCATACCCCCCGGCTTTCCCGAACACCCATGCTCTGAACTTTTGCAATGAGCCCATTTGCAATGAGCGTTTTCTTAGTTAATCACAACTTAGTTGCCCCCTCGAGAGTGAAAATAAGTTTTGCATAGGTGCCAAAAAAATTGCAATTCCATCGATAAAATGCAAATACTTTTACATTAACAAAATATATAATAGTCCAGGAATCGAAGAAAAACAATGTCTTCGTGCTTGCAAGAATTCCGAGCAAGCTGCAATTTAGCAGACATGTGTATTTCATTGTCCAAATGAATCCCTAAAATCCTCTGCCCATCACTTATCCTCCAAATGGGAATTTTACCTCCCCCTCCCCCACGGCTTTCCCAAAAAAAATCGCTTAATTTCATCTTACGAAAACTTATCATTCGATAACATTGCTAGAAAAAAAGGGGTAAGGTAAACTGCACCCCAAAACCACCTGTTAATGGTAAACTGCACCCCGGGTAAACTGCACCAAATTTTGAAAACTGGTAAACTGCACCCCGAACATTTTCCAGGTAAAAATAAAAATGGTAAACTGCACCCCAAACAAAAATTATTAAATTTTTTTATTAAAAAACAAATCTCCGCGTAAAGTTAAATCTGCCACAAAGAGAGGTGGATCTGCCACAAAGAGGTGGATCTGCCGCGAAGAGGTGGATCTGCCGTTAGGTTAGTGTTAGTTTTTGATATTTCTTTAGAAAACAAATTAAAAACAAATAAATCTTCACGTAAAGTTAAATCTTCCGCAAAGAGGTGGATCTTCCACGAAGAGGTGGATCTGCCGTTAGGTTAGTGTTAGTTTTTGATATTTCTTTATAAAACCAATTAAAAACAAATAAATCTTCACGTAAAGTTAAATCTTCATGTAAAGTTAAATCTTCCGCGAAGAGGTGGATCTGCCGTTAGGTTAGTGTTAGTTTTTGATATTTCTTTAGAAAACCAATTAAAAACAAATAAATCTTCACGTAAAGTTAAATCTTCATGTAAAGTTAAATCTTCCGCGAAGAGGTGGATCTGCCGTTAGGTTAGTGTTAGTTTGTGATATTTCTTTAGAAAACCAATTGAAAACAATTTAATCTTCACGTAAAGTTAAATCTTCCGCAAAGAGGTGGATCTTCCGCGAAGAGGAAGATCTGCCGTTAGGTTAGTGTTAGTTTTTGATATTTCTTTAGAAAACTAATTAAAAAAACAACTCCGCGTAAAGTTAAATCTGCCACAAAGAGATGTGGATCTGCCGCAAAGAGGTGGATTAACCGCTCCCTCGAACTCGTTACTATTTCGGGTCCCCACTATTTCATGATTTAAAAAATAAATATTTTTATTTTATTTTTACCTGGAAAATGTTCGGGGTGCAGTTTACCAGTTTGCAAAATTTGGTGCAGTTTACCCGGGGTGCAATTTACTACTTTTTTTTTCGGCTACGTGCAGTCGGGGGTGCAATTTACCGTCACCCGAAAAAAAAGTTCTACAAAATAGATTTTGCAAATCCATGCAGAGGAGCTGAAAGAATGGATAAAACTATCAAAAAAACTCCAGTCGCGGTGAAACTTGGCAGACATTTGTATTTAGGTGTCCTAATAAACCTCTCAAAGTTTCCCTAAAATTCACTGTAAGCTCCATTTCCTATTGGGGTTTCACCTTAATTTTATCACCCAATGTGGTTTTTCTGCCTATAACTCGTCTAATTTCATTTTTACGGACAATTATCATCCTTATTACAAAATGTAATAAAAAAACAGGAATATAATATGCAGAGCCAGAAAAATCCGACAAAAATTTAAAAAAAAAGATGCTGGGGTTGCTGAACGCCGGTTTCCGAAATAGCCAAGGTAACGAAAATGAAAATTTTCTTCTACATTGGAAGAAATATGAGAAATATGCAATTTGGCAGACATGTTTAAGTGCTTAAAGAATCCCTAAATTCCCTGCCAGCTTCTCCACTTGAGAATTACCCCCCCCCCCCTATTAAGTAATTTTATTTTACGAAAAATTATAGGATAAAATAAATATGTTGTACAAAATAGATTTTTTTTAAATTTTCTATTAGTCATATTATCCAAAGGGACTGAAATGATGGAGCTTGCAAAAAATTTGAGTGTCCTAATGAACCTTTCAAAATTTTCCTAAACTCCCCATCGGCTTCTTTCCCATTTGGGGCTTTTAGCCCCCAACATGGTTTTTGCCTATAACTCATCTAATTTAATTTTTATGGAAAATTCTTATCAAACCAAAATTGAAAAGCACAAAATTCTCTATAAATTTAATTTTTCGATGTTTTCTATTTTTGAAATAAAAATCAATCCAAGAAAGGCGAAATGCAATTTGTTATAAAAAATTTTAATTACAATCAAGTTTTTTAATAATCAGAATAAATTTTTTTTATATTTCATATAAAAACACTACGAATAAATGCACTAACATTGCTAAACAAATTAAAACATTACCTTTTTAGGATTACTATGCAATTATCTGGATTCGTCCTTGTAATTATAATTTTTCGTAAAAATTAAATTACGCAACTTATAGGCTCAAGAAGGCATTGAAGGAATTAAAATCCCCAATTGGTCGGCAGGAGAATTTATGGGGTTCATTCGGACACTCATACACATGTTTACCAAATTTAAGCTTGCCCGAATTTTTGCTAGTTAAAAATGATCCTTGCCTGGACTAAAAAGGGAATGAAAGAAATTTTAAAAGAATTGATTAGAAAAGTACAAAAGGAAATAAAGAAAATACCCTCCAGTTAAAATATAAATTAATAAAAACTTAAACTATACTGTTATAGTGGGGGTTAAGTAACAATTGAACAAATGCTCCCCCCCCCAAAGTAGTCAAAGCAACAAAGGTGGAAAATTTCTTACAATTTGGTAGACACGTGTATTTGAGTGTTCAAACGAATCTCTAAAACCCGCTCCCCCCCCCCCCCCCGACAAGGTTGTTCAACTATAGTTGCTTAATTTTATTCACAAATATTATTATTAGACAAAAATTACTGAACAGCAAAAAATGGACACAAACAGATTTTTTCAAAATCTTCCTGTTAGTTCATGCGAACAAATAATGGGTAGAGCAAGCCAAATATTCCAGGCTTCAGTCCAGGATTTCAGTTCCAGCATGGTTTATTGCCTATCACTCGCTTAATTTCATTTTCATGGAAAATTCTTATGAAACCAAAATGGTAGAGCACGAGTCGAAGAAGCCCCGAACATAATTTTTGCCAATATCAATCCAAGAAAGACGAAATGCATTTTATGTAAAAATTTGAAATTGCAGTCAAATTTTTCAATTATCAAAATGAAATTTTCTTATATTTCATAATGCGCAATTGCAGTGAACTTTAAAATATCTATTAGAGAATTTTATATTCTTTAATTTTGGTCTAATGATACAAAAATGCACCGAAATTGCTAAAAAAAACTTAAAACTTTACCTTTTTTGGGTTATTATGCAATGAATTAGTCCCTCCCCCCTGAACTTTGGCTGGATCCGCCCTTGTTCGTAAAAATTAAATTATGCATGATATAAGCAAAAATGGCGCTGAAGGAATTAAAATCCTCAATTGATGGAGAATTAGGCAAACCAATTTATGGGGTCCTTTGGACACCCAAATACACATGTTTAAAAAATTTAAACCTGCCAGGATTTTTTTAACCCAGAGTTAAAAATGATCCTTGCCTGGACTAGAAACTGAATGAAAGAAATTTTAAGAGAATTTTAATTAAGATTGATTAAAAAAGTATAAAAGGAAATAAATAAAACCTCTCTATTTAAAATATAAATTAATAAAAATAAAACACAGAAGGAAAAAGCAACAAAGATGAAAAATTTCTTCTAAATTGGAAAAAATCCGGGTAAGCTGCGATTTGGGAGACAGCTGTATTTGAGTGTTCAAATGAATCCCTTAAATCCCCCCCCCCTCGAAAAGATTGTTCGTCTATATTCGCTTAATTTTATTTACAAAAATTATGCAAAGAACCTGAAATAATGGGTAGAGCTAGCAAAAACTTCCAGGCAAGCTGAAATTTGGCAGACTTGTGTATTTGAGTGTCTTCATAAAACTCACAAAATTTCCCTAAAATCCCTGGTTAACTTCTTCCTCAATTTGAGATCTCAGCTCCCAACATGGTTTATTGCTTATAACTTGCTTAAATTGATTTTCATGGAAAATTCTCATCTGACCAAAATGGAAAGGCACAAAATTCTCTAGAAATATTATTTTCCAAAAATTTTCTAAGTCGTATTATTATTGAATTGAAAAACAATTCCAGAAAGGTGAAGGAAGAAGCCGGCAGGAGATTTTATGGGGTTTTTTAGGATACCCAAATACACTTTTTACCAAATTTCAGTGTGCCCTGTTTCTTTCAAATTTAAAATGATCCTTGTCTGAACTAAAAACACTCGAAAGAAACCAATTAGAATTTAAATGACTGGGTTCATAAATCCAAAAGAGTCCAATATAAGCCTGAAAAAACTTCTTGAACTGCAGATCCTAAAATATTGCAACATAATATTCTTCAATGTTGCTTCATTTAACAAAGTTGGCTTTTCCTCACAGTCTCACACCATCACATTGAATCCATATTAAGTATGAAATCCACACATATCCAATCATAAATCGTTAAATGCAGCTTTACCATTTTACTATTCAATATTTCCTCTTCCAGTTTTAATTTGTTTTTAATGGCAAGAGTGGAAAAAAACGGAGTACAAAGAACTAAGAAATACAAACAAGATTTTCCACCTCACGCCAGGTGTTTTCAAATTGCGTACTGGTAGAATGAGTTATTTCAGAAAATAAAATCGTAAAAATTCTAAGTAAATTCCTTTGATGGACATAAGGTGAACGACACAACTTAAGTTTCAACTTAATACAGACACTACGCCTCAGGAAATTTTTAATTTTTATCTTATCTCGTAAACTATTAATAAACTATTGACAAATTTACGGTTACCGTTCAATATGTAAACAATTTTTTGCCTGATTTCATCTTCTCGTTCGTGTGACCTTTCCATCAAAAAACAAAAGAAATTTTTTGACAATGTAATCAATAAAATGATTTAAACTTGAGTTACTTTCATTAATTTATAGCATAATAAATGCAATTTCTTGCATTGCTCTAATAAGCAATGAAAATGTCAGGGTCTAAAATATTTACTCTTCCGCGTTTTCTTAATGACATTTTAATTTTTTTAATGATGTAATTATCGCACAAAAACATGGCTTTTATTTAAATTTCCATCAATAAGTGTTTCGTACCTCAAAATCATCACTTAGTTCGCTTTAACAAATATGACAAAGAAACTTGACTTTGTGCAGCCACTTCGGCGGCTATATCGAGCGTAAAAAGGTTGACAATATTTGACGGGGGTAAAAATAGTGTTTTGCTTGGTTTGGCTGTCATACTTAACGGAACAATTGGAAGTAAATACAGGCTATTATAGTGTTTGTCTAGCCATGTCTAACAAGATTGCCAAAAAGTGAGGCAATAGTAATTTGGTGGTTAAAATTTTTGATTTAGTAATAACGGGTTTTAGATTAATTTGAATTGGTATTTTATTATGCAATTTTGTAGATGTTGTTGATGCAAAACTGCAACGGACCTGGGTATTTTTTGCAAGTGGCAGACTTTGGATGCCTTCATCCTTTATATCCTTCAAGTGACTTATTCAAAATTTTATTATTTATTACCAGCCAATTATAATTAAATGGGATTTGACCCCCCTTTCCCCGTTCGACCCAAGCTTACATCAGTTTGAACTTGACCTTATTTTGCTCAACAAAAGTTGTTCAAAATAAATTACTTCATGAATCAATAAACTCATTTAAAAGTTTTTGCCCAATAAAATATCGAATAGGTATACTTAACTCTTCTACATCGGGGTGTGGTGGCATCACGTTTCCAAGCTCGTAAATTGGCGACGATCTGTCTCCAGTTATCCCTTTGCCGTTGCCTCATTCCGTTCCCAATTCGATTTCTGGTGAAATGCCGCTGAATTTTTGTTTGAACAGATAAATGAGAATCTCCATATGATATCTTGTCACGTAAATTCTACGTAATTCCATGATGAGGATGATCTGATGATCCTAAAATTAAACATCAATTCAGTCACTGATTTTCCATGTAGGATCTGGAATTCTACCAATATATTCTTGGTAACGAATTTCACGCCCAACCGCTTGCATCATTGCATCATCAGACTGGACAATTGCATATTTTGAACTTCATTTTTACATTTTAGATATGGTTTTATTGATTCCTGGGGATTTTTCAAAGTCAAATTTCCAAAATCTCAAAATAGCATAATAAAATATCCTGTCCAAACCAGTTTCCAAGACCATGGAAAATTCCTGTGAGGTTGTCCTCCCAGCGAGTTCAAATAATGAAGGTTCATTAATTTGGTAAGGACGATTTTTGAAAGTTTTAAACCCCCCCTCCCCTGTATTTAATAGTAAACAATAGCAATTACGGTCGTGCAGCCGTAAGGCCTCATTATATATTTATAAAGTATTTGTCATATAGTGAAAGACGTAGAAGGTTTCCAAAGCTATCAATGGAAAGACAATTTTTTCCATGCATACATTGTAGGCTACCAGCTAGGCCGAAGGTTGAGCTAATTATGACTTATGGCGGTCAGCGGTCGCCAGCCTCATAGAATTAGTAATACCTACAATGACTGTATAGAGTCTCTATATAGTCACTGTAGTACCAAGCCTGCACCTAACAGGGGAGAGGGCGATAAAATCCTACCGACAATAATTGAAGAGAATTTTGCTTTGCCGGCCTACGATGTCTCACATGGCAGGAAATCAAAACCTTAGCGATGGCCTGGCGCTCAGCATGAGCCAATTATTGTCCTTCATTGAAAATAAATAAGAGTTCCATATTTAAGTACACATTTTAGATTTATGTTGGTCAGGTTAAATTTTTAGCTGAAATAATTTAACAGACATAATTTCAGTGGTAAAATGAATCCCCAATGGTTACCTAAAATCCCCTGTCGCCTTCTTCCCCAATTAGGGATTTTTGTTCCCCTACACAGTTTTTCGCTTATAACTCGCTTAATTTTATTTTTAAAGAAGACTTTTTGTTAGGAATAAGAATTATTCCAACCCGTTTTTAATTTTTTTTTTAAACGCGTTTCGACTTTCTAGGATTGTTTCAATTTTAAAAATAAATTTGATAAAGGGTTGATATATATTTTTGTTCGCGTTAATTTTGGTCTGACAATAATAATTATTATTAAGCGAGTTATAATCAAAACCTTTGATAACCAAATAACCAAAAACAAAAAACTTTGGAGGCTAAAATCCTCAATTGAAGAAAAAGTCGATAGGGGATTTTAATATTTTTTGAGAAATTCATTAGTTCATTTTTAGTTTCTTCGCATGGCTACTATACAAATGTTGAAACAAATCTTTTTGGTACGACATATTCTGTCCTTTAATTTTTATGTAGTAATAATTTGCCATTAAATAAAATTAAACTAATATAAGCAACAAACCATGTTGGGGGGGGGGTTAAAATCCTTAATGAGAGAACCTGGCAGGGAATTCAGGGATTCTTTGAGCACTCAAATACACAAGTGTACCAAATTGCCGATTTCCCGGATTTCTTTCAATCAAGAAAAAAATTTTCACTTTATTGTAAAAATAAAAGTCTTGTCTTGGGGGGGGGGTTAAAAATACCAAGTCACATACATTTAGAAAAATTAATTCTGTAGAGAATTTTATGCTCTTAAATTTTGGTCTGATGATAATTTTCCGTAAAATGAAATTAGACGAGTTATAGGTAAAAAATCATGTCGGGGGATAAAATCGAGATAAAATTTCCAATTGGAGAAGAATCTGGCAGGGCATTTTAGGGAAATTTTTATGGGTTCGTTAGGACAACTTAAGTTATTTTGTTAGTTCTATCGATTATTTCAGCTTCTTTCCATGGATAAGTATGAAAATTTTAAAGAAATTTGGAAGGGGGTGGCGCATTCTGACATTGAAATGCATTAGCTTATCCAGATTTTTTCTAAATCTTGATCATTTTTGTGGGCTTATTATCTGGACTAGGAGGAAAATTAAAAGAAAAAGTATATCGTAGAGAATTTAATTCTGTTCAATTTTGACTTGGTGGGAATTATCTATCAACTGAAATTAAACGAGTTATAGTCGAAAAACCATGTTGGGGAATAAAATCGAGATAAATTCCCCGTTTGGAGAAGCTGACAGGGCATTTTAGGAAAATATTGAGAGGTTCATTAGGGCACCTTAAGTTTTTAGTTAGTTCTATGCATTATTTCAGCTTAAAAGAAAATTTTAAACAAATTTGGAGGGGGGGACGCATTCTGACGTTGAAATGTATAATCATATCTGGTAGATGTCCAGAGTTTTTATAAGTCCTGATAATTTTTATGGGTTTATTATCTGGACTTGGAGGAAAATTAAAAAAAAAGTTTATATAGAAACCAGATACTATACAAAGTAATGGCGACCGATCTTCCGCGTTAATTGAGCCAAACCTCTTACAACAATCATTCGCGGTATTTGAGGTGCCAATATAAAATCTGTTTTATCTGAGACTTACCGATTATGTGAAGAACTGAACTGTATAAATTCACAACATGGGTCAAGACCGGGAGTCGGGGGGGGGGGGATCACTAATGTTATTTTTAGAATCATTCAAGATTTACGGTTCTTCGATGATTCTGTTGCATTGCTCTCAAGATTCTATACTTGATCACGTGATACTCAGGGGCATAAAGTTATAAATTTTTGTATTACAACTTATGTGAAACTGGGGGGTATTCCATACCTTTCTGATTATATTTTCTTATTTTTACACATTCTTACATTTTTAAATTCTGCGTAATCCGAATTTTCAATTATCCGATGTTTATGTACCTTCTCCCCGCATTAGCTCGGATTATCAGGGTTCTACTGTTTTAAAACATTTCAAAACGAACAGTCATCAAGGGGAAGCACAGGATAAAATCAAAAACTTATCTAAAATCATAACGGTAGAAAATGTTTGAGTGAATACAGTCGATAAATTACTAATTTTATTATTTCTAGTATTTTTGTCAATAATGGGGTTTGAGCATAATAACTTTCCCCTTCCCCTCAACATCACTCTTCTCTCTCTCTCTCTGTCTCTTTCTCATGTCCTTCTGTCATAAACCGTCGTGACTAAACCGATGCTGAGTGCATAGGCTGAGTGTATCGGACAAGCTCGACCTTCATTGCCAAGATCACAAATGCCAAGTCCCAAAATTATCAAAGCAATCGTTCCAGGATTAGTCCAACCAAGACAAGGCTTTCTGGTCATATATTACAAATAATATACGTGCGCCAATTCTGTGTTCTTTAGTTTGATAATTTTTAAGTTACAATTATAAAAAAAACTTTGAATGCGGCCTTCAGGCCGCACAACAATGACAGACATGGCCCTCAAGAACTAAAAGGTCAGGAAGTAAGGCCGCACAACTTTCTAGTGGTTAATTTTTAAAATGGTATAACTATCCCTTATAAATTATGACACTATTCTAATTTGGTTTCTATTAGGAGTTTCGTTATCAATAACTTGGAAGTAAAAAATAGTAAAAAGAAAGTAAAAAATCATGGGGAAGAGCGGCTCAGAGTACTATTAGTTATTATATCAACAGCGTGGGCTTCGTTTACTGTTGAATAATACTTAATAATCCTTTTTGTTATAAGATACCTGTATTGGTAATCCTTTAATTACAACTTAAGCAATTGAAGATCTTTGATAGGTTTAATATTTTTATTGCTAATCTATGTATGTGGTTGCACAGCTTTCTATTCATTATGAGTTCCAGTTCCTCCTAATAGCAATTTTTTTTCTCCGTTTTAAATGGATGATCCCTTAAAGGCGATTTAAAAATTTAAATCCCGTTGATTGGTTCATTATAAGCTTTTACCCTGATTTGATGTATATTTTTATACAACGTAATGTAGCTTTATGAGAAACTCAATGAAAATATTTTTAGCAGGGGGGAACAGCTGTTGGTAGAAAATTGTACTAGAAAAGGGCCCGCCTTGTCGACCTTGGTACAATTCTTCTTTCTATTTTTATACAATAATCAACGAGATGATTTCTAAATCACAAAATATTAAGTATAAACCGCTTTTTATAAAATTCGACACATTTCCTGAAGTTATTTTAGAAGAGGTAGAATTTTAAAGGTAATCAACGGGAGAGGTGGGGAAGGACATATTTGCGTTTCCCTCGTAAAGAAAGAACTTCTGGGTATAGCTACAGGAATACCGGAGAAGTATTATTTACATTGTATAGCTATTAATCAACGATACTTGACAACAAATAACAGTTGACATGTTGTTCTGTGTTCTGCCCAGATAAAATAAAATAATAAATGAATTCGTACGTGCCCCCCCCCCCGCCCTTTCTTACATAAATATTAATCACAAAATTAATGCTGCCCAATTTTCATATTTCAATAAATTTACCTCTGTTTGCATGCAGTTAAAGTACACTATCTAATGGGCCATCAATTCTTGCACGTGATTAGATCCATCGGTTACAGTCTTCATCGCCTGCCTGAACAACCAGATTCCACTTCTTCGTGCAAGAATTTGATTCAAAGCGAATACCCCAGGAAAATTTAAAAATGCTAAGCGTTGAACGGTAAATTCCACAACTCACAAATGAATTCGCACTTTAAAGAAATAAAAGATCAAACAATTTTCCTTCACTTGGAAAGTAAACACTTCATGTACTCCGTATCCTATGTTTGGACGTTTGGATTGCTAATGAAAGAAAACCCTAGAGAGCACAAAAGTCCTAACTGTATTTCGACACTTGCATAATGCAAGTGAAAGTAGTGTTTGTTTTTTTGTCAATATAACTTCTGAAGGCCCCTTTAGAAAGCAAAGTAAGCAACGGGTTAAGTGATTTTAGGGCAAATTGGGTAATTATGACGTCAAGAATAACTTTCGGGGGTTGATATCATAAAAGTCGGAAGAGAAACAATCATGAGAAAAAATGTTGTTTTCATTAAGAGCAAACAAAAATAAATAATAAACTTGCAGGTAGTTTAATTAAACCTTGAAATGTTCGGAACAAGTTGGTTAGAATAGGTAAACCTTACAGGTTGGTTCGTTCAGGGGCGTTGGAAGAGAGGGGACCAAACAACGGTTCCAGCTAAGTATGGCCTCAGCGGGTCATCAGTCTTTGAGTTTCGGCCTAGAAGGTAAAACACGCGAAAATTGTCGGTTGTTCGAATTAAAAAAATCTTGCGGTTTCTTGATTTGTTAATACGAAAACCTTCACGTGTGTGGATTTTTCTGAATCAGGATTTTAGTGCAGTGCATTTTTAAAAACATACGATGGACTTTTATTAGTGTAGTGATTTACCTGCACGATTTTGGATTACTAGGGATTTTATATCGGACTCAAGATGCCAAAAATATTTTTAATAAAATCTCGGCTCCGCGAGTATCATCGCCTATGTCAAGCTGACGTAAAAAATCGCAATGAGTTTTTTCCACGAAATTACAGTTGTGGAGGTTGCAGTGGTTACGGTCCGCATCGCAGAAATTGCAATACAAAACCCAAAACACTCGATCAACCTCTTCAACTTACCGTTCGGAAAGATGAAGGTAAGCATTTGGCTGGAGATTTCAACGCTCGAACAAGAAAGTAACCTTACTTGTTTTTCTTTATTGTTTTTAAATTCCCGGCGTGATAATTTTAAGTGGTTTTTAATTTTTGTTAACTTGTACCCCCTGTAGAAAAAAGTATCACCACACTTAGTACACTTGGTTGCACAAATATGACAACAATGCGATTAACAGGTTCTGTTCTGAAAAAGGCCGTTCAATGTTAAGTGTGGGTCCCCTTGTTCACTTGTCGTTCCATGTATGTGCGTTTCAAAAACTTCGGAAAACTTTGGTGGTTTTTATTATTGAGATCAAAAATTTTTAGCCTTGAAAGCTCTTGCGCAAGAAGCTTTGTCAAAATGACGAAGATCGCTTTTTAAGTCTCGGCGAGTCGAATAGAGCATTGTTCTTTTTGAATTACTTGTTCTTTTAACCTTGGACGTGTAATGGTTCAAAGCTAAGAATAAGAAGTTCCAATAAAAAAATTACGCGTCAAGGATATGATTCCAGTTTGCTCTCTTTTTGACCGTTAAACGCGATTTCATAATTTTTTTATTATCAAGATCGTGCTTGGTAATTCTAAACGAATTCAATGCTAAACCGCCTACCTTCTCATTTAAATTAAACTACAGGTGCATGCTTAGAATGAGGAAATTTTATCGAGTCGATTTTCTCAATGACAAACGGTTTTTTCAAAATAAAATTTTGGTTTTAATCGAATAACAGTTTTTGTGAGTTCATTGAACAAAACTACTCTGGTGGTCCGCAATTAAGCTTTACTGCTTTTGATTATCATCAATTAGGAAGTCTGAATTGTTTTACCTGGGTCCTTTCGAAACGCATAATTTTTTTCCGTGTAATTAATTGCAGGAAACGCATTTCAACTGAGCGTTTTTTTCCCTTATAAATTACAACCATGTAAATGCGTCTCTGACGCATGACATTGCAGTGTTAAACTTTTATGCACATTATACAGTTATAGATAGATACACACAAAGTCGATCGATCAATATTATGAATCAATACTAGTAACTTTATAATCAGAATTCATTAAATCAGTAGAAAAATGAATATTAATTTGTATATGATCAAATAATAACCTTCCAGAAATTTGTCGCGTTGGTTTGCATGTTACGTATCTGAGTCCCTTTGAAACTTTTCCTTTCAATTCGATTAAACTTCTTCAATGCAGCAGGTAGAGCGTGAACAGATCAGGGCCACCAAACTTTTGTCCTTATAACCCTCCAGCCTGTAAAAGTAGGAAGGTTGCTACAAGAAAGCGCCGCCCGAACTTTCATTTCGATATATCCAATTGTTCCATATTTTTCTTCTTCGTCTTTATTGTTGGGCAAGAAATATCGATAGTAAAAGTTTTGAATTCCACTGATGGTAATAAAATGCAGGTACATACCAACATACCATAATTTTATTGGTTGGGAGGGAAAATTTCCAGTTTCGGTCTTAACTTTTAGTTTCTAAGTTAAAAAGTCAAACGCGTGTCTGCTTGGATTGCATAAGAGCTAACAGTAAAGTATTGATAATGACCTACATGATATCAAAAAGTCGTACAAAACGTGTTAGGTGAAAGTTGTATGCAACAAATACTTTCTATTGATCAAACTATTTAGATGCATCTAATGATGCAACATGCGTAACCTTGATCTCAAACCGGAATCTCACCCCGTGTACGAACGAACTCTTCAACTCGATTTTTTGTTGCCTCACGTGTCACAGAGGAACTGTGGTGGGACGAATATGTTAATTACAAAACAGCGTTACCTGCATGTTCCAAAAATGTGTTGATCTGTCTTCAAAAGCTCTCGAAATTGAAAACGTCAAAAAATTATATTTACGATGTCTAAATATGGATGACAGGTAGAGGACCGATCGAAAAAGATGGTTCTAAAATCCTTGGAAACCGTAATTTCGGCAATTACCACTTTGAAGTATATGGTTCTTCGTTATAATCCAACAAAACATATATCCAAAAGTTTAAAAATGTGTTTTGTCTCCTAAATGCAAAAGTTAATCTTCTTAAGAAGTAACGGTTCTTATTTATTCTATGCAAATCTGAACGATCTTTTGGTCCTTTTTAATTCCACTAAACAGCGTGAAAGGTAGGAATTTTTAGAACCGGGAGTCGGTTAAAAAAGACATTTTTGAGATCAAAGAGAAAAGTATCCAATATCTCTTATCTATAAAAATATCTTAAATAGTTTTCGGACGCTTAGATACATTTGATAGACACTTGAGCCTTGTTCACATAGAAATTAGTTGTATTACATTATTGCTTAACTTCCATGGAAGATGCAAGAAAAATCAAATAGAAGTATCAACGTTAATTTTGTCGATTCTTAGAAGTTTCTACTTTACAATGTAATACATTGCAATCTCCATGTGAACAGCACTTTAAATGTACCTTTTAAGTATTAAAGTGATTATATAAGTAATCTTTTAGAAGGGGGGGGGGTCACAAAAGCAAATGCTAGAACATAAAAATACGATATCTATACTAGCGTAATTACTAGGCTTGTTTACATATTTTCGCTATTAATGTTTATGTTGTTTAATAAATATTTTCACATTTTTGTATGGAACCCCCAAACTTCAGAGGCGATTAAAAAAATTAAATAGTACATTTAAAAGTATAAATACTTCAAATTATGGAATCTATAATATAAAACACAAACTCTCTATAAGAATCTATCTGTACGTCGTAACACACCTCCGATTGGTTCACAGAGTGCGGCCTTCAGGCCGCACAACTATGGCCATCACGCATTATATAAAACACACTTCCAACATCTCTATATCATACATCATTTAATTCCGACTATTTAATAATAAAATTCACAATTTTAACTTTGTTTTCATTTTTAATAATTTACTTAAAGTAAATGGAATTTCAAGAAAGGAATACATTATAAAACATAATGCAGTTTTTATAATTTATTTTGAAATAAATAATTGTTTATTATTACATAAATATTATGAAAATATACTATGATGCATATTGCCTTTTTTAGAATATTTATATCCTAGAGAAATAATATCTAACGTAGCGAAATACTCGGTAAAAAGTATATGATGATCTACTAAATTCATTTTAGGCTAAACATTAGAAACAATAAATAGCTGTTCGGCGTTCGGCCTCACATCGTCCCCGTCGACAGTTTTATAACTACGTCGTGATCGACATATGGACGGTTTTCTGCAGAAAGTAGCCAACCGACTTTGACATTGACAGAACAGTGAGTTGTGGGAATACATGAGAATTTTTTCAGAAATTTACAAGTTACAGGAATTTTTTGAAAGAATTATTCAAGCATTCTTAAATCATATAGATATACCTAGAGCATAGTTATAATAAGATTTAGAATTTTTATGGCGTGGTTCCGTTCTGAAAAATGCCGTCCATATTGGGCTAAACGACGTCGTTACCAGAAAGAGGTGTTCAAAGGCCGAACTTATTTTTATCAGTGGAAACGCCAATAAGTTTTCCCGATGGGTGAAATTTAACGATTTGTGATTTTTCTCTACGATCTGCAGGCTTCGCAAATATTTCGCTTAAGCTATGTTAAAGTGGTGCCCTCTATCAGAATCCAATATACTAACTTATCACATGACATCTGCCGTTACTCTACCTCTTCATAAATTAAAATCGGTGAAACGCTTATAACTTTTTCCGCGGGGCGCAATTTGTAGTTTTGCGATTTTTATCGGAGCAAAAAATACTGAGCCTACGTCAGTGCAAATAAAATGTGAGCTTCCGAAGTAACCAAGCGGTACCACGTTTTATACGTAATTTATTCTTATAATAATAAATATTAATAAGCACATTTTTCGAAAAGTATTTTCATTAACATATTTTTTCAAGTATCTCTGATTTTCCGTAAAATAAAATAACTAAACATTTTTTTATGAATAATTTTAGAATTCTAGTTTAGGAATAGCGCATTGTAATCCTCAATGCAGATATGCTTGTAACTCAAAAAAACATCAACGATCAGGGCACTCTTCAGAATTAATTAGCCCTTCTTGGCTAATTTTTCATTTGATATATCGATTCTGAAGACGGCCCTGACCACTGTTGCTTTTAGAATGCAAGATGTTTAGAAAGTTATCAACTGCGTAGATTACAATGATCCATTCCTTAACTATAATTCTAAAATTATCAGTAGGTATAAGGTCAACCGTATTCGTAAGTCGAAATTTTTGATGTCATTAAAATTAAAAATTCATTTTTTTTCGCAATCGTTTTACACTCGGCAAATGTCTAGGTGGCTCCAGGTAACATAATAAATGCTCTAAATGCTTCCCTGGTCCGGAATCGGCTATTTCCGTGGTTCGGAATCCACGTTAAGCTGTAGATCGCCTATGTTTATCACAAATTCGATGGGAACTGTATAAACGGTGCAAAACCGGAAATGTATACATCTATATTGTATATGTTCTTCCGTTATTCCTGATTCATGAAGCTGTACCATTGATTATAAATTCGAAAAAGATACTCAACTTAATCACAAATATGCCACAATCCGGAAAATTGTAAAGTCGTGTTTGATGTTCTTTCGACGCGTTTACAAAAAATGTAACTTAGTCTGTTTTTTCCTTTTTCCCATAAATTGCGCATCTTTCTCACATTTAAAATCGATGAGTGTACACTGCATTTTCCGAAAAAAGTTTGTCTTATCCGGGTCCTATCGAATTTTACATCTATATTATGTTCTTAGAAAAATTCGTAGTTTGTGGCGAAACTTTTTAAAAATTTTCCCTGAAATCACAAAACTGCTCAACTATTTATGAGATTTTTTACGAAAATTTGTGGGATAAAAATTCAAAACATCAAATTTATCAACGGATGGCGGTACTAAATTATTATTATTGGAATTATTGGAAGGCGTAATAAATTTGTTTTAATTGTAATTCTTGATTTGCACTGATGCGAAAACAATTTATTAACAATATTAATTTGCCAATATCTTGAACTACAACAGGAAAATCTAAAACTCCCATAAGGTATTCGTATCAGATACTAGAAATATAATCAAAGGTAAACTTATGGATGATCATAACAGAAGAATTAATTTTAACTTTATAATTAATTTGAGCTTATCACTCGACAATGTTGTTATTATTTTTTAATTTCTCAATAAGAAACCTTTCGAAATAATCACGGTAAGCGTAACTAATGGACGAAAGTCTATGAAGGTTGCTACATTTTCTGTTCCTGCATTAAAAGCGATGTGACATTGGGAAAGAATGAAAGTAATTAGGACCCACAATTCGAAATTTTATTTTTAGAACATCTTAAACACTTAAAATTCAAATTCGCAGTACCCTCAACCCAAAATTTGCAAATACGTCGGGACAGCAACTTTAAATTTTAAATTAATGTAAAGTGAGAATACGTTTCGAAAAAACAATAACATTTAAATGCGAAGTGAAAAATTAGAATTCTACTTTTTTTCCGAGTTGCAGTTGTTCAAAATTTGCATTATTAAAATAGACCGGATGAAACGACGCTCCGATCAGATTGTTCGAGACAAAACAGGAACTGTTATATAAATTTAACAATTAAACGATTTCCTCATTGTTGAATCAATTTTTATTTTGTATTTTTACTCGGGTTTGTTAACATTGCGGGAAAATGTTGACTTTTTGAGATGTCAAGTTTATTAATGATTTTTGTAAATCTTTTGTTTGTTAGACCTTCAACAGATATTTAGGTTCAACATCCTAGGTTAGAAACTATAAAATGCTAATTTTCATTTGACATTGAACTTTAATTACAGGTTAGCTCGAATAAAAATGTGGGCTTCGATTTAACATTAAAAATAGTGACAACCGAAATGAGTTATCAAATTCAAAATTTTGGTGGGGAAACGCTGAAAACCAGTTTTATAAATAACTTGCTAAACAAATATTTTTATTAATAAAGCTATCGAACTCGATTGCTCCTATAAAAAGGAATATCGTCCACATTAGGAGATAACAACTCATGATGGCGGTTAAACCACTTTATTTACCAAAAAAAAGTGGATGGTAAGGCAAAACAAGAAGAAACTGTAGGTCCCCCCCTCTCAATTCTTTGCGAATACCAAACAAAATTATTTTGACACATGCAAAAATGACGAATCAATTACCAATTCGGTATTGAAGGAAATTTGCATAAGTTAATTGCTTCGGGTCGACATTTATGCATCATCTGTAAAAATGGAGTTGCATAATCACGACGAGCTTTAGAACCTTTAACGGATTTTAAATCCAAACATTTCCTTTGTTCGTTTTTTGGACGTACTAGCACAAATCTCTTATAGGCAAAAATAAAAAAAATGTTCTTAATTGTTATTGCGCAACCGTTCGCAAAAAGTGTTAATTTTATGGGCACGTGCACAATATGAGCAATGAATTATATCGTCTCTAATAAATCTTAATGAAATTGTTGTAAATAATTGATCTTACGTAAGTAATTTGATCACCAAGTTGTGTTAATTTATCTGTATTTTATGGACCCCTCCCGATAATACTTGGCTATCATTGCCTCACTTTTGGTTGCATGCCCACACAAATTTTTTGAGTTGTTTCGTCCAAAAAAATGACCTTTCAAATTTGAGATTCAATGACCTATGTCATATAAGTAATTACAGGCAATACACCAAAATTTGCATGTTGGCCTTGAATTTTCAAGTCGATTAATTTTTTATGAACAAACACTACACCCCTCCTCCCGAGCGAAATGAGTTCTCCACGACTTGAATTATGCGAATAAATCAATAATTTTTTTCCTACACAGAAATCAATCAACCAAAAAATTAAGTGATATTTAAAAAAGTGTACTTGCTTGATAATTTTATAAAAATGTTTTCTCCTTGGTTTTTTCCGGCGTAGTAATTGGATAACGAAAAGTGGGAAAAAAACTGTTTAATTACATTTTTACGCACTCCTTATGTTCTAACCAGGCAAATTCGATTTAAAAATGTATTGTTAGGGAAAGGGGGTGGGGGAATTTTGAAATAAAAATTCATAAAATGATAGAAAAAATTTGAAAACAAAAATTTAAGGACTTCAAATTCACAATGTAATGGATAGAATTAATGGTAACTTTATATCTTTGGGAATTTTTTTTTTACTAAATTGGGAATATTTCTTAAGCCAATGGCAATTTGCAAATTCAATTAAAACATTTTACACCGCCAGTACGCCATGTATTCTTTTATGCAACCCCTTTTGTTTTTATGATATATCCCGTTATTATGTTTGTGTTTTTGTTGGTCAAGTTGAATAAATAATTAGCTAACCTAATTAGTAATTAATAATTATTAATTACGTTATTATTAATAACTTTTGGTAAGTTTTTAATTACAGTATATCAAATTTTCATTATATTTATTATTTTTATAGTTTGATTTTAATTTTGTATTACCTACCTATTTATTATTTTATGAAAATTTTGAGCGGTTTTCTGCAATTTTCGAAATTCTACCACGTGTACTTGTTTGCAAACAAATTAAGGTTATGTTGTATTTGTTTGCAGTATTACCACCTTTGCAAATTTTTGTTTTCACCCCCTAGGGGCCCGGAGGGTACGAATTAATTTAGTAGGGTCCCGATTTACTGGTTTTCCTTGAAACCCAGTTTGCGTAAACTACGCAAAGAATTTTGCGTAAGAAATTGCCAACTTATTCTATTGTGAGATGTTTGTTGTAAATTTTGAAATGTAATTAGAAATCGACATACGCTGAAGTAAATAATTGCGTAACACCGTAATTTTGTAATCAAGTTTAATAGTCCAGTGTTAGTATGAGCAAGTTCAGTGTTACTTTCTAAATGAGTTTAAAATATCAAAAGTAGGACGCGTTCGAGTCGTTCTGTAATTTTTCAACTTTTTGTTTAAAATGAAAGTCAAAACGTTTTGTAACATCCGCTAGAATCAAAATTTTTCTTAATTATTGACACGAAAAATTAGAGTATACAGGAAAAAGGATGGAAGGAAAAAAATATCTTGTGCTGTTCACATAGAAATTAGTTCTATTGCTAGATCAGATGGGAGTTTTGGATTGAAGTTGAGAGTTACAATTACCAGGTGTAATAAAATCCCTTGGATTTCCAAAATTCCCATAAGGTTTGCGTATCTGATATTATATAATTGAAGTTCCTATCTTACAATACAATACAAGAAATCTTTATGTGAATAAAACTGAGTACCAATCCATTTAAAATTTTATTGTTTTCTTCTCATTTGTTAGTGGTTTTCCATGCTGGAAATGGATTATTGAATTAAAATAAAATTTCACGCTTCTAACCTGATATATTGTCGTTTTTAAATTTTTCAATACACTCCAGTTCCGATTGTGCAAAATAGGGAAAAACAATAACACAATTAGACCGTGGTTCCTCCTTTATGTGTGATCATTTGGAAGCTACATTTTTATGTTTTACATGTATAAATCATAATATAACAACAAAATCTCCAATACTGGGTGTTGTGGTACGACATCTCTAAACTTCGCAATTCGAGAGTGTTCGTCTGTCCCTGAGTTTAAATTGCAAAAATGTCTGACCTTTTAACAGCTTCAATGCTACGTAAGGCACGAACCTTATTTTCAATTACAATGGAAGTTCATGTTAATTTTTCAGCGTTTGTCTTTTTGATTTTGATATTTAAAAATTAGTTAGTATTGAAAAATTTATCTCTTGAGATTTTCAAGGTGGAACATTGAACTTGTTGCTTATTAGTCACGGCTGAAATATTTTCTATTCAACAGAGGATTTAACAACCCACATCAACTAACATTTATGTTTAATAATCCTACATTAATTTTATACTTTGGTGTGTATTATGCAGTTCAGCATTTAAATCGTCTCGCTTCCCTAATGATCTCATATATCTTTTATTCCCCATATAACACGCTGCATCCCATTCACCGTTACATACCGGGAAATTCCATTCCGAATTCTTTCGTTCCATTTTTATTGTCAACCGCTTGAACCACAAAAAGACTACAACTTTTTTTTTATTTCAGATATACGACCAGAGGAACCTATCGATTCCTCTCCTTGTTCACCACTCTCAATAAAAGTAGAAGAAGACGAAGTGGAAGTAAAAGAAGAACCAATCACAGCAAAGCCTCGAAGATTCGTGTCTTCCATTTTGGGCGGAAGCATACCATATGGAAGTCGCGACCACATCCTCGAAAAGGTCATACGCGAACAAATATCCCCAATCCCGACCCCGGAAAAGTTGGTAATTCCCACAAAAGAAAGAAAAGAAATCCCTGATCCGGTACCCACTCCTGAAAACCTAGCACCCATACGACGTACCGTCATCCAACGTCTCCTCAAAACTACAAAACGAGAAGAGGACAAAAAAGCAACCATACCTGCTCACCTCGTTACTCAGGAACCTGAACAAGAAGAGCCGATAAATTATCACATTCCTAAACGTACCGGTGAAACGGAAAACGATTCCGAAGAGAAGAAAAGTAAAGACCAACGGTCGTGTCATTGTAACACTTCGGAAACACACGCGGTTTCTCTTCGAATGGCTCCAGATAAAATTCCCACACTGAACGCCGCTGCAGGTCACGGGCGCGGTAACAGTTCGGGTCAAAACGGTGGCAGTAGTAATCATTCCTCCGGGAACAGTGGAGGTGGTGGTTCGAACACCATTAATTTTGGTGGAGGTTCTTCGTTATCGGGCAGCGGTGGTGGAGGTTCAATGTGTGGTGGCAGCGGAAACGGTGGGATGAATCCCGGACGAGACGGCCGCCAAAATTATGGTCCCAGTAGTCCACCTACGGGTAGTTTACCTCCATTTTACGAGACGTTAAAAGGCGGGAACAACTCGAAATCTTACAACGCCAATAATTGTAACCAATTGAATTTAGTGTTAGGGTTAGATTCCGAAACTAATGATTTTGCTAACCTTAACGTTTCTGGAATCAACACTTCGCCTAAACAGTATTCAATGCTTCAGAACGCATCGTATGGGATCGTGATGAAAGACGAGTCAGATTTTGACACTTACGATTCCAAAGTGGATGCGATGGGGAATATCTATTCAGCGTATGACGATATTTCCGATATGGTTGCAGGTGGAGTGATCGATCCCCTGCAGCTTTCGGCAACGCTAACGTTTGCAAGCGGTTCCGATTCGAGTTTGTTGGATACGCTATCCGACGCGAACGATTTAACCACGTTTTTGCAACGTTTGCCTCAAGAAGATAACGATAACGAGGAGATTCTTCCTCCTAGCAGTATGCACACGCCACCGATTACACCGCCAGATTCGCAGATGCACGGAGTCGATCACAATTTAGACTTTACCGATCAAGTTTTCAGTCGAAATTACGACAGTCGTATTTATCCCCAATTTGGGAAGCTATACCAAGATTCTCTCCCGATTTATCAAAGCGCCGTCAATCCAGAACTCCAAATGCAACTTCAACACCAAATCCTTTCACCTCCTTTATCGTTTAACGGTAGCGCGCTCGATTTGGATTCACCTACATCGCTTCCATCGCCCGGAGCTGAGAGTCACAACGATGGAGGATCCCTAAGTCCTCCGATGAGTATTAGCGGAAGACGCGATTCAACAGGACCTGACTCTCCAACCCTGATCAGACGTGTGAACATCCTCCAGCAGAAGGTAGTAAGAACTTTCCAACCATTCTTTTAGAATTTTTTTTAACTGTTTGCTTTTAGTTGGGCCTTCCACAAGAGGTTCAATTGGAGTTTGTCAATGGAGGCCACGGCGTGAAAAACCCGTTGGCTAGCCATGACCCACGCCCTAAACCGGAGGAAAAAGTTAAAATTGCTTCCATTCCACGGGAAGATGGGAACTTCCTATGTAGGATTTGTAATAAAACGTTCACCCTTCAGCGTTTGCTTAACCGGCATATGAAGTGTCACTCTGATGTGAAGAGATATTTGTGTACGGTTTGCGCGAAAGGATTTAACGATACTTTTGATTTGAAGCGACACACGCGCACGCATACCGGTAAGTCACACGATTTTTGTTGTTTAATAAACGTCAAGACATTTAGTTGTAGATTTTTTAATAATTCATCTTTCAATTATTTTAACCACTGACGCGCATGAAGGGATTAACGAGAATTTTTCAGCAATCGGGGAATTTTTGAAATCTCGTTACGCCGTTCATGCGTGTCAGTTGCAAACCGATGGAATTTTTTTTGAAGTTTTTTTTATTTAACAATCTCACATTTTATAAGTCATTTCGAAAAATTTGATAGTGATTTTGTAGTTTTTGTAAAATTGAAATTGCAAATTCGTGTTGTCGAATTGCATCAACCACTGATGCGCATGAAGGGATTAACGAGAATTTTTCAAAAATCCGGGAATTTTTGGAATCTCGTTACGCCGTTCATGCGCGTCAGTTGCAAACCGATTGAAATTTTTTTTGAGTTTTTTTTATTTAACAATCTCACATTTTATAAGTCCTTTCAAAAAATTTAATAGTGATTTTGTAGTTTAAGTAAAATTGAAACTGCAAATTTCATCAATTTCGTATGGTTTTTTTTTAGGTGTAAGACCTTACAAATGCAATTTATGCGAGAAATCGTTCACACAAAGATGTTCCCTGGAATCACATTGCCTGAAAGTTCACGGAGTGCAACACAATTATGGATACAAGGAGAGGAGAACCAAGATGTACGTATGTGAAGAATGCGGGCACGTAACAAACGAACCAGAAGTGCATTACATGCATTTAAAAGAGAACCATCCAATGAGCCCGGCATTACTAAAATTTTACGATAAGAGACATTTCAAATTTACAAACTCTAATTTTGCCAATATGCTCCTGCAGATTCGCACATAAAAGATTAGGTTTAAATATTTCGAAAATAAATTATTATTTATTAACCGTCCAGTGAGTTTTTATACAGTAAAATGGATTTTTGTACCTTAAGCTTTGACACAAAGAAATTGTCTTAAAAATGTTTCGATTCTAAAGTAGTTGATAAATTGATTTGATATTTTTTTTTAAATGTAAGATGAACTATTCCTCTGTGATAATTTGAACTGAAAAGAAGTACCTTACATCGTGCGGTGGCGCATATTTATGAATTTTCTTCAGCATTGAAATGTTATAATGAACGGAGTGCAACAAGTAAAGTTGCAAGTTATGAATAAAACAAATATAAAATCGGGTTTTCTGTGCAATGAGGTGACAGGTTTATGGGATTACGTAAGTTATTTAGGTTAAATAATGTAAATTTTTTATTTCCAGTTACGGGAACGAAGTTAGAATTTAGAAATGAAAAATAATGGGCAATTTTTTTAAACATTTTAATTATTTACATTATTTAATTTATTTTTGAATTATTGCATTTTTTAGTAACGGTTTTGGGCGCACACAATTTTCTAAACTTTAACACGTTCCCAAAATGTTCTGGTGCTTCATAGATTTACAATTTATTTGCTATGGTGCTGCAGAATTATTTTTATTTTGTATTTTAATATTTTATAAATTTTGTTTTTACATTGTGCTAAGATTGCCAACTTTTGTTGATTTTGTAAGTTACTTGTCGGCATCAGCAACCAGCAAGTGTTGGCAAATCTACCTACTATAATCCTGTATTATTTATTTCTATGTACTCTACTCAATTTTTTGACAACGAATTTTGATTCACTCAAAATCTTAGCGATTTAAGATTGCATTTGTTTTTTTGTTCTTATAAATTTTATTATTACAAATGCAAATGTTGATAAATATTGTATATAATATTTTGTATAAGAATTGTTTACCTATAAATGTTTTCATTTATGTATGTTCAACCTGACATGTGTATGACTTAGCCAGTACCTTACATGACTTTTTGATGTATTTTCAGTATTTTACCTTGAACTAATTTTTTAATTATAAAAAAAAACAAAACCGACTGTATTAGTTTTATAGTTTGAATTTACTTAATACGTAAGTTATTATTATAACTATGCCGGCATCACATACGTAACACTAGCACTATATTAATCGATCCCTTGATTAATGTCATACTACAGACCTATTGTCCATTTTGTTACAAATAAAATAATTACAAAATTTTGTTTATTTTACTCAACAATATACCAACCATAATAAACTATAAGATCAGATCAACCAAGTTTTTCTCCCCCCCCCACATTCGATTTTGTTCAAACTTGGTGTAATTCTAAGTTTTACCAAATGAACATACCAGTATTCTTTTGTTTGTCCCTAAAGTGAGCGAGCTGTAAAAAATGTTTTTCCTTTGTTTAAATAACTAAATTCAAAAATTGGGAGTTCTGGCCAAATTTTGACTTTGAGTGCCCCCCCCCCCCCAAATTATAAGGGCTCCAAATTTATAGAAAAAGGAAAAATATAAATTGTCTGTACTTTATGTACATACTATTTTTTAATTTAACTATTTTTAACTATTATTTATTGGGTTTTGTCGAGGTTTAGCGCCCCCATTGCGATGGCGCCTGAGGTGAAGCCTCGGTCGCTTCACCCTTGCTACGGCGCTCGCTTACAGTAATAAAAACAAATGGATGCTTATCAGGAACTCATTTAGGCTGCCAGGACCAGGGGGTATGGAATACTCCCCAGGTATAGTTTGTTTCAGAATAATTGAAATTAAAAAAAGTCATAGAATCAAATTACGTTGATATAAAAGTGTACGAACTATGTGATAAGATATGCTGTCGACCAAGCATATGCATTGATAAAGGCTGGCGCGAGATTAAAATAATTAACCTTATCTCTATATATTATGTTTCGTTTATAGTTTGTACGTCTTTATATCAACGTAATTTGATGCTATGACTTTTTTTAATTTCAATTATTCTGAAACAAACTATACACTTAATTTATTGCGAAAGAAAAACTTTCACTTTTACGTCCCTTGGTATTAAGAAGAACGGTACTGGGATAGTTATGAAAAATATCATCTGCTGCCCCCCCCCTTCCCGGATTACAAACGAAAATTGCAAAAGATGCAAAGTAAAATAATAAATTTTGATGGTTCTGAATAATGGTAAGTGCAGATGTGGTCGCATTTGAACACCCCTGAAGAGGTTGCTGAAAAAGTGAAACATTTCTTCAGGTTGGTTTTGTTTATTATAATTTACAATCTGATTTTTAACAAAAAATTTATTAAAATCCCGGTAATTAAAATCTAAAAGAAAATTTTTTTTTTTTTTTATTTTTATTATTCAAAATTTGTCTTAATTTTATTTGCTCCTCATTCATTGATTATGCTTGCTTAAGGATGGTCTAACAAGAGTGAAACATGTCTTAAGCTATCGTTTTTTCTAATTTTTTATTAATTCACGCCCCTCCCTTAGGGCTGGTTTTAATTAATTTATAGTTTCGTATTAAATCTTCATTGTTTTTGGTGTTTTTCTAATTTTTGTTTTCTGTTTGCGTTTAAACTTATCTACTATTCAAATTAAATTTTTTAGAATTTATTAATTAGTTTTAGTATATTTTATGTCCCCCACCATTTATCATGCAATAAAAAAATATCAGATGCATTTCGAGTTCATTTAAAAAAAACTTGCAACTTTGAAATTTAGCAGTAGTACTATTAATTATTTAAGTTATTTAGAAAGATCCGTTATTTAGAAGCTATGGCTTCTAATAATAACATTTATACATTTATTTTATCCCATTAGCATGTATCTGAAAAATTATATCTCCAACGGGGATTTTTAATAACAAAATCAAGTGTTTACATATTTAAAAAATAACTTGGTAATTAAGGGTTTATATTAGGGGGAAAAATAGGGGTTTTTTGGAATTCCCCTCATGAATTTTCAAAAATCGAACAGAACCTGATTAAATATTCTAAAATTGTTACAAATGTGGAAGAGTTATCTTCTTTAACGTGATTATGTGTATGTGTTATGGGGCTCAAGTAGCCCCCCCTCTTCCCGAACTTTCGCTGAACATAAACTTTCGGTTTGGTCGGAAATGCGATTGTTTTGCTTTTACTCTTTGGTTTGGCATCGAAAAACAGCCCCTACCTTCTCAAAGAGACAAATTTTTCGAAGAAAGTCCTTAAAATCATAAAGTCGTGGATTGGCCGTTTCCTATTTTTCGAAGTTTTTCTTTTTTCTAGCCTGGTTTCCTTATTTACGAATGTATTTTTGATTTTTTGGACGCATTATGATCCTCTCGAATTTAGATTTTCATTTCTGCTAAAGAATACATAGTAGGTTAAATGGTTTCGACCGATAAGTACGCTGCCGATTTTGGCTCCCATTTCCCATTTTTGGTTAGATCATTACTATAAATAATTTTTGTTCTTTATAATATCCATATTCTGGTTCCAATTCTCAACTTTTATAACCAGCATCCATCCTTCCTGATTCTTGGCTATTCTGGATGCTTCTTGAATCTTAACATTAATTCCCATTTTCTCCTCTAAAACCCTATTTCCGTTCCTATTCCTCAAGTAGCTCCTCCAATACATCTATTCTGTCATGCAATTCCTTTTTCTCGCTTTCATTCTTTCTTTCTCTTTTCTCAACATCTTCACTTCGTCTTTACTTTCTACGAACTCTTGCCTCATATCAAAGATTAAGCTTTTTAGTTCTTCCATTTCGGTAGTTCCAAGGTGTTTACTTGTGAGGCCTTTTGATACTTTCTTACAACAGTTTTCAGTTTATTCCCTGACCTGTATGTATTTTTACTTCACCAGTATTTAGTTTAGTTACGTGGGGAGTTCTTTTATGTTATCCACCTAGCTCTGAAAACTAGAAGTTAAAAAACACAAAATTTTATTTTTCAACGTAAGAACCACTAACTCACATCCCAACGTTTTTCTAGTAACGCTACGCATTCGAAAAAAATTCTTTCAGTAATTCTACAAAATACGACTCCATAGCGCAGCGCCGTAGCAAGCTCTTCTGGCGCCTGAGGCAAATTTGAATATATGCGCCCCCGCTCCCAAAAGATTCTTATCATTTTTAAACTTTTAAACTATTATTTATTGGGTTTTGTCGAGGTTTAGCGCCCCCATTGCAATCACCCTTGCTACGGTGCCGACTTAGAGTAATGAAAACAAATGGATGCTTATCAGGAACTCATTTAGGCTGCTGGGACCAGGGGGTATGGTGTTCTTCTTACGTCCCTAAGAAGAACGGTACTGGGATAGTTGTGAAAAATATCACCTGCTGTCCCCCCCCCCACCTGGATTACAAACGAAAATTGCAAAAAATGTTGATGGTTCTAAATAATGGCAAGTGTACCTGGGGGGTATTCCATACCCCCCAGACCCCCCGGTCGTGTAATAGCGATTTTAACATGGAACATGTTTTTTTCGTTGGGAACTTCTGAAGATCTTATTATATATAAAATGCGCATAGTATGTCAGAATATTAATTAATTTAATTATTTTATATTTGAATAATTGTCGCGATGATAACGTGATAGTTTTACCGGTTACCCAGTCACTTAAAGAGAAATGAAAAGAAAAGCGTGGTTGGAATCAACTTTTCTTTAATCCCCTGTCTTATCATTGGACCAAATCTGAATAGGGGAAAATTCTCTACAAAACGGGGTACAAAACAAAACCTTGTTTTGTTCACCATCGATGGTAAAGTTCAAATGTACGAAATAATTATTCAGAATATGAATTATTCAAAACCTTTTTGCAATTGTTTTCTCTGGATTTCCTTTATATTTCATAAAAGTTTTGTTAATCTGTTTAATAGAGAATTTTGTACTCTTCAATTTTGATTTGATGATAATTTTCTCTAAAAATTGAGGGTAAGCGAGTTATAGGCGAAAAACTACTGTAGAGGATTAAAATCCTCACTTGGGAAAAAGCCCGGCAGGGAATTTTAGACGATGTTACAAATAAAATCGCGGTCAAATTTTCGAATTCAGTCAAATTTGTATATATGCGCCTCGCAACCCAAAAGATTCTTATCTTTTTGAAAATTTTAAACTATTATTTATTGGGTTTTGTCAAGGTTTAGCGCCCCCATTGCGATGGCGCCTGAGGCAAAAGCCTCAGTCGCCTCACACTTGCTACGGCGCTGGTATTCATCACATAACAAATAATATTACAAAATAAAAACGATATATAACTTGTATAAATTACATGTACCTAATTTTACAAATAAACAATGCAATATAAACTAAAAAATTATCTTTTCATGATTTAGCTTTTTCTGTTCAAAACAATTCGAAATTAAGAAAATAACGTACTTATATACAGTAGCGGCTCGTGAATTGTTTGAATGGGAGGGCACAAAATTTAAATTTAAATTAAAAGGAAAAATATAAATTTATTATAGGCATTTACTTACAAAATAATTTAATTTATTCGTTTATTGTAAAGTGCACATTACACGGGGCGTTCGGCTGCATGCAATTTCTGCGTAGAGACGAGTTCATGTATTTGCGCTTTGCGTATACCGTTCTGCACAGAAGTTGCTGCAGCCGAAGGCCCCGTGTAATGTGCACTTAAGAGTTTTAAAATAAATGCAAACATTTAACGAATATTATGCTGATCGTAGCTGATGATCAAAAACCTCGAAAAATCAGTCGAATACTTGCCGAATTTATCGACAACTTCTTGTACTACTCTGAAAATAGCAATACTTTACATTGTGAAAATAGAAACCCAGAATATCAACATAACTCATCTGTATCCTACTAAGGAAAACACCGTATGTGCATTTTTTGACTATTTTGAGTTAGCCATTGATTATAACTAATTTTTTCTCCTCTTTCCATTGCACCAAGTAAGAAATTCGTATCTCGACTCTAAATATGTTAAATCAATAAGCAGAAACACCGTATGTACATAAATAGTGTGATAAGTAGATATAGCACCGCAACTACCAAAGCTTAGATAAAACACGCGATTATACGTAGATACGGTGATTTATCTAAGTAAAGACAGAAATTAAAACTCCGTACGTAAATTGAACTTTGTATCAACTTACTAATTGTTTATGCTTGTGAGAAGAAGGAGAACATTAGTGACACAAAAATGCACAAAATGCAAACAAAGACACCCGACAAATGTTTTGATTGGAAGGATGGAACATCACAATATATTAAGTTAAGGCGTACGACCCCACGACCTTACTCTAACAACAAAGTCGTTGTACAAAGAGAATCTTCCATCCTTCAGTACCGCACATTTTGAACTACCACCTATAAATTTGAACTTTTTAATGACGACAATTATTTAAAAAAAATGAATTATTCATAGAGATGCTTTTACCAAGAACAGATGGTGGCAGAGATCTTGCGCACATTGATAAATAAATATCTTTTTTAAATAAGTAGCCTTTTTTATTACCTTTAATTACTAAGAAATTCTTCTAAATTTCTGTAATAGTAAATTTGGCTAATAAAAACATAACATTCATGTGTATATTTCGTCCTTCACTTAGATAAAACATCGTATATGCAGAAGATATTGCATTTAAACTAAGTGAACACAGGCAAAAATGCAGTATAATATACTTAATTAAAATACCGTATGTGCAGATACGGTGTTTTAGCTACCGAAAGTTATAAAAATGCTAGTACACAACCTGAGGTAAATCACATTTTTGATAATTAATTATAAATGTTTTTAAATTATAAACTTATGAGAAGATAATAAATGAAATTACCTTTCCAGATGTGTTTTTGAAATTTTCTCCCGATAAAAATTAAGACCACGGGACACAAAACAGAAAAAAATTTTTTATTGAAATATCTCAAAATCGTTATTATATACATACGGTATTCTTTCTAAGTAGGGCAGTATTTTGATCACATATGTGGGACGGGGGATATGGTGAGAAATTTCTCCATATCTTTCGGTTTCTGGAGGGCGCAAAATTTATAGAAAAAGGAAAAATATGGATAGAGGGCACGTGCTATTGTTCCCACTAAGGTAAGCCGCTACTTAATAAGAATGAAAAAGTACATGTTCCACTGTCCCATTTATTTCTTGACTTCATTTATTTTATGCCTATAGTCAAAATTTCATTACTTAAGTGAATCGCTTGGCGGGGGGGGGGATAAAACAAACCGAAAAAACAGTGCGGCATAGGCATTCACGAATGAGTGCAACCAAAACTCCACTTATGTCTATCTACTTGTTCATAACGTATCTCTCACTCTCTCTTTGGTTTATTTTTTAGTTACCAATCCGGAAGTTCTGGGCGGTTTTTACCATGAAAATCACGCACATGTATAAATAAATGAGAAAATAAATCGTATAAAAATAATTAAACGATAGTAACAGTGAAGATTTTTGTTTATTGACTTCATGGTTTTTTGGAATCTGTCTAATGACAGTAATGACAATAAATAAAAGATTGTTAGGCAGATGTTGCAGAGGTTCAGGTCGTCGTGTAATTTGGTTTTGATGTTTTATTGTGCAGTCATTTGGTTTGGCAATTGGTGATGGTTTATGTCAATTGTTTATTGAGGTGGCTAACGATTTCGGATATGGCACCTTCTGGTATGTGTTGCGTGAGTATACCTTGTAGTACACTCTTTGACCAACGGTCAAATATTTGGCTTATTATTATTATCATGGCCATTTGGAAATGGCCCATGATGATCGCCAACATCCAAAGCCACAACAAAGACAGGATGTGCCTTCATTCTTTTATAGTGATACTGAATAAAAGTATACCTACCTATCAAGAAAATCTTAGTGGTAGGACTAATTTTCCAAAATAGAATTTCCTATGGAAGAGCGTGAACCTGTTAATACTGCCTGCGTCAGTCCTTTGATAATTCTCAGAAGCAGCGCCGTAGCAAGCTCTTCTGGCGCCTGAGGCAAATTTGAATATATGCGTTCCCCTCCCAAAAGATTCTAATCATTTCGCGGCGCTGACTTAGAGTAATGAAAACAAATGGATGATTATCAGGAACTCATTTAAGCTGCCGGGACCGGGGGGTCTGGGGGGTATGGAATACCCCCCAGGCACACTTAATTTATTGCGAAGGAAAAACTTTCACTTTTACGTCCCTCGGTATTAATATCCCCCCCTCCTGGATTACAAACGAAAATTGCAAAAGATTCAACGAAAAATAATAAATTTTTATGGTTCTAAATAATACCAAGTGTACCTGGGGGGTATTCCATACCCCCCAGACCCCCCGGTCATGTGATATCGATTTTTATCGTTAGGAACTTCTGAAGATCTTATATAAAATACGCATAGTATGTCAGAATCGCCGTTTCCATGGTAACGTAGCGCAATACCCCTCCCCGAATATGAAGATTATTTTTATCGGTAGGAATTTTCCTTTTCTATTTAAATATATCTGAATAATTGTCTCGATGATAATGTGATATTTTTGCCGGTTACGCAGTCAGTTAAAGGGAAATGTAGAAGAACGGGTTGGAATCAACTTTCCTAAAATCCCCTGTCTTCCCCTAGTCATTGCACCAAAATTGAACAGGAGAAAATTCCCAACAAAACGAGGTTTCAGAATTTACTTCAGATCAGAAGTAAATCTTGAAACCTTGTTTTGTTTTGTTCCCCATCGATGGTGAAGTTTAAATGTACACAATTTTTATTCAGATTAAGAATTATTCAAAACTCTTTTCAATTGTTTTCTCTGGATTTTCTTTTTATTTCATAAATACTTACTTATTTTGTATGATGTAGGCAAATTTTGTTAATCTGTTTTATAGAGAATTTTGTACTCTTGAATTTTGAATTGTTGATAATTTTTACTAAAAATGAAAGTAAGCAAGTTATAGACGAAAAACTACTGTCGAGGATTAAAATCCCCATTTGGGGAAAAGGCTAGCAGGAAATTTTAGGCGAAGTTGCAAATAAAATCGTGGTCAAATTTTGGAATTAAGTCAAATTTGAATATATGCGCCCCCCCCCCCAAAAGATTCTTATCTTTTTAAAAATTTTAAACTATTATTTATTGGGTTTTGTCAAGGTTTAGAGTCCCCATTGCGATGGCGCCTGAGGTAAACGCCTCAGTCGCCACACCCTTGCTACGGCTCTGCTCAGGAGAACTTCCCCAATGCTTAAAATGACAGCTACAAGGGTTGCAAAAGCTTCTGCTAAAACTTCTGAGGAGCCTTCCCAATTGGAACCTTACCTTACCCTTTGTATAGGAAGATTAACAAAATGACTCACCCAAACAATCCAAAATGGAGATATCAGATCCTGAATGATGATTTTTGGGAAAGAAAGTATCAGGTGGAGAACATTAATTTGTCCGACAGAAGAATCTAAAACAACCGTGATTTTTTTAAGAAAATAACTGATCAATTTGATTAATTGGCAGATTTTTTATTTACATTATCATGCATTGCAAAATAATTGGAGAAATGAAGTTTATGAAAAAAGTTTCTGTTGAAATCTCATTAAACAATGTTTTGGCTCATCATTTTGACGACCAAGTATTAATTATTATTACTGGCAGACCATGCGATAAAATATACATAATAACTTCATCAAAGTTCAAAGGTGCATGTCAGTGCCCCCCCCCTCCAAATCGAATTTTGTTATAAAATTGGTATAATACGTTAGTTAGAACATCAATGAACATCCATTTCTTCATTTGAGCCTTAAAAGTCGCAGTTATTCGTGAAAATATTTTGGGGGGCTGTAGACATGATGCCCCTGAGCCAAATTTTTGTGTGAAATTGTCGTTATATCTTAGAGCATTGTTTGAGCCTCAATGAGCTTCCAATATTTTCGTTAGAGCCTGAAAGATCGCCGAGATATTCGCGAAATCTTCGGGGGGGGGGAATATGTTTTTCTATTTTCCTATTTGACGTATTTGTTGCCCGTTTTTTTATGACGTTTGTATTTTTTTTATGACGCATGGTGATTAACACAAGTCTCCTACAAGCACTTGAAAAGTATGGTGCCCAAATACAGGTATTGTATTGTACTTAGGGGTCGATTGGCCGCAAGAGCCTTTCAGAACTGCGACCAGTAAAGCCCAAATACAGGTAAACTGATAAGAAGTTCTGTAGTAGCTGGCACAAAAATTATTCAGCTTACCGAAACTACACTGTTCATGTTATTGAATGAAGTTGTCACTATTCAGGATTACGACAAGAAGATAATAATTAATAATACATAATTTTATTTTTTTAATGCAATGAGTAAATAAGGTTTTTAAAATAAAAATACTGTTAAAACAAGCCCAGCTACACTTGAACTGCTGTCCTTGTTCTATTTGTATTTAATGCACTGGAAGTTTTTCGCTTCAAACTGGACTGTAGACTAAGCTAAAAGAATTTAAGAAGTTAGTGTATTTTTGATTTGTGTATTGTCTCGAACTTACCTGTCTGTCTATTGCTCTAAACTGCCATGCCCAGTTCACACGGTACAAAAATGGTCGGTGATCAAATCTGTTATCGTCTGGACTGTAACTCTCTGTATGGTATGAAGGCGTAAGAACCGTCATTTTATGTCTGTTTATAGCATAACACCTGAAAATTATATTTTTTATTATAATACACAATAAATTTATATTCATAAATTAATAAGTTATTTTTTTTCAATTTTCATAAACACCTACATACAAAAGGCAACAAAAACACAAATATGATTTTTTTTATTACACCCATTAGTTTTGCACATTTGCAGAGGCAAATTCTACCAAGATTTAGTATTTGCCAAAAAGAAGGTCCCGAAAATCACAGTCATAAATTTGCCATTTTCTATGCATCCATGTCCAAAATTGCAAGCAGAAGTTAAAAAAGATTCTTCTAGCCCCTATAGACTACAATCCACCTCACACAAAAGTTGGCCCACAGATAAATAAAAGTAGATGGAATTCTATGTTAAACTCTGTGTGCAACAACTTTTTAACCTTAATAGGGGTCTTCATTGTGAGAAAAAGTTATCACTTTTTACCGTATTTTTAATGATTTTTTCAACGACAAAAAAGTATAAGATAAGATTTAAAGTAACTAAAAATACGAGGGGAGTTTTTTATGTTATCTATCAAGGAAGTTGAACATTTGGTGTTTATTGACCGCAGAGTAAAAATTTCACTTCTTACTAGAGAAATAAGAATATCAGAAATGATAGTTTTTAAAATTCTGCATGAAGGATTCTCAAGCTGCTCAGTTACGAACAACAACTGCGTGAAAAAAAAATTTGATTGCTTTATCACAAGATGATGACTTCTTCTATAGAATTGTAACTGGGGGAAGAGACCTAGGTACACCACTGGGACCTCCCACGAAACAAAAGCCCATGTAATGGGTTCATGAGGGCTCTCCATCACCCAAAAATGTGGCTAAACTAGAAGGTGGCTATATACGAAATAAACCAAAAATTATGCTCAGAAAACTCAGCTTCTAATGTTAGTTCTAACGACTAATGGTATCGCAGTATACGGGCCAACGGACGATTCCGACCAAACAACCAAGGAGATGTTCTATCAAGAACTGCAACAGACACTAGAACATGTTGGGGAACGCCATGACTTAATTATTGCAGGAGACCTAAATGCAAGAGTGGGCTCCCGACAAGCCGACGAAACGGTGGGACGTTTTGAAGAGAGAGTTGTGAATGAATCTGGAGAATTGCTTATAGAGTTCTGCAAGCAGAATGAATTGAAAATCACAAATGCTTTCTTTCAACATAAGGATATACATAAATACACTTGGGAGAGACCATCATTGCAACAAAAATCGATCCTTGATTATTGTATAGTTCGACTTAAAACCCAGCTGAAGCCCAGAGACTGTTGCGTTAAAAGAAGTGCCAATTGTGGAACGGACCATCACATGCTAACAATTAAATTAGTGTGGCCTTACAAACCAGAAATAAAAACACATAAAAATGCTAGTATAACAAGGTCCATTTCCCCAGCCCCGCCCATCGCAAATTTTGAATCAATTTTGGTGTCAATCGTTTGTGTGTCGTTTGTGTTCGTTTGTGTTTTCATTATTTTCGTTTGTGTTGTGTTAGCACCGTTCGCGAAATATCTTCAAATTTACGTGGGCGGGGCTGAGGAAATGCCAGCCCCGCCCATCGCGAATTTCGGGTCGAATTTGGTGTCAATCGTTTGTGTTTCGTTTGTGTTCGTTTGTGTGCTCATTATTTTCGTTTGTGTTAGCACCGTTCGCGAAATATATTCAAAAACATAACCTAGGTTTATTTCCCCGGCCCCGCACATTTTGAATTTTTGCTCGAATTTGGTGTCAATCGTTTACTCATCGTTTGTGTACGTTTGTGTTTCTATTCCCGTCGTCTCAATATTGATTTTCAACTAGCTGGGAGAAAATAAATTTTTGTCAAGCTCCGAGCAACAACCGCCACATTTCGAAATTATAGCAATTACGTTATTTAACGTTAAATAGAACGCAATATGTCTAAAATGCAGTTTTTACGATAAATGGTAAAAACTGTTATTGTCTAAATTAAGCCAGGGAGAAAGTGAGAGTTGCTAATATTCCAAACATGGGTGTCCTGGGGTAGCTAGAAGAGCATTATCACAAATGTATTCCGTAGCGTTTTCAAAAAAATTAACTTCTTTCGTGGACTTGTTTCACTTTGAAAGTTAAACGTGGACACATCTGACCTCTTCTTCTTGTCTTCGGATTTTTTCCACTCTCTAACTTTCAATTTTTTTTCTGCTACCTTTACTATTCTCAGCCACACTAACTAGATCCATTTTAAAAACCAATTTTACCCATTGAACCAAAATAATTACAACACACGTTAATTGCGTGGGGCAGTTACACTTCAATATAAATGTAAAACTAATGTGCAAATGGAACTTGTTTCACTTTGAAAAAACAATAATGAATAAAAAACTTATCATACCCCACATCCCTGATAATATTATTAAACGGATAGCTTCCTTTCAATTCCGCGATAGCTAAAAGAGGATCAGAATTAATCAAATTTTCTTTGCGAGCCTTATGTTTTAAAATTCTTAACGCATTTAGAGAGGGCAAATGACTCGGTTCAGATTCTCCACAAATCATAAATTTACTAGCTTCTTTCCGCTGTAAAAACGCAGGGGACATCTTTTCATCCAAAATTTTCTTTTCATATTCCGAACGTTTTTCATTGAATATTCTTCGTTTCTTTCCTCCACTACATATTCGATAATCACCACTATACGTACAATCTATAACTACGCGAGAATCAGAGAAGCTATCTATGGCTTTTGCATCATTGCCCAATACAGAGCGGGCGATGATGATATTATTCCATCGGGCATGTACCTATTAAAAGTGCCTGTATAATTGGTACTAGCTATTAAGGAATTAAGGGATTATTACCAACTTCAAAATTTATCTGTAAATAACGTAATTATATAACGTTAAATAACGTAATTGCTATAATTTCGAAATGTGGCGGTTGTTGCTCGGAGCTTGACAAAAATTCATTTTCTCCCAGCTAGTTGAAAATCGATATTGAGACGACGGGAATAGAAACACAAACGTACACAAACGATGAGTAAACGATTGACACCAAATTCGAGCAAAAATTCAAAATGGGCGGGGGCGGGGAAATAAGCCTAGGTTATGTTTTTGAATATATTTCGCGAACGGTGCTAACACAAACGAAAATAATGAGCACACAAACGAACACAAACGAAACACAAACGATTGACACCAAAATTGATTCAAAATTCGCGATGGGCGGGGCTGGCATTTCCACAGCCCCACCCACTTAAATTGAAGATATTTCGCGAACGGTGATAACACAAACGAAAATAATGAGCACATAAACGAACACAAACGAAACACAAACGATTGACACCAAATTCGACCCGAAATTCGCGATGGGCGGGGCTGCCGTTTCCCCAGCCCCGCCCACGTAAATTTGAAGATATTTCGCGAACGGTGCTAACACAAACGAAAATAATGAAAACACAAACGAACACAAACGACACACAAACGATTGACACTAAAATTGATTCAAAATTCGCGATGGGCGGGGCTGGGGAAATGGACCTAGTATAACACAAAGCAATGAAACGGGAACTATTACTTACAAAAAATTCAAATTACACTTACTACATCAAGATAGTGTTAAAAATCTATATCAAAATAGATTGCGAGAAGAATTGAAAAAGAGAAGCAAAAGTAATAACATCGAAATAGAGTACTCAAACATAAAAAGTGCATTACAAGAAGCGGCAACACAAGCTCTGGGAGTATGTTATGGTACCAGAAAGAGGAAGAAACCACCTTGGCTCACGGAAGACGTAGAAACATTAATTCAAGAAAAAGCAAATTTATACAATAAATGGTTAGGCTGCAAAACAATACAAAACAGAGAAGCATATAGAATAAAGAACAGTGAACTTAGAAGAGAAATTAAAAAAGAAAAAAACAATTATTGTCAACAAAGATGTCTTCAAATAGATAGCCTAATAGGGGGTTCGAGATCGACGGAGGTATGGAGGTGTATAAAGAGATTGAAAGTATGAATACTGTTAGCGTAGGTATTGACATGGAAAAATGGGAAAAGCATTATAAAGAACTTTTGATCGAGAGTAGATCGCAATTTTCGGAGAGTTCACAACCTTCAAGAGGAGAAAATGACCACCCCACAGAAAAACATACCGACAAAATAACCGCAGATGAGGTTAAATGAAATATAATGGCAAATCTGCCATTCACCGACGCTAATTAAGAATGGAGGAATAGGGTTATGGGAGAGAATTGCACAATTCATGGGGAACTGCTGGAAAAGCTACAAAGTACCGAAGGAATGGAAAACATCTTACATCGTCTCAATTTTTAAAAAAGGCGACAAGAGAGACCCGAGAAACTATCGGGGGTTGAGTATCACTAGCACCTTGAGTAGAATATTTAGCAAAATCTTACAGTGCAGGTTAAGAGAAGAAGTAAAAGGAAAAATTGGAGAAGATCAAAGTGGCTTTACCCCTGGAAGATCATGTGTGGATAACCTTTTTACCCTCCAACAATTGATGGAAAAAAGAATTTCGATGGGCCAAGAAGTCCACCTGGCCTTTATAGACTTAGAAAAAGCCTATGACTCGGTACCCAGATGTAAACTTTGGCAGGTTCTGCACAACATGAACATAAGCCCAGCATTAATTATAAGCTCATAAGAGAATTATACAATGAGAACACTTCAAACTTGAAAATTGGCCAACTACTATCTAACCAAATAAAAATTAATAAGGGCCTCAGACAGGGGTGTAGCCTATCCCCATTATTGTTCAACCTGTACATTGAAGGTGCCCTACAGAACTGGAAAAGAAACTGCGAGGGGATGGGTATTCCAATCAATGATGAACATCTATTTACATTGAGTTTTGCAGACGATCAGGTGGTGGTAGCACAGGACTCATTCGATCTCGAGTTCATTATAAAGAGGCTATACACTGAGTATAAAAAATGGGGACTCCAAGTTAGTCTTAAAAAACAGAATACCTCGCAGTTAACACCGACGCTAAGTTTGAGATCCTAATCGATGATGGGGTGCAGGTTGAGCAGGTGGAACGGTTTAAGTATCTAGGGGCTACTGTTAATGGGGAGGGTCTGGGGACTGAGGAAATTCGAACTCGTATTCAACAAACCAAAAAAATCATAGGAATACTGAACTCATTGTGATGGTACAAAAATATTTCAACAAAAAATTAAAAAAAGGGTCGGAATGGTTATGGTTGAGTCGGTTCTGTGTTATGGTTGTGAGGTTTGGTGTCCAAATGCGAACATGCAAAGACGACTAAAGGCGGTCGAAATGGACTACCTGCGTAGAAGTGCCGGGGTATCTCGCTTACAACACATAAGAAATGACCATATAAGAACGACAATGAACGCAAATGAAGAAGTAACCCAGAGAATTGAAAAACGTGGTCTGCGGTGGTTTGGACATCTACTAAGGATGGAGGACGACAGATGGCCAAAGAGGGTACTTAAGTGGGTACCCCCAGGAAGAAGAAAGCGTGGAAGACCGAGAAGATCGTGGAACGATGGGATAAAGAAAATATATATAAAACTCAGCTTCTGCACGACAACTGCAGGGTGCAGTAATCAATGAATGAGGCTTTGAGGAATTACAACATCCACCTTACAGTCTCCACCTCGCCCCCTGTGACTATTAACTTTTTTCCAAAACTCCAAAAACACTTGAGAGGACGTCACTTTTTATCGAATGACGACTTGTGAAACGCTGTGGCAGAGCCGTAGCAAGGGTGAGGCGCTAAACCTTGACAAAACCCAATAAATAATAGTTTAAAATTTTCAAAAAGATAAGAATCTTTTGGGGGGCGAGGCGCATATATTCAAATTTGACTACGATTTTATTTGCAACATAGCCTAAAATTCCCTATCGGCCTTTTCCGCAAGTGGGGATTTTAATTCTCTACAGTAGTGTTTTGTCTATAACTCGCATACTTTTATTTTTAGTGAAAATTATCATCAAATCAAAATTGAAGAGTACAAAATTCTCTATAAAACTTCTCATACTAAGTATTTATGAAATAAAAAGAAAATCCAGAGAAAACAATTGAAAAAGGTTTTGAATAATTCTTAATCTGAATAAACTTCACCATCGATGGTGAACAAAACGAAACAAAACGAAACAAAACGAAACCCTGTTTTGTAAGGAATTTTCACCTCTTAAATTTTGGTCCAATGATAAGACAGGGGATTTTAGGTAAGCTGATTCCATCCCCCGCGTTGTTCTTCATTGCCCTTTAACTGACTGGGTAACCGCTAAAAATATCACGTTATGATCGCGACAGTTATTCAAATATTTGTTGTATGCATCGGTTTCTTGACGTTCTACGTCTTCCGATTTCCCTGGCTGTGCATGTCTGTTCAAATATATTTAAATTGAAACAAAAATTCCTACCAATAAAAATAACCTCCATATTCAGGGAGGGGGGGGGTATTGCGTTACGTTACCATGGAAACGGTGATTCTGACATACTATGCGTATTTTATATTTAGTCCAGTCAAGATAGGTTTTCAACCTACAAAAATTCCGTTTTCGTTCTTTCTTTGTTTAATCGTTGGGGGGGTCACTGGGAGTCCTCAAACCAAAAGTCGACCAAATCGGCCACTTGCTATCGCCGCCATCTTGAATTTTATGAAAAATGGTTTTTCTTGAATAACTCGGCCATTTTCAATTTTAACGAAAAATGGTAAAGACAAAAGTTGTAGAAAATTCAATTTCCTACAACTTTAGCTCTCGAGTTTTTTTTCAAAAATGGATATTTTTCGAATTAAACCTGAAAATAGCGGCGAAGTAAAACTATTGTATTATCATATATAATACCACAAGAGACTATCAAATTGTCGGCAATAATTTTTGAAACACGAAGATTCCATGGTTTAAAAATTAACCGACAATTTTATAGTATCGTGTGGAATTCGTTTGACAATTTCGTAAATAAAATTTCAATTTTTTCTGACAACAAATAATTTATAGTATGCGTTTACGTAGTTTCCATCGTTACTTGACAATACAGACCACGGTGGTCGTATTGCCGCGACAATACACCACCGTGGTCTGTATTGTCAAAGCAAGTAGATTATGATTGGTTCAAATTGATGAGATTCTGACATCCTATTGGTTGAATTATTATGAACGAAATTGTCTTGTTTATTTTTAACTTTAGGGCATAAATGAACATAAACAAACTTGTAGAGAATTAAATTTTCAACAATTTTGCTCCTTACCTTTTTTTTCCTACAGACAAACCCAAACCCTTTTCCACACCAACACAGAGGTAGAGTTTCAGGCGCGTTTTTTTTGACGTGATATCCCCAGTAGGCCTAATCCACGTATCATTACTTGCAAGTTTGTTTCGTTTTCAGAAGTTCTCTCCCTTATAAGATTTTTAAATGGGCATTCCTTTTTTTTCTTGCAAGTGTAAAGGATCCGAGCGATGTATTTTCATTATTTTTTCATTCTCTTTCTTATAAGGTTTTGAAATAGGGTTTATTTTTTCACGAAATATCAGAATCGGAACTATTCGGATCTCTTTTTTTTCGACGATGGTCCTGCTAAATCATCATCATCGATTTCAGCTTTGGTTTCAGAAGTATCAGCATTGAATGTTGATTGTTGAAGATTGTCGATATCACCATCCACATTATCATCATCATCATCATTATTATCTTCCTCGAGTAGGTCTCGAATTTGCGTTACATTCTCGCAAGTTTCTCCACTGCAGTTATGGCATAAAACAGAACATTTCAGCCCTGCCTTACGACATCCACACATTTTTCCGCAATTCGTCCTACATTTGCACGAAATTGTCTTTAGCAACGATTCCGGGGCGGGTTCAGCGGTAGTGGATATCGGTTCTAACCCGCGATCAGTTTTTATCCAACCCCACTCCGTGGCATCTGTTTCGAGTTCAAGCCACATTTGCACCTGTAGGTATGTCCTGTAGATGTGTTGTTGCGCTGCTGCTGTAGTAGGTGGAAGAGTTGCGAGATTAAATTTATTTTTCGTCACTAATTTAGTGAAGCACTTGAACCGAAGTGTGTCAAGTGATTGCACGTCTTGACCACCTCCAAACAAGGCGATCAAAATGCGTTCTCCAGCAGCTGCCAATATATGCTTGTTAACACATTGTTTTTTGAACAAGTTCAGACCTTCCCCTAAGTCCTTATTCTTTTGAAGAGTATTGAAGAATTTTATTTTGCCAATGTTGAATATAGATGACGTGGTGTCGCATCCACTAATGGCATGCAGAAACAAAATGCGTTCGGCTACAGCTTCTTCGTACTTAAAACTCGCCGGTGAATACAGCTGTTCTGGAGTCCGCCCTCTGCTTGGTTTTTTGAAGAATATATTTGTCAAATGATGTCCCAATCCAGTTAATAATACGAGAAGGTCGATGTCTTCGCCGATGATGGTCACTTCCTCGTAATTAGCCGCTTCTTGAATAGCCGTTCCAACAATAAAAGAATTCGCGTCTGCTGATGCCTGCTGAACGACGATATCAGCATCTTGCAAAGTTCTTTTCAGAAGGTTGATAAGGCTTGCTTTGTTCTTGTCATTTCCCAAAAATTTCTCTTGTGTTGTGGAAGGGAAAAACGTTGCGTTGCCAACGATGTCTACAGAACGATGCTTGGCCGTCTTCTCCGCTCCCAACCTTTTAAAATAACTGCTTCTGAATCTTCAGGGTAACCGTCGAAAACAATAACAACGTCTTTTACGTAGTGTCGCTTTATGTATGAAACATAGTTTGTACATATCGTTTCGAACGTTGCATTCGTACGGGGCCATACAACTTTATGTAACAGAAATCCTCCGTCAACCACATCGAGACGTCTCACTCCCAACGGTTCAGAACGTTGAAGAGGCACAAAACAACTGTAAAGTGTAGACTTAGTACCCTTCCTCATTCCTTCCTCGTTGAACAAAGACAGTGGGTACGGTGAAAGTTCGTAGGCAAAACAATCCTGGAGATCTTCGATCGATTTATTTGAAATGCTCATTCGTTGAAAAAGCAAAAGTGGATTGATTGAGACAGGCGTGTTATCAATTATTATGCTGCTTACAACTGTCGACAAGGATGCAACTTTTTCTTTTCGTTTAAATTTAAGTGCATCGTAACTTGAACCGATGATCTTGTTTAACATTTTTGTCCCGATTTCCAAAGCCAGATGGCAATTGATGTTTTTAGTACCGATTATTCCCGTGCTGATAGACATTAATTCAGAGTCCGCAGGAAAAGGATCATGCGCATCAAACCAGTGATCCAATTTCTCCACATCCAAATTGTCTCTGCAGATACGAGTAGGCCTTACATCGATATGCATATAGACACGTTTACACATTGAAACAAAAGTTTTGACGGTCCTCTTTTTCTTTGCCGTTGGCGTACTACCTTAAATATTGACTGTAGGAAAAAAAAGGTAAGGACCAAAATTGTTGAAAATTTAATTCTCTACAAGTTTGTTTATGTTCATTTATGCCCTAAAGTTAAAAATAAACAAGATAATACAATAGTTTTACTTCGCCGCTATTTTCAGGTTTAATTCGAAAAATATCCATTTTTTGAAAAAAAAACTCGAGAACCAACTTTTGTCTTTACCATTTTTCGTTAAAATTGAAAATGGCCGAGTTATTCAAGAAAAACCATTTTTCATAAAATTCAAGATGGCGGCGATAGCAAGTGGCCGATTTGGTCGACTTTTGGTTTGAGGACTCCCAGTGACCCCCCCAACGATTAAACCAAGAAAGAACAAAAACGGATTTTTTGCCTATAACGACTGGCCTAATTATATGATCTTCAGAAGTTCCCAATGATAATCGATATTGTAATATCATGTATTATTATAATATTCATGTATGACGGGGGGGTCTGGGAGTACCCCCCAGGTACACTTGCCATTATTCAGAACCATCAACATTTTTTTGCAATTTTCGTGTGTAATCCGGGTGGAGGGGGGCAGCAGGTGATATTTTTCATAACTATCCCAGTACAGTTCTTCTTAATACCGAGGGACGTAAAAGTGAAAGTTTTTCTTTCGCAATAAATTAAGTGTACCTGGGGGGTATTCCACACCCCCCAGACCCCCCCGGTCCCGGCAGCTTAAATGAGTTCCTGAGAAGCATCCATTTTTTTTCATTACTCTAAGCCGGTGTAACCGGGAATATTTACCCCCGTGAAATTTTACCCCCCGGTAAATATTCCCTAGTGAATATTTACCGGGAGTAAAGATTCACTAGTGATATTTTACCCCTCAGTAAAAAATAAAAGGGGGTAAAATATCGCTAGTGAATATTTACCGGGGGGGTAAAAATTAAATAAAATTTAATTAATTTTCCCTAGTGAATATTTATCCCCGGTAAATATTCAATAGTAATATTTTACCGTGGGGTTAAAATTTAATAAAAGTTCACTAATTTTACCCCCGTCATGAAGGAATTTTATTGTTAAATAAATGTTTTATTGCTCTTTATGTCTGAATATTGATAAAATTGCACTATGTCAAACGTTTATGCAATTTCAAGCAAGTTATTTGGTAAAAAAATTATTTTGCACTTTAAGTACACCCGAGTCGCCTTCCGCAGTATTGCTTTCGCTTGATTGCTGCTCAAATTCTCCTAATCTGTAATTATTTAATACCATCATCTAGGTCTGTCCAGCTTCCAACTCTACAACTTTTAATACCAACCTATCTACTAATAATATATATAATAAAAACAGGTATCCAGTAAGAACAAAAAATGTATCATAAACATCAGAAGAAAATATCTAGTCCACGAGAAAGTAATGAATTGGGCAAAATTTATTGTAGCGTAGACCAAGATAATACTACTACGATACTATCGAAAAAGATGCATCTTCTCTCGAAGTAATCGAATCCACTCCAACAAAATTAAAATTCCGCTTTTGTCCTGTAAATCAAAAATGGCAAAAACGACTTTCTGAGAAGTTTGGACTTGAGTTCCACATTAATTCCAATTTTATATCAACGAGGAATTAGTTGCTTCATCCACCACACACTGTCGTAGACGTCAAGGCAGACGGCAATTGTTTTTTTAGGTGCATATCTTTATGCATTACCGGAAGTGAAAATGAGCATGAACAAGTGAGGAAGATTGTAACAGATTACATGAAAATCAAAACAAGAGGTTGATCGGTTTTCTGGCGCAACAAACTATATGGAAAACACGCAAATGGATACAAATTAATGCAGTGTGGGACGGAAGTAGAAATATTTTTCACTGCAGCACTCATAGGCGCCGATATATATTGCTACACTCAAATTTCAAAGAATCCTTCTGCATGGCTAAGATTTCCTAGCTCAATGCAGCTTTCCGATGAAGCAAATTACAAAAGCTCGGCAATATATTTGAAACACAAAAATTCTAACCATTATGAAACTGTAGTTTCAGTAAAAAAAACCTCGTAGACAAAAAATTATTAAATTCTAGTTATTTTTGAATAAATTTTCCCTTATAAAATAATTTCGCCATCTTCGCACTTTGAGACCTCTTCATGTATAACTATTTAACTATCAAATTTCGTCAAAAACCCACGGAGGATATTTTAACATCTTACATAGTGAAATATCGAATTTGATACAAAATAGCAATAAAAATTTTTATATAACAGCTATTTAATTTCAAAGGGGTAAAAATTCACTGACGATATTTTGAATAATTTTACCCCCCGGTAAAAATTCCCTAGGGAAATTTTACCCCCTTAATATTTATCACGGGGGGTAAATATTCACTAGGGAATTTTTACCGGGGGGTAAAATTATACTAGCGAAATTTTACCGGGGGTAAAATATCCCTAGGGAAATTTTACCCCCGGGGGGTAAAATATAAGGGGGTAAATATTCCCGGGTACACCGGCACCGTAGCAAGGGTGATCGCAATGGGTAGTTTAAAAGTTTCAAAATGATAAGAATCTTTTGGGAGGGGGGGCGCATATATTCAAATTTGCCTCAGGCCCGAGAAGAGCTTGCTACGGCGCTGCGCTGTGGAGTCGTATTTTGTAGAATTATCAAAAGAATTTTTTTCGAAGGCGTAACGTTACTAGAAAAACGTTGGGATAAGTGTGTTAGTGGTTCCTACGTTGAAAAATAAAATTTTGTTTGTTTTTTAACTTCAAGTTTTCAGAGCTAGGTGGATAACATAAAAGAACTCCCCACGTAACTAAACTAAATACTGGTGACGTAAAAATACATACAGGTCAGGGAAGAAACTGAAAACTGTTGTAAGAAAGTATCAATAGGCCTCACAAGTAAACACCTTGGAACTACCAAAATGGAAGAACTAAAAAGCTTAATCTTTGATATGAGGCAAGAGTTCGTAGAAAGTAAAGACGAAGTGAAGATGTTGAGAAAAGAGAAAGAAAGAATGAAAGCGAGAAAAAGGAATTGCATGACAGAATAGATGTATTGGAGGAGCTACTTGAGGAATAGGAACGGAAATAGGGTTTTAGAGGAGAAAATGGGAATTAATGTTAAGATTCAAGAAGCATCCAGAATAGCTAAGAATCAGGAAGGATGGATGCCGGTTATAAAGGTTGAGAATTGAAACCAGAATATGGATATCATGAAGAACAAAAATTATTTATAGTAATGATCTAACCAAAAATGGGAAATGGGAGCCAAAATCGGCAGCGTACTTATCGGTCGAAACCAATTAACCTACGATGTATTCTTTAGCAGAAATGCAAATCTAAATTCTAGAGGATCATAATGAGTCCAAAAAATCAAAAATACATTCATAAATAAGGGAACAACGCACGAAAGAAGATTAAATCTTTGGGCGCTCCTGAACCGCAAAAGAGGCAAAAATTCAAAAATCTGTTCCAGAAAATCGTCTGGTACTCCGTCCTCCAAGGGAAAAACTAAAAGCACACGGAGGAACTTCGCGAAACCCCCGGAAAATATTTTAATAAAAATAATTGGTTTCGTTCCCTCGGTCTCTGGTTGTGACTTCTTGCATATTAGGAAACGGCCAATCCACGACTTGATGATTTTAAGGACTTTCTTTGAAAAATTTGTCTCTTTGAGAAGGTAGGGGCTGCTTTTTGATGCCAAACCAAAGAGTAAAAGCAAAACAATCGCATTTCCGACCAAACCGAAAGTTTATGTTCAGCGAAAGTTCATGAGTAGAGGGGGGGGGGGTATGTATTGTAGCGTCTGATGCTTTGAAGAATGCACGAGTACGCACACAATCGGTTTATGACACCTACCTTAAATCGACTCTTACTTCTCAGGGTATTAATGCGTCGGGATCTGAATCAACCAACACTGCTTATACGAGCTTATTCTTGATTGAACGAATTCTGTATTCCAACCAAGATAAAACTACAGTTGGAATTCCGTTAACAAGTTTTTTAATCAAATCAACAAATTTCAACATATAACAAGAACCCAAACAATCAAACAATCTTTATGTAAACTACTATTCTACGCACTGATTATTAAAAGGTAGCTAACCTGTGATTTGTATCGTGCGCACTATTTTCTTTCTTCAAATATTCCACTTTCCAATCTCCAATCTCCAATCTGCTTCTCATATATCGGATAACTTGGTATCCGTATCTCCCCAACGTATCTATAAGACACGATCTCGATCACAACCTTCGTTGTCAACACCTTCTGTATCCCGCTATCTTGCGGAATCTTAAATTCTCCAAGGAATTAATCTTCTTGGGTAGTACCACCGTATATCGTTCACGAATATAATTTATTTCAGTATATTTTATTTGAATCTTACTTGAATTCGCGAGTTTATCTCGCAGTACAAAATACACGACCGTCACCTCTCGTGATCTCGATGGAACTTCGCGAATATAATTTATTTCAATTATCTTTAATTGAATTGCAATTATTCGCACAACTGCATATCGCAGTAACTAATATGCGACCGTCACGCTTCGTGATCTTGATCGAACTGTTATTTACTTTTTATGTAACGTTCGTTACTATATATTTTGTTTTTTCAAACCGGAGCTTCTTATATATCGGTTTGTTTGTACATGGCCGACGGTTCTCTGCACGTTTGATTAATTTCCACATGTTGTATATCCCGTTTACACACAACATATAATTCGAACAAACTTAAAATTAAATTCAAACGACACAACAAAACAAACACATGTAAACAAATGTGTTTGAACCTCCGGTCTCCAACTGTACTTCTCTCCTTGTTGGTACGACTCTATCCTCAACATGGATAGCGCGTATCACAACAGTATGTAATACATAACATACATGATCACTTTAAAGAAGATAACTCTTCCACATTTGTAACAATTTTAGAATATTTAATCAGGTTCTTTTCGATTTTTGAAAATTCATGAGGGGAATTCCAAAAATCCCCTATTTTTCCCCCTTATATAAACCCTTAATTACCAAGTTATTTTTTAAATATGTAACCACTTGATTTTGTTATTAAAAAAAACGAAAATCGTTAAAAGAATAAAACCCGCAATTTTACAGAACTGTGGTTCGATCCCCGTTGGAGATATAATATTTCAGATACATACTAATGGGATAAAATTGGCGATTTACATTACCGTTGGTAGCGCCACCAGCAACAACAACATGGCTGTGTTTGGACGTATATTAAAAAATTCAAAGTCATATTCTGGTGAAAATTTGCAAACATTTCAGTATAGTGTTAAATTTATTGTAATATGTTTCGTTAATTAGTTGATTTTGTTTTATCTTGAACTTGAAGAACGTATTTTTACTTTCATTTAATACGTCACTTGCTAATTTGAAATTCTCCCGCATGGTGGCGTTTGCTTAATGTAAAAAATTAATAGTACTGTTAAATTTCAAAGTTGCTTCTTAAGGGTTTTTTTTTAAGTGAACTTGAAATGCATCTGATATTTTTTTATTGCATGATAAATGGTGGGGGGACATAAAATAGGTATACTAAAAATAATTAATGAATTCTAAAAAAATTTAATTTGAATAGTAGATAAGTTTAAACGCAAACAGAAGACAAAAATTAGAAAAACACCAAAAACAATGAAGATTTAATAAGAAACTATAAATTAATTAATTAAGGGAGGGGCGTGAATTAATAAAAAATTAGAAAAAACGATAGCTTAAGACATGTTTCACTCGTCTTGTTAGACCATCCTTAAGCAAGCATAATCAATGAATGAGGAGCAAATAAAATTAAGAAAAATTTTAAAAAATAAAAATCAAAAAAAAATTTAATTTTCTTTTCGATTTTTGGTTACTGTGCAGTTAATGTAACCACTCGAAACTAAATTTCTTCTGCTACACACTAAAGAACACAGTTAATATAACAAATTCTCAAAATATTAAGGCTGAATTTGTTATCAAAATTTTGAAATAATCGAATTTGAAAAGTACGAAAAAGTAGCATGATCGTGCCACACAACCGGTCGATGCCACTAGCTTCCCCCGGCCGGCGCGCATTTTGTTGACGGTACGTGCAGCTAGATATACTCTTACACTTAGAAAATTTCGCACCGGCACCCTCCAGGGGAAAAAGAAGGTCACCATCCCAATTCTCTCCCGCCCTGACGGCACTATTGCCCGGAGCGATCTTGAAAAGGCTGAAATCTTCGCCGACAGCCTCCAAGCTCAATGCTCCCCCAACACCACAAGATTAGACCAAGACCATATCAATTCGGTCGAAAATTATGTCACCACCACCCTAAACACCTCCGATGACACACATATCACCCCCGCCTCTCTTCCGGAGGTCACCATTGCCATTAAACGCCTCAAAAAGAGGAAAGCCCCAGGTCCCGATGGCATCACCAATACTGCCCTCAAAGAACTTCCCCAAAAAGCCAAAGTTGCCATCACCGGCGTAATTAACGCATGTTTTCGACTCAACTACTACCCACAAATTTGGAAAACCGCTGACGTAGTGGTAATCCCCAAACCCGGTCAAAATCTCAAACTTCCGAAAAGCTATAGACCAATCAGCCTGCTCCCTTCTATTGGAAAAGTAGTTGAAAAAGTCATTCTCACCCGTCTCCAAGAAGCCATGTTCGATAACAGTATTATTCAAAACGAACAATTCGGCTTCCGTGCTGGACACAGCACGACCCACCAAGCCCTCCGATTAGTTGAGCACGTCACGCAGGCACTCAACAAAAAAGAATTCACCGGCCTAGTGCTACTCGACGTATCGAAAGCTTTCGATAAGGTCTGGCACGAAGGCCTCCTGTTCAAAATGCTTCAATCTAAAATTCAAATTCCACTAGTCCGACTTATTGCCTCCTACCTTCACGACAGAAAACTCCAAGTCAAACTCATGAACACTAGATCCACAAAGCGCCCCATCACCTCCGGGGTCCCCCAGGGTTCGATCCTTGCAGCTTCACTGTTTAACATCTTTATGAGCGACATTCCAACCCCCTCAGATCCCGCAACAAAAATTTCATTATATGCAGATGACACTGCAATATACACGTCCTCAATCCACCCGGACATAGCCACAACCCGCCTCCAGGAGGCGATCAACGATCTCGGGAGGTGGTACGAAACTTGGCGCATCGAGGTTAACTCGAGCAAAAGTTCCGCGATCATGTTTCGAAATCGTTGCAAGCCTCACAACTCCAGTGTCTGGATGTTTGAGGAGCAAATCCCCTGGAAAACCAAGGTCAAGTACCTTGGCGTTACCATGGACCGAAGTCTCAAATGGGACGCTCACATTTCCTCCGCAACCGGTAAAGCCAAATGCCTCTTCAATAGATTGTTCGTCCTCATGAACAGTAAAAGTACCATGTCCCCCGCTAACAAACTAAGATTATACAAAGCCATAATCCGCCCGACAATGATTTATGCCTCCCCTGTCTGGGGATACGCACGCCCTAGGGCCATAAATAAACTTCAAGTCATTCAAAACAAAAATCTCCGAGCTATTTTCAGCGCCCCCTATTACGTCACTAACAGGCGACTACATGCAGACGCCAAACTAGATCTTATTAACACTCTTAACCGCAAACATGCCACCAATCTTTACAACAAATCCAAATTTTCAGAAAACCCACTAGTAAATCAACTAGGTCAATACAACCCAGCCGACTTCTTCATTCCCCGTCCCAAATCACTCCTGACCACGGACAACTCCTGACCATAACTCACCCCCACACAGACTAATGTATGTTCACAGGTTTAACTTACACAAATTCTCTTCGAAAGTGAATTTATTCACTAGATTTGTGTAATTTTTCGATCAATTTCCACAAGCTTCGATAAATCACCCCCCATAGTATCACTACAATCCCACTAGTCGCCAATTCTGACTAGTTCCAAGTAGAAGCCACTCACTTCGAGGTCATCAATAGAAATTATAATTTCTTTCTTCGAATTAGGGACTCTACTATATCGGCAAACGTAAAAAATTTCTTTTTCTTCACATATCTCATATTCACAGTCACAGCCCAGGTTTCTAACCAGTCAGTCCGCCAAGCGCCAATTCCCAGAGACCCACCGGTCTCTACAACTTCCAATGTCATTAATGTATTCTTTCAGATGAAGGAGAAGGCCGGCCATGCCGGGATGCTCCATCAAATACATATCAGGTAAAGGTAAAGGTTCGCACCGGCAGATGCAACTCGACGCTCCTACATGTAACATCGATTATTTTTTGTTTTTACGCGATTTTTAGGGGGTTAAACGTAATAGTATACTGCACCATACCGCAACTATACTTTTTAATGCTATTTCGAGGGTCTCTCACATCCCGGTTGCATAGATCCCGGTGTTCTTGATGGATGGCGCCTCTCGTATGTTTAGCCTAGTAACCAGAGTCAAATCCGCTCCGTAGGGGTGCAGAGCGGAGCGGAGCGGCGCCCCGGAGGAGTAGGATTTGACGATGGCTGACCCTCCCTTTCGAATGCACACCCTTAAAAATGGAAGGCAAAAAAAATTTAATTTTTTCACTTTTTCGGCAATAACCGCCTTATTTTCCATTTTTTCGCGAATATTTATACTAATATCTACTAAGCACACCCCCCCTACCCGAATTTCAAAGAAAAATTAAAATCGGACCGAAAAAATTGCACTCCATTTCAAGGGACTGTAACCCGATACCCGTGCAGACCCCGGTTTCGACCGGCTACATGAATTTACTTTCCCTTCTTTTCAAAAGTCGATATTTTGGTTATTTTTCAACATTTCAGCCAAATTATTTTTTCTATAGCCTAATATAAGCCCATTCTTTAGTGTGTAGCTGAAGAAATTTTGTTTCGAGTGGTTACATTAACTGCACAGTCGCCCGATTTTTATTACCGGGATTTTACTAAATTTTTTATTAAAAATCAGATTGTAAAATATAATAAAGTAAACTAACCTGAAGAAATGTTTCACTTTTTCAGCAACCTCTTCAGGGGTGTACAAATGCGACCACATCTGCACCAGCTTGCAATACATGGAAAACGGTCCACACTTTTGTTGTTTACGCAATTTCCCAAAAACGCTCAATTCGGCATAAGTCATTCCAATATCCTCCTCGTCCGTCTGGCTAACCTGCCCATCTTTTAATGGTTCCAATTCAGCAGTTGGCGGTGCGCCTATGATTTCTCCAACTATAGAAAGTTTGAATTTTTCCTTCGCGTAAACTAAAAACAATTTTAGGTCCGTTTTTGATATTCCACCAATCGGGTTTATGTCCGCACTGGAGCAATCATATTTTGTGAAGTAACCCCTTAAGGATTCGTCCACGTTTGCTGAACCGAGCACCAAGAGCCCACCAGGTCGTCCACGCACCCACAACATTAGCTGAGCGAATAGGTACGAAAAAACCATGCGTAAGCGAGCCTGGATGTTTTGCAACGCAATGTTTTGACGTGGACATCCGCCTCGCACGGCGAATTTCGGGAACAATCCGGTAGCGGTACTAAATATTTCTAATGTAGCACTCACGGCTCTATCTACGGGGACCACCATATGATAACTAAAAGTTTTTGTTAAAAAATCGCATTAGTGATGAAAAACTGGTGCCGGCACGAAACGTCCAACCGCAAAATTGAAATTTTCCTATTGAGATTCGGAAAGACGTGTTGCATCTGCGGAGCGAAAATTGCTAAGTTTTAGTTGGTTTTAGGGTATATCTTTCTACACGGACCGGCAATAGAATTGGTGCGATTCCGCAAATTTGCCTCATGCGCGTCACTGAAAGTGTAAATTTTGCGAACTTCAAAGTCGATTTTTTCTAAATGGTTATCAATTTACCGCAAATTTTATATTTTAATTACACTATATAAACCTTCACCTTATCGAATCTGTATAGGTAAAATTGCAAATCGCGGTTGGATAATACGTGCTCTTCCCCATCACTTGATAACAAAAAAATTATTCTTTTTTCTAAATACGATAATAACAAATAACGAAATTAGCCCACTCTTACCTTCCAATTTGTGCCGCCAATGTGGCTGCTCTTTGCTTCGTTTCTTTGGACGAATTTTCAGTTCCCATGTAGCAGGTGACTAAAAGGCGATTACAAAGTTCCGTTGCTTGTTTTGGTACGTATTCAGGGTCTGATAAGATCCTTCTAACATCGGACAAAACTTTTGAGTCTGAAAAATCATATTTTTTGTAATAAAATAAAAATGTTAAAAGTTCAAATTTACCTCCTCTTTGAATAGAATCAATCACAATGTTGCACATTGAGTAAACAATGATGGCTACAGACGTAGAATCGACTCCTCCACTTAAAGGAATAAAAAATCCACCTTGACCAGATCGCCTTAAATAGTCCCATAACCAACATGCTGGTCCCTAAAAATTAAGTTAAATCCACGCAGAAGATCAAATTTATCTCTTTACTTGAGCAATTTCTTCCTCTGGGGTCAAATAAGACCACTCAATTGGTACAGCAGTCGGTAAACCAATTTCGTTGTCGGCGGATAAAGAAAAGTCCACTTGAATTCGTGGGTAACATGGCCTGGCCGATGATAAATGCGATCGCGACCTTAAACAGTTTCGGTACGACCTTATATCTTCTAAGTCGATGGTCGAAGCTGTAACTTCCTAAAAAATTTGGTTGCCAAAACTTCCAAAAAGAAATCACAAAACTTACGACATCTTGGAGAGAAAATTGTTTGGAATGATTAAGAATATCGCCATTCAATACTACACAGGATGCTCCATTAAAGTACACTCGCTGACCGTCACACCCTCTAAGATTACTAAATAAGTAACAACCGCCAGACTTAAAAGTGGCACTCTTTACCAAATCGGCCACTATGTAAGCTTTGCGCAACTCCGTGTAGCTGCCCGAACTGTTGCTAACAATTTCGACCCCATCAAAACCCATCGCAATGTGAGGACTTTCCGGATTCCATAACTCTTCGCATATTTCAAAACCTATGCAAGTGTCCTTTGTTGCTATAACGGCGTCGCCAAATGGCACCACCGACTGACCAGTTACATTCTGGATCATTCTCGGAAGATAATAATCTTCCACTTCCCTTATCTTAAAAATTAAAAAAATATAGAAGCGTTTCTATGACAAGAATAAAAAGTTTACCCTTTTCCACGAAGAAAACCAACGCGCTTCTCTGTAAATATCTTGGTCACAAGTGTGCAATTTTGGACGAATCAAAAGGACCTTTTGATTTAGAAAAATAACGCGACAGTTGTACGCCACATTTTTGTGCATCACAGGCATACCGACATCGATTATCATGTCTTGACAAATGGGTGCCTGTAATAACTCGAGAAACACTTCCCAGCTGTGCAAAAAGGTGTCACCTTCGTAGAAGTGATCTTCACAACTGTAACCACTGAAAAGGAAACAAAAGATAATATTTGTACGAATATTTTTTCGATTATTTAAGCTTCTCATCCCTTTAGTCCAGTCAAATTAGACGAAAAAAGGGGTTCAGCTCGGAAAAATTCCCACCTAGCTGAATTTTGGTACACATCTTTATAACATCGTTGTAAAAAATATGTAAAAAGTCGACCTCGATATCATGTACGCGGGTTTTAGCTCCCCCAACGCGAGTTTTTGCCAATAACTCGCTTATTTATGCTTGTAATTTAAATTATGATCAGACCATAATTGAAGAGCACAAAATTCTCTATAAAATAGTTTTTTTTCATATTTTTCCATGGCACAGTAATACTTAAATTATTGACCGAAAACACGACCCACCCTTAAAATGGCACAATATTGATTCGTTGCAGGGAAAGAAATATTTTCGGGCACGGGAAATGATTTTAATAAAACATTAATTGAAATTGTGGCCAAGGTTGGACAATGAAGAGTAAAATAGATTTTTTCAAAATTTGCCAAAAATTATAATATCTTCCAAGTAACGAAACCGAAATTTTGGTTTGGGCTTACAGAAGGTCCGGCCAAGCTAAAATTTGGCAAAGATGTATATTGAAGTGTTCTAATAAACCCCCAAAATTCTCATAAAAATCCCAAGCCAACGATCCTTCAAATGAGGATTTCACCCCTAAGTGCGGTGTTTCGCCTATAGCTCAGTGGCGGCTCGTGGGGTTGTACAGTGGTGGTGCCAGAATTTTTTCTTTTAATGAGTTCATAAATTCAAGTCCAACTAAAAGAGATCTTTCCGAATCCAAAGGAACAGTATAATAGTGTATACATTATTTTATGCATTTTCTGGACTTCAATTGCAATTTATAATTATTTCATGCTGTAATTCCAACATAATCCTCTCAAAATAAATATCAGTTTGACGTTTTTTAATAATCAAGTGACATACAGTCGAACTTTAGTCTTCGCGAAAAGGGACTTAATGGCAGTTTAAGTCCCGCAAATGCATCAAGTTAAAAAGACCACACTTCAAGATAAAATATTTATTACATTTTAATATAACATCTATTCTAATATTTAAAAATAAGGAAAAGCACTAATTAAATTACACGATATATAAAATCCATTCTCCGTTCTTTTCTATTTGCAAATAGGTCAATTACTTGTGTATTAAAATTAGCAATGTTATTTAGAAAAGCCTTTTCAGCTGATAGCATTCCTAACGCACTAAGTCTTTCTTCCTTCATTGAATTTCTTAAAAAAGTTTTAATTCTTTTTAACATTGAGAAACATCGTTCTGCTTCGGATGTAGACATGGGTATTGTCACTAACACTTTTAAAAGATTTACCGATTCTTAAAAAGTGTCGCGCATATCGTCCTGTGAAATTAAAGATAACAGAGAAAGAGCTCCAGAAAAATTGTGCAATTCTTCTCTTTCATAAAGTACCTGCAGTTCAGTTTTCAATCTACTTTTTTCCACAAAAGGATAAGTTAACTACTTCGCAAAGATACTTATCAGGAAATTTGTCACGATATTCGTTAAAATTGTCCACCGCAAATAAATTTGTAGCTACAAGATGTCCAGTAAAAGTAAATCTTGTTCTTATTTGCTGCATAACTGAATCACAAATTTCCATAGCTTCTCTTTTCTTATTCAAGCCAGCATCTCTTCTACGGGAAAGTGTTTCGTCTTCTGAAATTTCCAAATCAACGTTTGCTATAATTTTATCCATTTGATCGCGTATTTTCTTTATTTCCATTTCAAAATTCTGTAAATCAGTTCGAACCTTGACTGGGTCGGTGTTTTTCTTTTGTAGTTGCTGAAAAATTATATCAACATGGGGCATTATTTTATGAAAAACTGTTAACCAAAATACAAAGTCTTTGTCCTTTAATCTAAGTTTGTAAGCACCGGCTTGTTGAATTGTAGAATTCAACTTAACATTTTCGCTGTTCTCTAAAGTTTCCATGGCCTGTATCAATAATGTTCTGTATTCATAAACGGTGTTAACTCCTCGTGAATGAAAGTTCCATCTAGTTTGTGACGCCCGTGGTAATCGTCTCTGCACAATTTCGTCCAATACTCTCGTTCTTTGTGAGGAAGTAGAAAAAAACGAACAAATTCCGGATAGGTGTGCAAAAAATATTTTAACTGACCGATTTACTGACGCTGCACTGCTCATGATCAGGTTAATTTGATGAGCGTAACAGTGAACATAGTTAGCTAAAGGATATTTTTCTTTCAATATTTTTTGAACCCCATTACCTCCGCTCATGACTGATGCTCCGTCATAACTTTGTGCGATTAGCTTGTTTGGTGTATCACCAATTAAAGGGTTGATTTCTTTTAAAATACAATCTGAGATAGAAACAGCATCGTGACCGATAGGATTTATAAAATTCCAAAATCTTTCTACTGGCTTACCACCAACAATGTAACGCAAAATAAGAACCAGCTGAAATTCATTAGATATATCTGTGGTTTCATCTGCAATAACCGCAACATAAATCTGCTTTCTTTATTTCCTTCGATACTTCTTCATGATAAACTTCAAGCATGCATTGTAATAACTCATTCTGTGTTGTTTTAGAGGTCCCTTTAAACACTGACGATTTGATAAAATGATCTTTTAAATCCTTATCTAACTGATGGGAACTAAAATCTATCAATTCTCGAAATATTCCTTTATTTTCAGATTCATCGTTTTCAATATGACCCCTTAGCGCAAGTTCTAGTGCACCACAAAATCGTATACAGTTAATTATTATATTTAATATGTATCTATTTTTATCAACTTGCTGATTATGCACCACTATTGTGCTCCCCACCAAACAACACACATGGATAGCAAAAAAATGAATGTTTCTCGTCACACCCGCAAATCCACTCGTTTTTTAAATAAATACAACGATTAAATTTTCTTGTTCTTATTTTGGGATTTGAACTATTGGCAAATATTGTGCTGGTTTTCGAAATTATTAAATCAGGCAAAGGTCTACCCAATTTTTTAATTTCTATTTTTTCCTCCACCGAACATGAGCCAAAAGGCTTGCTTAAAATATTATTAATTTTATTCATTATTTAATAATTAATGTGTAATAACAAGTTTAATCGACTTCACTTTTTTCAGACAAATTACTATTTTCATAACATCATAAATCATAACATACCGCGGTATTAATAATTGCACTGAATGAAATCATAGAGGTAGCCTCATTATAAAGCTTGACGGGTGTGGGTAGTAGCGGGTAGTAGGTTATCAGTTAGGCGCGTTCTTACCGCTATAATTGCAGTTCTATCTAGAAACTGCGTAGCCAGAATTGAAGTGGCTCGGTGTTGATAATTTATTTTATGAAATAAAAATTACAATATGTATACTTTGTTTAAGCTTTAAAATGAGCAAAATATTTAAGATGAACAATTTTTAAACAAAATTAAATATTTTTTGAAAATTAAAAAAAATATTTAAGGCCGTTTTGCCCAGCTAGTGCCATGGCTCCTTGGCTCATTATAACGAGCCGCCACTGCTATAGCTCACGCGTATTTTTACTTTTACGAAAAATTACCATTAAGCAAAGTTGACGAACATAAAATTCTCTATAACTTGTGGCGCTACAGTAGGTAGTACTAGAATACATACTGTAATAGGCAAATTAAACTTTGTTTAATGGTAATTTTTCGTAAAAGTAAAAATACGTGAGCTATAGGCGAGACCGCACCTAGAGGGCTAAAATCCTCAATTGGGGGAACGCCGGCTTGGGATTTTTATGAGACATTTTGGGGGTTTATTAGAACACTTCAATATACATCTTTGCCAAATTTCAGCTTGCCCAGACCTTCTGTAAGCTCAAACCAAAATTTCGGTCTCGTTACTTGGAAGATACTATAACTTGGGCAAATTTTGAAAAAATCTATTTTTCTCTTCATTTTCCAACCTTGGCCACAATTTCAATTAAATTATTATTAAAAGCATTTCCCGTGCCCGAAAACATTTCTCTCCCTGCAACGAATCAATATTGTGCCATTTTAAGGGTGAGTCGTGTTTTCGGTCAATAATTTAAGTATTAGCGTGCCATGGAAAAATATGAAAAAAAACTATTTTATAGAGAATTTTATGCTCTTCAATTATGGTCTGATCATAATTTTTCATACAAGCATAAATAAGCGAGTTATTGGCAAAAACTCGCGTTGGGGGAGCTAAAACCCGCGTACATGATATCGAGGTCGACTTTTTACATATTGTTTACAACGATGTCATAAAGATGTGTACCAAAATTCAGCTAGGTGGGAATTTTTCCGAGCTGAAAACCTAATTTGACTGGACTACTTGAGATCTGTTGATTTTATTTGAATGGGCTAATTATTAAAAAAAAAACTCCCGGTGTTTAGCTTTCAATACGCCAAGGATTCGGACAGGAAAAACTGGATTCTATAAAATGGTAGAAATCCGAAAGGGTATCACAGTGACAAATCCAAAGCTTCTAGCTGATGATAGTCGCCATTCAAAGAATAAGATTGGGTTTTCAAAAAAAGTTACAAAGTTGTAGCCCGTTAAATTTTCTATTTGGAATGGGATTTTAAGTTTTTTTAAAGCGTTTCCTTTAAACACTTCATTGCTTAACGTAATCTAAAAACTAGCAAACCGTTGATTCTACACCTTTACAACTTCAAATTTGGACTAATCAATTTAAAATTAAATCTGGGAAGATAAAATACGTTCCGTTTCCTAAATTTGCTGAAAATTTTAAAAATCTACCTCCATTTTAAGGTATTCTGTTACCCCCTCCCCTCTCAATAAATTTTGGATGGATCTGCTCTTAAATCCAAAAGACAAAATTACAAGTCAGTAGTTTTTAGTTACTGGCATTTCGAGAAAAATAATTTGGCAAGAATATCTGGTATATTCTAAACGTTTACAACTTCAAATTGGGAAAAACCAATTTTAACCCTTGATTTTCTAAAATAGAATTTATTTATTTTCGACGTAAAACAATAAAATATTATTGCATAATTAGAATTTTTAACAAAACCTTTAAAATGCAGTTCTCATAAACACAAAACACTATAAATTAAAAATACAAACAATGGAACTTTTTAATCCCGTCGGGCGATAAAGGGTTAAATTGAAAATAATCAAAGTCATATTGGGATTAGACAAATAATTATAAATGCCACATAATATCGATTAGGTATATTCAAAGATGATAATGAATTTTAACCCTATTTTCATGAAATAATGTTATTAAAAATCAAAAAGCATTAAAATTTGTGTATAAGTGCAATAGCAATAAAAAACATGTGTGTGCCCAAATGAGAAGATTATACAATGTAAGGTTAATATTTATTTTCATCTTGAAAAAGTTGTAATTTCTTATTGATTAATCCGAAGGGATGCCACTTCTTTTTGTAGGGCGTTAGAAAATGAGAGAGAGAATCCGAAGGGTTGACAGTAAAACTGTGTAAAAAACTGAAAATTGTTAAAAATTATTAAGAAATTGATCAAAAATTGCAAAAATTGCTGATATGCTTGTATACCAAACTTGCATAGTGGGCAATCCAGTTACCCTTCCCTGGCTTCTGGCTCAGATTTAGTTCGTTTATATTTTGTTATGATAAAAATTGTAATTTTACGTTTTAAAAATTTGGGTTCAGTCCAAAAAGTTGCATTACAAAGAAATATAATAAAAAAGCAACATAAATCAGCAGGGGTGGATCCATTCACAGTTCATGGGGGGGGGGGGGCTTATTCATTGTATAGTAAGGGAAAAAAAAGAAATTTTATAAATCTTTTAGCGCACATTTAATCTTGTTTTTTGATGTTTAAAAATTAATGGAGAGTCGTTATCCCCTTGCCCCCATTTGTAAATCGACCTTTAATAATAATATCAAAAATCTTTGTCCCATTTAACCCATTTTAATTGGTTTTACTCATAAATATTAACATGAAGGTAATAAATTGCCATTTTACACTAAGCTTTAAAAGTTTATTATTTGCATTAAATTGAAAAACATGGAAAGCTAAAATTAATAAAATTGCTAGAATATCCCCCTGTGTAATTTGCGTTTTGCTCACTACGCGATGCTTTATACTTCCTTTTTTTTATGGTATTAATTTATTTTAATCTTTATTATGTAAGTACCAATCAAACTAAAGAATTGCGGTAAAAAACAATTTATTGGGAGTTTTAATTTAGTAGAGCTATTTGTTGATAACCTTTTGAACTACCACAAGTATTTCCAAAAATTCTGAATAAGTTTGCCAATCTGATACTATAAATATAATCAAAGCTAATAGTATTTCTTATTATTATTATTATAAATAATATGTTCAACCCTATTCTATAAAATAATAAAACTATTTTTTCTATTCAAAATTGCATTTTTTTTTAGTAAAATTTGGTTATGGTAAACTGTGATTTTTCTGGGCATTTTCCTATTAAAAACTTTTTTTTTTTGCTTTCTCTTTACTAAAATATGGTTTTCCGAATGTTTTCCAACTATTCCCTATTGAAAACGTATTTATTTTAGTCAAAGTTGTTTTGTATTTGGTAAATTTGATTTTTCTTAGAACTTTCCTATTGGATATTATGTCCTATTTTTTCTACTCAAAATTGCTTAAATTTGGCTAAAATTTGGGTTTTTAAAATGTTTTCTTAGTATATTTCTATTGAAAACTTTTTTAATTTTTTTTCAAAATTAATAATAATTAATTTTCTTCGTGGTTTCTTACAATTTTCCTGCTGAAAGCTTTTTTTTCTGCTCAAAATTGCTAAATATTTTATATATTTTAAAATAATATGGGTTTTCTTCGAATTTCCTTAATATTTTCTATTGAAAACTTTTTTATTAAATTAAAATTGCTTTCTGCTTGGTAAAATGATGTTTTTTTAGCGTTTTATTAGTATTTCCTTTTTAAAGCCATTTTTGCTTTTCAATTTTTAATGATAATGCCAAGATCGAGCTGCATGGAGACTGGGAGCGGATAAACGGCGACAGCTGTAAATCATTCCGCAAATATATATATATATAATTTTTAATGATAAAATACTGTTTTTCTTAGAATTTGCCTATTGAAAACTATGTTTTTCTATTCAAAATTGCTTGTTACTTGATAAAATATTGTTTTTTGAGCGGTTTCTTACCAGTTGTTCATAAAAATTATATCACGTAATTTTAAGGGTACTACTCCTGTTCCTGCCAAATTAAAAAAAAATAACTTAAAAAGCTCAAAATAAGACAAACAATTGAAAGATTACTAATCTTTATTTATAAATCTTTAGAAACATGCATTAATTAATTGCGAATACAATGGGTTTTAAATATTTTAATAATCTCGAAATTTGATCGAAAAAACATAATTCACACCAGCAAAATGATTCTATCGCTTTTCTCCATCACATTTTGAGTTAAAACTCAAATATGAAAAAATATTATATTCAGAAATAATTATTACGCCTTCCTACAGATTCATAGTTTTAATTTTTTAATCATTAGCCTTAATTTTAGTTTTTAACCTCTCCTCCCATGATCACATTTTGCCACAAAAACATAGACCCCTTCCAGCGATAGATCATGATTTTGTGAGGCCCCAGCAGGCGCAACCTGATTTGGAGACCCCTTAAAAATAACCTCTTTCGTCTTTTTTTAAACGTGACATATGGGAACCCTGAGGCACCCAACGAGATTCTCAGGCCCCAACGGTGATTCTGAAACCCCTAACGATTGTGAGTCTGCAGGAGGTGATCCGCCACTGACCCTTTCCAAATATTACATCACATATCATTTATACACCCTCCCACCTACATCGTCATAAATTGCTACGCAAGTCGGAATTCCCTCCTTAAGTGACGTAATTTATGAACGGCTCCCTACCTACCAACAATTTTTTTAAACTATATTTATCAATAATTAAATTTTAAAGTAATTATTTCACGAGGTTATTTTGACTTAATAAATTTTCAATCTTTTCGTATCTTTTATTTGTGACGCGTTTTAATCACAAAAGATCTTCATCTGACACAATTTATTATTAAATTATTAGTTAAAATTAAAAATAACTTCGTTAATCTATTGCATTGTTTTGAATTACCATTTATTTACAATATTATAATTTTTAAACTATTTATCATAAATTATTTTGCAAAACATACAAGTTATAGTTATTTATTAGATATTTTTAGTATTAATAATTTTAGATATATGTAGATACAATAAATTGAACCCCGCTTATCTGAGTTTTGATTAACCGTTTAAGCTGATGACCGTCTCACTTAAGTTTTAAGTGAGGTATATTTTTTATAAATTTAAATAGATACTTTTCTTTCTTTAATTTTGATTGATTCACCCCCTCTCCTGATCTCATTCTTATTTTAGTTCGTTTATAATTTCATTTCTGGAATACCTCTAAAATGTATTCATGCATCTGAAGTTGCAGTTAAACTTAATTAAAAATGTATAATATAAAGCAGGGTCCTCCCTCATTGGCTAATCAAACATTAGGATTGTTACACTATTCCCCTTCTACTCCTTCTCTAAAAGTGGAAAAAGACGAAAATTGATCACGTTTGTAAATAAAATTGAGAAAAAAATATTGATATTTTTCAGGAGCGCCCCCCCCCCTTCACCCCCAGCGAATAAAAGCTCATATTTAATTTTAAAACAATAGTTAATTGTCGAGACTATTATTATCACATATTTTATCATTTACTGTGTAGCACAGTAGCTGTTTGTGTTGATATATGGAAAAATGTTGTTAACAAACTCTTAAAGGATAAAAAAATTGCGTATTATTTATAAGTAGTGTGGCTATGTAGACCAGACGCCAAGTCAAAATAATTTAGAAAATGTGGAAAAAATTCGAACTGGATTTTGTTTCATATAATGGTTCTTTGGGGTGTCATTAAGAAGTTCTGAAGTTTTCCCCTCCAACGAGATCCTGGTCACCTGCTAGGCAATGAAGGCGACAAAAATTTGTTTTTCTGCGATTTCTCGACTTTCCTTCAACTTTACAGCAAAATTAGTTGTGTATTATACAAAATTAATACCAATTAAATTATCTACAAAAACGTTTTACATATATTATTTTTCGTCAGATTCGTAGTTTTCAAGTAATGACCTTAGTCTAAAGTTTAGTCAAGTTTTAAAATCACCGATATTTATCGCAAGGAGTCGGTCGGGATTAATTTTTAATTAATTGTATAGATTTTCAGCTTAAATTTTTATTGTATGAATCATTTGTACGTTTTCGGCGGTGTTCACATTGTCAATGTCGATTGGTTTGATGTCCCCTAGCAGAGCCGTAGCAAGGGTGAGGCGACTGAGGCTTTTGCCTCAGGCGCCATCGCAATGGGGGCGCTAAGCCTTGACAAAACCCAATAAATAATAGTTTAAAATTTTCAAAAAGATAACAATCTTTGGGGGAGGGGGGAGCATATATTCAAATTTTACTGAATTCGAAAATTTTACCACGATTTTATTTGCAACATCACCTAAAATTCCCTGTCGGCCTTTTCCGCAAGTGGGGATTTTAATCCTCTACGGTAGTTTTCCGTCTATAACACGCTTATTTTCATTTTTAGTGAAAATTATCATCAAATCAAAATTGAAGAATACAAAATTCTTTATAAAACAGATTAACAAAATTTGCTTACTACATCATACTAATAAGTAGGTATTTATGAAATAAAGAGAAAATCCAGAGAAATCAATTGAAAAAGGTTTTGAATAATTCTTATTCTGAATAAAAATTTCGTGCATTTAAATTTCATCATCGATGGTGAACAACACAAAACGTGGCTTTTTGTTTTCTCCTGAAACCTTGTCTTGTAGGGAATTTTCTCCTCTTCAATTTTGGTCCAGTAATAAGACAGGGGATTAGGAGAGTTGATTCTAACTCCCGCGTTCTTCTTCATTTCCCTTTAACTGACTGGGCAACCGGTAAAAATATCACGTTATCATCGCGACAGTTATTCAAATATATTTAAATTGAAAAGAAAAATTCCTACCGATAAAAATAATCTCCACATTCTCAGGAAGGGGGGCGTATTTCGTTACGTTACCATGGCAACGGTGATTCCGACATACTATGCGTATTTTATATAAGATCTTCAGAAGTTTCCAACAATAAAAATCGATATTGCATGACCAGGGGGTCTGGGGGGTATGGAATACCCCCAGGTACACTTGCCATTATTCAGAACCATCAAAATTTATTATTTTTCGTTTAATCTTTTGCAATTTTTGTTTGTAATCCGCGACGGTGGAGGGCAGCAAATGTTATTTTTCATAACTATTCCAGTACCATTCTTCTTAATACCGAGGGACGTAAATGTGAAAGTTTTCCTTTCGCAATAAATTAAGTGTACCTGGGGGAGGGGTATTCCATACCCCCCAGACCCCCTGGTCCCAGCAGCCTAAATGATTTCCTGATAAGCATCCATTAGTTTTCATTACTCTAAGCCAATCTCGTATCAAGGGTGATCGCAATGGGGGCGCTAAACCTTGACAAAACCCAATAAATAGTTTAAAATTTTAAAAATGATAAGAATCTTTTGGGAGGGGGGGCGCATATATTGAAATTCGCCTCAGGCGCCAGGAGAGCTTGCTACGGCGCTGTCCCCTAGCATCACTGTCATTTTCTGTGAAAAAATGTTGATATTCTATTTATACTGCTTGGATGTAGTCGAGAAAATCTTTATCAATATAGACATTCGTGCATGACTGTCCTCGACAGTTTCCATAAATTACTGACTAGCTTTTCTGCAACTGCAAACTCACTTTTTCATTATATGAAAAAAAATCTAATTAGAATGTTTTCCATTTCAAAATAATTGGTGCCTGGTCTAATGTTCTAATTTGAGTAGAAATGGCAAAATTTCAAAGAAATCCAAATTTTAAAACAAATTTGACAAGAAAATAAATTAATAATAACAAACTTATCGCAAAAACGTACTCTACATTGTAGATATCGTATCTAAGAGTATCGTGTCCAAATTTCAAGTCAATTGATCCGGTAGTTTTCGAGATCTAGTTGCAAACGGCAACAAAAAATGTTCAGTTAAATTGGACCTCAACTTCGTCTCGATCTCAAAAAAATTTTCTCTGCCGATAAATCGCAGTTACCACCATAATATTTAATATATTATTACGAAATTTCAGCAAACGCAATCGTTTGATTTCCTAATGTAGCGTTAGATACTTTATAATTTTTTTTACGGCACAGCGATTGATTTGATGATGAAAAGTAAAGAGATCGAATGTTTAGAGGTTATAATGATGAAACAATACAAAGAGGCTGAACATCGTCCTCCAATAATTAGTTTAGAAGTTATGATAAAATGAAAAGCAAAAAAGTATATTTCTTATGACGTCTGTGAAAAGTCCAATTTCTCTAAAAAAATCATTTTAAGCCATGAAGTTTTCATCTGTTCATTTGAATGCTTTCATATAATAATTAAATTATTAATAAGATTACTATTAGCATAAGCGGTTAATGCAATAAAAAATATCATATTTTCGGACGCTTCTCACGGATTCGTGTTAACGATAGAAATATGCCACCTGTGAGCTTTTGTAGGAAATTTCACGTTCTTCAAAATTGTCTATTTGCAATTTTGGTCTATCTTGAATAGTTTTCCCGAGAGATGCGTTGAAAGCGCACGCGGCGAGAGTTTTAGTCAATTTTTTAGTCGTTTTCAGCTGCTTATTCCAGGAGACAGGCAATGGTTTCCCAGTGGCGTAGCTAAGGGGGAGCGGTGGGGGCGGAACGCCCCCGGGTGTCACCCGTCTGGGGGTGACATCGGACCCCAAATTATTTAAATTTCCGACTAAAATTACCTCGTTTCTTGGCTTTAAAAAACAAAAACGAGTGACCCGTAGTTTTTCCCTGGGTCGGGGTGACACCCATTAAATCTGCCCCAGGTGTCACCCGTGCTAGCTACGCCACTGGGTTTCCAAAATATTTACATTTTCTTTGAAGCTATTAGCTATTACAATTTTTGTCACTACTATACAAAATATTATGAAAAATATTTAATGTAATAGAACTAATAAAATTATTTCTAAATCTAATTTTTTATATTTAAAATAATATTCAGAAAAAATAATAAATAATGTGTTTTGCAATCTTCTCTGCAATCACTTTTTATAGGGGGAATTCCAGACCACGCAAAATATAAATAAATCGCTTACGTAATTTCTAATTCCGGTCCTGAACGGAACGTAGCACCCATCTCTTTAGCTTCCACGATAGATTCAAAAATTCTATCGCGATTTCCTTCGAAATCCATCGCCCATTGATTCAACGTACTCGCCGCCACTGTAACTTTCCTTCCCATTTTAAAAATTTTAGGTTATAACCTCACAAATCTAAAACAATAATAATTATAATATGTACAAAATCTTAACGTTATGAGATTTACATTACCAAAATTATTGAACGCTAACGAAATTTAAATTCAACAACAAGCGGTACTTATGCGAAATTACCTTAAATGGTTTTAAACTTATCACTTAACCTAAGGTTACACAACGATATTATACGGAACTCAGATAAAATTGCGCCTATACCTACCCATTGACGTGCACGCTAAAACTAACGCAAAAACAAAACTTGAATGTTTTTATGACTTCGGTGATTCCCTCCAATTTTTGCAACGCAATTGAAATAATATATTAACCAAGTCGCAAAAATAGTGTAATACAAGGTAATTCAAAAATTTTGTATCAAAATAAAATAAAATTGTCACGTAATTCCCCGAAAATAAAAATAATTTCAACTGAATTTTCAAGAAATTATAAAACACTTAAAACGTAATTATCGATATTTTTCTGGGAAACAAGCAATAATTTATCATGTTCAGGAATCTAATAAAAATTTTCTCACCTAAACTGATCCCACTTTTTTTTCTAATTTCTATGGAATTGTTAGTCTCTGTACCTGGTTTGTGAGCTGCAAAGTAACCACACAATAAATTAGTCATTACATATTTATTATAGTGGAAGTTCGTGCCTGGAACTATTGCATGTTCCGATAATGAGTAGTAGAAAAATTAGTTTACTTCTGAAAAGTTATCAGAAATCAATGGAAAAAATTTTTAAGTGGAAAAGTAGTTTAAATTTTTAACATTTATTACTTTGCATGCAAGGTCATGACGGTAGTGATGCTTTGCGTCGTGGTAATTACACGTTGTAAAACAACCCCGCTTATCATCCTCCAGTAGCTGTACATTTTAACTTCCTTCTGTCCTTTTACCCTAATGAGGGTTTGGTGACCCATCTCGTTCTATCTCTTTCTATGCATATGATGTGCGTTCAAATTGTTTTCACATACATAGAGGACCTACTTGTTTAACGTGGGCTCCGAACCACGGGAAGTGTACTACACTTCGTTTCGAGATGGATTTTCTTGGCAGATTACCTCGGTGGTTTGCCATTGCCTGCCGAGGAGAGACGGTCAGAATAAAGTTCTTACCCTGCCCGGATTCGATCCGAGCGTTTCGCATTAGCAGTAGACGCACTTAACTGCCAATCTGTGACCGCCTCAATTTTATTGACCTATGCTACGTATGACCCACATTTTAACTACTGCATACATTTTAAAAGAAATGTATTTCTGAACCTCTGTAACACTCGATTTGCGTTAATTTTCTTTATAACATTCTAGTAAAGTTACAGCATTCTTATACTTCGCAGTCATTAGGTAAACTGTAAGTCCCCTACCTGTGTGACATAGAAGAGAAGCGCGACATCGTAAAGAAGGTATTTCGAAGAATATATGGTTGACTATTGAAAATCTTATAAATAAGATCCTGAAGCCAAAATTTCTTGAAAACTATAGCCGAAGTTTTAAAAAATCTAAGCTCCGGTCTTCAAACGCAAAATTTGACGGGTCGTGGATTTCTTACCCATTCACTATAACCAATAATCAGCACATGTTATTTTATCTTTAGCCAAACGCTTCATTTTTTATCATATATTGTTGTGTTCATCGTGTGCCACCAATTATAGGCAAGCAATGCAAGGGGAAACAATCGGAGATGATTTTAAATGTATTAGTTTTAAGTTATTGTTAAATTAAGTTTTTGTTTATTTTAAAAACGCCTGGTGATAAGTGCGTAGGCAATACACTCATTAAATTAAAATCAAATGAGAATAAAACAAGAGAAAAAGGGTAGTCATGAGAATGAAGGGAGTTCAATAAGAATGAGCGACGAAGACAGTCGTATAAAAATAAAGTTCCAGAAAAATAAGCGACAAGTATAGTCGAGAGAGTGACATATTTGAGAGCGTACCGGTAGGACGTGTTGAGTTATTAATCTGAGAACGAACCGGACGGACGCGTAGTCGGTTATTGAATTGAGAGTTGAATTAATCAACTGGAGTTCGGGGTGTGCTGCACCATCGAACAATAAAGAGAATTATTGATCTTCAGGTCAACGTTTGATTTGAAGACCCAAGAGAAAGTGTTCCGTGTTTTTCCTACGGGGAAAAATAATACGGGAACAGCACTTGGACTGGGATTGTCGCAGGTCAGGGACCTAGCCAAAGCAGGATACAATTTGGACCAGGCGATCAGTGATATAGAAGAAAGTGAATGTGCGCATATTGTTGTGCGATCCGTCTAGCCGAGTCATCATCCGAAAGTAAAGGTTAGGATAAATTCCGTTATAATTTTAAGTTTGTTGGATTTGTGTTTACGTTTTGATTTTGTTGTTAAATTTTTCTATATTAATGTTATTAAATCTGTATTTATGCGATCCGATTGTTTTCTTTTGTACTGTTTGCTTATAAGACGTTTAGCGAGTATTGAGAGGAATACACCTGAGGTAGAAGAGTGTTCGAAGTGTTCATCCTTATCTTGGCATTTCTCAAAATTGCCAAGTTGGGGACGCAACAATATATATGTAATAGTATACTATTCTCAAAGCTAAACTTGAGCTATAGAAAGTCCAGGGTTGCGCCATTCATAAAACTTTAATAAGATGGTATGCTGAAAAGTATGTTCCTCATCTTGGATTCGAACCCAGGCGTATTAGCTGTGAATATGCGCGCTCAAACAACTGCGCTGCCGAGGCGATTAGTTTATGTAGCGCGGAACTTCTATTTTTCGTGCCTAATTCTAGAACCGCTACAAAGCCAAAGCATGTGGCGGATGCCGGCGCCAAGGACCCAAAAACGTCGTATCGAAAAGTTTTAATTTAAGAAATTTTAGAAATGCTTTAAAGGTTCGACGAGGAATGCGAAGAGATGAATAAAGTTAAGAGGGAGGCAAGAATCAAATGGCTAAGAACTGACGACTGGGAACATCTAGATGAGTACAAAAGAAAATGAACGGAAGCTTACAAACTATACAAACGTAGGAAGAACGAATGGACTGACCAGAAAATGAGAGAGATAGAGATGTGTGGTGTGAATAACAATGTAAGGAATTTCTATAAGCAAATTAAAAATACGAAAAAACATACACGATAAAATGCAGAGGAATGAAGAATGAGGATGGAATACTTGAAAGCAGAACCGAAAAAGTTAAGAAAATATGGGAGAACCACTTCAGAAAATTATTAAATACGACCCAAAAAGAAGTAAGAGAACAAGACCAGACAGAAGACGCACAGACTGAAGATGAAATGGAGGAACCAACAAACAAAGAAATCATTGGTATAATCAAAAGGTTAAAAACCCGAAAAGCGCCTGGTACAGATGAAATCGTGGCAGAAATGATCAACAACGGAGGAGAGAGGGTGCAGACTGAAATGTGCAAGTTAATAAAGCAGATATGGAAAGAAGAAAACATGCCAGATAAATGGAAGGAAGGAATCATTGTAACGATAAAGAAAAATGGAAGAGCAGATGAATGCAACAACTATCGAGGCATAACACTTCTGAATACTGCCTAAAAGGTCTTGTCAGCACTTATACATAATCGCCTGCTAAAATATACCTGCGAAATAGTCGGAAACTACCAGTTCGGGTTCAAGAAAGGAAAGTCAACAATATATGCACTGCACTTAATAAAACAAATACAAGAGAAAACTCACGAATATGGAATAGACATGCACATGTTATTTGTGGACTTTAGACAGGCGTTTGACACGGTAAGCAGATACCACCTGATAAATATCATGAAAGAATTTAAAATACCACATTGAATCTGATAAGGATGATCTCGATGACCCTGGAGAATTCAAGAGCCTCAGTAAGAACGAATGCTGGGGAAACAAACAGCTTCGAGGTGCACGATGGAGTGAGACGCCCTGTCGGCGACGCTGTTTAACGTTGCACTCGAGAAAGTAATCAGAAGCACTGGGTGTAAAGATACAATAATAAATAAGGAAACCCAAGTGATAGCATAATATGCGGACGATGTCGTTATATAGTGTCAAGAACAAGAGATGACTTAATAAATGTACTAAGAAACATAAAAAGAGAGGCTCACAGATTGGGGCTAAGCATTAACCAAAATAAAACGAAATATATGACATGCTCAAGAGATAGGAATGACTCCAGGTCTGATTTAAAAGTTGACGACGATGTATTCCAATGTGTACAGGACTTCAAGGTGTATCAATTAATTGCAAGAACAACATAAATGCGGAAGTGAAAACAAAAATCCAGACGGGCAACAGGGCATATTACGCAAATAAACGCTTACTAAAAGATAGACATATTTCAAGAAGATCCAAAATAAAGATATAAAGTCATTAATAAGACCTGTAACTACCTACACGGCTGAGGTTATGTGTATAACAAAAAGAGAGGAAAACAACCTTAGTAGAGTATTTGAGAGAAGGGTACTGAGAGCAATACTGGGCCACAAAAGAGTTAATGGGGAACACCGAATTAGAACAAACGCCGAAATTCTCGAAGAAATGAATGGCGAAGACATCGTGAAGTTCATCAAAGCTCAGAGACTGAGATGGTGGGGTCACATGATGAGAACTAATAATGAGAAAACAACAAGAGCTATAATGGAATGGAAACCGGGTAAAGAACGACACAGAGGAAGACCTAAACTGAGATGGTGCGACGGGGTGATGGAGGACCTAGAGAGGATGGAGGAAAGAGAATGGAAGGTTATGGAGCGTGCAGTATGGAGAGGGATTGTTCGGGATGCAAAAACACATCAGCACCTATAAATAAATCGATTGTAAATATGAGGACTAATCCACCTCAAAAAATGGGCAGCTAAATAATACTTTTCGTGATGACTTTAAAACTTTGGTGGCTTAATCCTATTATAAGTCTTAAAGCGTCAGGAAAGCGACTAGTTATAATTTAAAAAATATTCGCAATCTATCCCGAAGGACTGCCGCCCCTCATTCCTCTATGTAAAATTGACACCACAAAAGATTACCTTGCTTATAATTTGAGTAGGGTTACCAGGTGTTCTTTTTGGCAATGACAGTCCCTTTCTTACACAAAAGTATTTTTTTGCTCAATAATATTCGTTTTACAAGCCAATAAGCAGATTTAAAACAATTTTTTCGAAGATATTATAATAAATAAAAAATGTAAAAGAAACTTGCTATTTGCTTACGACGCTATTTAAATGTTAAGTCATTCGTAAATTGACTTTTATGACATCACGAAAAGCTGGCAACCCAAAACTTCAATGCCCCGTGGGAACCTACAGTTTAACGCCGATTCCGAACCACCGAAGTTGAAGAAATACTCAGCATTTATCGGGTTACGGAATTGTAAGCGGTTGATTGCAGAATTAGTTTTTAATTTTGTTATACATTTTTAATTATTTTTATATGAAAATAAAAATCCAACAATGATTATGATCTTGCTGGTAATTTTTACTGAATAGATCACGATTGCTTGTTGCGATGAAAAAAAGCACGAGGAGAGCTTTTAAAAATGCACTGCACTATCACTAACATTTTTTATTTTGATAACTAAACGATAGCAGATAACTATCAAAAATTATAAAGATGCACAACAAAATTTCTCTTTTAAAAAGTTATTTTTTCATGTATATTCAATTACTTATCACTTTTTCTTCGACTGGGCTTGCATGTTGATACCGACACATACACCCCCCCCCCCTCAGGAAGTTTTTATTTTTCCTTCATTCTGAGTTGTATTATTTTTTTGGGTTTGATTTAAGAATGTATGCATCAGGGCATTTGTGTATCAGGGGAATCACCGTGCGAGGTTGAAGGCAGAGTTATTTAAGACAGCTTTACACCGCCACCCTTACAACGATTATAACTTGAAATTCTAGAAATAACATGACGACATCAAAATATTGACTAATCAGATATGCGTTACGAACAGATTGATAAACAAAAGTTGGGTTAAATTGTTTTATTTGGTCCCAGGACTCTGTTGTTGAACGATGGGATACCCTAGATCCCTAGATGGTATTGCCTGCATAAAAATTTAGTAATGTTACGACAGCAGTTGAATCACTGTCTGGTAGCCACAGTGCGAGGTTGAAGGCTTAGCTATTTAAAGCTGCTGCACACCGTCAGCCTTACAGCTCCTATAACTAAAAAGTCTATAAATGGCATGGCGACCGTTATCCATATCGTTTTCTAGTACGTGACTGTCCGCTCCCGCTCCCCAACTTCTTTAAGTTGATGACTAAAAAATTAACCATTTTTTAATGAGTCATTTTATGAAACATCTCGATGGTAAAATTAATTGAAATACTACTGTAGAATACTTAGTCGATTTTGGTGACATGGGCAGTTTTTAGCTTTGATTCAAGTCAATTCACGCTTCAGGAGCGGATTGAAGTTCATGTAGGGGGGGGGGGTATTATATATTATTTTATTAAATTTTTAATGCTTTTGCCAAATTTTAATTAATTTAAGCTTTTTTTTTTTGTTTGTAAAAAATATTTGTTTGAAAATTCATGAGGGGTAATTAACCTCTTACCCCTTAGCCCCTCTGAATTCGCTATATTTGCGCTTCATACCAAGGTAGGATCCAGCCAAAATTTTTGGGGGGGATTAATTCCATAATAACGCAAAATTCTTTTTTATCAATTTTAGTGCATTTCATCGTTTTTTTTTTCTCGCTGTTTGAAAATTCATGCGAGGGGGGAGCAGTTATCCTAGTACCTATTCTCCTTATATCCGCCTTTGTTTCACACTATCCTCTTGTATTTATTTGGCATGCCCCTAGTCACCCTAAGCAGAAAAAATTAAAAATAAATCACTTCGCAACATAAAAATATGCGGTTACGTTTTTTTTATTATAATATCGTATGATATCTTTTTGGAACACAAAATAAGCATCTACAAAAAACTAGTCCATATGTCAAATATGCTCTCGTTGCCGATAAGTAATCTAACAAGTCGATTTTGTTTCAACCATTGGGCGTATTTCACGGCAATTGGCTGCTATGGATAGAGACGGTCGTCAGCTTAAACGGTTAAGTGCGTTGCTGCTAATGCTGAATACCTGGTTCAATTCCGGGCCCAGTAAAACTTTATTCTGACCGTCTCCCCTCGGAAAGCAAAGGCCGTACCACCAAGGTGTATTCTGCCTGGTTCAGCCTCTCTAGAGACGAAAGAAAAAGTTGAAGATAAACTTCTCGCGATTCGAAACCCGCGTTAACTGTAGGTCCCCTATGTGTGTGATAATACTTCAAACGCACAACATATACTCACATAGGAGAGAGGTTGCCTACGCCTGGAATCAGGCACGGCACTTGAAGAAGAAAATAAATAACACTCATCAATCATCATCGAAATATATTTGTAATATTTAGTCTAACTGTGTAATGCTAATCAGGCACAACCACGACAATCACAAATCACTTTGTGCAGCCTTTAGACCTCATTAATACAGCTGGTATTTTAAATAAATACTCATAAATGGCTCCCAAAACCGTGTCCCTCATCCAGAATATGTTTTCCTAGATGGAAAAACGGCAGTAGTTATTCGAATTACATTGTATTTGTATCAAAAGCATTGTAACGATTTAAATCTTCCATTCACATTTTGATTAATTCCATTTATTATTAATTTTCATCTCATTTGAATTGTCATTATTGCAATTTTATCACTTGATCCAACTATCAAAAAAACAATTTTAGTTTATTTTCTCGGCGGTTTTTTAAATGCAACTTTATAACAGTGTGAACAAAAGTGTTTATGTGTGAAACTGAAATTCATGCAGAAACCTAAACCACACGGCGCTGTCGTGCACAGCTTTCATGTCCTAGGGCTGATATTTGATGGTCGAGGTTGTAATTGTATAAATTACTGAAAAATGTGTGAATCAATCGCTGCGATTATATAAATTACAGCCCCGTAGTAACAATCCCCGGGCTGTTACTGTCCTCACAGGGCTGTAATTGTATATAATATCCGCATGAAAGTGAAAATATTCTATTGTTACCCGGCTTTAAGAGCAATAAAGCGAAAATTTTCACTTTCCGCGGTCTCTATAATAGGCGTATAACAACCTCACGCGGATGGTAACAGCGTAGGGACTGTCACCGCGGGGTCTTTATTTGCCTATGGCGTTATGGCGTTCTCTGCGTAAACGGCACAAGTGGTTCTAGCGGCTTCCGATGCCTTAACTCCTTGGTTAAATTTAAACAAAAAGATATGTCGGAAATATTAAGTTTTTGGTACTTGACACTCCATTTTCTTTAACCAGCAATTACCCCTAACTTTCTACAAATTGAAAAATTCAAGAAGTATTCAATAAAACAATATTATGGCATTAAAATGACATTGCTATTTCTCACACAAATTTGTTTCCAACGCATTCTTACCTTGGAAACCAAAAGCGCTACAAGCTTAATATTATTTTGCGTTGCTTTTATGGATTCCTGAAATTCGTGTCCTGTTAGATTTTTCAATCCAGCGCGTTAGTGATCTTCCACATGGTCGATAGCTTTTCTTGTGTGTCCAAGATTTCTTCAATTGTTAACCTTAAGCTCTTCCATTATGGAGGCATTTGTATGGAGTAGCATCCAAGGTATGCACAGAAGTCTTCTACAGCACCACATTACAAATGTCTCTATCTTCGGTCTATCAGCTGTCTTGATTGTTCATATCTCCGAGGCGTAAGTTGTGTTTGACAATATCATGGTATTCACCAGTTTAATTTTGGTAACTGGGTTTACCATACACATGCAGTTCACAGTTGCATCCATTGGAAAAAAATTTTGTAAGGAAGAAAATCACGAAACGAACTGGGTTTAGCCAAATGCCTTTAGCAAGATGGTATGCTGAAAAATATGTTCCTCAACTTGGATTCGAACCCAGACTTATTAGCTGTGAATACGTGCGCTTAAACAACTGCGCTGCTGAGGCGATTAGTTTATGTAGCGCGGAACTTCTATTTATCGTGAACTAATTCTAGGACCGCTACAGTTCTATCGATTTATTTTATCTCCTATCCCCTATCAGACGTTAATAAGAAATGTGGAAAACCTTTATGTAATTTCTAATTCTGTTCTATAACGAAATAGCTTGATTTATTTCAAAATCTAGCATCCATTTGAGCTGATCTAATAATAATCAAATATATTCCGTAAAGCCGTAATTCGAATCCGGAATATCCTCTCTGTTACCTAACCAGTGATCACACATTATATCAATCCACCGCTGTTTAAAATTGTTAAGTTATAATACTTATTCACACAATAAATCAATATAATTTGGAACTAATGTTAATAATGCGTGACTTACACTAATAAAAACATGAAATTAAACAAATTTAAATTAAATAACATTTTTGAATAATGCAAAATTATCTTGTAAAGTTTTTAATTTTACACATGCGAAAACTTGATTCAACAAATTAGCATTGTAGTCACAGACTTGCACGCTAAATGCTCAATCAAAACGCGTTTTACGCAAAAAATCTTCGACCATTCGCAACGTCTTCACAGTTTTTAATTTCGGTGATTCCCACGTAAAAATCATATTTTATTTTACTTAATGACTAAACGTTTTCCGTTCTATTATGACCGATAGTTTAACGTGTAATCCTAACCACGGACATTTGGGAATCACAATTCCTGTAGAATAAATTTCGCACTATACATACAGAACCGTTCAAAATTATTTTTATCCTATATTAATAATTTATATAAAAAATTTAGTACTAAATTTTCGTGATAATTAAAAACGATAAAAACGTAAGTAATCAAACAGTGAATGATTGAGATCTAAATTTTCTAGGCAGTTTGTTAACATCAAATAAGTATAACTTAGCTCGTTACGAATGTAATAAAAGTTTTCCTCACCTAAACTCCTCTCACTCCACATATTTTTTGAATTGTCTGCCATAATTCTCTAGTTTGTGACTAATAACCTGGAGTTGAAAAGTAACCACAAAATTAGTCGATACATGTATAGCGACAGTTCGTACCTGGAACCATGGCATGTTCAAAAAATTAAGTTATCGAAAAAATTACTTGTCTTCTAGTATAGGTAATCTATCAGATATCAATCACCAATCGATAATGTTAAAAAAATTTACAGAGGTTTCGGTGCAGTTTTATTAATTTTCGTTGATTATCATCGAGGTACGACAGAATCCTCAACTATTTACATTGCACGCAAAAAAGTTTACAGAATATATAATTTGGGGATTCCCCAAACACAAAATTAACTTTTAAATAAATATTTGCCCTTAATAGCGCGTAGTTGACATTCGTGTCTAGGATCCACCCCGAAATATTTAAAAAACTAAAGTCAAGCACTGTATCTCTGTTGTTTCCATTTATGTAACCCTTCACCTCAAAGGCTTTTTGTAATTTCCAGTAATCAAAGTTGATATTGGGAATCGTCCTTGATTTTTTCACAAATGAAATTTCTAAACTAATTTTCAAACAAAATTAAATTCGTTTGCTTTAAAGAATCCAATAAAAGCAGACGGTGTTCTATTCAAAATGAGAAACAATAAAGGGTTCTTAACCTTCTAACGAAAATCGAATCACCTATAATTTTCCGCGGTTGCTATTTATAGCATTTTGATTTATTAGTCTCGAAGTTTTACGGGGATAGCTTATAAAGTTTTCGTAACTTTTGCTGCGTTCCAATCTAAATAAGTTTTGTGGTATAGTGTGCGGTTAAAAATACTGGAACCCATAAAATTCCCTAATCCAGTTTAGGTAGCCGTGGGGTTTAAATATTGACACTTTTCTCTTACATTATAGTTGTAGTCGTCGTTAGAATGTATAGAAGGTCAACCGTACGTTAAAACGTGAAACTAATAGGTGTTTTGTAGGTAGGTCCTCTAAAATATACTGCATTCTTTTTGGCTATACTCAGCCTTAGTGATGAAGAGAATTTGCATCAGATAAAGAGGCGTTCATCTACAGTAGGAACAATATACCCACGAGAACAAATTCTAAAACTACATCAAAGGCTTTCAAAAATGTGTTTAGATAAAACGTTCCCGTGGCTGCCTACACAGGGTGGGAATATTGTGTGTGGATGGTTGCATCATTAATTTTTAATATTTCTGCATGGTTTTCGAGAAAAATGTAATTCTAGGATCAATCCAAATTTTCTCATCGAAAATTGACTCGACACTTCACGCCAAAAGGAAAATAGTACGTAAAAACATATTCCAGGAAATCGAATTCTCAAAAATCAATACTGCTGGCCTAAAATGAGTATATATTTAGACTTTTTTTATAAGCTAAACAGACAATAAAAAAGTAATTACATTTGTTGATGAAAAAGGGTGGCACTCCGTACATAGAACCATTGCATGTCAGACAATAAGGTATAGAAAAAATACTTGACTTTATTTTTTGATAATCCATCAAATACGAATCAATCATACTTCAGAAAAACTATTTTAAGTGTAGAAATTTCGTTTATATTCTTAAACTTACAGCTAGGGTAAAATATCTTGATAATAAAACACGAGTTCTGTGTGTTTATAGTATATCTGTCTGTTCGTAACGTACCTCTTTGACTGGTTCTTTTTTAATTACCAATATACAAATGTTTGAGGCCTTTGTTTTGAGCCCAAAGTGCGGGCTTTGAACACCAGTTTTTTGTTTAGCCATTCGTAACGCGCCTTTCATTGGTTCATTTATTAGTTATTATTAAGAACTATAATTAGATTATCGGAATGATTAACAAGAGGTTAAGTTTGCAAGTCATCTCAAAAATACAAAAAATAACAAAAATAAATTCTTATAACGCTTTGATGAGTCACATCTCGATATGAAGAGCATCGAGACATCCTGCTCATAAGTCTCCAAAAATTTGACTGCCAAATATCCAAAGCAGTGCATGAAGTTCGCCTTGGAATGGAAAGGTACGTAGTAATTACCAAACTTACGCAAAACACGAGAGCGACATAACGAGCGGACCTCATCGGCGAACCCTGAAGATAAACTGGCTCTCTACTCTTCAGGATCCTGAAGAGTAGGACTCCAAAGAGTCGTGTACCAGTGTAATCGACAATTTTAAGGACCTCATCATCAATGTCCACCGAATGTGTCGCAGTACTTAAAGCCATACGAAGTAGCAAAGGACTGCCCGAGACCAAAATCTTAGATTTGCGGGATTCAATAAGATACCATTGGACAACGACCATAAACGCACACAACCTCCAAACTACGATTTAACAAATCAATCGCTGCGTCAATGCCCGCATGCACCCAAGATACACACATTTGCGCATCGTCTGCATGAGATACAGCAAACAATTGAAATCAACCACTTCCAATAGATTAGTTGGATTAGTTGTATATAAGATAAACAGAAGCGGTGCTAGAATACTTCCCTGTTGAACTCCTCTAGAAACACCTCACAATCGAGACACGCCATCTCCAATATCAACCACTTGGGACAAGAGAGCAAGTGAGTCCAAAAAGGGCAGCACAAACCAGGAGGATCAGAATGCAGAGTTCTCACAATGGAATTCAGTACTTTAGTAGTGGACTCCCCAATAGGAAGTGTAGACTCGATTCTGGGATAAAGATGCCCTCAAAGTTCGAGTCAACCTCAGCAGAAGACGAAATTTCCGGAACGGAGCCAAGAAAGTATAAATCTATGGCATAGGGGTCACCACATAAGTGTAAGAAAATCCTGTGAGAAGGACAATAGTGACGTCTTCTATAACTTAATGAAGTCCAAAAAATCATGAAGTGCCCTCAAACGAATCAAGGAAGGCGAGGGAGTAAGATTTTTTGATATTTATATCCCCCAAAATGATTAACTCAGCACATTCAGTGGTGAGCTCAGAAATAAAATCCTCGAGCTCACCTTGTAGATACGAGAGGGCAACAGAAAGAAGCCTATACACAACGTTGACACCATGCAAGTGACAAAAGACAGAGAGTCACGAGTGTAAAAGGCGATACCCCCCCCCCACACACTCCGATCTAGTACGATCTAGTCGATCTAATAATTCTTTAGTTCCTCAAGATACGAAGGTGATATCCATAGTTCATTGAATATTTACTAAAATGAAACTATGAGTTGGTTTTATGCAAAACCTTTTGGGCGAGGGGGTACCTTATCTAATACGGAATCATACCATAGATAATTCAATGTTGATGTATTTTGTGAGGTAAAATTTATTAGAAATTATTTGGACAGGGGGGCACTAGACGAAATATGGATAGAACAAATAATTATGGCGAAACGTCTCATAGATGACTTCAAATCGAGTTTGAAGAATTGAAGCTTTTGAAAAAGTTCAATCCGGCTAAATGAAGGTTGTAACTCTGCAATCGATGAATTGAGATCTTTTCTATAGACAATTTAGTTTTCTTTACATTTGAACATTTGACATTTTGCTCTTAAGGGAGCTTAAACCAATATATTCACATGTTATAGTCATAAAAATATGTTTCTGCACGGTTCTTGCAATACGGTGAGAAAATCCGGAGTCTCTAGACCGTGAAAAATTAGTATATCTTTTTAAACAGGCCGGGGGTCTGTGAGTCCCCCAGTTACATCTGAACTATAAATTAATTCTCCTTGTGCAAGGTTTGGATATTAAGAAATATTTGTCGACTTTCGATTTGACACGGTGTCCTGAAGATGGGTTTGTAATATAATCCGAAACCGATAGACACAAAGATTTGAAGTTTTATTTCATGCAAGGAGATACCTCCACCAAAAATATTTCTTATAAATTAATTAGTGTCAAACGTTTAAGCTTCCATAAAAATCATTTGTATCACAAGCATAGAAACGGCAGCCCCCCCTCCCCATCGCGAATTTTTTTATAACATAAAATCGATAGAAAATCGTTTGAGCTCCTATAAGCTTTAATTTCCATTGTGCCCCAAAGGTCCAAAAGAAGTATCTCCCTCACAACTGCACAGACTATCTGTCCAGTAGAAGGGGAACATCTGAGTTCTTGAGCAGTTACCAACCGGGAGAACAGCTAATAAAGTTCGTTTAAACTAATAAGCCTTCAAAGAACCTGCGTAAGCAGAGCTCTAGAAACAATGCCGCTAATCTATCTAGAAATGCGCGCATACTAAAACAGCCAATGCAAGATCTTTAAGATCCACGTATAACGACATTAGTATGTTAAAAGTGACCACAAGATATAGAGCTCAGATTAGTCTGAACAATATGCTCCAAGGCTCTGAAAGCCGCACTAAGTGGCACCCTAGCGGACAGCAGTCCGATATGAGGGGGCAGAGCCCGGAATCCGCTATGTGGAAACCGTCTCTACCTAGGACATGACATATCCTCTAGCCTTTGTCCAAGTGCCGGTGTTGCAGCCCTAGAGCCTTTTAGGTCGGACACCGGGGGGCGCAGCGGTGAAGCTCCTAAGTACACAACTCCCGAGTAATCTGGACTGTTGTACAAAACCGTTACCACGGGAGACGGGGGCCCAAGGAATATTCAATGCTCTTCCCCGTCAGATGAAGAAGGACTCGTGGTGGCTGTGGTCAGGGCGAGATTCAGCCAACAGTGGGAACTACCTGCTATAATAGCAAGTAGGACCTGCGACAGTTTACATGGTGACCAAAGTAAGCGGCGCCTGCCTGTTAGCAGGAAGCTCGAGACCGAACTAGAAAGTGTCTTGAGGCCCGTCCTTGGGCGATGTTCAACCGGCTCGTTGACATCCGATAGGAACCCCTTTAAATAGGGCGCTTGTCCCGGCGAAACCTTGTTAGGAAACTCCTAGGAGCGGAATAACGAGTGAGGAGACCCACCGGTTCATGAGAACCCATGCTGGGCATGATTCAGGTCGCATCCTAACATGTAAAATTAAATCAGACATGTTGTTGTGCCCCAAAGGTAAAAAAGTTAGAGCTTTTAAAATACTGTAAATTTGAGCGATATTTTTCATCTACCCCTTCACAAAATTTCCAATGAGTTTTTTTAATTCGCGATGCGTGTGGTTCAATCGATTTTAATGGAAGCTCACTGGAGCTCAAACTAAACTCAAACTTCAATTCGCGATGGGCGGGAGGGGGGCTGTGTAAATGTCGCTCAATTTCACAATCTTTCAAACGCTCTAAATTTTTTACCTTGGGGGTACAAACGATGGAAATTGAAGATCTTTGGAAATTAAACGATTCTCGATGGATTGGCTTTAATTTATTGAAAAAATCGCTTCTTATAAAAGCATTTCTACAACCCCTCCCAAAATTATTCTAAAGAATTGAAACTTTAGTAAAAACCTTTGAAGATCAAACGACGAAAATTGAAGCTTATTGGCGCTCAAACGATTCTCGATCGATTGACACCAATTTTATTCAAAAACTTTATTAAATTAAAAAATTATTTGCGACTAAAAAAAATCGCGAATAACTCACACCGGTACTATGGATGTACGTTTTCTTTTTTAATGTTAAAAATAAAATCTATTTTAATTGTTATCAGCAACACTAAAATTCTGTCCGCTACTTGATAAAATTTGCAATTTCACAATCTTTAAAACGCTCTAACTTTTTTACGTTTTGGGTACAAACGATGGAAATTGCAGCTCATTGTCAAACAATTCTCGATCGATTCATACAAATTTTATAAACAAGTTTTCGCGAATAACTTTGCGATGCGTGTGGTAGACTGCGTGCCAAAGCTCAAAACTTATACAATGCGCGAAGGAGGAGCGAAGAGGGCGAAATACATACATATGAAATGCTACGTAAAAACATTAGCTTGACGCGAAAATTTAAAAAATGTAAATAAGGCTAAAATAGCCTTAAAGAAGGCTGATTGTTATTTATATTATGAAATAATACTAATACCATTTAATAATAAAACGCGCAATTTGTGTAAAACTGTCAAAACGAAAGCAAACATTCAACGAATGTTTTCTAGTTGGGCTTTTTAGCATTTGGACGCGTTTTCGTTATTGCGCCGACGAATGTATAAGTTTTGACCTTTGGCAGGAGCTCTACAAACGATTGTTATGGAAGCTCATTGGAGCTCAAACGTTTGACACTAATTTTATTAAAAAATTTGCGATGGTGGGGGGGAGAAATGTACTTGCCAGAATTAACGAAGAATAAAGACGTGTACCTGGGAGTTTTCCATACCCCCCAGAGTACCCGGTTTCAAATCTTGTTTTCTAAATATAGTCAACTACTTTATGTATTTCTTTATGGATTCAAGATGGACAGGTAAAAATGTCTACATCAAAATCAGAAAACTACGTTATTTTGAGCGAATATGGATAAAAACACACAGTGTTTCGTCACAATTTTTGCTCATAGTTTATTCTATTTTATTTTGCTAATACCTTTAATGACTTTGGGATTTTTGCGAACTTCTTGGGAAAATTTATCCCTGTTCCGGTCCGCGCTTGATATAGAAAACTTAGGGGGTCCTTTCTGGTGATGCTCAACTAAAGGGTTTAAGCAAAAAATGGCATATGTGCCAAAATTGCCATTAATAGGAGATTCAGTCGAAAGCCTTTTTTAAAGGCAATTTCTCATGCATCCGAAATACGGCAACTTCAAAGTTTTACAACTAAAAAATATATAAAAAACAAATTAATGCCTTTAAACTTTAAGACCATTTTTACACAACTATTAGTTGTGGAGTGGAGGGCCTTATTAGAGGAGGAGACCCTCAGCAATCATGGGTACATCTCATTCAAAGTGGAGGACGCCGCCAGCCTGAGGCATAAGGCGAAGGGATGGGCACACCACAGAATGGACGTGCCGAAGCTTAGGGCCGCCCTAAAAGAAGAGGGATCCAAAATTTCCATTCCGGAAACTGGTTCATTGGTAAACGGCGGTAATCGCCGAGGTCAGGAGAACGCCCAAAATTCTGTGCAGATTGGCACATCGGACTAGAATAAGTGCCCAAAAGCACGATTTTGCCAAAGAGGCAAAAAGGAAATTTTCCCATGAAATCACCGACAGTAAACGGCGGTGCTAGAAGGAGCTCCTTGCCACTTTGGAAGAAGACCCATGGGGTTTTTCTTAACTTTTTGATCAAACCGTTAGGGTTTGACTCGCGGGTCGGATAAATGCACATAGTGCGCCATTGTCTTATTGCCATGCTTTCATCTTATATTGCTATATTATTGTATTCGTCTTCTTCAACCTTATAACATCTATTGTAATGTTCACTATGGTGAACATACAGTTTAACCTCCGTCCCGAATAGCAAATGTTAGAGAAATATTTCAGAATTTAAACCCCACTGCTGCTTACACCGCGTTGAGGATTATGTAGAATTAGCTTTTAGTTGTCCTATAATGTTTTACCAGAAATGGAATATCGTGCTTTCACCACACAATCTTCCAAAATATCTAACAGTGTGTATATTTGCGGTATTTTTTGTAACTTTTGTAGGGAATTTAATTTTATCTATGGGCGTGGAAGATCATTAATGTTAAAATATTGTTTTTTGAATTTCAATGAGTAGGGAAGTTTTGAATTTTGATACTTTAATGTTGGCTCTATATTTGTGGTGGGTATGCGCGCAGAACAGATAATTTTTGGTAACGAGATTGGCTCTTTTAGCTTTGGTTTAAGCAGGCATATTCATTTTTGTAGTGGGAATTTTCATAAAAATAAAAGATTAAATTGAAAAACGTTTATAATTTAAACAATTAATAATAATAATTATTAGTGAGTTAAGAATTTTATTAAGACAGTGATAAAGCACAACGTGTAGCGTTTATTAAAACTCACTAAACATAACAAAATACCAAACTTCCTATGAAGACAACAGCGCCGACGCAATCTTTCAAAACTAGATCTAGCCATCAAGAACATGAAAACCAATAAGACCCCGGGTCCAGACGGGGGACCATCCATTATGCTGAGTGAGATCTACGACATCCGCCCCGAAGTTCTCATCAAATTCTTTAACAATATTTTATTAAATGGAAGGTTGCCAGACGAATGGAAAAAAATTGGATCATGAAAGACAACAAACCGCTGGAACGTTCTGAAGAGAATTATGCTATATGCGGCCCCGATCTGATTGAAGGCTATGTCGAAGGATCCGTCCAGCGGAAGAACATCATCAAAATCTGCGGAGCCTACAAGACGGCCTGCACCGAGGCAACATTCCTTCTATCGTTTCAAATGCCAAACACCTAAAAGCAGAAGTGAGAGACGCAAAAGACAGGATCGCAACAAGAGCAGATTTTGATCAAAGAAGGTTCAAAATAGCCGATAAGTGGACTCAGCAGGACTCATATGGGACAGATCTGAAAACGGAAGTTGGACATATAAACTAATATCCACCATCTAGCCATGAATCGCACGAAAGAACGGCGAGTTGAAATACGAAACAACTAAAGTCCATACTGGGCATGGTTTTTTTCCCAATTACCTCCACAGATTCAAAAGAGCAGACTCTCCATCCTGCTACTCCTGCGGTGAAGATGATGACACCGAACACACCACCTTTTCGTGCGGGAAATGGTCAGATCTCCGACGTGATGCTCAAATATTAACGGTTGGAAGCATGATACCTCTCATGCTGAAGAGTGAAACAAGCATGGTGATGGTAAGCATTATGTCCACCAAGGATAGAGGAAAAATGTCAAAGACAAAAGGAAAACCAACCACCAGAAGAACAAGGTCCCGAAAGGGCAGAACAAAGTCAATAACAAACTATCATAGAAACACAACGAGCTGTACACGGAAAAAATCCTCTAAGTGATTCCCGCTACATCTAGGGGGGGGGGAGTAGGAATCTGATATACTAACCCCGTAAGAGCTAGGCTGGGTGAAATCGTTGAAAAATTTTCCCCGTTCCACGCAAAAACAAATAAAAAAACTACCTGTGAAAATTGAAGGCTCCAGTTTGAAGCCAGTTCTTGGCGAAATAAAAAATTAGCTTGGAGAGTATCATTTCACGGTATTATTCCATTTGTAACTGATGTTTGGTTTCATCAAGCTTCTGATAAACAGTGTGCTCAAAAATAAAACTATGCAATAGTTTTGCTATTAATTTGGACAAAAAAAATTATGTTCCCGATTATCAACATTTCTTCGACTAGAAAGTAACTTTTGAGCTCTAAATTCTTAGTATATTCCCTCAAGCACATTATTGAAATAAAATGGTAAAATGTAACGTAAGTTGCCTACTTTTAGGCGGTTTCAATTAGGTTAATACAAGAAAATTTGTAATATTACACTTTGACATATCCGTATTAAGGAAATTTGCTCCTACGTATTAATAAACAGGAATGTAGTTAAGATTTCCGTTTTTGTAATGAACAGTATGGACGTCTTTTACCTTAATGTCTATTATTTAGCCTTACATGTACGGTGCTTCCTTAACTACAAATATGGCATTTTTGAAAAATTACAGATTTCTCCACATTTTCCTCTTAGCTCTCCAAATTTGCATTTGCAAAATTTGAAATAACATCTCTTTACTACTCAGCTAAGCAGAGTTTTTTTGGCTCTGAAAGGACCCAAAATTAATTTAAACTTCTTTGGACTTTTCTTTGCAAATTTAAAAAATAATATTTTCCAATTTTGACCCAACAACAAACAAAGTTTTCCAATAAAATATTTTTCCTTTTAATATATCGCTATTATTCAAGTACTACGTGGTTAAACATCATAAACCCAATTTAGGTTTGCCAAAATTAAGTAAAATATTTTACTTTCCCGGAACATGAAATCGTAACAATTCAATGTCCCAAATTTGTTCTAAATTTAAACTCGAAAAAGGTTAATTTTTCATTCTGATGTATGAAAAATGTATGTGATCGACCAAATTTGACACAATTGATAGACGTTATATCGATTAACCATCCCCATAGCAATGCTTTATATTTACCTTATTACCTGTTCGGCCAGCTATTTTCATTCAGTGTCTGCTGTATAGTAGTAAACGCAAAAAAGCCTGCAAGAATACATTATGCCAAAAGTTAGATAATAATAATCGATTAATTTTTTTTTTCGTTTTACATTAAGTTTTAAATAAAATATTCATAAATGGACACGGATCGTAAAACTAATCAGAAAGGTGAGACAACCGATTATTTTATTGTTGATTCTTCAAAGAGTGACATTTGTCGTGCATTTATTTTTTTTATCGGTGTCAAAAATTAAGATGAATGTAAGACAAATTGCCAAAGTAAGATATATCGAAATATGACTGGGTAAATTTCCTATCATTTTTTCGCTGTTTAATTGTTTTTGTACTTCATATGCCATGCCATTAGTAACTTTTATTAACAATAATTATTACGTCGACAACGAAGATGAAACGAGCGCAGTTCAAGAGCTTCAACAGAAACTTTTCCCTCCGGTACAGCACACCACCCCGTCATCTGCACCAGGTGGATATTTCATGAATATAATCGTAAAACCCAATCAAGTTGATGAAGAAAATTCCGAACAATACTTGGTTAAAAAAGAATCCAAGGAACTGTTTGCAGTGGTTCGGGATCCCAATGCAGCGATTCAAGCTGCTCGATGGCCTACCGAATGCCAGGTAAACCTTCTTATCCAAAATAAAACTTTTTAATTATCTCCACTTTACTTCTAGGTTTTGGACGAAAAAATTAGACACATAAATTTCATTCCTCCGGTACCCGAACCGTATTATATTCCAACGGGAAGAGAAGTCCAACCAAAACCGGTTGGTGAAGAACTCGGAATAATAATATACCAATATTATCCAATAAGCGCTGTTAATTATGTAAGTGGAAAGCTTTTTTAAAGTTCATCCAAATAACCCTTCCCTTTTAGTTTAGTCGATCAAGTGTCGCTGGAAGTCGATTCCTACTTCCAACTTGTCCCTCTCCAGAAGAGGATTCTTTAAGGTTTGAATCCAGATTTGAGGGTGGAAATTTAGCCAAAGCAATCAAAATAACTGCCACATACTATGAACTGTACTTAAGGACTGATCTGTATACCAATAAGCACATGCAATGGTTTTATTTTAGGGTTTATAATATGAAGAAAAATGTTAATTATAGGTGAGGTTCCCAAAAATTGGTGGTTCCATCAACATGAAATTTTTTTTCCAGATTTTCGATTGTAAATATGACGAAAGACGGAAGTTTATTCAACGAAGGTATGAAACCATTATTGTATTCCACAAAAGACGCACAATTACATCATATCGGATGGAGAAGATGTGGCGACAACATAACCTACTTCTGCAACGAAACTGCGTAAAGGTTTAAATTTCTTGAAATGCCAAAAAATATATGTTCTATCTTCCAGTGAAAATGAAGACCCTGACCAGGTTACCACCTACACGCTGACCTTCACACTTGAATTTCCTCACGAATCAGACTTCGCCTACCTCGCTTACAGTTACCCTTACACCTACACGGACCTCCAGGACTACCTTGTAGATCTTGCCAAACACCCAATTAAATCCACCTACACAACCCTGCGATTATTGTGCCGAACGTTAGCTGGAAACAACCTCTACTACGTCACTATAACAGCTCCACCGGAACCTGACGATGATACGGTAGTTTCGTTTTACTTGTTTACTAGTCAAGTCCACAATCTTACCTCTAGATTAATCACCTTTTAGAAAAAGAAAGCTGTAATCATAACTGGACGAGTTCACCCAGGTGAAGCTCCAGCATCGTGGATGATGAAAGGTATTTTGGACTTCCTCACCGGTGACTCCGGTCCTGCCAAAGAACTGAGAGAAAAGTTTCTTTTCAAAATTGTGCCAATGTTAAATCCAGATGGAGTAATTGTTGGAAATAGTAGATGTTGTCTAAGTGGAAGAGACTTAAACAGACAATACAGGACTGTAATTAGAGAAAGTTATCCTGCCATTTGGTATACTAAACTTTTAATTAGAAGGTCTGGGAAAATTGTTTTTAAATTTAGTAGGTGAATTTTATTTTTTTTTAGAATGGTGGAAGAGTGTGGTGTTGCTATGTATGTCGATTTACATGCGCATTCCCGTAGGCACAACATTTTTATTTACGGCTGCGAAAATCGACGTGTAGTGGAAAAACGACTATACGAACAGGTCTTTCCATTGATGCTACACAAAAACACTGCTGATAAGGTACCTAATTTAGAAGTCCCAGCCAAAACTAATTCCCTTTTTTTAGTTTTCATTTGAAAGTTGTAAATTTCGAGTCAATCGATGTAAGGAAGGAACCGGTCGAGTGGTAATGTGGATGATGGGTATTGGAAACAGTTACACGATGGAAGCGTCGTTCGGTGGTTCCTTAATCGGTACAAGAGCCGAAACCCATTTTTCGACCTTAGATTATGAACAAATGGGACGTTCCTTTTGCCAAACGCTTTTAGATTTTTACGACAGCGATCCCCGAAAGGTATCGAAAGGTTCTTATTATTAAAGCGAGTCTGCCGCTTCCTGCAACCAAAACTCCACTTTTTCCTGTCTTAAACGTCATCTTGTATTAACTACATACTCGCCATGGTTTCTTTTGCACCTTGACCTTCTTTTTCGCCTTTTATTACACAACAGTAATATTTCCCTGTCTATTATATCATTTCCTACGCTCACCGTGCCTTTTGTGCTGTTATTTAAACTATATTGGGTAGAGATGCGTTTTACCAATTCGATCGAGATACTTCCAGGACCAGGAGCTTTGACGGTTTTTTCGATAGTTATATCTTCTACATCATGCCATGTATCGTATAATCTTAGACTTTCATTCTCTTTTCTTGCTGGAATTTCTGGAAATATTTCTCCGTTCAACCATGCTTATCAACATCAAAACAAATCAGTTCCTTCGCGCGAGAGTCTCTTTATTTTCTCAACCACATTGTGTTCAGTGCTTCGCTCACATTTCTTGTTCATCTTTAGCGGGATACTCCTGGATATTCATGCTTTTTATTTTTGGTGCCTTCACGTCCATTAACTTTCCATTAGGTCTAAATTTATACAAGAGGATGCTACTGAATCTATGTTATATAATGTTGTATGTTGTATTCCATATTCACTCTCAATATGAAACTTGCATTTCTAGGAACGACTTCGCACAAAAATTATTGAACGACTTCATCAAGAAGGGTCAAATGCAGACGAACCAACAAACATACCGCTTTCGGATTTTTCCAGGTAAAAAGTCGACACATTTCCGAATTTGAATTAAATTCTGATTTCAGTGACGAAGGCGATACCAGCAGCAGTTCAGATGAAGGAGGTCGACTCCAATTTAACACACGTATACTTGTTCCGCCTCCGTCTCCAGTTTTGCAGCGAAAAGTAAAGACAAAAATTGAGCGATCCAAAGGAAAAACGAACTTGAAAAACGCGATTAATTTAGCAGACTCTAGGAAGATCTACCATGTACGTAATTTTGGAACAAAAATAAATATACATTTTAATTTACTTCGTTTTTATTTTTAGATTTGCAAAACTACACTTGATCTTAGCCTTCCGCACATCAAAACGAAATATTCTTCTGATTCCAGTTCGGCTGCCGAATCGGTTTCTTTAAACGTCAAGAAGAAGGTGGTTCGGAAACGTCGTGCCAAAAAACGCACTAAAAAGAGACAAAGTCCGTTTTTGAAAATTTCCGATAGCGATGTTCATGACAAATCGCCCAGAAGTCTTTCGGTGATGGATTTGACTCCGATGACCAAATTTAGATCGCATTCTTGGCATCGTCAAATTGGACCTCCGAAGTAAGAAATATATTTAGATCTTGAATATTTTTAATAATACCGTTTTAGACCTCTCGTGGATATGAGGAATTCGAGAAATACCTCGCAGCAGCTGGCGGAGGTGCAAGCAAAACTGGTGTCCCTAAAAAATAGGTTATGGTTTGGATCTGGAGAAGGTGACGCAAGCATTCCTTTGTCTTGGGGCCAATCGAAATTATCTGAGAACAAACATAAATCGAAGAAGAAGTATTTCGTGACAATTTCGAATTATTATGATTTCATTTGGTTATTATTTTAGATCGACACGAAATCAATCAAAAAAGGAGTCAAGAAATGAGAAACCGGAAACAAAAAATGAGAAAAGGGGAAAAACTAAAGAAGAGTGTAAAGAAAAGACAACTAAAAAGAAGCATCAGAAGTAAATGGATTTTTCTTTGAAGAAATTAAGTTTAATCTTTTTGTACTTTTAGCCAAAAGAAACAATCGCATTGGATTCCTCCAGACGAATTTATGAGGCTTGAGAGTTTGGCAAAATCTGAGAAGAAGCATGGCGATGATGAATCCAAGAAGAATGAGAACTCCCAAGAGAAGAAGGTAAAAAAGAAGAAGAAACCTGCGAAGTTGCAGAAAAAAGCGACGTTGGTTACTAATATGAGCGTGTTCATTGGAAGAGACTGAAATGCCTTGTTCGAATTTACTCCTTTTAACTGTGTTTTTCATTTTTATGTGTTATGTAAGGTATACTTAAATTTGATTATAAAACAATAAACACTTTAAAAAATTGAATAAGCTATAACGAGAGACGCGGTCGGCCAATTAGAGATTTAAAAATTAGCCATCCTCTCCATTTCTGGAGGTTAATCCTCTTAATTCTCACCATGAATTTTTTCTTCTTTGTTCTCCATTGGATAGATTTTGAACCACAGTAATTAGACTTTACAACTTTTGAACTATCTAAACAACTCAATTTTGTCCCATCAAGTGTTATTCTGCTCGCAATTTCCAAATTTCCTCTACGTGGGTGAAATGCTTAGTTTAATTAAGTAGCCTAAATACGAAAGCTTCCATTTATTTGCTTTTGGAGCAATCCCAAAAATGTCAACTCCTTCACAAATTCAAGTAATTATAGTAGTAGGTTTCATTATTAAAAAATTCTGCAGATCGCAGGTAGACTTGGCTTGTTTAATTCTTAAACGTTTCTAGAACCAACGCAAAAATAAAACCCGTTTTGTTTTCAACACGTAGGAGCGAAATTACTTCCAATAACTAGAAACGATTTAACGTATGAATAATTTAAATCAACTGTAATAACTAAAAAGAAAAATTTTGTGTTCCTTAGAAGGCAAACTATAGTTTTCTCTTTTCAACTCAAAATTTGGGTTGGGTACCAAATTTTTAAGGAAATTTCCTTGAAAAACAGTTCCAGAGTGCTTCCTCCGCATTAAAATTTCATACCTTGTTGATAAAGACGATACTGTTCGGAAAATAAAAATATTGGAGTTATTGTTTCGCCTTTTAAAGGTCTTCAAAATCCCATTGGAACCCACCTTGGTATTGTAAGCGCAACCCTCGTGTTATATTATTACAATTAAGAAAAAAATCATTGGTACAAATAAACATTTTAATCAAGTTGTATCACAATAATTATCAAAAGAAAAGTTACACACCTTAATAGACGCGCCCACAGTTTAAATTTTTAAGCATTTTCTACATCCTACAACATCCGACGACTGCTGCGGAGGTCGTTTGTTCAAGTGTTCCATATTTTCACTCATCCATTGCAGTGTCATCCAATAAGGAATTTTATTTTCCACAATTTGTAAAATTTGAAATACCACTGCTTCTGTTTTATCACTTCCGGAGACGATAACTTTAATCTTCTCTGGCATTCCTTTATTTTTAAAAATTAATATTAATAAATTTATTATCGATGCTATTGTAAAATAATTAATAATTTAATTATATTGTAACATAAACTGTCGCAATCTGCAGTTAAGTTATAAAAGGACAATGATGTATCATATCCGGTTCTAGTATGAATGAATAATTTCTTTAGAAAGTAAGCATTACAAAAATTTATTGCAGACTTTCAACTTGGATCGTGGGCATGAACTTTTTTAATATTATTTTTTATTTGAAGTAACGAATACATTTTTTACATTTTGGAAAGAGTAGGAAAATAATATGCTAACACTTTTGAGAACCTCTGGTTTATCACATAACACTGTACTCGCGTGCTTCCTGCTGGTTATGATTGTTAATGACGATTAAAGTTATTAAATTTAAATTCCTTCAAGCATATATCGATGAACTCGATGCGCAATGTGATATGCAAATGATTTCGTATCATTTTTGACTTCTGGACTCACGATCATGTTTTGCAATAATAACGTCCTGATAAAAAGGGAAAAAACCAGCCCAAGAGAAACACGTTAGGCGTTTCTCCAAAAAATTCTGTTTTTCCTGACATCATTAAACTGGCCTGAATGGTGGTTAGGAAAATGGATAGGAAGAAATTATGGTGCGGAAAAAGCACTTCCGATTTTATTTTAAAAACGGACACCTAGAAAAAGCATAGGGTTAGAATGGTTCCCGTCCACTGGACCGACTTTCAACCGACCGACTTTTAACGGACCGACTATTTTTTCGCCCGACTCGACTGTCGATACTACCCGAAGCATTCACTACAAGAATGATTTCCAATTAGACTATTTGTCACATCATATAGTTTCATTTTACAGCCATGACAACTGTGAGATGTCTAGGAATCCTACGGGAAACCTGGCCTCAATCGTTTATCTTTCTTATTAAGCAATAATAAACGATTGAGATCAGGTCTCCGTATGGATTCCTTGTCACCTCTCGTCAGGGCTGCCCACGGTTGAGGTCACCTAGACTTCCCAGACACCTGTCGCTATGGCATCTCCACGAAAACCAAACCAACAGAGTTATGGATCTGCCAAGGTTAGAACTCCCCCCCCCCCCCAAAGACGCTTTAACCAAAAATTCACGATATTGCTTAATGAGAAAGATAAACGATTGAGGCCAGGTTTCCCGAAGGATTCCTAGATATCTGTCGCTATGGCATCTCCACGAAAACCAAACCAACAGAGTTATGGATCTGCCAAGGTTAGAACCCCCCCCCCCCCCCAACGACGCTTTAACCAAAAACTCACGATATTGCTTAATAAGAAAGATAAACGATTGAGGCCAGGTTTCCCGAAGGATTCCTAGACAGCTCACAGTTGTCATGGCTGTAAAATGAAACTATATGATGTGACAAATAGTCGAATTAGAAATCATTCTTGTAGTGAATGCTTCGGGTAGTATCGATAGTCGGTCGAAAAAATAGTCGGTCCGTTAAAAGTCGGTCGGTTGAAAGTCGGTCGGTTGAAAGTCGGTCCGTTGAAAGTCGGTCGGTTGAAAGTCGGTCGGTTCAAGCTGAGTCGGTCGGTTGAAAGTCGGTCCAGTGGACGGTCACGGTTAGAATATTGTAATTTGAGATGCGAAAGAGAAGAAATGAAAAAATTGTGAATGATAACTGAGCTGAAGATTGCATTCTGCATTTTGCATTGCATTTCCTATGAAAGAATTCCAATTTCTGGCAAGTAAATAATTTATAGCCTGATAGGAACATTTTTCAACTAATTTTTTACTATTCTATCGAAGACATTCAACTTCAGCCATTGGAAAAATATCCCACAAGGATTTGAAACTGTAAAGTTACGTATATAGTCAATTCATTCAGCCGTTTCTTATATAAATCTTCAATTCTTTTCTTTCTTTGTGCGCCGAGGCTGTAGATCCCCTATCTCCTTTATCTCAAGAAAATCATATGGCTCTGGGGACTCTGGGGAACATTTTTAGAACATATGACAAGACATAAGGATTGGTTGGGAGAGGTAGTTTACGTCGTAGTTTAAATAAGCTGTTATTTGATTCGCGATTTTGACGGGCTTTGACCAACGTTTTTAACCAGTAGAGCACTTAAATGGCATGACTGGCGCTGGATTTAGTCGCGAATTTTGAGCCGACGCCTTTTATGATGGTTTTCCTCTATGTTTTTGAGCGTCAGGTGTTGGTCGGATTGGGCCTCTTCTGGTGGTATGTTGGTGGATCGGCCGGACTGATGGATGGCATTCCTCTTACTATTGGGGGTACGAGGAGCAATCGTTGTAATTGCCGGATGCGAACAGCTGTAATTTACGTAATTTACTAGAAAGTCGCGTGATTTGGAGCATGACGATGTCAGATGGTCATCGGCGCACTTTACGCACTTTGGGTGTACGCAGAAATTACGCTGGGAAATCCCAAAGCTTTGGCATCAGCGATATTGCCCTACGTCTATTTTTCGATGTGGCGACTCGACTGTGATGTTAATGTCGAAGACCGCAGGAGTGTCCAAAATTGTTTTACCCGCTTCGTTTTTTTATCCAATCATTTTTTTCAACGATTGTATCCAATCATTAACTGCTTTACGAACCGTCTTCGGATCGTTGCAAAATAAGCCTAATGAGCTCACTCAGTATACTCACTGCGCGTGCGCCAATCGTGCTGAGATTGACGTTCCCCACCCATAATCAGCTTTCAACATTTTTAGATTGCCTGAGAAAATATTAAGCAGGTGTGATCCATCGGTTATAAAATTCCTGGAATGAAGGCTCTACCAACGATCAGTTTTTGAATGAATAGTCCGACTGATAATTTCTGCTTGAGAAGCTGATAATCCGAGAACACTGACAAGCCTGTTAGTCACCTAAAATGAGAGCAGTCCATTAGCGATCTATCTTTTCTTCAACTTCGACTGCTATTTTTAAATTGATATCATTTTAGGGCAATAGACCAATTTTAGTATATTCATTTTACAAATTACGTCTACAGTCGGCCATTCCCAACTAAATTTTGTTTCGTCGCTAATAGTTTAAAAAAATTATCTAATGGAAGGGATAGAATTCAGAGCCTCCGCCACTACAACTTACACATGTATTATATTGTCCTGTTTTTTTTTATAAATACCGTATATAAACAATTTATAATTTTGTAAAAAAAATTGTAAAAAATTTAAGATGGAGAATCAATCCTTGTTTAAAATAAGTTGCTACGGTTTTAGCTCAATCGGACTGCAGTATTGACCTAATAACGCATACGTGTTCCACATGCAGAACTTAAAAACTCGAATTACTATTCATAAATTTATTATGACAGAACAAATTAAACACAAACATGAGTCTCAAAACTTACAAAACAGCAAAACATCCCAGTGTACAAATGAAATGGAAAATTTAACATAAACAACTTGGATATCCTTAAAACCACCCGTTTAATCTTGACAAATTTATTGCAATGCAATAATTAATAAAATTATTGACAAAAATGTTTCTTTAAATTTAAGAATAAATTAAAGCTTTAGCGTTTCGCCACTGATTTAAATTTTTAATCAGAATAAGTTCTTACCAATATTTGTAATTCTTCATAAATGTCTTCGCACTTACGGGATATGTCCATAAATCCCCAATAAAATCTCTCAATTTTCCTCGTATCTTCTAATTTCGTCTTTATGAAAATTTTTTAGTTTTCAAATTAATGTTGAAAATTTAGTTTTGAACAGAAAAGAAGTAATTACTTTATTGATTAATGGAAATACTTTGGTAAATTGAAAAACTTGAAGTAATTGAAATATTTTGTGAAATTTGGGCTCAATTGAAGTACTTTCTCTGTATGTCAAATATTTTCAGGAAGATTTAGTATTTGTAGCATTTCAAGTACTTTTCACACTAAGGAAATATTTGGTTATTGAATTACTTTTGGCAAGTGGTTTTGACAGCTCTGCTGCTAACCAGGTTTCCTTTTTTGGGTGTGGGCCAATGGTTTATGAAGAGAGTTGACACAATCAACTTTTATCGAAGAGTCATGTCGTGGTATACTAGGAATGCCCCCCCTGAAAAAGAGGGTCCATGGATATGCCCTGAAATTTTTTGAAAAATAAGGGTGAAAAACTGCTTTTACAACTTTTTGAAGCGTTATTTAGCCAGCGACACCGGTCGAAAACAGGAAGTTTTGATTCCCCCCCTTCCGGTCTTGTACACTCCTGCTATGCCATCTATGGTAGAATTTTTTAATCGCCGAATGTCTACTTACTATTTTCAGGTTATTTTACAATATAAATGGCCTAAACGCTACGTTATCCAGAATTGACAATGTAAAAATCGTGCATTCCTGTGGTTCTGAATTCACGTTAAATTATAGGTCTCCTGTGTAAAGCAGAGAAAATCACAAACTGTGGCAACTGCATTCCGTATGCACATTATGAGAAATCATTAACTGTGTGTAGGTTCTGATGCCAAATTCTTGTGGTTCGACCTCAATTACAAATATTTTATTGTTCATATCTAGCCTTTAAGATTATTCACCAGTGCAATTAATATCAATTCTTTTAACCGAAAATTCAGCACATTTTATTATTTTAAAATTAACCTTGAAATCTCTTGCGATTTAAAACATTTAAATGCATAAAATATCCCACTTTGAATTTCCCATTACATTCGGCCCCCCACACCAAATCATGAATCCTGATACGAAATTTAACAGCCCCCCCCTCCCTTCCGCTATGTTGATAAAACACATACTGTTTGTCTATCTATGTAAAACTTTTCACTCCAAATATTTCCTAAACTAAAAAATACCAATACAGAAAAAAAATATAGCAACTAATTTACGGAAGGGAACTTTGAATTTTTAATTCAACATGAAAATCTTCAATAGGATCCATTTTGTTAATTGAAAGCTATGTAAAAATGCTGTATTTTAAAGCATTAAAATTTAAAATCGGTTGATTGATTTTTCAAGTATTACAAAAAGTACGAGGGGAGTTCAAATTTATACTGGACTTTTCAGGACAACAGAATGTCGTGCATGTTAAGAGACAAATGGGGCAGTGGAATATGTACCTTATCTTTCCGATTGGCTACATGATGTACATGTTTTGTTTTGGCACAGTGCTGGCCTCGACTTGCCCTAAACGGGCACTAGAGCAAGTGCCCTGCTATCCAAAAATAATAACAATTTTAAGTTTTGTACTCTTCCACTCAAAAATGTCACAAGTTGCTGGTGCAAATGAAGTTCTAAAAAATTGGCAGCTGCACAGACTTGGGAGTCTTGGGGGTATGGGATACCTCCCTCTAGTACATGGTAATTATGATGGTTATGTTAATATGCTGGGGAGAATTCTATATCTTTTGTAACCTCCATGCAACTGCCCACATTTCTTTCATAAAATTGTTACGAATTGCCAGTGAAACGATAAAAGTTTATTGACACCAACACATCTCTGGAAAATCTGGGGAGACTAAATTCAAGGCAACCGTCTTAAACTATGGATTGTCCCTTTGGCTAGCCCTAGAGGACAAAAGACAAAATAAACCAAACCATTACCTCTTGCAAGCGCAGTGATAGGGTTTTCTTTGCTTGCTAATTAATTATGAATGAACTTACTTATTTTCGATTAGAATTTAGATATTGGATTAAGGCTACAGAAAAGGAACCACAATTAAAAATCACAAAGAGTAGTTAAACCCCGGCACTGTAGCCAAAAGTAAATAATTTAATTCAATAAAAAATAATTCAAGAATAATCAGATAACGAACAATAAACAGAAAGTCGATTGTTGCGTAATTAAACAAATAAATTTTCTTTAAATTAAAACAAAAAATAATTAAAGATTAAAATGAAATAAAACTTAAAAATCAAAATAATTTCCTCGACGTATAAAAATAAAAATGTGGCGAACGTAAAGCAATAAGAAATTTACAAACAAAATGGTCGAACGCTAATCTACTGTTCCATTCGCAATTTTCCAATGTAATTTTAAAATTCAAACGACAAGAAAATACCTTGATTAAAATATTAATAAGGCTCCATCAAATTCTCCTAGGCATGTGTGGACGAAAAAAAATATGATGCAGACTTTATCCTCCATTAACGAAAAAATATGGAGTTTTCCAGAAAATATTCCAAAAATTGCAAATAACTAAAAATTGCAGCGGGAAAATTCAAACCGTTACATCTAATTGAAACAAATCACAAGCTACCACTGATGGAAACACAACTGGTTACAACCATTTTGGAACAAAAATGTAGTTGTAAAATTCTGCCTTTCTTACAAAAACTTCCCCGTGAAGATGGACCTGGTACTTTTTGGAATACTTGGAGATAGATGGAAGTCAAACCACCTGACAGTTTTGCTTGAGCGTGACTCAACCAAAATCTAACAATTTTTGGACACCCTTTCTTATACTAAAATCTAACTGTTAAATAGTTGAGATTGCTTTTAAGTGAAAATATCTAATGAGCAATCTTATAGCCCGTTTTTTTATGGATGAATAGTTTTTGTTTAAGGGGGGGGGTACTTTCTGGAAAATATTTATTCAACTAAATTAATGAAAAATACATAAATATACTTGTTGAATAATAATTCTTCAGGTCAAATTTGAACCCCAACGTATTTTATAAAAATAAATATCAATAAATAACAATTATGAAAATAAATGTGAGGCCCTGCGAAGGGAGCCTGTGGTGCTGACCTAATTTTATATTGTAAATAATTTTGGAATCACGCGAAATATTCATGTCAGGGCCCCAAAACATGTAACAACTAATACCCTCATGTTTGGGCAAATTGAACATCTAAATAATTATTAAAATAATTATTATTATTCTTCAGGCCAAATTTGAACTACCAACGTATTTTATAACAATAAATACCATAGAAATAAATGCCAGGCTGTAGGGAGAGAGCCTGGGACCCTGCTAATTTTATATTGTAAATATTTTCTGAATCACACAAATATTAAAATATTCTTGCTGGGTTCTAATATGGCCGGGCCCCGAAACACGATACCAACTAATATCCCATTTTTTGGGCGCTGACATTAACTCGAATTGAACGATCTGAACCGTTCATGGAAGAGATTTCAATAGTCAATTTGAGTTCGTGTCAAATTCCCAAATAAATACATTCGAGTTGATCAGCTAAAGCAACTGATGTAAATCCAGTTTCTGCTTCGGCTCAAAATTGCTACATACCTTTATCCTTTCAGTTTCATTTTCTACGGAGGTTCAAATGCAATTTTTTCTCTTTATAAAAAAATTGAAATCAATTGAACTATCGACTCCCCCCTCGTCTTCAAATAAATTTGAACATCAGGAAAGTCACACTCGAAGTTTATTATTTTTCATTTCTTTCATAAATGTTCCAAAACTTTGGATTTGAAACCCGATTTTGATGACTGTAGGTTGTATATAATTATGCACTATATGGATATAATTGATCACGTTTCCATTTATTTAATTATAATGTAATTAATAGTATTATTAATTTTTTATTCAATCGGTGCTATTTTAATGTCCAATGTTTCTAATAATAAATGGACACGGAAACCAATTAAATCACATTCTAGGTCTTTGATATATCATACTTGTTAGTGGTATATAAACAGATTATGATTCACACCTAGGTAGTACACTGAATCGCTATGTAATTGCTAGAGAAAATCGCTCACATTTAAAATTTAAATCGTCGAGCAGGCTGGATGTAAATGAAAATTCTCGGTATTTTTATCTGCAATTGAATCATACCATTAATGATATGTTAGCAGCATTTAATTCAATTATCGGAACAGGACTGTACGAGGAAGAAAATATTGTCACGAACAGGAAAATAACCAATTCCAAATTCAACATCCAATTTCAATTAAAAAATTAAAGACTTAGCCTACACCGAGGTACCCGATTCGATTGCGGGCGAAGCAAGAATTTTATTCCACCCGCCTCTTCTCGGAAGGCAATGGAAAACTACCCAGATGAAATATACAAAGAAAACCATTAACCAAAAACCAAAACCACTTGAGCGTATGAGAAAGTCCAAAATTACGAAGAGCAGAAAAAAAGGACAACAAATTAGGTCCTACCTGTGAAGTCAAACGCCTGATTTTATCTCACGTAAGGATCCCATTTATTTATGTACATTGTTTTTAGATGTATACATAATCATGTAAACATATTATACGAACAAGTTTTCTCATTTTTATACAATCGATGGATTGGTAAAAACATGTAATTAAATTTTTACAACTTTGTATACTTACATTTAAATGTTATACCTGTAATAACAGCAATTATCGCTTTTAAAGATAATTTTAATAACAGTGCGTGTAAGCAATAAAAAATTGCGATGGAATAGCTGCCGTTCTCAAATCGAGGACTTGGGTACTTTCGGTAAGACAAAAGTTACTTACCAAACGGTATCTCCAAAGTATTGGCCATTTTCAAGCTGCCCCTGTATATTTCTTCTAAAACTCCGATGAGATTTCGGATTGACCAAAATTTGGCCATTCCAATATTCCATATTTTGGGGACGTTTGTATTAAATTTTATGTGACTTCCTCTCCATCTCCAAATGTTCTCCAATAAACTTGAGAAGCCAAGCCACAATAACGAACCTGAAGGTTAGAATATGTTAGATAAAGCATCGCATAAAATAAGCGGATTTGCATATAGAAAACATTCTCCTTTTGAAAACTGAAAAATTTATTACGTTCGATCAACAGCAAGTTATTTATTTAAAGGTGGGTGTCAATAACGATTTTTTGACACCACATGGTACTTATAGCCAATATTTTCATTTTTCCGTCATTCTTAAGCCATCCAAGGTTGGTCTAATTTTAAGCAATAAATTTAACCGTAAAAGTTCTTGTAAAATTGTAAGACGAAAGGTCAATTGGCCCAACTTACTCACTTCCACTTGGCTAATCTAATTGGTAAGGTCATAATTGACCAAAAACTTACTAAAATAAAACAGTACATTTTACACACATCAATATACAGAATGAATCGTTAGTGATTCCACCTCCAGTTGGAAGAATTTAGGTTTGTGACTCCCACGTTTCTAATTTAGCTGTATTTTTAACATCCACCCACTATCCCCATATATCCTTTTCTGTCAAACTACTCTACACGCATTTGAAAATAAATTACGTATTACTACTTTTTAAAACTATGTAAATTGTAGTTGACATTTATTACTCTCATCTTGGGAATAAACAAACCAGTTACAACAACAAACAGTGAAACATCACATGTTGTATTTTATTGTCATTATCCATCCATAAATATTAATTATTTTTCTACGAACTAATCCAATTAAGTGCTTATTTTAATTAGTATCAAATTTCTATTTACTACATTATCGCGTCGGGATCGAATTTTCCAATCAAGCATAAATATTTCCATCAAATATTCGTCAACTTGCAAAAGACAAGGAAGGAAAACACTTTCACTCTTGTTGCTCTTTCGCTTCTCCTATATCCATATCCTCGCAAAATTTTATGGTCGTATAGCCATAACCACAAGAACTCGAGTATGATTCGTTAAAAAATGTAAAATTAGTGAAATTATGCTCTATAGATACTTTTTAGTAATGAGCCACGCTCAAACTGAGCTGTTGGAGCTCATGGTTTTACGTCGTTTAAATGAATTCATTCACCAATTTTCATTCTTTAAACTGCGATGAGCTTTAAGATTAACTTCAAAATTTTATCCAACAAATTTGGTAATCAATGTTGCCCAAATTAACTTTTTTTGGCTTATAATTGGATATCATAGCAAAATTTGCTGGTTATGACAGTTATTTAGGCGATGCGGCCTAAAGGCCCCACTAGAGGGGAATCAACCGAAACCTGCTCCTCGGCGGAAACTCATGGATTGCTATAATTGGAGGGATGCGATTACGAATTAGATTTTTAACTTTTTAGTGAAAAGATTTAAATCTGGGCTATCGTTAGAGGTCCTAACAACGTCGGATTGTCGCATCCGATTTTTCTTGAGATTTTTTTTTCGAGTTGAGAATTTTCGAGTTTTTTTTCGAGTTGAGAAAATCTACCTGGAGGGGCGGCGCCCCGTTGCCCTCGTGTACCAACCGCTACTGTTTTTCAGTAGCGGAAATTTCAATTTCATCATATAGTATAGACTATAGAACAATGGCGGTTCGTGACTTCTTTGAATGCGAGGGCACAAAATTAAAATAAAAAAGAGAAATATAATAATAACATATTTTTGTGTTACTTTGAAAATATTAATACCATTAACATATTGTAGAAAAAATTATTAAATTATATTTTATAGTATAAAATTTACTTCTGAAAATGTCTTTTTTATTATCTACAAAGTGTTTTTGTCCAGAGCTTTTTTTTAGGTTAAACTAAAAATACAGATTTGATTTTATAACTTCATTTGCAATACTGCGACACGTTCTTCATAAAAATGATCTCAATACCCGATTGTATTACATAAATAAGCTGAATTAAATTAATATGCTTTCTGAATTACAATTGACGCTTTCTGAATTACATTTGACGCTTTCTGTATTTCATTTGACGTTTTGAAATTTCAGAATACATTATTAACCCGATAAATGATAAAGCTATGTTAAATTAAATTTTATTAAATTATCACTTATTTAAAATTTTTATAAAGGTCAATCATAATATAATTCATAAATTACGTTACGAGGGGGAAAATTAAATAACAAGGTGATTTGTGGCGGTTTTGTGGGGGGGGGGAACTCCAAAATTGGAATTTGTTGACGAACTTCAAAAGTGTTAAGGTATAAAATTTTATATTTTATAATTTTCTTAACGCTTTGTGTGCCAGTGGTTCCACCATGGGAACAAATAAAGTATAATTATTTCCAAGCGTCCAATGATGCACATTTTTAACCTAATTTATCTCAAAAATTCGACAGTTTTGACAAAACAATAATCTGGGCCACAAAGGGTTAAATAATATACTAAAATGTAGTTAACACAGCTTTTCTTGCGTTTTTTTTGGGTACCTATAATGCAAAGCAATTTTGTTTTTTAATCTCGCATGTAACTTCCTATAATTCCTTCCTGTTTTTTTGCTTGGAAGGGAGTTAACAGTTTCCTTTGCAGCTACCTGGTGGATTGGGGAAGTTTATGCTTTATAACTACGCCAAAAGCAGTGGCGGCTTACGAGTTGTTTCAATGGGAGGGTACGAAATTGAAATGAACAATAAATTACTACTTCTTTCGTTGTTTTAAAAACATTAATACTTTTCATTTCCATTTCCAAATAAAATACTCATGTCATAATACTCAGTGTTAATAGAATCCGGGGTAGATTGTCGAGGGGGGGGGTTAAAACTCGCAACCAGAAATTTTTCTTCTATACGCTACTGATAGATCGAAATAATAATGTAATTGTTAGAATTTCCTCGTTGTGACTTCTTTAAATGCTTTTAATTCATGCAAACGGAAAATTTTGCTTTGACCCAACCCTGTATGGGGTTATGAGCGAGAGATTAACCCTAGACGCACATCGAGACTTTCCAAACGAAGTTCCTTATACGCCCAATTGGAATTGAGGCTTCCATTGTACATCAATGCAATGTTCTTTTAATATTTTTGTTTGCTTTGGTGTTGAATCCATTCATTCCTCTTTCCAATTTACGCCATCTTTTGGCAACTTTTTGAATACCAGGTGCTTCCAAAACTCTCATAACCGGACGATAGCACCCCTGTGCTAATAACTAATATGCTCATCAATGGAAGGGGAGGGAGGCGACGCTACAAATTAAACTTTTCACTTTTTTCCTATAATGTTCTAAATCTGTGCCACCGTTTACGGTTTAATCGATTTAGAATTGTCCAATATATGGGAGGGCGGCGCCCCGTCGCCCTCTCCATACAAGCCGCCACTGGCCAAAAGGGGTACAATTTATTATTGGTTAGTCCCAATTTTAAATTCATCATCAGTTCCAATTTCAAGTTTTATTTTGGATACCCACGGATAACCTTGGAATACCATTGTTATGCAGCCTAAAGGCCGCACTCTAGAGTTTTTAATTTAATAACTAAAAAAATAATCAAATGGAGGTATGTCACGAACATATAAACGGCAGATACATAGAAGTGGTTCTTATATTACATTAAAATTATGATTATTTTCAAGTTTATATAAAAAAAATGTTAAATCATTTTTATATTGTTAAGCTTCTTCATTTTAAGTGAATTTGTGTTTAAGGCTTACTGAGTATGAGTAACCAATATTAAGGAATCTTATTTTTGATTTCCGAAAGGAAACGGTCATGGGATCTCAAGAGATGTTCGTTAGGTTACCTGACGACCTATTACCTGACCTATTCATATTATTTTTTAATAGCAGATTGGATAAATTCTAAAGCATTTTTACTGTTAATGTTCAGATGGAGCATAATTTTGTGTTAGTGATTTCTATTTTCTTTTGAAATCCATCTAATTTTGAAATTAATTTAACTCTCTTAACTACTTCTGATTTACTTCTACTATAAGTTTAATAAAATCCTTGCATCACTTGTTCGATGAGATTTGAAGGCAAATCTGTGGGGGTTCAGAGTGTCTGATTGGCCTAGAGGTGAATATTTCTAAAAAAATTTGTACATAGGACTCGGAATTCCACCAATTTCCAATAAATCCCCAGTGATTTCCAATAGATTAAAAATAAATAAATGCACAGTACTCGAAATTCCAAGAATTTCCAAGGAATTCCAGTAAATTAGTAAATTGGCCAATCGCCCAATGTAGGACGATTGCCTTCCTTGGGTGTGGAATTACTTAAATTTAGATGATGTCGGCAACTATGCCGTGACGTTTGGTAGTTTTATCTCCCCCCCCCCCCCCCCCAATACGTTTCTCTCATTGACCCATAATTATGCTATCCTGTAGTTTACGAAAGATCAATATAAATAACTAAAGAGAAGGACGCAAAAGCAACGCCTGTCTGTTGTCCACAAAAGAGCTTTTATACGCACTTCGAAAATTTTTAAACCAAAAACTTCCATCGGTGAAATTTTAGGTTGTTGAAAATTGAGAACCACTGCTTAAGTTCTGTATAACAAAATTTTAGTATCGTCCACTTGATAAACGATCGTCGTCGCCCTTTTCTACATTAAGATGCTTTTGGAGAAAAACTATCCAGACTTTGCGAAACTGCTTTAATTTGAATGACTCAGTTTTGCATTTTTTGGTGCTTCGGGACTTCAATAAATTATGGAAATTTACCTTATCTTCCAATTTGCATCGCATCAAAATATGTGATCAAAATATGCAGATCCAGAATAAATAACTGCATGCCTTAGCCTCCTTTCGTTTCTACCGCAATTTTTAATCGTTAGCTATTTGGATCCCTGCTAGAGCGTACAATCAGAAACTTTTCGGTGACACTATCACTCTGAGCCAGATCCTGAAGTTTAAAAGTATAAATCGATTGCTTCTCCAAGAAAAGTAAGAAAATCACCAAAACACGGATTATCTGCGAAGGAAAATGTGAAATTATAGCACTACATAAATAAAGTAAACCTGTTCAAAATATTCAAAAATGAAGCAAAAAAAATGGCAGAATAAATTATGTAAATTTAGCGGATTTAACGAAAAAACAATAAATTTGAATGCCCTAACTTTAGCACCTATCACGACAGTAAAAACGTGAAATTCACTGCTACTTGTCATCAAGACCAAAATAACTCCATTATTTAGTTTCTTCATACAAATAAAGGGTATCTAAAAATAGAAATAATTAAGAATGACCTTACTCATAAAGAATTTACTCACTCGCGAGCCACGTAAACCCTTAATTTATGTTTCATAAAGAGTGATAAAAATACTACAATTCATGTTTTATTTACTTTTCCCATCATAGTACAATAGATTTGGTAGCGAGTTTGCATAGAAAAGAATAGATGTCACTCTATGAAACGCTTGGAATATTTGTGAAACGACGGCGACGCCGACGACGTCTTTACACCCACGCTTAGACGTCTGACGAAATACGCCGAACTAATAATGCACTACTTGCTTCATCAATTCCAAGGTCGCCCACAGTAATCTTATACGCTTGTACAATATCATCAATGGTTCGTTCGTAATCACCGCTCAACAATGAAAGAAAAATTCATTCATATTATCGACTTCCAAATTAATATAAAATCGAATTAATTTCAAAATTGGAACTTTTTGGTCCAGTAAACTCTCCAAATAATTACTACTTACGACTTACGGTGTGGTCGCATAAAAACAGGTTTCTCAAAGATTTTGTGGTGATGGTAATTTTTGGGTTATTATTTTGTCCTTCGCTGACTAGAGTAATAAACTATTGATTGTTCTCTTGTTTAAAAGCAATAAAATTGAACGAAATGATTATTGGAGCACAATTATTAGATATTAGATACTTATTACTTAATAATTTAGTTGATAGCAAAATAATGGCGAGATAAAAACATGAAAACATGTTCGATAGGTATTTAAATTATTAAATAGAGATATTGCTCTTGGTTCAAAAATATTATGGAAATAATTATTGTAAAGATTTTATCACCTGCCGATGATGCTTGTAGGCCAGAAATAGATAAAGGGTGTGTGGCTTGCACGTCATTGAATAGCGAACTTGCACGTAGAAATTTTGATATGAAAATGATCTAGTAAAAAAAGCGATTCATAATAAAAAAAAATGGTTTAAAGAATAGAGAACACCATAAATATGTACAACAAGGAAGAGTAATATTGAGAATATAATTATTATGATGGATGACAGGTGCGGTTTGTCTTGGAGGACGCTCGGGCGCGCGCCATCTCAAAATCAGCAGTAAATTGAGTTCCTTTGAAGAACAATTAATGAAAGTTTCATTGGAATTATTCTCCTCGGAATGGGACTCTGATTAAAGCAACAATAGCACAGCTTCAGTTATACATAGAAGGCCTAACAAATATTGTTCGCCGGAAGGCAATGATAAACCACCAAATTGTAATCTGCCAAGAACGCTCTTACAAAGTAGGACACAACCTATCTTTCTAAACATAACCTCTCGAAAGTTAGCATTCGGATTTCGGTGGAGATAATCTAACGTTCTCAAGGCGTCAGTATACCGAATTCCCCACAACTAGAATGTAGTAGACGAATGCACAGAGTACCATCATAAATATCCTAACAACGGGGAAGTCCATAATCCTACATAGACAAACCTTATGGGAGTTTTGGAAACACCTGCTGTTTATTATTTTAATTCTTGGTTTGTATTAATAATCCAGGCAACGAACATTTATGGCTAAAGCGAAAATTCCCCCTTTCTCAGGGGGGAAATTCCCCCCCCCCTCTCAAAGGTCTCCAAAAATCGTTTGTCGGATTTTCCCCCAATTGATGATTTTAATTCCTCCAACGTAGTTTTTCGCCTACAACTCGCTTAATTTCGTTTTTATAGAAAATTATCATCAGACTAAAATTGAAGAGCACAAAATTCTCGACTTGATAAATTTTTCAGAATCACTTGGGATGATGAAGATAACATGTAACAAATTTTTATTTGAAATAAGAATTATTCAAAAATGTTGTTCTACAATAGGGGTGGCCAACCTGCGGCTCGCGAGCCACATGCGGCTCTTTGAAAGATTATTTGTGGCTCTCGATAAATGTACCCGAGTTCCCTTTTCATTTTTGTGCTATTATATTTTAAAAAATTTATCGTTTTTGCATACCTTTTAAATACGTATTTAATTGCGGCTCGCAAAAAATTTCAAATTTTGAAAAATGGCTCGACTATCAAGGAGCTTGGCCACCCCTGTTCTATAACATCAATTTTTTTAAAATAAAATGCGTTTTGCCTTTTTGAAATTGATTTTCATTTTCGTAGAGAATTAAATCCATTTTAATTTTAGTCTATTGAGAACTTTCCAAAAAACTGAATTAAGCGAGTTACAGGCAAAAAAAAACTTCGTCAGTGGGACTAAAATTTCCAATTCAAGATGATGCCGATGAAAGATTTAATAGAAATCTTGGAGGAGCCTTCCCAGATTTTTTTCAAACTCGAACCTATTTTTCGGCTTTCTTGCCGAAAATTTTAAAAACTTGAATTATTAGAGAATTTTATGATCTTCAATTTTTATCTAATGAGAATTTTCCATAAAAATAAAATGAAATGACTTATAGGTGAAAAACCACATTGAAAGAACTTTAATTCCCACTTGGGAAGAAGCCGACAGGGGGTTTTAAGGAACTTTTGGCAGCAGTGGTGGGGAGGGGGCTTCAGTTACTCAAATAGTCATTTCAGCTTGGACGGATTTACACTCCATACATTTTTTCCGCTTCGTTGTCTGGAGTACAAATCAATTTATTAAGTCTTATAATTTAGTAGCACAGTATATTAATAACGTTTGAACTATTAGGGGTCGTCCAAAAAGGACGTCCACGCCTGGGGGAGGGGGGTTTACAAAACATAACCAAGAGGAGGAGTTAGACAAATGTGGCGTCTGCATAAAAAAGAAAATTGTGTCTGAATATTTTTTTATGTAATGTATTAATTGTAAAAAATTGTATTTACTCCTTAAATTCCAAATGTCATGTAAATAATGTCGTTTCAAGTTCGATTTTAGACAAATGAGGGGAGGTCTTTGATTTGTGACCATAGGACGTTCCTGGGGGGGGGGTCCGAAGATTGTGACCAACTGTCACAACTCGGAAAGAATTGAGGACGTCCTCGGCATGGTAGTCCAATCCATCACGTTATACGCGATCCTAACGTGGCGCGAGGCGGTGAACGCAGAACGCAAATAAATTGGACGCAATAGGGCTGCAATGCATAAGGACATCATGCGCATATGGCACGGTCTTGGAAGACGCGGCACTAATGCTGGCATCCACACCGCGCCCATAGACCTGCTTGTGCAAGAGAGAGTAAAGAAGCAGTAAGGTCACGACCGCGGTAAAAAGTTCATGGATCAGAGGCAGCAAACATGGCAGTCAGCGGAGCACGGCCATTGAACTAGAAGACCCATCCCAGCCATCAACGAATGGGTTTCCAGAAGCCATGGCGAGGTCACATTCCATCTCACATAGGCCCTATCCGGCCACGGATGCTTCTCCAAAGTGCAAAGTCTTCTCCAAAGACTCCAAAGTGCGACAACTGTGAAAACGAAGATACCACAGAATACACCATCTTTCATTGTTGGAGATGGCTGGAAGTAGGTGAAAACATCACACCGATGAGCCTCACCGTCATTATGATCGGAAGCATAGACGGATGGAGAACCATCACCAGGCTGATCACGACCATCATGAAAGCCAAGAAGAAGGCAATGAGCAAAACCGGCTTCACGATGCCTAAAATGGACGAAGAGAATAAAGGACGCTCGACAGGAAAATAGTCCGCTTGGTAGGAGCAAGGACTGAGCAAAACCAAACACAAGGCTCAACCCCGAGGAGCAGAAGTAAGCCGAAGAGGTGAATCCCTATTCCCCGGGGCGGGGGAAGGAGGTTTTAGTGAGTAAAAGTCTCACTAGGTTGAGGCGGTGTCTCTCTCGAGATTTCCTTCTCCCTGATCGCTCTAAAACAAAAAAAAGGTTAGGACAAGATAGATTGGAATGCAATCGGCAGCCGGCGCTGGCGGAGCAATTGTTCAAATAAACGCGGACGCTACCTGTAATATCTTTAGAACGATAAAACAAAAAATACCGTAAATGAGAATTTTGAAAAATGATACAGATCAAGATGTTCAGGATGCGGTTATCTGTCTAAACGCGGAAGGCAGAAGATAGATTCAGTAGGTGCCTTAACTGCTTGGACAAGAAGCACAAATTAAAGCAATGTGCGAGAGAGTCTTTTTGCTTCATCTGCAGTTCCCCCCCACCCTTTGGGATTAAAAAGTCGTTATATACCAAGATTTACAGAAAATTTTGCTCATCTATGGATTATTCGAGTTTCAGGAAAATTGCAATAAAATTTCACAGCAAAAAAAACTAGGCTTTCTTGAGAAAAAATAAAAAAATAATTATTGTATCCTCCCCGGGCTCAAACCTACAGGGCCTAGTTGAGCCTATGTGAATACATATGTGAATAGGACTAACCTCCACTTGAGCAGTGGCCCCAAATGTGGTCATTTGAGACCACCCACTAACAGAAAAATCCAGAAGCAGAAGTTTTTTTAAATGTTTACAGAAAATTTTGGCTCCAAAATATTTCATGCTGATAAGGTTTTTTAGAAAACCCTTCTATGTGCATCAACAACTTGAATATTTTCTGTAATCTATTTTGCTGAACTGATCAGTTTTTAAATCGTGATTTCCATCGACCGATATTTTTCAGGTGGTCATTTTTTCAAAGTAAAATAGTTTAAATTTCTTGCAATTGAATATTTAATTCATATTTTCTTAGTTTTCAATTAAAATTCTTCATTTTCCATTCCTAATTTATTTTCCAATTCATATTTTCTTCTTTTTTGTTTTTTCTAATCTGTATGCTTTAAAGACAGAACAAAATCACAGCAGTGGTTTGTTATAATCGCTGGTTGACAGAGCCGAAATGTCAAAACACCAATGTCAAAAAAAACAAGGCAAACGCGCTACAGCCAGGATTCACCCATGATGTGGATGACATTTAAATGGTGTCGAAGACGGAGGCCATTTTGATCATTTTTTTTTGTGTTCAGAAGAAAGTGCATTCTGAGCTCGGTCATTAACCGGACGTTCCTGGTTCGTAGTGCCTGCCTTTATTGGGGAATTCCGGTCAGATGGTGAGATCGAGATAAAAGGCGCCAAAAATATATTAGGGATCCATATTGCCATAAATCTATCGTTTGAATCATACATAAATCTATGATAAAGAGAGTCCTGGCCGCCACATCTGCACTGAACAGACTATTACCAAATGAAGAACGTGGAGTGCTGACCACCATCGCCCAGTCAATGATGCCGAAATGTTTAGACGAAAGATTTAGACGAAAAATGTCCCCAAAATAGAGCCAGCCTCCCATGCCAAAGCCCTTGAAAAAAGAAAAGTATATTGAAAATTTATCCCATCCAAGACGGCACAACAACTTAAAGCGTGAAAGTACCAGGTTAAATTTTGCTTTCATTCTTGAGTCGAAATTTATAAAATTGAAAATAAACTTAAAATAATTTGGACTTTAATAAAAGGTAGGTAAATTGAATTTTAAAAAATAGCTTACTGCAGCAATGTTTCAGCACCATTACACCATCATTATCGTGAAATATTTTATTTGCATACTATGTAAATACCACAATGTTTTCAATGTTTCTGTTTTGAATGTTTTGAAAGTTTCTGTTTTGAATTTAAATTTTCACTTTATTCAAAAACTGTTCAAATTAAATTTTTTTTTAATATTGAAACCGCATTTCTCGCAGATATAATGAGAATTTTCCGTAAAGATGAAATTAAGCAAGTCTATAGGGGATCAAGTTTGAGGGAGGGAGGTTCATTTGGGCAATTGAAAAACAGGTCTGCCAAATCTTAGCTTGCTCGGATTTGTTGCAAGTTTCAACCGTTTCTTTTTGCTTCTTTGCATGAAGTATTAATAATTTTGTGTTTCACAAATTTTTCTTAGAATAAAAAGTGTTCCGTAACTTCGAAAAGGTTACGAACCACTGATCTAGAGAGGCATCGCAGATCCGATGGGAAACCAGTGAGATCAGGTGGAAGTACCGACTCGTGCCCAACATTGAACAGTCAGACTCAGTTCAGAGCTCAACCCAGAGGTCAAAAAGCCTCTCAATTCTATCGACACTTTTCTACGTTTCAGATGTATAGGGGACCTACAGTCCACAATTTAAAGTCGATTCTGAACTACAAATGTTAAAAAATGAATTTCGACATTAGACCCCACAACTGCGCATGGGGTTTACTAAGGTTTATATTGGTTTTAAAAATAAAAAACCTTGTGGAATGTGAAATTTGCACGTGCTTTACGATTACTTTTAAACAGCGACATAGGTGATTTATTGAACATGCGAAGATTAAGTATAACTTTACTGCCGTGCTAAGCAAGAAGGTTGAATCTGATATCTGAAAATCAAATTATCGTATCTACGTTGAAACAATATCTGTCCTCACTATCTCTAATGAGAAGGTAGCTCGGAACAGATAATGTCCACGCAGAAAATAAATTCTACTTTTATTTGCGTGGGGCCCTGATGGTAGGTATAAGCCAGCTCGATATAGCGGAGGCAAGGCCGTGGGTCGTGTCAAATGAACGCCCCGAAGAAAATCAAGGAAACAGCTTTGCTAACACAACAAAAATAATATCAACAATAAGATGTTCGTTGTCGGAAGGCGATGATATTAGCGATGTCGGATGGAAATTGCATTAGCCGACCAGACTAGTACAGTGGCAACAACATTGCCACCAAGAACCACTCCCCAAAATTAATCAACGGAACGTTCGTGTGGTCATATAAAAATCCCACAAACGGTGGAACCACAATCGAACTTCCTTCAATAAAACCAAGTGGAAGCGACCCAGATTAAATGCAACACCCTGTACGTTGGTCGCACATCGCTGCCTTCTTAAAAAAACATAAAACCAAAAATAAACACAAAAAAATGTTCAACATAGAATTTCAAATACAAGATTTGAACCCATGTCGAACACGTAGGAATTCTTATGCCAATGCAATTGACCAACGCCGTTCGATGTTACCTAGTGAATAAAATGCACAGTTCAAACTCAATCAAATAAAACATAATAATATAATATAATAATTAATTAGTTTTCCAAATATAAAATTCAAACTCACCAATCCGAAGGGAAACCAAAACCTTCAAAGATATCATGGGCAGTAGATCCGACCAAGAAGCGTCCGATATGGGGAAAATCCACCATTTTCCAACAACGAAGATATGTCAGATCTCCATCGAGTCTGCGCGAACAAAAATTGTCCCGGTAGCCATATCTTCGCTCCATACCCGCTAATTACGTAACCCAAAAGCCCATGATTACTCAACAGCAGCCACACAAATCGACATTGGGGTGTGAAAAATTCACACCCCGCCTTCTTGCTTCAAAACTTGACACAAGAGCGTGTTACTCGTTCAATGGTTCACCCAAGACTATCCTTTGCGCAGTATGAACAAATCCCCACCTCGGCGCGGATAGAATGCGCCTTTAAAAGAACAAATGATATATAGGGTTGAACGTAAGTGATGGATTTCAAAAATCCGTCACAACGTGTGAAACATGACGTTTTCCCATGTTTTCCACCAAGATGATCTTAAACTAAAGGTAAGTTTTTTCCGTCAATACCAAATTTTGGTTTGAAATACATTACACCTCAGACCTGGCTCTAATCCAACGTTCATAACAGGACTTCCCACTTACCGCCTTCGCTCGACTGCATGCCGCTGCACTCATAATATTCTATCGAAAATTCGGACTCACTTCGAACTGGCTTGGTTGTGGATAAGTTGCACCACTTGACTCATTTATCTTATTATTAAGAGTTTTCAAGTAGTATATTCACGTGACGGGTGTTGCTCGGAGATGAAAATGCTTATTTTCTTAACAAGGGGCCAACCTAGAATAAGTACGGATCATCGGCTCCATTTAGCGTAACAGCAGACGTTCCACACAAATACCTAATGATGTCAACAATAAAACAATAACTTTTCGATTAATTTTAACCCCCCCCCCCCCACCAATTGACTTTTATTAATGTTTTTGGCGGGACAGTTTAGTATCTCGTTTATATCTAGAAATAAATGCGACATTGGAACCAACACTTTGTCGATCTGATTAGCTAATCATAAGCCTCTAATCTTTTGTAGAAATTTAAAAAACTAAACGTCGCGTCGTATCAATATAATTCTTTTTTTATATTAATAAGAAACGACTATTGAAGGCAATAGCCAATTTTGAGCGCTTTAAATTAAAAGTAAATAGGTTAATTTAATTTATGAAAAAGGACAATTTTGAATTTTTATGACAACCGATCTTAATGAAACTTCGTTATTGCCTTCTGCAGATCATTATAAGGACAAAACCTCATTTTGAAGCGATTTCATCATCAATTATAGAAAACTTATACAAAACTTGTAAATCAAAAAGTGCCCTTAGTGGAGTTTTAAACTATATAAAATCAACTTAATGCACAAAGGGTTCAAGGGTTCCCTTAGATATGGCGCAAATAAATTTTTTAAATTTCTACAAAAGATTAGAGGCTTCTTTCAACATCATATCTACTGCTTCCCTCTATCTCTTTCCGCAGCGCGCTTTTAATTTGTGTTTTTTTTTATTTATAGCTTGGGCCCTCCTATTGGAAGAAGTCACTGAATTTTAGTAGTGCATTCAGAACAACCCGCACAATCACCTAGAGCAAAAAACATTCAAAAATTTTGAAAGTGGGGTCCATCACCATATTATCAATATTTTGTATTTTCTCGGCATTAGTTTGTAATATCAAACTAAAATTTTAGGTAGACATTCAGAACAAGTTGAACAATCTATCGCATAAAAAATCAAATTTTTCAAAAACGGGGGGCTATCCAAATTTTTTTCGATTTTCCAGAAATAAGTTCACAATTTTAAATTGAAACTCTGACGCAATGTTCAGAACAACGTCACTATACATTAAAATAAAAAAAACTATTATTTTAAATGTTGGGGGGCAAGAGTGATAAAAAAAGTTTTGTTTTTAGCGGAAATTAAAAGCGGAAAATTTACATTAAAAATTTATTTCGATTTTCCTGAAATCCGTTCACTATTTTAAATTGAAACTCTGACACAATGTTCAGAAAAACTACCACAACACATTAAAACAAAAAAAAAGATTATTATTTCAAAAATTGGGAGCAAGAGTAATCAAATTTTTTTTTATTTTAGCGGAAATTAAAAGCGGAAAATTTACATTAAAAATTTATTTCGATTTTCCTGAAATCCGTTCACTATTTTAAATTTAAACTTTGACACAATGTTCAGAAAAACTACCACAACACATTAAAACAAAAAAAAAAGATGATTATTTCAAAAATTGGGAGCAAGAGTAATCAAATTTTTTTTTATTTTAGCGGAAATTAAAAGCGGAAAATTTATTTTAAAACCGGCACATCTTTAGAACAACCTGGCGTAACTATAAAAATTTTGAAATTAAAAAAATGGTGGGCCAACTTCACGGACGCTAAAAATGATGTTAAAAGTAAAGTAAAACACTTAAGGCGGATGCACAATTGCAATTGTTATCGGGCAATTATTGTACATCCGCCTTTAAACTGTACTCGCAACGGGGGGGGGGGGTCAAAGGGGTATGGAATACCCGCCCAGGTACTTGTGATAAAAAAGGTCTAGTCTTCAAATTTGTATAAAATCCAAAATACGATACAGTTTAGGTATTTTCCGTGTCTTTTCACATTATTTTTTAAGGGGATTATTTTTGAATTATTTTTTAATCAACTCTATAGTTTTTTTTTAATTGTTGACATGGTTTTTATTAACAAAAAATTCTTGGGACTTGTGTGTTATGGTAGTGCCATAGCGCGTTGGCACCTTATAGCCAGTCACCACTACTGTCAGATATGACATTTTTTGTAATAGTGCGCTGCTTTTGATAATAGAGAGGTTCAGTGACCAACCAACGCCGACGTCAACGTGGACGTCAACTTGGCGTTTTTGTCGACGTTTGGACGTCAAGTTTTTTCGGTTCAGAAACCACATTTTAAAATTTACGACCGTGAAAGCGTACGTGAGATAGAGCATGCGCACTTTTCCAAAAGTTTCTTGAATTTTAATAGTAAATTTACGTTAAGTGGATTCTATTAGTCACATAAATTATGAGAAAATGCTCACATGGGATATTTAACAATAATAAAACCAACATTTTTCCTCTAATTGGATTCGCCAGTCGAAAATCGAACTGATTTATGTCGTCTTCTTTCTCTACTTCCTCACAGTTTCCTAAAAGTTTTCTTATCGAGTCTTTAATAAGCGAAAATTATCTAAAAATAAACCTTGCACATGTTCCGGATTCGTATCGAATTTTCAAAATTTCCAAATTTATTCCATTAAGAGTGAGCAGGAAAATTTTTTGGTTCCAAAAACTCTTCAGTTTGAAAATTTTACATTAAAAGTTTGTCATCTTCACATCAAAATTTTGAAAATTTCAATCGAAATTGTCGGTGCACCCGAATTGCACCCCGAAAAGATTAGTTCACAAATCTCCTACCCGAATTGCACCACCGTAATTTCAGGTAAACACCTCACCAAGGGTCGGTCCTCCGAATTGCACCACCTCTATTGTAATATTTTAGGTAAGGTGGTTTTATTGTTAAATGTTAAAGCACAATGCTGGAGTTTAACCTGATGCCTCCTACATGTAACATCGATTATTTTTTGTTTTTACGCGATTTTTTGGGGGTTAAACGTAATAGATAACTGCCGCATACCGCGACTATACTTTTTAATGCTATTTCGAGGGTCTCTCACATCCCGGTTGCATTTATCCCGGTTTTCTTGATCGGTGGCGCTTCTCGTATGTTTAGCCTAGTAACCAGAGTCAAAACCGCTCTGGAGGGGTGCAACCCGGAGCGGAGCGGAGGGGCGCCCCGGAAGAGTAGGTTTTGACGATGGATTACCCTCCTTATCGAATGCACACCCCAAAATTCGAAGGCAAAAAAAATTTAATTTTTTCACTGTTTTGGGTTATTATTTTATTAATACCTGCTCCGACCCTGTATAATATAATATGAATTAATATATTAAACTCGAAATTTAAATTGCAAAGAATTTAGATATTTGTCTATTTATTTCTTTATATTTATTATCTGTTTGCTTGTGATACCTGCTCGGTTTGCTCGTGGTGCAATTCGGTAAAGCGATTACGGAACGACATTTGACCGTGGTGCAGTTCGGTCAAGGGATTACATTTACCTGGGTACAAGAAATGACCCCTGATAAGCCGTGTGGTGCAGTTCGGGTAGCACCGAAATTGTGAGAACTTGACTTAAAAATTTTGTCAATCTTATTTCAAAAATTTGCAATTTATACATCAAAATTTGGTCAATTTTATATTATATCAAAATTTTGTAATTTTTGCTTTAAAATTTTGTAAATTTTGTTTCAATATTTTACAAATTTCACATTTTAAATTGCATGAACTTTACTTACAAATTTTGTCAATTTTACATCAAAATTTTGTGAAATTTATTTCAAAATAAATTCGACCCCCCCCCCCCCCGACTACTCCTGTTTGAGGTTTCCAGTGCGCTATGAAGAAAAAGTTTCATTTAATCTTCTTCGCCCACAGAGCTGGCCAGACACAATTGGGGTTGAATTTTTTAATTATTTAAAAAAATCCTAAATTAACCAATCGCATTGTTGTGGCTGAAGTCGGGTGCGGGTACCTCGTAAAGATAACCCCAGGATGTTTGTTAAGTGGTTTACCTTTTTAGCACATGTGATAAACACGGAGACTCACCTTTCAGCCACCTGACGCCGAAAATTGTTTTGAAAGTGGTTCAATTGGATTTTGGAAGACATGTGCATTATGGTGGCGCATAAATTCAGGTATCGGTCTGCATTGCATAACGGTCGAGGAAATTCTAGATCGTGCAACCACCTCAGCAAAAAAATCGAATTGTGTGCTCAAAGGAAATTTCGGTATCACCTTCGCATACAAACGAATTTTGAAAGATAAGGGAACGATTCAATGTTAATTAACAAATTCATTTTTGTATGTACAAGTAATTTGTATTCTAATAATAACTTTTTAATCTGAAACCTTGGAAAAACTTATCTATTCATCGTGTCATCAAATGTTACTTAAATAAAAATGTGTCGGAACTTCTTTCATTGATAATTGTGTATTTATAAGATGACAGAAACTACTTATGAATTAGGGATGGGTTTTCTGAATAGACCGGAAGTAAACTATCCAGGCATTAATCGGCACCGGATGCTTATTCTTTTGAAAACACTTACTACTGGTAGCATAAGAGGGACAAGCTTTCGTGCACTAAAGAAGCAGGTGACCGAGTTTTTTACAAGCCGTACAAAATTTTAAAATTTTTGATGCAATAGTAAAATTTATCTTACCGTGTTCACTTTGCTGCCATTTTTCACGTTTTACTATAACGATTGAATGAAACTACGAGTGGATATTTGAAACAGGATATAGACCCTGTTTAGAGGAGATCTGGTGATGTCGTTCCCACGCTAGGGCCCCTCCACCGGAAGTGAACTCCCTACGGCTGCTGGAATTCGACCTGCCTCCTTCCCTTGGCAAACCTAATATGCTAGCACCTACATCATTTTCATTGCCTATAGCTTAAGATCTGCTTTTTACAACGTTTCCGGTTCTTTTACCAATTAGTATCAGTCGTACTTCTGTTATCTTGCAGTATTTTACCATCTGTCTTCTTTTGCGGCAATGTTAGTTGTATCATCGCAAGCTTTTACACGAGATAACTTATAATGGTATTCCTTTTATGTATCTCCATTTTTTTGACATAAAAACTTTAATACCGACAAACCTTTAAGTCCTTTCGGTACGAAAAACGAAACAACATTCCAACTTTGATCGACATCAAATAAAACTTTAAAAAAAGTATAAATAGGTAAATAACCATGTAGGATGTTGATAGTAGGTGTTTATATTCAAGCAAGCAACCAGAAAACCATAAAATTCAATTGCTTTCAAGTTTTTTTCAAACCAAACCGATTGAAATAAATTTAGAAAGTTTGTCAAAATAGAAAAAATACTTCCAGTTGTGTCGTATTTCTTGACCACAATTACAAAATCGAATAACCAAACCACATATTGAAAAAATTACAACTAGTGTATAATCACGAAAATATTTGCCTATGATTTATCTCGTATAATTTTGCATCCATCTGAATAAAATTGATCCTTTTATTGCTCTTTTAAATTGTTTCGCGTATGATTTTTTATTTCGAATTATTTTAGATTGAAAATTGAGACATAATTTATGTTACCGTTGCAAAATTTGCCACTTTTAGAACGTTTATCCATCGGATACGAATGTTATGCAGAGGCGTACTGGCCCAGTGGGACGAAACAAAATATTTGTTTAAGACATAAAATTTATTTACTCGAAAACAAAATATTTACAAAAAAAAATTTTAGAAGTCACTGGTTGTGCTCGAGGATGTACTTTCTTCGGTCGTTATCCATTCATATTCCGAAAAATCATCATCGCTCAATATCGATTCATCTTCCAACGTGTCAAATAAATCAGAACAATCATCTTCGCTCGATAGTTCGTCATATTCACAGTCAGCCTCATAACCATCATACAATAAATCTTCGATATCATCACTCGGAGAGTCGTCGACATCAAATGTCTTCAGTATTTGCTCTACTTCGTCCAATAGTTCGGTCATTTCGAGATGGTTTGCACCTAATATTAGATTCTGAAGATCTGTCCAATTGACGTCAAAATTACTCCAATTCCACGGAGAAACAAGGTTAATCCCACTGTCGTTATTTATCCGCTTTTGGATTGTTTTATAATTTGACCAGTTTATGATCAGTTCCATCGTATCCGACTTTATCGGTAATGGAAAAAACGCATCTTCGACCTCATTTAGCATGCTTTTTACTTTTGGGGAATATTGCAGAAATGCGTAGGTTACGTCAAAAATTTCTTTATCGGTTGTAAAAAATGTGATTTCGTCCATTTTATTAATATATCGTCGAATATCGGATTTTTTAATTTACAAGATCTGGTGTTTTTTATGTATAGGTATAAATAGGAAAATTTAACATTTTTCAGTTGGTATTAATATACGCGTTAGTTGTTACGATCCGACAAAATTGCGAATTAGTAATGGAAGAGAAAAATTAATTTTCCCGAAGGGAAGATGAAAGCGACAAAGCGAGCGCTAATAAACTGTTGAAAACCATTCCTTTGTTTGAAATTAAGTACAAAGTGCTTAATGCCGGACCTGTAGGAAACGATAATGGAATCAAATTTATTGAATTTAATTCATCGTAAGGTATATTCCAGTATTTTGGTTTAATACGAGTTTGACATCACCAATAATAAATCTGTAATGAAACTCCTATACGAACTGTCGGGAGAAAACTGTCCATAATGGACTCCTTAATCACGTCATTAGGGCTTCGAGATTGTTTTCAGATTTTAAGTTTTAAATTTTAATCAATAAAGTGCCCCGAACACAAAAATTTTAATTTGATCTGAATTAAAAGATAAACCAAACATTTACCACACTATTAGCGCTCGAACTGATGTAAATTGGTTGTTCTTTAAAAATCGTCAGTGGCGCATTTTATTTAAAAAACTAAATTGTTATTTTATCAGAACAGAGTAGTAGGCTGTTGGTATAAAATGGTCCGCTAACGGTCCCCACGAAGGAAGGAAGGAGAGAAAGCACTCCAAGAGAAACCTGCGAGGGAAGAAGTGGCAGAAGAGGATTGGAAGAGGAGTGGGAGAAGAGGCAAAGATGTCTAAATTAACTGATTGAGAGGTAAGGTAACAAATTCAGAGCAAACCATCGCGCGGAGAAGAAGTCCCGCAATGGAACAAAGAAGAGTCTACGCGAGGTGGAAGATCCCATTCACTAATAACGCATGATTGGGGTGAATGGGCACACTTCCAAGTAGCCATAGGGTTTATAGTTAGGGCGCGCGAAGGAGAGCCATCTCGAGTTCCAGCGCCCCTAGATGGAGAGTGGAAGGAGGTTTCAGTGGGTAAATATTCCACACTACACCTTTTCCACCAGTAATTCAGAAATCGTCAACCGTTATTCAGAAATAGTGAATTGTAATTCAGATTTGTCAACTGATATTCAGAAATTGTGAATTGTAATTCAGATTTGTCAACTGATATTCAGAAATTGTGAATTGTAATTCAGATTTGTCAACTGATATTCAGAAATCGTAAATTGCAATTCAGATTTGTCAACTGATATTCAGAAATTGTGAATTATAATTCAGATTAATTTGTCAACTAACATTCATTTAATTGGAGCAATTTCTGTGGCTGGCGTTGTAGCTATGGAACACAGAAGAGGTTCATTTACTTCACAATTAGCATGTGATTTTGTAAGGACATTACTGCAACAATGGAACGATATGGGAAATCAACTGTCCGATTTAGTACTCGTTGTGGACAATGCGCCTTGCCATTCAAGACTGGAAACGGTCTTTACTGGGACGACAGCAACTCTGTTGCGACTTGGTTCATACTCTCCAATGCTAAATCCCATTGAGTATGTTTGGTCGAAAATTAAGGCAGAAGCCAAAAGCAACATTCGAGTTCCCAATGTCGCGGGGCATAATCTTGGGGAACAAAGACTGGTCTACTTAGAGGAAATAATAGATCGGGCCAAGGACACCCTAAATGGAGGCGATTGTGCTCGTGCTGCGCAACACTGCACACTACATCATGCAGCAGCCTTATCAATGGAAGATATGCCAGTCGGTCGCTAAGTTATTCGCTAAAAATTTCTTTAACATATTGTTGTGAAATAATTTATGTTTTTCTTGTAATATATATAAAAAAATAAATTAAAATATTGTTATTTTTTTCGATTTTTATTAAAGCCTTATTCTGCACTGTAAAAGCCCCACTTTTTCATTTCATTCTAATTTTCATTTGTCGGTTTCTGAATTAAAATTGACGATTTCTGAATATCAATTGACAAATCTGAATAACGGTTGACGATTTCTGAATATTAATTGACAAATCTGAATAACCGTTGACGATTTCTGAATATTAATTGACAAATCTGAATAACGGTTGACGATTTCTGAATATCAATTGACAAATCTGAATAACGGTTGACGATTTCTGAATTACTTGTGGAAAACGTGTAGTATCTTTTGAAGAATTTACCCTCCCTGCGAAAAAAAAGTATTGGAAACCCCCAAGCTGTCGACTCTGGCCTGGGGAATAACTTTATTCGGAATGGAAGCTGGTACTTTTACTAACCGCCTTATTTGTCTAACTTCCTTAAATTTAAGGGTTGATAAGAAAAATAGCACAGGTTATGTTATCTTGCGCTATCTTGACACAATTCACTGATTTCACAAAGGCTTCATAAATACAATAAATAAATTATAAATTCTTAGCTTTTTCATTAATATACTTTTAAATTTTCATAAATAATGTGATTTTCAGTTCATTGACTAAATTTCAGCTAAGTAAACACTTTCTTTCTAAGTAATCAAATTCCTGGTTTGCAATAATGGGGTGGGGGCCGACGACTACAATAAATTACAATATTCACTTTTTAGTACTGTTTTAAATCTGTGCCATCGTTTATGATGAGGCGTAGCAATTGTGATTCAAGCGATGCATTCGCATGAAAAACTATTATTCTTTATTCTGAGTTGCTATACTGTTTTAGGAGGGCGGTGCCCTGCCGCCTTCTTCGTACCAACCGCCACTTCTTTTAACCCGGATTAATTTCTATAGAAATGATGGCTCGAGAATTTTATTTATGGAAATTGCCCCCAAGTTAAAAGATAACCTGGTACTGAACAACCGAGCCCAAGAGACCGAAGTTACACTTTAGTCTTCGAAAAAATGTACTAAATAGCAGCTTAAGTCCCGGAATTGTGTAAATGATTTATGTAGATGTTATAACGCAGCCTTCATTATAAAATAGTATTTCATAACTTCTATCAAATTTCTGTGAAATGAAAGGAAAACCGTGTAATAAAATCTATTTACATGAAGTTATTTTTTTCCCGAAAAGCAATTTATTACTTAGGACGGGACGTTTTAACTTACGACGGCATCAGCAGTATAGATAAATGAATAAATTGAGGACACTCCTGAATACTACTAGAAATTCTGAGATTTAAATTACTTAATTTACTACCTAGAAAGTTGAACTCGTTGATTGGTGCTAATCACTGATTTTCTTATGAGTGAGTGAGATTATTGAAATCAATACTGTGTTCAACTCACTAAAAGTTTCCCATTATTATAAAATATGTTTCACCAAAATAAAACCTGTGTTTCACTAATTAATTTTTATATCATCTTACAGTCTCATATTTTGCCTCAAGATTAAACACAAAGGTGAAGACCTGCAAAAGGATCAGTCCGAATGCGGATTCTTTGCTACATAGCCAGTCCGTCCCTGTTTTTCACCAAATGTAGCCAGCGGCCTAACAACTTTTGAGCTATGTCGGAAGTGCATTTAAAAAAATCACAAATATAGTAAAATAAAATAAAATAGCTGGCGCGGCGCAGACAACTTCTTTGGTAATTTTCTTACGCAGATACGTATAAGATACAGATTAGATCAATTATTCTTCTCTTAACGACTTAATACCAGGACTGAATAAGAAACGATGGTTGGTGAACTGGAGTTACCTCAGGGATTTATATAAATTTCTGTTGTTTGATTAGTTCTCCTCTATTCCGACCATAATCTTGCCTGCAATTAGAATGAAACCTTGGAAACTCGAAGACAAGATCGCAGATTGTACAATACCCTCACTACCGCAGTCAAACAAGAAATCCAGAACCATAGGCAGACCAGTTGGAACTCCAAGTTGGAGCATCTATCTTTCCAATCTCACTAGACGGCCCACCGCAAGATCCGGTGATTGGAACTCGAGACCAAGCTGAGGCATTGGCCAACAGCCAGGAGATACAATGCAATCCAAACACTGATAACTCCGACTTTGACCACACTCAACAAATCGATGCAACCATTCGTAGCCGACTCCGGACAAAGATCACCTCCTTTGCAAACCCAATATCCTCTACTTTGTGGAGAAAAAAAAAGCTCCGGGTCCCAATGGTATCATTAATCGTACACTATCAAAACTACCTAAACTTGACGTGGCAACAATAACGAGCATCTTCAAAATCATGCTCAAACTCAAGCATTTTCCATATCGTTAGAAAGTAACCGATGTCATAATGCTACCTAAACCAAGACAGAATGCTAAAATTCTAAGTTCTTACCCACCCCTATTCCCAGCCATAGGTAAACTGGCTGAGAAAATTATTCTCAACAGAGTGGCTCTTTCTATCAACGAAAACCAAATTATCCAAAACGAACAATTTGTTTTTCAACGAGTCTTCAGCCTGGTGGAACACATCACGCTGCACTGGAATAAAAACCAGGCAATGTGGGTTTCGGCCCGTTCTACAATATGTTTGAAACTAACGTCCAGCCAGCCCTTGTTCACATGACCGCTTCATATCTCCATAATTATTGTCGCATCGGAATCAAATTTAAGGACACTTGCTTCACCGAACGGAAAATAAAGGCGCGTGCCCTTCAAGGCTCCCTTCTTTTACGATTCCTCTTCAATATCTTTATTCATGACCTTCCAATTCCAATCGATAACCAAACGCAATTAGCCTTATACTCGGACGACCCCGCATTTCCTATTGCCCCGTCTTCATTGTCGAACATCTGGCGCATCACGGTTAACCCACGCAAAAGCACGGCAACTTTCTTCACAAAATTTCGAAGCACCTCCTCCCCCAAATCACAGAAACGAAAATCTGTCTTTAGATACACACAAACCTTAAGATGAAATCAAAAAGTTCTCGGCTCAAGCCAGTGTGTATTAAAATACCAAAAAAAATCGTACAATCAAATTCGAAATGTGGACTAGTTTCGAACTTATTTGTTCTCGTCAGCACAATATACGAAGAGATTGTACGAGTGCATTACGGCTATTTGCATCCACAAGCAAAGTAAAGTTATAGACTTACAAAATTACTTACTTAACTAACTTACTTAATTACTTAAGATGTTCGGTGCTGACATTCCATGGAACGCTACTCTTCTAAGGAAGAGGTCGTCCTAGACCGGGAACTACGGTGGGCGCAGTACAGGGCACTGTAATAAACGGTAGCGGACATATCTTTCTATAATGCAGGAACTACTTTTATAACGTGAAATCCGAACCATGGTGGCCGGTAGCGCACTCCTATATAACAGCACTTTCGACCGCTTTTTCCGGGAATGCGCAAAGTCATCACAGCCATGTATAAGTGTGGGGCTTTTTGCCATGAGCGCCACCTACCAGGACCTACTGATTTTACGTGAGTTCCGAACCCCGGAGGACTTAAAGTTGGAGCTCATTGTGGAATTTGGGTCGAGTCAACTAAGGTTGACCACTCCAAATAAATTGAAAATTTCCTATTGCAAAGAGGAAGGTTTATATAGTATACTGACATAATTTTCACAAGGGATGATATTATCAAAATTTTGAGTAAATCGAATTTGAACTTTGCAAATTTACATGTAAAATTTGACGAGATTCCGCGCGTCGCTCATTCTGTTGACAGTCCGTGCAGTTTTAATGACCCTAACACTTAGAGTATTTCGCACCGGCAGATGCAGCTCATCTCTCGTACATGTAACATCGATTATTTTTTGTTTTTACGCGATTTTTTGGGGGTGAAACGTAATAGTTTACTGCCCCATACCGCAACTATACTTTTTAATGCTATTTCAAGGGTCTCTAAGCTCCCGGTTTCATTTATCCCGGTTTTTTTTATGGGAGGCGCCTTCTCGTATGTTTAGCATAGTAACCAGAGTCAAAACCGCCCTGGAGGGGTACAGAGCGGCGCCCCGAAAGGGTAGGATTTGACGATGGATAAACCTCCCTATCGAATACACACCCCAAAAATCGAAGAAAAATTCGCTAAATTTACGTACTTTCAAATTGATTTTTCTCGAAATTTTATATATACATTCGCTCATGAAATTATATAAATTATACACTATAAACCTTCCTCTTTGCTATAGGAAATTTTCAATTTATTTGGGGTGGTCAACCTTAGTTAACTTCCCCCCATGTACCTTCCAACAAGACGACCCAACGACTCTAAAAGGATTGGCATAGAGTTAAAGGACAAAGTGAAAGTTTTGTAGCTACCTTGTATTTTGTTTTTTAATCTTAAATATAAATACGCACAACGAAAGTTCTGATGGCACCTTAAGATAGTCTATCGTACTCAAACCGATATCAAGCGCGTCGGATAAGCTCGACCTGCTTTGCTAGAATCACAAGGGTTAAGTTCCAAAATTATGGAAACCATTATGTCAGGGTTACTTCAACCCGATGAAGGATGTATGGGTCATAGACCCGGTACTCCTCTGTGCTATTACGGCGACAAGGCAAGGTTGGTTAGTTAATCCGACAGAAATCTCTGAGTTAACTCTGATCTGAGGACCATATTTGTATGTAACAACACGAGTGCAAGAAAAATACTCGAAGATTTGTCGAAGTGATTGCAAGAGCGTATCGAAACGAGCGAGCGCTATGTCCGCAGCTAAAAAGGATTTGTTCCGTGCTTCACTCTAACAGCCGCGTCTCCTCAACAAAGTCGAGTATGCAGCCAAAAGGTGCCTGTGCTATCTCCTTAGTTTCCGGATATGGAAATCGAAGGTGACGCAATCTTCCCCCTACCAAGGCAGGGCATAATATATGAGGTATGCGAGAGGGTTCATTTTCTTCGCCACATTTCCTGCATGTAGGGTCTTCAGCTACCCTCATGATATTGATGAGCCTTTTGAGACAGCAGTATCCTGTAAATAGTCCTACTATTTTTTCGGTGCTACCCGAACTGCGCCACGGGTTATTAGGTGTAATTTTTTGTACACAGGTAAATGTAATTCCTTGACCGAACTTCACCACGGTCAAATGTTGTTTCGTAATCCCTTTGCTGAATATTGTACCACGAGCAACCCGAGCAGGTATCACAATCAAAGAAATAAATATACAAATTTTTGTGTCGATTTTAAAAATCAATCAAAAAAAAGTTCAACCCTGTCGGATTTCAATTCCAAGCACAATGTTAGCGTTTAGAACCAGTGGTAACTGTTAACCAATAGGTATAACCTTGGTATAACTCATTGATTAAGAATTAATTAATTAAACTCCAGCACTTTTGAAGTTTGAACTTTTAAAAATAAAACCACCAGTACCACCGTAGGAAGATTACAATGGAGGTGGTGCAATTCGGAGAAACTAAAAGATCGAGTGTTTACCTGAAATTAAAGTGGTCCAGTTCGGATAGGAGATTTGTGAACTAATCTTTTCTTGGTGTCATTCAGGTGCACCGTTTTTCTCAGCTGATTTCTACTCAAGCTGGAGGATTTCGTTACACCTGAACTCGCCAAAGGGGCCCAGAATGAACATCCACGATTGCATCAGTCCAGGAAGGCTCTATGATAGCTGCTCGATAGTGCAGTATATAAATAAATCACAGTTAACATCGAGGAAAATTACAGCACGTTATTACACTTTTCGACCAAATTCCGACTACTTTACTGATAATAGCACAAGTGTATCTGTCCCATTGAATGCAGGCAGTAGTGCATGTTGTTTTCCCACTTATATACAATGTAAAGTAGCGCTCGCGCATTGGTTTAAAAGCCGTTACAATGGACGCATGTAAGTTGGGCCAGCGGTCAATGTATTTTAAAATTATTTTGGTGGGTAAAAGCTTAAAGATAAAGCCATTGAATAATATTCAATTGTATATATTAAGTATCGCAAAACGCAAGTAAGAAAAAAAATTTCGTGTGCTACACACTAAAGAACATGGTTAATATAGTCTATAGAAAAAATATTTTTCGAGAAATCCTTAAAAACAACCCCAAAATTGAGTTTTGAAAGTAAATTTAGGTGTTTTTTTTTCGATTTTTGAGGTGTGCATTCGATTAGGAGGGTTATCCATCGTCAAAACCTACTCTTCCGGGGCGCCGCTCCGCTCCGCGTTGCACCCCTCCAGAGCGGTTTTGACTCTGGTTTACTGGGCTAAACATACTAGAAGCGCCTTCCATCAAGAAAACCGGGATAAAAGAAACCGGAAACTTAGAGAACCTTGAAATAGCATTAAAAAGTATAGTAGCGGTATGGGGCAGTAAACTTTTATGTTTCACGCCCAAAAACTCGAATAAAAAAAAATTAACCATGGCAGTTTTCTCAGTGTGCGAGAGCCTTTCAGAACTGCGACCAGTATTAATCTTTTGTTCTTTAATTAATTTATTATATGGAATATAAATAATAATTTCAATAGTCCGGCATTAATTAAAAACATTTAATAAAAATGTAATTTACAAAGTTGAATCAAAAAATAATAAGTATCAAAAAATAATAAAAAATACACGGACAAAAGGCAAAGGATTAAAATAATTACAGAACCTTTTCTGGCCCAATTTACATGGGACCCTTATAATCTTTTGGCCCAATTTACGGGTAGGCTTAAAAAGAACCTGACCGCCTGGCCCAACTTACAAGCGCCGGTTACAATTAATGTAACGGCTATGTAAAAGTATTTTTTCCGAGTTAAGCTACTGTTCCGTTGATTATTTATAGAAATTAGACTCATTGCAGCGCAGAAAATGTAATTTCCTTGAAAATCCTTATCTTTTTTAAATCTAGCGTTCGTTGTCCCGAGCAACAGGCGTACGGACTCGTAACTCTCATGCAACGTCCCTTCAAATTTGCCGGTACAAGTCCTAGGAAACGTGTCCGATCGAGTATTGCCCTAGTGAACCTGTATTGTCGATTATTCATCTCCTTATGACAAACATGCAAAAAAACGATGTTTTTTCTTTTTCGACCAATCTGAAGCCACTGTTTTTTGTTGCTAATAAGTGGGATAGACCTTGGCCAGCAGTTTTGTGCTTCGTTTTCGTATTGCTCGGAGCAAAGTGCGTTAATTAAAAAAAAACGATTTTGCTGATCTCTACTGTGAGTATTGATGTGAGTATTAGCAAGTAGGAGCTAACAAAATCGGTTGTTTGTGTGTTGCTCGGAGCAAATTTTATGTAAAAAACCGATTTCGCTTGGTCTCTATGAAAAAAAATAGAAATTAGCAAACTCGACGAATAATTGGCCAAACAGCCCGCTGCGTCGTCGAAAATACTCTGAGGAATCCCTCGGAGTATTTTTTCTCCCCTAGAGCTGTTACACCCGATTATTGTCCTAGGAAAGTACTCGAACTCATTGGTTCAAAAGTCGGTACAATGTCTTTGAATTGAATAATCTCTTATTAGGCTGGCCATTAAACAGATTTTAGGATAATACATTATAATATTGGTTTCCATTGGAACCCTTAAAACGGTGCTTATTGTATCAGCTTTCAATTTTTACCAAATGGCCATCAACTGAATTATTTCCTGGCAGAGTTCGACAGTAGCTTAACCACAAAATAACTAACTACGTACAGGGGTGGGCAAAATACTTGACAAGGTATGTTTAAAATACTTGAAAATACTCAATATTTTTTGAAAGTTCTTTAAAATAAATATTTAAAATGAAAGGTACAGCGTTTCCACTAAAACATATACCCCTACCCCTAGGCGTAAAGTTCGGTTTCCACCTAAAATTTTAATGCAAACAATTGTATTTTAACCTATAATTTTACGTGTAAGTCGAACTTGACAGATTTTAACCATTTTCGTTCCATTTAATCGTTGATCGTATAATTTAATCGTCGATGTAACCAGTACGGTCGGTCTTCCACCTCGCACGACTCGGCCTTCGGCTTCACACAAGGACCTAGAGACACTTCTGCATAATAAGAATTGTATTGATAACTCATTAATTTCACTGTTAGAACAATTAAACTTCGTTGATTGATTGGTGTACTCTAACTGCACTGTAAATCAATCACTGATTTAAGTGAGTGAGTGAAGGACTATCAGCTCTATAATAATATATTATATATTTAGTACATTTTGAACGTGTTGCAATAATTTGCTATCCAACTTCCAACTGTTTGACTTTCAAATTTCTCACGTTTTTTTGTTGATCTTCCTGGAAGATTTTAAATTCCAAGTTTAAAATGCAAAAGATTTAGCTGAGAAATTCATTGCTTGTGGGTTGGTAACGTATTTATTTGCTTTATTATAGCTATAGTCAATTAAGGACCGCAAAATAATTACAAAATATTTTTAAAATGTCCAACGCCACGATTGTAACCTCCGACGGAGAATTTTTTGACATCGATTTGGAATTGTTGCAATTTTCACCAAAAGTCATGAAGATACTGGAGAAACGAAAAACGAACAAAAAACTGCGTCCAATTTCACTGCCCATAGATTCGGATACCATGAATGTTATTATTTTTTGGGCAACTCACGTTAATGAGTTTGAAATTGATCGCTTTAACGGTGATTTTCCATGGGATTTCGATGGTTTAAATCTGGATGGGGTGTCTTTGAGGAAACTCATTTTAGGTGCTGACTATCTGAAAATTGCTGAATTATCTTACTTAGCAAGTTTAACAATTGGTAATACGATTAAACAAATGTCCAACAGGGAATTTTGTGAAGCTTTTGGTATCAAATGTGACTTAATTCCTTCTAAAAGAAAATCAAACGTCAATAATTGTAAGAAGGTGGTTACTTTCGCTCCTAAATAGAAACCAATCGAATAAGAAATAAAATGAATTTTCACGAAGTGATTTGGGGGTTGGTTGGGTCGTAACCAAAACTGAATTTCTCTAGGATACATTTTGTACAATTATTGCTTCCGTTTAGTTGTTGATTTTTGTAAATAAAAAATAAGATCCAAATTGTAACTTTGCTCAAAAATCAATCTTGTTGAAAGTATTTCCCGCGTAGGCGTAGGTGAAAATGTTCAAACTTTGATCTTCTTCGACATTATTTTTGAATTGGAATAACACACCTGCGTAATTGGCTGCGTCACAAATTTTACCGTAGATACGCATAAGATAGGGTCAATAATTCCTTCCAATAATAAACTTGTCAAAAAATGTTTAGGCAAAATTTTCAGGAAAAAATAGAGTAGACTAAATACCACATGGTGTTTGTTATTGCAGTTTATTGAAATCGTAAAAATGTTACACAATAATGTAATACAGAAAGCGTGACAGATGCACAAACAAATTAATTAATTCTCTCTTTGTTTATAAATACCGAATTTTTTAAATGCATCCATGCAAGGAAAACGGCTAAGTTTATACTGCAACGTCGCCGTTCCTCGTGCAGTTATAAAAGCAAAATTATTTAAATTAAATGGCAGGAAGTTATAAACATCTTAATATCGGTTCACGTAATTATTTCGGGGGAGTTGCAGATTATAGAATCGATTTAAGATTTTTTTTCTTTTTCTTGATGGTCTTGGGCAATTTTTCCTACTTATCTCGATAGGCAGACTTCGCACTTAGTTTAGGAAAATCCTTTCCTATATGGACTTTTGGACCCGTCACCAAAAATTGTAAACAAATCAGCAAATTAAAAATTAATTTTGTTATCGATGTGGTTGCAATAATAAAAATAAAAAGAGGAGTCCACACGAAGCATTCCATAAATTGGCCTTTAATCTAAAAGATAGCGAAGCAATTACAATCAATTAAATTACATAATTCGAAGCTAAATTATTTACTACAACACAATGATCCGAGCAACATTTTTTTCGCTGAAAAGTTCATTTAATTAAAAAATGCAAAAAGTGGAAACCGATAATTAAATTAGCATTTTTATAATGTTGTTGTTATTCGATACCTGCGTGCATTCAAGGTAAAATTCAAACGAGCTGTCGCGATTGACTTGAAAATGATTTTAATTAAAATATGAATGAAAATATTGACGTACCAGTTGGCTATGGGTTGCATAACACTTAGGAGCGTAAATTACTCAATCGTTATTATTATTATTATTACGATATTTTAGTACCCTTGAAAAATTTGCATAATATATTCAACATCACTTGCAGTCTTTTAAAGTAACTTTCTTTTTTATAAAATATGTAGGACAATAAGATAAAACAAGTAATAAATAAGAGGTCAAATTAACGACAATATTTAAATTTTAATGACATTAATTCAATGAATACTAGAAAGTACAATAATCAAACTATTAATATTAAAAAAAGAACGATAATTGATAAATTTTTATATAAATAATTATTTTTAATCTTTTAAATAATCCAATTTTGTCGTTTTTTACAACGCTCATCTAATGCTTGTTTTATGAGTATTTTTGTTATCAAGAAAAACTAGGCCAAAATACACAAACATTCAGAGACGCAACGCGGGAAAGACTCGTGGATGTTACTTCCATGCGAAAATTAACAGAATCGCTCCAACTTTTTGACTATGGTGTTTACTATAATAATTATTGTTGAAGAGTGGAATCAGATAAAAGTTACATTTCTCCCCCCCCCCCCTCCCCACACACACACATTGCTAATTATTTAGGGGTCATCCATTAATTACGTAAGGGTTTTTTGGGGGGGAGAGGGTATTGGATATCTTACGGACCCTTACGTAGAGGGGGAGGGGTCCGACGTATTCCTTACGTAAGTTCTTAAAATATTTTTTTAAATTAAATTTAACAATCTAATATAATTTTTTCTTTTTATGTTGTAATTATATCCAGGTATAATGGAAATTGAGAATTGAGACGGAAAATGGAAAGAGACGGTCATAGCTTAGTGGTTAAGTGCGCCTACTGCTAATGCGAAATGCTCGGTTCAAATCCGGACAGAGTAAAAACTTTATTCTGACCGTTTCTCCTCGGAAGGCAATGGCAAAACCACCGAGGTAATTTGCCACGAGCGCCCATCTCGCAATGAAGTGTATTACACTTCCCGTGGTTCGGAGCCCACGTTAAACAAGTAGGTCCTCTATGAATGTGAAAATAAATTGAACGCACATCACATGCATAGAAAGAGATGGGTCACGACGCTTCTGTCAAAGAAGCATCACGATTGAGGAGGAATAATGGAAATAGGTGAGCGAATGGCTGAAATGCTAGCGTGTTCGCTTTCAAGCCAATATTCACGGGTTCAAATCATGTGAGGTACTATCTATAGAAGATATTTTCGCTCACCAAATGTCTATCTGCTGGCCCCAGATAACATTACGTATTTATGGCTAAAAAACTTCCCTGATGGAGTAGGCGGTGTAAAAATCGTCTATTCCCGTGGTTCGGAATCCACGTTAAGCTGTAGGTTCTCTGTGCTCGTCACACATTTTCAACACGCAACGAGCAGAGACAGGGAGGTATCGGGAAAATGTCGCAAGACGTTCATAACCGAATATAGATAGAGATAATGGAAATATCATATATATTGAAATATATAGTACTTAAAAATCATTAAACATAGTGGCATAATAGTGTGAATTATAGAAAATGGCATCAAACTTTGGTGATCTTTACGAACGGTTCTTCATCTATTTAAATAAAAATTTAATTTAAATTTTTGTATTTATTATCTCTTATTATAAAAGGCCAAGTCTTTCTTTCTTTCTTTCTGTCTGTCCCACGGAAATACCCGAAGCAAACCGAACCGAACGCACAACGCATCATCGGATCAACGTATCATCGGATCAACGTATCATCGTATCAACGTATCATCGTATCAACGTATCATCGGATCAACGTATAATCGTGTCATTTTGTCTATATAGGACAGCTATTTCCAAAAAAGCATTATGTGAACTTCCATAATGGATAATGAACATTTTGAAAATCCTGCTGCAAAGCGACGGCGATTTAATCGTGAGAGAAAAGCACGTGCAAGAGCTAATAACACAGAAGAACAGCTTCGATCACAGCGACAAGCTGACGCTCGGTCTCATGCGATACGTCGACAACGTGAAACTTTGGAACAAACTCAAGCGCGGCAAGCTGCTGACGCTCGGTCCCATGCGATACGTCAACAACGTGAAACTTTAGAAGAAACTCAAGCGCGGCAAGCTGCTGACGCTCGGTCCCATGCGATACATCGACAGAAAGAAAATCGATACCAAAGTCAAGCAATTCAATTCAACTCCAAATAAGAGCATTGAGATTTGATGAATCTCACGTTACTCGACACGATTGTGGAGAAATGAATTCCATCTGTCAGTTCTGCGGCTCCAAGAATTTCGCCAAGGAGCGTCCAGTTGATAAACAATTTAACAACTGCTGTCATAAAGGAAAAGTGAAGATTCCGCAACCGCTCGATCAATATGGGAATCTATTGTTATATCCCGAATTTCTTCGCTCTATGCTTTCAGATTCAGATAATCCTTACTACAAGAACTTTCGTCAGCACATCCGCTCTTACAATTCCTCGGTTTCTTTCGCTTCAATGGGAGCAGAGATTGTTTCAATGCCGGGTAACGGACCATACGTTTTCAAAATTCATGGACAGACGTACCACAGAACCACAAACCTGTATCCACCTGAAGGACAAACAAGAAAGTTTGCACAACTGTATGTAATGGACACGACAGAAGCGGTCAATGAACGAGTAAATCTGCCTGAGAATAGAGGTTGTCTACCTGAAGTGATTGAGAAAATCGATCGTTTCTTCCGCGTCAACAATCGTATCGCAGCTTCATATTGCCTGATGAAAGAAATTGAGCAACAAGAGCGTGTACGAGCCGAAGAAGAAGGACAACCAGTTCCGGTCGTCAATATGGTGATGCGGCGCGATCGGCAGTCTGATCAAAGACGTTACAATGCTCCAACGTCCAATGAAATTGCAATGGTGTTCGTAAATGATGACGGCGAACCTCCATTTGAACGTGATATCCGTATCTATCCTCGAAATGCCGTCGACAATGCACAACAATTCATTCGTATCAATATTCTCGGTCCAAATCTTGACCCTATGACTCGGTGCACCCGAATTGCACCACGAAAAGATTAGTTCACAAATCTCCTACCCGAATTGCACCACCGTAATTTCAGGTAAACACCTCACCAAGGGTCGGTCGTCCGAATTGCACCACCTCTATGAGAAAACGGCATCTACCGGATGCCTCCTACATGTAACATCGATTATTTTTTGTTTTTACGCGATTTTTTGGGGGTGAAACGTAATAGTTTACTGCCCCATACCGCAACTATACTTTTTAATGCTATTTCGAGGGTCTCTCACATCCCGGTTCCATTTATCCGGGTTTTCTTGATGTGTGGCGCCTTCTCGTATGTTTAGCCTAGTAACCAGAGTCAAAACCGCCCTGGAGGGGTGCAACGCGGAGCGGAGCGCAGCGGCGCCCCGTAAGGGTAGGTTTTGACGATGGATTACCCTCCTTATCGAATGCACACCCCAAAATTCGAAGGCAAAAAAAATTTAATTTTTTCACTGTTTTGGGTTATTATTTTATTAATACCTGCTCCGACCCTGTATAATATAATATGAATTAATATATTAAACTCGAAATTTAAATTGCAAAGAATTTAGATATTTGTGTATTTATTTCTTTATATTATCTGTTTGCTTGTGATACCTGCTCGGTTTGCTCGTGGTGCAATTCGGTAAAGCGATTACGGAACGACATTAGACCGTGGTGCAGTTCGGTCAAGGGATTACATTTACCTGGGTACAAGAAATGACCCCTGATAAGCCGTGGTGCAGTTCGGGTAGCACCCTATGACTTATGGCATTCTTTATCCGTTTGGCGAACCGGGGTGGCAACCCAATTGGAGTTGCGAAGGATATCGGCAATCCCGTAATAAAATCAGCATGTTACAATTTAAAGTTGCGCAAACAGCAATTAGAAACGATTTCAATCCGATCATGAGTGCGGGAAAACTTACGCAACAGTGGATTGTCGACTCATATTTGCAAGTGGAAGCCAATAATTTGAACTACATACGATATCAACAAAGTAAATTGCGTACTGAATTGTATCAAGGTCTATCCGATCATATTCAAAACTAGCTGATAGCCCATCCGAGGACGGGTAGCTAGAAGGACGGGCAGGCAGCCAAGGTCATATGGCTTTTGGATTGCACTGAGAGCTTTCCTTAATCTTCATTCAACTTAAGTTACCTAGGCTGCCTGCCCGTCCTTCTAGCTACCCGTCCTCGGACGGGCTATCAGCTAGTTATCTATATAAATATATAAAAATGGATGTATGTGTGTATGTATGTTCCCTATAGACTCCTAAACCGTTTGACCGATCGGAACCAAATTTGGTGTAGAAGTTATTTACAATGCTACGAAAAACATAGGCTACTTTAGTACCTTGGAGTGAGGCCGTAGGCCGAAAAACCACGGTCTACACGTATGCCTGCGATACTCTTGAGTGAGGCCGAACAACCACATCCCACACGGTCTAGACGGCTAAAGGCGGCTGGTAGGCCGACTGTGCCAGCTAGTATAATATATTATTATTTATATTTTATAAATATAAGGGCTGGAGAGGGGGGTAAAAATTAATTTTCTTTTAAATAATCCTTACGTAAGATGTGGGGGGGGGTTGCCACAATCTTACGTACCCTTACGTGGCGGGGGGAGGGGGTTCAAAATTACAAAAATCATCCTTACGTAATTAATGGACGGCCCCTTACTGAATTTATTGTCAACTGTTTGAGCTTCCATTCACAGCGTTTGAAGCAGACGCATCGCGAAGTTATTCGCAAAAAACTTTTGGATGTAGAAACCAACCCTCGCGTGTGCCCTTCAAATGTTCTTAATAAAAATGCGATTGTTTAGAACAATTTTGGGAGGGACTGTAGAAATGCTACCCCTTCCCTCGCGATTTTTTAATAAAATTAATATTAATCGCGTGAGTTTTGAACCTCAAAAATAAAAAAGCGTTCAAAATATTGTGAAATTGTGATGGGACGACACTGGGGGCACGTGACCCGCACATGACCCCCCTCTTCCAAAACCTCTGATTTCAAAAAGTAGTCTGCGCCAGAATATGGCACCAAAAAGCTAAAGTTCATTTCAGGCTAGCTAGCAACTAAAAAAAATTTTGTTTAATACGAATGCAGTTACGCCGCTGAATATTGGGCAATCCGACATCGCTAGCACTGTAAACGGCTACACGGATTTAAAAAACATTTGACTTAAAAGTGAAAAATTTCATTTGCAACTCCCCGCCTTAATTAAAGCAAACCACGAGTGACCATTGATAAGCAAGTTAGTTAAACAAGAAAATAAAATTGTATATTAACTGCCCCCCCCCTCCCAATCGGAGCAAACAAATGACGCTAGCACCTTTGCAGGGTGTTGCTGGATTATCAATTATTAAATTTTATTTTAATATTCATTTCACATGATAATTATAAAAACTTAATTTACTAGCCTCCATTTATTTAAATGCAATTTTTTATTTTTGATCCGATAATCCCCTCTCCAATGCAGCTTTAAGCCGCACATCCAAGACAATTTTATTCAGAATTAATTATTTTACCCTTGATATATTCATTACATTACTTAATGTATGTGCGGCCTAAAGGCCTCACTGAAACTTTTCCAAATTGGTAACACAAAAAAGGAACTAATGAGAGATACTTTATGAACCAATGTCGAAGTAAGTGATATTTTAAAATTTGTTATGAAACACTTTGAAGAAACCCTTTTGGTTTATTTTATTCATCTCCCTCCCCCTCCCAAGCGATTAACTTAAATAAATAGTAGTATTTAATCATGAACTTTATTTAATACTGACTGGACAGGACGACAGTTTGTCGTGCATGTAAAAAATAAATGGAACATTAGATGATGTTTATTTTTCGTGTTGATACAGGGGCGGCTAACTTTAAAATGTATAAGGGCATGTGGCCAAAATAGGAAACAACTAAAAACGATAAATTTATATTTTCCTTTTTTATTCATTTTATGTTTTCTCATTGAAAAATGTCACGAGTCGATATTGCAAATTAATGAAGTAATGAAAAATTGGTGACCGCACAGGCCGGGGGGTCTGGAATACCCCCCAGCATATGGTAATCAGAATGGCCATCTTGATATGTTGGGGTTATTCAATAAATCCCCCTGCAGGGATTATTTAATGAGACAATATTTTAACGAGCCGCCACTGTTTCAAACCTCTAGACAGAAGGGCTTCCAACATTACGATTCCAAAAAAGTTGGTTGGGTGCATCCGTGCCTTCATAAACTATGGAAGCCCCCTCCCCAAATTAAAATCTGGCTACGGGACTTTAACCCTAAGTTTGACCTTAATTTCATTAAAACATTCACGATGAGAAGAGAAGACAAAAATACACTAAATTAGAAAAGCTAAAGTGCAACTCCCCTATTCATTACGCGTTTACGGCCTCAATATGTTGTTAAATTTACTTGAGACACGCATACGTATGAGCGGGTAAAGTACGCACGTATGCGCACACAAACACAATCAATCAACCAATCACGCACAATAAATTGTAACATTATAACATCTTCTAACCTGGAACCTGCCATCCTGGACACGAGGTTAAACTTCGCCCCTTAAAAACTATAAACATCACTTTATTGCTCCTCGATAATAAAAAAATACACTTGCACAGCGTCGAAAGATATACCTTACCTTTAAATATTGATTAATCGTAATTTCTTCAAAACTTCAAGAGTTCCAACTGAAATTTAATGTCATCAATGCAAGAAACTAAATTTAGACTTCCGCCTATAATGAACTAATTCCATTGAAGTCTATTATAAGCGGATCATTCCTTAATTTTTTGGTACTTCAAAGTAATATTAACCGTTGAGAGGATATCATTTCAGAGAAGGGCAATTGAATCACTCTGATTGTCACTATTAGACATTCTCAGACAGGCAGGCATACCCCCCCCCTCATGGTAAAATCGCAGTTAATTTTCAAAACTAAAAATTACTTGCGATTATCATCCTATCATCATATATTTAAAAACAAATGTAATATAAATTTTTTCAACAGAACAAAACAGTTACACAACGCAAATTGGAGCAAACAAACAGTGGTTCGATTAGGAGTATCAGGAGGCAATGGAAGAACAAGGGCGACCATGCTATAGCATGGAACAGAAAATAATATAAGATGACATAGCGAAACAAGAGAAAAAGCAAGACAGAGCTTGAGAATGAAGAAGCAACAACTCGAAAGGAAATGACTCGAGGAGATGGACGAAGATGACAGAGAAGGTCGGGCAAGGCAATTCTACAATAAGATGTCAGACGTTAAACGGGGGCATCAAGCCAAGAATAGGGAATCACTTTAAAGACAATCGTAAAGCTCTGGAGAAATCACTTTGATTATTTTGATGAAGACCCCTATATTGAAGACCAGATGCTCGCAGGAGTGATGAAAGCTGAAAAATGGTAACGGCTCCTGGAGGAGACCCCTCTCCCCCAGGAACGTTCTATGGTCACAAATCAGAGACTCCCTCATTTGTCTAAAATTGACATTTGGAATTTAAGGAGTAAATAAATTTTTGTACACAATTACATAAAAACATATTCACACACAATTTCTTAGAAATCCCACAACTGGGATTTTTTAATATCTTAAAAAAGACCTCCTTCGTTTTTTTAGTTGCTACTTTTTTACTTTTTCTCGGGTAGAATGCGATTAAGGCTACTTCTTCTCCAGCAAACTGCGATATTTCAAACGTGACATCTGGCAACCCTGTGGGGACGTCACATTTGTCCAACTCCCCCTCTCCCTGGTCACACTTGGTCACATTTTGTACCCCCCCCCCCCAAAGCGTGATGTCCTTTATGGACGACCTCTAATCTGCGTAATCTTACTTAATGATATTATAGACCAGCCCCTTGTCTAAGAGGACACTGGGGGCACATACTCCCTAATTGATCGTTACCAAAACCTCTGATTTCAAAACAGGAGTCTGCGCCAAAATATGGCACCAAAAGCTCATTTCGCCAATAATTTTCAATGTTTCAGATTGGCTCCCGTATTACTTCAACACCAGTACTGGTGTTCCCATTGGTTCATTTTTCAGTATTACAATTATCTACATATCATAAATAAAAGCCTTAATTTGTGTATGCATCTCCCATCTCGCAATCATAAATGAATTTGTGGAATACCGGGCCTAGCCCACACTTCCTTCAAATAGCTGGTGTGCTACAGCACCTGCATTTTAAACTGCAGGATTGGATTTTGAGGCTCCCCTCAGAAAACAAAGACCGCCGGTATCCAAGGTTGGTTTCCCCCCCCTTTGGTCAGCGACGGTCATGGCTTTGAAATTATGTTGAAAGCCATTTACACAGTTACCTTTCTCAAATGCTACTACAGGCTATAGGAAATCTAGTAATGCCAACTCTAAATATTCGGAAATATCTTGAATTGCCATTTTGACATTTGAAAATATTTGACAGTGTTCGGTTATACAGGAAATCTAGTAGTGCCAAACAAAAACTTTGGCAAACAGGTAAATAATTGTTCTGGCAAACAATAACCAAATATTTACCCAGCGTTTTTCAGCCAAATGAATTTGGTCAGTACACTACTATTTGGTGTAGCTGTTTGGCAAAATAAGCCAAATATTTGACCGTTGGTCAAAGAATGTACTACAGACTTAAGAAACATAACAAGCAACGAATGTCACGCCATCTGTCGTGTAAATTTTAATGATAGGTGAGATATCGTTCCCCTTATGCCAAAACCACGAATGTGCAAAAATTGCCATTTTGACCTAAGTGCACTTTCTTTCTAAGAAAGAAAATTTCTTTTTTAAATTATCGTTAGATTTCGGCTACAATATATTCGAATAACAATAAAAAAATTGTCTGAATTACAATTATTAAAATTTTGTTAATTTCATTTACTTCATAATTTAGTTCAAATACACTTGACTGAAAACTAGAAAATGCACATTCGTGGTTTTGGCATAAGGGGGACGATATATTAATATAGAAGATAGATAGCTGTCGCAATTCAGTGAGTGCTAGGCCGCACAACCAAAACCGACTAGTTATAATGCACTTTTACAAATTTACAAGTATAAATTGAATCGTATCAATTTCAAAATCAGATCCATCAAAAAACAAAATTTGAGATTTTGACATCATGAAGTGGTAAGCACCTAAACTATCAGAAAATGCAAAAAAATTAACATGGAAAAAAGTGGATTTATTTAGTTTTTGAAAATACACAACTCAATTTAGATTGATCGAAATTTTATGACCATTCCATCGATTTTGTGTTTCCCTGATGCTGAACATAATTTCAGATGCGTTGTAAACCTTTCTTTTTTTTTCTGGGATGTCCTTAAGGCAGCCACAGACTATCGGCTTTGTTCGACGTACTTGTTCGACTGCTTTGTTCGACGAGCAAGTCTGTGGGTGTGTGGCAGCATAGGCGTGCGCACGGGGGGTGCCAGGGGTGCCACGGCACCCCCATTAGGTCGAGACTTTTTTTGTTTATTCCAGTTATGAGCAGGCAAAGAACTGGCGCAGACACCGCACGCGCACCGCGGGAATTTTTTACTCAGCGGCGTTGGATTCCTCTGGAGAGATGTAGGGAGTGTCTGCTTCGACGGAGCATCTGCAATGGCAGACGAGTTTACAGGCGTACAGGCTATATGCAAAGAAGTGAATCCTTCTATAATGTATGTGCACTGCTATGCCCACTGCCTTAACCTTGCCTTAGTTAATGCTTGCACAAGCCACAAGGAAAATCCAATCGTGTTTGATTTCTTTGGAATAGTCCAAGTCATTTTTAACTTTATAGAAGGTAGTCCCAAGAGACACGCAGTTTTTGAGGAAATTATAAAACAAACCGATGCAAAACTGAAGACACTAAAATCACTATCCGATACTCGTTGGGCCTGTCGTTCGGAAGCTGTTTCAGTGATTCATGCTCAATTCGAAGCTGTAGTCAAAGCTATTGAAAATCCTACAACTTCATAGCTTGTTTGCAGATTATGCACCCAATCCTTCAACTTGTGGTTAAAGTTAGTAAAGCTTTACAAAACCTTAACTTGGACCTTTGTCAAGCAATTCATGATATTGAGGGTTTAGCCATTGCTTTGATTGAAATGAGGAACGACGATGAAGTGTTTGAAGAGATACTCACAAAAACAAAGGAAATGTGTGATAAAGTTGAAATTGAAATTCCTGCACCGAAGAAGAGGAAAGTGTCAGTTATTTTAGAAGACACGCCTGGCTCACGAGCTGATTCAGCTTTTTATGTAGAGAGCAATGAAGAGGAGTTGAGGATCTTCACGTTTTATCCTGTTTTGGACAGTTTAGTTCAAGCACTTAATTCCAGATTCAGTCAAGAAACAAAAAGTGTGATATCTGCCGTAGGGAAACTGATGGGACTGAATTTGGGCTCTAACAAGAGTAACAAGTGTGAAACCAGTGATTTTCGAATTTTAGCAGATCAATTCGGAGTGGACGTGTCTGAGCTGGAAGCGGAGTTCAAACTGTTGAAGAGTAGAAAAGGTGGTGATACAGACTCTAACTTTCCCCCCAAAACTGTGCCTGGGTGGCTTGACTGGTTGGAACAGTTTCAAAGAGGTGCTACCTACGATAGCTTTATGACTATAATGGCTAAGTTTGCCACAATGCCAGTCACTAGTTGTACAAGTGAAAGGAGCTTTTCAAAACTAACAGTTTTGAAAAGCAAGCTTAGAACCACAATGTTGCAGGATCGCCTGGAACACTTAATGATCCCGTTCTTAGAACAAGAACTGGCAGATAGAGTCAGTACTGAATCAATCATTAATGAGTTCAAGTCAATGGTGCCTTTCAATAGGCGGATGAGATTATAAGACGTGTATATGTAGCTCTTGTATATTTTTTTCAACTGTGTATTATTTTGTAGCTCTTGAATAACTTAGCTTTTCTAACAATTGATCCATGCTTGTATCTTCCATCTGCTTTTAATTATGTTGTTTTAGAATATAAAGTACACCAACAAAATGTATGTTATGTTGGTTAAATAATGTTTGATGATTGACCCTTGAATACCTAGTCTACAAAGAATTAGTTTAATTTATTGGAAACAGTTTCACATTAAAATATACATAATAAGTAACAATATGTGGCTGAAACTATCTTCGGGTGATTTTAGCTAATCATCGGGTGATTTTAGGGTTTTCTGATGTTTTTTTAATATATCTTGAAAACCGTTAAAACTCGTCATTTTGGCTCCAAAATTTCAAACATTTTCCGGGGGGGACCCCCCGTTTTCTTGGGGGTTATTCTATACCCCCAAACCCCCCGGAAGGTTTGGCACCCCCAATTCCAAGACCCTGCGCACGCCCCTGTGTGGCAGTAACTCCGTCGTACTTGTTCGCCAACAAGAACGACGGATTTGTTCGACGCCTTTGTTCGACGACAAGTCAGTCAGTGTGTGGGGTAAACGTACTTCGAACAAGTACGACGGAGTTACTGCCACACACCCACAGACTTGCTCGTCGAACAAAGCAGTCGAACAAGTACGTCGAACAAAGCCGATAGTCTGTGGCTGCCTTTAAGCATTAAGCCCCAGCATTCTATTATGAATACCCTTTGTCAGGGATGCTTTTCCTCATAGGCTAAAGTCGCAGGCTTCGAAATTTTCGAGGCGCCAAGTCGAGGCTTGAGATCTAATCTAGTATTGAACATCAGATATTCTGAAAACACCACCTATTGCTTTGATTCGATCTTAATATCAGTAATTTGATCGGTGAAAACTAGGATTGACGAGTCGATTAATCAGACGTTTGATTTTCGGCCGTAGGTGCCGAGTATAGGGAGGCTTCGGGGCTCAAGCCCACCCTGAGAATTTTACGGGGGAATTCCCCCCATATGCAAGTCATTGCATATTAACGCAAAATTGGTTAAATTTTTTTTTATTTAATAAGAGTTTCCCCTTTATCCCCATTTACATCTGTCCTTGTAGTATTTCACGATAATAAATTGCAGTAAAAACTCGCTTAATTCGATTAAATCCCTACGAAATATATTTTCAATAGGAAATATTGCATGCTTTAGTTAAATAATTATTAAGAAAACCGAAAATGTGTGTACCTATATAGGTATCTAAATATAGATAACCTATATTTATTTTCATTAATTTAAATTACTGACCTTGAAAATCTACAGTTTTCGGCTGGGGCGCATTTTACCCTACCCCTTCCATCCCGCAAGCAGTTCTAAAACCTAGCGCCTATATTTCTGAAGAACAGATAAACCCATTAAAAATGCTTTAATATAAAGTATAACCCGTTTCTGCAAAAAAATTCTTCGCCTTAGTTGGGTATATTTGCTCACTTCCAGACCCCGCGCTTCATTTAAGAAAACGTATTGTATTTGATTACATAAATAAATATCGGTGCACCCGAATTGCACCACGAAAAGATTAGTTCATAAATCTTCTACCCGAATTGCACCACCGTAATTTCAGGTAAACACCTCACCAAGGGTCGGTCGTCCGAATTGCACCACCTCTATTGTAATATTTTAGGTAAGGTGGTTTTATTGTTGAAAGTTAAAGCACAATGCTGGAGTTTAACCTGATGCCTCCTACATGATGTAACATCGATTATTTTTTGTTTTTACGCGATTTTTTGGGGGTGAAACGTAATAGTTTACTGCCCCATACCGCAACTATACTTTTTAATGCTATTTCGAGGGTCTCTCACATCCCGGTTTCATTTATCCCGGTTTTCTTGATGTGTGGCGCCTTCTCGTATGTTTAGCCTAGTAACCAGAGTCAAAACCGCCCTGGAGGGGTGCAACGCGGAGCGGAGCGCAGCGGCGCCCCGTAAGGGTAGGTTTTGACGATGGATTACCCTCCTTATCGAATGCACACCCCAAAATTCGAAGGCAAAAAAAATTTAATTTTTTCACTGTTTTGGGTTATTATTTTATTAATACCTGCTCCGACCCTGTATAATATAATATGAATTAATATATTAAACTCGAAATTTAAATTGCGAAGAATTTAGATATTTGTCTATTTATTTCTTTATATTTATTATCTGTTTGCTTGTGATACCTGCTCGGTTTGCTCGTGGTGCAATTCGGTAAAGCGATTACGGAACGACATTTGACCGTGGTGCAGTTCGGTCAAGGGATTACATTTACCTGGGTACAAGAAATGACCCCTGATAAGCCGTGGTGCAGTTCGGGTAGCACCATAAATATAGGGGGGACTCTATACAATAATTTGCACAGTTTTTACGGCTTTTTGAAGTGCCAGGCCTACACTCATGGCTGTAATGCCTTTCAGTGCGGCCTTTAGGCCGCACAACTAAGGTACTCACATATCGTACTTGATGTCTAAGTTCGATATAATTATGACCGCTGCTGACTCGTATATTTCTCAAAAATCTCCATTGTTTTTCTGGAGAAAACACGGAGAAATCCATGTCGAAAACAATCTCGAAAATGTTTAAACTCAAAAAGGTCAAGGTGGCTGACAAGCCGCCTGATCTCCTAGTTGATATTATAATACTAAGGCAGACGCTGCTTATTATAATCAGGGATAATGAGATCAATCGGGTATTGAGTACACTTTTGCAAAGAACTGGCCGGCCGTATATGACTGCATAGAAAAGTTATGGTGTATAGTGATCAAAATTCGGTTTATGCGATCAAACTTTTGTTAGAATACTTAAAATCTAGGAAAGCGTTGTAAGTTTTACAGCGCGGTGTTCCGATTTTCAGACGTACGATATTATAAATTTGAACTTTTTACAAACAATTTATTCCGCGAAAATTATAGATTTTCTATTTTTTCCAGTAAATAAAAATTATTGTCTTTGACTTTTGATAATTTTTCGCTTATTCGAATCATCGGTTATTGTGATCAAAAACCCCGAGTCTCATTGCGTCCCTCATAGGAGTGTCGTGGAAAAATTGAAATTTTGTAGGCGAATGTACATAAGGCGGTTCTTCATTGGGAGGAAGGAGAGGGGGTGAAATGGGACCACAAGTGGCTATCAAATTTGTGAATTTGTTTTGGAGAGTTTAGGAGACGCAACAAATTTTGGGGATTCTACCACTAACTCAGCCACTCGAAAAAATTTTTCGAGTGCTACACACTAAAGAACATGCTTATATCTGTCTATTAAAACAATAAAAAGTGTGAACATGGTCAAAACAACCCCAATATCGACTTTTGAAAAGTACGGGAAAGTCGCATCGAGTATGCGGCAGACCACGGTCGATGTGCATCAGTCGCCCGTGATCCCTTGAAAATGCGTAACATTTTTTCGCTCCGATTTGAATTTTTCTTTGAAATTCGGATAGATGGGGGTGTGATTAGTGGATATTAGTAATAAATAAAATCAAAAAAATGGAAAATAACCCGTGTATTGCCGAAAAAGTGAAAAAATTAAAAAATTTTTGCCTTCGAATTTTGGGGTGTGCATTCGATAAGGAGGGTAATCCATCGTCAAAACCTACCCTTACGGGGCGCCGCTGCGCTCCGCTCCGCGTTGCACCCCTCCAGGGCGGTTTTGACTCTGGTTACTAGGCTAAACATACGAGAAGCGCCACCCATCAAGAAAACCGGGATAAATGAAACCGGGATGTGAGAGACCCTCGAAATAGCATTAAAAAGTATAGTTGCGGTATGGGGCAGTAAACTATTACGTTTCACCCCCAAAAAATCGCCTAAAAACAAAAAATAATCGATGTTACATGTACGACAGTCGAGCTGCATCTGCCGGTGCGAAATATTCTAAGTGTTAGAGTCATTCATAGCGCACGGACTGACCACAGAATGAGCGACGCGCCCTGAATCTCGTTAATCCACCACTGAATTACATGAAAATTAGCTAAGTTCAAATTCGATTTTTTAAAAAGTTTGGACCATATTCACATTTTTTATTATTACAATTTGCTAAAATAAGTGTGTTCTTTAGTGTGTAGCAGAAGAAATTTAGTTTCGAGTGGCTGAGTTAGTGGTAGAGTAACCTTAGATTTACATTTCTAGAAAAAAATGCATATTAGGTCGTAGATCTTTTCCGATATTAATTAATTTTAGGCCACAGCTTTACACGCTAGATTTGGTGGTATGGCACGAATCTCGAAAAAAGTTAGGTGATCGTCGAGAAAGCGGCACGGCGCACAAAATTGGTACCTATTAAACTTTTTTTTCGAAAAATCAACCCCTGGCGAGTAATCGCAATATGCAAATTAAGAATGCAGAAATTTTAATATTATTTTTCGATTTACTTATTATAGATTAAATTAATTAGTAATTTTTAATTACTTTTTCAATTTATAAAATAGTTTAATAGGCGAATAATTTTATTCGCTATAACCGGTTTTTTGATACTGCTGAATTTTTACGTAGACCACTACATTTTTTAGAAGTAATGCAATTTTGAATTTGAAGTTATGCTAAAGGTTAGTATTTTAACGTTTAATTTTAATTAAAAAAAAAATTTCGCACTTCTGGAAGATCACGAAATTATAATTTTTTTAATAAGTAATTTTTTAATAAGTTTAATAAATAAGAAATAATTTTTGAGACCGGCTGAAGACTGTTGAGATAAAAACTGACTGAACAATCGTGATTGTGGAGGCCGCAGGCCGACTGCGCCTGTGATGCAAATTTTGTAAGATCTTTAAAGGAAATTTCAATTGTGAATTAGACAACAAAGTTGTCTAAAGTTGTTCACAACAAGGTGCGCAGGTCGATGGTGTTATTTTCATAAAAAATTGGGAGGCAGAAGGCCGACTCGTAATTAAACAAATGGGAGGCCGAAGGCCGACCCGTATTGAATGAAATGGGAGGCCGAAGGCCGACCCGTATTGAAACAAATGGGAGGCCGAAGGCCGACCCGTTTTGAAACAACATGGAAGCCAAAAGCCGACCTGTATTGAAAGAAATGGGAGGCCGAAGGCCGACCAATATTCACATAAACCATTTAAAGGCCTAAGATCGTCTAGCGAAACCGATGACCTACAGAAGAGCCCGACACACGACTGTAGATACCAAAATGGTCTACAACCAATCGGTAAACCTATATAAACAATCGGGAAGGCGATTTTCGTGGGTAATTATAACAGAGCCGTAGCAAGGGTGAGGCGACTGAGGCTTTTGCCTCAGGCGCCATCGCAATGGGGCGCTAAACCTTGACAAAACCCAATAAATAATAGTTTAAAATTTTCAGAATATCAATTGACAAATATGAATAACGGTTGACGATTTCTGAATTACTGGTGGAAAAGGTGTAATTATAATGCACTTTTACAAATTTACAAGTATAAATTGAACCGTTTCAATATCAAAATCAGATCCATCAAAAAACAAAATTTGAGATTTTGACATCATGTAGTGGTAGCACCTAAATTTACTTCAGATCTGAAGTAAATTCTGAAACCTCGTTTTGTTAAGGATTTTTCTCCTCTTCAATTTTGGTGCAATGGACTAGGGGAAGACAGGGGATTTTAAGAAAGTTGATTCCAATCCCCGCGTTCTTCTTCATTTCCCTTTAACTGGCTGGTTAACCGGCAAAAATATCACATTATCATCGAGACAATTATTCGAATATATTTAAATTGAAAATAAAAATTCCTACTCATAAAAATAATCTTCATATTCGGGGAGTGGGGTATTGCGTTACGTTACCATGGAAACGGCGATTCTGACATATACTATGCATATTTTATTTAAGATCTTCAGAAGTTCCCAACGATAAAAATCGATATCACATGACCGGGGGGTCTGGAATACCCCCAGGTACACTTGCCATTATTCATCAAGATTTATTATTTTTCGTTGAATCTTTTGCAAATTTCGTTTGAAATCCGGGAGGGGGGGCAGCAGGTGACATTAATTTTTTAAATATCCCAGTACCGTTTTTCTTAATACCGAGGGACGTAAACGTGAAAGTTTTTCTTTCGCAATAAATTAAGTGTACCTGGGGGGTATTGCATACCCCCCACACCTCTTGGTACTAAATGAGTTCCTGATAAGCATCCATTCGTTTTCATTACTCTAAGTCAGCGCCGCGCCGTAGCAAGGGTGATCGCAAGGGAGGCGCTAAATCTCGACAAAACCCAATAAATAATAGTTTAAAGTTATCAAAATGATAAGAACCTTTTAGGAGGAGGGCGCAAATTTGCCTCAGGCGTCAGAAGAGCTTGCTACGGCGCTGAATTATAATACACCTACTGAACAAGGATAATTAATTATCGCTGTACATTATTGTCAGATTTAATTAGATTATCTAATTAATGTAACTGTAAGATTGTAAAATCTAACTTTTTTAGGCAAAAAATAAGCATCATTTTGACCTCTATTTTTAAACTAATTTTTTTTTAAATAGCGAAATTCATTCATTTTCGAAATTGAAACAGACGAATTTGTACTCCCAGTGAAACCAAAAGTTATTTCCAATGTTTTATAAATGCGATTTATAGGAGGGCGATTTTTAGTTAAATAACAAAACAATGATTATGTAAGGCAAAACCGTAACTTCCGGTACTGATTTCAACTCTTATCAGTTATTTTGAATCAGACCCGGAAATAAACAAATGTCGATAAGTGACTGACTGCGCATTATTCGAAAAATTTTGAATGAAATTCAAAAAGTAATAAATTTCATTGTCCTCGAGGCAAGGTGCAGAGCACAGGTAAAGTTATTCCCTACAAGCATTGATTAGGCGTATTGAATGAAAGGTCGGAAGGACGACAGCTGTGACGGTGGGTGTGATTATTGAATCCTAGTGGAGGCTATTCCAAGAATGAACCCCCTTTCCCTTCGTAGAACACCGGGCTATTTTCAGCAGTCGCGATTACACAAACTTGAAAATTTGCTGAAAAAATTTTCACCAAAACATTTCCATTTCATGTTTGTGTTAGACAACAAATTTATTTTAGAATTTCTCAAAAGTCTGCCACTCTGATTCACTTGTTAAAATTATAAAAATATGTCTTATATAAATAAATCGGCCAATTTTGTAACGGTAATTATAAACAATTTTAGTCGAAAATGGATGATGTTAAGTGACATTCCAAAAAGGTGTCCATTGTTCAAAATTTTAAGTCCTCTTAAAAATTCGCTAATCTACCTGTGCAGAGGGCTCACACAGCCAATAATTTTCGGAAACCCTCTTAAATTTCGTTATTCTTCATGGAATTTAATTATAAATACTGTACAAAGACGAACAGAAGTGTTAAATTTTTAGGATCTACCTTTTCAACTTTACAACTCTCGTAACATAGAATCGAAGTCGAAGAAGGTGATTTTGTACTATAGAACCAACCAAAGCAGCGCAGCGGGTTGGTGTAACTATTAAAAATGGACAACCTACATCCGGTTCTTTAAAGAAGATTTACTTCAAAGAAAAAACTTAAGCATTTACAGTAATTTATGGCTGCATCTTGATGATGATTATCCCAAAAAATAACAAAAAGTTTAACCGATTAACACAAATTTCAAAAAAGTTATTTTTGTCTTGGTACTTTGATCATTAATTTTCGACAAAATTGTAAATTACGAAACAAGGTGTGGGTGACAGTTACAACTCTTGTAGTTTTTTAATTCAAAAAAGAGAGCAACAATTTTACAAACCCAATTATCAGGTTTAAGGTGGAATAAAGCTAATTAGTACGGTACAAGGTGAGTTCGAAAAGTGCGTTTCCTCCAAATTGGCTTGGCAGTGTATTTTGAATACCAAATCTAAAAGATTTATTTATCATGTCGTTTGCCATTATCGAATAATTCGAACATTATTTATTATTGCAAATTTGTAATTATAATTTTTTGTGAGTCTACATTATTTATGTCCAGTAATTTATTAAATTAGTACTCCAAATTTGTTTTTTAAATCAAGAGAGGAAATCATATTTTTGATGACTTATCATTTCTGAAAGCCTTTGATTAACTAATACAAATTTTAGTAACCGATGTCAACAAACTACTCCAGTGTTTATAATATAAAAAGCGTTCCGAGAGTTATGTCGCTTCCTTTGTAGATAATTTTCTAGGAATTTAAATGAATAAATCTAGTAGCTACCGCTAAACATCTAAAGAATACGAAGCTTCCTAATTTACAAGATTTCAGAGAGGAACTAAGCATAAATTTTGGGGAGAGAAGTTTGGAGGTTGCAAATGTAGCGGAAGACGAAACGTTCGATGTGTGGTCGATTCATAAGTGCTTTTTGTCGGTTAAAAATTCCTTCGGAGTCAAAATGAGGATGTAGCCAGATGGAAGTCATCCTGCCCGTATATAACTGGCGTTTCCGGTGCTTCACGTGACTTGGTCGTCCTGTTCTCGCGTCGTTGGATGAAATAGGCACTGATTTTACGACGGTACCACTTGGCTGGCTCTACTTACTTCAAAATAAATTTATCATTTAAATTTAGCTTATTTACTCTCCTTCCGTTACTATGCAGAAATTTCACATTTAAACGGTGTCGTGCCAACAACACAGTCGTCTAATGAGTGTCAACGTTCTTTCCAAAACATTACAACAAAAATATTATGCAAAACTCGTCACTTAACCCTTTTTGATGACGTCTCGTTGAGAAAGAAGGGGAAATTTCCACTTCGTCATGGGTACAAAACCAATTCGCTCTGGGTTTTCTATCAAGAACCAAATCCTTATACCCAGCTTTTTTCGAGTTCAATCGATGGCGAAATATTAAATCCAAATAAGAAAGTTTTGGGAACGGCAACACTGCGCCGATTGAAATTTTTTTAGATGACCTACTTGAGTCACGAAAATATCTTGGTCGGATAGACAAAATACAAAACCATTTCAATCCAAGGTTTGCTGATTTTTTGAGATCGAGACGTCCAGTTGTGAAACACAAAAAGTGGGAGATTCTAGGTTTTATTGGCTATTAAACGGACGACCTAAAAGAAAATTATGAAAATATTGATTGGTTCATTATTAAATTCAACTTGGAATCGTTCACTCGAAACGCTATAATAGATCCAAAAACCGAACATTTTTGTAGGGAATTAAATTTTCTACAAAGAAGTAGAAAAAATATAACAAAGGGGTAGAAAGAAGCAACAGTGGCTCGTGGAGTGAAATATTGGGTCACAAACTGCGGGAGGGGCATTTGTTTTATAAAATAAAATAGGTTTCCCACTGACCAATACAAAGCTCGAAGGTGGCATTTCACAACAACAATATGGCTGTTTTTGGACGTATATTCCAAAATTCTTAGTCATTTTATAGTGAAAATTTGCATGAGTTTAAGTGTCCTATTCAATTTTTGTAATATAATTTGTTAATTAATACTCTTATTATGTTCTGAGCCTGAAGAACGTTTTTTTTTGTTTTCATTTAATAGTACGTCCCTTACTAATACGAAATTCTTCCACACGGTAGCGTTTTTTAATGTAAATCGCGAGTAGAAGCCGCTATCATAGAATTATGGTGCGTCATCACCGTCGCTAAAAGAACGATTTATATCGACAAATGCGGAAAATTTTGTAATTTTGAGTATCTATAAGTACATCAAAAATATTATTTGTCCATATTAACCGGAAAGAAGTAAAAGCAATAACAATCACAAAATACTAGCGATTACTATTTTGTGCTACAATTTCTTGTTTTCAAGAGGGGGTTCAATATGGGGGTTCGAGCCCACCAAGCTTATGAAAAAAACAAAAAAAAAGAATTCATTGGCACTGAATTTTTGCCAAATTTTTTCTGGTTCTGGTTACGCCAATGATGATTTATTTATCTTCAATAGTATAAGCGTATAGAAGACATTCAAATTCACAAATATTGAATTTAACACCCAACAATTTAATACAATCTAAGCGCAGAAATTTAACCAATTTAAAAATCAACAAATTGAAGTTACTGATAACTGTGGTTGTGTGGCCTAAAGGCCGCACTGGAACTATTTTAGGTTAACAACTGAAAAATGTACCAGACAGAACTGCGTTAGGAAATGATTTTATCTATGTACCTATAAGAGAAAAGGTTATGTACCAGAACACTTTCTAGTGCCTTAAGGCCACATTGGAAGTTGTTTAAGTTGATAACTAAAAAATGAATCAATCAGATGTGCTTAAAGGAATGACAGAATTTGGATTTTATATATAGAAGATTATATACTAGAATGGTCTTCTGGTGCTTGGTTGCCATGATTGTGCAGCCTAAAGACCGCACTGATTCATAATGACCGTGGTTGTGCAGCCTCGAATAAGTAGTGATCAAACAGATTATTGGCTCCACGAATCAATTTATTGTGATAAACAGATAGATAAATAAATAAAGGCTATTCTATGTTTTAGCATATAATTGCCATAGTTGTGCGGCTGGAAGTGCGTTACCAATAGATAGATAAGCCGATACACAGAACAAAAGTTTTATTATTAAGATAAGAAGAAAATTGGATAATTGATTGGTTAAAACGAATCTGAAATAGATCCATTGCGGCCTTTAGGCCGCACAATTATGCCTTGGATTATTTGAATTAATTTATTATGTCATGGAGAATTCAGATTTCGAAAAATTAAGCATTTTAAATGATTTTTTAAGAAAAGATATAAGAAAACATAAAAGAGAAACAAATTTCCTTCCATCTTTTCTAGACATATTTTAAAAGTTTTGTAAAATGAACTCCTAGAAAATTATACAAGCATGCCCAGTTTAAATTCGAGGAAAGCGCCGCTTTTGTGTCCCTTAATCAGGGTTGTGGACAACTTACCTTTAAAAGGTAGCCAACTATATAAAATAGCTGCTTTTAATGATTTAAAATCCAGATTCCAGCTTAAGGCAAAGATATGAGTTGTAAAGATAGAATATGCTATACAAATTTATATGCATCAAATTTATCCCGGAAAAGTAACAAATAAATGTCCTGATCCATTACAAGTAAACTTTGTCTGTATTTAGAACCAATCAGGGCCTTTATTTTTTACTTTCGGCTCTAAAGCGATAGATGGAAATCTACTTTTTGTTGTTTGTGTATCATTTTCTTACATTACAGTTCTCACATCTTAGGCCTAGTTTAAATTATAAATAGTAGCTTCTGAAAGCTAATTTTTAGGAACTATAAGATAAATAGTAAAACTTAAAATAAGGGTAGTAGTGAAATTCTTGTGTTTTTAATAACGAAGAGTTGTTCTGATAGGTTTATTTATTTATTATTATCAATTTAAGTTCAAGTACGGCTTTAGGCCGCACAGCGATAACAATCACGAAATTCAGAAAAATAATTCTCGTAGTGCAAGTAAGGAAGCCTACATTCAGAATTGGATTGGAACGGACTGAAAAACGAAGAGCAGGAAACGAGGATATGGCTGAATATTTTTTAAATTCAGGAAATTACGTACATTTTCAGATTGGTTAATGCTTAACAGAAAATCTAAGCGAGTGGTTAAGCCGAGTTTATACACACACACTGTAATGGCCTCGTTTTCCGATCCCAATTAGTTGAATGGCGTTGGGGTTTATTTATGAAATGATACGCAACCCTATGAAAAATTTGTCTTGTAATTAATTCCGAAAAATAGATGGCGTTGGGTATTAGTCTTTTTATACTGGGACGCTAAAAAAATTACGCAAACGACCAAGAATTTGTACAATCAGTAATGTCGTTCTACAATTCGGTACAAAAATTTTATATCGGGTTTTAAATTTTTTATGTGGCCATTTAAATTTAGCCCATTTTCAAAACTATTATCTTATTCTACACTTTTGGATTGAAAATAATTGACAACGACAAATTGTATAATAAAATAATTAATACTTACTTTATTTATTTTTTAGCCTCGAAAATGGGCCTAATTTAAATGGCCCGAAACCTTAAAAAATTAAAAAACCTATAGCCAATATAAACATTTTATAATTAAACAAAAAAGGTCAATTAATTTACAAATATAAAAATTAATAACATCATAATAGATTATGTATTAAACTCACCGTGGTTCGGAGCCTACGTTAAACTGTAGGTCCCCTATGTGCACCCACACACATAGGAGATGTACAGAATCTAGTCCTAAATAAAGGATTATTAAGGTTGCATATCTTTCCCAAATATATTATAATTAATAACGCAAATGTATTCAAATTTAATTACCGCTACAAAAAATATTTCCGGGACCTACCTTGGTGAATGGTTAAATATGAAGATTCTAAAAAGATGTCAAAATATTCCTGAAAATAGAAACGCAAAGAATTAGAAAAGAAAATAGTTGCAAGATTGTCCAGCAAACGAAAAATTGAATTTTCTTTTAAATGATTGAAAAAATTAATACAATCTTTCATACACTTAAGGGCTCGCCACATAGCCTGTGCTGTGCTATGCTCTGTGTTATGTCAACACAAACGTTGAACAATGGCATGGTCCATTTTGCGCATGACCATGACATTGTTCAACGTTTGTGTTGACATAACACAGAGCATAGCATAGCACAGCACAGGCTATGTGGCGAGCCCTTTACCTATTGATGTTCCCCAGACGACAACAGCTAAAAATTTGGGACATTTTAGACAATAAAATTTCCAATCCTGTTTCAAAATAGACAAAATTTGGTCATTACGAAAATGTTCCAGTGTAATTAAAAAAATGTTGCCGTAGTTTACCCCCTCGCCATTGATTATAATATATTGAATAAAGATGCGCAACCTTGCGGTTGGATGTCCTGTATTATTGATATCAAAAAATGTATAAAAATTGTCGACATATCTGAATTTCAATATCACTAAAAAAATATTTGTACCAAACGGTTTTCAGAAGTGAAATGTAGAAAATTTTATATTTATAAAATACAGAATAAGAATATTTGCTACCCAATATAAGAGTATGACAAAAAAAACCCGAAATTACTACACAAGAGTATAAAATTTGTCACGGTTTTAAATTCACACGATTGAATACAGATATGGTTACTACGAAGTTTTACTATATTCCCAAATATATAATCAATGGTCTAGAAAGGTTTCTATTTACATGCTGTTATAAATAGTGTAATAACAACTTCCTGAAGTCCTAATTGGGTACTTAATTTTAAAATTGGGACACCAGTCTAAATTAACTTAATACCAAGTATCCCATAATAATTTACACCCTCCCTTATCTTAAGGTGCAAGTAATTTAGTGGTAGAAAAATAATAATTGCGTTCGCTGATTATCGTTGAAGATTATATGAATTTTAATTAAATTAAAATTTACGACCTTTGCAAGGCCGTTTAAACCCTAATTTCAAATTAGTCGTCATAAATAGCAATAAAATAATAACATTATTAAATAGAAATTGGAAACCTACTTTTCAAATGTAGGTCTCCTATACAATTTTTCGTAATGCCTACTATATACCTAGTAGTATCAGATACACAATCCTTATGGGAGTTTCGGAAACACCTGGACGGCCGACTCCCAATTAGGTTTCCGTACTGATATTATATAATCAATGATTTTAGGAAGACTATATCGTAAATAATAAAAAAAAAGTCAAGGATATGATTTCCGCAAAGATATAGATTGTGAAAAATTGACTTACCTGTTTTATGAATAAAATTTGTGAATGGCAGGGCCGGTTGCAAAGAAAACTACGTAATTAATGTTGACATTGGTCTCTTGTTATTAACATTTTAGATAATAATATTACAGTTTTATATACAAATCATATACAGTAGCTTGATAGCTATTGCGCCTTTTGGCACTTACATACCATCTTTTGAGAGTATTTCCCTCCTATACAAGCTTGAGTCACAAAAACAAGCCGCTAAATTTAACAATTTTAAAATAAATAGTCGAGGAGCATTTGATGCAAAAGAAAAACATAATAACAAAAAAAACAAGTGAAAATTTTGACCTAAATTATAATGTAAGAACGCGTTTTTCTCGTGATAGATTAGCGATTTGTTCTTGCGAATGTAACATGTCTTATCAAAATTACAAATACACAGATCGCACTATTATGATGGAATTAAGTGCGGGCGAAAAAAGGGCGCATTGACTGGACAGATTTTATTATAACTATTATCACAGACCCAGACGTACGGGGGTATACAAAAAAATTTTATTATTTAGGTATTCAAAGTCTAAAAACAAAATCCGAACGTCCGACTACAAATTCGTGCAACAAATCATCTATCGTTATACATAAAACTTGACCAAAAGTCAATGCGAATTATAAAAATTTATAGTGTTTATACCGTGCGTTTTTTGTTATATTTTAAATATTATGGGTATTTTATTAATTTTTTGCGATAGGGGAACTTTTCTGGTAAGTTGTAATAATATGTAGTACAGCCTACTATAAAACTTTGTTACATAAAAATTTAACATTCACGCAGAACATACATTCGTTCACACAATTTTTTATAATCAAGTATATAAGCCCTTCCAACTTGTTTGCAGTTTCATCGTACCCCATCAAGTAATTTCACAGAAATTAAAGAAATAATACGATACAGTGAAAATAAAAACATTAAAAAAGTTAAGCATTATAAGTGTACGTATCGCAGTAGCCATTGTGCATACAAGTTGGAAGAGTTGGTTTGTCTCAGCGCGCAGGACTAGATAATACTGGAGAGTCGACCCCTGACGCCCCCCCAACTGGACACCCTTGGCCGCCGGCGTTTCCGGCCCGCTGAGAAGGACCGGTTCCCGGCCTAAGGTATCTTTACTCATTTTTACCACTCAGACATAATTTAAGTATTACACTGATACACATTCCATCACCAGACACATTGTCAGCGTTCCTAGTTTATTTTTATCAGTGTAAGAAGAACAATTTTTTTATTTTCCATTCGGTACCCAACACAATTTCAATAAAAACGGGGGGCGCGCAGCAAATTGCAGACTCACGAAGCACAGAGCTACGGACACATCATTCATGTTACACTTTTATATTTACAAAAATAAATTAAAAATGTACAAAGTTGCAAAATAGGTACACAACCGTCAGTCTGATGAGAATGACACCACCGGTGATGATTCGTTTTCAAAAATAATCTGTCGGAATCGTCACCGCACGCAATTATGCCGCAACGAACACGTGCACTAAAGGTCCGGAGAGTTGTTCTCCAGTAGCCTTTTCTCTGGGGTGGCAAGCGGTGGACAATCACACCCTTTCGATGAACGTCTCGAATAACACACTTCCACCGCACTTTTACCACACTGCAAAGGCCAGTATAACCACAAACAAGGAAGAACAACAGAAAGTGCCGCCAGGCAGCTCCAGCGAGCCGTTCGCTTATCGGGACTACATCCACAAGGATCGTCCGCACACGACGAACCTCCATCCGAATCGGAACAGTGATAAATGAAACCTTTGACACAACACAAACACGACGCGTAATCGATGCAGGCGTCGGCTGAACAAAAACACTGATTATTACAAATCCATCCTGATGGCAGCGGCCTCGGTTGCTGACACGAACGACACCTGCACCTACCACAACCTGCACACATGATGGAGGGCTTCGAATGCCCGTCATGATGATGATCCTTGCTGAAGGTCGCCGTGGCGGGTTGTTTTGTGATTGGTAATGGAGGCAGCGGCAGAGCGAACCTTTCCGGTCTGTGCAACCTCGGGGGCTGTGGAGGAGGACTAGGGACGGCTGGACGAATTGGTGTTTCGACATATTCGTTGGTAGCACGTTCTATTTCTGGCCTTGGAGCGGTGAGAGTTACCGGCGGCGGAGGCCGCAATGGAGCCAATGGCGCTGTCAGGGGTGCAGGGGCGCTCATGATGGGCGCCCGCGGTCGGTGCGCGTGCGGCAATGATGTACGGCCTCCATGGTGAGCCATGTGGCCGAGGAAACTAGCGGCCTAGCCAGGTTCCACCTTGGTCCGTCATCGTCGCCAGCTGTAACAACGAAAAGATTATTTACTACAGGTGGGCGATTGATACCACCCCACACAACCACACTATACACTCGCTCATAAATATGCATGCACAATAATACATGTTGGATGTGGTTTGGGCAAGTGGGTAGCAGCCCACGCAGAGAGTGGGTGCGGCGAGGGCCGGGACCGCGCACCTGGTGTAACATACAACATTTGAGGAATGCGACTGCCGTCCGTTCGCCCTTAGCCCTACGCCAAACTGTCAACCGCTTACCTCAATACCGAAACCCATCGAAAAAAAATTGTAAACAACCAAATCCGACCTATTTCGTAACCCAATATTATTAAATGACCAGCCACGTGGGATTCATAAAAATCCGATCGGTTGTTTTTCTTTTTCAACTTACAAATAAATACGTAGGTTCGCGTGGTGTTATAAATGCACCACATTCGCACACACGCCTACGCTTTTCAATGTCACATACGTACATACATACACACACATTACAGGTGAAGGAAACCCGCATGCATCCAAAAGTAAAATAATACCAATAACTTTCAATAAACTCACTTTATTACATGGCCGTGTAAAATATTAAGTACGTCCAAGTGCACAGTCCTATTTGGCACGACACCATATTTAACAGACATCCTGAGTGTAACGCATTTGTGTAATGTGCGAACGGATAGCGCGGCTAACGACACTTCACATCTACGCCACATGGATAACTAACTGGTTATGAGTGCGGGTCGAAGAGAGGCGACAACAGCGCATCAACGGCGGCCTCCCAAACCTAAGTTGGGCTTTTTATGAATGGAAGGCAGCCATAATGAATGAAACGGCGTACATTCAAGGAAACGAGTTGCGAACAATTCGCGACCGCACTATACTTTATGCACGTGTCGCCCCATTCATCCCGGTGAAAGTCGCTTATTATACAACTCTTCTGTCATTTACCATGCAAGTATTTACAATACACAAGATGCATTTTTTTAAAACCATTTCAAAATCTTTTTTTTTTAATCGGCCAACGGTCAAAAACTTGTATTACACAAAAATATTCTGTGGTTCTATTTTTAAAATTCAAGTACGTTCCATTCATTAAAAATATAAATATTTGTTTGGACAATCCTAATTATTAAATAATGTCCGGTATGTTTGTTTCCCTACCACCAATCGCTTGCTCGATTCGAAAAAACATGGAAGTTATTATTTTGATTATACCAAACACAAATAATACACAAATTTCGAAATGTACCATTTTGTTCTAACCGTTACTTGACCCATTATTTGTTTTTACCAAGCAAAACTGATAATGCACTCGAGGACGTTCACCTTCATATTTTTATTATGACGAAATTGGTCTCGCAAACTCGATTAAATATGGGGAAACCACAAAAATTGGATAATAATTTTTGAGGCGAGAAGTCGATTGCGAGACGGAGTGGAATGAGACCGGAAGATTTCGAGATACAAAAAAATTTCAACCTGCCTCGTCTATAACGTCTAGTTTACTTTAATCTGTGCAGTGTATAAGATTCCGGTATTTTCTCAAATTATTCGTGCCGTGGTTAGGATTACACGTCAAACTACCGAACCGGCGGGTTCGATTCGGTAATCGGTTCCGAATTTATATTGAAGATGTTGTTCGGAGTTTGTGATGATTACAGTGCAAGTTCTAAAAGTTCGCATTGCAATATTGCAAAAACGAATACACCCTTGCTAGGCGTTTGAAAAATATGCCTGTTAAATGGTAACATTTAACCCCGCAAAAATTATATCAATTTAAACGCGTTTCAATTGTTTTTAAAAATAAATTTTATATCTACCATAAAGTTCTTCCTAACCCCCCCCTCCCGACCGTAAATTAATTCTTTTTGCAGTACACTGAACCTCTATTTAACAATATTATATATATTTTTGTGTAGGGAATTTAATTTAATGACTTTTAGTTGTTGAATTCACAATCCGTGACTTTGAATACTTTCCACATCTAAACTATTGAAGATGAATTTAATCTGTCGGGAACTTATTTGCAAAGATTTTGAATTCCCTGTAAAATTATCAGTTTTATTGCAGGGTTTAGAGCAAAAGGTCGTAAAATACCATTTTACAATTTCCATGTTGTTTTACACAATTAAAACAATAACTGATAAAAATACAGAAATTTGGGAAAACAGTATTAAATAAAGCGTTACTTTAAATTCTGAATTTCAAGCAATGAACAAAAATGCTAAACGGTATTTATGAAAGTTTTTATTGAATTTACGAATTTGTTCATTACATTAACGAAAGCTTTATAAAATCAGTGAATATCGACCAATACGTCCGGGTGTATTGATATTATTAATATTGTATTTTTCAATATATTTATTGAATATGCGTAATAAACAAAATTAGATACTGAAATAAATACTGATTAAGTAAACAAAAATAAATGTAATTATTTTGTATGCGGATCGTATTAATAATGAAATATTACGACTTATTTCCGTATATACCATTCTTTTTTAAATAAATACATAACATTATATTAATAAGATTCACAATTCAAATGAGATCTTCGCAATTTTTTTATAATAATACATTTCATTTATCATTTAACCCCCCCCCCCCCCCCGTTATTATTGTCGTCGCTGAAACCAACAGCGTTAATGAATTCTGTTGAACTCCGATGTGCGGCTCAATAAAGCGTCACACAATTAGAAAGTTATGGCGCCCGTTAATAAGTATTTGCGATGGTTGTTAAGATAGTAACTACCAAATCAACCATTGAGAAAGATATCATTAACAGATAGATACAGAGAATCGATATTTTATGATTAAGGATTGAAACTAACCGTGATATGACCGTGCGGCCAAAAGGCCGCACCGGAATTTTTATAAGTTACTAACTGAAAAATGAACCATCGAGAGATATTATTGATTGATAAAGAAATATTAAAAAAATATGGTGTTTTATTATTAAAAATTACGACTAACAACAACCTTCTGGTACTTATTTGCTTTGGTTCTGCGGCCTAAAGACCGCACTGGAACTAAAATATAAACCATTAAAAAGTGCGTTACGAACAGTTACATATAAACAGAAGTAAAAGAACTGATGTCGTACTATTCGATATCTATAATATGTTTGAAGGTTTTAATGCACTTTCGACGTTAAACTGTAGGTTCTCTATACTAAATCTTATCAATAAGGAAAAAGTTTATTTAGAATTAAAAAGTCTTTGCGTATATTGAAAGAATCAAAAGTTGACATCATTGCTTGTTTTTTGAGGGGATTGTTTTCTATTGTGATAATTTATTATAAGTACTGTAATAGTGTAATAGACCGATAATAATCTTGTGATGTTCTATCAAAATCTTTTAAGAAATTCAGGCTTAGATGCGACCAACGAATTTCTGTAATCTGCAGCGACCCGACTGCTTACCGAGTCTAATCTACAATACACAGTGAAAATATGAACCGGGTCTGGAATACCCCCCAGCATACAATCATATCCAATTACGAAAAATAAAGTACAGTAGAACTCCTCCAATTATCCGAACTCCGACTATCCGAATCGCCGATTATCCGAATCGCTTTCAGAAAAAAAAATTAGACGGAAACGTACTGCGATTCGCAAAATAATGATTTTGCGTCAGCCCGAGTGTGACCACATGCAACTTCTCACTGTCAAGCGGATGCACGACTTGGCTGCCCGAAAACGGACAGTCAAACAGTTTACTTTGTTCATGCAAGCAATGTTCAGCAAGCAATGACTTTCATTTACAATACATACTAATGTACAGCCAGGGACGTGCTCAACCAACTTTTTTCAGGGAGGAGCAATCCTCAATTTGCCAACTGAATCAATTAAAAATTGCCAACTTTTTGTAAGTAATTGGGTATAAATTGGGACATAAAAAGTAGATCATTTTATAAATAATAAAAATATAATTTAATTTACAATATTATACGTACTAGTACATGTTATTAAAGTAGATTAATATTGAATAATTGTCATTCATTTAGACGGATTCTTCTGTTCTTTAATTCGGACCACACATTGATGACTCTATCTAAATGAATGTTGTCAGTAATATCAACTTCGCTGCTAAGGTTATATAACCAGCCCCACTCAAATCAAAATTTCCTATTGACTATTGGATAGTATAAGGTTTATATAGTAAACTGTAAAAATATTTAGGGTGAAAGCGGGTCAAACTTTTGAATAAATCGAATTTGAACTTAGCAAATTTTACACATTCGGTGACGCGCATGAGGGACGATTTGTGGAATCTCCCCATTCTGTTCTCAGTCCGTGCAAAAAGATATACCCTAACACTTAGAAATTGACGACACGATTGACGACACCATTCGTAAGCGTAACATCTATTAAAGGTTATTGTTTATCCTTTATTTTTTGTTTTATTCCATATTTTGGGGGTGATAAGTAAAAGTATACTTTTAAAAGCTATATCCCGGTTTTATATGATCCCTATTTAATTGATCCCGGTAAGGGTGAATTAATATTCCTCAAGTATGTTTAGTCCAAGTGGTAGCGTTTAAAAAAACCGCCCGAAGGGCGGTTTCTAAAACGACCCAACCGTTTGTATCGAATCCCATCACACAAATAACGGGTGATACATTTTGATTTTCACTCATTCCGACCGGGCACGGAAAAGCCAGTAGCCGCGGCCGCGCCGGCTGTTATGACTTGTATCCCCTGGCATGAATGTTGCCGATTTCCGCACTTTTTTCGGATTTTATCGATTCTTCGATAATTTTAACCGTCTGCAACGGCGTCAGAGTCACATTCGGACCGAAACATACCCAAAAAGTCCGGATATTAACCCAATTTTTGTGAAATTGCATGGGGGCGTAGCGTATTCACCCGGATTTTTAATTATTCGAAATAAGGGTTATTTCTCAAGGGTTCACCCAAAATATTTTTCTATAGACTCTATTAACCATTCTCTTTACAGTAGTCAATAGGAAAATTTTATTTGGCTGGGGCTGGTTACATAACGCGATCCGCAAAACCGTGTTGTTCGAGTAGTAAAGCAATTTTTGAGGAATCTTTTACACCTTTTAGGACAAATATTTGTCCTTTTTAATCGCGGCCCTAAATAAAATAATTATGAATACTTAAATTAAAATTTTTTATTACATTTTACACTGAATGTTGGTTTCAACAAAAGCAAAACTTTTACGCATTATTTAATTATTTCAAAATTAGTAACATTGTGTAACTAAAGTAACGTGTTTAGTTACAAAATATAACTAAAATAGTTACAAAATATAATTACACACGTTATTTTATACAGTTGGAGAAAATAGGCATATTATAATATTTTATTACTTGAAATTTTTTGGAGTTGATAAAATTTTTACAAACCTAGTTTTGGTTTAGCGGCTTTTGCCAACTTCACCAACTTTTGGGTGATTTTGCCAACTTCACCAACTTTTGGGTGATTTTGCCAACTTTCTAAAGTATTGAGGGGGGAAGCTCCCCCCTCATCCCCCCCCATGAGCACGTCCCTGTGTACAGCACTTTTGGGTACGCTATATAACATGTAAAAGTGTTGCCTTTTCATTTAATTAATTAAAAATCCGTACCCTTTTTTCGGAAAAAATCCAATTATCCGAATTTTTGATTATCCGAATGGGGTCCGGTCCCAATTGATTCGGATAATTGGAGTTCTACAACTACTGTTATATCATAAATAATTTTTTAATGTTTTGCTATTATCTAATCGCCATATGGAATACCCCTAGGCCTCCGCACCCGCAAATTTTTTAGAATTTCTCTTCCTCTTTTAGGCTTGCAGCGCTGAGCTATTAATATAATAAAATCGCAGGTTGTGTCTCTATCTATGCGCTAACTAATGGACGTAGCCACCCAAGATATTAATATAAAAACAATTTTCCGCGCATGTTGTAGGCCTTGCGAGATCGAAGGCCGAGCCAATCTTTGCAGAGATCGATAGTACGACGGCCTACTATTTTTAGGGGCGTACAACACGGTCCGTATTTTCTTCCTTGACTGGATTCAATTTTGCACAGAACGCACTGCGCAAACGTAGTAAGTTCGTTACTGCGCAGAATAGGATACAATGAAGGATGAAAATAAGTATCGTAACATACGGCCCTTACTCGGGTTAAACAATCCAAGGAAAAAATCGATAGTATAATTTTCAGCAGTTTAATTAACAATATATCTGTCGTCCAAAGTAAAAAGAACGTAACTACATAATATGTGATTAGTTTTGTGCATTTTTCTCAAAACTGCCTAAAGTTTTACATGTTATAATTGTTTGTATTTTATCTTGGAATATTTTAAAAGTCCTTAATTCCCTGGTTAATTTAAAACAAGGACGGCAAATGAAAACCTTTTACCCGACTTATTTAATTTTTATCTGGCAAGTGCTTTGACGTAAGTACAAAAGTACATAATGGGAATTTGATAACTACATTTTTGTATTTATTTTGGTTTTTCTGAAATACGTAAAAATATAAAACATCCCATTCAATGTGCGGAAATTTTCCGTAAAAAATCTAATCTATTTATTATATTCACGTCATAAATGAAATGAGGAGAAATCTGTTCACCGCCACAGTAAGTAAGGTTATATCGATTACGTTACGGAAGTTACGTTTAAATTTACGTCGTAAACTTGGCAATTAATTTAAAAATGGTTTATCAAAAAAAAAAATTCATTTTGAGCGGAAACGAACGACAGGAACCATCACTCAGAATTCCATTACAAAGACTGTTTAACCACGACACAACAAAAAATTATCACGTACAAGTTTACTCGAGTGTAACCACCAAATAAAAGAATTGCAAGACGTCAAAACACAGAAGAAAACATGGAGAAACAATGTGCGGTTAAGTTTGACAGATGCTGCATATGCTTGGAACATATGTCGAAAAATTCTTCAATAACAATTTTTTCTAATCTGAATGGACCTACGACCTACCTGAGCATTATTAAGCAACCTTTTTCATTTCATTCTTAAAAGCAGCACAGGAAATGAGGGTTACGTTCGTGCCACCAGTATGACTTAATCCGGAAGTAATAAAGGTGTAAAACCTCCCTAACATAAATCGAATCCTTCGCCGCCAGATTTTAAAAGTCCCAAAATAAGCGACAGCTGTAAACCATTTTTTGTAAAATAAAAATAAAATCAAACAAATTGAGGCAACATAATTGGTTTTATCCGGATTAAAAAATCTTAGATCCCATTTGAAACGAAGTTAACGGTATACATACAACTGAGATTTCCTGTTGGTCACGATTGCAACATCATTATCGAAATATCTACGAACCGTTTCCTACAAAACTCGCCATTTTCTTATCGAGTCATCTCATCTTAGTTAGTGGTCCAATTTTACACACCAGGAAGTGGTGCGTTCACGTGTTCCTCCGAAAAGCTGCAGGAATTTTATAAAGAAAACGACGACCGTTCTGTCCAACTTTCCTACCTGAATTTTATTCCAGGAAGTGAGACTAAAGTTTTGTTGTCGCTTAACGGAAGTCTATTTAGGACATCTTTTGGCGCCAAAACTAATGATCGATTTGCTAAACCAATTAAAATGGTTTCGTTAAAACTTAAAATGATAATTAACAATTTTGTGCGGTTTGTTTGATCACTCGAATGATCAAAATCTTTATCTTTCAATGCCATTGAAATGCATACTTCATGAATGATAAGAATAATATGTGTGTAATTAAATAATAATAAAAATTTTGAGATTACATTATGAAATTATCCACAACATCGAAAATCAATTTATAAATAACACAGATTATGTAATCTTCTCGTCTAATCTTGAAACTTTCGTGATGGGCAAATTAAGCAAGCGTACGTAAATTCAGAAAGGTTTGCGTTTTTCCTTGAAAAATGAATCTCTTTCAAAAAACATAAAAATTTATTTACCAAGAGGATTCCGAGAGGTTAAACCCACCACCGAATTTAATGGTTTTGCTTTTTTGCGACCTGAACATTTCTCAATGACAATTTCGAGTACACAAAATTTCATTGTTGACAATAACATTGATAAAATTAACTGTCGTTATCAATGGTAATTCGTAAAACACGTGTAATCGAAAAGCATTCATTGATACGTTTTCAAAATTTTTCAATGAAAGTACACGATAAAACATGAATAGAAGTTTAGAAGTGTTTGATAACATAACATTTGGAAATTTTCCTTACAAGGAAACAATAAATTTTTTTATTGGTTGATAAGAAATTAGAGGCTCGGTTGTAAGTATTTTTGAATATGTGAAGGACGTACCGCGCGTTTATGAGATGAAATTGAATTTTAATTCAACGTGGGATTTTCCTTTCGCTTTTTATATTATGTTTGTACTTTCAGAGCGAAGCTGCAGCACAAATTTATTCGTGGAACTGATAAATTCGATGTTATTTAAACATCTAGGAACATGCATACGAAGAGCCTGAGGCCAAAGCAGTGTGGTTTAACGCGGAATCTAAACCACGGTAGAAATAATTTGGGTCCGACCAGGAATCGAACCGAACTATGAGTACAACGGAAAAATTTGCTGCTTATCATTCATCAACTAGTACGCAATTAAACGGAAAATTTATTAAAAAAAAAACCTTTATTAATTTCATAAAAATGTTTGCGGATGAGGAAGGAAATTGCTTCCCTTGAAAATTAAACTTTTTATTGCACAAATAAGGAAGGATGTACTTTCCGCAGAAAAGTTCAAGTTTCTCGTTCCCAGTGAACAAACATTTTAAAAAAGAAGAATTCCAGCTAGAAAACCATAGGGAAAATTAATTTTTAAATTTTTGAAATTGCGTGAATTTCATAATATTATCGTCACTCGCATACCAAACCATGAATGTGCGAATTGGGAAATCGAGCTTTAAAGTTCGTTTTAGCAGGAAAATCTAATTTTTTCAAGTAATGCATTGTCATTAAAAATTTGGTGTTATCTTTAAGATTTGTTAAGATTAAAAAATAGGTGTTTCCTGCTGATGAGATAATATGATGGGCGGAGGTAAATGTGCCACCAAATGTACCTGACCAGAAAAGGGTACCGGTAAATGTGCCACCGACCAAAAGGGTTCTTTAAATAAACACAGGTATTTGTGCCACTAACAGTGAAAAAATTAAATTTTTTTTGCCTTCGAATTTTGGGGTGTGCATTCGATAAGGAGGGTAATCCATCGTCAAAACCTACCCTTACAGGGCGCCGCTGCGCTCCGCTCCGCGTTGCACCCCTCCAGGGCGGTTTTGACTCTGGTTACTAGGCTAAACATACGAGAAGGCGCCACACATCAAGAAAACCGGGATAAATGAAACCGGGATGTGAGAGACCCTCGAAATAGCATTAAAAAGTATAGTTGCGGTATGGGGCAGTAAACTATTACGTTTCACCCCCAAAAAATCGTGTAAAATCAAAAAATAATCGATGTTACATGTAGGAGATGCGTCAGGTAGATGCCGTTTTCTCCGGTGGCACAAATACCTGTGTACTTTTAATATCCTAAATTCGTAGCAGGTAGAATAACATTACTAGTGGCACATTTACCTCCGCCCAATATGATTTGGACATAACTGAAGGGTCGGGCGGTGGTAAATGTGCCACCAGTAATGTTATTCTACCTGCTACGAATTTAGGATATTAAAAGTACACAGGTATTTGTGCCACCGGAGAAAACGGCATCTACCTGATGCATCTCCTACATGTAACATCGATTATTTTTTGATTTTACACGATTTTTTGGGGGTGAAACGTAATAGTTTACTGCCCCATACCGCAACTATACTTTTTAATGCTATTTCGAGGGTCTCTCACATCCCGGTTTCATTTATCCCGGTTTTCTTGATGTGTGGCGGCCTTCTCGTATGTTTAGCCTAGTAACCAGAGTCAAAACCGCCCTGGAGGGGTGCAACGCGGAGCGGAGCGCAGCGGCGCCCCGTAAGGGTAGGTTTTGACGATGGATTACCCTCCTTATCGAATGCACACCCCAAAATTCGAAGGCAAAAAAAATTTAATTTTTTCACCGTTAGTGGCACAAATACCTGTGTTTATTTAAAGAACCCTTTTGGTCGGTGGCACATTTACCGGTACCCTTTTCTGGTCAGGTACATTTGGTGGCACATTTACCTCCGCCCGAAGGGTCACCCCAAAAAAATTTGCTGCTTTGATACAAATTTCAGTCCCCATCTGCATAATAAAAAAATAAAGAGGAGGATAATTATAATTATTATTTTCATATCAACAAATATAACTTTCTGAATTTTTAATCAATTTTAATTTCTTCAATTTTTGTTATAGTATAAATTTGTCCATAAAAGGTCTCCTTACGAGAATAAGAATCTGCATTTAAAGGCGGCGGCGGGGGGGGGGGGGTTTAACCATTTTCTTAAAGGATATTATTTTGAAAGCCTAAAAAAATTCTATATTTTATGCAAATTTCAAATTTGTCTTATTTGTGATCGCTGGTCGAATTCCAGCGTGTAAATTGTGACGGAAAAAACTGCAGAAAAGCTATATTCTGAATGGAATGGAAGCGCTTGATCAAGTAATATTTTAAAAAAAAACGAAGATTAAAGAAAATACATGAAGTAACATTCAGTTTTTAACCTCACCCTTTCAAATTTACCACAGTTCAATCGGTATAGTTTTCTTTTATGTAATTGAGACAAATTGACGAATTTTAATAATAAATTTCAACTTTTCTTAAGATGAATATAAACATTAAATACCTTAAAAAGTTACGTCTATTATTTTATCGATGCAGTGCCTTTGTTGATATCAATTTGATATTGGTTATTTCCAATTTGAAATTAATTATTCCTAATTTGAAGTTGTGAAGGTATTGTTAATGACTGATATGGTTGTGCGGCCTATAGGCCGCACTGTAGCTTCTTCCGATTAATAACTAATAAATTTTAATAAAAATAATTAATGTTAAAATAACTCCTTTATCTACTTATTAAATTTTATAATCTGTATTTTACAATACTATTACCTGATTAACCCAAGGACGAAAAAGATCACCGAAGGTGTCAATGGAATGAAATTTTTTTCATGTATACGCACACCATATTTCACTTGGGGTGGTTGCTAGTAGATCCAGCCAAAGTTAATGGGGGGGGGGGCACAATTCATTGTGCAATAACGCATAAAAAAATGAAATCAAATTTATTTTTAGCAATTTACTGCATTTAATCGTTTTATTCTCAATGTTTGTAAATTCTTTGGATGGGGGGATTACTCACTTATATCCTCTCTTGCCGCCTACCTACAAAAAGATTACTTTTCCAAAATAGTCCCAACCACATAGAAAAATTAAATTAATTATTCATCAAGAAAACTGAAAATTTTAAAATGTATTTTTTGACCAAATATATCTACTTAACTACAAGTCCCCCCCCCCCCCGTTCCTATGTAATTAATGGCGGGCCCTTGGTATCAAATTTACAAGCGGGCCTTCAACATTCATGGGGACGGCGCGGCGGTGGTATAATCCATTGTGTAATAACCCAAAAAAGAATGAAATCAAAATTATTTTTAGCAATTTACTGCATTTAAACGTTTTTTCTCAATGATTGTAAATTCTTTAGGGGGGTCACCCCTTTATATTCTCCCTTGCCTCCAACCTACAAAAAGATATTTTTTTCCCAAGTAATTCACATAGAAAAATAAAATTTATTCATAAAGAAAACTGAACATTTTAAAATGTATTTTTTGACCAAATGTATCTACTTAATTACAAGCCCCCCTCCCCCTTCCCACTGATATTTAATTATTGACGGGCTCTGGGTACCAAATTTACAAGCGGGCCTCCAACATTCATGGGGACGGGGGAGGTAATTCATTGTGTAATAATACAAAAAAAAATAAATCAAATTATTTTTAGCAATTTACTGCATTTAATCGTTTTTTCTCAATGATTGTAAATTATTTAGGGGGGGTTACCCCCTTATATCCTCCATTGCCGCCTAACTAAAAAATATATTTTTTCAAAATAGTCCCAATCACACAGAAAAATTAAATTAATTATTCATCAAGAAAACTGAAAATTTTAAATGTATTTTTTGACCAAATTTATCTACTTAAATACAAGCCTCCCCCCCCCCCGCCCTCGCCTATGTAATTAATGGCGGGCCCTTGGTATTAAATTTACAAGCGGGCCTCCAACATTCATGGGGACGGGGGTAATCCCATTGTGTAATAACGCAAAAAAGAATTAAATCAAAATTATTTTAAACAATTTACTGCATTTAATCGTTTTTATCAATGCTTGTAAATTCTTTAGGAGGGAGGGGTTACCCCCTCATATCCTCCCTACATACAAAAAGATATTTTCCAAAATTGTTCCAATCACAGAAAAATTAAATAAATTATTCATCAAGAAAACTGAAAATTTTAAAATGTATTTTGTGACCAAATTTATCTACTTAATTACAAGCCCCTTAATTATCTACTTAATTACAGGCCTCCAACCCTAGTCGATGAAAATTTCTAAAATTTTCGTCTTAAATATTTTTTACACTAAAAAATATTGATACAAAAAAATTCATAGGTCAACATTAAAATCCTAAATAGTAAACCTACCCTTTCCAATACAAAGCTGTTAAAAAATGCCGCCTTTTGACGCAAAAAACAAATTAAATCAGTTGACCTATTCTCGAGTTATTATATAAAAAGTATTCTATGAATGTAAAGAATATTTTTAAATTTAAATATTTTCTGAATCGCAGGAGATATTAAATTATTCTTGCCAAACCCGTTACTACCTGAATGCCCCCCCCCCCAAACTACCATTGTAGGATCTAATAATTATAATATATTATATCATGAATGAATATATCATATTTTTATTATAGGAAAGGGAATTTTATATATTATACGGGTATTACATACTTTTTTAGTGAATGCTACTACAATATTATACAAAATTAAATATTTACATTAGTCGATGACATGGCTAGGAATTTTCATAATGTTAGGACCCCCCCCCCCCCCCGGCCCCCTAGAAATAAAAACCTTCTTGGCAAAGTTAATTTCACAAAAATAAAATCGTGGCTTCTGGTTTTTTTCTTTAAATCTTAAATGCTTTTATACTTGAAGTTTCACCAAACAGCCACTAAAATCTTTTTTATTTCATGTTTGAAGGCTTTTAAGAGGAACAAGAAGACCCGTAAACACTTTATATGAGAAATTGAAACCGTCACCTTTCGCAAAAATTTGTAACACCTGATCAATCTTTCCAAGTTCAGGTGTAAATAAATTCTGATTAATGTGGAATTGGAACTAACAGTGGCGTAACAAAATAACATCTCTCTCCTCCCCTAATATAAAATAATAATATTAAAAATAATTTTTATTCGGTAGCTCCTATTTTATTGACTAATCGTATCGAATGTTTCGTTGTCTTTAATTCAATCAGAGGTATTTACATAAATTTATTGTAAATGTTATTCCCCGTCCCCAATTTTAAGGTTATGAACAATATTCATGTTAACTTACAAATTAACGTAGACTACGAACCACGGTGCAATTTCACAAAAACTTAAAAAACAATAGTAAATTTACATACGAGCACAAAACAAAATCAAATCACTAAAATGTTGCAACCAATACAGAACACAAAACTGAAAACTTGTCATTTCCAAAACAGCCGCAAATATAAAACAACCGAAAACTAAAAAAACAAACAAATGATAAAATAAATTTTCAAAACCACACCACATCCGACCGTCTGTTTATCATATAAATCTCTGCCGTAAAAAAAAGCTTCCGATTGGAAGCGCAATTTGTGGAAAAACGCGATCGATTTTCCTAATGAAAACAAAAACAAGTCGCAAATTTCTAGGAATTGTTTACGAGACATTTTGAAAAAAAGACGTGGATTTAATCAATTCGTTATTCTAACTTTACTTCCTCTGCAACTTTTTTGGAGTGCAAATTCGCAAAATTATATTATACACAAAAAACCGTCTTAATTTTAATGAAGTTTTTAGTGATTTGACTTTGGTTAATTGGTTACATAAACATAAATTTTATGTTTACTTGTACAGAAAATAAACCTCCCGTCATAATGAAAGAATTAATTCATAATTTTGCACTTCCTGCAAAATACGGAATAAAACACTTTTTAATGTGGGATAGGTGGTTTTTGTAAAATTTGGAAATTGAGAATCACCAAGAAGGCGTTGTGCTATGTGACAGATGCTCATCCCCGGCCGCATCCTTGATGAGGGCTATTTCCACCTTGCCCACCATACAAAATGCCAGTGGCGGCTCGTTATAATGAGCCAAGGAGCCATGGCACTAGCTGGGCAAAACGGCCTTAAATATTTTTTTTAATTTTCAAAAAATATTTAATTTTGTTTAAAAATTGTTCATCTTAAATATTTTGCTCATTTTAAAGCTTAAACAAAGTATACATATTGTAATTTTTATTTCATAAAATAAATTATCAACACCGAGCCACTTCAATTCTGGCTACGCAGTTTCTAGATAGAACTGCAATTATAGCGGTAAGAACGCGCCTAACTGATAACCTACTACCCGCTACTACCCACACCCGTCAAGCTTTATAATGAGGCTACCTCTATGATTTCATTCAGTGCAATTATTAATACCGCGGTATGTTATGATTTATGATGTTATGAAAATAGTAATTTGTCTGAAAAAAGTGAAGTCGATTAAACTTGTTATTACACATTAATTATTAAATAATGAATAAAATTAATAATATTTTAAGCAAGCCTTTTGGCTCATGTTCGGTGGAGGAAAAAATAGAAATTAAAAAATTGGGTAGACCTTTGCCTGATTTAATAATTTCGAAAACCAGCACAATATTTGCCAATAGTTCAAATCCCAAAATAAGAACAAGAAAATTTAATCGTTGTATTTATTTAAAAAACGAGTGGATTTGCGGGTGTGACGAGAAACATTCATTTTTTTGCTATCCATGTGTGTTGTTTGGTGGGGAGCACAATAGTGGTGCATAATCAGCAAGTTGATAAAAATAGATACATATTAAATATAATAATTAACTGTATACGATTTTGTGGTGCACTAGAACTTGCGCTAAGGGGTCATATTGAAAACGATGAATCTGAAAATAAAGGAATATTTCGAGAATTGATAGATTTTAGTTCCCATCAGTTAGATAAGGATTTAAAAGATCATTTTATCAAATCGTCAGTGTTTAAAGGGACCTCTAAAACAACACAGAATGAGTTATTACAATGCATGCTTGAAGTTTATCATGAAGAAGTATCGAAGGAAATAAAGAAAGCAGATTTATGTTGCGGTTATTGCAGATGAAACCACAGATATATCTAATGAATTTCAGCTGGTTCTTATTTTGCGTTACATTGTTGGTGGTAAGCCAGTAGAAAGATTTTGGAATTTTATAAATCCTATCGGTCACGATGCTGTTTCTATCTCAGATTGTATTTTAAAAGAAATCAACCCTTTAATTGGTGATACACCAAACAAGCTAATCGCACAAAGTTATGACGGAGCATCAGTCATGAGCGGAGGTAATGGGGTTCAAAAAATATTGAAAGAAAAATATCCTTTAGCTAACTATGTTCACTGTTACGCTCATCAAATTAACCTGATCATGAGCAGTGCAGCGTCAGTAAATCGGTCAGTTAAAATATTTTTTGCACACCTATCCGGAATTTGTTCGTTTTTTTCTACTTCCTCACAAAGAACGAGAGTATTGGACGAAATTGTGCAGAGACGATTACCACGGGCGTCACAAACTAGATGGAACTTTCATTCACGAGGAGTTAACACCGTTTATGAATACAGAACATTATTGATACAGGCCATGGAAACTTTAGAGAACAGCGAAAATGTTAAGTTGAATTCTACAATTCAACAAGCCGGTGCTTACAAACTTAGATTAAAGGACAAAGACTTTGTATTTTGGTTAACAGTTTTTCATAAAATAATGCCCCATGTTGATATAATTTTTCAGCAACTACAAAAGAAAAACACCGACCCAGTCAAGGTTCGAACTGATTTACAGAATTTTGAAATGGAAATAAAGAAAATACGCGATCAAATGGATAAAATTATAGCAAACGTTGATTTGGAAATTTCAGAAGACGAAACACTTTCCCGTAGAAGAGATGCTGGCTTGAATAAGAAAAGAGAAGCTATGGAAATTTGTGATTCAGTTATGCAGCAAATAAGAACAAGATTTACTTTTACTGGACATCTTGTAGCTACAAATTTATTTGCGGTGGACAATTTTAACGAATATCGTGACAAATTTCCTGATAAGTATCTTTGCGAAGTAGTTAACTTATCCTTTTGTGGAAAAAAGTAGATTGAAAACTGAACTGCAGGTACTTTATGAAAGAGAAGAATTGCACAATTTTTCTGGAGCTCTTTCTCTGTTATCTTTAATTTCACAGGACGATATGCGCGACACTTTTTAAGAATCGGTAAATCTTTTAAAAGTGTTAGTGACAATACCCATGTCTACATCCGAAGCAGAACGATGTTTCTCAATGTTAAAAAGAATTAAAACTTTTTTAAGAAATTCAATGAAGGAAGAAAGACTTAGTGCGTTAGGAATGCTATCAGCTGAAAAGGCTTTTCTAAATAACATTGCTAATTTTAATACACAAGTAATTGACCTATTTGCAAATAGAAAAGAACGGAGAATGGATTTTATATATCGTGTAATTTAATTAGTGCTTTTCCTTATTTTTAAATATTAGAATAGATGTTATATTAAAATGTAATAAATATTTTATCTTGAAGTGTGGTCTTTTTAACTTGATGCATTTGCGGGACTTAAACTGCCATTAAGTCCCTTTTCGCGAAGACTAAAGTTCGACTGTATGTCACTTGATTATTAAAAAACGTCAAACTGATATTTATTTTGAGAGGATTATGTTGGAATTACAGCATGAAATAATTATAAATTGCAATTGAAGTCCAGAAAATGCATAAAATAATGTATACACTATTATACTGTTCCTTTGGATTCGGAAAGATCTCTTTTAGTTGGACTTGAATTTATGAACTCATTAAAAGAAAAAATTCTGGCACCACCACTGTACAACCCCACGAGCCGCCACTGCAAAATGCCCATCGAAAGTTTTACTTTTTTTGAGCATACGCAGCTGTTTGGTTGGATTGTGAACAATCTAGGACTACAGGAAGCACGCTTTGTAAACACAGTTTTTGACAAACTACGTTTCGCATGAATTGTTACTCGTAGTCACGGGAAATTATGAATGAATTTGTCGAAATCGAGTCGACCGAAGTCGGTCTCATTCGGTAATTCCGATAATTAACATTTTATTCCATCATCGCGGGTCAAATGAAATAAACAATTCATTATTTACATATTTTTCACGATAACCAAAATTTTTATTTATGGTACATCGTGTAATCGCATCGCATTATTTAATTAGAGAAAAGTTTTGATTGCTTCAACTAAAGCCGGGTTTAATATTTAATTGATCGACCATCAATTTGCATCATAAAAGAGTACAAAAAAAAGAGACATCCTTAATTACAATTATTGATAAATTATTTATAAGTATGTATATGAAAAGCAGTTCAAGAGCTCTCGCTAATTAATTTCCAACGCATTCCATCTGGGTGCACTCGGATGTAGCAATTGAACAAAATTCGTGGCTTCCATTGCTTTTCGCTTTCGAGACCTTGTAAGGTCGTTCAATTTTCAGTTAAAAAAATTGGCGTAACGAAAAGGTGCGTGTGTGTAACATACCAAAATGTTGCAATTACGAAAGTGCACGTAACCATCTGGTTTAAACGAAATCCGTTACAGTGTATTGCAAAATTTTACCACCCATCGTGTCTCGACCAAAAAGGAGTAATGATATATCGTACATTCAATTTTAAATTTATTACCTTATTATTTCAAGAATTTATCGACTTTATATGATAAAATATTTTAAACGCAGACGTTATATAATATATAAATCATCCATACTAATGATCTTTAAAAACTGCACATGAATTGGAAATTTCTTAATGGGCACACCTACATAATGTAGTGGACATTTTTAAATCGGATTGAATTCAATTTTAATTAGTGCACTAGCGCCATCTGTTACGACGGCGAAGGTAAGGTGCAGCACGGTCTATATCCAAAAACACGTCAATACTAGACAAGACGAGAAGATGAAAACTGCAGTTATGGATATGGATGATCATTAAACTATAATAGTACAATTCGGAGCTTGCCAGGTCCAATAGTAGCAAGTCGAAAGAATTAAGTCGCAGCGCAAAAGTTTTCTGCATTTAAAATACTCTATAACGATAACTTGGTTTATTCTGCATTAGAAAACGTAAACCAATTTATTTTTCATGTACTATTATAATATATTTAACATGAAATGACGGTTCACTGTGCAATACATCGTCCTCACAAAGTGGGGATACGGAAATGTTTCTGAATCTGCAGCAGTCTGACGGCTTACCGATTCTGGCCACAATTTCTAGTGTTACTTTGATAATATTAATAATCTTCGTCGTCAAATAAATACTCAAGTCAGGGTGGTATGAAAAGATGGCTAAGAAAAATAAAGCAGTATCATAAAACATTTTTAATATTTTACCGCTCTATCAGCATATGCTGGGGGGGTATTCCATACCCCCCAGACCCCCCGGTCATAACAGTACTCCACAAAATAAAATTGTAACGGACTAAGTTTGGGAACGCCAAATTTGAAGCAGATACAATAAACATTGCGACCACCAGATCGTCATAAGAAATTGGTTTGCTTTAGGATGCATGCGGACTGATAAAGCAAAAATGCTGTAAGACGAAACGTTTTATCGCATTAAAAAGCATTTGGCATGGTGGCGAATGGGTGAGCAGTTAGCGTGTTAACTTCTCATGCCGAGATTCATAGGTTCAATTCCTGTGAGGTGCTATCTATAAAAGGATTTTTCGCTCACCAAATGTATATCTGCTAGCCACAGGTAACATTAAATATGACTCAAAAACTTCCCTGGTCGGAGTAGACGATGTAAAAATCGTCTATTCCCGTGGTTCGGAATCCACGTTAAGCTGTAGGTCCTCTGTGCTCGTCACACAGTTTCAACACGCAGCGAGCACAGACAGGGAAATCGGAAGACGGCGCGGCGTAGCGTCAAAAAAACCGATGTATGAAGAAGAAAAGCATTTGACAACAGAACGTTGTCAAACAAAATGTTTTGTTTTATCTTAAAGCGTTTTGTTTTGACTTGCAACGTTTTGTTTTGATTTGTTTTGTTAAAAAAACATAATGTTGGTCGTCAATGCACACTGGTCAAAATAATCATCATCGAACATTTTGTTCGTTCGTGCTTTATGGTGTTTTATGCAGTTATGACATCCAAACGATTTAAAAATAAAGGTTTCGACCGACTCGAGCAAAAACGTTTTGTCTTAAGCGTTTTTGCTTTATCAGTGTGCACGCAGTCTTAAAAAGAAAGTCTTCGCTTGCTGCGACTTAACATTCTAGCGGACGGATGATATCTGCGAGTTTACGCAACACATGGACTTGAATGGACTCACAGACATTATCACTCCGTTAGAGGGTTAACAAATTATTATTAAATAATGTTAACGCAATAATATCATCAGTACAGGGCATTAAAAGCCCCCATTAACAAAAATTTCAAAGGCGCTGAAAAGGAGTCTTTAAAATTTCTCAAGTCAAACGTTGTGTGATGTGATTCGCACATACACTGGAGAGAAGCCCCCCTCCCCCAGATATATCGTTCAAGCACTAGATGAGATGGTAAAAAGAAGGCAGTAAGTATGCAAGTTGATGACGTTAGTTATGGATACAAAGAGATGGTAGCTATGGATAGCAAAAATTAGGAAAGACCAACATCAAGGCAGACCGGCGCTAAAGCTTTGGTGTGAAAAATTGAAGCGGCCTACAGCAAATTCAAGAAAAGTAAATAAATTTATTTAGAATTACCGGGCAGCGGTTTTGGTGTTTGGACCGACTCGGCTTCGCCTCGTGTAAATAATGTATAAAGGGCTCGCCACATAGCCTGTGCTGTGCTGTGCCAATGTCAAACATTGAAGTAGAAACATAGGGTTTCAATAGTGACGTTCACATAGTTATGAGTTGCTATGCTATTTTGCGCATGACCATGACATTGTTCAACGTTTGTGTTGACATAGCACAGAGCATAGCATAGCACAGCACAGGCTATGTGGCGAGCCCTTTATACCGCTTCAATTTTTCACACCAAAGCTTTAGCGCCGGTCTGCCTTGATGTTGGTCTTTCCTAATTTTTGCTATCCATAGCTACCATCTCTTTGTATCCATAACTAACGTCATCAACTTGCATACTTACTGCCTTCTTTTTACCATCTCATCTAGTGCTTGAACGATATATCTGGGGGAGGGGGGCTTCTCTCCAGTGTATGTGCGAATCACATCACACAACGTTTGACTTGAGAAATTTTAAGCCCGTCTTACATCAGGACATTTCTTGGGCCATTTCTGCGCACAACGGTATACGCACGCGCAAATACTATGAACTCATCTCTGCGCAGAAATGGCGCAAGAAATGACGCCAGAAATGTCCTGATGTAAGACGGGCTTTAAAGACTCCTTTTTCAGCGCCTTTGAAATTTTTGTTAATGGGGGCTTTTAATGCCCTGTACTGATGATATTATTGCGTTAACATTATTTAATAATAATTTTAACATTTTTTGTAAACATTTTTGACAAAACCAAACAATAAAACTCGGCAATAAATTCAAAACTGTGAAGAAAATATAAATTTCGATCTCATGTTTTCAGGAAATCAGGTCTTATTTAACTTTTACGCCCCCTAGTGGCATATATGTGAAGCTTTGCATGATATATCACGTCACTAGTCGTGTTTACTTGTAATTATATAATTTTATTATAAAGAAACAGAGAAATTTCCATACTTTACATAAAGACACCACATCAAAACTAAAACCATAATATGTCGCAAAACACAAGCCATATCTCATGCAAGAGTTCTAAGTTTGGCCGGTGTGACGCTACGATCTTAAATCAAACTTATGGGGTTTCATTTTAAGATCACAGCGCTGCTCGACGGTTTAAGGACAAAATATTTAAAAAATATTTTTTAGTTTCAGCAAGCATCTGAAACGGAAAAGCTTGGAAAAATTTAGTCGATTAACTGTTGTAGAAGTTATTAGATTGATTTAATATAATTTTTGTTCAAAAAACAAAAGACAATTAAGACCTCAATCGTGCATAAAATAAAAACTAAAACCATCAGATTTATAAATGCTGGTTTTAAAATTATTTGAGGTTTGATTTTTAAGAACTGTTGGTCTAAAATGAACTATAAGAAGGCGGTACAAGTGTTTCAACTCCGGAAGTAGTAAAATAACAGAGGTGTAATCTGTCTAGTAAGTAACCTTCTTAAAATGAAGTTATCGGTTAAACAGTAGGTCCCCTATGGGTGTGATAATCTGATAACACTACAGGCACAACACAGACTTAGAAGAAAAGATCGCCGCCAATATCAGGGAGACCTTTTAAGGCACTTAAAAAAGTAGTAATAACTATGAAATCAAAAGTGTGAGCTACCAATTACAATCCGGCATAGTGAAATGCTCCAAGTAAATTGCAACTGCTTCAAATAAAGAAGATCAAAATATTGTGTCAATCTTACGAAGTAATCGCTTTCTTTTTATCAAACACTTTAATCAGGGTTTATGCACACACCGGCACCGTAACGTGACGCAGTACCGAGATATTTCGCGATTCTGATTGGTGATCATAAAAACCTGAACACCAGCTAACCAATCAGCATCGAAGAATTTTTTTCACAATCTAGTCACCTATGAAGAATTTTCGCAATTTTTTTCGACTTTTCACCCCCCCCCCCCAGCCGCAGTTGGTCTTCGGATCCCCCCAGGAACGTCCTATCGTCATATATTTTTCTAAAATCGAACTCGATACATTTGGAATTGAAGGAGTAAATAATTTTTTTTACAAAATATTACATACAAAAATATTCAAACACGATTTTCTTGGATTTTATGCGAACATCACATTTGTCCAATTCCCCCCCTCTTCCCCAGGCGTGGGCGTCCTTTATGGACGACCCCTTTTATATGTAGAACGCAGAAACTATAAAAATTAAATTTATTGTGAAAATTAATATAAATTTAAAAATTAACAAAATAAGCAAATAGGTGCAATAAAATTAAATTTATTTCATAAGCTTTCAGGAACTGCGAAGTTATTGGATTTCTAAAGTTTTTTTTTTTTTCGACTAAAGACTCATTTTATTAATTTTTTCGTGTATGAAACTCGTCTTACACCATCAATAATTATGATCGTAATTATGGTTATAATTGCGCAGAGACAAGTTCAGAAAATTATCCGCAATTATGATCGTAATTATTGATGGTGTAAGACGGGGTTAAGGCATAATTTTTGAGATAAAAACAAATAGTGTGAGTTTCTACAACTTACAGACTTTTTTTGTAAATCTCACTGTAAAATAATTAAACTTTATTTCATTTTCAACTTGTCATAATTCCAAAAGTTCACCGTAAAGAAAAACTTTAAATACATTTTTTGTTGTAAATCGCCACTAGAATCAAAATTGATAAAAAAAAAGAATATATTATGGATATAATTTTTGGCGCTTTTTTTTCTTTCGAAATTGTTATTTATTACAAAAAATGTAAATAAGATTATTTTCTGTATTTGATTATTGATGTGAAATTTAAAACAAATTTGATGCGAAAACTCGAAAACTGTGCATCGTCAATACAAATTTGAAGAACATTTTTTGTTGTAATTAGATCAACAGTAGAATCTAAAAAATTGATAATAAAATTTATATATTTTGGATACAATTTTAGGTGCAAAACAGAAATTTTGTAAATTTCCATTAACTTTTTGGATGATATCAAGCGATAACCCGGAAACTAGACGTGATAAGAAAAAAAGCCAAAAAAAATTAAAATGGGTTAACGTTTGTAAAAGTTATTGGCCGCTTAACAATTCAAGATGATGACAATTTTAACAATACAATAAACTGAAAGGTTCCGTTTTCGCGTTTCTTTAATCGTGAAACAACACGAATTTTCTTAATTTTTCGTATTATATAAAGAAGAAAGTTCTTGTTTTAAACTTTTATAAATCTTGACTCTCGTTAATAACGTTCTAAATTTTTACTTGAACCTTTTTTTTGCTTGAAGTTCTGCAATTACACCAACAACAAAAAATCTCGCAAACTCGAGGAGATTCTTCTACGATTCGAAAACGGCATCAACTTGGTATTATAGATCAAAGGTCAAGGTGTTAAATCTAGAGCAGATTCGAGAAGGCAGCACTCAATTAGTTTGTGCTACATCAGGAACAAAATTATTATTAAATGGGATGTTTTGATGGGTTTTGGTGCAATCAGAATAATTTCTCTCCGAGATGCACGTATGGTAATTTCGTTCAAATAAAGAAGAAGTCGATAGCGTAGGTGAGCAAATTGGACACAAAATTTTGTGGTCGAATATGGAGGCCATGTAAATAATAAACCTATTATTTTGTATTTGAGCTCAGCATTGGAGGACGAAAACTAGTAAACTTTGAACACATTCCATCTTTGATAAGTCAGTCACTCCGTGGCAAAAAAACTCGTAAATATGAAAATTCATTAGCAAAAAATGCTAAAATGGCCAGTATCATAAATTTGGTATTTAAAAACCAACGGACAATTTGTTTTCAAATATATTTGAAGAATTTCAAGAGTATAAATTAAGAACTAATTATCCTCATCCAAAAACTGTTATGCTTAGAAAATTTTAGAATTTCTCATGAGTTGCGTGCATTATAAGTCAAATTCAATAGTATACTAAAAATTTTTGCCCAGAGGCGTAGCAACAAGTTCGTGCAAATAATGAGAAAAAGCGCAATACATTATAAAGATATTCCTTTCACTAAATTATTAATTATATTGCTAACGGTGAAAATAACTTAATGATGAGTATCGCCGTATTAAATTAAAAAAACTACATCCAGTGTTAGTGAGGCGCCACGTTTCTTAATGACATTCGTTTTTTAATTTGGTTTTTTTGGACTAGAAATTGTTTAACATACTTACAATGCATCATCAATTAAATAAGTAAATCGACGATTTAATTACTACAGATTAGTTAAATAATTAGAAATAGGATTTGGAATTCCATTTGAATAAATTATCTTGCCCAGGTGTAAAATTAATTAGGGAAAAAATGCGTCCGGTTTTTTTCACGTGTATTGAGATCACATCGCTCCTGGAAGAGAAGATATTCGAAATTTTTGGGATGACCACGATTGACGAAAGAAAAAATGAGAACGATTGATTATAACATTTACTTCTAACTGATCATCGACGTGTAAAAACGACTGGAGAGGCAATGGAACAAACGTGTTTTTAGTTTCCGTTGACCGCTACTGTACACATAAGCAGCTGAGTCAAGTTATAATCGCTTTTACAATTGAGTGTCCTCCACTGTTCCCTTTAAAACAACAACGCGACCGACCTTCCAGAGGCCGCGAGTACACTCGGTATAAAAACTCGCAACAATTTGGTCTGAAACACCCACTGACATTTTACTGCACGAACTCATATAAAATTTTATGTAGGAAACTTTTATATGTCCAACATAGCATGTCTCGCAATTTTAACAGTCGAATTTGTAAACCCCAATTTTCTTCTCGGAGATGAAACTAATCAAAAAAAGTAATTTAAAATTTTTCTACACAGGAATTTTGGGTTGTTAAAAACCTGTTGTTAAAATTTATCGATACCTGCTACTGTTCTACTAAGCAGATTAAGGCCGGTTTGTGATTATAATCGCTAATCGAGCAATCAAAAAGAACAAAAGCTCTCAGACACCTGGAAAATGTTAATCAACATAACTTCCAACCATATCTCATAATCTCGTACTTTTTTTTAACAAATTATGATTGATTTTGTGCTACAATTTAAAAATATTCAAGTAAAAATAAGCAACCTATAGATTGAGAATGCTGGCTTGGTATATTGACTATTAATATATTTTAACTGTCTCATATCATAAGGTTATCAGTTTATCAATTATGTTATTATTGTTTATTTTGTCTCTGTCTACGTCACCAACAAATAATCAAAATCTTTGAGGTGCTTATGTAGCAATTGTCACTTTTATTAAATAATTACATATTACATCTAACTCTTCTAATTCCAATCAATTTACAGTTTTGGTTCGCAACTTCGCTCAAAACATACCAAAACTGTTATCTCCCACTAACGGAACTAATTCATAACAACTTAACCGCCTCTCCATGCAGGATTTGTTTCGTTATTTTAAATATATCATTATTATTATTATTTTGTATTTTGCCGCTCCTGGTGTCCTGCCGCCCGGGTATTGCTTTCTAAACCAAACAAGAGATCTATTATTGATATCACCGTTTTCCACTTGGGTGGTGTGGACCCATTTACATCACACTTACACAGAAAAATAGATAAGAAGTGGCCCTATCTTCTAAATGAGGTACTTGACAAACAAAGTATACTAACCAATTTTGTAGCAAATTTGCCGCTCTTTATTTTTGTATATAACGATTTTTGTTGCCAGAGCTACCATTTCGGAGCAAAACGTAAAAACGATACTGTAAATGTGTCGGTAATACCAAATTAATTTGTATTACCGACACATTTGCGCGTACAAATATTAAACAATGATCGATTGTTTAAGACTTGCAAAAACGTGTAAAGTGAAAACAGAATAATAATTAATAAAAAATAACCACATAACCACTTAAATTATAATTACCTACCCGAAAAGCACACAATAATTCAAAAATGTCCGAACGAAAATCAAAATTTGCAGTGAGTAATTTTTTGTGTGCGCCCATGTTGAGTAAATAGTCAAAATTTAAAAATACAATTGAATTTATTGCAAATTAACCTTGAATTATAAACATGCAAATTTTTAATCATTTAAAATTTTAATTTTCGCTAATTGTTTGTTTCGACTTTTACTCTGCCGTAGCAATTCAAAAAATAACTTCATTCACGTTTTTGTTATATTTTGTGGCGCAACGAAATTAAGTGTAAATTAAAAAGGTCGAGATTAATTGATCAATAATTACAGTACACAAAACACAACTTAAATTAAACAATATTTCGTGGCCGGTTAACAAAAATTTTATTTACTGTTATTCCAAGCACAAACGGGAAATCTCACCCCCCCCCCTGCGGATATTTCTGTCCTGTTGGAAGGACAGAGCCATAAGCAACGGGAATTCAGTAGGGCAAACTTTTGGACGATTTATCTGATCAAAAGTATAAATAATAATCGACCATTTATTAAGACAAAAGAGATTAGTCAAATGTATGCTTTCCAAGGGACCACCGTGACCTGCGAAAGTAGGGCCTCTCTGCAAGATGAAATTACTGGATTCATAAACTCAACATAGCTTAAATTTTAATTGAAGGATGCTGTCAGTCTCGAGGTGCCCAATCGAAAAATGTCTCTTCCAAGAAGTTGTGTACCTTGGGAAAATGGAATATCAAAATTAAAAATACCACATAAAATAATAAATACGCAAAATTTGATTGTATTACGATTACTTTTTTTGGAGAAATTAATAATAAGAGAATTTCCTGAAAGTTAGCAAATGATACCAGAAAAAAATTGTTACAATTCAATTAGGTAAATGAAACGAAAAGAAATTCGTAAGTATTTCAACTGTAAGCGATAAGAGTGGAAATAATTAATTAAAATGTAGGTCCACTTGTAGGAACTTAACAAATAAGGCAGTTTTCATTTTAAATCGAAAACGTTACAACAACACCTACATGAAAGTCCTACTCAGCGTCATACAAAGCTATTCACCTCAAAACATCCTTGATATCGCACCTACATTCGATACCGAAATCTAGCCCCAAGAATAAAAAAACAAATATGAAGAAGTAAAAGCGAGACGAAATATGGGCAATGTTGGTGGGAAAAAGAGAGAAGAAGACCATCGAGAGAAGAAATTTTACCAAGAACGAGGAGTATTAAGAAAGGCAGAAGGAAGATCATTCCGCACGAGAGACAGAGAGGATGATTTAGAAGGAGATGAATACGGATGACCTGTTGCCTACCGGTCCAGCTACCGAGCTACGCAGAAGATAGTGGTACGAGGGGAAACGGGGACAACGCCGCGGGTGAATGCGATTAAAGGTGGGCGCGGTTGGAATTTTTGAAAATTAACGTAAATAATATTTGGAACATACTTCATGCTACAGTAGCCAAGATATTTTTTATTAATTATACCCACATACCTACAAATAAAAGCCACTTCTTCGAAAATATTCATTCAAACTCCGGCGACTCTTCAGTTCCGAGCCCACCTCTTTTTTCCAAAAAAATTCAATCCGTTAAGTGGTCAATCCAAAAACTAATCAATGCATTTTATCTTACAATAAGTGTTAAGGTAAGTTAGAATACCAAACATGTTCACCGTTTCAAGATTTTTTAAAACCATTTGTTATCTTGATGTTTGGCATTCGAATGCATAATTTTGGTTCGTTAATAAAGAAAATAATTAACATCAAGAATAAATTCTTCGTTTATCCGCTTAGGTGTCAAGAACTTTTACCATTTTAGAGGAATTTCTACTTCAAACCACAATTTTTGATCCTCATTCATAAATAAAACATCAAAATTGTCCAAGTCACTCTTCCATCGTAATTCGATGATTTCTTAATTACAATTTTTCCAATTTAACATTTACCATTTTGTTTTTGCAGCACCGCTCGTAATGAACTCGCCAAGTTCAATTTATGAATTAGGGATGAAAAAATGTTAAATCATCATCGTGACTTTGGGTTTGGATTCGGCAAGTCATTTTGTACCGTATTCGTGTTGTTGTATGCTCATGGCAGAAAAGATGCGATTGTTACGTTGACAATCCAACTTTTGGACAAGTGACCGGTGGAATTTCTCATCAATTTTTAGTCGTTGAAAAGCGTTCTTCCGTTTGCGATAAAAATTGCCAATTTAATTCGTAATTAGCATTATCTAACCGGCACTTACATCAGTTCGTTATAATTTCTCAATAACTTACAAAATCGAGTACGGAAATGGTATACGAGTTTTCTTAAAGGAAACCCTACGGGTTTATTTCCATGAATGTTTAATGAAGTTGTTCTTAAAATAATCATTATTTTTGTAGTCACACTTGGAAATGGGTTAATAAGTGCATGCAATTGTGGGCGGACATGGTGAAAAGTTTTCCCATATTTCCTGTAACCACCACAAGCAGGTGGTGTTTTTTCCGAATATCCTAAAAATAAAGTTGACATCCTATGTCATAAGTTATAGTTTTGATTAATTATTGAATTATTTAAATTTCAGCGCAAGAGTTTACCACCAGATAATTAATATGCTATTCTATCCAAATTTGAAAACTAAAATGGGGGACGGGTAACATTTTTTGAGGTTCTGGTTACACCAAAGACGTTTCTATACAAATCCTAATTATTCTACTTAGGATTAGGATTCTAATTAGGACACTATACTCAAAATCTTTCTTCAATTTTACGCCAAATATTTTGGTTACCTTCTACCCCGAATAAGCAAAACTTACTCTCATCAGAGAAATAATATATTGCCAATCATCCAGACTCCGATTATTATATTTTTAGCCCATTTCAATCGTTGAGATCTGTTTTTTGAAAAAATTGATGGAAATTTTGCTCCTAAATCGCCATATCCTTACTTGTGTTCCAAATGATTCTCCGGTTCCCCTGATTCTCCTACGTCAATACAAATGTTGACTACAGTTTTAAGTCGATCTCTCAAGGGAATTCGTTAAATTTCGTGGTCTTCGCGTTACTTCACTTTTGGTTTCCGACCACTCCTGTTTTTCGCCTTCCACTCCAGATTTAGGATTTTTTGCAAAAATGTTAACAGATTGGCTAAATCCTTTCTTAGCAGCAATTGTATGAATAAATAGAGCAGTTTTTTTGGGTTTCAAGTTGCAATAATCGTTTTTCTATTTTTCACACTATTTATAATTTTATGTGTAAACACTTGGAAGAATAATCAAAAACTGAAGCAATTTTCAAAAACAAAAAAATTCAAAAACAGATAAATGCTGCCGTGCTTAGTTAAAAGGTCCTAATAACTTTACTAACAAGTTGATTTTCGGGAGAAAACTGACTTTATGTATGTAGTTATTAAAAGCAGTATTCATTATAAAATTGTATTTAATGCCTGTTAAACGATATGAAAACGGCTTAACCAATTTGTTAGGACGTTTTAACTAATGACGACAGAATGTATCTGCCCATTTTGGATAAATAGACAGATAAGTAATATCCGCCTGTATGTTTCAATGGCAAAGACTTATGAATCCAAAAGATAGCCTGATGTTCATTTCTCAGTCTATTTGTTTGACAGCACTTCGTAACCCTCTAAAAGAGCCTTTAGGCCGCATACTATGGCAATCAGTTGAATTATAAGAAGAATAATATATTTGTTATTTATCGATTTAAAATTTTTTAATCAATTTATGAATGTCTTCTTCATTGTATGTGTATATGAATTTGTTCACGGTATTTCTGACAGATTTAGAAAACCAGTGAATTGCTTTATTAATATTATAAATATTATTTTTTCGGCGTACAATTCTGAGGAGTGTACCAATAGAATAGTGGTGTTTTGTTTGTAGTACGAGCAGGTAGGTACTGTGGTTGTGCGGCCTAAAGGCCGCACTGGCGAAACGGATCACCGGATTACAGGCCTAAATTAATTTAAGCTTCTACATATTTCGATAATGTAGACAATTGAAAAATACAACAACAAATTTTAATTGCTCTCCGGTGCCTGCCACCCTAGGGCTAAAGCTCGCCCAATGATTAGGGTGGGCCTAGTAATGGTTTAAATATCTGAAAAAATTTGTTGATCCTAAAATACCTAATATAACGAAGATAAGTTTAAATGTGAAGAAAACAAATATAAAAACAATTTTTCGATTATATCGACCTTGTAATTTGTCGAACATTCAAAGGGGATGCCCAACAAAGGTTTGAAGACAGCTTATTTCATAGGGAGAAGGGGACATTGAGAACAGCAGTTCTACAACCTGTTAAACTACAAAAGTTTAAAAGTGTTTAAAAGATAAAGGAATTATCAGAATCAACCTATAAACCCTTTTTATGTCTGTCATTTCAGTAGGAGGTTGCTAGCAATTTTAAATTTCCTACGTAAATCGTAGAAGTGTTCATCAATTAGATCAAATCCACGGTTAGGGGTTGAAACGTTTGTTTTTCGCGACGGTCTGCTAAGATTGAAAGATGGGGAAACCGCTTTTTATGGGTTCCGAGCCTTTGAAACTTACTTTCCAATCTGTGCGACCAAAAAAAAAATTTTTTTACACCGTGGAGTGAAAAGTGCGCTTTACGCACCCTCCACATTGTTGACTTCATCAACAATTAGAATTGCTTGAAACGAGGTTGTAATCTTCCTCGAAGCCCAAACGAAATTATTAAATTTAGATTGCTTTCAAAGTCAGTTTCTCAAGCACCCGATGAAGGGAGTAAGGCGAGCGTCACTCGCAAAATATCCTACAATCGCACCAAAAGCAATAAGCAATAAATAAGAAGTTGAAATCAGACAGACGATCAGACACCTTTTGTAAGGTAATTCTGCCATTGTCACCAACAAAAATGAAGACATACCAAGAGACCATGAACGAAACCAGCGTTTCCCTGAAAAGGGAAATGGTCGACTGCAGCAACGTCAATTAAAGATTACACAAATATTTACCTAAAGGCCCAGTTTCTGAATCTCTGGTTATCTTTAATCAAAAGGTTGTTTCCATGGAAATAATTGTTTCAACAATCTGATCCATGGAAACAACCCTTTGATTAAAGTTAACCAGAGATTCAGAAACTGGGCCTTAATGGAGCATTACAATTATCATAAGCTTCATTAAATTTAAATGTCTGTTAAGGCTTGATCACTTCCCCATCTTCCAGTGGGACCAAACCACGAAAAGCCGGCTAAAACTTCAAAGTATAATTCGTTTGCACAAAAATTGGTATACTGCGGTTTTTCCAATTCCAAGTCAAAATTGCGAACCATATTGGGACAGATTTACTGATGTGTCGGAAAGGTGTCTAATAGTATCAATAAAAATTATTTTGTAATCATTGCAATTTAAATTTTGTTTCACTTCTCCTCGCCCATAAATTTATTTGAACTTGATTATATTAATACTCCGTTAATAATAGTAATTCGTTCCAATAAACGACGACAAGACCGTAACCGCACCGTAATAAAAATAATCGCACTATCGGGTTCATAAATATGCGTAGCCAATTTTTGCAGATTTTCCTTACATAAAAGAATAATCTAAACACATAAACTAGTCACCAAGTAGAATATAGCGGTATGCGTAATCTTTGAATAATACGGTTTTACAAAAAGTTAAACATTCAATTATAGTTTTTTTAAATTCTCCAAGAGCTGCGGGCAGCTTTTCGTAGTTTAGTCTTACTGTGCGTCGTAAAGTAATACGATAGCCTTGATTTGTTAGAAATTACCGAAACCGGAAGGAAAGGAACAGATTATTTGGGTTAAACGGGCTGAAAAATATTGGAATGGAACAAAAATGCAATTTTCAAATTCAAAGTATCCAATTTTAAGCATCACATCGCCGAACGGTTTTTCGAATTTCCCAGTTGGTTTAGATTATAATATTTAGTCTCTTCGTGAAGTTTATTCAATTTTTATAGATTCTGTTTGAATTGGAAAATGTCAAAAAATTGTGGAGAAATTTTGCCACCCAATTACTCAAGCGTTCCAAAAACGACACACCGAACTAGATTTTTATGTAATTTCAAGTTTTAAAAAGTCAATTTCCGTTTCTTGTCCAATTTAAATTTTTGAATAAAAGAGCCGTTCGAAATTATAAAGTAAATTAACTGTAATTTTGAAAATTTTATGATTGAAATGATAAATGTGACGATTATGATTTGTTTTTGGTGATAATCTAAACAAGAAGTTGTTTTCGAGTTTATGATCAGCTCTCCTGCTGTGTTGGATGCTGGACAGGAAGTGACGTAGTTGACTTATAGTATGGCAAATATGTAATTATAAAATTTTAATAAGGCGTTTCTTATTCGCGTTATACATTTGTAACTAAATAAATCCGACCTACAATGTCTTGTACAAAATTTCCATTAGCATATTGAACGTATGAACGCAACGGAACCGAAGAATTGATAGTTCATTTAGTAAATTACGAATCGGTTGTCCTTAATTAAGGCAAAGAGGATAATGGCCTCGATTTGTTGGGCGCCAGGTGAAATAAAATTTTACACATGTTATTAAAATTTAAAATTTAGATTGTTCGTTTTCTCTGCTGCTTGCTTATTTTTATTACTGCCGTATAAATTATATTTAATATCAGGAGACATTAAAGCCATATTATTTTGTGCTTAATGCATTCCGTTGCGCGATTAAAGTTATGATTATAATATATCATATCATAATTAAACTCTCTCTCTGTATTCTTTGCTTTTATTTAACCTCGGAGGAAGTTAAATACCTGCTCGTCGACATTGACAATTTTAACCCAACTGGGTATCACAGTGAAGTACCGTTCCATGGGTTCGAGTCGTGAGTAGAGGTGGACGAGAGCCGCATTCTTCTCGCCAATTTTAAAGACGTTAAATTTAAATCAATTCGATTTTTTAATTTTATTTCAAAAAATATTTACAAATTCTTCTTGCTACGCTTTAACAACTCATTTCTGATGAGGAATCATTCTCAGCAAAAACCAACTTCCTGTCGTAATATTTTACCAACTTCATCGTTTATTGCAAAAGCAAAATTTTTTAACTTATCCGGCATAATTCTAATAATGGTAACATTTCCTGCACATCACACCAAAACTCGTATAAATTAAACCTATTGCGTAATCTCGAATTTTACAAACAGGATCTTCGTAATTAACATTTTTTTTGTTAATTTTTGAATAATTTGTTAAGGTAGTACATACTTTGATAACAACCAATTTAATATCATCATCACCGCATTTTTCAATAATTTAAATTTGCAAACCTCATTTAAATATTACAAAATTAATAATACTCGTACGTTTATTATTCTAATACGGCAAATTTATGAAGTGCCTGAGATATTTATGTATTATAATTTACATAAAACTTTGATTTACTTTTGTTTAAATTTATTTCTGGTTTTTTCCCCATATTGTTAATTAAATTTTTGGCGCCTAATATTTATGTTTGCATTTATTTAAAAACAACTTTTTTCAAATATAGATGGCGCCAAAGGCCTTCCTTGCTAAACATTTCTGAATTTTGTTTATTTTTTCTACCTCACCGTGTAAGATTATTTGCAACCAAGTACGAATTGTTGGTCTGGTCTGGAGTTCAAGAAACCGGAAATGTTGCCATTCCGAGTTTTATTCTCAACTTACTACTATGTGGCCAAAGTATTTCACAGAACCTTATGATACGAGTCGCCTATAACTCGATTGATCCATTAGATAATCGTGAAGCTAAAAGCATTTCAAAGAGCCAATTATTAAAACAAACTAGGGGCGGATTAATATGAGAAACATTACTGCGAATTAGGTCATTAGTGCCGATCAGGAAATCTGCAATCATCTGACCAATGACGAACGACAGCGGCGCATCCAAACGGGATGCTAATGACCTTTAACCCCCTCGAAATATTTGGAATTTTTCAGTGAATCACCACAATATCGAAGGTTCCCAGGTAAAAAGTTTTCCGGGTTCATGCACTCTCGTAATTAACTTCGTCAGTATATTTTTTCTCTTAAGCAGAAGCAATTTTGGTAATCCAAAGAGATAAGATGAATAAGCACCGAAAATAACTCGAAAAATATCAAAAACTGAGGTTATGATTCCAAATGCAAAATATGCCAACTAATCAAGCGCATGCGTGAGTTTATATTTGCAGATGACGGTGTCGCCACCTAATGTTTCGTCAAATAGAAGTAAGTGCCCATTCACAATGGACGTAAGCATAAGAATTACATAAGCATAACATAAGCATAAGAAATACATAAAGTTGGATACCTGGTTTTAAATGGGAGCGTTCACAATGCAGTTACGTAATTGTTATGTTTAGGGAGGCCCATAACAACAACATAAGAACTACATAAGAAGTTGGAATATTTCAACTTTTACGTATTTCTTATGGAAATTAACCTTAATTTGAACGATGCGCCGTTTTTCACGCAGTGAACACACCTTCTTGTATGACAGTTCAAATAATAATATAACCTAAAATTGTACATTCTTTTGTAAACGCTCTAAAAATTTATAAATTATAAATATATTTTTATTTATAAATTATAAATAAAAATAAAATATATATTTGAATGATGCTCCGTTTTTCTAACCAATAGAAACGCTGTCAGGGTTGTTTTTTCAGATGGTATTTTTCAATTGAATTTTTGGCGACTGTGCAGTTAATGTAACCACTCGAAACAAAATTTCTTCAGCTACACACTAAAGAATGGGCATATTTTAGGCTATAGAAAAATTAACTTAGCTGAAATTTTGAAAAATAACCAAAATATCGACTTTTGAAAAGAAGGGAAAGTAAATTCATGTAGCCGGCCGAACCCGGGGTCTGCACATGTATCGGGTTACAGTCCCTTGAAATGGAGTGCAATTTTTTCGGTCCGATTTTAATTTTTCTTTGAAATTCGGGTAGGGGGGGTGTGCTTAGTAGATATTAGTATAAATATTCGCGAAAAAATGGAAAATAAGGCGGTTATTGCCTAAAAAGTGAAAAAATTAAATTTTTTTTGCCTTCCATTTTTAAGGGTGTGCATTCGAAAGGGAGGGTCAGCCATCGTCAAATCCTACTCCTCCGGGGCGCCGCTCCGCTCTGCACCCCTACGGAGCGGATTTGACTCTGGTTACTAGGCTAAACATACGAGAGGCGCCATCCATCAAGAACACCGGGATCTATGCAACCGGGATGTGAGAGACCCTCGAAATAGCATTAAAAAGTATAGTTGCGGTATGGTGCAGTATACTATTACGTTTAACCCCCTAAAAATCGCGTAAAAACAAAAAATAATCGATGTTACATGTAGGAGCGTCGAGCTGCATCTGCCGGTGCGAAATTTTCTAAGTGTAAGAGTATATCCCAGTGCACGTACCGTCAACAAAATGCGCGCCGGCCGGGCGAAGCTAGTGGCATCGACCGGTTGTGTGGCACGATCATGCTACTTTTTCGTACTTTTCAAATTCGATTATTTCAAAATTTTGATAATAAATTCAGCCTTCATATTTTGAGAATTTGTTATATTAACTGTGTTCTTTAGTGTGTAGCAGAAGAAATTTAGTTTCGAGTGGTTACATTAACTGCACAGTAACCGAATTTTTCAATTGTTCAGATGGTAGTAGATCCATTCTTAACAAACGATATAATTACTTAAACGACGGAGAGGTTATGTCACAAAATAGTTTCGTGTTGAAACTTCATAGCGCCTGCGCAGTTTTTTAATTTTTATGTAATTCTTACGGTCATTGTGAACGGTCCCATCTTATGCTTATGTTTATGATTATGTTTTATGCTTATGCTTATGTAATTCTTATGCTTACGTCCATTGTGAATGGGCACTAACTAGTAACCGCCAGTTCGGGTCAATTACAGCCCTGCGGGACGGTAACAGCCCGAGGACTGCATTCCTCAAACAGACCGCGGAAAGCGATAAATTTTGGCGTGCTGCCCTTTGCCAATCAGTTTGTGCTATTTTCAAACTCGTATCGTCGGGCAACATTTGGGCTGTAACATGCAAATATTTTAAGCGTGCAAAATTTCAACATCTTCTATAATCCATCCGTTGTAAGAATGCAGTTGTCTCTACTTCGAACAGCAAATAGGATTTGCTCTATTTAAATATTATAATTGGTATAGTAATTATATTAGAAGATTCCACAATGATTATCTCATGAGTGATTGCCGTGGTTAAGGCCGCACTGTATCTTCTTCAGGTTTGTACAAAAATTGACCAATCACAGTGAGATACGAATACATACAATAAGAATAAAATTTAGGCCGCACAATCATGGCAATCGCTCATTCATACAGCTACAATGATCTTGAAATTAATATAGTAATAATAGTGAAAGTGCCAGGTTTGATTCCTAAAATCATGTAGCAAATTGCACACAATTCTTCAACCGGTATAGGCAACCCTGAGGTCTAAATACCCTTCGATGTTTGGAGCCGATATTAAACAGTAAGGCCTCAATGTCCCACCCTTAACGTCGAAGAAAAGTTTGTAGCAGAGAAAAGATTTGACATCAGCATGAATAGAAGTGGGATATAGAATAGTATAATCATAATTTTTAATCATTTAGCAGTGTAGGTTATGGTGCTGAAGACTCCGAGTTCGACCTCTGCATTGCTCATTTTTAGGAATCTTAACCGGATCAACATTTCAACTTCCAAATACAATTTTCAGGCCAGGCGAATTCAATGGTAACAGATTTGATGACCAGTGAAAAGTTCAATAAAAGTTCCATAGAGATAAGAGATTGTGCATCATTAGAAAATAATATTCGTGTTTAAGAAAATTTAATTCTTCTTTTTCGAAATGTCTTTAATTAGGTAATCATAGTATGCCTACAGCAGCGACGAGCAACCATTTTTTACAACGTGTCAGCTACAAATTTGAAAATGTCGTGCAGGCCGCATGTAAGAAACTTTATGATCGTACAAACACTGAATGATGTCGAAATTAATCGTTCGTTAATGGGTTCAATTAAAACATAAACATTTTTAGCTGTAAATTAACGGTTAGTTAGCTTCCAGCTAGCCAATAGTTTAATATTTGTTGGGAGTCTCAATTTATCTGGCAATTTTTGTGTCTGTAACGCTAATTGTTCTGTCCCTCTCCCAGTGCGGCCTTTAGGCCGCACAACCAAAGCAATCACGTTTCAGATTGTTTAGGGGACAGTCACTGTAGGTAAGAATAACCGAAATTCCGGCTGAGCCAGCTTAAAGTATGCCATATACCTTGTCCCTTGATGGGGAGAAGCCTAAATCTAACAGTGTATAAATAATGGTTGAAAAGAAGAAGAAGAAGCCTTAATATATCTATCTAATATATATCTCTGTAATGCTAAATTGGTTGATTTGGCCTTGAGGTCGCACAACTACTTATTATGATCGGCAATTTAAAGTCATCGACTATAAAGCTGCGACCAGTCGTATATGCATATTACTAGCGTCCTTAGTTAAAATGTCCCAACTGACAAATAGGTGTTAGGGAGAAAAATGACCTCTTCTGTACAAAACACTATTTAATGCCTTCTGTAAAAAAATATACAGATGGTTATTGAATTAAAATTAAATGACTTTGAGTCAGGAACACCATATGGTCACAAATCAATCCCCTCCCGTCATTTAATCGAACTTGACACGACATTTGGAATTTAAGGAGTAAATAAATTTTTTACAAAATAGTATTATATAAAAAACACAATTTTCTTAGCAATACTAAAATTAGGACTTTTATGCGGATGTCACCCCGGCTCACATTTTGTAACCTTCCATCTCCCCCCCAGGGGTGGACGTCATTTATGGGCGACCCCTTATAACATCTACATAAACTAATTATTTTCCTGAAAATCAATTTATTAGTTAGGACGTTTTAACTAAGGACGAACGAATAACGAAACGCGTCATTTATTAATAATTTCATCTTAACTCTTATTTCTCGATTCCATCTGGTACCTTGGGTCTCAGATGCAAATGATGGGTTTACAATTTTGGTGGAAAATTAAAAAACATTTCTTCTGTGCCTTTTCAAATATAGACAAAATAAATTAATGATTATAAAGGTCACTACACACGGGCATGCCGTCTCAGCCGATAAATCCGAAGCCGTTTCACGAGGTAGGGCATGATGACGACGAGAAAATTGAAAGGTCCTAAATAAAAATTTGTTTAGAATAATTCTTCCATTTCAAGGTCAAATATGTCTACAATGCTCCAAGTTTTAATAACCGCGAAGTTAATTAGTCGCTATAACTTGAATTCGCCACGCGTAATCGCGATGTATGTGTGTGGCCCACATTTTGCTAGATTACGCTAATCTGGCCCCCATAACATTTGGAATTTGTGCAGTTCCTGGTCAAGCGCTCAAACAGTTAGAAATGTTTTGCGTAATAATAAAAACAAATAATGGTCCATTCGGCCCCATGGCTTGCTAAGATCAAACCTTCTTTTAATAAGTTAACCGGACGTCGACATCTGGTTCAATGCCAAAGCCAAAATGGAACACCCATGTAATTAACAATTACACCCCCCCCTCGCAGTAACATTTTTGGAATTAAGCGCCCACGGCATTTCTCAATTAACAATAAACAAAACCTCATTAATTAATAATATCGGTGCTATTTTTAACATTAAATTGCTTAATTTTGGCGCCATTTTTAAATAAAAACTTTTAATCTCACTTTATTTTTATTTGTTTCTTGTATAAATTATGTCACGCGTTACGTGTTATCTGAGCCTGTAGATAAATTAATAAAAAAATTGTTGTTTAATGAAATTACAACAATTTTCGTTACAATATCGAGGTTTCTCAACCCGACCCGTGGAACGCTGGTTCTCAAATTTTTATTAAGTTTAGAAGCACTGATTTGTTACAAACTTCCTGTTAATTAATTGTTAACAATCACAATAATGTAAATTTTCAACTTTGATTGTTCTCGTGCAATTTTATTAAGATGAATGGAAATAAAAATGTTAATGTTCTGGTTTCATTAAGCAACGTGGCTTTAACAATGCTAAATTGAAACTTCAATAAAAAATGCAATTGCCAAATGAATGTTATGTACAAAGTAAAAATTAATACCAATTTAGCTTTGTGTGAGATTAAGTTGTAAATTAATTGATTTAAATTGGACTTATAAATCAGCGTTTAAATGGTTAAAAAGTGATGTAACGGACTGTGCAAAAAATTCAGAATTTTAAAAGCTCGAATTCGGTGGATTTCAGGGTCCGAATGAAAAATATTAGTTTTCTGTGAATATGAAATTCGGTACTTCTGCAACAGATCATACTTCCCTGCAAATCGTGCTTTTCTCGCATCGAAAAGGCTAGAATATGAATTTTCTGGAAGAGTAAACATTTTTTTTTAAACCTCAAACCGAACTTGAGATAATAAAAGTAAATAGAATTCTAAAAAACTTCAGATCTTGAATGAAAGGATTATACAAACTTATATTCGTGTCATGTATATTTTCACGAATTTAATCTGTTTTTGAGTGTTCACAGTTTACATTCAAAAAATAAACTATAAATTCAAAAAAAAGAGGAATGTTGCCAAAAGTAAGATTATACGTTTCTATCCGAAAGAATTAAATGACCAATTATTTAATCCGTCTCTGAGGATGTCCAGTGACGGGTTCGATAAGCGGCAGAAAAGGGATGCCATTTTTTCATTCAGATTCAAATGGAAGTTACATTCGCCATTCAAACGTATCCAAAATTATTGTTCGACTTACCGCTTAGATGTTCGATTTTGATGATTTCAGTAAAACGAAGAAACGACACATACTTCGGCAAAAAAATTGTAAAAAGTCCATAAATTCCTGATAAGCATTTGAAACCCTTTTCTCTCTTCCAACCTCGTCCAAAACTCGCCCTGAAATTAGAAAAAAAAAAGTTATTCATCGAATTCTCATCAAATCGCAACGACTTTAAATCTAAATTTAATTTTTATTTTCTATTTATAAGATGTACTCGATCTATTTAAGTTAATAGTGTAAAAACATCTATAATTAACAACTTATAGCTATTTTAGCATTAGGATTAATATATTTAGATGCGATACATTGTTATTTGCAAGACGGTAAAACTGGGGCAAATATGTAGAAATTTGGTCAAGACTAATCATCAAATTATTTGTGCTTCGATTTCAAGTTGAACTTCCGTAACGTCTAAAATTTGGAAACCCTAACAAGCTGTTTTGCAAAAAAAAAAATAATTTGGCAACACTTTTTAAAATAAAATAAAATCAGATCGACTTTCATAGTTGTTAAAACATTAGCAGATTTGATTACACGCGGGGTCGAGAATTTAACTGAATTAAGTTAACCCTTGAGTAGTCACATGAAACAAATTTGATCGGAAGTTTTTCGTAATGAAAACCTCCAAGTAAGTGTCTAATTAATCGATTTGGTGAATATATTTGCAAAGGAGTCAATTTTCTGAGTAATGTGAATTTTATCAAGCATCACCTATCATCGCTGATGATATTTCAACGAGTATAAAAGTTATCTGGTTCTAAAATTACACGATAAAAAAATTAGACGATAAAAGAGTGGTAATAACTAAGATTAGAACCAAAAATTTAGCAAATATTTTATTTTCTATTGGAAAATAGTATAAATATTAGGAATATCGGGTCTGGTGAAAAATGGTATCACGTTTTATAATTCATGTCTTTATCACATAAATGAAATAATCTTTATGGGGTTATCTGTGTCGAAATACATCCGGGCCTTAGCAAACAATCGGCGCTCTATGCTATTTTCATTTTTGAATCGACTTACATGAGATGCTATGTATATAAACTAAATAAAGCGATACATCAAATTGGAACATACATTTCATTCAACGACTAAATTTGATAAACGTTTCTCTATTTATCATACATTAAATGCACTTAATGACAATTGCGTGCATGCTTCTCTCGACTATAATTTCTTATCAACGGAATTTACATTTTTTAAATAGAAGGTCTTTATAAGTCACCACAATCGACGAACAACAATACCAAAAAAAAAAGACAATTGTTACGCCAAGAGAGTGAAGAAGCTTACAGTTTTCTGTAAGTTATAACCTCAAATGTGTAAAAGCGCGAAACAATAATAAATATTTGTTTAAAATTGTTTTGCAATCCGTTATCGCAATTCACACACACAATCGCATTTTTTTTTATTAACCACACACTCACGATAATAGTAAATAATGACAACATAACAAACTACCCATAAGAAAATAGGTTCGGAATTTCCAGGTAAAAAACATAAGCAAAACTCTTCAAAGAAACTGAAAAACCATGTTACACTGATAAAAAAATAGGTAAATCTTCAGGAGTCGGTTAATAACGTATTTTTAGATAGTGCAAAAGCGAAGGACCATCGCATACCCCTCCCCCCTTCGCTGGTCGATCCGGTCTTGGGATTTTTCCCTTGACATGTACAAAAACCGACAAAAAATGTTTGAAGATCAAACACATAATCTTACGTATCAACACGTAGCGAATGTTGGTAGCTTATTTGTTTATTGCCGATAAGAATGGAAAAGAGTTCCGACAAGAGTTGTCGTCTACTGAATACTAAATAACTGATTTTCCAATAAGAATACCGTGTAATTCGAAAGAACGTTTGAATCAATTTGTATTTTTCCATTCCTAACAAAAATATTGATTAATAAGACGAATTTAAATTATCCATATTCAGTTTTGTGCTGAGCTGTCAATTTTGGGGGCGCAAATGAGTACGGATTTGCTTTGTAGTAGTGTTTTTTACGTAAATAAGATCCTTCGGGTGGTCCCTTGCCATGTAATGTGGTTACATTTTCCTAAAAGCGGGTCATTCCGATGTAATTAATTTACATTTATTTACGATTTATAAAGAATTTCAATGTGTAGATTTACGTCTGAAAAAGGCAATATACAAAAATTTTCTTACTGTTCCAAAAGCCTAATTATTATTTATAGCAATTTATTTGAATTTATTTATTATTTAATTACATCGAAATGAGTCGCTTTTAGAAAAATCTAACCGCATTACATGGCAAAGGACATCCTAAGGATCATATTTACGTAAAAAACACTACTAAATGTTTTTTGTCGGTACCCCATTGTGTACAAAAGTATGAATAACCGTGAAACCCAGGTGCAAGGATGGGAGAACAAACAGAACGTTCTATGTGACATTTTCGACGTGCAATACTAGATTAGATGTCTATCCGGAAGACAATGACCACTTTACTTTGGTTCACAGCTCATATTTAACTGTAGGTCCCCCATGTGTAGGGTCAATAGGTCATAGCAAAACCCAAGCGAGTACAAAGCCATCAGCCCCATGATAAGCAAGTTTTGTTCTACTTGAAAACAATAATTTGTATAATCTATCCGGATAGTTTTCCTCGAGCAGGCAGATTTAATTCTACTTCCTACAAATATTAAAGATTCTTTCTTATAAGAGAAAATTTCATAGATTTGCGGGGGAGGGGGGAAGAGACAAGTGACCTTAAAAACGGGAGAATTTGTTAAAGAATGTCTCAAAAAGCATAGACGTAGAAAACTAAGCAAAATAAAATTGTGAACATAAACAAAATTTTTCTATGCAGAAACTATTATGATATATAAATGTAGATTCCGAGATACAGTCTTCAGGGGGGGGGGGGTTGAATCACTGGGTTAGAAAATTTACACTAAAGCTTAATTCACACGGCATTGTACTGCACGTTTTTTTGCAGTATACGTTTTAACGAATAGGTAGTGGGTAGTGGCGCATACATTGTACATAGAACTGTTGAACTGTTCTATGTACAATGTATGCGCCACTACCTATTCGTTAAAACGTATACTGCAAAAAAACGTGCAGTACAATGCCGTGTGAATTAAGCTTAAGGCTGCATGCATATTGCTAAAGCAAAATGTTTTAAGACAAAACGTTTTGTCGCATTAAAAAGCATTGTGTTTTACCTAAAACCATAATAAAATAAAACGTTGTCAAACAAAATGTTTTGTTTTAAAGCGTTTTGTTTTGTTTTCAAAACGTTTAGCTGATCTAAAACAACTTTTTGCTTAGATCAGTTTGTTTTCAAAACAAGCAAAACGTTTTAAGACAAAACAAAACACTGTAAGACAAAACATTTTGTTTTATCATGTTTTTAGACAAAACAAAATATTTTGTCTTCAAATTTTTTGCTCTATCAGTCTGCATGGAGCCTTATACTACCAGTGATTACCCCCCCCCCGCAGTCCTACAAAGCTCGTTTTTTTCTTCGATTTTTACCCCAAATATATGAAGTAGTTTTCAGATGTGGTTGTGCACAAAATGCACTCTCTGTAAATTTTGTAAAAAAAATTTCTCTCTGTAAATTTCCGCATAGAACAACTTTCTAACCCTAATCATAGGACCTCAACCAAAAGCCCAAATTGAAGGCCTCAAGCAAAAAAAAACGTACTTATGAGTTATTTTTACTCTAATCAGTGCGTCTTTTAGGTGACACAACGTACCAAATGGCAAAGTATAATATTAATAAAGAATGTCTAGATGCATAATCACCATTATCATTAGTCATCAGTCATCACCGTCACTTCAAATGACTGTATAAATATGAGAAAATCAGACAAAAAGAGTAACCACGGAGATTTTCTAATCGCGGATAAAATTTGCTTACAACATTCGCACATTTTTGCTGAAACCGACGGGACAATATAGGATATGAGATGAGGGAGAAATAAGAGGAGATCACGTGACAATATACACATATAATTTAGTGTGGCTTACAGTTATGGTAATAATATCCCCCCAGTGCGGCCTTTAGGCCACACAACCTTTGCAATCACGTATTAGATAGCTAAAAGCCTACGCCAGCTTGTGTCTCTAACATAATATTTGCCCACTGCTGAGCAGACCTCCTTTTCCACCCCATATTTGTGAGTATGGGAAACCTAGTGCTTATCGTCCATTCCGCACGAGTAATATTGACTATAATTATTAATACATAAAAACACCATTTGCCTGGGGAGTAATATTTTTGTCAGGTGACCACAGTTCAGACTGATTTGTCTAGGCCTGCCTGTCACTGTTTAACTTACATAATACTGAGATTACATTGAGACGGGGTGATCAACTTAAGCTGTTGGGTGCGTTGCTGCTAATGCTGAGTTCGACTCCGAGCTCAGTACAAATTTTATTCTGGCCGTCTCCCTTCGGAGGTAACGGAAAACAACCGAGATGTAATTTGCCTAGCACAACCTCTCTGGAGATGAAGTGTATACATTTCCCGCAGTTCGGAGCACTGATGGAAAAGGTGTAGGAACAGAAAACATAAGGAGCCAATTCAGAATTTTCTTGTGACACCTCGGGGAAAGTCATGGTGGAGTCAGTTCTGCGAATTTTGGTGCCGGAATACAAACATTTATAGGAAGCGAATGGCGAAGAACTGCTGGAGTATTCGGTCTTCGACCTCGCATCAAAAAATGGTCTTTCCATTGATACCTTTGGTGACCCCCTACATGCATTAATTAAAGATGATGTAGAGGCCCGACGGAGTCGCCAACTAGGATTCTATTTTAAGAATTCGGAAGCCGAGCTTGCATAGTTTTGGGAACATAGTGAGAATGAAGGTGAACAGATGGCCAAAATATTGTTTATCGAGGCTTCTAGGATGAACAAAGTGTGGAAGACCTCGAAGATCTTAGAATGATGGTATAAAGAAGGCTGTGGTAGTGGGAAACTTAGAAGATAAATCCAATAAAGAGCTAATTGGGAAGCGGGTCAAAAACTTTAATTATATTGTGTAATATTCATTGTAAAGAAGTCTTATGCAAGTTTAATCTTTCCAAAACCAACAAACCACTTCCTATAACGCTGATATTATGACAAATTCGTTATTACCATTTGGTTTCATTTTTAAGAGATACATTTAGATATCCAACAGTTTCTTCTTCTCGATATCACCACTTTCACTTCCGTCAAGTTGGGCCAGAATCCTGAAAATGTTGCTGTTTTTATTGAATTTGATTCTGTTTAGCTCTTTGGTAACATCGAAGTTTAATGTCATCAACAGTCTTTCTTTACAACCACTGACAAATATAAGATTCCTTTATTTCTTTATCTTTATCGACGCCTTCTGTTGTCGGATATCTCCTTGGGTCTTCCATCCCAAGATCCTATTTTATAGTTCTCGCAATGTGGCCGACCCCATTCCACTTCAAACAAGCTGTATAATTTGTCGCATACGCTACTTTGTTGTTTGGAGCAGCTGTGACCAACCTCGGGGACCCCTAAACTCACAATTAATTTTAGATCCCGCGTTATTGCAAAACTAATTTTTTTGGAAAGGCACAACCTGCAGATGCTGCAAGGTGTCCAGTATAAAAACATCTCTCAGGTATCCAAAGACTGCCCAGGTCAAGCTTCCAATCCTTACAAGTCGAAATATTTCCGTTTAATTGAGTAATTGAAGGGCCTAGTGAAAAACGTAGTTAAAAGTCACGTTTTTTCAATTTGTTGATTTTTATACTAATTTGTAGAGAATAAATGCCGCAATGTGAAAATGTGCTCAACTACAAATTGAAAAAAAAGTGACTTAACTACTTTTTCCACTAGGCCCTTCAATTGTTTAATTACGAACATAAAAAGAGTTCCAGTGCGATCTTTAGAGAAATCATGCAATAGAAAGTTTTTGATTTTGCAGAACTCTGAGTTACCCATCTTCGCAAGTATGTGATCTCCAAAAAAACCACTTCCACTTATCTAAGAAGATATAGACCATCTTGTTCGTATGGATGTTCAACAGTAAAAAAAGGTGTTTTTCAATTCGAGTGCTGAATCAACAGAATATTCGTCCAAGCTTAGGTCTACGTAGTTATTACCTTTCAGCAAAGCCAAAAATTATTGCCAGAGGGTTTAAAAAATCACCAGGTGTTTGGTAGAATTTCAAGGTCAACCGTTTCTTTAAGCAAAAATCTCGAGATTAGCCTACCATATACGCCCATTGTAGTTAAAATGGAACTCAGCCAAGGGCTAGCACAGTAAGTCATTTTATCGGTTGGTATGGATTGGAAATAACACGTAAGCGAATAATATTTTTTAGCAAATGCGCGTTATCGATTTAGATGAGAATTTTACGTGGGATTCAAATCAACTTTCCTTTCCTTTGAGAGCAAACTGATAACCACAATACAAAAAACTAGCACTTCCTTTCATTTCACATATTCTGAAAAATATTAGATAAGAGAAAAATTCAGGTCAAGCCAACTTGGAATGATTGTTGACATTATCAGTCACGTTGAATACTTTCTATTCAATAAGATAGCGACTGGTAAAAATATTAAAATAATAACAAATTGAAAGAAAACAGGCTTGAAAAAAGATTAGAGGTCGAACACTTCACCAGCGATTTCCTGTTTTCATCAGTACCCACTAAAGACACAAACTCGAACCAGTAGTAGTGGATAGGTAAATAAATACAAACGCAGCTTTTTGCAAATTAAAAAATTGTGTTACACAATTAAAGAAAAAACTAGCTCGAAATTCTGAGAAATCTATCTACCAAAAACTAATAATTTATTCTAATTATATCTTGTTAGTTAACCGTAATTTTTTAAAGCGAAACATTTTCGTAATGATGTCGAAGTTCTAAAATTGTTGAAACTGGCTCGTTTTTTGTAGTCACGACAATTTAAAAACCATTGCAACGCTCTTCCATCATATTAAGTACGACAATCGTTTCGACCTTTTTGACATCTTCAAGAATGCTACCTTAAAACTCGTTTCCAGTGCTTCCACCAACTGGTTCTTGGGAGAAAAATCCAACAAATTTAGTTTCCAATTTAGTAATTAAAACACGGTGTATAAATTACCTTAGACGTTTATAAATACATATTGAGTAGACAGCCGTGCGCGTCCGTCGATTATATAAACGAAAACTTTTAACTCGGAAAAATAATACACACACGTCTTTGTACCATCGTTAATTAACTACGAAGAAATTTCAACTATTCGCATATAAATGTTATAATTTGGTATACGTGCAGATCATCAAGTATAATCTGTTATCTAGAAATATGTGGTTGAATGTCCTTGATTTTCTCAATAGCCCCCGTCTGCCGACATCCGGAATTGCCCAATTCAGACTTTTTGTCTGCGCGTGAAGAATTTCTTCTTGGAAGTAAAACATAACAACGAATACTTCGCATCTTCATCAGGCCATTTCACAAAAAATTGTAACCCGCCCATTAAACTCTTTCCAGTTCTTCCACGTTGCCAAAACTACAGTACCGTAAATTCTTAAGCTTCATCCTGAATCTCAAATAGCCAAACATAAATTATTTATTAATTGATTCGTTCCAGGAGGATCCAGTCCTAAATAAAATATGACATCATTTAAAGAACTTTTCGTAAAAATGTTCTTTTAGAACATCATTTTCCTAGGTGGAAAACCGACGCGGTTTACCTTCGAACGTATGAGTGTGAAATTAAAACGAAGCAATAAAGTTGCAATAGGGGATGGGATAAACTTGTGTGATGTAACACAAAGCCGAAGCTTCATACATGGCCATGTTTATTCAAGTTCTCGTTTTCCTTTTGTTCACGTTCTTTCAGAAAACGACACCCACACGTGGCCGTATATTACATAAAGTTTTTCATTCACGTCATTGTACATGTAAGACGATAGTTATAATAAAAAGGAAGATACATACAGTACAATTTGATATTACCATTATTAAATCGTACATGACTGCACATTACAGTAGAAGCTTCAATTTCTTTCAGTACACATGGTTTTGCATTTATTTAAAGAACGCATATGCTCATCTTTAATTATGTTTTTATAACGCATTCAATGTTTATTCAAATTACAAAAGCGACAACCAAAAGTTGGAGCTTTATAATATCAATATTATGAAAAGATAAAATATTACTCAACTCAACAGACACCTTTATCAAAAATTCAAAATTAAACACATAGTCTTTGCAATTCATCTCAAATTTAGACGTAGTTGGCTATTCAAATATAAGATATAACCTTGACCGATAACGGTTATCGATAAAAAGTTATTCAAATATTTAACGTGAGAGCACATCACCAAACACACACAATCGCAGTATTTATAAAAAAAAAGTTACTTTCTTTTAAATTCCCGCCAAAATGCATCGTTGCTGGGACTTCGTTTTCAGGAAGTGTGTACTATGAAAATTTCAACTTAACTATATGTGTTCAGGAAAAAACAAATTAATTTTAACTATAAACGTGCCTACTTGATAATAAACAATTTAGAACCGGCAATTTAGTTTACATAACTTCTAGCCAACCTTTAAAATCAAACAAAAATGTCGTTGAAAATTGTAAATACAAATTTTAAATGTTACAATGTCACCGTTATTGCTGCGAAAAGCTGCAGCTTTGTTAAGCAAATGGAGCGTTGATGTAGGGGTGAAAAAGTATTTCAATTCAATCGTGATGGAATATTGACGTGGTGGCTCAGAAAGTTGATCCGAAAACACGTACTATAAGATTACATCATTACTCCGAGCAAGTGCCAAATTCAGAATAATAATTATTTATTTAAAGTATAACTAGTGACAGCTTGTCATTCAATCCCCCCCCCCCCATAACGGAAAAATCGAAACAGAAACATTAATTTAAAAGGACATAGTTTTTTATTCATTTAATCAATTGATAGCATATTTCACGGTCTTCACTCCCCCCCCCCTTTACTTGTCTACCTCGTCAAGAAAATAATTTTAGTCCGGCCACCATTAACGATATAACAACGTCTTTTGAAGATTAAAAAATTGCAAAACGGATACCATGTAACGGATACCCTGTATTCCTTAAAAGTCTGAAAGTGCCTTTTTGTATGTTATTATAGTGAAATAGGGGAAACACCGGGTATAAAAATTAACGTCACTGCACCTGAAAGTAAATTCAACAATAATAAATTGGGAGAGAACCTGTCAAATACTCGGTCTTCTTCAAGTTCTGTGTCTGATTCCAAAAAAAAGGCGACCTCAAATATTATCACATACACATAGGAGACCCGCTACTTAACGCGGGAACATCGATTGTTTCAATGCTTCATAGCCCTACTACAAACGAAGAAGTCCAAATTTAGGGCAGTTGATTGCATGCCAAGAGGCAACAAATAATACTGTCAATTGTTTCAACTGATACTCGAGAACGAGCAGTCGGTAAAGAAACAGTCAGAACTTTTCAACATGCAACAATGGACGCAGCACAGCTGTTTCGCGCAGCCGAAGACAGAGAAGTTGTTAGGGAAACAGGGAGAGTGCACGTGAATGAAGAAGAGAAGTAACACATCAAATTCTTATTATTTGTTTCAATTAATTCGCATTTTTATTTACACCACTACTGCGTGGGCCGAGGCCGCAGATCGAGTACCATCAGGTTGCTAAGGCAATCGGGGTTGCTATATATAGTATATTATTTAGCAAGGGACTAAAGTGCAGTATTAATCTCCAGGGTGAAGTTATTCATTTTTATTAAAGTCCATTGAGATTTAAAGTTAAACTTTAGTTGTCGAAAACAAGGACTAAAATAGCAGTTTAAATCCCGGGATTGTATAAAATTTGGATTGGTATGAAAATTATGATTCATAATTATTATGGTAAATTCAATCTAAATTATTTTAATGGAAATCTTCGTTCACGAGCTCTCTTTAACCTAAAAATTAGACCTTATCCTTGGCATATTTTGGGGGTTTAACAAAGGTAAAACCCATCTTCTGATGTCATTCGTGGTTAGTTATTAAAACGGGCGTGGTGTGTTCATAAGTTATATCATATATCAGGCAACATTTTTGAGAATCAGCGAGCGATACTGATGAGACTTTACAGTTCACTTAAAAGTTGAAGTCACCACCAAACCTTTTAACCACAAAATTACTATACAAGCCAATTATTAAAAATAGAAGAAGTTTGGATTCGAAGAAGATATTATAATGCACGTAACTGATTTAGTTCACATGCTTCTAGCAGTTCTGAGAAATTTTATTACCACACATACCAGGGCCGTACCGATAAACTGAGAATGGGGGAGGGAGTTAGGGTTTGAGAAAATGTAAATGGGGCACCCTTTTATATACAAGGTATAGCAGAAGAAATAACCCCAACTTCTAGGAAGAGCCTCTTAAAAAAATTAGTTTATAAGATTGTGGATTTTAGAATTGGTTTGCACTTTTGATTATTCAAAGGACAATAACTTCTACAAAAATTAACCAATTTGAATCATTCTGCCCTTTTTGAAAGGACCATTTTGTAAGCTGTTAAACAGGTTTAAGTGATTTTTTCTGTAGAATGCACCGCTTTTGAGTTATTCACTTTAAAGTAAAATATTCAAAATTGTTATCTTGCCAGGAACTGTCGAACTGACGACTCGCGATTCATTCGTAATAATTCATAATAAATTATGTAAAATACCGGTTGAATTAAGATTTTAAATTAGAACTCCAATAAAACGTAAAATCGATCATAATAATTTTGAAGAGGCGGGTACAGTACAGCTATCCATTTACTGTGCGAGATGAGGCGACTGAATAGCCGAGGGTGTAGCATCTCCTGCTATAATTCCCCGGTTCGATTCCCGTGGAGAATTATGCCTTACTACCCCAGGGAATATTATATACTCGCTAGCACAGGTTACCTATTTAGAACATGATTTCTTTGAATAACATCGAACCGTCTCGCGATTACCTTGGTTTTGTGCGGCCGCAAAGGTGAGGCAGGATCAACGAATCAATTTGGTGTTATGGAGTATAGTCACCCTTCCCCCTCTTCAGTCGTAATGCCTCTTTATAGAAGCGTCGTGACCCATCTTTTCGTTCGAAATGTTTTCACATAATATTATGTATGTACAAAGAGGTTGTTTAACGTGGGCTCCGAACCACAGGAAGTGTATACGCTTCATTTCGAGATTGATATTGTTGGCAGATTACTTCTGTGGTTTGCCATTGCCTTTCGAGAAGCAACGGTCAGATTAAAGTTCTTACTCGAAGTCGAATCGGTTCTTTCACATTAACAGTAGACACACTTAACCGCTTAGCTTTGACCGTCTCTGGTAAATCCGAACGATTTTTAACTGACCTATGCTTTCGTATTGAGATTTAAGATTACCTTGGGGAACAGATTAATGAAACAATTTGGAATTATAGAATATAGAAGCACAGATAGATAAATAAATTAAGTCTATTATAATACGTTCTAATGATCAAAAACTTCCCTAGTCGAAATAAACCGAGTAAAACTCCTTGATTTCCGTGGTTCGGAATTCACGTTAAGCTGTAAGTTCCCTTTACGACACGTCAGAATTGCACGATGTCGCAAGACATTTAAAAACAGAATATCATAAAATGTTTAAAATAGCAGTTCTTGTGTTCATAACACCTCACATTGATTCAGTTAACCTAAAAAGTTCCAATGCGGCTTTTAGGCCGTACAACCATGGCAACCCCGCATTAAAAGTACACATTTTCGAAATCTTTTATAGAAATCATCCATAATCGAAATCCGAAACGCATTTCAAAATTTTCTAATTTTGTTCATTTTTCGCGACTCGACTGCAATAAGTACAAATAATAATTAAAATAAGTGCAAATAAAACTTCTAGCTATCAAGGGGGTGTAGGGGCATCAAAGAAAACCAGTGTTCAATCAAATGAATCAAAGCTTAAATGTTAGGTTAGGTAAGTGAATAATGAAAACAGGTCAAATATTGCAGATCAATTTGCAATAAAATTCTGCAAACTTCCTTTTAGAAGTGCAAAGTTAGATCATCGAGTTTACTGACAGAGATTTCGTAGAAGTCAATCATACGATTTATCAAAAATAATTGCAAAACAATAATAAACTGCTAAAATTGTAATAAAGGGGTTCTGTTTTCAATTTATCACGATTCGACAAAGTACGTACCGGTTCGCGGGGGGGGGGGCGAAATTTAAATTGTATTGGAGTACGTGCCCTATTTGACTTCACGTTGCCTTAAAACTTATTTATTTGTAATTTCTTTGTGTAATTCAAATGAAACTTTAGGAAATGTAACAATATCGAAATTTCACATAGACGACCTACAATTTTGGCATTCCGGGAAATGTTAATAGGAAAGATTTCCCTCGATGGTCACTATTAGATTTGATTGGCAAACCTTGTGGGAATTTTGAAAATCACCTCTTGAAGTTTAAAAAGCAATCAGCAGATGGCTCCTTTTAATTTGAAGTCGTAGTAAATTGCTTTATTATTGTAATTCGTGGTTCGCTAAATTGGTATTCAAGTCATTTCTTCCGCCTTCCAATTTAGTAACGCCATCTGTTGATAAACTTTTGAACTCCGCCAGGTGTTTCTATCTATCTGATACTACATAATCAAAGCCATTAGCAACGAACTAACCGCTAAATCATAGTTTATACACACACTCCGCAACGCCACGATCTGCGCCGCTGATTGGTTCGACACGAAAAACAAACGCCGGTTGGCGAATCAAATTTGTGGATCGTGACGTTGCGTCACGTTACGGGGTGTGCATAAACCAAACGTATTGGATCATAATGGATTTCGTTTTCGACCGAAACCAAACGTGTTCAACTTTTAAGGAAACTTTCAATTTCGCATCTTCTCAATTAAATTGCATAACCAAGAGGTATACAATTTGTTCACCAGCGTAACGTTTAATTAATTTTAGTTGGAATAATAAACAACGCCGCATAAGATTTGGGTCCTGTAAAATTAATGCAACCTTGAACCGAAGCGATAATGTTCAAACGTAATGTAAATATGAGAAAATCTTGAAAAAATCCATTGTGTAAAACTTATAATTAAATTAACAAATCTAGTAGGCTGCGAGAGTCTCGGGAACTTCCTGTCATTGAGGGAGGTTCCTTCCGCCGGTTCTGATATCCGGTCGCAACATCCTTAGACAACATCCGCCCTCCTTTTATATTTGAACATATTATATCGCTTTAGAATTTTAAGTTTTTTTTTTGATGGATGAATGAAAACTTTGGTTCACTTTCTAAATTTTTTTTTTGGGAGTGGTGGTTTTCGGCTAGGTGTAGAAAAAAGTGGTCTAATTAGTAACGAATGTGAGAGTAGAATTTGAGATATTAAAAATTTTGTGAAATATATTTATAGATTGTTTTGGACTCGAGAGTATGACGTTAGGTAGACGTACTTCAAATATATCCGGTGGACGGATATTTATAAACATAACAAATTTAGAACACTTGCCTTGTATTTGTAATATACTTGCGGTTTCTACAATCTTGAAATTGTCCTGTTTATTACCTACGCATATGCAAAACTTAGCGTACATTTACCTCAACCAATTACATTTTGCAGTCACCCATCCTTTCGTCACCGCAGTTTGTAAGTTTGGAACGAGGTACCGAAATTTACTAGTACAACTTTTTTTGAGAAACCACAAAATCGTGTGGTGTTTAATTGCGGAGAACGTAATTCTGTAATTTGAGACGGGGCGGACTGGGGTGCCGCCCCGTGGCTCTCGCCCGATTGTTACCAATCGAATTATGATTATTTGTTTGTTGCACTTTAATTAGCAATTAAATACATTGCATTTTATTACTGCAGTATCTATTTTTCACAGTATCGTCAGCAAATAATTACTACAAGGTATCAGAAATTTATTTATTAGAAGCAAATGTCATCACAAAATGTTATATTTTCGAGTCAGCAGGATTACAAAGTTCAAGAAGTTTTCCAACATTAAATTTTCGAATTGATGTTAAAAATTCTAATCGAGTGTTATGTGTGTTGCGATGATACCTACGAACTACACAGTAGCTATTATTCCCGGGAAACAGTCTATTACTAATAAGTAGGATGTCCGTCACAAGTAACAACCGCAAATATCGTTGATATGAAGGGATATGACCGCGTTTTACGTCAAACCGACAAGCTCTAACCACGATTTTGTTTAAAAATGATAACAAGATTTTTGAAAAAATATTTAAGCCAAATAAAATGGGTTGGGTAGGCCTTTTCGGCAGGGCGGGGCGAAGCGAAAAATTTATAGGACATTTTAGCTTAGTACGCCTTTCGGGCGGATAACAACTTCGCTAATTAAATCAAAGAAGCAAAATAACGCGGAATCGCTTTCATTAAGCACAATAAATTTTCCCTATCACCAAAACGTCGACCGACATGCTTAATTAAACTTAATAATGTAAAGATTTATTTTGGTTATCAACTGCAGTATGAATTAACCAGCAGATAATTATTTCAAAATAAAATAATCTGTTTACTTTTAATTATTACATAAAAATTGCCATAAAATATAAATTCCATCCAAGCCTAAATTTCGTTCGGAAAAAATAATATGAACAAAATTGCTCGTTTATTGGGTGACCGATGATTATGTAATCTAACCTATCATTATTAACAAAAACTATTTTTCATGGCTATAATTTGTTGTACACAAATAATTTTTAACGATAAGCTTCGCTAATAAAACTATAAATACGGATTTTCTAATATTTCTTATATGAATTGCGCTTTTGGAAGAAAGGTTGATAAATTCGAACCTCAGATGTTGCGAACACAGCATAGTTCCGTTTATTTCATTTTATTCGAATCGTGACTTGAAATTTATCCTTGACGTATTCCAGGACATAGATTGATTGCACAGCTTGGTCTTTATAAGGTTTTGAATGAAGTTCTTATATGGTAAAAGAGTGGCACCATATACACTCTTGTCAGAATCTCAAAATATTATACGTATTGGTGCTCCTTTCAAGAGTCATTTCTGATTGATTGATAATGCATGGCGATTACTTAATTTTTAACCTAGTACACCTTGCACATAATATTCTCGAACCAATTTGGAAAAATATGTTAAAGGATCATGCGTGTTTCAAAATGCCGTTAATTTTAATACGACAATAAATTTAATTAAATCAAAATAATTAACACTTTTAAGATTGTATCGTTTTGTATTTTCAAAGCTTTAATTAAAGAAAATGTGACAAAATTCAACTAACCGAGACGGATTTGAGTTAGCCACGCATGCAAAGAACATCAGAACCTATTATGGGCACATAATTACATCTGATGTAATAAATATTTTAACGACCAAAATATTTCGAATGTTTTCACGTTTTTTACATTCTAAAAAACCGAATTTTTAGCTAATTCCACTAAAATATTGATGGATTGTAATTTGACGTGCGTGTTGCAGATGCTCTGTTTGAAAAAGTTTTCCTTTGGGACATAGACGGAATTTTTGCTATTTTATCAGGAATGATTGGCTATTAAAATTAGAAATCGTTGAAACCGAAGAAATATCGTTTTCGACACCCCCCCCCCCTCACTCCTCCGAGGAGAGCCGATATTTCTACAGCTCTAAACGCACCCATATTTCTCTTCGTGTAATTGGTAACACCGATAGTTCTTGTATAGTTGTAATCTTGTAACCGGCGACTTGCGTCATAGGCATCGAATACTTTATATTGTTGAATATGGATTTGTTCTTAGTTTGGATGTTTATGGTAAAGCCAGTAGATAAAGTCTCCATTCTGGGGCGCTGAAGACCAAATATTGACCGAGATATAACAAGAGATGTAATACTTTTAGTGCTTTGGTGCACCAGAATGCGGTATTCTGTATATCTACCGACTATGATTTAAAACATGGGTTCATCGTAAAGATAGCTGCCGTGGTTCGGACTCCACGTTATCAGCATTGCCAACTGTACAAAGAAAAATAGGTGCGTTTAACAGATTATAAAGTTAGAGATGTTTAAAAAAAGGATTAGATCAAACTTAACCTTCTCATAATTTTGTTACTTCAATTATACTATTAACAATTATTTTCTAATTTGTAATTTTTAAGGAATTTGAGATTTTTCCGAACTGCGATTAAAGAAGAACGAAAATTCTATTTCGTGCGTGTTAAAGTGATGCAAATATAACATGCAAAATAAAAGTTCATGGAATTTCATTATTTTATTACTTGAAAATTTTCTAATTCGACATAGAAAGAAAAGCGTTTTAAAAATTCAGAGAAATCAAGGCTTTCTTGAAAAATCGCAGAAATTCCACCGAGTATCTTTGCACTGCCAATTTCACTTCCAAAAAAAAACCACAAAGCAAATTTTATATAATTTTTCATTTGCGAGTGTGAAAACTTGCAAATTTTGTAATAATTTGTCTCTCTTACTTTTAAAAGTAAGTTCAATTTATAATATTAAGTTAGGGTTGTGATTTCAGATTCAATCTGCCCCCCCCTCGAACATAAAACGAACTTGTGAATTTTTTCTTAGAATAAAATTTGCATAAAAATTAAAAACACGAAATTGTAGAAAATCATCTTTTTTAAATTTAAACACGGTAAAGCTTGGGGCAGCGATTATGTGCGTCTTCATCTGAGCCCCCCCCCCTTTCAAACATCTAATGAGCTTCCAAATTTTCATTTAAATTTTTAGAATAAATTTGCGTGAAAAAGACTAAACCTTAATGTAAAAAAACATAATAAACAAATTGTAAAGCAGTAAAACGTAATTGTTTTTAATGGTACGGCTGTTTGATGTCTCTCTCCCCCCCCCCCTTCTAAACGTAAAATAAATTTGCTAATTTTTTTATTACTTTTTAGAACAAATTTTCTAGAAAAAGAACCCAACTTCAAGAAAAATTAATTATTCAAAATTTTAATAAAAACCGATTGATGAATTTATTTATAAATCCCCCCCCCCCCAATAGATAAAATCTTGAAAATATTCTGATCGTTGTTTAGAATAAATTTGCATCAAAAAGCATCAACTTCAAGAAAAATTAATTTTTTAAATATTTAACAACACAAAAAGAGTTTTGAATGATTAGGTTTTTATTTTAATTGATTTCACCTTTATCCCCTCTCCCTCTTCCAAATATAAAATAAACTTAAATATTTTCTGATCATTTCTAGAACAAATTCGCACCAACTTCAGAGAAAATTAAGTGTTCAAAATTTTAACAAAACCAGAATGTTGAATTGTTGGGTATTAATTTATTCGATTTCGACTTAACCTCCCTTCCCCCAATAGAAAATAGTCTGATCCGGGTCTGATCATAGTTTAGAACAATTTCCTATTAAAAAGCACAAACTTCTAGGGAAATTAAATTTTTCAATATTTAACAAAACTAAAATATTGAACGATTAAGTCTCCAATTTAATAATTTTAAAATAAGCTTTAAAAACATTCTGATTTATTTTTTGAACAAATTTGTATTAAAAACACCAGGTTCAAGAAAAATTTATTAAATTTTACCTTCATTCCCGCGAATATAAAATATGTAAACTAGAAAGCATCCTGATAATTTTTAGTAGGTAGGTACAAATTCGCATAAAAATTTACCAACTTCTTGAAAATTACTTTTATAAAATTTTAACAAAACCAAACCGTTGCACTATGTTTGCAAATTATTAGGGTTATCCTTCATCCCCCCAAATATTGAAAATGTTCTGATTATTTTTTTGGACAAATTCGCTCAAAAAGCACCAACTTCAAGAAACATTAATTTTTTAAATCTTAACGAATTATTCGGTGTAATTTATTTGATTCCACCTTCATCCCTCAAAATATGTATAAAATAAATTTGAAAATACCTGATCTTAGTTTAGAATAAATTCCTATCGAAAAGCACAAACTTCAAGGGAAATTAATTTTTTAAATATTTACCAAAACAGAGATGTTGAATGATTAGGTCTCCAATTTAATATCTATATTTTGTCTACCCCCAAATAAAATAAACTTAAAAATATTCTGATTCATGTTTTAGAACAAGTTCGCATCAAAAAGGCACCAGGTTCAAGAAAAATTATTATTTTTAATTACCAAAATCAGATCAGAATGTAGAATTATTAAATCTGTGGTTTATAAAATTTTGTCTTCATCCCCCCGAATATAAAATAAAATTAAAAATGTTGGGATCATTTTTAGAACAAATTCGCATAAAAAATTATCAAATTCAAGTAGATAAATTACTTTTTCAAAATTTTAACAAAACCAGAATATCGAATTAAGTCTACAAGTTATTAAATTCAGCCTTCATCCCCTCAAATATAAAATAAATTTGAAAATCCTCCTACGATCCTTACTGCCACAAAAATAATAAATAAAACTTGCAAATTCGCATCAGCAAGAATATGAAAATAGAATTCTTGTGGTATAAGAAAATATGATATGCATTTAGACATTATAAATGTTTCCAAAATTTGTGCACCATTTTAGGGCCGTGAGCTGAGATTTAATAAAATCTTATGAAAGAGAATTTAGGGTTTTGGTTTTTTTGGTCGGTCAAGAGGAAAAGGATAGCAATAACGAAGTGCATAAAAAATATTTGCATTACAATATTTTCAAAATCTGCATGTTAGAGGTTAGGGTTGGGAATTTTTTGTCTTTCCCTCCCCCGCATCCCAGAAACATACAGTGAACTTCTAATCCATAGAACAAATTTTCATTGAAAGAATAAAATTAGAACAAATACAAAAAATTTCCAGATTTTGCTATAATAATTTTTTTTATTATTTACTTCCTCGATCCATTCGGCCAAAAAAATAATAGGAAATGAAACTTTCAAATTTTCTAATCCACTTTTAGAACAAACTCGCATCTGCAGGAATATGAAAATTAACAGTTTTGAGGTTAGGACTGAAGTTTGACCCCCCCCCCCCACCGAAACATCAAATATACTTGCAATTAATTTTACATATTTTCTAATAAAATGTTTACAAACAGAAACAAAATTGAATTCTTGTGGTATAAGAAAATATTTATGATATTTTGCAAGATTTAATGATCTGTTTTTTTATTGTAATGATTTCAAAATTTTAGGGCTGCGAGCCGAGATTTAATAAAAGCTTATGAAAGAGAATTTAGGGCTTTTTTGGACAGTCCAGAGGAAAAGGGTAGAAACAACGAAGTGCATAAAAAATATTTGGATTAAAATATTTTCAAAATTCAAATGTTAGCTTAGGGTTGTGATTTTTTGTTTTTCCCTCCCGCGCGCTGTAGAAACTTGCAAAGTTTTTCAACATTTCATAGTGTAAATTTTCATAATCCGAAAAATTTGCAAATTTTGATGTAATAAAATCTTTTTAAAATTTGATTGGCAATTTAGGCCTGATATGAAATAAGCAAGGTATTAAAAAATCATTCTATTATAACTTTTTTTTAAATTTGAATGCTCTCTGGTATCAATAAAATTTCGATAAAAAAACTTCGGGAAAGATTTTTTTGAAATAATTTCATAATTTGAAAGTTGTTTTAGGTCTGTGCCTTGACTAAAGGTTACAAAAGGTTTGTAATCAAGACGAAAAAAGAACAAATTTTCCAATAACAATTAAATGTTGGTCAGTTGTGTTTTCACTCACATGATGTAAAATTATTGACTGGCAATCTTTTGATTAAAAAAATAATAATAAACAACAAAAACATTGATGCAGATTCGGTCTCACCGAGTTCTAATCCAAGTTGAGTTTAACTGGAGATAATTCGCAAAAAACAACCGAGGAACTCCCCAAATTGAAAAAAATCTTGCGGAATTGTCTTCAATTTGAAGGCATGCGAACTGGAGGCGGATGCTTTCTGGCATCCTTCCACTTCCTGAATGTAGGACAACCCGACCACCCCCAAGAGGACGACCAAATTCCAACATTGCAAAATCCGTTCTCGGTATAATTAATCACTCTTCCGATCACAATATTCCATCGAATCGAGATTTATGGCAAAAAAAACATGTCAACGGACAAACGCCGCATTCATCCACTAATTGACGTTTTGCTTAATAAACCAGATAACAAATAAAAATGCACTTCCAATTAAATTCTCATTAATAATTAAAATAATGTGGATAAATAAATTATATTGAAAAGAGAAATGAACAGCATCGGGATGTATGTGCATAATGCGATTTTGAGCGAAAAAATTTTGGCGATTGAACCGCTGAGCGAAGTGGTGGGCCTGAGGACGGTCGGGAAAAAAGTCGGTCGAAAAGTTTGGATGAAATGGTGAAATTGGTAAAGCAAGTCGTTTAAACAGACCTAAAAATAGTGAGTAGAAAAACATCTGAGAAAATGTTCCCCTAGTGAACGGAAACAGACTATTTAATATTAGGTTTTTTGCTTCGGGCGCGGGTGAACGAACTGCGACAACTCAATGAATTACAGATCATTGAATGAACAACAGCAAAAGCTTTCACAACGACCTGGATATTAATGTGGTGTAAAACTACAATCTCTTTCCTACTATGTGAACCTGGAAGAGTATCAAGGGCGTCTGGCTAACCAACACGTGCGATAATAGTTTTGGAGTTGGATTAATGAAAAGCGACTTACCTTAGATGGTTTTATGACTTTTGATGATTAGTGATTACTTATCCTTAAGGTGAGAACGTGACACTACTTTAGTATGTTTAGATAAACGTCGCCGATTGCACTACACTATCGCGCACTTGCGAAGTGGTAGAAATAATAATCCACCACCTGGGGGTGGCAAACCGCCTGTTGCGCGCACTCACGGGGTGCTTCTGTATACGATGTGGTTTGGGTTGCGGGTACAAGGGGCTACGAGCGCACTCGCTTGGCAGCCATGTCAGCCGTGTGTTGTAGGAGTGAGAGCCTTCTTATTGCAATCTCAATTAAGCCTTACCCAATTACAATTTGGAAGCACTAATAAACACAGCCTAACTTTTTAACGAAAATTTTACAACCCCGTACACTCAAAACTTGAACACATTACACTTAAAAACAACACTCAATGATGTTTTACTATACACAACCTTGAGGAGTATGAGCGAGGCGGTCGCTGGCAGCTCATGAGAGCAAGAACGTTGCGCATGTCATAAAAGCCTCGCCTCGCAGCTTCCGTCGTCCCGAACCCCTCGACCATTCATTCATCGTTCGTTCGACCGAGCTATGAGTACCAAAACAACACGCATACATATACGGAATTAGAACGAGACTCCGAAACCGATGAATGAGCGGGAAATCACTAGAAATATTGCTTTCGACTTGACGCGATTTCTCAAATCGGAAGTTCACTTTTTTCGACACCACTGCGACCATTACGTCGTATTTTTTGCTTTGCACTTGTAGTAATTTTTTTTCGCTAGCGTGAAATTCATTACAATAACTATTTGCAACTAATGTGGAACGCTACTCTCGCCACAACTACCCACCCATTTGCTAAATATTTGGTACACTCGCTACACGAAGAGAGCGACCTTCTTTATCTCGATCGGTGTTTTCTGCTCGAAACGATCAATTTGCAGCTCATTACTCAAACCACTTATGTTTTGTTTTCGTTCACTTTTATGGTGTGAGAAAGGTTCTTAGGGTCATAATTTATGTGGTCCCTTTTAATGCCGAAGATCCGTCAGCTGTAATAATATTTTCGGTGGTACTACATATTACAAACAACTCGGAGCAATTTGTAAAATTAAAGTGACAAGCAATCGACAAAAACTACAAAAAGATATTTATCGTCTGAGGACCGAAGATAGAGAAGACCGTCATGAAAACACGCATAGAAGTGACACCAGGTGAGACTTTGCGTCGCGCCTTTTGTCAAGTTTTCTTCTGAAAAATATTGCTATGGCTATTCGAACAAGAAGTTAAAGGTAACCAGCGAGTTAAAAACATAACCCTTTGGTTAACATAGGCGTAACTATGGTCAATATTTTGGGGTAGGGCTAAAAGATTTATTTTTAATTTTTGGATTCATACATGGTTACTTTTTGTCAACTTTTCTGAAAAATATTGCTATGGCTATTCGAACAAGAAGTTAAAGGTAACCAGCGAGTTAAAAACATAACCCTTTGGTTAACATAGGCGTAACTATGGTCAATATTTTGGGGTAGGGCTAAAAGATTTATTTTTAATTTTTGGATTCATACATGGTTACTTTTTGTCAACTTTTCTGAAAAATATTGCTATGGCTATTCGAACAAGAAGTTAAAGGTAACCAGCGAGTTAAAAACATAACCCTTTGGTTAACATAGGCGTAACTATGGTCAATATTTTGGGGTAGGGCTAAAAGATTTATTTTTAATTTTTGGATTCATACATGGTTACTTTTTGTCAACTTTTCTGAAAAATATTGCTATGGCTATTCGAACAAGAAGTTAAAGGTAACCAGCGAGTTAAAAACATAACCCTTTGGTTAACATAGGCGTAACTATGGTCAATATTTTGGGGTAGGGCTAAAAGATTTATTTTTAATTTTTGGATTCATACATGGTTACTTTTTGTCAACTTTTCTGAAAAATATTGCTATGGCTATTCGAACAAGAAGTTAAAGGTAACCAGCGAGTTAAAAACATAACCCTTTGGTTAACATAGGCGTAACTATGGTCAATATTTTGGGGTAGGGCTAAAAGATTTATTTTTAATTTTTGGATTCATACATGGTTACTTTTTGTCAACTTTTCTGAAAAATATTGCTATGGCTATTCGAACAAGAAGTTAAAGGTAACCAGCGAGTTAAAAACATAACCCTTTGGTTAACATAGGCGTAACTATGGTCAATATTTTGGGGTAGGGCTAAAAGATTTATTTTTAATTTTTGGATTCATACATGGTTACTTTTTGTCAACTTTTCTGAAAAATATTGCTATGGCTATTCGAACAAGAAGTTAAAGGTAACCAGCGAGTTAAAAACATAACCCTTTGGTTAACATAGGCGTAACTATGGTCAATATTTTGGGGTAGGGCTAAAAGATTTATTTTTAATTTTTGGATTCATACATGGTTACTTTTTGTCAACTTTTCTGAAAAATATTGCTATGGCTATTCGAACAAGAAGTTAAAGGTAACCAGCGAGTTAAAAACATAACCCTTTGGTTAACATAGGCGTAACTATGGTCAATATTTTGGGGTAGGGCTAAAAGATTTATTTTTAATTTTTGGATTCATACATGGTCACTTTTTGTCAACTTTTCTGAAAAATATTGCTATGGCTATTCGAACAAGAAGTTAAAGGTAACCAGCGAGTTGAAAACATAACCCTTTGGTTGACATAGGCGTAACTATGGTCAATATTTTGGGGTGGGGTAAATGATTTATTTTTAATTTTTGGATTCATACATGGTTACCTCTTGTCAACTTTTCTGAAAAATATTGCTATGGCTATTCGAACAAGAAGTTAAAGGTAACCAGTGAGTTAAAAACATAACCCTTTGGTTGGCATAGGCGTAACTATGGTCAATATTTTGGGGTGGGGCTAAAAGATTTATTTTTAATATTTGGATTCATACATGGTTACCTCTTGTCAACTTTTCTGAAAAATGTTGCTATGGCTATTCGAACAAAAAGTTAAAGGTAACTAGTGAGTTAAAAATATAACCCTTTGGTTGACATAGGCGTAACTATGGTCAATATTTTGGGGTGGGGCTAAAAAATTTATTTTTAATTTTTGGATTCATACATGGTTACCTTTTGTCAACATTTCTGAAAGATATTGCTATGGCTATTCGAGCAAGAACTTAAAGGTAACCAGTGAGTTAAAAACATAACCCTTTGGTTGACATAGGCGTAACTATAGTCAATATGTTGGGGTAGGGCTAAAAGATTTATTTTTAATTTTTGGATTCATAGTACATGGTTACTTTTTGTCAACTTTTCTGAAAAATATTGCTATGGCTATTCGAACAAGAAGTTAAAGGTAACCAGCGAGTTAAAAACATAACCCTTTGGTTGACATAGGCGTAACTATAGTCAATATTTTGGGGTAGGGCTAAATGTATGGATTCATACATGGTTACCTTTTGTCAACTTTTCTGAAAAATATTGCTATGGCTATTCGAACAAGAAGTTAAAGGTAACCAGCAAGTTAAAAACATAACCCTTTGGTTGACATAGGCGTACCTATGGTCAATGTTTTGGGGTGGGGCTAAAAGATTTATTTTTAATTTTTGGATTCATACATGGTTACTTTTTGTCAACTTTTCTGAAAAATATTGCTATGGCTATTCGAACAAGAAGTTAAAGGTAACCAGCGAGTTAAAAACATAACCCTTTGGTTAACATAGGCGTAACTATGGTCAATATTTTGGGGTAGGGCTAAAAGATTTATTTTTAATTTTTGGATTCATACATGGTTACTTTTTGTCAACTTTTCTGAAAAATATTGCTATGGCTATTCGAACAAGAAGTTAAAGGTAACCAGCGAGTTAAAAACATAACCCTTTGGTTAACATAGGCGTAACTATGGTCAATATTTTGGGGTAGGGCTAAAAGATTTATTTTTAATTTTTGGATTCATACATGGTTACTTTTTGTCAACTTTTCTGAAAAATATTGCTATGGCTATTCGAACAAGAAGTTAAAGGTAACCAGCGAGTTAAAAACATAACCCTTTGGTTAACATAGGCGTAACTATGGTCAATATTTTGGGGTAGGGCTAAAAGATTTATTTTTAATTTTTGGATTCATACATGGTTACTTTTTGTCAAATTTTCTGAAAAATATTGCTATGGCTATTCGAACAAGAAGTTAAAGGTAACCAGCAAGTTAAAAACATAACCCTTTGGTTGACATAGGCGTACCTATGGTCAATGTTTTGGGGTGGGGCTAAAAGATTTATTTTTAATTTTTGGATTCATACATGGTTACCTCTTGTCAACTTTTCTGAAAAATATTGCTATGGCTATTCGAACAAGAAGTTAAAGGTAACCAGTGAGTTAAAAACATAACCCTTTGGTTGAAATAGGCGTAACTATGGTCAATATTTTGGGGTGGGTCTAAAAGATTTATTTTCATTTTTTGGATTCATACATGGTTACCTTTTATCAACTTTTCTGAAAAATATTGCTATGGCTATTCGAACAAGAAGTTAAGGTAACCAGTGAGTTAAAAACAGAACCCTTTGGTTGACATAGGCGTAACTATGGTCAATATTTTGGGGTGGGGCTAAAAATTTTATTTTTAATTTTTGGATTCATACATGGTTACCATGAAAATATAGCTCCCAAACAGTGGCGACACGTGACTTGATTCAATGGAAGGGCACCAAATTTAAAGAAAAATGAAAAATATAGATTTCTGTAGTATTTTTATTTACTTTTACCTATTTAAAATTGTCATTTTTAAACAGTTGTTTCCGATTTCAGATAGGAGAGCACCGCAAAAGCGGATCTACGGGGGGGGGGGGCAATGGGGGTTACTACCCGCCCCCATGAATCTTCAATTTAACCAACAAAATTGGTTAAATAAACTAATATTGCAATACAAATTTTAAAAATATACCTTAATTGTATTACAAAACAAGTATTTACCCCCTCCATAATCTTTGACCAGATCCGCCGTTGAGAGCACGTACCCTTATTCGTGTAAGCCGCCACTGCTTAAGCTAAACATAACATAAACATCATCTAGCCCAGTGATAAGCAACCTTTTTTACAACGGGCCAGCTACAAATTTAAAAATGTGAGGGCCGCATGTAAGAAACTTATGATCATTCACCGAATGATGAACTCAAATTATCCCTTTATTAACAAAATCAACCTAGTAACAAAATAAACCTATAAACCCAACCTTAAAAGTCAAAATTTAAATCTAGCCAATCAGAATGACAAAGTGCATATTCTACACTCAGTGGCGACTCGTGCCTAGTTTTAATGGGAGGCCACAAAATACACATCATAAAAAAGAAAAATATAATTTGAATGAATTACTGCCAGAATATTTTAATTCCAAAGAAATTTCTACGATAACCTTTAAAATAAACGCTAAGTTTAATGAAATGCAATATTCCAAATGCTGTCCATAGAAGGTCAAAAACCCCGTCAAATCAGCCAACTTTTCTTGCGTTATTTTGAAAATTCCGTTCTTCATATTTATGCCCATCCTGATCGCCATAACTCGCCGGTTAATGCAGCCGCCAAGAAGGTTATGGTTGTGCGGCCTTTAGGCCGCACAGAAACACTTCTAGGTTGGAAACTAAAAAATGAACTAACGACGGGTGCATTAGGAAAAGGTAAATTTTATAACTTCAAAATCGACAGCAATCTTAATTTTTAGATTGGCCCAATTATTATTTTTGAATAGCTGTTGTTTAACTAACAAATCGTCGGCTTACTGCCAAAACACGATAACTCCATTTTTGGAAAAAATGAGTTATATTCATGATTGCATTTAAATAAGAGCAAACTACATTTTGACAAAACTTGATAACAGTAAGTCAAATATTAAAGGAGTATTAAGAAGTTCATTTTTAACTAACTCCAACTTGTTTATGGTGAATCAAACTTTAAAATCAGTTTTACTCAAAACTATCATTTTGGAGTTATCTTGTTTTACCAGTAAGCCGAAGAAATGGACTAACGACGGGCGCATTAGGAAAAGCCAAATTTTATCATTTCAAAATTGACAGCAATGTTAATTTTTAGATTGGCCAAATCCATTATTTTTGAATAGCTGTTTTGGATAGAAGAACGTGTACACTTGACAGCGTTTTCCCCGTAATTGCGAGGAAAGCCGACGTTTGGCCGCACAACCTAGGCAATCACGAATCAGTGCCTTAAATCTCTCATTGGTTTATTTTTTAGTTACCAACTTAAAATAGGTTTAGGTGGGAACACAACTATAACAGTCGTGCACCGGTAGAGAAGTAATGAGCGAATAAATAAAATGAGAAAGTAATTCATAATATAAAAATAATTAAAATGATATTAATAGTGAAAATATAACCAACTGGAGAGCCATTTAGAAAGTGAAATTCTCTTGGTTATGCGGCCTGCAGGCCTAATTGGAGTGGGAATTGACGAATTAATTTAGCGTTATAGACACACATAGTGGATTAATAAAAAAGTAGCTTTAGGTATTTCTTCGGAACACGCTGTATAGGTGCCGGAAAATAAGTTTGCAGCAGAGCGCCAGCGCTACAACGAACAATTTAATTTCCCGAATCTATTACCTTATGCGGGGTTATTTAACTAACCTCATCATAATGTGGATGCTTGTGGTTCGTAATAACGGGAGAACGGGATGCCTAAAGTAATATTTTCACTTTTTAGTAAAGTGTTTTCAGCGGCGTTACTACCGTGATTCGACGAAAAAATGTTATTTTTTATTCCGTGTTGCTAATCCATTTTGGGAGGGCGGCGCCTTCGTCGCCCTTCCCGCACCAGTCGCCACTGCCTACATTGTCCCATTTATACTGGACTGTCCAGCCAGAATTAGCTTACATAAGTGAATTTCTTGAACGGGAGGGGGGGCAACCAGTACCCGGACGATGGAAGACAAAAACAATGGGCAGACAAAAGCCTGAATTATCATCATTATCGCCATTTCTAATAGTCTAAATTTATCTGTGTGTGTCTGTAATGCCAAATGAAGCCGATGATCCGCTGAGTGCGGCCTTTAGGCCGCACAAACTCTTCTTGGTTTATTTTTTGGTTACCAGCCTAAAAGGTTTTCATGACTCTCATCCGTTTTAAGATTGCACAACTCGATAAATTATACTAAAAATGTGACCTTCGCGCGCGATTGGATAACATTTATACATGTTTACACTGTCGATATTCTATTTGCGATGGATGGCTCACGAATATGTTTTCCTACAAGTTTCTGATAAATTCATAAAATTTGTACAAGATAAATTGCTATTTGACGCAAGAATTGTCGTTTATACACTTCAATTATTTGATATTTCCCTGTGTAAATCTGATTTGCCATTTAGGACGACCTCTACTGCAGACTATGAATACAAAAATGAGAAAATAACTGAAAATAAACAAAAAAATATATATTAATCAAGAGGGGGGGGTCACTCAGCAATTTTGGTGAACAAGATGTTGTAAATGTATGGAATTGTTGAGAATTCCTACACATTTTATAGTGATTTGTATTTTTGTATTTTCTTTGTAAACATCGTGCAAAGTTTCCAATTTCGTTGTAGAAATGTTTCTTCAGTGGTCAAAATATATGAATATTTTAATTAAAACCAAACCAAAATTTCGGGATTTGGACTTTTTTGGGGTTAATAAAAATCTTATTCTATCGTCGACGTTTCGAGTTTATATTTTACTCTACTTCAAGACTAAAATAGAGACATTTTTTAACCTTACACAATGACAAAAAGGATTTTTTTTTAATGTGGGTACTACATAATAAAAAGAGCCGGTCATTGGCGTAATTCTTAGAGCAATCAACTTCTGATGCTAAAGGCACTGGTTCGAATCCAGTAAGAGTCAATCTTCTTTCGGACTATCTGTCCTTCTATGACCGTCTCCGTGCTCTGGAGGGAACGTCAAGTCGGCATCGCCAGTGGCGGCTGGTACGGGGAGGGCTACGGGGCGCCGCCCTCCCAAAAAAACAGAATAAAGAACATAGTAGGTAAGCAGCTACTTACAAACCAAAATTGGACAATCCGACGTTGCTTGGACCATAAACGACCATAAACGACCATAAAAGTTAAATATTTCATTTATAGTCGTGGCCCCTCAACCACTATAGCAAACCACGAGCCTTCACAGATGAGCAATCTCCCCCTCAACCGGCCAGCCGTATATGACTGCATAGAAAAATCATCGTGTTGTGATCAAAATTCGGTTTATGCGATAAAATTTTTGTTAAAATACAGGAAAGCGTTGGAAGTTTTACGGCGTGGTGTTCCGATTTTCAGTCGTATCGTAAATTTGAACTGTTTATAAACAATTTACCCCGCGAAAATTATAGGCAAACTACATCAGATCACTTTTTTAAATCTCATTAAAGGAATGTTACTTAATTTTTCAATTTTTAAAAATTATTGTGTTTAAATAATATTTCAAATAGATAAATATTAGTGTTTTTTGACGTTTGATGAATTTTTGTTTATTTTAATCATCGGTTAAATCTTTAAATGATTCGTTTCGTCGTTAATCACATTTTTTGTAATTAAAAACCCCGGGTCCCAATGCTCAAAAATATTTTTGACTATGGAGTCGTTCATAAAAGACGTCCGCGCTAAGGGTACGTTTATGTTGGAGCTGCGATAAACGATAAGAGCGACGATACTAGCGAAGCAAAGAAAATGAATGTCATTATTTTATATTCAGGTGTTTATATTGTAGCGTTGCGTTGATATAACCACCTGCATATAAAATAATGACATTTATTTTCTTTGCTTCGCTAGTATCGTCGCTCTTATCGTTTATCGCAGCTCCAACATAAACGTACCCTAAGGGAGAGGAGAGGGGTTTACAAAATGTGATCAAGTGTGACGTCCGCAAAAAAATCCATTTTTGGAATTTCTAGAAAAATGGAACATTTTGTAAAAAAATTAATTTACTACATACATAAATTCCTAATGTCGTGTAAACAAAGTCGTGCCAAGTTCGATTAAATGAGGGACTATATATTATGACGTTCATGGCGAGGGGGTTTGAAAAGTTGGAAAAAATTGCGGACGTCCTTTATGGACGAGCCGCACGGGCTAATGATCAGAATTGTGCCCACACTCCTGGTGAATTGTTTTGGAGAGTTTTTGGAGAGCGTGCCAAAGTACAAGCTTTACTTTTGTTTTCGTTACTTATGGTAGTACCATAGATAGCAAACATACAATAATAAAGTGTTCGAAAAAGCACCCAAGAAAAATAAATCTGTCTTTGATGACTTTTTTAAATCTGAATTTAAATATTTAAACTAGAAAATTACGGGGGCCGGAACCTTCTGACCTTCTAATATGAAATTAATTTGGTTATATGTATTTGAACTGCTTTAAGTTGTTAACTATAAAATTAACAACTCAGGCATCCATTACCCAATCACAAATTTTGAATTGTAAATGCAATACCTAAATATGCATGTTGTAAATAAGTTGCACTAAAAAACTTTGAGCATTTCACAAGATTGAATAAGATTCACTGTTTTGTGCTCTTTGAAGTTGTTTACTTCAAATTATCCTTGAAGTAACTTTATTATTACGTTATATTTATTAAAATTTCTTTTTTGAATTCAAAGTTTTGATTTATTATTTAAATTACCATAAGAGTAGGGTTTGACTGGTTACCCTGCAATTGTTTTGTTCATTTGTCAATCTAACTGTTCGTAAAGCTTTTCTCAGGTACATTTCGCCCTCCCCCTCGCTCATTGAGAACTTTTTAATGAAATTGGTGTCAATTTTCATCGTTTGTACCCCAAAGGTTGTTATTAATAATTTCATTTCTTTAGATCAATTTTGGGAAGGGCTGTAGAAATGTTTTTTTAATAAAATAAATACCAATCGATTGAGAATCGTTTGAGCTCCAATGAACTTCAATTTCCATCGTTTGTATCCCATAGATAAAAACGAAAGGTTGTGAAATTGGGTGACATTTCACCGCCACCCCTTCGTGAATGTTTCAATGAATTTTTTTTATTTGCGATGCGTGTGGTTCAAACGATTTTAATGAAGCTCAAACGTTTGACACTAATTTTAGTAAAATATTCGCGATGGGGGCGGCGGCGAAAAGTACCTGCTTTTCTTATAGTTTTGTAGTAATCACCTAAAATGGTTGGCCTTTAGGCCGCACTACCATGGCTATCATTTGAATTATAAAGAGATTAATATATCTTTGTTATTGCGGATTGAAATTTTTTTATACATTTCAACAATCCTTTCTGTTGGCCTGTTGGCTAAAAGACTTTTCTGAAACAATGGACGGTATTAAAATCGTCTATTTCTTTGGTTCGGAATCCACGTTAATTTGTAGGTCTTCTCTGTGCTCGTTACACAGTTTCAATACGCAATGAGCACAGGCAGGAAAATCGCAAGACGATATAATATAGTAAACGGATTTATAAATAGAACAATAAGAATAGCAAATTTCATTGTGATAATGGAAAAGTTCATTGGATTTATGTATTTACGTTTTATAAAATAATCTAGATCTATACAACTTTCGACTTGCCAAAACTGTACAAGAAGGAATGGAGGTGCGTTCAACAGATTATGAAATTAGAGTTGTTTAAAATTACTCTTTTAATACTTTTGCTACTTCATCGATTTTACTATTAGCAATAATTAATTTGTAATTTTTCCCAACTGCGAAATTAACTACTTCTGATATTTTTTTAAGGAATTTGGGATTTCTCTGAACTGCGATTAAGGATGAAAGAATTCTATTTTGTGCGTGATAAAATGTTGCAAATATAACATGCAAAATAAAAGTTCATGGAATTTCATTATTTTATTACTTGAAATTTTCCTGATTCGACACTGAAAGAAACGCGTTTTAAAAATTCGCAGAAATTAGACATTTTTTTGAAAAATCTGAGAAATGCTATTGGGTATTTTTGCACTGCCAACTTCAGTTCAATAAAAAACAAAATACAGAAAACACAGAAGAACTTCATAGAATTTTTTATGAGAATTACAACAAATTTTCATTTTTTTTTTGGAAATATTTAAGGAGCACAAAATTGAAGAAACCTAATTTTAAAACATTGTAAGGTTGGATTAGGGTCTTGGGATTGCGTTTTCATATCAATCACCTCCAGGTGGGCGAATGGCTGAGCGGTTAGCGTGTTAACTTCTCATGCCGAGATACATACTCGTAGGTTGAAATCCTGTGAGGTGCTATCTATAAAAGGATTTTTCGCTCACCAAATGTCTATCTGCTGGCCACAGGTAACATTATATATATGGCTCAAAAACTTCCCTGGTCGGAATAGACGATGTAAAAATCGTCTATTCCCGTGGTTCGGAATCCACGTTAAGCTGTAGGTCCTCTTTGCTCGTCACACAGTTTCAACACGCAACGAGCACAGACAGGGAAATCGGAAGACGGCATGAACGTCATAAACCGATGTATGAATGGAAAAAAATATCAATCACCTCCACCAAAAAATTAAATAATCTTCCAAATTTTCGCTGTTTAGTACCGACCTGAAAATTTCGAATTTTCATTTTATATTTTATGTTTAGCATAAATAGCATAAAGTGGTCTACCCCCCCCCCCCCGAGGGTTTATTTAATATAATTAGGGATCGATCCGATCTAGGGGGTCCATATTAGGGGTAGATTATTCCCACATAAAATGTGGAATTCCGAGGCGACTTAAGGCTGAAACTAACAAATTTCGAATCGAAAATTGTTAAGTATCATCATCAAATCATTTAAGAATTACATAATTTTTTTCTGTTTTAACAATGTTTTGTAGAGGGGGGGTCGATAAGAGAATTAGAAAATTTTAAGTGGTCGATGATCAAAATAAGGTCCTGGTCTACAGGACGCACTGAGGGAACAGTCTTCTGCTCAATTTAGCGTTACACACACACTAACCTCCTTGGATAAAACGTCCTAACTAATAAATTGGTTTTTGTTTTTTCATTTCATTTAATGGAAACTTTATGTAATAATATATTATGGAAGGCATTAAATACTATTTTATAATGAAGACATCGTTATAACATCTGCATACAGTAATTTTTCTTCCAAAAACCCAATTTGTTAGTTAAAACTTTAGTTTATAACTTTTCTTGAGCTTTTTCCAGGTCAAAAACTATTTCTAAAAAGCTAAATTTTACAACTTTCAGTAAGAATTAATTGGTTGAAAATTAGTGCTTTTAGAAAACCGAATCTCCTAATTTATTCGAGTTATAAAATTTAAATTTTGCTTGCTTCTGTGATTTATATAGAATTTTATTTTCTTATATCCTTGGGAGGGCTGTATTTCGGAAATTATAGCGGCTAAAAAATGTTTACTCATACTTAATTATATCAAATTCAATTTTGATACTTAATGGAACTATTTTGGACATGGGAAAAATGGTTTAAAAACCGAAACAGTATTTGTATTACTGTTAAATGTTTCTGTTAAGGTTTTAACCGTCATTTCACTACTTTATGGGTCGTTTGGTAGAACGTAGCTAGGTATTTGTGGTCCAGCAATAATAAATTGTAAAATGTCTATAAGGAATACAGGCTGTAACAATTGTGAAAATTTTCTAAGCAAACATTAATATTTTTGATCATTAAATATATTTTGAATTTGACAAAAGTAACAGCTATTTTTGTATTGTTATCTCATTGATTTAATTAATTCGAGCTTGGCACGCAGGGCCCTGTGACAGCTATTTAATCGTAGTTAACATACTTTACAATCAGAACATCGTCATACGAATGCAGAAATGGTCTAAGCGACATTGACAATATTTTAAAGGAGAGCTCTTTAAAGATTGATTATCTTATAACGCAACATTTTCCGAAATGGCTACGTACAATAAAATTGAACAAATAAGTACAAGATTGATCAGTGGTGTTGATACTATCAGTTCTACTTGACGAAAATTGCTGTGCCTCCCCAACTTCTATGCTGCTTGTGTGCATTTTTAACCGATAGGTGTAATATTTAAAATTTAAAAAATAATAATTATATTACATGCATAAGGATTAAAATTGTATCGAACGGAGTACAGTAGATGTGAAATCTAGTCAGGCCGTCGGGTAGCGTCGTCTACTTTGGTATGGTCTTTTGGCACAGTCTCGATAACGTGAACTAATTAATGACAGATTTGTTCACACTTTTGAAAACTTCTACGGAAATCTTATTTTCGAAACTTCCTATAGGTAATCAAAATCTGAAACATCCATAAATATGTTTAGTCATGTGAATGTTTGTAAAATGTGAAAAAAAAGTGTCTTCGTTCAGTTCACGTTATCGAAACTCGATTGTAATGTAAATACTGTCGTTATAAATAGAAGGGATTAAGTAGAACAATTACGGCTCCCCAAAAATCTTATTATTTTAGCAAGTTCTGTTTGTTTTTAAACTTGATTTTACAATGTTTTTATAAATCATCTCAATTTTAATTACTAACCTAAGGGAGGTTCGGAAAATGACTACTTTTCGAACTAATTGGATGGAAAGTTGGGTATATAGTTAAAAATAACCCATTTCCGATTATTTCTCAAATTATTAACATTTAATAATAGTAAATCATTTTATTACTAACTAATGTGAATAAAAAACTTTATCTTACGAATCTATTAATTTAATTATAATTATAGACCTGATGTCTATACGCATTATTACATAACCGTATAGTTTAAGCCTGCAGAGGTGGGGCCCCGAACGGCAACTGTGATTGGTTAACATTTAAATATAGCAAACCTAATTTGCCGTTCGGGGCCGCACCTCTGCATTCTTAAAACGAATGGACTTTAGAATGTCATATGGCAGTGTATTACGTGTTTGACCTGAATGTGCGGCCTAAAGGCCACACTCGAACTTCAATGGCCTAGTTTTTCACCCTGCTATAAATTTTCTATCTGATCTAGACGATTTACACAAAGATTCACTTGAAGTTATATCTGAAATGCTTTTGCAAAATAGTTAAGATATATTTAAAAAAAATGTTTTTGCGTTGATACCTTTGCTTGCCCTAGACATCCTTGCCGACGACAGACAGAGTCACAAGTCACAATTTTATTTAACTCCCAAATTTTCATTAAAGGGTTCTGCCAAAACATCACAAACCCCTTGCAGTACACCACTGGTTATAATAACTAATAATAATGACAGTGAACCAGTGACAAATTAAATAACTAACGTCATTCTATGATATTATCACTTGGGAAAATTACCCCAATCGGCGTACAGCTACGTGGAAAAAACTTTCCTTTCGTGGATAACATCTCGTTTAACTCAGTGCTACCATAAATAACTACATATTATTAAAATATAATTACCTGTTTATGTGAATAATTATTTCAAAGGAAACTGATGAATAAAAATGAACCTTGTGATAGGTGGAATTTAATGATAAAGTATGGGAGGGCTCAATTACTCGGGTCACTTCTTCTCATGGGCGTTCGTATGGGGGGCCCTCGCTTTTGTAATACGGAGGCGGCAAGTTTTCTGTTAAAATCCTGTATTTACTATACTCACAAATACAAACCCTTTATTTTATAATTTTTGAATTGTAGCTAATCAGTGGCGACTGGTTAGGGAAGACCGACAGGGCGCCACGTTCTCAAAACAGAATAACTCTAAATAATATTTTTAATGCGGATTTACAATAAAAAACTATGCAACATAAAAAGTAAGTAACAAAAAGAATTTAATTAAACAATAAAAATCAAATTTACCTCACGAGCTTTCATGAGAAAGCTTGTTTTTTTGATTTTTGTTATAGTCACATATTTTAATTACTAATATTACATGCGATAAATTTGATTTATTATGTAATTACATTGTTAATTTTTAAATTAATCAACTGGAAGTTAATTAATAATGCATGATTGTTGTGCAGCCTGAAGGCCGCATAGGAACTTATGCACTAAAAAAATAACCAATCAAAATTACGATAGCAGAATTTGGATTTATATTATAACAAATTAAAAATATTTATAATAATTTGTTAAATAAAAACATAGTCTGGCTTATTATAGTTTAGAAAATTTGTTGCCATGTTATCGAGTTTATTACTAAAAGCTAAAATTAGTAGGTACATAAATCAGATTCTAAAGTATTTTTTATCTATAGCAATTATCAAAATAATTTATCCTTGATTTACAGTAAAAATTATATCGTCGCGTTTTTGTACTCATTTTATGTTGTTTATGTTAATTTTCGGTCGCGCTTATACATACATTTGGAATGTATTAGGTAATGTGATGTCGATATGTTCAATATAGGGATTGAAAAAATATTTTGTACGCCGACTGGGAACCCCCCAGGAACGAGACTGTTCCGACCTATAGTTTAACGTGGGTTCTGAACCACAGTAAAATGTAATACACTTACATTTTTAAATGTTCTTATTTCCAAAGGAAAAACTGAAATTATGATTGCTGTGATATCTATGTAAATTGTTATAAAATCCTTAGTTAGTCCACCTCTTCCGTTGATGTGGTATTACGATATGAAAACCCATTAATTTATGATCTTTTGACGTATTTGTAGATATTAATTTCTGTTGTGTACTTTATTTAAAACTTACATCTTTTCCCTCTAATTTCAGTTTATCGGTAAAACGAATCGATTTTGGATTGGGCATTAATTTTTTGTAGCGCCTTTTTTTATTTAATGGATTTACAGTAAAAATAAAAACCATAAAATTCGAAATTTTCACATTTCTTTGTTTAATTTAATCTATAACTTAATGGCCATTGATTCCAGGTAATCAAGGATTGTCAGCAGTTCGACTGACACTAAAAAATCAATAGTTTTAGTGCTATGACCATTTTAAGGTACTGCATCGATTAACACATAAGTAATTTTAAATATGAATAATAATTACCCATCGACTAATAACTAACTCCCTAAATGCAGAGATATCCGTACGCCCAGATCCCCCGCATAAAATTTTAGACGCGGCTCACTAAAACACATACCTAACCTAATAACCATTTCAGAAGTTTAGATCTCAAATATTTTCTAAACCAAGGAAAATATCGATGCAAAAATATGGAACTACTTTACGGAGGGAGGAAAATAATTCATAATTTTCAAATCGTTAGAAAAAAGAAAGGGAATAAGTAATGGTTGCTCCCTTTTTGTTAAAAACTTTTACTTGAATAATATGGCCGTTCTTACAAAACCTTTCCCATGTAAAAATGGGATTTAAAAAAAACCAGCTAAAATTTTACCATTGAAAACCCGTCTTACACCATCAACAATAATTACGATCGTAATTATGGTCATAATCTGTGCAGAGACGAGTTATGAAATTTGCACATTATGACCATAATAATTCTGATTGTAATTATTGAAGTGTAAGACGAGTTTAAGGAGCAATTTTGTAGTCAGTTTTCTTCTGAACAAATTGCTTTTAGTACTACGGTTTCGGTTTCTGCAAACTATTCAAATTGGAAATAATGCTGTACTTTGTAAAAGAAATATGGACAAGAGACAAAGAAACCCAATTTAACCCTTCAGTGGTCGCGCTATGAGAAAATCGCTCACGTTTTAGTTTGAAGTGCTGGTAATTTTGAATGACTCAAAAAGGAACCGCCTACCCGGGTCTAGTTGAGTTTTACACCTTTCCTTACCATATTTAAACCTCGTTGTAAAAATTGAGCCATTTCTTTTTCGTCTGTGACCTTCGTGTTAAGTGGTGCATTGAAGTGTGAGCGACTCCCTCACTGCGCAACCACTCGAGGTGTATAAAATTTATTAAAGCAAAAGGTTTTTTTTCGATTTTCAAATAACTTGTCAGTTTACAGAAGTTTAAATTTATTCATTAATATTATTGTTATTATTATTGTTAATAATAATAATAATAATCCTACATGTTATTCTAGTTACGTGTAAAGTAAAAAACCCTAAATAATCTGTTTCTAATCTTATTTTCAGAGCTGTAGCAAGGGTGAGGCGACTGAGGCTTTCGCCTCAGGCGCCATCGCAATGGGGGCGCTAAACCTTGACAAAACCCAATAAATAATTGTTTAAAATTTTCTGAATTTTTTGAAGACTGAATTCCAAAATTTGACAACGATTTTATTTGCAACGTCGCCTAAAATTCTCTGCTAGCCTTTTTCCCCAAATGGGGATTTTAATCCTCTACAGTAGTTTTTCGTCTGTACCTCGCTTACTTTAATTTTTAGTGAAAATTATCATCAAATCAAAATTGAAGAGCACAAAATTCTCTATAAAACAGGTTAACAAAATTTTCCTACATCATACTAAGTATTTATGAAATAAAAATAAAGTCCAGAGAAAACAATTGAGAAAAGTTTCGAATAATTCTTATTCTGAATAAAAATTTCGTACATTTAAACTTCACCATCGATGGTGAACAAAATATAACAAGGTTTCAGGATATACTTTAGATCTGAATTTTCTCCTCTTCAATTTTGGTGCAATGACTAGGGGAAAACAGGGGATTTTAGGAAAGTTGATTCCAACCCCCGCGTTCTTCTTCATTTCCCTTTAACTGACTGGGTAACCGGCAAAAATATCACATTATCATTGGGAGCATATTATTCAAATATATTTAAATTGAAAAGAAAAATTCCTACCGATAAAAATAATCTTCATATTCGGGGAGGGGGGAATTGCGTTACGTTACCTTGGAAACGGCGATTCTGACATACTATATGCGTATTTTATATAAGATCTTCAGAAGTTCCTAACGATAAAAATCGATATCACATGACCGGGAGGTCTGGGGGGTATGGAATACCCCTCAGGCACACTTGCCTTTATTCAGAACCTTTTTGCAATTTTCGTTCATAATCCGGGAAGGGGGCGCAGCAGGTGATATTGTTCATAACTATCCCAGTACCGTTTTTCTTAAGACCCAGGGGATGTAAAAGTGAAAGTTTTTCTTCCGCAATAAATTAAGTGTACCTGGGGGGCATTCCATACCACCCAGACCCCATGGTCCTGGGGACCGAAATCCTACTCACACCTCTTCGGGGTGGTCCCTGGTAACTTGCGGAGGACCCTCAGAGATCGGGTGCGAACCCCGGTGGATGGGAGAAATCCGCAAGGCTGACGTGAGAGGTAACATCAAGGAGACGAACACCAGTCTCCTCCAACGCCAAGCTGAGGGAAGTCGACCCGACAGCGGTACAGACCGGGCAGACCGGGTCAAGACTCTGCACATCAAGGTGCAGAGAGACGAGCCTCGCGGGCCACTACCTGGTGGTTCCCAACACGCACCAGTACACAGCGATTCGGGTGATGCCGGGGGGTCATTGCGATCAGCCCGGGCCACGTACTCCGTTGGTGCCCAGCGGGAGCCAGCTAACCGGTGACGACGGGAGGCCAAAGAAAAACGACTTGCTACAGACCGTCGTAGACGACAGCGGAAGTGATACCGAAAAGGTAAATCCCGCTGCTCGTCGGGGAGGGGGTTTTAGTCGGTAAGAATCCGACACTACCACCCCAGATCATCGGGGTGGTGTCTTTTGAAGATTTCCCCCTTCCCTGCATTAAAAAAAAGACCCCAATGGTCCTAAATGAGTTCCTGATAAGCATCCATTTGTTTTCATTACTCTAAGTCAGCGCCGCGCCGTAGCAAGGGCGATCGCAATGGGGGCGTTAAACCTCGACAAAACCCAATAAATAATAGTTTAAATTATCAAAATGATAAGAATCTTTTGGGAGGGGGGCGCTTATATTCAAATTTGCCTCAGGCGCCAGAAAAGCTTGCTACGGCGCTGCTTATTTTACTTAAAGCTGCAATTTATTGATCTTAAAAATTGACATTTTCTGCCGTGAGCTAATCGCGTACGCGCGACCGCTGGAAGAATAAAATGCATAGCGACCACTGACGGGTTAAGTACAGGTAATTTTGAACTATGTATCAACATGTTGGGGTGATTACAGAAAAATGTCAGATGTTTCAAAATTGTCTAAATATTCAGTTCCGGTGGAATTGATTTTACCCCCCCCCCCCGCCGGGGAAATTTGAACCCCCTTTGTATTTTATGGAAACAATAAACAATATATTATAAACAAAATAAACAATTTAAAAAAAATATATCTACCTACTAATTTGGTTGTAATTCGATTCTTGGCCATTCTCTAATAATTTTGTGTTGATTGCGAAAAAGGGGTTAAGTCAGTATTTGTCAAACTGAGATAATGGCGAAAACAAATTTTGGGCAAAATTGAATTTGGTATTCGGAATTTGGAATAATTATTGAGAAAAACTTAAAATTACAAAAACTCTATTAAATAGCTGCCTTAATATGTACGCTATGACTTAGGCAGTTACAACAAAAGAAAGAGCAAGTTTTCCTCTATCTGAATAAGTCAAACCCCCAATTTTGCAAAAACATGAGTTTAGCACTTTTTCGCAATCAACACAGAATTATAATAATTATGCACGTAGTAAATAGAAAAACGGGGTTGAGCAGAATCATCTCAAAAATACTATCAAAATTTTGAGATGTTTGATGTATCTTCGTCTCCAAGGATCAAACATCGACTGGTATGAAAATAACAACCCAAGAACTAAAACTGGCGATTTGTGGTGTTGTAAAGTAAAATTCATCTCGCAATGAAGCCGAAGGAAAGAATATTGGAAAGCGTGCGGAGGTGGTAAAAAGTAATTAAAGTACAAGAATAATCGATTACAAAAAGAAGATATTCACTTTACAAAAATGAAAAACAGCTTTTGCATTAATTTGTATGGCTATAGAAGTCAAGTATCTTGAAAAAAATCGTACAGGTTGCAAACAATACCGTCGCGCACCAACGCAAATAAAAATATACAGAGTACGTCGATGGCTAATAGTCTTAGGCCTCTGGTTTTCAAGGTCGGGTCTTCCACCGAAACAAAACACTTCAAAAATTTGCAAGTTTCTTACCTTTTTTTTTCTAAAATCTCAAGCTCCCCACTATGTGGGGGAATACTCTGAATGCTTTCCAAATTTATCGGTTTTGTTTTGAAGTAAATTTTATTAACTTTATACGCCATAACTTTTGGAAGGAATTCAACAGTTTTATTTTTGATTACGTGGCCAAGTGAGAAACCTGATAAAAATTTTCGACACTCGACGTGAAGTTGTCCGAACCGTTAACAGTTGTTATATGCGGACTCGATGATTTTATGACTTGGAAAGTTAAGTTTTCAATCATTGTGGTGAAAGGACTTACACAGCCCAAAATAAAAATATGTCCTAGACTTTGATCATTAATCAGTTTCAAAACATCAATGAGAAAAATGAAAATGACGTTACTTTCTCGTAAAAAGTAAAAATACTCATGAACGCGTCTAATTATACATTACCAAGGTTTTAGTGTATAATAAATCAAATAAATCATGATCCCATTTGCTATTATCAAGCGTTGAAACGTTTTATAGCAGCCAAAAACATGTTTTTAATAAACATTCTGATCAGATTTAGACTACGTGTAACTTCCTGGCTTATATTATGATGCCGGCTTGTGAACTGCTCGAAAATCTATTTCTGGATTTATAATTTATGATATAAATATTCAGCAGCTACAACATCTTCCTAATGAATTGTCTATCAGCTATACCTTTACTCGAAGAAAATCCATAATTTAAATCGAATAAAGTCTTAAAAATAACACATCCGAGTTGTTTATAGACTCGTTCCGAGTTCTTAGCTTTTAAACTTTTATGATTGTGACTTCCGTTGGCGACAACTTTACGGGGGCGGTTACATATATAGCTCGAATGTTTAAAATTGATACCATTCATTGACAACCTGCCAAGGATAGAAAGTTACAAATAACAACCAGTGATTTCATCGCTAATTAATAGTCGAGTCGTCGTCAGTGAAGGGACACAGGAAACTCTATTCTCTATTAAATAACAAAAGTCGAAAATTTATTTATTTCAAAAATAATAATGAATTTGTGCGGAAAGCGATATTTATGTATTTCCTGAACGCCTCCATTGTTGCTGATAACAAAACATAAATATTATAGTACTTTCAAATTTTTACATTTTGCGCGTTATTTTAGCAGCCGTTTAAGCCTAGACAGACGCACAGACTTCTTTTCAATTCCTGAAACGTGGAACATTTTTTCGGGCGTGATCTAATTTTGGAACTTAAAATAACAACCACACCGTGAGGACCCGCTTGGTCGTTCCAGGTGCTTTTCGCAGTCATTTCCCAAGCCAGTCCTGTGTCCAATCAAAAACAGATAGTCGACCCAATATTATAAATGGTACAAAACAAAAACCTTCTTTCAGATAGATGATGTAATAAATATTTTCAATTAATCATATGATATTAGATCAAAAGTGAACTTCCGACGAAAAAAAATTAAATTGATATTTGTTTTAATTCCGTAGATGAATGCAGATAATTAATACTATAATATGATTAATGAGCTATTGATATTTCGACCATATTAATGCTGCGTACAAATAAAAAAGGAAGATGAAGATCTTTTGATGTTTTAATTTGATCATCGTTGAGCAAAAAATATTTTTAGCAATGAATAACAACTGATAAGTCATAATTTTGGATGATCCATAAATTATTATAAATTTGATGAATTTCTATATTTTCTAGTTTAATAATTTTAGAAAGAATAAGTGAAGCGTATCGAAAACATAGTTTGCGTTGTAAATATACGCAAGATATTGAAATGTCTTCTCGTCATTCGTTAAAGCACCCTAAAGATATGAAATGGTGATAATAATTGAAGCATCGATTTATCAAATTACGAATGAAGAACGAAATGTTCTAATCGATTTTAGATTATCTTTCTTTTTTCGATTTGAATGGCTTCAATGTTGCAAATGCATCCCAATAGAATGGAGTTATAACAAAAAGTAACTTCAAAATTAAACCTTTGCATTCTATAAATAATATTCTTAACTAAATAGCGCCGCAGGCGATTTTCTGTAAATAGGAGTATTTATTAATGACCCGGCGCCGCCCTCCCAAATAGAATAGCAACTTGGTATAATATTTTTTAATGCGAATGCACCGCATTCACCTCCTCCCCTTCCATAAGCAATTTAATTCAATAAGTAAACAATTGCTGGTTGTACAGTCCAGTATGTCGTACATGCCAAGAAACAAATGGGACAATGGAACATGTACGTACTTTGTCATGCCGCTTAGTTAGATGATGCTTATTTATGTTTCATGTTGAGCAAACCAGGCTCCTTGGTCACTATTTTGATTTTCCATTGTTAACTTGAGTATTTAATTAGACAACGAAGAATATCTTTTAATATTTTCCAAGTAACATAAGCAGTTGAATTTTCCTTTCTATTTAAATTTTGTGCCCTACCATTCAAATAAGTTACGAGCCGCCACTGCTATTTATATAAATGTTAGAATCACTTTATGATTCTTCGAATTAAAACACTGGATAACCGTTAATACTTCAATTTATTTTCTTTAAAAAAAAACTTAACTTCTAAACTTACTTTTTACTTGGGTTATCAAGTTGGAGCAGGTTACCAACTTGATAATTTAGATAAAAGCAAGTTTACACATTTGATAATTTAGATAAAAGCAAGTTTACACATTTGATAATTTGTTTGTTTCAAACGTCCTGATATTGGTCAGGGTCGGCTCTTGTATAATTTCCATCTTGTTGATCAGTGTTATCCAGGTATTAATCAGGGTCGGCTTTCGTAGGATTTCATTGCTTCTAACACGGCCATCCTGCGATTGTTACGTCCTCGTAACTAGTTTTCGGTGAATTCATGGCGTCCATTGATTTCTTGTCCATCAGCGTATTTCTACCAACATTATTCCATTCGTGGCGGTCTTGTGTGTCCAGCTGATGCGGGTGTATTCAGATACTGATCAGGGTCGGCTTTTGTATGGTTTTCGTTGCTTTTAACACGGCCATCCTGCGATTGTTACGTCCTCGTCACTGTTTTTGGTGAAAACCTGTTAATGAAATTAATTAATCTAGCTGGCACGGGGCTCCCCCGGTCGTTATCTTCGCTGGCCCGGGGCTCTCCCCGGGTATTATTTTCGTTGGCCCGGGGCTCTCCCCGGGCATTATTTTCGTTGGCCCGGGGCTCTCCCCGGGCATCATTTTCGTCGGCCCGGGGCTCTCCCCGGGCATTATTTTCGTTGGCCCGGGGCTCTCCCCGGGCATCATTTTTGCTGGCCCGGGACTCTTCCCGGGCATCATTTTCGCTGGCGCGGGGGGACTCCCCCGGCCGTCATCTTCTTATTAAAAATAAAAACAGTCATCATTTTTTTTTATCAAATACAAACAGATAAAAGACCATCATTTTCGTTCGCTTGTGTTCTCATACCATTTAAATCTTATTACCACTAAGGGTAGAACCATGAATTTCATTGAGACCAAAACCATTGAATGTAATTAAGACCAAAACAAATTTTATTACCACTAAGGGTAGAACCATGAATTTCATTGAGACCAAAACCATTGAATGCAACTAAGACCAAAAATAAATTTTATTACCACCAAGGGTCCACCATGAATTTCATTGAGACCAAAACCATTGAATGCAACGAAGACCAAAAATAAATTTTATTACCACCAAGGGTAGAACCATGAATTTCATTGAGACCAAAACCATTGAATATAATTAAGACCAAAAACAAACTTTATTACCACCAAGGGTAGAACCATGAATTTCATTGAGACCAAAACCATTGAATGCAACTAAGACCAAAAATAAATTTTATTACCACCAAGGGTCCACCATGAATTTCATTGAGACCAAAACCATTGAATGCAACTAAGACCAAAAATAAATTTTATTACCACCAAGGGTAGAACCATGAATTTCATTGAGACCAAAACCATTGAATGCAACTAAGACCAAAAATAAATTTTATTACCACCAAGGGTAGAACCATGAATTTGTCACCATTAAGGGTGGTCTTTCATAACTCTACACCGTTAGGGGTGTACTGTGAACTCGTCACTAAATAAATTTTATAATAACCCAACTTACAGATCCTGCTTTTTGTGTACTTCTAGCGTTTACTTCAAATATTCGAATCCCTGTTCCACGGTTTCGGAGGCGATCATCACTTCATCTAGATAAACCTGTGCTGTTGAATCTTTTAAATTTCCCAGTAGTTACAGCTTGCGGTATCTGGTCGCAAGTAGAGTCCAATAACTTCTGTATTTTGTTTTTCCAGTTCTCGTCCAATCCTGACCATTTATTTCCATTCTGTATACTTCGTATCTTTGGTTCTGTTACCAATCAATGCGTCTACACCAGGGATGGTGTCATCCGGTTCCATGATTAAATCGACTTCAACTGTAGCTTCTTGAAGGGTTACATATAATCGGCAACGTCCGATTGTTTCCACATTTTAACTGAATCTTTTTAACACTTCAATAATTGATTTGGGAAGTTCATACCAAGATCATACACAAAATTATCCCAATTCCTGGTAAACGGTTTCCATCCATCGAAAAATGTCTTGCCATTTCCTTGGATAGATCATTATATAGTCAGATACTTGCGCTAGTTCCTTTAAGTCGTTTATTTGTTCGATCAATTCGTATGTCGAAAACTTGCTTTTGTCGCTCGATCAGCTATAATTTCTTAGGTTTTCCAATTCGTTCAACAATTTCTGTAATCGATCATTCCATTCCTCGTCCATTCGTGACATTTCATTTCGTACTTCCTCAGTGCGGCATACGATTGGTGTTGCCTGATCTCGCAGTACATTCTAGCGCCTTGTGACCAACCTGATCACAGATAAAACACTTTCCAGAATATGGGGCCTTCGTTCCAAGTTTAGGGCGTTTGTCTGATCTTTCGTAATTATCGTATTATTGTCTATGGCGTTTTGGAAATGGTCTATCTATTTCGTTTCCACGTTCTGGTCTGAGCTGGTTAAGTAACAACATGAGTTCCTCCTGGGTTTTTGGTCGTTGTAATCGTAGCTGTTCTCGTAGATTTCTTGAAGTTATTCCACCAATTACAGAGGACACAATTTTCTCCCATATCAAGCTTGGTTCGTATCGGTATAGGCTGCGTATCTTTTTCATTGCGTATTCATTCAAATTGCTAAATTCGTCGCTTTTCATATTGGCGGCTAGTAGCAATTTCGTGTCCCATGTAATATCATCTGGAAATGTAGTTAACAGGTCGTTTTCGAAACTAATCCAGTTTCTAACAGCCGGTCTCCAACCATCATAAAACATTCTCGCTCTCCCTTGGAGGGCTTCGCTGGTTTTTAGAATCATAATCTGGTCGTTAATATTTAGGCTTGTTCTGATTGCGTTCACGTCTTCCAACCATTCCTTCATAGAATAATCATTTCGATCCGGATGAAATTTTGACAGACTGAATTCAAGTTTTTCCCGGGAGGAATCCTTGATTTCGGCTGATCGGATTCCTATAAGTTCTTTGATGAATTGGCACAAATCGTTATTGGTTATTTGGTCGGCCATTTTTAAGATAATTAGTGCAAAACAATAGAAAAATATAGAAGAAAAATGAAGAGAAAAAAAAATTATTATCTGTTTTGATATTTATCCGTTGGTTCAACGTGGGTTTAATCGATCGCACTTCTGATGTTAGAATCACTTTATGATTCTTCGAATTAAAACACTGGATAACCGTTAATACTTCAATTTATTTTCTTTAAAAAAAAACTTAACTTCTAAACTTACTTTTTACTTGGGTTATCAAGTTGGAGCAGGTTACCAACTTTTTTAGATAAAAGCAAGTTTACACATTTGATAATTTAGATAAAAGCAAGTTTACACATTTGATAATTTGTTTGTTTCAAACGTCCTGATATTGGTCAGGGTCGGCTCTTGTATAATTTCCATCTTGTTGATCAGTGTTGTCCAGGTATTAATCAGGGTCGGCTTTCGTAGGATTTCATTGCTTCTAACATAAATATTATTTAAAAAAGTTACACACGAAAGGGAATTTGCGCACTTGCAGAGTGATTGGTACTTGAGAATATAATTCATATTCAGTGGCGGCTCGTAACTTATTTCAATGGAAGGGCACAAAATATAAATAGAAGTTATTTTGCAAATATTAACTCTCCATTGTCATGGCCATCCTGATCCCCACATGCTCGGGGGGGGGGGGGATTCCATATCTACCGGTATCTGCAGTTAACAATTTTTTAGAACTTTTATCTGGGCATATAATTAAAGAGAAAAAAAGCAATTTTATATACTGTAGTATTTATATTTATTTACTAAAAATAATTATTTTTGGAAAACTACTTGTTCTGGTTAGGAGGACGTATATCCTCGAGAGGGTCTTTTTAACGTTTTCTTCCGTGATTGCAGGTAGAGCCGACGTTGTTATTAGATTTTTGTTTGGGCTCAGGACCGCGTCCAGTATCCGGGCGATAAGATCCTATGCTATTATATACATATATAATAGCCTCAATATACAGTGGAGTCGCGATTTAGTGAACTCCGCTTCGAGTGAACTACCCCGTAGAGTGAACCCACAAATTTTACCATTGCTTCGCGATACAGTGAACAGCGGTAAACCCCGATATAATGAACTGCGACGTACATTTATGTAATTACATTATCCAATGGGCTGAGGAAAACGGCGATGTAGTGGAATATAGCAGCTTGCTTGTGTTGCATGATTTGAGACAAAAATAGTAGAAATCAACCTTAAGAAAAAGTTTAAACAGCCAAAAATGACGTCATTTTTCGCACACGCTCCATAAAAATATTATGTTCTAATTTGTTGCCTTCATATTTTTGTATAAACCCTTATGTAGTATGCATTTGAAAACAATAGTATTGTTATTTTTGCGGAATATATATTATTTCTTCGAATATGTGCCCTTAATCTCAAACCTCGCAAAAGTGAACACCCCCAAAATAGTGAAATTGCTTTGCCAGAATAAGTTCACTAAATCGCGACTCCACTGCATCTGTGTGTTTATCTGTCTGTAGCTGTAAATTGAACTGATTATCCGTTCCCTCAGTGCGGCCTTTAGGCCGCACAACCTAGGCAATCACGAATTACTGCGACCTTAAAACAACACTTCTACTTCTCTATTTGTTCATAACGCATCTTCCATATTTAATCTTTAGTTTCCAACCCAAAATTGGTTTAGGTGGGGCCTTTAAGCCGCACAACCGTGACAGTCGTGTACTGGTAGAAAAGTAATGAATAAATAAATAAATTTGGGGGGCTGCAACCATTGAATTTCGCGAATTTATTACCTAGGAGCGGAGTTGTTTAACACCAAATCAGTGGAGGCTCGTGGTTTACAACAAGGAGGGGAGGATTAAAATTACATTATTCATTTTTTAGTAAAGTGTTTTAAATCTGCATTAATACGCCAGTGGCGTATTAAAAACTATTATTGTTTATTCTGAGGTGATCTGTTTTGGGAAGGCAGCGCCTCGTCGCCCTTCTCGTACCAGCCGCCACTGTTAATATTAAGACCTGGTATGGTCACAGTAGATTTCAGTAGTACGCGCGTCGCACAGATTTTAAACTGTTACCTGGAAAATTATTATAAATATTTAATGGACCAGAAGAAATTATTCTACTGTAAGTATTGGAGACTAAAATTCCCGAGCTGAAGAAAATCTTGATTAAGCTTTAATTTGATGAGCGAATCCTCAAGTTTATCATTTGGTGCAGGATCTCTATAACGCGAGGCTTAATGCTGTGATATCAATAAAAAATTGACCTATAAAATGTAATCAGTTTTGTGTGATCAACTGACAAAATTAATTTGGACGAAGCCATGATGACTTGTTAAGGAAATACATTTTTTGGTTAGGTTTTCGTTCTTATATCTTTAGATTACACCACTGTGTTTGATATCTAACAATGAATTCGTGGAACTACTAAATTAAAACATAATAGGCTTTTCTCAGAGTGTTATCCTCTGTGGTTAGCTTACCTCCCCCTTCCACTCGTGAGTTGGAGTAAGTTGAAGTTACTTGAATGACTCACTTTGTTTCATTCACCATAATTAACAGCATAACTAGAATTACCACGAAGTTCAAATTTTGCGCAGACGAAGGTTCAGGATCGCATAATTGAAGAAAAATCGAAAAAGTTTAAATTTCATAAGGAAAACTTCTCCGGAGTGAGGCCGAAAGCCGAGCAACTATGACAATCATGTACGGCTTAATTTGTTGACACTATTGACGGTGACGAATTGAAGTGTTTGAGGTTATGTCTAATATATCGAAAACGAAAAGTTCAATTTATAACCATATTCAAGATAAAAGTACACAAAAATGCTTCACTTCAAAATTAAAAATATACTATATCATCATCATCTGCACGTTTTAGACTAGTGGTCCGTTACGTCACTCAATCTGATCCTGCCATCTCCTCCTGGGGCGGTAATTCGTTCCTCCCGGTGCGGCATTTAGGCCGCATTGTTTTACAGGGGCGGGCACGTGACTTTGTGCCCTTTACGGCAAGTTGTCACTGTTGGTAACCATGGTAACCGAAAACTGCCACTATTGATCGCGATTGTAAAATTTATTAGTACGAGGCGAAGCCGAGTGCAAAAATCATACGGGGTATTAAAAGTTACTTGGGTTCCGATATTTTATATCATTTTCCTTTAACTAACTTTGAACATTGCAAATTAATCGATTTGTAGTCTTGTAATTTTTTTAAAAAATGCGCGAACAGCAGGTATTGTCGTGCGCAGTAAATTTTGTGTTTGAGATTCAGAAATTCTCTAAAATCTCCTTTGATCTTTTAGTTCCGCCAACTTCAGTTTTTGCCAATAGCTCGCTTAAGGTCGTTTTTAGAGAAAATAATCACCAGATCAAAATTGAAGAGGACAAAATTCTCTACAAATTAGATTTATAATATTTCGTAGTGTTTATTTGACTGAACTAACAGGTTACCAATGATTCTTCCTTCCTTTATAATATTTTTAATCTTTTTAATATTAATATTCATTAAAAGAATTAATTGGATTTATGAATGTCTTTATTTCATTCATTCATTTGCTTTTTATATTAATGGAAGCCACCCAAAATGAACCCGGGTTTGTTGATATTACGAATATAATTTTTTTAGTTTAGGTAAATCTACACCTATTATTTCTACACAAGCAGTCTGGAAAAATTCAGAACGGCCGGTAGTTTTAGGGTTGGTATTTCTTTTTTAAATTTTGGAAAAAATAGAATTACAATTTCCTTATCTACCCCAGTCTTCACATCGCAAAATATGGATCTACGTACGTGCAAATCTGACAATATTTTATTTAAAACCTGTGGTTTGGTATTGGCAAACAGCCCCTAAGTTTACATCAGGTTGTACCGGAATAAAGGTAAATATGCTGAAAAAAGTTTGGTGGTTTTACAGGATTAGGATCTTTTGGAAAGCTGTACCTCGAAAACTATTCGGGATAGAACATATTAGTTTTTTTAATTACCGGTAGAATTTTATTCGTTGTAGTTCAAGTTGTTTTTCCAGTTTCCACCTTAGGTCCACCGAAATTGAGCTATTTGGAAAAATGTTTGAAGTGGCAGAACATCTTAAAACACGATCAACTTTGAAGGCTCACAAATTGGGTCCTGTTATGGTTAGAAGGTTGTTTTATGAACATATGAAGATTTATAAAAAATGGAGGATAACTGTTTTGAGTCAAAAATTCCATTTAGTATAATTTCCACAATAACTATTTCGGGTATAGGATGCCTAGAAAACTCCCAATCCACGAATTTGTGAATGTTGAGATCTTTAGATCTTTAGACAAATTTGCCCCATGTACCGAATTAATTGATGTGAAAAATTGAGGAAATTTTTTTAAGTAAACTTCCTTAACTGTTTTACTTATACTGGCTAAATGTGGTGGTACGATTTATAATTTAACGTGCAATCCTAACAACGGCACATAAATTTGGAAGCGACCAGGAATTGAACTTACTTATTGACTAAATATGATACTATCTAAATTCTTGCTTATTAATTCCAATTTTTATTACAGCCATAAAAATAAAAATTAATGAACAGGTTTTTTAGTTTAAAAGGTCAAGTTTGATTTTAGACAATGAGGGAGTTTTGATTTGTGACCATAGGACGTTCCTGGAAGAGAGGGAACCGAAGATTGTGATCAACTGTGACAAAAGGGTGAGGGGGGAGGGCTTTCCCTGCAGTGAAAGCAGTCCGTCTAGAAGAACGATAACTTCGATATAAAACTTTAGTCGTCCTAGCAGCGCCGTAGCAATTGTGAAGGTTTTGCCTCGGGCGCCATCGCAATGGGGGCTGCCTTCCTCAGGTTCCAGAAGAGATTTCTACGGCGCTGCCTCCTAATTATGGCTTGAGGCATCAGACCAAGTCCTCAATGCTCATAAAAAAATTAAGATGTTAAAAAAACCAATTATAGGCCTCGGAATACGATGAAAAGATTACGACGGAGAAAGATGCGAAACAAAACTGATAATAATTGGAAACATTTTGACCTTGGAGGTCAATTTGGAGAAGAAGTTGTAAAGGATAATGGTAATAGGCTGACTGCAATATGCGAACAGAACCAGTTGCAGATTTTGAATGAATCTTTTCAGCATCGATGGATCCACAAAATTACACTTGTGACCACTATTTTTAAGATCAAATATAACGTTCCCAATTATTACAACAAATGGAAAAAAAAGAAGAACTCATACAGAAATTACTAGAAGAGAAATTTTACTTGCAGAGCTTTGAACATGAAAGTGTAAAAATTCTTTATAAAAATAAGCTAAAAGATAGATTGATAGAACAAAAGTTCGATAACAAGGAAGAACATTATCAATTTATAAAGGAGAGCATCTGCACAGCAGCTAAAGAGACTTGAGGAGTTCTACAAAGAAATAAAGGACCAAATAAACCATATTAGAGGGGTGAAGAAATAGAAATATATTGTTGTGTCCACTATATGCTAGCTCCCTCATAAATGTGTACGTGATACGCAATCAAGATAAGAGGGAGGATATGTCAACATTGTTTAATTAAAATTTGTTCAGTATGAATGTGTTTATTAAAAATTAAAAAATGTTACTAGATTTAAGTTTTGTTTGTGATGAAATAAAAAAGAATAGAGGTAGTATAGTGCGGCCTCTTAGAAGAAAAACATAAGAAAAGAAAAGCAAGGGGTAACCATGCCAAGTGATAATAAAGAGCATGAAGACAGTTGAGAATTAAACGACAGATAGACGAGTCGTGTTTATGAAAGTTGCAAAATAGAGGACCTACAGACCGGTCGTGTTTAGAAGTTAATGAATAATCGACATGCAGATCAGTTGGGTTTGAAGAAATTAGTAAATAAATGATATGCAGACCAATTGTGTTTGAAGAAGTGGATGAATAGACAACACGCAAACCAATCGTAGTTTTGCAGTTCAGAATATAAAGAGAATTAAGTGTTTTGCAGGTCAAAATTATACAATTGTGTTGGAATCACATAAATAGAAGGAGAGTTAATTGGATCGCAGTTCCAAAATAAAGGGTGTTGCAGTATTGGACAAATTTGGATAAATAGAATTGGTGGATTTGGTCCAGCATTGGATAACGGAACGCGAGAAGCAAGTACGTGGAGGAATATAGGGGAAGGAAGAAGGTGTATAAAGTTCGGCAGTGCGTGAGAATACGTGCGACGAAATTAAGTTCGTTTTACGGAAAGAAACAGATCAAGGTAAAGCTTTACAATATTATACAAAAATTGCAGTAGGGATTCTAAGTTGTTAATTATCTGTTGAGTTTATTTAGTAATTTAATTGTATTGTTGTTTGTGGTTTTATGAGAATGTTTGTTAATAAATTATGTACGATGTATCCTGTCTCTTATTTTGATTGTGTGTCACGTCTGAAGAATCTTCACTAATAAGCGACCTGAGAGCGAAAGAGGACACAAAAATATATATAGCAGATATCTGTTAGTATATAGGAAAAAGTATAAAAAGTACTTGAACACCAAAAATAACAACGACAAACTAATATGCAAACAAGCCCCAAGCTACAGCAAGAAGAAAATTATTCTGAAAAAAGAACGAGACATTGGAGAGAAAAAAGAGTAAGGAAAGCTGGAAAGTTATGAAAAGTATACGACAAGAAAACAAGAGAGATATAATTTCGTCCATTACCCTAAAAAAATGGGACGAACATTTTAAGAACCTCCTTACAGAAAATAAAGCAGAAAAAACAAGTGACTAATAGTGGAGATACAATTGCAAAGTAGGGCCATTAAAAGACTGAAACCAAAATCTTTTAAAAATGCCAGAGATTAACTTCTGGAGACGGTCTGCGGAAAAGTCCAGAAAAGAAAAAAATGGACGTACTCCTTGCAATAGTGGATGACGTAAGAATAAAACAGCTACAATGGATGAAGGAGGAGAGGATACCCAAACAGATGCTGAACTGGAATTCAACTGAATTGGAAAGCCAGAAAAACTTGGAGAGATGGTATAATCGGAGAGTACATAACTAATAGTATGATCTATAGTTTAACGTGCAATTCTAACCACGGTATAAATAATTTGAGAATAAAATAAAATTTTAAGAAATTTTCAGGAGCAAAAATTTCGTTATAAGTTGCTTCAAAAACTTCTGTGACCCGTAAACAAAAAGACCAGAAACCGAGAAGGTACTAAAAAAATAATTTGTTCAGAATTTTTAAATGTAGCAAAAAATTTATGAAATAGTTTGCAGTTCATTCTTCCTTCTAAAACAACGCAGACCAATTTGTTATTTTAGTTAAATTGTCCGTCTTTCGCTTGTTTCTTTTTTGCAAAATTCTTTTGTTGGAGGTGCATTTTGGCGGTAAACTCAAAAGAATCGCGTTAATGGCAAAATTAAATATTTTCTGTAATACAATTTCAGGTTACCACAATAAATTGCAATAAAACCGTCGTAAATTTCATTAAATGTCGAAAAATATACCAACCATTTCGAAATAATATGTAGAACATATTTTGGACGGAGTCAAATTAATTTCGATATCTGTGAAATATTTTGAGTTTAAATAAAAAATTATATAAACGGGAAATTGATATTTCCTATGTGAAGAGATAAATTAATATTTGTTTGCAATACTTCATAAATAATTTAAACGTGTCTTAAGTATTATCGGCGCGATAAGATTGAAAATAAATATGAAATGTAATCCATGTTAGGAAAACACATTTTGCATTTTGGATCAAATTTTATCATCAATTCAGATGATAGCCCAATCCTGGTGTTATTGAGATATTAAAATCAACATTATACGGAGTTCCTTTTAATAAAAAAAAAAATTTAACAATGAAGTAATTTCACAGAAAAAATAATTAAAGTTAAATATATGTTTATCACAATTATCCACGTATTTTGATTAACCGGATGCTGGTATTATCAGTTTATAACGAGCCTTTATATTATTGCAGATAATAATTTGTTCATTTTTGTATTTTTTCATTGATGCAAAGTACGTAAATATAAAATTTATTTACTGGTTAAAAACACAACACCATCGAAATCAATTTCTAAACCTTGCCCCCTTTCCAAAACAATATTGTTTGAAAAATTATAACTTCCATCATAACTTCCTGTCCCTCAAAAAATTTATCACTTTCTGGTTATTTATCTTGACTTAATCACTAATTGTTTAGTCTATAGTCGCGTTGTATTTGAATTCCTTTAAATTAAAGTAGTTCAACCTTGTATCGCCTGCATAATCGTGCGATTCAGTACTACAGTCATTAGGTAATTTTACCTTGCATTCAATCAAAAAGTTTTGATTTTTGGTAGGGTTACGTAGTTTGGGTTCAAATTCAGGAAAACTCAGGAAATCATTTAGGGCTCTAAACTACGTAAGCCTGCCAAAAATCAAGACTTCTTGATTTAATGCAAGTTAATCCAATTTGTATTGGATAACACCAGAGCAGTGTGGCGTTAAGCCCGCATTTCATTTAGGCTTCTAGAAGCCAGCTTTTTGCAGCCCAAAATTTGTAATGCATTGGCTTATATGGGACCGCACTCACTTGAGCTGCTAGAAGCAGGTAATAAAAAGTATCGAGTTTCACAAGCCAAGGCTGCTAAAATGCTCCACGTGGAGTAGTGTAGGTACTTCTAATTGGTTAATATTTAGAATAAGCACTGATTATTGGATAATATTTCTATTACGAAAATTTCTTTGCGACTCCACGTGGACGCGAGTACTTTCCCTGATAAAAGATGAATTTCTATACCAGGCCGGCTTGTGAAGCTCGAGTTGTAAATTTTTACAACTCAAGCTTCACAAGCCGCTGGTAATTAGACACTTCTACTTATTAGATAATAATATGTGTTGTAACACAATTTTGGTTATTCGATGTCATCGTTAATTAGATATTTATACTAAATTTTTAATCATTCCCATAATAAAACGCAATAAAAGAAGGTGATTATTTTTGGATGTTTTTTTTTAAATAAACTTGTCCACGAAAAAACCGACCTCCTGTATTGTTTTGTTATAAATTAAAAATTTTGTAAACGCAATTTATTATTAGTTATTTACCGGGTACTATATTTAACATTAAAAAATTAAAAAGCAATTTTTTAAAGGTCTCTAAAAATGCTCTACAAATCATTGATATCAATAGAATCGGCGGCTTTCATTTTTTTTTAAATTTATCGATATCAGTTGTTTGTCCTTTGGGTTTTTTTAAATTTCATTTTAATTTGCGCCCGGACAATTTCCGGACAATTAGGTGAAATTGCAATCTTACCCGTTGTAAGGAACGGTTTTAATTTCCCACGAAAAATTGGCCTAAAGAGATTTTCGTAATATAAATATTATCCAATAATAAGTGCTTATTATAAATATTAACCAATTAGAAGTACACTACTCCACGTGGAGCATTTTAGCAGCCTGGCTTGTGAAACTCGATACTTTTTATTACCTGCTTCTAGCAGCTCAAGTGAGTGCGGTCCCATATAAGCCAATGCATTACAAATTTTGGGCTGCAAGAAGCTGGCTTCTAGAAGCCTAAATGAAATGCGGGCTTTAAGCTTACACCGGCAGACTAGCGAGCGGGAAACCGTGGTTCTATACCTAGTCGCGCCGGATATACTGCTGTGATCTTCAAGCCCAATATAAATCTGTGGGCTATGGGGAAGGCAACGGGAAACCACCCCATTAAATTTCTTTCACTAGTTAAGTCATCTTGACTTCGGTCAAGTTGATTACCAACGTTCGCTGAGCGGATACGGTACTTTAAGAAGAATCCAATTTATTTGCCTCTATTTCCTGTTTGGTATTATCAGGACCGAACTGTAAAGTTGATATTGTTTTTGTTAGGCACTTGGAATCTTAAATTTATATTTGTTATTGTGTTGAACTGTTCCTTCATTCATTCCCATTTTTAGCTAATTTGTTTGGTACTGTAATAAATCAACTTTCTTCTTCTTCATTTATTTTATTATAATAACTTCATCTGGTTGTTGCCAAACCGCCATCTGAGCCCAAAAGAATTCACGAGTTCCCGCGCTGTCGACGCGAGAGATAAAAGCTAGCCATCCTAAATAACACAGTCATGATGGTGTAGTAAGCGCTCTAGGTTAACATCAGGCGCCCATCTATTTATCGACCTGTTTTCAACGTAGTTATTTCTCAAAATATTAAATTTTTTGTAACTACTTAAAAAGTCCAAGTGCGATATTTAGGCCGCACAACCAGATCTGTCAGTTGAATTAAAAAAGCACATTGAATAAATATTAAGATGCGACTTATTAAGATCTTGTAAAGGCCGCACTCGAATATTTTTGGGTTGCTCAGAGGTGTGTTACAAACACAACATAAATAGACAGATACACAAAAGTGGTGTTTTACCATAATATTGATTAAAGCTTACAATAATTCAAATTTTTAGTTGTGTGACGATGCGCCCTCTGGTGCTTGACGCCGTGGGGCTAAAGTTCTATTAGCCCAATAATGGTTAGGATGAGGTAGAGAATAAAAAGCATTATCTAGGGGAAGCCCCTTAATAATTTTAAGGATTACAATGTAACAAATTTATCTATCTAAATTTACTTAAGCAATATTTTGGAAAAAGGATATTAAAAAATTCAATGCAAAAATATTCCGGAAACATTTTTAAACAAATGAAAGAACATCTAAAGGAATGTGAAAAATTATATTAAAAAACTCCATTAAAAGTAGAAATATAATTAATAAAATAACAAGGTGAACATTTCTGAACCGTTTAATTTGTGAAGGCTAGACTGCCTTGCTAAGCAAGAATGTCGTAACTACGTAACTGACGGTTTTATATTTGCTCCTCAAGCACATATCCTCAAAAGTAATATACTTTTACAAAGAAAATGTATCTGACAGAGAACTTTGCAGAGACGATTTTTTATATTATAGTAAATGTGATTTACGACTATTTTTATTATTAACACAGATTATTTTGTAGTAACGATAAATTTTATAATCTTTAAACGTTTCCAGTTTGCAGATAGGACCTTCTAACTCAGTGCGAAACATGAGGAAAAGTCATGTTTTACACGTAGATACGATAACTCGATTTTCGTGAAAATATCAGATACGACCTTCTAGTTTAGCACGGCAGTATAAAGCTTATAAATATTCCGTGCTGACATGACAGCTCCCCGACTAAAACAGTTTTAATTTATTATTTATAGGAGCAAATTTTTGTTATGAAATCAAAAATGCCAGTGACAACAAGCTGCGCTTCTCTGAAAGAGAGTTACTACAGACACGTCGGACGTGTCGCGAATTTAAACTTCAGACACGTCGGACGGGTCGCGTAGTTATTTAAATTGGAGACACGCCGGGCAGTTCGAACTCCCACATTTCTTTCCAAACAATTTTGTTAGACGTTCAATTTTATTCAATTAATTAGCTAACGGGATATTGGACATTAAATAAAATGAATAAGAAAAACATAAATTTTTTAAAAATTGTAATTGACTTTGAATTCGACAGTGATTAGAATTACAAACCTGAAATGCAAAAACATTTTTACTTAAGAAATTAAAGAAACTATAAAAAAATTTTAATATAAATCAATAAAGAGAAATAAAATATCAAATAAATTAAAACAAATTTGTCATTCTTAAGGAAAGTTTGTTCTTGTTTTAATTAAAAAGCTTTCAATTTTAAAAACACATTTTTCGGAAGAAAATGAAGTTCCGCGATCCGACGTGTCTCCAATTTAACTACGCGACCCGTCCGACGTGTCTCTAATGTAAATACCAAATCCGTCGGACGTGTCTCTAAGGTAAATACGCGACACGTCGGGCGTGTCGCGAATTTAAACTTCAGACACGTCGGACACATCGAATTCCGTATTTTTACCAAACAATTTAGTTAGACGTCCTTCCTTCTCAGTCCTTCTACCCTAATGAGGGTTTGGTGACCCATCTCGTTGTATCTCTTTCTATGCATATGATGTGCGTTCAAATTGTTTTCACATACATAGAGGACCTACTTGTTTAACGTGGGCTCCGAACCACGGGAAATGTACTACACTTCATTTCGAGATGGATTTTCTTGGCAGATTACCTCGGTGGTTTGCCATTGCCTGCCGAGGAGAGACGGTCAGAATAAAGTTCTTACCCTGCCCGGATTCGATCCGAGCGTTTCGCATTAGCAGTAGACGCACTTAACTGCCAAGCTATGACCGCCTCTATACTATAGTTAGACGTACAATAATTTTATTCAATCATTTATTAGCTATCGGGATATTGGACTTTAAATAAAATGAATAAGAAAAAATTAATTTTTTTTAAATTTTGAATTGACTTTGAATCCAACAGGGTTTCGAAATAAAAGTTGAAATGCAAAAACATTTTTACTCATGAAATTAAAAAACTTTGAAATTTTTTAATTGAAATCAAGAAAAAACAATAAACACTGTTATAATAAATAAAGAAAACTTTGTCTTTCTTAGGGAAAGTTTGTTCAGAATTTTAATTAAATAAAAACTTTCAATTTCAAAAACACATTTTTTGGAAGAAAAAGGAGTTCGGCGGTCCGAAGTATCTCCAATTTAACTACGCGACCCGTCCGACGTGTCGCTAATGTAAATACGAAACCCGTCGGACGGGTTTCTAATGTCACGTCGGACACATCGAACTTCCGTATTTTTTCCAAACAATTTTGTTAAACGTACAATTTTATTTATCACTTATTAGGCGGGATATTAGACATTAAATAAAATGAATAAGAAAAAAATAAATTTTTTTAAATTTCTAATTAACTTTGAATCCGACAGTGTTTCGAAATAAAAAGTTGAACTGCAAAAACATTTTTACTCATGAAATTAAAAATTGAAATCAATAAAAAATCATAAAAGCTGACGAAAATAAAAAAAATTACCTCTTTTTAGGAAAGTTTGTTTCTATTTTAATTAAATAAAAAAAAATCGAAAAATAAGTTCGACGGTCCGACGTGTTCCCGATTTAACTACGCGACCCGTCCGACGTGTCCCTAATGTACATACGCGACACGTCGGACGTGTCGCAAATTTAAACTTCAGACACGTCGGACGGGGACGCTAATTTAAATTGGAGACACGTCGGACAGATCGAACTCGGGGACTATATCACTACCTCAGCCAGTCGAAAAAAATTTTCGACTGCTACACACTAGAGAGCAGGCTTATATCTGTCTATTAAAACAATAAAAAATGTGAACATGGTCAAAATAAAAAAAATATCGACTTTTGAAAAGAAGGGAAAGTAACCAAATTGTATGCGGTCGAACACGGTCGCATCCACATACCTCGTTAGCGGTCCCTTGAACTCGAGTGAAATTTTTTTGCTCCGAATTGAATTTTTCTTTGAAATTCGGATAGATGGGGGTGTGATTAGTGGATATTAGTAATAAATATAATCAAAAAAATGGAAGATAACCCTTGTATTGCCGAAAAAGTGAAAAAATGAAATTTTTTTTGCCTTCGAATTTTGGGGTGATTTTTGGGGTTTGGCCAGAACTACGAGCATCAAAAAACCTACCCTCCGATGCTCCGCATCTCCGGGCGGTTTTTCGTGCTCTGAGCTGCTCCGCAGCAGGGCTAAAGGAACGAGAAGGCGCCACCGATCAAGAACACCGGAATTAAGGCAATCGGGATTCGAGAGACCCTCAAAATAGCATTAAAAAGTATAGTTGCGGTATGGGGCAGTATATTATTACGTTTCACCCCCAAAAAATCGCGTAAAAACAAAAAATAATCGATGTTGCATGTAACACAGTCGAGGTGCATCTGCCGCTGCGAAATATTCTAAGTCTAAGACTATATCCCACCACACGTACCGTCAACAAAATGCGCGCCGGCCGAGCGAAGTAGTGGCATCGCCCGGTTCTACAGCATGCAAGATGCTACTTTTCCGTACTTTTCAAATTCGATTATTTAAATAATTTTGACCATGTTCACATTTTTTATTGTTTTCATAGACAGATATATGCCTGTTCTTTAGTGTGTAGCAGAAGAAATTTAGTTTCGAATGGCTGAGTTAGTGGGAGAGTAACCATAATCGGGATTCCAGTTCATTAAATAAAATGAATAACAAACAAAATAAATTTGTTTAAATTTTAATTGACTTTGAATCTGACTGTGATTCGAAATACAAAGTTGGGGTACTGTGCAATAAGTAGCCCCACTCAAATAAAATTTTCGTGTGCTACACACCAAAGAACAAGGTTTATAGAGTAGATTGTAAAAATATTTTTCGAGAAAGGGGCCCAAACTTTTGAAAAAAACGCATTTGAACTTAGCTAATTTTAGCCAATTTTTACAAGTGAGATTCCGCGCGTCGTCATTTTGTTGACGGTACGTGTGGAATGAATGATCCTAACACTTAGAAAATTTCGCACCGGCAGATGCAGCTCGTCTCTCGTACATGTAACATCGATTTATTTTTTGTTTTATTCGATATTTTGGAGGTGAAACGTAAAAGTTTACTGCCGCATACCGGGACTATACTTTTTAATGCTATTTCAAGGTTCTCTAAGTTCCCGGTTTCTTTTTTCCCGGTTTTCTTGATGGAAGGCGCTTCTCGTATGTTTAGCCCTGTAAACCAGAGTCAAAACCGCCCTGGAGGAGTGCAACGCGGAGCGGCGCTCCTTAAGAGTAGGTTTTGACGATGGATAAACCTCCAAATCGAATGCACACCTCAAAATTCGAAGATAAAAAAATATTTAATTTTTTCACTTTTTCGTCAATACACGGGTAATTTACGATTTTTTTGCTATAATCTTTTTTACTAATATCTACTAATCACAACACCCCACCTATCCGAATTTCAAAGAAAAAATCAAATCCGAGCGAAAAAATTTCACCCGTTCCGACAGGGGTCCTCGATGCATGTATGCGAGTCTGCATGGGGGGCGCGGCCTATTCGATGCAATTTTACCTACTTTTAAAAAGTCGATATTGGGATTGGTTTTAAAGATTTCTCGAAAAATATTTTTTCTATAGACTAAATTATGCTTGTTCTTTGGTGTGTAGCACACGAAAATTTTTTTTGGCCGGGGCTACTTATTGCACAGTCGCCCAAAGTTGTATCTAATGTGAAAACATTTTTACTCATGAAATTACAAAACTCTAAAAATTTTAATTGGAATCAATAAAAAACAATAAAAACTGAAACAAATAAAAATTTTTAATCTTTTTTAAGGAAATTTTGTTCTTATTATAATTAAATAGAAACTTTCAATTTTAAAAACACATTTTTTGGAAGAAAAAGAAGTTCGGCGGTCCGACGTGTCTTGAATTTAACTACATGACCCGTCCGACGTGTCTCTAATGTGAATACGCGACACATCCGACGTGTCTGGAGTCACTCTCTTTATTTTCTTTTTACCTTGCAATACCACGAACGTTTTCCTGCAGGTTAGGGGGGGGGGGGGTTCCATTGACTACTAGACTTTGAAGTAAAAAAAAAATTAAAATCAATTTAATTTTTAGCGAGATTTATGAAATTTGTAATCTTCATTTAATTTAATGTCTGTTAAATCCTTACATCAGGTTGGAAAATGGTTAAAAATTTAAAAAATGTTAATTGATCAAATAAAAGAAATAAATTTTGGTTTGGGCCAATCATAAAATCATATTATAATCGTCGACGTATAATAGCCTAAATATTCCCCCACCCCCAGTGCGGCCTTTAGGCCGCACAACCTGCAACACATCATCGTAAAAAATGTGTTTTACGAGTGCTAGTGAAAAAATCTAATAAAAAATCTTGGTCGTCTTCCTAAAGGTTTATTTCTTATTTTTAATTATTTGTTGGTTTCATAATTATGTACCTGCATAATATTAGGGATCAACATAAGGGTAGTAAATTGTCACGTCATCGTCAGTTTTTTTTTAAACCTTGCAGCTTTAAAAGCTTAAATTAAATTTAAAAAATTAGAAATTTGTACATGATGGCTTGAACGGAGCACGGGGTTGCAAACCCATATCTCCTTTATCTGATGGTTAAAAACTAGCGTTGGAGTTATTCGGAAGCCTTTTGGGCTCAGGTGTTTGCACTGAACTGGATGTTGACTGGCTCGATAATTGAACCTGGTGTGGCATTAGAAAAAGAACAAACTGTAGCGAAAAAAAGTTAATGGAATTGTTGGAGATTTATCTATATATATCATTTTTTATCCTTTCGGCTTACTTCTTTTTTACCTTTAAATTAAAAAAATATATTTACCCACATTTGTTGATAGTAAAATTACCATCATCTTCTTCAACCTTATAGCGTCTTTTGTAATATACCCCCTCGGCTGCTTACACCGGGTTGGGAAATTGTGCAACATGAATTTTAAATTTTGATATAGGTACATACTTACACATAGTTTCACTAGGAATTAAACCTTTCCTCCACCAGTTGAAAAAAAAAACTATTTTCAGCGGAACTCCAAAATAGCAAAATTGTTGAATACAAACAAATTTCAAGGAATCGCCTGTGTGTGTCATTCCTTTTTATTTTCCAATTTTCTACAAATAAATTGTCGGATAAATTTTTAGTGCTAATCTGCTCTAAACAGCAGCTTTTTTATTTTATTATTTCAACAAACCAACAAAATCCAAATCCTTTAAATATTTCCAGTTACTATGTACATCTTTCGGTGCAGAAGGACCTCGTATGTTATACCCACGGTTTTCCGAACAGCGTTTCCAATTTGTTTTTCCTCGCGAATATTATAATAATCGGAGAATGAAAATAAAGCGATTGGTGGAAACTGGCAAAAATATAAATTTTTTATGTTGTTTACTTCTGTTTCATTTGCGAAGAAGTTGCCATTTTAAATTTTGGGAGTGAAGTTATGGATCTCTATGGTTACGACCCTGAAACCAAGTTCTAGGCCACCCCTTCGCACCCACGCATATGTTAAAGCCGCCTACAATAGAGTTCAATAATTATTTCGTCATCCATTATGTGAAAGGGTGGATTAAACGTGGGCGCTCTTGTAAGGTCGCTTCCTCTATTTGATTTTATCGTCTGAAGTTATATTGCTTTATTTTTGTAATTGAACGATATTAGTTTCAGAATGGAATATACAGTGTGTTCTCACAGATCCACGCCTTCATGAAGAGACTTTCATGCAAGTCGAGTATGCGAAGCAACTCTGGATTGGCACAATACTGAAAGCTCGTCCAGAGCTTTGCTCTTGGAACCACATTAATTCTTTCCGCTGTTCTTTCACGAGCAGTAAGTTTATATTTTTATAACACCTTGTATATCATGCAAAAACAACAAGAAATCAGCTTTGATTATAGTAAGCATTAACTTACTCAAAAAGCTCGACTACTAAGGAAATTGTTTTAACAATCCTTAACCCTATAAAATAAAATATAAAATTATAGACGAAGGAAACATATTTTGTTTCTTTTCAAGTCCGAAGGCACAATTTATATAAACGGACAAAGCCAATAAAAATAAATCAAAACTTTCTGTTTGTTTTGAAAGAAGACGTTTGTTACAAGAAAATAAAAACAAACAGAAAAACACGTAAAATCGTAAAAATTAATTTTAAAAATATAAATGTAGGAAGTTAAGCAAGGAAGAACGAGATTTATGACGTCGGTGCTGAAAAAATAACTATTTTCAGCCTAGCTACCTTTGAAATGCAAAAGTTTGAAGAAAATCTATTTTAGAAAACAGAAAAATACGAATATAATTGGATCATAATATTTACGAAAAGTTCAAGGAAGAGTCTTTAAGGTTCATGAGATTCTCAAATTATGTTAATATAGCGTGCGGCTACCCCAGTGGTAGAAAGCTTGAGTAACTGGTTCGATTCATGATAAAACTCTGTATGGAACATTAAGAAATTATGCTGCAACCAACCATATACAATTCTCCAATCTGGTGTAGGCAGCCGCAAGGTTTAAATGCCTAAACCCGTCACTAGCATTTTTAGTAGTTAAACTGTAGGTACCCCATAATCAACCTTAGCGCTGATGAAATGTTTGGTAGAAAAAGTTAAAGGGTGAGAGAGACCCCTGACCACTAAGGAATTAATAAGCGAAGAAAAAAATAATAGAATTTTATTAAGCATCTTCTATGTTTTCAGGTAGAGCCCCATTTTTTGCATTTAATGACTTAAAATTTCAAATGGTACTTGACGATAAACAATATAAACATCAATTGGGCCATGGGCGTCCATAAGATTTTTTCCAGAGACGGGAAAGCTCAATTTAAGCTTCCACACGCAGTAGATATAGCGAGAAGCCTTTTATTTACAGCAATTCTTAAAATATCAATTTATAAATTAACAAAATCATGGTTAGGCTGACCGGTGGGGGGGGGGGATTTCGCACCGTGAGCATGCCGCTGCCCACCGATCAATTTGCCAAAAATTTGATAGCACAAAATACTATAGGTAAACTAAAAAAAAATCAAGCATTAAAAGAGACATACGTCTTCTAAAAATAATAAAATGTGCAGAAAAATATTTCTACAGTCACAAAATTGAGGGGGGGGGGTTATGCCCCCCCCCAAGCATGTTGAAAAGATAAAAGAATATATTAAGTAGGTACTTAGGTAATACATTTTTGAGATTTTAGCCCACTCCCCAAAATGAAGTTGGTTAAGGCACTGAGTATACGATCCACATTTTGCACTGCTTAATTTTTGGTTCTTGAATAATTGTTTGAAAATATTTTCTTAAAATTTTTATCATATTTATCATAAAAAACATTTTAATTGATGTAATATTAAATTTTTATATTAAAAAGTAATTTCCAAAGCCAAATTTAAACTGGTTCCAATGCACATATTTAAAAAAATTATGTACCTATACATAGAACATTTTGGATTTTCACGTAAGGATTTGTAAAATTTTCTATAACCCTTTCCTCCCAAAAACCAATTTTTTAAATTAAAATTAAACTGACATTAAATCCAATACATTGTTGGGGAGCGCTCATTTATTAGCTAAGTATGATTCTTGACCCCCCTCCCCCCATGTAAGAACACATAACATTAATGAGGTCCATAAGAATTATTCTGAAAATTTTTGACTCCCCTTCATATTTATCATAATAATTCAACATTTTAAGTGATATAATATTAATTAATCTTTTATATAAAAAGTAATTTCGAAAGTCAAATATAAGCTGATTTCAATGCACATATTAAAAAAAATTAAGTATAAAACATTTCCGAGCCCCTCCCGTAAAGATTTGTAAGTTTTCCATAACCTTCTCCTATCCAAAATCAATTTTGACTAAAACAAAACTGGCGTTAAAATCCAGCAAAGATAATTTTTGACGCCCCCCCCCCCATCATCCACGTAAAAGTACATAACATTTTTGACTCCCGTAAGAAAATTTTCGACCCCCCCCTCTTCATAATTATCATAAATACACATTTTGGTTGTTGCAATACAAATTTTTTATATGAAAAAATGATTTCTAAAGTCAAATATAAACCGAATTCGGCGCACATATTAAAAAAAATTACTTATAAACCATTTTCGATCCCCCCCCGCGTAAAGATTCGTAAGATTTTCCATAACCCTCACCTTCCAAAAATCAATTTGGTAATTAAACTGGCACAAAAATTCAGCAAAGATAATTTTTGTCCCCTCCCATCCCCCAAGTAAGGGTACATCCCCATCCCCCAAGTAAGGGTACATAGCAATTTTGAGAGCCGTAAGAATTATTTGGCAAATTTTCGACCCCCCCCCCCTTCATATTTATTATGAATATACATTTTAATTGATATAATGTTAATTTTTTATATGAAAAAGTAATTTCTAAAGTCAAATATAAACCGTTTTCAGCGCACACAGCACACAAAAAATTATGTATAAAACATTTTGGACCCCCCCTCCCGTAAATATTTGTAAGATTTTCCATAACCCTCTCCTCCTAAAATCAATTTGGAAATTAAAATAATTAAACTGGCATAAAAATCCAGCAAAGATGATTTTTATCTCCTCCCATCCCCCATGTAAGGGTACATAACAATTTTGAGAGTCGTAAGAATAATTTGGGAAATTTTCGACCCCCCCCTTCATATTTATTATAAATATATATTTTAATTGATTATGTATAAATGTATATGAAAAAGTAATTTTTAAAGTCAAATATTAACGGAATCCAATGCACATATTAAAAAAGGTTGCGTATAGAAAATTTTGCCCCCACCCCGGTTATGATTTGTAAAATTTTCCATAGCCCCTCCCCTCGAAAACCAATTTTTTTCGATTAATATTAAACTTAAAATCCGATACAATGTTAGGGAGCGTCCATTTATTACGTAAGAAAGAGCTTTAAAATTTTTGACCTCCTCCCAACCCCACGTAAGGAAACATAAGATTTTTAGGTCCCCTTACCTTACGTAAGTATTATTTTGGAAATTTTCGACCTCCCCTCATATTTATTTTAAATAATAATTTTTACTTGATATAATATTAATTTATGTGAAAAAGAAATTAGAAAATCAATTATACACTGGTTTCAATGCATATAATTAAAAAAATACGTCTGGTACACTTTGGATCTCTTCCCCCGTAAGAATTTGTAAGATTTTCCATAACTCCTCCCCATTATTTATACACATTGGTGGCTTGTAACTTTCTTCAATGGGAGTGCACACAATTTAAAGTAAAAAATATAAATTTACTGTACTTATTTTCGTTGGCTTGCTTATTTCCAGAGCACTAATTAAAGAACGTTTAATCATTATCACCCTTAGGATAAACGCACACATTTAAGAAATTTAGGCTTGCATATGACCCCCGTATTGTATGGGGGCGTAAAAATGTTTCCGTAATTTGCAAGAGCCCGACTACATGCTGTTGTTTTAAAAATATTAATACATATCATTGTGAAATAAATATTCAAGTCAACAACAGAAAGTAAAAAATAGTGACCGGGGGGGGGGGGGAGTTGTCTGGAATACCCCCCAGCATAGCATCATAACCAAGAAAAACAAAGCAGTTTCATAAAACATTTTTTAATGTTTTAGAGCCTGATCATTATTTGCTGACCTCCTGGCCCATGCATACATAAATTTTTTAGAACTTGCTGTGGCGACTCGTAGTTTTTTCAATGGGGGCGCACAAAATTTGAAGAAAAATATCAAATTATAATAGATGTTTTCTTGACTTACAATAATTATTATGTGATCATAATTATTTTTTGATAATTGTTTTCTGTTTTGGATTGGAGGGCACGTTTCCTTGCGCCCTTCAGAGACGGCCGCCACTGCTTAAAAATACTATAAAATTATAACAAAACTACAAATCAATAAATTTCATACAGAAGATAAAATAGTATCTACATATACATATTAGTATTACAACTTCAAATTGCAACTTTATTGAAAAATGGAAATTAGAATAATTTCAATTTATTGGGAATTGGGAATAAAAAATGTCAAATTGGAATCAAATAAATAAGGAAAATTTGAACGAAATGCCGCACTATTCGTTAATATTCAAAGATTCTTACTTGATTGATAATTCGAAGATGAATTTAAGAAGGTATAATATTATTAAGAGGGGTGGGAGGACCAAAATCAAGAATTTTGAAGATTCTGTTATTTGATAAAACTGATTATTGTAGTGTGTACTATTTACAAAATTGAGCCCCCCCCCCGCCCCGGAGGACAAAGGACCTATTATAGACACCCATATTACTCAGAATAAATGTAATTATATACCTACTACAATTGGGAGTTTATACGTCGATTCTGGTCATTCTTTAAATGTTAAAGACTTACGTAGTTCAAACTAACCAATGAAGATCAACCATTTTATTGTAGTCTCGGCATAAAAATAAACTCTAAATTTTCATTAGTTAGTTTAGTTAAACTTCAAGTTTAAATGCATGTAAGAGTTAAAGTTTGTGACTAGAACAACGTATTAAACTACTAAAACTCTTTAAAAATTTACCACCTTTGCAGGTATAGTACCTGATTAAATTAATTTTGTATTATATTACCTTGTGATACTCCTGGTCTCGAACCAAAGTTTAATTCTTTTATTTAATATTTATACAACCAAAAATTATTCAAGTAAAGTTTTATACAGAAGCAATATAGAAAAATTTTAACTTAAGTTTTTTAAATCACCATTAAAAAATTAAATTAATTTCAATTAGGAAGTCAGGGTGGGGCAATCCCCCCCCATGCGCCGCGCCTATTAGTGAATTGAAAATTCGGTGGTTAAATTTAAAAAAAGTTTTGTTTTGATATGTTCACGTAACGGGGGTTGCTCGGAAATAAAATGCTTATTTTCTAATCTAGGGATCAACTTAGAATTAAGACCCGACAAAAACTTGGAATGCAATTTATTGTAAAGCACTTATTTCCCGAACAATATAATTTAAATAGAAACCGGGGGTCTGAAATAACCCCCCGATATGTGCTGAAAATTTTCAAGTCTTCAAATTTATATAAAATTGATTTACCTACCGTCTATCTCTAGTTTTAATACCTTTCATCACTTTTCCGGAAACCCATAACCTGGAGGTTATTCCATACGCCCCCTCACCCATATTATAGTTAATGCAAGTTTAAGTTTGTGATTTTTCCCGTAACATTATTTTTTAAGTGAACCGATCAACCCTAATCTTTCTCTATTTATTGGGTATATTTAGATCTTTATGCCTAGCTGCAGGTGACCAACAGTTTAAAATTTTTAAATTTGTGTACAATATTGAAGATTATTTAATAAAAACTACGTTATTTAAGATTTCTAAGTACAAATACATAAAATTATCAAATTTAAAAATATACTTGAAGTTGGTCTGTTATGGTTGGTGCCATGGCTCCGTAAAGCAAACCGCTACTGACCCACACTAAACTGTTTTTTTGATGTGCCGCGCGGAATTCTAGGAGGAACTTAGGTGTGCCGTAGGTGAAAAAAGGTTGCGGAGCGCTGCTATATGGGATAAAAAAAAGTTTAATCAATTCCATGGAAGTTAAGTGAAGGTTAATTTTTTTTTTTAATGCAGGGAAGGGGGAAATCTTCAAAAGACACCACCCCGATGATCTGGTGTGGTAGTGTCGGATTCTTACCGACTAAAACCCCCTCCCCGACGACAGCGGGATTGACCTTCTCGGCATTACTTCCGCTGTCGTCTGCTATGGTCCGCGGCTTGGTCGTTTTTCTACGGCCCCCCGTCATCACCGGATTAGCTGGCTCCCTCTGGGCACCAACGGAGTACGTGGCCCGGGCTGATCGCATTGACCCCCCGGCATCACCCGAATCGCTTTGGTCTGGTGCGTGTTGGGAGCCACTAGGTAGTGGCCCGCGAGGCTCGTCACTCTGCAACCTGGTGTGCAGTCTTGACCCGGTCTGCACCGCTGTCGGGTCGACTTCCCTCAGCTTGGCATTGGGGGAGACTGGTGTTCGTCCCCTTGTTGTTACCTCTCACGTCAGCCTTGCGGATTTCCCCCATCCACCGGGGTTCGCGCCCGATCTCTGAGGGTCCTCCGCAAGTTACCAGGGACCACCCCGAGGAGGTGTGAGTAGGATTTCGGTCCCAAGTGTAGGTTAATTGAGTTAACTTAACCTTACCTTCTAGCTTTTAACCCGACCTTGCATCTCTTATGGGTCGTTCCGTTTTAGTTTGGTCAAGCCGCCTGGATGATCTACCTCTTATTATTCCATTCTTGACCCACTTCTTCACATTGGATTTTCAGCATACGCTTCTTAAAATCCACATTTTGAAGGTGTCGATCTAGCATCTTCATGGTCTATGATACGCTATACAAGAATATCTAGAAGACGATGGTCGTTACAACAAAACGACCAAACGACTGTGAAAGGATTGATATAGGAATTTAAACGAGAAATTGCAAGTTTGGTAGCTCCCATGTACCTTGTTTTTGTACCCACGACGAAAGTGCCAATAGAGCGCCACGAACCGATACCAAGTGCGTCGGATAAGCTCGACCTGCATCACAAGGACTAAGTCCCAAAATTATCAGCCATCGTTTCAGGATTACTCCAGCCCGATGGAAATGAGGGTCACAGACCCGGTACTTTGCAGTGCCATTACGACAAGGCAAGATAATTGAACCTGTGTTCGGATAGCACCAGAGAAGGAAAATATTTGATTATTTCCCGAGGACGATTTCCCAAAATTATGAGTAAGAACGGAATATCCACCCTGTATTTCATACAATCGCCAAATACATCCAATTGATTTATTTCAATTCGAGTTTCCGTAGTTCAGAATTCACTGTAGGTCCCCTAAATATTATGTAACAACACTTCAAACACACAGAAAAGAAGACGAATTTTATTAGAACATCTAGCAGCAGTCGCTCCTTAAAAATTAACCAAATTTTTATTGAAGCAAATCGACCTTGAAGCAATCCAGGCGATTTAAATTTATAAATATTTTATGATGCATTTTTTGTAAGCCAATTCGTGATTGGCATAATTCTGACACGTTTGTATTTAATCAGTGGCTAAAGCGTTACCTCAGGATCGTAAAAAAATCAAAATTATTATTAAATAAATGTATTTATATATTTCGCAATAATACAAGGTATAAATATACATCGAAATTTAATTATTTTATATTTTTAACATCGAACATACTGTGACTCGTGTCATTTTATATACTACAACCAAACGGCAGGATGCAAACAAAAGTATTTGCACAAAAAATAAGCCCTAAGTAAAAATGGAAAATAAACAATAAAAACGCACATTCCATAGTAAAATTATATACCATTACACAATTTAAGTATAAAACCTGTTTTTATTACCCGATATTTAAAAAATTCAAGGATAAAAAGTGAAATATAAAAAATATATTCACTCTTTAGGCAAGCAAAAAAAAAAAATTAAAACCGCCACAATAAAAAAAAGTCAGCTGATTAAATATTTACACTCGATTTCTAACAGATATTTAATTAATAAAACACTTTCCAGAATTTACACGAAAGAGAAAAGTATTACAAAATCTGGAACAATTTCTTTAATTCTACCATCAACGCCCAATCAGTTTTGGTGAGGTCTTCTCTGAAGTGCTCCTTGCAAGCGTCGATTGATTGACGTGAAATCTGAAATTAAAACATGAATTTAGTGATCACATTAATTTGTCGAGGTGAACGATCGAAATTAAGAAATGCGAAGTGGCATCTCACGATACACCTGTTGATGATTCTTTCACCCCACTTCAGACTCGCCCTTATTCCTGCCTAGGATACTACGCTAAAATTCGTTCACCAAGGCATAAAGGAACGCCGCAGTGAACGATCGATCCGCTCGTTCCCGACGCCCCAATTTATTCAGTTGACCCAATTTAACTAAAAATAGCGAACCGGAATAAAATTATTTAAACATCAAAAATGGGTATATATAGCAAATATTGTCTTAAAATCAGGTCGAGCATGACGTCACCAATGCCCTACTTCCTGATTACATAATATCCCGTTCCGGTGGAAATAGATATATCAAGAATGCAACCAAGTGTGAATAGAAGCCCTACTATCTTGTTATATCACACTTGAACAAAATAAAAGAAGTTCCTCCAAATTTTCGTGATAAACATTTTTTCAAGTTTATCGAAAATGTTTATTTTATTTGCAAATCATAGTTCAAGAGTTTTATTCAATTCTAAAATCACAAAAAAAAATTTGTGATAATAATTAGAAAATTATGTTACCGATCCACCCATTCTCCTCAATAGAAACTCCCGTTTCGGCAGGATAGATACACCATGTACTTCGATGAAGAGTATTTATTAGCTTCTATAATATTTGTGGTGCCATATTGGTTCAATGCCATGTAATAAATGGTCAAAGTCACGTGACCTGTTTACAGCGAAAGAGACCTAGAAAAGTGATAGGGTGAAAAATATGTTTCTCAACTTGGATTCGAATCCAGGCGTATTAGCTGTGAATGCCTGCGCTCAAACAACTGCGCTGTCGAGGCGATTGGTTGATGTAGCGCGGAACTTCTATATTTCGTGACTAATTCTAGGACCGCTACAGAACTTTTTTGAGAAGTGGGTCAAATTTTGTTCATTAATGTTTTTATTACTAGCCCGTGGGTCACTAATAGTACTAATAGTCGAGACTCGAGGTCTGATCTAGGATTAAGCATCCGATTTCCTTAAAATACCTCGTGTTGCTATGATACGGACTAAATTTCAGTTATCTGATTGGTAGAAACTCGTATTGACGAATCTAGAATTAATTCTCAGACTATTAGTACGGGAATAAGTCAGTGGCGTAACTTGAAAAGAGCGGGAGAGGGGGGTAAAATAGTACCAATAATTTGGAAACACCGAAAAATTTGATAATTGACCTATTTATTGGTTCTCACTTTTAAAATGTCTAAAAAGGTTTATGTTTCCATTTTGTGTTACAACTTCTACTTTTGCAAGTGAAGAGAAAAAAATTGATACCGAGGGGGAATTACCGCACCAGGTGACACCATGCCCAATTTCCACCAAAATTCAACGTGGGTCATTTAAGCCTTCGCGGGTCATAGGTTTGCTACCACTGTCCTAGATTTCCTTCGGAATTGTCTGTTTTGGGTCGGGATTATCCGGTGCTAAATCGGGAGATAAATATTACGTAAACATAAAATATTTGGAATAAATTTCAGAGGATTATTTAACGGCAGATAAAAGGTGAGGGGAGGGAGTCACCCCCATGGATTATCAAAAAGTAAAAACATTACTATAAATTTACAAAATAGACCTTCATTTTGTGTTATCCTCACCCTCCCACCCAAACTTTTCTGGAATCTTGGCATCATTTATTGTTGTTTTTTTCTTAAAGTGGGAACGTCACATTACATACAATTTGATAGTATATTAAGTACCCGTCCCCACCCTAGCCATGGGTTAAAAGGGCTTTAGCTTTTTATTGCTAACTTTTCAATCCGTATTATTATTATTATTATTGAAGTATATAAAAGTTTAAATTTATCTGTGTATACAAAATTCTATAATTCCTTGATGCATTCGCACCAGTGCGGCTTTTAGGCCGCACAACCACCACTTCTATGAATCTGTCTATATATTTTTTTGTAATACTAGTTCTAATTGATTTATTCAAGAGATTTCACATTATACGAAATTAATTGATTTAATAACAATCGAGAAATTCATAAATCCCCCCGAAGTTTTGTTCATTGGTTGAAATGCATCGATTCAATGAACAGTTTCATTCTATTCAGGACAATCTTTAGTTCAGTGCATAAAAAATTTTAAATCGGCGGCAAAGATAGGTACATTTTGCCGTCCCCTCCCCCATCGCGAATTTAAAAAAAAAGTAATGTCAAACGTTTCAACGAGCTTCCATTAAAATCCTTTGAATACGCGAAAACTTTAGGGGGGCGGGGGCTGTAGAAATGTCAGTTCCCAATCGCGAATTTTTTAATAACATTGGTGGTAATCATTTGATCATCCCGTCGTTTGAGTTTTAAAGGTTTTTAATAAAATTCCGATTGTTTAGAATAATTTGGGAGAGGCCGTAGAAATGCTAACCTCTTCCATCGCGATTTGTTATTAAAATTAATACTAATTGATCGAGGATCGTTTGAATCTCAAAGGCAAAACAGTTAGAGCTTTTAAAGGATGCAAGATTTTAAAGTTTACCAATATCGCTCCGAGCAAGTAGCGCGTAGAATTTTAGCGTTGCTGATAATAATAAAAATTGTTTTTATTTTATAACATTAAAAAATAGCTATAATAAACATCATCATATACAAAAATAATTTTCAAGTACACAGCAGTGCCTTGATGTGATTGCTAGTTAAATTACAGAGCGGAAATTGGGAGTTGAATCGAGAAACCCTCGCCTTAACGTAATTTTTTGCGAATTTCTTCAAACAATTTGAATTGGAAGCTAAAAAGTTTGACACTAATGCCATTAAAAAATTCGCGATGAAGGGCGGGGGGGGGGGGGCAAAATGAAGCTGTAAAATTGTTGCATTCTAATTTTAATTAACTTTGAACACAATTTAATCTATGAGAAGTATTTTAAGAACAGATACAAGTTATAGATAAATTTTCCCCGACTTAACTTGAAAAAAAAAAGATTTTCACGACTTATCGAAGTGTTGTCCTTGGTAAATTCAATATTCTCCATGACGAAATTTAAACATTTTATAGTCGCTGACTTTGCCAGGTATTCCAGAAGAATGGGACCTCTTTGTGGGTTAAGAAACATAAGATAGACCGACGGAGGTGCGAAGCGTTGGGGTCAGCTATTATAGAGCTTAAGGTGGTAAGCCTTTCACCGAAGTTGACATATTATTTTATGCAATCCTATGTCGTAAATTAACGATTTATGACGACTTTTGCAAGTCGTAACGACCTTCTTCAGTCTCAAGTTGAGTTAATCTGTAAATTTAATCCCATGGTGTCATTTAAGCTCAAGGACTCATAATTATTAGATATCTTTACATTAATAGTCGCCACCGTTGATTTAAAATTAAGCGATTGTGAATCAAATAGTAATAAATAGTTCTTTCGAAATATCGTGGTCTTAAACGGAGTAATGACATGCGCGTAGCTTCTATTTGCACCGACCTTCCAATAGTAACTATAAATTATTGGTCTCTTATACTGGTGTCCGTGTTTTTCGCAGGTTTTTGAGAAATGGAAGCGGCGAACAGGAAGTATTTTCCAGAGGAACCAGGTGTGCGTGTTTCAATTAGATTATTTTCTATCTGTCAGTAAGCGGGGGGGGGGGGGGGGCTAAGGATGGGGGTAATAGAAAAAGGGTAAAGGCGACTAATGTCGTTTGACAGCCTAACCAAAAAGCGTTTGGTTTAGGAAAAATCATTTTAATCGGATGAAAGTAAATAGAAGCGTATAATATTTGACGTGGTTTAGAGCCCACGTTAAACTGTAGGTCCTATACAGATTTCTTAATTATGTGGAAGAAGATATTTTAATAAACAAAGAGCTCCCCCTATAAACGATTTTTCTAAAGTAAATTTAACAAACATTATGCGACTTGTTATGCATTTAACATTTTGTTTAATGCGATATTTTAAATTCAAAGTTTTTACGATTCATTTAAATGTTTAACAACTTTGGAATTTCATTGAGAGTTTTTAAATTGATTCTATAAATAAACGAACTTATGTTAAATTTGTAATCTTCGATTGTATATAAAGAGGATGACTTTTTAATCGAATTCAACGTAACATGACTTTTATTGTATATGCACTATAAATTACTTTTGATTGATGATTAGCTAACGTTAAGGTTTGACGTTACGGTGTAAAAAATTGATTGATTATGGTTTATTAACAATTTGTAGTTTTTTTATGTTGAGCTTTAATTCCTAGCTGTTTTGTTTTCTTCTCCTCGTCGGGCTGTTTTTATGAAATGAAAAATTGCCATCGTTCAATACTTTCATCATTTTTGCTCCGTATGCTGGCGCCAATACATTTTTTATTATACGCTCGTCCATTCCATTGATCTATTTCATTCTGCTGCAGTTTGGCACGTTGCTCCCGACCTGATTTTATTCAATCGATAGCTGCATACCCTGCAACCGACGAAGCGCCTTTCATCCAAAATTTATTCATAGAATATTTTTCTAGTGTACAATTTTAATGTCTGCGATGTTTTTTTATCCGCCGAAGGTGTGTCTGTTTGCGTCATTGATCCAACTTTAGAAATAGGCATTATCCCGAAGGGTGAAACACGTGTCAGAAGTAGGTCAGGTCAATCCAGATCTCGACCCCGTTTCTTTAAAAAAAGTTCCCCTTCGTATCCTACATAAAATATTATTAACAATTTCTTTTGATCTGAATTTAATGCGTTCTTTCATAAAAATTTTCTAAAGATTCTATTTGCATGTTTAAACCTTAATGAGAAATGTAAATTGCCTGTTATTTCATCATTTGCGTTCCATCATTGGAATAACATTTTCTAACCGCATCCGAAGAATATGCACATTTTTGCCCCATCCTGTACCTATCTATCGACTGTCAGGGTGGGCGATAATTATTGTTACAATATTTTTTGTTTTTTCCCTTCAGTTGTTCTGTCTCACGTCTGCTTTGGTCGAATTATTTTTTCCAAAAACTGTAGTAGGTGTATCGATGATTTCTCAATTAATAATTTTTTTTTATTGCTTCCTACACAGCCGTATTATTTATAAACCCGTAATATATCACAATTATGGTTCGACTTTTTGACATTGGATGGAAATATAATCTCGTTATGCGTTATAAATTTTTTGCTTTGATTAGAATTTCTTAACGTTGGAGAAGGCTTATTTAAATTCATCCACCTACCGAATTGTTTTCACCGTTTATCTAGGCCGTATTCCACGCAAATTATGTTAATTTGTTACAAATACTGTAGGAATACCATTTTTGTTCAATATCAAAATATTTGAAATGGTAGGCGATCGTTTTGTAATGAATGACATTTTTCTCTATGGTCAACATTTCCATCTACAAAGTTTTGTATAATATGTAACAGGTAATATAAGTTGTATGACATTTCCGTGCAATTTTAAATTTGGCCTCAAATGCAGTTTCGAATTTGAACCTACGATATTAATTTAGGTTGCACTATCACAAACGTAAATGCTGTAGCGCAAACAGGCGGTGATATTTGTTCGATCCAAATGATCAGCGGGATTTCATAAAATTTTGGTTCTGAGCATTATAAATTGGACCATTTGAATTGTCTAGGCGGAGGCCGGTGCCCGCAGGGCATTTCGATTGCGCCCTCACTCGACTTGCCTTCGAAAATACTAAAATCTTTTAGTGTCCAGCACACCTACCCAATAAATCTCGATAGTGTATAAATTACGATAATTTATATCAGTTAATATTGGAAATAGTTTTCAAATTAATAATGCCGTAGATTTTAAATATTTAAATCGATATTAGAAAGATAAGAAATTCTGTAAATATTAGATAAATAATTCTTCAGAGCAAGTTGGCGGAGTGAAAGAATAAGGGGAAAAGCGAGGATCTACATTTTTAATAAATTATTACTAACTGTGGTAAAAATTCTGTGGTAATTAGTTAAAACGTCCTAACAAACCAAATAGTTTTCGTATGTAGCAGCACAAGGGCAAGAAAAATATTCGAAGATTTGTCGAGTCGAGTACGAGATGAAATTTCGAGTACGAGCTGCAGTTTACATGATTATTCAGCGATAGGAAATCAACTTGCATATTTTCATAAAACTAGTTACATAAAAATGTTGAAATTTCGTTAAAAATGAAAAGAAATGTAATCATATTGGGAACCTAGAAATCGTTCTGGGGTAAAAAAAGGTGCTAATTCAAAATAGTACATTATGCACCAAGGTAGCAAAGTGACACTTTTTTGGCCCGAGGGTAAAGGATTGTTTACACGAGGCGCCAGCCGAGTGAAACAATTACCCATGGGCCAAAAGTCACTTTACTGCCGTCGTGCATATACTGTTTTTTGCAATTCCGGGAGGTAAAGTAAACACTTGTCAAGGAGTTGGCTTATTTTGATTTTATGTAGGTTCCCAACATGACTAAATTCCGTGTGTGCAAAATATGACTTATTTTAGAAATACAGGTCATTCGTGCAGGTTGTTTATTCGTTAATATACAAAGTAAAATAGCTCTCACGCAATTGGCTAGAAACCGGTTTCAATGTATCTGAGTGGAATAATAAATTAGTCTTATAACACAATTTTCACATTTAATAGAAATTTCATATAATTAAGTATAAATCACGGCAAGGAAGGTATTAAATACTATTTTATAATCATGACAGTGTTATAACATCTACAACAAGCCATTTTTCTCCCGAAAACCAATTTGTTAGTTAGGACGTTTTATCAAAGGACGGCAGAATTTGCGTGACTCAGTTTGTATCCAGCATATTTACTTAAGAAACATTTATCTCTATGGAATAAAGCAGGGAAAGATGATGGTGATAAAGAATGTATCCCATGGAGTCAGCAGTTTTTGAGTTATTTTACCCAATTTTTTGAGCCCAATTTCATTTAACTTAACATTGCCAGTCTGATTGGGCTGTATTGCGGCACAGTGCATAAAAACAAAATTTGTAGATATAAAACTGGTCTAATTTTGGATAGCTAAACTAGACAGTGAAGGGGAGTGACTGCGTTCACCTTTTTGGGAGGTAGAATCAGCCCCTTTCTCCCGTCTCAACCCAGATACGGGACGGGTTGTTAGATCGAGGCATTTTAATAAAAGTGAGCGTTCTGGGATTAAAGGTGTATTCTAGTAATTAACAATTATGGACCGTGATAATCGGTCCAAGCGACCCTTATTTTTGTTTATCTCCGCCACTCTGCATTTTGCTGCTTGCATTAGCTGCTTATCTCAGTGTGGTTATTATTGTTGCAAGCTGTCAAATTCAAGTTCAAAAAGTGCAATTAGCCTGGTAATTACCACATTGGGTAAGGTCGAATTTCGAGACTGCAGTGCATAGAACATCTTCAGAGCATTTTTTTCATCCATTGGTTTGAACTTCGTCACCTTCGCCTCGCTCTTGCTGACCGACCTCCGAGCTGGTGGAAATCACGTGAGGAGTTTTATAACAAATTTTTATAAAACTTGCTTAAGTAGTTTCTTCTGTGACCAATCGCTGGGGAAATGCTCAAACTCAGCAAATTCGGGTTCCTTCGCTTCGAATCAACATCAAATGTAAATATATGATTTTGGTGGTAGCTGCAATCAAAATCAAATATCGCTTGAAACATTCTAACTGATGCTATAGTTCAGAGAAGGGCGGAGGGGTAACGAAGCCAAGTTGGAAGGCTCGAGTTTGTAGTGATAGGCTTGTCCGATTCCGCAAGAATTTTTCATGATGAAAAATTTGTAAGAAGTTCAACCATAACAACAAATTCTCCTCTCCAATCAAAAGATCCCCTCGTATTTTGAATACACGATCCCAAAGGATATTTTTAGTGAATAGTAATGAGCCCATTGGATCTTCTATAGCTTCCAAGATAAAACATATTTGGTGAATGTTGAACATAGGAAGAGGTATGCGATCGCAAAAATTAAAGAATTACCAAGATTCTTTCGATTCCCATCTGAAAGAGTTCGCTTCTTGTAATCCACGTCATACGCATTCAATCAATCGTTTATATTAATTAATAGAAACCAAAAACCTATTCGCCAATATAATTTCTATTATTGAATTGCTTAATGTTAAGCAAAAAACCTGAGTTTATACACAGACTGTGATGTGACGCAGTCATATTCCAAGATTCTGATTAACCAAACTGCGTTTCAGTTTCGTATTACCTTTGGTATTACACAAATGAAAATCACAGAATCAGTTTTATATTAAGACTTATACTAAGACATATAAACCAATATTCTTACTATTTACAATGGCTACTTTTTCGAGACTTCTTACTAAGCTCTACTCAGTCGACCGCATCAGATATGCTGCTCGAAATCGAATTATTCGATATTCGCATGCAAGCAACACTTCTTCGGGAAAGCACTTGTATGGGTGACCGACCCGACCCGATGGTTAGAAAGAACTGCGGTCGGCCGTGTTTCGGAGGACACGTTAAGCCGGCGGTCCCCCTGATTTGGTGACGAAGACCAAGTTAGGGTTACAAAAAATTCGCCCCCACCCTCATCGACTGTGCAACGCTTTATCGGACCTTCTGCCAGGCTGGACCTACACGATGGTGGCGGCCCGTGGGACTGGAAGAACCGGGTGCCATTACCGGGACTCATTGAGAAACCGGGGTCGTGACCGCTTGTTGGGGGTGTTATGGTGACGTAAGGCCGACCAAGCGGCTCAGCACAAGGCGTCTGACGCCGCTGAGTTGCTGGCGTTGCAAAGTCTGGGGCGAACAGGGCACAATAAGCTTCTGCTTCAGTGCAGTGGTGGTAGCACCACACCCGATTTACGATAGACAGATAAGCTCTACTCAAAGTGTTATTGTGACCTTTTAGGGTCAGTTTTATCTCCCTGTAAAGACGAATGGCACTCGTCAAGCAACAAATTGCTTGGAATTCTTTTGGCGAGCGCAATCATATAGCTACAGAAACTGCTGGTAAGGTAGGCACTTGACTTTCAAATCTCTACATTTACAGCAAATTTGAATATTAAAACATTAAATTGATATCGAAATCATCATCGCGTAGTCCTGCAGGCGGATCCCGGGTATTTAGGGGATAATTTAAATCTTACATTGCGAATTTTTAAACCTCCCTATGTCGTCATTTCGTTCCAGCAAAAACTACATTCGTCACACACCAAACGATTCTCTCACACCATTACGTAATTTTGAACAACGAATAAAGGGGTTGTTAAGTGGGTCAACTCATTCAGCTAACCCTCTCATTTGAATTCACCACTGCACTATCGTGAACTGATTTTCTGTCCGATTGAGAAATCTTGAATTATTAAAAAATCTCCCGTTGATATTCAATTTAATTTTTTATAAACGCAATATATCAAAATTAATTCAAACCACAAGAAAACAGGAAAGGGGATATTTCAAAGCTCACACTTCCTTCCTGTTCATTCCTTTCATAAATAGGACGCGGGTGGTGGTGAATGAAGTTGTCTGGAAGTAGGTCAAGCCCGGCTTTTCATTGATTATTGTATGTCCCCTTATTTACGAGAACCATTGACGTATCGCCGCGTAGATGGTGTGAGAATTTTAAATTTAAATGATATCCGTCGACGTGTTATTATTATGACTAATTAATGTGTATACTTATAAAAACATTAAAGTAATATTTTTGTTTGGACATTTTAAGTAAACTAAAGAAACAAAATTACTTACTTTACTAATGAGGAAATCTTTGTCGTCGAAATGCCTTCCAAACATTTTTGGCGATTCCCCAGGAATTGGTTCGATTTTGACGCACACCTCCATACCTTTTCGGGCGCTTTCGACGTTCTTGTGATTTACCTCCAGACCGGTCACGATTCCAATGTCTACAAACTGGAAAAAAAAGTTGCAAAATCTAGGTTCCGATTTTTGGTTTCCTTATTTTCCTTACCTCTTTACTAGGGACACAAATTGGGGTGCCCTCTTTAACGATTCCATTTTCGACAATAACACCAACGACGATTGGATCCCTAGAATTGAACACAAACTGCGGTAAAATGCGAAGTTTGCAGGGAAAAACTGCAATGTTTTTAAATTCTTCACGTTTCTTTGCTTTCAGTTCCGCCGTATAGGCCATAAATTTATCGAACAGATGATAAATGATGTCGGCCTGGAAAATCCTGACGCCCAAATTGTCCGCAAGTTCTTGGGCATCGCGTTCAATTTTTACGTCGAACGCCAAGATGGTAGCATATCTGCGGGGTAATAAATATGTTAAAATCTAACCCTCCGGCTTGTAAATTTTAGTTACGATTCTCATCGCTTGTTTGTTTAGGATGGAAGAATTAGTGAGGTTGTGAGAAATGTTAATACAGTAGCAGAGTTGTGTTTGTAAATTAGTTTAAATGGAAATAGCGTAACTTCGTCTTAAAATTACTAGAAATACTCACTGGCTATCGTGTTCCAACATAATGGAGGCTTTCATCACATCCTTCTTAACGACTGGACCAATTCGAATTCCGGAATACTGAAAAAAATGCAATTAATTATAATTTTGATATGACGAGTCTCATTTTTGTACGAGGTGTGATCAAAAAGTACGAGTGGTGTCGCAACGGTTGAGGGTGTTTCTTTCATCCCGTAGGGAAGATAAGCTTGGTAATAAGAAAGTAACAACCATATGGTCGAAGTATGTAAAGGGCGTATAAATAAATGTCGCGTTGGTAGACACAATCGATTCAGGTATGGTCCAAAATCAAAAGCTTGTCTTTACCGGAAGACAGTGGGTGTTCGTTGTTCCAAGAAACGACTATACGACTCCTACTGTGTACGTATAAGGTAGTGCATTAATTACAGATTCTTGTGTATACCTGCTACAATAAACAAATAAACGCGGCCTAAATCATTTGTAAAATACAAAACTAGTTTCGTTGCAGGGGCAGTTCATTCATTAGAAGAGTAGAACCGGAATTTCAACCAAAATGGAATCCAAAAGTGGTTCGGAACGAGAAGAGAAGTCAAAAAGAGAAAAGCTTTTTTGCAACAGCATTGAAAGCTGCTTAATGCCGGATGCAAAGAACGTGCCGTGTCGCAAATCGTACAATGTAGGAGCGGAGACACGCACATGTATACCTTTTTAGACAGCGTCTTATATACACACACGGGACTTCCGACGACTAATAATCAGTTTATTACTAATTAATATTCATAATAAAACCATTTACAATAAGAACCTTATGTTTATGTTTCGACATCGAGATTTAAAAATAAACGCCACAAGCTTTATTTTTAGCTTTACAATTCTTAAATAGAGCCCATTAATTTATTTTTCAATCCTAGGTCATTATTCAGCGCATAATTGATATAAATGAAAGCTCACACATTTTGAACAGATTAAGTATGCAATGTTACAATCAAAAGTGGAAGTTAAGGCCGGCCCCACACTAAAGAACGAAAGTTGCGCCTGCTCGGTCCGCTCGGTAATTATTGTACATCTCAATTGTTCCAGTTCCAATAAAACACGACCTACCCATTTAATTTCGCTTGAGTGTGAAATTTAAATCAAAATTTTGCTATGGCAATCACGTATTCAATTTTAAATGTCCGTGCGATAAGCATAAAGTTTCGAATTGAAAAATAACTGCTGTGGGTAATCATGTAACGAAAATGCATTGTGAAAACCTAAACGTGCCCCAACGCTGTGTACAAAATAATTGCGGTAGACGAGATAAATTAAACAGTACAAGACTGAAATATTATGTTAACCAATTATATAATTTATCCAATTTTCAAACAAGAAATATTGACAGGAAGTGGCTTCCCAACAAGAATATACGGAGGTCTCACATTTCCGCTCGACTAATTATAGACGGAGGTCGTTCCTCTAAAATTAAACTAAAAAAATCTACAAGGCAGGAAACCACTTATCGAAAGATCTTACATCCTAATAAAAATTCTTTGTTTTCTTAAAAAAAAGTATCTTAATACTGTAACGATTCGAGAGTGTAAATCGAAAAGATTCCGTGCACGATTTTCTCGTTTAGTTTAATTGGAAATTTACATAACAACATTTAAATGATATTAGGAGCGCAATTATAGAAAACTCGGTTAATAAAAATCGGTGTACGTTCAACTTGAAGCACGACTTCCTCCTCACAAAAACGTTACATTACAGTAATCTTCGATTAGTGTCGTTTAGCGATGGGTAACCGATTATTGAAACGCTTCATCATTCTCATTGCCACAACAAAAAACGAAATAATTTTTTTTTGGTGAAATAAATTTCAACTTTACGGTGTTCAGAAATATTGTAAACAACTCTTGAAAGTGGAAGGAAGAGCCGTCGTCGTATTTGCAGCTGAGAAATACTGCAATTCACAATAGCATCAAGGATTCATCGAAGCTGGAATAATATTGTGTATAGCTTTGTAGTTATAATAATTCCCAAGTTCTCCCCTCTCATTGGCTATTCTGCATTGGTTGAATATTTACCAAAGATTTTAAAAAATCTGCAAACATTTTCACTAATTAAGGTTCTTCCTCTTTCTGTGCATTGACAGAAGGGTTACTTTTTGAATTATCTAGATTTGTAATTCGTTGTGTAATTATTGAAGAAATTTGACTTTAAAAAAAGCTTACTGGATTCAAACCTCAACTAGAAATTTACTGTGAAGTTCGGAAAATGAATTAAGAGATGAAATCATAAAATCAGTGATATTCAATATTAATGAGTAACGTTTAAAACCGTAGGGCCTTTTCGGTAAAACCAAAAGTAAACAAAACAGGTATTAAAATGTGACAAGTACGAGGCCGAGTCGTATGATATAAAATTCAATAAAATTTGAACTGTAACATCAGAAATTACATTACACCGTATCAAAATTAGAAATCAAGAAAAATGGTAAAACCGAACAAAACAGGTCTTAGGATTTTAAAAAATAAAGTGCGAGGCCGAAGGCCGAGTCGTGTGATATAGATAAAAATAAAATTTGATTTAAGGCCAGAAATTATACGGTAGCAAAATTTGAAACCAAGAAAACAACTTTATCATTTCCTTACCTAAAAAAATTAATCCTCAAATTGATGTACCTCAGGTTATTTATATTTTTAAGAGTTTTATCGCATTAAATAGCTTCCATTTGTTGGTTGCTTTGTTTTTATAAAATTAGAAGAACAAAATGTTTTTCGTTTTCCAAATTAGTTTTAATTAGAAAATTTGAGTGGGATACACCTGTTGGTAATTTATGTAAGCTTTGAAGGTTAGAGGTCAGAGCAAATTGCGTGTCAAATTTGATCTTTGTATGGCGAATCCTTGATTTAATAATTTGGATTATCCTATTATTGGAATCTGTTTGCCAAATTCAGCTAGAAGTGGTTAAAAAGAAATAAGAAAATATAATAAAAATAAAAGGTTGCGGAGAATGAAAATCTAGTAGCTGTAAAATAAGTGCATGGAAAACGGTACTGAAGACCTTTTACTGAGCAACACCGTGATTGTACGGCCTCAGGGCCGCACTCGAGCTTATTAGATTATAAGTGAAAAAATTACTAATGAGAGATACATAAATATATGATAATGGATCGACAGATACACAGAAGTGGTATTTTATTTGCGATTTACAGTACGAAAACGCCACTATGCGGGAAAATTTAAAATTAGTAATTGAGCTATTTAAATCATATTTAAATGTAAATATGAATACGTTCTTCAAAGTCAGAACCTAACAAAGAGTACTAATTAAAAAAAATATTACGATAAATTGAACAACACGCCAAAATATACGTTCAAGCACAGCGGAACGGACCCCCTTTGTTTTCGGATTTTTTTCAATTACAGTCATAATTTAGTATGTTACACTTTTGTACTAAATTTGAAGCTTCCAATTCAATTAGTTCTTGCGAACGACCTAATTAATGACAACTGTAATGTTAATATTTTCTTTAACGATAAAATGTATATGAGCCTACCCTGATGGAAGGTCCTTCTGGCAAAACTAGAAGTCCTTATTGTGTTGTCCTTCCAGGAGCAAACACGTAGAGATAGTTTCATAGGTCAAGAACCCTAAAAATCGACGCAGAAGGCTCAAATTCGTATATGTATGTATTTCGCCCCCTTGGCTCCTCCTCGCGCAGATTAGGTTTCTTGACCTTTGAAACTATAACAACTCTACTCAGTAATGTAGGATCCTTCTCTGCGCGAGGGTTAACCAAGGGGGAGATATACATACATATACGAATGTGAGCCTTCTGCGTCGATTTTTATTCAAAGCTAAAGAACCCTAATCTGAGCAAGGAGGAGCCAAGAGGGCGAAATACATACATATACGAATTTGAGCCTTCTGCGTCGAATTTTAGGGTTCTTGACCTTTGTATGCATAATGTTTGTATTACATTATGCAATTTATCGTACAAGAAATGGTATAATTTCTAAGCAGAAAAACCAAAATAAGCTTTTACATGTCAAAACAAAAAAGAAAACACTAAAAAAGTATGAAATCAAATATGGAGACATCCGTAATTACATGGACCTCCAATGTAAATGGGTTAACGCTAAGTGGAGGATATTTTACTATTACATTTTGAAATTGTCATTAAAAACAAAAAATTAGACAGAGGTGGACCCTACAAAACTTTTTCTAGCCGAAAGGCAGTTTCAAAATTTAAAATTAAGTGCGGGCCGCAAGCTCAATGATTATTCATGTTTTTTATTTCTGTAATAATAAATAATTACATATTTTAGTGTGTGGTTAACCCAGTGGTACAGCGCTTAACTGTGCGGTAGAGGGGCCGTAAATAAATTACATTACGCAAAATTAAGCACTTTCACCCCCTCCCTCTACGATTATAAAATTTCGTTAAATTTAAGGAGCTCCAGCAGTGGCCATGACCTCCCCCCCACTCCAAACCATTATTTTAGTAATATATCGATTTTGAATTTGTTTTTAAGATATTTTTTACCAAATTATGCATATTTAGTTATATTGATTCTTGAACAAATTTATCACCTGTGGGCTTTCTAAAGAGACGTACAAATTTTATAAGGATTAGCGATTCCGGATTCGGACGAATATTCATATATTTGGTGATAGCTCGATAAAACCCACAGCGATTTTAAAAATTCTCTACAGGTATTCGGAAAGGTGAAGGTTTATATGGTAGAAATAAATACAAAATTTGCCAAGTGTTGAGACTAGGTGAAAATACACGTACTGTCAACAGAATGCGGAGGTAGGTCCGCCCCAAAACGAATGAGCTTCTGATTGGTTGAGAGCTCTTGAAAATTAACGATAGGAGTAGCACGTAAAATGGCACCCGGAATTTGAAAATTTCGTACAGAGATTCGGAAAGCTGAACGTTTTTATAGTAGAAATAAAAAATAAAAATTTCGACAAATTCATATTTAACCCCAATAAACAGCTTTTAAAAGGTAGTTGAATAGGGATCACCCGTTGGCTCGTAGTCCTCATAAGTCAAGCCCACCGCAGTCTTATATAAAAACAGCACTTAGAACAATTTTATTTTAGTAGGTCAATAATTCATGTGGACGTCCTTGTTTGGCAGTACACATGAAGATCGTTTCTACGCCATGCTTATGCATAACATCGAGCGATATCCGCTGCAAATTAAATGCGAGCTTCTGATTGGTCGAACTCTTTCAAAATTAACAATTTTCTATCAACTTCAAGGGTTGTTTTTAAAGGGTAAATGTGAATATTCCGCATTTTTTTTAAATCTACTATAAAAACGTTCAGCTTTCCGAATATCTATAGGAAATTTTCAAATTCCGGGTGCCATTTTATGTGCTCTTCCCTTAATATTGTATTTCTTTATAAATCCAAAAGAAGGTAATAAAATTACCACAACAGCCCTTTTAAAACGCCATATCGACTGAATAAATTGACCCCAAAACTATTTTCTTTGCCTATATGTCAGCCATGTAATAAACAGGAAGAGTATTTCTTATCGCAGGAAGAGAATTCTTTGCAGTGTGTTACTGATCGTGTAATTGCATGAAATTATTAAATCAAGAATAACTCAGTTTTTCTTTTATTGGTATACATATTTATACGGTTTTTATGATAGTAATCTATGTACTACGTGCAGCAGTTCGATAATATCGAAAAGAAAATATCCTAATCGGGGTGGTCGTGTTGAATCATAGTTTCATTAGAACTAATTAAAAATATTTACGCAATTTAAATCATAAATGTTTTTAATATAATTAGATGTATCATAAATTACAATTTTATCAAATTCTATCCATTTATAAGCTTTCACAAGGTACATTTTTTAATATTAATTAGGGACTCCTTTGAACTGGAATGACCCAAAGGATATATGGCCCTTTACCTATTAATAAAAGTTTCAATTGGTTCTTTGGTTAAAAAATTTGCACAGGTCTAAAATAGACCATCGTTCAGCAAAATTGCTGTTGTTTCCGCGCACGGATCGTTAGGCACATAAAAAAAATTCACAAAAATATAAAATCTAACAGTATAATATTATGTCGAAATTTTCTGGTTGAATCGAAAGTTACGGTTGCAGTTCAATTAATGAGATAAGCGATAAAGGGTCATTCGTACTGGGGCAGAAATTAAAGTGATATTGTATTCTTTACCCCTCTTGCTGATGTAAATCAACAATAAACTCGATTATATTTAACAACATCAAGATTTCTGGCTAAAAAAGTAATACTATAATCGAAATAATATTAAACTCGACTTCTTCAATTTCTCCAAAAAATAAAAAAATTGTGCGTTTTCGGTTGTTAAGCGCGACAATTTTCCTCGGGCTAGTAATAATTTCGAAGATTTGACGATATTCGATTTGACGGTTTCTGTAATTTTATTCTGCGAGGATGTGACATTAATACAATTTTTAATCAAAAAGGAATTAATAAATGGAGGAAATACGATATTAATACGGCAATTTTTTTAATTAATAACATTTTCTGTACACACCTATGCCACCCATCTCATTATCAGACGATAAAAATGTAATGTAATGCGGGCAAATTAATTTAATTATAATTAATTTACCTAGTCCATCTAAAAATAACTCGAAAATGGTTTCCTTAATTAACTGTAAAGTTTGCTTCAAATTAGTTTATTTGTCTCAAAAAATAATTACTATCGAAGTTCATTAACCAGGCTTCATTAATTACCTGATAAGGTAAAAAAAAGCAAATGAGTCTTCGTTTTAAGGGCACCTTGAATCGGTCGATAATATTGAAGGATATTTGCGTCGGTTGCTTGTCAAATATAATGGCGGCCCGAGGAGGTTCGATTCCAAGTTAATAAAAATTTAAAGTGGTAAAAATAGTCGTTAATGCATTTTTTAAAAAGCACTTAATAATATAAACACATTTTTATCGGGAATTGCCTTAACGACCTTGTTATATTTGTCAAGACTTAAGAGCTGATAAGGACGATAATTAGTTCATTGATAAGTACACATCCGGCCATTCATATATTTGATATACACTTTTGTACATTGCGTAAATGTAATATGTATGGCAGTATAATAAATGTTGACGCCATTTTGTCTGAAACCTTACAACGGATACATTTACTTTACGACAAATAATTTATCATTTCGCCTCGACTTTCATTAACCCGATACACTTTTACCAGAAAAGAAGATAAATTGACCAATAAAACCTACGGCGCTTATAAAATCGAACCCAATTTTAAAGATCGGTCCATTAATGAAAACTACGCCCATGTTACTCATTAACAGTTACGAAATTGAAATAATATTCGCCAACTAGTCCGTTCATAATTTAAACAACATCATAAATTATTAACAAATTTTTTTAATTTCCGGTTAAGGTGTTTTAACCAAAAAAGTAACTTTTGCATAGCAAACCGTGAGACTTTGTCACGGAGGAACTGTTATGTCATTTTTTTTTATCGACACGCAAAAATAGCGCCTATCCCTTTTCCGGAAAAAGGAGAAAGCAATCATTGGGTCGTCAATTTTTCAAAAATATCCTGCAAGTCCATCAAAATGCAATAAAGCGGCACCATACAAGAGGAGTATAAAAAGAAGAGTGGGTAGGTGCTAATAACTTCTACACGAGTCAATTTTAAATTGGTAAACCGCATTGGCAGTTTTTCTTTAATTTTCCGTCTCATTAAGTTTGAACTTGATGGGTGCTCGTGGTAAACGTATGCAAGGATATATTATCTACATTCATGGGTATTACGCAAAAAAGATTCCAGGTTCGATTATCTTGTACATGGCATACAATAATAAAGTAATAATTTTTTCTTGAACATATCTCAAATTTCTGACAGGTCGTTTCCGGTGCATCAAGTAAGCGAGTGGGTTAGCTACTGGTTTTTCAAGTAAGTTCATTCATAATGCATTACTGCTTCTTTTGGATGAATTAAAAAAAATTGTTTCCACGTACGCAAATGGTCGAGAATCGCAACACAAAGTGTATTGTTTCCTTTACATTCATGAAACAGTAACACACAAGCCATTCATTAAAGTCTCCTTTAAGAGAAAAATCAATATAAGGATACACAAGTTGCGCATTGCGCCGTTACTTTAATAGCTTTTCACAATGAACTTCATTCATACATGTTTTAAATGAGTTTGAAAATAATTAACAAGTGTTTAATGAAGGTTAACGATTAAATGAATAAAATTAAAATTGTTTTGTAGATATTAACAAATACTAGGGGACGCAGGGGAACGTTCCGAAAAAGCTGCGGGAACTGTAGTACAAATTGGGTAAAGGTGAACACTCGATAAAATTATACCAAATAATGTAAATTTTTAGTAGTAATACTTATAAAATATGAAGAAATTAACATAAAAGTTAATTAATTTCCGTTTCCACTTCAAACCAATGCAGATGATAAAATAATTAGGTGCTCCTAAGCTTGGAAAAAGAATTATTCAACATCAAAGCTACCAAGATTTATACGTAAAAAGGAAATGCAAACTTCAATTTCCTGTTGTTTAAGTGTTCTCATCTAACAATGCACTTATATTCTCGTTTTTAGTTAAAGTAGATTTCCGTTACCATCAAGAACCATAAGCAGTTTAATAAAACAGTAGCAATATAAAAAAAAGTTGATTAAGTATTGCTGAAAGGAAAATCGAGTCAATTGTAATAATTGCTAAGAATGTGAAAAACCATCTTTTAAATTTAATCAGAGTTTGATAAAAGGGGACTGAAGAATATGAACTATTGAACTATACAGCCTACGTTCCATTTTAGAAGCCGAAACAAAAACAATATAGGTGATTTTGCTGTTTTTCGGTACACCCGAATTGCACCATGAAAAGATTATAGTCCACAAATCTCCTATCAGAACTGCACCACCTTAATTTCATGTAAAAGCCTGATGTTTAAGTTTGTCCGAATTGCACCACCGCCATTGTAATCTTCAGGTACGGTTGATTTATTTTTAAAAGTTCAAGCACAATGCTGGAGTTTAATTAAATAATACTTATAGTTATATAATTCTTATACCTATCGGTAAAACTCATTGGTGCTAAATGCCAACATTGTGATTGGAATTGAAATGCGACAGTGTTGAACTTTTCATAATTATTAAAAAAGGATTATTAAAATCGACAATATTTCGGAAGGAATCCTGCGTCTTTAGGAATTTTCAATCAAATTTTAAAATAATCAAAGCATTTTTCAACTTTTGTACACAAAATCGTCTGTAAACTGCAAAAATTAAAAATTTTATCCTTGTATTTACCCACAATAAAATAAACGTAATTCATAAGAAATACGTAATACGTAAAATTTACATAAAGCCTCATTTTAATACATAAAATTAAACCATTCCTATTTAATGTAATTATAAGATTATGGTCGTACGTAAAATTACATAAAGTTGAAATGGTTTCAACACAAGAACCCCTGGCTATAACATGAATATAATAAACTCAAAATTTAAATTGCAAGGAATTTGGATATTTATTTTATATTATTTGTTTGCTTGTGATACCTCCTGAGTTCGTCGGGGTAATGTAAACTGCGCTCCAAAATACCTGCATTATTGTAAATTGCGCTCCGAGGAAAAAGGTTCACAGAAATCTGAAATGTAAACTGCGCTCGCACCCCTTTAACAATGGCTTACCTACTTATGTTGTTAGGGGTTATTGAAATTGAAAAACGACTTAATTACGGGTTAAAATCGAGTCAATTTTTCGTAAATGTTACCAAATTATGCATTTAATTGGACATAAAACAGGGCCGGCGCCAGCCTTTTTGGCGCACGGTTTAAAAAATATTTTGACATCCCCTTAAAATTTGATAATTTACGGCGACCTGTAATTAACTTACTTATTTATTGGTGGCAGTTTCATGTAAAAACTTAACGAGATTCCGCGCGTCGCTCATTTTGTTGTCGGTACGCGTGGCATGAATGACCCTAACACTTCAGAGTATTTTGCACAGGCAGAAGCACCACGTCTCTCGTACCTGTAACATCGATTATTTTTTGTTTTTACGCGATTTTTAGGGTCCCTAAGTTCCCGGTTTTCTTGATGATAGGCACTTCAAATTTGTTCAGCTTTATGCCGCGGAGCGGCGATGAAAAACCGGCCGTCCGGGCGGCTTGGGGTTTTCTATGCACATAGTTCTGGCCGGGTCGGAACCACCCTAAAAAGTAATTAGCACCATCAAAACCGGTTGCGGGGGCAAGGGCTAGGTTTTCCCCATAGTTGTTTATGTTTATTTAGAGACCTTATTCTTAAAGAATATTTAATATACGAATAAAGAATATTTATTAAATACTTCAAAACTGCGAAAATTCGGCAGGTAGAAAAAAGTAGTAAATTGCGCAAATTCGGCAGGTAGGAAAAATGAGTAATTAGGGGCAAATTTGCGCAGTTTACGTTTCAGATTTCTCCCGACCTCTTTGCTTGGAGCGCAATTTACACTTGTACTTTTATTTCTAACTGCCCAATTTGCGCAATTTACACCTACCCAGTTCGTCGTGGTGCAATTCAGCAACGGGATTACGAAACGACAATTTATTTATTGACCGTGGTGCAGTTCGGTCAAGGGATTACATTTACCTGGGTACAAAAAATTACACCTGATAAACCGTGGTGCAGTTCGGGTAACACCAGCTTTTTCCACTAATATAAAAAATTTTTAGCAGAAATTGAATCAAAGGATTTGGGCACCGTAGCCCCACCCGTTATAGATTTTGTCATGCAAGCTTCAGAAATATAAAAATGTAATTTAAAAATCAAAATTAGTCCAGAAAAGGAATCCCCGAGGACTTCTCGTCTAATTCGTGATTTTAGTCTTCACAACTAGCTTAATTTAATTTTTAGGAAAAATTATGATCATATTATAAAAATTAAAGTGCACACAATTCTCGACAAAATTTGTCTACGTCCGTACTATTCCTGAAATAAAAATCAATCCTACAAGGGCGAATTCGTTTTTATTTAAAGAAATTGAAAGATTTAAGAATTGAATTCTGATAAAATTTTTTACATTTCATCATCATATTACGATGAGAATTCTGTAAAATCTATGTTGTAGAGAATTGTTCCCTTTTGCATTTTGCAATCATTTAAACCCTATGCAGGGTTGGACACAATTTGACCTGTTTCTTTGTGTGGGAATCTAAAAACTCACAATTAGGAATTCCAACGGCACACATTTTGCAATTACATTATTGGAACTTATCAATGGCGTATAGAAGGAAATTCCTGAAAGTACCTAAATTTTGCTTTATTGCCTATTAAACATTTTACTAAAAGAATTAACTTTCAAATGCTTTGAAGCGATGGAGGGGGGTCGGTTTAGTCACCCCCTTGCTGCGTCACTGTTCCATCTACCAATGTTTGTTTTTTATTGTTCCTATAAAAATTATTTCTTCGACTATTGTAGAATTTATATTGAACAGTATAGAAATCATCTGAGCTGCGTAGTCATAACGCCGCGTTATTACGCTCTGTGCGGCCTTCAGGCCGCACAACCTAGGAAATCACGTATTAGTGATATATCACATTACATAGTGTTACAAATTTAACGTGCTCAAAGTTGAAGATGAAACCTCCCCCTCAGAAAACTGCATTCTTATTAGGGGGAATTTATATTTGCAAGCCTAGGCAATGGCGACTGGTACGAGGAGGGCACGAGGCGCCACCCTCCCAAAACAGAGTAAAGAATCAATTTTTTTAATGTGAATGCACCATATGCTATCTATTTATTCCTATTTCAATCCATTAGGATGTAGGTTTCTTCTAATGCTTTCATTGTGCATTAAAATGTCCTGTACCCTGCTTTTTTATTGTTATGACAGGGAAATTTTTAGACTGTACCTGGAATCGAACCGGCCCGCCTTGAGTTAGCAGTTGATATCGCTAACGTTCAGGCCAAGACCGTCTTCAGAAAGCACCACTTGCATCACAGTACTTACACCGCCGAACATTAGGCAATCCGACGTTGCCGTCATTTGGACCATAATAGGCGGTATAGAGTTAAAACACTTGACTAAAAAGTGAAAACGGAAATTTTAGTCATCGCCCCGTCGCCATTATTGCAAACCACGAGTGTCCACTGATGAGAAGGTTAGTTAACAAACCCCTTCGAGGTAATATATTCGCAAAATTAAATTGTTTTAATCCCCCTCCTCCCCAATCTTAGGTTGGGGATTGAGGTTCCCCAATCCTGGGTTCACACAAATACCTAATAACATCGGCTTTCACTGCAATCACGGAAGAAAACCTAAATAAAATAAAACCCTTTAAAAGGTGCGCGTCCTCTTATCCAAAATCAGAAACAAGAGCTATCCAAAAATAATAAAAACAAAGAAAATTTCTGTATCCTATTGAAAAAATTCACGAGTCGCTACTGCAAAAGAAGTTTTAAAAAATTAGCGTCAGCAGTGACCGGAGGGGGGGAGATCTTAAATACCCCCAGCATATGGTGATGAAATGAAATTAGGATGTCAATGAAATAAAGTAATAATATTTTCTAACCAACGCAAGAAGCTGGCTGAGTTTTTGATCACCTATAGTCAGCATTTTGAACTGCATTTCGTTAAAATTTGCGTTTATATCTAGCTTTTAAGATGTAATCTGCCTGGTGAATTTTTCAGAATCAAGTGTTATTAACTTTATCATAGATACCTTACTAAAGATAGTCCACGCTTATGGAAAAGTGGGTCCCAAAATTACGGTATTTGGAAGCAATTGAAGATTAGTTTGGAGGTCATTGGTTAAAAGCAATAAAGATGCTGTTTGAATTGGTTTCCACTTGGTTCCAGCCCTCTACATAGGCAAAAATAAGCATTAGTAAGCATTAGTAAAATGCTGTAAAAAGTTATCTGCGGTATTACGTTAAACAGTAGGTCCCCCCTGTGCGTGGTGTAGCGGTTCTAGAATTAGTCACGATATAGAGAAATTCCGCGAAAATTAATCGCATCGGCAGCGCAGTTGTTTAAGCGCGCGTATCACAGCTAATACGCCTGGGTTAGAATCCAGATTGAGGAAAATATTTTTCAGCATACCATCTTGCTAAAGTGGTAACACTTGAATGCACAACACAAACGGCAGAATTGGTCGCCAACATCAGTGAAACCTGATAAGGTACTTGAAAGAATTAAAATTAAGAATTTTAGCAAAGTGAAATTCTTCGTGTTGTTTGCCATATTTTATGTGGCGTCGTCCTATTGATAATGCACTCTGGGGAACCAAGCTTTTTAGCGCAAGATTATACTCGGTCTACGACTAATCTTCTTGCAAAAAAACCTGTCCTTGACAAATCTTCGATGACTTTCCCTGCCTTGATGCTGTTACACCTGATAACACGACACAGGTATTTTATTTAATGGATCATGTATCCAAAAGAAGAAAACTGTAAAATGCAAACTCAATGCATATGAGTACTATATTAGAATTTTTAGAACACTGAAAAGTAGGAAAACCTAATTATTAGCTTAACAAATTTAACTTGTAGTTAAAAATTTCTAAAAACTTGATGTTTTCAATGGAATTAAAAATAAATCCATACATAGAATTCCAGTGATTTTTAATGAATTCCAAATAAGTCTGTACAATTTTTTAGAGATATTTACCCGTCGACATGACTTTCTAGTGTGCGATAGCCATGGTGGTGCGGCCGAAAGGCCGCATTCAAACTTTTCTTAGGCTTTGGTAATAAAAAAATGAATGGTGCCTTAAGCTACATTCACATAGGCTTAGGGCCAGTTTTTCAGTCATGAGTTAACTTTTGGGTTAGGTAACTTGGTTTAAAAGTTAACCAATATCTTAAGCCCGTCTTAAGCCCGTCTTACATCAGGACATTTCTGCGCAGAGACGAGTTCGTAGTATTTGCGCGTGCGTATACCGTTGTGCGCAGAAATGGCTCAAGAAATGACGCCAGAAATGTCCTGATGTAAGACGGGCTTTACATCAGGACATTTCTGGCGTCATTTCTTGGGCCATTTCTGCGCACAACGGTATACGCACGCGCAAATACTATGAACTCGTCTCTGCGCAGAAATGGCGCAAGAAATGACGCCAGAAATGTCCTGATGTAAGACGGGCTTTAAACTAGTTTAGGCCGATATGAGTTTTTCAGTGACTAGACTCCGCCTCCTAATATTCTAGTTAGCTAACCAAAATATTTGACCGGAACGCCGTGAAATTTCACAATTTGACAATCAACGTATTGAAATTGTGAGGTTATGCTGTGAATTGTAAATAATCAATTGTTACAAATTGACTCAAATTAATCAATTGAATCAAATTAACAAATTACACTTTATATTTGCACGTCAAAGATGGTCAAAGTAAACAGGTAAATTAAAATCACAGAATATATAGGTTAACTAAAATATTTTAGTTAAACCACCACTGGCGCTGGTTTAAGTAATTGGTCAGACAACACTTCTAACCCAAGAGTGAAAAACCCGCAACCATGAAATTTTGTAGTTAACTATTTTTATTTGGTTTAAACCACGACTGAAAAACTGGGCCTTCCAAATAAAAATAGTTAACTACAAAATTTCATGGTTGCGGGTTTTTCACTCTTGGGTTAGAAGTGTTGTCTGACCAATTACTTAAACCAGCGCCAGTGGTGGTTTAACTAAAATATTTTAGTTAACCTATATATTCTGTGATTTTAGTTTACCTGTTTACTTTGACCACCTTTGACGTGCAAATATAAAGTGTATTTGTTAATTTGATTCAATTGATTAATTTGAGTCAATTTGTAACAATTGATTATTTACAATTCACAGCATAACCTCACAATTTCAATACGTTGATTGTCAAATTATGAAATTTCACGGCGTTCCGGTCAAATATTTTGGTTAGCTAACTAGAATATTAGGAGGCGGAGTCTAGTCACTGAAAAACTCATATCGGCCTAAACTAGTTTAAGATATTGGTTAACTTTTAAACCAAGTTACCTAACCCAAAAGTTAACTCATGACTGAAAAACTGGCCCTTAGTGGTAGAATCGGTAAGAGTTAAAACGCATTAACTCAGGTAGGAGCGTTCGGGTAAGGAACGCTAAGAAAGTAGGAATGCTCCTACCTGAATTAATGCGTTTTAACTCTTACCGATTCTACCACTAAGTCTATGTGAATAATACTTTAGGAACATTTGAAGACCTTATGAACATTATCAGAGTCCACGCCTTTTGCATCAAATTTAGCGATAGCTATTAGGTATTTAAAAATTTTTTTTGATGTTGTGTTCGTTTGCTTTCAACGCATTTTCAATAATTGAATCAAATATCCACATTTTTCCTTCTCGCGTTGAAAATATTTAAATGAATTCAAAATACGTGAACTTAAGATTTTCTATTAATTTTATCTGGAATTCACATAGTTTAATATAAATGTAGAAACTTATAAATTTCTCCAAATAAAAAATGTAATACACGAACGGAAAAAGTTATACAAATTTCAGGACTTCGTGCGATTTTAATAAATTTCATACTCAGGATTAAAAATGGCACTTTACTTCCTAGTCGCATAATATACTATTAAGGATCACTTAAATCGCGCTTACTGCGAGTTCATTCAAAACCTGTTTGGCGCCAAAACGTTTTAATTGCACGTAAAGTTTATTAAAAATAATTGACCACTTCATAGACGACGTCAAATTACAAAATGGGTATTTTTTAAATTTCATATTTGGTTATTTACAGACTACCTTCAATAATAAAGGTTTCGCATTTAAAGCTCAGTTACATTTTCCAACCACTTCAAATAGTCCAAATTTGAATAAACAAAATTTATGGTACCCAAAGTTCGCTATGTGCATCGCAGAATATTGTGGAATTTCAAGATTGTAAAATAAAAAAGAAATCAAGACAACCAATTACTCACAAGACAAATTAAAGTCGCGTAATCAAGAAACTCCTGACCAAACGAGACGAACCATTTAAAATTCCAGGAAATTTATCTTCAACTAAATATTTTAGCCAGATAAGCAAATGGACAATAATAAAAATAACTTTTTTTTTATACATTTTAATCTAAAAAGTTCAACAATACTTCTGAGAATTAAGATGAACACGTGCGGCCAATGAAAAACGACATTGTTGTGATATGTAGAAAAAATAAGAAACACCAAGTCACCTTCAACAACCAAGTAAGATGATGACAAATATGTCTAGAGTTTACCTTTCGAATATCAAGCACCAATTATTATTCTATTTATAATTAGCGCTAATCCTAACCATGCGTGAAATAAAAATTAGTTTTCCTTATACATAATATTATTGAAATCACTAAATAAGGTTGACCGAATAAAATTGTAGTAGGTAAATTAGGGCCAATTTCAAAAATTAAAGGAAATCTTAAGGCACAATAATAAAATTCTTTGCATAATAGAGCCATCAAAATCAATGCAAACTATGAACTAATGCTAAAGTAAGTGGAATGGAGGTGGAATAAAATACATCCTTTTTACACTGTAACAGACAGGATACAGGTCATTGCAGCCCTAGATGCAGGGCTGGACTTATTAACAAAGGAGGTCACACAACACCATCGTAAGAGGAACAAGACCTACTTTAACATGTCAACAGTGAAGAACACCGATTAGGCAATCAAACTTGAAGTATTTTTTGGTTAATAAAAATATAAATGCACTTACCGGTATTTTACTAGTCCTTAAAAATTCTAATAATGCTTCTAGGGAACCGAGAGTCGATGCTTGCACATAAACACCTCGTTCTTGCAGTTTAATACCAGATAGGGCGGATTTTAGTTCTTTAGCTACAACTTCCTTTACCAACTCCACTTCATCTGGATGTTGAGCTATGTAAAGGTTCAAGCCAGCAATTGATTTTTCTAATTCTTTAGCTGCGATTTTCACACCTTGTGCTGCTTGGATTGATTTATATTCGACATAAGCGTTCTGAAATTAAATTACAAAATTTAGAAAAAATAAAATTTCAAGATTTTTTATAATTTTCTCTGAATGTAGATTGTATTTGTGGGTATGGTATAAGAATTAAGTGAGGTGAAGATTAATAAAACAAAAGCAGTTTAATGCACTCCAATCTCAGTTTCTAAGAAGGTGAAATAATCTGTCAAGTTAATCCTGAGATAAGTGAAATACCTGCCCATCTTCAATGGGAAATCTCCAGCCAAAGGACAAAAAATATAGCAGGTAGTTTAGTCTATTGGTAAACAGTTGGACTGCTGATTTAAGTCATAAATGCATGATCTTTTCAGACTCCATTTACTATCATAGTACTTGTGCCGTGGTTCAGAATCCACGTTAAGCAGTAAATTCTACATATTTATTGTGGATAATAAACAATATTTCTTGTAATTGCATTGGTGTTGGAAATCAACGAAGAGAATTAAGCAATGTTGAATCCTCTCTCCTATATTGGAGATTATTCTCCAAAATTCATAATTTAAGCATATAAAAGAAGCTTAGAGGAAAGGAGTTTGGATATTTTTAATCTCAGATCATGAGAAACTATAAATTAAAAATTAACTTCAAGAACAAACTGCAATTTTGAAGTTTAAAACAAATTTTTGAGGTGGAAGACTGGAGTCAAAGAGTTGATTGAACATTCAATTTGAAAAACTGTTGAAAGTTCATATTATTGAGAATAAATAATTGGGTTAATAGAAATTTCCATCTCAAAAATAACAGTTCTCGAGTTTTAAAGGAAAGGAATTTAAATAAATTAGTCTAAAACAACTAATTTTCATTTATGAGTCAGTCACAAGTTTTAGAAGAATTCTACAAAATGAGAAATCTCAGCAATTGCAAAGATTGGGATGAAATAACAGTTTAATTTGAAATCTAAATTTAGACAACTCAAAACTTTCCAGTAGAGCGATTTATGGAAGGAAAATATTCAAGTTGCAGAAGCTTAAGCCTACCAATTTTCATTGATCTTCTTGAATACAAATCGCGATAAACAGAAATCATAATCGGCTATTAATGCAATCTAAAATATTTTTGAGAAAGGCTAATTACAATTTTTCAGCCCAATAATAATCAAGAAAGGCAAAATATGAAAAAAAAAGCTTCAAAAATTTTATTTTGAGTTACTGAAAAGCTGAAAGAATCTTAATGGTTAATATATTATAGTCCATTCCATTTCTATAAAAATTCTGCCAAGGTATCTAAAAACAGAATCCAGTTCCAGTTAGGATAAAATAATACCAATTCTTCTTTGATTGTAAGAGTAGTTTTTAACATTTAGTACAATTTGTTTTTCCTGTTGGATCTTAAATAATTATCAAAAGCAACACCTCAGTACTTATTTGCAATAGGTTATAAAGGTTAACAGGAAGTAAAGTAAAGGAGCTTTAGGAACTTGGGTTTCCATTCCTAAGAAACTGGAAGAATATCCAAAGTTGATACTGGAACAAAGTAACAGTTTTTATAGAAAATGCTCTGGTAGAAAATGAAACAATCTGAAAAGTTATAATTGCGACAAAATTCCAAAATCTCCCACAAGTCAACAATCTTTAACAATTATTTCCAAAATTATAGGAGTTTTGATTGGTTTATATAATCAATTTCAATTTTTAACCCCTCCCTCATGGTATAATAAAATCATATGCTCCTGGTAGGAAACATTATGATCATTGACCTGTCAACTAAAAAATAGAAATACAAAAATTAAACACAAAAAAAACTTACTTTCACTCTTAGTTCCTTCATAGGTTGTGGCATAAGAAGAGAACGAATTTGTGTTGTAATTGGACCCTCTGTACCAGCAAGAATCATGGTATCACCTTCCTTTAGCGTACCATTTATTAAAATAGCATCAATGGTAGTGCCTAACCCAGATATCGCCTTAACTTCCAACACTGTTGCTTGCAGATCTTCAGAAAACATAAGTCTCTTTGTTAATCTATTTTGGCAATGATCCACAATTAAGGATAACAAATTTCCCATTCCTTCCCCAGTTACAGCACTGGTTGGAACCAGAGAAACATAGCTACGTTCATCAGGGTTTTCATAACACAGAGCAGCATTTAAACCTTGCTCAGCAAACTGTACAATAACTTCATTTTTACGTTGTTCAAATTCCAGTTGAGTGTTAGGAGCTTGACCTTTAATAATATCGCCCACATCTCTTCTATTCATGGTCTGCCAATCATATAAACGATCAACCTTATTCAAAGCAACAACAAAGGGCGTTTTCTTGTTTTTCAACAAATTTAAAGATTCAATAGTTTGGGGTTCTAGCCCATGCATAATATCAACTACTAGAATTGCAATGTCACATAAAGAAGAACCTCTGCTTCTTAGATTACTAAAAGATTCGTGACCGGGAGTATCAATAATCAACAAACCCGGCAGCTTGAATTCCATATTGGCAAAACCTTTTACATGCTTGATTTGCTCTCTAATTGCGTCAATTGGCACGTTGGTAGCACCAATTTGTTGCGTTATACCTCCAGCTTCTCCATCTTGCACATTTGTTCGTCTCAATTTATCCAAAATTTTAGTCTTTCCTGTATCTACATGCCCTAGCACACAAACAACCGCAGCTCTTAAATTATCTATGGTTCTATTCTTCTCTGCGTCGATTTTCCTTTGCTAAAATAAAGAGAATAAGTTTGGTGAAATGTAGATCAATTATTTAAACTTACTTCAATTCTGGCTTTTGCCCTCTCTCTACGCTTTTCAGCATCGGTTTTGTGATCACCTTCTTCTTCCTCTTCAGAGTCCTCTTCACTGGATTCATCTGTACTCTCATCGGAATCTTCCTTTGCTTCATTTTTCTTATCTGTATCAGTTTTAGCTTTTAAAAAATAAATTTTTTTTACAGTAAACCAATAAATAATAATTTTTGTAAATAAACTTGACTTCAAAATTTTGTAGTAATGGAATATCAAAAATGTGCTTTGATGGAAGGAAATGGATTGGTGAGCAAATTTCGTTACTTGTTATAGGGCTCCCACTAAATTTTTTGACCGACTTTTCGAGACTTGGGTAAAATTGAAAATTTTCCCCAACTTTTCTAAACTTGGTAGATTTTAAAAATGAAATATGAATTGTCTAAATAAAATACATAGAAATTGTGTTTTTTTTAAATATATTTCAAAAATACCTTTTTAAACATAACTAAACACCATTCCCAACTTCTAAGCCAATTTTTATTTTATGCAATTAAAATTATTTCTAAAAAAATTAAATTTAATAGTAGGTATGGTAGTTTTTTAAAAAGTCCGCAAAACTACGAATCCGGATAAAAATCTGGACGAATAGCAAGCCTACTTATTCCTTGTATAGTTTAAATCAATCGTAAAAAAAAATTGGAAGAAAATGAAGTAATTTTAAAAATGCAAAATCTTTTCCACTAATTTTATAAATTTCCGATATTTTTCTCCTCTTTTATGGTAACTTTAAAAAATGTTTAATTACAATTTTGAAAAAAATTGAAAGAACATTAATTAATTTTAAGAAATTTATTGTTAGGATTTTAGGACAAGTGGGAGATTGACCACTCTAAAATTTTGGTGTCGCAAATGTCTGCAAAAATTGTCTTAAATTCTTTCAATTTCCTACACATTTTATAATCCAGGCAGGAACATTTTTAGTTCGCAAAAAATCCGGACAAGCTGCAATTTATGAAATACTCAAGTCTCCTAAAACCCCACGTCGGCGTCTCCCTCAATTGGGAGTTTTAGCTCCCCTAATACGGTTTTTCGCCTACAGCTCGCTTATTTTTATTTTTACGGAAAATTATCATGAGACCAAAATTGAGCAATAGAAAAATATTGTAGAGAATATTATGCTCTTCAATTTGATCTAATGTAAAATTTTTATTAATTTTTAAAATTAAAAATTTATTAATATTAATGAAGAAATCCGACTGCTAACATTATTGAAGAATATTACAAAGTTTCTCCACTTAATAATTTGAAAAAAATGGTTGTCTATCAATTAAAAACCAAATACTAAAAATATTTTCATTATTTCTATCTTTAAATTTTTTAAATTTTGCAAAAAAAATCAATAACGGCACAAAACTTGATAACAATGACTTAAATTGTTTGCACAGTCTACATTCATAACCTGGGATGAAGAAACTTTTTTTCAAAGAAATAACTTCAATACGAATTGAGTTAGCTTGTAAAAGCAATGAAATTTGATGTTCGGCCCCCTCTTTTTGTTAAATTAAAAATCGCGAAAAATGGTTTTTAAGCTGGCCCCCACTTTTTAACAATATTAAAGATTTTTTTTATTGTGTTCTTTTCAATTTGTTTTGTTTGTTTCGTAAAATATGTTTTGATATCGCGTAGTTTTAGATTGAAAATCGCGATTTAATGGAAGAAACCAAATTTGGAATTATCACCTCAAATAATTTGCAAAACTCCACAGACCAAAATGTTGGTTTTTCAAATGCTAAGTGCACTACAAAATACCACTGCTGTACAGCGTTTAGCTTTTTGAAATTGCGCATAAGTTATGTTTATCTCCATTGTTTATAATAAAAATTCAATTCTTTAGAACAATTTTGTTCAAAGCCTTTTTTGAGATGTGATTTTTTTAATAAAATAAATACTAATCGATCGAAAATCGTTTGTACCCAAAGGTAAAAAAGTTCGAGCGCTTGAAAGAGTGAGAAATTGAGTGACATTTCACACCCCCCTCCCGCGCGAATTTAATGAAATTTGTGTCAATCGTTTGAGCCTCGAAGGTTTTTAATAAAAATGCAATTCTTTAGAACAATTTTGGTATTTCATTTAGCACGGTATGGAACACCAGTTTATGGGTGTTTTGAGATAGATTTTTGTTTCTTTTTCTATTAGAAAAATTTATTTCTGCCAATAGAAGAAAAGGTGTCCACATAAACTGAAACTGGCCCTGCAAATAACACCCAAATTTTGAGCGCTACTTGCTTGGACCAATATTAGTAAAATTCACAATTTCCTAATTTTTCAAACGCTGTAATTTTTTTGGTTTTAACAATGGGAATTGAAATTTTACAAAAAAAATCCCCACTGGGGGGGGGGGGGGGGGTTCCGCCGTTTCTACAGCCCCCAAAAGTTTAACAATTCGTGTGGTATGAACGATTTTTATGCAGGTTCAATGGAGCTCAAACGTTTGACATCAATTTCATTAAAAAATTCGCGATGGGGGGGGGGCACTCAATTTCACTCTTTCAAACGCTCCAACTTTTTTACCATTACCCATTAGGGTTCAAACAATGGGAATTGGATTTTATAGATTCTCTATGGATTGACACCAATTGTATAAAAAAAATTGCGATTGGGGGAGCTGTTGATTCAACAGTTCTCCCCCAAAGTTTTTGCGATGCATGTGGTTCAAACGATTTTCAAGGAAGCTCAAACGTCTTACACTAATTTCTTTAGAAAATGGTGTGTGTTGTTGATGATTTTGTCACTCTGGTTGTTGTTGATGAATGGTTTGTTGATGAAATGTCACTCAATTTCACAATCTTTGTAACGCTCTAAATATTTTACCTTTGGGGTTCAAAAGATGGAAATTGAAGCTCATTGGAGTTCAAACAATTCTAGATTGATTGGTATTTAGTTTATTGAAAAAATCACTTCCCCCTCCCAAAATTGTTCTAAATTGAATTTTTATTAAAACAGGGTTCCCACTAAATTTTTCAAAGCAAATTCCCTGACTTTTCCAGGTTTTCCCTGACAAAAATTTTAATTTTCCCTGACATTTTAGTACTATATGAAAATTTAAAAAAAATTATTTCAAATTTAAAAATATTTTATCTGAAAATAGAAATTAAAATATTTCTTTGACAAATTTTTTGCTTTCCCTGACATTGGCGCTAAAAATTTAAAATTCCCTGACTTTCCCTGACAAGTTCTAAATTCCCTGACTTTTCCAGGTTTTCCATACAAGTGGGAACCCTGTAAAAACCTTTAGGGTACAAACGATTTTTGTGGAAGTCGATTCTCAATCGATTGACACCAATTTTATAAAAAAATTTGCGATGGACGGGGGGTGGGAGGAACCTCAAGTTATTTTGATCGAGCCTCAAAAGAAAAGAAGTCAAATTTTTTGGCGAAATTGGTGTCAAATGTTTGAACCTCAATGAGCTTCCATTCTTTTCGTTTGAGCCTCAACCACAAATTAATGCATAGGGGGGGGGGTGGAGACATGTTTTTCTATTTTGCTTCTCAGTTTTTGTATAAAATTGATGTCAATCGATGGAGCTTCTTTAACCATTAATTATTTTAGTCCAGTCAAATTACGGCTAAAAATGGGTTTATTAAACATAAAATTATGTAGTTTGGAGATTATTAGGGATCGATAGGGGGATGGATTCTGAACATAAATTCCAATTTGAGGGGTTCTCCGAAGGTCAGCTGTACATCATTTCGCTAAAAACGCGTTTAATTCGATATCTCGAGAACGGTTAGTGTTAGGCAAAAAATTGTAAGGACCTTTTCTCTTCTAAATTAAATTTACTAACTTTTTTATCTGAAACTTTTTTTTTTAACATCAATATTTTTCAACTTATTACTTCCGAAAGGCTAAAATTTTCCTTTTTTTTCTCCCTATTTTTCATTTTTCGCTATTTCCTCCCCAGCCGTTCAATTTTATGAAATTTTTTCTATTATCAAAGTTGTAGATCTTTTAATTACCAACAACTTTTATCTAAAACTTTTTTCTCTACTACAAATACCTTCGGAGTTATACCTTACTTTACCGAGCGAAATCCGCGCCATTGTCACAATATCATCGACATAAGTGGGTATTCAGTACTTGAAAGAAATATTAAAGTATTCCATGATCATTTATTAGCCAACTTACCTGTATAAAAAGGTGAATCGATTAAACCATTTAAATATTGTACTTCATTTAAATATTAAATATTGTAATCATTTGAATGTCATTTAAATATTGTACTTCTTCAATTTGGGTATTTTTTATTGCATTCAATGGGATAATAATGTGAATAAGGATTAGAAAAAGAAGCAAATGAACAATTAAAACTGTTCCACACATTTATTGATAAAAAATAGAATGTAAAATTCGTAAAATTAAGCACCCGAGGTGGATGGAAGTGATTCGTTTGTATCACTAAAGGCCCTGACGGTATCGGCATACGTCGTCCTCGTCGATTGCGTCAACAATATTATCGTCCATTGCGTCAACAACATTAGCGATATTCGAACAATAGTTCTCTTGGCAATTAATACAAATTACTGAGCAATATAGGCCGGCCTTTCTACATTGTTCTACATTGTTCATTTGCTTCTTTTTCTAATCTTTATTCACATTATTATCCCATTGAATGCAATAAAAAATACCCAAATTGAAGAAGTACAATATTTAAATGATATTCAAATGATTACAATATTTAATATTTTAATGAAGTACAATATTTAAATGGTTTAATCGATTCACCTTTTTATACAGGTAAGTTGGCTAATAAATGATCATGGAATACTTTAATATTTCTTTCAAGTACTGAATACCCACTGATGTCGATGATATTGTGACAATGGCGCGGATTTCGCTCGGTAAAGTAAGGTATAACTCCGAAGGTATTGGTAGTAGAGAAAAAAGTTTTAGATAAAAGTTGTTCGTAATTAAAAGATCTACAACTTTTATAATAGAAAAATTTTAATAAAATTGAACGGATGGGGAGGAAATAGCGAAAAATGAAAAATAGGGAGAAAAAAAGGAAAATTTTTGCCTTTCGGAAGTAATAAGTTGAAAAATATTGATGTTAAAAAAAAAGTTTCAGATAAAAAGTTATTAAATTTAATTTAGAAGAGAAAAGGTCTCTACAATTTTTTGCCTAACACTAACCGTTCTCGAGATATCGAATTAAACGCGTTTTTAGCGAAATGAGGTACAGCTGACCTTCGGAGAACCCCTCAAATTGAAATGTATGCTCAGAATGCACCCCCCTATCGATCCTTAACAATCGCCAAACTACATAATTTTATGTTTAAAGATTTCGTAATTTGACTGGACTATTTACAGTTTTCATATTTGGCTCATGTCAGCTTCTTCCCTAATTGAGAATTTTAGTTTCTCCATTCTGGTTTTTCGTATATAACATGCTTAAATTCACTTATAGAGAAAATTTCGAGAGCACAAGATTTTCTACAAACCAGATTATTCAGTATTCATTTCTGATGTTGAACATGGCATTGAAGAAAATTTGCGAGGGGTCAATCGCAGGCGAAATTGACGTACACCAGACTACATCACAAAATGCCACAAAATTTTGAAGACTGCTAAAGCTCAAACTCGGCTTTTTGCTTACAACTGGCTTATTTTCAAGATCTACATCTACAAAATGTGTCAAGATCTACATAATCCATTAGAACTTCAAGGAACAACATGGAACATTCAAGAATTTACAAAAACTGTCAAGAGACTTCCAAATAATCCAAAACATTTGTACACAGACTTCCATTGTGATTGACCCCTGAAAATTTGATTTGAAAGACGAATTTTTTTAAACACTTGATTCCAATTTCAAATTTAAGCAGTTTTTTATATCTGGTACAGTAAATGTGATGTAAATTTTCTTTGCAAAACTGTATTTTGAGAATGTTATGGTGTTTAATTGTGGATCTAAAGGGAATTTTTTATAATGCAGAAATTAAAGGAATTGTAAGGGAAAAACCGCAAAATTTTGAAAGATTCATTATAACACTCAAATATTTTATAATGTCCACAAAATTTCATGTAGTGTAATTTTAGATTCTAAAAACGCAAGTTAATATCAATTTCGTCCAAAAATTCACCTCCCCCCCCCCAAATAAAATTGGTGAAAAAACCACAGCAATTAAAAAATCTTTGATTTAAAATAAAGGAGGATCGAAATTTGGATACCCTGTAGATGCTGATATTAAAATATAAGACAAAACTTTTACTTAAAAATTATCAGACTTAAATTTGAAATTTTCCCCCTAATTTTATACATTCTGGTTTTTATTAAACTTTAATAAAAAAATTATTTAGGAAACAAACAAAACAAAGTGAAAAAACCACAGCAATTAAAAAATCTTTGATTTAAAATAAAGGAGGATCGAAATTTGGATACCATGTAGATGCTGATATTAAAAAATTAAAGACAAAACTTTTATTTAAAAATTATCAGACTTTCCAGACTAAATTTGAAATTTTCCCCCTGATTTCATACATTCTGGTTTTTATTATAATTTAATAAAAAAATTACCTATTTAGGAAACAAACAAAACAAAGTGAAAAAACCACAGCAATTAAAAAATCTTTGATTTAAAATAAAGGAGGATCAAAATTTGGATACCTTGTAGACGCTGATATTAAAAAATTAAAGACAAAACTTTTATTTAAAAATTATGAGACTTTCCAGGCTAAATTTGAAATTTTCCCCCTGATTTCATACATTCTAGTTTTTATTAAAATTTAATTACTTTAGGTTTTTTGAAAAGATTTTTAAAATTGCCAGACTTTCTAGAAAAGTAGGAACCCTTTAAAAAATATTCTTAAATTTGAAAACACCCCGATTTTGAAATATTTTTAAAGGTGGGGAGAGGAAAACTGTCCCAACTTAAAAGTTTAAAAGTCAACTCACCATTGGCTGCAGGAGTCTCTTCAGACTCTTCTTCCTCAGAAGATGAAGCATCCCAAGCATCTTTAACGTCATCATCTGATTCCTTAGGAGCTTCTTCGACAACTTCTTCTTCTACTTTTGGTTCTTCGACCTTCTCTTCAGGTTTTTCTTCCACTTTCTCAACTTCTTTTTCAAGGCTTTTCTGTGGTCTAAGTCTGGACGGTTTAATTCTGGTACCAAGTCTTGGTTTCTTCTCACCCACATCTGGCAACTCCAGCCCTTGTGCTTTCAAGTTATCAATCATAGCTTGAGCCCTAGCACGATCGGCTTTTTGTTTTGCAGTCAAAAACTTCCCTTCTGCTTTAAGCCTCTCTTTCCTTTCCTTTTCTTTCTGTTTCTTCTTTTCTTTACGTTCTTTCTCAATTCTCAAAGCCTCCAAACGTGCATCTTCAGCTTCCTCTTCTTTTCTTATCCTCTCTTCTTCTTCCTTCTGAAAACGATCTTGCTCTTCTTGAGTCTTTCTAAGTGCCTCCTGCATTTGCTGAATCATTTTTTTGTTGGGACCCTTTTTAGGATCCTTTTCTTCAATAACTTTAGCACCTTTCTTCTTCTTCTTTTTACTCTCCTTTTCAACATCTTCACCTTCAGGAGCAACACTCTGAGGTTCTTCGGGCACCACAACTTCTTCAACAGGAGTAGGGCTTTCAACTTTTGCCACAACAGTCACCACATCTTGTTTTTTTTTCAACTTCTCCCGTTCTTTCTTTTCTTTTTTCTTTTGAGCAGCAGTTTTAACTGTAGAATTTTCATCTTCCTCAGTGACACCTTCAGTTTTAACCTCTTCTTTATCCTTTTTACCTTTTTTCTTCGTTTTCTCCTTAATTTCATCTTCTATTTTGACTTCCTCTTCTTGCGGTTTTGTTTCAATACCATGTTCAAGTGCTAACTCAGCTAATGCTTTATCAATATCATCATCACTATCGTCACGTTTCCTTCTGCTCTTTTTCGACTTTTTACCTTCCTTAGTCCTAACTTCACTTTCTTTAACATTCTTTTTGTTGTCCTTTTTTACAATTTGTGTAACTTCACTATCACTAATTACCTCTTTATCTGAATCAACATCGGGATCACTGTCCACATCTAAAAGGGCAAAAGATTTGGTAACTTTCGCAACGGGAACCTGTTCGCTATCAGATTCATCGGACTGATCTTTTTTATGCTTGCTACTCTTTTTGTTCGACACTTTAGTAGTTTTCTCTATATCACCATCAGAAGTTTTCCTTTTATCGTGTTTATTTTGGACATTTTTGGGAGCAGGATCTTCAGGCTCATCGGAGTCAGACTCTTCGTGTTTTTTGCTCTTCTGTGCCTTACCCTTCTTTTTCTTCAAAACTTTCCCGTTAGTCTCACCATCGCTATCGACTTCCACCGCTTTCCTAAATTTTAACACGTACAAAAATGAAAACATAACCTTAAAAGTAAAAATAGAAAGTTGAACTTACTTATTCGCGACTTTTGTCTTTTTAGAATTCTTTGCATCGACAATTTCTTGCGTTTCAATTTCTCCGTCTGAATTGCTGTGATAAATTAAAAATAAACGTGAGAAATGTGGAATGTTAAAAGGAATAAAAGTGGCATATTATGACAAAATTAACTAACCTATCCTCTTCTTTTGCACCTTTACGACCTTTCTTTAGCTTCCCCATGACGAACTAATTGATATTTCACGCGTAATTATTTTTAAAATGAATTTATTCATAAGTAAATTTAATAATTATTTGACAATCCTTGCAACTTGGCAATTAATAACCATGCTGCTTTTTTGATTTATTTTGGTTACTTGTCAATGAAATTTTGTTATGGTGGTAGAACAAACAGTGGCGTAACCATGCAGCCGACTATTTGTTGAGATTTTTACAGCGTAAACCTATTAGGCCAATCAGAATCCTCCAGTTTTCGAAAAATTACCAGTGCCAGTGCTTTAATGTGATTTTTAATCAAAACCTCGAAAAAGATCGCGAATGAACCAAATTAGAGAAGTAGAAATCAAAATTTTTGGGATTCCAAATACCCGACAATATGGTTAAAATGCAAACGAAGCATTTTTGGACCCATGTTATTAGAAACTTTTCATCTTATTTTCGTTAGTAGAATGCGGTTTACTATTTTATTTACAAATACAAAAAATTTTTACAAATACAAATTTTTTTGAAACGCCCTGTATATTTTAGAGAAAAACTTGTAGGACAAAAAATGTAGGAAATTCCATAGCGCTAATTTTTTGTTATTAATATTTTTACATATTTAATTTCGTTTCGAAGTTATGACGCATAATGTCATAATAGCTCTAGGTAAACCCCCCTTTCCCGTTACACGATTTAATTTATTTTCATCTGGCTTCGTCCTACGACAGGAAAAAGCTTATATGCAAAATTTGGAATGATTTGCTTGCTTCGTTTAGACGCTATCGTGTTCACAGACGTACATACACACATACACACATACATACAGACATCCTTCCAAAAATGATAAAAATGGATTCAGGGGACCTCAAAACGTGAACATCTGTCAAAAAATTGGGGGGTCAAATTTTGCCTGATAACAATACTTTCCTTACCTAGGGGTTCGGAAAGTAAAAATTAAAAACCGAAAAATTTGAGAACAAAATTGCACATGTTTATCTATTGGCGATTAACATTACCGTTGGTGGCGACACCAGTAACAACAACATGGCTGTGTTTAGACGTATATTTTGAAATCCAAAGTCTGGTGAAAATTTGCAAACATTTCAGTATGGTGTTAAATTTATTGTAATAAAATAGGTTTTGTTAATTAGTTAATTTTGTTGTGTTTTGAACCTGAAGAACGAATTTTTATTTTCATTCAATACGTCCCTTACTAATTTGAAATTCTCCCGCATGATGGCGTTTGCTTAATGTAAATTGCGAATTATCGCTAACGCTGCAAAAACTAAGTGAGACAGCAAAAAAATCAAAAGAAATTTTTTGTAGAGGATCAAATTATGTAATAAAATGTCCCAGGAAGGCATATTTAAGATAAGCGGTTTAAGCGTGAGAGTCGTTCGAAGTTGCCCTCTCGATACGCCAACTTTGAGATGAAATCGTGATTTTCGCCAATACGTCAATTTTACTTAAGATTGATGCAAACAACGTAAACATGAAATTAAAAATTGAAAAAATTCATGGCTTATAATTTTTACATATTCAAAAATTACTTTCAATTCCAATTTAACTTTTATTAGCGCGGTAAAACCTAATACTATTAACGCCACATTTTTTGCTTCAATTGTTAATATCTCGGGAAGTATACTGGTCCAAGAATAATGTTAATTTTTATACTTATAGGTAATAATATTCTCTACAATTTTGTTCCCTTGTCGTTTGTCCATAAATTTAACCGTTCGCCAGTTATGGTCAAAGTGGAAAGCTCGGAAAATATACTATTTTTGAAAAAACTCAGGGCACCTGACCCCCTGAGTCATCTTTTAATGTTACCGGTAAATCACATTAAACGCTTCCCATGTTACAATCCACTAGGTCCATCTCTGCCAGGAACTCTGTGACTAGAGTCCCCTCCTATCCACCACGGTGGAACACCGCCTTCACCGCTCTGTCGTCTTCGGATTCAATCCAGTAATAATTGTTTCGGCTAGTATAAGGTTTACTAACGAAGGTAAGACCGTACTCTCTGTTAAATATTGAACTACATTTTGATATATACAATTTATTAACAATAATTAATATTTACAAGTAACCACTAAATTATAACTGCCTATATTCTTTACAATATTTACATGCATGTTAGCTTTTCATGCGTAGTTGGCAACAGTGCATTGGCGCGTATTTATTTAAATTCAAATACATTACAATACCCCCTACAAATTCAAACGCTGGGGAGGTCGCGTATTTCTCTTGGGTCTCGTCCGTTCCTCTGCACACTCCTGGCTTCCCTGGATTTCCATATCTAATCTCCCTTCCTCTCGATTCACCGATTCTTCCTCCTGAACGCTAATCGGCATCTCTTCCAGTGGCTCGCTCGCTTCATTTGTAGGTTCCAAGACTTCCGGTAACCTCCTTTCTTGAATTGTGGATGCATTTTCTTCATTTATTTGAACTTCTCCGCCACCTGCCTCTCTTCTTCTCCCTACTGCACCTTTGTGAATTTGATTTGTATGCCTCTTCCAAACCAAGTCTTCATCCATTACCTTGCACAAATAGGTTCGTTCTCCTAAAACCTCCTCAATTGTACATTCTTTCCATTGCTTCTTATTTGGATTTCTGTAGTCTCGACAATACACCACCTCGTTTTCTTGGAACTGTGCCTCTCGCCCTTTTCCCCTCTTCTTCTCTTCCCCTGGTCGCTCTTTACTGTGTTTTAGCAAATCCAGTCGTGTTTTGGGCTTGTAATTAAATATAAGCTGTGCCGGTGTCATTCCTGTCGTTGAATGTTCTGCATTCCGATAGCTAAACTGATAACGCTGCAGTAAGGTTTCCAACGCAACTCTCTTATTCCTGCTATCACTTAAAGCTTTGTTGATTCCACGCTTCACTGATTTGTGATGAACACAATTCTCGGCAGCTCCGTTCGTTGCCGGGTGAAACGGAGGTGATGTAATGTGTCTTATGCAATTTAAACTACAAAATTCCATAAAAACCTTTGATGTAAATTGAGGTCCATTGTCCGTTACAATACTGTTGGGAAACCAAATCTTGCCACGCACTCTCGAAACTTCCTCACCGTAGCATCTGCATCCGTGCTATTCATTATAAATACTTCCGGCCACTTTGAATACGCATCCGTAATTACCAGCATCATTTTGTTAGCGAAGGGACCTAAAAAATCTGCATGTACTCTTTCATATGCTCTCCCCGCTTTACTCCATGGCTTCACTGGTGCCTTTCGTGGTTCCGGTCTATTGCATGCACATACATTGCAATTACGAACGTAGTCCTCGTTCTCTTTAACCAATTTAGGCCACCAAAAATACGATCGTGCGGTAGATTTCATCTTGTCCATTCCCATGTGAGAACTATGTAGCTCTTCTAATAATTTTTTTTTGGAATTTTGTTGGAATGATGACACGATACCCCCACATTATTACCCCATCTTTTACGTATATACAATTCATCTTTTCTATTTACATATGGGGTTAAATGCACATTGTCTGATATGCTCGGAAATCCGTACCTGATAAAATTCATCACTTGTCCCGTGATAGCATCTTTTCTTGTTTGGACCCTAAGTGCATTTAAATCGAGCGCCATCGAATCCTCCACAAAATTTAGTTGGCAACACCCTTCCTGTTCCTGCTCAGCCCCCGCTTGCACCTGTAAGGGCAACCTTGAAAGAGCGTCCGCGTGCACATTTTCTACGCCCTTCAAATACTTGATAGTGTAATCAAAATTTGCTAAAAACAAAGACCATCTCTGTAACCTTCCCGCAGCCATCTGGGGTAGTGTCTTGTCTTCTCCAAACAATGCTAACAATGGTTTGTGATCGGTTACTAGCTCAAATTTTCTACCTGCCAAATATTGATAAAATTTATTTACTCCCCAATGTGTATTATAGACTCCTTGTGTATCATAGAATAGTTTGCCTCTGCCTTTGACAAAATTCGTGAGCAATATGCTATCGGCCTTTCTTGTCCATTATCCAACACATGCATCAGTACCGCACCGATCCCCTTCTCTGAAGCATCACACGCTAATCGTACCTGTTTTTGAGGGTCATAATGTAGTAATGTACCAATACTTCTGACGATGCCAACTTCTTTTTGGCTAGTCTCATTGATTCCTCCGTCTCTCTTGTCCAACGAAATACTGTATTTTTCTTTACCAATTTATATAAGGGTTTTAATATCTCTAACAAACGAAGAACAAATTTAGCATAATAATTAACATTGTTACTTAGTAACATTTGTAACTTACCAGCAACCTCTACCGATTTACAGGCATGCATTTGATTTATTTGTGCCTTACGTTCTGGACTTATCATCTTAAAATTTAGTTTCTTGAATAAATCTCGCCCTAACAAGAGTCTATTACCTCCTCGTACTATCATTAATTCGGCCTTCGCCCTGTTTCCATTGATTACCACATCCACCTCAATCGTGCCCATTGTTGCTATCACGTATCACCCCATTATTGTATGTCTTTAATCGAACCATTGCTGGTGCTAGCGGAACCTCTTCAAATCTATCCAAATACATGGCCTCTGGCATACAAGAGACCTCTGCCCCGGTATCTACTTAAAATTTTACATTCTTCCCGTTAACCTTTCCGTCTATCCACATCGGTTCCACATAATTACAATCAGAGGCTCCCCGTTCCACACTAAAAAGATCTCTCTCTTCTTCCAGCAGATGATTATCTTCATTTTTCTTTGTACACACAACCGCTAAGTGGCCCTTTTCTTTACAAATTCGGCACACATATCCCTTGTACTTGCATCTCCCAAAAGTGTGGTTTCCTTTTCCACAATGTACACATTTTACCTCCGTTCTCCTATCACTGCCATTATTTATCGCGGGCATTGTTTTATTCTTGATTACTAAACTGACCTTATTAATCGTGGGGGTCTCTTGTTTATTTGCTGCTTCTCTACTAGAAGCTATGTCCAACATGACTTCTAGCTTTTGTGTCGGTTTTTCTTCACATAATCTGTCTAGTATGTGTCCCGCTTTCAGCCCTGTTACAAACTTGGTCTTAACCCATTCCTCCAACGTTGCTCCAAATTTACATTCTTTAGCGCCCTTCTTAACTCGAGCAAACCAATCATGGATCCCCTCGCTTCCTAGGTTTTGGGCATTAATGACCCCTAAATCTTTCCCCTTCACTTCCACTCACAACTACCTCTTCTTCATCTCCCTTCCAATTATAATGGGGAACGTCCCGGCCTGGTCGACCACCAGGAACGTAGAGCAGTCGCTTGCTGACGGAGGGAGAGTCCATTTAACTTTACAGTTTTTAACGCGGATCTGCTCCCCTTGGTTGTTGTAGAGTTGACAGTCGGCGGTTACACCATCTCTAGGAAGGTTTCCAGGTCTTGTAACAATCTGTCATTAGAGATAACAGCCCCCTTAACTACTATATTGTTTCTTCTCTTAGCTTTCTCGTCGTTTTCCATTTTTTCCTCCAGTTTCTCTAGTCTTGCATTCATTTCGTTTTTTTCCTTCTCCCATTTTTTCTCCTTGTTTTGAAACGCCTCTTTTAGTTCTTGCATTTTCTGTTTAAGCACGGCTGAATTTTTGCTAAACTCTTGCATCATGTCTTTAAACATTTCTCTCACTTCGTTCATTTCCATTGTAGGAATTCCCTGTTTTTTATTTCTCTCTACTTCAGCTAGTTTTTGTTCCGGAGACCTAATTGTTTTCTTATTTCTTCCGAAAATTAATTCCTCTTCCTCCTCTCTTCCCTCCTCTTCTTTATAACGTTTCTTTGGTTCTCCGCTCATATAAATTTACGACTCACTCGCCCGCCTCACACGGATCCCCGGGTCAACCCCTCGGAAGGATGCAGTGTGGTTTTCTGCTCCAGTAAGTTTCCCAAAACTTTATTGTTGCGGAAGGACTATAATGTTTGTTTACAACCAACTTCCGTTCACTCGTACTGTATTAATACGGTCGATCTATAATAAACTTGTAATCAATGTGAAACTAACCTTCCAGAATTTTTCGCCTTCTCTTCAAGTTTTCAGACCTGACTCACTGTTCACAGAGAATACCAGAACTCCTGTTATAAAGGTCTGATTTATCCAGATAATTCTCAATTTTCCAATCACTCAATTTCGCTCTAGAAAACCTATAGTGCATTTACAATAGTTATAACACGTCCTCCATGGCGGAGAGACGGGCTCGAAGTTTTCTTCCCCACACTTACCGCTCACGCGTACCTTTTTCAAACTTTGAAATTCAAAACTTTGACAAATTATTATGACATCTATTGTTACATTTTAAAACTAAAATTTAGCGGGGTTACAAAAACACATTCTCATATAATTCAGCACAACTAAAATATAACCTTTCTTTATAAAATTAATTTTTTATATTTTTACTGAAAATTCAAAACTTAAATTTTTGAAAAATATTATAGCACTTTTCGCTGTAAGTTTTACTGTTTTCCCAATCGCTTTCTGAGCGAAACTTCGAGAGAGAGAGAATCTTAATTACCTGAAGGTGCCACAAATATGACGAAAAGTTTAGCAAAAATTATACTTATAGGGTATCTTATATGTGAAAATTTTCTCAAGGGATCGTCTTTTTCAATCAATCATAACTACATAAATACCCGACAATACAAAATCCTTCAGAAGAACTCTACACAAACATTTCAAATATTGCCTAACAACAAAACTCCAGGGCCGGACCAAATTGAAAACAAGATTTTTAAAATTTTGTAGCGAAAAGAGTTAAATTACATCATTAGTGCAATTCTTAATCTCCAATTCTAATCGCCATGACGTTACTGGACATCTACACCTTTTCCACCAGTAATTCAGAAATCGTTAACCGTTATTCAGATTTGTCAATTGATATTCAGAAATCGTCAGCCGTTATTCAGATTTGTCAATCAATATTCAGAAATCGTCAACGGTTATTCAGATTTGTCAACTGCAATAATTGCAATTCACGAATTCTGAATATCAGTTGACAAATCTGAATTACAATTCACGATTTCTGAACAGCAGGTGAGGTTTTCTGAATTACTGCTGGAAAAGGTGTAGAAAGCTTTCGACAGAACCTGAACCGCCGATCTAATATTGAAAATGCTAAACAGAAAATTTTGTAATCATCACCAAATTACAGCTTAATGTCAAATACTTGAGAGTCACCATGGACTCTCCATTGAACTTAGACACGCATTTGAAGCTAAGAAGCCAACTGGTGTACGCCTAAAATTGCTAGATTTATTCCCTGATGGGGAGGGGCGGGGTTGTTAGTTCCGAAAACAAGAGTACTTTAAACAAACCTTCCTAAGACCGATCATGTTGGATCATGGTGACTGAGTCGGCGCAGGAGCGGGTTTAGACCTTTTTGGCCCGGTAACACTCCACTTTGGCTTGGTTTTTCATCCAATTGGGCGGCCTGGACTGGTCCACCCTGGACCAATCGGCTGGGCTGTTCCGTTAGAGGTACAGCAGGACGAGCCTTTGGGGGAGGGCGGAGTGTGAAAACGCTCTGCCTCTCTGGGGTTCATACCTTCTGAGTAGCACTCGCGCCGACGTTCGGCAAAGTTCGAAGATGAAAAATAAATTCGATTTTCACGGAAAAAATAAAACGAAAATCAACCTAAGGCAGAGGTGCCCCTAATGGGCGACATGTTTAAAACCACATAGGTGCGTCCCCACGGGACGTCTCATATACCAATACCAGGTTGGTTATGTCCTTACAGGACGTCCCACTGACGTCGTCTTTTCCGGTGTGACTCTGGACGAATCCCCTGCGGATATTCCTCATGAGCGTACCGATGTGGGATCCTGGTCTAAAGAGCGGAATCTCGAGAAGAGACGCCGCAGGAACGCCACAACAGCAGAGACGAACGCAGCCTCAAAACTGCAAAACAACCGCACGTGAGCGGACTGGGCCGTTCAAACCTCAGGCCAGAAACGGCGCACCTGCTGGGGAGGTTAAATATACTGTGGCAGAATGGAAAGGGGGCAAAAACCTCCCTTTGACAGTGCAACAAAACAAAATAGGCTGAGGTCGCAGGGTTCAGGACAATCAGAGGAAGAGAGCTAAAATGGTCGGATATACTTCTATCTCGACATCTGGGGCGTCGGTTCAAAAAACAAAAAACAACGATAATCTTGGAGAGACTTGAGTGGCGGCATTGAATTCACCACGAACGCTGCTAGGCTTCTTGAAGAAGCTCATCTCTAAAGATCAAAATCAGCAACCAGCCCAAGAGCGGCTATATTTTTAGGGGAAAGATTTTTGCCACCTTTAAAATGTGGCTGTTTAAAATTTCAAAGTAGGGTCTATTGTTATTATTGTTATTGTACTTAGGGGTCGATTGGCCGCAAGAGCCTTTCAGAACTGCGACCAGTATTGATCTTTTGTTCATTACCTTGCTAATTAGGAGTTCAGGAATTCAATTTTGCTAGCAAAACATAGAATACTCCTGAGAGGTTTTTGTTGCACCTCATTGGGTGTTAGTTGTGTCTGTCCCAGATATTTTAGCCTGGATCGGGCTAAGGCATCGCAGCTACAGAGAATGTGTTCGACCGATTCAGTTTCCGATTCACAGAGTCTGCATCTGTCATTGTCCTCCATTCCCATTTTTTGAGGTGATATCTCACCTGACAATGTCCGGTGAGTAACCTCGTGATGGCCTGATTTCATTCTTTGATAGTAGAAGAAGCTTTTTAGCCTTTGCAGTCGAGTACTCTATAAATTTCTTCGCCTGCTTTTGTCCTGGTGTATTGTGCCATAGGGTATTTTTGTTCTCCGCTTCCCACTTCCGGAACTCCAACCCTCTGTGTGTCTTGGACAATTCACAGAATGGTTCGGGCCCAGTCGGGGCAGCTCTTGAGCCTGATCTAGCCAGTTTGTCGGCTATCTCATTACCCTCAATTCCCTCATGACCCGGCACCCAGTGGAGGGCAATTTTGTTGCCCGTGGCCAGTTTCTTGAGGGATTGTCTGCATTCCCATGTGGACAAAGACTCAAAGCTATTTGCTTTGAGTGCCTTCATCGCAGCTTGGCTGTCAGACATTATATTGACTTTTTTGCTCTTAATGTTCCTTTGCAGGCATTCATGGGCACATAGTGAAATTGCAAGTATTTCAGCTTGCATAATTGTGGGATAGGTCCTTAAGGCTATAGATGCTTCATACTTTGGGCCATATATGCCTATGCCTGTTCCCTGTTCAGTTTTTGATCCATCTGTGTACCAGTTGGAGGATTTTGCATCCACTTGTATTTTATGACCTCTAACCGTACTTCGGTCTTGACTGATGGCCTCAAACGGTGTTTCGAAGTCAAAGATTTTCGGAATGATATCCGAAGGTTTTTCAAACAGATCTGGCTGTAAGAAGTCCAGTATCTTTAGGTGACCTGTCTTGTCTCCTGGTTTAAATTTCTTGACTTTGGTAATTTTTATGGCAGCTTGTATGGCTTCCCTTTTCACTTGTAGGTGAAGAGGTGGCAGGTCCAAGAGTACCCAGACACGCTAGCCTTTGCAATTTCTGCAACCTGATTTGTGTCGTGATTTCGTTAGTTTTTGTCCACCATACGAGCGATGCGTATGTGACAATGGGTCTAATTATTGATGTATATGACCAGTAGATCATTTTTGGTCTTAGTCCCCAGGTCCTTCCAAAAAGTTTGCGACAAGCCCAAAAGGATCCTGTTGCTTTGGAAAGAATTTTATCCATATGTGGCTTCCTGGTGAGTTTTGCATCCAGCGTTACCCCTAGATATTTTACCTCTCCGGAAAAAGGTATCGATAAACCCTGAAGCTGTGGAGCTTTTATGTTTATCTTTCTACGCTTTGTGAATGGAACTATATTGGTTTTTGAAGGATTCACTGTAAGTTCTTTCTTTTCGCACCATTCTTTTATTTTGTTTAGTGCTGTTTGCATTAGGTTTGAAATTATGCCTTCATGCTTGCATCTGATTATAATGACAATGTCGTCCGCATATCCCAGTACGCATAATCCATCGTCAGTTAATTTCTTCAGTAGGTCGTCTACCACGATGGACCACAGAAGAGGTGACAGTACCCCACCTTGTGGGCATCCCCTCGCCGCGGCCACCGAGATTTCCTCCCCTCCTAAGGAAGCCGTTACTATTCGGCTTTCCAGTATTGATTCTATCCAAGTTATCGTGCGTGCCTCAATGCTGTGTCTTACGGCGGCTGTTTTTATAGATTTATTTGAGGTGTTATCAAAGGCACCCTCTATAATTTATTCCGACCGCATTTTCTTTTGTTTCGAGAGATTTTTCAATATCTCTTACAAGGTGGTGAAGTGCATCCACCGTACCTTTGCCTGGTTGGTAGGCAAATTGATTTCTATGAAGCGGCATCCTTTTGAGGGATTCGCTTCTTATATAGTTATCAACAATTTTCTCCATCGTTTTGAGGAGAAAGGAGGATAGGCTGATTGGGCGATAAGATTTAGCCTCTTCAGGAGGCCTTCTGCCCGCTTTTGGTATAAATACCACTTTCACCCTCCTCTATGATGTGGGTATGTATCCCATTGCGTAACTAGCTTTGAATATTGCTGTTATGCATGGAGCGATCAAATCAATTCCTTTTTGGAGTAGGGCCGGAAAGATTCCGTCCCATCCAGGTGGTTTGTAGGGCTCAAAACTATTTATTGCCCATTTTACTTCTTCCAAAGTAAAGATTTTTCTTGCTAACCTTCTGATCTGATCCAACAATGATAACTCGTCAAACAGAATCCTATTAATTTGATTATGATTGTTCCTGTAATAAAATGTGAATTATTGAATGTTCTATTTTGTTTAGATGATGTGAATTTTCTTTACATGAACTGGCGATAGTTCATGTAAGCTGCCACCCCTAACTGTTTGAATACATCTACATCTTTTTTCCTTCTTCTCTTTTTCCATCTTCTAATTTTCCATCGTCTTCTCCATTGTCGTAGAATTTCTCTGAATTTCTGTTGACATCTAGGGTCCGTGTACAATTTTTCGTTTTGGTGCAACTTTTCTTGCACTACTGCGTTGTCTTGAATGCTGATCTCATTGTTTAGTGGTTTGTATAATCTCTTTTCTAACTGATGTGGGATCCATTGCTGTTTCCATTCTCCTATTTTTGGTGGTACTTCTTTGGATTGCATTTTAACTGGTCCACCATCCTCGTTTCTTTTTGTATTTTCGTCACAATTTTCTTTTTTAATATACTGATGTCTAAGTTTCATTTTTCCGACGTCCAAATTTTCTTGTTCATTTCCTTCATTTCGAATTTTCTTATTTTCCTTTGAAATTGGTTTATGGATTGCAGCTTCTTCTATTTTCATCTCCATTGATATTGGTTGTACATCTTCTTCATCTGGCATTTGTTTCGAACTTGTAACTTCTTTTTCTTCCATCTCCTCTTCCATCTCTTCTACCGTCTCCATTGATCCACGAGTTGGATCGGCTATTACTTGATTTTCCCATGCTTTTGATAATGCTGCCCTCAATATTTTTGTTTTTTTCATCGAATTCGTCGTAGATTTCCCCATCTTCTTCCTCTGGCATTTGTTTCGAATTTGTAACTTCTTTCTTCAAACTCGCAACTTTTTCTACTTCCATAATATCCTCTTCTATCTCCATTTTAATTGGGTTCATACTTGCAGCTTCTTCTTTGTTTGCTTGCTTTGATTCCAGAATACTTCCTGATAATTCCCATTCCAGTATTTTTTGTAGTTTTTCCAGGGATTGTAGACGTATTGGTTTTACGTTGAAGTATGGTTTATTTAATTGATCTGTTTTCTCTTCCAATCGCATTATTGTCTCTTCATATTGTTCTTCCATTGCCTCGAATATGTTATTTTTGAAATATGCTTTGTCATATTCTTCTTCATATGTTTCTATTTCTTCGTTTAAATCCATTATGTCATGCCATTGTTTTTCTAATTTGTGTTTTAACCTGTCGCACCAGGAATTCGTGCCTTGATCATCTTGTGATAACTTGTTTGTTATGGTTTCCATAGTTCTTCCCAAGTAGAACAATCTAATTTGTTGTCTTCTTAAACGTATCGCTTGGGCTTCCATATCTGTATTATTTTTTTTGATGTTTTCTCTACTGAATGATTACTTGTTCTCTTCTTAAATGCTTGTCTTCTTCTTGCTTCTTGACTGCTCGTTGCTTGTATTTGCTTGTGGCGTCGCTGTGGACCCTTGTATGTTGATTGTATTGGACCGTTGCTTGCTTGTGGCGTCTTCTTGACCCTTGTTTGGCGTCGCTGTGGACTTTGATAATTTTCTTAATTTGTCTCGGTGAATGGACCTTGGTGATTTTCTTTATTGGTCTCGTTGAATGGACCTTGATGATTTTCTTTATTGGTCTCGATGAATGGACCTTGATGATTTTCTTTCTTCTTCTACGTGGACTGTATTTCTTTTTGCTGATTCTGTGGTTCGAAGGACCATGACGAAATTAATTGGTCCATCCAGTTCGAAGGACCATGAATAAATTAGGAGAAGGTAGCAAGAAGTACCCTTCCTAACTTATGTGGTGAAGATTCGAATCAAACGAATGTTAAATTCAGAACTTGTTTATTTCAATAATATCACCGTATTTATATACAATTTTTGCAAACTTAATAATATTTTCATTGTTATAATTTTGTTGTGTTTATATTAAATACCTTTAGGTAATAATCTACATAACTACCAGGTTATTTACACTTACATAGTTGCATTTATTGTATTTCCTGGTCAGCAGTTTTTACATAATTAATTATATTTTATATATACAGGGTGTCCGAATAACCCATGTTTAATTAAGATTAAACACTGGGGATATTTCGTGCATCTGGTTTGTTGTCGCTATTACCGTGGATCCAGGAAAGTGTGTTTTTAGCAACTCATCTAAACTTTCCCCGATGTTCTCAGTATAAGCACCGTTGGACTGTTTTATAAGTCCAATAGTATTTGAGTGGTCTTTAGACAGAGCCTTCTGAATGCGCGCTGCTGGGGCCGTTTTATCGATCCCCTCGCAGAAGCGCATCCATGACTGTCTTTTGGATTTCCTCAATTCTATGTTGTACTTTGTGAGGGCTTCTTTAGGTATAGTATTCCCATAGGCTTGTTCTTTTGGTCTTATTGAATGCTTTCCTGGCTGTGACCTTTAGTCTCTCCAGTTCTGCATTCCACCAAGGTACGTCTCGAGAGACAATTATTTTCTTCAGTGGACAACTGGTCTCATACGAGTTAATTATGCACTGACTTATGTGGTTAGAGGCTGTTTCTAAGTCCTCTGTGGTAGCTACTTCTTATTGGATGCCTTCTAGCTGGGTCCTTAATGCCTCTTTATAGAGGTCCCAGTCCGTCTTTTTGGGCACCCTACATTTCACTACTTCCACTTTTGTGCTCTCTATATCGAATGCAATCGAGGCGTGATCTGAGAAGGATGCCTCCTCCATCACTTTCCAATTTCTTAGAATTTGACTTATAAACACAGTGGCTAATGTGAGGTCAAGAACCTCTTGGCGAATCGCGTTTATAAAGGTTGGTTTTTTACCTTTGTTTATAATGTCTAGATTGTTAGAACAAATATATTCAAGTAAATCCTTACCTCTGAAGTTAGATGAAGTGGAGGTGGTTATACTAAAAAAAAAGTTATTTCGATTTGCTACTTCTGAAATGAACATCCCGAACATTTTTCGAAAAATTATTACAAATAAATAATATATAGTTAGCACTACAGGCCTAGCAGGCCCTTGGCTTTTTTTGTCACCATATTCCACTTTTTCCTATCTCGAGCGTCTTCTTTCCAATCGTCCAAACACATTTCTTCCATGTCTTCCTCTATTTCTCCTTTCCAACGGTTCATTGGTCTGCCTCTTCTCCTTGTTCCTCCAAATTCCATATTCCACATCTCACTTGGGGTTCTGTCACCGTTCATTCTTGCAAGATGTCCCCACCATCTCAGTCTCTGTGCTTTGATACACCCGATTATACTAGGTTCTCCATATAGCTCTTTCAACCCGTTATTCGTCCTTATAACCCATTGACCGTTCAAGCACTTTCTTCCATATATCTTCCTCAAGATCTTTCTCTCCCACACCTCAAGCATCGCTCGTTCTCGTTTCCTCATTGTCCATACCTCCGCCCCGTACATCACCGCCGGTCTTACGATCGTCTTGTAAATTCTTGTCTTTACTGACTTTGCGAACACATTGCTATTGAATATTGTTTTCAATGCGAAGACACTTCTCGTGCCGGTTGCCATTCTTGCCTTAATCTCTTCTTCACATCCTGGTCTTCTTGTTATAACTGTTCCCAGGTACGAAAAAACGTTTACTTCCTCGAATATTAATTCTTTATCTCTCAGTGGTACATTTATATGTCTTTTCTCTTCGAAGATCTTATCACTCCATACCATATACTTTGTTTTGTCTTCATTTACCTCCAAGCCAATCTCTCTTGCTACCTCTAATAATTTTCTTGTAATTTATCGTAGCTCTTTCTTTGTTCGTGTCATGATTGTCAGATCGTCTGCAAAAGCTAGCATTGGTGTCTTCGCCTAAAGATCGTTCCTTGTCTATTTATGTTTGCTTTTCTTATCGTACTCTCCAAGGCGATGTTAAACAATACTGCCGACAGCGGATCTCCTTGTCTGAGTCCTGTTGCTACTTTGAAGCTATCCGACAGTTCACCGTTGACTCTTACTTTATTTTCGGTGGCATCTAGAGTCATTTTTATCATGTTCATTATTTTTCTGGGTATTTCCAATTTTTCCATCACTTTGAACAATTGAAGGGCCTAGTGGAAAAAGTAGTTAAGTCACTTTTTTTTCAATTTGTAGTTGAGCACATTTTCACATTGCGGCATTTATTCTCTACAAATTAGTTAGTATAAAAATCACAAAATTGAAAAAAAAAGTGGCTTAACTACTTTTTCCACTAGGCTCTTCAATTCTCTTCTCATGATACTGTCATATGCTTGCTTGAAATCTAAGAATATCAGGTGCGTCTCCAATCCGAATTCGTGTCCAATTGCTTGTGTCTCTCTCAGTATAAATAATTGATCAGTTACCGATCTACCTCGTCTAAAGCCACACTGATACTCTCCTATAATCTCTTCAGTATATCGTTGTAGTCGAATTTTTATGCACGTAGCAAGTATTTTATAGCAGACGTTCAGCAGTGCGATACCCCTGTAGTTACCACACTCGGTTTTATCTCCCTTCTTATGGATCGGACATATTATTGCCAGTCTCCAGCTCTCGGGCATCCTTTTCTTCTTCCAAATTTTCTGTATCATGACGACAACTAGCTCATGTAATCTTCTTCCTCCATACTTCAACATTTCCGCCTGTATCCCATCTTTTCCTGCACTTCTATGGTTCTTTAGGTTTGCCACCACTTCCATAATTTCGTACTCGGATGGTTCTTGTTCTTCATCATTATTACATTCGTTCATTTCTGCAGGTCTTCCCTCTTCCGTCTCTTCTTCTGATCTATTAAGCAACTCTTGAAAATATTCCGCCCATCTCTTTTTTGTTCCTTCTTTAGATCCTACCAGTGTGCCATTCTTGTCTTTACAAAATGTCGTTCTTGTTTGGTAACCTCGCTTTTGTCTTTTTATTCCTTGGTAGAAGTTTCTTATTTCTCTGTTGTTGTATTTCTCCTCTAGTTTCCTGAGCTGGTATTCTCTCTTCTTATCTCTGATTATCTTTTTGCACTCTCTTCTTTGGTCTTCATATTTCCGTTTTGTTTCTTCCGTTCGGTTTGCTAGCAGTCTACTCCTTGCTTTTTCTCTCTTATTTATTTCATCTTCACACTGCTCGTCGTACCATTCTTTCCCTTTCTTATTCCTTCTTCTATATTGTGCCTTTGTTATTTCATTTATACTGGTTTCTATTGTAAGTATGTCTTCCACGTTGTATTCTGTATTTACTTCTTCTAATATTTTATCCATTGCTTCGCGGTACTTTCTTATTTGGTCATTGTTTTGGAGTTCTATTTTGGTCGGAGTTTTTTCCGTTTTCTTGTTTTCTTTCATATTTTTTCTATTTAGTACTGTCTTCGACATCTTTACACCTACCATAAAATGGTCCGAGTCTGCATCTGCTCCTCTGTACGATTTTACGTCCTTTATGATATTTTCGCTTCTACCCTCGATCAAAACATGGTCTATCTGGTTAGCATTGGCACCATCCGGGCTTATCCATGTTGCTTTGTTTATATCTCTGTGTTCATAATGTGTGCTCTTTATTTTCATGTCTTTCTCCATTGCAAATTCAATAAGGAGTCTTCCATTTTCATTGCTCTCGTTATGTAGACTGTACTTTCCAATTGTAGGTCTATATGCTTCTTCTTGCCCCACCTTTGCATTAAAATCGCCCATCACTATCTTGACATCATATCTGGGTATTTTCTCATATTCTCTATTCATTAGTTCATAGAATTGTTCTTTGTTTTCTATACTTTTTTCTTCTGTAGATGCATGGACGTTGAGTATGCTTATTTTCCTATTGTGTCCTCGTATCCTCAATACACAGATTCTATCTGTTACTGGTTTGAAATCCATTACCATATCCTTATTCTTTTCGCTCACCATAAAACCAGTTTCCATCCTTCTGTCTTTCCCACCACTCTTAAAAAGTGTGTATCCCTCTATATCCATTATATCGTTCTCCTTCTGTTTTGTCTCTTGCAATGCCAAAATATCTACTTTATACTTTTTCAATGTCTTTATTAGTTGTTTCAATGCCCCTGCTACATAGATTCCCCTTACATTCCAGGTCGCCATAAACATTTCATCCTTCATTTCCCCCCACCCTTGTCGTATCTAGTTGCGTTGTCCTTTTCATGCCTGGTTGTCTTACGTGTTTTCCCACCGGTTCCTTTATTCAGTTTTTTGCCCTTTCGGATCTTCCCTGTACCTCTTGGAGCTGGTTTGATTCTTGGTTCCAGTAATATGGTTTGTCACCAATTTTTAGTTTCATGTATCCAATCTTCAAGCTTTTTCCTTTTTCTTTCTCTTCTCTTGCCACTTTTCTTATCTCCGATTGAATTATTCTCTCTTGTACAGTGAGATCATCGTTTATATATAGTTGGCTACCTTTTAAACTGTTTTTGCTCTTCATGGTTTTTACCTTTTCCTCTATATTTTCCATCTCAACTACACATTTATTTCGGGCTACCTTGTACGCTTTCTGGATCTTTACCTCTATGCCAAATATGTTTCTTAGGATGTTCCCTATCTGCTCCTTTGTATCTCTGTTATCGGTTAGCAGATTTTCTATTCCCGTTATTACTATATTATTTTTACGTGATTTCTTCTCCATTCCTTCCAGTCTTTTTCCTATTGTCTTAATACGACCCTTCATCTCTTTACTTTCATCTTTCCACTCTTTCTTTTTTCTCTCTGGTAACTTTTCCATTGGGTTTTCACTTGTGAGAACAAGGTTATCGGCAACTGCCATTGTAGGTTAGCATACAAGCGAAAAACCATACAACCCAGTTTGAAAATGCAAACTCGAGTTTCGGACTTATTAGTATTCATCAGTGCAATATACAAAAAGGATTGTATGAGTGCGTATTAGTGGCTCTTTAACTTTCCACCTACATGGAACAAAACTTGTCGATTTGTAGGTTTCAGTAACGCCATCGCACGGTTCTCTCTAGCTAGAAAAGGAAATATTAAGTGAGAACAAGGTTATCGGCAACTGCCATTGTAGTTTAGCATACAAGCGAAAAACCATACAACCCAGTTTGAAAATACAAACTCGAGTTTCGGACTTATTAGTCCTCATCAGTGCAATATACAAAAAGGATTGTATGAGTGCGTATTAGTGGCTCTTTAACTTTCCACCTACATGGAACAAAACTTGTCGATTTGTAGGTTTCAGTAACGCCATCGCACGGTTCTCTCTAGCTAGAAAAGGGTTTTCACTTGTTCTCTTGTTTGTTTCAGCTCTTCCTTTACATCGTTTATTTCCCTTACGAACTCGCTCTTCCAGCTCTCTAACATGCTTTCGTTCCCAGTCCGTATTTCCTCCTTTATTGTGGTCGTCATTTTTTTCATCTCTTCCAGGATTTTCTCCATATCGATGTTTGTACTTTCTGCTTCTGTTGTATTTCCCGTGTTTCTAACTGGGGATCTTATTACCAAGTTGCTTCTTAGGAAAGCCGATCTATTTTCCTCTGGTGAAAGATTTTCTCTAATTCGCTTCTTGTTGTTATTATTCATTAGTCGTTATTACTAATTCAGTGGTTCTCGAATTATTCAGTTAACGCGAAAAAAACAGTCCCCCGGATCAACTCCTCGAAAGTTACTGTCTTTTCTTTCAAAATTTATTTCCGTTAATTTTTCGGTTACGCCCCTGAGTTTTATTGCTTTCGTTACACGCACGCGTATGTACTGCAATAATGGTCGTCTATTTCGCTTATTTTGCTATTAATTTTGTTTAATCTTTCTTTATACACCTACTTGCGATTGGAAACTTTTATCTCCTCTGATTACTGCAATTTCCTACAGCTCGCTCTTCAAATTATAATTTGCTTGTATAATCCAAATTATTTTAATTTCACTTTTAAACCTCGCCGTGTGATAGATACGTATTAACGCTAATCTGGTCGACACTCTCTCCCCTACAGATAAATAAACAAAATAATTATTTAGAACAATACGATCCTTCCGTCCTTTTTTAGTCCAGTCATTATATCCAAAAAACCGACCCTACCCGTGAATAATTATTTAGTGAATTTTTTTTTCACAGCTGTCTCGGGGGGGTCACTGGGAGTCAGTGGCGGTTCTACCATAGGAGCTGCAGAGCTGCAGAACCACCAAAAATAACAATAAAAATACCAATACTTGCATAATTAATTATATAATTATAACCTTAATCAGATTTAAATTATTATAAAGAATGGTGCATTATCAGCTTGGCTTTGAAAGCGTGTTTCTTATTTTCGCTAGCATATCAGTTATAATTTTTTAACAGCTAGTCACATAAATAGTGTAATAATAAATACACGTCCAGTCCGCTATCAAAATGTTTGTCTAACTAGAACGCTATACACTTGTTCGCAGCCGAGCTGTAATAAAACGCAGACTACAATGCTATAGCAATTATTGGTATACAGAGTTTTACGTGGTATATTTTTTATGATTTTGTTTCGAGGTAGTTTAGAATTCGAATTTTGAAAAGAAAAACTAATTTTAATATTAGTTCATCAATTGTTAAACAAATTGCAGTGAAATTAGGGCATAAGCAATAAATTGTTTAAAAACTTTTAATTACACCAAGTTTCTTGCACATATTTATAGCAAAACAGTAGTTAAATTATTTTTTGACAGATTTTGCAACTTTAAATAAAATTATGAATGCATAAAATTAAAATTTATGTATTTTTATACAATAATAATTCTTAAAGCTTGTGATACGTATACGCATCGAATGTACAGTCGTTCTGCACCCAGATGCAGCCGATTGCAGTTAGATCAGCGCTGGCTTTACATTACTTATTTATACAAGTATATAACCGGACTAGTATTTCATGCAATTATATTTTAAAGAAAGATCTTGTATTATAAACTTTAATTGAAATTATGGATATAATGTCCTTTATACCTACTACTAGATAAAATGAATTCCTAATCCTAATAAAATTTTATAATAATTTTGGACTTGAGATTTTTCTGCATTGTAAAACAATTCTCAAACTATAATTTTCTGTAATAAAATGTAGATCAAGAAATTTGGACTTAGGTTTTTACTAACATTACTCATATTATTTATTAACTCAGCTTCTCTCATAATAACCCGTAAAAATAGGATTTTTTCGAAAATTAGTTAACAATAATTACAAAACTTTTTGTGCGCTCAAATAAAACTTATTGTTATAAAAATGTTTGCGTCGTTTGTTTAATTTCAAACCGAACACAGAGGGCTGTTTAAATTACGAAGTATAAGTTCTATTTTTAAAATAACAAATATGCAGAATTATTATGACGTGATAAGCTAACTAAGGCATTTTATTTAGTCGTTTTTAAAATCTCTTACGAAGAAGGTCGTTTTTAAAAATGAATGTAATTTTTAAATTTAGTTATCAAGAACAATTAGTGATAAGAAATTGCCGGTATATACAAGTCGAGGTAAAATGTATAAAAGACAATTTAATACGAATATTTATTTACGGAACAAATGGATTTGTGGCTGTAATCGTAAGAACGCATTGTTTTGTTTTCCGTTTGTGTCTTTCGATATTGTCAATAGTAAAAAAATTTATCTCGGGAATATTGAATTTCAACGAAAAAGTTATTGATAAGTTAAGTTTGCCACAAGCAAGCACCGGCGCACGCCATTAATGCTTAAAAACGTGCAATAAGTAAGTTTATTTTTTGAGATTAGCATTTTACTGATACCTTCCCTTTTTTATAATGCAGAACAGCCAAACATATTTTTCACGAGCCGCCACTGCTGGGAGTGTAAATTCAAAATGGCGACCAAATCATGCTTATGCGTATATTCGAAAAATGGTTTTTTAGGTGAAAAACGGTTTTTCTTGAATAACTCGGCCGGTTTTGATTTTACAGAAAAACCGTGTGGACAAAAGTTGTATAAATTTTGATTCTCTACAAGTTTAGTCCTCACTTTGCCTCCTACCCGGCCGACAAACTAGGATATCAGGGTTGCCACAGAGATTTAAGCAAGAAGTGAGTGAAAAAAGTCTATTAATTTTCAAAAAAAGTGAAAAAAGTGTATTAATTTTCAAAAAAAAGTGAAAAAAGTGTATATCAACTTTGAACAAATAGTGTAATATTTTTGATTTTATTATATAAATTAACACAAATAAGTTCATAGTAATTTTACGATCAGAAGTTTTTGCCTTTTTATTAAAAAGTTTGTAATCATTTGATCTTTTCGCTTCAATGACTTTTTCAGTTTCTGAAACCTTTCTTCCTTTCTAAAATTTACAGCACCATCGATAAGGGTTTGTGCGATTTCTGCATCGCTCTACGTAAGGGGACGTCCATAAATCACGTGAGGTTTTTTTTAATTTTGACCCCCCCCCTTCCCCTTGGTGAGATTTGGTGAGATGTCGTTGGATCCCCCCCCCCCTATCTAAATCTCACGTGAGATTTTCCTTATAATTTTTCAATAATTAAATTTAGTAGGCTTATTTTAAGAAAATTTCAGATTACCTTCAATATTAAGGATATAGGCATAAAAAGGCTAAAAATTCGGTCTCTAGTTTTATAATACTAATACAATCGCTGAATTAAAAAGTTGATGTGAGATTTTCTTTGAGCCCCCTCTCCCTTGGTGGGATTTGGTGAGATTTTGCCGGACTCCCCCCTCCCCCATTTTACCTCACGTGATTTATGGACGTCCCCTAAGATAACTCATTTTAGTTGCACGTTTGCTTCTAGTGCAATTAAGCAATGGGGAACATGCATGAATAAAAAAATTTAGTTAAAACAGTATTTTCCGATTAATCCTATATATTAAATATCAAATCAGCAAAAATAACTTCTATTTATTGTATTTTGTTATAAATAATCCATTTTAAAATTCAATGATAATTTAAAATAAATCATGTGACATAAAAATTGCATGCATAAAAATTTATGCATCTTCCCTATTATCATTAAATTTAATATTTCCAGCCATTTTCGTTTCTGTTTGCCACTTTGGGACCAAAACATATATTATATCAATAAAACAACATATACAATTCATTATATTATTACTCAATTACTATTATGTATTACTATTATTTTTATTATATTACTATTATATTATTACTCAATACTCAATTACTCATTTGTCATTATCAACCCAAACACAACAAAATGACTTAATCCGCTTGATCTTAATCCTGTCTAATACATAACAGTTTTTACTTCATATTTTTATTTGTTATTTGAAATCTGTAATGTTTGCTCATCTTGACTATCATTGTCATAATCATATTATTGTTAATACCAACAAACAAATCCAGAAAAGGTACCAACAAAAACCTTTTAAAAAATTTTTAATTTGAAAAAATAAAAATTATTTATTAAGTAGGTAGTATCTTTGATTGTAGTATATTAAAAACTTAAATTTTTATAGGTGAAATCGTAAGAAAAGTGAAAAAAGTGAATTTTTTTCAAAAAAGTGAAGAAAAGTGTATGATTTTCAAAAAAGTGAAATAAGTGAAAAAAGTGACACTGTGGCAACCCTGGGATATCAAAGGAGAAGAACGAGGTCCGATTCTAGGACACATCATCCCGGAAGCAATGCCTGACGGCGGACACCCGGGAGGACAGGTAAGGAAGAAGGTAAGTAAAAAAAAAAAAAAAAGTTTAGTCAACAGTAATATCCCAAGTGCATAAAAATAGCCGATTAAATTTTGACGTTTTTAAACAAAGTTTTGCTAAGCAATATGTTGAGTAAATTTGCCACGTAACAAAATCACTAGTGCGTAGCACGAGGGATTTTGGGTGGAAAATTTACGAGAAATATTTCTTCAGAGCAAAACTTTGTTTCAAAAAACGTCAAAATTTATTCAGGCTATTTTTAAACACGTGGGATATTCGGCATGATTATTTCTTGAATAAATGTATCGAACGATTGAATTATTTATTACAATTTACATTGCTGCAATTAATGAAAAAATTACAATTTTGAAATATATTTTCTTTTTTTTAGTCCCTTTTATTTATTGCAGATTCAATATGTTGCAGAGAATTATATGCAAAACGTGACATTGTGCATTTAATTCTGTAATTTTTTTGTTTGTCTAAGCACGTTTGATAATGTTCGAAAAAATTTTAGGAAGTGATTATTTTTTGACATAAATTTACCCGCTGAATATTTTCCATAGCAACGTAAATATTTACTATAATAAAATGGTTGCCTAGATGTTTCGCGTTCTGATTGGCGTATATTATAATGAAGGAAATAATCCTCACAGTTTTTCTTCTAGGATCAAGATTTTTTGAATTAAACCTGAAAAAAGCGACAAATTCGAAATATTTCCATTATCTCGTTTATTTTCAACTTTACGGCACAAATGAAGAGGACCAAACATGTAGAGAATCAAATTCTGAACAACTTTGGTTCCTACCTTTTTTTTCAAAAATCGATATTTTCGGAATTTAACCCGAAAATATGTACCCATTTCGAAATATTCGCATTATCTCCTTTATTTTCAATTTTACAGGTACAATCTATAGGTTTGTTCGTTTTAGCAACACTTTTTACACTCGAGTGTGGCCGAGTGTAATTTACACTCCCACTTTTTTCCGAAAGTGTGCGTTTAACACGAACGCAAAAGTGTAATCCCTCCTTGAGAAGCAAATCAAATTTGTGTTGGTACCTAACCTAACTTGTTGCCATCCACTTCACAACGAAACACATCATGTTCGAATGTGATTTCAGCGCTAACCAGTTGAAATAGCGATCCATCTATAATATAATAGTAAAATACTATTAAAAAAACGCCAACAAACTTACCATCACATATACAAGTCACAAAGCCGTCTGTGTTTGGAATGTCTCCGTTCGCATCTCGAATTAACCACGCTGTTTTAACATTAGTACCCATTTTATTGAATAAATAAATAAAATATATAAAAGTTGAGCAAGTTGTAATAAATTAGAGACAAACTACTAGGTTTCATACAGTAGGTATAAGACATTTTTAACGGTTTACTTTTATTTTTTTAGGTTTGTAATTTGTATTTTAAATTTTAAATAAATTTTAAAAAATAACTAAATTTAAAATAAAATTTTAAATAACTTACCGCCAATAACAGCCAATCAAAATTAAGTGTTAACTTGCACACCTGCTCTGGAGCAGGTGTGGAAAGTGTCGAAAAGTACAACTAAGTGTAGCTACACTTTATAACACGAACAGAGCGCTCTGCTAGCACGAACAGAAAAGTGCACACTTTGTACAAAAGTGTAAAAAGTGTTGCTAAAACGAACAAACCTAATAGGGCAAAAGATGTATAGAATACAATTTCTGAAAATTTTAGTCTCTACCTGTTTTTCCAAGAATCGATATTAAAGGGACTTGATTGACCAGTCTGCCCCAGACGCTGGCGGTATCTGGCATAGGCAGCTGTGCGAACAAAAGAAGGTGGCGGTTATAGCTTCCAACAAGCAAATGTGGCTTGGAAATGAGCTGGACGCCACAAAGTGGGGTTGGACGAGAGGTGCGAGGGGTTTGGAACCACTAACAACAACCGCTGCACCCGCCCCGGAAGCGCTGCTGAACACAATTTCGTGCAAATGCACAAAGAATTACGGGAAAATGTGTGGGTGTCGTAAGGCAGGACTGAAATGTTCTGTCTTATGCCACAACTGCGCTGGGCAGAGTTGCGATAACGTCACGGAATTGCGAGGTGTCGCTGACGAAGACAGTGATGATGACAGCGACATCGACGATCCCGCACCTTCAACGCTGAACCTTGACGAACGTGAAACCGGACATGACCAATTGGCCGAAGAAGAAACCGAGGATATGGATTTGGCAGGACCATCAGCTAAGAAACCTAAAAAAAAAAAAGTTCCGGAACCATATTTTCAGGCCTACAGAAAAGATACCGATACCTGCGCGGAATAACCATGTATCAGAGTCCGGTCGGAAAAGCAGCTATGTCGGGGTTCGTTTTTAAAGGCAGGTAACTCAAAGTTAGCTGAAAAAAGCGGCTATCTCGCTCCCGAAATTGTTTCATCTTGGATTTCATGAGATTAGAAAATTTAATGGGCGACATAGCCGCTTTTTCAAGCGGACTTTGAGTAAGCTGCTTTTCCAACCGGACCTTGACATAGCTACTTTTCCAACCGGACTCTCAGATTACATTTCGTTATTCCGCGCAGGTATCGATACGTGGATTAGGCCCATAGGGGATACCACGTCATAACAAAACCGCGCCTGAAACTCTACCTCTTTGGTGGTGGCGAAAAGAGTTTACGCTCTGTTTCTCCATGGTTGGCGTACGATCTTAAATATCGATTTTTGAAAAAAAAAAAGGTAGGAACCAAAGTTGTTCAGAATTTGATTCTCTACATGTTTGGTTCTCTTCATTTGTGCCGTAAAGTTGAAAATAAACGAGATAATGGAAATATTTCGAATTTGTCGCTTTTTTCAGGTTTAATTCAAAAAATCTTGATCCTAGAAGAAAAACTGTGAGGACTAAACTTGTAGAGAATCAAAATTTATACAACTTTTGTCCTCACGGTTTTTCTGTAAAATCAAAACCGGCCGAGTTATTCAAGAAAAACCGTTTTTCACCTAAAAAACCATTTTTTGCCATTCCGGGGGTAAAGTACTCACTTTTTACCCCGGTTTGCGGGCGTAAAGGGGCACTTTTTTACCCTGCGGGAGTAAAGTTAAAAAATAGGGGGGTGAGCGGGAGAAAAAAGTTAAAAAATAGGGGGGTGAGCGGGAAATAAAGTCACCAGATGACTGGTGACTTTAGTTTAGTAACGGCCTTAACCATGGAATAGTGCGACCACAAGGTCGATGACTTCAACGTTTTAGCCTTCTCGTAAAAAAATGCCAAAAACACGTCTTCACTAAAATAATCTGACAATTCTTTATTCTGGCACCACTGCACAAAAGCGTCGTACTGTTTTTGGTAAACTTTTCTTGATTTTGCCGGCAACAGTTCCACCAACGCCATCTTCGCTGCTTCGGCAATTTCTACGTTCTCGCTCATGGTACGTGTTGCTCTTTCAAAGGCACAAATTTAAATGAAATGAAGCATTGGAATCAATGGCATTGGTAGAATCAGGGGTGCCAACTGCTATTTCTTAGTAATTTTTAGTAGTATAGTTGGTAATATTACTAGTGCTATTTTGCGATTTATCGACCACGTGTAGGTATTATAAAAAAAAAGCGTTAAATTTTTGCTTTAAGTTTCTAAACTGGCGAAGTTCCTACTTTACCTCTCGGAATGGCAAAAAACAGTATATGCACGACGGTAGTAAAGTGACTTTTGGCCCATGGGTAATTGTTTCACTCGGCTGGCGCCTCGTGTAAACAATCCTTTACCCTCGGGCCAAAAAAGTGTCACTTTGCTACCTTGGTGCATAATGTACTATTTCGAATATACGCATAGCATGATTTGGTCGCCATTTTGAATTTACACTCCCAGTGACCCCCCCGAGACAGCTGTGAAAAAAAAATTCACTAAATAATTATTCACGGGTGAAAGTCTATTCTGACTGGACTATTTATGTTACGCCGCTGAAAACGTATTTTGTTGTTTTACGTAGGAATTTCAATTTTTTTAAGGTGGTCGTTATGTCACGAACTGTCAGTTTCAAGTTAGAGGTTTTGTTTTGTTTAGTTAAAAACTAGGGCAATGTTATAAATTCATTTTCATCCAACTTGCCCAACAAAATCCCAAGTATGTCGGCTATTGCAAATAATTTAAGCGACGTTAGTATCAGCCGTTTACCGGTAAATGCAGAGAGCGAAAAATTTAACGATTGGACAGTCGGTTACACCAAATCTCACATATTACATTCCCAATGCACCGAGAACGGAAAATGCACAGATTGTCCCGAAAAGTGTCAGTTTTGTAAGTAAGTAGCATTTTCTCTTCAAATTTTCACACCTTAAACCCCCGTTTCAATGTTTTAGATACACCACAACACTTAATTTACCTCACCTTCCTGAAATGGTATTTCCGAACAATATTCTAACGCTCGAGCATTTAAGTGGGGCTAAGATTGAGTTCAACGCTTACGAAGCCCTGAGATTGATTTCCAACGATTCGATAGATATAAAAGTTTCTTGTTCCAAGATGTGGCACGAATCGCGCGACACCGCCAATTTAGAGGAGAAGAAACCCTTCGATTGGACATTTAGTACCAATTATAGCGGATCTTTAACGGGACCGATTCATGCAATACCAACTGATGAACGAATCAATATCGAGAGGTTGAAACAAATGGAGAAAATTTTATTTTATCACGAGTTGATGTTGTTTGAAGATGAACTCCACGATAATGGAATTGCTTCGTGTACAGTTAAAATTGTAAGAAGTTACTTGATTTTTTATACAAAAACATACAAATTTTTCGTTTCAGAGAGTAATGCCGAGTTCGTTTTTCATATTGTTACGTTATTTTTTACGAGTAGATGGTGTGATGGTGAGAATCAACGACACAAGATATTTTCATGATTTTTCTACCGATTATGTATTGAAGGAGTTTTCTACTAAGGAAAGTGACGTCAGATCGATTCGGCTGCCGTTGCCGATGTTTGGAGATCCTAATAAGTTAGCACCGCATTTGCCTGTGGTTAAATGTACTAATGAAAAGTTATCATGGAATAAATTGGATTGTTAATTATTTTTTAACTTTTTAAAGTAAGTTAATTATTGTTTTTATAAGTTGTTTTATTATATTCAAATATAAACTTAAGTCTACAATTTTGTGTCGTATGAACCTTTAAAATCTCAACTTACCAATCCCATTTTTAAATTGATGCTTTTCAATTTAATCGATTTCTACTGAAAACTTGTATCTTGGTTTTCGATCACACCGCTGGCGCTGGCCCAAAATCCACATGAAACAGTAACTTCATGTTAGTCCGGACGTTATGGAACACAACCTTGCACTTTGTGATAGAAGCATGAAATTTCGTACAAGTGTAGATGCAAACCTCCTTTACAAAACAAGATGTGACACCACGCCAACCCCCGCCCCCTTAAATCCCTAGACGCAAAAACACCCCCAAAATTTTAGTTTATCCTATTTATTTCGTAAACCGTTCATCATACGATAAAAATACATCAGAGCAAATAAATTTCTAATTAAATTTTAAACAAAAAAGGTTCTTAGGATATTTTTGATAAGACTTACGGTTTTCATAGAATCATCACGTTCTGGATTGTTTGGGGAGGGCAGATTTTCACTGCAAGCACTCAGGCCACACATCGGGCCCAATATGCTACCTCCAGGTAGCCCATCGCTCCTCTAAGTCTCAAGCCATTCCACATTTAGGATGTACTCAAGTATCTTCGAGGGCAATGTGCCACTAATACTGGCCATGCTAGGCCAGCAGTCCCCCAGCATGGGTCCTCTTTTCGAAGCAAGGGCAGGGCAGCTGCAAAGCAGGTGCTCCGCCGTTTCATCTGCTAAGTTACAGCCCCGACAAGTTGGGCTGTCTACCAGTCCCATCGTGTGAAGATGTTTATTTAGTTTACAGTGTCCCGTTAGGACTACAGTGACCGTTAGGATTTGTGGTGCTTACGCAAGGGTCCACGTATTGCTGCCCTTGCTTGTCGGCAGCCTTTGGTATTTTTCCATCTACTGGTATGCAGTTTGAGGGTCTCTTCTGTAAGAAGGGTGTTGAAGAGCTCAATGGTCGGCGTTATGAATGGCTCAGGCCCACAGGGCAGTTTAGCAGAGCCAATTCCCGCCAGAGCATCTGCCCTTTCATTGCCTTCGTTTCCTTGGTGCCCTTTGACCCATCTGAGCGTTAGGACATTGTTGTTTATCGATATTTCATTTAGCGTCCGTATACATTTAAGTACCAGATTTGAGGTGATCCTATGACAGTTGAGTGCCATAAGGACCGCCTTGCTGTCGGTCAATATCTGTATTTTTTTGTACCGGATGTTCTTTTCCCGGACTGTATTTGCGCAGTGAAGTACGCCCATGAGTTCCGCTTGAAATACAGTGGCATATCTTCCCAGCGATAAGCTTTCGTTTATTTTCAGTTCAGGAGAGAATACTCCCGCACCCGAGCCAACTTTATTTTTGGAGTTTATTTTTTTATCTGTAAACATAGTTATGTCTGACTCGAAGGTTTCTATTTTGTTTAATAGGATGTCAAATTTCCTATTAAAAATATATTTTGGAGGGGTACTATCGGTCTCAAGGTCCAGCAGAGGCATCCTCTTAGAACAGTCCTCCAGGATCCTCGAGTGACCTCCTTCACCCTGTCTATGCGTCCACGTGCCCCACGTTCGCAGCCTAATGGAGGCCCGTACCGCACATTCCTCCACATAGATATCCAGTGGAGGTAGGCAGAGGAAAGCCTCCAGGGCCGCAGTTGGAGCCGTTCGCATCACACCCGTCACCGCTAAACAGACCGATCTCTGAAGTCGGTTAAGGGATGACGCCGCTGTCATTATCTTGACTCTAGGCCACCACACAAGGGCGCCATAGCATAGCATTGGTCTAATTATTAAACCAAGCATCCGTTGTGGATGCTACCCCACTGCAGAAGTCCCTCCAGGACTTCCGTTGCTTTTGGCGAATCATCTTTTTGTACTCAGACCGACGCTCCCTAAAAGCGTCCCAGTCTGAAGTAACTTTTGAGGCTTTCGCCTTATTGCACAGTCTCGTGACCTCCTTCCTCATCCGTTCTAGCTCGTAACACCACCAAGGGGTGGTGCGATCTCCAGATCCAGCTGCCTTTAGAGGGCACGAGAGCTCATACGATGTTGTGAGGGATTTTTGTATCGAGTTAGCGCATATCTCAATCTCCTCAATGGTATGTAGCTCATTTGTGGTTTCCTCAGGCATGTCGGTTTCCAGTGCACTCGAAAGCAGATCTAGAAAGATCCGCCTGTCAAGCTTCCTGGGATTTCTGAACCGCCTGGGTTCTATTTTTTTGGCTTTAATTTTAAAGTCAATCCATCTATGGTCGGACATTGTCAGTTCTTTCGACACATGCCAATCATATATTTTATTTGTAATACTAGATGATACCCCGTCCGAGGACGGGCAGCTAGAAGGACGGGCAGCTACCCAAGGTCATATGGCTTTTGGATTGCACTGAGAGCTTTCCTTAATCTTCATTCAACTTAAGTTACCTTGGGTAGCTGCCCGTCCTTCTAGCTGCCCGTCCTCGGACGGGGTATCATCTAGTTTAAAATAAGTAAAAAAATTTTAAATATTGATTAAGTTTAATTTAATTTAAAAAAATATATGTAAGTATTTTGTTTATTTATTTAATGTTGTTCTCATCTCTTATTATAAAAGGTCAAGTCCTTCCTTCCTTCTGTCTGTCCCACGGAAATACCCGAAGCAAACCGAACCGAACGCATAACGGATAATTTCATAACCAATCGGATGAACGTATCATCGTATCAACGTATCATCGTATCATCGGATCAACGTATCATCGGATCAACGTATCAACGTATTTAAATTTCCTATATAGGTGAAAAATCTCTTATTATAAAAGGCCAAGTCCTTCCTTCCTTCTGTCTGTCCCACGGAAATACCCGAAGCAAACCGAACCGAACGCATAACGGATAATTTCATAACCAATCGGATGAACGTATCATCGTATCAACGTATCAACGTATCATCGGATCAACGTATCATCGGATCAACGTATCGCATGGGACCGAGCGTCAGCAACTTGCCGCGCTTGAGTTTCTTCTAAAGTTTCACGCTGTTGACGTATCGCATGGGACCGAGCGTCAGCAGCTTGCCGCGCTTGAGTTTGTTCCAAAGTTTCACGTTGTCGACGTATCGCATGAGACCGAGCGTCAGCTTGTCGCTGTGATCGAAGTTGTTCTTCTGTGTTATTAGCTCTTGTACGTGCTTTTCTCTCACGATTCAATCGCCGTCGCTTTGCAGCAGGATTTTCAAAATTTTCATTATCCATTATGGAAGTTCACATAATGCTTTTTTGGAAATAGCTGTCCTATATAGACAAAATGATACGATGATACGTTGATACGATGATACGTTGATACGATGATCCGATGATACGTTGATCCGATGATACGTTGTGCGTTCGGTTCGGTTCGGTTTGCTTCGGGTATTTCCGTGGGACGGACAGAAAGAAAGAAAGACTTGGCCTTTTATAATAAGAGATTTATCGACGCTAATGTGATATCAATTACAGAATAACGTGTTGGTGACACATAGAAAGTTGGCGTGTCACCTCGATTAATAATCTCTAAATTTGTACTAATAAGATACTCAAAAAGTGATTTACCTCGTTTGTTGCAATCTTCACTTCCCCATACAGTGTGATGGGAATTGGAGTCGCATCCTATTACGAGATGTCTTCTATTTTTCTCGCAATAGCTCACTAGGTCCACTAGCTTCTGAGAAGGTGGCAGATCCTGGGAGTCGATTGGGAGGTATGCAGATGCTAGAATAACATTTTCCAGGCCATCACCAAAATCACAGCCTAGCCCTACCACTGTTAGGTCGCAGTCACCAAACTGCGGAAGGGGATGAGCCTGAAAGTTACTAGGTATGTACATACATGTTCTAGTTTTGTTTGAGAGATTACCTGTGAAGATATTTCCTCTGAGTGTTGAAAGGCCAGAAATTCTAGCCTTTGTTATATATGGTTCTTGTATAAGAGCTATCGTGTCCTTGAATCTGGACAGACGGCGACACAGAGTTGCTGTAGCCGCTCGCCCATGGACCTGTGTGAAGTTAGCGGCCACTTTCTAGCGGCCAATTTACCGGAAACACCCGAACGAATTAGCAACAAATTTTTATATGATTAAGGTCACCTATCGGGATCGAACTGTTAATATACATCAATAACCCTAATATCTGCTTACTCTGAAAAAATTATCCCAATCTAATGACATTAAATGGTAATTTTCACGGTTTTCCCGCTTTCTGATCACCGGGAGTGTATCAACACCCCATTTTCATAGGAAGCGTTGGCGTAGCCGGGCTACAATTTTCAACATAGCTCAATAACGATAATGTGCACAGACCCTGAAAAATTGGTATAGTTCCTTAGAGGCTGGAGCGCGATTTTCACGGTTTTTCCGCCAGCGGTCAACCGCGAGGGAACTAAACGTCTCATTTTCATAGGAAGAGTTGGCGTAGCCGGGCTACAATTTTCAACATAGCTCAAGAACGATAATGTGCACAGACCCTGAAAAATTGGTATAGTTCCTTAGAGGCTGGAGCGCGATTTTCACGGTTTTTCCGCCAGCGGCCAACCGCGAGGGAACTAAACGACTCATTTTCATAGGAAGAGTTGGCGTAGCCGGGCTACAATTTTCAACATAGCTCAAGAACGATAATGTGCACAGACGCTGAAAAATTGGTATTGTTCCTTAGAGGCTGGAGCGCGATTTTCACGGTTTTTCCGCCAGCGGCCAACCGGGAGGGAACTAAACGTCTCATTTTCATAGGAAGAGTTAGCGTAGCCGGGCTACAATTTTCAACATAGCTCAAGAACGACAATGTGCACAGACCCTGAAAAATTGGTATAGTTCCTTAGAGGCTGGAGCGCGATTTTCACGGTTTTTCGGCCAGCGGCCAACCGCGAGGGAACTAAACGTCTCATTTTCATAGGAAGAGTTGGCGTAGCCGGGCTACAATTTTCAACATAGCTCAATAACGATAATGTGCACAGACCCTGAAAAATTGGTATAGTTCCTTAGAGGCTGGAGCGCGATTTTCACGGTTTTTCCGCCAGCGGCCAACCGCGAGGGAACTAAACGTCTCATTTTCATAGGAAGAGTTGGCGTAGCCGGGCTACAATTTTCAACATAGCTCAAGAACGATAATGTGCACAGACCCTGAAAAATTGGTATAGTTCCTTAGAGGCTGGAGCGCGATTTTCACGGTTTTTCGGCCAGCGGCCAACCGCGAGGGAACTAAACGTCTCATTTTCATAGGAAGAGTTGGCGTAGCCGGGCTACAATTTTAACATTGCTCAATAACGATAATGTGCACAGACCCTGAAAAATTGGTATAGTTCCTTAGAGGCTGGAGCGCGATTTTCACGGTTTTTCCGCCAGCGGCCAACCGCGAGGGAACTAAACGTCTCATTTTCATAGGAAGAGTTGGCGTAGCCGGGCTACAATTTTCAACATAGCTCAAGAACGATAATGTGCACAGACCCTGAAAAATTGGTATAGTTCCTTAGAGGCTGGAGCGCGATTTTCACGGTTTTTCCGCCAGCGGCCAACCGCGAGGGAACTAAACGTCTCATTTTCATAGGAAAAGTTGGCGTAGCCGGGCTAAAATTTTCAACATAGCTCAAGAACGATAATGTGCACAGACTCTGAAAAATTGGTATAGTTCCTTAGAGGCTGGAGCGCGATTTTCACGGTTTTTCCGCCAGCGGCCAACCGCGAGGGAACTAAACGTCTCATTTTCATAGGAAGAGTTGGCGTAGCCGGGCTACAATTTTCAACATAGCTCAATAACGATAATGTGCACAGACCCTGAAAAATTGGTATAGTTCCTTAGAGGCTGGAGCGCGATTTTCACGGTTTTTCCGCCAGCGGCCAACCGCGAGGGAACTAAACGTCTCATTTTCATAGGAAGAGTTGGCGTAGCCGGGCTACAATTTTCAACATAGCTCAAGAACGATAATGTGCACAGACCCTGAAAAATTGGTATAGTTCCTTAGAGGCTGGAGCGCGATTTTCACGGTTTTTCCGCCAGCGGCCAACCGCGAGGGAACTAAACGTCTCATTTTCATAGGAAGAGTTGGCGTAGCCGGGCTACAATTTTCAACATAGCTCAAGAACGATAATGTGCACAGACCCTGAAAAATTGGTATAGTTCCTTAGAGGCTGGAGCGCGATTTTCACGGTTTTTCCGCCAGCGGCCAACCGCGAGGGAACTAAACGTCTCATTTTCATAGGAAGAGTTGGCGTAGCCGGGCTACAATTTTCAACATAGCTCAAGAACGATAATGTGCACAGACCCTGAAAAATTGGTATAGTTCCTTAGAGGCTGGAGCGCGATTTTCACGGTTTTTCCGCCAGCGGCCAACCGCGAGGGAACTAAACGTCTCATTTTCATAGGTTCATTTTCAAACGTGTCATCGAAAAATCAAGATTGATTGATTAAACTCATTCTATACATATAAAACTAAGTGTCCTCACTTATAAAAAGCTCAAAATTAATTGCACTAGTTAAAAAAGCAACCAACAAAAATCATCCCTTTTTAAATTTTTAGACAGACTTGTCCCCCCCCCCTATATATGATCGAGACCGCACTGGGTTGCGAAAGATTCTGTTACTAGCATGTTAAAACCAAACTCTTATTAAATTCTTAAATAATTAGGAAAGCAGGAATTTACATAAATAAGATTTTGCATGTTAATTTCCTATGTTCGGCTAAACGCAGGGTGGCCACTTGCCATAAATTCATAAAAAATCATAAATTTTGAAAATTGCCATAAAAATCATAAATTTTTTCGACTCCCATGAGCAAACTTGGTAAAAATTATATTTTATATATAAAAATTTATGTGATTGTTATTGACAAATTGTTTGCATTTCTTTCTTCATTTTTTACCCAGAAATCGCAAATAAATTATTTTAAACTCGTGTTAGCTCGCTAAGTTTCGTTTAGATTCTTGCATTTGAAATATTTTAGAATGTATTTTCCTAATGACAAAACTGCAGTACCTAGATAGGATTATTTTTACCTGATAATAATATGAAATGCATGGTTCCTTTTTAAGCAAGCTAGGTTAACCCAATGATAATCTCTCTTTATTGTTAAGAAGTAATAAATAAAAGAAGTGTAAATAAGTATTATATAAAATATGAAATGTCCAAATGTCCACTTTTAAAATGTATATACAAGAAGCGCTAAATAAGGTTTTTTTTGCATAATACTAAAATAAAAGGTTAGCGTTTCGCATATCAATAAAATACATTAAAAACCAATAATTATTTGAATTGTGCTATTTATTATTCATTTATAACACTGGTCTATAAATTACAGTATATACAGATTTGTCTTATTCGTTTATTGGGTAAATAAATATGTAACTATTTAATAGATGGGTAATTTTAAAATAATTTCCCAAAACCCCAATGTAGTAGCGGCATTGTTCCTGAATTACCTCAGGTATTCATAAATAAATCCCTCTCGGCTTATTTCTGGGATAAATAATTAAATTTCTTTGGAATTATGACGTAATAAGGTGGCCTCAATTTTAATAACTGTACATTTTTAAAAACAAATGTCAGTAAATTAAAAAAAATTAAATTTAGAGGTGGCCAAATACTTATGGTAAATTCGATTCTATGTGTGGAGACATTGGTCGTCATACCAGAAGAGTGTTGAGCACGACACTAAGAACCACGCTAAGAACCAAATTACCACCACCAGATGTTTGCTGTCGAAACCTCAGACATGGCAACTGAAAATTTTTTTATGGATTTGATTTTGAGTAATTGCTAAAATTTTTTAAAATAGAAAAATGTTTATCCTTGATGCTCTTTTTAAATTTGGAGAAATGAAAACCGCAATGTAGAAAAATCGGTGCCGGGCGAATAACTTTTTATATATTGAATTTTGTGCAAAGAATTTTCGAAAATGTAAATTTCTTTCGCTTCCGTTTATTAAAGACGTCAAAATAAATTGAAAACTTTATATTGAATTTTTTGTATGTAATTGTGCTCATTTGTATTAAAAAATAACATTTTATATTTTTCCGGTGTCGAAACGGTTTAGCCACGAAGTACATAATTTCTTGCATACAAATTTTGAAAGGGATTATCAACTCAAAAAAATTTTAAGTAATAAAAAAATAATATGCCTATTTTTCCAACTGTACAAAATAACGTGTTTAGTTATATTTTGTAACTATTTTAGTTATATTTTGTAACTAAACACGTTATTTTAGTTACACAATGTTACTAATTTTGAAATAATTAAATAATGCGTAAAAGTTTTGCTTAGTTGTTGAAACCAACATTCAATGTAAAATGTAATAATAAATTTTAATTTAAGTACTTCATAATTATTTTATTTAGGGCCGCGATTATAAAAGACAAATATTTGTCCTAAAATTTGTAAGATTCCTCAAAATTTGCTTTACCACAAGGAGGCCGTCCATTAATTACGTAAGGATGATTTTTGTAATTTTGGATCCCCTCCCTCTCCCCCACGTAAGGGTACGTAAGATTGTGGCACCCCCCCACATCTTCGGTAAGGATTATTTAAAAGAAAATTAATTTTGACCCCCCCCCCTCTCCGCCCCTTATATTTATAAAATATGAATAATAATATATTATATAGATAATTAAACAAAACTTTAAATTAAATTTTCATTTACATAGATATAAGTTAATATAGATAATTAATTACATAAAAAAATTAATACAAAAAATTTGAAATTAAATTAAAGGTCAGTCCATGTAGGAGCTAGCCATTCTGATATAGATTGTATATGAGCAATAAAGCAGACAACATCACCAGCGTCAGTGACAAGATTTTCCTTATATCAGGCACTTATTTTTTTACTTCAGCTTCATTTCTCCATTCAACGTCTTCTGCTCCCGTTTTTTCGTCATGCGTCACGCACAAGAGTTCGTCCTCACGTCGAGTAAGAACAAGTCTAGCCCTTGCTTTAGCGTATTTCGGAGAGTGTTGCAAAGCTTTCATGTGTGCTGCGGCTGCATTTTTTGACGCAAAATATTTTAAGAAACTTACGTAAGGAATACGTCGGACCCCCCCTACGTAAGGGTCCGTAAGATATCCAATTACACCCCCCCCAAAAAAGCCCTTACGTAATAATTAATGGATGACCCCACACGGTTTTGCTATAAATATAAATTTTTAAACAACATTACACGTGTTTGCAGGGCCGGGTCGGCCTGAAAATATTGAATATTTTTTAAAATAAAATATTTTTATTTTTTTTAATTTTAATAATTTTTAATAGGGAAAATTATATTATTATTATTATTTATGAAATGATCTATTTGTTATGTCCCAATTATCTACACAATATTTACACCCAAACTTTTTAATACAGGATTGAGCTAAATAACCTGCAAAGTAGGTCACTGAGCATGCTTCATAGTTTTCCTTTATGCTACAGTCCTCATCGGAGGATGATGATGATATTTATCTTCATCGTTCTCGCAATTTGAAGTTGTGTGCTCTTTCCTTGGAGAAAGCTGTAGTAAATTCTATAACGGTAATTTTTGGTTCTTAATATTTTTACATATTTAATTTAGTTTCGAAGTTATGATGCATACAGCATAATGCCAAAATAACTTCAGGCACTAGGAGTTCAGAAAGTAAAAATAAATTTTAAGTGGGATCTTAGCAAACAGTGTTGTTAAAATCAAAAAGGAATGTTTTTGTTAAAAGAAACCCTTGTTATAATCTACATAAACCCCCAATAAAGGATTTATTACCTGCTCTAAGTAAGTACATATCTAAGTTTGAAACCATTATAACAGATGTACATGGCTAGTTAGTAATAACTTTGTACGCTGCGTGGCGATGTGGTGATTTAAAGCAACATCTGGCGTACAAAGTTCTCCAACTTATAACCAAATTTAACATTGCGTGCAACATCTATAAGTATATAAGCTATGTTGAAAATTGTAGCCTGAACAAGCCAACTCTTCCTATGAAAATGAGACGTTTAGTTCCCTCGCGGTTGGCCGCTGGCGGAAAAACCGTGAAAATCGCGCTCCAGCCTCTAAGGAACTATACCAATTTTTCAGGGTCTGTGCACATTATCGTTCTTGAGCTATGTTGAAAATTGTAGCCCGGCTACGCCAACTCTTCCTATGAAAATGAGACGTTTAGTTCCCTCGCGGTTGGCCGCTGGCGGAAAAACCGTGAAAATCGCGCTCCAGCCTCTAAGGAACTATACCAATTTTTCAGGGTCTGTGCACATTATCGTTCTTGAGCTATGTTGAAAATTGTAGCCCGGCTACGCCAACTCTTCCTATGAAAATGAGACGTTTAGTTCCCTCGCGGTTGGCCGCTGGCGGAAAAACCGTGAAAATCGCGCTCCAGCCTCTAAGGAACTATACCAATTTTTCAGGATCTGTGCACATTATCGTTCTTGAGCTATGTTGAAAATTGTAGCCCGGCTACGCCAACTCTTCCTATGAAAATGAGACGTTTAGTTCCCTCGCGGTTGGCCGCTGGCGGAAAAACCGTGAAAATCGCGCTCCAGCCTCTAAGGAACTATACCAATTTTTCAGGATCTGTGCACATTATCGTTCTTGAGCTATGTTGAAAATTGTAGCCCGGCTACGCCAACTCTTCCTATGAAAATAAGACGTTTAGTTCCCTCGCGGTTGGCCGCTGGCGGAAAAACCGTGAAAATCGCGCTCCAGCCTCTAAGGAACTATACCAATTTTTCAGGGTCTGTGAACATTATCGTTCTTGAGCTATGTTGAAAATTGTAGCCCGGCTACGCCAACTCTTCCTATGAAAATGAGACGTTTAGTTCCCTCGCGGTTGGCCGCTGGCGGAAAAACCGTGAAAATCGCGCTCCAGCCTCTAAGGAGCTATACCAATTTTTCAGGATCTGTGCACATTATCGTTCTTGAGCTATGTTGAAAATTGTAGCCCGGCTACGCCAACTCTTCCTATGAAAATGAGACGTTTAGTTCTCTCGCGGTTGGCCGCTGGCGGAAAAACCGTGAAAATCGCGCTCCAGCCTCTAAGGAACTATACCAATTTTTCAGGGTCTGTGCACATTATCGTTATTGAGCTATGTTGAAAATTGTAGCCCGGCTACGCCAACTCTTCCTATGAAAATGAGACGTTTAGTTCCCTCGCGGTTGGCCGCTGGCGGAAAAACCGTGAAAATCGCGCTCCAGCCTCTAAGGAACTATACCAATTTTTCAGGGTCTGTGCACATTATCGTTATTGAGCTATGTTGAAAGTTGTAGCCCGGCTACGCCAACTCTTCCTATGAAAATGAGACGTTTAGTTCCCTCGCGGTTGGCCGCTGGCGGAAAAACCGTGAAAATCGCGCTCCAGCCTCTAAGGAACTATATCAATTTTTCAGAGTCTGTGCACATTATCGTTCTTGAGCTATGTTGAAAATTGTAGCCCGGCTACGCCAACTCTTCCTATGAAAATGAGACGTTTAGTTCCCTCGCGGTTGGCCGCTGGCGGAAAAACCGTGAAAATCGCGCTCCAGCCTCTAAGGAACTATACCAATTTTTCAGGGTCTGTGCACATTATCGTTATTGAGCTATGTTGAAAGTTGTAGCCCGGCTACGCCAACTCTTCCTATGAAAATGAGACGTTTAGTTCCCTCGCGGTTGGCCGCTGGCGGAAAAACCGTGAAAATCGCGCTCCAGCCTCTAAGGAACTATATCAATTTTTCAGAGTCTGTGCACATTATCGTTCTTGAGCTATGTTGAAAATTGTAGCCCGGCTACGCCAACTCTTCCTATGAAAATGAGACGTTTAGTTCCCTCGCGGTTGGCCGCTGGCGGAAAAACCGTGAAAATCGCGCTCCAGCCTCTAAGGAACTATACCAATTTTTCAGGGTCTGTGCACATTATCGTTCTTGAGCTATGTTGAAAATTGTAGCCCGGCTACGCCAACTCTTCCTATGAAAATGAGACGTTTAGTTCCCTCGCGGTTGGCCGCTGGCGGAAAAACCGTGAAAATCGCTCTCCAGCCTCTAAGGAACTATATCAATTTTTCAGAGTCTGTGCACATTATCGTTCTTGAGCTATGTTGAAAATTGTAGCCCGGCTACGCCAACTCTTCCTATGAAAATGAGACGTTTAGTTCCCTCGCGGTTGGCCGCTGGCGGAAAAACCGTGAAAATCGCGCTCCAGCCTCTAAGGAACTATACAAATTTTTCAGAGTCTGTTCACATTATCGTTCTTGAGATATGTTGAAAATTGTAGCCCGGCTACGCCAACTCTTCCTATGAAAATGAGACGTTTAGTTCCCTCGCGGTTGGCCGCTGGCGGAAAAACCGTGAAAATCGCGCTCCAGCCTCTAAGGAACTATACCAATTTTTCAGCGTCTGTGCACATTATCGTTCTTGAGCTATGTTGAAAATTGTAGCCCGGCTACGCCAACTCTTCCTATAAAAATGAGACGTTTAGTTCCCTCGCGGTTGGCCGCTGGCGGAAAAACCGTGAAAATCGCGCTCCAGCCTCTAAGGAACTATACCAATTTTTCAGGGTCTGTGCACATTATCGTTCTTGAGCTATGTTGAAAATTGTAGCCCGGCTACGCCAACTCTTCCTATGAAAATGAGACGTTTAGTTCCCTCGCGGTTGGCCGCTGGCGGAAAAACCGTGAAAATCGCGCTCCAGCCTCTAAGGAACTATACCAATTTTTCAGGGTCTGTGAACATTATCGTTCTTGAGCTATGTTGAAAATTGTAGCCCGGCTACGCCAACTCTTCCTATGAAAATGAGACGTTTAGTTCCCTCGCGGTTGGCCGCTGGCGGAAAAACCGTGAAAATCGCGCTCCAGCCTCTAAGGAGCTATACCAATTTTTCAGGATCTGTGCACATTATCGTTCTTGAGCTATGTTGAAAATTGTAGCCCGGCTACGCCAACTCTTCCTATGAAAATGAGACGTTTAGTTCTCTCGCGGTTGGCCGCTGGCGGAAAAACCGTGAAAATCGCGCTCCAGCCTCTAAGGAACTATACCAATTTTTCAGGGTCTGTGCACATTATCGTTATTGAGCTATGTTGAAAATTGTAGCCCGGCTACGCCAACTCTTCCTATGAAAATGAGACGTTTAGTTCCCTCGCGGTTGGCCGCTGGCGGAAAAACCGTGAAAATCGCGCTCCAGCCTCTAAGGAACTATACCAATTTTTCAGGGTCTGTGCACATTATCGTTATTGAGCTATGTTGAAAATTGTAGCCCGGCTACGCCAACTCTTCCTATGAAAATGAGACGTTTAGTTCCCTCGCGGTTGGCCGCTGGCGGAAAAACCGTGAAAATCGCGCTCCAGCCTCTAAGGAACTATATCAATTTTTCAGAGTCTGTGCACATTATCGTTCTTGAGCTATGTTGAAAATTGTAGCCCGGCTACGCCAACTCTTCCTATGAAAATGAGACGTTTAGTTCCCTCGCGGTTGGCCGCTGGCGGAAAAACCGTGAAAATCGCGCTCCAGCCTCTAAGGAACTATACCAATTTTTCAGGGTCTGTGCACATTATCGTTCTTGAGCTATGTTGAAAATTGTAGCCCGGCTACGCCAACTCTTCCTATGAAAATGAGACGTTTAGTTCCCTCGCGGTTGGCCGCTGGCGGAAAAACCGTGAAAATCGCGCTCCAGCCTCTAAGGAACTATATCAATTTTTCAGAGTCTGTGCACATTATCGTTCTTGAGCTATGTTGAAAATTGTAGCCCGGCTACGCCAACTCTTCCTGTGAAAATGAGACGTTTAGTTCCCTCGCGGTTGGCCGCTGGCGGAAAAACCGTGAAAATCGCGCTCCAGCCTCTAAGGAACTATACCAATTTTTCAGAGTCTGTTCACATTATCGTTCTTGAGCTATGTTGAAAATTGTAGCCCGGCTACGCCAACTCTTCCTATGAAAATGAGACGTTTAGTTCCCTCGCGGTTGGCCGCTGGCGGAAAAACCGTGAAAATCGCGCTCCAGCCTCTAAGGAACTATACCAATTTTTCAGAGTCTGTTCACATTATCGTTCTTGAGCTATGTTGAAAATTGTAGCCCGGCTACGCCAACTCTTCCTATGAAAATGAGACGTTTAGTTCCCTCGCGGTTGGCCGCTGGCGGAAAAACCGTGAAAATCGCGCTCCAGCCTCTAAGGAACTATACCAATTTTTCAGGGTCTGTGCACATTATCGTTCTTGAGCTATGTTGAAAATTGTAGCCCGGCTACGCCAACTCTTACTATAAAAATGAGACGTTTAGTTCCCTCGCGGTTGGCCGCTGGCGGAAAAACCGTGAAAATCGCGCTCCAGCCTCTAAGGAACTATACCAATTTTTCAGGGTCTGTGCACATTATCGTTCTTGAGCTATGTTGAAAATTGTAGCCCGGCTACGCCAACTCTTCCTATAAAAATGAGACGTTTAGTTCCCTCGCGGTTGGCCGCTGGCGGAAAAACCGTGAAAATCGCGCTCCAGCCTCTAAGGAACTATACCAATTTTTCAGGATCTGTGCACATTATCGTTCTTGAGCTATGTTGAAAATTGTAGCCCGGCTACGCCAACTCTTCCTATGAAAATGAGACGTTTAGTTCCCTCGCGGTTGGCCGCTGGCGGAAAAACCGTGAAAATCGACTTCCAGCCTCTAAGGAACTATACCAATTTTTCAGGGTCTGTGCACATTATCGTTCTTGAGCTATGTTGAAAATTGTAGCCCGGCTACGCCAACTCTTCCTATGAAAATGAGACGTTTAGTTCCCTCGCGGTTGGCCGCTGGCGGAAAAACCGTGAAAATCGCGCTCCAGCCTCTAAGGAACTATACCAATTTTTCAGGATCTGTGCACATTATCGTTCTTGAGCTATGTTGAAAATTGTAGCCCGGCTACGCCAACTCTTCCTATGAAAATGAGACGTTTAGTTCCCTCGCGGTTGGCCGCTGGCGGAAAAACCGTGAAAATCGCGCTCCAGCCTCTAAGGAACTATACCAATTTTTCAGGGTCTGTGAACATTATCGTTCTTGAGCTATGTTGAAAATTGTAGCCCGGCTACGCCAACTCTTCCTATGAAAATGAGACGTTTAGTTCCCTCGCGGTTGGCCGCTGGCGGAAAAACCGTGAAAATCGCGCTCCAGCCTCTAAGGAGCTATACCAATTTTTCAGAGTCTGTGCACATTATCGTTCTTGAGCTATGTTGAAAATTGTAGCCCGGCTACGCCAACTCTTCCTATGAAAATGAGACGTTTAGTTCTCTCGCGGTTGGCCGCTGGCGGAAAAACCGTGAAAATCGCGCTCCAGCCTCTAAGGAACTATACCAATTTTTCAGGGTCTGTGCACATTATCGTTATTGAGCTATCTTGAAAATTGTAGCCCGGCTACGCCAACTCTTCCTATGAAAATGAGACGTTTAGTTCCCTCGCGGTTGGCCGCTGGCGGAAAAACCGTGAAAATCGCGCTCCAGCCTCTAAGGAACTATACCAATTTTTCAGGGTCTGTGCACATTATCGTTCTTGAGCTATGTTGAAAATTGTAGCCCGGCTACGCCAACTCTTCCTATAAAAATGAGACGTTTAGTTCCCTCGCGGTTGGCCGCTGGCGGAAAAACCGTGAAAATCGCGCTCCAGCCTCTAAGGAACTATACCAATTTTTCAGGATCTGTGCACATTATCGTTCTTGAGCTATGTTGAAAATTGTAGCCCGGCTACGCCAACTCTTCCTATGAAAATGAGACGTTTACTTCCCTCGCGGTTGGCCGCTGGCGGAAAAACCGTGAAAATCGCGCTCCAGCCTCTAAGGAACTATACCAATTTTTCAGGGTCTGTGCACATTATCGTTCTTGAGCTATGTTGAAAATTGTAGCCCGGCTACGCCAACTCTTCCTATGAAAATGAGACGTTTAGTTCCCTCGCGGTTGGCCGCTGGCGGAAAAACCGTGAAAATCGCGCTCCAGCCTCTAAGGAACTATACCAATTTTTCAGGGTCTGTGCACATTATCGTTATTGAGCTATGTTGAAAATTGTAGCCCGGCTACGCCAACGCTTCCTATGAAAATGGGGTGTTGATACACTCCCGGTGATCAGAAAGCGGGAAAACCGTGAAAATTACCATTTAATGTCATTAGATTGGGATAATTTTTTCAGAGTAAGCAGATATTAGGGTTATTGATGTATATTAACAGTTCGATCCCGATAGGTGACCTTAATCATATAAAAATTTGTTGCTAATTCGTTCGGGTGTTTCCGGTAAATTGGCCGCTAGAAAGTGGCCGCTAACTTCACACAGGTCGCCCATGGTGCAGGTTAGCTTGTAAGAAGCTCCATTCCATTAGGTTGGCCATCAGACCATCCTGTTGTAGAGCTTCTTTGTTGCTTTGAGGATTTGCCGCTTTTTGATTGTCCTCATCGATTTCCATGAGGCTCAATATCTTTGCAGCCAATTCCTCTGCTGTTGGTGCTGGCAGAATCATCACGTAAACTTCGGTCAAATATGACGCGCACTGCAGAACTCGCGGATTTTCTCCAAATTCCCCATGTTGCGCCACTCGTACACAAAAATTACTGAAATAGAAAATTAAGAACGGACAATTATCTATCTGTAGTGTTAATTTATTGTTTGTTTGTCAAAATGTTTTTTTCAAAAGTTTTTAAGCACTATTTATATAAAAATAAGCCGGACCGTAAAGAACAAAATTACTAGAGAACCTTGAACTTTATAATAGAAGCATAAAATTTGGGACAAGTGTAGATGCGAACCTCCTTTACAAAAAAAGATGTGACGCCACGCCGGTCGCCGCCCCCTTCAACCCATAGACGCAAAAAACACCCCCAAATTAGTTTATCCTGTTTATTTCTTAAACGGTTCATAATACAATAAAAATACATCAGAGCAAATCAATTCATAATTAAATTTTAAACAAAAAAGGTCCTTAGGATTTTTTCATACGAGTTACAGTTTTCATAGAATCATCATGTAAATGAAAGTCAAATATGGCGCGCACTGCAGAACTCGCCAATTTTTCCCAAATATGTCGTGTTTCGCCACTTTTAATATAAAGAATTACTGAAATAGAAATAAGAAAGGACAATTATCTATCTCTAATGTTAATTGCTTGTTCGTTAAAATGTATTTTTCATAAGTTTTTAAGCACTATCATACATATAAAATGCCTGCTCGCTGCTGCTCAAGCGCCAGCGTGTCATTTTTTTGGTTCGGATCAACGTATCAACGAATAATCGGATCAACGGATACACTGTGCGCTATATAGGTACGTGGTGTGAGAGTTACCTTCATTGAAAATAACTTCACAACTTCAGAAACTTCTAAAGCGAAAATGTCCGAAATGGAGGATATTCATGTTCCCCACATGTTCCTGCTGCTGCTCGAAAATGTGTTAAAAGAAAATCTGATGAGGAAGTAGCCGCCCAGCAGGAAACAGTAAAACGACGGAAGGCGGAGCGAGAAAAGACCCGTCGTAAAAATATGAGTGATGTCCAAAAAGAATGTTGTCGGAATCGTAATCGTGTGGAAAATATGACTCCTGGGCAAATTGCAAAAAATCGCAAACGAAAGCAAATTGCCAACATGACGTCAGAACAAATTACTCAACATCGCGAAAGAAATCAAATTGCCAACATGACGTGAGAACAAATTGCTCAACATCGCGAACGAAATCAAATTGCCAACATGACCCCTTCGCAAATATTACATCGTTCACGTAGTCATGCAATTCGCCGACAAAATCCACGAAGTAAAAACGCAGCTGTTCTTGAAGTAGGTAACGTTGTAGAACCAAATGTCGACGTTCATAACTGTGGTTTTATGGACAATACGAGGGCTATTTTTTAATCAACTTCCATTAAGCTAGTAAAAGCAAATAAGGCAAATAGGAAAAATTTTAATATATACAATAGTTGCTCATACATGTCAGCTATTTTTCAACATAGTCGCCACCGAGATTGAGGCCGTCAGATAACACGCCGTCAGACAACATAACGACGGCGAATGTAGAGGAAGAATACCCGGAAGAAGAAATAACAATAACTCAAAACGAAGTGGATGAGGGAATAAAAAGAATGAAGAACAGAAAATCGCCGGGAATAGATATGATAACCAACGAAATGATTAGATACGGGGGCACTACATTATCAAAAGAACTCCAAAAACTGTTTCAAAAGATAATATCATCTGGAAATATACCTGAGGAATGGCGCACAAGTGTCACAGTACCTATATTCAAGAAGGGATCAAATAAAAACCCGAAGAACTACCCCAAGTAACACACTATAGTTTAATTATCGTTTATATCTGGTATAAATCGTCTATTTATGGTAGAATATTAGTTTTTTTTGCGTCTATTTTTGGTTTGTGTTACTAGGGACAGAGGAATAACCCTACTAAGTGGCGTGTATAAATTGTTCACAAGGATCATCTCCCAGAGAGTAATCGAGGAAATCGGAATAAGTGATGAACAACAAGGTTTCCGACAAAACAGATCGACTATCGACGGAATATTCATAATTCGACAACTGATAGAGGGAGCAATTGAATATGACAAGCCACTGTTCCTTTGTTTTGTTGATTTTACACAAGCATATGACAAAGTAAAACTCGACGATGTATTAATAATACTGCTCAATAACAAAGTCAACAGAAAAATAGTTAGCATAATAAAGGAACTAAACACAAACACAAGAACAAGAATAAAAGTAGGAGGCACCCTCACAGATGAAGTACCAATAACAACTGGAATCAGACAGGGTGACAGCTTGAGCCCAGCATTGTTTAACCTGATAATGGAACAGATAATTAGAGGTATCAAAGACACTCACATTGGCTATGGAGTGGGGGGTAGCAGAATCCAAATAGTAGTTTACGCAGATGACGTGGTCTTAATGGCCGAAAATGAAGACGACCTACAGCGACTCCTATTCCGACTCAATGGTGTATCAAAAACGTACAACATGCAGATATCGACACCAAAAACTAAATCTATGGTGATCTCAAAATACCCAATACGATGCAAACTGATGGTTGACGAAGAACTTATTGAGCAGGTCAGTAAATTCACATACCTTGGTGTGGAAATAACAAACGACCGAAGCACCATATCAGAGGTACGCACACAAGCACTCAAAGCAGCTAGGATCTCGGGATGCCTACGAAACATCATATGGGGCAATAAACACATATCAATAGAAAGTAAAACAAGGATATACAAAACATGTGTTAAGGCCGGTACTGACATACGCGGCAGAGACCAGGGCCGCAACATCAAGAACAAAGCAGACAATGAGATCAACAGAAATGAGAACACTAAGAGCGATAACGGGAGTAACGCTGTGGGATAGAGTGAGAAGCGAAGCAACACGAGAAAAGTGCGGAATAAAGGATGTTGTCAGATGGGCCAGAGAGAGGAGACGGTTCTGGAGAGACCATGTAGAGAGGATGGATGATGCGAGAATTGCAAAAGTGGTAATGAAACAAAGACCTAACACCAGAAGACCCCCCGGAAGACCCCCTAAAAGATGGAAGGACAGCTGGACGTCTGAATCCCAGGAAGGCAATGCCGTGATTAATTAACAGGGCCGAGCCCTAACAACAGTAGAAGAAGAAGAAGAAGAAGCGATTGAGGCATTTGTCTTAACGGGGCACCAGCTTTTGTATACCCTCCTCATAAAATGTTGCCGCCTGGATTTTCAGCCAATTTTTCACATAGGTTTTTAGCTCCTCGTTATTGTTGAACCTCTGCTGCCCCAACCATACTTTCATCTTGTTGAACAAATGGAAATCGCTTGGTGCCAAGTCCGGGCTGTAAGGTGGGTGCTTGAACACCTCCCATCGGAATTCCTTAAGCAGTTCTGCTGCTATTCTTGCTGTATGGGGTCGTGCGTTATCATGCAGAAGGCAATTCCTGATGACAACATGCCTCTCCTTTTGTTTTGTATTGCTCTCCGTAAACGTTTAAGGGTTTCACAATACGTGGCTGCAGTAATTGTTGTCCCAGGATCCATGAACTCCACTAGTAAGACTCCTTTACAATCCCAAAACACAGTAGCCATAAGCTTTTTGTTGGAAAAAGTTTGTTTAAACTTCTTTGGTTTGTTGGGCGATTTAGTATGCATCCATTGTTTCGATTGCTCTTTTGTTTCGGCGTTCACAAACTGAACCCACATTTCATCCCCCGTTACAATATTTCTTAAAAACCTTTCTCCTTCATCACTGTAGCGTTGCAAAAATGTTAACGCAGAACTCATTCGCTGGATTTTGTGAACGTCTGTGAGCTGTTTGGGGACCCATCGTGCACAAAATTTATGGTAGCCTAATTGTACTGTAATAATGTTATAAAGTGCTGATCGAGAGATTTGAGGAAAATCAGTAGACAGCTCAGAGATTGTAAACCGGCGGCGCTCTTGAACCGCTTTGTTCACATTTTCGATAATCTCATTTGTTGCTACGGATTTCCGTCCCTGACCCCCAACTTCATGAACGTCAGTTCGTCCTTCCCGATAAAACCTGCACCAGTTTTGCACTGCACTTGCACTCATAATCTTTTCCCCATACACTACAGACAATCTTCGATGAATTTCAGCCGCAGGACTGCCTTCAGCTTGGAGAAAACGGATCACAGATCGAATCTCGCATTTGGCGGGAGCTTCGAGTATAGTGGCCATGATAAAACAACACTCACATAAAAACTACGCTGCGCAATGGCTTACCCGGTTAGGAAGTTTTGACAGATAGATGACTTAACACTATCACGCAAGCGCCATGTCAATATGATAACTGACAATCCATTGCCAACCAATAGAAGTTGATAAAAAATAGCCCTCTTATTTGCGAATTAACGATAGGGAAAACTACCCGATGGAATTCTTGAATAAACAAACGCCCTCAGGGATGCCAGTACACAGAATGCACTTGAAGGTTGGAAGTGTGATTATGTTGCTCAGGAATTTGAATACTAAACGTGGTCTTTGTAATGGGACGCGCTTAACTGTTCAATCGTTAAAGCCCAATCTAATCGTCGCTGAAGTCTTGACAGGAACTGCTAAAAAGGAAACTGTTTTTATTCCGCGCATAGATTTAGTCCCAACAAGTACAGACTTGCCATTTGTTTTAAGACGGCGACAGTTTCCAATTAAACTTGCCTTTTCCATGACGATCAACAAGGCTCAGGGACAGACGTTAGAAAAAGTAGGAATATATATGCCTGAACCGGTGTTTAACCACGGTCATCTCTATGTAGCAATGTCAAGAGTACGGAGATCTGAAGATCTGAAGATAAAAATAATTGATGGAAAAGAACAAGGGAAATTGATTGAAGGTTCACAGGCAGTGTACACGAAAAATATTGTGTACAAGGAAGTACTAACGCAGTAGACAGTGCTTAAGATTTTATTTGCTACAATAATTGTTTCTTAATTAACAAATTAAAAAAATTAAAATTAACGTTTCTACGCGAGGATGAACAATTAAAATTGGCAATATTAGGAAACAATGTTGTTTTTATTTAGATCATTAAAATAGAGACCCACCGGCACCGTCTAGCTGCCCGTCCGTGGATGGGCTTTCCAGCTAGTTGTATAATATAACATTTGAATAAATCGTTACCTAATTATCGTCAGTAAATTGTTAATATTAATGCCGATTATAAGTATTTAGTTAAAGTGATACTATGGGAGATGGTTTTTATCCTTCATCTTATACTTAAAACATAAATTTTCCGACTTGCTCCGCTCCACATTTTTTAAATTTTTTCAGAGTTTCAGCTTCCCGGTCATTCTTTTTTACATATCTTTTAATTAAAGCGCAGTATTTCTCAATAGGACGGAGTTCAGCACTTTCTGGACCATTTTTTTCAGAACTTTCAGAAGCAAGAACGGACGGCAGAGGTCGCATACTCTCAGAAGCTATAGCGTCAGCGGGCCTCTACATATGCAATGTGGGCAGCGTGCCAACTTTCACTAGAGGAGCAACGGAAAACAGAGCGGCAGCACAGTCAATCATTGACATCACAATGGTCACCTCGGCCATGCTGGGCGGAGTGGTAAACTGGAGGGTGCTAGTGAACCTAGAGAACCTCAGTGACCATAGATATACCTGCTATGCAGTGGAGGACTACCCAAAACCAGCAGACAAAACCAGAAAAGGATGGACACAAACGCAGAAGAGATGGCGGTGATGTTGGAAAAGTTGTGCGATGACTGTATGCCCAGGAAAAGCAGAATGACGAAAGCCAAGATGCACTGGTGGAACGAAGAAGTGGCCAGGTGCAGAAAAAAGTGTATAGAGGCGCGCAGAGTAATGCAGAGGGCCTATAGAAGAGGCGAACATCCAAGGAATACAGAGGTGCAAGAAGCCAGGAAACAGCTTCAACAAGGTATCACCAAAAGCAAAAGAGACTGCTGGCTTAAAGTACTGCAAGAAGTCGATGCAGACGTGTGGGGCATGGGATACAAACTGGTCACAAAGCGGCTTGTTAAAAACGATATCCCAGGGCTGACACCAGACAGAATCGAAGATATCATTCGGGTACTCTTCCCGGTCCATCCCAAGGACGATTTCGACCGACCACGGGGGGAAGTGGAACTGTTCCGGACAGAGGAGATAAGAACAGCGGTGGCACGCATGCCAACGGGAAAGAAACCAGGCCCAGATGGAGTACCATCTGAAGTGATCAAGGCAATAGTAGGCGAACGTCCAGAAATAATCCTGGACGTTATGAACAAATGCCTAAAAAACGGTGACTTCCCAGACACATGGAAGGTGGCCAGGCTGGTGCTCCTGCGTAAAGGGGCCAAACCTTTAGTAAACCCCACGTCGTACAGGCCCATATGTCTCCTGGACAATATGGGAAAATTGATGGAAAGGATGCTGCTCCAAAGACTCAACAAGGTAATGGACGAAACAGGTGGACTGGCAGACGAGCAGTTCGGGTTCAGAAAAGGCAGATCCACGGTAGACGCCCTTATTAAGATACGAAACACGGCAGAGCGTGCAAAGTCCGGAACCCGCCAAACCCGAGAGTTCTGCATGCTGGTAACGCTAGATGTGAGAAATGCTTTCAACTCGGCGGCGTGGGTACATATAGTACGCGAACTAGAAAGAAGAGCCATTCCAACGTATCTTCTAAACGTCCTGAAGAGTTACCTCACAGACAGAAATATCCAGATCGAGGAAAAATGCTACAGCGCGAACAAGAGGTGACTAGCGGAGTGCCACAGGGGTCGGTATTGGGACCGACACTGTGGAACATGTATGACGGAGTGTTCCGCCTGGAGCTGCCAGAAGGGGTGTCTATTGTTGGATTTTCCGACGACCTCACCCTGGTTACCGCGGCAAGAAATATCGAGGAGCTATACGGAAAAATCGAAAGCGTCCTGGAAAAATCGGCGCATGGATAGAGACCAGAGGGCTTAGCCTGGTACCAGACAAAACAGAGGCACTACTGGTATTGGGTAGAAGGAAGTGTGACGTCGGTCTAGGACGTTTCGCCGTCGCCGTTTCGCCGTCGCCGTTTCGCCGTCGCCGTTTCGCCGTCGCCGTTTCGCCGTCGCCGTTTCGCCGTCGCCCGTTTCGCCGTCGCCGTTTCGCCGTCGCCCATTTCGCCGTCGTTAATTAAAAAATATAAATCAAAAGTTACAATTAAAATTTTATTATAAAATTTTATAATAAAATTAATAGTTTTAGAAGAAGAACAAAATGTAACCTAACCTATGGGAATTTTTTTTGGGATTTCAAACCCACTCACAATATGAGGCTGTTTCATTTATATAGTAAAAATTTATTACCAACTTAAAATGTTGCGATAATCCAAAAAATTTCAAATGGAGTGAAATTTTTTCTCTCCGATTTGAATTTTTCTTTGAAATTCGGATAGATGGGGGTGTGATTAGTAGATATTAGTAATAAATATAATCAAAAAATGGAAAATAACTCGTGTATTGCCAAAAAAGTGAAAAAATTAAATTTTTTTTGCCTTCCAATTTTAGGGGTGTGCATTCGAAAAGGAGGGTAATCCATCGTCAAATCCTACCCTTACGCGGCGCCGCTGCGCTCCGCTCCGCTCTGCACCCCTCCAGGGCGGATTTGACTCTGGTTACTAGGCTAAACATACTTGAAGCGCGACAGATCAAGAAAACCGGGATAAATGCAACCGGGATGTGAGGAACCTCGAAATAGCATTAAAAAGTATAGTTGCGGTATGGGGCAGTAAACTATTACGTTTCCAATTTTAGGGGTGTGCATTCGAAAAGGAGGGTAATCCATCGTCAAATCCTACCCTTACGGGGCGCCGCTGCGCTCCGCTCCGCTCTGCACCCCTCCAGGGCGGATTTGACTCTGGTTACTAGGCTAAACATACTTGAAGCGCGACAGATCAAGAAAACCGGGATAAATGCAACCGGGATGTGAGAGAACCTCGAAATAGCATTAAAAAGTGTAGTTGCGGTATGGGGCAGTAAACTATTACGTTTCCAATTTTAGGGGTGTGCATTCGAAAAGGAGGGTAATCCATCGTCAAATCCTACCCTTACGGGGCGCTGCTGCGCTCCGCTCCGCTCTGCACCCCTCCAGGGCGGATTTGACTCTGGTTACTAGGCTAAACATACTTGAAGCGCGATAGATCAAGAAAACCGGGATAAATGCAACCGGGATGTGAGAGAACCTCGAAATAGCATTAAAAAGTGTAGTTGCGGTATGGGGCAGTAAACTATTACGTTTCCAATTTTAGGGGTGTGCATTCGGAAAGGAGGGTAATCCATCGTCAAATCCTACCCTTACGGGGCGCCGCTGCGCTCCGCTCCGCTCTGCACCCCTCCAGGGCGGATTTGACTCTGGTTACTAGGCTAAACATACTTGAAGCGCGATAGATCAAGAAAACCGGGATAAATGCAACCGGGATGTGAGAGAACCTCGAAATAGCATTAAAAAGTATAGTTGCGGTATGGGGCAGTAAACTATTACGTTTCACCCCCCAAAAATCGCGTAAAAACAAAAAATAATCTTTTATAAATAATCAAAATAATTTAATAAAACTTCAATTGTAACTTTTGATTTATATTTTTTAATTAACGACGGCGAAATGGGCGACGGCGAAACGGCGACGGCGAAACGGGCGACGGCGAAACGGCGACGGCGAAACGGCGACGGCGAAACGGCGACGGCGAAACGGCGACGGCGAAACGGCGACGGCGAAGCGTCCCATTCCGGTGTGACGTAGCCCCAATCAAGATCCAGGGCTGCGAGATCACACCCGGGATAACCATCAGCATCCTGGGCGTAACCTTTGACAAATATCTGTGCTTCAAGCAACATATAGAAAACGCGCCAGGGAAAGTGATCAGAATGGCAACAACACTGGCGCGACTGATGCCAAATATGAGGGGAGTAAGACCCACTAAAAGAAGAGTACTGGCGTCGGCGTCGGTGGTGAACTCCATCCTGCTGTACGGGGGCCCCGGTGTGGAGAAAAGCCATACAAGTAGCGAAATACAGAAAACAATACGAGAGAGCGCAAAGAAAGATGGCCATCAGGGTGTGCTGCCTGGGGTAGAGACTACAACCCTGATCTCTGTTATGTCTCCAATAGTGAAGGAGGACAATCTCTACCAACCAGCAGAAAAGTAATGCCTGCCTTCCCACACAGTCAACATAAACCTGTCCTAATCACAGTCGGTATCCAGGTACCAATTATTAGCTCTATACCACGGCCCAGATGGAACTTTGCCAAAGCCGACTGGGGCAGGTTCCAAACAATTCTAGATAGCACCGCCCACTGGATCCCTCCGAAACCTCAAAACTATGGAAGATTTTGCGGCGCAATTATCACAGCTCCAAAACAAAGCATTCCAAGGGGATACCGGAAAGAATATATTCCAGGTTGGAGTGGAGAGAGTGAAGCGAAATACCAGGAATACTTGAGCAGCGGTGATCCAGAACTCGCGGATGATATACTACACAGTTTAGATCCCACCCGCCGCCAAAAACGGAACCAGACGGTAACCAGCATAGACTTCAAACATTCCAGCAGAAAAGCCTGGAGCCTCTTACGAAAACTGGACTCGAGCACACCACCTGTCCGATTGCAACCGGCTGTGACCCCCGACCAGGTTGCAAACCACATCGTTTTGACATCCAGATCAACTAGAGACAAAAAACACACAACGCTGACTAGCAAAGAGCTAAGACAACTTAAAATGCAAACTATTGAGGAGCCAGACCCCACGAATCCTTTTTCAATTAAGGAGCTGTCTGGCGCTATAAAAGAGATGAAGACTGGAAGAGCTCCCGGCTATGATGGAATCCATTCGGAATTCCTGCACAATTGCGGACCTGTGGCTAGAAATTGGCTAACCAAATTCTACTCTCAAATTCTCCTTACTGGCAACCTACCACCAAAACTGAAAGAAACAAAAATAATATCATTACTTAAACCAGGCAATGATAAGGACAAGCCAGAGAGCTATAGACCAATTGCCCTCCTCAGCCCGTGCTACAAACTACTGGAAAGACTAATCTACAACCGCATCGGCGATAAAATAATGGAGCACGTTCCAGTGGAGCAGGCGGGGTTCCGAAGGAATCGAAGCTGTTGCGATCAAGTTCTTTCTTTAACAACGTTCATAGAAGCCGGCTTCCAAAAAACGGCATAAAACATCAGTAGTCTTTATAGACCTCACAGCGGCATACGATACGGTCTGGCGACAAGGTCTCATATACAAACTATTAAAGGCCACCAAATGTAAAATAACAACCAGGCTAATTGAAAACATGCTGACAAATCGCACCTTTCCAGTACATATTGCTGTGATATTTTGTTAAGAGTATGATGTCATTAAGTCATTTGATAGAAACACTCATGATTTTATTAACTCAATATTAGACCATAATGGGTAATCACTTAGTTGTATCTGAGTTTTCCTTGATTGGAAGATTGAAGACTGCTTTGCCTCACTTCCGGAAGATGCAGACGCTATTAAGATCGGAAAGAGATGAGAAAGTTTGTAAGGGACAAAATATTGATATTTGTATGGTTCAATAAAATAATGGAAACAAATTAGATTTACTTTATTTATTTGTGAATTTAGGATTTTTGCGCAGTAAAGTGATGGTTTGAGAATGTGCGAATGCGCGAAAAAGAATGATAAGGGAGCGAAGTGAAAAGGAGATGGGGAAGCCGACCGTCGAAACGTAAAGTCGGGTCGAGATTTTTTTTGAAAATAAGTTTTGGACTCTAGAGACATTGGAGAGAAAAGATGTTAAATTATGAAAAATAGTTTGAGAATTACTTTATTGTTTGTCAAGTCAGTCTTCAGTAACGGAAGGCATGGTTAAAATTTTCGAAGAAAGTAATAATTGGAAGGTGTTAGTAATTGATGATAATTATATGGAAAGATATTATTTCACTGGTTATTCCTTCCTTGTTTGTTTGGTTCGAGATTAGAAGCTATTTTGGGTCTACGATAACATTCACGATTCAACGCTCCGCACATGACGACGGCCGCAACAGAGAATTACGGAAGCACGGCAAACGTCGGTAAGAGTTTTTCTTTTGTGACGCACTTTCTTTCTATTTGGGAAATAGACAAATCGGTTTCGTTAAAAAATTTCGGTTGCGCATAAACTTTGGTGAATTTAATTGCGAATAACATTTTTTTTGTAAAATTTAATTTGTTTAATTTTGAGAAACCAATAATTTGTCTCCAAAGATTTTTATTATGTTAAATAAATTTTCATTGTTTCGTTTTAATAGCGTATGAGTTTGATTTCAATTATAGCAGTCGTCGATCTAGGAAAGAATAGATACAATTTTTACATTTATTTACGTAGCTTTTATAAGAAAGATCACTGATTTAAGTGAAGTATTTTGAATGTTTCTTGGAACCTGCCTTTAGCCCGGAGAAAAGGGAAAACTCTACGCTGAATAGCCGAGGCAAGAAAGCGTAGCATTATATCATAGCAATATGAACGACCGAACAAGTAAGAAACGTACCCTGAACAACGGTCTCCCCCAGGGATCCGTGCTTGCCCCGCTGCTTTTCAACCTGTATGTGGCTGACCTCCCTGAAACAAGCTCGAAAAAATTCTGCTATGCCGACGACATGGCCCTGGCATTTAGTCACAGTAACCTCTCGATAACCGAAGACGCACTAAACGAGGACTTAACAACCATAAACGCCTACTTCGCTAAATGGGGACTTAAACCGAATGTATCAAAAACCGAAGCAGCATGTTTCCATCTAACCAACAAGATGGCCAACGTTGAACTGAACGTCCAGTTCAATGCCACCCGCCTAAATCACAACAAGTTTCCCAAATACCTCGGCGTTACATTAGACAGAACACTATCGTTCAAAAAACATCTCACCAACGTAGCCGCAAAACTCAAGACCAGAAATAATATCATCTCTCAACTTAGCGGTACCTCCTGGGGAGCTGCAGCCGATACACTGAGGTGCTCCGTCATGGGCATGGTTTACTCGACGGCAGAATACTGTTCACCAGTATGGCTAAACAGCCCACACACAAAACTAGTGGATGTTCAATTAAATTACTCGATGCGAATCATCAGTGGAACCATTAAACCAACTCCTATTCACTGGCTGCCCACTCCGAGTAACATCTCGCCTCCCCTCCCTACCTCCGTCGCTCAAGCGCTCTAGTCAGAGAGTATAATAAAATCCTAAGAAATCCGCTTCTAAAAATCCATGAAGACATCGTGCACTTGGGCCACAGACTGCACTCCAGAAAACCGCCCATTCAAACCGCTGAACGAGTACTTGCCAACAACTTCAGCCTGGATCAGGAATGGGAACGAGAATGGCAAGCTAAAGCGCTTCCTGAGATCCGCGACATTCTCCACACCGGACAGACGCCACCTGGTTTTGCCCTGCCGCGGAATACATGGTGCAGATTGAACAGAGTCCGCACAGGCTGCGGGGTGTGTGCTGATTCCCTGTTTAAATGGGGCAAATCCGTATCTGCCGCATGCGACTGCGGCGAAGAAAGGCAAACAATACACCATCTCACCTATAACTGCGAAAGCAGGCCGAGTCACGGTACAGCTGAAGACTTTTTGAGGGCCACCCCACCAGCTGTCACTTGGATTGAAAGTCTCAACGTTGCTATTTGATTATGCATTAACATGTAGTTACTTTTCTTTTTTGTACATGCCATACGATAAATAAATACTGGTGCTCTCGGGAATGCCACCGATAGACCTGCTCGTAGAAGAAAGAAGCAACAATTATGAAACCCAACACGATCAAGTAGGCAGGAACGTAGAAAGAAACAGGACGATCCAGAAATGGCAGGCCAGGTGGGAATCCAGCCAGAAAGGAGCATGGACTAGGATTCTCATCCCACAAATAATTCCATGGCTGCAGCGTAAGCATGGTGAAATAGGATACCATATGACACAGGCATTGGTAGGACACGGGTGTTTTAACGCCTACTTACACCGATTCGCAATAAGAACAGATCCAAGATGCAGATATTGCCCGTCAGACGACACAGCCCAACATACGATTTTTGAATGCAACAGGTGGAATGTTGTTATGACTGTAGTCTTCACGGTTTTTTAATTTTAAAATTTCAAAATGTAAAATCAGGTTTTGCATCGCATTTGTTTTTATAAAGTACTAGCTGGCACGGGCGGCATCCGCCGCCCTTAGCCATTTAGACCCAGAATAGATCCGAGTAGGCCATAGTTGTTCGGCCTTCGGCCTCACAGGGGGAGGACCATAATAGATCCGCGAAGGCCATAGTTGTTCGGCCTTCGGCCTCACAGAGAGAGGACCATGATAGATCCGCGAAGGTCATAGTTGTTCGGCCTTCGGCCTCACAGGGGGAAGACCATAATAGATCCGTGAAGGCCATAGTTGTTCGGCCTTCGGCCTCACAGGGCGAACCATAATAGATCCCTGAAGGCCATAGTTGTTCGGCCTTCGGCCTCACAGACCGGACCATAATAGATCCGTGAAGGCCATAGTTGTTCGGCCTTCGGCCTCACAGACCGGACCATAATAGATCCGTGAAGGCCATAGTTGTTCGGCCTTCGGCCTCACAGACCGGACCATAATAGATCTGTCAAGGCCATAGTTGTTCGGCCTTCGGCCTCACAGACCGGACCATAATAGATCCGTGAAGGCCATAGTTGTTCGGCCTTCGGCCTCACAGACCGGACCATAATAGATCTGTCAAGGCCATAGTTGTTCGGCCTCACAGACCGGACCATAATAGATCCGTGAAGGCCATAGTTGTTCGGCCTTCGGCCTCACAGACCGGATCATAATAGATCCGTGAAGGTCAAAGTTGTTCGGCCTCACAGACCGGACCATAATAGATCCGTGAAGGCCATAGTTGTTCGGCCTCACAGACCGGACCATAATAGATCCGTGAAGGCCATAGTTGTTCGGCCTTCGGCCTCACAGAACGGACCATAATAGATCCGTGAAGGCCATAGTTGTTCGGCCTTCGGCCTCACAGACCGGACCATAATAGATCCGTGAAGGTCGAAGTTGTTCGGCCTTCGGCCTCACAGACCGGACCATAATAGATCCGTGAAGGCCATAGTTGTTCGGCCTTCGGCCTCACAGACCGGACCATAACAGATCGGTGAAGGCCATAGTTGTTCGGCCTTCGGCCTCACAGACCGGACCATAATAGATCCGTGAAGGCCATAGTTGTTCGGCCTTCGGCCTCACAGACCGGATCATAATAGATCCGTGAAGGTCAAAGTTGTTCGGCCTTCGGCCTCACAGACCGGACCATAATAGATCCGTGAAGGCCATAGTTGTTCGGCCTTCGGCCTCACAGACCGGACCATAATAGATCCGTGAAGGCCATAGTTGTTCGGCCTTCGGCCTCACAGAACGGACCATAATAGATCCGTGAAGGCCATAGTTGTTCGGCCTTCGGCCTCACAGACCGGACCATAATAGATCCGTGAAGGTCGAAGTTGTTCGGCCTTCGGCCTCACAGACCGGACCATAATAGATCCGTGAAGGCCATAGTTGTTCGGCCTTCGGCCTCACAGACCGGACCATAATAGATCGGTGAAGGCCATAGTTGTTCGGCCTTCGGCCTCACAGTCCGGACCATAATAGATCCGTGAAGGCCATAGTTGTTCGGCCTTCGGCCTCACAGACCGGACCATAATAGATCCGTGAAGGCCATAGTTGTTCGGCCTTCGGCCTCACAGACCGGATCATAATAGATCCGTGAAGGTCAAAGTTGTTCGGCCTTCGGCCTCACAGACCGGACGATAGTAGATCCGTGAAGGCCATAGTTGTTCGGCCTTCATCCGTCATCTGTCATCCGTCATCTGTCATCTGTCATCCGTCATCTGTCATCCGTCATCTGTCATCCGTCATCTGTCATCCGTCATCTGTCATACATACATACATACATACATAATCTTCACGTAAAGTTATATCTTCATGTAAAGTTAAATCTTCCGCAAAGAGGTGGATCTTCCACGAAGAGGTGGATCTGCGTCTTCTTGCACAATTCCGGCGAGTTCTGCGACCTATATAAAGTGCTCCGGTCTTATTCGCGGCATTCATTTGCATTTTTCGAATTAAAGCCGCCATCTGTTGACAGTATTTTCAGATTAATTTGTTAGTGGTTTTTTGTTAGTAGTTTTTTGTTAGTGGTTTGCATTGACTTGTGATTTGATTTTCGAAAAAAGCGAATAACTTTTTTCCCCGCCACAGTAAGCGAATAACTTTTTTCCCCGCCACTGACTGTACGTCAGATTAATTATTTGACAAATTAAATATTTTGTCAAACTTGTGATTTGATTTTCGAAAAAAGCGAATAACTTTTTTCCCCGAGCGAATTTCTTCTCCATTTTATAAAAAAAAACTGCGCCTGGAGGTACAAAATAACTGTGCAAAATTTGGTTGAGATCGGTCCAAGGGTCTAGGAACGTATAGTGAACAAACACGCACGCACGCAAACAGATCTTCTCTTTTATATATTTAGATATCTTGTGAATAAAGTTAATTAAATTTTGGGCAGTTGGGACCAAAACATATTAAATTTTGTCCAGATTTGTCACGCATTTGTTTTCAAGTTAAAAATATCTTTATTCACAAAATTAACTAAATGTTAGTCAATTTAAAAATATTAAGTTTTAAGTTTAAATGGCATTTTGAGATTAATGCTCCATGTATTTTTAAAATAAAAATACGGTTTATAGCCGTCTAAAAACCCAAAATTTAATGTAGTCGGACATAATCAAAGTAACTTCGGTCATTTTGGTAAACTTAAAGATATGGTTGACCAATAAGGAAGTGATTTGTTTGTCGAATAGAGAGGCGAATATGTTTGTCCCCTAAATTAAAAAGTTATATGTAAGGGTACTAAACAAAAAATCAGGCAGTGCAGGTCAAATCAAGATAACGCGAACATGAAAATATTCATGTCACTGTGCTCATTAGGTCTAGTAAATTAGGAAATTTTGGTTAAGTTTTGGAACAAATTGAGTTAGGAAAATTACAGTGCAAATTTGGTGTGACCAATAATCGATTAAAAAAATATTGATTATTCTGGGAAAGTTCGTATACGTTTTATTAGTTCGAATAAGAAAAAGAAAACAATAAATAATTCGTATTTAAATTAAATACAAGTACGAAAACCTTCGAGAATTCAATTTAACAAAAACAATCTACATTTGAATTAAAATAATAAAAATAATCCAAGTTAATAAACTATCGAATGGTTAAGTTCGTAAATTTTAAATAAAATAAATTAAACTATAATTGGGGATTCACCAAGAATTAAAGTGCGATGACAAAGAGGTCATTTCCACGACAGGGCCAGCTTCAGGATCTGTTTCGATTTGTGCAGTGATAAGGGCAATTAGGTGTTGTTTGTGTTAAGTTAAATTAGGGTAATCTGATGGTTTTTTAAGGTATAATTTTGTATATGGTAGTATTAGGTTAATTTGTAAAGGAAATTTGGGTTTTTGCGTGTATCGATCGAGGACTTTAATGTCCTGGAAAGTTGTTATATCTTTAAATTAAATATTTTTATTAACATTCTTGTGTTTTCTTGTGTCTTGGAAGTAAGTAAAAATCTACTGCCTGCGCCCGAGTACGGGGCAGAGGGAATTACCCCACAAACACTGATCGAAGAAATGCTCGAAAATGAAGACAGGTGGAACGATCTACAACAAATGATGGAAACGATTATGGCCACTAAAGAGGCAGATGAAAGAGAAGAGGAGGCCTAGCTGCCTAAACAGAAGAACTTGATAACGCAATACCTGAAGCATCCGGAAGAGATACGCGAGTGAATCCCGGATGCACAGTCACACAGGAGGAGTGTGGTTTTAGTCGGTAAAAATACGACACTACCACTCAAATTACTTGGGTGGTATCTTTTGAAGATTTCCCCACTCCCGACGCACACAAAAAAACATTTTTTTCAACTTTGCCATTGTTTCGCAGGCTTTTTAGATATTTTTTATGTTTTATAAGTTTTAATATTGTGCCTTTTTTTATAATATTTTGCACCGTACCAACATTAACTGCCACGTTTTTGATAATTTTTTTAAAGAGAAGAACTTCTTGGATTTCAAAACGATTTCTAAACGATGTTCAAAATGGAACAGCTTCAAAACGTTTGCTCCAGCTACACCATTTTTAGACCCTTGTCCATGCGGAATGGGACGCTTCGCCGTCGCCGTTTCGCCGTCGCCGTTTCGCCGTCGCCGTTTCGCCGTCGCCGTTTCGCCGTCGCCGTTTCGCCGTCGCCCGTTTCGCCGTCGCCGTTTCGCCGTCGCCCATTTCGCCGTCGTTAATTAAAAAATATAAATCAAAAGTTACAATTGAAGTTTTATTAAATTATTTTGATTATTTATAAAAGATTATTTTTTGTTTTTACGCGATTTTTGGGGGGTGAAACGTAATAGTTTACTGCCCCATACCGAAACTATACTTTTTAATGCTATTTCGAGGTTCTCTCACATCCCGGTTGCATTTATCCCGGTTTTCTTGATCTGTCGCGCTTCAAGTATGTTTAGCCTAGTAACCAGAGTCAAATCCGCCCTGGAGGGGTGCAGAGCGGAGCGGAGCGCAGCGGCGCCCCGTAAGGGTAGGATTTGACGATGGATTACCCTCCTTTTCGAATGCACACCCCTAAAATTGGAAGGCAAAAAAAATTTAATTTTTTCACTTTTTTGGCAATACACGAGTTATTTTCCATTTTTTGATTATATTTATTACTAATATCTACTAATCACACCCCCATCTATCCGAATTTCAATGAAAAATTCAAATCGGAGAGAAAAAATTTCACTCCATTTGAAATTTTTTGGATTATCGCAACATTTTAAGTTGGTAATAAATTTTTACTATATAAATGAAACAGCCTCATATTGTGAGTGGGTTTGAAATCCCAAAAAAAATTCCCATAGGTTAGGTTACAATTTGTTCTTCTTCTAAAACTATTAATTTTATTATAAAATTTTATAATAAAATTTTAATTGTAACTTTTCATTTATATTTTTTAATTAACGACGGCGAAATGGGCGACGGCGAAACGGCGACGGCGAAACGGGCGACGGCGAAACGGCGACGGCGAAACGGCGACGGCGAAACGGCGACGGCGAAACGGCGACGGCGAAACGGCGACGGCGAAACTGCGACGGCGAAACGGCGACGGCGAAACGTCCTAGACCGCCATCGCAATGGGGGCGCTAAACCTTGACAAAACCCAATAAATAATGGTTTAAAATTTTCAAAAAGATAAGAATCTTTTGGGGGCTGCTGATATATTCAAATTAGACCACGATTTTATTTGCAACATCGCCTAAAATTCCCTAACGGCCTTTTCCACGAGTGGGGATTTTAATCCTCTACGGTAGTTTTTTGTCTATAACTTGCTTACTTTCATGTTTAGTGAAAATTATAATCAAATCAAATTTGAAGAGTACAAAATTCTCTATAAAATCCTCTATAAACTTTTACTATTATAAAACTATAAATCCAGAGAAAACAATTGAAAAAGGTTTTGAATAATCTTTAATTTGAATGAAACTTTCGTACTACTCGTATTTAAACTTCACCATCGATGGTGAACAGAACGAAACAGGGTTTCAGGATTTACTTTAGATCTAAAGTAAATCCTGAAACCCTGTTTTGTAAGGAATTTTCTCCTCTTCAATTTTGGTCCAATGATAAGACAGGGGATTTTAGGAAAGCTGATTCCATCCCCCGCGTTGTTCTTCATTTCCCTTTAACTGACTGGGTAACCGCTAAAATTATCACGTTATGATCGCGACAGTTATTCAAATATATTTAAATTGAAAAAAAAATTTCTACCGATAACAATAATCACCATATTTGGGGGGGGGGGGTATTGCGTTACGTTGCCATGGAAACGGTGATTTTGACATACTATGCGTATTTTATATAAGATCTTCAGAAGTTACCAATGATAATCGATATTACATAACCGGGGGGTCTGGGGGGTATGGAATACCCCCCAGGTGCACTTGTCATTATTCAGAACCATCAAAATTTTTTGTAATTTTGGTTTATAATCCGGGTGGGCGAGGGACGTGAAAGTGGACATTTTTCTTTCGCAATAAATTAAGTGTACCAGGGGGGGTATTCCAGACCCCCCGGTCCTGGCAGCTTAAATGAGTTCCTGATAAGCATCCATTTGTTTTCATTACTCTAAGCCGGCACCGTAGCAAGGGTGATCGCAATGGGGGCACTAAACCTCGACAAAACCCAATAAATAATAGTTTAAAATTTTCGAAATGATAAGAATCTTTTGGGAGGGGGGTGCATATATTTAAATTAACCTCAGGCGCCAGAAGAGCTTGCTACGGCGCTGCGTCCGGGTACTATGTACTGTTAGCATTCTGGCTTGCCGCGATCGTCATAAATATCTAAGGGGTCGTCCATAAAAGACGTCATCCACCCTTGGGGGGAAAGTGGGTTACCTAATGTGACCAGGGGGCGGAGGATCGGACAAATGTGACGTTCGGATAGAAATCCCATTTTTGGAATTTCTAAGAAAATTGTTTGTATATTTTTTTACGTAATATAAATATTGTAATGGTATATTATAGGCCAAGGTTGTGAAGGCTGTCATTATTGCCCTAGCCCCAAGATTATATTCCGAGGTGCAAAGCACCGAGGAATATAAAGCGCGGAGGCAATAATGGTCTTCACAACCGCGGTTTATATACGATTTTTTCCACTACTAGATTTATTACCATTTTTTAAAATTCTTTTTAATAAAAAAATTTTCAAATTTAAAATATTTATTTCAAATGACAGTTTTATTTTGTTGATTTGACAGTTATTGACAAATTTAGGTTTTGTAATAAAATGTATTAAATCATGTATGTCAAATCATTTAATTGGTTCATTTTTTTACCTTAATTTGTATAATGAATCTGTTAAATCATTTCATTGGTTCATTTGGAAAATGCATCACTTCACATGTGACTTGGATAAGTTATAATGGTAGCCTATATATGACTAGTAGTGAAAAAAAAATTATTTACTCCTTCAATTCCGAATGTTTTGTAAACAATATCGTGCCAAGTTCGACTTTAGACAAATGAGGAGGGTCTTTGATTTGTGACCATAGGACGTTCCTAGGGGGGGGGGGTCCGAAGATTGTGACCAACTATGACAAGGGGCGAGGGGGGTTGAAAAGACGGAAAAACTTGCCAACGTCCTTTATGGACGACCCCTAATAACAATGTCGATTTTCCCTGCACTCCGGAAGAAACCTTTAAAAATATAAACATTGTTTAGCTAATCAGGACGATATAGCAATGTTCCACTGGCTCATTTGCAGTGGCGTAGCTAGCATGGGTGACACCCGGGGCGGATTTCATGGGTGTCACCCCCACCTAGGCCGATGACCTGTTTTTAAGGGCTCCATCCCTAAAAATCAAATAGGTCACTCGTTTTTGTTTTTTTCAATAATTTCAATAATTTGGCGTCGGGTGTCACCCCCACATTGGACTGATGACCCTTTTTTTCTAGGGGTATCACCCCTAACAACCTAAAAAACCATATAGGTCACTCAACCAACACACGAGGTAATTTTAGTCAGGAAATTTAAATATTTGAGGTCGGGTGACACCCGGGGCGGTCCGCCCCTAGCTACGCCACTGTCATTTGTTTCTTAACTTAGTCATTAAGACGACGGTCAATTGGGCGACGACAATTGGGCGACGTCAATTAGGCGACCGGTCATATAGGCGACGGAATTTATTTTTTATTATTTCACAATTTATTATTAATCAATATTGCATATAATAATAATATCCTCTTTAATTATATAAAAATAGTCAGATGCAGCTCGTCTCTCGTACATGTAACATCGATTATTTTTTGTTTTTACGCGATTTTTTGGTGGGTGAAACGTAATAGTTTACTGCCCCATACCGCAACTATACTTTTTAATGCTATTTCGAGGTTCTCTCACATCCCGGTTTCATTTATCCCGGTTTTCTTGATGGGTGGTGCTTCTCGTATGTTTAGCCTAGTAACCAGAGCCAAAACCGTCCTGGAGGGGTGCAACGCGGAGCGGAGCGGAGCGGAGGGGCGCCCCGTAAGGGTAGGTTTTGACGATGGATTACCCTCCTTATCGAATGCACACCCCAAAATTAGAAGGAAAAAAAATTTTAATTTTTTCACTTTTTCGGCAATACACGGGTTATTTTCCATTTTTTTGATTATATTTATTACTAATATCCACTAATCACACCCCCATCTATCCGAATTTCAAAGAAAAATTCAAATCGGAGCGAAAAAATTTTACGCATTTTTACGCAGGGACCACGGGCGACTGATGGCACATCGACCGGGGTCTACCGCATACTCGATGCTACTTTCCCGTACTTTTCAAATTGATTTTTCTCGAAATTTTTATTATATCTTCGCTTGTGAAAATTATGTCATTATACTATATAAACCTTTCTCTTTGCAATAGGAAATTTTCAATTTTTTTGGGGTGACCAATGTTAGGTAATCCGACCCGAAGTCTATAATATTTTACGGTTGGTAACTAATCATCATTCCGTATAACTATATAATGTGTCCTTTTTTATTGACACAAGCTCACGTGTATATGGAAATAAAACTAAAAATTGTTTCTCTAAAAAAAAAGAGGAAATTTTATTAGTAACACAAATTACAACATTAAAGGTAAAACAAAATCTTACCTAAAAAAAAGAGAAACGACATTTAAAAGCTAATATTTCCTAATGTTAATAATAACACTTATCAACTTAACAAACAATCACATCTACTAAATACTAATTAATAATTATATCCAAAATTCAACAAAATGCACATTTTTATATCCTTATTTTGTTATCACCGCTTAAATTTGTACGGACAAGATATGAAATGCCAGATCCGCGGTAAAATTCAAACTAAAAGGGATACACTTTTACATTTCCCCCCCCCCCCCCAAGGGAAAGATTTTCATCACCGTTTTTGTTATTTTTCTATAAAAAGCTATGCCTCCTGCATGAAATCCGGAACGGGGACGAGTTTTGTGACATGGAAAAAATTTGACTCCGACTTCCTATGGCCTGTATCTATTCTGTATATTGAGTTTGAAATTTGTCCAAGATTTTATATGGTCCAATTTTTAATTCATCTAATTTCTTTCTGTTTAACCGATTACCGTTTTCAACATATACGGAGTCTCCCACGTTTAATTCGCATTTTCTTCTGTTTTTATCGAAATGTTGTTTATTATAATGATGCGATTTTATGGTATTTTCTACGGCGAGTTTTCTATCTTGAATTAAATCATTATGTGTTGTTTCCTGTTTCAACTCCTCTGGTAAAATATCAACATTTTTCCCTTCTAATAAATATTTAGGGGAAAATCCTGATACTGTATGTTCAGTTTCATTATATCTCTGGGTGCATTCATGTGCTATGGTCGTCCAGGCCAATTTTTCCTTTCTTTCATTAATTTTACATCTAATCTTATTTACCAGTGTTTGATTAAGTCTTTCATTTAGACCATTTGAGAATGGTGCATTTACCGCAGTAAAGATAATGGGTATATTCTCTTTATCTAAAAAGTTTTTAAAATCTTTCGAATTTATTCCTGGATATTGATCTGATAGAATCATGCCAATTTTATTGTTCTGCATTACTTTTTGAACTAGTTTTATAAAATCACTCGAACTCTGAGTTTTTGAAGTCAAAATGTAGGCATATCTCGTGAAGTGATCTACAAGAAGGTGTAAATATGTTTTGGTAGAACGCGAGCCACCAAAACCACCAATGGTATCTATAGATATTATTTCGAAAGGATAAGTAGCAGGACCTAGGTGAGACATAAATCCAAATCTATATTTTCCTCTTGATTTGTTTTTTATGCAGATTTCACAGTTTTCACAGATCTGTTTAATATTACAATTTAAGTTTTTTGCTGTATAAAATGGTTTAATTTTATTTTGCATTTGTTTTATTCCTATATGACAGTAAAGATAATGAATATTTTCTATAAATTTCTTACCAAATTCCTCCGACAGTATAATCTTTTCCTTTTTCCTAACCACTTTATAATATTTTTTTTTCAATTTTAGTTTATTTTTATTATTTTGTACATCTCCATTTTTTTCTTGATCATTTTGGATATCTTCTAGTTTTATCAGATTTACAATCTTTAAACTTTCATCCTGATTTTCATGTGGTTCTAATACTGGATTTCTGCTTAAACAGTCTGCTTCTAAGTTGTACCTTCCTGGGGAGTATATTACCTCGAAATTAAACTGCGATAGATAATACGTTAATCTCCTAGCTCTTCATCTGTTCTAGCCTTAATATTCATTCTTTCTAGGGGTTTATGGTCACAGAAAACTGTAAATCTTTTCCCGATGAGCCAGTGCTGCCAATATTTTTGTAATGTATTCTAAATAATACACTAATAATTAACAAAACCTTTATTATAATCAAAAACCTTTTATGCTTGTAACATGGCGGATCATACATAACTGGCCATGTTTCATGGCGCACACATGCGCATACATTACATTCTCCCCCTTAAAAAAAACTAAACAACATTCTACAAATATTTACAATGGTTACAATATATAATACAAAAATAATAAAAAAAACTTCATGTATACTGTAACCGCTCTATGGGTTTAACCGTACGTTTAGATCGGTTGTTACCTATATGTGCCACTGGAGAAGTTGCCACCTCCAAAACTCTGTCAGTTTGTGGTATTTCTACAAATTCTGAATCTCTAAATTTAAATTTCTTAATTTGATTAATATGTCTCTTCCAAATGAGGTTATTCTGCGAGACCACCTTGACCAAGTATATAGATTTGGCAATTCTCTTAAATATTTCGCCCTTAATCCAAGTTGGCTTTTGCACATTTCGATAATCCTTAACAAACACTGCCTCGCCCAATTCAAATTGTACAAATCGTTTACCCCCATGATACGTTTTTTGCTTATCTTGATGTCTTAGGACCCGATTTCTTATATCAGTCTGCTTGACATTCTGCACTGCCGTGTCCTTATCCGGCAATAAATTATCAAATCTACTCCTAATTTTCCTATTACCAAACATTAAACTCGCTGGACTGACCCCTGTAGTACAATGGGGAGTAACGTGATAATCGAACAACAAATTACAAAGGACTTTATTTAAATCTATCGCGTTGCCATTACCTACAGCGCTCTTGAGAGCCCCCTTTACCGTTTTCACCGCATTTTCGGCTGCCCCATTAGATGAGGGTTGAAAGGGAGGAGATGTAGTATGGATTATATTATTTCCTGTCAAAAAGTTTTGAAATTCAGTAGAACAAAAAGTCTGGGCGTTATCCGTTACTATTTGTTTGGGCAAACCAAACCTTGCAAACGTTGACCTCAATACCTCTATTGTGGCCTTCGATGTAATTGAATGAAGAGAAAACACCTCCATCCACTTGGAGTGAGCATCAATTAATATTAAAAACTGTTTACCCAAAAATGGTCCCATAAAATCTAAATGTAGTCTGTTCCAAACCTCCCCCGGAAAATGCCAATTTTCTAACACTGCTTTGTTAGGATTGCTTTTATTTAACCTACAATTTTGACATGTCCCGCAAATATTTTCAATTTCTCCGTCCAACCCTGGCCACCAAAAATAAGAACGTGCTAAACTTTTCATTTTTACTATCCCCAAATGAGACTTATGCAAATCTTCTAATATGCTTCTTTGCAATATTTTTGGTATGATTAAACGATTATTCCACAATAAACACTCCGCCTCTATACTTAACTCATTTCTAACCCGGTAAAACTGTTTTAATTGTTCATTATGTCTTTCCGGCCATCCATCACTCAAATATGCCTTAATTTGACTCAATGTTTCATCACCTAACGTAGCTTTCTGTACTGTCTTAAAATTTAATGGAAAGTGTTCATTTGTTGAAAAATAATTAATGAAATCTATATCTGTGTCTACCCCTTCATCATTTAAAATTTTTATCGGTAACCGCGACAAACAATCTGCATAATTATGTTGAGAATCCACAAACTTAATGTCGTACTGATAATTTGATAAAATAAGTGCCCATCTGCGTAAGCGATTAGCTGAAAACTGCGGAATACTTTTTGCGGGGTGAAAAATGGTTGTCAACGCTTTACTATCTGTTAATAGCGTAAATTTCCTACCGTATAAATATTGGTTAAATTTCCCCAAAGAAAAAATTATTGCCAACGCCTCCTTTTCCAGTTGACTATATTTTTCTTCCGCCTTTGATAAGGTACGCGACGCATAGGCTACGGGCCTCTCACTGCCATCAGCAAACACATGACTTATCATGCCTCCGATTCCATATTGACTGGCATCGGTACTTAATTTAATCACCAAAGAGGGATTATAATGTGCTAAAATTGGTGCCACCGTCAGCAACTCTTTAATTTTTTTAAAAGCTTCCTCACATTTAGGTGTCCAAAGCCACTCACTACCACTCTTCAGTAAGTTGTACAGAGGATGCATCACAGAAGCTAAATTTGGTACAAATTGGCCATAATAGTTAATTAACCCTAAAATTGACTTTAATTGTGTGATATTTTCCGGTGTAGGTGCCTGTACAATTGCTTCTACCTTTTCTTTTGCCGTATGTAACCCTTCCTGATTAATCGTAAATCCTAAATACGAAACCTCTCTCATAAAAAATTTACATTTGTTCCACGACACCTTCAAACCCGCATCCTGTAACCTACTTAAAACCTTTTCCAACCTCCACAAATGTTCCTTACTATTTCTTCCCGTGACCAGGATATCATCCAGAAATACTACCACCCCCTCTATATCTAATAACAAAGATTCCATGATTTTTTGAAATTTTGCCGGGATACTGGCAATTCCAAAAGGTGCCCTGTTAAATTGAAACAACCCCTTATGCGTAGATATGGTTACCAACTTTTTTGATTCTTCATCTAAAAGAATTTGCTGATACGCATTTGACAAATCTAGTTTTGAAAATTGCACCCCACCTTGAAGTTTCACAAATAATTCATTTATACGTGGCAGTGGATATTGATCAATTTCAATAAATGGGTTGAGAGTTACTTTAAAATCCCCACAAATACGGACGGTGCCGTCTTTTTTTAATACTGGAACGATAGGCGTTCCAAATGGACTGTAATCCACCGGTTCTATAACACCCAACCCTTGCAACCTTTCCAACTCCGCCTCTACCTTCTTGGTTATTGCAAACGGCAAAGGACGGGCTCTAAAAAAACGCGGAGCAACATTATCTGATCTCCATTTAATTGAAATTACTCCCTTTGTAAAAGTACCCATTCCAGGAGCGAAAACATCCTTAAACTTTTTAATCAAATATTTCAAATCTCTGGGAGATTCTAAAAAATTCAATTGCGATATGCCAAGCTCGAACTGATTAAAAAAATCACGTCCCAGCAGGGGGGGTCCTGCAGCGCTTTCAATTACATATAATTTTAAATCTCTTTCCTCACATTGGAATTTTACCTTACAAATTATATAACCCAACGGTACAATTTTACCACCATTATACAACTTAAAAATCTTGTTCGTTTGAAATAAAGGTTTATCTTTAAAATTTTCTAAATAAAAAACTTCAGGAACAACAGTCAAAGTTGATCCTGTATCTAAATTAAATGTACATTTAACCTTTTCCACTTCCACCTCTAGCAATATTGGATTCGTCCTTGATTCTAAATTAAACAAACAATCCTCCGAGGAATTCAAATAATTTTGAAAATTTACCTTCCTTTTATTATGACACACTGCTGCTAAATGGCCTTTCCTCCCACAGGAATGACACACATATTCTTTGAACGTACACCTCTCGGTCGCATGATTTTGTCTACCACAAACCCTGCACGCACTTCTTGCAGCTACTGAAGGATACGAGGTCGATACCCTGCTTCTTGATTCCCTTGGATCCATAGATGCTGTACCCTTAGTCCACTTCTTCTGCACACCCTTGTCCGCTGGATATACAAAATGCACTTCCGGTTCCTGTTTCACGCTGCGTAACACCAACTCTCTTGGTTTAACCGCTGATTTTGCCATCGCAATTGATACCACATCCTCCAACTTTGTGTTTTTACTTTCTTCTAATAAACGATCTTGAACCGCCCCTGGATCATAACCCACAATAAATAAATCTCGTAAAACTGTTTGTAACATTATGGCGTCAAATTCACATGTGCCCGCCAAACTTCTTAATCTCGCGATCCACTCTTTTGCCGATTCATTATCTTCCTTTTTTGCATTGTAAAATTTATACCTCGCTGCAAACACTGCTACAGCCGATTTAAAATGATCACTTATTAACTGAATTAATTGACTGTACGTTTTTTCTTCTGGTGGTGTTGGCAGACATAAATTATGTATCAATTGATACGTATCTTCTGTTAACAAATTCAACAAAATTGCCCTTTTTCTAATATCATCTGTTATTTCATTTGCTATGAAATAATTTTCCATGCGTCTTTTATATATCGGCCATATCGCGTTTGTTGCATCGAACTCCCCCAGGTGTCCGACATTTTCTACCCTAGAATTTGTCACTACCGGCGCCGGTGTTACTGACATTTTTACTATAATTACTATTACTCGTTACAATTATTACTAATGCTCCCCCGTGAGTTCACTCGTCGCCACTGTAATGTATTCTAAATAATACACTAATAATTAACAAAACCTTTATTATAATCAAAAACCTTTTATGCTTGTAACATGGCGGATCATACATAACTGGCCATGTTTCATGGCGCACACATGCGCATACATTACAATTTTACTGCCTCTTTTATTGCTAGACATTCCAGATAGATGGCTTTTTTTCTTTTCTGAGTCTCGTTTAATTTTCTTGAAAAATATGCACATGGTTTTTCTTCTCCATTCTGTTGTGGTTGTTTCATGACAGCTCCTATGCCCTGTATACTTGCATCTGTGTAAATATGTATCGGCAAATCTGGATCAAAGATTGATAAAATAGGTTCTAAACAAAGTAGTTTTTTTATTTAATTAATTTATAAAATTCAAATCCGAGCGAAAAAATTTCACTCGATTTCAAGGTACGACGGGCGAACGATGTGACATCGACCGGGGTCTGCCGCATACTCGATGCTAGAGGTGATTTCTTTTGTCAAAAGCCCTACAATGCGCGAAGGAGGAGCCAAGAAGACGAAATACATACATATAAAATGCTACGTAAAAACATTAGCTTGGCGCGAAAATTTAAAAAATGTAAATAAGGCTAAAATAGCCTTAAGGAAGGCTGATTGTTATTTATATTATGAAACAATAATACTAATACCATTTCATAATAATAAAACGTGAAATTTGTGTAACTATCAAAACGAAATCAAAAATTCAACGAATGTTTTCTAGTTGGGCTTTTTAGTATTTGGACGCGTTTTCGTTATTGCGCTGATGTTTGTATAAGTTTTGAGCTTTGGTACGAACTCTACTTTCCCGTATTTGGCCGGCCGCCTATTTGACCGGTCGCCTAATTGGGGTCGCCTAATAAGTCGTCGCCCAAAAAACCGGTGTCCAATTGACCGTCGCCTAATTGACGTCGCCCAATTGTCGTCGCCCAATTGACAGTCGCCCTAATGTCGTGCACCGAGTATGTGGGGGGTATGGAATATGGGACGGGTGACAATGTTCCATCATCGAATTTTAATATTTTTTGGTGACTTTCGGGTAGTTTAATGTTAATAAATGACAGCGGCAACCCTCCTATAGCAGGATAAACCAACTTTTGATAGAGAAAATCGGTGAGGATTACCTATCACCTGTCACTCCGAATGAGTTGAAACTTTGCGATCGCAAAGAGGAAGGTTTATATAGGCCCCTACAACAAAAAAATTCTGAGAAAGTATTATCAAAATTTTGAGAAAAATCGATTTGAAAAGTACGAAAAAGTAGCATGATCGTGCCACACAACCGGTCGTTGCCACTAGCTTCGCCCGGCCGGCGCGCATTTTGTTGACGGTACGTGCAGCTAGATATACTCTTACACTTAGAAAATTTCGCAGCAGCAGATGCACCTCGAGCGTCGTACATGCAACATCGATTATTTTTAGTTTTTACGCGATTTTTTGGGGGTTAAACGAAATAGTTTACTGCCCCATACCGCAACTATACTTTTTAATGCTATTTCGAGGGTCTCTCACATCCCGGTTGCATAGATCCCGGTGTTCTTGATCTGTCGCGCTTCAAGCATGTTTAGCCTAGTAACCAGAGTCAAATCCGCTCCGTAGGGGTGCAGAGCGGAGCGGCGCCCCGGAGGAGTAGGATTTGACGATGGATTACCCTCCTTTTCGAATGCACACCCCTAAAATTCGAAGGCAAAAAAAAATTTAAATTTTTCACTTTTTCGGCAATAACCGCCTTATTTTCCATTTTTTCGCGAATATTTATACTAATATCTACTAAGCACACCCCCCCCTACCCGAATTTCAAAGAAAAATTAAAATCGGAGCAAAAAAATTTCACTCGATTTGAAGGGACCGGTAACCCGATAGTGGTCTCGGCCGGGGTCACGATTTTACTTTCCCCTACTTTTCAAATCGATTTTTCTCGAAATTTTGATAATACTTTCTCAGAATTTTTTTGTTGTAGGGGCCTATATAAACCTTCCTCTTTGCGATTGCAAAGTTTCAACTCATTCGGAGTGACAGGTGATAGGTAATTATCCCCCAAGTTGAACTAGTCTTAGACTTAGCCGTTTGCGGAGAGGCAGTTGCAGCCCGACTCGACTGCATGTAACATCGATTATTTTTTGTTTTTGCGCGCTTTTTTGGGGGTTAAACGTAATAGATAACTGCCGCATACCGCGACTATACTTTTTAATGCATTTTCAAGGGTCCCTAACATCCCGGTTGCATAGATCCCGGTTTTCTTGATCGGTGGCGCTTCTCGTATGTTTAGCCTAGTAACCAGAGTCATCCGCTCTGGAGGGGTGCAGAGCGGAGCGGCGCTCCGGAAGAGTAGGATTTGACGATGGATTACCCTCCTTTTCGAATGCACACCCCTAAAAATGGAAGACAAAAAAAATTTTATTTTTTCACTTTTTCGGCAATACACGGGTTATTTTCCATTTTTTTGCGAATATTTATTACTAATATCTACTAATCACACCCCCACCTTCCCGAATTTCCAAAAATATTTCAAATCGGAGCCAAAAAATGTCACCCCATTTCAAGCGACCGGCCGACGATGTGACACATCGACCCGGTGGTACATCAGCGACCCGTACTATTTCAACTCGAAGCATCTTTCTTATTTTCACACTTTTTTCGAATTTTTTTTTATGATCACCTCCGCGCCGACAAAAGTTATACATTCGCATCAAAACATTGCCAAAAAGGCCGTGATAAACACAAAATTTTTCGAAATTAAAAGTTGGGGGCGTGTCAATAATTCTTCAAGCCACGCGAAAAACAGGCCGGCAGCCTATCCCGGCCATGGGTTATGGTTTTTACTCAATTTTCGGTATTAATTCTTAAAAATCCTCAATTATCCACCTCTTATTGTGTACCTTAACCCTTTTTTGACCTATATATCAGGGGTGGCCAACTTTGGTGCACATAAGATCTACTTTTTATTTTAAAATTGTGTCGCGATCGACCTATTTTTTAGGTAAGAAGGGGATGTTTTTGCAATGTGCTTTTATACCGACGTGCACTTTGGCGAGCTCCATGATTAAGGTGTAAATAATCTACATACATGAGTATTTATTTAATGGGTTAAAAAACTTATGTCCAGAGGAATTAAAACAACATGAGCACTTATTAATAACATTTATTCATTCAAACTTTTTAAATTAATGAGAAACCTGAGTCTGCATTTCCTTTACTAGTGCAACCTCCATCAAGTTAGCCCCCCTTTACTCGAATTTTTAACTTTTTCTTATGCCAAACGTTTGGTAATCGTTAGGTAAGGTTTGGTAGTCCGATTAAAAGTTTTGGTAGTTTTTTGTTTTTTCGTAATTAACTAATCAAATTTTTTTGTCAAGTTAGCCCCCCTTCAATCGATTTTTCAACTTTTTTTTAGCTCATTTGATCGATTATAATGTGTAGAGGTTTGGTAGTCCTATAAAAAGTTTTGGTAGTCCCGAATTTTGTCGTAAATAATTAATTAAGTTGGAAGTTTACTTATGCGCATGCGCTAAATTTCACGTGAATAGAACAATAATAATTTATTGTCATTTGGCCTAATTTAAACCATTTGTAACTTTTTTTAATGCCAAACGATTGGTAATCGATACGTAAGGTTTGGTAGTCCGATTAAAAGTTTTGGTATTTTTTCGTTTTTGCCTAATTAACTAATCAAATTTTTTGTCAAGTTAGCCCCTCTTCAAACGATTTTCAACTTTTTGTTTAGCTCATTTGATCGATTATAATGTGTAGAGGTTTGGTATAGTCATATATGTATTACTATGAGGAGGGTGGATCGTCCCTCGTCAATAGCAATTCTTATAATTGTTAATGACAAACGGAATTTCCGTTGCAAAGAAATTGTAATATTCAATAAATTAAATAATGCCTCGGCTGAACTTTCTTTTATTTGCATGTAGACTCTTACCTTCAGTGTAGATACTGGAGAAATTTCCTCTTTATTTATCTGTGGAATTCTTAAGTCGGAAAACACAAGAGTTTTCAAATAATGATCCAAAATTATTAAAAAACATAATATATTTCAACTCAAATCAATTATTAAATAAGTAAATAAATATTGAACAATGTTTCTAATTATACCCCAATTAATTACTATAAAAATAAAACTTGTCTTTTGTTGCACCTATTTTAAATATACCGCGCGTTTGTTCCGTAAACATTTAGTTTTTATATAATGGTCCACTTACCACTGTTGGTATGTACTGGTATGTACTCTTTTACTTTTGTCAGCTTAAGCGACGAACGTTCTTTATCCAGCTTGTGACTTCGTGTTTTGTACTAATTAGTTGGTCCAGATCCAAATTTTATCAATCACTTGTGTCGTAGCACTCTTTATCAGTTACTCTTCGGTAAGTAAAATTTATTTTTACCTTTTTTATATTTGTCACGTGCACTAACATGTAACTAACCTCTAATCTCTGTTTAGGTCCCTCAAATTTGGTTACCACTTGGAGGAATTCTCTTTTAACCACTTTTTATTAAATTAAAATCGGGAGCAAAATTCACATTTCTACCCGCTTTTCCACCTTTTAAGGGACTCCTGTTTTTTTTTGTTTTTATCTCCTTGGTTACGAAATTTCAATCTACTTGATGAAAATTTGAAGTTGTAAGTACAAATTTGTATCAACGGTCTCTTTTTAATGTTTGATTTTTGTCTCTTCAGGTTTAACACATTTTGTGACCCGATCGTCATACCTTCGGAACAACGTTCGTCGACATGTAAACAAATTTTTTTAAGTTCGTGCAACTTTTAACGACTTATTTTCTAACACTTTAAAATTAACAAAATTAACAATTTTTTAACTTTCTTATATTTAGGTTTGGTTTGACAATTTTAATATTTGGATCTTATTTGTTTTAAAATTGCATTTTTAAATTTTATAAAACTTTTGTATTCTTTGTAAATCAATTTCATTAAATGTATTTTACCACCGTTTTGAATTAAATTTTGTTTATCGACCCTTTTGGATTCGAAATCTCATGCAAATTTTGTGCTTCTTATACTTTAACGTTATCAAGAATTGCTATTAGCGTATCGGTCGCCTTAGAACATGACAGTATTTAATCCCCTGTGCAAATTTGTTAAATTTTGTCAAACCCCTCTTTTTATAAGAAATTTACGAATTTGTACTATGAACTTTTAACACGAATTAACTAACTTTGAACAATTAACTTACTAAAAATTATTAACTAAACTAACCCTAACATTATTCTAACTGATTCATTTTCATTTCGTTAACCAAAACCCTGCTTTCCTCATTCGTTCAATTTTCTTTTGTGACTCAACGTTGATTTTGAAATTGACCTATTTTAGGCATCTTATTTACATTTTGATTCGTTATTAAATTTGATTTTCATTTACAAATTATTTTTCTTTGTGTGAAATTACTTATTCCTCTTTAACTTATTTTTCTGTTCTACTTCTCTAAATTGACTTTTTATTTATTTAAATCCTGTCATTGGTATCCTCATGTCTTATTTATTTATTCAATAATTCCCTATTTATTTCAATAATTCTTATCAATTTTACCATTTATTGGTACCCCTTATAATTCATTTATAATCAATAAATCTAACATCCGCAGTGCTATAACTTTCCGGATATCTATTTCCTCATACTATCTAATCACATTATTTATCATCATATATTATCATGATCACATTAATTAACCCCCTTTTATTTCGTCAATAACTAATTATTTGGATACCTATTCTATCATTAAATTTTTATTATCATATTTCCATCTTTTATCTGTTGTTTATCAATCGCAATGTTCACCCAAGTTAAAATTCCTATTTATTTTATTTAAATGCATTATTCGTATTACTTTAAATTGCCCTATCTTCCCAATAATTTTATTTTCTTTATCAATCAATTAAATCAATATTTTTAACACACATCGAGTCCTTTTCTTCTAATAAATTATCTTCTTTTTGTTTTGGTTAATTCATAAAATTTTCTTCTGCTTTCTACTATTTTTCTGCAGCGGTTCATGAATGTTGTTTGTTGCATTTTTAAATTAAGTTTCGCTGTCATAATCCTCTTCTTCTCCATCTCTGTCATAAATTTCTTCGTCAATTTCTGGAACTCTGTCACTATTGTTATGGTATATCATATCTACATGAAATCTTCCTCGGATATCATTTGTATCCGGGAACCTTAATTGGTAAGTGGATTCTCCCACTTTTTCATCTATGATGAACGGTCCTTCATAAGGTAATTGTAACTTTTTACATTGGTTTCGGTCTCTACGACCTAATCTTAAACTTTTCGTTATTACTAAATCACCAATTTCAAAATTGCACTTCTTCTTGACTTTTGCATTCATCTTTCTGATGTAACTTTCTCTTCTTCTTTGTAATTTGTCTCTAACTTCTTGTATTATAATGTAATGTTCTTTTATAGCTTGGTCGAACAACCACGGTCTATCCGGTTGTTCACCCTTCATCAGGAAACGAGGAGTTACTTCCGTCGCAGTACTTGGAGTATTGTTTATAAAATTTTCAACCAATTGGAGTTTCGTATGCCAGGACTGTTGATCATGGTGTACCAATAATCTCAGAAACTTGACGGTTTCCTGAACATACCTCTCGCAAATGTTGCCTTGTGGATGCCGTATTGAACAATAATTTACTTTGACGCCCCTCTCAACCCAGTGCTGACGAAATCTGTGGTTATCGAAGTAAGTGGCATTGTCTGCGAGAATTCTTGTAGGTTTAATTGTATTATTACAGTAATGGTCCAAGCATTCTAGTGAGATGTCCGTCGTACAGGCCACAGTTGGATACAATTGAATGTATTTAGTGAACGCATCTACAATAACGAAGATATTCTTAAATCTCCCACTAAGTATTAAATTTCCTACGTAATCTATAGCAATTAGTTCCCCCGGATTATTTACTTTTAAACTTTTAATTATGTTTTGATTGTGAAAATTCTTATGTTTCCCCATTTGACATAAATTACATTTATTAATTGTCCTTTTAATGATTTTCAAATCTTTATTTGCAAAGTAGTTTTCCCTGAATAATAACCATGTTTTCCGAATCCCGATGTGCCCGTACCTGACATGTAATGCATTAGTTACTTTTATTGTTGTGGGTTCATCCACTACATATAACTCCAAATTCCTAAAATTTTTTATAATTATACCGTCTTTGTAAATAAATGATTGTACCGGTTCTCCATCATTATTATTTAATTTAATTTTCAATTGGTCAAAGCATACGTTTTCTTGAGCCGTTCTAATGTCCCCTAACGTGAATGGTCTTTCATTCGTGTGAAAAATGTTTAGCGCTATTAAGATTTCTTTTGGTTCACCCACTGGATTGTCCTTCCTGCTTAAGGCATCCGCCACTACGTTTTGTTTGCCTTTGATATGTATAATGTCGAACGAGTATTCCATTATCAAGAGGCTCCACCGATAAATGCGATTATTTGTAAATTTTGTCCTCATGAGGAACGTTAATGCTGAGTGGTCCGTATGAATTTCAAACCGATTCCCTATTAAATAAAATTTAAGTTTGGTAAGTGCGTATACGATCGCCAACATTTCTTTTTCCGAAGTTGAATAATTCAACTCCGACTTTTTAAGTGTCCGTGAAACAAAACTAATTGGAACTTCGATTTCATTTTGGATTTGCATCAAGGCAGATCCTATAGCAAAATGACTCGCATCTGTCTTAAGAATGAATTTGTGTTTGAAATTTGGATGAATTAATTTAATGTTGTCGTATAAACTCTGTTTCATTTGTTCGAAAGCTAACTCTTTATTTGTATCCCACTTCCATCTAACTGATTTTCTTAATAATTCCAAAAGTGGCACCGTTAACTTCGAATAACCCGGTATGAATCGTTTGTAGTAGTTCATTAAACCCAAAAATGACCTTAGCGATTTTAAATTATGAGGTCGCCTATAATTTTTAATCTCAAGCAATTTTAATTCATCTATTTTTATACCCTCGGTTGAAATGACATACCCTAAATATTGAACTTTGGTTTTATAAAATTCACATTTCCCAATGTTTAGTTTTAAATCGTTATCGTTGAGTGCCTTTAAAATTTCTTCCAAATGAACTTTATGACTTTTTTCATCTTTGCTGAAAATAATGATATCATCTACGTAGTGTGCGCTAAAATGGCTAAAAGGATTTAAAATAATTTGTAGTGCCCCAATGAGGGCGGCACTGCTTGTCGATAGCCCGAATGGAACGACTTTAAATATATACGTGCTCCCGTCGACGCTAAATCCCGTGTATTGCTGAGAATCTTCGTGGAGTTTAATGAGCCAAAATGAATTTCGCAAATCCAATTTGCTAAAAACTCGTGCCGGTCCTAATCTAGACAGTAATGACTCAATCCCTTCCGGACTTTCAAACTGTGGCTTCGTCACCGCGTTCAACCCTCTAGCGTCCAAACACAACCTTAAACTACCGTCCTTCTTTTTTACAATGACCAACGGATTTAAATAGGCCGTGGGCGATTTTTTAATAATGTCATCCTTGAGCATCTTTTGAATTTCTAAATTTACTTGATGTTTATAATATTGTGGAATAGGATAAGTTTTACAGCGAAACAATTTATCTTTCATGATGTGTAGTCGATGGACATAATTCCTTGCGGTTCCCGCTTTTTGATTTATTAGCGCTTGATAATTTTCAAATATTCTTTTGACTTCTCCCGCGTGATTTGCTGGACAATCGATTTCTATATTTTCCCAATCCCCTTTATAATTATTAATTAACTTAACATTCCCATTAACATTTTCACAAACTTCTTCCTCTTCCCAACTAATATGATTAATGTTATACTCGTTCGATACTAAATTTTCTATTAACAAATCCGGTTCTTTCCCGTTAATCTTATCCCCTCGATTGCTTGTCCAGACGATTTCTTGGTCCAATATTTTTACTACACGTTTTTCGGTATCTATCGTCATATTAAATTTATTTATTAGGTCAAAACCCAGAATACATTGCATGGTTAAATTTTTCACAATTAAAATTGACTCCTCAACTACTACATTTCCTATTTTTATTTTGGCCAAAATACTCTCGTTTGCCGTGGAGAACTTTTTCTGATTGGGTGTTACTAAATTTACAGCTTTCGTTTTGACTATAGTGTCTTTGAAATTATTATGATATTCTGAAATGACCCCTTGATCAATTAGCGAAATCTCGGCACCCGTGTCGATTAAACACTTTACTTCAATGTCGTTGATATTTACTATCATGTATGGTAACGAGTCCCCTTTATTTTCATTAAAACCCCCTGTACCTTCTATGAAGATGAACTCCTTTGGGTGTTGGTACGAGTTCACCCACACGTCCCCTGGTTCATTCGTTATTAAAAATCCTGTGGAGAGGAAGTCGTTTCCTGCTCCACCTCCGGCGTTCTACTTATTGTGACACTATTAATGCGTCGGTTTTCTGTATCCCCTGACGTCCTATTTTGAGCGTGATTTTCTCCCCCTGAATTATTTTCTCTGTCGTTCGAATTGTGCCCGTTGCTACGCCAATTTATATCATGTCGTCCCCCTCGATTATAACCTCCCCGATTACCTTGATTATAATTTCTGTTATTATTATTATACTCGTTCCTACCGTAGTTGTTTCGATTATAATTGTTTGTGCCATTGCGGTCATAATTGTTTTCACGATTTTGATTGTTTGAACTATAAGAATGATTATAATTGTTACCCGCGTTATTGTTCCCAAAATTTCTTGTTTGATTATTACTTCCCCATGAGCGTTCATAATTATTGTATCGATTTTGATTTTGATTGTATCGGTCACCATTCCCGTTACTAGAATTACGATAATTGTAATTGTTGTCCTCTCGGCCACCCGAATAATTGTTAAAATTTCTATTATTGTTATTGCCGTGGTATTTGTTAATTTTGTCTTCCCCGTAAGCTGCATCTGCCCTCCTTAATAATTTTGACAACTCTTTAATAGTATTAATATCATCCAACTCAACCCGGTTACTAATTTCATGACAAAAATGTTTCCCCAAATATCCCACAATCTCCTTCTCCGGAATTTCAGGTTCCAATTGGGTTACCTCATTAATAATGCCTTCGGCATAGTCGTTACGTCTGCCTTTTCCATTGAACTTCCCCATCAGTAACTCCTTTTTAACTAATCCCTGAACTTGACTGTCCCAAAATCTTTCTAAAAATAATTGTTCAAACCCTGCAAAATCATTGAATTTGTCTTGTATGCACCCAAACCATTGTTGCACATTCGTACCCATCATTCCATAAATACTGTTTTTTAATTTATTTACATCATGAATTTGAATGGTGCTTCGTTTTGCATATTTAATGAATTGTTTGGGGTTAAAATTCCCCTTTTCATGAAATTTTATTGTTTGGCCATTATTTACCGGCCACGGAAGATCTTGCATCGAGGACAAGTTAATTACACCGTTTACCGTTTCTTGAATCTTTTTACATGCCATTTCTTCAATTTTTCTTATTTCTTCCCCCTGATTGTCAATTTCTACCTTTATTTGTTTTTCAAACGTTATGACATGGTTGTTTATTAGATTTACCGATTCTTTTATCGACGTATTATTTTTTTCAAGTAACCCCTTTATTTTAACTTCTGTTTGCTCCGACCATTTCTCGTGTGACCGTTCAATCTTTTCATTGATTGCTCCTTCCGGTATAATTTCCCCTTTTAATTTTTCTAACTCATTTTTCACCTCATCTACATTTACTTCTACGACTTTGATTTTATGATTTACCTCTTTTACTTCCCTTTTCACCTCGTCTACATTCAACTCAATGATTATTACCTTTTCATTTACCTTATCTAATTCTCCCGTGAGTTTGTCTTCCAATTTAATAAATCCTTCTTCCATTTTCTTACTTAATTCTTCTGTGTTTTTTCTCGCTTCTTCAGCGCTCCTTTTTGCTTCTTCAGCGTTTCTTTTCGATAATTCTTCGATATTTCTTTTTGCTAACTCTTCAGCGTCTCTTTTCGCTTCTTCTTTGTTTCTTTTTGCTAATTCTTCGGCGTCTCTTTTCGTCATTGCTACGTATTGATAGAACCACGTCGGTGGTGCATCCATTTTTTTTAACTGTTCCCCCTTTTGAGGCGTCTCTTCAGCGTCTTCTTGTTTTGACGTCTCTTCTTCGGTTTCTACCTCCTCCTTTTCTGATAATTCCTCTTCTATTATTTCTTTCTCGGTAGTGGGCACAAATTCCTCAACCAAAACATCTTCCTCTTCCACTATTTTGGTCTTTTTCTCATACCTCCTCGTCCTTTCTGACTTATCTTCATTTGCCATTGTTAATTTATTAATTTTTACAATTAATTTTATAAAGAAAACGGTTACTAATTGTAATTTGTGCACTAATTTAATTTTTAAATTAATATTTATTTTTGTGATTATAAATCAACCTATCCATCTGTCAAATTGTCATACAAAATTTTTTTTTTTTTTGTTATAAATCTAATCACCCTCTTTTAATTAAATTAAATTTGTCACTTTTTCAGCGGACTCGTAATTGTTCCCTAATTTCTCGATGCTTACACGTTGGGCGCCAATAAATATACTATGAGGAGGGTGGATCGTCCCTCGTCAATAGCAATTCTTATAATTGTTAATGACAAACGGAATTTCCGTTGCAAAGAAATTGTAATATTCAATAAATTAAATAATGCCTCGGCTGAACTTTCTTTTATTTGCATGTAGACTCTTACCTTCAGTGTAGATACTGGAGAAATTTCCTCTTTATTTATCTGTGGAATTCTTAAATCGGAAAACACAAGAGTTTTCAAATAATGATCCAAAATTATTAAAAAACATAATATATTTCAACTCAAATCAATTATTAAATAAGTAAATAAATATTGAACAATGTTTCTAATTATACCCCAATTAATTACTATAAAAATAAAACTTGTCTTTTGTTGCACCTATTTTAAATATACCGCGCGTTTGTTCCGTAAACATTTAGTTTTTATATAATGGTCCACTTACCACTGTTGGTATGTACTGGTATGTACTCTTTTACTTTTGTCAGCTTAAGCGACGAACGTTCTTTATCCAGCTTGTGACTTCGTGTTTTGTACTAATTAGTTGGTCCAGATCCAAATTTTATCAATCACTTGTGTCGTAGCACTCTTTATCAGTTACTCTTCGGTAAGTAAAATTTATTTTTTACCTTTTTTATATTTGTCACGTGCACTACCATGTAACTAACCTCTAATCTCTGTTTAGGTCCCTCAAATTTGGTTACCACTTGGAGGAATTCTCTTTTAACCACTTTTTATTAAATTAAAATCGGGAGCAAAATTCACATTTCTACCCGCTTTTCCACCTTTTAAGGGACTCCTGTTTTTTTTTGTTTTTATCTCCTTGGTTACGAAATTTCAATCTACTTGATGAAAATTTGAAGTTGTAAGTACAAATTTGTATCAACGGTCTCTTTTTAATGTTTGATTTTTGTCTCTTCAGGTTTAACACATTTTGTGACCCGATCGTCATACCTTCGGAACAACGTTCGTCGACATGTAAACAAATTTTTTTAAGTTCGTGCAACTTTTAACGACTTATTTTCTAACACTTTAAAATTAACAAAATTAACAATTTTTTAACTTTCTTATATTTAGGTTTGGTTTGACAATTTTAATATTTGGATCTTATTTGTTTTAAAATTGCATTTTTAAATTTTATAAAACTTTTGTATTCTTTGTAAATCAATTTCATTAAATGTATTTTACCACCGTTTTGAATTAAATTTTGTTTATCGACCCTTTTGGATTCGAAATCTCATGCAAATTTTGTGCTTCTTATACTTTAACGTTATCAAGAATTGCTATTAGCGTATCGGTCGCCTTAGAACATGACAGTATGTATAAAGAGTTTTGGTAGTGCCAAATTTGGTCGTAATTAATTAATTTAATTTAAGTTTTAAAATCAAATTAATGTACTATATTTAAAATCCATATTTAGGGGAATCCCACATAACTCAAAAACGATAGTTTCGAGATAATGAGCCTTGAATATTTCACTTTGCATTTAAACATAGCAAAGTAATAATATCATAAAGTGGTCCCCATTAGGGGTGCGCGATTATGGAATTTCATAATCGATTATCGATTATAAAAAATAATCGATTTTTTTCGATTAATCGATTATTAAAAATAATCGATTATTCATAATCGACTATGAGTTCATAATCGATTATGAACTCGTAATCGATTATGAACTTGTAATAGATTATGAACTCATAATCGATTATGGACTCATAATCGATTATGAACCCATAATCGATTATGAATTCATAATCGATTATGGACACATAATCGATTATGAACCCATAATCGATTATGAATTCATAATCGATTATGAACTCATAGTCGATTATGAACTCATAGTCGATTATGAACTCATAGTCGATTATGAACTTATAACTATAATAGGTAGGGCTATTAAGGGTTACTAAATTACTATATAATTTATTATTTTGCTAATTGTGTTACGGTGGTGCTAATAAGAAGTGTTGTTAAGCACCAGTTGATAACACATTACGGTCCGGTATCAATCTGTAATAAGTTTTATAATGTAAATAATAATGAATTTACTACGTCACGAAGAAAGACGGACCCTAACAACCAGACATGACTTTGTAATATTATGTTTATGTAGTACCAAAGATAAACATGTCGTGCAATCTCAAAAGTGCAAAACCATAGTAATTCTACCCACTAATGCACTAATTAACGAACTCGATCAAATTATGAATTGGAATTAAATTTTTATTTAAAAAACATTTAAAAATTATTTTGATCTGGAATTGAAAATATTTAAATAAACTTACATTAATTAGTCAATCTACATACATTAATTTAATTTCGAAAATTTTGTAGATCATTTTATTGAGTTTGAATTCTGGAGATTCGTATTACCGTGGGTTCAAATTATTCAGATTGCAGGATTGCACCACATAACGCATAACCTCCAACCAAGTACCTGGAAGCATATTTATAATGTTGCTTTACGACTCCTTCATAAAAACGCTGATTAAATCTGAAGTACCAAATATTTTGTTTTTAAATTTTAACTGAATGTTACTATTGTATTATGCATTATGTAATTAATTTATTGTTAACAATAATCCATCTAAAAGGCTTCTAATTAAAATTCATTTTGTAAAAGTATACACTTTCACTCAAAATATCGGACAAATAATTTAAATCCATATTGATGAAAAAGGGTTGCAATCTTTAATTGAAAAGCAAAAAAATATTTTTTAAAAACTATCAATTTTATAAACAAAAATACCTAAAAGTTGAATGGCAAATCCATATTTTGAATCCAAATATCAACTGGTGCTTAACAACACTTCTTATTAGCACCACCGTAACACAATTAGCAAAATAATAAATTATATAGTAATTTAGTAACCCTTAATAGCCCTACCTATTATAGTTATAAGTTCATAATCGACTATGAGTTCATAATCGACTATGAGTTCATAATCGATTATGAACTCGTAATCGATTATGAACTTGTAATCGATTATGAACTCATAATCGATTATGGACTCATAATCGATTATGAACCCATAATCGATTATGAATTCATAATCGATTATGGACTCATAATCGATTATGGACCCATAATCGATTACGAGTTCATAATCGATTATGAACTCATAGTCGATTATGAATAATCGATTATTTCAATAATCGATTAATCGATTATTATAAAATATCATAATCGATTATGAAATAATCGATTATTCGAATTACGTAATCGATTAATCGATTATATGCGCACCCCTAGTCCCCATTGTTGCATTACAAATGATATCAGAGGTTGCTATGTAAACTTTGCTGACATGTACCGCCAACGCGTCTGCAATGAGATCACGCATACCTTTGAAGGAACTTATAAATCGACACTTGATATGAATAACATTGTAACTCGATTTTGCTTATTTTACAGGAGAGCATTTTAAAGATTTTTGCTACATATTTTTTGCTGTAACTTTTTTATTATTTAATATATTATATCGCATAAGTAAAACTTCAAAATTAATTAATTATTTGACCAAATTAGTGACTACGAAAACTTTTTATAGGGCTACCATACTTCTACATACTATAATCTATCAAATGAGCTAAACAAAAGTTGAAAAATCGATTGAAGCTGGCTAACTTGACAAAAAAATTTGATTAGTTAACTAATTACGAAAAAACAAAGAACTACCAAAACTTAAAATTTTTGGCATTAAAAAAAGGTTAAAAAATGGTTTAAATTAGGCCAAATTGGCAATAAACAATTATTGTTGTATACACGTTAAGTTTAGCGCGTGCGTATAAGTAAACTTCCAACTTAATTAATTATTTACCACCAAATTAGAAACTACCAAAACTTTTTATTGGGGTACCAAACCTCTGCGTATTATAATCGATCAAATGAGCTAAAAAAAAGTTAAAAAATCGATTAAAGGGGGGCTAACTTGACAAAAAAATTTGATTGGTTAATTACGAAAAAACAAAGAACTACCAAAACTTTTAATCGAACTACCAAATCTTACCTAACGATTACCAAACGTTTGGCATAAGAAAAAGTTAAAAATTCGATTAAAGGGGGGCTAACTTGATGGAGGTACTAGTGCATCATAATTTGGAGTATATCCTGACAAAGACAATAACAATGAGTCCTCAGTATGAGAATCGGTCAGGACGGAACGAAGTTTAGTTTTAGTCAATTGTAAATATGAAAATGCCGATTCGCACAGATACGTAGATCCAAAGCAAGAATAAATATATTCGCTACATTTGATAATATTGGGATACTTTTCTCGGTTAACATATTTCCAAAAATTTTCTTCAAATTTTCTGGCTTGTAAGATTAAATCAGATTGTAAAATTATAATTTCATTTTCCAAGGCGTTTTGCTCCATATCAAATAAGTCTGCAATTTTTTTGCTAATTTCCTTCACAATTAAATCTTTTTTGAAAGGAAAAGATGTAAATTCCACAATTTCTTTAATTTTTTTAAAATCTTGGAATCGCTTCTCAAAATCTTCCATTACATTTTGTATTTCGGCCACGTACTTGTCAATCTCATAAATAATATTTTTATTTTTTTGTAAGTTGTCTGCCATATTTGGAAAATGGTTCATATTATTTTGTTGTAAATCTTCTATCAACAAAATAAATTTGGTTTTATATGCATCTATGCTGCTAATCATATCAATTATTGTTTTATTTTTACCTTGTAATTCTAAATTTAAATGGCTTAATATGGAAGTAAAATCTGTAAGGAATGCTAAGTCACTAAGCCAGGTTTTGTCATTTAAATATGCATATTTTTTCTCTTGTTCATTAAGAAATTCTATTATTTCAGGCAATAAATCACGAAATCGTTGCAGAAATTTACCTCTACTTAGCCATCTTACATCAGTATGCAATAATAAATCAGACTGACCTTCATCGAGTTTTAGTTGAAAAAGACGACGTTTGAGAGAACTTCCACGAATTGAATTAACAATTTCAAACGCGATGTCCATTACTTCTTTTGTATTTAGTCTCTTGCTGGATAATACTTGCTGGTGAATTATACAGTGGTAACTCAAAAAATCTGGGAATTCATCGTCATTTCGACATAGGGCTATAAATCCATTTTTGCGGCCTATCATTGCAGCTGCGCCATCCGTTGTTATTGAAACTAATTTAAAAAGAAGTACTTTCTTATCATTAAGCAGACTTTTAAACCCGTTGAATATATCTACACCTCTAGTCCTTTCTTTCAAAGAAATCATACCCAACAATTCTTCTTTAGATGTAAAATCTTCAAAAACTAAACGAATGAAAACAAGTAACTGTGCAGTATCACTTATATCTGTCGATTCATCACATTGAAGAGAAAAACAAGAGCATCTGTTAATATCATTTTGTAACTGTTCCTTTAAATTTCCACCCATCTTTTCGATTCGTCGCATCACTGTGTTTCGGGACAGTTGTAGATCTTGAATTGCAGCAGTAATTTCGCTCTTGTTCTTAAAATCATTAAAAAGGGAATCCGAGATTTCCAAGAACATTTCCTTTACAAATTCACCATCAGAAAATGGTTTACATTTTTTAGCTAATAGATAGCTTACTTTGAAGGATGCAGTTGTTACTGCTTGTGACTTCAATAAAACAAACTAATAAAAATAATGATAATATAAAAATTATATCCTTTCTATGAGCTAATCACAGAAAACATTTGAATAAAAAGTATTTGTACTTTTTAAGTTAAAAGTTTTTATGAGATACTTTTCGCAAACCCCGAACTTGCGAGTGATCGACCAAAATTGGTCTCGCGATCGACCGGTCGATCGCGATCGACTTGTTGGCCACCCCTGCTATATATCAAGGGAAAATTTTTTTCGGAAATTCCTTTTGTCACTTGGGCCGTTCACTCTCTCACCTGGAATATCCCCCAGCATAAATATGGTGATAAGGATGGCCATGTTGATATGCTGAAGGGTATTTCAAACTCCCAGACTACCTCCGGTTCCTATTTTCACTTTCTATGACTTGAAGCAGTCGGGTTATTTTTGATCATCTATGGTATCTACACTGCGTTTCTTTAAATGTTAAAGGTTTATCGATTAAAGTTTCTTTGGAAATAAATAAAGATATCTTACGGTACATACGTATATATTTTTCCTTTTTATTTAAATGTTGTGTCCTCCCATTGAAACAAGTCACGATCCGCTACTGGTTATGAGGTGCTACTGGTTTTAGAGAGGAAAAAGTGATTTCCTGAAGTAATTGTGCACATATAAATCAAGCAATACTGTTTAAGTTTTGATGTGTGTGGTGAATAATTGCTAGATTTAGCTTAAGGTAGTGCATTCACATTTTTAAATTAACAGTGAAATTAACGGATTTTTGAACTTTTCAAAATTTTGGCCGATATGGGTTACAGTGAGACATTTCAAATAGGTAACAGTAAAACGTTCGATTTTATTAATATTATTTTTTAACGTTCTGTTTGATCTAGGAAAACTTAAATTTACCAGGATGTCTAGAAATTCACCAAATAAAATTAATTTTGGAACATTTTCTGACGAAAAGATGACTAGATGTAAAAGAAATTTTCGAAAAACGACGTTAAGTTTTGATTCAATAGAAGATATTCCCTGATATCTTGAACTTAGCATCTTAAGTACAATCGACAGTTTTTGGTAAATACAAAATATTTTATTATTGATCACAAAAACTAATGTCTCACTGTTACCTATGCCTCTGCAGTTTTTATGATTTTTGCATAAAAATAGTATAATCCCGATTTCCATCGAGCCTGAATTAATTCCGTTTAAAATTCTAATTTGATTACCCTTTGGCGTTTAAGGTGGGGAATTGACAAACATCGGGGAAATGGCCGCCAACGTCGCTACTGTCGAAAATATTTTTAATTTAATTCAGTTTCACACCTTTTGGAATAATCCATTTGTGGTATTCATTTCCAACAGATGTCGCACCAATATGTACATTAGTGACAAAGACAAAAATTATGTTCATAATAGGGATAAAATTTTACCGATGGGGGCGCTGAAAGCAACAACAAGCGTGACGTCAATGAGAGAGATTCGGTTATAACCTTACTTCTTTGCTGTCGTTTCGAATTTTCCTGGTGAATAATATTAATATTGTGATTTAAATAGTTTAGTTGGATAAGTGGTTTTATCATGGCTTTAAACTCGCAGTTTCTTAAGCTCAAAGAAATCTACAGGTTTCTAAATTGTGATGTTTTTTCACGCTGCAGCTGTGAAGGTGTGTTGAATGCAAGACACATCATTGCGTTTGGTAAAGTGAACAGTACAGATGCTAAAGTAGTAAAAACACTTGCATTGTGTTTGAAAACGAGTGAACTTTCTGATACACCTCACGAAATTCAGGGCACGTTTCGTATCGATAAACCGGAACTTCAGATTTCTGAAATGGCACAGCTGGTGAATCACAAAGATGCAAGCATATTGCAGCATTTTTGCTTTTATGTACAAGGTAAGATAGTGTAGTGCATGCATTTATACTATTTGATGTAATTATAAAAAATATAAATTAATAAATAATTTCAGGACCACCATTTTTGACTTTGAAGAATTTTCATGCACCGACATCAAATGCTACTGGAAATCTAACAAGGAGGCAGCTTTGGAGCAGTACAATGCTAAACCCTTTGAACGGTGGTCATGTGTTAATAAATCACACTTCCAAATACATTTAAGAACTCATACCGGCGAGAAACCATTTAGTTGTTGAAAATACAGAGACATTATAACTCAATACAAAGGTACCGTTTTATTAAATCTTTATTATAAGTTGTGTAAGTACTTATATAAATGTTATTTTCAGAATTAAAAATCACGATGCATAAATGGTAATTATTTTTGGTGTCTCGTACTAGATTCTCACCTCCCTTCATTAGCTAAAACAAAAACAAAAATTTATACGTGCCCCAACCATGATGGCAATGTCGAACAATTATTCCAACTAATAAAACCTATTTATTTGTTATTTATACTGATTGTTACCTGATAAAAACTTATTAAAAATAAAGAAAAAAAAACAATAAATTCTAATTTACATGATTATTTCATAAATTTGTCATCTGCAAGAATTGGCAAAGATAAATTGGCAACAACACATGCAAGTATTAGAGCTTACTGTATTAAACATTATAGAAATAATAGCATAATATGTTAATCCTGTCTTCATTTTATCCGTTTATCCATAGAACACATTTGAGTCGTCTATTTTCAAAACCCACTATAAATTATATTTCAAACCCATTATGTGACATTTTTAATCATTTCCTACACCTATTTCGAGCCTGACATTCTTTTTTTAGCTAGTTTTTCCGTTTTATTATAGTATAATCTAAGAAACTACGATACCAAAAATCAAATACGATAATTAAAAACTATATAGATTTGGCAGTTTTTTCCATTTTCTGTAAAGTTGTTCTATCCGGTTATAGTGGGTTTTGAAAATAGACGACTCATTTCACATAATTCCACAATAGCGTGCTAAATTTTCTAGTCCAGTCATTGATGATAATTTCTTATTTGTGTTTATTAAACTAATAAACCGTGTAACAATATCACCACTTTTTACTTGCGTTGACCGATCACAGGTAAAAGAAAACTGAATATCAGCCTTTGGAGAATGATTTATTTCTCCTAATAACTTTACAACAATAAAATAAATAAAATACTTAAATAACCAAAATCACAATTCAATTCAATCTCAAGTGCTCGTCGTAATTTTGTTACTACTAATGTAAATTTTGTCACAACTCCTCGATTTAAAAACTCAAATTAATGTTCACCACATTACCCTCCCTCAACAACAATACCGTTCTAGCAACATCACAAAATTCACATTTAAATGGTTTTTCGCCAGTGTTTTCTACATTAAATTTTACATCTTCCAATTCATCCGATACCTCCGTTTCAAATACGTAGTTGCGACAAATTCGATGTTGTGCTTTACTACCGTACTTTCTTTAGGTATTTTCTGGGAAGGAACTGCATTTTTTTTAAACGTGGCTGCTTCGTTTGATAATCTAAAAAATAAAACTAATTACTACACATACATCACAAAAGTTGGGTTATCTACTTGGCAGATTTTGTGAAGGAACGGCATTTGGTAATAACCTTGTAATAATCGTCGATGACCAACTCATTCTAAAATCCACGCTTCCCTCCATCTATAACTTTCGTGGCGCACTTGTTTACAAGCATAAACACAACAAGTTGTCCTGCACGTATTTTCTTTGGCATTCATAACTTAAAACTGCAACATAACAAACACGTTTAAACAAAAAACTAAGTAATAAATAATTAATTTTAAGTAATTTAACCTCGAATTCATTACACGTGTATAATACACAACACAAGAAAAATTGCAAGGTTAACTTTTGAATATAGTGAGTCCAACATGAAAACACATTAACAAATTTGTTATACTTACATAATATTAATATTATTTCGCCAGGACAAACAATAATCTCTACCGTATAAAATCCAATGAAAACAATACTGAACAATATGAAACAATAACACTCTTTTTATGACGTCACATATTTAATTGATATTACAGCCACCAGGGTGCGTACAATTAATATTTTATCCCTTATAATTGAACATAATAAGAGGAACTACCTCTATTATGTTCAATTAAAATATGCTCATATAAAATATTTTAACTAAAAATATGCAGGTAAATTCCGATCCGACCAGTCCGACTGAGTACAACGCCATCACAATGACACACCGCGAATTATTTTTCGCAAAAACTGCCTAAAATGGTAGTAATGATTAACGAAGCTGTAGATTGATTATAACTGATATAAATAAACTTTTATCAATTTAATTTGATAATCTGTAAACTTCACGAGTGTATTCGTGTTTCTAGAGAAAGACATTTTGGTTTGGAAAATTTTTTTTTAGGTTACAGTTTTTATTTTTATGACTATATTTTAGGCACAATTTTAATAATTCATCTCTAGAAACACAGATCATAGTTTTTTCTACAGGAACCTGATTTGCTAAATGTCATATATGATATAGTTTTTCTTAGAATAGCGAAATTCAAAGGGTTTGCATAGCGTATATTTATACATTCATTCGCACCCTTAAGAGTCGGTCGCAGTAGGTGCTGCTGTCCGAACAGTTTGAGCAGCGCTGGATTACCAGCTGTATTGTCAATGTTGACGTTTACAATTTGTAGGTTAGGTTTTTAAGGTTTGATTGTTGATCGATTCAATAATGTCTGCTAGTCTTACAAAAAAGTGCGATTTAGAAATATGGTCTTGTTTCTTCAACAAGTAAACTAAATTCTACGCCATGGGTAGTTCAAATTGGAAGGAATTATTTCCGACTAAATGTAGCATTTTGGTATTCGTTTTGTACATTGTATTATTTGTAAATCAAGGTGAGTTCTTTGTATTTATTCTAATTTTTTGAAAGGCTTACGTTACTTTTTATTCAGGTATTTTGGTTACCGCATCTCAAGAAACGAATAACGCTTATAAATATGACATAATAACTGTTGTGCTGTTAACCGAAATATTAAAATTGGTTACATCGGTGGTTCTTTATTGTAGAGAGTAAGTGAAATACCTAATTTTAAAATTAATATTCAGGTCTCCCAGTTATCCTCAAATCTTAAAATAGAAGGATTGATATTAAAATTTTATTTTAAAAAATTTTTCACAATGCATTAGTATTTTTTATTACTTTCCATTATCTAGTCCAAGGTTATTAGATACAAATTGTTCCAACTAAAATTAATTTGTCTGATGATATGTAGTACGATTGAAATAATTGTAGCAAGTTATAGTTTTTCAGTTTTAATTTAAAAATTAATTTTTATTCCAATTTAAATTTCTTATGAGATTTCGAAAACATCTTAGTGATTTCTGCCAATTTCAACAATGGGAGGTACTCTCTCTATTTCAATATACAGGATGTCCCAGTGACCAATTCAGATATTTTAGGTGGTGATATAAGATACTTAAGTATTTGTTAACAAAGTTTCTACCCTCAGGGGTGGATTTTAAAAAAACTTTTTATTTTTATCTTGCAATGGCCATAGCACCGAAATTATTGATTTTTTAACCCTTTCACCGGTTTACCCACAAATTTGTGGGTAAAAATTGAAGAAAATATTTTCAGAAACCCACAAATTTGTGGGTAAAAAATGAAGAAAATATTTTCAGAACCCCATAAATTTGTGGGTAAAAAATGAAGAAAGAAATGCAAAAAATTTGTCAATAGCAATCACATAAATTTTTTATATAATATGATATAATTTTCCCGCCTTATAGCTGTAAAAGCAGTTTTTTATATAACCCCTTAAAGATTTATCAATTTATTTTCCCTTTTAAAATTTTTTAAATAATTAGGGTATTCACACTCCCTCCATTCATCCATTAATTTAATGGATATTTACTAGAGTGTAGAATATACAACGATATTACTAGGGAGTGTGAATACCCTAAATGATTATTTTTTTTATTATTAAAATTTCGAAATCATAAATTTATTTTTCTTGATTCTAAATAAATCCATAAACTTACCAAAATTTAAGAATAAAATAATCCCTTGACCCAACATTTTGAATGCCTTTAAGCATAAATATTTTGGACCCCCAAATTTTGGTAAAATCGGTGAAAGGGTTAATATTAATCATTCAGTACTCTTTTAAAGAGCCAAATATTGTCTACAAACGAGATTCTATCTCTTATTGACCAGAAGCAACGCTTTTCAAATTAGTGATTACATTAAGTAAAGAAATGTTAAAAAAAATTCGTTTTTTAAACAGTTTAAATCCAAAGTTTTGATATTTTTCCACTGAAATTTCTTCAGTTCCTTGATAGGTAACCTTTTCTTGAGTTTTTGACATTGTTGTATCTGATTATGGCTAATCACAAATACAAATATTAAGATACAATTAATTCCTATTTTTTTCTCAAACTTTGAGTACTACATATCATGAGTACTACATGATGTTTAATTTCTATTATTTTGTAAATAGCAATAAGGAAATATTTTAAAATCATTCTCAAATTTAATGGAAATATCTTGAAATCTAAAAGGAAAACTTTATGAGCTGGGAGGCCTGAATGGAGAGCGTGTATTTGACAGTTAATTATTATTATTACCATCAATATTGATATTGGTAGTGGATGACAAATTATCAGTGGCGTACCTATAATGTAGGCTGTAGGGAACTTTCAGGGTAAATAAAGCAGCTTAAATTATGTTTATTGTATTAGCTACGCAAAATGGTTACTTTTGAAGCTGTTTCGGGTCCGCAAAATTCTATTTTAGCGGCCTAGTACTTAAAGTCGTCTTGACAGCACTTTAGCGGATTCAAATTTGTTTATTCCAAAATCTGGCAACCGGTTACTATAAACATTTTCGCACAGCCTTCTAATATACATACATATGTTATTGATGTCTATTTAAAATGAATATTTTAATTCAAGAAAATATTTTTTGCGAAACTAATACAATAAAACGTTGTATGCAATACCTACGCAAATAGTTTTAGCAGACTCATCTTCATGTTACGGACTCGGCTGGCGCCTCGTCCGTAACATTACGATTCGTCCGCTAAAACCATATTTTGCGTACTTATTACATAAAATACTATTCTAAATCTTTAAAAAAAATATAAACCGAAAATAATAAAAGAAGTTTATGACTCATACAACCCTCGAAAATTCGTGCCTAAATCAACTCGCAAATGGAAATTTACACTCGCTAGCTAATTAAGGAGGGGGGGGGGGTGACAAAAATTCATAAATATACCTATACTAGCAGCAAAACCCGCCCGATTGGTGGCGGCATTTGCAGGTGTATAAAATTTGGCATCGCGACCTCTCATTATATATTATACGTCTTTGCACATCACCTACCTATAAATCTGCGACGGCCCACTTGCGCTTGTGGCCGCTAACATGGCGCTTCCCAGAAGCAGTAAAATACCACTTGTCTATGGCCGCACTGGGGTCGTAAATCTCTGGAGGGGGTCCGTTCACAGCTAACTGCATCAGGTCGCGCAGACTTCCAGTGGTTAGTAAGAGTCTATTTTTGGTCTTAATTCGGTTAACGTAGCTGAAGCCTCGTTCGCAAGAGGCAGTGGACACGGCAACACATGCTACTGCTTCATAAACCGGGCGCAAAACTGAGTATCTTGTTGGGTTGGCATTCAGCCGCTTCAAAATACCCTGAATTTGCAGTCCAAGATCGTGGGTTGTATACTTGAGCTCCATCCACTGGGCGATTAGTGTTTCTTCGTTGTCATCCAACAAATCGAAGTGGCAAGCTAATTCGACAACTTGTTCATTCCCGTATGATTTGAAATTCTGGTTGTCGGCGCTGGGATAATTCATTGGGTCGAGAATGTGCACGTTTTCACCAATAACATTGTTGGTCGAATGTAGTTTTTCGCGCAAATATTGGCATGTGTTTTCGATCACGGTTTTACGCAACAATTGGTACTGCTCTTCGCCTAGTTTTGCATGAGTCATTGCGAGTCCCTCGAACGACACATTGTTGCCGGTATAAACGAGCTTCGAAACAAACGATTTTACTGACCCTCCTTTATTGTCAACCAACTCCTCCAGCAAGTCAATCACAACATTGATCCTGTTTTTTACTTGAGACAAGATTAATTGCTTCTCTTGAAGAATTTTGCACAAAGGGTCAAGGATCGAATAAAGATCGATCAGAAAGAACAGAGTTTTTGCAAACTTTAACGTTAGCATGTTTTTCACGATGCCCTTTGCTTCACCACTGCCAGGTGTTTTGGTGTCGGAGGCAACCGATTCCAAATTAACAATAACTGCGACAAAGTTTTCTTCAGCGCTAACATTGCATCGCTTTTGCTTGACAGCCACCTAATTGCGTGAATGTCGCGCAGTTTTACTATTTCTACTTCTAGCACCCATGCTGTTTTTCTTAGGCTCTGAAGTCTTTTATTTGAGCATCGATAGAAGCGAAATACATTTTTAACAGTTTCGTCAAATTCGCTGAGATATGCAATCTTCGATGTTGCATCCAGAATGGCCAGCTGCAAACGATGAGCCACGCAATGAACACTTACGCAGTTCGGCACATCACTTTTCAACAGTGTCACTAAGCCGGATTTATGACCGACCATAGAAGATGCGCTATCCGTCCCCAGGCTAACCAAATAGTTTGGTCTTCGCCACTCGATCGTAGTGTTATCCAAAAATGTTGTTAAAGCCAATTAGTATGATTCTGAGGTGCCGCTCTCCAAAGTTACTAAACCTAATAAATCCTCTTTTATTTCGCCCTCACAAAGATAACGCACATACACATCAGCATTGTCATCGCCTGACCTATCAGTCGACCCATCAATCAAAACACTGAAATATGGCGACAATTTCACTTTTTCAATCACACCTTCGAGTAGGTCAAGCGCAATGAATTCGATGAACGACTGGCATGCCTTATCGCTGACATACTGGTCTTTAATGTTCACTTGTAAACGGCGTGCCAGTGTCACTTGCCGCGGAAAGTCGGTGAATGGTTTTTCATTCCTGCCAATGAAATACGCAATATGGAATAAATGCGTAAGGTGCTCAAACATCGACTTCTCCATTTCTTTCACGCACTTCACCATGGCAGAAGTTTCTGGGTTCTGAGCAACTCGATCGCAAATCGCGCTATCACGGTGCATTTTGCTTTTTGAATGCCACAGGAAAGTTTCTTTTTTGTATGGGCCAGGAAACCCTACTGCCCACTTCTCTGCAGACAACTTCGCATTCTTAGAGCAGACGTCGCACGATGCTTCTTTCGTACTGTCATTGAATTTCAACCACGGGAAATCCCGACACCACTGTTGCAGAAATCCACCTTGTTTCTTCGTTTTTCTTGGTTCGTCTTCGTTGATATTTGAAGTGGTAGGTTCGACAACATCTTGCGCGGGTAAATCTGCATTTGCATTCGGTCTACAGGCGGGTGTAACGTTATCAACACCACTAGCCTTTTTAAAAAAGAAAGATAAGTTCGTTTGCTTCATTTTAATTTATTACAGCACAACACTAGAACCTAACACATGGCACAAACCAAACGCAACTAACGTCTCGAAGCTTCTCGAATTTGTTGACCTGCCGATCTAAAAATAGCACTGGGGATCTCCCCTTGCGAGAGTTCACATTCCGGTGAATTTGAATAGGCGGGAAATTTGAATTGGCATACAGCCAAGGTTTTAAATTGAGGAAAAAACCGATTTGCGAGGTGAATTTTTCCACTCGCAAGCACCTAATTTCTACTCGCAAATTGCGAGTTTGCGAGTGGGATTTTCGAGGGTTGGACTCATAGAACAACAATGCAGTAGAACGTAGATCTATGCACTATGAGATTTACTACAACATTTTTGGTACTGCAATTTACATCTAATTATTCTGAAAGACAGGGTAAGACTATTTTCCTTCCCCCCCCCCATACTCCACCAAGTGACGCCCCATAATTGTGAACAAGGTACTTTTAAAAACATATACATATAAATATAAATTATATGCATTGTCCATATTTTAGAACTCTTGGAATATCCATCAATGACATAATTAAAGAAACAATTTTAAATCTATAACGCGTGCTCTGATGGCTTGAACTCTGTAACCGTTCGATTAACCAGAAAAAAGTATGAAATCTGTTCTCCAGACAATTAACCTATTTCATTTACAATAACTCCATATTTTGCTCTAAAGTGAACTCAAACCGAGTTATTCACGAATATTCGTAAAAATGTTATTCATCATGTGGTCTTTCCTCTATGGAACTGTGGGCTAGATTGACGAAAACCTGGTCAAAATCTAAAAACGTTTTTTGCGTTAAACTAAAATTTTTATGTAGGGATTTGTGGAGAGATTATGGGTGCATTTATTGGTAATAACCGGAAGCTTGAAAACACCAGCGGGTGTACAGATGTTCAAAGTTGATCTTAGCTTCGAACATACTTGTGACAAAACTACCCATGTTGTAAAGTGAATAACTTTTTAAATAAGTATCACATTTTCAAACAATTATCACAAACAATTATGGCAATGCAAACACATACAATGGCCCCTAGTCCGTGGCAGGCCTTAAATGGCCAGGGGGTGCGAATAATAGCCGCGAAGAGGAACCACCCGAAAGTGGAAACAAATGAAACAGATATAAAAATCGGAAAATCGGAGAGGTCAGGGGAAATAGTGGGAGAATATGGTCTGGAGATAGAAACGAAAGGGGAGACACCTTAATACAATTTTGCCAAGAAGAAAAGCTTTTGATCACAAATACTTGGTTTAAACTACTAATAAGACGACTATACACCTGGAAATCGCCACAAGACACACCAGATCACGTTGTGAGGAACCAGATAGACTTTATTTTGATAGACAGAAGATACAGAAATGGTGTAAGAGCTGTGAAGGCATATCCCGGAGCAGATGTGGAATCAGACCATAATCCCCTGATAGCACGCCTAAGGTTCAGACTCAAAAGCCTACGGAGAAGAGCCGAAAGACGCCCAGATATGACGCTACTGAAGGATCCCAATAAACACACACAAATATATCAGACTCTTAACAAGGAGTTGGACAATATAAGATTGAATAAAGAGACAGGAACAATAAGTGAAACCACAGTCGATAGAATATGGGAAAAAGTGAAAAATACCATCAACACAATACAAGAACAAGATTTAAAGAAGACTCACAAACAAAGCAATAAGAAGTGGATGACAGACGAGATATTGCGATTAATGGATTTGCGAAGGACGTATAAGGGTCGAGATCACGCTAAATACCGAGAAATCAAAACAACAATAAGACGCACAATCAGAACCGCAAAGGAAGAATGGATGAGAGAGGAATGCCAAGAAATAGAAGAATTTCAGGAGAGACATGATCTGTTCAACATGCACAAAAAGATAAGGGAAGTTACAGGAACACACAGGGCGCGCCTACCAACAAGACTGCTATCCGAGGACCACAAAGTTATAACCGATTTGGTAGAAGAAGAGGCAGAATGGACTAGATATACCAAGAAACTATTCAGTGGTGAAACACTCATACAATTTAAGAGGGCAAAAGGAGAAACAGGATCAGACATTATGGCATGTGAAGTACGAAGAGCAATAATTGAACTAACAAAAATCGGAAAAGCTGCTGGACCAGACGAGATATACCCCGAAATGGTTAAAATGATTAGCGAAGATAACAGCACTATTGGTAAAGCTCTTCAACGCAATATATAAATCTGGCAAAATGCCCAAAGATTGGTTCGAGTCTACCTTTATTCCTATCCCAAAAAAGAGGAACGCCAACAAATGTGACCAATTTCGGTTAATAAGCTTAATGAGTCAGGTTTTAAAAGTATTTCTAAAAATAATACACAATAGAATAATCTTGAAATGCGAAATAGATATAAGCGACGAACAGTTTGGATTTAGGCGAGGACTGGGAACACGAGAGGCTCTGTTTGGGCTTTCTGTCCTTCTGCAGAAATGCCGCGATCAAAGGAAAGATGTTTATATATGCTTTATAGATTATGCAAAAGCATTTGACAATGTCAAGCACCAAGACTTGATGAAGATATTAGCGACGAAGGGTTTGGACGAAAACGACATTCAAGTCATAGTGAACCTATATAAAGAACAAGTGGCTTCAGTAAGACTCGACAGTGGCCTTACAAGAGAAATACCAATTAAAAGAGGCGTAAGACAGAGTTGTGTATTGTCCCCGCTCCTGTTTAATATCTACTCAGAGCACATCTTCCAGAGAGCAACAGAAGACACACAGGACGGTATAAAAATCAATGGGAGAGTCCTGAACAACCTCTGTTGTCCTGTTGTCCTGAACAAATATGCTGATGACACAGCAGTGATAGCAGATAGTGCTGAGGGACTCCAACGCTTAATAGATGCCATAACAAGAGAAGGAGATTCACTTGGCTTAAAAATAAACACCGAAAAAACGAAAGTAATGGTTGTCAGTAGAACCCCTAACATACAAGCTGATCTAAACATATATAACAAACAAATAGAACAAGTATCCAAGTACAGATACCTCGGCTGCTGGCTAACAAAAGATGTGGATCCAGACACTGAAATACGAACGCGAATCGAATTAGCAAGATCAAGCTTTATAAAAATGAAGAACTTACTGTGTGATCGGAGCCTTAACCTGAAAATAAGATAAGATTTTGTAAAATGTTATGTGCATTCGGTTCTTCTATACGGGATGGAGGGCATGGACGCTAAAAATACATACCATGAACCGACTAGATGCATTCGAAATGTGGACCCTCAGAAGAATGTTGCAAATATCTTGGGTGGATCATGTGACTAATGAAGAGGTACTGCGGCAGGCTGGGAGAGAGAGAACTACTGGCCATGGTTAAAAAGCGAAAGACAGCATACTTGGGACACCTCCTCCGACATGAAAGATATGTCCTGTTAAAGCAAATAATGGAAGGCAAAATAGAAGGCCGAAGGGGCCCAGGACGAAGACAATGTTCCTGGCTTAAAAATCTAAGAGACTGGACGGGACTCGGCTCGCACGAACTACTCAGAACAGCACAAAACCGAAACGAATTTGCCAGAATTGTTGCCAACCTTCATTGATGGAGACGGCACCTGAAGAAGATCACATTTTAATTCTAAAGCATCCTGTAGGCATCATGTAGAATATTTTACCATTTTTAAAAAGTCAAAATGTAATGTTCAATTTGTTTTTTCCGATCAATGCCCTAGCGATTTCTTGTTACATGTTTTAGCTTGTACTTTTATCTAATGAAATTTAGAAAAACAAGTTATGCGTATTTACCTATGCAATTGTAGGATTATTTTAATTATGGCATGGTATTGCTCATGGAACGTAGGGTGAGTGCAAAATGTATTCGTCACCAACATATTTTGAATTAAAAACAATATAACTTTTTCTAAATTAAATATAATAGGTACTAAAAATAAAAGTGCAATATAAATTACAAACATAATCTTTTCACAATTTAACTTCTTATATTTAAAAAAATTCAAATAGATTTGCTTAAAAAATAAACTAAGAAAAAACAAATTTTTATACGTGTATAAATCAACCTCTCAACTTAAAAAATTCAAAAACGCATTTAAAGAAGTTTTTAGCATTTAGTGGGATCGCCTTTACCCTTACAATTGCCATAAAATATTTAGGCATACATTCTAATAAATTTTATGCTACTGAAGACAGGATTTTATCCCATTCTGCAGTGATTCTGCATTCTGCCATGACATGACATAAATGCTGAATCATTTTTAATTCTTCTCAGTGTGGGTACCAAAAGATTTTTTAAGTTAATAAGCCTTTCATTACAGGATCCGGTGAAAAACAGTTACATTACAGCCGGAGGCAAATATATAAAATACCAATTTTGGTTCAAGTCATACAAGTTTTTGACATTAATTCGGCCATAGTGAGTCAGCCATTTTGTTTATAATATTTTTGATTCTTAATTCGTGATTAGCAACTCGAAAAAACCGTGGTTACCAATAATTATTGTAGTTAAAATCGGAAATCCGCCATTTTGTTCTAGAAATGCAATCAGGATATCAATTTTAGTTGAAATAGGACATATTTTAATATACAAGTCCGCCATATTGGGTCCGCCATTTTGTTTACAGACCTGAAAACCCCTTGAATATTAATTTTAGATAAAATCGGACATCTTTTTGCCATATTGGTCGGCCATATTGGATCCGCCATTTTGGTTATAAAAATGTTGCATCAGTGGCGTAGCGAGCATAACTCGCGCCCGGGGCACAATACCTTTTTAGCCCCCCCCCCCCATTCGAAAACCATATAATATTATATGTAAAATATACTCGCTAATTAATAAATAAATAAAGTAAAATAAATAAAGTCATAGGCTCAAGCTAGACTTTAAATTTGAGACAAAAAATGTAGTTGAGAAAACAAGACTAGATTTTGAAATGTATATGATCATCTAGAATTAGTTCAAAAGATACCTATTATTTATTTTACATATTTATAAAGAAATATTTTAAAAACACGCAGTTTTAAAACAATAAAAAAGTAAATATTTATTATCTCTAAGGAGATACATACAGTACTGTGTAAAAGTCTTAGCACACCTAATTAATTTTTAATTACTGTTTAACTTTAATTTTATTGAACAGAAAATATTGAAATGCGTATATAATTTCGATAAAGGGATACAATTTGGTTGAATCATTTGAATGTTGACAAGAAATTTAACGCAAACAAAATTTTTACCACGTTTAAACCCCTAACTCATAAAAACACCCAAGTCATAAATTAGTCCTATAGGTATCATAAAGAATCATCATATTATATAATATTGATATAACAATAATATCCAAAAATACAAAAACAATTATTCTTTATGATACCTAGGACTAATTTATGACTTGGGTGATTTTATAAGTTAGGGGTTTAAACGTGGTAAAAATTTTGTTTGCGTTAAATTTCTTGTCAACATTCAAGTGGTTCAACCAAATTGTATCCCTTTATCGAAATTATATACGCATTTCAATATTTTGTGTTTAATAAAATTAAAATTAAACAGTAATTAAAAATTAATTATAGGTGTGCTAAGACTTTTACACAGTACTGTATATTTAATAATAATATGATTATAATACATTAATAAAACTAATTACCATGTATAAATTTTCCTTGCTTTTGGTGAAGCAAATTTATCAATAATATCATCAAAGTTGATCATTTCAAATTTTTCTCTTTCCACACTTAAAAATGCTAGGTCACTTAGGCGATCATGTCCCATCGTTGATCGTAGATATGTCAAAATTAATTTTAATTTGCTGAATGAACGTTCGCAGCTAGCAATTGATACTGAGATAGTGAGGAGTATTTGGAGTGCCACTCTCAGGTTTGGAAAAACATCTTCTCCATACGAGATTATAAAAGTAAGAAATTCTAATGGAGTTTTAGGTTCAATTTCTTTTCTACTGCGGAGTAACATTTTGCAGTCACATATTTCGACAAAGAGTTCTATTCCATTGAAATCTGTATTATAAAATTCACCCAAATTTTTACAATTTTTTTCAAGGTCGTTATCAACATTATCCTTGTTTAATAAATTTTCAACGTCTAGTAGAAATGCAAATTTGTAATTTAGGTCACTTAATCGTGTACATATTTCTTGTTGGAGACGATCAAGAACGCTTTTCATAACGCGAGAAATTTCACTTTCTGCGGAAAGACCAACATCTCTAGCCAATTCTCCGGGCATTTTGCGGCGTCTTCTTACACGTATTGTTGTATCAATATCCCATTTTTCACAAAGATACTTCGCTTTTTCTATTGCCTCTTCACAGAGCTTGTCTCGAATTTCGGCTAGTTCAGTCGCTAATGATTCAAGATCATGGAACGCTTCTCTAAAATTCATTCTAGGATCTTGTAATCTGAGCTGCACACGATCAATCCTCCTTAAGATTTCATACCAGAAATGAACTAAAGTTATGGAACTAAAAGTTAGTATATTTTGCAACAGAATTGTAGCTTCACTTCCAGAAACACTTCATATTCCAGAAATCAATTATAATAAAAATAAAAATTATTCAGCAATTTTTTGTTTTGCGGACCATTTGGCGCCCCTTTGTGAGTAGCGCCAGGGGCATGATGCCCCCTCTTGCCCCCCTCGCTATGCCACTGTGTTGCATGTAGATTCGTAATCAGCGACCTCAAAAACTCCAGTATACCTATTTTTTGAGGTTTTGGCCAGCATTTCGTGATTTCATCCCAGAGTGCATGAGGGCGAAAATTAGTGTGTCTTTTCAGGAGCCCCAATAAAGATAATAATAGTATAGTACTACACAAGGACGGTAAAAGTGATTTATCGTGTAAGACAGTAAATGTTGATTAAAATTCGTTTCATAATGGAGAGGTTACATGCAGGGGTGGGCTGCCAAATTTTGAACAACCGGCTCGCTATTATTTCGAAGCAAAAAAAAAGGTATATAGAAGAGTGTAATAAATTTATATTACGTAAATAACAAGGTGGCGTCATATTCCGGGGGAAGTACAGACTTAAAAATGTAAATCCCGTGTCACGGGTGACACCACCTTGTGGATCCAGGGTTAAAATGGCTTATTTTTTGGTTTTAGGGGTAATTTAACAAACGGCTCGCCGAGCTTCAAAAATTTTAAGAACCGGCTCGCGCGAGCCGGACCGAGCCGGCTCCAGCCCACCCCTGGTTACATGCAATTTCTAGAAATACATTTAACTAAGTATAAAAGCAGAGAATAATAAACTAATTTATTTTAAATATTCACTAGTTACTATTTAATTGCAATAAAATTCACTGTTGTTAATATTCGGAGTTCAATTTTAAGAATAACCGTGAAAAGAGAATCAAATGCAACTTCGACATCTGCGAACTCATATACAAACTAGGACTGGGAATTCGAGTATTCGAATACTCAAACATTCGAATATTATATTTTCAAATATTCGAATATCCCACTAATATTTAAGTATTAGCTATAAACCTAGTAAAACACTTAAATGTTAGTGGGATATTCGAATACGTGAATATTCGAATGTTTGAGTATTCGAATACTCGAATTCCCAGCGCTAGTACAAACTCAACCTCGATTCATGACATGCGCATAAAAATCTGGAATATTTAAAATGCTCAAGTGTCTCCACTGTGCTTTCATTAAAGAAAGCTTATGTTACAATAAAAATTATTTTTATGCTTAATTAACTATTTTATTTTTTATAAATCTCGTTGGTTCAAAATCATATATTTAAATATTGCATTTTTATTGTACCCTTAATAAATAGTTCATTTCTTTATTTTTATTTTTTTAATTATTTTTATTTCTTTATTTTTATATTATTTTAGTTTTAAATTTTCAGGTTATGACAAATACAAAGCAACATTGTAAAAATACGGTAATTAATTCTCAGAATGCTGTCTTGTGATGAATCATATCCAACGCTATACGTTGCGCATTGAAAATCTTTATTTCTTTAGACTATTTTTGCGGGGTGCAAAATAACAAGCGATAGCAATTAATAAGTGAGCGGTAACATTAGCTTACGACAGTCCGATAAGGATATTATGTAATGAGTCATTTATTTAAGGAGGAGCGAACAAATTATTTCAACTTGGCCTATTCTATAAATTACAATAAACTTGAATAGATCAAATCAAAATTTTTTTCTATTCATTGAAATGTTTTATTAAATAAAGGAGTACTACTACATTGATACATTGAATTGGTCATTGATACGATCTTGAAAAATAGTACATGAGTATTGATAATTGTGTGATAAGGAACGGCCTAATTTGAGTTCCCATCAATATAGAAAAAACTTGGCTTCGCGTTGATACGTTTAAATATAATCAATGAGTAAATTGCTGTATAGTAGGGGAGCATTATATAGAAAATTAATGCTCCGTGGCAGCTTTAGTAAAGTAAAAAAGGTGGCACTATGTTTTTTTTTCCATTAAAACCATCAATGAATAAATTCCATGGTGTCATCTTTGGTGCGTGGCGTATGGGAATTTATGACGTAATCAAATTGCGGCCTATGGTAACCATCAAATCTCGGTTATTTATGAACCGATTTCAATTTTTCCAAAAGGTTATTAAAGATAATTAAGGTACCACAAAAGCTTTTATTATAAAACTAAAAAAAGATAATGCAAAATCTTAAATGTCGTCACTTATTGAAATGCTATGAAATATAACGAACTTTGACTTAATTTGAACATTGATTTTCACAATAAATTACTACATGAAATTTTGTTAAAACGCTGTCAAGGGTACACGTTCTTCTATCCAAAACCAAAACAACAGCTATTAAAAAATAATAATTTTGTCAATCTAAAAATTAAGATTGCTGCTGAAAACGAGAATATAATATTTAGCTTTTCCTAATGCACCTGTCGTTGGTTCAATGTTTAGTTTGCAACATATAAAAGTTTCTGTGCGGCCTTTAGGCCGCACCACCATAACCTTCTGCTAGTATACAAAATTCTAAATAATTGGCGGCTGCATTCACCGGGGCGGGAGGGGGGGTGATGGATTTTTTGGTGATCAGGATGGCCATTAAAATGAAGAGTAATAATATTTTCAAAGTAACGCAAGAAAAAGGCTGATTTTTCGCGGCGTTTGATCATCTATGGTCAGCATTTGGGATACATTTTGTTATATAGGGTTTTCCAATAGGGAGGGGTAGATGTTAAAATTTAATAAAACAAGTTGTATGAGAGTTGTCAACGAATTTTTTATTTTATTTGAAAGCCCTATCAATGACATTATTTGTGGAATATCACATCGTTCAAATGACCGCCGCGGCTTCGCTGGGTGGCGCGTATCCGAAAGGTCCAGTTTTCGATTACTTTGGCTCATAGTTCAGGCTGAATTTGACCGATGGCATGGGTTATGTTGACTTTCAGGGCACCTGTCGTTTGCGGTTAATTGGCATAGACCTGCGACTTAAGGAAACCCCACAAGAAAAAGTCTAACGGGGTTAAATCGCACGATCTCGGTGGTCAGTTCACATCGTCCCTGCGTGAGATAACCATGCCCTCAAATCGCTCGTGCAGAATGTCCATTGTGGCATCAGCTGTGTGGCACGTAGCGCCGTCCTGTTGAAACCACATGTTCACATCTATATAATCCAAATTCACCAAGTTGATGTCTGCGAAAAGCCGAGTTCTTGTGCGCGGCGCGGAATTGACTGCCTCGGATTCTCCTGCACACTCTCACGGACAGCGGCGATGTTTTCGACAGATCTTGCGTTTCGTTGGCGTACGGGCGTTGGTTGATTGTTCAGTGAACCGGTCGACTCAAATTTGGCCACCAAACTTTGAATAGTCGACTTGGAAGGACGACCATGTAAACCATAAAATGGGCGCAACGCGCGTATCGTTACCACAAGAGAACACCCATTTTGATAATAAAGTTTTATCATTTGTACGTGTTGCTCAACGTTGTAACTTGCTATGGTGATTTGTCTTTAGTAACTCAAAATTAAAGAAGAAAAAAATTAACAAAAGATAAAACAATATGGCCGCCATGAACTATCAAAATCGACCCGTCCCTATTGGAAAACCCTATAGTTAGCGTTCATTCTAATGGTTATCAGTTAAGTTTCTTTGGAATTGAAATATTGTGGAAGTAAATCAGTAAATTTATATTTTTCTTTTTTATTATGTATTTTGTATCCTCCTATTGAAACAAGTCATGAGCCGCCACTGGGTTAAATTGTGATGAGGGTGTTGGGTGCTTTGGAAGACTTTTAAGTTGAAAGAGAAATTTTGACAGGACCGTGTATTATAGAGAGCATCTTCCCATAAGCCCTAGAAAAGACTACAGAGGGTATAATAGTACATAGCGATTTATGTGCCGATTCTTGTCTCTTTCTTTAAATCTTAAAAGCTGTACTATATTTTAAGTTTGACTCAACTATGGAAATTAAAGATATTATTTTAGCCACGCCTTTCTTTAGCGCTTAAAGGTGTTTAGAGATATAGGAATGAATATAATCGACGCAATAACCAGCACCAGATATATGGATGATAGAGTTCTTCTGGCAGATAGTCCGGAGGGACTAGAGGATTTAATAGATATAGTATTGGATGCCAGTGAGAGATACGATATTCGACTTAATATAACAAATGAAACGGTTCCACAGCTCACGACAAAAGATTAGGAAATAAGAATAGCAAGAGAAAACTCATCGATTACATACGTATACAACAGCAAAGCAAGTGTTAAACTCCATAAGATGACAAAGAAATTAAGGGTTGGAAGAGGAGTCTGAAATGGAGATAGACAGGACACTTGGCACGAATGATGGATGGAAGGTGGACGAAGAAGGATCTGGAGTGGAGACCAAGTGAGGACAAAATAAGTAGAGGCAGGTCTCTTTGACTCGTTGGACGGACGACATTAAGAAGATAACCACAAATTGGATATCTAAGGTTCAAGAGAGATCATAGTGGGAAACTTTAGAGGAGGCTTACGCCCTACAGTGGACAAGAGTGGGTACGTGATGAGCAAGAGAAAGAAAACTGGCATGATTTAGTCACATGATGTGCAATCATAAGTATCGCATACTCCAACTAATTTTACATTGTTTCGAATGATGACCATTTAGCAGGATGATATGCTGAAAATATGTTCCTCAACTTGGATTCGAACCCAGGCGTATTAGCTGTGAATACGCGCGTTTTAACAACCGCGCTGCCGAGGCGATTAGTTTATGTAGCGCGGAATTTCTGTATCTCGTGGACTAATTCTAGGACCGCTACAATCACCAATGTTTACTGGTCAGTTACCCCCCCCCACCCCAGTTAAAATGTTTTCTCAGTAAGCTAGCTCCCGATTCTTTAAAGTTAGCACTGGCTAGCGCCCATATATTATTAAAACTAGCATTCCCTAGGTTTGTCCACAAATTAATGTTTTAACCGGGGGGGGGGGGGCAAAGTACCGCTAGTCCCCTCAGCTGATATTTTTTCTAAAAAAGCTAGCTCCCTATCCCTTAGAGCTTTTATTATTAAAGCTAGCACCCCTAAGTGCTTTTTTTTTGGTTTTTCAAATGTTGGTTGGTGGACAAACCTAAGGGATGCTAGCTTCAATATTTGGGTGCTAGCTCTAAGGAATCTGGAGCTAGCTTTTTGAGAAAAAATATCTATGGGTGGGTGGAGGGGGTAGCTTTACTTTGGCCTACTGGTAGAAACATTGATTTGTGGACAGCCCTAGGGGGAGCTAAATTAAATTTTTGGGTGCTAGCTCTAAGGAATGGTGAGTAAGCATTTTGAGAAAAAAATATCAACTGGGAGTTCCTAAGTAACGAACCCAACGTCCACAGTAAATAATACGCTAGATGTCGAAAGTAGAAGATGAGAGATATTATTCTTTGCAGTCTCACAAAGGTTTCTGGATAGACTGTAACAAAATATGTCTATTTCGTTCCAAATGTTAATTCATAACATTTAAATTATAAATTGTTACTCCAAGCGCCATCTCTTTACTCATTTTTACAACGTACTTGATAGTACAGGATATAGACGCGCGCCGTTAAAAACTTAACTTTGGCTTGAGAGTGCGACAAGACAGTTCGATTTTTATTGATCGCGTGTAAATCAATTATTTATAAGTCGATTTTCGTTACAAAATTAGTGATACGCATTAGTAATTCCACCGTCATTACGGATTTCGTGAAAGCAGTGCGTAGCTATTTTGTTTTAGCCAGTTCAAGCATTTTTTTGGAAAATATTCGAGTGGTTGTATCGAACCACCATATTTTCTTTATCGAAGTATAAATTGGTACCAACCATAATTTTATTTGGTAACATTCGTCTGGTGACTATTTTGACAGCTGCTTTTATTTACATTTGGAAGTCGATTGTTATTGTCAATCGCGGCTTCAGTTTTTGTGATCAAATTGTACTGGACGATCACTTTGTTTTATTTGGATCGTCAACCTGTACCATACTGTCAACGCAGCGGAGTGCCGCCTGTCCATCTTCGTATCCGCCTGTCAAAACCTGCTCATCGAGTATTACGTCGGTGTACTGCAGTCCGAGGATCTTAGATTGGGAGCCATTGGAATTCAACACCAACCACTGCATTCCATACAAGGATTATTGCTGTCATCTCCATTGTGTGAACTCACGATTGATATCAAGGTGAGACAAATTTTATATTCTTGTGTGGATTTATTCTTGTGGTATTGTGGTAATTCATTACAGTCAATTATTTGTATTGACGGGCCTACCATTCTGGTGTCCCGTATTGTGTCACCTTTGACGTACCGTTGTCACCATCAGTTAACGTGCTTCTTGTTCTTGGCACGCCACTACCACGAGCGTTTGTAATTGTCGTAATCGTTTCAATTTTCATTAAAATTTTATTGTTAATTATTGTTTTATTTTTCGACGAAGCGTACCCTCGTATTTTTCAGCACAACGCAGAGTGGAAATTTCATTGGACTTACGACCCTCGCTTCCAGGCTATAGCGAGTTAGCTTATACCAACATCAGGGTTACCACGAATATAAGTAGGAGTTTTACTTCTGCGTGGTCTTGTTTGCCTTTCCAAACCGTTCTCTCATTAGGAACGGAAAGGAGGGTAAACATATCACTGGCGTCCATACGTGGAGCTCGATTTGTTGATTTTCCAACTCTGTGTTTGTCCCGAGGTGCGTTTTCGTGCATACGATTCGACAACGGAACGTTTGTGGTCGTGTTAATTTTTTTATTATTACAGCAGTTTTTGGCAACTGGAGAGCGTTGTGGACTGGGCGCTTTGCGTGTTTGTATGGTTTGGTACATGGTAAATAATAATAGATTGAGTTGTCAACCTAGTACTCGTACCGGCGAAAAACCTTTTTACTTTGCTAATTGTAGTGCACAAATTTTATTGGTTCAAAAACGAGATATCCTTTTGTTGTGCTCTCGCCTTATTCATTTTTGCAATATATATATTATTTTTAATTATTGCTTGCGAGTAACGCTACGCCCATTTTCAAAATTCACACCGGCGAGAAACCATTTACGTATATATATCAGAATAATAATATCATTTGTTGCGTTCCCTCCAATTGCAATTTGACTGTATTTGTTTTGTCACGCAATTGGGAGTCGTGTTTACGCACTATTTATTTTTATTATTCAATTCTTTGTACGATTTAGTTTCGTGTTTTATCGAACGCTTACATTTTTTTACTTCGTCTTTGTCAAGTTAACTTAATTATGTCTGAAAAAGCTTACGTGGCAGCCTTATCTAGAGAGGAGATCGCCGTTGAGTTGCAACGACGCAAAGGCAACGATTTATCCGGAATACCTGAACATTTAGCTTCTCGTCGTAAATTGCTATGTCAGTTGATGCGCGATGAGAAATATAATTCATCATTAGCAATGATTAAATATAAACCAGTTGACATACCTGCCGAACTAGAAATATGCGAAAAGTCCCTTTCAGTAATCAGTAAAGAGATTAATGATTTGTCAACTAATGTTGATGATAAGCTTTTGGATGCGTTAGATCATCGGCTGGCGCATTATAGCAATCGTTTAGATTTAATGGAAGGAGTTGGTTTTGATGACCCAGAAAGAAATACTTTAATTCTTAGATGTAAAACTTTACGTGAGCAGCTCGAATCCTTAATAAAAGATTCAGATACGCTGGAAAGCGAGGAGGTATTACCAATCACGAACTCTCCGGTTCAAGCAAGTAATTTTCAACCTGCACGTAGGTCCACTCTTACCGATTCAATTCCGATTAATCCAGACATTAGCACCGCCTTAACTAACATTTTATTAAATCAATCGCAAAATCGGGTATCTGTTCACAAATGGGGTCTTAGCTATGATGGCAAGGGTAATTTTAAAGCCGTTTTTGATTTTATTGAGCGCGCACAAGAACTTGCACGTTCACGAGGGGTTAAAGAAGACGAATTATTTAGAAAAGCTGGGGAATTCTTTTCAGACGAGGCATTAGTCTGGTACCGTTCCTTGAGTCCCACTATTTCAAATTGGTCACAATTAATGGATGCTTTGAAAGTCCGATTTTTATCTCTCGATTATAGTAGAGAATATGCCGATCAAATCCGGGCTCGGAAACAATTACCAGGCGAATCTGTTCTGGGATTCATAGAATCCATGATTGCTCAATTTTCTAGATTAAATCCAATTCCTTCAGATGAGGAACAGCTATGGGTTATAAGACGTAACATGTCTCCACAAATTTCGTTAACCTTAGGGTTAAATGAATACAAAACTAGAGAAGCGCTTATTACGGCAGCTCAAGCCGCCGAAAGAGTAATAAAGTGGACCACTCCATCAGAGGCCACTTGTTCGATGTCTTCATCTCCCATGGTTACTACTCATTTTCCATTAGACCCTCAGTCAGACAACTCTCTAGATAACTGTTGGAACTGTAATAATCCCGCGCATGGTTTTGAGGATTGCCCAAAACCTTTATCTAAATTTTGTTTTGTATGCGGCCAAAAAGGGGTAACTGCCATAACCTGTCCTAGAAAACATCAAGGACGTTCAAAAAACTTGCGAAGGCGGAGAGGCGTTTCGGCTCGCCCGGCAAATCCGCGTTAAAGGCCGACAAAAGAAGAAGAGTGAGATGGCATCACGGCGTGCGTCTCAAGAAGGCTCTTAAAGCCGATTCCTTGTGTTGGAAGGGGTGGTTAGGACGCGTACGCTCTTTTTGCGGATCATCGCAGACTACTTCCGCTCTCTTTACACATCCCACGCGAGACATAAGACCTTATGTTAATTTAACTGTGGGGGGGGTACCTCTTGCTGCTCTGCTTGACTCTGGAGCATCTGTTTCTGTTCTGGGTAGTGATGCGCACTTTTTAATAAATCAGTTAGATTTATGTTTTACGCGCGGCACCAAATCTCTTTTACATTCCGCTGATGGAACTTCACAAGATTTATTAGGTGAAGTCATGCTTCCTATCACCATTGGTGAAGTCACTAAAGTTTTAAACGTCATAGTTTGCCGTAGTATCACCACATCATTAACCCTAGGTATAGATTTTTGCAAGATGTTTGGTGTCAAAATTGATTTTGGTAGAGACCAATATTTTGTTAATCAAATTAGTGCCACGGAATTTATGCGTTCCGCTTCCGAATTATCAATAGAGCAGCAGGTTATGCTTTCTTCCATGAAAGACAAATATAAGGAACTGGACCGTGAGGGGTTGACTCGTACTGATAAGGTAATTCACCATATAGATACGGGTTCAGCCGCTCCTGTCAAGCAACGTTTCTATCCCTTATCTCCACCCATGCGAGCTATTGCTCACCGTGAACTAGACGAAATGCTACAAATGAACATCGTTGTCCCTTCTAAGAGTGCTTGGTCGTCACCCATGCTTTTAGTCCGTAAAAAGAACGGTTCCTATCGACTGTGTTTCGATGGCCGTAAATTAAATCAATTGACTAAAAAGGATGCGTACCCACTCCCTCGATTGGATGACATTTTATCTCATTTACAGGACGCTAGATTCCTGACCTCTATAGATCTTAAAAAAGCATTTTGGCAAGTTCCTCTCTCATCCTCATCTCGTGAAAAGACTGCATTTACTGTGCCTGGCAGAGGTCTCTTCGAGTATGTCGTTATGCCGTTTGGAATTTCCAACGCCCCTATTACTCAACAGCGATTAATGGACAACGTTTTTGGTTCATTGCTTGGTGAGAAGGTCTTTGTTTACCTTGACGACATAATCGTAGTTTCCAATACCTTTGCCGAACATTTAAGCCTTTTGCAACAAGTCTTTGAGAAACTTAAAGATGCTAACCTAACCGTTAACTTTGAAAAATGTGAATTTTGCAGATCCACATTAAAATTTTTAGGTCATGTTATTGACAAATCTGGTCTTCATACCGACCCTGACAAAGTTGAGGCTATAACTAAATTTGAACGTCCAACTACTGTTACTGGAGTAAAACGATTCCTTGGACTTATAGGATGGTATCGACGATTTATCCCTAATCTCTCCACCTTTTCTGCTCCCATTACTGAGTTAATTAAGGGACGGGTTAAACGTCAAACCATTACTTGGACTCCTAACGCTATTGAGTCATTTGAGAGTTTAAAGAAACTACTAGTTACAGCACCCGTTTTAGTTAGTCCCAACTTTGAAAAGAGATTTTTTATACACTGCGATTCATCAGGTTACGGTTTGGGAAGTGTTTTGACACAGGGTGAAGGTGATGATGAGCGACCCATTGCGTATGCATCTAGAACCTTGAACAAGGCTGAGCGAAATTATTCGACGACGGAGCGTGAATGTTTAGCGGTCTTATTTGGTATCGAAAAGTTTCGACCATATGTTGAGGGTACTCAGTTTACAGTTGTGACCGATCATTATTCACTTTTATGGCTCATGAATATGAAAGATCCAGCCAATAAATTAGCCCGTTGGTCCGTTCGTCTTGCTCAACATTCTTTCGACATCCAGCATCGCAAAGGTCAATTGCACGTAGTTCCAGATGCCTTGTCCCGTGCTCCCTTGGAAGTCTCTTCATTAGTTTTAACTGATGATGACTTGGATCCCTGGTATCGGCGCATGCTGATCAACGTTAGAACCAATCCGCAACTTTATCCAGACTGGCGTATTGAGTCAGATCGTCTGTATAAGCTCATTACAAACAAACACGACGTTATTTCCAATTTGGTTGAATGGAAACAGATTATTCCTAAACCTCGTCGTAATGAAATTTTGAAAATGTGTCATGACGATCCTACGTCTGCACATTTAGGTACTTTAAAAACTTTTAATAAAATTCTGGAGCTTTATTACTGGCCTAAAATGCGTACTGACGTTGCTCGCTACGTGCGTCGTTGCTCTGTTTGTCTGGCTTCTAAAGCTTGCCAAGGCGCACGCTACGGACTAATGGGTAAAGAGAAAAAAGTCCGTTTTCCTTTTCAATGTCTTTCTATCGACCTAATGGGTCCATTTCCGCGTTCTGCAAAAGGTAATACAGTATTACTTGTAGTTTGTGACTGGTTCACGAAATTTGTATTAGTCAAACCATTACGAAAAGCTACGGCTAAGGCCATCTGTGAGTTTTTGGAAAATGAAGTATTCCTTCTATTTGGTACACCGATGATTTGCCAAGTCGATAATGGTCCCCAATTTACGGGAAAAGAATTTCAAGAACTAATGAACAACTACAAGATTTCACATGTGTGGAAAAATGCCAACTACCATCCACAAGTAAATTTTGTAGAGCGATATAATCGAGTCATTGGTACCGCTATTAGGTCTTATGTCAAGCGTGATCATCGTAGTTGGGATGTAGAAATTTTTAAGATAGCACATGCTTTAAGATCTGCTACCCACGAAGTTACGGGGTATACACCATCATTCTTGAATTTAGGTCGCACTGTTCCGATAAACGGAGATTATTACGGTCGCATCCAACAGTTTAAAGAGGATGATCTAACCCTTGCTAACCGTGAAAGCGTCGCGCATGATATGCGAAAGTTAAATGGGGTGTTTGAAGATGTTACTAAGCGATTGCATAATGCTTATATTAGGGGGGCTAAACATTATAACTTGCGCAAGAGATCCATCAATTTTCGAGTAGGTGACATAGTTTGGCGAAGAAATTTCGTACTTTCTAATGCTCCGAACAAAATTAGTAGTAAGCTATCTCCTAAGTATATCAAATGCAAGGTTCGCGAGGTTACTGGCCCATTAACTTATCGTTTAGTCAACGAGCGTGGTAAAGATGTAGGTGTCTATCATATTAAGGACTTAAAATCACATCCCGATGACGACGATGATCGAATATCCATTCAGGGTTAAAATCCACATTACATGGGCGGAGGTTGGGTAATGTTTGTCACAGGGGGGGTTCGATTACACCTTGAATCCTACATTTTATTAGTAATGTCGTCTCTTTTTGATCATGTTCCATCTCAGATCATATAAAACAGCCCGTAAGACATTCCATCAGTCTTACCATTTCCTTGGGGTCAACCAGTCCCGACCCACTTGCTTATCTGTGTTGACACTTATGGGGGCTAGCGGACTTCGTGCTTAGTGCAGGATCCAGGGGGACCGGTTGGTTGCTTTCTAGCGGGATGGACCACACCTGTACGCCCTGTCTAGGCTAGGCGTGCCTATGCACTGTTGCAGTGGGGTTGGTTCAATCTTAGTTGGGGGGTAGCCGGCTGGTTTTCCTCCTGTTACGGGCATGAAGGGTCGTTGGCCGTATTTTTGTCGACACATCGTTACCTATAGTCACATTCTAACAATGATCTCGGTTTTGAGAGAGAACCGAGTGAGTTTTTACGTCTCTCAATGGCATATTGTCATTCCCCGGGGTACAACCTTTCTTCCATTCCTCAAAGATTGCTGTGTGCCCACTGCCTTTTCGTCTTGGGGGTGTGAGTCTGTTAGCTGGCTGTCCACGACGCGTTTTTTTCCAACCATACGCGAGGACGGGCTATCGCTCATGTCATTGAGGCGGGGACGCATTGGCCATATTAGTCGTCTATCCTTCCCATAACCAGATCACTCCATAATTCCAATCACCTTATCTTCCTTTCCAATTTCCTTCCTTCGTTTTATCACATTGGGCACCTATTATTTATTTCCTGGGTGGGTCAAGGGTTTTATTTTTTTACTCCCTGGTTTTTACGTCATAATTAGTGCAGACCATCTCGCCACTAATTATTCCATCGGAATTTATTCCAACGATTCCGGAGAAGCTGTCAAAGTCTTGGTAGGACGATCTGTTGATCAAATATTCGTTTGATCAAATTATTTAATTATTTTGTTTATTTTGCAAAATACCATTTCCTTTGGGTTGAGAACCATGAGTGTCTCACACTGGAAAGTAGAATTAGTTGAAGATAATTTTTTTGTTTGACTATTCTCGAATGGATCCTATGTGACCCATTCCCAGGTTGATTATCAGACGTTTTTTTTTTGTCTTGATGTCCCTGAAGATTTTTTTGTATTCACTTTTTTCGGTGCAGGTCCAATGCGGGCTGCCCATTTTGTACTCATTGATTTTTATCTGAGACAAAATCATTTATACATTATGGTTTTCAGTAGCTATCATTAGCTCTACCAATTGGTTTTCGTTTCCGCGGATTTAAGGCGACATTTAGTCCCATGGGTGAAAAACCATACAATTATTATTTTATTCTTAATCCTTTAGAGATTTTTTTATTTTATTTTTTTATTGAAATATTTTAAGCTCATTTTTTTTACTTGTTAAGCTTGATATTTCTATCCTACCATTATTGCGACAAACTCTCTCCTCACTACAGTACGGTTTCTTCTGTAAATTCACAGTTCGTTGTAAATGTCAACTTCTTTATCTGATCTTTTTAGATCTTGGCCTGCGGCCAGATCGTTTAGTTGGGGGGTGTGTAACAAAATATGTCTATTTCGTTCCAAATGTTAATTCATAACATTTAAATTATAAATTGTTACTCCAAGCGCCATCTCTTTACTCATTTTTACAACGTACTTGATAGTACAGGATATAGACGCGCGCCGTTAAAAACTTAACTTTGGCTTGAGAGTGCGACAAGACAGTTCGATTTTTATTGATCGCGTGTAAATCAATTATTTATAAGTCGATTTTCGTTACAAAATTAGTGATACGCATTAGTAATTCCACCGTCATTACGGATTTCGTGAAAGCAGTGCGTAGCTATTTTGTTTTAGCCAGTTCAAGCATTTTTTTGGAAAATATTCGAGTGGTTGTATCGAACCACCATATTTTCTTTATCGAAGTATAAATTGGTACCAACCATAATTTTATTTGGTAACATTCGTCTGGTGACTATTTTGACAGCTGCTTTTATTTACATTTGGAAGTCGATTGTTATTGTCAATCGCGGCTTCAGTTTTTGTGATCAAATTGTACTGGACGATCACTTTGTTTTATTTGGATCGTCAACCTGTACCATACTGTCAACGCAGCGGAGTGCCGCCTGTCCATCTTCGTATCCGCCTGTCAAAACCTGCTCATCGAGTATTACGTCGGTGTACTGCAGTCCGAGGATCTTAGATTGGGAGCCATTGGAATTCAACACCAACCACTGCATTCCATACAAGGATTATTGCTGTCATCTCCATTGTGTGAACTCACGATTGATATCAAGGTGAGACAAATTTTATATTCTTGTGTGGATTTATTCTTGTGGTATTGTGGTAATTCATTACAGTCAATTATTTGTATTGACGGGCCTACCATTCTGGTGTCCCGTATTGTGTCACCTTTGACGTACCGTTGTCACCATCAGTTAACGTGCTTCTTGTTCTTGGCACGCCACTACCACGAGCGTTTGTAATTGTCGTAATCGTTTCAATTTTCATTAAAATTTTATTGTTAATTATTGTTTTATTTTTCGACGAAGCGTACCCTCGTATTTTTCAGCACAACGCAGAGTGGAAATTTCATTGGACTTACGACCCTCGCTTCCAGGCTATAGCGAGTTAGCTTATACCAACATCAGGGTTACCACGAATATAAGTAGGAGTTTTACTTCTGCGTGGTCTTGTTTGCCTTTCCAAACCGTTCTCTCATTAGGAACGGAAAGGAGGGTAAACATATCAAGACTTAAGTCAAATAACACTCTATCTTAAACTTCGGTGATGGGAGTAACGAATCAAACAGCAGTCTGATTGCTACCCTTTTTATTAAATTTTGATTACAATATTTATACACTTTCTTAATGCTAAATTATCACTTTTTTTCTGATGAGTAATTACATGTGGTTTTTCCTTAGTTAAAAAGTTAAATGACCTGATGAGTAATGATATATGTGGAATTTAAATGTGACCTACTTAAAGTACCTGAATGTGCATTGTGCTTTATTTGTACTTTTAAGTAGGTTTTTACAATTATGCGTTTCTTTTTAATTTATTGTTATATACAGGATGATTGAAAACGACCAACAAAAAACCTGTTTAATTTTAAATTAAACACTAGAAGAAAGATACTCTTGCGAAGAAATAGCTATAATTATTCTTAATTAATAACACTTCGCTTACATGATAATATTTTTAAGATGGGTGAAGTATTATTACTAAAATTTTTTTTTTATGAATTCTGTCAGGTCTCTTCATCTTTTTGCTGCTGTGTCAATGCCATTTAGGTACTGAATAATGCTATCGTATTTCTGAAAATGTTATTTATTGCTATATCATAATACATGCTAAAGGTTTTAAAACCACCAAATAACGTCAAATATCTTCGATTTACTCTAACTTGCTGTTTATTTATTTATGTTTACGACCACTTACTACTGCTGAACACTGTAAATTTTTATCATTTTAGCTTAGGGATTGTCGCGAGATTCACCACTCAAACGTTATGTATCTTATTTATCATAAAAATAAATTTAGTATGGTTAGCATAAATTTTACTCCAAATTTAAACTGTCAAATATTTACGCTCCACCATTTACCTCTTCACCATGCCTAACAATTTTTATTATTTTGTAGTCATTCGTTTATTGCATTGATTAAGGATGTTTCGAAACACAAGCATATATTGGGGTTATACTTCGTACCTGCATTATTATACTGTTTTTACAACAATTTGTCGTTCGTTAATTTGGCGACTTTCGATCCAACCACCTACTATCTTTTACTACAGTTTAGGGTCGTCATAACCGCGATACTATTTCAGGTAATTTTTTTCAACAACAGCAATGTGTATTTTTCTATTTATTATGTTCTTTCAGGTGATTTTTAAGAAAAGGTTAAGCAAAAAGCAGTGGTTATCTCTCGTAATTTTAACCATTGGTTGTATGTTTAAGCAAGTAAATTTTCCTTCCAGTTTGGATGGAAAACAGGAAACCAAAGAATCGGATATCACGAAATCTACGGGTTTCGTCTGGGATATAAACGCCGTTCTTATATTAATCCAGGCGACATGTTCGTGCTTAGCTGGTGTATATAACGAGTACATACTGAAAGAACCCGGTGCGAATGTTAATATTTTTATACAGAATGTTTTTATGTATTTAGATTCAATTGTATGTAACGTCGTGTTGCTTTTACTGCAAGGCAACGTCCGTGCTTTCTCTTCAACTAATTTAAACGAAGTGTTTCATTTGAAAGTCATAGTTATTATGCTGAATAACACTGCCATTGGTATCATAACGAGTTTCTTTCTAAAAAATTTGAATTCGATTTTGAAGACGTTTGCCAGCGCACTAGAGCTAATTTTCACTGCGATCTTGTCTTATTTATTTTTTAATATTCCTATTTATTTAAATACAATTTTAGCTATAGTCACGGTTTTGTATGCCATGCTTTTATACTCACAAAATCCTGTTTCTAATATTGCGAATGAAAAAGTTCACCGAGATGAAGAACAAGTGGATCTCCTAGAAGAAGTGTAATTTAGTTAATTTAATGTTACCTGACCCAAATTTCTATATGTACCTCGTAGTTGAATTATTAATTAAGTTGTGTTTGTGAATTGATGTAAATTTTATACAAAACAAAATATAGTTTCAATGTTTCATTTATCGCTTTATTGCCTATACTCCCAAAACTTCGTACGAATTCGCTACTAGACTAAGACTATTCAATTAGTCTGGTTTCTATGATAGATTTATGGAAAGATACGGAAGTTCTGCTTTTCTTATACGCAAAATTCAGACTGACAAACTAAATTATAAGAAGAAAACGAATAATAATATTGTTCACCCCAAATGGGGTCGTTGAGGCTAATTGATTCTGCACACCAAATTGCCCCTTATCTCTTTCGACGCACTTGAAATTTAAGTAAGCCGAGTTAACGTAACAATAACTTTTATCTGTAATCTTTGAATTTCGAATAAACCAAATCTGTTTTTGTTTTATGTCGGCGTTGTTGACACAAATTCCACGGGGCGATTTAAATAAACGACCCGATAAAGTTTGGTTTTATTTTTATTACCGCCGTAACTCAATCTCGAATGGGAATTTCTAATTACCATTATAAAAGGATAAATTTTTTATATAAAATATTATGGTTTTATTAGATTTATTATCCAGGAAATCATGCACTTGTAAAAAAACTGTTTCAGTTAATCTGGGAAATATATCACGAAAAATATAAATTTTGTTTTTAAATGTGGAAGTTTCATGAAATATTTTAGTGAAGTGTCGTAGTTTATCAAGTTTCGAGGCTTTCATATTTATTAGGAAACTAACATATCAGAAAGTTGACATGTTTACCCAGTGCGCTTCAGTGTTTTTTTGGCATAACATTGCTTATATTTCGGAAACGGTCAATCGGAAGTGAAAAACGAATCAAGCTGAATTTTAAGAAATTTAATTTCCTATGAAAACTTTACATATAATTAATTGTGTTGTCCGAATCAGATCGTCAGATATTAGCACTTTATCAGCGGCTCTTGTTCATATGGTAGATCGCTCGACAGCTGAGCTGAAAGTACTGTGTTCGATTCCAGGTGAACTATGCAGCAAAATTAAACGATACAAAGTCGATATTGAGCTGGCTTTTAGACAGACTAAGCTTAAGAAATTATGTGATGCTGTTTTGGGTGTCAGACTACAATAAAATACAGTGACCTCGTAAAGTTTACAACAAATTCTATAAAATATTTGAGGGTAATTTTTCCAGAAAATCCTCGGATACGTCAACTTTATTTTTTAAGTGTTTTTTTCTGCCATTGGCATTTTGAATCGTGTTTTCTTTTGGAGCTATGACGCCTACAGTGGCTCACAGAATTATCTCAACACTACAGAAAACTTTAGATATTCTTCCAATATTTAATTAAAATAACGCCCTATAGTTTTAATAAATTTTTATGTGATTAAATGATACTTTCTTATTGATAACAAAAAAAAATTATGAAAAAAAACTTCATTGAAACCCACAGTTCTAAGAAACAGAACAAAATGACGAAAAGTCGGGTCACATAATTATCTCAACACCTGCATATTGCACGTAAGTTATCAAATCTCCATAATGCAATACATAATATTTTTATGTTATGATGATTTAGCAGGTTATTTAGAATTACAATAAAATAAAATCACTCGCATAAAGTATAGTATTAATTCATATTTAGTCAAGATGGGTCGCAAAGACAGCGAGACTAGCATTGAAGAAACAAAATTAATTCTTAAATTAGTTTTCCAGGGAAAATCTTTACGAGAAACTGGAAAAATTGTTAATAGAAATCATTGTACAGTGCGTAATATAAATAAATAAATTTAAAAATGAAAGAAATCTTATAAATAAAGCCGGACGAGGGAGAAAGTGTATACTGACACCAAAGACTAAGAACTATATTGTTAGGAAAATTAAGTGTAATCCTAAAACAAGTGTGCCAAATTGACTTGTGAAATATCAAAACTTATCAATAAGCAAGTATCTACCGAAACTGTCCGTCGAGTCCTTCGAAAAGAATGCTATAATGGTCGAGTTGCACGCAAGAAACCATTTGTTTCTAAAGTTAACAGAATAAAAAGACTAGAATTTGGAAAAAATACGTAAATGAAAGTGTCGAGTTTTGGAAAACCGTAATTTTTAGCGACGAAAGTAAATTTAACATTTTCGGTAGTGATGGAAAACAAATGGTATGGAAAAAACCGCATATGGAACTGAAAAAGGAAAATTAGTCGGAACTGTTAAACATGGAACCGGAAACGTGATGCTTTGGAGTTGCATGGCAGCCAATGGGGTTGGAAAACTTGTATTTATTGATACTACCATGAACAAGTATCAATATTTAAATATATTAAATGACAATTTGAAACCTAGTATCGATAAATTGGGTTAGAAAGACGTATATCAGTTTCAACAAGACAACGACCCGAAGCATACTGCGTACATTGTGAAAGAATGGTTGCTTTATCATGTAAAAAAACAAGTTAAAACTCCCCCTCAGTCACCAGATCTCAATCTAATTGAGAAATTGTGGCAGGAATTGGACAGAAGAACACGACAGAGGTCGATTTCCTCTAAGGAATCTCTAAAAGCAGTGATTTTGGAAGAATGGCAAAATATTCCCGAATGTGTAACTCAGAAATTAGTGGAATCTATGCCAAGACGTCTACAAGCAGTTATCGATGCAAAGGATTACCCAACCAAATATTAATGTACTAAAGAAAAAATAAATAGTAAGCTTCCGTTGCACTGTATAAATAATTTTGTGACATGCATTTCTTATAAATACTTAGGTTTTCGCAGTTCTACATTTATAAATAAAATTTTTTAGAATTTTTCCTTTCTGTTATTGACCCCAATGTATTAATTAATATGATAACAACAAAATAAAATGTATTGCAGCTTTATTAACGATGAATTTTGAACGATTTTGTATTTTTCTTGTTGAGATAATTTTGTGAGCCACTGTATACACATTTTTTTAAATTGAAACCCTTATTTTTCTTCCCGGATTTGGATGGAGGACAATTTTCTGAGTATGAACATGTAAAAATAGTAAGAAATGTAAAAAAATAAGGCTTGAAGAAAAAAGTTTTCGAGATAATCAGTTCTTTTTTCTCGGTGCGTTGGGACTGAGGAAATCTTACTCAGACTACGGTCTTCTCAAGGTACGTCACATTTCTTCACGGGAGCAGTCAAAGCTTGTGTATTTTCTCAGAGTCGTTGTAGCTCACGCTCATATTCTTTCTTGTTGGACAAAATCTTCACGATCATACATTGGATGATGGTCCAATTTTCTTCGTTGTGCAGCATAAGTTTTACCATGTTCGCTTCGGTAACCGTATTTCCAGTGCTCTCCCTGCCTCCTTTCTTTTTTCAATATTAGGCATTTCGAAAAAAGTGCGATGGTGTGTCAACTCACACCTTGCTCGCAGAAGAAGCAGGTGTCGCTATCCACACTTAGCGCTTGTGTGAGGTGGAAGCATATCTCTCCGTACTCTCTCGTCACCTATTTTCTGAGATCTGGCATCAGAGCTCTCGTCTACCTTAGGGCAGTGCTCTCAGCCGCGCTGCCAGCTGTCCATTTTCCTTAAGTTCTCTCGCTGGGGTTATGGTTACGTTGCCTAGTTTGAGGGTGACCTCACCTTTTCGTTTTCCACACAGCATGACGGCCTCTGCTGTCTGTCCAGACCTGTACTTATGCGAGTATGCTGTTTGTATTGACCTCCAATTCGTCTAAGTTTCTGTCTGCCGCCATCACCATCAGGTCATCGGCGAAGCCAATGATTTCTACTTCCTCGGGGAAGGCCAGCCTCAGCACCCCGTTGTACATGACGTTCCAAAGAAAGGGGCTGACCACTGGGGCACCCCTCTGGGCACTTTTCATGTTTCCTTCAGGAGGTCTTCCGCTATTTGGAGCTGTCTGTCTCTAAGATAATTTTGGTCTATTTGTAGAAGATAGGGAGACATTTCTTTTGTCCTCAGTTTGTCATGGATGTGCATCCAGCGGGACGAGTTGAAAGCATTTCTAACGTCGAGCGTCACCCCCACACACCGCTTCCTCGTACGCCGGGTGCGAGTGTTGGCAGCCCTAGCAAACTTCTTTAACCTATCTATCGCATCTATGGTAGATCTTCCCTGTCTGAACCCGTATTGGTTATCTGAGAGGTCTTGTGAGTTTTTTACTTCGTTCTTTCCAGAAGCATTCTTTTAAAAACCTTTCCGAGATGGTTAATCAGGCATATTGGATAGTAAGAGTTAGGGTTCTGTAGAGGATTATCCCTTTTTCTAACGAGTACCAGTCTGGCTTTCTATATCAGCTTTCAGGGAATACTCCTTCAACGAGACATCTATTAAATACCTTGAGGAATGTTGTCGGTTTTAATTCAATCGCCGCTTAATCGCTTCGATCGGGATACCATCTGGTCCCGGCGCCTTGTTGTTTCCTGACGTCATTCTGTGACGTCGAACAGTGGTATGTTTTCTTTATCTACCGCTTGTTCCGCCACTACATAAACTTTGTGTATTAGAAAAAGCGCGTCCATTATCGTTATCCTGATTGGAATTATCCCTGGAATAGGCTTTCTACCCATCATCCTCTTGGTCACTATTTTGTATTCAAGACCAAACGTGTTCTGTTCTATCTCTTCAATTAGGTTTTTCCAACTATTTTTCTTGCTATTGGCAATTTCTCTGCCAGGTTATGTTTTCTTCAGTTTGAGTTCAACTCGTTTGGACTTTAGTTCTTTCGCTTTCCTTCCTCATTTTGCGCGCTGTATTTTTCTAAGACGTGCTATATTATCGTTCCACCAATAAACCGGAGTTATTTGTTATGGTCATAGTTTCTATGCAGATCGTTTTCATTATTAAGAGTATTGTTTTTCATAAAGCATTTTGTTGGCCAGCTCGGCGAACTTAGTTTTATTTTTTTTTCCTATCCATCTGGACTTTGTTTCCAGATCTTTCTGCTTTTAGTAGGAAGTGGATGTAGCGGTGGTCACTCAGAGTCTCCCTCCATTCTGCTATTTTGCTTATGATGTTTTCTGACTCAAAGGTTACGTCTATTATAGACGTCGACTGCACTTCGGGATTTCTGGTGGAGGGCCTCCGAAACGTTGGCTCGTCGCTTACATTGCTTACTGATCTCTGTGGCTTTAATGAGAACTTCCTCTCTGGCATCATACCGATCTTCTCCACATTTGGGAGATTTTGCATTCATATGGTCGACCACTATTAGTGGTTTAGTTTTTCCTTTGATATGGTCTATTAGTTCCTGCAGTTTTCCCAGGAATTCGTTGCTACTCATGTTTTGAGAGAAATAGCAGCTGTAAATCATCACATCGTCGATGTCAACCCAAGAAAAACCATCTTCGCTGCCGTACTTATGGATTAGGATATCTCTTTTTACCCATATGGCAGCCTTGCCGGTGTTGTCGGCTATCCATCCATCTTCGACCGCGTTTTGTATGCTGATAATGCTGACGCATATGTTTTTTGTCGAATTGTGGTTTAAGTAAGTAAATCTTGCGTCCTGACAGCATTGTCTAAATTTATTTGCAGGATATCGATGTTGTTTTGGGGCGATTTGTGCGTTTCTGATTCATTCTTGTTGTTTTTGCGGCTGGTTTGCCGCTTTTCTACTATGGGTTGCGCTGTTGTCCCACAGCTGATGCAAAAGGGCCTTTCTTCTTTGCAATCTCTGGCGAGATGTACTCGGTTACCACACTTGAGACACTTTTATGTTTCAATGTGCTGTCGAGTGACCAGGCAGATGCCATCGTTGGCATCTTTTTTCCAATATTTCTTCTTTGATTCGGCAAGAATTTATTATCCCTGTTCTTATCTTGTTAATTTTATCCATTTTCTCTATAGCTTTGCCTCGATTCTAGCGATCTGGGTTCCTTGGTAGTAATGACGTAAGTCTCTTAGGATGATCTCATCATCTGTCCTCAGGTTTCGTAGATCCGCAGTTACCTCTTATTTAGTGGCGTACTCTTCGATGTCTCGTATAGCGTATTTCGTTTTTGTTCCTGTTCTAACTTGGACTTGATCTTTTTCGAAAGGCAAAGAATTGAAATTCTGATGATTATCGGTTACGGGGACAGAACTCACACTCAATTATAAGTTTCCAGTTATTCAATAATAAAAAATATCCTAACGAGGAACCACTCACGCGTGTCACCGTTTAGGAACATAAAGCAAACATTTTGCTAATGGGTCATACGAGAGACCATCATCAGTTCAAGAAGATGTTCAGCTAAATATTTGACTCAAACTTAAAAAAATCCTCATTGATCCACTCGTTAAGTGGTGGAAAACAATGCGATAGTTCAGAGCTCCGTTATAAAATATTTGAAATTGAGGAAGTGGAATCCGTATGAAGTGCTTCTGGTTTCAGAACTAAAAGAAGATGATCCTGACCATCATAGGTTACAGTTTTGTGAAACAATGTTGCAGCGTCAGGATGCGGATGACGTATTCCAAAATAATATAATTTTTTCTGATGAAGCTACCGTTTATCTCGACGGGATAGTTAACAAGCAAAACTGTAGATATTGGTGTCCTGTCAGTCTACACTGGAAAATGGAAACTCATAGCCAGTTTCCATGAAAACTGAACGTTTGGGCTGGTATTGTATGTAACCGCATAGTGGATCCCCCAAGTAGCATTTTGATGCTAAAAAATAGCCACTTGGACCATTTTTCTTTGAAAGCACATTAATAAGTAAAATATATCTCGACTTTCCAAGATACGAATTAATTCCTGCACTTGCGGTCCCAAATGATGGAGATTCAGATCTGCCCAAGAAGCTTCACCCCCACTTTGTAGTGATCTTTCGTGAATATTCAAACCAAGTTTAAATATAGTATATTAAGTATCAAGAACAGTAAGGACATTTTACCGATCGAAGACAATTGTTTGGAGGAGGAACGAAGCGACGACTCCAATTATTGTCTGAGATAGGTAGTTCTTAATGTTCGAGATGCTTATGACGTTTTTTGCGCGACTAAATTTATTAAAAAACATTTAAATGTGTATTTAATAAATAAAAATATGTTATTTTCTTTATATCAAGTTGCCTTAATGTTGTGGAAACAGACGCGGTAAGCAACCAAATAGAGCATAGTCGCACAAAATAGTACATTATATATCAAGGTTGTGAAGGCCGTCATTATTGCCCTAGCGCCAAGATTATATTCCGAGGTGCTTTGCACCGAGGAATATAACGCGCGGAGGCAATAATGGTCTTCACAACCGTGGTTTATATACTATTTTTTCCACTACTAGATTTATTACCATTTTTTAAATTCTTTTTAATAAAAAAATTTTCAAATTTAAAATATTTATTTCAAATGACAGTTTTGTTTTGTTGATTTGACAGTTGTTGACAAATTTTAAATCACGTATGTCAAATCATTTCATTGGTTCATTTTTTTAACTTAAGTGTATAATGAATCTGTCAAATCATTTCATTGGTTCATTTGTATAATGAAAATATTATTTACCGCATGTCTAAAATACGTCACTTCACATGCGACTTGGATAAGTTATAATGGTAGCCTATATGACTAGTAGTGGAAAATAGTATATTATATATCAAGGTTGTGAAGGCCGTCATTATTGCTCTAGCGCCAAGATTATATTCCGAGGTGCTTTGCACCGAGGAATATAAGGCGCGGAGGCAATAATGGTCTTTACAACCGAGGTTTATATACGATTTTTTCCACTACTAGATTTATTACCATTTTTTAAAATTCTTTTTAACAAAAAAATTTTCAAATTTAAAATATTTATTTCAAATGACAGTTTTGTTTTGTTGATTTGACAGTTGATTTGACAGTTGTTGACAAATTTAGGTTATTAAATAAAATAAATCGCGGTTCGTCAAATTAACAATGGATGGCGCTGTCACTTGCTGTCACATTTAATTCGATTATAATGAATTTTTAAAATTAAATTAGTGTATTAAAAAAGCGTTTTAAATAGTTTAAATACAATTAATTAGCATTTCTTGGTTATTCTAAATCATTTAATAACAACATTTTTCTTTAAAATAGTCGTCAAGTTATCAAAAAATGTCATTTTGTTCATTATTAACCTTTCAACCACTAGTTGAAAACGTGTCACTTCTTGATCGACTAACCTAAGTAAAAATGATAGCCTATATGACTAGTAGTGGAAAAAAATACTTACCGTCGTCTTATCCTTAGCAACTAGTAAACAAAACTTACTGTCGTGGAAACAGACGCGGTAAACAACCAAATAGAGCATAGTCGCGCAAAAAATATATTGTTTCCAATAAATTTATTGAATTAATTGATTAAATGCCTTTTTGTATCTTTGGAACTGATTACGAAAAATAAAGATTGCCATTTAAAAAAATTTACGATAACGTCACAGCTCAAAAACAAAGCACGTTAAAAATATGTCAGTGGCAGAAAAAAGTGTAATTTAAAAATAAAAAAATAAGGTTGACGTGTCCGAGAAGTTTCTGAAAAAATCCCCGTAAATTTTTTTGTATCAAATTTGTTTCAAACTTTACGAGCTCACTGTATGCTATTTGAGTTGTTCTAAAATTTCTAACATTTTTCACTCTAATTTATTTGAAGTTTCCTTTTATTTTACTCCTCTCGGGAAATTTTGAAGCTTCCTTCTTTACGCTTCCTCATAAAAGTATTCGTACACATTTGTTATGAAACCGTGAAATCGTCTGCTGTCGCATTAATATGGAGAATTGGATACCAACAAGGCTAAACTTCCTGGCTCTATTTTAAAGTGGTATAAAATGAAAACAAAGTTTAATGCTTTATTATGGCATAATCTTAAAATAAATAAAACTTGTATTAAATTTGTGAGAAAATTTGCTAAACCGAGCTTTCGTAAACTACTATTTGAACGACATTGGGTGAATGTGGTTTGCTATTAGCTCCGCTCGTTATATCTTTAATTACAGCTTCGACTTCTCTCTCCCAATCCAACTTTTTCGTTTTCTTCGATCCTCGATCAATGTGGTTAGCAAATTTTTTCGGCATCGTCACCTTAAATTGCGATAGACAAATAAAAAATGGATAAGAAGTATTTTATCACTACTTACCACAGTCAAGACTTTTCTCAGATCGTTTTGAAATGCGGAGACATCTAATCCTGGCGCGCTATCAGCCATTTTACGAAGCGTATCAGCAAGAGGTCCCGACATCGCTTGGAGTTGCTTCCAAGATTGCAGGTACTGCCTTCGGACCAGTTCTATGATAGTGGACGTTAAAGCCAATCCGATCAATATGTAAATGGTGCATAGTAGCATATATTTAGGCCTTTCTGAAAATAAAATAAAATCAACTTGATGTTTAAATGCGCCATAACCAAAAGTTTATTACACCAGCCAAGTTATTTAAAGAAGTCATATTCAAGATGCGACCTACTTAAGAGAAGGAAAATATTAACCTTGGCGCATTTTTTTTGAGAAAAGAAATATTAGAACTGTAGAAAGTTTTGTCAACTGGAATCCATTTCCCCAAATACAAAAGGTATAATTTATAGCTCGCTTGCAATGCTTGCGCGCATCCTTTTAAAGGATGCTATTTTTAGCAATTTATTTTATTTACTTTTTCGTTTTAATTGTTTATTTTACTAATGTATGTACTCTGGTAGAAAAATCATCGGAGATACTCTCAAATTTATTTTAGTTGCTTGTGTACCTACTTAGAAATCAAGGATAACTTTTCAAAATTGTGATTTTACTTTAAAAATATAAAATTTCAATTTTGTTTGGAAACGGAGTTGTTGTTTTAGTTTAAGGGTGGAATTCATAGTAGTACATACCAGATTTGTAGTTTAAAATCTTCTTTGGAATTTTTGCTTTTATCGAACGGTAAAATTTTATTTCAATGAATCTCGAAAGCTTCAATATAAAAACGACACCCGTTGTTGTAGCAATTATAATTTAACTCATATTTGACAAATATTTTTTTAGCTTTAATTAAATTTTTTATGATACCTTTTTTGAAGTACGCAGCTTAGGGTAGGTCTTATATTTGAAGGTTATTGTTCAATATTACACAGAAAGTTGCTAAAAGCATCAAGTTGGGAGAAATAGTACTTTTGTGTCGCTTTTATGTTTTAATAAGAAACTTTTTGTTGAAAACTTTTATTTAAAATAATCTTTATGAATAATAAATTTTGGCGCCTTCATGGTAATCACCTGAATTTCCATAAAATGCAAATACCAATGAACGTGCTTTTAGACCCATAGTATTCTTCTATAATTTCTTAGGTCTTTGTCCTGTAATAATCTTCTCTATTGTGCATGTAAGTATTATTACATAATATATAGGGGGACCTACAGTTGAACTTGGGCTCTTAATCATGTAAAATAACCTAACCTTCTCGGTTGCATCGAAGACTGTCCAAACCACTGCCTGAGGTTGCTGAACTTGAAGGTGCTTTTCAGGCTCCGTTTGATCTCAGTATTTCTTTGAATATTCTGTACCTTACAAAATATTGCATTATATGACCAAATAACTCTAGTTTTCACCTTTAGACTAAATGCTTAATCGTGACCACAAAATTCATGCACGGGCAGATTTGATGCGTATTTTAACATTAATCGAAGGATCCTAATTTTCGTTGATGCTGCATTCTAGATATTTCGATCTTGAAATTTTTCTCAATGCTGTTTCTCTGAATTTGGTTACGTGCAGTTTTTACTTCGTTCTGATCACAAGCATTAGCCACTTGGTCCATTAATAATTTATGATCTTTTTATCTGCTATAGAATAAGAATATAATCCGTATATCTTAAATTGTATAAGTTTTTTCCATTATGGATCTACTCCTCTTTTATAACTACTTGATGAATAAATGCTGTTGTTTGATTCTAGGCCATAATTCTAAAATATACTAAACTGCCTTGCACAGTAACAGAACGAAATGCCAAAAGTAGAAATTCAAAAATAATAATTCTTTTGCAATTTTCAATGCATTAAAAAAATGCTGACCATCACACCGTTATTAGCTCGCACAGGCGGCCTCTGGGAGTCTTTAGGTTGTGCGGCCTAAAGGCCGCACTGGTGAGGATTATTACCACAAAAGTATGCTTTTGATTTACCCTTGGTAAAATATTACCGCTCTTCGGATACAGCCAAGTCTTCACAATTATTATAATATATAGATTCGCCCGGATCCGGTTCATATCTGGCGTTCCTACCTCACCTTAGAATTTCCTATTAGGTCTTCAACTATCCGATTCAAATATCCACATCTTTAATTTCAAGCCTTCAACATTTAAAAGGCTAGATTATCACTACATCTACTTGTTACATTTAAAAGCAATCATAAAATTGAAGAAACGCTGATAATTTCTATGGGGTGAAATAGTGTTCTGTATGCGAATTTGTTTGCTACATTGAATACCAAACTTACGTCCATGCAACATTTCATCAGTCTAGTATTCAATCTATCTTTAACATTTTATTTTCTTGTACGTATGAAGTGAAAAATTTTAAAAAGACATCATACGTCTATGCCGGATGGTTGTGTGGGATTTCTAGATGGTATGCGTACTTGCATCACGACTATATTTTTCCTTAATGCCATTTCATAGCATTTCTTCATCGTACAATCGGAAACGGCCTGCAGTCTTCATCCATATTTTCACAATTTCTGGACTTGGCTACTCTTTGCTGTTTCACAGCCGTCCTTCTTATCACTATTTCCTCTTTACAATAAGAGAATGGCATTTCTTCCGGTTTCTTGCTTTAAGCGCTTCATACATAGGATTGCATTCTGTGTTCTCTGAGTTCACATTCCATATAGAATGCTTCTCTTCTCCATGCTTCAGTGTAATGATCGCTCTCGGTCATATATGAAATATGTTTGTGACATGTCGCTAAAGTTAGTACTGTATTTTTACGTTTAAATGTTGTTAAAAATTTAAATCTTGAAAAAGATGAAAGATGATAAAAATGTTAAAAAGGTGAACAATCCTGTATCTTACAAAAAACGAGATAAAAATAAAAATAAAAAATGTGTAGGAGTCAGAATTGGAGTTTTAAGGGATTTTTAACATGGAACTGCTTTCTTATTTGGCGAAGAAAATTGCATAAAGGAAAAAGGCGTACGAAGAGAGAGGACTCTTCCACTTTAAGCTACGATATTCGGCAAGAGAACATGCATAATGAAAATGCTGATAAAAAATGATTAATTGAAATTGATAATAAAGCAGGGCAATATTGATGGGGTTTTATAAATGAAAAAGTAAAAAGTGTGTCTAAGTGTTTGTTTGGAAGCGGTAGAAAAAATTTTGCAAGTAAAAAGCGATTAATAATTAAAAGAAACGTGCTGATTAGAATTTAATGAAGAAAAAATCATTTTAAGAATTAAAATTAGAAGAAAAAATAATAAGAAGATGTTTTATGAAATTTATGGTAAAAAAGTGGAGCAATCCAAATTGAAAATGCCCCATTTTTAATTTTATGGACATCTTGACACCGATCGTTAAACAAAACCTTACAAAATTAAAATATTGTACGAAAAAATTCAGTTTTTTGGTAAGAACAATAATTGAAATTAATAAAAAACCTGCAGGTATGAGATTTTCGAATCTTCATCTTATTTGTATTTGTGTAAAAACTTTTAAGAATGCAGTTTAAAAATTTAATTTTAATTAGGTTAAGAAAATTGCGGATTGTATGTAGGAATAAATTTATAAATTTCACTAAGAGATCTCAATATCCATGTAGAAAAAAGATCAATAATTTTTATCCCTTGGTTCTTATCACTTTTACCCACCTGTTTAGCTATTCCTTTATTCTATTTTTTTATTCGGAATGGATGTTCTACCGCAACAAACAAAGGAGATGCAAATGCTCTGTAATTCTCTCTCATAATATGTTGAATTCAGCCCTTTTGTTATTTTTTTAATTTTATTATTTTATTTACGTTTTTAGATATTTGAATGGGTAATCCTTGCAGGCAAAAACCAAGTCGTTATCTCATCAGACCTAAGAGATATCGAGAAATTCGTGTAAATATATTTTATCCCATTTTTCATCTTTGGAGGAAAATTTTGAGAATTTTCAAAAATATTCGAAAAACCATTATTATCGCACTAGTGTGTTTATGACCCAAACCTCCTTGCGTGCGATAATAACGCTTTTCTCACACTAGTTGCAATAATAAGTTGTTTTCTTTGGTATCATAAAATGCTTTAAACTGTTTTTAAACCTATCAACCTACATAGGTAGGACATTTGTTTTTTGGTATATGCTATACAATTGCTATAACATCAAGTACAAGGTAATCAAGTACTAGATGTAATCCATATCAAAATCTATAACAGCTTACATTTATTTATGTATCTGTAATGCCGAGACGGTGATCAGCTTAAGCGGTTAAGTGCGTTGTTGCTAATGCTGAATGCCCGGTTCGACTCCGAGCTCAGTAAAAACTTTATTCTGACCGTCTCCCCTCGGAAGACAATGACAAACCACCGATGTGTAATCTGCTTAGAACAGCCTCTCTGGAGATGAAGTGTATACACTTCCCGCGGTTCGGAGCCCGCGTTAAACAAGTAGGTCCCCTATGTGTGTGATAGTACTACAAACGCACAACACATACATACATAAGAGAGAGGTCGCCAACATCCGGTAACGGATAGGCACGTTAAGAAGAAGAATGCCAATTATCTGTGATTAATATCGAGCATAACGGCATTTAATATCAATCGGGTTATGTAGTTGTGATTTACATGCGCATTACCTGACTATTTTTAAAGTCAAAATGTTGGTGTTACGTAAAAGCGCTTTCTTCATAGAGTTGGACAAGCTACTTCGTGAAAGCAGCTATATTAATTTGAAGGAGCTTCAAGCGACCAATCTCTTCACATAATATGATTTGTATAAAATAAACTGAACGAAAAATCTACAAATTTATATTAAAATTAAGCTTGTCGTCTGTCCTGGTTCCAGCTGTGACCTTAATTGTCTCAACATTTTTATGATATCAAAATTATATTTTGAATCACACGCCATTGTACGGTTAAGTTATTTAATTAACCAACGCATTAATTTGAGTTCCATAGGTGCTGGGTTTTAGAATTCTCAGGAGGCAGAGGGGGAGATATGCGCCACAAGCCAAAGTTTTAGATTTTTTAAGGGCAAACCGTCAATTTGAGAAATTAATATTTAAGCATTTGTATTAAATTATAATGATTGGAAAAATCGATTTCTTAAACATATTACTATGAGAAGGCCGGATCTCACCTCGTCAATAGCAATTCTTATTATCTGTGCAAATAAACTGAATTTCCGTTTTCGGAAAATTGTAGTATTAAATAAAATTAACTTTGCCACGGCTAACTCTGGTTCAATTTGCATAAAACCTCTTACCTTAAGAGTAGGTCCTGTAGGAAATTTTCTCCTAATCTTATCCTGTGAATTAACAAATCGGGAATACAAAAATTCCCAAATAATGATCCAGTTTTGTACAAAAATGTTATGTATTTTAATAAACAAATTATGAATAAAGACATAGATAAGAAAATATAAATGTTTTGTAATTAAAATTACCCCACAATTTAAATCTAAATGTAACGTCGTGTAATTGCCGCACTCCGCGTTTACACCCCGTATTGCGTTTAAGAAAATAGTTTTTTTTATTTCGCTTACCAGTATGTTGGTATTGATCAGGCCTAAGTTCATATCCAAGCGCATCTAACCTCTCTTCTCGATCCTAAAATTCTTATGGTGATCTCGTGCTATCGATTTATAGTTGAATATAAATCCAATCTTCAATAACTTCACAAATTTCCACGTGCTAGTTACACTTTTTATACTTTGTTTTCACTGGTAAGTAATTTTTACCGTTTTATACTCAATCTGCACGTCTGCTAACGTGGTTAATCAATTCGCACTTTTTTAGGTTCTCCAAATTTGCACTTTTGCAAATTTTATAATTAATTAATTCGGGAGCCAAATTAACACGCCTGCCCGCTTTTCAACATTTTTGGAGAACCCTTTTGTTTTTGTTTTTCTTGGATACCATCGAAACATTGCAACTTGTTCAAAATTTCTATTTGTAAGTATTTATTTTCTTATATGTCCTAAATGTCATGTGTCATTTCACTAATACCTATTGTTTTTGTTTCAGGTTAAAAATTTGCGACACCCGATTGTCCTAATCTCGTGATGTAGGCACTCACGTTTCCCGAGGTTAACCTTTTTGTTTGCACAACGTTACATTAACAATTACTAACTAATCTAAACTTTTTAAGAATTAAACAATTGCAATTTTATAAACATCTTACAAGCTAATTAATTTCACAATTTTAAGGATCTAATTTGGTTTTTGTTTACATTTAATTTTTGAACTTTTGCATTCCTTGTATTTATTTCTTTATTAAAATGTATTTCTCATACCCGATCTTACTACATTTTATGTACCATTCTTTTGGCTGTGAAGTTTCATGCACGTTCGTGAGGTCTTATTAATGAACGATTTTGTTTTAATTGCTATTGACTCCTTGATCTCCATGGATCATCGCAATATTTTTAGTTTTCTGATGCTTATTTATTAAAAACTTCAATGTTATAAATTGATAATTGATTTTGTAGAAATTCAACAGAAAAAAGTGATTTTTTACGTCATGAAACGTTTTTCTTCAAGAAAATATTTTCATAGAAAAGTAGAAAAATGGGATGCATGCTGAGTTTAGTGAATTTCTCGGCCCCCTGAAAATCTCAGAAGGGCCTCAAGCCCTGGAAACTGACTATGCGCAAATAGTCACGTGACAGGTTCTTCTCGTTTATTACCACAATACTGTCTATAGAAGTTTATAGAAAAAAGTTGTAGGGAATCTTTCTTTATTAGCTTGATGTTCTTTTAAACATCCAGTCCATTTCTGGACTATAAGCCTCTCCCTCATGAGGGGGAGGATTCATGACCATATCCTACCACGCTGGCCGTGCGGGTTGGTGGGGGAGCAGCCAGCGGCGTTAATTTCTAAATTGTGCGCTTACGCGGTCACCCATCCAAGTGCAAACCACGAGCAACCCTGCTGGACTCTCATGATCAAGAGGAATATTAATGTCATATTTGGATCGATACAAGAGATTTGCAGTTTAACCTGAATTCAGAACCACGGGAACATAATAATTGTACACTATCCATTCCGGATCGTGGGAGTAGTTTGTCCATATTGCCGTGTTTCGCTACTGAATTTTATTTCTATAGCGAGGGTACACAAACGACACTTTTTTAAATTCTCGCCCAGCAATGAGATCTCTATCAGGGTCAAATGTGGATTCATTTATTAATCAAAACACCCAGAAACACGTCACCTAAATCAGTGATCTTTGATGTAAAATAGTAAAAATAAACTGTGTCTGCTTATTCTCTAATTCACTACTGCTATGAAAATTAAATTAAACGCAAACGCCATCAAATCAGAAATAATGCAATTTATTCAACACAAAATAAAATAATTTAGACAAAATATTGATTTTCTTACACCTTAAACAAATTAAATTTTACAATATTAAACATTAGCAACTAAATCCCCAAAGTATTATACGCGCCCGAATTCAAAAACGATGTGTCTATTTAGCAAAGTAATCAGTGCGTCACATAACTCTTACCGAAAATGTAATGTTCTTCCGGAGTTCATTGAAGGCCAATTTGATGTGGAGCATCCACACGTGAAGAATATAGTTGAAATCTGCTTCCTTTCTTGGACCAAAAACAATAGGTAGGCACGACCAGTAGATAATTATCTTCTTCCAATCGTATAATCAATGACAGACGAGCAATTTAAACAATTTTTCTCCAATCAATTTCCATTTACATAACTTTTCTTCTAATCTCAAAATTATATCCAAATCCAACATTAATAACTTGTTTATCTTTTATCATCAATAAAATAAATACGTCCCTTCTTGCTGACGACTGACTCAAAAAAAAATAACTAAGAATCCAAAAAACTCTTCAAAACTCGAACGGACCCGTCTTGACTCTGACGGTTCACTTGAAAATCCTCAATACCAAAAACTAAATTCAAATTGTAACACGATCCACACGTCTTCACTTTTCGATCGTTCGCTTCGGAAATCCAATACAAAAACTCCATACAAAATTATAATACAAACAGCCCACCTTCACTTTTCGGCGGCTGGCATCCGAATCCCTTCTCTCGCTCCGATCTCACCTTTCCAAAATCTCCCACCAATTATCCACTCGCGCGCACTCGCAAACTTTCTAAATTATCATTTATTCAATTCAACGCAAACCCTAATTTAACAAATAAACTAAAATGAATTTAATTTGTTTCTGATACTTAAATTTCCATTGAAACAAATACCATCAATATTTTGTCTTTTACAATGTCATCATATTTTTCGATCTAACAACGTTTGCTTGTTCCGGATATGTGAGTCAGAAGCAGTTCAACAATCCTTCAATTAAAGAAGATTCAGACACAATTCAGTTGCTCATCCATTATTGTCTTATTAAATTATGTAAATCATAAGTGTTTTGACCAAATTAATCCAATTACGTTAGACTACCCCCTTACGATGAGCGCAACACGACAATATATACTATAATGTTATACTTGAGGCCAACAGGTAGATATTTAATCTAAAATAATCTAAGACAAAATCCGGTTACTGTGCAGTTGTTATGACAGCTCGAAACAAAATTTCTTCTGCTACACACTAAAGAACACACTTATTTTAGCATATTGTAAAAGTAAAACATATGAATCGGGTCCAAATGACCGAAATATTCGAATTTGAAAAGTACGGAAAAGTAGCATAAATCATGCAGTAGACCCCGGTGATGCCACATTCATCGGCCGGCCGGCGCATTTTGTTGACGGTACGTGCACTGGGATATACTCTTACACTTAGAAAATTTCGCACCGGCAGATGCAGCTCGACGCTCCTACATGTAACATCGCTTATTTTTTGTTTTTACGCGATTTTTAGGGGGTGAAACGTAATAGTTTACTGCCCCATACCGCGACTATACTTTTTAATGCTATTTCGAGGGTCTCTCACATCCCGGTTGCATAGATCCCGGTGTTCTTGATCGGTGGCGCTTCTCGTATGTTTAGCCTAGTAACCAGAGTCAAATCCGCCCTGGAGGGGTGCAGAGCGGAGCGGAGCGGAGCGGAGCGGAGCGGCGCCCCGTAAGGGTAGGATTTGACGATGGATTACCCTCCTTTTCGAATGCACACCCCTAAAATTGGAAGGCAAAAAAAATTTAATTTTTTCACTTTTTAGGCAATACACGAGTTATTTTCCATTTTTTTGATTATATTTATTACTAATATCTACTAATCACACCCCCATCTATCCGAATTTCAAAGAAAAATTCAAATCGGACCGAAAAAATTTCACTCCATTTCAAGGGACTGTAACCGGATATAATATGTGCAGACCCCGGGTTCGACCGGCTACATGAATTTACTTTTCCCTTCTTTTCAAAAGTCGATTTTGGGGTTGTTTTTACTCCGTTCAGCCTTTTTATTGTTTTATTAGACAAATATAAGCCTGTTCTTTAGTGTGTAGCTGAAGAAAATTTTTTTCAGCCTGTCAGAGTAACGGCACAGTCGCCCAAAATCCTACTATATACTTGGAACGAGAAGAAACTGTTGAATATATTAAAAATTTCTTATGAAATTCATGGAAGCATCTTTCGGTATTTTGGAACCCGCTAGTTTTGTTGTAGTCTTCTACTTTATCTTTAATTGTTTAACGTTCTTCCAATGATGCTTATTCCCATTTTCACATTCTGGATTGATTTTAGGTTAAAAAGCAATGCAGAAAGTATGCATTGACTCTTCTTTTATTACTACTTGATATGTCAGTTGGTTTCTATCCTAAAGCTGCTGTTTGATTCTAGGTTATAATTCTATAATCTTCTGAACTTGTACTTGTAAAAAAAATTTGTTTGTGTTTTTTTTTACGTAAATGCGATCCTTACGATGTCCTTCGCCTTGTAATGGGGTTAGATTTTTCTAAAAGCGCCTGATATTAATGTAATTCAAATAAATTTGAATTATTTATTCAATAAATGGCGTGCAAAGCGGTATTATTTGTACTGTACGACTGCTGTAATTAATAATATTTTGCGGTATTTGGCTTTTGGAACATTAAGAAAACTTTTGCATTACTTTTTGCAGACGTATTTCCACACATTGGAACTCTAATCACTTTATAAATCGTAAATGTATTTGACATTTGCACGCCATATCTAAGCAAGATCTGTTAACTGATGCTAGTGACGACGCGACAGATTGAATAAATAATTCAAATTTATTTGAATTTCATTATTTAATTACATATTATAAATGAGTCGCTGTTAGAAAAATCTAACCACATTACATGGAAAGGACATCCTAAGGGTCGTATTTACGTAAAAAAACGCTATTAAATTATTTTTGTCGGTACCCCATTAGTGCGCGCCAGGAGTAAATTTGAAATTTGCGATGCGAGCAGAAGATGGTCGCCGTGTTCACCATGCCCCACCATGTTGAACACAATTATCAGAGTTCGACTTGGAAATTGGTTGCCAAAGTATCCATGCAATTGATATTTGTTACAATGAAATTCTGAATATGTGGAAAATCAGCATTTGGTTTGACGTTTGCTTTTATTTGGTTTCTTTGATATTTCGACACCTTGCTTTTTGGATGCTTGATTAATTGTTGGTTATCGGGCTATAAGTTATATATTGTTGCGTCCCCACCTTGGCTATTTTGAGAAAAGCCAAGATAAGGATGAACACTGTCACCTTATTACGCGCATCGGGCGCACCCTTAGATTTTGCTTTTATAATCTATCAAACTCATATTTTAAATTTCGAATCGATCCGGTGAAAATTATTCTTTGAGAAGACATTTTTAGGTCGGGTTGTAAAAATAAAAGATTGAAACATTCACTTAACCAATAAATCTATGTTTTGCAAATGCATAATAATCTTAAGAATTGTATAGTTAGGAAAGTATCATCAAATATTTTAATACACGTCCAATAAACCATGCGGTAGATAAGGAAGTGTTAATAATGTTGACGTAGCACCCATCAATTATTCACCTCATCAGCAATAAATTCTCTATTCGTTACCGTTGCAAACCTAACGTCAACCCATACCTATACTTCGCTATAATCTTTCAAAAGACTGAGAGAAACTTTTATGCGATCCATAAACCCACGTCGGCCGTCGATACAAAAAACGGACACGTGCGATGGTGAGACCGTGTGAACGAATGCATTCGACATCGTTATCTTAGACAGGCATCGACATGCAAACCCATGTGTTAATTTTTAGCATGGAAGGTATAGCGATTTCGCAATCTTGAGTTTCGATAAAAACAAACAAAAAGTGCAAAAGATAGACCCTTTTCGTCCAACCAGACGAGCAAAAAATTGTTTTGCTCGCACGTGTCTTGCAAAATTTCTCGATACACTTTACATGAAGAAAGACGGAAGCGTGCCTTCACACTCTAGGTATTGTCCAATTAAAAGGCAGATCCCTTCTTTCTAAATTTATGGGACCCAATTATAAGGATCCAAATCAATCATTAAGTGGGAATAATCCTACATTGTGGTAGGGAAAATGCATAAAAAGGACTGCAAGTTGCATATTAAGGGAGATTCACTTAGAATCCGATACTACCTTTTCGTATCGTAGCGCTTCCAAAAGCGGAATTGAAATACCGAGGTCTCACATTTATTAGAGATCCTTAAATCAATACCATTCATTTGTGCTAAAAATTATTGTGCGTCAACTACAGGTATTATCGAACATTTACTATCGTCAATTGTTGCTAACATTTAATAAGTTACCGAACATTTAATATCGTCAATTGTTGCTAACATTTAATAAGTTATCGAACATTTAATATCGTCAATTGTTGCTAACATTTAATAAGTTATCGAACATTTAATATCGTCAATTGTTGCTAACATTTAATAAGTTATCGAACATTTAATATCGTCAATTGTTGCTAACATTTAATAAGTTATCGAACATTTAATATCGTCAATTGTTGCTAACATTTAATAAGTTATCGAACATTTAATATCGTCAATTGTTGCTAACATTTAATAAGTTATCGAACATTTAATATCGTCAATTGTTGCTAACATTTAGTAAGTTATCGAACAGTTAATATCGTCAATTGTTGCTAACATTTAATATATTATCGAACGTTTAATATCGTCAATTGTTGCTAACGTTGAATCAATTATCGAACTTTTTATACCATCTGTTTATCACGTTTAATAACGTCGAGTTATTGCTTGCCGCTCAGAGGCAATTACGTAGCATTTCTTTTATCGGTATGGTATAGGACAGGTGTTGCACTACGAATCCATGTGTGCAGTCCAATCGTTTTTTTTATCAGACACCACATTGTCGTTTCTTACTTATACAGTGCCGGCTTTAATTAATTGAAACTTCGCGAATAATTAACCTAGTGAATTATTTCGTACGGAGACCCCTATTTTATCGCGAAATACAGTGCGTGAATCACCCTGTCATTTCACCCCCTTCCGATTTGAAGAGGTTTTGGAAGCTGGTTATTGCGCTGCCCTTCTGGTATGGTTTGAGACATCGCATTCAGCTCTATTCTGTATTCCGAGGACGAATCTCACTCCTGGAGGACCCGCCATCGACTTTACCTAGAGGTCGAACATCAACCACCCAAATTAAGTAAGAAACCTTTTTATATTTTTAAGATTGTGATGTTAATTGGTCACCCTGGCCACCAGCATTGTTTAAGAACGTTCAGTTCAACCCTGGAAGACGATATCGCAAACATTTTGTACATCTTTTATGTAAATTAATATTAGTGTCTATTATTAACGTAACTTTTAGCACGCCATTCGAGCGTTTATATTCGAACTAGTAATTTAACGTAACATTTTAAGTTTAGTACTGCAACTAAAGTTCATAAGAATTAATCGATCCTTTTGATTGGTTTTCATTATCGATTTTATGAGTCACAGTTTTAGATGTCATCGAGTTGCACTTAAGTAACTAGTATTTTTGGTGGAGTGCTGTATTCAATACGCCCCCCTTTTACGTATGAACTTTCGGGATCATACCTTGCAAATTAACCGTTTGTATTTGTGTAAGAGTAATTGTTTTACGAATATTAATTTCGCAACGGAAACCACACTGAAAGGTTCCGTCAACTGTACATATTCATTTTTATACGATACATGTAAATTTGATAGTATCTTGTGTAAATTTTGTCAACTCCCCCCTGATATTATTTTATTTAATACATTTTTGTTATTTCCCAACTTTGTGTGTTATTATTATTGTTGTGTTAATGTTTATTTAGCTATTTTCACCAACGGAAAGTTCGCCTCCTGTAAAGGTAAGGTCATTGAGCGAGGCTTTTCCGGAGTGAGAATTCGCTGTAAGATCATCAAGTTGTCGCGTACCAGCTTGGAAGGTGTGATAACCAGTCCCCTTCAAAAAGAATCATTTCTTCGTATGCGTGGCGCCCATTTAAACTCCCTCGTGTATATTAACCCCATCGATTTTGACTTAACTCCCCCCCCGTGTAAATTATTCACACCGATTTTGACAATTTTTAGAATCGCGATCGAGGATTGCCCGGTCGTCGATAGGAAACACACGCTTTGCGACGTGCCGTCACACGACCCTTTCATTCCTTTCACCAACCCACCCCTTCGCGACTTTGAGCTAGCCAACCTTTTATTACCTGTTGGAAAGGTGTCGTGGATGCTAAACGTGTTGTAACAACACTTCGAACACTCTTCTACATCAGTTGTATTCCTCTCAATACTCGCTAAACGTCTTATAAGCAAACAGTACAAAAGAAAACAATCGGATTGCATAAATAAAAATTTAATAACATTAATATAAACAAACGGAACAACAAAATCAAAAACGTCAACACAAATCCAACAAACTTAAAATTATAACAAAATTTATCCTAACCTTTACTTTCGGATGATGACTCGGCTAGACGGATCGCACAGCAATATGCGCACATTCACTTTCTTCTATATCACTGATCGCCTGGTCCAAATTGTATCCTGCTTTGGCTAGGTCCCTGACCTGCGACAATCCCAGTCCAATTGCTGTTCCCGTATTAATTTTCCCCGTAGGAAAAACACGGAACACTTTCTCTAGGGTCTTCAAATCAAACGTTGATCTGAAGATCAACAATTCTCTTTATTGTTCGATGGTGCAGCACACCCCGAACTCCAGTTGATTAATTCAACTCTCAACTCAATACCGACTACGCGTCCGTCCGGTTCGTTCTCAGATTAATCACTCAACACGTCCTACCGGTACGCTCTCAAAAAGGTCACTCTTTCGACTATGCTTGTCGCTTATTTTCTGGAACCTTTTTTTATACGACCGTCTTCGTCGCTCATTCTTATTGAACTCCTCTCATTCTCATGACTACCTTTTTTTCTCTTGTTTTATTTCTCATTTGATTTTAATTTAATCATTTTATTCTGAGCTGTCTATTGTCTACGCAACTCATCACCAGGCGTTTTTAAAATAAACAAAAACTTAAATTAACAATAACTTAAAACTAATACATTTAAAATCATCTCCGATTGTTTCCCATTGCAGTGCTTGCCCATAATTGGTGGTACACGATGGACACAACAATAAGTTATCGAGTTATAAGTCATCATTATTAATGCGAGGGTGAATTATTACGAACTGTCCTCTCTATGGGTTAACAAGTGCAATTGAATTAACAAGTGTTTGGTTTTGGGTTACTCGAATAATAATTTATGCTATAATCTCTGTGAGCTGCCATATTTGCAAATGTGTTCTGATTAATCTATCAACGATGTTATATTGCAAATTTATGATTTTATGCAATCATATTATCTGTATTAGGTAGAATTTTGTGAACCTGATCATCGCAGATCTGTAGGAGATTAGGGGTCGCTAACTTTAATTGTATTTAACATTGATCTGCGAGAAGCCGATGTAAATATTGGTTATTATTGATTATTTGAAAACTTGTTAAAAAATCATAAAGGTCGTAGGCAGAAAAAAAAGTTCAACTGAATGACAGGGCGGATAATTTCATTGGATAAGTTCGATATGCCGGAGATAACAAAAAATAAGGCAGCGCCTCTACCGATTATCAAATAATTTTCTCCATAAATTTTTATAAATGGTTACCAGTGCAGGAGTAAGAAGCATAATTTTGTTGACATTGAACGCAACACACCATAAATGGAAGTGTTCTTAAGGGAAGGTTACCTAAAATGAGATATGTAAGTAAAATGGGAAATCGTTTTTTCTCCGTCTTCTAGAACTGATAACCCTTTGTATTGGATCTAATGTGTGCATGTGAACATTACAGTTACCGGTATATTTGTAAAAGACCGATAGTACTTTAATGGAAATTTTCTGAATGTAAAACGAGATACGATCCCATGTTACCTCGATTGAATGTCACGATATCCCATTTTACCTACGCTATTCAATATTAATTTGTCTTCCGATGCCTCCCATGTAGATAAGAAAATCTAACCGTCAATCTTGCTCTGAAGAAGCAATGCCCGAATCATTAGAAATTCTAAAAATGGAAAATTTTCTACGTAAAATACCTATCCCATTTTATCTCCTAATGTGGCTAAAATGGGAAATTTTTCATTTTTAAATAATAATTATTTAATGTTCCTAAATTTCGGCTCTTTTAGTCGAATATCTTGAAAATTAGAGCATCTCATACATTAAGTATCCCATTTTAAGTAACCTTCCCCTACCTGTATTTCAAAATTAATTTCTCTGAACTACACCGCAATATTTATAACTTTTTTCGAACTCCATAAAAAGAACTCCAAGTACCCAGATTTGCAGCATCAATCCTGTTAATAATTTATCCTATCTTTCTTAAGCTTAAGCTTTCGTTGGAATTTATAACCCAGATTAATAGGTGCAAGTAATGAAAATACGACGAGGGAGAACTACATAGCTGTTATTTCTAAGTTCTTCAACTACATATTATTTTTAGTTTGTCTTTATTACCTCGTATTTTACCATTTCCTTTTATGAATTCTTTTAAATTTGTCAAGTGCCCGTCTATCTAAAGTCGAGTCCAGAAATATTTTTTTGCTAGGGTTCGTTTTTATAGAACGATAAAAGGAACTAAAGAAATTTGATATCCATTGGATGCTTTAATTCAAAAACATCACGACCCATCAGGATACCAAATTTAATTATACCTAAAAATTTATGTCTCCACGTAGTAACAAATTTTATGTGTTCAAGTAGTTTCAAAGTTGTACAGCTAATGGAAGACAGTGACGGTAATCTTAAACTAACACTTACTTGGAACAAGGTCCCCAAACCCAATAGTAGTCATTGTTATGAAACAAAAGTAGAAGCCATCGAAAAATGTCCAGTCCTCTTCCCAGATGACAAATAGTCCGGCTCCTGCCGCTAAATAAAGAAACAAAAAGCAAACTGCTCCCAGAGCGTACGCCGATGTCATATTTGCTCTTGTAGCGCTCCTATAAAAGCCGCAATTAAATTGATTGTTTTTTGTTCTATGAGAATTTTATTACCTGCAACACTGTGGCAAGCGATGTGCTAAATACGTGAGGGTTGATGCGAAAAGGCGACCTAAATCTGCTATCACTGTTAACGTTAAAGGAATTCCTATCAAAGCAAAGACAATGCAGAATGCTCGTCCTTCTGTGGTTACCGGAACTGTGTCTCCGTAACCTAAAAATTGTAAATAAGATGTTAAGATGGCAGGAAATTGCTGTAGAAAGCTTATTAAATAATTGAATTTTATTACGTTTGCTACTGGTTTGTAATAATATGTTGCATAAAAAGTGTGTAATTCCGCAACCGTTTTAATTTCCATTTAACATGAACGATTTAAAAAAATTCATATTTAATGGCTGATGCGGAACCGTAAAATACGTTAATATAAAACGTTGATTTATGGTTCTTTCTAATAATCACGCTAATGTGCGATAACAATAAAATCGCAAAAGTTCTTGCCTATGTTAACCTATTCATTTGCATATCATTTAAACTTAATGGATGATAATATAGATAAGGTTGGAAAAATACCTACCGCATTGGCCGATAACGAATTAAATAAGTATTAGTTTAAAGTTTAAATTACTACCGTAATATTGTTGTTTATAGCAATAAATAATAATATGCTAAAAGGTCTGAAAGGAATCTGAAATTTTTATGGTGTAATTAACCCATACCTTTTTGTATAATGTGAAACGAACATCTATCGTTAAATATTGAAATTCTGTAACAAGGGTAGTAGGTCATCGACAATCAAACAAATTAGTGTGAAGGTACTTCAACCGAATCGATTTTTTAAAATCCTGGTTAATATTTAATAAAACTTAAAAAAATTCATTGAAATGTTGTACTACAAAAATTTGTTTAACTAGTCGATAGAACTGCTAAAGGACAAGAAATGGTAAAAAATATGTTAAAATATTCAAACGTTAAGAATAAATAGCAATGTTCACTCGTAAAAGTGTACAGAAGAAAATTGTGTTGTAAATTTCCATACAAGTAGACGATTTCCTTTCAGGAATTCAAATTGCGTCTTAAGGACCGGGAAAACACGAAATAAATGAAAAGGTAATACACAATTGGGCACTAATTAGTCGTTCCAAAATTTGCAAAAAAATGTGGTGTATTTTTCCGCTAATTACAAATTCACAATCCGAATTTTACGTTATCCTGAGAGGGTAATAAAACAACAATACGAGGGTTACTTAATAAGTTGTAGGGTTGAAGAAACTCGAGTGGAGTTGATGGCCGTCTTTATATCCTGACAAACTTTGCCACTTTCTTGAATTCCCCAAAGGATGATAATTAAAACGACTCTTAGTGCAATAAATTTTGAAACGCTCCAACATAGAAACAATTTTTTGTCCATTTCAATTATAATTTTTCGGAACTTCAGCAACTTTTAATTAAGTAAACCCATTGTGTTCATAACAAAGAAAAGTCGATGTACTTCTTATGTGTTAAAAGTTAGCAATTTAGGTAAATAGTTGTTTTTTTTTCTAACAAAAGTTTCTTATTTAAAATCGAGTTTCCACTTCCAAAGAACAGGAAACAACCAATCTAGGTGATGAATGAATTGCTAAAATTTTTTCTTGAATGATGTAATGGTAGTCCAAAAAGTCATAAATCTTGAAGCTTTTACACCAAAATCGTGTTAAATATATTTATTATTACACAAAAATGTGTCGCGTGTTATAAAAAATAGGTGTCGGTTTACTAAATGGTACATACGCATTAAAGAATGGAAAATAGCCTGACAGTGATTTTCCAAGCATTTAAAATATATGACAAAAATTTGATTAATTAATGAAAAACTTTTTCATTAAGTTAAAGTAAAATCATCCATCAGGGGAGATTTTGTAACACGAAATAATAAGTTTGTGCCTGGTGGTCTCTGAGCTTTAACTAGGTAATTATCTTATCTTGCTTCTTGCACATCCCTATCGGTATTTTGGTATTTTAATATGCAAAGTAACTTTCGGGATTCTTGAAGAATTAATATGACAAGTTTTCACATGCAATATAAAGGAGGATAAAATTTACTACAAGTATTTTCAAGATTGGCTTACCTATGGTAGTTAAAACGGTCGATGAAAAGAAAACCGATTTTAAAATAGTCCACTTTTCCAATTCGCTTATCTCAAAATTATTACTTGCAGGCAAGCCACCATCGAAAGCTTCGTATAAAATGCTTTCGAAATCTTCCAATTCCATATAGACAAAATCTGCTAAATTTGATAAATCGGTGTTATTTACAATAAGTTCTACAAATTGGCGTCGGCGTTCTACCACTGTTGCATTTAAGCGTATCAATCGTGCTGCTTCAGCTGGATTTTCTAAACGACGGAAAACCTGCAACAAAAATCATAATGAAAATTAAGTTTGAGAAAATTATTAAAAATTTAAAACTCCATTTCCAAATTCTGGTTCCTAAACTTATGATCTTGGTTATATTAATTACCCAGTTTTTAGACCGTTTAGAAAGAATTCTGATGGATAGGGGACCTACAGTTTACTCCGGGTTTCAAATTACAACAATTTAATTCTCCTTTCCATAAAAACCTTCTTGAGATTTGTAACATCGTTTTCGAACAGGCAAAATGGTAACATGCAAACTTGCATGGTTAATTAATTCATACGATTATGATAATAATTGTGTTTTTAAATGTAAAGACCGGCAAATTAAATTACTTTTTTTTATTTTACATGATTTTATTTTAAAAGCTCTTTGGCAAAAACGCCAGATAGTGTAGTTTATTCTTATAAACCGTCATTAACTAATTGATTTATTTTAATTCTGATAACCCGCAGGAATGAATGTCTATGCTAAATTCCAATAATCGTGCAAAGTTTAAATAGAATCGAATAATTAGTTTGACCACTAATCCTCTCAGTACAGCACTAATTTTGAGCATTTGGAGAGTTACCTATGCTAGCTCTCCATTTACTCTTTTTCCTCGAGAGCCGCAAAACCGTTACAATTTAATTAAAATTTGTTGAAGAAGAGGAAGATATTCATAATGCTTTGATTTTATAACTTCATGAATATATTAAATGTAATAATTAATCTTCTAAAAGCTTTGCAGATCTCAAATATAAGAGAAACACCTGTAATGGTTTATGTAGTACTATAAATAATTATTAGATCTTGCATAATATTATAAGTAAAATAACTGAAATTTTTAAAAAGATTAGTAATTTATTATTACGTTGAGGATTTATTATTTTCTATAAACATAAATTGAAATTTATATTTTATTTAATTTAAATTAAATTTTGTAGTTCATTGAAAACTAAATTCTTGATTCGTTTTCACCAAGTTCTAGTTCACTGAACAGATATTTCTGAGTTTCGAATTCAGAATACTTGACATTGAACTTTGGTAGTCACGGCTAGGCCATTCTTTAAAAAGCGCTCAAAAAGTCAAGTTTCTGAATTTTTAAGTAATTGACATTGAAAATTGCCATCGACACGACGTAGCGCAATGCAAAAAATAGTTTTCGTCAGATCACCGGAGGATCCCCTAGCAACCCACATGTGGACGGTGTGGTAAGGTATGGCCTAAATAACCTTTCTTGAGGTTATCTTAGGGAATCTACCCTAAGCAGTAGGTTCCCCACATTGAACCTTAGTAATAAGAAAAGTAAGGATGTGCTTAGATAGAGAATGAAGCCGGTGTTCAACAATGAACGAAATACGGTTGAAGAAGAAAAATAATTGATTTGCAGGATGGAACCACTAATAAATGAGAATAAAATAATTTAAACAGTACTGCCGTTCTTAGTTAAAGCGTCCTAACTAAATAAATTGGATTTTAGGAGAAAAAGTTATGTGATGTTATGACTGTCTTCAATACAAAATAGTTCTTATAATACCGTCTTCAATATATGATTATAATATATAGAATTTCTGTAAAATATATTGAAAATGGCGTTATAACATCTTTAGAAAGTAATTTTTCTCCTGAAACCAATTTGTTAGTGGGGACGTTTTATATTGGATATTACAATATATTGCTGTGTTTCGCTCTAATGGGGTACCAACAAAAAAATTCAGTAGTGTTTTTACTTTCCCCATACGTATTAATGTATGTATAGGGAAAGTATTTTTTTTTATGTAAATACGATCCTTAGGATGTGTCCTTTGCCATGTAATGTAGTTAGATTTTTCTAAAAGACTCCTCTCGATGTAATTAAAAAAAACTACTAAATTTTTTTGATCGGTACACCATTATTTAATTTAAAATGCTCCGGCTGCTGTTATAATTCCAATAATGTATCCATCACTTTTTTCTCTTAATAATAATACGATACCATTCATTCATTCATTAAGCATTACATTCTATGTAGAATATTGCCATCATGCCATCCCATTTCTGGGATTTATAAATCCGATTTTTGGGGAGGATTAAGCCCCATAACACATATTTCAATTAACTTAAAGTTAAATTTTTTTCCTACTAATAAATGTTTACATCATTACAACTTGACGCCACGTCAACTCTGTATTTTGATTGTATTTTCCTAGATCAGTTTCGCTCTTTTGTCTTGTTTTCTCTTCTCGTTATTCGGTGGTATTGTCTTATCGTCACATTTGTCTCATCTTCATGTGTGGAGTTTCCGGTTGATACGTCCCGTCCACTCCGTGCTCGATTATCAGTTTTTTTGGCAATTTTTCTTGTTCCGTCGCTGGTTTCAGTTCCTCTCGTTCACCCCATACAAGCATTTTTCCATTAACATAATGCTTTCTATAGCTTACTTTGATTTTCTTTCCTTTTTTAAACTCCTCTTTGACATATTCCACAATTTGATCTTGAATTGCTTTTTCTTTATGTGTTAGGTCATTTCCGATAAATATTCTGCTTCCTTTCATTTTTCTTTTGTTCTCCATCACGGAGAGCTTCTGACTGAAACTTTTTAGTTTAGTAACAATAACTTCTCTTCCGGGTGTTCTTCCCATCTTGAAAGCTTCATCCACCTCCACCTGTACTCCAAGTTCACTGTTTATGAACTCTTCAACCATTCTTCCGGTTACTCTGTCGATTGTGTATAAGCCTTTAATTATGATATTATTCCTCTTTTTTTCCTTTTAATTTTTATCGATTTGTTCCTCCATTTTGTTATCGCATCTTTCTGCCTCAATATTTTGCTGTCAAGGCTGTCTTTTCCATTTTTCTTCTGATTGCTTGATCTGTGCGGTGAGCTCTTCAATTTCACTATTGTTTTCCTCAAATCATTTATTAACTGAAAGCGTTACTGCCCCTATCATTGCCTTTAACTCGTTTATTTTTTCCCTTCGATCTCTTGATTATTCTCCGAGTGTATCTTAATAGATGGTTTTAGTGGGTTTTTATTCCTCTGAAAGATTTCGGCTTCAGCTGTTTCGGTCCGCGTCTTTTCTCTTCTCCTTTTTGAGTATTCTTCAAAAAAGAGCTTATTCAATTAGTTCTTCTGATGCCATTTTCTCTATTCATCTGACTTAAATGGTTCTTCACTTCAGCAATTTTTCTAATTTCCCGCGCACAAGGTTCGGTTCAGTTCAACACCTCGGAAACTGTTGCTTTTGCCAAAATATTGTTTGGGACCGCAGGTGATTGGGTCGAATTTTATTGCTGGTTGTTGTTTGGGTTGCATTATAGGTCGGTGATCTGTTCTGATACTTGGCTCTTGGTTTGGGAAACAAAACGTACCCACGAATACTGGTGCAGTCAGCCCCACCGCAGTTGGCACAGGCGCAAGCTGCAGACGTCTATGGCGATTTAGTGTAAGTGGAAGTTAAATGTGCACCAACACAACCTGCAGCACAGTGGTGATATTGGGATATCCAATTTTTTCTGTTTGGAGACTCAATTGTAACAGTAATGTCCAAGATTTACGTTACATTGAATATGTGTTAGTTGTACTAGTTGGCTCTGGCTGGGTTATCCTCTGGAGAGGGGGTCGCTAAAATTGAAATTTACACCTCTCATCCTGTTTACTTGACCAATTCTTCCAACTGGAGGCTAAAAACCATCATGGGCTTACGATTTTCCAGCATGGAGAACCAATTTTTGCTCGGATAGGAAGGCGGCTCTATCAGATTTGAAGAGTCTTCGGTGAATTAGGCTTGTTCTTCATCACTTTCAACACGCATAATTATGGCGCCTCAGAGCTGGTTTTTCTGGTTCGCTTCGGAGTCGAAATTGACACTTGGGGTGATGGTAATAGTAGAAACTACCGCTGTAGGTATCAGAACTATTGGCATTTTCGGTCAGGGTGGTTATCAACCACCCTGACCTGATTACACCCTGGTTATCTTTATAGCTTTACTTTTGCGTGGCGTTTTTGTGTGCTTGCCCCTTAGTCCTTGGAATGTTTATCTTTCTCAATTTGCGCGTTAAAATCGCCTATAAGAATTATTGTTGTATCATTCTTTGGTATCATAGCGTACAACAATTCGAGTTCATGGTAGAATTGATATCTCTATCATCTTTTCCACTCTCTTCAGTAGGAGCTTAAACATTTATTATTTGGTGTAATCCTGATTTTTATACTCGACAGTCTTGCATATATTGGTTTATTGGTTTATTTCTGCCACCTTTCCATGGGTCCAGAACCCTAATGGTGACCACGAAATTGAAATTTCCCTATAGAAATGGCTTGATATTTCGAACAAAAAGGTCATTAGCTATCATGTAATAAGAGGATCATTAAGTTTCAATAGAAAATAATACCGAAATTTTAGTAAAAACACCATGCGGTGGTAGGGATAGGCTGGCGGCCTTAATTTTGCGTGGTTTAGAGAACTACGGACACGCCCCTAACATGAAATTTAACAAATTTTGGGGTAATTATCGGACTTTTTAGGTATGTTTCGGCCCGAATGTGCCTCTGACGTCGTCGCGGACGTGATCATAAAAAAATCCGAAAAAAGTGCGAAAATCGGAATTTTCATTTAAGGGGCTGCAAGTCGCGTAGCGTCAGGCCCGCATACTTGCATCGTGGTCTCCTGTCGGAACGAGTGAAATTTTTTCACTCGAATTTGATCTTTTCTTTGAAATTCGGATAGGTGGGGGTGTGATTAGTAGATATTAGTAATAAATATAAGCAAAAAAATCGTTAATTACCCGCGTATTGACGAAAAAGTGAAAAAATAATTTTTTTTTAATTTTCGATTTTTGAGGTGTGCATTCGATTTGGAGCTTTACCCATCGTCAAAACCTACCCTTACGGAGCGCCGCTCCGCGTTGCACTCCTGCAGGGCGGTTTTGACTCTGGTTTACTGGGCTAAACATACGAGAAGCGTCTTCCATCAATAAAACCGGGATGAAAGAAACCGGGAGCTTAGAGACCCTCGAAATAGCATTAAAAAGTATAGCTGCGGTATGCCACAGTTCCCATTTACGTTGAACCCCCAAAAAATCGCGTAAAAACAAAAAATAATCGATGTTACAGGTACGAGAGACGTGTTGCATCTGCCGCTCCGTAAATGGCTAAGTTTAAGACTAGTAGTTCTTTCTTCACGTACCGTCAACAAAACGGGTGAGATTCCACCCGCGCGTCGGTGAAACATGTAAAATTTACGATTTTCAAAGTCATAATTTTCATATTAAAAGGGGCTCATCCAAGAATTTTATTTTGTAATATCACTCTATTAACCTTAAACTTCACCAAACTTAATAGGAAAAAGTCAATTTCGGAGGTCTCATTAGGGTACCTTACCCCCTTTCCATTCCCGTTCCGTTTCTTTCCTGAGTTTAGGTAAAATACATAAAGCTGGAATAACCGCTCAGTTCATGAAGAATTTTTTGTTATTTTTTTTCTTGGTTAACCAAAAGGTATTAGTTTTTACAAATGTTTAGGTTCAATTCAAAAACTAAGCATGTACTTAAAAGAATCAATCATCTTTCGCTTGCTAAAAGTAGGCATAATTCGTATTTTTTCCAAATATCATGAAAATATTTGGAAAGGTAATTTAATTGTCTGGCCACAGCAGTGCCTTGGTGTGATCGCTGATTGAGTTACGACGCGGTAATTTTGGGCTCGAATAGAGAACTTCACAAAATTTCTTAGCATAGCCCTCTGGTGAACATCAACACTCTGTGGATGAGTAAGAGCGAACGACGAGATACTGGATAACATGGCCTTGTCCTCGTAGCGTTGAGATGTAGATAAGAATGAGAGAGGGTGAAGGAAGAAGCCTTGGGCCTGCGCGGCCTGTTGAGCTAAATGGTATAATTTAATTGTCTATAGAATTAAAAGTTTTAAAATCGGTCTCATATTTAGTTCCCTAGTATTGGACTATTTTTTAAGAATATTGGGTGGTATTTTGTGCCCTTCTCGTTTCCAGTGAAAAATAAAACAATTAAACTAACTCAAAAAATAAATTATTACAATAGCCTTTTCCCTAACATATTCTAATTTAAATCTTATTTAGTGGAAGTTAAAATTTATCGTAATCGATGGATTCTAGGTTAATGTGTTAAAAATTAATAAATGAAAATTAATTTTAGTTTAACCAAAAAAATGCACAAAAATACTATTAAAACACTAAAAGAGGCACACAATTTCACAAGGAACCTTTATTCTAAAATATAATTCGGAAACAGCTTCGTCACACTGTGACATAACAGGCGTAAACCTTCTACGCCTGAAAATGTCACATTGTGACGAAAACGTGACAAAAATACAGATATGATCAAATTTATTCGGCGAAAAAAATTAAAAGAGAAGTTGTTGAAAAACTGTAAAATTATTAAATTACTAATTGTTTGAAAGAGGTCAGGTCCCTGTTGTGACCGCAACTAATAAGATAGGTAATAATGTTACAAATAAAACATTTATGACTTAACAGTCCAGTCATTAAGTAGTTTTGTGTTGAATAACTCGGATATACGATGGTTTTTGCTTAAACCCTTTAGTTTGGCATCGCAAAAGAGCCCCTACCGGGCTACCCTATAAATTTCCAATTACAGAACTTTATTTGTTTAATTAATTACCTTATATCAATGTTAACAGTAAAATTGTGAGCAAAAGCTAAAAATTTTTTTCCATTTTTTGAGAGATATCACAGCAACTTGGCAATCTAAGATTGTCGGGCAAGAAAGGTTTGAAAGGGGTGCAAAGATGAATTTATCGTTTCTCGACCCTTTTTTTAAATTAAGAACCCAAAATTTAAAGAGCTAGCCAGCAAAGAAACAAATAATATGGACAAGACAGAGTTTGACTTATTATTGGAAGAAATGAGAAATATGAAGCAGTTGATAGAAAATATAGAGAAAGAGATGGATGTAAATACTAGAATTAAATTAAAAAATGAAGAGGTATTCAATAACAACATGGTAAAACATTGTAAAATCGCAACAATGAAATGAACTATGAACCAATAGACAAAAAAAGGAAAATTATTTGGGACATAAACTCAAATGTAGCAGAGAAAAATTTAGAAGCATTTAGTACCAAACAAAATAATATTGGAAATTCGATATCGGATGAAATGAAAATGAGAAGAAATGGCCGGAAATTAAAAACATATAATGGATTCAAAACGATAATTCGCTAAAATAAGATTAACGATTATGGGCCTACCAAGAACAGAAGGAAGTTCGAAACAACAGAATTTCATTTCATACGAACAAATATGAAGACAAAAGGTGTAAGTTAAAAAGCCGTTATTTGATAAAATTAAATATTCGATTAGATCTTCCACATGGATAAAAATTGGATACACTGGCAAGAAGAAAAGGAATAAAAATGGAAATTATATCAGGACGATTAGGTTTTATCGGATAAAATTTGAAAGGATCAGAAGGATGGTCGGTTCAACACCCAAAATGTGGATGCCCTTTACAAGAGTTCTCATGTGGAAGAGTGGAAGCATGTGAGATGGAGATGGAAGAATGAGTGGGATCTTGATCACAAGAATAGGCCATGGACTTACTATCAGGTCAAAGGAAAGTTAATTTTATTTTTGAAATTTCTGATCTGCCATTGATTATGATTTTGAAATAATTTGAAATAGTTGTGTACAATTTTACAACCATGAGAGGGATGCTATAACAAATTACTAGATTAACGATTTATAATAGTTTGGGCTAGTTTGATTTCGAATGATTTATTTGATGGCTATAATTAGCAATTTAAGGTTTTACGTTCAATTTTATAATAATGTAATAATTGAAACAATCTGTCTTTATGATTACAATTATTACTAAAACTTTTTTGATCATCGACCACTTAAAATTTATTAATTCTCTTATCGACCCCCTTTACAAAAAATTGTTAAAAATTAAAAACCTTATGTAATTTTGAAATGATTTGATAATGACGTTGTACAAAATTAGCAATTTTCGGTTCGAAATTTGTTAGTTTCAGTCTTAAATCGCCTCGAAATTCTATATTTTATATGGGAATAATCGACTCCCTAGATCGGATTGACACCCCAATTATATTAAATCAACAATTAAGGGTCGATATCGACTATTTGGCGACCCCTACTTTAAACAATAATCGCAGACGAAGATGTGTGTGAGAAAGAAATAAACAATATTTGTAGGATTTATAAAGAATACAAATGGAATACGAGGCATTATATTTTCTCGCAATTGGTAGCAACCCCCCCCCCATTTGTTGAGAGATATCACAGCAATATAAATATTATATATTATTACATATAGAAGACATCAATAAGTTTTTATTTCTCCAAATTTTAAGTTGTGGAACTTTGGAATATTTTTCAATAAAAGTAGCAATTGTATTTCTCTATTACTTAAGTTCGGTTTAACCCAGATTTATCTAAAATTTCACACTGATTGTGTTAATCATAATGTTGCTCAATGCAAAACTAGATGATCAATTTGTTGATCACCCTATAATCGAGTTTTGAAACAAGAAATGCTTATAAAGACCACGCATTTGTTTCGAATAATGCAAAAACAATACATCGCGGCGTAGCCAAAAAAGTTTCAAATAAAACTTGTAGAGCGCAGTTTTTTCTTTAAAATATAAAATTGGTTTCTTACAGACTCGTTAGAAATTATTTACTCTAGAGCAAAACTCCGTCTGGGGGAATCGGTGGGTGGATTGGGTAGGTTTTCATAGCCGGTCCCAAGCCCGGATAAACGAGGAGGGTTGAGCGATGGGTTAACAATCCATCCTCACAAAAAAATCATATTTGAAGACTTACACAAAGCTTCGGAATTGGATGAAAATATGGAAATGACATCAGCGATGCAAACTGTCTTTGTATGTGGGCACTTGGAATGCTTTGAGCTGATACAGAACAGGAGCTTCCGGACAAGTCATAGAACAACTGGAGAAGTTAAAAATGGATATCACAGCAATCTAAGAGATGAGCTGACTTAAAGCCGGTAATGCCAAGATTAGTAATGCGGTTATGTTTTACAGCAATTATTCGTTGCGAACCTATAAATGATAGAATTTGCTGGTTGCAAGTCAAAGATTCGCAGTATCTATTCTATTCCTTCTTATCGGCACATACACCAATCGAAGAAAGTAATGACGGAGGAAAGGGTGGCTTTTACGAGTTGCTCGATAAAACCATGGAAGAGATGCCTAAGCACGATATGAGAATGCTATGCGGGAACATTAATGCAAAAATAGGCAAGGAACAAAATTTTAGACGACGATTGATCTGGCAAGAACAAATAATATGTTGATGAAGTGTTTGACCATAAGAATATTCACAAGTAAACTTGGATATTTAACGATGGAAGAATAGGGAATCAGATTGACCATATTATAATGGTAGATGTAAGACACGGAAGTAACATAAACTACGTAATAAAACTACGAAGTACAACATATATTGGGCCTCTTAGGGTTTTCCGGGAAAAAAGCGTCGTCCACAATTTTCCAGGATTTTTCAAGGTCTAACGCACGAAATTAAATTTTACAATAAAATCTACAGTTGATAAAAAATTGACATTCACTTCCTATCCTAACTTCTTATTTGGATTAATTTTAATGTTTTAAATAAAACATGGCTTAAAACATTTAAATATGACACCGTTAAATATGAAATATTTTAAACTTGCCACGGATAACTAGCATAAAATTAAATCCCGTTAAAAAGTATACACATTCAGTCGCATAAATGTTCGGCGTAAAAATGCTGTGTCGAACAAGTTTCCGTCGTACAAAATGCTGTCGAACAAATTACCGGACATGGTTGTCTAGCATAATTATAAATTTAATTCATATTTTATAAATTTCACACGTTGGAGGTTGCTAAAAGGATGCTATTTTACAGTTGAAATAATTTTTTTAATTTCGGTAAGCATTTGGAGATAAAAATTATTTGAGCTGAATGGTTTGCATAACTGGATTTTTACGGAAATTGTTAAATTTGAAAATTTATAATTTAATTTGAAAATTTATAAATTGGAAGTTTCAATTTTGGTGAGAATTTACGATCGGTCTTAATTTATTTTTCTGTCAAATATTTCAGCTCATTTTCAATTAGATCATACGTACTGTGCAAAAGTCTTAGCACACCTTATATTTTGCAGAAATCTATTATTTAACACGATGTAAATAAGATTTATAGACAAATCAGAATTAATTTTATTAAATTATATATAATTACTAGTTTTTTTTAACATTTAAACTTATTAAATCTAATATTTTGTGTGACCCCCATTAGCTGCAATCACACTCGCGATTCTGGTTGGAACACTATCGAATAGTTGTTTTTATAAAATCCTGGGGAATTTTTGACCACTCGTCTTTTAATATGTCAAATAACTGTTGGGTATTAGTTGGCTGGCGTTGATGGCGTTTTATGTCTAAATATTCCAACACATGCTCAATAATATTGAGATCTGGGCTCTGAGGGGGCCAAATCATGGCTTTTATCACACTCTGTTCTTCCATTTCACTAAAATATGGTTTTATTATACGAGCAGTATGTTTGGGGTCATTATTTTGTTGGAATATGAAGTTTTTCCCAATTAATCGACCACCAGATGGAATGGGGTTCTCGCGCAGTATTTTTAAATAACCGACTGCATTTAATTTGCTTTCGAATTTCACTAAATCCCCAACACCATTCGCAGAAATGGAGCCCCAAACGTTTATTGAATCCTCCCCCATGTTTAATTGTTGGATTTGTATGCTTCGCCGGGTCTTCTACGAACATATTGCCTCCGTTTGGAACGGAATATTTCAAATCTGGACTCGTCCGTCCACAGAACCTGATTCCAGTTTTTATGGTCTACGGCGTATTTCTTCCTTTTCTCTTTATTGCCTTTTCGAAGTAATGGCTTCTTGATTGACACCCATCCTATGAGTCCCATTTTACCTAAACTCTGCTGAACTGTATAAGAATCAACTGAAATTCCCGTGCTACGGCGAAGATCTTCAGTCAATTCCCTGGACGTTCGGGTTCTATTTCGTAGTGATTGAACTCTCAAATATTTTTCGTCATCTTTTTGAAGTTTTTTGGGTCTCCTAGACCGTTCCTTATCACATACAGAGCCGGTTTCACGAAATTTTTTAATAACATGGCGAATTCCCATCAACGATGCTTTTGTTTTTTTTGAAATTTCGCGTAAACTATGGCATTGATGAAAGAAAACTATTTTATGTCTATTATATTCACTTATTTTTACCATATTTAACCAATTTTGATATTAAACTTTATTAAAAAAAACTATTAATTGTTGATTATTTTTTTAAATAACTTTTTAAAAACCAAAATTAAAATACACAAATAGCTTTAACACGTTCAAGAACTTACTAACAACTGAGAAGGTTTAAAAATGCATCGATATCAATACAATAATATTAAAAAATATGAAAAAAATTATTCTTTATGATACCTAGGACTAATTTATGACTTGGGTGTTTTCATGAGTTAGGGGTTTAAACGTGGTAAAAATTTTGTTTGCGTTAAAATTTCTTGTCAACATTCAAGTAGTTCAACCAAATTGTATCCCTTTATCGAAATTATATACGCATTTCGGTATTTTGTGTTTAATAAAATTAAAATTAAACGGTAATTAAAAATTAATTAGGTGTGCTAAGACTTTTACACAGTACTATATTCTTTCAAATACCAGAAGCCTAAATAACAGTCAAAAATTTTGAAATCTGATTTTTAAATGACAAAGCAACAACAAAAATGAAATGTTTGTCAATTCAACCTGCAGGTTTTTAATTATTTAAAATTGGTTTTGCCCAAAAACGTAACTTTAATCGCGCAATCTGTTCACACAACTTATGTTCAACAGATGTTCAACAACAGATATTCATAAAAATGAGTATTGTCCTTAAATTTTCTAATCCTTCTAAATTAAATACTTCTGCATACGGAACATTTCTTCGTTTTTCAATTTTTATCAATACTGTTTTTTAAATTTCTTCTTACTTTTTTCCAATTTTAAACATTTTCTATCACTATTTTTATCTGTAGGTGCATACACTCTTGAGTTTTGATGAAGACTAAGCGAATTCCTCTTTTTTTCTACGCCTTTTCTGGTATCTTGCCTACTTTTTAAAATGTTCTACGCCTAATATAAATACTTAGGTTCAAAATTCAAAAACTATGTAAAAACCACAATCGTTTTTCGCGTACTAAAATGAGGTAGAATTCGTATTTATCTAAATAAATATATGTAATTATTCGGAAAGGTAATTTAATTGTTTCCCAGGTACAATTTTTGAAGTAAAAAACGATGAAATTTAGTCGAGTTTTTTAGATTTCTTAGATTGCAAAGACCGAATTTCGTTAGACATTTTGCTACACAATATTTCACCCCTACAAACGTATGGTTAAAACGTGTAGTATGCTCTAGAAATTTTTCCAACTTGGATGTATTCGTTTACTGTGCTATAGTTTACTATATCTCAACACGTATCACATAGTACTTGTAAAATTCTTTTTCTTTTCTTTATTCGAAATTACTTTTTGCTGATTTTAAATTTATCTACTATTTAAATTTAAAAATTTTGTAGTACATTGGATGTTTAGATTAACGTGCGTTCTGTTTAACGAATTCCTCTGCTTTTTAATTTCTGAATTTTTTTTATCTAACACTTTGATTTTATGACGGCTTTTGTAAGATAGAGTTTATTTATTAATTTAATCCCAAGGAGCCTCATTTAAACCCACGGTATCATAATATTAACGCTTAATATTTCCCTCGCCAGTCTTGCAGATGTTAATCTTGTTATGTCGGTTTCAATTTCTTACCACTGTGAATTTTGTAGTGTATTATTTTTTGTCGCTTCACTTACGAGTATGTACTAAGATTGCAAGTGTTTTTTAATTTAACTTTGACTAATTTGAGTTAAATTTGTACATCCAATAATTTATATCTAACAATTTTATAAATGTGACTACCCGCTATTTGTAATTTTTGTTACACTTTATATACGTTTGCATTTTTATACATATTGGTCGGCATTTTATTTATTTTAACGTTTACTTAGTAAGGAATTGCGCCATCCGATTGCAAAGACTTGTTCATTTCAGCGCATAGGCGTTGAATGTCCGCCGGCGCTATTTTATATGTCCCTTTATTTTTACAACCAATGTTACCTTATTTGCAATGCGATATATTAATGGACCCTCAAATTTATTTACTATTAACTTGTTACTGTTATTTCTAAATTTCATTTTCGGCATTTGCTGTCAACATTGCTTAAAATAGTATACACAACTCGAGAAAGAAGTGCCTCTTAATGATTAAAAGTATCACTTCTGTCTCGAGTTGTGTAACGTACTAATACTTTACTTGGGAATAAATTAAATTCCTCATCCATTACTCCCATATAAAATAAAATTGCTATTTTAAAGAGTTTTAAAGAGTAAAAAATTTACATCCGGTAATTTGCATACAAGCTATTGCTATTTTTCCAATGCAAGGTGTAATCAATAGTAACAGAAAACTTTGCTGTAACATCCCAGGCGCGGACTTAATATGAACTTCTTCCAATATAAAACAGCAGTGTGGTTTAATACTAAGACTGCCGGAGTATCATAAGTTTAGCATTTAGTTTTCAATAATAATATTTCTCACAAAATTGCGATCATTAGGCCACAGATCCTATTAGTTTTCTTTATGGAAGCTACATGATAACTCCGACGTTAACGATATTTTCAAACATTTATTAATCCATAACTTTTCAACAATAGGAAACTAAACTGCAGCGCAAAGCGTTGACTTGGAAGCAAGCCAGAAGCAATTGTTTGGTACTGTAATATCGATTGCAATGAAATACTTAACTTGAACGGAAGAAAAATATAAATATCGAAGAATTTTACAAGTCATTAGCTACACAAAATTCGCGCTTTTAGCTAGCAAAATATCGGCAAAAGGGGGGAGGGCGTAGGAAGCACGATTTTCCAAATATTGTGCAGTCTTGTGATAAATTACCATTTAGATATGTAAAAAAATTCTACAATATTTAAACGCACTGCAGAGTTGGCCCGTTATTAGAGATTTTATTGGACGATCTAATAAATCTAATGAGCCATTAGCCTCGATTCACTGCACCATTTTTCCATTTCCAGTTTAAAGTTTTGGTCGTGTTCGATTATTTAATTTTTTATTTTGATCATTTTATTTTATAATTAAGTTTGCAACATTTAGGTTACTGCGATTGCAGAACCGAAGCGACCAACCCAATGAAAACAAAATACTAAATCACGAGTTAATATATTCTCAGCTTTGCTAATCCAAGAGATGCCAATTGAGTTAGAAAAGTTGCACTAGAATGAATTAAACAGAAATGTCCTAAATAGTAGCCGATTTTTAAAAGAAATCAATAGTTTTCTTTTAAAAATCAAGTTATGATTAGGTTAACACGCAGTGGATTATAAATTATTCATCGAGCTTGATTGTCGATTCGCTATACTGTTAAAGCAAAAGATAGATTAAGGGTTGCGTGCAGAGTTGCACGACAACATAAAAGCTATTGAGTTTACGTCTACCAATTCCCTATTGTATTTAAATTATACCGAATTTGCGTTATTAAATACATAGTAAATTATAAATCATATAAATTTGTTGGGTTACAATGAAAACTGACGTTTTCAATGATGTCGAGTTCAAGCCGTACGGTTCTACAATGATTCTATTAAACTGTCGGGGTGCTAGCAACCCGTTTATATCCTAATTTCGACACCACTGCATTTTAAGCAATTTAAAACATTTCTAAAGTTAATTATGTATTTTGTTTTATCATTTTTCGACGGAGAAAATTAAATTAACCCTGGAATTCAACAAATCGATATCTTTTCTCATCTTAATTCTATTTATTATCGTGGGTCAATTCAAGTTCGATGCTCCACGTTTTATAATATAAGTAGGCTGATCACGTAAAACTTTCGGTTTTCAATTTTTCTTATACTGTTTACCACAAAATAATTTAAAATGGACGAATAATTTCAAAATGGGTGGGATAAATTGCTAATTTTCCGAGTGAAATCGACTAATTTCCTAATGATACTCAAAAATACTTAAAACACTCCTGTTGTGAAAGCATTTTATCATTAAAATTTAATGAAGTTGTTTCTACAGGTCTTTGTTATGGGAGAGCGTAACTTTTTAATGTTTCAATTTCCCGTTTTCTTCTTGTATAGCTACATCAGTCAGTTATGAGTCAACGCACGTTTTCTTTTCAATTTGTTCGTTTATTACAAATTCGTGTTATGGAAATTATGACAATCTTCTCTCGAATGGTTATTAGGGAAAACAAGCAAACTGTAAACTTTGACCAGGTATAAGTTGGATGTGCAGGGTAAATTCAAATTTGGTATACAATATGGATCGCACGTTCAGCACACATTATAGAAAATTCTACAATGAAGAACTGGGAAAAGCAAAATGAAACGATTATCATTAGTAAGATTACATGATTTTATAGACGGAATGACTCAGATGACATAAGCGTACCAAAGGGGTTTATGAATGCAGAGAGTAAAGAAAGGAAACTTGTGAAATAATAGAGATAACCAAGAAAAGCAACGAAACATGAAATGATGTCTTTATATTTCACAAGCGTTTCACAAACTTGAAAGACGTTTCTTTTACTGTTAACGAAAAGAGCGTTTTAAATAAGGGCAAGGACGTCCCCAGAACAATAAAACCCAACTTGGTTGAGAATTGAGGGACCACCGATGTTGAAGTTGCTAAATTATACAAACTGAATCTTTAACAAGGCGAAGAATTGTAGCAGTTTGAAAACTATTATTCTATATCGAAATAATATATTCGCATTAATATTAACGTAAATTCCATCGAGTTATATCCGTTAACGGTATTTTTGTTTCGCTTTTTTAATCGTTTCAGAATTTCAGAATTTTTATCTGAAGACGAGAATTTTTTTGTTTTATTTTAAGTTCAGTGTTTTTATAGAAACAAGGTTACAAACTTAAAAATTGACTAAGTGTAGATTGCGGTGCAGATTGAAGTGTAGATTAAGATTGTGGTTTAGCGTTACAACGAAACCAAGGAAGGAAATGTCCAGTAGATCTTAGGAAGCTATTTGTTGGATATGACCTAGACCGTCATACCTTTTTTAACAACTGGTAGGGGTAAGTACTGAAGCATGTTTACTTTTAATCGCGTCTTGAAACATTATTTCAGTCATTTTATTTTATCGCTTATGATGTCACGTATCCAGATTTATTCTGAGTTTTACAGGTATTAAACTTGATTATCTGTTTCGACCACATTTTGTTAACATTGTATAGTGATATACATTTTAGTACCTTTAGTGTACATACATTATTAGGTACTTTTGTGTGGAAACAACTCAGAAATATGATTATTTTAACTTAAACTCTTTATGTTGGTATTGGAAAGCAGCCCCTAAGTTTTGGACACCAGGCTTAGATCCGAACAGGAGCTTTGTTGAAGAAGGGCATAAAAATCAAGAAGTCGTGGATTGACGGTTTTCTATTCATTCGATGCCTAAAATGGGTATTAGCAAAATTAAATTAATAAATTGTTCTAACCCCTAAGGAACCTTTTCTTTCGATTTTTAAAAAAATTATACAGTTTTCAGATTTTGACCTGTTTAGCTACAATATTATCTATAAATCCCGGTACGTAAAAAGTCCTTAGTTAAGCTGGAAATTTGGAAATTTTGTTTTCGAATATTCATTTGTACAACAAATTATTCAAATAATTCGAATATTCAAATTATCCCAATATTCAAATTATGCTAATAATTAGAATACTTAAATATTCAATAAGATGCGGGGCCCAAGGACAAGCTACATCGATATGGTGGTTTTAGCTTCGACTAAGGCTGAGAATTTTAAAAAGTTCGTATTCGAATATTCATACAACAAATTATTATTTAATACATTATTCAATTATCTGAAATATTCTATATACCAATTAAATAGGTGCATATTATATTACTAGTTCAAAAATTATTTATATTATAATATTCGCATTTCCGTGCTTCGGAGAACACGTAGAGCCTTCGGTTCCCCTATGCCCCCTATGGTAATGATTGAAAGGCAAGCCTAGCAAGCTACCTGAGATGCAAAAACCAAAATGCTTATAGAACTAATTAATTAAATTGGTAAAGAAGAGACCTATGTATTGTTGTGACCCGCTTTGAGCGAAGAGAGACGTGATACAGCCAAGTACAAAGGAAACACAATTCGGGGAGGTTCTAATACTCTTAATTGTTCTAAATTGTTTATTGATTTGAATTGTTCAATTTCATTTTTTCATGATAATTTTAAGGCGTTTAGTTTAAGTTGGTACATCCAAACACGTTTAATAAAAACGTAGGCTGAAGACATGCAAGATAAATAAACGAGAAAATAAGGATATCTGAAAAAGAACGAAGACAAAACAAAACAAAGATCCGTATCCAGGGATAACAACCGGGATGCAAGAGAGTAACCATTTAGAGAGCGTCCGGATAAGACGTGTCGTGTCGTGGGTTGAACATAATCAACCATTGAAATTAATTTATCGACAATTACTTTGGAAGTAACTACTTTGGGAGTAGTTTAGAGAGCGTTTAGAGAGCGTTACCATTTAGAGAGCGTCCGGATAAGACGTATCGTGTCGCGAGTTGAACATAATCAACTATTGAATTAATTAATCGACATAATCGACAATTAATAGAGAACGGACGTGCTATCGGTTATTCAGACGTGAGCTGAATTAATCACCTAAGCAAATTAATTAATCTACAATTAATTCGGAAACGGACGTGGAGTCAACGTGCTACAGCATCTCATACAAAGAGATCATTCCGTGGGTTTTCTCTACGGAGAAAGAATAGTCAGAGCCAGCATTTGGACTGGGATCGTGTCAGGTCTGGAACCTAACGAGTATAGGCGACAAATTGGACCAGGCGATTACAAGGAGAAGGAAGAAAGTGCATGTGCAATCGTGTTGTGCAACGCAAGCCACGAGTCACCACAAAGTAATCAAGGTTAGGATTAGATTTATTTATAATTTTAAGTTTGTGTTTTTGTGTTTGAGTTGATTGTTGTATTTCTATTTTTTATGTGTTCTTTGTTCATAATAAATCTGTTAGCTGAACCCAATTGTGTTTCTATTGTGCTGATGCTAAATAAGAATTGCTAAAGTGAGACAAATAATAAAAAATATCCTGAGATTAAGAGATGCTAAAGGTAGGTGCTGAAAGTTTGTTGTTCTTCGTCACCCAGTGCTATAAAGGATGGATCGGGACGCAAGAGTATATTAAGAGGAAGGAGAAGAGAAATATTCTAATAATTAAGCTCCTAAGTTTTGGACATCAGGCTTAAATCGAAACAGGAGCTTTGTTGAAGAAGGACCTAAAAATCAGTAAGTCGTAGATTGCTGGTTTTCTATACATTTTATGCGACATACGCGTGTGAGATATGGACACTAAAAAAGCAGGATCAGATGATGTTGGGAGTCTGGAGAGGAAGGTGTTAATAAAATATTTTGGTGGTGTGAGAGTGGAAGAGAGGTGGAGGAGATGAACAAATGATGAGTTAAGGAAACTGTTTGGAGAACCTAACATAGTGGGATTAGTGAGAGCACAAAGATTGAGTTGGCTTGGACACGTGACAAGAATAGAGGAAGAGAGAGTGACATCCAAAGTGTGGAAAAGCCAAATAGACGGTCGAAGAAGAATATGAAGACCACTACTTGAATGGAGGGGAGATGTGAACGAAGACATACAGGAACTACATGTGACAAATTTGAAGGAAAAAAACATGAAATGGAAGAAGATAGTAAAAGAAGCTATGGGCCTTGAAGGTCTTTAACGCCTATTTATTATTCAAAAAATGGCTATTAGTAAAAGTAAATTAAATAAAATTTTGAGCAAAAACTAAATAAAATACATTATTCTAACACCCGCCCCCAAGAAATTTTTTTTCAATGTTGTTACAAATTACATAGTTTTCAGTTGATGTAAACTTTTTCCTATTTAGCCACAATTAACTATAATAAGTTCCTATACAGAAAAAGGTCCTAATAAATCCGTAGCTAAGCTGGAAATTTTTTAAATTTTGTATTTAAATATATTTGTTTTTGAATTATTCAAATTCTTTGAATAGTTTGTATTTGAATAATTTAAATATTCAATAAGATTGTAACCACTTTACTTAAATAATTTACCTAAGGATAACCACTTCCTCGTTAGTTGTTACAAGTCCACTTTGATAACCGTAGATGTTGAACAGGTTGGCTAGCTCTTGGTTTTTTATGCCTTAGTCGTAGAGCGAGGGTTACTCTGATGTAATTCCAGTGTTCGGGGTTCGGTATTCTCTTGCTGCTGATACTAAATGCTCGGGGCGCCAAAATGGTTAATAAACAAACACCGATGCTTAATCGTTCAATAACCATTTAATAAGAAAACATAAAAATAAAACTCTTGAGTGAACAGAAAATAAATGGTACACTTGGTGTAACTTAAAATGACAATAATTGAACTTAACGAAATCTCTTGGTACAATATGAAAAACTTAATACTACAATAATTAATATATTTACAAATAATTGAGTGTTCGTCTGAAAAGATCGTAGCCTCGTCTTGACGAAGTCGTGACGATTCACTAAAATGAATTGATACACAGATCATATATTATTTAATTGAGCCACCAATAACCAAAGCAAAAATGTTAATGGAAGCAATAGTGAAAGTGTTATCAAACCACCAGAAATTAGTTTTGTTAACTCTAAGCAAACCAAAGTTATATAGTGAGTAAAGCAGATACTCACATGAATGATTTTTACAAATATACGTAGCTGGAATTCCTACAAGCTTGTATGATCCTCTCTCGGTATATTCAATTTCTGAATAAGGTTCTAAAATAATACAACACATATACAATTCGATAAACAAAGCGTTAACAAGCAAACAACGAACTTTATAGTTCTTATCTGAAATTTGAATAAAAAAATAATAAAATATGATACTGCGTTTTGTTGATGTTGGTTCCTCCAATTGGATGGATAATTGAAATTAGCTTCTGCTTCAATTGATTGAAATTGTCTTTATCGTTAACGTCTTTCTCAGTTACTATTTTCCAAAAGTTTGTTGTGATTTTTATTTGATAAGCCACCATTAATTCGACTGCGCGTAGCCAGGATAATTCCGTTTACTACTGCGTCTATCGATGAAAATTTTTGATGGCGTCTTTATTGGGTTTCCAATTTTTATAAATCGATATTATTGATTATAGAAAACATTGTTGGATCGAAATAATTAGCTCGAATTGTCACTTGACATTCGGTGAACGTATTACACTAAAACTTGGTTCGTAATTTTCACTAATTACTTTAAAAATACTCAAAAAACTGGGAGACTAAGATAGTACGTGTATTATTTGCGACTTGCTAAAACGCTAACCTGGATTGAGCATAAAACCTACAGGCGAGTAACTTCGACGTATTAATACGCCGTGAAAAGTAGTACTAATATAAAGTTGGTGGCATTTGATTTTATCGATCTTTTCATACTAAATAATAATTATATACATGTTAGGAAAACTAAAGAAGTTCTTTCGACAAAAATAGTTAAATAAAAATATAAAATTCGGAATAAATTTGACCGAGGCGTTGATTGGTCGTAAATTGACAACAGGGTTGGCATGGTGACATTCTGGAATGTTACAAGATGCGAGGCCGAAGGCCGAGCTAATAATGGTGAATTGTCTCCAGTTGGAAATTTGGAAATTTTGTATTGGAATATTCGTATAATAAATTATTTAAATAATTCGAATTTACATACAACAAATTATTCAAATAATTCGATTTAAAACTACGAGAAGAGTGCAATTTATTAATTTATATGTACAAAAACAAATAATTTGATTTATTAGAATATTTACATATTCAATAAGACTCGAGGCCGAAAGCCGAGCCTTAGTCTCGACTATGGCTGAGAATTTTAAAAATTTTGTATTCGAATATTCGTACAACAAATTATTCAATAATTCGAATATTCAAATTCTTTCAATATTGAAAATATTCGAATAATTGGAATATTTAAATATTCAATAAGATGCGAGAGCGAATTTTGTTAAATTTTGTATTCGAATATTCGTTTAACAAATTATCATTTAATAAATTATTCAATTATCTGAATATTGAAATATTCTACATATTTTTTTACATAGGTGCAAGCATATTCAAACTGAATATGAAAATAATAAGTATATTCGAACATTCCAATAATTGGACAATCAGGCTTAGCTCGAAACAGGAGCTTTGTTGAAGGACATAAAAATCAAGAAGTCATGGATTGATGGCTTTCTATGCCTAAAATGGATATGATCAAAATTAAACAAAATAAAACTTTAGGCAAAAACTAAACACAAAACATTGTTCTAGCCCCCCCCCAAGGAACTTTCTTTTTTCGATTATTACAAAAATTACGTAGTTTTTAGATTTTGATGTATCCTTTTTCCCGATTAACCACAATTATCCATAAATCCCTGTACAGAAAAGACCCTAATAAGTCCTCAGCTAAGCTGGGAATTTGGAAATTTTGTATTCGAATATGCGTAAAACAAATAATTCGAATATTCAAAATCTTCCAATATTCAAGTTATTCGAATAATTAGAAAACTTAAATATTCAATAAGATACGAGGTCGAAGGCCGAGCTAATTATGGTGGCTGTAGTCTCGACTAAGGTTGGGAATTTAAAAAAATTTGTATTCGAATATTCGTACAAGAAATTATTCAAATAATTCGAATATTCAAATTATTCCAATAATTGGAAAATTTAAATATTCAATAAGATGCGAGACTGAAGGTCGATTTTAGTCTCGACTAAGATTAGGAATTTTTTTAATTTTGTATTCGAAAATTCGTTTAACAAATTATATTATTCAATAAATTATTCAATTATCTAAAATACTTCATATTATAAAGGTGGCATTAGAGGCGTATGACACGGTTCTTATTTTCTTCCTTAATTGCATCCAAATTTGCGCAGAACGCAGTACGTACTGTACGTTAATAAGTATCGAATCATACGCTGCCATCCTAAGGAAGAGAGTCCTACCTCCATTTTCATAGTTTTGAGATATTTTATGTTTTACATTTTTATCCATGTAGTTCAAATTATGAAATTTTAGGAATAATCTCATCAGATATAAATTTAGTATAAATTTAGGTCAGAATTATTTATCAAAAACTCACTTGTTTTTGGGAAAAAACTGCAAATAGAACATCTTTTCCTAGTTGCATTTGCATAAAATTACAAATGGGACATTGGAAATAAAAGGCTATTGCATGTTATATTATTTTAACATACGTAAAATAATAATACGTAATATAATATAAAGCAAAATATTATAATATATAGAATGCAATTATAGAACTAAAAAAATGATCATTATAAATATAATAAATGGCAGAATCAATCTGATTCACAATTGTCGATTGAAGTTTCTTGATGGGAAACCGGTAGATTCTCCCAGAACTTAATGCGGTGGGAAGGAATAGTAATAAACATAAATGAACCACGCTTTCAAGGTATATCCGAGGTTCAAGTTTTTTAAATTAATTTTTATATCTTAGATTCTGCCATTTAAAAAAGTTCTCTTATGTTAGCTCTTCCACATGTATGAAGATTATCGATGATACGATGTATGATGAAGCGAAAATGAATCTGCTGACATGAAGGTATGACCGGGCTGAAAGAACTTCAATTCTGAATTGCTTAAGGCCACATCTGAAGAGTTTACGAAGTATACAAAAGAACTAAAGGGAACTCAGTTTTTATTATGTGCTGAACAGTTGCCCAGCCAAATGGCTATTTGGCTTATTATTATACGGTTATTATAGGTATATGTGAAAGAACACATTTTAACAAAAAATTGATCTCGTAAATCAAATTTTGATTCACATACGTCCGGGCTGTTCTTCGCGAAATTAATCTCAATACCCGATTGATCTCATTATCCGTGATCATAATAACTGCACTTAGGTTATGCTAATTAAAAATAACCCAACAATGAGACTAATATAATAATGAATATAATATACTAGTATAATACTATCGAGTGCATTTATCAGATTAGTTTTTATAACGTCAGTAGAAAATCTATTGTTTCTTTCTTAATTTTGTCCGTTCTGCATATATGAAACAGTTAGGGCAATTCAATTTTCAAAGATACAGAACTTATTAGTTCTATCTGAAGAATTTAATGTAGATAGGACATAGTTATTAAGGATAACGTAGTTAGGACAATTATTCTTGTAAACGCATCATAACTTGTATTTAGGACAAACTAAACAGATACTTTTTAAGAAGTAGTTATCTTGCTACATAAAGAACTTTTACAAGTAGGAAAGGTTGGGATACCCCCATTTAGATAGGACAAAAAATATCAAAACATGAAAAATTGAAATTTTGCAGATAGGACTCTCTTCGTTAGGATGGCGGTACGGCTCTTAGTCTTTCGTTGCGAGCCTTCCAAATTAATCATTTTTGAAACGGTTGTTTTAACAATTCTCTTAATTTCAGTGTACTTAAATTATAAATTGAACACAGATTTAAAAATAGAAAGAAAAATTATAACCCGAATGGTTCTGGAAGTACGGTTTTTTAAAGATTCGCAATCTTCAATAAATTTTTGCTAAAAATTGTAAAAATTCTTATAGCAATTCTATGAAGAAAAGTGATAACGAAAGTTTTAGAGAAGTTAAATCTACTCGAACTATCAAAGCCAATATTTTCTTTTTAGTTACACATAGAATTTTATTTCCTTTAAATATTTTATTTAAAATTTACTTAACTTAAAACGAGTAAATATTAAAAACCTTAAAAGAAGATCAATATTTAAAAAAACTATCTTTGATCAACTTTGGGAGCTCATAGCTAGAGCCCTATTAGTGCTAGAAAGATGTTCTATTGTGGGTTATTTTTGGGTGAGATGAACAGAAAACAAACAAACATCGACGAAACTAAAACTTACTTATGTCCTTTTAGATAAAAATCTAAAAAAATAGGGTTTTATGGGCCATAACAATATTATTTTTTAGTTTATGATGAAAATTTGATTTGGTTTAATATTGCTAATAATAATCGTTGGATTTGTGCTTAATGGATTCGTAACCTAGAAAATGCACAAAACACTTTCCAGAACTAAAAAGCACAAATTGGTAAATGTTTTTCTTTCGGCGAAGATCTGTTCAAATATTACTGGAAACTTGATTTAGGTTAAGGATGCTGGAGGATAGAAAATTTTCTAATGGTTGCGGATAGGGAAGTTGATTTTCGTGTTAGTAAAAAAGGAAGTTATTTATTAAAGATGCTTAACAACGGCGAACGTTTAGCAAGGTCAAGATTTCCAATGGTGCTGGGTTTAAAAAATATTTGTGGTTAATTTATTTTTTAAGATTAATTTTTAACAAATTCGTTATTCAACAAAATTAAAGAAGGTCATATTTAGGTCTTTATAGCACGGAAATTGTAGGATTAGGTACTATTCGGCGCAGCCGATTCGACGCGACTTTTTCGACGCGACTTTTTCGACGCGACTTATTCGGCGCGAGCGATTCGACGCAAGATTTTTCGGCGCGAGTCCGATTCGGCGCATGACTATTTGGCGCACGTCTTTTTCGGCGCCATACCACTTTCGGCGCAAGCCGTTTCGGTGCTAAGCCGTTTCGGCGCAAAGGCCCAAGTCATTTCGATGCAAATATTTTTGGCGAAAAGCTTATTTATCCATTCCATTCCGAATATTTTTACTTTGTTCCTCTGCGAAATCTTCACGTTCAAAAACTAACACTAACCTAACGGCAGATCCACCTCTTCGCGGAAGATCCACCTCTTTGCGGAATATTTAACTTTATGTGAAGATTTATTTGTTTGTAATTAGTTTTCTAAAGAAATATCAAAAACTAACACTATCCTAACGGCAGATCCACCTCTTCGCGGAAGATCCACCTCTTCGCGGAAAATCCGCCTCGTTGCGGCAGATTTAACTTTACGTGAAGATTAAATTGTTTTCAATTGGTTTTCTAAAGAAATATCAAAAACTAACACTAACCTAACGGCAGATCCACCTCTTCGTGGAAGATCCACCTCTTTGCGGAAGATTTAACTTTATCTGAAGATTAATTTGTTTTTAATTGGTTTTCTAAAGAAACATCAAAAACTAACACTAACCTAACGGCAGATCCACCTCTTCGCGGAAGATCCACCTCTTCGCGGAAAATCCACCTCTTTGCGGCAGATTTAACTTTACGTGAAGATTAAATTGTTTTCAATTGGTTTTCTAAAGAAATATCAAAAACTAACACTAACCTAACGACAGATCCACCTCTTCGTGGAAGATCCACCTCTTTGCGGAAGATTTAACTTTACCTGAAGATTAATTTGTTTTTAATTGGTTTTCTAAAGAAATATCAAAAACTAACCTAACGGCAGATCCACCTCTTCGTGGAAGGTCCACCTCTTCGCGGAAGATCCACCTCTTTGCGGAAGATTTAACTTTACGCGGAGATTTATTAATATCAATAACAGATCTAGCACCAAATCTGCTCTGAAGAAACCTCACACCGAATAAGCCTCACGCCGAATGATCCTCGCGCCAAATGAGCATCGCGCCGAATGAGCTTCGCGTCGAATAAACCGGCGCCGAAACAGATGTCGCCGAAAGGGCTTCGCGCCGAAAGGGATTGCGCCGACCAGGGTTGGCATCGAAACGGCTGCGCCGAAAAGTCCTATTCCCGAAATTGTACAAGCAAAAAGGAAAAATATAGCGTGTGGCTACAATTTCAAAATTAGGACAATCACAGCTTGGATGTAAAAATGAAAATATTTTGTGAAATTTGAAGGTATGTATGGGAGGAAAATAACAGTTCAGTATGTATTTTATAGGTTTCAATTAACTTTAGATAGAATTTATAGATCGTGATCTAGTATACATTTATTCATAATTATTTATGTTTCATCAACCCATGTTGATTTAATCTAACAATCTGCAAGGGTTTCTCTCTTGCGTGGGAGCAAATCTTGAGAATCCTCGCATGGGGGAGGGTTTCACGTGTTCCTTACGTAAGTTCACTAAAAACCAGTTTATATTTGGTTTACGAAATTACTTTTTGATGTATGAGCGATGGCAAATGAAGTTATTAAAACTTGAACATGACTTTAAAATGATTAAATATTTTGCAAACAATATTATTTTGTTCCTTTATTGCATTATTGCACAATGGTAGGTTAAAAATTATATACAGGGGGTTAAGTAAAACACAATGTGATAAAATAAGAATGACACGGTTAGGTGGCCACCTTTTTGCGTACTTACGTAAAATATCCATTATAAATTTGTTTGTATAATTAAATATTGGTAATATAAATGTAAAAATATTTGTCCCAATGACCTCACAGTTAAAGGCGTTAATTGTAAAACTGTTTATTCAGAATAAATCTATAAATATAAAAGAGAAACAGAAACATTTTTTCATTCACTTCCATAATAAAATTATATTAATCAGTTTATGTTTCAATAATTAAGTGCTTTAATTAATAATATACGACACTGTTAATACTCAATTAATTAGAAAAGTTTATAATCTTCCGTCATATAAAACCGTAATAATCAAATGAAATATTTTATAATCCATGATAAAACTGGCCTTTATTAATTAAACAATGAAACCAATAATTTGATTAAATTTTAAATAATCCACTTTTAATGAAATGCTTAAAAAAAATTTAATTGAGTACTACGCAATTTCGTTTATAATATTTATATCTCAGACATTTTAATATTTCGCATTAGCTTGTAAATATTTATAAGTTGTTTTGACAGTTTAGTAATGTTTTTTGTACGAAAATTTTCTTGTCCCGAAGGAATTACAAGAGAAATTATTTAATGTCATGTAAAAACTGGACAGCGTCTTAAAATGGCATGCAAACGCCTTAGATTTTGAAGCAAACAAGCAAAACTCAAAATCTCGAGATTTTTATTTAATTAAATTGGAGCAATTATTGCTTCAACTGATTATCTTGGAAAATAAAAAGATATATTTTGCAATCAGACAAAATAAGTCAATTCGACACCTAGGTTTTCTCTGTTGTGCGATAAGCCTTTATTTCGCTTTATTTAACAACAAATTTGCGCGATTTTGTAGACGATGTTATTTAGATATTTCAGATTTTACAGAAATTGAAAGTTACAGAGCTTAAGCCCAGCCTCAAGTTATCTTAAACCTGGGAAATAATTATTTCAAGAATTGCATCCATGTAAATTAATCTGGACTACAAGATAACCTGAAATTGAGCTACTGGCCTTAGAAAGACATCAATACTGAAAAATTCGGTCTGATTTTTTGGGCAAACACACTGTAAATTAATTTGTGGAAATAAATATTCGTCACAGACGCTGACAAATCACACAAAAGTCTTGATTTGACCTTTTCTCTAAAACTAGGTTATTGAATAAAAAAAATTGAAATGCTGAAAACTCGGAAAAACAATTTTCCAAATTGCATTACATTGTAAAAAATTGAAATATTTACGACTTACTTTACAACTTCAACGTGCCGTTACTTTTACTAACCACCTCAACATTTTAGTGACTTGAAAAATATGAAACTTTGTGTAAATGTAGTACATACTACCACTAAACTAAATTGGATTGGAAATTCGAATATTTATGTTACGTGTGTTAACGATCACAAATAAAGGCTGTACTTAACTTTTACGGGAAGTTAATACATGGTTTGTGTTGTGCAGTAAGTAAACTCTGCAGTGCAGGCTTACTATGTTATTTAGAGGTTAACGAAATTTTTGGCGAGATCAATAAATCGTGACCTCTTGTATTATTAGCACATATTATTTTCATATTGTGATTTTTTCGTGTTAATATCAAGTAAATTACTAAAATAAAATTGTTTGTTAACTTTCAATCTTATTTGTATAAAAAAAAGTCTAATCCCTATAACAACGTTCCAACAAACAGGCCAATCAAATGCCTTCTCCATTGGGATATATTTAAGTATATTGAGTATTTTAAGAGACAAAGAAGTATTATTATGTACTATGTAATATATAGGGTGGGCCGAAAGTATATATTGTAGGATGCTCGCAAAATATCGTTGTTTTCAATGTGACATATAACCACAGTGTGCCTTTTAAATAGAGCAATTAGAGCGGTTAGTTGTATTTGGACTGAACACCCAATGAAAGTTCTAAATTTCACAAAAGGATGCCACATCACACAATTTTTCTTTGAACAGTGGCACAAGTTTAAGGCAAATAAAATTATCGGGCGTAGTGCAGGTCAGAACTGTAGACACTACATTTTTTCTGCATTTTATGCTCAAGTGCTTCTTAATACCGTAGGTACCTTTTACGTAGTCTGCCCCCGACGTGGAAATACCTAATGACGGTCCTGGTGTGGAAGCATTTATTTTCATTTGTTCAAGATTTTTTGTTTCAATTCTAATAATGAAAAGGATAACGAGGAACAAACGACAACAAATTGAAACCATGATAGAAATTGCCTTGGTTCTGAAATTCAAAATGTTAGCATGCGATTGTTTGGCAAAGCTCTTTAGATTATTTTGATAAATTTTACTTTCATGAGTTTCAGCCTTGCTGAATTTTGATATCCACCAAGTCAATTAACCAATAAAATCAAGTGATTTGTGATTTATGTACTGAAACTTGATAACAACCTATTAGCATTCTAGAATAAACACAAAAATTGACAAACACTGGTATGGTATTTTCGGAAAAGCGTCTCAAGAATTTCATAAAATTTTTAAATTATTTTTAATCGATAATTTTACGTTACAAATATGTTTACAATTTCAAGTCACTTGAAACTTTTTGAATCGCTTTCATCTCCACCTTTGCAATAAATATTTATAAAAGCTTCTTATTTTTATTATATTTTTAGTAAGTAAATCAAACAAATACGAAATCCAGAATAGTATTTCCTTTAAATATATTTAAAATTAAATTGAAACTTACAATTCCACCGATAAGTGTGTAGGTCATTAAGGTAAACAATAAACCGAAATGTTGCAAAGCATCTTTTATACGAATGTCTAAACACCAATTTCTCAAACGGGGCTTAAAATTCATCGACGAACTTACACAGACACTTTGGTTCGTTTTAACCATATTTTTATATTATTTAAATTTACAAAATAAAAATTCACTACTAAATCCAAAAATATAAATTAAATGAAAAAATATCGCGCCGGAATCAACTTAAAAATGACATGTTGTCTGTCTCGTCTTCCCTCGGCGACGGAGCTTGTGCGTCTAGCAAAATACAGTACGAGAGACCGACGACGTCGCGACGCTGAATAAAATAATCTTCAACTATTGGAGCGCCGCAGAACTCGACTGTTGTGGTCAGATTTTATCAATATTTACTTTCCTTATTTGTTTTGCATATTACATTATTTTTATAAGTAATTAGGTGTAATAAATAATAAACGTTCTTGATGATTACTACTTATCGAGATAATTTGTATGATGTAATTGAAAAATCGTTGTGACTGTAATTTATGGATTAAAAGTATGAAAATGAATTAATCGAAAACAACTTAAAATTATAAGTCGTTTCAACTTCAAAATCTAATTGTTAAGTGCTTTTTTAACGAATATAATCCTTTATCGTCTAAAATTAAGTGCTTCGAAGTTACTTTTTTGGTTTTCTCGAAAATCCTGTATCTTTTAAACGATAGGTCTTACAAAGAAATAGAAGCTCCTTTCCTGATAGCAAATTTAACGGGCTACAAATTTGTTAAAAAACCAATCCATTTAAAAAAAACTGAGATTAGAGCGGAAAAATGTGTATAAAGTGAACAAAGCAAATACATATAAATAATTCAAAAGATTATAAATTACCAGGAGTTTTCATATAAATAATACGCTATCGTAATAATAATTTTAACACACATCAACAAAAAGAGTCGGTTAAATACGAAATTTAGAATTTGTCTAGGGAAAACTGCGAATTCGGTGGTAAATTTCGCTTTATTGACAAGAAATATTAGTTTTTCTATGAAGTGAATCGATTTATAAAAAAATTTTACTAATCCAAAGTTGTAGAGTAGCGAAAATTTACTATCAAAAATTGAGCGCCTATTTTTTTTGTTTGGTTTTATAAAAAAATGTTAGTTTTTTTTTAAATGCGTCTTCCATTACCACATAAGAGAATTGAATCAGTTGCGGGAACATCCTGTATATATTATTGCCATGATATATTTTTTAATATATCTCTATTTTATAAAATTAATGAAAATTTAAATGTTTGTTTATAAAAGTATGTTAATTTTAATTTTGTATTTTGAAATTGGAAAATACAGGGCGAAGTAAACGAATCAGATAATAGTTCGAAATTTTGGAAATTAATTTTGGTTTAAATAAATAAAAAGAATAAGCAAAAAGTAAAGGAGTGTTTCATTAGAAAGTAAATTTTATAGTGATACATTTTAAGGCGATTTAAAAATAAATTAGAAAAATGATTTGGAACGAGAATTGGATTTTTAAATTTAGCTCAGTATCACAGTATCTTTAATTGGCAGGACCAACGTGTTTATAAAACAATTCTTTATAAAACAGCAAGATTTCACTTCCGAACTGCATCTGATCAAGTCTGGTGTACCGCAGGGTAGTGTTTTGGGGCCGATATTATATCTTGTCTACACAGCCGATATGCCAACGGATGACAACACCACACTGGCAACATTTGCAGATGATACCGCTGTAATGGCATCAAATTCAGAATCCATGGTGGCTTCACAGATCCTTCAGAACCATATCAACAAAATTTACCAATGGTTTGTTTTGTGGAGAATAAGAGTCAACGAGAGTAAGTCAGCTCATATAACATTTTCTTTGAGAAGAGGAACTTGCCCGCCTGTCACATTTGGTAATCAACCAATTCCACAGACCGAGGAGGTAAAATATCTAGGTATCCACTTAGACAGAAGACTTACTTGGGCACAACACATAGGAATTAAACGAAAACAACTAAACCTAAAGTTAACGAAGTTATACTGGCTGATCGGAGGAAACTCAAAATTGTCTATACAGAGCAAGTTGCTAATTTACAAAGCAGTTTTGAAGCCTGTGTGGACGTATGGGTTGCAGCTCTGGGGGGCAGCAAGTGCCACAAATGTCAATAAAATCCAAACATTCCAAAACAAATCACTGAAGATCGTAGCAGGGGTTCCCACATACTATATATCCAATGTAATGCATGATCAGTTGAAAATGCCAACCATTCAAGAAGAAATTAGGAAACAATGCGAAAAATACCAATACCGGCTCATAGACCACCCAAATCCATATGCGGTGGACTTACTAAACCCTCCCATATTAAGACGACTCAAGCGACGTGATCCACTGGACCTAATGAGAAGTGAAAGTTAGTGACTTGGATTAAAAACACAATGTAATCTGCTAAAGCAGAATTTAATTAATAAGGGTGAGCCATTGGGCAATCTCTTCTCATGTCCAACTCTTTAACTTAAAGTGTTACTTATTGTTATTTTAACAGATTGTAACTATTACATGGATTCAATAAAAAAAAATATATATTTTTTAATATATCTCTATTTTATAAAATTAATGAAAATTTAAATGTTTGTTTATAAAAGTATGTTAATTTTAATTTTGTATTTTGAAATTGGAAAATACAGGGCGAAGTAAACGAATCAGATAATAGTTCGAAATTTTGGAAATTAATTTTGGTTTAAATAAATAAAAAGAATAAGCAAAAAGTAAAGGAGTGTTTCATTAGAAAGTAAATTTTATAGTGATACATTTTAGGGCGATTTAAAAATAAATTAGAAAAATGATTTGGAACGAGAATTGGATTTTTAAATTTAGCTCAGTATCACAGTATCTTTAATTGGCAGGCCCAACGTGTAGCACTTTTAATTGGCAATCTAACATGGGGACTTCCAAAACTTTTATTAACAGTTTTCTAAATAAATAAGGCAAAATTATTATTTTCTATAAAGAATATACAATAGTATGGTCAAAAGCATTCTTACCTATGCATCAGAAACGTGGGAAATAACAAAAAGAAACAAAAATAGACTCCTGGCCGCGGAAATGGATTTCTTGCGACGAAGCTGTGGGATAAGTAGGCTGCAACACATCAGAAATGAAGAAATAAGAACCAAAATGAAAATGAAGGAAACAATAACGGAAGAAGTGGAAAGAAAGCAATTGATATGGTATGGACATAAGCGACGAATGCCACCCCAGAGGTGGCCACAAAAAATATGGTCCTGGACCCCCCCTCAGAACGAAGAAAACGAGGCCGCCCTCCAAGCAGATGGGATGATGAGATCCGCGAAGCTATGGAAAAGAGGCAGTTAGAAGAGGATCTATGGCAAAACAGACTCTGGCACCTAGGATGCGGAACACGGCCGTAATATATTATAATGTATTGTAATATGTGAAATAAGGCTGTAATATATTTGCAAATATATATATAATTTTCTCAAATATCTGCAAAACGAAGCAAGATAGAGTAACCAACTGTACATAATGTACGTATTTTTGTAGAGAGTAAAATTATCTGTAATAATTATCGTCAAGTCAATCGTTTAGCTCAGGGGTGGCCAATTTTTGTGTACATAATATCTACTTTTTAACTTAAAATTGTGACGATCGACTTATTGTTATAGACGTAGTCTAAGTTGAAAAAATTCATAACAGAAAACGCAAATAATGTAAAAACTTGAAAATCTTGAATTAATTAATTTTCCATTTACGTAGAAATGGAAAGTATTGTTATCGAGTTAAAAAAAATTGAGTTAGCATTTTCCCCATAGTATGAGTTCACACGAATTGTTTAAGATCATTTCTTGAGTGAAGTCTGTATGTGTGGGTGGTGTTTTATCGTCAACGATTACAGACAAACGCGTGCACCGATAAAGAGCCGATTAGATTTTGACTGAAAACCGTCCATTTTTAACCAATTTTTTAGAAGAATGAAAATAGCTAAAGAGTGTTGCTGCTTCCCGGTAGAACATATAAGATTGAAAATGGTACCAATTGAAAGAGATTATTTTTTCGGGCTCATGATATCCAACACTTGTTATTTTGTTCTTAAATTATTGTTAAAAGGCAAAAAATTAAATAAGCGTTTTGAAAAGTCAACGAGTTGCCTTGAATAAATTTGGTAATTTTTTTGATCTACCAGTTATTTTCATTAAATATGATAATCAAACGCAGTTAATAAAATGAATTTTTTACTTTAATTCATTATGATGGGATATAAAAATATTTATATTTGGATTTCTGGACCATCTAAATTTTGAAAATTCGTAAAACTCGAAAAAAGAGGACCGTTTTTAGAGGGATCAGTATTTCCCTGTGTTTGGTCAATTAATGTAATTAATACTGATGAGCGTAATTTGAGGAACCAAAATATTGTAAGGATCTAGGTTCGGTAATTGGCAGAAAGAAAAAAGTCGAAGCAGTTTATAAACGGGCCTTGTTCGAATTTTATGGGTGCATGATATTTTAGCTTCTTTCGCGCACAAATTTTTGGTTTTGTTTACACTTCAGCCTTTCAAAATTCGAATTGCTTTTATTTTGAAAAATATCTTGGCCCTCAATGAGTTTTTCCTTGTTTTCTATTTTGAAGGGAATTTAATATTTATTTGTTCTGCAGTGTTTATTTTTATACGGACAAAGAAAGTTAAGTCAGTCTTTAAGGAAACGTCGAAACGAATAAAAAGGGTTTCTTGACTTTCTTTCGTAACATTAACAGTGTGAAAATTATGATGTTATACAAAATTATAGAAATGTATTTAAATGCCAATAAAATATTTTGATCAGTAAAGTAATTATTCCTAACATAATAAGCGCTTTTGAAAGAATCTCAGACGCAATGAAAAAAAACTGCTAACGAAATAAACACATTTGAAAAATTGCAAGAAAATATCAGAAATGCTAAAAACATGAGAGAGCAAAGAAAAGTTGCGCAATACAAAACATAGAGAATGAATAGAGATGCGAGAGGCAAGGAAATATGAAACTAAAAAATTATAAGAAAATCTAAGAAATGCTGAAAACTTGAGAGAGCAAAGTAAAGACACGAAATACAAAAAAATAGAGTATGAAAAGAAGCGAGAGGAAGGTAAGATGAAAAGAAATTGTACTGTAAATAATATGTTGTAACGTATTGAATTGTATTAATGGTGTATTTTTATAAAGAAATTTTTGGTATAAACCAATGCAATTGATATAAAATGAAGTTGAACCTAGTAAATGGGAAAGGAATGTGTTGTCACATCAGATGTTTTGTTTCACTCGTAACCCGACGGATCTTGTCAGATTGGCCTCGTGATCGACTAAAATTGGCTTCGCGATCGAGTTGTTGGCCACAAGTTCGAAACTCAGATCTTGGAAATCGTCTATTTCGCGATTTTTGATGTTGCGCCATTAATTTCTTTCCGCGGGATTTAGAATGGAAATAAAAATAAAAACAAAATCTTCAAAGAATACTTTTCAAGATGCAACCAATTTTTAGACCCTAAAAAATTGATGAACAGTTTCACCAACGTTAATTAAGTAAGGTATTTAATCAATGATTAAAGTATAATTAACTAATCTCTGATCAAATACAATGCTTTTTTTAATTATTGTTGTTACTATGATGGTTATAGTTTTTAACACAGGTTAAAGTTAATCAACGTTCGTGAAACTGAACATTAGTTTTCGGGGTAGCCTTAATTTTTTTTGGTACTATAAGTCTTAAAAATTGATTTGATTGGAATCTTATTTTGAGCATCTCATTGGGGGACTAAATTTTAAACAAAAAAATGCTTTTTTAGTTTTTTTTTGTGTGGTAAACGTAAACTCTTTATAAACGCGCAAAAGCAATTCTTATTGTACCTGCATAACAATATTGGATAATTTGGAACGTGCCTAAAAAATTCTATGCTCGCCTTACGAGAAAAACAACAGTTCTTTTTGTTCAAAGTTTCTCCTCAATAAGATCAATGTAATAAAATTACATTAAAAACTAAGATTACTCCAAAAAGTCAAATGTTTGTGTTCATATAGCTACAGAACTGTGTAGAACACAGCAGTGGTTTGGTGTAATCGGTGGTTAAATTACCGAGCAGAAATTGTAGGTTCGAATTGCGGACTTAACGGAATTTCTTAGTGCAGCCCTCCGGTGAACATCAACGATTTACCTTTGATGTTCTTTCAACTTAATTGATATTTATTATGTAAATTTAGACATATTCTATGTATTTGATTGTCCGAATGAACCCCCTAAACCCACACCCGGATTCTCAAATTGATAATTTATTGTAGTTCCTCTAAAGTGGTTTTTCATCTATAACGCGCTGAATTTCAGTTTTAAGGAAAATTATCATCCATCCAAAATTGAAGAGCACAAAATGTTCTACAAAATAAATTTTTCCAACATTAAGTCAACGACAGAATGATTAGAATTTGCAAACATTCCAAGCAAGCTGAAATTTTCCAGAAATGTATTTTGAATATCCTAAGGCACCCCCAAAAATTTTTAAAATCACCTGTAAGCTTCTTCTCTAAATTTATAATTTTATGTCTGTTAACGTATTAGTTTTGCACTCATAGCTCGGCTAATTTTAGCTTTACGGAAAATTCTTATTAAATCAAAATTGAAGAGCGTGAAATTCTCTATATCAGGAATGAGCAACGTGCGGCCCTTCAAAGATTTTACATTTTGCCTTTTAAGGTTAGGTTTATTTTGTTTACTAAATATATTTTGTTAATATATAGATAATTTGAGTTCATCATTCAGTGTTTGTATGATCATAAATTTCTTACATGCGGGCCCGCACAACATTTTAAAATTTGTGGCTAACCCGTTGTAAAAAACGGTTCCTCATCCCTGCTCTAAAATTCCAAAAAGCTGAAATAAGTTTAATTTTCATTTGTTTTAAAACAAGCAAATGGTTTCAAATTGCTAATGCAAGATTTTGATAACACTTATCTATATTCTAAAAATAATCTGTATGTAAAATGGACTGAAATTGTTCCTAAGAGCAATATTTCTTTCGTAATTTCTCTCAATATTATACTATTAGAAGCTGAAATACAGCAACTAAAACAATTCAAAAGCAATATTCGCACGTGACTAATCGTTATTATGTTCAGTGTTATTTGGGTAAGTTTTAGATAAAATATACACAATACACGATGTTGCCATTGTTGTTTCCACCTATAATCTTCAGATCAAAAATGCAAAATAATTATACGAAAATGTAGATTAGAACTACAAGAAAATTTTATCTTGCAGGTTAGTATAAGTTGCATTCTTCTTCAGATTTGTCCATATTTTTATTTTTATTTAATTTCAGAATCCAACAGAATTTCGAGACAGAATTAATGAAAGGACAAAAATTGTACTGGAACTGCGCTTACTGTATAATATAAATTTTAGCAAGGTCTATAAAGCTTTTTATTTAACATAATTCAACGTAGAAAGTAGCCCTTATTTCTATGATATCTTTATTAAACTGTAATAAATCTTATTAAACTTTAATCTAAATTTCCATTAAGTGCGAAAATCAATGTATTAAATTCTAACGTCACATGTTATTGTTTTACATGCATCTTTTATGAGTTATTCAATATCAAATCAAGCAAGAAATGTTCATGACCCTCTTCAATTTTGCTCAAACAGTATAATTCTAAGATAATATATCAAATAAGCATACCCGAATTTTCTTTTGTGTTTAAGGCTCTCTAAAATAATTCAAATTTGATCAATTACTATTTATACTAGCTGAACTGTACTACATAGAGACACGACTTTTGTTAATATAGGTAAATATAGGTATTGAATACACCTTTTCGGTGAGTATTATTGCGTAAATAATTAAAGTCAAAAAACGGGAGCCCTAACCAAATTTTGACTTTCAGTGGGGTCTCCCGAAAAAATGTGTAATTTAAAATTTTCAAAAAAATACATAATATTTATTATACTTTTGGCTACTGGCATACCAAATTTTAGAGTGGTGAAGCTTCTGGTTTAGGAGTGACATAAAAATGAATGATCGTGGTAGAGCAAATCTAAACATTTTCATCAATATTCAAGTGTTGTATACCATTGGCATTAATTTGAAAGAATTATATTATGTTTTGGTGTAGTATAGAAACGTGTAGTATATACGAAATACAAACAATGATCATACTCAAAAGTAATTACAATTTATTAATAAGGCAAAAAAATCAATATATTTAAAAACAATTAAAATTATATAATTAAAGAAAGAATTCCGATTTAAAAATTAAAACAAAAAATACATCACGTTATTAAAATTCCTTATTCTTAATAAGCTTTGCATTCTAAGTGAACGTAGCTATCCCAGATTCCGAGATTTACAAATCCTTTTGAAGGGGTGGATTAGTCCCCGCATAACATATTTTATTAATTTCAGTTACTGTTTATTTCCTGCATTGTGTCGTACTTCGCCCCTACATCTTTGGATGCGTAGCAGCCTCTGCAACGATCTTCCTCCAAATTTTTCTGTCTTGTATCTTTCCTCACTTTGGCATTGAATTCCCGAGTAAAATTCATCATAAAAATCATCTTTCACTGATCGCTAATACACTATCTTCTGTCGGCGCATATCCATTTATGATTGACAGGTTTGTCTTTGAATATACTATCAAATATACAAGTCTTCCATTTATTGCTATAAATCTCATTATCTCATTTACTAAGTTTTTCGTTACCACAAAACCAGTGCCATTTCCTTCCTATGATTGCTTGCCCGAGTAAAATATAGTGTAGTTCCAGAGGCGTACCTACGGGGGGGCGGGAGGGGGGTGCGGTCCGCCCCGGGCCCCTTTACTAAGGGGGCCCCACCCAAAAATAAATAATTCCATGTTTCTCAAGAAAATTGTTCGAATTCGGGGTCTTACGATAAAACTTTTTATCAGTTTAACATTTTTAACAGTAATGATAATTGATGACCTCGGACTGCACGAGTTTGTTCCCTTATTCTATCTATTATTTCTCTGCACAGGGCAATAGCTTATGGAAGACGGTTAGATTAAGGCAAAAAAAAGGCTAGCCACATTATAAAGTGATAAATGACCTTTTTTTGAGGGTGAGGGGGGGCTACAAAATAAATCCGCCCCGGGCCCCAAGTGGTCTAGGTACGCCACTGTGTAGTTCTTCCTTGTTATTTCACCTTGTCCTTTCGATCTTAGTTCTTGTAACGTTGTAATGTCTATTCTATACCTTACGAGTTCGTGTGCAACCTCTGCCATCTTCCCAGGTCTCAGCAACGTTCTGACGTTCCATGTAAATATCCTCATTGTGTTTTTTCTCCTTTTTCTTTATTTTGGTAATAGCATCCCGTAATCCACTTCAATTTTTCTATTGAGTTGCCTTGTTGTTGCATTGTCTCTGATGTCATATAGATATGGAGTTTCTGGCTGCGACGTTTCATCTACTTCATCCTTCCCCGTCAGTTTTTTGATATGTCTCGTTATTCCGGGGTTGTCCGTCTATGTATTACTGCTTTCTATATCCTACTCTGTTCTTTTTACCATTGCTGTTCTTCACTTTGGAGCGTTTTATAATTAGATTTTGTATCGTTTTTTCCTTCTGCGTGAGGTCATGCTCTATTTGCAGCTTCGTCCCCTTCAGTTTTCTCTTGTTCTCCGGCACTGTTCTTTTGTCGTTAAGATTACTCAATTTTTCAACTAAGTACTACCTCTCTTCCTGGTACTCTGCCCATTTTAAATGCTTTGACCACTTTAACTTGTACTGCAAGTTCTTTCTGTACGAGTCTCTCCACTTTTTTTCGGTTACTTTCCGTTCATTTATATTTCCTGTCTGTTTCCCGTTACGCTATGATTCCTCGGGTCGATCCCTCCTTAGACAGAGCGGTTTTTCGTGCTATTCTGAATTTTATGCTTTCCTGGTATTCAATACTCTTTACTTTTTATTTGGAAGGTTTTTAAGTTTATTCTCTATGTTTAAGAAAATTTAGTCAACTTCTTTATTTTTATATATTAATTCATTTTTACATCATTCATCAGATATCGAACAACTTAAAGTCGAACTGAACAATCTAGGACACACAGTTAATAACGTTAGCAACATAAAACATCGGGTTAATAAAAATGCACTTTCCATGTTCTACGTTGAACTCCAACAAAAAGAAAACAATAAAGAGGTGTACAAAATTAATCGCATTATGAATTCTGTCATACAATTTGAAGCATCCCACAATAAAAGGGAAATACCACAATGTGTAAAATGTCAGCGATTTGGACAAACAAAAAATTTCTGCAACAAACCCCCAAGATGTGTTAAGTGTACGGGTGATCACTTGACAAATGAATGCGCAAGGAAAGTGAAAAATGCCGAGGTCAAGTGTGTTAATTGCGGAGAGGCGCATCCTGCAAACTATAGAGGATGCTTAGTGCCCAAGCAACTACAACAGCGCTTGTATCCAGCCTTGAGGGAAAGAAGTAACACAAATCGAGATCAAAACAACATCCAACACCCAACAGCCCCTCCGCAAATGATACATCCAAGAATATCATTCGCACAACAAGCAAGCCAACCTGCACACAACCAATTTATTAATTACCCGAGCCAGATCATCCATCCCGATACAACAATCAGACGACATCAAAGAACTCAAAATCATGATGAAACAACTATTTGAATAAATGGGCACAATGTTAAACCTACTGACAACCCTAGTCAGTAAAATGGCTTAATGACTGAATTACTCAAAATAGTGACATTAAACGCCAACGGATTGTGTCAGCATGCACAAGAAGTTAAGTTATTCTTACAAGAACATAAAATAGATATCTTATTAATCTCGGAGACTCATTTTACAGCAAAAAGTCATTTCAAAATACCAAATTTTTTAATTTATAGCACTCAACACCCAGATGGAAAAGCATGCGGTGGCACTACAGTAATTGTCAGGAAGAACATTAAACATTTCGAACTAGAGAAATATCAACATGATTACCTCCAAGCAACCAGCATAGCTGTGGAAAATTACATTGGCACTCTAACAATTTCGGCAATTTACTGCCCGCCTAAACACAACAACAAAAAACAACAGTATGAAAACTTTTTTAGTACACTTGGGAATAGATTTATCGTTGGAGGTGATTTCAATACCAAAAATATACACTGGGGCTCAAGATGAACAACTACTAAAGGTAGAGAATTGTACGCAGCAATGACGAGTAATGGAATGTCAAGCCTATCTTCAGGACAGCCCACATATTGGCCAAGCGATCAAGCAAAAATACCCGATTTAATTGACTTCTATATGGTAAAAGGTATAAATATCAAACAGTCCAAAGTGTTTTCACTTTGCTCACCCAGATTTGCTCACAAGTCTTGCTTAAAGAAAAACAACCTACACTACACAATAAAAGAACTGATTGGGAGTTATTTAGAATAAAATTGGATGAGCGAATAAATTTGTGTGTATCTTTGAAATCGGAAGAAGACTTGGAAATTGCCATAGAAGATTTAACTAAAGCCATTCAAAATGCAGCATGGCAAGCAACATCTGAGCAGAATGTAACGTACAACAAAGAACCATGATGCCCAACTTCAATGAAACAAAAAATCTCCGAAAAAAGAAAAATTCGAAAGCAATGGCAAACTTTAAGAACACAAGAAACCAAAGCAAAATTTAATAAAGCTGCAAAAGAACTCAAAATACTCCTCCTACAACTTAAAAATCAGTATCTAGAAGAATATTTTAGTAATCTATCTAATACCAGAGCAAATGATTATTCATTATGGAAAGCCACAAGACGATTTAAGCATCCACAAGAGGCAGTACCACCAATTAGAGACGATCGAGGTAAATGGGCTAGAAGCGATAAAGATAAGGCATATGTATTTGCAAAACATCTCTCAAATGTATTCCACCCATTTCCTTCAACATCACCAATGGAAGATAGTAAAATATACAATTATTTGGAAGCACCATTCCAGATGGATCTTCCAGTAAAACTCTTCAAAGTGCAAGAAGTGAAACAAGTCATACTACATGAATGTAACCCTAAAAAAGCACCTGGTTTTGATTTAATCACCGGGAAAAGTCCTACACGAAATAACGCCGAAATGTTACAGAATGCTTACATTTATCTTCAATGCGGTTTTAAGATTGGAATATTTTCCTAATCAATGGAAGGTTGCTAAAATTGTTCTAATACAGAAACCAGGAAAAAAACCTGAAGAGGTAACATCATATCGGCCGATAAGCTTACTACCAATGCTCGCAAAAGTATTTGAAAAACTCTTCCTCAAACGATTACGACCAATTTTAGAAGAACAATCTCTGATCCCAAACCACCAACTTGGATTCAGAAGTCAGCATGGCACAATCGAGCAAGTCCACCGAATAGTAAATCAGATCAATAATGACTTGGAATGCAAGAGGTACTGCTATGCAGCATTTTTGGATATAAACCAGGCCTTTGATAAGGTCTGGCACGGGGGTCTATGCTACAAATTGAAGATGACTCTACCACATAACTACTACCAGGTATTGAAATCATACTTAAAAAAATAGACACTTTTTAGTTAAATATGGTGAAGAATACACCGAAATATGTCCAATCCATTCAGGGGTACCGCAGGGAAGTGTGTTGGGTCCAATCCTGTATTTGCTTTTCACGGCGGACCTTCCAACAACTGAATCGACAAAAATGGCAACTTTTGCTGATGACACCGTTATACTTTCGTCGCATAATGATCCAAGAGCTGCTTCAGGGAATTTGCAAGATGGTTTAAACGAAATTCAGCAATGGCTTAAAGTATTGAGGATAAAAGCCAATGAAACAAAGTCTTCGCACGTCACATTTACCATGAAGAGAGGTACCTGTCCTCCAGTAACCTTAAATGATTGCGTTCTACCACAAGCTGATGATGCAAGGTATTTAGGTATGCATCTAGATAAAAGAATGACATGGCGTAAACATATATTCAATAAGAGGAAACAACTTGGAATGAAGTTTGGACAAATGTTTTGGATGATAGGTAGGAAATCATAATTAAGTTTGGAGAATAAACTTTTAATTTATAAAGTGATACTAAAGCCAATCTGGACATATGGTATCCAGCTCTGGGGAACTGCGAGCATATCCAACATTGAAATTCTCCAAAGATTTCAAAATAAGATACTTCGAACGATTGTTGAAGCACCGTGGTATGTGCCAAATGAAATAATCCACCGTGACTTACAAATCCCAACAATAAAAAATGAAATCAATAAATTTCTTTGTCAAATATGAAAATCGGATTGAGTCGCATCCAAATGTATTGGCGAATAAACTGTTGAATCATCCCTGTGAAGTCCGAAGATTGAAGCGTTTTAAACCTTCAGATTTGGCCACTCGTTTTGTTTAGCTATATCGCCAATTCAATTATTGTAGCAATACTTTATTCCTAGTTCAATACTTCTGTTTTCTTGTGTCTCACTAAATTCTAAATTGAAATGAGAGTATTCGATGGAATCCTCTCAACATGTCATTGATTTATAGTCAACAAATTTACTTATTGTTTGTTTATGTAGCAGATTGTAAATATGTGTTGGTGAAATAAAAAAAAATTCATTTTTGGCGTGGTCTGCAAACGAATAAACTTTTATCCAAACAATTAAATTTGAAGATGGAATTAGGAATGAAGTTTATACAAATGTACTACCGGAAATCGTTCGTCACGAATGAACCGCCTATGTAGACTCTTCTTTTCTACTTTTTAATAGGTAACAACACATGCAATATTCTAAACACCTGGATATTGATGAAAATGTTTAGATTTGCATTACCACGATCATTCATTTTTATGTCGCTCCTAAACCAGAAACTTCTTCACCCTGAAATTTGGTATACAAGTAGCAAGATATTAAAGTATAATAAAGGTAATGTATTTATTTGAGAATTTTAAAATAATTACAAAACCTTGGTTTTTGATTAAGACCCTGATTAAGATTTACATGTAATACAATATTATAAAAACAAGAATGTTTTATTAAATCATAAGAGAAGCGATTATTGATTTTAATGTTTTGACAATAAATATAAGCAAATTTTATGATAAACTATAATAGCTTTTCATTAAGGTATCGTATATTAGGAAGTAATGTTCCAGATACATAATTTTGTTGACTAACTACTATAGATAGGTACTACTACTTATAAAGTACAACATATTTATGCCCAAAAAACGATTACCTGCTTTCCGATTAGCTGGAACAACGCAATTTGGAATAGAGGTAAATTCGGTATTCGGAATGCCGAAAATAATCTCAAAACTGTAAACTTTATGCCGACAAAAAAGTTATTCGCGTATTTCTATCTATACATTGTATTATTTATCGGAAACTTCTAGAAGTTACTAATGACATCCTGTGTGCGAATTTTACAGGGTAATACATTATACAGAACTATACATGTGACGGCTATTACTGTTGCAGAAATTACGATTATTTGGTTAATGCGATAATTCATACCTGGAGAATTCTGGAGACTGCCGCTCGAACAACTGGGGTAGAACAACAGCCAAAGCATTCTCTGAAATTTCGCAACCACGATATTTGCAACGACATTTCTTCTGCCCCAAGATTTTGCAACATATAAATGTTGACTCGAAGCAGATTATATTTATCTTCTCGCATGACATGGCCTAAATATTGCAATTTACGCGTTTTGATCATACTATCAATATTTCATTTTCTTTTCCCATTCTGCATAATACTTCAACATTTGTTATTTGATTCATCCACGATATCTTTAAGATTCTCCTGTACGTCCACATCTCAAAGACTTCCAGTTTTTTCATATTTTCTACTTTGAGTGTCCACGCCTCCAATCCATAGAGGATTGAAAAAATGGCATCTCAACATTCTTATTTTGAATTCAAAACTTAGATCTTTGTAAACAAACATTTCCCTCAAGGTCAGAAAAGTGCTTCTCGTTTTTCTGATCCGAATTATTGTTTCTTCGGTGTAGTATTGACCGAAATACCTAGATAATGGCATTTTTAAACTCTGTCCACCGGTTCGTCTTTTATTAAGAGGTGTTCATGTGGATTTTCAGATTTTTTTGAGTATTTGAAGTTTGTCAATACTCTTCACTAGTTTCTACTATTTGATTTAATAGCTGCTGTAGTCTCTCCATTACTTCTGCGAGAATCATCGTGTTTTCAGTATATCTGATGTTGTTTATTGGAATGCCATTTATTATATTTCTCGATGTCGTGGACCCAATAACCTTTCTGATTATTTCTTCGGAGTAGATATTAAAAGGAGTTGTGGATAGAATGCACCAATGACATTCCTCTTTATATATTCCATTTCTGTGGTTGTCTCGGTATCAATTTGGATGGTAGCTTTATGATTTGAATTCTTTGTAATCTGCCTTTTTATCGTCTTTTCTATTTATCTAATAAAAACCTCACACCTTAATATTAAATAAATAATAAATGGATGGGATCTCAAAAACCCCTAATGCTGACCCCGATGAAAGTGAAGAGAGGCTCATTTTAGTTGAAGATGAATTGTTACCGATTTCTGGGAAAAACCTTTAAGATTATGGATTCCTTTCTCTGGGACGAGATAAAGAAGCGGTTCTACACAGCGAATAACTGAAGGAAATATAATATAATTTCGATACCTTATCGAAGTACACATTATAGATAATGAGGGAAAACTTAATCAATATCAACTAACTGCTTATAGGTCTATACTGCACTGTATTGAAGACGGTAGTGGAGAAATTTTCTTCATGGACGCTTGTGGAGGAACGGGAAAAGCATTTTTAATAAATATATTAAAAGAAAAAGTTTCATTAGCTGTTACGTCTTCAGGGATCGCTGTCACCTTATTGCAATGCGGGCGGTTTCCTCACTACACTTTTAAATTACTTCTTCAGTATTACTTAAATACATTACTTAAATTAGTTCTTCGGCCGTACTGAAAATTACGACTATATCGTTCCCGAAACGTAAGTGACTTAGATACATTCCATCTATATTTACACCCTTTTCTCGCAGCACAGTTGTTTAAAGACGTCTTCAAGAGTCGGGATAAAGAGCTTTAGCAACATTGGGTTTCCTTGCTTGACTCCTTTCTGTAAAGTAATCTTAAGGCGATGTAAGGAATCCTTTAGTTGGTAATAATCCTATAGTCGTCTACAGGATAAGTCAAAAGTGACTTAATACATTCACCTTTAGGGGTCCTAATAAAGATAATAAAATTTATTTTAGCTTGCCCCCACTTTTTTAAGCAATATAACACTTGTTGACTGGACTATATCCAAAAGTTTTTAAATTATGATTTTACATTATTTTGAAGGATAATAATTTTCATGTTTTAAATATACAAATTTAAAAAATATGTAAATTTTTAGCACTAAAGTATAATGAACTTTGATAGAAGTGTGACTTAAGAGTCGCTGTATTAATATAATATGTAAAGCATATTTTAGGTAGGACTATATAAGCACACCGTTTAAATAATCGACTAGTCGTTAATCAAAGTTACCGCCATGTTGACTATTTGTTTCTGGTTTGCAATTGTTGCCATTTACATACCAATAAACAGTGAGTATTTTATTTAAACTGATTTAAATGCAAAAGCGTGGCTAACCCACGAATAAGGGAGAAACTAAAGGTTCTCTGTTATACTGAAGTCTGCATGCAGGCCAATCCATTTATCAAATTTTATTTATTTTTTTACTTCGAAAGCATTTATTTCAGCTTCTGTAGGGAACTCCACACCCTCGCTGACCGGCATTTAGTAAGCCGATAGTGAGAAAACTTTTACGTTCTTTTAGATTGCCTGTTTTTAAACTTCACTTGTGGCCATTTCGTTGGGGAAACGGATAAAATGCTTGTGATTTTATAATTATTACTATTGTTAAGTTTCAAATTTAATTTTAGATGCTGGAACGATTAACTTTATAGTAGGTGGAACTAATGCAGCAGATGGCGAATTTCCTTATCAAATATCTCTTCAGTATAATAAGAAACATAATTGTGGAGGTTCCATTCTCAATAACTGCTGGGTTCTTACAGCTGCTCATTGTGTAGTTGGGTATAATGACATTGAATCGACCGATTTTTGATAGAAATTTTTTAAATATATTTTAGATTTACCTTATCATCATTGACGGTATTAGCAGGAACTAATAAATTAAATGGTACTGGCGTGAGAGTTGCCATCGAAAAAGCTATTCCTCACGAAAACTTTAGAGGCCCGATTACAAACGATATCGCATTACTTAAATTAAAACAATGCCTTACATACAACAAATATATTCAGCCTGTGGGTGTCATATCTGAGTATATTGGTGATGGTGTTATTGGGACGGTTTCTGGCTGGGGATTTACCGATGTAAATTAGTTGTATTTTAATAAGACATGTGTTACAAAATGCTTGTGTTTCTAGCAAAATGGCGTTATTGCCACAAACGATCTAAAAAAGCTAAATGTACGAACAATTAGCAATGAACAATGTGAAAATGAACTTTCACCTACTACTATTCCCGATGGCGATATATGCACGTTTAATGTAATAGGACAAGGATTTTGCCAAGTAATATAGCTTTTTTATTTTTAAAAGTATTAATACTATTTTTAAGACACAACTTCGTAAGTGGCATGTTCTCAGATTTACTATTAAGATCAGAAGAAATTTTCCGGCAGTAGTAATTGAGGCTTTTTTTGTTTAAGGGTGATTCGGGTGGACCTTTAGTGGAAGCATCAACCAAGGCCCAAATAGGAGTGGTAAGCGCTAATATCCCATGTGCACGAGGAAAGCCCGATATTTATACAAGAATTTCTGATTACGTAGATTGGCTGGTATCCAATGTAAAATAATTAATTGAAGTTCAGTTATTTAAACAGCAATTGTATTCATTGATTTGTGTGTTAACAATTAATAAAGTTCGCAATTAAAATTAAAATTATGAAAGTCTTTACAAAATAAAATCTTATTTCCTGATTATCAACACCACGCAATTCTTCCCAATCTTTAATTAAATTATTTGATCGACTAAATACACTTTGTAATGGAACATTATTTTGTGGTGTAATCATAATCGTAAATTTTGAACAAAATTTGATGATTGCAATCATAATTTAAATTACATTATTCGTAATGTAAGTAATACAAGTACCTGTAATAATATTATAGTATTTTTTCGGATATCTTTAATGTAAGATAGACAACTTTAATTTTTACAAACCACATTTGCTGAACTTAATTTTGTTCCGCTAGATGGCATCATCTGTAAAAATGAACTTAAAACTTTTACACAAATCTTTAGAATGTTTACCGTATTCAGTGCTTTTGTTTAACAAAAGTATTTGATCATTGACGAACTTTCTTAGTGAATCGCCTGGACTCAACCCCAAGAAGGCTTCTTTGGTCAACAAACTTTATTTTATTCATTCAGTCGAATGGTTTAGTTCAGCGAGACGTTCATATTCCTGTTATTTAAAGAATAAGCCTGCCTATAAAGACAGTCATTTTTTCATCATCGAATGAATGATTCTACTACTTACCTTTGGAAAAGTAAAACACCTTAGATAAATTTTAAGGAGGCAATCCTGGTAGGGCTTCAATTTGATCAAATTTACACTAAAAAAGAACAATAATAAAAACACAAGTACAGTAGAACCTCGATTATCCGGGCCAGCCGGGACCGAGCCTTCGCCGGATAATCGAAAACACGGATAATCCAAAGACCTCATTTTTATTTTTTTAATAATTTATTCAGACAAATACATGTGTCAAACGAAGAAAAGAAACGTGATACTACATTCATGTAACACAAAATAACAGTTTTAACTGTTTAATTTTTTAATTTTTTATTTAAGTTTAACTAACGAGTCGGTCGGAAATGGGCGAAAATAATAAGTAAACACATAAACGTGAGATTTCCCGAGCCAAACTTAGGTATTCCCCGAGACGAACGCCTGCACGGTGCATTCAGAGTTCATGCGCCAACCTCTGGCCGTCAGCCACGAATAATCCGCGCACGGATGAAATTTTAAAATGCCGCACGGAAAATCCGCCGCCCGGATAATGCGCGCACGGATAATCGGGGTTCTACTGTAATATAATAAACATAATACCTATATAATCTATTAAAATTAAACAAAACAATAAATTTAAAAATACAGTTAAAGGCATAAGGTTACGATAATGAATTTCCATCATTATGAAAAGTATTAGTTAGTACAAATTTCTTACAATAGTGCAAATTTAATTAGGTGTTAAAACAACGAACTTGAATGAATTAAACCACAATGATACCGTAATAACATAAAAATTAAATATCGAACAGTTATTGAAATTATTATTTTAAAATTGCAAATATTAAAAATTCCAAATGATGTAAAGAATTATAAGGACTTACATTAACAGATTTCAGTCGGAAGAACAGGTAACCGAATTGAATGTCTTCTATCAGATTAACTGATTAATTTAGAAAATTAAATCATTAATTATACGACCTTAATTTACCAATGGTTGGGACGCATTTCGAAGTAGCTAAATCCTCCGTTTGCAGATTTGTTAATTGATATTCAGAAAGCATCAAATAAAATTCAGAAACAATCAAATGAATTTCAGAAAGTGTCAAATGTAAATCAAAAAGTGTCAATTGCAATTTAGATTAGTCATGCATACAGGATGAAAACATACTGCAATGTTATTTACTTGAAGGCACAAGTGAACACTTACGCAGTAGAAGGTTTCAAATAATTACCATAAAAATTAAATGAATGCGGCTTGACAAATACAAGTAAAGGAATAGGGTTCCTTAATAATATGCACAAAGAAAATTAAAAGAGCATAAAGAAATTTTTAAAACACATAAAATTTGTTAATAGTAAGATTTCCTAGTTTAATTTAGTATTGTAAAAAATAGGATAGTTTAATAAAAAAATGAAAATGTAGATCATAAGTGTGGGAAAATCGTTTTCAAGAAAACCATGGAGATAAAAAAAAAGATAAAAAAATCAGAATCTCTGAAGTGTGTGTGATTGAACACAGATGCAAATTTAAGCAATTCCAGAGAGAGTCGGTATTTGGTAAAATAAACCAACGTGAACAGTTTAAGAATCCTAGAAAGGAAAAGTTATTCAGAATTATGATAAAGAGTGAGGTTAAATATAATCAAAGTTACAAGAAAATTTACTTACAGCAAGTTTATCAAATGTGATGGTGAAAAATTGGTTTGGAGCAAAACAGAATTGGTTATTGGTAACAATTGCCCAGAATAAATTGATGATTTGCACGAGACCCGTGGGATCAAAATCAAACTGTTAAGCACGAGAAGGAAAATAAAAGTGAGACGTCTGTGGGTAAGAGAACTAAATATATTAAAAAGAACGGCGAGTGATAAAATTCAAATATAACAATAAAAGTTTTAAAGCGTCACGAAAATTTAACAATTGGGAAAATTTGGGTAGCATTAAGTTTTGTTTGATTATTAATTTGAATGTTTATTTTATTAGAATAAGTTGTCTTTTTCATGTTGTTTAAAAATTTAATTTTATGTGTGATAAAAATTAAACAATTAACTTCAAAATCCAAAGGCGTATCATTAGGGAAGTTATATTCCTTGAAACAATTTATTTACAGAATAAGTTACTTGAAGCTACTATAAAGGTAAGAAGTCACTTGTGCTTGATAAAAACAGATTAAACTGAGCTAGACCAGGGAACATAGCATATTTAATTGGCGACCAACGAGAGGGCATTTGATAACGGGACAAAGCTCGAACCCACGAGTTGATAAGGGGTAGTTAAAAAAATTTATAAGAGGGTAATTAAATAAATAGAATGGAGACTAGGCATAGGAAAAAAGGGGAGGAAAAAGAAGGGGAGTTAGAAGGAGAACAAAAAGAACTCATCCTGGTAGAGACTACGGAAAGAAAGGAAGAAAGCGAGATAATGATGTTTATGAGAAAAATGGATGAAGAAAACAAATTACGAGATGCAGAAAATAAAATCGAACGACAAGAAGAGTTAAAGAAGCTTCAAGAAGTTTTATGTGGCAAGATGGATGAAATTAGAAAGAAACGGGAGGAAGAACAGAAAAAATTTTATGAAAGGCTAGAAAAACTCGACAATACGACGGGAGAAAATGAGCAACGAGCAAAGGAAGAAGAAAGTGTAGATAAAATTAACACCGCTACGAAAGATCGGTCATATGTGGTACAGACAAGAAAAACAGTCAAACGGGTACATTTAAAAATTAGAAACTTACGGAATAAATTAAAATTGAAATCGTGGATGACAAAATCGAACGATAAAATGAATGTGCGAAAAAAAAACAAAAATTTTGAACGAGACAATTTTAATTGGAAAAGTAATTTATTTAATAACAATAATACAGTGCATAATAATTTAAAAATAGACAATTTATTAACTACGGAGTTAAAACTGGAGAATATTCGATTTAAATGCATAAACAATTTATTAAAAAGTGACAGCGACAAATGTCAAAATAATTTAATTAATTGGAATGACGTTCAAAGTGTCGAAATGCTACGAGTGAATAAAAGCAATACAAATTACATGAAATTAATGGAACTATACAAACACGTGAGGTGGAAAGTGCACGAACAAGTTTACCGAAAGAAAATTGGGAATTAAAAATTTAATTCAAAGACGAAAAATGTAAATATGATTTGAAAGCGATGGATACTAGGACATGAGTTGGTAAAAATAATGTAATTTGTAAATATTAAGGAAGAAGAAAGAAGTATGTTAAAATGAAGTACAATGTTTCCAAGGCGAAACACCAAAACATTAAAATAACAACTACAAAGTACCGCTTGAAAATAGTAAAATTTAATGTACAATTGAGATGACCAAGAAAAAATATTCAACAACGATTTTGAAAGGAAAGTTAAATAATTTAAAAGCAAGTAACAATTGTTTCATTTAAATACAAGAAAAATAAATTAGATTATTGGGTGACAAAGAATGAATTACAAATGAATAATAAATAACGGATTGAGTTAAAAGAAAAGGGGTTTTAATTTAAATTGGTATCCAAAGTAAAATGATTAATATTGAATTATGAAGTATTATTATGGGGAATTAAGATGATGAAATGTGATGAAGATGTATTAAGAAGTATTATTATGGGGAATTAAGATGATGAAATATAATGGGGAAATATAATGAAGAGATATGATGAGGGGTTATTATGATAAAATATTAAAAAGGGGATACCAAAATAATAAGGAAACAAAGGGGTAAGAAGTAAAAGAAAGTTAAGTCACCAAAATAAGATCAAATGAAAGTAAATTAAAAGGATGAATAATAAAACAGCATATCTTGGTCAGAATTAAAAATGGGAATAAATAGAATTGGGAAATTAAATCATGAAATGTAAAGGGGTAATATTTTGTTTTAAAATTAAAAATTATGATGAATCAAAATTTTAAATTTCAAAAAAGGGGTTTTTGCAATGTTATTTACTTGAAGGCACAAGTGAACACTTACGCAGTAGAAGGTTTCAAATAATTACCATAAAAATTAAATGAATGCGGCTTGACAAATACAAGTAAAGGAATAGGGTTCCTTAATAATATGCACAAAGAAAATTAAAAGAGCATAAAGAAATTTTTAAAACACATAAAATTTGTTAATAGTAAGATTTCCTAGTTTAATTTAGTACTGTAAAAAATAGGATAGTTTAATAAAAAAATGAAAATGTAGATCATAAGTGTGGGAAAATCGTTTTCAAGAAAACCATGGAGATAAAAAAAAAGATAAAAAAATCAGAATCTCTGAAGTGTGTGTGATTGAACACAGATGCAAATTTAAGCAATTCCAGAGAGAGTCGGTATTTGGTAAAATAAACCAACGTGAACAGTTTAAGAATCCTAGAAAGGAAAAGTTATTCAGAATTATGATAAAGAGTGAGGTTAAATATAATCAAAGTTACAAGAAAATTTACTTACAGCAAGTTTATCAAATGTGATGGTGAAAAATTGGTTTGGAGCAAAACAGAATTGGTTATTGGTAACAATTGCCCAGAATAAATTGATGATTTGCACGAGACCCGTGGGATCAAAATCAAACTGTTAAGCACGAGAAGGAAAATAAAAGTGAGACGTCTGTGGGTAAGAGAACTAAATATATTAAAAAGAACGGCGAGTGATAAAATTCAAATATAACAATAAAAGTTTTAAAGCGTCACGAAAATTTAACAATTGGGAAAATTTGGGTAGCATTAAGTTTTGTTTGATTATTAATTTGAATGTTTATTTTATTAGAATAAGTTGTCTTTTTCATGTTGTTTAAAAATTTAATTTTATGTGTGATAAAAATTAAACAATTAACTTCAAAATCCAAAGGCGTATCATTAGGGAAGTTATATTCCTTGAAACAATTTATTTACAGAATAAGTTACTTGAAGCTACTATAAAGGTAAGAAGTCACTTGTGCTTGATAAAAACAGATTAAACTGAGCTAGACCAGGGAACATAGCAATACCTAAACTTTCATGAGATTTAATGCACTATTGTGAAATTGGGCCTTATTGCAATAAGGCCTTATAAAATTCGGAAAATCAAAAAAAAAATCTGATTTTAATTTATGTATTGATTTACATTTGAGGCTATATGATTTACATTTGACGGTTTCTGGTAAATTTATTTGACGCTTTTTTTATTATTACCAAAATTACCAAATCTAATTTTTCTACTTTTCTTATTAATTACCAATGAAAGTTTTTTTATTTATACAAATAAAAATTTATTAAAAATAAAAATAACAAATACCAACAACCTGCAAATTCGCAATTAATCCGGTTTTTCCAAAGTTTTCTAATTAGTTTCCCGTTTTTCCAAATACAGAGTTTCCATCAATAGGGGAAATTTTGAGTAAATAAAACTACATTACAATGCTGAGATTTGGTTCCCTTCGTTAACCTTTATCTTTTTTGGTTAGTTCAGTCCGTTTTTTCGGTTTCCACTGCGTATGAGGGGGGGGGGGCTATTATGTATTGTTGTTTACTTGTTTTGGGCCCAGAGGTTGCTTATTTTACATTTTCCCGGATTTAATGATTTGCGTTCCTGATATTACACTTTTGATTAAAGCAATAAAACATAACGTCGATGGTTGCAGAATAAATTGCGATAGTAATAATATTTCTTTGGAAATCTATATTTATAATAATAATTAATAGCATTTTACTATTTTTTTGAGCAATTGGATTTCAACCAGTCATTTTGCATGGGCTATCAGCCAATCTATGTATGTTGAAACTCTTGTAAAAATGTCGGGTTTTCCTCGTGCACAAGGAATATTAGCCGATACTACCCCCATTTGAGCTTTTGTTGATAATTCCACTAAAGGTCCACCCGAATCACCCTTAAAAAAGAAATCAAATTATACTGCTGGGAAATTTCTTCTAATTTAATATTAATTCTGAAAACTAGCCGCTTATAAAGTTGTATCTTAAATAATATTTAAAATCGTGAAACTTACTTGACAAAATCCTTCTGCTATTCCATTATAGGTGCAAAGGTCACCATCATGTATAGAAAGTGCAAGTCTATTTGTACAATCTTTATTGGTGATTGTTCGCACATTTAGTTTTTTAAGCTCGTTTGTTTCATGTGTACCATTTTGCTATAGAAATACAAGCATTTTGTAACGCATGTCTTATTAAAACACACATAAATAACTTACATCAGTAAAACCCCAGCCAGAAACCGTTCCAATAACTGCATCGCCAATATAACTTCCTGATAACCATACAGGTTTAATATTTTTGTCATATTTAAGGCATTGTTTTAATTTAATTAACGCAATATCATTTGTAAGTGGGGCTACAAAATTTTCATGAGGAACAACTTTTTCAATCTCAACTCTGATACCTCCAGTATTTAATTTAGTGGTTCCTGCTAATATAGTCAATGATGATATAGGGAAACTAAAATGTATAATTTAGAGAATTTATTTTAACAAATCGAACGATTCAATTTAAGTACCCTACTACACAATGAGCAGCTGTAAGAACCCAGCAGTTATTGAGAATCGAGCCTCCACAATTATGTTTCTTATTATACTGAAGAGATATTTGATAAGGTAATTCACCATCAGCTGCACCAACTCCCCCTACTATATAATTAATCGGTCCGACAGAATCTAAAATTATTTAAAAAATACGCCATTCAACGAGGCCTTCTATAAGGCCTATTATGGAATTACAAAGTAATATATCATTTATATAGTATATAGTTACTATGCAGAAAGCAAACATTCCTTGCGTACCCCTACCATCATAATATATCTGTGCCTCAAGCAACGTGCTCGTATATCGGATCGGATTTTTGGATTTCGGGGGAAGGGCAAGTATTAACTTGCACGCACTTAGGCCACTCTACCGGGCCCATTGTACTGCCTCCACTTTGTTGCTCACCCCCAGCCTGACCCACAATGTCGACACTGCTAAGTGTGACCGCAGCCGTTAGGCGGTCTCTCGGCCTCACCACCGACCAGAACTCCCCAACAATGGCCGGCACTACGAACCAGGGACATCCGCTTGATGACCGAGCTCTGAGAAGTCCCGCGATTCGCACCCCACCAATGCTAAGTGCAGTCGATGGGTGGCCCGTGGGCCAGGCCACCCAGCCCGAAGCCTCAACAAAGTCAATCATTGCGTAGTCGATGGGGTGTAGGGGTGATTTTTATTACCCTGTTTGACATATTAGATCAGGTCAAATCAGGGGGACCGCCGGCTTAACGTGCCCTCCGAAGCACGGAGACGGTCATTGAAGGAAAGAAAGTCCGAAAGAAAATTGACTCCTACTGGACTCGAACCAATGCCTTTAGCATCAGTAGTCGATTGCTCTAACTACTCGGCCAATGACCGTCTATTGCTCGTATATCATAATATCTATTATTATATATTATGTACTATATTAGATCAACGGATATAACGTCAAGATACGTTAACTTGACGAAGAAGATCAAAAGCAAAATACTAGGAAGAAATGATACAAGACATGAGAAACATATAAAATGAGAAGAATAGAAACATCAAAGTAATAAATCTAGAATACTCACAACGAATAGCATCACTGCTTGTTGGTATGTTAATGGTAACAATAATTGTAAATAAGAAACAAATAGTCAACATAATACTAACGTTGCTGTAAAAAAGGTAAAGGATTGAGGTAATGTGCTTATATAGTACATGTGTATATTCTAATATTACAATCAGTTGAAAATATTTGCATAAATGTTTAATGTTTGCCTAAAATATATTTAAACAGCGATTCTCAAACCACGTTTCCAAAATTTACAGCAAAATTAATTCGTTTTTATCATCTTCTTACCATTTTGTAGAATGTACAGCCTTCTGTGAAGGACCGAACTTTAAATAATGGTAATATGGGTAATAACTAAAAAGTTGAGGGAATGGAATCCGAGACTTTTACTGCTTCCACGTACTATCAAAAGTTTAAGAAGCTCTGCTTACTAAAGAATTAAAAAAAATAATTGTCTTTTTTGCATTAGTAGGAATATTTAGGAAAGCAATCGTTTTAATAGGTATTATTATCGTTGCATTGTATGGTGATAATACACAAAAATTTCAACAGCCATAAAAAGTTTATCATCCTTTAAAAATTCGTATAGTAGGTATTTTGTAAATTTAGCAAAAACATTACAAAAAAAATTAAAAACGAACTATTTTTGTTTTGATCGAAGATCGGGGGACCGAGCAAGACACATAGAAGAACAAGGATATGTAGAAAACATATTAAATCACTTTAATACGGCAAACTCCAGTGTCGTGGCAACACCATCGGACAATGGACAAAATCTTAGTAATTTTGAGTCTGAAGAAGCGGTAAATTTTTCATATCGTAAGGCTATTTAGCAGTGGCAACCAGACCGGATATTAGCTTTTCGGTTGGTAATATCAGTAGATACTTGGAGAAACTGACAGCGGCTCATGTGAATGCGGTCAAGCGCATTTTGATGTATGTTCGTGGAACAAAGAACACTGGAATTTGTTTTGAAGGTGGAAGCGACTTATTATTTTTCGGATACAGTAATGCAGGCTATGCGGGAGACGTCGAAACCAGAAGACCAACACGTCTGGATATGTTTTTATGTTCAGGGACAGCAGGAGCGCAAATTTTCGGATTTGAATACGTCTAGTGCAGGAAAGCAAAGGTTTTTTTACTACGACTTTTAGTAAATCCACCTAGATTACCACTGACTAAGGTGTAGTAACTGTTGTGTTTGACCTAAAGTTATCAGTGCGATAACATTGTATTCGAGCTTACAACCACTTCGACTCGGAATGTAACAATGCTCATTGTTAAACTAGGAATGTGACGTCGCAATGAATGGGGATCTGTCTGGAAACGCCAGACAAGTTGGCACCTGCCGGTTGACCTGTCCTGAAATTAAATAGATTAATTCTGAAAAAGAAGTTGAATTAATCTTGACTGGGTGCGATGGATCTCCTCCATGCTTTCCACCCGTAGTTTGGTAGGGTTTTTTGAGGCCTTCCAGAGGCCTTTCAAAACTACATGCCGACATTTACTCCTTTTTGGTTGGGTGAATTCCAAAATAATGCTACTGGCTGGAGTGTGCACGCTTTCAATGTCGGTGGTGGGTTCCTCTTCCGAGTTTGCTGCCTCTGCTGTTGAAATCAATGATGTAACCGACTACATCGTTGCTATCTCTCTGTTCACTCGGTTGAGTAACAGAAAACTCGTCTATAAATGTCACTGATTACATTTTTGCTTGGAGCAGCAAAAACACGTCTGAACTTGTCGACTGTTCTGTCGCGATCCCTGAGGTGACAATTTTCTAAGTGTTAAGTATATACCTGGCTGCACGTACTGTCAACCGAATGCGTGACGTATGGTTGAACTCTGTACAGAAACCCTATTTCTAATCGACTTCAAGGGTTGTTTAAGACTAGTAAATGTTAATATTCCGCAAATATTTTTTTTATTTATACTATATAAACCTTCAGTTTTCCGAATCTCTACAGGGAATTTGTCAAATCCGGGTTCCTTTTAATGTGCGAGTGAATTTTGAATGTAATCAAACAATGCTTATGCATGCATATAACATTTATATTTCATTTTTATGTGCTTATACAATTTATTAAGTAAATTTCAAATTTAAAAAACTCAAATAAATCGTTTGCAAATTTCACAATTTAAGTGTAATTTAAACAAAGTGCAAAAACAATTTTATTACACCCCTAAAATAAGGAAGGGGAAGGGGGTAGCCATTCCATACCATTTCTTCTAAAACTGTTACTTAATTTCAATACTACTTTTACTTTTTCGGATATGGTATTGGTGTATATATTTCACCAAGTACAGAAACCGTCGCAATTTCCTCATTGAAATATAAACACATTACTTCAAATTTATATATACCATTGAGCACGAGTGGAGGAAAATGGGTTTCATCGGCAACATAATTGCAAATGTGATATGTGATATCCTGTAAATGAAAAAATTTGAATACAATTTTATTACCAATATTAATACTAATCATACCTTATAAAAATAACAACTTGTTAAGTTACCACATTTCAGTATATCTTTCGTACCTAATGCATTTGAGTCTACAAATTTTTTAAAATTCACTTGAAAACGAATCGGAAAGTGTCGATACTGGTTACTCAACAACTTAAAGCCTTGGACAACTATCTAAAAAATATAACAAAAATATAGTAAACCATAATTTTTATTTCTACGGCTGACATTGTTTTACCTCGACGTCATCTTTAAGGTTACATTTGAGTTTCCAAGTAGCATTATGGGCCGTGGTAGTCCGGTTAAATTTAAACGCTTTAATTTCAAAGAAATTGAAAACATCCGCATCGTAACTGATTAATTGGATCCGAAAATCTTTAACTTTGTATCCATTTTGATGAAACTAAAAACATAAGCTTATTAAAACATAAATTAATTACCTTCACAAATCGGTTTTACAGTCAAAATCTAAGCCTTTTATGAACATATCAATAAACCTTATATAGTTAATACGCATATACAGTCAAAAATAAAAAATTCTTAAAAACGAAATTATACATTAAATTTTGTAAACAAAACTTTAAGCATACGCTGATGACATAGTAATATTAGCAAGAACACGCAGAGCACTTATTGAAAAGTTTACAGTACTGGATAGAGAAGCACAAAAAGCAGGCCTTGAAGTGAATGAGAAGAAGACAAAATACATGAGATGCCACAGAGGAAGAAACGAACGAACCGAACCACTACAAATACGAGGATATAGCTTTGAAGAGGTGAAAGCCTTCAAGTACCTGGGCATGCAGATAAACAACAATAATGAAAGAGAAGAGATGATAAGAGACCGAATAGCAGCGGGGAATAGAGCCTTTTACGTAAACAAGAAGCTGCTAATGAACAAACATATACGAAAAGAGACCAAAATAAGAATTTATAAAACCCTTATAAGACCCGTCGTGACGTACGGAACGGAAATAGTATGTATGACGAATAGCGAGGAACACCGGTTTCAAGTGTTTGAGAGGAAGATCATGAGAAAGATCCTCGGCATAAAAAAGATAAACTACGAACAGTATAGAATAAGAACCAATAATGAAATAGAAGTAATGCTGGAGCACGGTAATATTGTCCGACACGTCAAGGCTGGGAGGTTGGGCTGGATGGGTCACGTGCTCAGAGCGCAAGAGAGCAGAACCATAAGATGTATAATGAAGTGGCGACCAGATGCTGAAAGACCGAGATGGAGGCCGAGAACGAAGTGGTTAGACGAGGTGGAGAGTGGACTATGAAGATCAGCGACTGGAGAGAGAAGGCGCTTAACAGACCGCTTTGGAGAAAGATAGTGGAGGAGGCGAAGAAACATGTGGAGCTGTAAATAAGGGAAATTTGACAACACGCAAAGAAAACAGCAGAAGATAAGGATTAATCCTCCTTAAAAAATGGATTTAAAAGCGTCCAGCAACGCGGCGATATTTCTCGAGAAATGGAGTGCCGTTGATTGATTGATTGATCTTCGTATGCTAAATTAAAGACTATTAAAAACTGATTTTTTAAATTAATCGACAGTTTCCTCTCGAGGGAGGTATTAACCGATCTTTAATTTTTAAAATGCAACAAAAGCGTTTGGCGACGCTATGTAATAGTTACTCGTATTATAAGACTATCCTTCGTATTTTTAACATCAAAGGCGCAAAAAGGGATTTAAATTCCAAAATTATTAAAGAAAAAAAAATTGAATTGATGATAGTGACCTCGTTATCAAGTTCTTCTCCCTTGGTCTAAAAATTGGCAAAACTGTAAATAATTTTTAGAAAAGTTAATGAATTTGTGATATATTTCGAAAAAAAAGGTTCACCACACAAGAAAATTTAAAAATATTTAATGTAGACTTCCTCAGGAATCATCGAGCGTGTTTCTTAAAAATTCATCTCCAATAGTTTAAATAGTTCATTTAAAGAGTTCAAATTCAAAAATATGTTCCTGAAAATAATTTGTAATCCTAAATTTAAATTGGAAAAGTTATGTAATGTTCACATAGCCAATTGTTTTCCTTGGATTACGAACTACTTATGTCCACTTTCATTTAATATCAGAGGTGGCGGATACTACAAATTTTCGATAAATAGCTCATTAACCGTTGCTCTTCGGTGAAAAAATTTTAACATGATTTTTTTTTATTATTTCAATATAAAATAAAGACCGGATAATTCTACATCAAAAATTATATTCCCAATATTTCGAGTTAATTAGTTGAAATTTTTGTTGATGTTCGCAATTTACACTAAGGTTGTTTATTGAAGCTATGCTTCTTATCGCACGGGTATCGCACGGGCAGTTAACTGAAAAAAATCGTTCGTCACACAAATTGTTAACGCAAATATGTAACGCAAATGTGTAACGCAAATATGTAACGCAAATTCGTCACACAAATTTCGACCATCGCTTTCAAATTTCGAACTTCCCTTCAAACACCTTGGAGGCCGAGGGCCGACCCGTATTTTTAAATACCAGTGGGAGGCCGAAGGCCGACCCGACCCGTGTTCTCTAAAGCAAGTGGGAGGCCGAAGGCCGACCCTACCCGTGTTTTCTAAAGCAAGTGGGAGGCCGAAGGCCGACCTGTGTTCCTGAAAGGCAAGTGGGAGGCCGACCCGTAGTTTTATAAGCAAGTTGGAGGCCGAAGGCCAACCCGACCCGACCCGTGTTCTCAAAAGCAAATGGGAGCAAGCATAACTCCGGAACCGAGAGGGCTAGGACCCTGGGAATGGTGGCTGTGGATGGGGGGCGGAGGTGGCAACCACCCCCGACCCACTCCGCCCCCGCCGCCTCAAACGCCGCCCCCAGCCGGTTTTTAGGGAAAATAGTTTTTTGACAAAACTAAAAAATTAAAAAATTTCCCCCCCCCCATTTCGTGGGTCGGCAAAAAACGTCGAAAAAATTTTAAAAACTTTTTACAAAAAGGCCGAAGGCCGAACAACTATGGCCTTCACGGATCTATTATGGACCTCCCCCTGTGAGGCCGAAGGCCGAACAACTATGGCCTTCACGGATCTATTAGGGTTCGCCCTGTGAGGCCGAAGGCCGAACAATTATGGCCTTCAAGGATCTATTATGGTTTGCTCTGTGCGTAAGAAGCCTAGCTTCTGTGGACGGTCCGACGACCGCTCTCATTTTATTACTTTCCGAACCCCTAGGTAAGGAAAGTGTTGTTGTTTTTATTATTTTACATTTAGATGTACAAACCGATTCTTATTAATTTATGTACTATTTGATAAATCTTACGTTTGTGTAAGTAATAATTTTGTAAGGCTAATTTCTGTTTTTGTACAGCCTCTTCGCAGATGAGAATATTATAGTAGATTCACCAAACGCGTCTCGCATTTTTAAATTCAAGGATGTTGGAGCAAAAAGACTGAATTTTATTTATTAATTTTCTAACTGTCAAAATGTGTTTTTGGTATTTTTGTAAGTATAGGAAGACGTAAATTTTAACAAATGTAAAGCAGAATATCAATATGTATTTATTTGATATTTTATATTGCAAATAGTTTTTACTTTTAATCCTAACAATTTGTTGCTCGACAACAATTGACTCATATAATTGACATTGACTGATCCCTTCCATTATTATGCAATTCAATGATAAAATTGATAAATATTAATAAAATAAACGAAGCTTAATATGTTCACATCGGGACTCGGGGTTTTTAATCGCGATAACCGATGATCTGAATAAACTAAAAATCATCAAAAGACACAAATTTTATTTATTGGAAACATTATTTAAACAAAAATTATAAAATTGAAAAATAACAGTAAGGATCCTTTAATGGGATTAAAAAAGTCATCTAGTGTTATTTGTCTTATATTTCTTATAAAACGTTTAAATTAAAATACATCTGAAAATCGGCTCGTTGTAAAACTTCCAACGCTTTCCTGCATTTTAACAAAAATTCTATTGCATAAATTGAATTTCGATCACTATTATACACAATGATTTTTTTATGCAGTTATATCAGTTTTTCGCAAAATACTCGATTGATCTCATTATCCGCGAACATAATAAGCGGTGTCTATACTGTATTAATAAAAATCAGCAAAATATCACAAAAAGGACATTTTTAAAGACAATAAAATTTTGGTGCGGTTTATATAAAAATAAAAACAATTTATTTTATTTTAACTTTTTATTGTATTATTATTTCCTAAAATAGGTGTATTATTATTTTCACTTCATTTTGGCCATTATTTAATTAATTTTTTTAATTTTCCTTTGATGTATTGAAAAATAATTTATAGATTATGCTTGCCTGACAAGCACCCAATAAAATAATTTTTGTTATTTTTTATTAATCTATAATCTCCTTTGTTTCAATCTCAATTTTCATTTTGATTTATATTTTTAATTTTAATTTTGCTTGAACTCTAAAAAATTAATATGCAGTATGTATTTAGTACTGTATTTCACGAGAGAAATCATTTTTAAAATATTTGTTTAATAATTTACTGGAATCGATTTTTTCTCCATTTCTTCGATTTTTGTTCTATTATTATTTATTAGTACAATAGTAAAAAGCAATCATCGATAAACCGTATTGGTTTTTATTGGTTGAAGGGTTAATGGGTTATTGTTAAAGGGTTAAATTTGTAATCAGTCAAAATTGTTTTAACTTTTCTATTATCTTTTCCGAAATATAAGACAACAGTAAAAAAAATAAATAAAACTTAACGATACCTTTGAAAGAAGAACGTCATTGCAGGAAACATATTGAACAAGAAATCTGACTACCAATACCCAAATAATATTCACCATCATATTTATTTTTAATATATTGCTGTGTGGGTCTTTGCCTCACTGGAGCTAAACGTTTTACTATAAATGTCTTGTACGAGTGTACGTAAATGTACCCCGTCAATAGAAATGTATGTAAAATTTTTGATAAATACAAATAAATGAAATTATACCTCGGCTTGGCTATTGCGATGAGCACAGACCTACCTTTTCTCAAGTTGGGTTCTTTCCTTGACCAAATCGTAATGCTGAAATCAAATATCGTGGTCTTCGGAATGAGATTACAAAAATTATGCTCCGTTTTAAAATACAAATGGTAATTTATTATGATTTAGTTTTAAGTGATTTAAATGCAATAAAATTCTTATACTAATTAACAAATTTCTTATTCTAATAAACTCTAAACGTATTAACGCACGCGTAAGTGGATCGCAAAATTTTCACTAATTTTTATTTTCAATATAAAGTTTAATGTGTAAGTTACCTTAACAAAATCTGGGGTATTTCTGGTTACTCAGTTCATGTACCATGAAACTATTTATTTCTACTTGATGGATGACCTTGGATGCGTATAATTATTCGAGATGAAAATTTTCTTGTGTGTGCATTTACCTCGTGGTGTGTGACCAAATTTTTCCAAAAATAATCGTAATCCGTCGTTATCTTCTACCAATTTGGCTTTTGAACTACGTAATGCTATGTCCTCCTTAACTAAATTTTAATTGGGGCCAGCCCTTAAGTTTGCTAGCTAAAATATGCTCAGGTAAAAATGGTTCGTTATGATGATTTTAGCTAAGGAGTTTAACACTATTGCCCTTCCTTACTAAGCTCCGGTGATGAGACGCACAAGGGTGAGTTCCTTATGGTTCGAAAATATTAGAGGTGATCTTAGGGTGCAAATTGACTCTCTCGGGATACTTATTGCTTTCTTTTATTGAAAAATAAATAAAGATTTCAATAGCTTCAAAGAAATGATTTATATTCAACAAAATGTGATGGTTGTATTTACATAAATAAATGTTTACACAAATTTCTGGAGATCGCAGATCTACCATTAATTAAATTTTCAAATAAGAACAGTTAATGCAAAAATTTGTTTTCAAAACAAAGTGGCTACCTCACTTTATCCTGACGTGCTTGTTTTAGTTATAAACTAAAGCAAGTCTTTCGCTGTACATTAGCGTTTAAAATGTTTTTAAATAATATTAGTGCTTATTTAAAGCTTAACCTTGAATAAATTAAATAATAAAGTTTGAATGAAAAACCTGTCACTTAGGGTATTGGAAAATACACTTTCATAAAAGTCCTTTTTCTCAAATCCTGTATTTTATACGCAGAAGGCAAAGTTTATAATAAAATTAACAAAATAATAAATTTCACTGTACCTTTTCACATTGGCAAATCGAAGTTTTAAATTTTTAAAAGGATATTGTGTGTGGATCGCTTTAGTTGGTATCACGTTGGTGAGTCATCGGCCTTGCATCTAATTATACCAGTCACCGACTGTTTATCGTTACGGGAAGTTGCTTCATTGGTGTTTGCTTTCTAAATTTTATTTTTGTTGTTGTTATTTACCAAATCGTAGATGTTTAAAAGTGGAGAAAAAAGGTAAGTTACATATCCTTGACAATTTGTTTTGGATCCAGTATTGTTGATGAATTAAATCCGTGAATTGTTATTTTGTAGAAGCATCTTGTGATCAGCCATTGTCATCCTTGAATCTATTTATAAATCCGTTCCAATCCAGCTGAAAAATCTTAACCTTCAATTGTTTGTAAACAATTGATTTGTGGAGGACATCTCGATACGTCTACGCAATTTGAATTCACAAAGTCAACTGAAATTTGGTTAACCTCCAAAGATTTGTAAATATTATTTTCTGGAGCGCATTGAAATTGCGTGCACTTTGTTGGAATGCCCGAGGTCAACTGAACTTCGATCTAAAACCAATGAAATTGGCACCATTGTTCCTTCAAAGTAAGTCAAATTTTATCCTTTTGGATTTCTGACCTTTCCAATAATTCGTTTTTGTTTCAGATTCATGATCTACATTGAAATCTATGTCTCTTGATGTGCCTTTCATGCTATTTTACTGGTATATTCTGTTTTTATGCCTTGATTTGGACGGTTCTTTGACTCATATCTACCAACTTGTATGAACTCTTGGATTTTACACAAAATTGACCCTTATGTACAACTTTAACGATTTTCGTTTTAAAAACATTCACTTCAATTACATGAAATGATTACATAATTTTTGGTGTGAACAGTTTTGTACAAAGCATGTTATTTATCAAATAATTCAGTTTACAAGATGTTACATTTTTATAGGTTATGACGATTTACATATAAAATGATTTTTCTATCAATTTTGAGCTAATTCAATCTTTTGCATAATTTTTGATGTGACAATCATCAATCTATTTAATCTTAGCAATATTTATCATCTTTATTTTATCCTGAGAGATTCAAATTTGGATGAGAAATTGAAATTTTAGAAAATAAAATTTTCTCGTAGAGCAAAATTTTTTAAGTGTCTACCGATTTAGAATTTTATGCTTTATATGAATTTTTTATTCATTTTTGTATCGGGAGCCTTTATTAAACATTTTGAATCATAGCAGTAACCCAGTAGACGCAGGTATCACAGTTATATCGCTGTGATACCTCATTTATGTCACAGGTGTGATATCACAAAGTGATATCCACGTGATACCCATGTGATACACATGTGATATTTTGTGACTTACTTGTGATTCTTGTTGATTTATCACCAAAGTGATATCGCTGTGATATCTGATTTGTGTCAGAGATGTGATATCACACTGTGATATCCACGTGATACCCACGTGATATCCATGTGATATTTTGTGACTTATTTGTGATTGTTGCTGATTTATCGCCTAAGTGATATCGTTGTGATATCTTATTTGTGTCAGAGGTGTGATATCACAATATGATATCCGCGAGATACCCATGTGATATTTTGTGACTTATTTGTGATTGTTGCTGATCTATCACCTAAGTGATATCGCTGTGATACCTCAGTTGTGTCAGAGGTGTGATATCACACTGTAATATCCACGTGATACCATTTTAGTGGTTTTAAATATGAAAACTACATGCAAAAAATTAAAAAACAGTTAAAGCAAAGATCCTTTGAACAAGTATATAATCGTATAATGGAAGCACGGGCTAATAATATAAAATTTGAAAGAGTAAAATACCCGATAATTAATTTTGATCGATCATCATCATTATCTGAGACTTCTACAAGATTTGTTAAAACTGTAGAATACAATGGTTTTTGCATATCTAAGAAAAAAACCAATAATTGCTGCGCTATTAAAGGCAACAACGTAATTATCATAAATGATATATTTTATGAAGAAAAAATATTATATTTCAAAGCACGACGGTACATTAAAAAAAGAGTCCTATTTTAAGGAACCTTGTGATTCTCAAATATTTAGTGTATCGCTAGTTAATGACTCAAATTTGTCCGATATTGAAATCATTCCCGCATTACAGATTATCTGTAAATGTATTAAATTCCCTGTGTCGATGTCGGCTAATAATGAATTTGAAAGTTCAGATCATGTTATTATTCCCCTAATCCACAAAATGCACGTGTTTTTGTAACCTGCATAACCTTACTTTTGAAATAAAGAAGTTATTTGAAAAGAAATAATAAGAAACAATAATAAGATACACTTTTGTGCAATAAGCGTTACCGTTCTTGGAAAGATTTAATAATCCAATGTTGGAACAAACATGTGCTTTTAGAACACACATGTTGTTTACTTTATGCAGTAGCGGCTCGTGATATTTTAACAGGAGGGGCGCATTAAATAAATTTTGAAAATAAAATTCTTGCCCTACAAGAAACTTTCTCTTTACATTTGTTTATTTTTTATGTGCACTCTCTCTTAATCTTACATTAATTAGGGGTCGTCGTAGGATGCCCTGTATTATGTTTTATAATTTAAAATTCGGATTGTAAAATAGGATTTTTATGACTATTTAAAATGACAGTAGTCAATAGCCCTAGATAGCACAGATGTTAGGGGATGTCTATAAATCACGTGAGGTGTTTTTTTTTAATTTTGACCCCCCTCCCCCTTGGTGAGATTTGGTGAGATGTCGTAGGACTCCCCCCCCCTATTTAAATCTCACGTGAGATTTTCCTTATAATTTTTCAATAATTAAATTTACTTGATAATATGTTATTGTATTTTGCTTTATTATACCACTAATAACTACCTAAGCGTTAATACTGATATCTTCTATGTACTACATTTTTTCTGTAAAATAAGCGGAGAAAAATGAGGCTACTAATATACTCGCTGAATTAAAAAGTTGACGTGAGATTTTCTTTAAACCCAGCCCCTCCCCCTTGGTGAGATTTGGTGAGATTTTTCCGGACCCCACCTCCCCCATTTTACCTCACGTGATTTATGGACGTCCCCTTACAGCGTTACACTCAATACCTGTAGGTCCTAGGTTCGAATATAATAAAATAAATAATAAAATATTTTAAATTAACAAAAATTATTAATATTTTTGCTAATATTACCATATAAACATGAACATTTGGGCATCCCAGTTTAGGCAAAATTTATCCACGAGACGGCGCTTCGTACGCTGTTGGGAGATACGCAACTAGCGTATACTTTTATTTTAAATAAAATAGGTTTCATAAACACGAGTGCAATTATAAAATCAAACGTCAAAATTTTCTTGTAGAGGCCATAAGCTTTCGTTTTTAAATAAAAACGGGCCGGCCCGACCCTGCAAACACGTGTTTTGTTGTTTAAAAATTTATATTTACTATAGCAAAACCGTGTTGTAGTAAAGCAATTTTTGAGGAATCTTACATAAATAAAATAATTATGAATACTTAAATTAAAATTTATTATTACATTTTACATTGAATATTGGTTTCAACAAAAGCAAAACTTTTACGCATTATTTAATTATTTCAAAATTAGTAATATTGTGTAACTAAAATAACGTGTTTAGTTACAAAATATAACTAAACACATGTTTAGTTACAAAATATAACTAAACACGTGTTTAGTTACAAAATATAACTAAACACGTTATTTTGTACAGTGCAGTCATTTATAGTACTCTGCCGAGTGTGAGTCACAATAGCAAGAATGCTGAATGCAGTAATGATGAAAATAGTTGCATCAATGGTAAATATAAAGTGTTTTAAAAAGTTTTACATTGATAATATTCAACATTATTTTTTGCAGAAACCTGCAGAAATCTTGCCATCGTGGTAGAACAAACCGAAGGCCAAATCACATCCCCGGTGCAGGGAATATCTATGGAAGGTAATATTATATTTGTGAATTAAAAGAAATTAGACATTTTTAACCTCTTAATATTTTAGAACATTTAAAATTAATTTATAAAGCGCTTGCGGACATTAAATTACAAGTAACGTCAGTGCAAGAGCAACTGCACGTTTAGAACGATACCAAGCCACGGAGAAAGCACATCAACAAACTATTTTTGGTGAGTAATATTTATAAACTATGATTATTAGTGACTAGTGAGGCAACAAGTGGAATAATTAAAATTTTATTTTATTACAGATTCGGTGAAAAGCAGATTTCCAATTACTGACGATGAGTTGGAAAAAGAAACAGCTAAATGGTTTCGGTACGCGCTTCAAAGGAATCAGAGCTGAATCTCGAAGTGTCGAAAATAAAAATACCGATGAAGTACAAAATGTGCAACATTTATAAATTTTTGCAGTTAATAAAGATTTATTAGATTAATCATAACATACTTGTCATAAATTTAACCTTTCTCCTAATTATTGCCCAAAATCAGTGTAATCCTTGAAATAATATGTCGGTCGTGTGATAGCAATACAACGTGTTTGCGATACTTCTGCCACTTTTTGTTATGATTAAAAAAGTCGCAACAGTATCACAAACACGTTGAATTGCTATCACACGACCGTCACAAAAAGTCGCCCGAATATCACCAGAGAGTCACATGCGTATCACATGAACAATCACAAAAGCGTTGTATTGCTATCACATGACCGTCACAAAAAGTCGCCCGAATATCACCCGAGTCTCACATGCGTATCACAATAGCGTCACTAAAGCATCTCAATATCACTGAGGCGTGTGAATGCGTGTCACAGTGATATCGCTAAGGCGGACATTGATGCATACTGGTGATGCTACGGTGACATCACAAATATGTGTCGCAAGGATATCACTGTGATTTAACAGTGATATAACAGTGAAATCACTGTGATACTACACTGTGATATCACTGTGATATCGGTGAGGCTGACATTAATCCATACTGGTGATGCTAGGGTGATATCACTGCGTCACAAATCCATGTCACAGTGATATCACAGTGATAACTCTGCGTCCACTGGGAAGTACACTATGTTTACCTATTACTACACTTTTTTATTGAAATTCTTTAATATTTTCACTATATTATTTAATTTTTAGTATGGACGCTTAACTACCATCGCCATTACACACAAATTTTCACGTGGATCTCCAATTGTTTTTTATTTGTCTCGCCACCTGCAAATTCCATAGCGATCTTGATTCTTTGTTATTCGTTGTTATTGGTCGAAATAAAAATCAATAATATTGAAATTCCAATTTCCAGGTACGGCTTACCCAATGTGATTTATAAAATTTTAATAAAATTTTTATGTTTCAGATTGAATAAATTTCTTGCATCACCTGTGATTGTTCGGTAAACTTTGTGAAGATGAATTATCCTTTTATGGTGCACTAAATATCGAACATTGCGAACGTTGCGTAATATTTTTACTACTAATTTAAATTTAACGCTAACCATAGATGTATTATATTTCATAGATACAGACTACTAGTAAATTTCAACGGCAACATAGACTACACATGCTTTTTTGTCGCCATCCTTGTTTAACACATGCTCATAGCACGTGCTTCATGAATTTTGCATCTCACTCAGGAGTACAGTTATAAAATGACAGCTGTCAAACCTTATTTTTAGGTTAGAATTTTAATATCTTAGCGTAATTTTCTTTAACAGATCTTTGGTAGAAGTAACACGTTGTATTAATCGATAATTTTTTTGCTGTAATTTTTTATTTTTTCTTTGAATTTCTTCGTATTTGCTCTTAAGTAAATACTTCAAACAGTGGCAGTAACGATGGTAACGAGGTAGTAACCATGTAAACGCACACAATATACTTCCAGCAGAATTTTAAGAGAGATAAAAGATTGATAGTACTAGTGTATAACAGAAATAGCAATACAGTACTAAGTCGGAACTATGTTGGTTTTGGATGTTTCAATGCTAAGGTATAGGGCAGTCGGTATCTATGAAATATAATACATCTATGACGCTAACACATTTTTATAAACTAACATTGAACAATTATTTTGATTTTAAATTACATTTCTTATGATTAATTAATTTGATTTATAATACTAACAAACATTTTTATTAATGGAATTAAATTGTTGCATCCTGAATTTATTTTGTTACCTCGTTCCGTGACTCGTCTTTCACATAAAAGTATGACATTGAACTAAATTTTTGGTATCGGATGAAACTTTTTACGTTCGAACAAATGGTGCTACCCGAACTGCACCACGGCTTATCAGGGGTCATTTCTTGTACCCAGGTAAATGTAATCCCTAGACCGAACTGCACCACGGTCAAATGTCGTTCCGTAATCGCTTTACCGAATTGCACCACGAGCAAACCGAGCAGGTATCACAAGCAAACAGATAATATAAAGAAATAAATACACAAATATCTAAATTCTTTGCAATTTAAATTTCGAGTTTAATATATTAATTCATATTATATTATACAGGGTCGGAGCAGGTATTAATAAAATAATAACCCAAAACAGTGAAAAAATTAAATTTTTTTGCCTTCGAATTTTGGGGTGTGCATTCGATAAGGAGGGTAATCCATCGTCAAAACCTACCCTTACGGGGAGCCGCTGCGCTCCGCTCCGCGTTGCACCCCTCCAGGGCGGTTTTGACTCTGGTTACTAGGCCAAACATACGAGAAGGCGCCACACATCAAGAAAACCGGGATAAATGAAACCGGGATGTGAGAGACCCTCGAAATAGCATTAAAAAGTATAGTTGCGGTATGGGGTAGTAAACTATTACGTTTCACCCCAAAAAAATCGCGTAAAAACAAAAAATAATCGATGTTACATGTAGGAGGCATCAGGTTAAACTCCAGCATTGTGCTTTAACTTTTAACAATAAAACCACCTTACCTAAAATATTACAATAGAGGTGGTGCAATTCGGACGACCGACCCTTGGTGAGGTGTTTACCTGAAATTACGGTGGTGCAATTCGGGTAGGAGATTTGTGAACTAATCTTTTCGTGGTGCAATTCGGGTGCACCGGAACAAATAAGTCATGTGCTTTCTTTATTAATAAACAAAATTCTGAATCGTGACGTTATTATTTCTATTGGCGTGGTCAATCTCGACACCGCAATATGTATTGCGATGTCCGACACTGACCACCACGTCAATAGAAATGATAACGTCACGATTTAAAATTTGTTTATTAATAAAGAGAGCACATGACTTATTTGTTCGAACGTAAAAGTTTTATCTGAAACCAAAAATTTAGTTTAACGTCATAAATTTATATGAAGAAAGGGTCACGGAACGAGATAACAAAATAAATTCAAAAATGCAACGTTTTAATTCTGTTAATAAAAATGTTGTTAGTATTATAAATTAAATTAATTAATAATAAGAAATGTAATTTGAAATCAAAATAATTGTTCAATGTTAGTTTATAAAAATGTGTTAAAACGTAAAACTTAAATAAGAATAATCTTTACACGTATCGGAGTGTCTCGCAATTCAATGTATCACAAATGGGAAAGACATTTTCTTCAAAAGTTTACTGGAAGATCACAGGAGATGCAAGTACTTTAATTTAATCTGAAACATAAAAACTTTATTAAAATTTTACAAATCACTTTGGGCTTGAGCCGAACCTGCAAATTATAACGTCAAGAAAATTGATTTATATCGGCCAATAGAGCAAAATCACATTTGCCTTGAAAAAACACAGGTAACGATGGTGAAACAATTGAGAAAAGGAGGTTGTTGAATTAATTCGATGAATGGCGTGGTGAAATTTAAGCGTCCTACAAGAAATTAATTTATTAGTAAAAATTTCGATTCAAACCGAATAAAAGGTATAAAAATTAAAAAGTAAATTTAACTTACGTGTGTTACAAGTGTTTTGGATCAAAAATATTGAAGGATCGACGATATTTTCACAAATAACGATATACGAATTTACACGTGTTGGAAAAGGCATCCACTCGTATTTATGCGACTGTACACCATCGATAAGAAATTGATACTGGGTTTCATGGTCATTCATCTTGGTAACCAGAAAAGAACCAGATTTTTAAAGGTAAAGCCAAACAACTTTTATTTTAACAAAAATTAGTGCGGACTTATAAAAATTTCTACCGCGTGGCGTCGACATAGCATTTATAGTTTTGGGGTAATATTAAGGATTTATTTAATTGATGTTCACGATTTATAAAAAAAAATAATTACATTTTATATAATAAAATTTACCATTGCATTCTAAAACGGAGCATAATTTTTGTGATATCATTCCGAAGACCATACTATTCTATTTCAGCTTCACGATTTGGTCAAGGAAGGAACCCAACTTGAGAAAAGGTAGGTCTGTGCTCACCGAAATTGTTAAGCCGAGGTATAAATTTCTTTTATTTGTATTTATCAATAAAATTTTTGCATACATTTCTATTGACGGGGTACATTTACGTACACCTCTACAAGACATTAATACTAAAACGTGTAGCCCTAGTAAAGCTCCGAGGGTACATAGCACTTTTTGGCTAGCCCAACGCGAGGCTACGATATCACACAGCAGTATATATATAATCTGAAATAGTTTAAATATTCGAGACTGACTGACGAAAAGTTCCTATATTTACATTTATAAAATAATGAACATTTTGCCAATACAAATGAAGGTCAAAATGAATTTGATTCAGGAAGGTTTTTATTTTAGAGTTAATTAACCAAATAAAACAATAATACAAAGCAACAAACGAACTGAAGGACAGAAATGCTATTTTAAAATAATGTTCAGTTTGAACTTGAGAATAATAGTGCTTATCAGTGGGATCGAGAAATACTCGATTAAAATATTATTAACTTCACCTATCACCTAGGGCTGTTTAATAGAAGGTTTTTTTATACAGTGATCTCGTCAAATTTGGAACAATTTCGATAAAATATTTTAGGGGGTTTTTCTCAGAAAATCCTCGGACTCGTCAACCTTTTTTGTAAGTGTTAATTTTTCCTGCCATTGGCATATTTTACCGTGCTTTCTTTTTGAGCTTTAACGTAATGGTAAATTTTTTTAAAGTGAAATGCCTTATTTTTATTTCCGGATTTAGATAGAGCACAATTTTCTGAGTATACGAAACTGTAAAAAACCTATACCAACATCATCATTTCAATCATCAGTTAGGTCTTTGACCTGTTCCGGCGTCTACCTACTTTTCTACGTTCTCAGGGTTTGCATTTGTATGCTTTCAAAAGTATTCTGGAGTTGGCCATTTTCTGGTGTTTTTCTCATTTTGTTCGGTTGCCTACTATTCTGCCGTTTAAATTGTAAATTTGTAGGCTCTCTTATTATCGTCGTTTCTTAATCTGATTTTTAGTTTTCGCTCTGGATTTATTTTTTTGTACTTTTCTGATGGTACCACATACATACATAATATATTGCAATGGACGAATACCACGTCAATAGAAATGATCACGTCACGATTCAAAGTTTTGTTTAATTAATAAAGGTAGCACATGACTTATTTGTTCGAACGTAAAGGTTTCATCTGATACCAAAAATTTGGTTTAACGTCATAAATTTATATGAAGAGAAGGTCACGGAACGAGATAACAAAATAAATTCAAATGCAACGTCTTAATTCTGTTTATAAAAATGTTTGTTAAAATTATCAATTAAATTAATTAATTATAAGAAATGTAATGTGAAATCAAAATAATTGTTCAAAATATTAGTTGATAAAAATGTGTTAATACGATAAACTTAAATAAGGAAAATTTTTACACGTATCGGAGTGCTTCGTAATTCAATGTACCACAAATGGGAAAAACATTTTCTTCAAAACTTTACTGGAAGATCACAGGAGGTGCAAATACTTCAAATTAATCTGAAACATAAGAATTTTATTAAAATTTTATAAGTCACATTGGGCTTAAACCGAACCTGTAAATTATAACGTCAAATATTGATTTTACATCGACCAATGGAACAAAATCACGATTGCCTTGAAAATACAGGTAGCAATGGAAAAACAATTGGTTAAAAATTATTGAGTTGTTGATTCTTGAATAAAATTAATGGTGGTCGAGTTTTGTGTAGCTGCTAATAAAAATTAAATTAAATTAGTGAATTTTGCAAGTAAAACCGACATAAAAGTGTTCAATATTATAAAGAAAATTTACTTACGTATTATAATAGTGATTTCAAGAAGAAAAACTTAACGATTGGTGATATTTTTGGAAAAGGCCGTATATGAATTTACACGAGGTAAAACGCACATGAAAAATACATCTGCTTATATTTATGAAAAGATAAGTCATCCACGAGTGATATCAACAACAGTTCATGGTTGAACATCTCAACAACGAGAAAATAACCAGATTCCTTAAGGTAAAGCCATACAACTTTAATTTCGATAAAATTAGTGCGAACATTAATAAAAATTTTACACCGCGTCGCGTCGACTTAATAATTATAGTTTGGGGTAATTTTAAGGATTTATTAATTGATGTTTAAAGATTTGTTTAGCTTTAATTACATTTTATATAATAAATTTTACAATTTGCATTACGAGACGGAGCATAATTTTGTATCATTTCCGAAGACCAGCAATATTTTATTTCAGTATCACGATTTGGTCAAGGAAAGAGCCCAACTTGAGATAAGGTAGGTCAGTGCTCACCGAAATAGTCAAGCCGAGGTATAAATTTATATTATTGCATTCATCAATAATAATTTTACAGACATTTCTATTGACGAGGTACATTTACGTACACTCGTACAAAACATCAACCGTAAAACGTGTGGCACTCTTAAAGGACTCCGTTCATAACAATATGTGTAAAAGTGTATCCCTTTTAGTTTGAATTTTACCGCGGATCTGGCATTTCATATCTTGTCCGTACAAATTTAAGCGGTGATAACAAAATAAGGATAAAAATGTGCATTTTGTTGAATTTTGGATATAATTATTAATTAATATTTAGTAGATGTGATTGTTTGTTAAGTTTGATAAGTGTTATTATTCACATTAGGAAATATTAGCTTTTAAATGTCGTTTCTCTTTTTTTAGGTAAGATTTTGTTTTACCTTTAATGTTGTAATTTGTGTTACTAATAAAATTTACTCTTTTTTTAGAGAAACAATTTTTAGTTTTATTTCCATATACACGTGAGCTTGTGTCAATAAAAAAGGACACATTATAAAACGACATTTTTTGCAACTATTCTTGGAGGAAGAATGGATAGAATAAGATTTGAATTCGTAGTAAAAGCTGTGGATGATCCAAAGACGAATGCAATTTGTGTAACCTCAATTACTGCAAACAGTAAACAGACTTACATCATTCCAGAACAATTCCAACTGGTAAAACTGCATGAAGCAATCACAAAAACTATAACCTATAAAAAATTAAAAGCTACATTACAAAAGAGGCACGACAGAAGACATGTATGGATTTCGGTGACAGAAGAAATAAAAAGTGATTATATGGATGAAGATGGAAATATGCAGTTTAAGGGTTATTTGCTAGAGGAGATTACAGCAACAATACAGCATCAGGAGGCTCCTACCGCTGGAATCTCGGAACAGATATTAACTAGAATACTGGAAAGTTTTACTGAAAAAAACAGTGATACTCCTGGACACCATAGTATGAGAAAGTTGTCAGAGGCATTTGTTATAGAAAAATTCACAAGGAAAATCTCAAACGTACCCCAATGGATGAATACTTTTGAAAGCGAATGCAATCGTTTGGGAATAGAAGAGGATATAACAAAAATTGAGGTCCTTAGGTTGTTTCTGGAAGAATCATGTCTTGACTGGTACAGTTCCATGCTCATAAAACATACAACAAACTCAGAATGGTTAACATGGAGAAACAACTTTTGTGAAACTTACGCAAACAAGGGTTGGACGTCAATCAGGTATGCAATGTCATTCAGATATATACAGGGCTCATTATTAGAATACGCTTTAAAAAAGGAAAGACTTTTATTAGAAACAAATAAGTCGATAGATAAGTCCACTCTAATTGATCTCATTGCTACAGGGATGCCAAATTTTATAACTGATAGGATTGATAGAAATAGCTTAAAGGAAACTAAGGATTTGTTTAATAACATTGGAGGTTTGGAACATTTAGTTAATAAAAATAATTCTGAAAAGAAGATATTTGCAAGGTTTGAAAATAAAATTAAAGAAGAAAATGGAAGATACAAACCATGCAAAATTTGTGAAAAAGAAAATAAAGGTATTCGGTACAATCCTGAATCCTTATGTTGGTTTAAAAACAAAAATAACGAGAGACCAAAAATAAATCAAATAAAAAACGTTAATAGTTCTACATTGGAAGCAGAATTTAATGAAATGAATCCAAAAACACTAATAGTTCCGCCATTAATCAAAATTAAACTGTTGTTAAATGACACATTAGAAATTTTGGGAGTTTATGATTCAGGTTCAAATATTTCTTTAATAAATTCAAGATTATTATACTTAAAAAATAAACCAATTACTGATCAAAAAATTCAAAATTTGAAAACGATTAATGGCGTGAAAAAAACTAGAGGATTGGTAACTTTAAAAATTAAGATTTTTGATATTGAAAAAAATGTTAATGTTTTTGTGATAGATGAGGAGGGTTTTGATTACGATTTTTTAATTGGATTGGATTGCATAGGTGGTTTTCACTTGAATCAAAATGAAAATTTGGAAGTCACACAGAAAACTCACAACTTCACAAAGGAAGACAATAAAAAGGAAATAGATTCAAAAATTAATGAAATAATTCCTGACTTTTCAGGTAAAAAAGTTGAAGAAAACCAAAATTTTCAAAATGTTAATAAAAATGTTGATGTTCTATGGAAGACTGGAGATGAAATGAATGATGAATATAGGATAAACTTTAATGAACATGTAGAAGTGGCTATTTTGATATTCAGTAAATCATCTAAACTGTCAGCAACAGGCTGAAATAGATGAATTAATACACAGATATAAATTAATTTTTGCTAAGGATAAATATGATATAGGCACTGTAAAAGGTTATGAGGCACGTATTGATTTATTAATGGATAAATATTGTAATAATGTAGTAAAAGGCCATACAGGTGCACTATTGAAGATAAACGAGATATAGAACAACAAATATCGAAATTATTACAAAAAAATCTAATCGAAGAGTCATATAGCCCTTTTGCTGCTCCGGTAACACTGGCTTTTAAAAAAGAAGAAGGAAAAAGATCCAGATTATGTATCGACTTTCGCGATTTAAATAAAATTGTAGTTCCTCAGTCACAACCCTTCCCATTGATCGAGGATTTAATGGTTAAAACGAGAGATTGTAAGTTTTTTTCAACACTGGATATAAACTCAGCGTTCTGGTCAATTTCCTTGAAAATTGAAGACAAGCAAAAAACAGCATTTGTTACTCAAGAAGGGCACTTTCATTGGACATGTTTACCCTTCGGATTAAAAACGTCTTCAGCTATTTTTCAGAGAATTTTAAGTAGCATTATAAGGAAAAATAAACTATCAGATTTCACCGTAAATTATATAAGGTAGATGATATTCTGATATTTTCTAAAACATCTCCAGAACACATTAAGCACTTATCATTGTTATTAGAAGCAATTTTGAGGGAAGGCTTTAGATTGAAATTTTCAAAGTGTAACTTCGCACAAGACTCGGTGAAATATTTAGGCCATATAATTAAAAATAATACAATTAGGCCATTGAAAGATAATTTAATTGCTATACAAAATTTTCCTGTTCCGAGAACACAAAAGAATGTCCGCCAGTTTTTGGGAAAAATAAATTTTTATGGAAAATATGTGTCAAATATATCAATTATATTGGATCCTTTACATAATTTATTGAGAAAGGGACAAAAATTTATTTGGTCAGAGAAATGTCAAGAATCCTTTGAGACAATAAAAAAATTACTTTGTTTAGAACCTATTTTATCAATCTTTGATCCAGATTTGTCGATACATATTTACACAGATGCAAGTATACAAGGCATAGGAGCTGTCATGAAACAACCACAACAGAATGGAGAAGAAAAACCATGTGTATATTTTTCAAGAAAATTAAATGAGACTCAGAAAAGAAAAAAAGCCATCTATCTGGAATGTCTAGCAATAAAAGAGGCAGTAATATATTGGCAGCACTGGCTCATCGGGAAAAGATTTACAGTTTTCTGTGACCATAAACCCCTAGAAAGAATGAATATTAAGGCTAGAACAGATGAAGAGCTAGGAGACTTAACGTATTATCTACCTCAGTTTAATTTCGAGATAATATACTCCCCAGGAAGGTACAACTTAGAAGCAGACTGTTTAAGCAGAAATCCAGTATTAGAACCACATGAAAATCAGGATGAAAGTTTAAAGATTGTAAATCTGATAAAACTAGAAGATATCCAAAATGATCAAGAAAAAAATGGAGATGTACAAAATAATAAAAATAAACTAAAATTGAGAAAAACAATATATTATAAAGTGGTTAGGAAAAAGGAAAAGATTATACTGTCGGAGGAATTTAGTAAGAAATTTATAGAAAATATTCATTATCTTTACTGTCATATAGGAATAAAACAAATGCAAAATAAAATTAAACCATTTTATACAGCAAAAAACTTAAATTGTAATATTAAACAGATCTGTGAAAACTGTGAAATCTGCATAAAAAACAAATCAAGAGGAAAATATAGATTTGGATTTATGTCTCACCTAGGTCCTGCTACTTATCCTTTCGAAATAATATCTATAGATACCATTGGTGGTTTTGGTGGCTCGCGTTCTACCAAAACATATTTACACCTTCTTGTAGATCACTTCACGAGATATGCCTACATTTTGACTTCAAAAACTCAAAGTTCGAGTGATTTTATTAAACTAGTTCAAAAAGTGATGCAGAACAATAAAATTGGCATGATTCTATCAGATCAATATCCAGGAATAAATTCGAAAGATTTTAAAAACTTTTTAGATAAAGAGAATATACCCATTATCTTTACTGCGGTAAATGCACCATTCTCAAATGGTCTAAATGAAAGACTTAATCAAACACTGGTAAATAAGATTAGATGTAAAATTAATGAAAGAAAGGAAAAATTGGCCTGGACGACCATAGCACATGAATGCACCCAGAGATATAATGAAACTGAACATACAGTAACAGGATTTTCCCCTAAATATTTATTAGAAGGGAAAAATGTTGATATTTTACCAGTTGAGTTGAAACAGGAAACAACACATAATGATTTAATTCAAGATAGAAAACTCGCCGCAGAAAATACCATAAAATCACATCATTATAATAAACAACATTTCGATAAAAACAGAAGAAAATGCGAATTAAACGTGGGAGACTCCGTATATGTTGAAAACGGTAATCGGTTAAACAGAAAGAAATTAGATGAATTAAAAATTGGACCATATAAAATCTTGGAAAAAATTTCAAACTCAATATACAGAATAGATACAAGCCATAGGAAGTCGGAGTCAAACTTTTTCCATGTCACAAAACTCGTCCCCGTTCCGGATTTCATGCAGGAGGCATAGCTTTTTATAGAAAAATAACAAAAACGGTAATGAAAATCTTTCCCTTGGGGGGGGGGGGAGATGTAAAAGTGTATCCCTTTTAGTTTGAATTTTACCGCGGATCTGGCATTTCATATCTTGTCCGTACAAATTTAAGCGGTGATAACAAAATAAGGATAAAAATGTGCATTTTGTTGAATTTTGGATATAATTATTAATTAATATTTAGTAGATGTGATTGTTTGTTAAGTTTGATAAGTGTTATTATTCACATTAGGAAATATTAGCTTTTAAATGTCGTTTCTCTTTTTTTAGGTAAGATATTGTTTTACCTTTAATGTTGTAATTTGTGTTACTAATAAAATTTACTCTTTTTTTAGAGAAACAATTTTTAGTTTTATTTCCATATACACGTGAGCTTGTGTCAATAAAAAAGGACACATTATATATGTATGTACGTACTATGTTGTAAAGATTTATTATGTGTTAATTAATTTATTTTGCAAAATATTACATTTTGAAAATTTCATCACATAATGTCCGGTGTATGATTGGTTTGCATACCAGCTAAGTATTATTGAAATTTCGAGAAAGTCGTCGAATAGACCACCAAACCGATCCGTCCGAGGTCGAATCGACCACCAATCCGATCCGTCCGAGGTCGAATAGATCACCGGTCCGACCAGTCCGAGATTGATTCGGTCGTCGAATCGATCCACCCGATCCGAACTACCGTTCCCGATATATCCTGTCCGATTCATTGCTTACGTTTCTAGGCAATAATCAAATTTCCGAAACTGTTCTTGGTTACGTTTCTAGCCAAAAACAACAAATTCCTCCGTGAAGATTAGCGAAAAGCTTACGTTTCTAGGCTTTAGCTGAGAAAGAACTTCCGAATAGATAATTCTCATCAAGAATTATTACTTACCCGATTTGCAGATTCGATAGACTTCCGTATAAGAAGTCACTTCCTGACTTCACCCGTTCCGAAAATACAGTTGAATTTTACTAATCGAAATTTCAGTAGTTGTAAAAATCCCGTAGTTGATTTTTTTTCCGTAGTTATAAAACTTATGATTAGATTCAATTAGTTAACATTATTCCCCACCTGTTTTAGTAGCTGCTACCATTTTAGAAGCAGTAGTAATAATATAGTAACCGTAATCAATTCACTTGCAAATACATTCAAGTCAATATAAATATTCACAAATTATGTATGTTCCATTTCCGTCACCAGTGCCGTACTCATTAAATTTTTGATAGTGTAAATATTTAAATATTAAAATGATTTTACTTTTATTCCGAATTATTAATTAATCAATATTAAATTGTAAATATTTTTTAAATAAAATTTTTGTTAATTTACTCAGAATTCTTTTTTTTGTTTTACAAGTTTTAAAGTTTTCCCTTTGAAAAAGCTTTTGGCGCCCGAGTTTAAAATAAGTGTCAAACCGAAATCGACAAGACGTCCTCAGACCCTGGCTACCCAAGGGGCAATTTTTGAAAGAGGCCAAAAGCCACGCTACAATGTATTGGAAATGCAATTACCTTAGTTTTATTAGTTGATATTTTGCAATTGAAATCTTCAGCTATCTTATAAAATTTGTATCACGTTTTGCAATTCGTCTTCGGTTTTTCCCAATATGATTTGGTTTCTGCAAATAAAAATGTATTTATGTGAGTTTTGGTCCTATTCTTATGCCTTTGGGTATTTGTCTAATTCATGTCTGCAAGATCTCATCCATATACAGTTGCGGCCACATAATTAACAATGGGTGCTATGTAAAGAAATTTAAAAGTTTTTATTTGAATATTTATGATAAATTCATGTTTAAATTACATCAACTCGTGATATATTGACGTGTTCTTTTCTGTCCAGCGATCAACCATTTATTTTTTTGAACTCCGTGGTTCAAAATTTTTCTTTAAATTATTTTTCTTTCCAAATTCTATCATCCACCTCAATCAAAACACACTCTTTCAAATTTAAACTAAAATTTCGCTTTTATTTATTTACAACAAATTCACAGTACACAATTTTTTTTAATATCTAGCTCAAGCGTCCTATCCGCTCGACTCTGCTTGGCGTTTACTCCTCAAGCGTCCTCTACGGTCGACTGCCTGGAGGTGACTCCTTAAACGTCCTCTCCGCTCCACTGCTCGGAGTAGACTCGCCCCCTCTTTTTCTTCCGACGCAAAAGTTCCTTGTCTGCGCACAAGGATATCCATTTTACAAATTCCCCCTTTTTTTTAATTTTATTTTACAATAATTTTTACAATTTCAATTTTTAACATGTAAATTTTTATTTTTATTTTCTTGAATCTTCGAATTTTGGGTAGGCATTGAAATACAGTTCAATATATTTCACACTAATTAAATAGTAAAGGTTAAGGTAGTGAAATTTTTAATGACAACCGTCTCTAATTCTGTCCCTCCTTTAGTTATTGCCAATATTATCATAATTTAAGGATTGGGATCAATTTTGCCTTCAATTTTGAGATCGCGGTTTGAGAATAGCTGTACCAGTCACCTGGCTCGGCTTTGTGGGGCTACACCTACAGCTTTGTGTAGACTTTGTTGTTTGTTCTTCTTTCAGTATGCCCTTCCGGTTCTGTGGCCCGTCGCTCTGAAATCAATGCAGTATGGCTGCTCCTGGCAGTCTTTTGAGAGGTGGCCGGTTCCGCAGAAGTTCTAGCATTTGCTGGCTCTGTTTGGGCCTCTGTACTCTGATGACTCTTGGTCAGAGGCCCAGCACCAAATGTTTCTAATTGCTCATAGAAGTCATACTTCACTGTGTCTTCTGCTTCTTCTATGGGAGCATATATTAATCACTATTATACTAAAGAGCTTACATGTTATCCTTATTGCACATATCCTGTCATCGACCAACCAACCAATAGAAAACGTCTGTCAGTACTAACAGGCCAATAGAAATCATTTGTTAATTTTACTAGCTTATTAAAGGTTTTATGAGCCGGGTGCTTATTATTATTTATATTGGCCTAACTGGCGCAGGAGGCCTAACTGGCGCAGGAGGCCTATCGGCCGCCTTTAACCATCTTGACCGTTCCGGATGTGCATGTTCAGCCTACGGCTTCAAGAGAAGTGGGAGATCTTCTAAAATAGAAGATAACTAATAAATTTTATGAATAATGATAGGAGAATGACTAAAAGAATTAAATAGAAAATAATACAAATTTAAGAAAATTTAGAATCTAACAATCCAATTCTATAAATTTCATTATTAGTTTTATCACAATATAATGTAAAAAAATGTAAGCTTAATTTTAACGTTTTATTTTCCAACTACTATGTCAGTCAATCAATAATTCGATAGTAATACAATTACAATATTTTATAACTTTAAAAATTTATTACAATATATAAATTTATTATTAGGTTATGAATATCAATATTAAATGTTAATTTGTTCAATAGTTTTGTATGTAAACCGTTCGACATCACAACAAATGTTGATAATCTCAACCAATGATCCATTACTAAACTGCTTATGAACCCATTTTAAATTTAGTAAGACCAAGCCTTAATAAATATATAAAAAAATTAGCAATATGTCAAAAAATGGTAGAAGTGGTGAAGTTGAATCAAACAACTTTTTTTATGGTTTGATTATAGTTCTTGGTATATTTCCACCACGTTCGGTCCTAAATGTTAAGAAAGAAGGTATTTTCTGTCTTTACAAATTATACACACTGCTAGAAGCATTATTTATAATAATTTTAACTTTTACAACAATAATTTATCGTGATTTCATCGTCCATCCTGAATATCAAGAGATGACATTTATTTATACTAATTCAGGCCAAGATGTCGTCAATTCTGTAGGTAACATTCTCACAATTTTAACACCAATATTTTTGAAATTCTCAACTTTGCATTTATTTTTGAATCAGGGTCAAAATATGTTTAAGACTTCGACAACAGATAAATTGATTGATATAATGTATATATATATATTTCGGGCTACTTAGTACATTAAACTTGCATTACTATACATTGAATACTGCACTATACAATTACAATTGTTTACCCGATCCCCAATCTCCACCTCTCTCTATCGGTTGCATCTTGTTCCTCCAAGTTCCTCACTGCCATAGCTTTCTTTATCCCATCGTTCCACGATCTTCTCGGTCTTCCACGCTTTCTTCTTCCTGGGGGTACCCACTTAAGTAACCTCTTTGGCCATCTGTCGTCCTCCATCCTTAGTAGATGTCCAAACCACCGCAGACCACGTTTTTCAATTCTCTGGGTTACTTCTTCATTTGCGTTCATTATCGTTCTTATATGGTCATTTCTTATGTGTTGTAAACGAAATACCCTGGCACTTCTACGCAGGTAGTCCATTTCGACCGCCTTTAGTCGTCTTTGCATGTTTGCATTTGGACACCAAACCTCACAACCATAACACAGAACCGACTCAACCATAACCATTCCGACCCTTTTTTTATTTTTTGTTGAAATATTTTTGTCCCACCACAATGAGTTCAGCATTCCTATGATTTTTTTGGTTTGTTGAATACGAGTTCGAATTTCCTCAGTCCCCAGACCCTCCCCATTAACAGTAGCCCCCAGATACTTAAACCGTTCCACCTGCTCAACCTGCACCCCATCATCGATTAGGATCTCAAACTTAGCGTCGGTGTTAACTGCGAGGTATTCTGTTTTTTTAAGACTAACTTGGAGTCCCCATTTTTTATACTCGGTGTATAGCCTCTTTATCATGAACTCGAGATCGAATGAGTCCTGTGCTACCACCACCTGGTCGTCTGCAAAACTCAATGTAAATAGATGTTCATCATTGATTGGAATACCCATCCCCTCGCAGTTTCTTTTCCAGTTCTGTAGGGCACCTTCAATGTACAGGTTGAACAATAATGGGGATAGGCTACACCCCTGTCTGAGGCCCTTATTAATTTTTATTTGGTTAGATAGTAGTTGGCCAAGTTTCACGTTTGAAGTGTTCTCATTATATAATTCTCTTATGAGCTTAATCAATGCTGGGCTTATGTTCATGTTGTGCAGAACCTGCCAAAGTTTACATCTGGGTACCGAGTCATAGGCTTTTTCTAAGTCTATAAAGGCCAGGTGGACTTCTTGGCCCATCGAAATTCTTTTTTCCATCAATTGGTGGAGGGTAAAAAGGTTATCCACACATGATCTTCCAGGGGTAAAGCCACTTTGATCTTCTCCAATTTTTCCTTTTACTTCTTCTCTTAACCTGCACTGTAAGATTTTGCTAAATATTCTACTCAAGGTGCTAGTGATACTCAAGCCCCGATAGTTTCTCGGGTCTCTCTTGTCGCCTTTTTTAAAAATTGAGACGATGTAAGATGTTTTCCATTCCTTCGGTACTTTATAGCTTTTCCAGCAGTTCTCCATGAATTGTGCAATTCTCTCCCATAACCCTATTCCTCCATTCTTAATTAGCTCAATATGTACTCCACCCGGCCCTGCAGCTCTGCCATTTTTCATTGCCATTATATTTAATTTAACCTCATCTGCGGTTATTTTGTCGGTATGTTTTTCTGTGGGGTGGTCATTCTCCCCTCTTGAAGGTTGTGAACTCTCCGAAAATTGCAATCTACTCTCTATCAAAAGTTCTTTATAATGCTTTTCCCATTTTTCCATGTCAATACCTACGCTAACAGTATTCATATTATTTACTTTCAATCTCTTTATACACCTCCATACCTCCGTCGATCTCGAACCCCCTATTAGGCTATCTATTTGAAGACATCTTTGTTGCCAATAATTGTTTTTTTCTTTTTTAATTTCTCTTCTAAGTTCATTGTTCTTTATTCTGTATGCTTCTCTGTTTTGTATTGTTTTGCAGCCTAACCATTTATTGTATACATTTGCTTTTTCTTGAATTAATGTTTCTACGTCTTCCGTGAGCCAAGGTGGTTTCTTCCTCTTTCTGGTCCCATCGCATACTCCCAGAGCTTGTGTTGCCGCTTCTTGTAATGCACTTTTTATGTTTGAGTGCTCTATTTCGATGTTATTACTTTTGCTTCTCTTTTTCAGTTCTTCTCGCAATCTATTTTGATATAGATTTTTAACACTATCTTGATGTAGTAAGTGTAATTTGAATTTTGTGTAAGTAATAGTTCCCGCTTCATTGCTTTGTGTTATACTAGCATTTTTTTGTGTTTTTATTTCTGATTTGTAAGGCCACACTAATTTAATTGTTAGCATGTGATGGTCCGTTCCACAATTGGCACTTCTTTTAACGCAACTGTCTCTGGGCTTCAGCTGGGTTTTAAGTCGAACTATACAATAATCAATGATCGATTTTTGTTGCAATGATGGTCTTTCCCAAGTGTATTTATGTATATCCTTATGTTGAAAGAAAGCATTTGTGATTTTCAATTCGTTCTGCTTGCAGAACTCTATAAGCAATTCTCCAGATTCATTCACAACTCTCTCTCCAAAACGTTGACATTGATATAATGTCAAGCAAGAAATTTAGATTACGCTTTTTTATTAATCATTCGATTTTGCTCATTCTTTTGCTATTTGATTTAGGCATTTGGATATTGAAGTTTAACATAACCGACTACCTTCTTTTCATCAACCAAAAGATTAGAGTTTATTACAATTTCTTAACAATTTTTCTAATTTATGTTTTTGTTAAATATATAAAGCAAGAGTTAGAAACTACAAATAAGTATCTGGTCAAAACGACTAAATCGATTACAGCACAAATTAAAATTGCTGTAGTTTCATTAGATGGCCACGAGGAATTTGCCCATCGTACTATTTGCTCAGAAATTCGACAAGTAGCCCAAGGGTATCATAATTACGTGAGACGGGTTTCGCTCTTTAATACAATCTTTGGTTCTCAATTACTTTTCCTCACTCTGTCTTTCGGGATGGGATTAATAAACACAATGAATGTGATAATATTTCTTTCTATTTCCACTGCTGACGACAAATTCCGCCAGTATGCAATTTTGTTACACGTAATTTGGACAATTTGGCAAGTAGTAAGAATTTATCTTATCTACTTAGATGTAGGTACTCATATAAAAAAATTTTTATTTAAGGTACTTGGTACAGGTGTTGTGGTAATATGTGCTGAAACAGAAGAAGAGGGTAAAAGGACTGGCAATATTTGCATTGAAGCTTTGTTGAACTTACCAAACATGAACGAAAATGAAAAACTGAAAGATGAACTATTATTACTAAATACTTTAGTAAATAATAACAATCCAACTTTTACTGCTGCAGGATTTTTCGCTATCAATTATACTTTACTTTTCAGTATTATTGCAAGTATTACTTCTTATGTGATTGTATTAATTCAGCTTAATAATTAAATATATTAAACGTAACTTTTTTCTTTTATTACGGCGTTAGAATGTTATTTAGATCAAGGTAATATCACTAATATTTAATAATAATCCAATAATAACCCGGCTAATAACTCCACCAGTCTCGGAAGAATTTATGAAGCGTGCAGCCCAAGGGCTGCTGTGGACAGAGAAATCGACACACCGAGAAGAAGATGTACCAGAGCTAGAAAGAACTCTTATAGGATTGTCGGAACCCACCCTGACAGGGAGAACGCAACGAGGGGAAAATTAAAAGAAGCTTATTTCTCAAAATTAAACATAGCCAGAAGAAAAAGTGGAACGAGCTGCTACTCGACCAAAACAGAGACGTGCGGTGAAAGGCATATGAGAATGTTACCAAACGCATGGGTCAGAGAGAGGCCTCCGGAATAACGGAACGGAGGATAAGCTGGGAACATGGCGAGACGTCAGCGTCATATGAACTGACGCAAATCCTCACGTGGCATGGCTGCGTTGCCACGCCAGAGCCAGACGGCTGACTATATTTTGAGAAGATGGCACTTCATACGATACGTTCTTAATGTGCTCCCGATGGAGTCCACCTACAAAAGAGGCCGAAGATCTTACGGCATTTTCCGTTACCCTAGAAGATCTAGTGAGACGATGCTAGCTTCTCCGGAAAACTTGGAACGGTTCATAACATTCGCTAGGAGAGTGATTTCGGTGAAGGAGAAAGACCAACGAGAGAGACAGAAGGAACTCTAAAGAAGAGCATTGGCGATGTTATGAGGAAGGAATGCTTGAAGGCGAATCCCCGTAAGTAATAATCTGACACAACCACCCAACAACATCTGGGTGGTACTTTTCGAAGATTTCCCACTCCTCAAAGTTCGGATAGAAAGATATAATTTATTGACTTTTGACAAATAAAGTGTTTCCATTCCATTTTCATTAAATTCCAAATTTAAGGAGCTACATGGAGGGGTTGAGGCAAGTTCATGTTCTCGGAGTCCCTCTTGAAATTTAATTGTGACTCATAAAACTGCAGCGAAGGCTAACGGCTCTCTATGAAAAATGAAGATAAACAGATATGACTGCGGATTAATCGTGCAGGTGCAAAACTTGATTAAACAACCTGAGTTCAGCTGGCCCTAGCTGTCAGACCTTAGCTAAGGACTCCGACTTAAGGTAATACGTGAAGAGAATATCATCAAAGTCGGAAGAAGGACTTATCCTCAACGGCGGAAACGATGCTAAATCTCGCTTCAGGTAGCGTCTTAACCGTATCGGTCGACAACAAACAGCGTCTGCACTCATAAAGGGTGGCTGAAACTTATAATCGCCAATACGCTCGACAAGGAAGGCATTTTAATGTCAAACCCTTCTACCAATAAATCTACATCAAGACATGAAAATGCTGGGTCGGATGAATTCTATGACGAGTTCGAAAGAACAGTTACAGTGTAAGAAAATTGCGAAAAAAAATCCAAAATCGGTTTTCAACGCTTTTGCGACGGATTTCGTTAGGTAATTGTTCGTACTTTAACTTACTAAAAAACGTCCTCTCGGAACCCTGAGCTTCTTACCAAATTCCAAAAGTTGAAATTTTTTATGAAGGAGTGAAAATTATGTTTTTCGGCAAAATATTTTTAAACAAATTTCTATTTCAGCTATAGTGTTATCATATAACTCATTAAAAAAATTAAAAACACTTAAAATATTTTAACAACATCCTCGAAATCATGAAAAGAAGAGTTTCCTAAAAATGGTCAGGGGGTTCTGATTTTTGGATATGTTTAAGAGTCCCCGCAGACTGCAGAATTTCTATCGGCCGATAGTTTAGTCTGTTTCTTAATCAGTATGAAGCTGTATGCAAGTGCGCAAATTATAACGATTCGGTATCGGCTGACACTTGCATACAGCTCCATACTGATTAAGAAACCGACTCAACTATCGGCCGATAGAAAGTCTGCATGCAGTCTGCGGGGGTTCTTAAGGTTTGGGGTCCGTCGAATTCGTCGAAAAATCGCAGAAAACCGATGTTGAATTTTTTTGATCAACATTTTGTTTGCGTTTTAAGAGAGTAATAAAGAGATATAAAGTGTACGAAATACGAGTTCCGCTATACGAGAGAGTGGTGTAGCTGTGGAAATACTAGAAAAAAAAAACAATATATCAATAGAACCTGAGAACCCCAGGCGCCCGCAAATATAGAAATGGAAGAACTGAAAAAGATGATTTTGACCCTAACATAACAGTCAACGATGAATTCGCCGACAATAAATCTGAAGTAAAGGATATAAAAGCCAAGATAGAAGACAACAAAAACGAAGTAATATGCCTGAAAACTAAGATCGAGGAAGTCGACAAACAATGGAAGCGAGAAAGACAAGAAATAATGAACGAGTTTGAGGGGATGAATGAAAAAATCAGGAAAATCAAAAAATCAGGAACCAAAAACTTACGAAGAAGCGATGTCCTCCAATGACGCAGAGCAGTGGCAAGATGCGGTGGAAGACGAGCTCAAGGCACTAGAAAAAAATTCCACATGGGAATTAACGGAAAGAAATCAACATCAAAACGTTATAGGTTGTAGGTGGGTTTTCAAAATTAAAAATAACCCAGACGGTAAGAAGCGATACAGAGCACGCCTATGTGCAAAAGGGTTTGCACAAAAAGCGGGTATTGACTTCAAGGAAACGTTCTCACCTACCACAAGGTACGATTCCATTAGAATTCTTTTATCAGTCGCCGCCAAAAATGACCTCGAAATCATGCAATTCGACATCAAGACTGCATTCTTGTATGGTGAATTGGATGAAGTAATCTACATGGAACTACCCACGGGGATGGCCACCAGCAGCAACCTTATTTGTCGTCTCCAAAAAAGCTTATACGGACTAAAGCAAGCACCCAGGTGTTGTAACAAAAAGTTTGATAATTTTCTAAAAAGTTTCGGGTTTATTCAAGCTAACGCGGATAAATGTGTTTATACCGGAAAAATTAAAAACACAAAAATTTTGCTTATAATTTTCGTAGATGACGGCTTAATATGTGTACAGACATTAATATCGTCAAATAAGTCCTAAATAAATTAAAAAGTGAATTCGAAATCACGATAAGCGAGCTAAAATATTTTGTCGGTATGGAAGTGATACGTAATCGCGAAGATAAGACTATTTTCATACACCAAACAAATTATGTGAACCAGTTGGTTAAAAAATTTAATCTACAAGATGCTAAATTAGCAAACATCCCAGCTGATCCAAAAGTGAAGTTCACACGAAACCTTGATAACAAAAATAGAATAAAATTTCCTTATCGCGAAGCCGTGGGGTCACTAATTTTTGCAGCTATTGTTTCGCGACCCGACATATCGTATGGAGTGGGGATAGTAAGCAGATACCTCAAAAATCCCAGTGAAATTCATTGCAACGCCGTGAAACAAATAATTCGATATTTAAACAATACGAACGACTTCGGTATCCTATACGACGGAAAAACTGATGATGCGAACCAAATGTTAGGGTTTTCAGATGCGGATTTCGCGGGTGACATAGATACGCGAAAATCAACATCCGGTTACATTTTTAAAATGAACAGTGACGCCGTAACGTGGTTAAGTAAAAGATAATCTATTGTGACGCTATCAAGTACCGAAAGCGAATACGTCAGCGCCTCTTTGGCTACAAGAGAAATCATATGGTTAAGACAATTATTAAGTGACATTGGTGAAATTCAAAAAACACCAACATTTTTAAAAGTAGACAATCAAAGTACAATAAAGTTAATTAAAAACAGCGAGTTCCACAAAAGAACTAAACACATCGACGTGAGGTACCATTACATCCGAGAAAGGTTTGAGAACAAGGAAATAAATATTGACTACGTGGACACAAAGGAACAGTACGCTGCTATTTTTACTAAGCCTTTGAGTAAACAAAGATTTTGCATTTTGAGATCAAATCTAGGCATGAAAAGTGTCAAGGCTGTACAAATTAATTTGAATTACTAATTTCTTTTATTTTATTTCTATGTTTTGCTATTATTGTAATTAACTCTTACTTAGTAATGTTTAAAATTTTTTTTTAAGATTTAAGGACTAAAAAGAATACAAAGAACTGGTGGAAGTGTTGAATAATAATGTATACAATTATGTTGTAACACCTTATATATTATAACGTTAAATTCTATGTATTCATTTTGTTATTAATGCGCAGGTCATTAACATGCATTATACGATGTTCATTGCATTTCTGTCGAATGCAGTTAGTTGTACTTTTGTAATCATACAGTACTAATGTGTGTTTGTGATTATTTAAGCAATCTACGTAATGTTAGTAGAATTCAACTCAAGTTATCTTTTCTAATATTCTATTCAATAAACAATCGTATTATTATTTGCCTTAACTCGTCATTTTATTCATCACCCTGTCCAATTGCAAATTCCTCTGATAACAACAACAAATAATATCAACATAGAGAAATTAGAAATTTTTACCAGGGGGTAAAAAAAGTAAAGAAAAGTTACCAACCAAGAACAAGCTTTTGCAGAGATAAAGAAGGTAATTTGGTGGGAACAAAAGAAAAAATAACTGAAAGATGGGCAGAATACTTCCAGGAACTCCTAAGTACACAACAAATAAACAGTGAAAATAGATACGTGGAACAAATATACAGAGACGAGGAAAATTTTAGTAACGAGGTACCAAAAGAAGAAGAGATTTTGGAAGTAATACGAGGCCTGAAAAATAACAGAAGTGCAGGTGAAGACGGAAACCAGGCTGAAATGATCAAATACGGAGGACGAAAATTACATGAAATTGATCCAAGAGATTTGGCAAAATGAAGATATGCCGAAGTCATGGAGGGTGGCGTTGATATGCCCAATACAAAAGAAGGGTGACAAAACAGAATGTGGGAACTATCGAGGCATAGTCCTTCTGAACGTTATGTATAAGATCCTGTCTACCTGTATAAAGAACAAACTAAGAACATATGCGGAAGATAGAATAGGTGAATATCAGAGTGGTTTTAGAAAAGACAGATCGGTGACGGACCAAATATTTGTGTTAAAGGAAATACAAGCTACAAGCCATGAATATAGACTGAACACATACGCACTGTTTCTGGATTTTAAACAGGCTTACGATACCATCATAAGAGAAGAAATGTATGAGGCTATGTACGAATTATAAATACCAGCTAAACTAATCCGTCTGACAAAATTGACACTAGAGGAAACGCAAAATAGAGTAAGAGTAAACGGAGAATTATCTAGAGAATTTATTGCAGATGTGGGATTGAGACAAGGGGATCCATTGTCACCGGTCTTGTTCAATTTGGGCCTTGAAAGAGAGATAAGAAGAGCGAACCTGAATAGAGATAATACTATATTCAGACGAAAACACCAGTGTTTGGCCTTTGCCGATGATTTAACAATTTTGACAAGAACAAGAATCGAGTTGGGTGAGACAGTAAGAAAGTTGTTGATTGAAGCAAAAAAGATGGGACTCGCGGTGAATGAGAGAAAAACGAAGTATATGATATGGGAAGACACGCCTTTCAGACCAAAACAAACGTTGAATGTTAAATTGAATGAATTGCAAACGTTGAAATTTGAAGAGGTTGAATTTTTTAATTATTTGGGAACGGTAATAACAAGAAAACCGAGCAATGAACAAGAACTAAAAGCTAGAATTGCGGCTGAGACACGGAGCTCCTACTCAATGAAACCGATGCTGAATAGCAAAATCTTCTCGAGAACATTGAAACTAAAGCTATACAAAACAATTATTAGACCAACAGTAACATATGGATGCGAGGTATGGAATTTAAGAAAGCAGGATAGAACTATGTTGGAGGTTTGGGAAAGAAAGATTCTGAGGAGGATATTTGGAGGAAAAGAAGTGAATGGATGGTGGATCAGAAGAACAAATAAAGAACTGGAGGAACTATATGGTGAACAGAGTATAGTGGGTTATGTCAAGACACAAAGATTAAGATGGTTGGGCCACTTAACAAGAATGAATGAGACAAGAGTGCCCAAGAAAGTTTGGGAAGTGTATTTTGGAGGTACGAAGAGAAGGGGGAGACCAACAAGTAGATAGTAGACTGAAGTGCAAGAAGACCTCAACATGATGGACTTGAGAGATTGGGAACAGAAGGCGAGAAATAGGAAGCAGTGGAACCACGTAATCAAACAAGCCATGGGCCTACTAGGCCTTTAGTGCTATTAATATATATATAGATATATATATTCAAGTTATCGCGCGGAACAGCTATATAGGGTATGTCGCAAATAACGTTCACTTTTGAACGTTACACCCCCCCCCCTGGCAAAGTAATGGCTGAAATAAGTCATTAGCAACGAGCCGCGGATTCGTGAGAAACTAAGGATGGAAAGTTACACAAAGTTTAGTCGTTTTAAAATTGCAAAGAGGATGAGTAGCAGCTGACGGTGTCTCAAACTAAGGCGTGAACAAGGTTCAAAGATCGGTGAACTTTTATGGTTATTACGGATCATGTTTGATGAGATGGTGCCGAAACATGTCCCAATTGCTAAATATTTATCTGACAAATACAATAACAGTTACAAACAGATATCATGTGAGTTAGTCACTAATCCTACAGGCGATTTGATTCCTAAACAAATTTTCCGGCTTTGTTAATAACTAATCATTATGATTAATATAAAACACCTAAATTGAAATTTTAAAAACTAAATTAATGAGTATCATTATGACACGAACCATGTCATTCCAGAACCTAGTATAAGCGACACTCGTTTGTACCAATGAATATTAACCAGTTCCTAACAAAGAGGTATTATTCAAAATCAAAAATTTTGATATCAAAAAAAGAATTACTTTGGGAAAATTCTTCCAAAATCATGGTCTGTTTAGCAAACCACCAGAAAAAATTTAAACCATTAACCAGGCCGTAGGCGCTAAACAAAACTACAAAATCTATTCGCCTTGGCGAAAAGACAAAAGATAATAAAAAAATTAAAAATAAATTGTGGTGTGAGCTGGTACTCTGAATAATGTAAATATACAATAATAATATAAAACTTTTAAAAATGAAATAGTTAATTTAAACTTTTAAAAAATGTTTATTTAAGCTTTCGGTGTTAAACAACACCGAAAGCTTAAATAAACATTTTTTAAAAGTTTAAATTAACTATTTCATTTTTAAAAGTTTTATATTATTATAATTATCAATAGTTAAAAGTCTTATATTAAATATACAATAAACACCTGTAGTGGAATCAAATCAAAATAGATCTTACAGATCTGCAGAACCCTAAGAAATAAGAGAGGCTTACCCACACACATATAAAAATAAAGATTTCAAAAAAATGGTCGATTATTCATTCGTAGCAGGGTGAGACTTCAAATCCTTTACATGAAATATTCCCACGTCTTTACCACGCTTCTCTTTAAGTCGGTACGTAAGAGGACCAGTTACCTCTTTAACTATACATTTTATGTATTTGGGAGCTAATTTTTGGGTAAAACGATTGGTAGCGCTAGATAAAGCAAAATTCCGCTTCCAAACAATATCTCCTTTTTTAAAATTTAACGGTCGTTTTCGCAGGTCGTAACGGTCTTTGTACCGCGAGTAAGCATCTTTAAGCCTAGAAACTACCCTCTTATGCAGTTCACTCAAACCATTGACATCCGACGCGATTTGTTCACGGTCAACTACTAAAAATTCATCCGGTTCCGCTTGTGATAAACGCCCATAGTAGTCACCAGTATTAGGGACGGTTCTACCATGGTTCAGAAAGGATGGCGTAAACCCGGTTACCTCATGCACGGAGTTACGGATAGCATGCGCAATTTTATGGATGTACAGATCCCATGAGCTATGATCTTCTTCCACAAAGGATCTTAAGCAAGTACCGATAACGCGATTAGTGCGTTCGACAGGATTTGCCCGGGGATGGTAATTGGCAGTATACCACAGCTTTTGGATTTTGTACTGGTCCATAAGGTCTTTAAATAGCTTTCCCCTGAACTGTGAGCCGTTGTCACACAAAACGATCTGGGGCGCGCCAAAGAGTAGAAACGTTTCTTCTACCTTTTGCACAATAGATGGGGCAGTAGCTTGTCTTAACGGATAAACGAATACGGATTTAGTGAACCAGTCTGAGATGACTAATATGCACGTATTTCCCTTTTTCGTACGAGGGAACGGTCCCATTAAATCAATGGACAGTGCCTGGAAAGGATACCTAACCCGCTTCTCTTTACCCATAAAGCCAGGTCGCAATTGATTTGAGGCTTTACTCGCAAGACACGTCTCACATTTCAATACGTATTTTGAAATATCTGACTTCATACGTGGCGAGTAGTAAATTTCGGAGATTTTGTGGAATGTTTTAAAAACTCCCAAATGACCACTGAGTGGATTATCATGACAATCCTGGAGTACTTCGCGGCGTCGAGACTTAGGTACCAATAATTTCCACTCGATCAAGTTTGACACGATGTTGTGTTTATTAGGGACAAACTTGTCAACGTAGCCATCCTCAACCTTAAAGTTGGGATAGCGATCAGGGTTGTTAGTGATCTTATCTATTACATTTTGATACCAAGTATTCTTGTCCGCTGGCGTTAACGATATGGAATGAATATTCACGGGTGCGCGCGAGAGTGCATCAGCCACCACATTAAGTTTCCCTTTACGGTGGACAATGTCAAAATTGTATTGATTGAGCCTAACGCTCCACCTAGCTAAACGACCTAAAGGGCTTTGGATTGTACCTAACCATTTAAATGCTTGGTTATCCGTAATGACCGTAAATTTAGATCCTTCAATGTATGGCCGATAGTTCTCTATTCCGAAGAGAATCGCGCAGCACTCTTTTTCCATGGCATGATAATTCCGCTCGTGCTTATTAAGAGTACGACTCGCGTAAGCAATCACTCGTTCCTGTTCACCCTGTCCTTGAATTAGTATTGCCTCCAGACCTACATCTGATGCGTCCGTCTGAATGAAAAAGGGCTCGTCAAAATTCGGGCTACGTAAAATTGGAGCCGTTATTAATAAATCTTTTAATGCTGTAAAAGCAATGTTTGCCTCTGCATTCCAAGTAATATGCTGTCCTTTAATTTTACCTTTTAAAAGAGCTAATATAGGCGCAGCTATCTGAGAAAAATTTGTAATGAAGCGGCGGTACCACCCGGCCATTCCCAAGAAACGCTTGATCTGCGCTGCGGTTTTGGGCGCTGGATAGCTAACGATTGCTTCCACTTTGTCTGGATCCGTTCTAAGACCTTTCACGTCGACGACAAAACCCAGATATCTCAGCGAGTCATGACAAAACTCGCACTTATCCATATTCAAGGTCAAATCCGCCTTCTCTAATCTCTCAGACACCTGAACCAGAAGGGTAAGATGCTCTTCAAACGTTTTAGAGACGATGACAATGTCATCTAGATACACAAAAACATTTTGTGTTTTGCACAATGATCCTCAAGTATTTTGGCGATATATTGATAACTGCAAAAGAGTAAGGGATTATCCTTCTTCTATGTTTCTCGGTAGTGAATTCTCCAACTCGGGTTAAGAATGCGTTGATTTGTTTGCCAAGCAATTCTCTACCGTTTATTGTGAAGATGACGATAATGATGTTCATTATGATGCCATTGATGAGATCAGCTGCGACAGCTTGAACGTGACGATTACTGATGTTTTTGATGCAATCGGAAGCCTACCCGATAGTCTTAGTTCTGGACCTGATGGTATTCCTTCCTTTTTTATTAAGAAGTGTCAATATTCTCTCTCGACTCCCATTTATAATATATTTTTATTATCGTTAACTACCCAAGTAACATTTTACCGTCATAAATGTACATATACCTTACAGAAATTTCCGTAACGGTAAAGCATTGATTTGCCCCTTTTGCAGTTACTGTATTGATGTATCATTTATGCACATATAAGGTACAGGTATTTTCGCAACGGTACGGCATTGATTTGCCCCTTTTGCAGTTACTGTATTGATGTATCATTTATGTACATATACATTACAGGTATTTTTGCAACGGTTCAGCATTGATTTGCCCCTTTTGCAGTTACTGTATTAGTACATCGTTTTTATACCGATTATGTGTTGATTTTTTATGAACGAGATATTTATTTAATAGAAAAAATAATTTTTATAAAAGATAAAATTTTTGATTTTTAAATATTTCTATTTTTTACATACTGCTAAATTGTTTCCCTGTTGTCTGCGCCAGAATCTGAAAATTGACATTATAAATGTGATAATTTTTACTTACTTTTTTTTTCCGAGGCCAGGTTTTGAACCCAAGCTGTACTGTACCTATACGTCTGAAAACCAACTGCTAAGCCAACTCGACTACCTGGGTATACGGTATAAACTATGATATTTCTTATTTGATGGTCAATTTTATTTTCAATTCATAGATTAAAAATATTACCTAATATTGAATTAAAATAAATCAAATATTTTGCTTTGGTACTTTAAAATTTATTACATTATGAATTATTTTAAATAAAAGTTGTTATTTTGCACGTGTTTTGAAGAAAAATGCTACGACGCCGGCGTCACTTTAATTCGAATCGACAGCGGTGGTGGGATTAAATTTATTATTTAAATTTATTAAATTTTAATTTCCTGACTTTTAATTTCCAGAATTTTTATTTCAAATTTGGAGATTTTCGAAGATTTTTGATTGTTATTATTTGCGCCGTAGTTTTTCTTAAAAATCCGTATTGAAGTAACGAAGTTAGAAACTTTTTCAATATTTAGAAAATCAAAAATTTGATACATAGTTGAAATAAAGATTTATGATTACTAGAAAGACATAAAAGACCGATTCCCCAACTATAATATTATTCCGTTCTCATTATAGGAAAAAAAAATATTGGAGAATGTAAGAAATCTCGATGGCGTAATGGTAAATAGGCACGATGGTACATTTGGCAATCCGTTGTACAGTGGTTCAACTCCCAAGCCGGCAAAGTTATTTTAAAAATAAATTTCCTAATTAATTAATTTTTTAATATTTTTATTAATAAATATTATAAACACAGTTATTTATCGGTCTTAAAACTTTAAAAGGGCCTTTAGTTAATTAGCTATTAGAAAACATAAAATATTTAAAATACACGTTTTACATTAGCTAGTTAACTAAAGGGCTTTTTATATGGGTTGATAATACCGGACGTAAGAGGTTTAAAATTTCCGCCCCCAATTTAGAAATTTGACCGCCCTTCTTACCCCAATAATATCTCATATAATAATTATTGTAATATAAAATGCTTATCATAATTTGTAACCAATCAGAAACAAGAGTTTTTCTAACGGCGAAATTTTTTTTTATACATAATCTTGATACATAAATAACTATAATGTTACATATTTTTTACATTTCAATATTAATAAAAATTATAAAAAGCGCGTCTCGAAATTTAATTTAATAAAAAGGGATTTTGGAGAATAAGACGGATTTTTATTTATAAAATTATTATATTATACGAGTATATATTTCATAATATTTTATTATGTACTTATTAAAGTAGTCATGGACAATATCAAAACCGTGAAATAAATATCACAAAGTTTAACTAATAAATCATCTTTACATATTATATACCGGAATTGTAAGCGACTAAAACTTTACTATTTAATCTACACTTTCAGGTATCAAACCGGTGATGAAAATATCGTACCGTCCATCTTATAAAATACCTGTATATGTTAGACATTGCTTTTATTGTAACAAAACGAATCGATTAAAACATTACCTAATCGGTACCGTATGTTCAACTATATTTTAGTTAATAAACTTTCAGTGCCGATCCGATAAAGCAATTGCCTTCAGAATAACGGTGCGAAAATATGTACATTGAAACTATACCTAAACAGTACAGTGTAAATATGAACTAAAATTTATGTGCCGCTTAGGTACCATTTTGGTACTTAATTTTCAGGTAATAATTGTAATATAAAATGCGTATAATAATTTGTAACCAATGAGAAACAAGAGTTTTGCTAACGGTGAAATTTTTCTTCGTTCTGATTGGTTACAACTGTTTTAAAACGTAATTAAAATTCATTGATCTTTAAATTACTTATTTTTATAATAAATATTTTAATGTTACGTATGTTTCACATTTTAATATTAATAAAAATTATTATATTATATAATATATTTCATAATATGTTATTATGTACTTATTAAACCTGTCATGGACAAATATTATTATGTTGAACAATATCAAAACGGTGAGGTAAAAATCATAAAATTTAACCAATAAAGCATCTTTACATATTATATACCGGAATTGTAGCAACTAAAACATTACTATTTAAACTGTACTTTAAGGTATCAAACCGGTGATGGAAATATCGTACATTCCATCTTATAAAATACATGTACATGTTAGATATCGCTTTTATAGTAACAAAACAAAACGATCAAAACATTACCTAAACGGTACCGTATGTTCAAATATATTTTAGCTAATAAAATTTCAATGCCGATCCGATACAACAATTGCCTTCAGAATAACGGTCCGAAAATATGTACATTGAAACTATACCTAAACAGTACAGTGTAAATATGAACTAAAATTTATGTGCCGCTTAGGTACCATTTTGGTACTTAATTTTCAGGTATGAAAATATATGTACATATTCGTTATACTTCAATGGTATACCGGTATAAAACCGACGTTGATGTTACTTGGGTACTGGCCAGTTTCCTAGTATTTGGAAAAGAAGCTTCGTAACTCCTATTTTTAAGAAAGGCAATCGCTGTGATATCAAGAATTATAGAGGTATTTCTATTCAATCGACCATTCCTAAATTGTTGGATAAATTGGTTGCAACTCAACTTATGTCTGTGAAACGCCTTCCTGGGCGCACAAAACTAATCCCAACTATACTCAAACACGACCTACCTGTATCCTCTAGCTTTTCCGGCGACACTGCGGCTCTAGCTCAACAGAGAGCAATTTAGGTGTGGGTGTGAGATCAGGAGTGCGCTTGACAAAATATGGTTCTTACGATACACCTCTTGCCCTACTTCAAATTGCTCAGGTCTTTTCCTAAGATTGTAGGCTCTTTTATTTTTTTGAGAAGCTGCCGACAGCTTTTGTTTAACGAAACGAAATAATTCTTTTAAGCTCTGAGCTCTAGAGTCTAAATCGGTAATTTCCTCGTCTTCAAATACGTCTTTACGCCCAAAATCTTTCCCGGATAAAATCATTGACCTTCCAAAATTCACGAAGTACGGCGTTTGTTGAGTAGCTTCGCTTTTGGAAGTCCGTATCGCACACGAAATCTTGGCTAAATTCTCATCCCAAGCCCTATGATTCTGATTAATGTAAGACGCAATCATGCCCTTAATGGTTCTGTTCATACGCTCAGTAGGGTTACTCTGTGCATGATATAACGGTGTGAATTTAACTTGGACGTCGTAATTTGCTAGTAAAGCCTTGTATTCTTTGCTTATGTATTGCGGCCCATTATCGCTGATGGCAATTTTAGGGACCCCAAACATCAAAAATACGTCATTTTCTAACCGTTTCACAATGTTAGTGGCCAGCGAATTCCTCATCGGGAATAACAATACAAATTTACTAAAATAATCTGTAACCACCAATAAAAATCTGTTTCCGCTTTTCGACTTGGGAAACGGTCCCATAAGATCGGAAGCAATCATCTCCCACGGTTGTGATGGTTGCGGATGCGACAACATATGCCCAGCCGGAGGCTTATTTGGGGCCTTGTGCTGTAGACAAACTCTACATCGTCTAACAAATCTCTCCACGTCGCTTCTCATCTTTGGCCAAAAATATTTTTGCTTAATACGAGCGTAGGTTTTATAAACACCCGTATGACCTGACGTGGGATCGTCGTGTGCTTTTGCCACGAGCGCTGGTCGTTCCGCCTTATTTACCACTTCTTTCCAACATTCCCAGTTTTTACTTAAATTTGGAAAGCTAGGAGGCAAATATTTAAATAGAGTACCACCCTCTACTCTCCATTGGGGAAATTTCAAAGGTTTCCGTCTTACTTTCTCCAACATGGCCCTATACCACCTATCCACATGACTCTCAACTGGTGCTTCGTCCACCAGATCAATGACCGGAACACTACGACTTAAGGTATCCGGAACTATATGTTCTTTACCCTTACGATGAACAATCTGCACGTCGTATTGTTGCATCTTTACTGACCACCGGGCCAATCTACCGTTGACGTCTCGTAAGTTTTGAAGCCAGACCAGTGAGTGATGATCCGTGATCACCTTAACGTTAGGGACCCCCTCGATATACTGTCGAAATTTTTCAAGACCGAAGAGAACTGCTAGGCATTCTCTCTCCGTCGTACTATAATTCCTCTCTTGCTTAGTAAGAGAGCGAATAACATATGAAATGACTTTTTCCCCGTCAGCATGCGGCTGACTCAAAACGGCGGCAATGCCCCAGCCTGATGCATCTGTCTGCACTTCAAAAGGCAGAGTATAGTCGGGACAGCTTAAAACCGGCGCTGTGACTAACTTTTCTTTAATGGTTTGGAAAGCCTTTTCGCAATTGTCGGTCCACACGAATTTCTTATTGCTTTTCTTAAGTAAAGCAGTAATAGGTGCTATGAGTGTAGAAAATTCGGGAACGAAACGCCTACACCATCTAAATGTCCCCACTATGCCCCGGACACTACTAACGTTTTTAGGCGCAGGGAGCTCTAACATTGCCTTGACTTTATCTGGGTCTACGTGAAGACCATACTTATCTACTACGTATCCCAAATATTTCAGTTGAGGGCGACAGTACTGACATTTTTCCTTCTTTACCGTTATATTAGCGTCTCTTAATCTCTTAAATACTTCGTCAAGTATTTGTAAGTGTTTCTCAAACGTGTTAGTGACTATAACGATATCATCTAAATAACAAAATACATGGGGTAACAAATCGTATCTCAAAACTCGATCCATCAAACGCTGCCAAGTTGCTGGGCTCGTTGACAGACCAAACGGCAAACGACAAAACTCCCATAAGCCACGCCCAGGGACTACAAAAGCTGAGTATTTACGCGAAGCTTCCGCTAAAGGAACTTGATAAAAAGCCGACTTCACATCAAGTGACGATAAATACCGCGCGTCTTTCAACTGATCGAGGGTGTTGGTAATATAAGGCAGAGGATAACTGTCCTTTTCGGTAACCGCGTTAAGCTTTCGATAATCAACACAAAACCTGTATTCCCCGTCCTTCTTTTTCACCAAAATAACCGGAGATGCCCAAGCGCTATCGCTTTTCCGAACGATCCCCTTGGAAATCATCTCATCTAGATGTTTATTAATATGTTTCTGAACGACAGGTGATACCGGGTAATATCGTTGCTTAATTGGTTCTGACGTCGTTTTAATGACGTGTTCCACGACATTAGTGCAACCTAACTCGTCACCCATGAGGTGATAATTCCTCTCAACCAGCTGATCTAATTGTTGTTTTTGCTCAACCGTTAAATTATCCGAATTTTGCAAATAGTCACCAACGTCCATACATTCTAATTGGTCATTCGCAAAGACCCAACTGTCGCTACGAAGATCAGGGACAATTCCCATCGTCTTCCAAAAATTTACTCCTAATATTAAGAGATGTGGCAACTCGGGTACCACTACTACAGACACTAACTTTGTGCGATCCGCAACCTTCATAGGAAGCGTGCACCTACCTATGCTATTCACTACTTGACCATTTGCTACGGTACATACGGTAGCGTCGTGCTCTAATGTCACCCCAAACCGTGTCAAAAATTTTTGGCCCATAGTTCCCATAATGGTGTAACTTGCGCCTGAATCTAACAAACCTTGAAGCTTGTATCCAAAAATATCTACAGTTAAGTAGGGACGCTGATCGTCCTTGGCGTGCTCTAATATATAATCAAGCACGTGACTAATAGGATTATTGTTGGCCGATCTAGTATATGGAGTCCGTCTAGTTCGACCTACTAGACGCGACTCGAGCCGTTTCCCGAACGCTTAAATCCTCTCCTAACATTCTGGTTCTTACTCTGCGAATTAATTCCCTGATTATTACAATTTGGACAGTTCCGGGTAATAACACCTGCTTTATTGCATTTGAAGCAGCGAACACCCCTAGTTCCTGCTCTACAACCCCTAGCACGATGTCCTAACTCCCCGCAATTCCAACGCTGGGAACTTGCATCGTCCACACTACTTATCCCCACTCTACTTTTAGACCGCGCCGCGCCTGCAAACGCAAGATCGCCCTCCATACAGTCGTCTTTATGAGGCGGGGGAAGAAAACTATTCGCAACATGTATTTTTGCATCAATCTTTCTACAAAGTTCCACTAATTGTTGTGTGGAAGTGATATCGACGAATGTTAGATACGGTTGATAATGTGGCGCGATATTCAACCCCAAAATCTCGAGCTTAGACGACTCAGGAATGCTTACCTGAATCCGTGAAAAAAGGTTTGTCATAACCGCGACATACATACCAATACTTTCACCCTTACCCTGTGTGCGCTTCTTTATCTCCTCAAATAGCTTACGATCATAATCTGGCGGTAGGTACTCTTCGCGTAATGCAGCAACTAAACCGTCCCAATCGTGAACTCTTCTTTTCACAGTTCTGAACCATACCCTAGCGTCTTCTGTGAAAAGCTCCGCAGCCGAGTTAAACAATTCTACCCGCGATATGCCCCTAGGTACGCGCATTTCTTCAATACGCTCTAAAAAAGCATTGAGTGGTTCCCCGGAACGCTTTCCTGAGAACTTTACTCCCCAATCTCGCACGGGCAAAGGTTTTTGATAACGATGCCTAACCTTTAACTCAATCTCGGAATCTGTCGAAGATTCGTCGAGTTCAGATACGTCCGTTGTATTATCACGCAAGGATTGTCTAAGAACACTCAAGTCGAAAAGACTCTCGCGAGGTTTTTTGGCTTTCTTTCCTTTCGAATGAAAATCATCGACAAGGATCAAAATTTCGGTGTTCAAGGACGCTTTCGCCTTAGTTTCGTCCTCCGTGGTCGGAACCGATCGTCCTAACCTTCCGATTGAATGAGCTAGCTTTGACGAGATCTTTTTATAAACACCGTCGCGTTCCACGCCGTCATACTCGTTAACTAACGCCCCGATCTCCGTCACGCTACGTTGTACTGCCGCGAGATCTTCCGCAAAAGTGGTAAGGTGGCGTCGAATCGTCCAAACTCTGACTTTTGATCGCCAGGGCCGACTTTAACAATTTGCGAATAACATCTACACCTTTAGCGCTACAATCTACAGCCGTTCGAACCGTAACTTCGTAAATAAGCTCATCTTTTGACAATCTGTAAATGTCCAACTTAATAGCCTCAGCCATCGCAACTAAATCAAAATGTTGCACCGAACAAAAAAATTAGATATAACTAAACCTTCTACAAAACAGCAAAAGTGACGTCTCTACCAGTACCGTAACGATAAACACGCAATATGTGCAAAAAAAATTGAATACTACTAATTCTGCCGCGTATGTACTTTGAGCCACTAGAAGAAATACCACAAAATAAAATCTCTACTTTGCTACTGAGTTATCCGTGTGTCTACTGCGTTTGCATATATTAAGAACTCCAGGAGACTCGGCTACCAAGTTAGACAGTATAAATCTTCTTATTAACAAATTAAAAGGTTAATATTTAGTGTGTTGGATGGGTCCAAAACGTGGTTAATTGATTACGAAGTTCTCGTAAAATCGACAATTCCCATACAAATATTGTACTGATAAAAACAGGTAGAATATCCGGTACCATAAAAAATATCTTCGCAATTTTACTCCTGCAAAATGCAGCAAACTACTCCCGATCGTATAACCAAAACTAATACGACGAGTAATCAATCTTTCTCGGCTCCAAACAATCCCATAAATCGGAAGAGGAAATCAATTATAAAAAAATAACGATATTCCAAACAATTAGAAGCCGAAAAATGCGTAATTTTCAGGCACTCGAAAATTTTCTTGTCTACTATCAAGCACAAAAATTCGTTATCTCTTTTCCTATTAAAAATATGTTCCTATCTATTTAACCTTATAAAATTTAGAAATTAAAACCATGTACAGGATGTTATAAAATTCTGTCAAATAATAACGAAGTATACCGCATAAAACATAGTAGTAGCCGAAATTGTCTCAACGACAAGAATAGAAGGCTACATCTGCTAGTAAAGATCACATAATAGCTGAACAACATGGCTTTTTTCCAGGACGTTCGACTACTACAAACTTGTTATCGTTTGTATCGGATGTGGTTGAATCGTTTGAAAATCGTATGCATGTGGACGCTGTTTACACTGATTTTTCAAAGGCGTTTGATCGCGTACACCATAAAGTTCTCCTATCGGAACTATCCTCTCTAGGTTTTAGTACGTTGGTAGTTAAGTGGATTCGTAGCTACCTAGTTGGTAGGAAGCAAAAGGTACGGATTAAGAATTTTATCTCAAATGATATTTCTGTATCGTCTGGTGTTCCGCAAGGTTCCCATTGTGGTCCGATTCTGTTTCTCATGTTTATCAATGATATAGGTAAATTTATCAAACACTGTTTGTATCTACTATTTGCAGATGATCTTAAAATTTACAAATCAATCAAGTCTATTCAAGACTGCTGGTTAGTACAGGTAGATCTTGATAACCTTCATCGGTGGTGCCAACATAACAAACTATATTTAAATTTCGATAAGTACTCGGTAATCTCATACTCCAAACTTAGTTTTGACGAATTTGATTACAATATTAATGGTAATGTACTCAATCGTGTCATTGAGATCGACGATTTAGGTGTTCGACTTGATAGTGGCTTAACATACAAGAATCATATTGCTAAGATTTGTGGTAATGCCTTACGTACCTTGGGTTTTATTCGTAGACAAAGCAGGAATTTTTCTGCTGAAACAGTAAAAACGCTGTACTTTTCTCTTGTAAGGTCCCAATTAGAATACGCTTCATGTATATGGTCTCCGTTTTACCAGGTCGACATAGACAGACTTGCTGCAGTTGAACGAAAGTTCCTTAAATACTGCTGTGTAATTCCTATCAAATTTGCACACCCCGGGTTAGTGTTGGGCGCCAACTTTCTGAATGAAAGTAAATTTATAAAAATTGAAAAATGAAGTTTCCAGGGGTGCAATTTCTCAAGAAATTCACGATCCTTGTCCCTCTTTTAGCTCAATCGTTGAGATTCACTCAAGGTGTGGTGGATTCATGAACTCAATTAAGGGATGCTCATTAAGGTTGAATAAAGTCCTGTAGATTTGAATCGTTGATGTTTTGATAATTGAGAAGAACAAATTTGCTTTCGATGTGATCTTTAAATCTTGTAATGCTTACTGTTACTTACTAGAGACGATGAATAAAAGATTGTTTGAATCAAAAATTAGTTTTATATTTATGAAAATAAATTAATCAAATCGCTAGCGCACAAATTTTTAAACAAATTCAGATAAGATTATTATCTGTGAATAACGACAATGTTTAATATTAAATAAATCAAATGTGTCCAAAAATATTCTCTTAGGTCGTCGAAATGTTACAATAATAATAATTTATAAATTTAATAAAATGTTTCAAATACCTTTTTGTTTTCAAATAATCCTGTCTTTTCAAAAGACATGCGCACTAACACAATTTAACTGCGCGGTCACTTCACTGCGTTTCACCACTTTGCTTCTTGTTGATGTTGTTGATAAATTTCGAGCTCCCGTTTTGTGATCGTGCGGAGTTGATTTAATGGTTGACACCTGTTGATTGTTTTGATCGAATTCGTGATGTGCCAGTGAGTTGTTGTTGGAATTCGTTTACCAGTTAATTAAAAGGTGAGTCATACTTTTTACTCGTTGATTGTGAAGATGCTCAACAAAAGGTAGCCATTGTTGTAAAATTGTTATCTAATTTAGACAAACATTAAATTGGTCGAACATCTGGGTGTTTTTGGATTGAATTTTCACCCTGGAGGTACACGTCTTGCTTGTTCAAGAGCTAAAAATAGACTGTTTGTTTTTATGGAGACACCTGTACATCCATTTCGATCACTTTTGGAAAACTTTCATTATTTTGAGCCGCACATCCGTCGTTTTGAAGAGTTCGTGGAAGACTGTCTTTCTACTTGCGCCGTTCGTGAAAATTGGTCAAATTTCCTTATCAGTGAGTCGAGTTCGTCACCTTTTGGAATTTTATGTTCACTAATTGTCTTTAAATTTACAGGAGCGCATTCATCCATGATGAGTTGATTAACTGTGTGGTTCCCCGACGTCTCGTGAATACAGTAGCACTTTTGTAGGCAAGATTTAGCTGAGTTTTCCACATTTTTCTTATCACGAAGCTCGTTATCAAATTGAAGCGAAAATGACCTTTATATACACTTTTGGAGATTTATAGTTGCAAATTATGACCATTAGAAAGAGTAGATCATTTAACAAGTTTTCATATAATCGGTTTCACACAATAATTGTTATTCATGGAATAAATTCCATTTTTGTACAGTACAATTGAGGTTATGTTCATTTGTGATAACATTCACAGTAGTTTTACCATATTTGACCTAAACAATCCTTTATTACCAAATTTTGAGGTAGCAAAAACCTCTGTGAAATCATTTTACAGCTGTTAATGTCATTTCCCAATGCTTAAAGATCTTTATTTGTTCATTATTTAGAGAAATTGCTAAATTTGTTTATATTTCTTATCTTTTATATTTTAATGAGGTCAAATGCTATGTGCAATTTGAGTACGAGTAAGAAATTCAATGTTTTGCATCGACCTGGTAGCTTAAAACACAGCAATACGTTCACTTTAAGTGGGGACGTACTCTGGAGGAATTCAACAGTTCAAGTTGCCTCGTTGCTTGTAATACGAAATCATTAGAATATAGACGCAAAATCGCTGACTTATGTTTTACCTTTCGTTTGATTAATGGAAAGGTAGACTGCCCACGTTTGTTAAATAATTTCGTACCGTATATATCTTCACACGATACTAGACACAAGAATGCCTTTGCCACTGCTGTGCACCCGACTAATTATGGCCTTCATAGTCCTATTCCCAGAATAATTCAGTTAGTCAACAGACTTAACGGACAGGAATGGTTCGATCTGCATCAATCATCATTCACGAAGTTCAAGAAGGACATCATGTGGAACATGGATGTAACGTTTTGTAACTAGGTCTGATAGTTGTAGTTAGCCGTTGCTATATGGTATTTTATAATTATTGTTTCTCAAATTATAAATTTTGTATAAATGTTTTAGATGGTGCTTTTTTGTAATTTTTGTGTATAGTAATTTCGTTTTGTATATGTTTTGGTTTAATATTTAAATTGGTGTATCTGTAGATATAAATAAAATAAAATTGATAAATAAACAAATACAAAAGTGTTTTCTTGTGAATCTTTAAGATGTTATGCCCATAATAATATTTCGGAAGCAAATATAATAAATAAACGCGCGCGAGCCGAAGCAAAACTTAACTAACTAATAAGTTGAATTAAACATAATACTTTTATTATACATACTATAATAAATTATGTATGTATTGCTGTGATCCAAGCTACCGAGCCGACACAAAACATAAAATTTCTAACTTAGTTTAATATAACATTAAAAATTTGACCTACTTAAAAGTACACAGATTCAAAAGATAAACTATTTGCACTATTTTTCAATATTATGAGGATATAAAGATCTCTAAAGATTGGAACACTTGATATAAAGCTGTAAGGTAAATTCATTAAAGATATTGCCACATCAAAATTTAGTAAAAAAGGATATTTAGGTCAAAAATAGTAGTTTCGTTGAATATTGTTATCAGCGGAAACATAACCAATAATTTGGTGACATAAAAATTGAATTTATTCTGTGAATAACTTGTTGTGTGTAGAACTGATTATATCAAAATGTGTTACATAATCTGCTCTTTGTAATGATGATAATTTGGTTCTGTGAATCCATAAAAAGGTCAATAATGCTCAAATTCGTTTGAAAAGGTGATAACAAATTTTGTGATAAGAAAAGATTCAAATATTCATCTAATTGTGCATACTAAAAGTGCTACTGTATTTAAAAACGTCTAGAAACCATTGGAAAATTCATCACATCAGAAATGGAAACGACCCTGAAAATTTGAAGTTATTTAGATTTAATAAAACTTTCCAAAGATGGTAAATTGACTTACCTTTTATCTAAATCGACGAATTTTGGAAAAGTGCGCAACCAAAAAGTCAGTCTTCTCCGAACGCTCGAAAACGACGGATGTGTGACTCCACAAAATTAAAGTCTTCCTCGAATGCTCAAAATGGACGAACGTGCAGCTCCGTAGAATTAAAGTCTTACTCGAACGCTTGAAATGACAAGTCGTGTATGGTTCCAAAGTGGACAATTCAAGTTAAAAACATCCAGATGTCCAACGACGTCAAATATTTATTAAAAGTTAGATTATGGGATATCTAAAATGGCTACCGATTACTTGCAATATCACTACCAATAATGTGTTAAATTACGACTCACCTTTCGTATATCCTGGAAGCGAATATCTACAAGCAACTCACTAGTACTTCGAAAATTTGGAACAACTGATCAACAAGTGTCAATCGATTAATCAACGTCGCACAATCACTTAAAACAGGAGCGACTTCACATCAACATTCACAGATACGACGTAGTTGAGTGCAACGCGACGAAGTGAACGCGCATCGAGATAGTGTTTAGTGCGCACGCTTTTTAACAAGCCGGATATTATTTAAAAGGTATTTGTAAACAATTTTATTAATCTTTATTTGTTGTTATTATTGTAATATTTTCTACGAGGAGACAAGAAGAAGAAGTTTTTCGATCAACATCAGACGTTTTTATTTTAATGTTTAATATTGTAAATTTCCACAGATAAAAATTTATCTGAAAATTGTTGATGCGCTTGCAAATTAATTAATTTGGTCAATATAAAACTATTTTTGATTTAAAAAGCATCTTTTATTAATTCAACCACAACAGCCTAAGCATTCCAATTTTTGAGATCATCAATAAAAGAACAAGGTGAATCAGTTTATCTTCTCAATCATTTTGAACATTTCACAACAATTTTATCTCGACAACAAGCATCCCTTAATTGCGTTTTGAATCTACCATGCATACCTTGAGGGAATCTCAAACACTGAGCTAGTACGAATGGGACGAGGTGGTGAGTTTTTTTTGTAGAGTTGGACCCTCGGAAAATCATTTATTTTATCAATTTTAAAAATTTTGTTTCATTGGAAACTGGCGCTCAAGGCAAACCCGAGGTATGCAATTTTACGATAAAAACTTCACAGCAGTATGTAACTCCCGCCCTAGGCATAGGGCTATGGGCTCGGAAATGATGTTTACTCCACCATAGGGGTGCATTCGGCTACTTTCGACTATGTGCGTTGGAAACAAGAACATTATAATTATATTTATATTTAGAATCACCATGTATATTATTTAAAATTGTGAAAACGATTGACTTCTTAATGTATAATTGAAAAATTAAAATAACAATGACGTAATCAAAACATATAAAGTAGTACTTATCGTTAGTTTAATTAAAGGCAAAAGTGTAACATGATTGATAGTGATTATGAAAAATATGTAATATTATTATGTATTAAAATTAGACTTATACATGTCCAAAGGGCCTTAACGTAATAAAGTAATGTTTTCGGGATTATTTAATAAAATTATACAATATTTTTCGAAGCTCAAAAAGGGTCGTAAAGGTTATTTTTTCAAAAATTTTAATTATATAATTAGTAACTTCTGTTCTACAATAACATAGGATGTGAGTGTGCCTTGATTTATATACATTTCTATAGAAAAATGTGTTATGACCTCAAAATATCATAAATTAACATTACTTCTTATGAAAAATAAGCACAAATTGTCGATCTACAAGAGCCCACTTGAGAGAAAGTTAAATATATCGTTTTGTTAGCGGTACGTGCACTCCAGAGTATGTAGGAGGTGCCGCACAAGAAATTCTCAATAATACTTTACACAAAACGTTATCAATACATTTTCGGGATGCAAAACTTTGAAATTATCGACAACTCTACTACCCACGCTAAGAAATTTAACACTAGAAGACATAAGGTGACGTTTAAGATAAAAGATGTTTCCTTGCCAACGGCCGAAGAAAAAATTGACTTTTTCAAGACAGCCATTGAGCAAATTATATCATATTATGTTCTACTATAGGTTTTAGCAACGGACAAAATTGGAATTACTTTTGAACTGAACGGTGTCAAAGAGAAATTACCAGGGTTTATGGCATTTCGAACAGCAAGTGAAGTAACATTTAATGATATCTGGAGTATATTGCAAAGTATTTTGCAAAGTGACCCTGAAACGTTAAGCAATGAGGGGTTTAGACTAACCATGACATCTGTAAGATTACCAAAGGGCAAGGGTCGTCAGCGTGTGTATAATAATTTTGAAGAAGAATGCCGCAGAAGAAGAGGAATTGTTACAATTAATAATAAAGACGCTTTGTGTTTAGCGAGAGCCCTGGTAGTGGGTAAAGCTCTTGCTAAAAAGCACCATAGTTATAACAAAATTAGGGATAGGCAAGGTGTGCAGAAAGAGAAAGCTGTCAAGTAAATGGCTACGGCGGGCATCGAAAACATAGGACCAGAAGGCGCAGGTATCCAAGAACTAAAAATGTTTCAAAAACATTTAGCCGATTATAAGATCACAGTGTTACGATACGGAACTAAAGGTCGAGAGGTAATATTCGAAGGCCCCGACGCCGAAAGTAAGATAAATTTATTATATCACAATCACCATTACAACGTTATCTCCAGCCTCACATCCGCATTTTGCTGTTCTTACTATTGTGAAAACTGCCACACAGCTTACGATCATAAGAACGAACACAGGTGTGTAAAATCTTGCCGGGGGTGCGGTAATTCACCACCTTGCGAAAAAGATGCAATGCTCATTAAGTGTGCGAATTGTAATCGAGACTTTTACGGTGAAGAGTGTTATAAAAGCCACAAAAATGAAATGTGTAACAATGTGAAAAAGTGTGATAAATGTTTTAGGGTCGTAAATATAAAAAAAAGAAAAAAGGAACATGTGTGAGGTGAAATCTATTGTAAGACTTGTCAAAGCCACGAAGCTGAAAACCATTATTGTTTTATTAAACAGGCACGTAAATTACCCGTTAAACAAAACACTCTCTTCGTATTCTGTGACCTTGAGACCCGACAAGAAAAAGAGAACAATCTCGGGTTTAAACTGCATGAACCTAACCTCTGCATATTTCATCAGGTATGCCCCACGTGTTACGATGAAAAAATACTTCATTTTTGTCAGAAATGTGGATTCAGAGAAACGATTTTATTTAATGATAATTGTATTGAACAACTGTTAACTTATTTAATGGAAGCAAGAAAGAAATTTAAAAAGGTGGTCGCTATAGCCCATAATTCTCAAGCTTTCGATTGTCAATTCCTGTTGAACCACATTATAACAAAAACATCTTTAAAACCGGAGCTCATAATGAGAGGAAATAAGATTCTGATGATGGAGGTTGGTAATCTACGTTTCATTGACTCTTTGAATTATTTTCCTATGGCCTTGTCAGCTTTACCTAAAGCTTTCGATTTACCTACGCCCAAAGGTTACTTTCCCCATCTATTCAATACCACACTAAATTTGAGTTATGTCGGTCTTCTACCAGATATGTAATATTACAGCCGAGACACTACGACGTCCAATGTTACGATAGAACGACAGGATAGGGCGGTTTATTTGCCGGATTTATAAACAAATTCCTGAAAATCAAACAACAGGCTAGCGGATGGCCTACAAATTGTACAACAAAAGAAGATAAAGATAAATATATTGCCGATTATTTAAATAACGAAGGTGTACAAATGGAATTTGGTGAAATTGAAAAAAATCCCGGTTTGAGATCTCTTGCAAAATTAATGTTAAACTCGTTTCGGGGTAAGTTTGGTCAAAGGGAAAATCAACCTAAAACCAGTATTATTAACGACCCGAAAGAGTACTTTGATCTGCTCTCCAGCCCCTGTATTGACGTAAATTATGTACAAGAGGTAAATGAAGAGGTGATCATTACTAATTGGGGGTTTAAAGAAGAAGCGGCTGATCCTCTGAATACGGTTAATATGGTGATAGCGTCGTACGTCACGACCCAGGCTCGTCTTAAACTTTATTCATATTTGGAACAACTTGGTGAAGGAGTTTTGTATTACGATACAGATTCGGTTATATACATTTCGAGACCGAACGAAACGGATTTACCAACGGGTGCATTCCTCGGTAATTTAACAGATGAGCTGGAAGAATATGGTCCAGGAAGTTACATCACCGTGTTTGCCAGTGGAGGACCCAAAAATTATGCATATCAGATTTTCATACCAACAACGGGTAAAACGGAACATAAAATAAAAGTCAGGGGCATCACACTTAATTATGAAATAGGTGAAAAAATAAACTTTGATTCTCTACTAGATATGGTCACGAACAATAAGGGTGACGATAAAATTCTTGTTGAATCTTTCGGTATTAGGAGAACCGAATATCACCAAATAGTTACGAAACCCGAATCAAAAACGTATAAAGTAAATATCCAGAAACGACGTATAGTAGAAGAATATGACTCTATACCGTATGGGTATAAGAGATCAATATTATTATAAATAGAATTCATATAGTATTTTACAACACAGAATTATAAATAAGAAAATTTCCCGTTAAAATTTAAACGTTGTGTGTGATGATAGCAAGATTATCATTTTTTATGTTTACATGACCTATTGTAAAGAATGGGTTGATTTACAAAAGAATATTTTCCCTAGTATTGTAACTACCATTAAATGTATACAATTTTTACAATGTATACAAAATGTATTGTTGCGTCCTCCACTTGGCTATTTGAGAAATTGCCAAGAAAAGGATACCCACTTCGAACACTTCTCTCTATCTCAGGATTACTCGCTTTAAAAAACGTCTTACAAGCCAACAGTGCAAAAGAAAACCATCGGATCGCAAAAACACATATTTATTAACATCAATATTTAAATAACAAAATCAAAAAAACAACATAAACATAAAAATCGAACAACTTAAAATTAAACAAATTTTATGCTAACCTTTTAATTCTTTTGGAGTGATAATTCGGCATAGACGGATCACACAATATGCGCACATACACTTATTTCTATCGTTAATCGCCTGGTCCAAATTGTCGTTCTCTGGTCTTACTTCTCTCCGTAGGAGAAATTCGATCTTCCAATCGATCGTTGATCACCCACACACGTCCTATTTATAAGCTCTCTAACTCGTTTCCCTTTTATTTATTATGCGGCTATTTTGTCGCTTCTTTAAATTTAATTAATTTAAATTTAAATTGGTTTAAATTGGTATCTTCGTCGCCTTATCAAATCGCACTCCCAATTTGCGACTCTCTTTTTTGCTGCTTGCATTCGCACTCCTAATTTATCTGCGACTGTCTTTGTTGCCTCTTTTTATTGAACTCCTGTTTATATCTCCTTGACAACCTCTCTTCGTTTTTTTATTCCTATTTGATTCTCATCTCTCATTTTGTTCAGTCTTTTGTGTTGCCTACCACAGTTATCACCAGGCGTTTATTTTATTTATCACAAAAACTTAATCTAACAAAAACTTACTCTAACAAAAACTTAACTAGTACATTTAAAACATCTCCGATCGTTTCCCTTTGCAATGTTCGCCCATAATAGGGGTAACACGGTGGACACAACAGTATATACAATGCTAATCACCTGAAAATACAAATTTAGATTGTAAAATATTTCAAAGTAAAGAATTCTATTTCGAATTGGGAAAAGCCCGTCAGCATTATTAGATTTGCTGTATTAAGTAATCCTAATAGTCCAGTCAAATTACGGTTCAAAATGGGTTTATTAAACATAAAATTATGTAGTTTGGAGATTATTAGGGATCGATAGGGGGGTGGATTCTGAACATAAATTCCAATGTGAGGGGTTCTCTGAAGGTCAGCTGTACCTCATTTCGCTAAAAACGCGTTTAATTCGATATCTCGAGAACGGTTAGTGTTAGGCAAAAAATTGTAGAGACCTTTTCTCTTCTAAATTAAATTTACTAACTTTTTTATCTGAAACTTTTTTTTTAACATCAATATTTTTCAACTTATTACTTCCGAAAGGCTAAAATTTTCCTTTTTTTCTCCCTATTTTTCATTTTTCGCTATTTCCTCCCCACCCGTTCAATTTTATTAAAATTTTTCTATTATAAAAGTTGTAGACCTTTTAATTACGAATAACTTTTATCTAAAACTTTTTTCTCTACTACCAATACCTTCGGAGTTATTATCCCATTGAATGCAATAAAAAATACCCAAATTGAAGAAGTACAATATTTAAATGATTTTCAAATGATTACAATATTTAATATTTAAATGAAGTACAATATTTAAATGGTTTAATCGATTCACCTTTTTATACAGGTAAGTTGGCTAATAAATGATCATGGAATACTTTAATATTTCTTTCAAGTACTGAATACCCACTGATGTCGAGGATATTGTGACAATGGCGCGGATTTCGCTCGGTAAAGTAAGGTATAACTCCGAAGGTATTGGTAGTACAGAAAAAAGTTTTAGATAAAAGTTGTTCGTAATTAAAAGATCTACAACTTTTATAATAGAAAAATTTTAATAAAATTGAACGGGTGGGGAGGAAATAGCGAAAAATGAAAAATAGGGAGAAAAAAAAAAAAATTTTGCCTTTCGGAAGTAATAAGTTGAAAAATATTGATGTTAAAAAAAAAGTTTCAGATAAAAAAGTTATTAAATTTAATTTAGAAGAGAAAAGGTCTCTACAATTTTTTGCCTAACACTAACCGTTCTCGAGATATCGAATTAAACGCGTTTTTAGCGAAATGAGGTACAGCTGACCTTCGGAGAACCCCTCAAATTGAAATGTATGCTCAGAATGCACCCCCCTATCGATCCTTAACAATCGCCAAACTACATAATTTTATGTTTAAAGATTTCGTAATTTGACTGGACTATAATGTGAAATATAAAGTGAGAAAAAGTAATTGAGAACCAAAGATTTTATTAAAGAGCCGCACATGTCTCATGTGATTTTCAAACCATTACGTTACTTGTCTTATTTCAGAGCAAATAGCATGATTGTTAAATTCTTGATGAAAATCTGAAATTACATCAATTTCTTTTTGCATTCTGATCAATTTAGTCCTTTCAAGCAAGTACTTATTGGCAGTTTCTAACTGTTCCTTTATAAATACGACGAAAGCATAAATTTTGAAAACTGTTAAAAAATTGTAATAGACACCAATTCTTCGATTCCTGAAGAAAACATTATTGGGTTATTCCATATCCGACTATCCATAAGTAAGCATCAATTATAAAAAAATGAAGAAGATTAAATGACTATCCAAGAACCTTAATCTAAATTTCTTGCCAGACATTATTTTGATCAATTTCTTTAATGTGGATGTGCTGAAGAGATTTTGATCTTGATTCAAAAATAAATGCAATGATGAGGATTTTGTAAATGTTGGTGATAAAATACATAGTAACTATGGTACATATTAGGATATTAGCATGACAAGTTCTTGTGCTGAATTAGTATAACCGAATGTAGGAACTTTGATATTGGACGACAAAATCTCGATAAATTATTGTTGTAAAAGTTATAATTATTATAAATAATATTAATAGCAGCGCGTATAATTTATAAGAAGAAAATATACCGGCATTGCTTAAATGTATAGAACGTGGTGGAAATATACCAAGAACTACAATCAAACCATAAAAGAAGTTGTTATATAGACTCAGCAACCCTATTTTTAATAATTTTTTCATATTTTAATTTTTTTACATGTACAGTGAGATCAGTTATCAGTTGGTGCCCGAACCATTCGGATTTACGCTTGTTGAAGTTTATTTGGAAATTAAAATGCAAGATCGCATCACACATAATATCGGACAGTTACGTATATTTATTGATAGGTACTGCAGACTACAACTACTTAATCAACTTAAAAGTTATCTAAATTAAATTAGTAGATATGTAATATCGATTTTTTCAACCTTGTAATTTATTTATTTTCAAATAGGACATAATAATATACTAATGTAAATAGTATTATTGTCGTTTGTCGTTTTATTTATTTATACGTATTCGAGGCGTATAAAAAATACTTAGTTCAGGCAAAGACCACTTTTAAGTTGCAAAATGAACCGAATAAACCCTTGGAAAAGTTCCTTAACCCTTCGTTTCATGATTTTTTTAAAATCTTTTTGAAGTCATTTTGTGTTGTAGATTATGGGAAAAATATTTAAAAAAATCAAAACTCAATAGTTTTTAATCAAACAAGTAAAAAATATATGTTACAAATATGCAGCACCATGACAATACAGCTAAAAAAACTTATACAACTATAATACATGGAAAGATTTAAAACAGTTTTTGTCTTTTGTAAGGCACAAATGCACTGCACATTTCGCACACTTAAAATGCGTGGATCATTTACAATTAGGTAACTTGCATCTTTCTCGCTGCACTTCATATGTGATCCAATGCAAACTCTCGTCCAACCGCACATCTTTTGTGCTCCCTTGACGTGTGATCCCTTATGACGTTTAGCATCTTGCAAATAATTGCCAACTCTGAATAAAATATCAAACTATGTGTATATACAATGTGTAGCAAATTTGCTACACTATGGAAGGTTGTTTAAAATCCGAAATTTATGGGAGGTAAAATATTTGTAGCAAATTTGCAACAATATGAAATGAAGGTTAAATTTTTTTGTGAAGTGCTGACAAGGAACTAATTTCTATTATTTGTTGATTATCGCTTTTGAATTGTAATATAACCAAGGCGTTATTCCAATCTTGTGGGATTCGACTTTCTATAATGCATTTGTCATAGAGAATTTGTAGCATTCGCAATACTCGTACCGGTGTTCCGCCGAACTTCAAAATTTATAGTTTGAAAGCTTTTAGTTTTTACTCACCGAGCTGAATAAACGTGTTTATGAGAAGTAAGAAGTAGTTCATCCTAACTGTGACTTTACTTCTTCCAAGTCTGGATATTCTTAGGAACTACCTCATTTTCGTCATCAAAGTTCTTGTATTAGGCTAAAGCTTTTTCCGACGTTCATCGTTTCCTCGGTCGTCAACTTCCCCTTTTCCTTTAGGATGGTATCCCACTAACAGTTTTACTAGTTTACGTTTGTCCGTTTAGCCCATATGCTCACACCAACGTTGTCAGTGATGTCTTAATATACTTCATCAATGCTTTGATGTTAAGCTTCTGTCTTAGTTATTCGATTGGTATTCTGTCAATTCTCTGGGGTAGTCCTTTGTACTTAGCTCTCAGGAGTTGCATCTCTGCAGCTTGAATTCTGCTCTCTTCTCTTTTTCCACTGACTGTTTTACACAAGCAGTTTTCTTGCTTCAATGTTGGTATTGTTGCAGTTTTGTAGAATTTTAGACGGATATCATTTGTCGTTTTATTTTTCAAATATTTATGGATTGTGCCGCTTGTTGAGTTGAGTGACGAGGAAACGATGAACGCCGGAAAAAGCTTTAGCAAGAAGTTTGATGACGAAAATGAGGTGGTTCCTAAGAAAAGTTACAACAAAGTTGTAACTTTTTGCAACTTAAAAGTGTTCTTTGCCTGAACTACGTATTTCTTATAAGCATCGACTACTTTTTTATAATATTCATAAGACCGAAGTTTAGGCAAGTAAAGTTTTATACAATAAATATACGTATTATTATGTGCTATTTGGAAATAAATAAATTACAAGGTTGAAAAAATCAATTTAATTTTTCAATAATTTAAATTGAATAACTATTAAGTTGATTAAGTAGTTGTGGTCTGCAGTACCTATCAATAAATAATATACGTATACGTATATTATTTATTGAACCGTCCGGTATTACATGTGTTGCGATTTTGCATTTTAATTTCCATATAAACTTCAACAAGTGTAAATCCGAATGGTTCGAGCATCACCGATAACTATCCTTAAGTAATATCTCAACGCATATGTAAAAAAAATTAAAATATGACAAAAAATATTAAAGATAGAGTTGTTGAGTTTAACAACTTCTTTTATGGTTTGATTGTAGTTCTTGGTATGTTTCCACCACGTTCTATACATTTAAACAATGTGCGTACTTTTTGTTTTTATAAGTTATACGCGTTGTTATTAATATTATTTATAATAATTATAACTTTTACTATAATTATTTTACGAGATTTCTTCGCCTTTAAAGAATATAAAAGGTCTACATTGGTTTATACTAATTCAGCACTAGAACTTGTCACGTCAGTATGCACCGTAGTTACTATTTTAGCACCAACATTTACAAAATCCTCATCATTACATTTATTTTTGAATCAGGATCAAAATCTGTGCAATACAGCCACATTAGAGAAATTGATCGTAATAATGTCTAGCAAGAAATTTAGATTAAGTTTTTTGGTTAGTCATTTCATCTTCCTGATTCTTCTTATACTTGATTCCTACATATGGGTAGTCGGATATGGAATAACCCAATATATTCTCTTCATCAGTCGAAGAATAGGAGTCTATTACATTTTTTTAACAGTTTTCATAATTTACGCTTTCGTCTTATTTATAAAAGAACAGTTAGAAAATGCCAATAAGTACTTGCTTCAAAGGACTAAATTGATCAGAATGCAAAATGAAATTGAAGTAATTTCAGATTTCCATGGAGAATATAATAATCATGATATTTGCTCTGAAATACGACAAGTAACGCAATGGTTTGAAAATCACGTGAGACGTGTTTGGCTCTTTAATAAAATCTTCGGTTGTCAATTACTTTTTCTCACTTTCTCTTTCGCATTAGGATTACTTAATACAGTAAATATAATAATGCTGACGGGATTTTCCCAGTCCGAAATAGAATTCAGTGTGTATATGATTTTGATAAACGTTATTTGGACATTTTGGCTATTAGTAAGTAATTGTCTTACTTTGACTCTTATTTTGTTATATTTTACAATCTAAATTTGTATTTTCAGGTGATTAGCTCAGTTGTTGTGGTAATATGTGCTGAAACAGAAGAAGAGGGTAGAAAAACTGGCGATATAAGCTTTAACGCTTTGGTAAACCTACCAAATACGAACAAAAATCAAAAACTGAGGGAAGAATTACTGTTACTAAATGATTTCGTAAATAATAAAAATCCAACTTTCACTGCAGCAGGATTTTTTCCGATGAATTACACCCTAATTTTAAGTATTATTGGAAGTATTACGTCTTATGTGATTGTATTAATTCAGTTTAATTATAAAATTTGTTGAATGTGACTTACACGAGTATTTACTTGAATATTCCGCCTATCGAACCATATTCTACAACTTCGACTTTGGTAACAATTTTGGAAATTTGGCAATAAGTTTTAGTTCGGCAACATTCAAAGTACAAGCTTTACTTTTTCTTGAAACGTGTGTTTTGTATTGAGCTTAAAGTACCAGATTATCTTTTTTAATGCTGGGACGGTACATCTATAAATTTAAGTGATTTCCTCCATATTTCTTATGAACTGCGCTATGTCACTTACGCTTTCTCTAGGGTTACTTTTTTCTTATTCACTTCTACGAATTTTTTCCACGGAATAGAAAAAATCATACATTGTCCAATAATTAAGTCGGAGTCTAGGAGCTCTGTATGTTCTAACACAGCAACACGGTTTCATATGTGAGCGATCTACTAATTACTAACCCCCTTGTTTTGAAATTTTATCACTCATGCCTTTCTTGAAGGCCTTGCTGTTAACACGACCAATGAGTATGTAGATTTTTCGAAAACCTTTGATCGAGTCGATCCCATCGATTCGGGGGGTGCCCTCTCGTGCTGGCTCTGGAAATATCTGACTGATCCTGGGGTCGTCGTTAAATTGAGGAATTGAGAAGTTTTTGTGGTGAGCTCAGGTGTGTCCCAAGGTTCCCACATAGATTCATTATTATTTAACGTCTTTATAAACGACATTACCCAGTATTTTTCAGTACTATGCTGACAATATGAAAATTTATGGCCGGATCTACGACGAAGAGAATGCCTCTCGGCTGTAGTCTGAACTGAACAAACTAAATTTTTGGTGTTTAAGAAATAAGCTTGCACTCAATAATTCAAAGTGCAAATATATTCGGTTTAACCGTCGCTGTTTGGTGTATCCTTGCATTCGGGACTTGGGGGTAACCTTAGACTCTAAGTTGAACTTTAGTGATCATGTTGCACTGTTTGCGGTGTGAATCATTGATGAAATAGAAATTTATAATTGAAATGTAAAGCGAAGGTAAGATAGAATTTATAGTTATTAAATTAAATAAGGTGCGAGAGCAAATAATTATAATTTAAGAAGGAAAACTTGAAATTTGCACAAAGTTTTTGTATAATTCATATTTCCTAGGAGGAACTGAAATTCCTCCGTGCTTTCGGAGGGCACGTAAAGCCGTCGGTCCCCCTGTGTTAATGATTTGCCACCATAACAAAAAAAAACAGGGTACGGGTACATCGAAAGGCAAGCCTAGCAAGCTACCTGAGATGTAAAATTCAAAAATGCTCACAGAACTAATTACAAAAAATTAGTAAAAAACAGGTCCTGGACCTATATTAAGAGGGAGACTTCTTAATAAAAGTGGAAAAACTTGAAATCTCTATACGCGCGTCCCTAGGTGCACGGATAGGGAAGAAATCCCTTTAGAGGTCAGAGGTGGGAGGGAAATAAAATACTTCCTGCAAACCAATGGGTTGTAAAATAGTAGCGCCTAACTCAGTTTACCTTCTAAGGGGTTGCGAAGCGCAAAATACGGACCAGTACCTAAATAGTTCCACGAAATCTTTTATACTCAATTCCGACTCTCATCTCCACGTGGCAAATCCCGATAACCGGGACAAGCCTGCTGGAGATCGAGTAACCAAACTCGATGGTTCTTCGAAAAGAGGGTTGTGCGGAGGGTTGGTAGCCCACCCACCTAAAACTTAATTGATACTTCTTCTTTTTCTTTTCGGCTCTCCATTGCCAGTGGAATATCGCCACATTTCACAATGTTTTTTTCACGCATCGACCTTTTGATAATCGAGCGTACATATACGTCAATATCCTTGGTAAGAAGTTGCTTGCTTTTCTTGATCCTGGTGCGAATCAATCCGTATTAGGCCGCAAAGGGCTATATTTACTAAATATTTTAAATTTAAAAATTAATGATCACGACAAAATACCGCTGCGATCAGCAGACGGGACATATCAAAAAGTGCTAGGTACAGTAATATTACCACTTGAATTAGAAGGCCATACAAAAAATATAACTGCAATAGTCACAAACACCGTTGATTATCCACTAATATTAGGGTATGAATTTTGCAAACTTTTTAAAATAAAAACAGATTTCGGTGCAGATTCATACACAATTCCATCAGAATTAAATGCCTTAAACACCGACAAAATAATACATTCTCGACTAGATCTAGATTATGAGCAAGTCCAGCAGCTCGATAAAGTCATTTCAAAATTTAAAACACTAGCTCCAGCAGAGTTAGGTAGAACCAAAATGGTTCAACATGTCATAGACACGGCAGAGGCCACTCCAATCAAGCAACGCCATTATCCCCTGTCACCGGCTATGTTAGCGAGAGTTAATGCGGAGGCGGATGAGATGCTACGCCTAGGCGTCATCAAAAGGTCGCACTCCAGTTGGAATTCGCCGATAGTCATGGTGAAGAAAAAAGACGGAGACCTCCGGTTTTGTTTCGATGGTCGGAAGTTGAACGAAGTGACCAAACCTGATGCCTACCCACTACCTTTCATAAATGACATCCTAGATCGTTTGCGTGATGCTAGATATCTATCATCAATAGATCTACGCAAAGCGTTTTGCCAAGTTCCTTTGTCTAAAGAATCATGCGAGAAAACCGCCTTCACCATCCCAAGGCGCGGATTGTTTGAATTCAATGTTCTCCCCTTCGGTCTTAATAATAGTGCCCAAACATTGCAAAGACTCATGGATTCTATTTTCGGTCCAGAATTTACGGGCGTTTTCGTCTATCTAGACGACATAATTATTATTTCCGAAAGTTTTGAAGAACATTTGAAACTTTTAACTGAGGTGTTTAAACGCTTAAAAAAGGCAGGGCTTACTATAAATCTGAACAAGTGTGAATTCTGCAGAGAATCATTAAAATACCTAGGCTTTGTTATCGACGAAAAAGGTCTTAGAACCGACCCCGATAAGGTAGAGGCAATTAACAATTACCACGTACCTAAGACTTCCACCGAAATCAAAAGATTTCTAGGCATGGCAGGGTGGTATAGGAGGTTTATACCCAATTTTTCATCCGAGGCCGCTCCTATCTTGCACCTTCTGAAAGGACGCGCCAAGGGTCAAAAAATATCTTGGAATGAGGACGCACACCGAGCCTTTAATAATCTAAAAAATCTTCTAACTACATCTCCCATTCTGTCAAGTCCTAATTTCGCTCTTCCATTCGTTATTCAGACCGACGCAAGTGATTCTGGACTGGGAGCAATTCTGGTCCAAGGCGAGGTTGAGAATGAGAGGGTAATCGCTTACGCGAGCCGCACCTTAACCCGCAATGAATTAAACTATCACGCCATGGAAAAGGAGTGTTGTGCCATCCTTTTCGGCATAGAAAAGTTCCGCCCTTACATAGAAGGCGCCCGATTCACCGTTATCACCGATAATCTAGCGCTAAAGTGGCTTGGTACTGTCAAGTCCCCTTTAGGTAGAATCGCTAGATGGAGCGTACGCTTAAATCAGTACGATTTTAACATCATACATCGGAAGGGTAAATTTAATGTAGTGGCAGATGCTTTATCTATAGCCCCCGTGAATATTCACATGATATCAATTGCACCCGCCGATATCGATGATTGGTATCAGAAAACCATCGATAAAATCCAAGCTAGCCCAGATAAATATCCCAATTTCAAAATCGAGGACGGCTTAGTTTATAAGTATGTTGCTAATAAGCACAACTTAGTTTCGAATCTTGTCGAGTGGAAAGTACTCGTACCAAAATCACGCCGTCGTGAAATCATGGTGGATTGCCACGATAATCCCTTGAGCGGACACTTTGGTGTATTTAAAACGATTAACAAAATCAATGAGTTATACTATTGGCCCCGTATGAAAACAGATATCACCAAATATGTTTTACGGTGTGAAATTTGCACAGCCAGCAAAGCTTCAAACTTGCTAAGGCCAGGTTTTATGGGAAAGGAGAAACGAGTCAAGTACCCCTTTCAGATAGTTTCTATTGACCTTATGGGACCTTTTCCCAGGACTAAAAAAGGCAATACATCTCTTTTAGTGATATCTGACTGGTTCACGAAATTCGTTCTCGTCCAGCCCCTAAGGCAAGCCACCGCAGCGGCCGTAGTTAAATTTGTTGAGGAAACTTTCCTTCTTTTCGGTGTTCCTCAAGTCGTAACAACCGACAATGGTCCTCAATTTGCCGGCAAAATGTTCAAAGATCTTATGGCAGAATATAAGGTACAGAAAGTTTGGCCAACGGCAAACTATTCTCCCCAGGCTAACTCTGTCGAACGGACAAACCGAGTGATCGGGACATGTCTACGTTCCTTCGTGGAAGATGACCATAGGTCATGGGATACGTACATTCATAAAATTGCACACGCCATCCGCAATGCCGTGCACGAAGTCACAGGTTACACCCCATCTCTCTTAAACTTCGGAAGGTCAGTACCGAATAGCGGTGACTATTATGGAAAATTGGACTCGGGTGAACCGAGGGAATTATCTTTAGAAGGTCGCGAGCAATTGCTGACCGACATGAATGGTTTAAGCGAGTTACACCGAAAAGTTGTAGAAAAAATAAGATCAGCGTACAAACGCAATAAGGCCCATTATGACCTAAGAAAGCGACCTTTATCATTTAAGCGTGGGGACATTGTGTGGAAACGCAATTTCGTACTTTCTAGCGCTCCAGACAAGTTCTCCAAAAAATTAGCACCAAAGTACACCAAGTGTAAAGTTGTGGAGGTGACCGGTTCTGTCACTTATCGTCTTAAAGGCGAAAGAGGCAAAGACGTAGGTGTTTATCACGTCAAGGATTTGAAAGCAAATCCTAATTAATGTAAATTTTGTAAATAGTAGTGTGTAATTTTGTATATTTATTGACTTCTAACGCCAATATTTTATTAGTGTAGTTTGGGCGGTCATTGGTCTAAGGGATTTGAGAGTTTACTAGATTCCCATAGTGAAACTCACATTTTCGATTCACCCAGGTGAAATTTTATTAATTATGTCTTTCACATAAGACATGAAGTGCCAGCTTCCACCTAACTTTTCCCCCGGTACTACAGTTTTGCTTAAGAGCAGAGTAGTTACCTTGTTTTATTGTGACGCAGTTCGACGACTAGGGCTTTAGGAAAGTTAACGTTCTTCCTATTAGTCAAGTCGAACCTTCACGACTTCGGTAAGGAGATTTCCTCGAAGTACATTCAGCTGAATATTTTAGCCACAAACCCCATACCGCTATGAAAGGACTGGTTATTCCTTTGGTCAACCCAGACGAGTCCACTCTGTTTTTTGGTCTCTGAGACAAGGCGTTTCGTCTTGCCATGTTCTCGTCGACGAACACCATAACTTTCTTTAGGCGTTTCGAAACAATCGAAGGATTGCTCGAAACAAGTCGAAGTTATGAAGAATCGAAAGCCGTGGCCAATGTACTTATACCATACTACACACCTTCATGTTTTTTATTTGTTTATGTGCTCGTTTATATAATTTTTGATGAAGTAGAAGGAATGTGAGAGATTAGTGTCCTCCACATTCGTGATAACCATTTCAGCTCTTCCATGCGAGCTTAACTCGAAACTAGGTAGGCCAAGAGGCCGCACATGTTTTACCTAGCAATAGCTTTCTTACGCCAGCTATTGATTTGGGGGGGGGGCGTGTAACATTCCAAATGTTACTAATGCCGGTCCTGCCGTCAATTTAATGATCAATTACAACTCGATCAAATTTATTTTCGAATTTTGCATTTTTATTTAACTATTTTTGTCGAAAGACCTTTCTTTAGTTTTCCTAACATGTATATAATTATTATTTCGTATGAAAAGATCAATTAAAATCAAATGCCATCAATTTTAAGGCAGTACTAGTTTCTCCAGCGTATTAATGCGTCGAAGTTACTCGCTTACGGATTTTATGCCGAATCAAGCTAGCGTTTAGCAAGTCAAACTTATCGCACGCACTATTTTCAGCTCCTAGTTTTTGAGTTATTATAAAGTAATTTTTGAAAATTACTACCAGTTTTTTGTGTTAATACGTTCACCGAATGTCAAGTGACAATTCGAGTAATCTATTTCGACCCAACGATTTTTTTAATAATCGAAATATCGATTTCTAACAATTGGAAATCAACAAAGACGCCGTCAAAATTTTCATCGATAGACGCAGTAGTAAACGGAATTATCCTGGCTACGCGCAGTCGAATAAATGGTGGCCTGTCAAATTAAAATTATAAGAAAATTTGGAAGTCAAAAACTGAGAAAGACGTTGACGATAAAGATCAATCCAAATCAATCGAAGCAGAAGCTAATTTCAATTATCCATCCAATTGGAAAATCAACATCCAAGAAAGACAGTATCAAATTTTATTACTTATTAATCAAATTTCAGATAAGAACTATAAAGTTCAATGTTTGCTTGTTAACAATTGGCTTATCGATTTGTATATGTGTTGTATTCTTTTAAAACCTTATTCAGAAATTGAATGTACCGAGAGGGGGACCTACAGATCTGTGGATTCCAGCTACGTGCAATTTGTATCCATCGTAAACGTGAGTAATTGCATTACTCACAATATAAATTTGGTTTGCTTTGTGTTAACAACCTTTATTTCTGGTAGTTTGCTAACAACTTGTACTATTGCTTCCATTAACATTTTTGCTTTGGTTATTGGTGGCTCAGTTAAATAATATATGATCTGTGTATCAATTCATTTTAGTGAATCGTCACGACTTCGTCAAGACGAGGCTACGATCTTTTCAGACGAACACTCAATTATTTGTAAATATTTTAATTATTGTAGTAATAAGTTTTTCATATTGTACCAAGAGATTTCGTTAAGTTCAATTATTGTCATTTTAAGTTACACAAAGTGTACGTTTAATATTCTGTTCACTCAAGAGTTTTATTTTTATGTTTTATTATTAAATGGTTATTGAACAATTAAGCATCGGTGTTTGTTTATTAACCCTTTTGGCGCCCCGAGCATTTAGTATCAGCAGCAAGAGAATACCGAACCCCGAACACTCGAATTACATCAGAGTAACCCTCGCTCTACGACTAAGGCATAAAAAACCAAGAGATAACCTGTTCAACATCTACGGTTATCAAAGTGGACTTTGTAACAACTAACGAGGAAGTGGTTATCCTTAGTTAAATTATTTAAGTAAAGTGGTTACACTGGTTGCTATAGAACGCTTTACTTCCTGCCATCACTCTAGCCTTCACAATTTCTCCTTTTTCATTGGTGTTATTTATCTGCATACCAAGGTATTGCAATGACCCCTCTCCTTAATGATATTAATAAAGCTTATGATAAGAATGAGACCCTTACCTGGAATGCTTATCCCACAATGATAACTTACGTGTGGAGAAATTTTGTATTTACCTCGGCTAACTCAAAAGTGAAAGAAATTCTTTGATTGTTTGTAAAATTTACCTTACTGCATTCGCTCATTTTCAGAATGAACAAGATTCATATTTTCACACTGTTTATAAACTTGATTTAAATTCAAATAAAATAGAATCATGGCAATTTGATTTTTTAATGAAATTAATAAATTTTCACAAATTGTCGTCATGGAGACGAAAGAAAATTTTAACCATGTGCTTTAAAACTAAATGTAACAAATTCTTAATTCTAACTGATAAATCTAAATAAATGTTTGTAAATAAAAAAGATTTTCTGATTTTTAATGTTTTAAATTTCCTGCACTTGGATATTTAAATAAATCTTACCCCCCTTCCGAATTGCATCATAGTTCGTTCCTAAGCGTGGGTGTACCGGTTGTTTACACCTAGAATTCGCTCCAGTTTACTTTTCTGTGATCATCCAGTTAATTTTCATCAATCATCCAAATATTTCCTCGGCCATCAATACCAAATTTTGAGTTTTTTGTGAGTGTATTAATATTTTTTAACATTAATTTAACCTTTTCCAGAATAAATCAACTTTACTTTACCCTACTTGGGTTTTAAAAACTCATTTTTCACAAATTTTCTGGAGCAGCACAAAATTTGCGTCCATTCACTTTGGGTTATTTTATCGTTGTTCTTTATTGTTAAGGCAAACAAATTTGTCGCCAAGGATATAAATTTTCGTTGATATTTCAACGCATGCCTGTTTTTGATGCAGCAAGTTTTCATTGGCCGGTAACTTTAATTAAATTTTACCACACTTAATCTTCATTTAAATAATGTTTTTTTAGGAAAGAACTGTAAATTGGAGACACGATGCACTTTAAAGTTTAAATTGAGGCGAATAATCGTCCTTTTAATTTATCGCACCAAGCTGTTACAACAAATATCATCACGAAAACCTTTTCAGTGTGCTTAACACAACTAATTCTAAATTAACCTAGTTTTAATAACAATATTTACTAATATAATAATTATAACTAACAAATAACAAATAATTTTATGATGATATAAATTTTATAATTTCTATAACGAGTCAATCGTTATATCGCCTTGCCATGATCTCTCTATAATTCAACTTTCATTTAAAATTTGATTTTAAATGAAAGTTGAAATTTTTTTTGCCCACAAAAGCCTCGTTTTTCTATGTTTCTCTGAAAGTAACGGTTTACGACGTGCTCTGCGACCATGCAAATTTACTTCAACTAATCGCCTTCTTACAGTTCGTGCAGAAATTTTAATATTATCTGTATGGTGTAACTCCCTCGCATGGTCTTTTGAATTTTTTTTGCGATCTTTTAAAGACAATAATATCTCTAAAAATCGGTCTTGCCTAGAAGAAGTTGCGCGTTTTCGACCACTTTTTGGTTGTTTTGTGTAAGAACCAGTAGCGGCATGACGTTTTAAGGTGTATTGCACTGCCCTTCTTAAACATTTAATTTTTTTGCAATTTCAACTTGATTCACACCTTGTGAATGTAATAGCACAATCTGAGCTCGTTCAGCTACGGTTAATTCATGAGTTTTCGGCATAACGGCACTTTTGTATGTATATTAAATAACTGCACAAAAAATCACTCCTAAAATTTGTCTTTAAAACCAAATATTCTAAACACGTGCGTTCGACTACCACTAATTCAAAACTGAAAAATTCAAATTAATATTGGTATTACTGCAGTAGCCAATAGAATTTGAAATTTGTAAACATAAAAGGTTTTGTAATTTTTAAAAGGGTCGGCCCTAACGGTCACGCTTTAAGAAAAATAACTACCTGTGTATATTTGGCATTAAGTACGGGGGTGCTCAATACATATGACCACCACTGTAGCGCTGCATCTGCTGTTTGTTGATTTTCAGCGGTCTTTCGATACCATTAATAAGGATGCTTTACGAGACACTGCAGGAAATGAATGTAACAGCAACGTTAATAAAGTTGATTCAGATGACGATGAGAAGATCGAGTGCAATAGTCAAGATTCCAACAAATGAATCGAAGAAATTCGAAATCAAAAGCGGAATGAGAAAAGGCGACTCGTTGTTAGCGACTATTTTAACCTTGTGATGGAAAATATTATGAGAAAAGTAGACTGCAGAGGAACGGAAAATTGTGTTAAAAGTAGACAACCGAGTGTTCGAGGAGGTACCGGAGTTCAAGTATTTTGGAGCCCAGTTAAACAGCAGTAATGATAATACACAGGAAATCAAAGAAAAAATACAGATGGGTTGGAAGGTGGTAAGGGACAAAAGTTGCAAAAATCTCTGCTGCGAAGAATGTGCGACGTTCCAATAATTGTCCGTTATATTTTAATAGAATGTACAAACTTTTAAAGTGCAAGTAAAATACTCGCATTAGTAAAGAAAATGAAAATTCTAACAATAGAGAAGAAACAAAGTTGAGAATTTTCGAAAGAACGGTGTTAAGCATGATCATGGGCTCAAAGAAAATGAGCGCAAATGAATACAGAATAAGAACGAATAGCAAAGATTATTAGAAATGAAAATTTGGTCTAATGTGTAAAATTGCGGAGTGTTGATTGACTTCGGGATATGATGAAGAGGAGAAAGTTGGATAGTGTGTTGAGACTGATTACGGTCTGAAAACCAAGTTAGACAAGAAGAAGAGGAAGTGTAAGAGGTAGATGGTTGGATGAAGTGGTAGAATATCTCGGAACCATGAAGGTGAAGGAGTAGAGAAAAAATTAGAAAATAGTAAGCTATATGGAGAAATGTAGTGAAGGAAGCCCATGCACGAGGCTGTGAGTTAATGAAGGAAAAGAGACTAAGGAGTGATCCACCTGAAAAAATGGATCCTACAGACTTTTAACGGAAGTAGGCATATTCGATAGGAATGAACGCTTTTGTAATTGTCAAGATGCACATACTTCATGTGTTTCAAGCTCATACGATCAGCGCAGATGAACAAATTAAAATTAACAATCTAAAACTTTTAATAGAAAATAATAAAAATTAAAGACAATCTGGAATTGAATAATATAATAATAATAAATTGAAGAAATTATTAGACATCCTAAAAATTTTAGAGTAAGTTTTACCACAATAACAAAGTAAATTTATTAGTAATTTTACTATTTTGTTTTCCAAATATAATGGCAATGAATCAATAAATCATTAGCATGACAATTAAAATGTTTTGTACCATTAAACAATTCATTAAGATCTATAAATTATTAACTTATGAAAGTCAATAGTTAATTTTCATATCTACAGTAGTTTTGTGTAGTCTGTACTGTTTCAACATAGCATAATTTTTCAACATCACAACTGATAATATTCAATATTCCAATCTCAACCAATAAACCGATTTGTATTAATCTTAATGCTTATAAAAAAATTTCAAATTTAATTTAGAGCAATCTATTATTTATATAAAAAAATATTGAGAAACATGTCACAAAATACTAAAAGTAGTGAAGTTGGGTCTGGCAACTTTTTTTATGGTTTGATTACAGTTTTTGGAATATTTCCACCACGCTCTGTCCTAAATTTTAGGAAAGAAGGGATTTTCTGTCTTTATAAATTGTACACGCTGCTAGTAATATTCCTAACAATAATTTTTACCTTTGCGTCAATTATTTATCGCGATTTCATCTTCCATTCGAAATTTCCAATGAGTACATTTATTTACACCAATACAGGATTAGATATAATCATGTCAGTATGTAACATTCTCATAATTTCAACACCATTATTTTTGAAATCCTCAACTTTGCATTTATTTTTAAATCAGGATCAAAATATGTACAAGACTTTGACATTGGATAAATTGATTAAAATAATGTCAAGCAAGAATTTTAGGATACAATTTTTTATTAATCATTTGATTTTGCTCGTTCTTCTCATATTTGATGTAGGTATTTGGGTAACGGTATTTGGTATCTTCGAATATCTTTCCTATATTAACCAAAGACTTTGCATCTATTACATGTTTTTAGCAAGTTCTCTAATCTATATTTTCATTAAATTTATAAAAGAAGAGTTAGGAAGCACCAACCAGTACCTACTCAAAAAGATTAAATTGATCGGAGTGCAAAATAGAATTTCCGAAGTTGTAGATTATCAAGATGAATTTCATAATACTATTTGTTCTGAAATTCGACAAGTAACCCAATGGTTTCAAAGTCACGTGAAACGTGTTGCGCTTTTTAATAAAATCTTTGGATTTCAATTACTTTTTCTGATTTTATCTTTCGCGATAGGATTAATTAATACAATAAATCTGATAATAATACTTAATGTTTCCAAATCTGAAAATAAATTCAACCTGTATATAATTCTCTTACATGTCATTTGGACAATCTGGGAATTAGTAAGTATTTTGTACCTAGGTGTTCTGGTTGAAAGAGACGTCATGTTGGGTGACTACAACCTTTTAGAAAATAACCAAAGATTAAGCGTAAGCAAGGACGAGAAAGCACCATCTGCATATCGCGTATTATACTGGGTAACAATGAAACTAGTAATAGAATAAGGCAAGTGTGGTCCATTTTTCTACGAGCTCCCTATGTTTGCTCTTATACAAATGGCGTTTTCCCATTATTGCTTAACCTTTGGTTGTCTTTGGAAAGGTCTCATTTAATAACCAGAACGACTCCGTACTTAATGCGTTGTCAACTTGTCAACAAGTAAAAATTGAAATGTTTTTATTTTAGGCAATCGGCACAGGTGTTATGTCAATGTGTGCTGAAACAGAAGAAGAGGGTAAAAGGACTGGCGATATTTGCATTGAAGCTTTGTTGAACTTACCAAACATGAATGAAACTGAAAAACTGAAAAATGAGTTATTACTACTAAATGGTTTAGTAAATAATAAAAATCCAACTTTTAGTGCTGCAGGATTTTTTTCTATTAATTACACTTTACTTTTTAATATTATTGGAAGTGTTACGTCTTATGTGATTGTATTAATTCAGCTTAATATATAAATTTGTTGAACCAAAAACCTAAAAGGAGTATTTTTTTATTTCATCATGTTATGATAAAGTGGGTCTTACTAATCTCTTTAGAACACATGGGTTTATTTACAATCCTAAACGTACTTAAGTGTTTATGTAGTTTACAGTAGTTTACAGGAATTAATTATAATAGCGAGTATTTTAAGAAGAAAATTCTTCCTGCTATATTTAGAATTAATTCCTTAAGGGGTTTTATAGTTTCTACTCCTGCAACGAATATTGGTGTAACATGAGATATTACGACCTTGACTGCTGAATTATTTTCTGCATTTTCCTCCGGTAATCCTTAGCATCGGTTTCTACATACATGGCGATTGATTTGCCGAGCTAGTAGTCGTTTATTTTAGTTTGCTGTACTGGTCTCTCATATGAAGGGACTGTTTCTGTCTTGAGTTCCCTTGGAGAAAGACAAATCTAGTATACAGGCCACCGTAATTAAATTCCTACGAAGAGTAAAAGGATGTAAAAGACAGGATAGAATTAGAAACACCGATATAAGGAAAAATTTAAATATATCCAATGGTTTGAAATATACAAAAATACTGGATGAAATGGAAAGAACATGTGGAAAGAATGAACGACGGAAGAATTCCGAAGGAAATTCTAAACTATAGACCACATGGAAAAAGAAATGTCGGATGTCCACGCAAAAGATGGAAAGACGCATGAAGTCGGAACAGGCTATCGAAAGCCTAATCTATGATGTATAGAAGAAGAAATATTTACCACGAGATAGCATTACCTCATTCATGGGTATTTAAATCTTTAAGTACTTAAGTAGTGTAGACACTGACTTAGGGAGAACAAGTACCTTAATGGACAGGGCCGTGACAAAGCCAATTCTGCAAAATGTCCAGATTCGTCTTAACGCTAACCATCCCAATTTTGGATTTCCTACAGACCGACGAGCTCTTACTTTGTTTTTATTTTTATGCCATGTAATAAAATATATTGCGATATCGAGATACCACGTCAATGGAAGTACGTTATTTAAGATTCGGGAAAATGTTGTTATTAATAAAGCATGTGACTTATCAACGTAATCAGAAAAACTTCGTCCGATACCAAGAAATTTAGTTCAAAGTCAAATGATTTGTAAAAAAGGACATAAAGCAGGTTTGAATAAAATTAATTTAAAAAGTAACATTTAATAATTTTCTTTGTTGAAAAATGTTTATTTATAGTAAATGAAGGATTGTTTAGTGATAAGAAAGGTAGTTCAAAAGTTACAATTTTGTTAATTAATTGATTAATGTAAAAATTTATGTTAGCGTTAAATTTAAATAAGTTCTTAAAATCATTACGTGAGTTCGACGTGTCACAAATTAATGAACTGTGAATGGAAATTTCATGTCCAGCATCTTTATTTATTCAACCACGAAGCAATTAGGAAGAAGTCAATCCAATCTGAAAATATAAAAATTTTACTTATAAAATTCCAACGAGTCACACTTGGCTTAATCCATACCTGTACTGTGAAACTTTCAATAATATTGATTTTCCGATCAACCAATAAAATGCGTCTACTCAAACATCGAGATTGCTATGAATTTCGAGATAGAAAATTATAAAACAATCGAAGAGGTCCTTGTGTTAAATTTTTCACACGTAATGGTGGCGAGTTTTGATCGTCCTAATAAAAATTAATTTTATAGTGAAAATAATTGGTGAAGGTATAAAATACCAGTGTAAAAATCATCAAATTAATTACTTACCTACGTAAAACTAAAAATAAGTTGAAAAACGTAAAGGATTGAGAATATTTATGAAGAATTAAAAATCGACACAAAACGAGGTCAACAAACTGCAACTGGGAACCTTTTCATGGTAATAAACCCATCGAGTGAACTTTGGTGCGCAATTGTACCATCTCAAGTACAAGTAACTAGAAGATTCCAGTATTTTTCTAAGGTAACGTGCACATTAAGTACAATTTTAAAATAACTAAGTGAAATTTTCGGACACCATACAACACGTGTTTTTCTTTATTTAACGTTCAGAATTTTGATAATTAGATTTAATAATAGAACTTTTTAATATAACAAAACCTTTAATTACATTTTTGTGCTCAATAAAAACATTATTATTTTTGTAACGAAGGATATTTATTTTGACCTGTTCCGAGCCCATAAATTTATTTACAGTATTGGTCACGGAACGAACTCACCCTGTACAAGGTAAGACACATGCACTACGAACCAGCTAAGCCGAGGCATAATATTTCCATTTATTTGTATTTACTAAATTTCACATACATTTCCATTGACGGGGTACATTTCTGTACACTCGTACAAACATCAACAATAAAACGAGTAGCCCTAGTGAAGCTCAGATACTACACAGCAATTTTGACAGCCCAACGTGTGGCTCTCTTAAAGGACTCTGTACACAGCAATATGTTCTGTTATCACATAGTTTTGTTTTAAACTGAACCTGTATTAAATTCATATTATTACAAGTCGGCTCTTAAGCCGGTCTCTCGGACCAACGCGCGTATTTGTGTCATAAAATAAACCGCGTGTATACTAGGAACGTTAAGGGTGGGAATGAATGTATAAATATGTGATATACAGACCCTTCGAATTTCGCTATTCTAAGAAAAACTATATCATATATGACATTTAGCAAATCAGGTTCCTGTAGAAAAAACTATGATCTGTGTTTCTAGAGATGAATTATTAAAATTGTGCCTAAAATTTAGCCATAAAAATAAAAACTGTAACCTAAAAAAAAAAATTCCAAACCAAAATGTCTCTCTAGAAACACGAATATACTCGTGAAGTTTACAGATTATCAAATTAAATTGATAAAAGTTTATTTATATCAGTTATAATCAATCTACAGTTTCGTTTATCATTATTACCATTTTAGGCAGTTTTTGCGAAAAATAATTCACGCTGTGTCATAGCGATGGCGTTGTACTCAGTCGAACTGGTCGGATCGGAATTTACATACATATTTTAACTATACATCTATTACTGAAATACTTAAATACTGAAATAAAATTAATTCGTATTTGACTTTCTATTTCATTTATTAAATGTTCTATAATAAATTTATGCAAACTAATTAAATGGCCGCAGACTTTTGCACAGTAGTGTACATTTTGGTGCGACATCTGTTTGAAATGAATATCGCAAATGGATTTTAAAATTATTAATCAATTCCCCACCTTAAGTTATCTGTGTGATTGTAACGCTGAATTGAACCGTTTGTATCCTAATGCGATCTTTAGGCCGCACAACCTAGTAATTGTAATTTATTTAAATCGTATGTAAAATTGTAAATAATTTTTGTGAAATCTATCATTGGAATATAACTGATATAACAGATTCTTTATAATAAATAAAAATAATAATAAATAACACAACTATGGAGATAAGAGAGACACGAAATGCATTTTAAGATGGGGATGCGGATTGACAAACTGCACGTGAAGGGTCGTTCAAAAATTATTATTTTACATTTAGTTCCACATTACGAGTACGTCTAAAATACGCGTTAAATTTATGATTTTTACACCGAAGTAGCAAAACCTTTCCTTAAAAATGAAAATTTTTGATTTACGCTTTCGTTTTGTAAAAAATGCAGGGTAAAAATAAAAATGATTACATTTTATTAAATTTTTGTGAGGTTCAATTCAAAGGTTGATTTTATTATTTTGCAGTATAAACCTTATTCCAATTAAAGTTAAGAACGCCACTGCTTTTCGGAAAGTTAATTTTGTTGGAAACCTTGGCGATAAAAGCGATATAAGTAGAACTCATTTTTCGTTGAAATCGACAGTAAATTGCTTTGCTTTTCTTTTTCTAATAGTATATGATTTTTAACTATTGAAATTATAATAAATTAAATTTAAAAAATAAAATAGTTCATTACTACAAGCAATTTATTCTTTCCCTTACTCTACAACTCAACGCTACGAAGACTAGGCCGTGTTATCCAGCTTTTCGTCGTTCTCTCTTACTCATCCACAGAGTGTTGACGTTCACCGGAGGGCCGTGCTAAGAAATTTCTTGATCTCCGCAATTGGAACCCACAATTTCCGCATCGTAACTCAACTAGCGATCACACCAAGCCACTGATGTGAACAAAGTGACAAGTCACTTGTTTATGCTTATGATTAATAAAAAATAGTTTTAATGCTTAATTAACAATTTCATTTTTAAAGTTTAATTTTAAGTAGCTTTGCATGAAAATTGTTTCTTTGAGTTATCGCTGCTTTTACAATAATTAATTAGTGTAATTTTTTTTATGCTATAGCAATATTTTGTTGCGGAGTAATCATCGCACAACGCTGGTTTGATCTTCACTTCTTTTATCGTTTGCTTCTGAGCATTTTTAAAGTGAAGATTGCTTCTCCCTTTTTGGTATTTTGGATTTGGTATTCAAAACACTTTCCTATAAATAGCTTAAGTCAATTTTAATATAAACAAGCCACCGTCTATTGTTTTGCTTTTATATAACGCCTTAAAAAGGCGGTAAAAAGGAGGTAAACTTTGGTCGTTACCATGATTATCCTTTTTTTAAAAGCAATCTCTTGTGGGATTCTAGTTGTTAACTTCTAGTAACGACTATTGGTACAGTAACGGTTTGGTTACTGCAACCGCAGTTTAGCGCAGAGACACCAGATTGTATTCAAGATACTTTCGAGATTCTACTAGTTTTGAGCTGGCCTTCGTGATTTAGGGTATTCAACCTATTCCTCTTGAGGGAAGGCTTAATTACGTGGCGCCCGATGTTTATTTTTTTCAATACTGACGCTTAACATTTTATTATCAGCAACTCAGAGAATTTTCCAGTCTCTTGAGCTAGCCACTAGGACATATTTCCAATCAATCATCCTGATATTTGATTATCATTGGGGATTACATGCTAAACTGTTACTTTTCTCAGTGGTATTCTAAAGAAAGAAACAATTTTAACCTAAAAATATTGCGGGCCATTCTGTTGACTGCCGACTTCATGAAGAATAAACGGTTGAATATCTGAATATGAAAATTGCAATGATCCTTGTATTCCTAAGCTATATACGAAGATCCATCCGCGCGAGCAACCAGGAGCAATCCACAGAACCCGCAACCAACTGAGCCAGAAACTTAGCGTACATTAGTACCTTTCTCTCCGTAAGCGCCACGAGATCAACTCACAAGGTAAGTAGTCATACCCCACTTCTCGGTGAGAGGAGAGACTTTTAACTTAAAAGCTACATATCTTAAAAATCTCTTCTGTACCCTCTCGAGCTTGTCATATCATCATGGTGGTAAGGCGTTCGAAAAATCTGTATAGATTGTGTCCATAGCAAGAAATTATATGCCTTCGTGAATGGCATGAGTGATAAAATAAAAACAAACAACAAGAGATTAGTAGTGGCAGATGGCTTACTTGTGAAAGCATGCTACTTATCGGTTAGAATACTCTTCATAGTTAAAGATAGAATGATTCACTATGCTTTCAAATATCTTCGGAACATATTGCTGTGAACCCTCAATGTAAAATGGCACGCCTCGGTTTTGTGTTGAGCACCCTCGAATATTGAAATATTCGAGGGTGCAATTTTACCTGAAAACTCACCACCTTGTCCCTCTTGTTTAGCTCAGTCTTGAGATTCCCTCAGAGTATGGTAGATTCCTAATTCGATTAAGGGATGAAGCTTCTTTTGTTGTTTATTAGAGTCAAAATAAATCTTTTTTTGTATTGCTTAAAATTGTAGGCAGAATAATTGAATGAAATATTGAAATGAATGTAGAGATAAACGTGATTCACCCTTGTTTTGATGAATCTCAAAAATCAGAATGCTGTACTGTTATCGTAGAATTGATAATAAAAGATTGCTTTTTAAATCAGAAATGGTTTATATTAATAATTAAATCGCATGCGCAAAAATTTCAAAATTAACAAATAAATGCAGATAAATTTTATCTGTTGGGAAAAATATACAATTATCAATTATCAAAAATATCGCTTAAATACCTTTTTCAAATAAATCCTGCTCGTAAATAAAGAGCCTGCGCACTTAACACTATTTTTGATTGCCGCGTACTCCGTCGTAATATTCACTCAACTGACGTCGTAACTTCGTGAAGTTGATAATAAAAATCGCGCCTGTTGAAAGTGACTAAGCGGTGTTGATTATATAAATTGAACTTGTTGATCATCTGTTTTAATTTACTGGAATACAGGTAAGTTGTTCGAAATTATTTGATCATGGGATATTTGAGTTGTGAGTCGAAATAAACACATTTGGTAGTACTCAGATGTCATAACTAATTGTAGCCATTTTTAGATGATGTCATACCATCAAACTTTTAACAAATATTCGCTGCGTTTGACATCTGGATGGTTCTAATCTTGAGTTTTCCACTTTTAAACCACACACGTCCACTCGTTTCGACTGGTAAATTTCAACTTTACGGAACCACACGTCCGTTCATTTCGAGCGTTCTAGGTCAACTGACTATTTCGTTGCGCACTTTTCCAAAATTCGTCGATTTTTGATTATAGGTAAGTCATTTATTTACTTCACAAATTTTTATGTTAACCAAATCTTTTCTATTTTTCAGGGTCTCTTCCATATTTTAGGAGACGAATTTTCCATTAATTTCCAGACGTTTTCTAATACAGGAGCAATTTTAGTAGGCACAATTCGTCGTGAATTTGAACATTTTCTTATCACCAAAACTTCTTATCACGTTTTAAAGGATTTTGAGCACTATTTACCTTTTTGTCGATTTACAAGATCAAATTACAATTTTCACATAGAGTGAATTATTAGATACATTTCTATGTAACCAGTTTTACGTATAACATGTTATTCACAAAGAAATTTCAATTCAAATAGTACAAATTTATGGGTTATGTTTCACTGATAACAAATTTCAGTAAAATTAATTATTTCTGATCTAAATGTCTTTTTTATGAAATTTTGATGTGGTCATTTCCTTAATGAATTTATTTAACAGTTTTGTATCTAGTATTCCGATCTTTAGAGATCTTTATATGCTTATAATATCGTAAAACAGTGTGAATTCTTTATCTCTTCAATCTGTAACAATTTAAGTAGGTCAAACTTATTGAATATTGCAATTAACTTAGAAATTGAATGTTTTGCATAGCCTCGGTACATTTGAATCACAGCAATATGATCGGTCGGTAATTCCCGATAGGGCTCCTAGAACCCGGCTTAAAGATTGGGACAATGTATGATTTTTGCCTAACCGTTGGAAAAATACTCCTGAAAAGTGAGTCAGAAAAAAAACCATAATAGACGGAAGACAACAGTGATACCGCACAGGTCTTCAGAAATATGGAAGCAAGTCCTTAAATTTCTAAAAGAGGTGCTATCCCAGCATAAAAAAATGTGGAACTGTAAGCTCAATACGACACACACGCTTCAATGAAAAGCAAAGCTTAAACTTTGAATCTCATCGAACTAGAATCTGAAAAACATGATATTGTCAAATTTTTTAAAATGTTACCAAAGTAGAATATGTTTCGATAAGCGGAATATTCAAATAAATTCTTGCGTAGGTCACAATCAACAAATTTAATTATTAAACTGAATTAATACAATCACATAAGACGTAATACTTCCAATAATACTGAAAATTAAGGTATAATTCATTGAAAAAAATCCTGCTGCACTGAAAGTAGGATTTTTATTATTTACGAAATCATTTAGTAACAATAATTCTTCTTTCAGTTTCTGATTTTTGTTGGTATTTGGTAGGTTTACCACAGCGTTAAAGCTTATATCGCCAGTTTTTCTACCCTCTTCTTCTGTTTCAGCACATATTACCACAACAACTGAGCTAATCACCTGAAAATACAAATTTAGATTGAATAATATAACAACTACGAGTCAAAGTAAGACAATTACTTACTAATAGCCAAAATGTCCAAATAACGTGTATCAAAATTGTATACAAACGGAATTCTATTTCGGATTGGGAAAAGCCCGTCTGCATTATTAGATTTACTGTATTAAGTAATCCTATTGCTAAAGATAAAGTGAGAAAAAGTAATTGAGGACCAAAGATTTTATTAAAGAGCCACACACGTCTCACGTGATTTTCAAACCATTGCGTTACTTGTCTTATTTCGGAGCAAATAGCATGATTGTTAAATTCTTGATGGAAATCTGAAATTACATCAATTTCTTTTTGCATTCTGATCAATTTAGTCCTTTCAAGCAAATACTTATTGACAGTTTCTAACTGTTCCTTTATAAATACGACGAAAGCATAAATTATGAAAACTGTTAAAAAATTGTAATAAATTCCAATTTTTCGATTCATGAAGAGAATATATTGGGTTATTCCATATCCGACTATCCATAAGTAAGCATCAATTATAAAAAAAATGAAGTAGATTAAATGACTAACCAAAAACATTAATCTAAATTTCTTTCCAGACATTATTTTGATCAATTTCTCTAAAGTGGATGTGCTGTACAGATTTTGATCTTGATTCAAAAATAAACGCAATGATGAGGATTTTGTAAATGTTGGTGCTAAAATAGTAGCTATGGTGCATATTGAAGTGACAAGTTCTTGTGCTGAATTAGTATAAACCATTGTAGACCTATGATATTCAAAATGGACGACAAAATCTCGATAAATAATTGTTGTAAAAGTTAAAATTATTATAAATAATATTAATAGCAGCGCGTATAACTTATAAAAAGAAAAAATACCCACATTGCTTAAATGTATAGAACGTGGTGGAAATATACCAAGAACTACAATCAAACAATAAAAGAAGTAGTTAGACCCAACAACCCTATTTTTAATATTTTTTGTCATATTTTAATTTTTTTACATGTACAGTGAGATCAGTTATCAGTTGGTGCCAGAACTATTCGGATTTACGCTTGTTGAAGTTTATATGGAATTAAAATGCAAGATCGCATCACACATAATATCGGACAGTTACGTATATTTATTGATAGGTAGGTACTGCAGACTACAACTACTTAATCAACTTAAAAGTTATTCAAATTAAATTAGTATGTAATATTGATTTTTTCAACCTTGTAATTTATTTATTTTCAAATAGGACATAATAATATATTTAATGTATAAAAATTTACTACCCTAAACTTCGGTCTAGACTTAATAATATACTAATGTACATACCTAAGTATGCAAGATATATTATTTATACGTATTTGATGCGTATAAAAAACACTTAGTTCAGGCAATTAACACTTTTAAGTAGCAAAAATGAACCGAATGAACCCTTGGAAAAGTTCCTTGAAATTTTTTGTGAAGTGCTGACAAGGAACTAATTGGTCTATAATTTTCTCTTAATTATTTGTTGATTATAGCTTTTGAATTGTAATATAACCAAGACGTTATTCCAATCTTGTGTGATTCGACTTCCTATAATGCATTTGTCATAATGCTTTAGTATAACATTCGCAATACCGATGTTCCGCCGCACTTCAAAATTTATAGTTTGAAAGCTTTTAGTTTTTACTCACCGAGCTGAACAAACGTGCACACAAAGAAATTTACTTAAGAATAAAATCAAGAATCCGTGCATTAAATTAAAAATCCCATTATTATTTAGCTTTATACATTCATTATGAATATTGCTATCCCGTTCTGGGATTTACAGATCCGTTTGAAGGGGTGAATCAGTCCCCATTTAACATCGAGTGTTTAAACGTGTTTATTTTCTTTGTCTTGTTGCTCACAACCTTGCATGTGTCTCTGCGTCCTTAACAATGCTACTCCATATCCGCCTTTCTTGAGCTTCTTCCTCGTGCTCTCTCCTCACTGGGTTTCCCTGTTGTTATTTTCTTAACGTTATTGTCTTCGCTTCTTCTCATATTATGTCCCAGCCATCCGATTCTCTGCGACTCAATGAACCTTATCATGTTTTCGCCTTGTATCTTTTTTTCTATCTCGTGGTTCATTAGAGGTTTACTTTCACCGTTATTATCTTTTATTGGGCCCAGTATTGTACGGAAAACCTTCCTCTCGAATACTCTGAGACGTTCGGCCTCGGTCTGGGAGAAGCACATGGTTTCCGACGCGTATGTGATCACTGGTCTTATCAGAGATTTGTATATCTTCACTTTGGTCTGTATTCGTTAATTTCTTATCTTTAAGGAATTTTTTATTCGCAAAGTACGCCTTGTTTCCGGATTGAATTCTTCTACATATTTCTTCCTGTCGTTTGCAGTTTTATTATTCTTTATCATCAAGCATTTCTTTTCATGTCTCTTCTCGTTATTCCATTTGTCTTGCCTTGTCTTCTTACATGTCTCAGTTTCTATAATTGGAGCACCCGTCTGAGACATTACGAGTACTCCTACTCCAACAATTAGTTTTTTGCCGTACTTTCTGCCCCCTCCGTTGCTGTCAGTTCGGCTTTTCTTGTATTCCATGTGTAAATTTTGCCTTTCACAGTCAACTTTTTATACCCTACTCTTACTTTCTTTCCATTTTCTTTTTCCATTCTTGCATGTTCTAGGATTTTATCCTGTATTGACCTTTCAACTTGTTTTTGTTTATCATTACTTCCGACTTTTGACTAAGGCTACTCAGTTTAGCAATTATTATCTCTCTTCCTGTTGTTTTCCCCACCTTGAATGTATCGATGACGTCTACTCGCAACGAGAGTTTCTCTTGTATAAGTTTTTCCACCTTTCTTTCTGTTATTGCCTCCCCCGTATATGCGCCTTCGATAACAATGTTGTACCTTTTCTTCTTTTTTTCGTGTTTCTCTACTTGATCTTGTAGTTGACTTATCGCTTCTTCCTGCTTTGCAATTTTGACCTCTAGACCTCCAATTTCGTTCTTTAGCTCTTGTCTGTCTAGTTTCCACTCCTCTCTGAGCTCTTGAAATTCCTTTTTGTTGTCGTTAAAGCCTGCATTAACCGTAAGAGCCAGCTCGTTTATCATTTTCTTTAGTTCGTCCATTTCGTGTCCGCTTAATTTCTGTTTTACCTCTTCTATTTTATTTTTTAACCACAGCTGTTTCTTCGTCTTTCTCCTTTGGAGGGGTTCTAGATATTATCCTGCTTCGTTTAAATATTTCTCCACCCCCTCCTTGATCTCCGCTCGTTTCTTCTCTTCTTCGCTTAATATAATCTTCTGTTGATGAGTCGCTTTTTGTTCTGTATCTGTAATTTCCGCCACCTTGTTTCATAGAGACTAGGTAAATTTGCTTTATGTTGGTGCAGTAGATATTTCAAAACGTCTGTTATAGGCAACCCAAACTACACCTAAAAATTAAATGATATCTGTAGTTATCTTCTATTACAAAAACTGTTCTGATAATCCGATAGCTAAATCTGGTTTTTTTTCGTTTTATCGCGTGTCGTACAACCCGAACGCCCGGATTGACTCCTAGGAGGCAATCGTGTTGTAATGTTACTAATATTAAGGATACTGCTTGTCAGGTTAACCTATAAATATTCGGTGTTTTTAATTTTTATTTTTCTTCTCCAATATTACATCCACCACTCTACCCACGCTTCACTCTCTGAACTAATCTTGTGACGATTTTTTGGCTATGAGATCGTCACGTATCAACCTTAACAAATTATTTTCACATCGACCACTTCCATTTATATTTGAAATAATTTAGATGGGAGTGGAGACACTTCCTTGGGGAGTTCGTATTCTTGCCGCAGGATGCGGCGCTGAAAAGTCACTTTTGGTTTGGAAACCGTGTGAGAGTGTCGTCTAGTCGCGCGTGCTTATAGTGAATAATTTAATTGCCTTAGGCATTAGAATATTATACCATCTTTGTACTAAAGATTCGCCGGTGCGTTGGAGGTAGGATTAAGCCTGTTCTCTGCGTTTACAGAAGTGGGTGCACATTTTTTCTTTATCTCCCTCGTGTCCGGGGATCGCCATCTTGTATCTGCTCGCTGATAAGAGCTTGTTGCGCGCGCGACGTCAGACGCCCTCTATGGGATATTGATTGAAGTATTTTATGTCAACACTCTGAGGGTCACCGACCGTTTTTTTTTACTATCAGCCAGCTTTAATCATTCTATCATTCCGAGAGTCATTTTACGTCGTCAAGTCCGTCCGTTTTTGTGCTGTCCGATTTATGGTTGTTGTTGAACCACGACATTAGAATTTTCCGTCGACGAGAAACCATCGGAAGCGTTGTAATTCTGTTGGAATACCAGTCTAGTCCAGTGTTCCTGCGCCAGATTGGGGTCGCTGAGGCATCGTCAACCGAGAGGTGTGCAGTCGTACTTCCTGGGGAAGCTGAGTGAAGGAGTCCAAGATCGAATTCGTAGGCAGTCCGCCTGAAGGTTGCAGTTGCTGTCTCCAATATTGTGTAACTCACCGGACGTCTAGGTGAGACAAATTTTGTATTCTTTTGGGTGGGATTGCCATTTAATTATTTACGAATATTTAGTAACGTAATAGTTGTGCAAGTTTGTTACGCACACAGTTTGTAAAATACTCGTTCACGAGGTATTCTCGGGGAGACGACTGTTTCACGCCGAAGATCAACTTGGCCGGCTTCCTTCAGAAGCCAGGAATTATTGTTCACGACGCCATTGTCTGTCACCTGTCTTGTATTGTTTTGTTTAGTAAACGTTATATTAAACATAGTAAATCCAACACCGTCTTTTATTTCCTCGAGAGAGGGGACTACTTTATAGCCTTGCAGGATAAGCTTGTGACCTGGACTTGCGGCCCTCGCATACCGACGAGTACATCAAAGAGCTAGCTTACAGGAACATCTAGGGTACCCACGTTTGAAAAGTGAGGAATCCTTCTTCACGTGGAGGAATCTTTTGCTTTTCGTTAGGCACCCTCTCATTAGGGGTGCGGATAAGCAGAAAATTCTAACAATCTCAGGGGACCTCGACTGACACCTCCAATTCAAATATTTTTCGCTATTTTCCCAAAAATCGTCACTTTGTCGGTTCGACTATGATACACAATGCACAGGACCGTATACGTATTTGATGCGTATAAAAAACACTTAGTTCAGGCAATTAACACTTTTAAGTAGCAAAAATGAACCGAATGAACCCTTGGAAAAGTTCCTTGAAATTTTTTGTGAAGTGCTGACAAGGAACTAATTGGTCTATAATTTTCTCTTAATTATTTGTTGATTATAGCTTTTGAATTGTAATATAACCAAGACGTTATTCCAATCTTGTGTGATTCGACTTCCTATAATGTATTTGTCATAATGCTTTAGTAAAACATTCGCAATACCGGTGTTCCGCCGCACTTCTAAATTTATAGTTTGAAAGCTTTTAGTTTTTACTCACCGAGCTGAACAAACGTGCACACAAAGAAATTTACTTGAGAATAAAATCAAGAATCCGAGCATTAAATTAAAAATCCCATAACATTTTTAAATGAACGGACACTTTTCTTACTTTTAGACAGAGTAAGCATTGAATCAAAAACGCCATTCTTATCGCAAACCTAATATGTCATTAATTTTAGAATAATTTGCAAACAAGCATGTCTAGTACTATTGCGTTTTATATGAAACAATACAAACTTGTCATTCCAGCAATTGAAAACAATATTATTATAGCAATTCCGTTTTTAATCTATGTACATCGATTGTCGAAAAATATAGGTGTTTGCAAATTAAATTAATTTGTTTACGAAGAAATTATAATTTTGTACAAAGAAATTATAATTTTTTGAAAATTAGAAATTGTACAGTGTCAAAGTTATTATTAACATATTTTATTTAAATCTATTGAACTTCCGTAATAACTTTATGTTTATTTATTACTCATTTGAGGAACTAATTACGCTCTGTAAGCTTAAAAAAATGTTACATTTAAATTCTGCATCTTCATAATAAATTCACTTCCACTTACTGTGTAGGTGTTTATCATATCATATCAGCAGTTTCTTTTTTAATCTGCAACGGTTTTGTATAAAGAACCTCTTGTTTATTTAGAAGTCATTTGAGGATCTAATTAAGCATTACAAGCTTAAAAACTGTTATATTTTAATTCTGCATTTGCAAAATTCAGTTGAACTTAGGTGTTTCTCTTGAGTAGAAGAGTTTTACTGTTAACTAGTACGTGATTATTAGTACTTCTTCGTCCATTTTATTTATAAAAATGACTAATTGGACTGATATTTCAATTTCGGATGTGCTTTTAGGCGAAAATGTTGGGCAAACTTTTAGTGAATCGGAACCTGGTGCAAATTATTGTGAACCTGAGGAAATTAATTTGTTGTTAACTTCATGGGGATTATCTCCAGATGTTATTCGAAAAATAACAGGTAAGCTAATTCAGAAAATTACTGTATTTTATGTGTTAAATACAAATTAAGAACTAAAGTAATTTATAATCCAGATGTGAAATAAATTAAGCGTCTGGCATTTAGAAAGAATTGCAGATTCCGATATCGATGTGTTGTTCCCCTCAACTGAACTAGGAGATCGAATTAAGTTCAAATATTTTCTAGAACAGTGGAGAGCAAAAAATATACAAAGCCGAGTAAGACAATAAAATGATAAATATTTTGTTGCACTAGATCACAATTTTTTTACAGTCACTAACACCATTATCAAACATTTCATCTCCAGCTGCTTATTCAGAATCATCCGATGCAGAAGTTTCTGACCCATCCATTGAAGGTTAAACAGATCAAATTTTTTTCTCATTTGTTACCTTTTGATGTTCAAAATTCTTGTTTAGTCTTTGGCCGACATTTTACAAAAAAATACGAAAGGAAAGATCATAATTGAAGAATACAGTAAGAAAAATTATCTAATCGAAGATTATAAGAAAGTATTAGTAGATATTATTGCTTCGTTCCTATTATCTCGAAACAAATCCGTAACTTTGAAAATTATTGATAAGCTGTCGGACGAAATTATACATTTGTTCCCTTCAGAGAGTAAAGTAAGTTTATTGCCACTGAAATTTGTCTAATTTGTGTATGAAAAATTTTAACTCCTCGATAGGCATAGAAATATGTTATAAATTCTAATTGATTGTGTTTGTTCATAGGGAACTTATTACACTCCTCGAAAACCAGGTAGTAACCCTAAAGGAAAATTATATGACCGAGTTAAAAATTTAAAGTATAACTTAACAAAAAAAGGTTTACTGAAACGCACATCATCTGTTAGAGCTACAACATGTAATAATTATTGCAATTATTAATTTATTTAAAACATTATTTATCGTTATAAAACATAAAACATTATAATTTTAGCTAAGGAGTTACCATTCTCATCGGATGATGATCCGTCATCTTCGATTGATGAAAATACGACAAATCTCCAAGTCTGGCTAAAATACAATGCCGATGGTAATAATTGGACTGATGTATTAGAAAATTGGAAAAAGACTATTTCATTGAGAAATCGCCAATGTTCTCATATGAACTTTTTAAAGATAATTGAAGAGTGGCCTTTGTTTAAGCACCCAAGAAGTCCGATTTTAGTGAGTATCTAAATAAATTATTACCTGATGTAAATAAATAATAATAATTGTATTATTTTCAGATAGACATTGATTTTGGATATATGTTTCCTGAAAAGGAATATAATTTATTCAAACATTGGGATAAATTTAAAAATAGTATTATTCAATTATATGAAAGAGATTTAAAAGATCGAAATAGTATTGAACAATTAAAAAAATTAAAGGAATCCACATCTGAAGGTCACTTAATATATATTGCTATGATGCAAAACATCAATAATTTATTATAAGCTAAAGCTCAATAAACACTCGTAAAAGTAAAAATTACATGAACTTTTTATAGCAGTAGGAAGTTCTGAAAGATAGTTGAAAGTTCCTAATGTAGTCAAGTTATTATAAAAGAATAGGTGACCAAAGGAAGTTTCTTCACCAATGATACGTATTGAAAAGGGACATTACAGATTAATTTATTTTTCATATAAAAAATTTGTTTCATAAATAATTTAATTTTAGTTTTGTAAAGAGTAGGTTAACTTTAAGAAGTGCGATATAAATAAACAGTATGGTTACTGTGCAGTTAATCTAACCACTCGAAACTAAATTTCTTCTGCTACACACTAAAGAACACAGTTAATATAACAAATTCTCAAAATATGAACCGAGAATTTATTATCAAAATTTTGAGAAAAATCAATTTCAAAAGTACGGAAAAGTGGCATCGAGCACGCTGTACAACCGGTCGATGCCACTACTTCGCCCGGCCGGCGCGCATTTTGTTGACGGTACGTGCAGATAGATATACTCTTACACTTAGAAAATTTCGGAGCGGCAGATGCAGGTCGACGGTCGTACATGTTACATCGATTATTTTTAGTTTTTACGCGATTTTTTGGGGGTGAAACGCAATAGTTTACTGCCCCATACCGCAACTATACTTTTTAATGCTATTTCGAGGGTCTCTCACATCCCGGTTGCATAGATCCCGGTGTTCTTGATCGGTGGCGCTTCTCGTATGTTTAGCCTAGTAACCAGAGTCAAATCCGCCCTGGAGGGGTGCAGAGAGGAGCGGAGCGGAGCGGGGCCCCGTAAGGGTAGGATTTGACGATGGATTACCCTCCTTTTCGAATGCACACCCCTAAAATTGGAAGGCAAAAAAAATTTAATTTTTTCACTTTTTTGGCAATACACGAGTTATTTTTCATTTTTTTGATTATATTTATTACTAATATCCACTAATCACACCCCCATCTATCCGAATTTCAAAGAAAAATTCAAATCGGACCGAAAAAATTTCACTCCATTTCAAGGGACTGTAACCGGATATATGTGCAGACCCCGGGTTCGACCGGCTACATGAATTTACTTTCCCTTCTTTTCAAAAGTCGATATTTTGGTTATTTTTCAAAATTTCTCGCAAGTTATTTTTTCTATAGCCTAAAATAAGCCTGTTCTTTAGTGTGTAGCTGAAGAAATTTTGTTTCGACTGGTTAGATTAAGTGCACAGTCGCCAACAGTATTATTACGTAGTGGTGATTGACATGGAGGTGAACGGAAAGACTAATGCAACTATTCGCCATCCGAGACAAACGATTTTACGTGTAGCCGGACCAGACGATGGGTTGTTTATGACAACCCTAGAAAAAAAGAGTGAAATTAATTTAATGACATTTGATTATAAAATGAACGTTATCAAGATAGTAAGTTACTTACGTTTGAAAATTAAATCATCAAGTGTGATAAAAAAATCCAAAATCACAATAAACCAGGGAAACAAAATAAATAAAAATAACAAAGAAGACGCTCGTGCGTTTGAGACGACGGAGGTGTCTCGTTCCTCTCGTCCAAAAAGAAAGTGTTAATTGGATAAAATCCAACCAAAAGTGAATTAACCTGAAAAATAAAAAGGTTAAGATTAGATTAAAAGAAGTGGTATTTGAATTTCGTGAAAATAAAATTCAGTGATAAATAGTAAAGGTACTTACCTTAAGATTTCCTGGAAAGTGATCAATAATAATTGGAACCAGATTTTTGTATTTGAGAAGCGACGCACTAAAATTGAAAATTGATGATTCAACTGGCGAGATTAAGAATCGACAGTGACGTGATCTTAGAAAACAAAGAAATCAAGGCGACCTCTTTTGTGGTAAGCGACAATCATCTAACTTTAACATTTAACAGTGCCGTGTTGCGTATAAACAAATTAAAATTTCAACGACGCTACGTAATAAAAACAATCACAAATTTAATTTCGCATTAGTTTTTAAAAGATTTCATTTGTTTATATTATTTAATTATTTTAGTTTAAGTTTTGGGGTTTGTTTGCAATTTTCGTTTATATTTTGTGTTTGATAAAAAATAAATTGTTTATATCTACCAAGCTTCAGTAGCGTATCATTGGGAAGTAATCTCCCGTACACTTTTACGATTTCAGGTATAAGCAAAGGGTACAACCCCGAAGAATCGACTACTGCGGTAAGAGTGTTTTTCATGCTGATAAAAAAAAATCCTTACGACTGAGCTAGCAATTGAAAATAATAATAAAAGATTAAAATTTCAAAACATTTCAAAACTATATAAAAAAAAAATTACATGTGTCCTTTCCATAAGCGGAAGGAAAACATAGTAAATTGTCGCAACAAGGTGGGACTTCTGTGGCATTTAACAGGACACACACAATAAAATATAGTAATATGTCCATTTCATTGTATTTTGAGTAACCTGCATATTTTCAGATTATAAAAACTACCTGGTAATAAATTTATTGCACGGAATTATCAAACCAACTATCAGGTTGCAAAAACCTGACAAAAAAGTTTGGAAACCGAGCATTATAGACTCGCAATACAGCCAAATTCTTCTAATATCGACAATTAATGATTTACATCATAAAGTGGCAGAACGAAAAGAAAAATTTTCAAAAGTAGGCATGCAAGTGCAGCCATTTATAATTATAGTTAATAATTGTTCGGAATATTACGTGTGGGTAGAAGGTATTTTGCATAAGTTTGATTCATTTATAAAATCCTTGGATTGTTGTTTCAAAATTTTTCAATGTTTTAATTTTCGGTATCCCAAAGAATCAGAATTAGTGTGGTTTTTTATACAAAAATACTTATATAAAATAGAAACGAAGTACGATACAGATTGTCCACAAGTCACAAATATTATTTCTGCTTTATCAACATTTAACTTGCTTTTGCAGATATTTGAAGCTAACTAATCATATTTATTCCAATGGTCTGTATATACCAGAATTTAATATTAAAAAACCAGGAAATCTTGCAAAAGTTTCCGACAAATGTTTTTTTAATAAATTAGAAAACTGCGAGTTGGTTTCCGATAAACAATATAATTTTTTTGAAATTTGTGAAAACAAAGGAACTATTTATAAAATCGGTTATCACCTTGTAGAAAGGGAACGTAATTGTCAAAATGTAAAATTATATAAAATTATTTATTTTCTTAAAATTAATGATAATACCAACATTGTAGTAGAATGTATTAATGTTTTACATTTTGATAACCATTTGCAATGTTATACGGCTGGAAAGAGTCAGGAAAAATACTTTTTAAAATGTTTCAATGATTTTGGCTCATACCCCTTTCATTTACATTTAATACCAAATAATAAACTAGTGTTTAAATTTAAAAAACTTAATTAATTAGAAATTAGTTAATATTTATGAATTATTTTTTGTAATATGAATAGTATATTTTTGTAATTATTTCTTATTATCAATAATGTAATATTTTTTTGATTATTTTATGTATCCTATGTTTTTAATTACTTTTTTTTATTAATATAATAAGTTTTTCATTATTTTAACTATGTATCAAAATTATATGTATAGCTTTATTCAACCGCTTATACAGACCCGACGTTATGAGGCCAAAAACGACGTTACGAGACCCGACTTCGGGTCTGGTAACGTTTACAATGTTTTTTGGGTTCCCTATACCTTTAGGAGTCATTTGGCAAGATTTAAGGTGGGTCTGGTAAGGATAGTTGAACGTATAATTACATACATATTTAGTTCACCGTTTCTCTCGGCAGGGAGCGCGCCATAAGAAGCGTATATAATATATACAACGTTGCTGATCCCGATACATGTACTCGACATTGTCAATCCCTAAATTTTGCAACATCGCTTCAGTAACTTAATATTATTAAGGCTATTTATAAAGTTAATTAGCTGACAAGTTTTGTTAAATAGAAGTTATTTTTTTGCATGTTTGATTTAAAACTTTAATTTAAATTAAAATTTTATAATCATTTAAGTTGTATGCAGTACTATTTACTGAAGTATGAAGCCTGTCAAATTCTTTTTAGTACCCAAACAGAAGAATTTTGCAACAAATTTAAGTACGAGCTAGTGAGGACTAGTGTTATTAGGTAACTATTTTAAGAAATAGTTACCTAATATTTGAATTCAAATTTTCTTGAGTCGGGTTACAATTTTATTGTAACTTCGGGTAGTAATTTTAAATATTCTTGTCCGGTATCCGATATGCCAAACTGTTTATGCCACCGATTTGTATTAATAAAATTTATTGTTAATTTATTTAGTGGTAGGTAGACACTTTATAACAAATTCAAAAATATTTAAGCTTTCATAATCATTATATTTATGCTACCAATTTTTAAAATTGACTGAATATTTATTAAAATTAAGATTGAATAAAATGAACTTTTAAAATTTTCTTTTAGCTCCGAGCATCATACATTCGGTCCCGCTAATTTAATTCAATTAATATTCAATTAGATTACCAGATAATAAAAATAATTTAATTCGGTAAAAAGTAACACCTTTACTATTGGAAAAAACTGGAAAATTGTTTTTCAAGAATAAAAATTAGAAGCTCTACTATACGCAAACATTGACACTAATAAGGAGTGTTCATTTTACTAATCAATTTTTTACTAAATTATTCTCAATTAATTTTTACAATATCTTCAAGTTAAGACTACAAGTTGTGTGACATGTTTCATCTATAAAATTCTATGTATGTTCACGTACGGCAGTAATTTCGAATTTTTATACGGACGAGTCCCATAAGCTTTCGCATAAGTTTTGCGCGGTTCTGCGGTCACTTTCCGACTTGCTCCATTCCAAATTTTTTAAATTTTTTCAGAATTTCAGCTTCCCGGGTATTCTTTTTTACATATCTTTTAATTAAAGTGCAGTATCTCTCAATAGGACGGAGTTCAGCAAGAAATCTGGAGGATTTCTTTACTTACAAAAACGACATTAATAGAACACAAAAGTTCAAGTGTAGCATCAGCATAATGAACGGTGGCTAGATCTGGCCAAAACAACGAAGAGATATTGTGTTTACTATACAAACGCTAAAATATATTTTTTTAAGCATTCTTGCCTATAATTTTCACCACAAATTAACCCAGTTTAAAAAAATGTTCCACTTTCAGTCGACAAGAACAAATCGCTTGTCACACAAGAACTCTTTTACCAAATTTTTCTCCCTGAATTATCTTCACTTCGTTAGCCACATCTTCTCCTACCACAACGTTATAATATTGTAGTCCTGGTGTACATTTTTAAGTAAGTTTCGTCATCCATTAAAATGCACCGATTCTTGTTTTGCAATAAAAGAATCTACAACTTTTCGGACAATTTTTTTTAACTTTGCCGTTGTTTCACAGACTTTGTAGGCTTTTTTGTTTTTTTACAAGTCTTAATATTAAGAGCGCGCTGCGGAAAGAGAGAGAGGGAATGATGTTGAAAGAAGCCTCTAATCTTTTGTACAAATTTAAAAAACTAAACGTCGTATCAATGTAATTATTTTTTTATATTAATAAGAAAAGGCCATTGAAGGCAATAACCAATTTTGAGCGCTTTAAATTAAAAGTAAATAGGTCAATTTAATTTATGAAAAAGGACAATTTTGAATTTTTATGACAACCGATCTTAATGAAACTTCGTTATTGCCTTCTGCAGATCATTATAATGACAAAACCTGATTTTGAAGCGATTTCATCATCAATTATAGAAAACTTGTACAAAACTTGTAAATCAAAAAGTGCCCTTAGTGGAGTTTTAAACTATATAAAATCAACTTAATGCACAAAAGGTTCAAGGGTTCCCTTAGATATGACGCAAATAATTTTTTTAAATTTTTTAAATCTCTACAAAAGATTAGAGGCTTCTTTCAACATCATATCTACTGCTTCCCTCTCTCTCTTTCCGCAGCGCGCTCTTAAGTATTTTTTAATATTTTGCACCGTACTGACATTAACTGCCACCTTTTTGGTAATTTTTCGGACAGAAAAGAACTTTTTGGATTTTAACAGCTTCAAAATGTTTTCTTCAGCTACACCATTTATAGACCCTTATCCATGATGAGATTTAAATAAGTCATCAAGTGTACTATTATACTCCCCAAGTTTTTTAATAATTTGGAAAACCACTAACTTTAAGCATTTAACACTATTTTCCCAAGTTTTCTTAGGAATAATTTTTCTGAACACAACTTTTCAAAGATAACTGATTCCGGGTGTCAATTTAAATGCGCTCCATGGCGTTACATATTTGACAAAACTAATAACTAAACGAGATGTGTGATAAAAAAACATTTCTTTTATAAATAATGCCTATTAGATCAAATATCGGCTGACAGTTGTATTTATTACAGGTAATTCAAGTTGTCCACTTAGTAAAATGAACACTCCTTATTACCTACTCAAAAATTATATTTGGGGTGGCCATCGTACCTAATTCACAATATGGTTGATTAAAATTCCGCCTTGCTTCGGTAATTCATTGTTTTAAGGGGGTATTACGTTTTCTCGCGAATAAATCTAGGCAATTTTCAGGATTTTTTTTTAGAAAAATGAAACATAGAAATTTTTCTGTTATGGTGGGATATTTATTATATATTGAATACACAATTGTGAATTTTTCATATAAAAATAATAAAAATTTGTGCTGCTACAGCCTCCTGAACGTAAGCCTATTAAAAAGGTGGTGGGCATTCTCAGGTCCTTTGTATTTGTCCAAAATTAAAAAACAAAAGATTTTCGTATTCAGCAGAGTTGTCGCTATCGTCCGAACTACGATCATAAAAAAAATTACAGAGGAAATGGCAGCGTTTTAAAAAAAAAATTGAAATTTTCAACATTTTTTTTAAGTTGAAACCACAAAAAAGGACCTAAATTTTGTAGGAATGCATTTCTTTTAGTTCAGACGATAGAGAATTTTATATAAAATCGAATGCCGTAAGATTCAATTGAATCGGATTATTATTTTTTAAGATAGAATGCCCACCACCTAAAGAAATGTCATTCGGAGAAAAACGCATTTAAAATTATGCGATAAGGTTCTTGTACGTAGTTCAGGTTTCCCATTACGAATTTGCAACTGCGTTATTATAAACCCTCATAACTTACTCATCATTTAAGTTTTCCACGAAATTCTTTCACTAACATGTGCTAGAAAGATTTCAGATTAATAATCCATAAAAAAAATAAAACGTATTTTTTGAAGTGAAAAAACCGTAATACCCCCGTAAGTTGAATGATTTGTGATGTAAAGGCATTAAGGGTTTAATTAATCATCGAAAAAATATGTTAGTCGAAAACAAATGATTTCCAACGAATTCTAGGGATTTTTAAATTAATTCCAAGACTTCAAAGATACCCCTCGATTAATCCTATTAATACAATAGGTATGCTTTCTTGTTAAGTTTTGGATCATATAAATTTAAAAAATTGTAACGTTGACTAATTTATTATTATAAGCTTACATGAACTTACATCATATCACATGCAATGTAGTCTTGAGTAGCTTACCATTGCATTTTTTCCTTATCTAATATTTTTAGATGCCTACGTACGTGCCATTTTAATATTTTATTGTTTTTCTTATAGATAATTTAAGATAATCGTTTTGAACGATTGGGCAAACGGTTCAGTTTTGTGGTCCACACGTTATAAAAAATGTAATATTACCTTATAAAAAAATTTAGAAACAATAAATAATAATAACACAGAAAACTTAAAAACTTCATTTTATTTATTAGACAATTTGTTTTAAACGATTGGACAAGAGGTCCAGTTTTATGGTCCACACGCTATAAAAGTTGTGATATTACCTAAAATCTAAAATAAAAAATCTAAAAACAATAACTTAAAAACTAAGTAAACTTTTTTAATTAAACTATGTAAATTAAGTTTTAATTAAAAAATTAAAAGTTAAATTAAAAAACTAATAAAACTTAAAAACTAAATATTCCTTTTTAGAGAATTTGAAAAATATTATTTTTTATTGCGATATGTATTAAATACTAATGTTTTTATTCGCACCCAATCCGTCGTTTTAAAAATATTTGAATTTTCGTTGATTAATTGAAGGCATTCCTCTTTTTTAGGCGGTATGTTGTTTTTAACATGTTTTTTAAAAAAAGTAAGAACAATTTTTTTTCATTCGCTGACCATCTAATTCTAGTAGAACCTTGATGGGTGTTCGACTAAGGCAGCTAACGTTGAAGTTTTTGGCCAGTAGAAAGAATCCAACAATGATAATTGTTATGTCGATGAGCGTCGCACGTTCGTTTAACCAACACACTATTGTTTAGGTTCGGTTTGTTCTTTAAAGCTGGTTCACACTATGCAACTTCTCATGTGACTTGATCATAAGAAAAATCATATCTAAAATCATAAGAAACGCTAATATCACATGACCAACAACTTTTAAGTTCACACTATACAATATTGCTTATGACTTTTCGTATGATTTAAACTGTCACAATACTGTCTACTGTCAAAAATGTTGTAATTAACCTAAGTTTATAGCAGTTTGTAGTCTCTAGTGTGTGGTTGATCATCGTTTCTAGCATGCTTATTGGTTATTGCTATAAAATTTGTTTTTTGGGTCATACAAACAGGGATACTGCTCATAACAACTTATCAGCTGTTGTAAGCTTTCTTTAGTCCATTCATACTAAAAAATCAATTGTAATATTTTTATAAAACTAATTTTTTGATTGACAGAAATTAAATAAAATAACAATTAAATAATACTAAGACCCGTTTTACAATAATAATAAATTTTCAAAGAATTTGAAATTTTCAAAATTTAAAATTTAAATTTAAAAAATAAATTTTAATTATCAAATTAATTTTAATAAATATAATAAACGGAATAAACAAATCTGAATTACTAACCATAATATGTATTAAAAATACCAACCATATAATGTTAAAATCTTAAAAAAAGCGGTTTATTCAAAAATATCATACAAGAAGTCATAACAAAATAGACACGGTTCTATTCTGAAAATCACTTATTATTTTGCTATTATTTGCTTATGACTTTAGCTATGACTTCAATAATACATAAAATCATATAGTCTGAACGTAAAAATCGTAGTCATATGAGAAGTCATATAACTTGTCACGTGAGAAGTTGCATAGTGTGAACCAGCTTTTACTGTTTTTGGTAGTATTGCCGTGTAAGTTTATTAAATGGTGTTCGATCGTATACGTTTAGGTAACATAATGCACTGAATTAGTTATCATTTAGTTATTTAGTTTCCCAATATGGTCGGACCGTTAATAACGCGACGATAATTATTAATTTACTTCGCTTTTTATTAGTCACTTGACCCGTAATATTGTTTTTATCTTGAGAGAACTTTATTGTTTATTCTTTGTTCCTTCTTTTGACAATTTTGGATTATTGGCACAATAGATAATGTTCATTTGCACGTTAACTATTTAAATTACTGTTTGATTGTTCGAGATTATTAATTTATTTCACTGGTTTTTAAGTTCACAGTTAAAATATTCTTGATCCGATATTACTTTAATTATTTACCGGAGAGCTGTTCTAGTTTTATCCGGAAAATTAAGATAATTAATTTTTCTTTGGTAGGTAGATATTAGACAAATTTATTAGATACGAGTTGATTACTAGCTCGCTGGCAGACAACTGAACATTTTTCGTCCCCCGCTCGAGTTATTTTTCAAGGGGAAAATGATAAAGGTATCCTTGAAGGAATGCAAACTTCGAGTTTACCATCTAATTATGGACAACTGAGTAAGTGTTTATCTGCAGATGTAGCGCGGTACTCCTTGATATTTACAAAGTCAATAGACCTTTTGCTACATTTTAATCTTTCCGTGTGTTTAATAAATGGAGAGTTACTCTGTAGTGTCCTTTATCGTACGAATGTTGAACGTGCTATCATTTTTCGTTTAGTTTTTCAGTCGCTATCACGGGGGTTTTACTTAAAGGAATTGCCGATTGTATGTCTTTCTTAGCTAACTTTGTAATATAGTCAAATGAATACATTATTCTTTGGGCCTATACTTTGTAATAATATTATATTAAAGATTGCCGTATGCAATTTTGTTATTAGGAAGTATTTACAGTGGGACTTCGTTATGCCGAATTTTATATTTAAAATTTATTATTTACAATTTGACTTTATAGTCTTGAAATAAAATTTCCTTAATTAAATAGTGTTCTTTGGCCTACTATTCTAGTTATATGCAGGGTATATCGTAAATTTGCGTATGTACAGGGTGCTTCAATATGCAACTACGGTGCACGCCGTAACAGCTTGTGTCTTAGATCTTCGATTAGTATTCTGTCAATTCCAGCGCAGTCCTTTGTAGCTCTTATGAATTGCATTTCTGCAGCTTGAATTTTGCCCTCTTTTTTCCAATTACCCATGCTTCAAACACGTAGGTCAATGTTGATATTGTTGCATAGTTTTGTAGAATTTTGGACGGATATCCTTTGTAGTTTCATTTTTTAAGTAATTATGGATTGTGCCGCATGTAACTTGTTACGGCCAGTTATCTCCAATTATAATATTTCCAATTATCTCTAAATATCTTAAATTATCTACGTAATAAATCAATTAGTGTACGGCAAACAAACTATCTAATAATAAATCAATTGGTGAAACATTTAAAAATACCGGTTAAAATTTCTTTGTGTAAACCACGTGCTACAACAACAAAAATTAATATTTGAATGCTGATGCCCGAATACATAAATTAATAAATCGAATTGTGAACACCGTATAAAAGATCAAATAACAGTACGTTTAGGGAAACGCGATAAAAATACCGGTGAATAAAACTTATCCTTGGTGTACTCGTTACGTCATCAATTTTTATGCATATTGTGGCGTCTTTGTAGATGTTTTTCAACAGTGTTGTGTTTCTTGAATCGACTCTGGCGTCTTCCAGTCCCTCGTTAACCGCCCACAGCTCAATCGTATCAAAATCCTTCTGGAAGTCGATGAAGCCCAGGTGTATCGGAATATTGTACTCTTCGCATTGTAACAATTTCTGCCACTCCAAGGAACGACAAAAACTGCCCAGACGATATTTGTTGATAACTCAGGGGATCGCCGGACAAAGATAGACAATGGCACGAAGTGCTAGCTCAAGCACGGACCATGAAGAAAACGGAACCCCCCTACCCTCGGTTGATGTTACACAATTATACGGGATGACGCTAAGAATACATAAATGTAGCAAAAAAAAGGTGTTAATCTGGGCGCCATGTAATTGTTTTCGCCCCGTACAAAGAGAGAAGTTAGAAACACAAAAATTACAATTTGTGCTTCCGATAATAGATAACCAAAGGTCGGAGGACGCCCCCGTGACCGGAAAAATATATAACGACTCGTCGAACGACACTACCTCATCTGTGTTAAAATAGCAAGATCGACCGCTACCAGAAAACACAAAAAAACAACCACCAACAATCGATTATAACTCCTGAAGAAGCGAGCATGAAATGCGACGTCAAACGTAATTTGCTAAGATCAAATATAAAATCCACAATAATCACACTCATGCAAACCCCTAGATGGTAATCGTATTTAAATACAATAGGAAAATACAATGTTTAAATATTTAAAATTACTTAAAATATTTAACGTGTAAAAGTAATCGAATTGTAAAAGCGACCGACAACGTTGCTATCTGGCAGGCCAGGCGGTCTATCTTATGCTATCAGCGTTCCCATTCAAATAAATTCGCCTTAATCAAAAATTGCAGTACTAAAACCACACAAAAAAATGGTTCTAAACAAACCGCTTAGATCAAAAAAACATACAGTATGAGGCAGCAATTACTACACAGAACAAACTTGTATTCACGCACACAAGGAAAAATAATTTCGGGTACCAAGGAGTAAATAAAATAACAATTACGCACAAATTGCGTAATTGCGGGAGCAATACAAGAAAGACAAAGCCATATGCTCAAATTTGGTCAAGAGACGACAAACCAGAACAGAAATCAATGGCAATAGCAAAAATATCGCATTCACCTACGCGAACTAAAAAATCCTCCAACGAGAATTGCGTAAGCCAAAAAACGAATCCTTGCCACAGCCACCTGAACCACATCCATGGCTATCGCTCCATCACAAATAGGAATTGACCAGCTCTCCCAAAACACAACCTTCCTTGGCACTTCACACAACCATTCTCCTCGAGTCGCTATCGCGACCCCGTTATCCAAAAACACAGCAAAACATCGTTACAGCATTTTTCTATCAATGTTCGTATGGTTTGTAGATGATCTATGGTGCTAAAACCCCTTCTGAATCCGGCCTGTTCTACCGGTTGATAGAAGTCTAATTTGTTTGTTAATCTTTGGGTGATGATTTTTGTTGGTAGCTTGTATATGTGTGACAGAAGGCTTATTGGTCGATAGTTGCCGATAGAGGGTGTGTTGGTATGTTTAAATCACCACGCTTACCAGGCGGCTTGGTGATTGACGATATCCAATCTGACTATGGACGTGGTCGCTGCCGTTGATCTTTTGATTCATCCGCCATCGATTCTAAAGTATTTCCTCGTCTGGAATTACTTATCTTATGCAACCCTTAATTAGCATATTGCTAATTGGCTTGACATTTGATTTTCTAGATTCACCATATCTGGCTACGCACACTTGGTTTTGCCTGCAGGTCAATGCAGTTGCCCGGCGGTGTGGCACTAGGAGCCACAAGTGTGAGTTCGGTACCCTGCGAGGACCAGTTACCAAGGACCATCTCCCCGTTTTTTAACGCTTGATGTGACCGTCCCGGTAATAAGGTACTACCTCTGCTGCGTACAACCGTATACTGTGTAATCTTATTAATAAACAAAGACATTAATTTAAATACGTTATAAAAATTAAAAACGACCTAACCACGGGTGAAATCGTGATTAACAAAGATCATCCGGAAACTGCTTACTACGAGCATTCCCTGGTCGTCTCGTCACCCCAGATTGTATGTTTTCCTGCTAAAGAACCCCATAGACGATCCTCTAGTATCAAAAATAATGAAGACTTCAGAAAAGGTATTTGCTTTGTAAATAAATGATACATATCTTTTTACCTTATGATTATTTGTCTTTTTTGTGAAATTATCATAGAGGAACTCCCTATTTTCATATACCTTAACTATAATAATTATAATCACATAAATACGTGTATGAATTTTTAATAACATTAATTATTGTTAACCAGTAATATTAAATATTAGTAACATCTCATTTTATCATATTAGAATTAAGCATTAATTTTATAATTTTTTTGTCATAAACACTTTTAACCATTAATCACCCCTGTACGTCGCGTGGCATAACACCTCACATTAAAAGATTTGTAAATTAATATACATATCCCCTATTTAAATGTGTGTTTCATTTTTCTAAAACACAAAACTGTTGGATAATTTCAAAACGAACTCCCCTGAAAAGGTTCAATAAAGATGTCATCAGCTCTCCAGAAAATAGGTTAGCCATAGTAAGTATGCGAGCCGGATATAATCAAAATAAATTACAGGACCTGGTAATAAGCTCTAAATCTATTTAGTGTATTTTGTATGTCGTTGGTGGTTTTTCTCCTAGGTAACGTCCCAGTCCAAGAAATAAAATGTTGAACTTGTTCAGTTATGATGTTGTCTATGAAATCTTTGCCCTTACTGGGTCTTTCCGGCGAAAGTAATCGTTTTTATTTTCTTTGTCGATGCTTTAAAATTATAATCCGAACACAGGAGATGTAGTTGGTAAGCAAAGCCTTGTCTTTGGGATTGCCATTTTTGAATTTGATTTGTAGGGGAATTTCGGATGACTTTTTTAAGTTGGGAAGTTTTTATCTACGGACGAAGGTGAAACGACAGCTTTTGAAGGTATTACTTTGTAATGCAAATTTTGATTAAAAATAAAGAATTAAAATTACGCAAAAGTGTTTAAAATTTAATTAATGGTAAAAATAAGAATTAGACATACTGACAATGATTATGTGAACATAAAACAAAACTGATAGTGGGATACCATCATAAAGGAAAAAGGGAAGTTGGGCGACCAAGGAAACAATGAACGTCAGAAAAAGCTTTAGCCTAATACAAGAAGTTTGATGACAAAAATGAAGTCGTTCCTAAGACTATCCAGACTTGGAAGAAGTAAAGTCACAGTTAGGATGAACTACTTCTTACTTCTCATAAACACGTTTGTTCAACCCGGTGAGTGAAAAAGTTAAAGCTTTCAAACTATAAATTTTAAAGTAAATGTCTGGAACAAAGTTGCAACTTTTTGTAACTTAAAAGTGTTCTTTGCCTGAACTAAGTATTTTTTATAAGCATCAAATACTTTTAATATACATAAGACCGAAATTTAGGCTAGTCAATTTTTATACAGTAAATATTTATATCATTATGTGCTATTTGGGTATTAATAAATTACATGGTTGAGAAAATCAATATTAAATACTAATTTAAATTGAATAACTATTTAGTTGATTAAGTAGTTGTGGTCTGCAGTACCTATCAATAAATATACGTAACTGTCCGATATTATATGTAGTATGTGATGCGATTTTGCATTTTAATTACAACAACAAGTGTAAATCCGAATGGTTCGGCACCAACGATAACTATCCTTAAATAAGATCTCAGTGCATATGTAAAAAAAAAATTAAAATATGACAAAAAATATTAAAGATAGAGATGTTGAGTTTAACAACTTCTTTTATGGTTTGATTGTAGTTCTTGGTATGTTTCCACCACGTTCAAAACATTTAAACAATGTGGGTACTTTTTCTTTTTATAAGTTATACGCGCTGTTATTAATATTATTTATAATAATTATAACTTTTACAACAGTAATTTATCGAGATTTTATCGACCATCTAGAATATCAATGGCCTACATTCGTTTTTACTAATTCAGCACAAGAACTTGTCACTTCAATATGCACCATAGCTACTATTTTAGCACCAACATTTACAAAATCCTCATCATTGCGTTTATTTTTGAATCAAGATCAAAATCTGCACAGCACATCCACTTTAGAGAAATTGATAAAAATAATGTCTGGCAATAAATTTAGATTAATGTTTTTGGTTAGTCATTTAATCTTCTTCATTTTTTTTCTAATTGATGCTTACTTATGTATAGTCGGATATGGAATAACCCAATATATTCTCTTCATGAATCGAAGAATTGGAGTTTATTACAATTTTTTAACAGTTTTCATAATTTATGCTTTCGTCGTATTTATAAAGGAACAGTTAGAAACTGGCAATAAGTATTTGCTTGAAAGGACTAAATTGATCAGAATGCAAAAAGAAATTGAAGTAATTTCAGATTTCCATCAAGAATTTAACAATCATGCTATTTGCTCTGAAATAAGACAAGTAACGCAATGGTTTGAAAATCACGTGAGACTTGTGGGGCTCTTTAATAAAATCTTTGGTCCTCAATTACTTTTTCTCACTTTATCTTTCGCAATAGGATTACTTAATACAGTAAATCTAATAATGTTGGCAGGCTTTTCCCAGACCGAAATAGAATTCCGTGTATATATAATTTTGATACACGTTATTTGGACATTTTGGCTATTAGTAAGTAATTGTCTTATTTTGACTTTAATTTTGTTATATTTTACAATCTAAATTTGTATTTTCAGGTGATTAGCTCAGTTGTTGTGGTAATATGTGCTGAAACAGAAGAAGAGGGTAGAAAAACTGGCGATATAAGCTTTAACGCTTTGGTAAACCTACCAAATACGACCAAAAATCAAAAACTGAAAGAAGAATTGCTGTTACTAAATGGTTTCGTAAATAATAAAAATCCAACTTTCACTGCAGCAGGATTTTTTCCTATGAATTACACCCTAATTTTTAGTATTATTGGAAGTATTACGTCTTATGTGATTGTATTAATTCAGTTTAATAATTAAATTTGTTGAATGTGACTTACACGAGTATTTATTTGAATATTCCGCTTGTCGAATCATACTCTACAACTTCGACTTTGGTAAAATTTTTTGGAAATTTGGCAATGATTTTTACAGATTTTACTTTGGCAAGATTCAAAGTACAAGCTATACTTTTTGTTGAAGCGTGAGTTTTGTATTGAGCTTAAAGTTCCGGATTATCTTTTTTAATGCTGGAACAGCACCTCCCCATGTAGCACACAATGTTGGCGCAATATTGGTACAATATTGAAAATCAATATTGCGCCAATATAGAGATGTGAACGCTGTGTTGTATTGGCCCAATATTTATTTGCAATATTGGTCCAATAGGGATTTTCAATATTGGACCAATATAACAAAATGTTCACATCTCTATATTGGCGTAATATTGATTTTCAATATTGTACCAATATTGCGCCAAGATTGTGTGCTACATGGGAAGCACCATCCAAGAGTACCGTTTATAGCCGGTTTTCCGATTTTCAGCGTGGACACACCACTCTCAGTGGCAAATTCGTGCATGTCGTCCAGCAACGTCTCTTGATGCCACTAACGTTAATGCTGTACGTCAAAATATTGAGCGAAATCGGCATGTGACATACCAAGAGATTCAAGAATTTTTAGGCATTGACCTAAAAGCAACACATACTAATTTGCATGATTATTTAGACGAACGGAAGATTTGCAGTCGTCGGATGCCACATAATTTGATAGAACCTCAAAAACAAAGTCGTGTCAAATGGTGCAAACAAATGCTCAAGAAATTCAACCAAGGTCTTTCAAATATGGTCTACAATATCGTTACTGGTAATGAAACTTGGATTTATTCATATGAACCCGAAAATAAATAACATTCCACCATTAGGGCATTTCAAAGTGAGCGTAAACCGACAAAGTTTTCTGTTCACGTTGTGCTTCAAAGCAAATGATGGCATGTTTATTTAGTGTTACTGGACATGTGGCAATCAGGGCTTTAGAAGATCGAAGAATCGCGAACGCTAATTGGTATACTAGAATTTTTTTGCCGGAAGTCGTTGAGAAAATAAGAAGAATGACTTCTTTTGGTTCCCAAATATCAAAAATAAAATGCGTTGTGAGCGTTTTTCGTCGCCTGAAGCAGCTTTTGAAACATTTCAAACACTGGTTTCTGAGGAATCAGTTTCAAAGTGAAAAAAATGTTTTGCAAATTGGATCCAGCGTATGCTAAAGTTTATTCACATCAAAGGCGAAATTGTATGTGTTTTTATACACTTCAAAAGACCTTCTTTCAATCAAAGTGTAACGTAATAATCCACGGGTAAATTATCAGTTTAAAAGTTATCAGTAAAGCAGATTGCTTAACTTGTAATACATATTGCGATGTCCGAAACTGACCACCACGTCAATAGAAATGATAACGTCACGATTTAAAAATTTGTTTATTAATAAAGAGCACATGACTTATTTGTTCGAACGTAAAAGTTTTATCCGATACCAAAAATTTAGTTCAACGTCACAAATTTATATGAAGAAAGGGTCACGGAACGAGATAACAAAATAAATTCAAAAATGCAACGTTTTAATTCTGTTAATAAAATTGTTTGTTAAAAATTATAAATTAATTTAATTAATAATAAGAAATGTAATTTTAAATCAAAATAATTGTTCAATGTTAGTTTATAAAAATGTGTTAAAACGTAAAACTAAAATAAGTATAATTTTACACTTATCGGAGTGCATCGCAATTCAATGTATCACAAATGGGAAAGACATTTTCTTCAAAAGTTTACTGGAAGATCACAGGAGATGCAAGTACTTTAATTTAATCTGAAACATAAAAATTTTATTAAAATTTTATAAGTCATATTGGGCTTGAGCCGAACCTGCAAAATTACAACGTCAATAAATTGATTTTATTTCGACCAGAAAAAAAATCACATTTGCCTTGAAGAACACAGGTAACGATGGAAAAACAATTGAGAAGAGGTGGTTGTTGAATTAATTCGATGAATGGCGTGGTGAAATTTAAGCGTCCTACAAGAAATTAATTTATTAGTAAAAATTTCGATTCAAACCGAATAAAAGGTATAAAAATTAAAAAAGTAAATTTAACTTACGTGTGTTACAAGTTTTTTGGATCAAAAATATTGAGGGATCGACGATATTTTCACAAATAACGATATACGAATTTACACGTGTTGGAAAAGGCATCCACTCGTATTTATGCGACTGTACACCATCGATAAGAAATTGATACTGGGTTTCATGGTCATTTATCTTGGTAATCAGAAAAGAACCAGATTTTTAAAGGTAAAGCCAAACAACTTTCATTTTAACAAAAATTAGTGCGGACTTATAAAAATTTCTACCGCGTGGCGTCGACATAGCATTTATAGTTTTGGGGTAATATTAAGGATTTATTTAATTGATGTTCACGATTTATTTAAAAATAATTACATTTTATATAATAAAATTTACCATTGCATTCTAAAACGGAGCATAATTTTTGTGATATCATTCCGAAGATCATACTATTCTATTTCAGCTTCACGATTTGGTCAAGGAAGGAACCCAACTTGAGAAAAGGTAGGTCAGTGCTCACCGAAATTGTTAAGCCGAGGTATAAATTTCTTTTATTTGTATTTATCAATAAAAATTTGCATACATTTCTATTGACGGGGTACATTTACGTACACCTGTACAAGACATTAATACTAAAACGTGTAACCCTAGTAAAGCTCCGAGGGTACATAGCACTTTTTGGCTAGCCCAACGTGAGGCTACGAGATCACATAGCACTTTTTGACAGCCCAACGTGTGGCACTTTTAATAGAAACCGTTCATAGCAATATGTAAACTGAAAATAAATAGTTTAACAACGACCAATTATTGAATTTGGTATTAAAATAGGGTGTTTTTTTAGCTGTATGAGAACTTCAAATTGAAATAAAACATTAAAAATTTGATGGAATGTTTTTTTAATAATTTTTTTATAAAAATAAATTTAATGCCATGTATGATTTGAAAATTATTTCCGGCATGTGACCATCTAATCGTTACGAAGCGCATTCGATCAGTCCAATTTGTGACCACTTTTTCCAATATTTCTGCCTTTATTTCATAAATGGCTTGTTGAATATTGGCCTTCAATACTTCCAGAGTTGATGGTTTATTAGCCTATGTAAATCATGGATTTAACATATCCCCCAAAGAAAATAATCTGGAGGCGTCAAATCACACGAGTTTGGAGGCCAATTGATAGGACCATTTCTTGAAATAATGTTGTCACCAAATTGTCCTTTCAATAAATCGATGGTTTCGGTGGCCGTGTGGCACTTTTAGCACCATCCTGTTCGAACCATAAATTGTCGATGTTTAACTCTTGGATTATTGGAAACAAAAATGTATTGAGCATGTGTCGATATCTCACAGCATTCACCGTGACGGTAGCTCCTTCCCCATTTCGAAAGAAATATGGGCCGATGATGCCGTTGGCGTGTATTCCACACCAAACAGTAAATTTTAATGGATGCAATGGAGTCTCAAGATAATGTTCCGGATAATGTTCCCATTCAACCAGAAATGTGCCTCGTCACCGAACAAAATTTGGCGGTAAATAAATGGATCCACTTCCAATTGGTTGTGAGCCCAATCTGCAAACGCACGACGCAATCGATGATTATTAGGCTTCAATTCTTGAACCAACTGGATCTTGTAAGGATGTAAACCAAGATCTTGATGTAAAATTCTCAATGTAGTGGGCGGACAAAGCCCAAGTTGTTGAGCACGATGACGAATTGAAATGTTTGGGTTCTCTTGCACACTTTCACTCACAGAAGCGATAGTTTCTTCGATACACACATTTCTTTGTCTTGTTGGTGGTCTTACATCATGCAATGAAGAAGTTGTACGAAATTTATCCATCACCGTACCAATAGCCTGCTCAGAAGGTCGATTATGTCGACCATAAAATGGGCGAAGAGCTCTATAAGTTTCGCGAACGGAACTCTGACTTTGAAAATAAATTTCCACAGTATGGTAGTGTTGTTCAAGTGATAATTTATTCATGATTAAATGGCAAACCTTTCTGAATACAAATGTCAAAAAACTGTTACTTTGACAAACTTCATTCGAAAGTTATCCCTACTGAAAAATCTCATGCAGCTAAATAAACACCCTATATTATGTAAAGTACGTTAAAGTTTTTCAGTTTTTAATAAATACTTACTATGCTAATAGTCCAGGCAATGAAGCCGAAAAATTGGCTCAAACTTGAAAAAATCCGGGCAAGCTGAATTTTGGCAGAGATGTACATTGTAGTGTCCTAATGAACCCCCCAAAAGTCCCATAAAATCCCACTCCGGCGTCCCCCACAATCGGGGGTTTTAGCTCCCCCAACGCGATTTTTTGCCGATAACTCGCTTATTTATGCTTGTATGAAAAATTATGATCAGACCATAATTGAAAAGCATAAAATTCTCTATAAATTAGTTTTTTTTCATATTTTTCCATCGCACACTAATACTTAAATTATTGACCGAAAACACGACCCACCCTTAAAATGGCACAATATTGATTCGTTGCAGGGAGAGAAATGTTTTCGGGCACGGGAAATGCTTTTAATAATAAATTAATTGAAATTGTGGCCAAGGTTGAAAAATGAAGAGAAAAGTAGATTTTTCTCTTTTGCCAAAATTTTGCAAACTAAAAACCTTCTTTGCCTGGACTATAATCAATCCAAAAATAATTAGTAGAACAATAAATAAAAATACTTCGTGAAGTGAACATTAGTATTATAGGTATTTAAATTTAATGTATAATAAATATTAGAGACTATTTAAGTAATTGTGTAGACAGTTCTGTGCGTATCGATTATAACACTGTCCGACATTGCAAGTGTTTCGAAATTGAAATATTATACATTACATTTTGGAGAACCAAATCTTTTAATAAAACCAAACTTGTAAAAAAATATTAAGGGACATGTCCAAAAATTATAAAAATAGTGAAGATGGCTCGAACAACTTTTTTTATAGTTTGATTACAGTTCTTGGTATATTTCCAACACGTTCTGCATTAAAATTGAGCAACGAAAGAATTTTTTCTTTTTATAAATTGTACGCGCTGCTAATAATATTATTTATAATAAGTACAACTTTTGCAATAATAATTTATCGTGATTTCATCGCTCCTAGTAAATATTACTTGCCTACATTCGCTTCTACCAATTCAGCACAGGATGTTGTTACGTTAATGTGCGTCATTGTTACAATTTTAACACCAACATTTACGAAATCTTCAACTTTAAATTTATTTTTGAATCAGGATCAAAATCTACGCCAAACTTCTACGTTAGAAAAACTGTTTAAAATAATGTCAAGAAAGAAATTTCGGTTAAGTTTTTCGGTTAGTCATTTAGTTTTGCTTATTTTTATGATACTCGATGCCTACGTATGGATAAGCCTACAAGGAATAACAACATACTGCTATGTCCTCCTCCTAATAAAATGTTAGGTACAGGAAGGTACACACATTATTGCCCCTTCTTACTAAGCTCGCGGGTTGAGTCGTTCAGGGAGTGGGTCCCTTGTGGTTCGAAATAAATTATTAGAGGCGATGTAAAAGATGTTAATTGGCTCTCTCGGGATGTTTAACTTTGCTTTCCTTTTTTGAATAAAAAAAGAAATAAAAAACTTTCATCAACTCCCATACAATTTTTATTATAGTAAAAAAAAAGAAAATTAATACAAATAATTGTTCGAAACAAAGAGGTTTCCTCTCTTCGTCCCAAGTTGCTTGATTTTTAAGCCAATCAAGACTTTCGCTTTACATTAGCGGGCTTAAATGTTTATAAATTTAAATTTGTTGCTTATTTTAAAGCTTAAAATATTTTTGACGAAAATTGTAAAACTTTTGATTATATTTAACTTATCACTTAGGGTATCAAAGAATACACTCTGTTAGAAGTCTTTTCCCCAAATCCTATTATTAACACGCTGAAGGCAAAATTTTAACAAATTATAGAAATCATAAATTCACTGTACCTGGCTCCTGAATATATCTTGGTTTTTATTTTCTTTTAAAAAGGATATCATTTATTCGCTGTTTGTGTGTGCGCCCTGCTTTAATCTTTACTTGCAACGATTCAACTTTTCTCCACCTGTCATCACTTTGCTGGATGTCATTTGAAGCGGTACTTTACTTCGACTAGTGCTGAAATTTGTGCTCGTATTTGCATCCTTCCCATTGAGAATCTCCATAAATATTGAGGTAAGTTGTTCCATTAATTTGCAGTGATTTTCTTGTTATCCAGAAAATTTTTTATATGTGAATTACAACATCTTCATTGCATTTGTTTATGTCCTTGACATCTATTTTTAGAATCGACGTTGGACAAACGAAACTTTCTAACCTCTCCGAAGTCAAATGAATTTGATTAACCTCCAAATTCGGGTAAATAATATTTTTCGGAGAGCATCGAAAAATGCGTGCACACAGCGGAGTTACTAGAGGTAAACTGATTTTTGATCGAAAATCGATACAATTGGTATTCTTGTTTGAATTTTGTGAGTCAAATCCATGTATTTTCGAATTTATTTTACTCTAATAAATTATTTTTATTCTAGATTTTTCTTCTGTATCAACCTCGATTTCGTTTGGAACATCTTCCCGAGCAGTTTGATTGGTACATTCCATTTTTATCAATTTTATGGATTGTTGATTGATTCATTTTCGTCTTTCTTGGTTGTTTACAGGGGCGTTACACAAATATGACCCTTATTGACTAATTTGTTGATTTATCCGTTGAAAATATACACATTAAATGCATGAAACAATTACATAATTTTTGATATGCTTACATTTTTACAGAGAATGTTATTTGTAGAGTAAATTGGTTTACAAATTCTTAAATTTTTCTAGGTTATCATGATTAATACATTTTTACAAATTTTGAGCTAATTAAGTTTTTTGTTTCATTTCTGATGTGACAATCATCAGTTTATTTAGATTTAGCAACATTTGTCATGTTTCATTCATCCTGAGAGACTCAAATAAATTTAGAAAATTGAAATTTTGAAAAATAAAAATTTCTCGTAGAGCAAATTTTTAAAGTGTCTTTCGACTTAGAATTTTGTGCTTGTTTCGAATATATGATTCATTTTGGCATCGGGAGCCTTTCTTATTCATTTTAACACACAGCATAATCCATTTCAAATTGCATCAAAAGATAAATTTAATTTTAGATTGAAGATTCAATTTCAAAAATTTTGTGTTCAAATGTTATAAAATTTTCCTTTTTTTTTTTTTTAAGTACCTCTCTGATTTTTGATATTTGTGACTGATTGATTTTGATTCCATTTGCCTAAATGTATTTTTCAAGATTGTATGCGTCAATCTCCTCCATTTCAAGTTTTACTTGTGTTTTTGTTTGTGCGAATGGCTTTTCACTCTTGTGATATCCTTCAATGACTTATTTAAAATGTTGCAAACTTTATGTCTTTTGAAATTGAAATTTTTAAATTATGAATTAACTTGATTGTAAAATAAACTTAAAATTTTTGTCATTAAATTCCCTTTTAAATTAAATTGTTTGTAAAATTAAAATTGTAACTAATTAAATTATCTAAATTTTTAAATTGTCCATCTGACTATTTAATTGTTTGACTATTCTCTGAAATTTTTTTTTTATTTAAGTTATGACCATTTTCTAAGCGTTTTGTTAATTTCAACTATTTAATTAATTATAAGTTTGGATTAATTGTTTCCTACTGTGATGAATATTTAATTGGCTTCTTTCTTTCAATGCGATGGATTTTAATTCACATCCTCTGTATTTGAATATTATTTTGTTAATTCCTGATTGTTTATTTTCTTTCTAATTGATCATTTTAATATTAATTTTTAAATTTTAAATCTTTTCCCCCCTTTTTAATATTTCTAGTCAATGTGCCCTCTTTTTCAAACTATTTCACGCAACTTTTAACTATTTTGCTCAAATTGTCTCTTGCAATTTCAGCATTAATTCATTATCCCATTTATTTATCATCAATAAACTTCTATTATTGTAATCAATCGTCAATTATTTTTATTATCAAAAATTATTTTATTTTTACTTCATCTACAGCAAATCTTCCTTTTGGTCCATCCTATGATGTTCTTGTTACCAATCTTTCTTCATCAAAATGTTTTCTTCAATTAATTTTTCCGCATTGTCACTAATTTATCCATGTTTATAATTTTTAAATTTTTGTTGTCATCTCGAATCTTCGAAATTTTTGTACGCTTATTTTTCTTGTAGTCAATTAGTTTTCTCATAATTTTCAGATTCTTAAAATGTTGTAGTCTTGACAATTTTTATTTAATTAATAATGTTGAGTTCAAATCTCTCAATGTTAATAAATTTTTATAATTATTACTTTAATAATCGTGTCCATTTCATTCGCTAATCAAATTTACAAAGTTTCGGCATCCTAATTTTCCTTATCAAAGTTTCCGATTTTTATGTGTTGATTTTTAAGCGGACCCGTTTGAATAATTCCATCTTCATGATGTAATCTTCAGCATTTGTTCCAATTGTTGTTTTTGTGTTGAAGTCCATTATCCATTTCACTTCTTTATTTGTTGTGATTTGACTCCGCGTTTTTGTCTTTTTGGTTTTGTGATTGCACTGTTTATTAAATGTTCTAATTTTCAACTGTTTATCACTGTACCGTAATTTAAATTTTATCCATTTGTACCGAATTTTCATTGACTTTATAATTTTCAACCGAATATGTTTATTTTGTATTTTTATATGTGAAAAATTTTTGAATTGTTCAATGTTCCCGAATTTCACTGTTTTATTTAATAAAAGTTTATGCAATCTAAAATGTTTATGTTTTATGAAAGTCTGCTTCTTTCTATTTATTGTGAGCACTTTTTCACTTTTAAATGTTCTTTTGACCTTAATAATTGTCTTTATTTTAAATTTTCTTGCACTTTTATGTTTTTTCACATTTTTGTGTTTTCTTTTATTTTGTTGTTGGTTGCTAAATTTCTTTTGTTTGGAGCTTCTTGGAAATCTTTTATTTTTCTTTGCTCTTGTACCTCTTGTCTTGTACTTCGGTTTTGCATATAGTTTCTTGATCTTTAAGTAGAGCCTTTTGAAATTTCTTCTCGCATGCTTGACGTTAAATTTGTATTGAACTTCCTCCATTTCTTCGATTTGTGTTGGAATTGGGGTTTCAACTTTTGGATCCATTTTTGTGTCACCAGTTGTTATTTTATTTATTAAGGAGTCCACTTCATTGTTTAGCTTTTTGAATCCATCATCTATTGTTTTACTTAATTCTTGATTTCCAGTTTCTATTTTATTTATTAATTCCTGATTTCTAGTTTTCATTTCTGACGTTATGAAGTCCATTAGTGCTTGCATGTCGGAGTTGCTTATTTGAACATTTTGCTGTGCGTTCGACATGATTAATTTAGTTTGTTAAAAGAATTGTGCAAATAGTTATCAAAGAAATTTTGTAAATAGAAAATGTTTAAACACAGAACCTGTCAATAAAGAATTAATTATTGTAATAATCAAAATGTTGTTTTATTTTCACAAACAAAAATAATTTTTTAAGTTTTTACCCTTAAATTTTTATCAAAACTACCCCTGTCGTGATTTCAATGTTAGGATGCCAAATGATGCTATACTTTGATGCATAAAATTTCAAAATTATTAATTTTTCACAAAAATTTTTCTAACCCCAATTTTATTTTGTTTTGCCAATTGCTCTGTGCAACCCTTAATTTTGCCTGTACACCCTCTAATTTTGCCCTTTTTTGAGCCCCACGTTTCGCGCCAAAAGATGCTATCTTTTTGGTGCTGCAACGTTTTTAAATTTTTACTCAACGCACCCCTAATCGTGTTTTTCGAAGCACCACGTTGGCCGCCAAAAGATGCTATGTCCTCCTGCCTATAAATGCTGGGCACAGGAAGGTACACACATTATTGCCCCTTCTTACTAAGCTCGCGGGTTGAGTCGTTCAGGGAGTGGGTCCCTTGTGGTTCGAAATAAATTATTAGAGGCGATGTAAAAGATGTTAATTGGCTCTCTCGGGATGTTTAACTTTGCTTTCCTTTTTTGAATAAAAAAAGAAATAAAAAACTTTCATCAACTCCCATACAATTTTTATTATAGTAAAAAAAAAGAAAATTAATACAAATAATTGTTCGAAACAAAGAGGTTTCCTCTCTTCGTCCCAAGTTGCTTGATTTTTAAGCCAATCAAGACTTTCGCTTTACATTAGCGGGCTTAAATGTTTATAAATTTAAATTTGTTGCTTATTTTAAAGCTTAAAATATTTTTGACGAAAATTGTAAAACTTTTGATTATATTTAACTTATCACTTAGGGTATCAAAGAATACACTCTGTTAGAAGTCTTTTCCCCAAATCCTATTATTAACACGCTGAAGGCAAAATTTTAACAAATTATAGAAATCATAAATTCACTGTACCTGGCTCCTGAATATATCTTGGTTTTTATTTTCTTTTAAAAAGGATATCATTTATTCGCTGTTTGTGTGTGCGCCCTGCTTTAATCTTTACTTGCAACGATTCAACTTTTCTCCACCTGTCATCACTTTGCTGGATGTCATTTGAAGCGGTACTTTACTTCGACTAGTGCTGAAATTTGTGCTCGTATTTGCATCCTTCCCATTGAGAATCTCCATAAATATTGAGGTAAGTTGTTCCATTAATTTGCAGTGATTTTCTTGTTATCCAGAAAATTTTTTATATGTGAATTACAACATCTTCATTGCATTTGTTTATGTCCTTGACATCTATTTTTAGAATCGACGTTGGACAAACGAAACTTTCTAACCTCTCCGAAGTCAAATGAATTTGATTAACCTCCAAATTCGGGTAAATAATATTTTTCGGAGAGCATCGAAAAATGCGTGCACACAGCGGAGTTACTAGAGGTAAACTGATTTTTGATCGAAAATCGATACAATTGGTATTCTTGTTTGAATTTTGTGAGTCAAATCCATGTATTTTCGAATTTATTTTACTCTAATAAATTATTTTTATTCTAGATTTTTCTTCTGTATCAACCTCGATTTCGTTTGGAACATCTTCCCGAGCAGTTTGATTGGTACATTCCATTTTTATCAATTTTATGGATTGTTGATTGATTCATTTTCGTCTTTCTTGGTTGTTTACAGGGGCGTTACACAAATATGACCCTTATTGACTAATTTGTTGATTTATCCGTTGAAAATATACACATTAAATGCATGAAACAATTACATAATTTTTGATATGCTTACATTTTTACAGAGAATGTTATTTGTAGAGTAAATTGGTTTACAAATTCTTAAATTTTTCTAGGTTATCATGATTAATACATTTTTACAAATTTTGAGCTAATTAAGTTTTTTGTTTCATTTCTGATGTGACAATCATCAGTTTATTTAGATTTAGCAACATTTGTCATGTTTCATTCATCCTGAGAGACTCAAATAAATTTAGAAAATTGAAATTTTGAAAAATAAAAATTTCTCGTAGAGCAAATTTTTAAAGTGTCTTTCGACTTAGAATTTTGTGCTTGTTTCGAATATATGATTCATTTTGGCATCGGGAGCCTTTCTTATTCATTTTAACACACAGCAATACGTTCTCTTCATCAATCCAAAAATTGGAGTTTATTACAATTTTTTAACAGTTCTCCTAATTTATGTTTTCGTCATATTTATAAAACAACAGTTAGAAACTACCAATAATTACCTACACGAAAAGACTAAATTGATCAGAATGCAAAAAAATATTGATGTAGTTACATATTGCCATGAAGAAATTGATAATCATGTTATTTGCTTTGAAATACGACAAGTAACCCGATGGTTTGAAAATCACGTGCGACGCGTTTTGCTCTTCAATAAAATCTTTGGTTCCCAATTACTTTTTCTCGCCCTATCTTTCGCAATAGGATTAATTAATACAATAAATGAGATGATGATGCTTCGCTTTTTTCAGTCCGAAATATATTCGCACTTTTTATATATTATTGTGATCCACGCCTGTTGGACACTTTATGACAATATGACAATAAGGACATAGTCCTTATTTGGTGGGTTCATATAAAACTTCCATTTGTTTTTATTTTAGATAATCGGCGCGGTTGCTGTGGTAGTATGTGCGGAAACAGAAGAAGAGGGTAGAAAAACTGGCAGTATTTGCTTTAATGCTTTGATGAACTTACCAAACACGAACGATTATGAAAAACTGAAAGAAGAATTATTGTTACTAAATGGTTTAGTAAATAATAAAAATCCGACTATTACTGCAGCAGGATTTTTTTCTATTAATTATTCTTTACTTTTTAGTATTATTGGAAATATTACGTCTTATGTGATTGTATTAATTCAGTTTAATAATTAAATTTGTTAAATGTAATGTAGTAAAATGAAACTCCGCATATGCGTGGAGGCAAGAGTGATGAGGACAATGCAATAAAGAATGATTTAATGTTAACTAATGGTAGTTTTATTCGAATGTCACAAGATACGAGTATTACACATGCATACATGAGTATTTATTTGAATATCCCGCTTAACGAACCATAATAATATGTAGCTCAGACTTGGGTGACATCTTCAGAAATTCAGGACAATTTGGGAATGATTTAAGGAGGTTGCAGTTAGCGGAAATTTCAAAAAACAAATTTTGAATTTTATCTAGAATTTTGTGTTATGGTTTCCTTGTACAGATTAACTTTGGTATTTTGTTTTGGGAAGTTTAACATGGCCCCGGTGCCGGAAATCTGGATCTTCATGGTTACAAGTTAGTGCTTAAAAGACTAAATAATATATAAATTCTTATCTCAGATAGCAAGTTATTTCAATGCGCCTCTGCAATATTTGATATGCCTAAGTTTGCATAAATATCTGATCATCCGAGCCACGCTTTAAAGTGCAATGCACAACAAAATTCCAAAATTTGTGAACTTTAAATAATCAAAATTTATTAATAAAAAATTAAAAAACGGTCCATGTTATATTCCCAATCAAAAAATGCCACACGTTGAGCTCGCCAATTAAAAGATGCTATGATTAATTAAATTATTCAACAACCCACAAATTTTTAATTTTTTAAATTACCCAACTTTCCTTTAATTCATTCTTTAATTCACTGGACTACGTTCAGTAGTTCCATTATGTACTTATAAGACATAATTTCTATAAAATGTCATCCTAAAATAAACAATATGGAGTAATTATTTTATTGTATTTTGTTTGTAAGGAGCTTTCATTGCATAAAAAATGGGGGGCAAGAAGGAATAAATTTTATTTTAATAATATTTATTAATTTTTCACCCTCTAGAGACCACCGATTTCGCTGCCACAGAGGAAAAACCACTCAAAGAATGACAATATCTTGGTTTGGGTGCATTTTAGAGCAAAATATCGGCTTACTGATATTAAAGCACCTACACGAAATTGTCTAGAGAAAAGATCTTTTATTTTTTTTGTTAATTGAACTGTTACAGAGTTAGTCATCGTAATTAATTAACGTAGTTAATTTATACACTATTCTATCACGGAATTCTTTTCTCAACTTCCTTAATAGATGCCATTCATGGCAGACGAATCTGTGAACCAAATCCGAAATGATTTGATTAAAAACACAAGACAATCACTTCCCGTTATCTTATCCTAGACTCGAGATGTTGTGCGAGAGTAAAATGATCCAGGCATCGTAATATACATATGCCGGGAGGTTTTGCAAACTCGAACAATTTTGTCGACTTCCTTAGCGGTAGGGAGTAGAAAGATTTTGGAAAATCTATTTGGTAGAGAACTTTGTGCTTTTCAATTTTGGCCTGGTGCTAATTTTTCCTAATAACTACTTAAGCGAGTTCAAGACAAAAAACAGTTTGGAACAACTATAATTCCCAATTGGAGGGAGAAGCCACTTGGGGATTTTAGGGGACTTTTCGAGGGTTTAGTCGGACACACAAATGGATATGTCAAATATGAACTTGCCCGGAGTTTCGCAAGATTGAGACAATTTTTGGGCTTCGTTGCCTAGAAGACTATTTGTGCTGTTACATTATTTGATTTATAGATATTTTCAGTATTAGATATATAACTTTCACAAAAGTGTTATGTGAAATTCAATAATACAATAATTGATAATAGCATTTTAAGTCATCATTTTTGTGAAATCTACGGAAATCGGAAATCGGAAGAATGGAAATTTTCAATTAATACTTTCGTTCTCTAGAAATTGTAGTGTCAAGATAGAAATCCATTAAATTTCGTTAGATTTTTGCGAGGCTCAACCGGGTAATTGCGTTTTAAGATTTGTATTGTCATAAGGCATGAAGAAACTACATTGTTTAATTATGATAATATTATTTAGATTTTCAATATTAAAGCACTTTTACCCGCTCCGAACTTTGGACTACTTAGAGATTATAAAACTATGTATATCATAATATATACTACATAATATTATACTTATTGTAGGTTACCCTTTGAAGTTGATATAATGGTAGATTAAATAAATAACTTTTACCTCAAGTTTTTCGCGCTCGAAAATCTTTGTAATTATAAAGCCAACTGAATTTCTGAATTTTGATGAGGTTCTTGGATTGTTACAATGAATCCAAGCTTTCACTTTTTGCCTTTTTTCTTTAGGAAGTTCACTCACTAGACGCTTTGGATCTGGGATTAAACCCAAAAATTAACATTTTTGTTCGGGACTTGATTGACTTTTTTTGATCAGAATAAAAGCTAAATTCGCAAGGATTTCGGTAGTCGTGTTTAGAGTTTTAAGACACTCTTGTAAGGTTTTTCCTATTATTAAACAATCATCCAAGTAATTAACGCAAGCGATATCCTTAGCTCGTAAATTTTGGACAATGGGAAGATATTCTGCTCCGGTACCGATTTATAAAGAACAGAAGAAAGATCTTATATTCGTCATTTGATATCACCTATTCCATCAATTTAATAAGAAATTGTCAACATTAGACGTTCCTGGAGCTCCTCCTGAGTTGGAAAATTACGAAGAAGATTAATGGTTGTCTTTTACGATTACGTTGTATGTTTTTCAATAAAGCATTAATATTTCATTCTAGATCCTAAAACCGGAAGTTAACCGGAAGTTCATAGTATCAAAAAATTCACGTTAAACCATAGATACTTTGAACTTCAGTTAATACACACTCCAAAATGGTCATTGAATTAATAGAAAGGGGGTAGGTCGCGAATTCCGTAAACAATTGTTTCTGCTTTTCTCTAGAGTTTCTCTAGGACAGGTCCTTTTCCGAAATAAAAAAGCAAATCTGTACGAAAATAATGAAAGTATTATTTTAAAATAATTTTTAATTTCAGTGATTTTGTCAGATTTACATAAAAACATTACATTATTTTAAATTTAAACTTTAATACGAGTAAATTATTGTTAGAAATTTAATTATTAAAAACATAACATGTTTATTGGAAGAACATATAATAAAAATAGAACTGCATCCATCATGTGAACCCCCACAGATACAAACAAAGCATAACATTTGCTCATAAGGTAGTTTCTACAATACAAAATTAAATTTTTAATAAAATTTAATTTTTAATTACAAATTGCGCTTAAAAATTACTAGTAAACTGATATAACATGAAGCGTAAAAATTAGGTTCGCTGCATGTTACATATTATATCAATTGTACCAAAAACGCTAAGTTTCTCTGAGATAAATCGCCGAGAAATATACAATTTCTGCAGTCCTGGAGAAAAAGAAATTTTTATGCCAGTCTATATCCATATCATTCGTTGATTTTCGATTCTCGTAATTTTGTTGTTTTCACTTTCACTGTTTCCAATATATTAATAATAATTGTTATGCTAACCAATCCATAAATAGAGAATAATTATATAATAAGCTTATGAAAATCCATATTGAATTGTAGTACTTGAAATAATGTGAATTATAAAAACTCGCTTCTACATTATTAATACATATAATATTCTGTAATATCTATACTATCGACTTAAATTAATAACACAAAGCCGTTGTTTATGCAGAAAAGACGAGTAACATGTTAAAAAATATTAAAAGTAGTGAAATTGGCCCCAAAAACTTATTTTATAGTTTGATTACAATGTTTGGTATATTTCCACCACGTTCAGTCCTAAATGATAGCAACGAAGGAATCGTTTCCCCTTATAAATTATACACATTACTGTTAATATTATGTGTAATAATTTTTAATTTTACAACAATAACTTACCGAGATTTCATCATTCATACTAACTATCAATCGTCAACATTTATTTATACCAATTCAGCACAGGATGGCGTCATGTTAGGTTGTATCGTTGTCACAATTTTAGTACCAATGTTTACCCAATCTTCAAATTTGCACATATTTTTGAATTTGGATCAACATAATATATACACCTCTTCTACAGTAGAAAAATTGTTCAAAATAATGGCAAGCAAGAAATTTAAATTAAGTTTCATAATTAGTCATTTAATTTTGCTCATCGTTTTTATATTTGATGCTTACATAATATGGATAGTGGTTCATGGAATAACGAACTACGTTCTCTATTTCAACCCAAAAGTTGGAATTTATTACAATTATTTAACACTTTTTGTAATTTATGCCTTCGTAAAATTTATAAAGCAACAGTTAGCATCAACAACCAATAAGTATCTACTCGAGAAGACTACATTGATCAAAGTGCAAAGAAAAATTGATATAGTTACTCATTTGCAAGAATAATTTGATAATTATGCTGTTTGCTCCGAAATACGACAAGTAACCCAATGGTTTGAAAATCACGTAAGACGTGTCACCTTATTCAATAAAATATTCGGTACCCAATTACTTTTCCTTACTTTATCTTTCGCAATAGGATTAATTAATACAATAAACGACGTAATGTTCCTTAATGTTTTAAATTCCACTAATAAATTCTACATATATTTAGCTGTGATAAATATTGTTTGGGCAGTTTGGCAATTAGTAAGAATATTTTTGATTACTTGGTTTCATCATGTATAAATTAAAAATTGCATTTCAGGTGATCGGCGCAACTGTTGTGGTACTATTTGCCGAAACAGAAGAAGAAGGTAAAAAAACTAGCGATATTTGCTTCAACGTTTTAATGAACATACCAAACACGAACGAAAATCAAAAATTGAAAGACGAACTATTGTTGCTAAATAGTTTTGTAAATAATAAAAATCCAACTTTCACTGCGGCGGGATTTTTTTCTATTAATTATACTTTACTTTTTAGTATTATTGGAAGTATTACATCTTATGTGATTGTATTAATTCAGTTTAATAATAATTAAGTTTGTTGAATGTAAGCTATATGAGTATTTATTTTTATATCCAATTGACTGAACCAAGAGCAACCCTGAGTGTGGTCACACTTTTCGTAGCTATTTATGTACAATGGAAGGCTTACCGAATAGAGAACCCGAATGGAATACCGTTTCACTTAAAAAAAGTAAAAATGAGAGCCCATAGTATAGAGAAAGAATAATCAAAGAAACCATCCTAAGCGACTATTGGTTAAGTAAGCTCACACCAACATGCTATGCATTTCAAGTTTTAGCGACAAATGATAATGACGATAGGATAAAAAATAAAAATGATAACAAAGATAAAGGGGAACCCAAGAGCAAGAAACCACTCAAAAACAAATAAACCACCACCAATCTTCCTTCTTCTTCTTCCACTACTATTCCAGCCACTTTTGGATAAGCTTCTTCAAGTTCTTTTTTCCACAGTCGTCTGTTTGATGCCACCTGCATTGAATTCAATCCTGCTGTCAGTTTCAGATCATCGATTCAGATTATTGGCAGTTTACCTCTCGGTCTTTTATTTGTGTAGCGTTTCTAGTCCAATAGATATCAGTTCCACCGCTCTTGTTATTCTGCTGCTTCTGTTATATCTTTTACTTTGGTGTTGCTTCGTATGCAGTCGTAAGTTTTTCGTTGTCCCAATATTCAGGGAATTCATATTTTTCTTTGTCATAGTCCAATTCTCAGCCATGTAGCTCATAACCGGAAGAATACACTTATCAAACACTCTTTTCCTTAGATGCAGTTTAATCCTCCGGTTCTTTAAAAGATAACTAAGTTTCCCGAAAGTATCGCAAGACTGTTCCACTCGGTCTAATATGTATAATTATCAACTCTCTCAATATCTTGAAACGTTAAAAACTCAATAGCAAAGGTGATGTAGAGATGGTAAAATTTCTAGCTTCTAGTTTCACTTGCCTCTTTTGCGCTCGTTGATGTACTTTACGAAGCGGCGTAGCTCTGTATGTTTTATACCAAGCCTCGAGAGCTTGGGTCGCAACTAGTTGCGTTCGTGGATCCTTAAATTGAAATCTTCTTCGCTCAGCAATTATTACCGGAGGGCGCCAGAATCGAGTAAGGATTTTAGAAAACCTTAGTCGTCCTTATCGAAACAAAAATCAACTCAAAATACTTTAAAAATACTTGCTTTGAACACACACTTTTAATAGAAATTAATATAAGATTAATCGTAAATAACATAAGCAGATTCTTGTTTACACAGATCGATTGAATAATAAAAGTTAATAATGAAATATAAAAATTGGTAATTAATTATAACGGTTGAACATAAATACATATACAAAATATACACAGCGAATCTATGGATATCGCTAAATTGATGTCGTGTTGTTTGACGAGGTGAACCTTTGCACTTGACTGGTGTGTCTACGAATTTTATTGTTTTATAAATTGTTAGCGATAAAAAGGTCGCTCTATTACTACTAAAAAGCAGGAAAATACTAAATACGTCTACTGAAGGAAAATTACAATCAAATAAGCAGGTTGACAAATTGTTAGCTACGTGCTTAATAGTTCGGTTAGACAAATCATACAGTAAGTAGTTCTTAAAGCTACTCACGGTTTCCTTCGGAATGACTACTTGACTGCGCTGGATCAGATCTGATTGCACGCTGTCGATCCTGGTTAAAATCGTTAGGATTTCGATTGATAATGGTTGACCTAAAACGTAGTTAAGAACACACAATGTACGATATTGTAAAACCCAAGAAAAATGTAGCGATTTATCTGAATTATTAAAAAAAGCAATTAAATTCGTATTAATATCACCAGGTTTTCGTTTTGTTCCCCAACTGTATTTGAGATAGAATTTATTGTTGCACACATGAAATTTTTGGAAAGCTCGGCAGGTGGTCAACAGATCGGAGGCCTTTGGTGATCCAAAATGGCGGGAATATGTTCGTTGACGAGTTATAACGGGCAGATGAATTTGCGAGTTCTCGAACCTCTTCTTTATTGGAATTTTTACAATTCTCCGAATTTGTCCAAGGATACTAGGGTTGATCGAATAATAAAATAGATCACCTTGATATACTACTGCCTGCGGTGTTTGGCTATTTTTTCCGGATTCAGAAAATGGAGTCGTATCAGTTTCCCACATGTGGCGAGTCAATAATTAAAATTGTCGAACTTAAAATCGATTTTTTGATCAATATTGATCTTATTGAATCTAAATAAAAAATAACACTACACTCGAAGTGGTACTTTATCCGTCATAAACTTGATACTTTGGTTCGATAAAACTTGATCGAAAACCAATAAACTTTAATAATTATCGGAGCTGAAATTTTATACGTGTTTGCTATACTAATGCAGTTTGGTGAGAGGGAATTGCTATTGCAATTTGCGTCGATGTGTATTCGAGCTAAAAGTTAGCGACCTACTTTACCGATATCATATTAAAATCCCATTGATTATGGATGAAAAAGATATACAAATCGCGGTAATCAATGGTTTGTTGTTATTTACGAGAAAGTGCTATTTATTCATAATATTATTATATAATATAATAATTCGCATTAATAAAAATCAAATTAGCTTTGTTTATACAAAGCTGGTCAAATAGATCAAACATAGTTAAATTTTAAATCACAAATATTCATCGAAAATTAATAAACCCTAAAATATAAAACGAAAATTTTCATTTTGAAATGAACCTAACAGAAACCTGTTACAATCTTGATTATCGATAACAAAGATCCCATCTATATCAAACATAGTTTATATTTTTCGGAAATTTATCTTCAAACCAATATTTTTCTATTCGGTGTTCAACGAGTTATTTCTCGAAGGCTCTCAGATTTTTGGCTATTAGCTCAACAACATTCACATATCGTAGATTCTTAAGATATCATCCGTTAACATTAATTAAAAGTAAACAATTTCGGCGATAGTCTATCCCCCCTGGCTAACTCCTCTATGTAAGTTGAAGGGTTTACTTCGACGACTTGACGACTTTTTTTTTTTGATCATTTTAATTACCGGATCAACAATACATAAATTGTTATACACAGTATTTATAACACATATAGGTACTATATTTAATCAATTATCATCGAGAATAACATAACATCTCCATTATTAATCACAATAGATGTTGTTCGGCATTTTTCTTTTTAGTCGGGTATGTATTATTGTTTGTCCAATTTGATAGTGAGAAGCTCCTTCACAGTTGTCCAATTTCCTAGATGCAGGCTATTGTAACATTATGTCTTGATAGGAAGTCTATAAATTGAGTACGCTTGTCTTTGATCCCATTAGAATTCCAGTTTAGGATTTTTAAGTTTTGCAGGGGAAGTAGATTATTTTTGACCATGGAATAGTTGGGGGAGGATTTGATTAAGGAAGAATGCTTTTATCTTATCTATGTAAGGAGTTATTAGGTTTAGAAGGAATTAAAATGGAATCGATTATTGATGTGGATGAAGAGGAAAAGTTTGGAATTGATGAAAGGTCGGGGAAAGGGTTGTTTTCTGTAGCTTTAGCGTAGGTACGCGAGGGATTTGTATTAGGAGTTGGTCTTGTTTGTAAATATGGTACGTTGCTTCTGTTCGTTGTTGTAGTTGCAAAGTTAGGTTTGAAACGTTGTTGTTGTTGACGTTGAAATTCTACGTGATATTTGCATCCTCTAAAATTAGCTGGGTGGTGTTACCCGCAATTGACACATGTTGGTGGTACATTAGCTGGCTTCTTATAATTTTTGTAAGGATGACTTTCGTTGCATTTGACGCATCTATATTCCATGTGGCAGTAATTGTGGGTGTGTCCATATCTTTGGCATCGATGGCATTGAGGGATGTTTTGACCACTTCTTCTAGGCTCTACTACTACTATTGAATGATCCAATCTTTCCAGTTTGAAAATTTCGTTTCCTGTATCGTTATCAGTTAGATCAACTGCTATTACTTGTGTCGGTTCACGGTACTTGTTGGTCAGACGAGTAATTTTATTAACAGGATAGTTTGATGTTTTGAGATAAGTTTCAATTTCGTCGTTTGAAAGCGATATTGGAACATTTTTGATTACAACTGATAGTAATTTATTTGTGGGGTCTTGATAAGAATAATACTGGACTTTGTGTTGTTTGTAATATGCTGTTAATGTCCTGTAGTCTTCAATTTCTGATAAATTTATTCGAGTTCTGTTTATTCCAGATGTTGTAGTAAATGTTCCTTTTATTAGTTTTTTGATATCAGAGGTAATCTCTTTATAATTGTTTGGCGATGGGAGAAAGATGGGCGGAATTTTGATGATAGGTTTAGTCGTAGAATTTGGAGATGTTTCGGAATTTGAAGGAGTGACGCCACTCACCTGATTGTTTAGATTTGCCAAAGGATAATATTTATTTTGTTGGATAATTTGTTCCTGTGTCCATAGATATCGTTTTTGTGGTTCTTCAGCTTGTGGTGATCGATCATCATTTTTACGTTTTAGAGAGCCGTTTTCGATGGATTCAAACATGTCAGTGTCATCCATGGTGTGGAGGCAGCACTAAAATGTGCGCCGTCGGTTTCGCTTCATGAGATTTCAATTTTACGATTCAAAATTTCCTAAAATGAATATTTAATTTATACTAACAACCAAATCAACTTGACGACTTTATGGATTGGAACCTACAATGTAAGGACATTAAATAGCGATAACAAGCTGAATGAAATGAAACCCGAATCTTCCTTGAAGTAGTTAAATTTTTACCTAGGTGAAAACAAATCCTTGAATTTTCATCTAGGTGAAAATTCAACCAATCATTTCAACAATTTATATACAGTAAAAGCGCTAACTGAGAGAGACACACAATTCAACACCTAATAGAAAATTGTACCTTTTGCGTAGTAATACGCAACCTCCATCCTACTACAAGGACAGTCCATTAATGATGTCACACAATTTAGGACCAAACTAACCCCCCTCCCCCTTTGTCTCACTTGGTCGCAAAATTTGAGAGCCCTCCCGTAATGACGTCACAAATTTTTAATTTTTAACCCCCCCCCCCTATCTTCACGCGTCCCATAATACACAATATTCAGCAAAAAAATTACTGTGGAGAATTCATAAAAGTTTATGATCAAATATTTTTATTGTTAATAAAATGTCATGTCAAACTTTGTCACAAGTTGATGAAATGTGTGACTTCATTTATGGACAGCCCCGCACAGACGTAAATGAAGTTAAAGAAGAAATTCAAGCGAAAGGATATGAAGTAAGAATCATCTTAGCTCCTAGACAATGAGGCGCCAAAACAATTCAAAAAATTCAATGTTGAGCTAAAAAGGAACCTAATAACAAAGAAATCGTTATTATCACAAAACTGATGAAACGATATCACAGTGGAACCTCATAATCTCAAACGTTAAGCTTCCCAGTGTATTCGATGCCAGAGCTTTGGACGAACAAAAGCATAGAATTCGTCAAGTTGGCCCCTTAATTTTGGATTTTTAAAATTTTTTCTTTCGATTGGAAGGGATTACAAAATGCTGGCGAATGCTGTATATTATTTTGGAACGATAATTGTTTTTCAGATTTATACATCAAGCCGTCACCAAGTGTATTCAAGAAAAACCTTTTTATTTCATAATCAATACTAATCCTATTTAACCTAGTTTTAACAAATTTTAATAACTAATAAATTAATAACTAACACATTTTTTTTTAACATAAATTTTATCATCATAATTTAACGATGCTATCTTTACGTCACATTTCCATGATATCTCGTAATTTCAAATTTCACTTGACGTTATACCTGTAGCTTGTTCATTCCGTCGAATTGCCAATACGTAAAAGAAGAAAACATTACAGTACGTCTCAATTTTGAATGAATTAAAGAGGCTCAGCGACTATCGCAGACTGTTTATTCCTGTATCCGGTGTAAGAGGATATTTTGGTTACGTCTCCGAAAGACCAGGATACAATTTAGAAAGACTGATAACTCAGGACTGGATGGGATCTCCGAAAGCTGGTCATACTAGATAAAGGAAGCCACAAATGACACGATAAAGAAACTTCATACAAAGAGTCACCGGTTCTGACAAAGGATAAGTTAAATGATCAGAACTCTTCTACCAAGAGGAAAAACGAAGAACAAGAACAGAGACTCAGAATTCGATGTCTTTTCTAATTGCTTGTGGTGTGTGAAGGGATGTGGACACCATTATTATAATAGAGTAGATAGTATTTTTCAAAAATCAGCATAAGGTTAAACGAAAATGAATACGTATTACGATGATATGGGATAACGGATTAACCCCGTCAATCGTAATTTAATAAAAATTATTAAATGTACTTTTATTACCTCGGCTAACTAGATTTTTGTTGCATGTAACTTACCTTTCTCAGTAGTCGGTTCTTTCGGAAATCGTTAATCAAGTATGTGTAAATGCTGAAAATTAAATATTCGGGGAAAACATGAATCTCAAAAATAATCCGTTTTGTAAAAAAAATGTAATTTTATTATGTGTATTTATGAATTATTATGTAAATAATGTTTATTAAAATTATTAAATAATCTCTTATTTCTAAACCCCAACAATAAAAACTACAGCACGTGGCGTTATAATTTGCGATGGTCGCACCAAAATTTAAGTTTTTATAAAAGTTTTTGGCTTACCCTATATAAAATATGGGTCGTTCTATTTGGTTGGTATCGTATCACGGTTGGTATCATGTACCTTCAGTATGCAATGGTATTTGACACCGATGGGTTTCTTATCACGTAAATTTTTGTAGATTACGTTCCTCGTGCAATTTGTGTTCCCTCGTGGCTGATTTTCTGTTTTGTCAAAAATATCGACGATCCGTAAGTATTCTTGATTAGTTTTGCTTCCTTTACGTACGCACACACTTTTAACTATTTTCTTTTACTATATTTTCTCTTTTTCTTCAGAAATTTTCACAAATTTTAATTAATTTTGGGAGCGGATTCATTTACACGTCTCTCCATTACCAAAAATTCACCAGAGCTCTCGATTGTTTTCACATCGTTAACATTGTGCAAAACCACTGCTACCTGATTCTTCAATTTTAAATCGGTAAGAAAAATCGATAATACCATTTATTTTTAGCGCGAAATTCAAAATTGTCTTTTAATAATTTTTCTTTGTGTTTTTAGGTTAAACATAGGATTGAAGTACACAATTTTAGTTTATATTTATGGTTCCTAGGATAACCTATCACGATGTTTATGGTTAAATTATGAACATCCACGTAATGTTTAAATTTTATCACTAAAGTTTTTTTAACGACATTATTCTAACACCTTAACTATACAATTATTGCATGTAATTATGAATTCCTTAATACTAAACAATTTTTATACTAATAACTTTTAACAAATTTATATAACGGATTTTAATTTGTACATTAAATTAATTCATTTTGTTGACTCCTGTATTCGTTATTATGATTTTAAATAATTATTTTAATTTTGACTTTATTATTGTTACAAATTGACCTTCTAGTTCAACAAATAAGTTCCATGCAAAAACCTTTATAATTTCAAAATTGACTGTTTGTATTACGATTGACGTCTTCATCCGAGTCACCGCAGTATGTTGAAACATAGTTTCATTCAATAATGAAGGAAGTATTACTTGAATTAATACATAGTGCCGTGATAAGACAAAAATTTTTTGATTTATATAGCGAGGGTAAATAAACGGCACTTTTGTAAATTGCCTCGGCTAGCATGAATGAGACTCTTGTATTGGCGGGCGTGTAAATGGTCCGAATATGAAGAAAAACACCTTGTCTGAATGCTAATTCGCAGTCAAAAATTGATAAGACTTAAAAACTTAACGCTGTATCAGAATTCGTCTTGTACCTATGCTGTACTTGTGAAATAAAAATGTACTCAAATAAATTCATTCAAATTAATACCTGTTCATTTATTACCGTGATAAACGAACAAAAAGAACGCGTAAAATTGTCTTACCGAAAATTACCGACGTCGGTGAACAACTGCTAGGACTCCTGCGGATGTTGCCTCGAAGTGCCGGCTTCTTTACCTCTTTTGACTGTAGTGACCAATTATAATAGTGATACACCATGGATTCTTGTTGACAAAGTAAATACCAGTTGGATCTTGCGTAAGTATTCAAATTCATTTAATTATCTCCTTCTTTTATATCATAACCAAAAAACTTTTCGAAACAGTGGTACCAAAAATTTTCAGTATGTGAATTTATAACGACTTTCCATAACTTCTTTGAAATAAACGTAATTGCAATTCTCACTTCTTTAAAACTCATCGATTAACTTTTATTTTTAAACTTTGGCGTATTTAAAAACCATTAAATTTTAATTTCCCAAAATCCAAAACTTCGCACGTGCTAACTCTTCAACAGTTCGTACGCCAATCTCCAAAATACGTCCTTACTTGTTGCTGGACGTGGGGAGAGTCCTTGTCTTTTCAGAAACTTATCTTTTCAAAATTGTCACGAGCAAGCGCGTTTCACCAGAATTTCAAACTTGTCGGAAATAAACCCGTTCTTTTTCCACATCATTTTAACACTTTAATTATTATCATTTAATTGCGTTTCGCCTAACTCAACAGATATTAAAATTTACCCAATTTGTTTTTATGTCTTTGAAATTGCATACATTTATTATGATTTTGTGATTTGTCTCTTACATTATTTTTCTTTTAGGTACAGCATCTATTGAAAAAGACTTTACTTGAGTTTTTAAAAAAAAACTGAACCAACAGCATTTCAACATTCCTTGAGGTATTTCTAAATCCTGGTACAGCAAAATAACCAAATCATGGCCTTTAAATTAAATAAGATACGATTGTGTTTTTCTTCCGAATCGATCCCATTTTGGACCATCGCAATAGATACATAGATACGATAGATCAAGAGATGGAAAGGCAGATTTTTCAATTTCAAGAACCATTGCCATTTTTAGAAAAATGGCTTTTGCTGGTTAATAATGACCTACTGCTGGACTAATATTCAAATTTGGGTTCATTGGTTATTTTTAAGTCGCTTTCTTCGTTTTGTAAACGGTTAAGTTACGGTTAAATATAATATTATGATCATCAGGGTCGTAGGGCGTTACTTATCGGTTGCGTAGCGTCTTTGTTTGGTTTACGAGGGAAAACCAATAAGTTCAGTAAAAGCAGTATAAAGAGTCAATATTTTTAATAAACTAAATGTCATTTTTCGACGTAATTTTCCTCCACATTAATCTATAATTATATCAACCTCAAGGGGTAACCTACATTTACTAAACTGTAAGGTCAATGATTTATTTTCTCGAAGGCACAGTTTTTAATAGCAGCCTGTGAAACTATCGACTTGTGAACTGGTGCATTGTCGTGGAGAACCAAAATCATTTGTTTCACTTTTCCCTTTCTTTCTTCTTGGAGAGGTTCTTTTACTATCTATAATAATCCCGCACAATAGATGTCTTCTTGTTGACACAGGTAATCAATTAAGAGAATTTCCTTGGCTTCCCAAAAAAATTGTAGCCATAACTTTGCCAGCGGATGGTTGAGTTTTGAACCTCTTGGGTGGCGGTTTTCCCTTTTTGGCCCACTGCATAGACTCTTGTTTGGATTCGTGGTCATTATAATGAATCCATGTCTCATCATCTTTTATAATGATATTAAAAATTTTTCTCGGATCAGCGTCGCACATTTCCAAAATTTGCCTAGAAGTTTCGTCTCGAAATTGCTTCAATTCAGGAGACAGCAAACGAGGAATCCATCTTGACATTCTAGTCAAAATTGGAAGTTAAAATTATGTAAAAATATCTGATCAGAGTAGGCAGACTTAAGGATGTTAATAAAGTGAAGATATTTATGTGGAGGAAACAAACAATTCCAATTAATCATTACTAATGCTTTATGTTAACTAATCAATAAATTAAATATTAGTAGAATAATTCAAATATAATTGTAATAAATAAATTATTAGCTTGAAAAAATTTATGTAAAATTTTAATTCAATGTTAGAATCAATACATTAAAATTCATTTGTGTTCAAACCTTGGTGTATCATCAACTTAAATTTAATATAACCAAGAAATTTTTTATCTAAACGAGAGAATTATTAAGTAACATGTCGAAATATATTAAAAGTAGTGAAGTGGGGTCTAACACCTTTTTTTATGGTTTGATTACAGTTCTTGGTATATTTCCAAAAATAGTTGCTGGCGTTCAGCAACTATTCGACTTAGAGAAAAATACCTTAGATAGAAGTTGTAGTAAATTTTATTCTCTATAAGATTTATAGTAGTCAATTTCGTCCTAAAGTCAACTGGTAAGGAAATATTGCGAAGAAACATTTTGTTTTCACCATTTTTTTTTACAATGGCGGCACTTCCGGGTGGTCGCCGAGGTCGTCAACTCAGAGTTTTTATTAGGACCCCAAACCTTAAAGCATATCCAAAAATCAGAACCCTCTGATCATTTTTAGGAAACTCTTCTTTTCATGATTTCGAGGATGTTAAAATATTTTAATGGTTTTAATTGTTTTAATGAATTAGATAATAATAATATAGCTGATATATAAATTTGTTTAAACATATTTTTTTGAAAAACATAATTTTCACTTCTTCATAAAAAATTTCAACTTCAGACGAAGAATTCGGTAAGAAGCTCAGGGTTCCGAGAGGACGTTTTTTAGTATGTTAAAGTACGAACAATTACCTAACGAAATCCGTCAAAACATCGCAGAAAACCGATACTGGATTTTTATTTTCCCAATTTTCTTACACTATTCTTAATAAAAGTAGAAGAAGAATCTTCTACTTTTATTAAGAAGTCTCCATCTTAATATAAGTCCAGGACCTGTTCTTCACTAATTTTTGCAATTAGTTCTGTGAGCATTTTTGTTTTTACATCTCAGGTAGCTTGCTAGGCTTGCCTATCAATGTGCCTGACCCTGTTTTTATTGTTATGATGGCAAATCATTAACACAGGGGGACCGACGGCTTTACGTGCCCTCCGAAAGCACGGAAGACGGTCAAGAAATTTTAGACTGTACCCGGAGTCGAACCGGGGAGCCCTACGACAAGGCCAAACTGTCAGTTTTCCTGGGGTTCCTGTATTGCCTGGGTTTCACTTTTATAGCTTTTAATTTAAAGAAAATCCATTTATGCGTTGATTCGCATTTACTCACTCACAAAATTTAACAAATACTTTTAGTAATTTTACATGGGGTAAATTAATTTCGCATAACAAGTTTAACAAAATTTATTTCATGCAACCCAACCAGCATGAAATCATGGCGTCACATTTAAACTATCAATAAAAATAAACTAACAATTCGACGTTTAGGAAATAAGGGTAGAAGATCTTGAACCATCAAAGACCATTCTCGAAAATTGTATAAGAAACTAGATCCAGACAGCTTGTGGCTCTAAATTCAAAACGTAGGATGATCCTAGCCGGGATGTTAAAAAAAATGATTTTGTGAAATTGAAAATGTTTAGGGTAAGAAAGGACGGAAAATTCATATGGACAAAACTTAACTTATTAATAAATTTTTCTTGTTGAACGATAAATGTTTCTATATTTTTATATCCAATTAATATTTACTACCGTAATCAATCATTCGATAGAAGAATACTAAATATATTCTGTGAAGCTAACAATTAATTCGTTAACTAATCGTGCAATTTAGAAATAAGACTGGGAGAAAATAACTGGGAGAACAAATGAAGATGTTCAAGAGAGCAATAAGTCCATCTTATTCTCCAGGTCTTACAGAAAGAATCAGCAAAATAATGAAACCTTATTGCAGATTGGAGGTTTACACTCTACAAGATAATCATACTCTATACACAAAACTCAAAGACAAGGTAGAGAAAGAAGAAAAAGAACTTGTGTATAAGATACCTTGTAAGGAATGTGATCGTTGCTATGTAGTACAAGCTTTGCAGTTTCTCGGAGAGAGAAAGAAACAACATTAAAGACATTGCAGAAAGCGATAAAAGACAACAACAATTTGAGAGAAAGAGATGCGGATTAAGCAACACTGAATAACAGCTACAAGATAGAGAAGAACACAGCACTCGTAGTACATCATCTACAAACTAGACATGATTTTGATTTTGAAAACATAGAAATATTAGATAATGAAAACGGTAGATTGAAGAGAAACATAAGTGAGATGTACCACATAAGTAGGAATAAATGTGTGAATTTCAGAGAGGACACCCAGAAGCTTAGTTTAATTTATAACGACCTATTTAAGTAATTATCGTATTAGTTAAGTTTTTGTTGATGATTTTTGTATGGGGGCGTTGAATTGATGTTATTTGGACAATGTATTTGTGTAGTTGTATTTAAGTAAAAAAATAGGTAATTTATTCGAGGACATGCAAATTTCACTTTATTTCATTTTGTTTTATTGCATTATTAGTTTAGATAAGTTATTGGAGATATGTAGTGGTTATAATTTTATATTTTAGGTAATTTTAACCTTTGACTTGTTAGGTGTTTTCATTTTACAAAAGGGTTTTGATTTTAAATATTTTAATGTGTTAGTAGAAGTTTTTTCTAACGTGGAATTGTGAGGGTTTTTGTATTGTTGATTATATGTTGGATTTCGATGAAGTTTACTTGCACGGATCTCTTCGTTAATAATGTTGGCAAATTGTTGTTCTAAATTACGAATTACGTACATTCATGATTTTTGCTAAATAATCAAACGTTTACAATAGGGCAAACAATTGTTTTATTTTGCCTGTCCTATATCCCATAGGCGGTCATAGCTTGGTAGTTAAGTGCGTCTACTGCTAATGCGAAACGCTCGGATCGAAACCGGGCAGGGTAAGAACTTTATTCTGACCGTCTCTCCTCGGCAGGCAATGGCAAACCACCGAGGTAATATGCCAAGAAAATCCATCTCGAAATGAAGTGTAGTACACTTCCCGTGGTTCGGAGCCCACGTTAAACAAGTAGGTCCTCTATGTATGTGAAAACAATTTGAACGCACATCATATGCATAGAAAGAGATAGAACGAGATGGATCACCAAACCCTCATTAGGGTAAAAGGACTGAGAAGGAAGGATATCACATTACAATTATTATTTAATTGTTACACAAGGACGTTATGGAAAGTTTGCCTAGTTAGTATATTCTCTAGAACCATGCAAATTAAGGCCCTCATAGACGTGAAATTAATCATAACTGTCAATGCTATTGATGAGGAATTGAGTTCCTGTATGATTAAAAGCGGCGGTCATAGCTTGGTAGTTAAGTGCGTCTACTGCATGCTAATGCAAAACGCTCGGATCGAATCCGGGCACGGTAAGAACTTTATTCTGACCCTCTCTCCTCGGCAGGCAATGGCAAACCACCGAGGTAATATGCCAAGAAAATCCATTTCGAAATGAAGTGTAGTTCACTTCCCGTGGTTCGGTGCCCACGTTAAAACAAGTAGGTCGTCTATGCAGAGCCGTATCTAGGTACGGCCGCGCCCTTGGCGGGACTTAACATTTGCGCCCCCCACACCGGGGTGTTTGGAATGGTGTTGTATGGAATACCCCCCAACGAAAACGGGGGATCCGGGGGTCCTTCCGCGGAAATTTTACAAAATTAAAGTGCAAAGTTGTAGGTTTAAAGTTTTTTGATCAATCATCAATCAATCATGAGTCAAAACTGTACTTTTCTTGCTTTTACCAGGACAAAATCGTCGATGATATCGTTAAAATCAATCTGAAACGCAATGTCGTATTCTAAGTATATTCAGAATTGCTAAGTTTGTCAATCTGTTTTCAGACATACTTTATCTTAAATAGTTTAATTTTAGTTTTACATTTTATTGCTTTAATCGACGTCTTTCGATGCGTAGAGTTCGGAAAACAAGTTGAGAACTGGGGTAAGCTTCAATAAGACATTAAAAATTCAATCCAAACCATGCAAGTTGAAATTTGATGAAATCCAAGAGACAAACAAAAAACTCGCGTAAAAATGAAAAATAACTTACTTATACGCTCGAACCGATTGCGCCAATGTAATTTTCTCACCAAAATACATCAGAAACAGTCGAGAAAGGAATCACTTTGCAACTTTCGATTTTTGGCCCAAAAAATCACCAAAGGGGTGACCTTTCGTTTTTCTTCAGAAAAATGGCCAAAATTTTAGTTTTACATTTTATTGCTTTAATCGACGTCTTTCGATGCGTAGAGTTTGGAAAGCAAGTTGTGAACTGGGGGCAAGCTTCAATAAGACATTAAAAATTCAATCCAAACCATGCAAGTTGAAATTAAAGTCAGATGAAACCGAATGGTAGATGTTTGCCCTCTTTTCCATTTTGCTTCTAATCCTATCAAACACAACGAAACACTCTCTCTCAAATGATTTTTCAGCACTCAGCAAGTGGGATTCATCTTCAGCCATTTCACCAGCCATTCTTTTGACTTTTTTCAGTCTCTTAACAGGAAAACAACTTGTAATTTCCAAGAAACCACATGTAGCTTTGGACAGTAACTTAACAATCTGGAATAACATTCATTTCAATAAAGTGAAATTTTTGTCCTTAACAAAATGCACTAATCTAAAAAAAAAATTATTTTTCATGGCCGATTTTGCGCCCCCCGGGTAGCTGCGCCCTTGGCGGGCGCCCATCTCGCCACCGCCTAGATACGGCTCTGCGTCTATGTATGTGAAAACAATTTGAACGCACATCATATGAATCGAAAGAGATAGAACGAGATGGATCACCAAACCCTCATTAGGGTAAAAGGACTGAGAAGGATGATTAAAAATTACACAGAACACAAAATTGGCAAAAAATATTCACCCTACTTTCAGTAGTCCCATGTACTTATAAGACATAATTTCTATAAAATATCATCCTAAAATAAACAATATGGAGTAATTATTTTATTACATTTTGTTTGTAAGGAGCTATCGTTGCGTAAAAAATGGGGGCAAGCAGGAATAAATTTTATTTTAATGATATTTATTAAATTTTCCCCCTTTAGAGACCACCGATTTCGCTGTCACAGAGGAAAAACCACTCAAAGAATGCCAATATCTCGGTTTGGGTGCATTTTAGAGCAAAATATCGGATTACTGATATTAAAGCACCTACACGAAATTGTCTAGAGCAAAGAGCTTCTATTTTTTTTGTTAATTGAACTGTTACAGAGTTAGTCATCGTGGTTAATTAACGTAGTTAATTTGTACACTAATTCTATCACGGAATTCTTTTCTCCACTTCCTTAATAGAAGCCAGTCATGGCAGACGAATCCGTGAACAAAATCCGAAATTATTTGATTAAAAAAACAAGGCAATGAATTCCCGTTATCTTCTGCTAGACTCGAGATGTTGTGTGTGAGGGTAAAATGTTCCAGGGATCGTAATATAGGCCCAGAGGTTTTGCAAACTCGAACAGTTTTGTCGACTTCGTTGGCGGTGCGCAGTAGAAAGATTTTGGAAAATCTATTTGGTAGAGAACTTTGTGCTTTTCAATTTGAGCCTGATGCTAATTTTTCCCAATAATTACTTAAGCTAGTTCTAGACAAAAAACAGTTTGGAGCAACTATAATTCTAAATTGGGGGAGAAGCCACTTGGGGATTTTAGGGGACTTTTCGAGGGTTTAGTCGGACACACAAATGGATAATGTCAAATATGAACTTGCCCGGAGTTTTGCAAGATTGAGACAATTTGTGGGCTTCGTAGCCTAGACTATTTGTGCTGTTGCATTATTTGATTTATAAATATTTACAGTATATAATTTTCATAAGTGATAAGGTGAAGTGGGGTAAGTTTGTATCCGGGGCAAATGTGTACAAGATTCTAAAATTAGTGAAGAAAACGTGAAATAAACGCCATCCGCATTATATAAGTGATGAGTTAAGTATAATCTCGCTTTCTACGACGTAAACGCATCGAAATTGTTACTAATGCCTCGATTACACAGAGCGACTTTAGACGCTAGACGCTGGCGTCTAAAGTCGCCAGCGACTGAGCGTGTAGCGACCTGTCCGATTACACACAGCGTCTAAACTCGCTAGTCTCGTAGTTGCAATCGCGCATTTGACATCTTGCAAGTTACAACCACAGTAGTCACTAGTCGCTAGCACAATAGCGTTTTTACACTCTCATGTCGATTACACAGAGCGACTTTAGACGCCGGAGTGTAAAAACGCTAGCGTGTAGCGTCTAAAGTAGCCCGGCTGTCAACTTTAAAAGCGAGCGAACAGCGTCTGTTCAAGACGCGGCGTGTAAGCGTGTAGGTCTATTACACAGAGCGAATTTAGTCGCTGCGTCTAAATTCGCCAGCGTCTAGCGTCTAAAGTCGCTCTGTGTAATCGAGGCATAAGACACGTGTTTGAAAACTGTCATTGTAGATAAAAATTTCTTTCTGGAAGCATAAATTTATCGTGTTGTTTTTAATGAAAAAACATCCGCTTTAAATTCTTTAATTTTATTGATTAAATTAGTGTAATATATAGAAGTAGTAAGTATCTTTTAATTGTTATTAATATTTATAATTGTTTTTGACTTAATCACAAAATAATGTGTACTAAACAAATTGCCCCAGAAATATTGTGTAGTGGGGCATGAGTGTAGTAAATTAAGGGGGCTAATGTGTAGTATACTACACACTTGCCCGAACTTGAGCTAAATACTCAATTTTCTTTCAGGCAGCTATATGGTACGTGTTTATAAGAGAAAATCTACTAAAAGAACTACCTACAGTGACCTTGAAAGGGCCTTGGATGAAATACGCGGTACTTAAAAGAAATTTTGTTATTTTTGTAGGATTTTTTAACTTTTTTACTTTTATAAATAAAATAATAATTTTTAATTTCTACTTTCTTTAAATTAAATTTTTACACAGGGTATTATAGGAACCATTGAACCTTTACACCCCTGTCCCGTTTTCATTTCTATTAATAGATAAAGAAAATACCCAGTGATTACACACTTGCTCCAAAACTTTGGGGAAGTGTGTAGTAATGTCTTTTATTTTTTTTAAATAAATAATAAAGAAAAATTATTTTCTATGTAATTGTTTTATACACTAAGAATATTAATTCGACTCTAAAGAAAGGAGAGCAACATCAAAAATGTTATTTTCTTTCTCAGTTGATTTGTATTTACTGTCTAAATTCAAACAGCTGAATTTACTACCTACTTACCCCACTTCACTATACGTGAAATTCAACAATACAATAATTGATAATAGCATTTTAAGTCATTTTTGTGAAATCTACGGAAATCGTTCTAAAATTAGTTTCGTAGTTTCCATGGTAGTTTCGTACTTACGTATGACATCCATATGACATTCGTACTTTAAACAACCAATCCCAATCAAGGAAGTTTCGTACTTGATTTTTATTTTAAGGTTATGATTATGAGGTGTAAACTTGTGAGATTGTGATTGGTTGTTTAAAGTACGAATGTCACATGGCTGTCATACGCAAGTACGAAACTACCATGGAAACTACGAAACTACGAAGCCCTCGTGAACACCCTTTATATATTATAGTATAACTTTATATCACGGTTATAACACGGGTATACCAAGCTTCACTACCTATAAACGGTGTATAAGCCAACCGTAGTATAGCCCTGTTATAACTATAACTGGTAAAACTACGTCACCTTATACCTACCTCAGGGGTAGTATAGCTATGGTATAACGCTGTTATAAGAATATAATCGCGAGCTGTCACAACCGCGCTCGAAGTAACACCACTATAAAATAATTAATTATGACGAAATTATGCATTTCCGTAAAACAATTTTTACGTTTTCGCAACAAGCATGTTTAGAAGCATCTATCCGCCGAGTTTAAGCTAGATCGCAACACATCTAATTTTCTGGATGTTAGCCAAAATTATATTAATAAAAATTCTAACCTATAACATATAAATTTGACTTTTATTGCAAGTTAGTGCAATTTAGAAATGGATTGGTTGGAAGAGTTGGAAGATTTTGAAAATTTAAATCATGCTCTAAGAAGACGAAAAGTTTATAAAGCAAGAAAGGATCCCTTTCAATTAAGTGATGGAGATTTTAAGGGAAAATATAGATTCAGCAAAGAATATGTAGGAGCAATTGTTGATATTGTGAAAGACGATATACAAAAGGATTCGAGGGGTGGATCTATATTGTGCGAGTTGCAAGTTCTAATAGCACTTCGTAGTTGGGCTCGAAATGAGGTATTTAAAAAAATTATTATTTACTAAAAATTATAAAAACATCATGAATCCTTTGTTGGCAGGTACAAGATGATGCTGGCGATTTGCATGGCGTAAGTCAACAATCTGTGGCCAAAATATGTCACGATGTAGGTCTTGCCTTAGCACGTAAATCTCAAGATTTTATCAAAATGCCTAGAAGTATTAATGAGCAACAAAGAGTTATGGCTCAGTTTCGACAAATCTGTGGGTTTAAAAGTATCGTTGGCGCCATCGATTGTACCCACATAAAAATTAAAAAAGTTCCTGGAGAGGTGTCGCAATATTACATTAATAGAAAAGGATATTATTCTTTGAATGTCCAGGTAATATGTGATGCTTCTTTACGCATAAGAGACATCGTTGCAAGTTGGCGAGGGAGCACACATGATAGCAGAATTTTTCGAGAGAGTCGTATTAAGCAACGATTTGAAAGGGGTGAATTCAAAGGTCGCTTACTTGGAGATTCTGGCTACGCTTGTACTCCTTACCTATTCACTCCCCTCTTAAATCCATCCAACGAAAGCGAAGAAAATTATAATCGTACTCAAATTCAGACAAGAAATGTAGTAGAAAGATGTTTTGGAGTTTGGAAACAAATATTTCGTTGCTTACTACAAGGATTTTCATGCAGTTTAGAAAATGTAAAAATTTACATTGTTGCATTAGCAGTATTGCATAATTTAGCCATAAACATGGGAGAAGAGAATGAAGAAGAAAGCCCATCTTTGTCTCCACCACCACAACCATTTGAAGATGAAATAGTCCCAGAAGAAAATTTTCGTCAAACTGCCACACAAGGAAAAGCAGTTCGCACTGCTTTTATAAACGATAATTTTTAAAAAATGTACACACATTATATATACTAGTTTTAGTTTGTTTAATTTATTCCTTTAATAATTGTTTCTGTAATAATGCTATTTTTAAATTATTTATTACAGAAAGTTCTTGTAAATTTTTCATTTTATGCTCATGTTCCAATTGTTTCATTTGCAATTTTTGTTCTTGGATTTCCATGAATCGATCGCTTCTTTGATTAACCTTAAACAAAAAGAATAATTCTACGACAAATTCAACACCACAATAAATTACATGAGCAGTTGATAATTTCCTCTTTCGTTTTAAATTTTTTTTCGTAGGCAAAGGTGTTATTAAAGTGGTGACCTTAGTCGGGATCTGTAATAAATAACACACTTAATACGATTTTTAATCTGCAGTTAATTGCCTTATTTTACCTGGGAAAAAACTTCTATTATTTCAACTGTGCTGCTGGAAGTTGATGGTTGTGGCTCGAGCTCCAAAATATCTTCACCAGATTTCTACACATTATAAGCAGCATACAGAACACGTTAATTTAAGAAGTAGATATAATAGTATGTATTATGTAAATAAATACTTGTAAATCAACTTACAATATTCGAATCAAATATATTTTGATCCTCTTTGAACTCTAAGGGAATCATGTCCATTATCTCCAAAGCTTCAGGTTTGGGGCTTGGAGGTTTCGGTCCACTACCCGTTGCAATCAATTCCCTGCGGTAGGTGGAAATTGATTGTTTCGATTTCAACTTAAAGCACTTCCACTGCTGCTTTAACTCAGAAAGGCTTCTTTGCCTCGAAGTAACTTCATTGAACCTTTTATTTACATAAATTAATTAAAAATACATGTGTAATTTTAAATCTCCTATTTACCGGTTATATATTCTTTCCCAAGCTTTAACTTTTGCTTTATTAGTGTTGGTGTTCGTCACTTTATTTTCAATAACGCCAACCTCATCCTTGACAATATCTTTTAATAAAATCTAAAATAAAGTGTTTTCGAAAATTTTACAAATTTAAGGTTAGGTAATAATATTATATAAAAAAATTATATTTTAACTTACTTTCTCACATTCTTCCCAGTTTGCAGCTCTACTTCTCTTTTTTAAATTATCGTTACTCGCCATTTCACGTTTTTTACAAAAATTGGTAAAAGAAGCCGACAAAATTTAAATGAAACGTCACAAACTGTGACGTCACTATACAATTCAAACCGATTCAGTCTTAAACCACGCCTATAATTGATATAACTATAACAACGTTATATCTTGTTTATAGGTAACGTAAATAATTTTAACTTATATCTTCGTTATGCTCGGTATAACTATATCGCGATTTAACCCCGATATAAGACATTTTTATAAGTAACAACTGTCTTACTAATAAAAATTCCTTATACACGCGTTGAACAACTGTTTAGTTATACACTGTATAAGGGATGTATAAGGTGTACATAAGTTTCCTACTAATAAACTATATATAGCCGCTGTATAACAGTTGACTTGTTATACACACTTGATTGTCATTTCTCGTGTGTGAGTATGGCTTTCTATACAACCCGTGACAGAATCTACCATTTTAACCTTACATTTTAACATTGTTTGACGTAAAATACTTTTATAAAACTAATTCAACCGAAATGGAACAATTAAAAAGGAGTAGAGCACCAAATTGGGAGAAAACAGAAAGAGTAAGTAGTTTATAATATTAAAATTATAATACGCAATCATAATAATTATTAAAAATAAATAACATGTAATTATTAAAAGAAATCGTTAATAAAAGCAGCTCTAACAGTTTTTCATTGTATACTATTATTTTGAGCCTGAGCTAAGTCTTCTGGTGTAACAAGGTCGTCTTCTGGTTTAACGAGGTCGTCTTCAGTTGGCATAGGCGGATTCTCGTCATTTACAACAAAATTAGTGTCTTCTCCCATTTGTATTGCTATATTGTGTAGCATAGCTAAGGCCACAATGGAAGTTTTCGTATTTTCCAAACTTGTAGAGAAACCACGTAATAGGCACCTAAATCGTTGTTTCAAAACCCCAAAACATCTTTCCACAATATTTCGGGGTTGTATGTGCGCTCTGTTGTACCTTTCTTCTTTTTGATTACTAGGATTCAACAAAGGAGTAAATAAGTAAGGGGTACATGCATATCCAGAATCTCCTGGCAGACGTCCATTGAAATCGCCTCTTTCAAATCGTTGCTTAATCAAGCTCTCTCTAAATATTCTGCTGTCGTGCGTACTGACTCTCCAACTTGCAACAATATCTCTTATATGCAAGGAAGCATCACCATTACTTGCACATTCAGAGAAAAATATCCTTTCCTATTCACGTATTTAATTCTCCCGGAACTTTCTTTATTCGAATATGTGTGCAATCGATGGCTCCCGCTACATTTCTAAAACCACAAATTCTTCTGAATTGGGCCATAACCGCTTCTTCTTCATAGTTTGAGGTAGGCATTTTAATGTAATCTTGTGATTTTTGAGCTAAGGGAATGCCCACCGGATGGCAAATGTTGGATATAGATTGCTGGCTTAAACCATGCAAATCACCAGCATCATCCTGCACCTGCCAAAAGAAAAGTAAATTAACCTCAAAAAGAAACGCTATTTGATAATTCTTTACATAAAACGTAATGAAAAATGAATTATTAAATGTAGTACGTACCTCATTTCTGGCCCATGTACGTAGTGTCGCAAGTACCTGCAGCTCACAGGATATAGATCCACCTCTTGAATCCATTTCTAAGTCTGCTTTAACTAGATCAACAATAGCTTTGACGTATTCCTTGCTGAATCTATATTTTACCCTGAAATCCGCATCATTTAATTAAGGGATCTTGTCTTCTCTTATAATTTATTATTTTTCTTTCATTATGGACATTATGCAAATCGTATATATCTTCAATATCCATTAAATCGCCAAATATATCCATCTTAACACAATTTAGGTATTTTGAAAAACGTTATACAATCGTTAAACAAGGGTTCTAGATTGTATAAGCTATGTGTAAATATCCATGGTAATTATAACAACCTTATACGTTAGCGGCGCTATACGCGGTTTATTAGTACATCTGTGTATAGTTATGACAACCTTATACAGAGTAGGGGTTATACACAGTTTATTAGTAACGTTTTCTTATGCAGCTGTGTATAAGCCCTGTATAAGATTTATACAACGTTTATTAGTAAGACCGTAATACGAGTATATTATTGTTAGAAATTAAATTATTAAAAACATAACATGTTTATTGGAAGAACATATAATAAAAATAGAACTGCATCCATCATGTGAACGCCCACATATACAAAAACAGCATAACGGTTGCTAATAAGATAGTTTCTACAATGCAAAAGTAAATTTTTGATAAAATTTAATTTTTAATTACAAATTGCGCTTAAAAGTTCCTAGAAGTGTAAAAATTAAGTTCGCTGCATGTTACATATATCAAGTTACAGAGATTGTACCAAAAATGCTAAGTTTCTCTGAGATAAATCGCCGAGAAAGATACAATTTCTGCAGTCCTGGAGAAAAAGAATTTTTTATGCCAGTCTAGTATATCTATATCCTTCTTTGCTTTTCGATTCTCGTAATTTTGTTGGTTTAACTTTCACTGTTTCCAATATATTAATAATAATTGTTATGCTAACCAATCCATAAATAGAGAATAATTAAATGATAAGCTTATGAAAATCCATATTGAATTGTAGTACTTTAAATAATGTGCATTATAAAAACTCGCTTCTACATTATTAATATAATATTCTGTAATATCTGTACTATCGACATAAATTAATAACACAAAGTCGTTGTTTATGCAGAAAAGCCAAGTAACATGTTAAAAAATATTAAAAGTAGTGAAGTTGGCCCCAACAACTTATTTTATAGTTTGATTACAGTGTTTGGTATATTTCCACCACGTTCAGCCCTAAATGTTAACAACGAACGAATATTTTCTCCTTATAAATTATACGCACTACTGTTAATAGTATGTGTAATAATTTTTAATTTTACAACAATAACTTATCGATATTTCATCATGCATAATCAATCGTCTACATTTATTTATACCAATTCAGCACAGGATGGCGTCATGTTAGGTTGTATCGTTGTCACTATTTTAGTACCAATGTTTACCCAATCTTCAAATTTGCATATATTTTTGAATTTGGATAAACATAATATGTGCAACTCTTCTACAGTAGAGATATTGTTCAAAATAATGTCAAGCAAGAAATTTAAGTTAAGTTTCATAATTAGTCATGTCATTTCGTTCATCGTTATTATATTTGATTCTTACATATGGATAGTGACATATGGAATAACGGAATACGTTCTCTTTTTCAACCAAAAAATTGGAAATTATTACAATTATTTAACATTTCTTTTAATTTATACTTTCGTAACATTTATAAAGCAACAGTTAGCAACAACAAATAAGTATCTACTCGAAAAGACTACATTGATCAAAGTACAAAGAAAAATTGATATAGTTACTGATTTGCAAGAAGAATTTGATAATAATGCTGTTTGCTCCGAAATACGACAAGTAACCCAATGGTTTGAAAATCACATAAGACGTGTCACCTTATTCAATAAAATCTTCGGTACCCAATTACTTTTTCTTACTTTATCTTTCGCAATAGGATTAATTAATACAATAAACGACGTAATGTTGGTTGGTGTTTTAAATTCCACAAATAAATTCTACGTATATGTAAATGTGATAAATCTTGTTTGGACAGTTTGGCAATTAGTAAGAATATTTTTGATTACTTGGTTTCATCATGTACTCGTATAAATTAAAAATGTCATTTCAGGTGATCGGTGCAACTGTTGTGGTACTATTTGCCGAAACAGAAGAAGAAGGTAAAAAAACTAGCGATATTTGCTTTAATGTTTTGATGAACATACCAAACACGAACGAAAATCAAAAACTGAAAGACGAACTATTGTTGCTAAATAGTTTTGTAAATAATAAAAATCCAACTTTCACTGCGGCGGGATTTTTTTCTATTAATTATACTTTACTTTTTAGTATTATTGGAAGTATTACATCTTATGTGATTGTATTAATTCAGTTTAATAATAATTAAATTTGTTGAATGTAAGCTATATGAGTATTTATTTGTATATCCAATTGACTGAATCAAGGGCTCCATTTCCCCGGCACCCCCACCACAAAATATTCAAATCGGACTTGGTGGAATCGTTTATACTTCGTTATCGGTTTGTACCGCAAAAATTTTCGTTTGTACCATCAAGACAAAAAAGTTACAGCACTTTCAAAGTGGGGGTGCCAGGGAAATGCCAGCACCCCCACCTCAAAATATTCAAATCGGACTTGGTGGAATCGTTTGTACTTCGTTTGTATCGGTTTGTACCGCAAAAATTTTCGTTTGTATCATCAAGACAAAGATGAAAAGCTGAAAGCAAGCTAAGTAGATAAGTTCTAGATCAACGCGCATACGTCGCTTTTACAGGGGTGGTGTGATAACTTCCTAATTCTCGGGTCACTTTATATTCATTAATAACTCCATTCGATTAAACTTTAATTATTTTATTTACTTCACTTTGTACATTTGCATTAGATACATTAAGGACTACAACTTAGCGCTACGACTGATCAATCGCTCCTCTCTTACATGACTACTTCGATACTACTCATAATTGCTAAACGTAATAATTGCATACTCGTAAGGGGCCGTTCATGTATTACGTAAGACGTTTTTTCCTACTTTTAGACTCCCCCCCGCCCCCTAGTAAGAAAAAATAAGAAAATGTATACCCCCTCCCCCCCTCACTAATCTTACGTAAGATAAATAATTATTACCCAATGAGAAGTCAGATAATATTAAACATTAAAAGTGAAATTAACGAAGATATTATGTTTATTTTATATTAAAAAAAATGTTATTCACACAAATTACTTTATAGTGTAAGAAAATTGTAAAAAAAAATCCAAAATCGGTCTTCTGCGATTTTTCGACGGATTTCGTTAGGTAATTGTATAATAAAAAACGTCCTCTAGGAACCCTGAGTTTCTTACCGAATTCTTCGTCTGCAGTTGAAATTTTTTTATGAAGGAGTGAAAATTATGTTTTTCGGCAAAATATTTTTAAACAAATTTCTATTTCAGCTATATTGTTATATCATATAACTCATTAAAAAAATTAAAAACACTTAAGGCTGCCGTCCTGGCAGTGTTTAATATAATATGGGAAATTTGTCGAGATTGCGGACGCACTAGGTAAAACAGTATGCACTTTTAGGCAACCATTTTATGATCATTGTAAAGCTAAAACTTGGCCCTTGGATCTGATAAATTTTTAATTCCAATTAGTAATATTGAAATTTTTGCTGTAAAGATGCTCTATTTCACAGGGCAAAAATGTGACCGTGCAATAATTTTTATAATCATTACAGTTATACCTAATTACAAACTTGAAAAGTGTTTCACATCCAGGACAAATGCTTGACCTAATTTGAAAAAAAATTTGGTAGAATTATATATGCATTTTTCTAGAAGATATACTGCGTCCGAAAATAATAATAATTTTTTCTTGTTTGAACGATTTTTTTGAAATGGTGAGCAGAGTTCTGTTGCATTTCTAACGAAGTTAGTTGGATCTCGGTTAAAATAGTTTGTCTATTCATCATATCTACTGCTTCCCTCTCTCTCTTTCCGCAGCGCTCTCTTAAGTTGATTTTGAGTAGACTGCCTTCCTTTAAGGAATCTCGATAATCCATTCATGCGCGTCCCTATGGGACGCGCATGAATGGATTATCGAGATTCCTTAAAGGAAGGCAGGCTACTCAAAATCAACTTTCCTTTCCTTTGCGAATTTTTGCACTATTTCAATACAAAAACATGCGTAGGGACCTACATAATAATTGTGCCAAATTTGGTTCCGATCGGTCAAACGGTCTAGGAGTCTATAGGGAACATACATACATCCATATTTATATATCTATATAGATTATATTATGTAGGTGCAAGTTTTTTAAAATAAAATTCTAATGTTAAAAATGTGGTACAAAATCCAACCTTGTCAAACACATTTATTTATAGGTACACGTTTTCTGGACCATTTCTATCCCTTGCAACATGTTCCATTTAAAAAAAATAACGCATTACCACGTCTGAAACCTTTTAAATCAATAAATTAAAAATAATTGTATTATCACTTCTTATTTATTGGGGTCTGTAAAATATTACCATCTTTTTGTAACTTCTAAACTAATCTTAACCTGTCCGATCCAGAAAATTTAGCGACGTTGATTTCAATAAATAATATTTCTGCGAATTCCTAAATTAATAATTATATATGTAAATAATATGTAAACAATAGCATTATATTCCTTTGTTTTCATTTAACCGCATATTATCCAAATTTCAGCAATATTACCGCATATATCGACTCATTTTAACCGCATATAAAATACTTATATTGATGTTTTTTACCGCATATAAATCCGGACTCTAGTTATCATATAACTCATTAAAAAAATTAAAAACACTTGAAATATTTTTATAACATCCTCGAAATCATGAAAAGAAGAGTTTCCTAAAAATGGTCAGAGGGTTCTGATTTTTGGATATGTTTTAAGATTTGGGTCCTAATAAAAACCCTGAGTTGGCGACCTCGGAGACCGTCCAGAAGTGCCGCCATTTTTAAAAAAATGGCGAAAACAAAATGTTTCTTCGCAATATTTCCTTACCAGTTGACTTTAGGACGAAAATGACTTCTATAAATCTTACAGAGAATAAAATTTACTACAACTTCTATCTAAGTAAGTTATTTTTCTCTAACTAATAAGTCTAATAGTTTGTTGCTGAGCGCCAGCATTGTTAAATAGAGCACATTTTTGAAATTTCAATGACGTTCGATTTTGACCTGACTTTTTTATAATAAAAATTTTTTTTACATATTTTTTATAATATATAGACTTATAGAGTATATAATATTAATAGACTTTATCATATAATAGACTCTTTTAGAAAGAGTAACCAAAAATTATTAAAATATGTATTTTTCAATTCTACTATAAAAACGTTCAGCTTTCCGAATCTCTATAGGAAATTTGTCGATTTCAGGTGAATAAATTCGTGCTACGAATTCGAACGTAAATAATTAATAGTATTGTGTTTCACATTAACATTAATACCAACAGCACCTAAATTAAATGAAATAATTCTCAAATTTTGAAATTTAATTAAAAAAATAAAATCTTACGTAAGAAATTGTCTTGACCCCCCTACCCCCGAGTAAGAAAAAATAAGATGTCAGCTACCCCCCCCCTCCCCCTAAACGTCTTACGTAATACATGAACGGCCCCTAATTGCATATTTGCTTATTAATAATTTCTAACCACCAAAGGTGGATACACACTACATCTCCCTGGGCAGGGAAAAATAATTTATATCCTCGGAATTTAAATTCTTTCCCTTATACATATGCCTTGAGATAATTCTAATGTTTACCTAATCTCTTCCTCTCTCTTTTTTTTTAAATTTCGTTAATACAATTTATTACATTGTTAATACTAAATTACAACTTAAAGCTACTTAACCTATCCCAACATAATTATTAATAGTAATAAACATAAACATAATAACATGCATAAACTGTATTAATAGTAATCCTAACCTAAGCATAACACTGGATGTAAACAAACCCGGAAATGTGATAGTTAATTGTAGTAACGTTTCATTCTATTTTTATGCACTATGTCCACTTGACCTTTTTTATTTAAAAACTTCACGTTTGGAGGGATTTCCTCGATTACTTTGTAAGGTCCTTTGAAAATTTCACTAAGTTTTGTCCCGCTTTCACTTTTTATTAAAATTAGGTCGTTCTTATTATAACTAATTGGATTAACATTTCTATCATAAAAATTTTTCCTTTTTTGCTTACTGTCTATTAAATTTTGTCTAGCGTCCTCGTGAGCTTTTTGTAACTTATATTTTAGTTCTAAGGGGTAATTATCGAAATTATACAATGCCTCGATTTTACCCATCAAGTTACCTGGTATATTACAAATTTTACCAAAAACTAATTCATAAGGAGTGTATTTCGTTTCCGTATGAACTGTTGTGTTATAAGCAAATGAATAATAAGGAAGCCACTCGCCCCATGAAAAACTCTGATTTTTGGTAACGGTTCTCAAAAATGCGCCTAAAACTTTATGTGAATTTTCTAAACTACCGATGCTTTCGTGATGGTAGGCAGTACTCGAAATTTGATTAATTTTTAATAATCGTACTTGCATCGTACTTGAAATGAACTCCGTTCCTCTGTCGGTGGCAATTTCGTTGGGAATTCCGTACCTTAGAATAAAATTATCTACAAATGATTTTGCTACGGTTAACGCGTCCTTTGATTTAATGGGATAAGCTTCTACAAATTTTGTTAAATCACATTGCAATGTTAATATATATGAAAACCCGTTGCAATCTGTTTCTATTGCAATCGTTCTAAAATTATTAAATAATAATAATATTATCTCTAATATGTGAGTTAAACATTGTAGTGTCAAGATAGAGATTCATTAAATTTCGTTAGATTTTTGCAAGTTTCAACCTGGTAATTGCGTTTTAAGATTTGTATTGCCATAAGGGATTAAGAAACTACTTTTTTTAATTATGATAATATTATTTCTTTTTTCAATAATAAAGCACTTTTTCCCACTCCGACCTTTGCACTACTTAGAGATTTACTTATAATAAATTGTAGGTTACCCTTTGACGTTGATATAATAATTGTAGATTAAATAAATAACACTTACCTCAAGTTTTTCGCGCTCCAAAATCTTTGTACCTTATAAAGCCAACTGAATTTCTGAATTTCTGAATTTTGAAGAGGTTCTTGGATTGTTAAAATGAATCCAAGCTTTTATTTTTTGTCATTTTTCTTTCGGAAGTTCGCACACTAGACGCTTTGTATCTGGGATTAAGCCCAAGATTTTACATTTTTGTTCGGGACTTGATTGACTTGTTTTGTTTATAATAAAACATAAATTCTCAAGGATTTCGGTAGTCGTGTTATAGTTTTAACACACTCTTCTAAGGTTTTTCCCATTATTAAAAAATCATCCAAGTAATTAACGCAAGCGATATCCTTAGTTCGTAAATTTTGGACAATGGGAAGATATTCTGCTCTGGTAACCGATTTATAAAGAACAGAAGAAAGATCTTATATTCGTCATTTGATACCACCTATTCCATCAATTTTATAAGAAATTGTCAACATTAGACGTTCCTGGAGCTCCTCCCGAGTTGGAAAATTACGAAGAAGATTAATGGTTGTCTTTTACGATTACGTTCTACATTATTCAATAAAGCAATAATTTGAATCTATTATGTTCATTTTTTTTCAATTTTCATTTCATTCTAGATGCTAAAACCGTAAGTTAACCGGAAGTTCATAGTATCAAAGAATTCACGTTAAACCATATATACTATGAACTTCAGTCAATACACACTCCAAAATGGTTATTGAATTAATAGAAAGGGGTTAATTTACAACTCGGCAAGGTGGTATCATACCTAAAAAATTTCCATTTTATATGAAATTCTGAATACTAATGTAAACTGTTATTTATTTCTACTAAAAGTTGAGTTATTTGATTTCAGCTCTTTGTCCCTAACCGCAATAGATGCTGACGTATAAGCATTAGTAACATTTACTTTACGGAATCAGCGAGCGAACACCATACGAACCCAGAGCAGAGCGGGGGACGAGTTCGGGTAGGTCGCGAATTCCGTAAACAATTGTTTCTGCGCGAGTCACTTATGCAGCTCTAGGACAGGTCCTTTTCCGAAATAAAAAAGCAAATCTGTACGAATATAATGAAAATATTATTTTAAAATAATTTTTAATTTCAGTGATTTTGTTAGATTTACATACATAAAAACATTAAGGGTGTTCACGAGGGCTTCGTAGTTTCGTAGTTTCCATGGTAGTTTCGTACTTACGTATGACAGCCATGTGACATTCGTACTTTAAACAACCATGAAATTTGCGGAATGCCGTGCCGTCTATGTGCAATCAAATTTTAACTATGGGCGTAATGACGTCAGAATTAATTTAGTAATTAAAAAATTCGTTTGATATTAATTACATAATATGTTTATACAAGTAAATTAGTTAAAATATTAAATTATAGTAATAAACAATACAAATCACTTGGACAGATCAAAATTAAACTAAGGCAAACCATAATTTTAATTTCACGATTACTCGAAACCAGTTCATTTTTCGAGAAAAAGTATATCTACAAATTTTGTCGGGCATACAGTCGGCTCGACGACGGTGTATTATTTTTCGCGACCCGTTCGACGCCGCCCGGCGTAGTGCAGAAAACGGCAAAAATATGTAATTAAAATCGTCGTCTCGCTTAGCGCTCGAAAGCGATCTGCGACCTAGGCATTTTTTTGCAAAAATGCAAATCTAAATTTGAGAGGATCCTAATGAGACCAAAAAATCAAAACTTTATTCTGAAAATAAGCGAGCCAGGCGCAAAAAACTCTTAAATTTTTACCCCCCCCCCTTAAACGGTAGCGGGACAAAAATTGGAAAATTTGGCCATACCGATTGTCCGTTTTCGCCGCCCCCACCCCTCTAGGAAATTTCAGGTCGATCGGACGAAAAACTCTGGAAGTAGATACAAAAATACGAAAAACCGCGAGGAGCCCTCTTGCCAAGCGCTGGAAAAAAATTTCGAAGAAGAAAAAATTGTTTCGCCCCCTCGCCCACCGCCCGGAGTTTTCTGAAAAATTTCAACTCTCCAAAGTGAATGCCGAAATTTCGTGACCACTTTGAAGCGCCATTTCACGACCTCCGTTACGTCCCATGATAAACGGGAAAATTTTCCCGTTCAATCCTCGTAAAACAACACGGGTATGCAAAATTTCAACTCTCCACGACCCTCGTAGCTATACGCACTAAATTATGAATGAGTGCGCGAGTGATTTGCTCAAATTTATGTGTTTAATACAAAATTTGGATAAAAACTTGGATCAAAATTATCCAAGGCAAACCATATTTTTTGAACAGCGCTTATATTTTATTTTTGCATTTTAACAATAATTTAAGAGCGAAATATCAAGTGTGGGGTATCATAAGATGTGGAAAAATAATCTCTTTCGATTGATATGAGTTTTAATCTCATATGTTCCACCGGGAAGCGGCAATGCTCTTTAACAATTTTCATTCCCCTAAAAACGGGGTTAAAAATGGACGGTTTTCAACCAAAATCTAATCAGCTCTTTAGACAGTTACTTCAAACTAGTGTATAAAATTTCAACTCAATTGGTGCACGCGTTTGTCTGAAAACGTTGACGATAGAATAACCACACTTCATACATCACACACACATCCGGACATCATTCCATAATTGGTCTTAAACAATTCGTATGGGCTCATAGACCATGGGAAAAATGCTAACTAAAAATTTTTTTTTAACTCGATAACAATACTTTCCTTTACTACGTAAATGGGAAAGTAATAGAACTGCATCCATCATGTGAACGCCCACATATACAAAAAAAGCATAACGGTTGCTAATAAGGTAGTTTCTACAATGCAAAAGTAAATTTTTGATAAAATTTAATTTTTAATTACAAATTGCGCTTAAAAGTTCCTAGAAGTGTAAAAATTAAGTTCGCTGCATGTTACATATATCAAGTTACAGAGATTGTACCAAAAATGCTAAGTTTCTCTGAGATAAATCGCCGAGAAAGATACAATTTCTGCAGTCCTGGAGAAAAAGAATTTTTTATCCCAGTCTAGTATTATCCTAATTTGGTTTTCGATTCTCGTAATTTTGTTGGTTTAACTTTCACTGTTTCCAATATATTAATAATAATTATTATGCTAACCAATCCATAAATAGAGAATAATTAAATGATAAGCTTATGAAAATCCATATTGAATTGTAGTACTTTAAATAATGTGCATTATAAAAACTCGCTTCTACATTATTAATATAATATTCTGTAATATCTGTACTATCGACTTGAATTAATAACACAAAGCCGTTGTTTATGCAGAAAAGCCAAGTAACATGTTAAAAAATATTAAAAGTAGTGAAGTTGGCTCCAACAACTTATTTTATAGTTTGATTACAGTGTTTGGTATATTTCCACCACGTTCAGCCCTAAATGTTAACAATGAAAGAATATTTTCTCCTTATAAATTATACGCACTACTGTTAATAGTATGTGTAATAATTTTTAATTTTACAACAATAACTTATCGATATTTCATCGTGCATATTAATTATGAATCGTCTACATTTATTTATACCAATTCAGTACAGGATGGCGTCATGTTAGGTTGTATCGTTGTCACTATTTTAGTACCAATGTTTACCCAATCTTCAAATTTGCATATATTTTTGAATTTGGATAAACATAATATGTGCAACTCTTCTACAGTAGAGAAATTGTTCAAAATAATGTCAAGCAAGAAATTTAAGTTAAGTTTCATAATTAGTCATGTCATTTTGTTCATCGTTATTATATTTGATTCTTACATATTGATAGTGGCATATGGAATAACGGAATACGTTCTCTCTTTCAACCAAAAAATTGGAAATTATTACAATTATTTAACTTTTTTTTTAATTTATACTTTCGTAACATTTATAAAGCAACAGTTAGCAACAACAAATAAGTATCTACTCGAAAAGACTACATTGATCAAAGTAGAAAGAAAAATTGATATAGTTACTGATTTGCAAGAAGAATTTGATAATCATGCTGTTTGCTCCGAAATACGACAAGTAACCCAATGGTTTGAAAATCACGTAAGACGTGTCACCTTATTCAATAAAATCTTCGGTACCCAATTACTTTTTCTTACTTTATCTTTCGCAATAGGATTAATTAATAGAATAAACGACGTAATATTGCTTGGTGTTTTAAATTCCACAAATTACGTATATGTAAATGTGATAAATCTTGTTTGGACAGTTTGGCAATTAGTAAGAATATTTTTGATTACTTGGTTTCATCATGTATAAATTAAAAATGTCATTTCAGGTGCTCGGCGCAACTGCTGTGGTACTATTTGCCGAAACAGAAGAAGAAGGTAAAAAAGCTAGCGATATTTGCTTTAACGTTTTGATGAACATACCAAACACGAACGAAAATCAAAAACTGAAAGACGAACTATTGTTGCTAAATAGTTTTGTAAATAATAAAAATCCAACTTTCACTGCGGCGGGATTTTTTTCTATTAATTATACTTTACTTTTTAGTATCATTGGAAGTATTACATCTTATGTGATTGTTATAATTCAGTTTAATAATAATTAAGTTTGTTCAATGTAAGCTATATGAGTATTTATTTTTATATCCAATTGACTGAACCATGAGCAACCCTGAGTGTGGTCACACTTTTCGTAGCTATTTATGTACAATGGAAGGCTTACCGAATAGTGAACCCGAATGGAATACCGTATCACTTAAAAAAAAGTCAAAATGAGAGCCCATAGTATAGAGCAGGGATGAGCAACCTTTTTTTTACAACGGGCCAGCTACAAATTTAAAAATGTAGTGCAGGCCGCATGTAAGAAACTTATGATCGATCATATGGGGTGTTTGTTTTAGATGCATGAGAACTTCAAATTGAAATAAAACATTAAAAATTGATGGAAAATATTTTTAATTATTTTTTTTATGAGAGTAAATTTAATGCCATTTATGATTTGAAAAAGAATTCCGGCATGTGACCATCACGACTAATCGTTACGAAGCGCATCCGATCAGTCCAATTTTTCCAATATTTCTGGCCTTATTTCATAAAATCTTTCTGAATATTGACCTCCAATGATTCCACAGTTGTTGGTTTGTTAGCATAAGCCATGAATTTAACATACCTACCCCCAACGAAAATAATCTGGAGGCGTCAAATCACACGATCTTGGAGGCCAATTGATAGAACCATTTCTTGAAATAATGTTGTCACCAAATTGTCCTTTCAATAAATCGATGGTTTCGGTGGCTGTGTGGCACGTAGCACCATCCTGTTGGAACCATAACTTGTCGATTTTTAATTCTTGGAGTTTTGGAAACAAAAGTGTAGTGAGCATGTGTCGATATCTCACACCATTCACCGTAACGGTAGCTCCTTCCTCATTTCGAAAGGAATATGGACCGATGATGCCATTGGCATGTATTCCACACGAAAAAGTCAATTTTAATGGATGCAATGGAGTTTCAAGATAATGTTCTGGATTGGTCTCGGTTCATATACGGCAATTTTGCTTGTTTGCAAACCCATTTAACCAGAAATGTGCCTCGTCACTGAACAAAATTTGGTGGTAAAAAAATGGATCCACTTCCAATTTGGTTGTGAACACAATCTGCGAACGCACGACGCAATCGATGATCATTAGGCTTCAATTCTTGAACCAACTGCATCTTGTAAGGATGTAAACCACAATCTTGATGTAAAATTTTCCATGTAGTGGACGGACAAAGCCCAAGTTGTTGAGCACGATGGTGAATTGAAATATTGAAATGTTTGGGTTCTATTGCACACTTTCACTCACAGAAGCGATAGTTTCTTCGGTACGCACATTTCTTTGTCTTATTGGTAGTCTTAAATCATGCAATTAAGAAGTGGTACCAAATGTATCCACCACCGTACCAATTGCCCTCTCAGAAGGTCGATTATGTCGACCATAAAATGGGCGAAGAGCTATATAATTTTCGCGAACGGGACGCAGACTTTGAAAATAAATTTCCACAATTTGGTAGCGTTGTTAAAGTGTTAATTTATTCATTATTAAACGACAAACCTTTCTGAACACAAATGTCAAAGAACTGTCACTTTGCAAACTTCATTCAAAAGTTATCCCTATTGAAAGATCTCATGCAACTAAAAAACACCCTATACAAACACTGAATGATGAACTCAAATTATCTCTTTATTAACAAAATAAACCTAACCCTAAAAGTCAAAATATAAAATCTTTGAAGGGCCGCACGAGAAAGTGTGCCGGGCCGCGGATTGCTCATCCCTGGTATAGAGCAAGAATAAGCAAAGAAACCATCCTAAGCGACTATTGGTTGAGTAAGCTCACACCAACTTGCTATGCATTTCAAGTTAAATAGTTAAATTTTTCCCTAGGTGAAAACAAATCGTTGAATTTTCATCTAGGTGAAAATTCAAACAATCATTTCAACAATTTATATATATTGCCATGTTTAGCTACTGTAAAACTCAAGATTTTTAATTATATAGCGGGAAAAATTAATGGCACTTAATTTCACTATGCTCCGACTAGCTTACATGAAAACTCGTTATATACGGGTCGAAAATTGGGTTCATCTATTTGATTAAAATACTCATATAAGTTACCTTTAATTAGTAACCTTTGAAGAAAATAAAATAATAAACTTATTGTATCTTACACCTGCTTACTCTGATCTTCACTGCTGTATAAAATTAATTTAAATTAAACGTAATTATTTGTAAACGAAATATTGTAATTTATTAAACAAATATAATCATTAAAAAACAAAAGACTGATTTTTATTAAATAGGAACAAATTAAATTTACAGAAAAATGATAAAAGAAAAGTTTATAAATCCCCCGTATTTAAATTCGCGCGCGAACTTTAATTTTCTACTGTTAGATGTTATTAACGTTTTTCGACACAAATTTTGCTTACCGAAGTCGATACAGTCGTGTCCCATCGATGTGTAGTGGAACAAGTCAGCGTGGATGTGGTTACACGATTGGATCCAATTTTCATACCATGAAAACTCCAGACAGGATTGATGATAGACTTATTTTCTTCGTCTTATTGAATAAATGCTCAGGTAAGTCCATGCAATAATCTTCAATAATTTTACAATCAGAAAGAAAAAACATAACCATCAAAAAACGTAACCATAAAAATTTTTATCAGCGGTAGTAGTGATAAATTGACTGTGCGTTGCTCCCCCCACTCCAATTTTTTCAAGGTGGGAGGTGACTCCTCCCACTTTCCAAGGTGGGGATGACTCCGCCCACCATCACCACCACCACGCCCCCTTTCTCAAGGTTGCCACCACCACCACCACGCCCCCTTTCTCAAGGTTGCCACCACCACCACCACGCCCACTTTCCAAGGTTGCCACCACCACCACGCCCACTTTCTCAAGGTTGCCGCCACCACCACGCCCCCAGTTCTCAAGGTCAACTTCAAGGTCACCCTCGATCATTCTGTTGACGGTACGTGTAATGTGAATGTCTCGAGGTCACCTTCAAGGTCACCCCCCAGCTATTGGTTGTGTGCGCAACCGAAAAACAAGGTCACCTTCAACAATCACCCAACCATACATCGCTCACAATATATATCGAGTGGTTTGCTTAATATTAAACACAACGTTTACCATAGTTTGTTATTCACAGTACCTACAACAAATTAAACAAGTAAGTCTAATATTTATTTATTTATTGTTACAATCATTGGTATTATTTTTATAGTGGAATATTTAAATGGAAAAACATATCCACTAAATAACTCATGTTCTAAAATCATCTCCATCGGCCTATCTAAAGTTGATTTACGACCTAGCATCACAATCAGCGGTGCGAAATGCTCATATAAGGTTGTATTAAACGAAGACGATTGGATACGGTTTTTACTTTATAAACCGATGATTTCAACATTTTTTACTGAAGAAGAAGATACAAAATGGTGTTCTATATTGGATACATTTACAATTGAATTTACCAAAAAGTTTCAAAATAAAAAACTATTAAAATTATATAAAGATAAAGATCAATGGGTTTATTTGGGTGCTGAAACTGTTGATGGGTTGTGGGGACTATCTAACTTGATTAACTCATATTTAACAATACTACATAATCAATCCTTTGACGCATATTATTCAAATATTGTTAAAAATTTAAACCCCACGGAAAACATATCCAATATTTTTAACTTTATAAATGTAAACTCTGATGGTGTTCGAGCACACACGCTGATGGAGATGGTTCAATTTGTACCCGAAAAAATCATTGTAGATGTTGGAATTATTAATGCAAGAAAATAATTGTAGGATGTGGATGGCGTATTCTGCAAGACACTACCCAACAGCTGTAGATTTACCATCAGCCGTAAAAAGATATATGTGTGAAGTGCAGGATATGTCTTTCGACGTTCAAAATGGAGCAAATGGCATGAGACTTGGATATCCGAATCTAGAGGAAGCTACTCGTCAAGCAGCAGAATATGATGAATGTGTTGAAATATGTGATAAATTTTTAAAAAATACAATAACATTAGGTGGGTTTTTTCGAGTACTAATAGCAAAAGGTTTTAAAAATGTTTTATACAGCTTGAAAGAGTTTCTACCATATGGCATGGTTAGAAAGTATAATTTATTAGAATATTTTAAAGAATAGTTTATATAAATATTAAATGTTAATGTTAGAATATACATATTTACAAGATATTAAAATAAATTTTATATAATCTATATTTATTGTCGTTATTATTATTTATGTGATCCAATCCCAACATCAACATATTATATTTATAATCAATAGCTCTCAATATTATGTGTGAAGTAGAAGTGATGGTTTGAGTTTATAACAGAAAATGAAATCAAACAAATTCCTAAGGAGATTCATAAATCTCAGGAGAATAAGAATGGTTTAGTAATGATGATTTAGTCAGTTACATTCAATAACTAGTGCAACATGGACTCACTTATGTTATTTACGTTGATTCTAAATGGAACTTTATATACAATCTGCCCACGAAATGTGCGAGGTGTACACTCATGTTTAAAATATGACGATAAATTAAAAGAATGTCTCTGGACTCCAATGAATATTACATATGTCAATGATGATGTTTGCACATTCATCATCAATTTAACTGAAAAAAGTGATATTTTATATTATAAATTCAAAATGTTCTACGCAACAAAAATTGTTGAAACCTCCTGGAATGCGATTCTTGATAATTCTGATTATTTAACGAATCCAAATTATAGTTTTATTGCGGTGTCTGGAATATTAAGCACTATATTGTTTTTATTTCTAATGTTCATAATATATCATTTCAGATATTATATTACAAAATTAGTAAAAAAAATGTAATTTTAGCAAATAAGGATGTAGTCATAAATAAATAAATAAAGCAATTATTTTTTATTATTATTATTATTTCATCAAACACACCATACTTATTGGTTACATTATTGTAATATACATGATGAGCAATTAAACACCTTATTAGATCTCTTAGAACATCGATCGATATCACTTCGATCCTCAACTGGTATTTTCAGGTTTATATTTATATTGTCAGGTATCGAATTGGGGAAAACTTCATACATCCCACAAACATCTGCTTCAAATAAAGAACATCTAGGAGACCACTTTTTATGTTCTATCATAGGATCATCCCCAGCTTCCCAACTACCAATAATGATTGCACAAAACACACACCGAACATTATCATCATTGTTTAAACTATAGAAACCAGCTTTTACCAAATCGTTTGGATTAGCAAATGGAGACTTCCAATTTTTAAACGAAGTAAGGCGGGCTTCTTCATTTGAATAATATTTGAGGAATGTGTTGGGAAAATCTTCTTCAAGAAAAGGACATCTTGGAGACCACTTTTTATGCTCTATTATGGGGTCATCCCCCACTCCCCACCCACCAATAATGATTGTGCAAAACGCACACTGAACATTATCATCATTTTGTAAACTATAGAAACCAGCTTTTACCAAAGCGTTTGGATTAGCAAATGGATACTTCCAATCTCTAAACGAAAAACGGCGGAGTCTTTCATCAGCATACCCAACCATGGTTTTAACGCAACTGCTTATATATTCAATAGGATGATAATTAAGTAAAAAAAAAAAAAAAAAAAAAACGTATAAAAAAAAAATCAAATTTATTACTGCATAATACAATTATTATATAAATGAAATACATTTGATAGTGCACAAATACATTCACTCATTGAATGAAAAAAACAGGATGGTTTGTCCAATGTTAGAGCAGGTTGTTCATCCAACTCTACCACAGGTTTATTAATTATTTTTTTGATGAATAAGGACTTTTCCAACCCTTTAATGTATACAACATCAACGGATAAAGTTAAATACCTAATAATGTCATTAAATTTATGAACAGGTGTAAAACCGCTTTCCCATAATATTCCATGGTGTTTATGCATTATGTAGTTTGCCTGTTTCTGATACTCCGGTGCTAAGTCATTAAACTTAAACGGTTGTTTAAATATGAAATGAGCTGTTTTAGAACCATCATAAACAGCTCATTCTTTGGGTAAAAATGTATTATTATTTGTTTTAAACCCTTGAACATCCAATACCATCACGTTACTCATATTTGCTTCACAGAATTTGTAAGAGGATTATAATTAAACATTCGATCATGAAGAACTAGACAGTAAGCGGTTGTGTCTGCTTTTATATTATCCCCACTCTCAAATTCTACTCTTACTTCAATTGGTCCTTTGCTAAGACCATCCTTCTGACGAGTACAATCTACTACGACCATTGGTGTATTAGCTTTAAATTCTTCAGGTGTAAGCATTGGTTCGTTTTCTTTACCGTAATATATTTGTTGAAAATTTGCAAACATTTCATATAGAATTGAGAAAGAATTCTTTTTATAGTTTATATTTAAATTATCATATGGGTAGCGCTCAGAATTTAAGTAAACATTCAAATTTACCAAATCACAAGAATCAAATTTACTCATATCCTTATCAATTTTGTTTTTTCTATTTGTTGAAAATGCTATTATTATCATTCTAGGTGTTTCCACTTGAGTAGTAGTTTTTACAGTCCACGAGTGACGATTTGTCTGAGGTAATTGGGGGTATTCATGAAGTTCCCACGATCTGAATGCTATTGGGATTTCTAAACTTTTATCAACAAAGTTAGTTAAACGTAATTGTTCTTCCAAGGAAACAGCTATGTGTGGTACTTTCCAGAAAAGTTTATTGATTGAAACTTTGAGTTTTTCATCGGCTTTTGAAGATACTACTGCATTAGTATCACTATTACTTCTTATTAACACCAGCTCTTGTTTAGCGTTCAATATGATTTTGTTATAATCCTCACCAAATCCCAAAATCATTTTTAGAGGTATACAAGCATTAAAATTTCCATTAGTACCTTGATTTAACACCATTTCTAAATGTTTTTGGGGTTCCCATCCAGCGTTTTTTAATTTTAAACATTCGTTTCTAGAGTAGGATGGATAAGCTTTTAAAGTGAAGTAACACCTAAGTTTCTAGAAGAATCTATCACAACTCCGTTTAACTCATATCTAATTTCACTGAATAAAAATGCTATGCCGTTGTTAATGAAGTGACCTGTTGTAGATGTGGTACCATCTTCATGTTTTAGAGTGCCTTCGATATAAAGATAACTTAGACTGGGTGCCGTATATGCATCCAGCTGTTGAATAGGGATTCTAATTTCATCGTTATTGTCAAATGATGTGGAAGCATATGGTTGATGTGTGTGAAATTCGGCATTTGTAATCGAATTATCTTCAATAATTTTTTCTGCAATATCTAAAATCCCCATTTTACACAAGAACTTTATAACCTAAAGCTTTTAAAAACGCTCTATTGATTGGTGTTATCACACTGTAACGATTTTTTAGGTCGTTCAAATTGCCTTTTTGGGTAGCCAGGGTTTTTAGGACGTCTTGTCGATTTTTGCACTTACTTCTTTAAACTCGAGCGCCAAAAGTTTTTATAGGTAAACTTTAAACTAAAAAATAAAACAACTGATTTTTTTCGGAAACTTTAACACAGGATTTATTTACTGAATTATATACAATATAATTTACCTCAAAAAAAATGGTTTTCTTTACAATTTAATTACTTTATTCTGAAATTGAACATAGTACGCCACTGGAGTATTTTATGTACATACAAAATATAACATAACCTTTAATAACGTTGACAGTTAATATTGAATCTAAATCAAATCAGTTTGCTACCTGTGAAAATGGAATAAAACAGTTTACTTTAATCGGATTTTTACTTGACGGCGGAATCTGTTTCAAGCTACTGAAGTTTTCGGTAAAAAGATTAATCGGGAAAATCAATGCAAGTGATTTTTCTTACTCGGAACTTTGAAAGTACGGTGGAAGTCAATAAATTAACTCCGGAAGCAAATTAGATTTGCTTATCACAGGTGAATACTAATTCTTGATGAGAACTAATTATTCAACAGGATTATCTTTTCGTAGATGGACATGAATGTCTAGAGACGTAAACAATCACCTGGATGGGGTTTACTAACGTCTAGAAACTTAAACGCAAGCTAGGATCGGAGCAGCGAGTATGCTTGTCTAGAGTCGTAAACAAACAAGTGATGGAAATTACTAACGTCTAGAGACATAAACGAAAGCGGAGGATTTGGAAATGTCGAGTACAATGTCTAGGAACATAAACAATGCATCGGCCGGACGGATAATCTTTCAGTTAGATACTTTCGGATCGGATATCTAACTTTCGGATCGGAATCGGTTACCGGTATCCTTTCTGCAAAAATTTTATGACCCTTCTTGTAGGAAGGGTGAAGATTTCAGAAAGTCAGCCTTTCACCAACTGCCTCTGTATATTTAAATGTTAAACATAATTGCATGCTTAATTTTATCAGATTCTATTTGCAGCAACCTGTAATTTTCAAAAAGCCTGGGGCGGTATGCAACCAATCGGGCATTATGTTAAGTGCTATTATTTAAAAATTCCATGATTTTAAAAATGCATTTGAATCAAACATAATATATCTTTACAGCTCGGAGGGTCCAAAAAAAAAAAGAGACCGTAACTGTATGTAAAAAATGATAATAAAAATAAAAGAACTTTGTATGTACACATACCTCTCACCAGTAATAAAAATTAAAAAATAATAAAATTTCTCAGCCGGCTTTAGTTGGTAGCGTTTTTGAGCAGCCGTTTCAATCTGCGGGCGCGCAACTCCCGGAGCTGTCCATCGCACAATACGATGGAACGATATGGGCCACTCTTCTTCATCCCGTCATCGAGGATCCGTTGGATTACCCCGATTGTGGTGACGAAGGGTGGCGATGTGATGATGTAAGCCTCCGGAATGGAGGCGTTGCTCGGCTTCTCTGGAACGGCTACGGGGGGTTCCACTCTCCTGGGCTCCGGCTGATCCTGGAGAATAGGTAGGACCCAAGAGTCCGGAATGGCGGAGTCGGGGACCTCTCGGATAATGAGGTCTGCAACCTCCTTCTTGGTCGACGGTTGGGTTTCCCGTGCGACTCGGATTGTCCGGGGTACACCTAAAACATGCCGATTTGGTCGGCGAAAAGTCCGGTACTTACCTGGCTCTTTCGTGCAGGGAAGGACTGCTGGTTTCCTAGTGGTCGTCGGGACCACTGACTTTCTTCCTGGAAGATTCACCTTGGGTGTGGTCAGGTCCAGCTGGGCCATCTTCTGCAGCGTTTCCTCGAAATTGGGCCGGGTTGTGGAGGTGGAGGTCCTGCTGGTGACCAAGGTAGGTCGGGTAGGTATTCGACCCCATGGTGCTCCTACGGCGGGAGGGACCTGCAGTCTTCTCCGTAATACTTCGGCGTCTCGGTGGGATCTCCTCCACAGGTTTCCGGTATTTTGGCCGGATTTCGCCTTCCTTTGGGTGCGGATTGGTGGCATCTTACGACGAAACACTTCGAAATCTTGTAAGTAACTACGTCGTTTGTGAAAATTTTCCACCATTTGCTTGATAAATTTTCTCTTATCTTGCAAGGTCTTTTGCAGGCGATTGAAATTTTTCGAAATCTTTTACAGGGTTGTCCTAGGAAATTTTTGTTTACATGGCGGGTTGTTGATTTGTTCGCACTTTCGGGAGCCTTCCCATCTCCACTACTGGGTGATTCGTCGGCAGCTTCTTTTACGGATCGGCGGAAAGCTGACGGTTGAATCCGGAGTTTGTAGCGGACGATGGTTGGCTATACGGGGGGGAAATCTTTCTCCGAAGGATTTCCCTGGTGTCGAACTCCCTTCTTCGGTTGCCTTAGGACATCGGAGTTTATCGACTTCTCGGTCGTTTACCAATCGGATTGGTCGGCAGGATCTTGGCCTTTTAGTTTAGCGACTTTTTCGGTCGTAACCCATAGGTAATGTTGGGTTTATCGGAGTTTATGGTTTTCTTTAGTTTATCGACTTCTCGGTCGTTCGGGCGGACCTTCGTAGAGGAAAGTCGTCCTCTACTGGGGTTTCGGGGACAGCTAACGGTTTGACGGGGGTTCTGGGCAACCTCCCCCATTTCAGGTCCTTTACATGGACTCGGATCCGGTTCGTTCCTTCGGGAGTTATTAATTCCACCACTACTGGCGATAACACCCGGTCGATGACAAAAGGACCTTGAAATTTGGGGGCTAACTTTGCAATTACCCCCGTAACGGCACTGGACAAGGTCCTCTGCTTCCGGTATACAACGTCTCCAATGTGGGGGAGTTGATTTCTTCTACGGCGATTATAGTATCGGCTCTGGGTGTTAAAGGCCGTGGCGAGGTTGGTCTGGGCGATTTCTCGTAATTCGGCTAACTGGCGTAGGGTTTGTTTAATCTCCCTTGATTCTCCGTCGACGAGCCTTTCTTTAGAACAATACAGTTCTCTGCCGAGGTTTAGTAGGCAGGGGGAGAATCCGGTGGATGCGTGCTGGGCGGTGTTCAAAGCGAACTGGATTTCAGGTAGCAGGGCGTCCCATTTTCGATGTTGATTCTCGCAGGCTTGGGCAATCATTGTGCCGATGGTTTTATTAGTCCGTTCGACTGGGTTACATTGCGGAGAGTAGGGGGGGGTAAAGCAATGTTCGATGTCGTAGGCCTGGGTTAATTGCCGGATTTCTTTGCCCGTGTATTGGGTACCGTTGTCCGTTAGTAGTCGGTCGGGTCTCCCAAACCGTAATATCACTTGTCGCCTTAGGGCTTGGCCCACTTCGGAGGCGGTGGCTTTTCGGAGGGGGCAGAGTTCTACCCACTTTGTAAAGGTGTCCTGGAACACCAACAGGTATTGGTACCCTCGGGTGGACCGTGGAAATGGTCCCATCAGATCCGAGCTCACCGTCTGCCACGGTTTAGTGGGTATCCTTGGGTGCATTTGGCCGGCGGGTGGTCCTGAGGCAGGTTTATACTCATTGCAGGATTTGCACGATTTTATGTACTTGGCTACATCCCGTAGCATTCCGGGCCAAAAATACCTGCGTCCGATTCGGGCGGCCGTTTTAGTTATTCCGGCATGTCCGGCGATCATTTGGTCGTGATTTTCGTATAAGATGGCCGGTCGTTCGGACGTAGGGACACACCGTCTCCAAGGGGATCCCAATTCTCCGGTCAGGGTACTATTTGTGGTGGGAAATTTTCGGAAAACCTGGTCATGTGCGATCTTATAATCTTTAAACTTTAGCGGTTGCCGGCGGACATTCTTCTTCAGGTATCGGTACCAACGACATTTCGGCGGGTCTGGTTTTAGGGCGGCCACCGTGGGTAGAGGTTCTTCCTGGTAGCTCCTAGACAATACATCAGCCACATGGTTGCTTCTTCCCGGCTGGTATTCGACGGTGTAATCGTATTGTTGGAGTTCGAGGATCCACCGGGTTAGTCGTCCTGTCGGATTCTTCTGAGTTTTCAGCCATCGCAGGCTACGGTGGTCGCTGATGATGGTAAAGGAGTAACCCTCGAGGTAGCCGCGCAGTTTCTTGACCGCCCATACGACGGCCAGGCATTCGATCTCGGTAACGGAGTAATTTTTTTCTGCTGGGAGCAGGCTTCGGCTGATGAATGTGATGGGTCGGTACCCTTCGGGGTATTCTTGCTCCAGGACGGCTCCTAGTCCACGGTAGCTTGCGTCGGTGCGTAGGACAAATGGCCTGGAAAAATCGGGACATGCCAGGACCGGCGCCTTGGTTAAAGTGTCCTTCAGTTTTTGGAAAGCTTGCGTCTGGTCCGCGTCCCAAAGAAACCTTTTCCCCTTTCGTAGGAGCGAAGTGAGAGGTTCGGCCAAAGTGGAGAAGTTCGGGATGAACTTCCGGTACCAGGAAGCGGCTCCTAGAAAACTGCGGACCTGTCGGACGGTAGCGGGGGGCTCAATTTTCTGGATCGCCTCCACTTTTTCGGGGTCGGTGCTGATACCGTTTTTGTTGACCACGTGGCCCAAATATCGTAGTTCGGGTTTACAGAAGGCACACTTCTCGGGCTGCAGCTTGAGTCCGGTTCTCTTTAGGCGGCTGAACACTTCGGATAATCGCTGAAGGTGCTCATCAAACGTGGTACTTACGATGATGATGTCGTCTAAGTACCAGAAGGTGTGGGGTTCCAGTTCGGGTCCCAGGATGTTGTCCAACAGCCTTTGAAAGGTGGCGGGGGCCGAATGGAGCCCAAACGGCATCACCCGGAACTGGTATAGCCCTCTTCCGGGGACGGTGAAAGCAGTATACGCTTTGCTCTCTTCGGTCAGTGGGACTTGCCAGTATCCATTTTTCAAGTCTAGGGTACTGATGTATCTGGCTCCTCGGAGTTTATCGAGGATGGCCTGGATATGGGGTAACGGGTATGCGTCCTTGATGCTGACTTCGTTCAGTTGTCGGTAATCGATGCAGAATCGATATTTCCCGTTGGGTTTTTTTACTAAAACAACTGGAGAGCTCCACGAGCTTTGTGCAGGCTCTATGACTCCTTCTTTCAGCATCTGATCAACTTCGGCGTCGATTATTTCTTGCATCTTGGGGTTGCGGGGGTAGTACCTCTGTTTGATAGGGGTGACTCCCGGTTTTAACCGGATCTGGTGATAGGAGGTAGTAATCGGTCCGGCTACTCCTTCCAGTGCGGGTAGAGCTTGCTCTAGAAATTGGTTAAGGCGTTCCAGTTCGCCTTCTGGTTCGGATCGGAGGGGGTTGAGTGGCGTTGTTCGGGCCGGAGCTGGTACAATCAGCCGGGGGGGGTCGAGTCGGATGACCGCGTGGAGCTGGGTTAATAGGTCCACGCCTATTATGGCCTCCGTGGTTAATTCCGGCACATAGTTCCATTTACTGATGACAGTTCGGGGGCCTATGGTCACTTTTATCTGGAAGCGGGCTCTTATTGGTACCGTCCTTCCGTCGGCTAAGGTTACCCTTCGTCGGTGGGGTCGATTATCCCCATTGTGACTTTTCTTTATGTGGGAAAATATCTTTTTTCCCAAAAAGCATTCGGCGGCACCGGTATCGACTAGGGCACGGTATTTTCGTTGATTGAAAGTCACGTAAGCGTAAGGACGGTGGTCTTCCAGGTTACTGTAATCCAGTCGGGGATGGAGGGAGGAGACTATGGCCGGTCGGTGGAAGGATTGTCTCATTAATTCCTTCGACCCGGTTCGTTTCCCGAACGGGCTGGGCAATGACAGTCTCGGGTCATGATACCTCTTTTCCCACATCGGGAGCAGCTTATTCGGGGTGTTCCTTGGCACTGATGTTTCCAGTGGTCTGTCTCTCCACATCGAAAGCATCTGTCACCGGGAGTGGTATTTCTGGATGAAGTCCTATCGTACCTTGGTGGGATGTGGGTTCGATTCGGCGGGGTCGGTTCTAGTCTGTCGGATGTCTCTTCTAGGGCTAAGACCGGGATGCCTTTCGAGGGTCTCCTCTTTGCTTCCTGTAGCGTTCGGTCGGTTTCTTGCGCTAACAGGATTAGTTCGGGTACGGTGGAGAAGTCCTTTCTCCTTATCGTAATTTTAAATTCGGGCCGTAGGTTGTTATGGATGATCTCGGCTTGATCCGTCGGCGAGTATCGGCCATACCTTCTCATCAGAGTCAGCATATCTGTGATATAGTCCAAGACTGGCTCTGTGGTATGCTTTTTATTGAGTATGTCCGCTCCCAGTTGTAAGCGATTATGGTCGGGACAATAATGTTGGCGAAAGGTGGCCAGAAATTGCTGCCAATTGGTCCAGTCGGTTCGGTTATTTCGATACCACAGCAGGGCTTTGCTATAAAAAAGTTCTGGCAGTGCTGATAGCAGCTCTTCCTCTGGCCATTGGTAGCTCTCTTTTAGCTCTTCTACTCTTTCTAGAAAAGAGATGGGATCCTCTTTTCCATCAAATCGGAGATTCCACTTCCGGACAGTGTTGCATACTTCGGCGGGATTCATACGGGATCTTGTTATCTCGGCGGGTTTGTTGGTTTCTCCTGGAAGAGTAATGGTGGGTCTCTTTCCTTTCCCGGTTAGGAAGCATTCTTTTACTCTTTCCTTCAATTCCGGTATGGTACCGTAGGGGACGAGTCCGCAATCGGTAGCCAAACCGACAAGAGACGGCTTCTTCAACACATTCAACCATGCGAAGTTGGTTTCGGCGGGATTCGGTGAGTCCAGAGGGTTGGCTTCCTTTCTCTGCGGTTCCGGGGTCTTCAGCATGATTAGATTTGGTTCTGCAGCGAGACTCATTTCTAAAACAAAAAATTGTAATCGGGGATCGGAGGGAGATAGGTATTAGATTGATTCCCTTGACCGAAAACAGCAGCTTTTAACTCGGTGTAAGTGACCAAAAAAATGTCCCTGCACAGGGCGTCAAAATTTGTAACGATTTTTTAGGTCGTTCAAATTGCCTTTTTGGGTAGCCAGGGTTTTTAGGACGTCTTGTCGATTTTTGCACTTACTTCTTTAAACTCGAGCGCCAAAAGTTTTTATAGGTAAACTTTAAACTAAAAAATAAAACAACTGATTTTTTTTCGGAAACTTTAACACAGGATTTATTTACTGAATTATATACAATATAATTTACCTCAAAAAAAATGGTTTTCTTTACAATTTAATTACTTTATTCTGAAATTGAACATAGTACGCCACTGGAGTATTTTATGTACATACAAAATATAACATAACCTTTAATAACGTTGACAGTTAATATTGAATCTAAATCAAATCAGTTTGCTACCTGTGAAAATGGAATAAAACAGTTTACTTTAATCGGATTTTTACTTGACGGCGGAATCTGTTTCAAGCTACTGAAGTTTTCGGTAAAAAGATTAATCGGGAAAATCAATGCAAGTGATTTTTCTTACTCGGAACTTTGAAAGTACGGTGGAAGTCAATAAATTAACTCCGGAAGCAAATTAGATTTGCTTATCACAGGTGAATACTAATTCTTGATGAGAACTAATTATTCAACAGGATTATCTTTTCGTAGATGGACATGAATGTCTAGAGACGTAAACAATCACCTGGATGGGGTTTACTAACGTCTAGAAACTTAAACGCAAGCTAGGATCGGAGCAGCGAGTATGCTTGTCTAGAGTCGTAAACAAACAAGTGATGGAAATTACTAACGTCTAGAGACATAAACGAAAGCGGAGGATTTGGAAATGTCGAGTACAATGTCTAGGAACATAAACAATGCATCGGCCGGACGGATAATCTTTCAGTTAGATACTTTCGGATCGGATATCTAACTTTCGGATCGGAATCGGTTACCGGTATCCTTTCTGCAAAAATTTTATGACCCTTCTTGTAGGAAGGGTGAAGATTTCAGAAAGTCAGCCTTTCACCAACTGCCTCTGTATATTTAAATGTTAAACATAATTGCATGCTTAATTTTATCAGATTCTATTTGCAGCAACCTGTAATTTTCAAAAAGCCTGGGGCGGTATGCAACCAATCGGGCATTATGTTAAGTGCTATTATTTAAAAATTCCATGATTTTAAAAATGCATTTGAATCAAACATAATATATCTTTACAACACCTGCTGAAGATTTTTGACTGACGCTTTTTAAATTAGACAGGCGTTTATAAGCAACATTATAATGTTGACGTGCACTTCTTGAATACTGGATTACCATTTCTAAAGTTTTTTTAAATGAAACCTCATTGATATTTCTTCCCTGTTAAAATCTATAACCTGATCGTTCTGATCTATTACTCTAACTGAAATATTTGATATAGATTGAGTGTTTATAGGTAAATAAATGACATTAGATGGGGTTTCAACTATTTTATATCCACGTGGAACTATTGGAAAAAACTCGTGTACCACGTGACTCAGTTTTCCATTTCTATATGAACCGGTAGTAATATTACACTCAATGCAAATGGTGTTCACCGATAAAATATTTACACTGTGATCAGATACTTTCTGACTGTTTTTCTTGATGTATTGCTTATCAAAACCCAATAATGGTCCTATACTATCGTTTTTGCTAAAATTAATACGTTCTGTGCATTTAATGTTTACTTTTGAGGTATTAGTATTTGTTGTGAGTTCTAAAGAGACATTAGCATTACTTAATTGTGTTTGTAAATATGATCGAATATCATCGATTTCATATGCCCCCGATGGAATTTCAACAGTTTTTTCTACTCCAAAATAGAATCTCTTCTTATTCGATATGTTGAGATGTTTAGTTTTAGATAAATCTAATACATATTCTCCATTTTTTTGTTTAATAAATCCTAAATCTTCTTTGAAATCATTTGTATATTCCTTAGTGAATAATGATTTTAAACGCACTTCATTTTCCGTAATGATGAACTTATTAGGTACTTTCTTATTTATTTCTGATTTTAAATACTTTAGAACAACATCGAGCGCATAAAGGCCAGGTGAAACTTTGAAGTTTACATATTCATCATCTCCATCTCCATAGTAAAACTTACTATCTTGTTGAGGAATGTAAATTATTACATTTTTTAACTCCAACACATATTGATTACTTTTTTCTTTACTCACATAGAAATTAAGTTCCTTTAACACACTATCTTCTTTACTCGAGTTAACAGAGGATATGCAATTTACAATTATTTTATTATTATTATTTGTCGAAACAATCGAAATAGCATCACTATCTCTTGCGTGTATTGCTTTAACAATCGTCTCAATACTTGTCTGACCCTTTTGAATAGTTATACGACCATCATCTCCATAGTAAAATTTATTGCATCCAGCCTTAACATTATGTATCGTGTTATAAGTTTCAAAATTTGTTAATGCTAGCACATATTGACCATCATCAGTATATATAATAGGATTAATTTCCGAATACAATTCAGAACTATTACCGCTTACACTGATTACATATGACATGGTGTTGGTGGTTGGCTTAACACTGGTGTAAATTAATTAGTGGCGTGTCTATATAAAAAGTCTAAACACAAATGCCCGCAATTGAATGAGTTATATTTTTGATATCTATCATAATTGTATTTAATGTTCTTATCGCTACCGAAATATTTTATTAATTGTGGAGGTGGAGCTAGATTTCCATAGCTATCGAAATATGAAATATCAGAATCATTATGTCTAATGTAAGCAGTCCAATGAGATCCAGATTTAAAATCTTCCTCCAAATTAACTATCCCACTTTCATACTTATGTATTTTTTTCGGTAGAGTATTTTTCATAAACACTCCTCTAAAATTTGGAATTTTCAATTTCTTACTATATCGAAGTAAATCGATGTTGGTTAGAGGTCGTTTTGGTAGCGATGCTAATAGTTTTTTGAATAAGGTTTTAGATATAGACCAAGTCCGCTTTTATATGGTTTTAAGTAAAGACCTTTACCTATGGCGATAGCTTCCATGTTTTTATTATGTCGTTGTGCTTCTTTTAAATTTTCATTTGCGCTTTTAGAATCATTAACAGCTTTTGCAATACCCGCAGCACCACCACCTAAAGCTCCCAAAGCGCTTAAGGCTGCAAATATTGGAATTAGTGGTAAGAAACCACCAGTTTTAGGTATTGGAATAATTCGCGGTTTTTTAGGTTTCTGTTTAATAGTTGAAAGAGCAATTCTCGCATTGGTTAATAAGTCTGAACTGTTACTTCGTCGTAAAACCTTGGCAGTTTTTCTCACAACATGTCTAAACGATGGTCTTTTAGATTTTTTTTTCTTATACCCACCCCCTGATTTTATTTTAGATTTCTCGCAACCCATCCCCAACTTTACTTTAGCTTTCATAACCCCCGCAACACCTAATGCAGCAAGTTTTTCTGCAAATGATGAGTCTTTCGATTGTGATCTTATTACAGCTTTATTGGCAAGTATTTTGTCTGCCTCGTGTCTTTTAGATATATCCTTAAAATTCGAATAGGCGATATCGTGTTCTTTGCAGGCTTCGTCTAGTTGGTTAATACCAGAATCACCCCTCACTAAACGCTGACGTAGTTTTGTACCAGGCCCACAAAATCTTAAGAGAAAAAAATATTAACTTATACATAATCAACAACATATTTTAGAATGAATACCTATACCCCGGAATATGTAATTCAAATGGTAATTTATTAATTATATTATTAACAAATCCACCACCGCTGTTTCGATGTATCAACATGACATTACAAATGTTAACTGAAACTTGTTATTGTTATTATTATGTTATATAACAAGAACATCATTAATTACCGTGCCGGTACTGCTGCGGTGTTTAAGAAAAATCGGTGACTACCGAACCAGTACCGTCACGGTACCGTTGCGGTATTGGTACGGTACTGATCCGGTCATCAACATTTTCAATAGTTGCAGAATATATAAAACTGATTTATTTATAAAATCAAAATCATATGTAGCAATGCGTTTAGAGAAACAGCATCAACATCAGCTACCGATAACAAATCAGGATGTTCAAATAACATCCTTTCCTAAACACGGTGTTTTATTGGGGTGTTACTCAAAAATGGGTCTAATTGTTGGTTATTCTGGTTGTGGAAAAACAAATGCCTTTCTATGTTTACTTCTCCACCCTAACGGACTTCGTTTTGAAAATATTTACATATATTCCAAATCATTGTTTCAACAAAAATATGAATATTTAAAACAAGTGTTGAAACCACTAAAAGAAATTGGTTATGTTGAATATGATAATGAGAAGGATGTACCGTCACCTACTGAAATCAAACCAAACTCGATATTTATTTTTGATGATGTTGCGTGCACCAACCAAGATATTATGAGGGAATATTTTAGTTTTGGTAGACATAAGAATATAGATTCTTTCTACTTATGTCAAACATATAGCAAAATTCCTAAGCAACTCATAAGAGACAATGCAAATTTTCTAGTTTTGTTTAAACAAGATAACACAAATTTAAAACATGTATATGATGATCATGTGGGGGTCGATATGACATTTAATCAATTTAAAACTTTATGTAATATATGTTGGAAAGATAAATATGGGATGTTAGTTATCGATAAAGCTTGTGATATTAATAATGGACGATATAGAAAAGGTTTTGATACGTTTATTTATATTTGAAAATAAATATAATAGTATAATCTAGTAAAATAATTTTAGTCTTCAAACATCCGCGATGAATAAACGTTTAACCCACGATCTTATTCAAGCGCGAAAAGCCGTGAAAATGAAATATAAAAATTTGAAATCGGATATCGCACAATCAAATTTAGATTTATTTAAAAAGTATAAACCTATTACGAAACCTTTACAAGAAATAGTTTCACAATTTGGTAAAGAATCTAAAATAAAACCTGAACTTAAACCGGAAATTGATATCAACATACCAATCAAAGAAAAAAAATATGGACGTAAATCTGAGGTGGAACCGAAAATTAATAAATCACAACCAACATTTTTAAAGGATGATTCGATTCACCAACATGAACCTGATGATGTTGATTTAAATCAAACAATTTTACATCCTATGTTTGCTGATGAAGAATATAGTAGGGTTCATAATGAAACAGCTAAAGAAGTTAATGATATGATTGAATCAAAAGCATTTCAAGATTATTTAGAAAATTTTAGTGCACCTTTACCCAGATATTATGTTGAGAATATGATAAGAGATAGGGAAGATGTTTTTGATTTTAATTATGGGGTGAAACATAATTTGGAAACTGCTAAATTTTCTATTGGTGATTCGTTAATTGATTTTGAAGGACCCGATATTATACTCAAAGTACCGAACACTCCTAAACCTTTAAAATATAAAGGAACCACAGGTCTTTACGAACTCTTATTTAAAAAACAACCGTCGGGGTATCATGAGAATGATGAAAAAAACTATATTGACATTGGACGTAGAACCAATCTATTTCGTAGAAATTATTCAGCTGATGCTCAAATAAATGGTAACGCTACATCCAAGTATAGACAAATAATTGAACCTGCATTAAGAGCTAGGGGTGTAACTGGAAATAAGAAAAAAAAGCTTGGTGGTTTTCTAGAACATCCATTGTTTTTACAATATAACAACAGGAAAAAAGATTATGTGTATTTTGACGATGTAAATGAGATAATCGAAAGATTAAAACTCTTAATAGCTTCACAGTCTGCTGGTCACGATGGTCATGTAAACGAAATCGCATCCATTGAAGAAGAGTTACGAGAAGCAAAAATTATTAAATAATACATTAATTGAAAGATGGATATAAAAAGAGATGTTGTAAACGAGTTACACAGATCAGCTCGTAAAAATTTTCAACGAAGATCTGTTCTAGTTAGAGGATTGACTGATTTATTCCAAGCAGATTTAGTAGATGTTGGTCAACTATCGTCTAGTAATAAAGGTTTCAAATTTATATTGGTTGTAATTAATGTTTTCTCAAAATATTTATGGGCGAAACCTTTAAAAAATAAAAGTGGACGAGAAGTGACTGCTGCTATGAAGTCAATACTTAAAGAAAACACACCTGATAATTTGCAGACAGATTTGGGGAAAGAATTTTATAATAAGGAATTTCGGGAATTAATGTTGAAATATAGAATAAATCACTATAGTACATTTTCGATAAAAAAAGCGTCAGTGGTAGAGAGAGTTAATCGAACGCTTAAAAATTTGATGTGGAAAGAATTTAGTTTTCGAGGAAATTATCGGTGGTTGGATATCTTACAAAAACTAGTTGATGTGTATAATTCTAAAAAGCATACAACAACTGGTTTAAAACCGATAAACGTTACCAAAAAAGATGAACAATTACTTCTAAAGACGGTATACAATCACCCGAAAGTTATTGATCCGAAAAACCCCAAATTTAAAATCGGTGATAGTGTTAGAATAAGTAAATATCGACACGCGTTTTCGAAAGGATACACCCCCGCATGGTCTAATGAGATATTTAAAATTTCTAAAGTTAAAGCAACCCTACCAAGAACATATCTTCTTACAGATATAAACAACGAGGAAATTAGAGGTGGATTCTATGAACAAGAATTGCAGAAAGTTAAACACCAAGATGTTTATTTGGTTGAAAAAGTTTTAAAAAGACAAAAAAAATAAGTTGTTTGTTAAATGGTTGGGTTTGGATAAAAATCACAATTCGTGGATCAATAGTAAACAAGTTGTGTGATATAAAATTATACCAATCCGATTTTTGTAACTATCTTAAATGTTTGGGGAAAATTTTTTTTTTTAAATAAACAATCATAAATTAAATTATCTTTTTTTTAATTTATAATAATAATAATAATAATAATAATAAGAAAGAAATAATAATATAATACAAAGAAATAATATGAAAGAAAATTATACAATTCAGAGCTCCATCTCTAAATCGAACTCAATCTTTCTCAAACTCTCCAAAACCCACTTCTTCCGTTTAAGTTTCTCCCCCTCGAGGTAGAGATTAAGCTCATATTGCTTAATTTTTTTTCTTATGTGTGTTATATTTTCATTTTTCCTCCGTCTATCAGCTTCAACCAGTTCCTTTTTCCTATGTCTATCAAACTCATCCATTTGATTACATAAATTGGTGAAAAATTCGTCGTTCTCCTCGTTGATAAACTCATCCTCCGCTTCCATAAGATGACTAGTAATCTTATTCACCCCCGCTTCCGCAAGATGACTGTTCAGCTTATTCACCTCCTCCAGAAGGTGTGGATTGACAAAATCAGCAGCATCAACTAAGAATCGATAAGTTACTAATCTAAATAATAATAATAATAATAGTGTCTTTCTTACAATTAATAGAGTCATCCTTCTCAGGAAGCTCCTCAGACTGGTCACCATCCTTTACAGAAATTTTTCTGTTATGATATAATTCTAAAAAATAGTTAATATTAAACTGAATAAAACAATAATAATTTTTCTAACCATCCAACGATTCGTGGTTTGTCACCAACAAATCTCTCAAAAGTCCGTTTTTTATTTGTATGTTCTGCAAAATCTTTGCCATTTTGGTTACTGACTGTCCTGCTGCAACTTGTTGCTATATATATATAGTATATGTTAGTAGACGCGCGCATGTAATTGCGTGTATGCGTGTGTGTGTGTGTGTGTGTGTGTGTGTGTGGTGGGGGGTGATGTTTTAACCATTACTCAATAATCAAATTAAAAGCCGAGATCAGATTAAATATTAAAATTTATGGTTTTTACGTTTGTTTCACATATTCACCCATTTGTTTAACAAGTTCATGTAGCTTAATGTCTGAATGCCCCCAAGCCAGCGTGGTATATGAATCAGATTTAAAATAGCGTTTATCATCAAAATATGATAACGCTACTTTATTTCGTAATTCAGTAAACATATCATGGTTGGTTGATTGAAAAACGTGCATTTTACAATATTTATCTATTTTATTTTCAACAGTGTTTTTATAATCTAATGATTGTAGATCTTTTTTTACTGTTGAAGTAGATATTCCCTTCGCCTTTTTAATTGTTTCATCATCATCTAAAATTATGCAATATGCTTTAGCGCCAGTTCCATAAAATTCACGAATAATTTGTGTTGGATATTCAAGCTTCATTTTACCCAATATTGATTGATTTTTAGGAATTTTGAAAACATTGGTAATATCGAAATTAGATGTGTCAAATCTATTTAAATTTTGTTTAATATCGGAATAAACATTTTCCGTTTCAATTTCCACAATTAACGAGTCTGTGTCTGTATATAACAATGACACGTTTTGTCCATACTTTGGAATTAAAAAGTCGTAATAAAATTCATATATAACTGTTTTTGCAATATCTAATATTGAAAACCCTACGTATATGGGTTTATCAAATAATACTTCCAATTTATTCATTTCTGCAGCTACTAAATTCTCTGAAAATATGCTTAAACTTTTAAAATTTGGTCTCGCTACATAAGTTTCAACACCCCAACTATTACAATTTTCCCAATGGGTTAATAACTTAATATCTCTCCGCTGCTCAACGTTCTCAAGCGTTTTCCCGAAAATTGAGTTATTTAACAACTTAAAAAAATCTTTTTCAAATGTTGAACTTGCATTATTTCGAAATTTAGTGTTCAAATTTATATAGGAAGCTAACCATGGTGCTTGGTTAAATTTAACAACACGATGAATTTTACGCAAAATTAAACCATGTTTTAAACATTGTTTCAAAGCTCGATAGTGAATTATATAATTTCTTTTATTAAATAAATTTGGTATTAATTTAGCAATTTTTTTTCCATTCGGTGAGATTATATTTTCTGGACAAAACGGATAATCATTGTGTAAGTCATGTAAACTTTCTGGGTAATCAATATCAACTTCCAATGTGTAGCCGAAATCTGACGTGTCTGAAATTTCGCTTATATTCAAATTACAAATTTCGTCATTGGTTAGCCACGTAAAACCCCCAAATGGTAAATATTGTTGCATTGCATAACCATATAAATTAGTGGCATCCAAATACAAAATATATTTTGACGGGTTCATCGAATCATAATTTTTCATATACACATTGTTTGAAATTGATTTCCGTTTAACACAAACAGAGACTCCTCCGCGAATTCCTTTTTTAAAAAAATGAAGTAAGTCAATATCTGTTAAAAGTTCTAACTCTATTTTAGTAAACTTCAACATGCTACTCCAACTTAAGGATGGTAATGTAAAATATTTTGCAGCATCTAACTCATAAGACGCGCGCGTTGAGTGACGAAATTTTTCAAAGCAATCTGTTAAGAGTAGTACATCAGCTTTCAAATATATATCTGAATAGTCCCCTAATGTTTTACAATTAAATGCATTCCAAACAGCTGTCGCTCGCTGATAATCAGCATTTGTTATGTTTTCCTTTGTTAGTTCATTGTAAAACATTTTCGGCGGGGGTAGTTGTGGTTCATCCAATTTTAAAAAACTATCAATATATGTGTAAGGAAAAACTCCTTTTTCTCGGATTAAATTAAATTCATTGTCGTTAGGGAATAATTTTCTAATTTCAACACAGTCTTCATTGGTTAAATTTTTAGCTAATTTTTCTAATGAAGTTGTCATGAATTTAAAAGAATCCAAAAATCGGAGTTTCATGTTAATGGTTTTAACATTGTCCCCTGCAACAATCCTATCAACAAATACATATTTTGTAAAGCTGATGTATTTCTGTTTATTTTTAGCAATAACATCAATTTTTTCTTTATTCGTCGCTAAGTTTTTAATGAATAAATGAACATCGTAATTTGACAAATTGTGCATAAAAATTGGGATGACATTTGAATTTTTAAAATGTAAGTTACAAATCGAGTGAGCGGGACCTCTATAATTTCCAGTTAAATGACAATGATCTTTCACCTTTTCCTGAGTGGTTGAGAAAGGTTTTTCACAGATGTGACACACTTCACTTATATTGAACTCGTTTATTTGAATGTGATTTAATGGATTCATCGGTTTTACATTTTTTAAACAATTTTCATATATGAATTTAACATCTGATTCTAGATATTCCATGAATTTTGAAGCACAGTCTTCCCCCCTATATGATTTATATATCGAAAAAGAATTATTAAAATTACATTTGATATAGTATCCAAATGCATATGGTACGTGGTGGTTTACTTTAAGAGTATAAGAATTTGAGTCTGGTGGTGTTGCATTGGAGATAGGTTCTAATAAGCTTTCAAAGTCAGCATATATCACGAAAGGAGCTGGAAGTTGATTTTGAATATTTTCAAATTTTAAAATATGTTCCAATACATTATTCCCGTATTTATCAACTCTTGTTATTTGGTTTGAACGCAGATTAGCTCTCACATGCCCACAATCATACTCACAATGTCTATCTAATTTACATTTCGAATTGAAGAATTGTAAACATCCATCACAAATATATTTTGTACCGTCGTGTCTATTTAATTGACTAGATACTAGGCGAGACATATCTTTTATTAGACAATAATGAAATTTACAGTTGTCGTCGTCTATTAATAATAAATTAACGTGCGCTGTGCGCTTCAAAATAGTATGATGGTAGGGTCCAACTGTTTGTAATTTATTAGTTTTATCATCTTTCTTCAAACCAAAAACATTAATACTAATATTGTTTAATTTTTCAAATTTGTCAATGTCACATAATTTTACCGGAAAATTAATGCCATCGAAATTATAAATTTCTGAAAATTTTGGATATGATTCAGGTGATTCAGCCAAACCTGTTGGGGGGTGAAATGCAGCTAAAATGCAATATGCAAAACAAAAGTCATCATCATAATTTCGAATATTTAAAATAGCGCGTTTAGCTATGATTGCTTTTGGTAATTCTAAAAAAGAGCTTCCGGCGTGTAGTGGGTTAAATTTATTAATATTTAATTCGATATATACAATATTTTTCAATGCCCAACCCGAACCAACTTCCTGAAATTCACTCATTTTTAAATTTAAGGCATTTAAAAATATCGATAAAACATCATGCAAATTCGATGATTGAGTAATTATTTGATTTCGCGTCCCAAATGATTTCAAATCAGTAATATTCTTAGTTTGTTGTATATAATTAGCGAAAAGTATGACATTGACTTTAATAGAATCATGTGTTTTCAAAGTGTTAGTGATTAAATTATTTATATCGTTTAACACATCGTTAAAAAAATCTTTAAGGATGATATGAGTTTTTTTTGAGTTTGTAATTCGATATGTCTTAATGCGATTTTTAAAAGCTGAATCAATTGCATGTATATTTTCTGAAATTAGTTTTAAGGAATTATTTTTATGGTATGTCGTTTTAAAATGGCTACATATATTAGATATTGTGCAATTTTCGCAAGTGGAGCAGGTTTTTTTATTTGATGTACCGTCCAGTTTCCTTTTTTTACTTGTTGACTGGGTGTCTTTAATTAAATACAAAATTATAAGCATATATTATTTTATAGAAATAAACTTACCAATTGTTATTTTATTGCAACTATGTTTGGTGTGTCTGTTTAAGTTATATTTCTTTAAAAAACATTTATCACAGTTTATGCATTTGAACATTTTTAATTCGATTTTTTAATCACTTTTTAATCACTTTTTAACTATTTGCGCACACAACCAATAGTTGGATAACCTTGTACACAAACGTTGGTGAACTGCGAATTATTAACTTCAATTGAGCTCTTATATATTATAGTATTCAGATTGTTATCACAGCCAAACATGTAGGGTCAACTAATTATGCAAATTATGTGTAATTATGTTTTAAATATTATACGCTTCAACGTATGATGCACTCGTTAAAATTGTATATAAATGCATTTAATGAGTGTAGTAACAATATATTAAACTTTTAATTTACTTATTATGTTAATATTTTAAGAATAAAATTTTATGCTTATTAACTTAGATATAATATGTTAATTTTAAACTTATAAACGCGTTCAATGAAGTTAGATTACAATGTAGCAACTACATTATATAAATGCAATTTATGCAAAATTATATGTAATTATTAAAATTGATTTGCATGAATGTAAAATTATCATATTATGCTTTTAATTAACTTCTTATTATGTTAATATATTAAGATTATGAAATTTTATGCACTTCTTATAATATGTTAATTTTTGTTATAATATGATTTTAATTTAAAATTATAAAATGCGTGCAAATTACTATATTAACTTTTAATTGACGTGTTTTATGTTAATTTTATATTTAATGAAAAATAAATATACAGTTCTTAAAATTTATAATAATTTATATGTATTTATCATGTTAAAATGTTAAAACTTTTTGAAAACCGCTGATGTAAAATGAGTTTGTGTATATGAATTATACTTCACGTAAACCAATGAGCTAAGTTTGAAGAGGTGGTTTACTATTTGATTGGGTCAATGATGTACATTTTACCGGAAGGTGTGTTCAACCTTATACACTATCCATCAATTGAGAGCGTCTCCCTACCCACTGTCTTTGAAAAGGGGGACGAGTTACCTCGACCTTGCAGCGGGGAGGAGTTGTGGTGGCAACCTTGAGAGCGGGGGCGTGGTGGTGGTGGCAACCTTGAGAAAGTGGGCGTGGTGGTGGTGGCAACCTTGAGAAAGGGGGGCGTGGTGTTGGTGATGGTGGGCGGAGTCATCCCCACCTTGGAAAGTGGGAGGAGTCACCTCCCACCTTGAAAAAATTGGAGTGGGGGGAGCAACGCACAGTCAATTTATCATTACTAGCGGTCTCCAAAATTTTCCAAATATCGTTCAAAATACTCATCGAAAAACTTTCATAAATTCTTCTCTTCACATACATCATGAATCATCAATAGACATCTGATAATTCAAAACTTAACAAAAAAATTATTACAACTCTTTCCAAAATTTCAACTTTCTTCACAATCACGTCCGTACTGTACCGCGCATCGTCCTCGCGTCTCGACGGACACACCGTGAGTCTTCACACGCTTCCTTATCCATCTTACATCCCACCAAAATTGTCTGTAAGCCCGCGCACTAATTCTTTTTAACACAAACACTTTTCATTATTGTTTACCTACCCTTTTACAAATAAATTAATTTTATTTAATTTCTTCCCAAATTTTCTTTAAATAAAACAAATAAACCTTCTTTTGCTTTTTTTACATTCTTTCTCGAAATATTTGTGTATACAAATTTACGTTTGTTATATTTCAGATTGAGTTGATGCAAGCAGTTCATCATTCGGAAGTACCAAGAAGATTCAGGTGTAATTATCTAACTGTCATAATGGTCCTTTATCTGAATATTTAGTAATGAGTATTTCACCACAAATTAACCCAATTACATCAGACCCCCCCCCCCATCTGATAAACAGAACATCGCAATATACAGTAAAAACGTTAACTGAGAAAACACACAATTCAACACCTAATAGAAATTTGTACCTTTTACGTAGTAATACGCAACCTTCAATCTACTGCAGGGACTGTCCATTAATGATGTCACACAATTTAGGACCAAACTAACCCCCCTTTGTCACACTTGGTCACAAAATGTGAGATACCTCCCGAAATGACGGCACAAATTTTTAATTTTGAACTCCCCCTATCTTCACGAGTCCCATAATACACAATATTCAGCAAAAACTTACTGTGGAGAATTCATAAATGTTTATGATCAAATATTTTTATTGTTAATAAAATGTCATGTCACACTTTGTCACAAGTTGATGAACCCCCCCCCCCAAATGTGTGACATCATTTATGGACAACCCCACAGACGTAAATGAAATTAAAGAAGAAATTCAAGCGAAAGGATATTAAGTAAGAAATATCTTAGTTCCTAGACAATGAGGCGCCAAAACAATTCAAAAAAATTCAATTCAAACAATTCAAACTGATGAAACGATATCACAGTGGAACCTCATAATCTCAAACGTTAAGTTTCCCAGTATATTCGATGCCAGAGCTTTGGACGTACAAAAACAGAGAATTCATCTAGTTGGCCCTTCTATTTTGGTTTTTAAATTTTTTTTATACCAATTGGAAGGGCTTGCGAAATGCTGGCGAATGATGTATACTATTTAGCAAGTGCTGGGTTAGTTTTTTTTATTAAAAAATTAAATTTTTTGGCCGAAGAAGGGCCAACTTTAAGCAGCCCCTCCTTATTCGAATTTTTAATTTTTACATAAGTCAGTCACATGTGCTTGAGAAATACTGTTTGTAATGCCGAATGCTCTAAATCATTTAAAGATTCTACATGGGATACGCTTTTATTTTCTAATTCTTATTCACGAATTTTAAAAAGTCCGAAAAAGATCCGTTGGAATTCAAAATATCTTAAAAGGTACTTTTTGCATTATTTACTAAGTTAATCATAATGACTCATTTTAATATTAAAGCCCTCTCAGGAACTTTCATGGAAGCAAAAGCAAAACTAATTGCTTAACACTGTCACGACTCCTTCCTGCTTCCCACGAAAAGGTACCAAACTCAAGCAAAATGTTGCACAATGCTAATAATGACTGAACAATTTCAACTCTCTGGATCGATGTTCAGCAGTTGGTTGCTAGTTGATCTCAAACAACCTACGGTTAGTAAATAAACCGATCGCAGCGTCTCTGGTAAAGTGTGGTGGAGATAAAAATAAGAAATAATGACTGTATCCTCTTCAGACACCTGGCGTAATACAAGCAAATATTTCTGGAAGGCGCAGGTTGCGCTTCTGCCTGGTTGGCCAAATATCCGAAAGAGTGCAGTGGTTGGTCGTGTATATACTGTACACCATTACAATTCAGAATGATTTTTTCTCCGCATACTCTTTCATCGAATTCCGGAACCAACTGCATTCGGAAACTTGAAGCGTTTACATGGTAAAAAGCACCCGACTTATCAGTCTGCGTATAGAGTTCTGTCTTGGTCTGCTGGCTGATGTAGCGACTTCACAGTCTTCTGGTATGATGCGGGATTTATTTGCGATCATGCTTGCATTTTGTCAAGTATCTGATCCACAGCACCTATGCAATGATCACAGAGATGATATGACTGATGATATGTTTGGTGTCATCCAACATGAGTTTCCTAACTTTTCTATTCATTACAACGTGTGAAGTGAATTTCGCGCCCTACGGCTAATGCCTTTAAGGCAGGTAAATGTATAACAAACATCAGAAATTAATATAGTAAATTTGGAGGTAAAATTTGAGAAATGTTACGCCTCTGGAAATTCAAAAAAATCGTACCATATTTCAGCGGTACGCTTATGTCTTTCCCTTGATAAAAATTTGTTATCATAATACAGATGTTCGAATCATACCTTCTCTCGCAGAAAAAACTAACCTTTAATATTTTTTATCTGCAAAATTAAAGATTATCACATTTTACTTACATTGTAATGAATAGAAATTAAATTTTGAAGCAACATTGTGTTGCAATTTGCTTGATTCTTTTCATGAAAGATATTTTTATCAAGCTGCAAAAGAGATAAAATAGTTTTTGCTGACGGATAAGACCTCAGTCGTGGCTTCCAGCTGTGTCGATGTTCCGACGAGCTGAGACATGTCGAAACTTGTATATTTGTATATTTTAACGGTAGTATTTGAAGTAGGGAGGTCATGTGTTTAATTACCACCAATTGGATTGACAGCGTGGAGTGGCATCTCACTCTTGAGATGCACTCACCGATGCATTTTTGCAGTCAGTCGTTGGAAGGCATTCGCCTAATGAAGTCGGTTCAAATTCACGTCCCGAGGCGGTGAACTGCCCGGTTAAACTTGCGTCATGCGGAAGTAATTCAACCGGAAAGTAATCCAACCGTCTATCGTTCAAATTCATGTAACCAATCAAGTTGAAATATCGAGTTAAGTGAATTTAAAATACCGTCAATTTAAGCAATCCAAAATTGGAATAACGATTTAAATGAATTTTTTGCGCGACTATGCTGTATTTGGTTGGTTACCGCGTCTGTTTCCACGACAGTAAGTTTTGTTTACTAGTTGCTAAGGATAAGTCGACGGTAAGTATTTTTATGGAGACGGTAAGTATTTTATTTGTGCGACTATGCTCGTATGTAACAGCATAAGGGTTCCGACTATATTCAAAGATTCAGCGAGTACAGGTTTTAGCAAGGAGATTGCACGAACGTAGCGCAGCGGAGTGAGTGTCAATTTCCGCAATCTGATTCCCCCTAATCATCTAAATGAATAATACGAAAAAAATTTTTTAAATTTATCCGCAAAACAAAAGTTTTTTTTGGAACTTCATCGATCATCACCAAAATTGATATCTGATTCCCCCTAATCTTTGATTTTAGTAATTCGCCACCATACGACGGTCATCTGCAGTTAAACGCTTCAGGTCAACGTCGTTGTCATAGTTACGATGCGATTTTGACACTAAAAGTTTAATTAAATGACATTGACATATAGTCAGTAGCGGCTCGAGAATAGGGGGCACAACTTTGACATAAGAATGTTAACCTTAAAAATGACATTGACATAACCTTAAAATCATTTTGCACATACAGGGTAAAACATAAATAGTGCGCGTTTTAGCAAGACGGGCCCTTTTCATAACCTAGAGAGTGACCCTGATAGTGTTGAGTAGCCCCCATGGGCCCCCCGATAGTGTCAAAGTGACGGCATTAACTACATAACCTAAAAATCATTTTGCATATACAGGGTAAAACATAAATAGTGCGCGTTCTAACTAAGTGGCCCCCTTTCCTAACGCAGTGAGACCTGCTCTTTGGTGTAGAGTACCCCCTTGGCGCCCCCCGATAGTGTCAAAGTGACAGACCTAATCCCATAACCTTAAAATCATTTTGTATATACAGGGTAAAACATAAATAGTGCGCGTTTTAGCAAGACGGACCCCCTTTTCATAACCTAGAGTGACCCTGATAGTGTCGAGTACCCCCTGGGCCCCCCGATAGTGTCAAAGTGACAGAATTAACTACTATCGTAACACAGTGAGACCTCTTTGGTGTAGAGTACTCCCGGGCCCCCTGATAGTGTCAAAGTGACGGAAAGTGAAGTGAAAAACATACGAGTGATACTAATAAAGTAAAGTGGAAATAATACACATGCAGAGTACCCCCGGGCCCCCTGATAAGAGTCAAAGTGACGGAAAGTGAAGTGAAAAACATACGAGTGACACTAATAAAGTAAAGTGGAAATAATGCACATGCAGAGTACCCCCGGACCCCCTGATAAGAGTCAAAGTGACGGAAAGTGAAGTGAAAAACATACGAGTGACACTAATAAAGTAAAGTGGAAATAATACACATACAGTACTACCCGAAATAAATTTCACACCTAAGATTATGTGACCCAATTACAATACAACGTCAGGGAAAGCCAATTGTTCTATACCCCTACGCCAAAGTCCAAATCAAATTCTTCTTTGTTTCTAATAAAATTCACATATTGGTGGTCTTTAGACACGCCCTTTTAAAAGTGGAAATGACATTTACCCCCACTTAAAGAGTTTTTACTAAAGTCTAGAATAAATTCTTCATATTTGGTATATCAATAGGTAACATAAAACAATTTTATAAAAATAAATTTTTCCCCCTCCACCACAAAATTTTGGACTAAAGACACTCAGAAATTTAAAAAAATATATATCTGATTCCCCCTAATCATCTAAATGAATAATACGAAAACAAATTTTTTAAATTATCCGCACAAAAAAAGTTTTTTTTGGAACTTCATCGATCATCACCAAAATTGATATCTGATTCCCCCTAATCATCTAAATGAATAATACGAAAAAAAAATTTTTAAATTATCCGCACAAAAAAAAGTTTTTTTTTTAACTTCATCGATCATCACCAAAATTGATATCTGATTTCCCCTAAATCTAAATGAATAATACGAAAAAAAAATTTAAAATTATTAGTAAATATTACATCCGAAACTGTCAGGATTCGATATTACTACTTACTTTTAATGTAAATTTTTTTGTTTTTTCATAATTTGTTTAATTATTTCGAATAATTTATATTTGGATAAACAATTCTTTGAGTGGCATAAAAATTAAATTCGGACAGGACAACGTCTGCCGGGTCAGCTAGTATGAAATAAAAATCAAAAAATTTATATAAAGTAGTGTTTATATGGTTATTATAACTATTTGACGCATTAGAATTTGGAGGTTAAATATAAATAAAGTAGTGTTTCTATGGTTTTTAGGTAGCAGATTTGACAATTTAAAGCATTATCTTGTATGTCAGCTGTGTGGCGTAATCGTCATCGTACATGGTTTGCAATGTGAACATCCGAGGTTCGAATCTTGCCGACGGCGAATTTTTATTTCATATAAAAAATGTATAATTATTATCAAAACAATTTAAAATATTTAAATTGACCAAAGGTTATTTGAAATAATTATATTCGTAGGATTATATTTGAATATAAATTCCTAGGGTTCAATATAACTGGATATTGCACTAGGTGCACGATATGTATTCGTTTATCTACAATGTAAATTAACGCACGCTGATTGGTCGAAACGACCATCATGTGACACTGAATGCAATTATCGTATGTAACAGCATAAGGGTTCCGACTATATTCAAAGATCGAGTGAGTGTCAATCTCCGCAGCTAAAACCTGTACGAGATGAATCTTTGAATATTGTCGGAACCCGCGTTGCCGTTTGGATGATAATTCCGTGAAGAAACGACACAACTTCGAATAAAAACGAATTTTTATGTGAAATAAAAATCAAAAAATTTATATAAAGTAGTGTTTCTATGGTTATTATGACTATTAGACGCATTAGAATTTGGAGGTTAAATATAATTGAAGTAGTGTTTCTATGGTTATTGTGTAGCAGATTTGACAATTTTAAGCATTACTTTGTATGTCACCCCCTGTGGCGAAATGGTGATAGTACATGGTTTGCAATGTGAACATGCGAGGTTCGAATCTTGCCGACGGCGAATTTTTATTTCATAATATAAAAAATGTATAATTATTATCAAAACAATTTAAAATATTTAAATTGACCAAAGGTTATTTGAAATATATTCGTAGGATTATATTTGAATATAAATTCCTAGGGTTCAATATAACTGGATATTGCACTAGGTGCACGATATGTATTCGTTTATCTACAATGTAAATTAACGCACGCTGATTGGTCGAAACGACCATCATGTGACACTGAATGCAATTATCTATGTGATTGCTTACCGCGTCTGTTTCCACGACATTAAGGCAACTTGATATAAAGAGAATAAAATATTTTTATTTATTAAATACACATCTAAATGTATTTTAATAAATTTAGTCGCGCAAAAAACGTCATAAGCATCTCGAACATTAAGGACTACCGATCTCAGACAATAATTGGAGTCGTCGCTTCGCTACTCCTCCAAACAATTGTCTTCGATCGGTAAAATGTCCTTACTGTTCTTGATACTTAATATACTATAAAATACCGCCAATTTAACCAATCTAAAATTGGAATATCGATTTAAGTGAATTTCAAGTACCGTCATACATCCAGTTCAAATTGGAATACCGAATCACGTCAAGTTTACGTTTATGTTTTCGTGTGTGCAAAGTCACGTATGCCCATCTCATCCGTAGTGTCAAGTGCATTTACCTTGTCAATTCAAATAGGAGATTATCGGTTTATTCGAGTGCCCTTGTTCCGTTTATCGTCACGTTTGAACAGTGATCCAGTTTTAGGCGAACCTTTCGCCAATTTCCACCCTGGAGGGGAATTTATATAGGAATCAGGTGGCCAAACTCGAGTTTAACAATTTTGGAGTAGTACACTCACCACTTCTCATCTGTCAGGCCTACGAATGGATTAATTGACGTAATTTAACAAGTAAGAGTTTTATTTATATTGTCGTGATGTGGACAGGTATATTACGCAGTAATTAAAATTTATGCAATACAAAGAAAAGCAGGTAGACAGGCATGAGAATTTCTCGTCGAAGTGGTAACTTCACTTTGAAAAATTGGAACGGGTCATAATTTTGATCACATTTATTTACAAGAATTACAATTGAATTAATCTCAAACTAAAATATACCATTTGAGTCAACACAGAGAGCATTTTGCTGCAAGGATGCAAAGGTCTTGAGTAAGTGGTTAATAATTTTTCAAAAATGTACTTGAATTTATTTACATGTTAGTTTATAAGAATTCTTAAAATAATGGGGATTAGTTTTTATTGTGATAAAAAGATTTACGTTAAGTCGTTTGGTGCTTCAGGTAAAGGTTAAAGTGCTTCGACGAATCTATAAGGGGTTCCGACGTTGGACAATGTTGTGGTCCGAGACAATCGCTTTCCGAGGAATAGAAAGTGTGGTTATGAACTTGTCCTAAAAACAAATTGAAATGAAATTAATATTTTGTGCGATTTATAAAAACATTATTAGAGTCAAGCATGCGGAATGTACTCGCCAATGAAAAAACTTTATTGCAAAATTTTATCGAAAATCAAGGCACCAAAAATTGGCATACCTAGCAACAAAATAACAAAGCCAGGGGAGTCGCCCTGAAGCTACGAAAGGGAGAAGACCTAGTTGGTAATCGCTCCGGTAAAAATAATTGATTTTAAATCAATAAAAAGGTAATTAATTTTGTGTGGAAGAAAAAGTGAAATTAATTAAAATTCTAACACTTACCTCGTTGAGTTTAATTAACGAAGTACTTTGAATTGATAAAAGCAAGAATAAAATTCGCCAGGACACAGATGAATCGAAAATCGATGAAAATAACTGGATCACAGCGCAGATCGACTTGAAATGGCTTGAAGTTAGCGGCAGGCGCACTGCCAGTAATGCATGAGTCATAAGTTATGCATAAAAAGGGTAATATCCGAGATGTAGATAATTAGTTGGTTCTCTAAGATTTTGGACCCAGCGGCATGCTTTATTTTTGTTTTATTTGCTTTATTTTAAGCTTTATCCAGTTTTATTTTTGGATCCATCCGAGAACAGACCATAGTCCTATGTTTCGTTTGCATTTAGCACGACGTTGTACTTCCTGTCAAATATATATTTGGGATGGATTTTGTCAGGTTCAAGGTGCAGCAGAGGTATTCTATTGGAACATTCCTCCAAAATCCGCATATGACCCGCAGTCACTCGCCCATGGGACCACACCTTCTGGTTCTGGCTCTGGTTGTTTTGACGTATTGCCCTCTTGTACTCCAACTGTTGCATTTTGAACGCTGCCCAGTTGGTGTTACTCTTGGAGTTCTGCGCCCTATTTCAGAGCTTTCTGGTCACCTTCTTCAGCTGGTCGAGTTCCTTGCACCACCAAGGTATTGCTTGGTTAAGCCAGCCGTCTGCAGTGGGTAGGACAGCTCGTAAGCTTTTGCGAGTATATTTTGCAGCGCGTTAGCGGATTGTTCGATCTCCTCAATGGTTTTTAAATGTGTTTTGGTAAAAATTTCCTCCGACATTTTTGCCTCCACGGACGCTGAGAGGAGACCCCCAAAAGCCAAACTGTCAGTTTTCCTGGGGTTCCTGTATTGCCAGGGTTTCACTTTTATAGCTTTTAATTTAAAGAAAATCCATTTATGCGTTGATTCGCATTTACTAACTCACAAAATTTAACAAATACTTTTAGTAATTTTACATGGGGTAAATTAATTTCGCATAAGAAGTTTAACAAAATTTATTTCATGCAACCTAACCAGCATGAAATCATGACGTCAAATTTAAACTATCAATAAAAATAAACTAACAATTCGACGTTTAGGAAATAAGGGTGGAAGATCTTGAACCATCAAGGACCTGTAATAACTACCTACTTCTTGGGTCACTTTGTATTCATTAAGAAATCCATTAAATTAATATTTAATATTTTATTTAGTTTCACTTTGTACATTTACATTAGATACAGTAAGTACTAACACCTAACGCTACGACTGATCAATCACTACTACGTTACGTTACTCCGTCGATACATTCATACCAATCATACTTGCTTACTTGCTAATTAATATGCTTATTAATAATTTATTCTAAACTAAAGGTGGATACACACTACATCTCCCTGGGCGAGGAAAAAGAATTTATCTCCTCGGAATTTAAATTCTTTTCCTTTTACATATGCCTTGAGATAATTCTAATTTTTACCTAATCTCTTCTTCTACCTTTTTTTTTTATAAATCTTGTTAATACTAAATTACAACTTAAAGCTACTTAACCTAACCCAACATAACTATTAATAGTACAAAACATAAACATAATAACATGCATAAACTGTATTAATAAGAATCCTAACCTAAGCATAACACTGGATGTAAACAAACGTAAACTCGGAAATGTGATAGTTTTAATCGTAGTAACGTTTTGTTCTATTTTTATGCACTGTGTCCACTTGACCTTTTTTATTTAAAAACTTCACGTTTGGAGGGATATCCTCGATTACTTTGTAAGGTCCTTTGAAAATTTCGCTAACTTTTGTCCCGTTTTCACTTTTTATTAAAATTAGGTCATTCTTATTATAACTAATTGGGTTAACATTTCTATCGTAAAAAATTTTTCTTTTTTGCTTACTGTCCATTAAATTTTGTCTAGCGTCCTCGTGAGCTTTTTGTAACCTATATTTTAGTTCTAAGGGGTAATTATCAAAATTATACAATGGTTCAATTTTACCCATCAAGATACCTGATATATTACAAATTCTACCAAAAACTAATTCATAAGGGAGTGTATTTCGTTTCCGTATGCACTGTTGTGTTATAAGCAAATAAATAATAAGGAAGCCATTCGCTCCATGAAAAACTCTGATTTTTGGTAACGGTTCTCAAAAATGCGCCTAAAACTTTATGTGAATTTTCTAAACTACCGATGCTTTCGTGATGGAAAGCAGTACTCGAAATTTGATTAATTTTTAATAATCGTACTTGCATCGTACTTGAAATGAACTCCGTTCCTCTGTCGGTGGCAATTTCGTTGGGAATTCCGTACCTTAGAATAAAATTATCTACAAATGATTTTGCTACGGTTAACGCGTCTTTTGATTTAATGGGATAAGCTTCTACAAATTTTGTTAAATCACATTGCAATGTTAATATATATGAAAACCCGTTGCAATCTGTTTCTATTGGACCTACTAGATCTAAAAATATTTTTTGAAATGCCGAGTTTGCTGTACTCGTGATAACCATTGGTTCTTTAATGTGTCTGCTATGTTTCTGTCGTTGGCAACTGTCACATTTTTTCACATAATTTTTTACATCTTCTGCCATGCCTGGCCAATAAAATCGTTTTTTAATGTTATTCAACATTCTTTGAAAAGCACAATGACCTGCGGTCGGTAATAAATGGAAATTATTTAAAATTATTTTCTTTGAGTCTCTATTTCTTATTCTTTGCACTCCTTGTACTATACATATTCGTGGTCCGCGTCCGGTCCAATTGGAGTTGCTTTTTATAATAGCGCTTATTTCTTTTATAAACTTTACGTTATTCTCATTTTTAATTATTACGATTTCCGGAATATTTGCTTTTTTAAATAGAATTTCCAAATCCTTCAATAAAACATCTCGTGTTGTCATTGAGTAGGTTTTTGGATCCATATAAATAGCTTCTAGAGACGGTACATATATTAATATATTTCTTCTTGTGCTTATGTGCTCCATCTTTCTTAAGATTTCTATTTTCCTTGTCGTTTATAGTACGAACTCTACGCTATCCTTTGGTTTCTTAAGTATTTCTACAAGTTTGGGTTCATGACGCTTATCCTTCATAGAAATATTTGAATTCGGTGACTCTATTTCCCTGTTACGAATTTCTTCTTCTGCTTTCTTTTTACTTTGCGCTCTTGTGATTACATTTAGGATATTTTTACTCATATCTGTCAATTCTTTAGATGTTATGGTTATTCTTGATAATGCATCTGCAGTTACATTATCTTTTCCTTTCACATATTCGACGTGAAAATCGTATTCTTCCAATAACAACCTAAATTTTGTTAATCGACTGGACGGATTTGAATGGTTAAATAAATATAGTAATGGTTTATGGTCTGTTAAAATTTTGAAATGTCTACCAAATAAATAAGGTCGGAAATATTTGATTGTCCATACTATTGCTAAAAGTTCTTTTTCGATAGTTGCATAATTCAACTCGCTTTTATATAATCCTCTGCTTGCAAAACTTACTGGTTTATCGTCCTTATTCGATAAAATTCCCGCTATGGCGCTTCCTGATGCGTCCGTTTTAAAAATAAATTCGTTCTCCTCCGAAAAGTCTGGATACGCTAGTACTGGTGGTTCTGTTAAGGCATTCTTCAGAAACTCAAAAGATTTTTGGCATTCATCTGTCCATTCGAAATTTGCATATTTTTTAGTTAATTTGTTTAACGGTGCTGCCATTTCCGCAAATTTTTGTATGTATTTTCGGTAGTAATTGGCAAAAGCTACGAAGCGTTTTACTTCGTCACTATTTTTTGGTATTGGGTACTCCTGTAATACACGGATTTTTTGTGGATCTGGTAAAATACCCTCTGACGTTATAACAAAACCTAAATAAAGTATTTGTTTCTTTAAAAATTCGCATTGTAACGGATTTAATTTTAAATTTACTTTCCTTAACCTTTCAAAAACGTTTATTAAATTAGCATTATGATTTTGTAAATTTCTACCAAAAACAATTAAATCATCTAAACAGATAAAGCATTTTTCGTAATTTAATCCTGACATTGCGACCGGTCATTACCCTAGAAAAACTACGTGGGCTGATCTTTAAACCCATCGGAAGCCTTTTAAGCTGATATTGCGCTTTGTTAGTCGTATATGCAGTGCACGGTCTACTTTCTTGATCCAATTCCACTTGATAGTAACCTTGACTTAGATCCAAATGACTGAAATATACTGCTCCTGACAGCGAATCTAAAATTTCCGTAATATTTGGTAATGGAAATTTATCATCTTCAATTTTTGTATTTAACTGTCGATAATCTATTACCACTCTCCATTTTTTATTACCTTTTTCGTCTCCTTTTTTCGGTACAATCAAAAGTGGCGCTGACCATTCTGACCTGGTTTCCTCGATGACGTCGTCTTCTAACATTTTCTGATAATTCCGTCTGCTGAACAAGGCAAATTTTTAAAAACGTAAAATTTTTGTTCAAAATAACTATTATTATTTACTTTTAAGCTTATGTAAATGAAACCTTCTGAAATTAAATTTCCGCCTATACCCTTAATTTTTAAACGTTTATTTTGAATTTTGATTTGTTTATCTAAGCTCTGTAACTTGATAGCACAAAGTGAAGCTCCTGTGTCTACCAAAAATTCTAAATTTTGATTATTAACTTGAAATTTAACGCGGTTCATATTTTCGATTGCATAAATTTGACTAACTACTGTCCTCTCGAAAAAAACTGCAATACGTCATTATCCAGTTTGTTTTCTGCTACTTCCGCGAAATTAACATGATTTCGTTTTACTCTAGAAATACCACGATGTCGTGTGAAATTCTGTCGTCTATTAGTATTAAAATAGTTATTTCCCCTTGACCTGTTTGCACTCGGATACCCCTGATGATGATATCCTCTCGACCTATTTGAATTTGCGTAATTGTTACCTCTAAAATATCTAGTCCCTATATTGTTATTAATTCGTCCTTGATTGTAATTGTTACCAGAACGGTAATTTGTACCTCTGTAATTAAATTTTGTATAAGACATTGTTACGTTATTAAATTTTAATATTCTTTTTCGAACTACGACAATTTTCTGTTTCCAAATGGTGTAATATTCAATTATATCCTACGGTCATAATTTTTATTTTATTTCAACATTCACAGAAACTACCCCTATTATACTAATTTATTCGTTCAGATTTTGACAAGAAGTAAACAATTTTAAAATTAAAAAGTGTTCTGGGAACACATGTTAGATACAAAATAATTTTAGTGAATAGGAGTAATACATAAAATCAATTAGTTTTCACAGAATTTTGAGTTGCCTGAAATCAGTTAACGTCATATCGTACCATTTGGAGAACAATAAATTAGTCTATTTATTGTCAGGTTTGAACGGTTTATCGTCACATTATATCTAGTTCAACTCAATTGTCGGTTACGTATAGAACCAATTTCTGTGATTGGCTTTTTAAAAAAATATGTTAAAATCATTGGTTCCCCTATTTTAAAAAAGGATTTCTTAAATTTTAAAAAGAAAAGAATCAAGCATTAAGTTGACAAACTCTGAAGAGGTGAGATGTAGAATTTGTACATCTTACATAAAAATCAACTTAGTCAATTTTATAGAGTTCTAACTATTTGTTTCAAAGTTAATCAACGACTAGAATAAAGCAATAATAAGTTAATCAACAAATGAGATAAACCAATAATAAGTAATCAACAAATGTGAGAAACGCCAATATAATAAATTATCTTGGTTAAAAACGCGTTTCTAATGGTAAAAAAGAGAAAACTTGAATTTTTCCTAATTAAAGTGGAGCGAGAAAATTATAAATTAATAGTTAACAAATGTGCGCGACGCTAATACAATAATTTAGTGGATACAAGTGCGAAATAAATAAATAAACAATATTAATTAAAAATATTGCTATGTGCCGACCTCTTATGGTGGGTCACATACATTTTTAATTGAAAATTTTTATAACCTGGTATTGAATTTTTTTTTTACCTCGTGCTAGCTCTAACTTATTTTTGGTTCTTTTATTGAGCATGAAATCTTTTCTCAGGAGTAGATTCCTCGACGTCTTACCTTTTTGGTGCACTTTTATTCTAATGAATAAACTTATTGAAGTCGTCGAATTCAAAGAATAATGATACCAGATACAACGTAATAGATGAATAAATAAATTTTATTTTTAACAGCAATATGAAATTATGAATTATGAACATCAAATGTATTTATTCTAAAAATCATTAATAACAAACTTAAAGTTACCCCAATGTTTTCTTTTAGTCTCGCGAATATTGTTTCTATTTGAACTCGTAGTTCGCGCGGCACGTTTAGTTAAATATTTATAAAGCAGGGTGAGCTCACCTAATCTTCTTCGATACGCCTACTGTTATAACTGCTGACCAATTCTTTTTGTAACTGCTCCAAGTTAACCTCCAAGCTGCTCTTGCATAATCGTGTTGTTTTTGATTGCCAAATCCAATTATTGATCATCGGTCGGTACGATAATCGTGAATAAGTTCTTCATAAACCGTAGTTTCTGATATTCCAAAAGGTAAGTCAAAATTTATTGTTATCTCCAAATTATTAATTCCTTTTTTCCTCACGCACGTGGTTTGATCCCACTTATAACGTTTATTTATTTTTTTTTTACTTCCGGATTAAATTAGCTTGGCTAATTCTACCATTTCACGGCACACGAAATTCAAAAACCCGTTTACCGTTTTTACTTTTCCTGGAAGAACCCCGTTATTATTCCGTTACCTGGGATATCTACCTACATCCCGACTTTTACATTCCTGATTTTGAATTTTTAATTGGATCCATTTTCCCATTGGTAAGCTTTATCCGCCGTGTTGATAATTTTTTAGTCCTTTATCTGTGTTTCAAAATTGACTAACGCACTTTTGATTTGTTTATTTCTAGTTGCGCTACGATACACACCTGTCCGATCAGTGACGTACCACTTGCCTCATCGGTGAACTATTTGTTTGGTCCCATCGCGGGCCTCGGATATACCGTACCGCTGCACTATGTCATTCCGATTTTAACATTATGTAAAATATCCTTTTATTTAACCTTTATTCGGCACTTCTTAAGTTAACAAATTTATTTAATATTACAAAAATTCTTACAACTAACATTCTTATTTATAAATTATGAACATGTTTTTTTAAAGAAAATAATTTGTTTTCATCTGGTATCTTTTTCTTTTATTATTCTTTGACCTGTTTATTTGTACATACAAATTTATATGACATTATTTTTATAAGTTCCCGTGACCTCGAGAAATCTTTCCTTTTTAAAAGAACTTTCATTTTTTTTATACTAGACTAAAAGTAGTTTCTTTCTTGTCCATTTTTTTTTGGTCATAGCAATATGTTTCCCATTGTGAGAACTAAGAATATTTTAAACTTTTATGTATTGGAATAGTGCAAACAATAAGAACTGGCAACCAATGAAGATTATTCTAAGTTATTACATTCCAAAAAACTTACTAAGGTAAATTTATAATTTAATTTTAAGATAAATAGTGTGATAGGACATTCTTTTTTATAATTTTTAATATTAAACTTTTAGTTAAATTATAAACGCCACTTAGGCATACTTTCATAGTTATAATTTATTGTTTTTGTACAAATTAATTTTTATTTGTTTATTATATTTAAATTTTTGTAGTTGTTATGCTTTTTATTCTTCGTATAACCTTTCCTTATTTAGTGAAACTTATAAACATAAGAGCCTGAGATAAGTAAAAACCGGTGAGTATTTTAGCTAGGGGATAATTCACATATGTGAGATTATTAGAATCTCTGATTGCCAATTAAAGTCAGGGGTTCGCAACAACATCAATTGTTGGTCCACTCTACTCTCTGATTCTTCGTCTGTAGCGGATCTAATTGCATCTTTTAATGATGAAAAATTCCTAGCCGTGATTATGGTACTTAACTTTTTATTTCTGAGTCCGTCCGCAAACCTTTTTATCGCGTTTTTCTCGTTGATCGGTTTTAAAACTGAATAGGCGTTATCGTTTCCTTCCGCTTGTGAAATCGTAAGATCAATAAAAAGTTCTTCGATTTCTTTACCAAAATTTTCTATTGATTTATTACCCTGATATATGTTTGTTAATTTTGATTGCAATGCAGTATCTGATTTTTTGGTTAATAGGTGCTTTCTTATATTCGCAATTAATTCTTTGACTGTATTGTACTTTTGAGACAATCTTAATTTGGCACTACGGTCTAAACGCGTTTTTAAAACAAAATTAATCAAATTCGAATGCTGCTCTACCTCTAACATCGATTCGTACAATTGAATTGCGTCAATTAATGTATTGTTTTGTCTTCCGAACCGTCTAAGGGTTGTAAAAGTGAAACAGCTACCTTTAAATCAAAGTTTGTCATTTTAATTTATTCTTTTGACTCAAAATAATCTAAAATATCGGCATATAAAATTTGAATAGCCCCTTTTATTTCTAAAACCGGTCTTAAATCGCTTTCGCTTATCTTTTTGTTTACGAGTAATTCATTAATACCGTTAATTATTTTACCAAATTCGGAATATAATGACTTAGCTCTATCAAGCCTAGTTATCAAATCGGATGATTTTTTGGCTCTACGCTTTGGGCCTGCTTTTCTACAATAAATTTTAATATCGGACAACTCCTTTTGAATTAATTTTAGTTGATCTAAACCCATTTAATTAAAATTTATACCAGTACCCATGGGCATTAAAATTAATAATTTCCTTAAATTTGTTCATTCGTTCCCAAATTCGTTTCATTCATCCATTCATGCACAAATTCGTTAATTTGAGTAAGCCTGCCTTACTGTCTTACTGTGCCTGTACTTACTCAAATTAATTTAATAAATTTAAGCAATTTATTGAATAGATTAAATTGCTATTTATACTTATAAATATAACTATCATTTTATTACATATAATATAAAACGTAAAAAAAAATTGTCGAGCGACAAAAATGTATGGAAAAATCCAAGTTCAATTACCTATAAATTATTACCTACTGCGAGTTGCGTAATCTCGATATCCTGTTTGATTTGCCTATGTTGCTCATTCTTCGGAAATTTTCCTTTCCTGTTGAACTTTGCCTGACCTGTAGATTGTCGTCCTTTTGCAATGAGATGCACTTTCTTTTAAATTTTTATTAGTTCGATGTACTCTTTAATTTGAACTTTAATACACTTAAATTTTAACTTAATTTAAGATTATTGTTTAGTATTAAACGATTACACTTGTAGTAAATTAGGTTGGCTTTTTCGGATTTCGTTGCGACTTATTTCCTTTAAAATATCATTTTTTATACCTTGTTTGCATTTTTGCCAAATTATGTATCCTGCTATTATAGCAATAATTCCCATCAAAATGACCAAAATCCATTCAGTACGGCTTATTGAACCCGATACCGATGCTTGTCCACTGGCTGTCTGCGCGATTATCACTTCTTCCTTCGATTTCGTAGCCCCCATGTTTATTTTGCACCTTTGGTTCCAATACTAAAAATTCTTCTTTATTTTTAACGGGTCCTTTTGTCACGTGTCACGGTCGCCATGTAATAAGTTCCTACTTCTTGGGTCACTTTGTATTCATTAAGAAATCCATTAAATTAATATTTAATATTTTATTTAGTTTCACTTTGTACATTTACATTAGATACAGTAAATACTAACACCTAACGCTACGACTGATCAATCACTACTACCGCTACTACGTTACGTTACTCCGTCGATACATTCATACCAATCATATTTGCTTACTAGCTAATTAATATGCTTATTAATAATTTATTCTAAACTAAAGGTGGATACACACTACAGACCATTCACGAAAATTGTATAAGAAACTAGATCCAGACAGCTTGTGGCTCTAAATATCCAATTAATATTTACTACCGTAATCAATCATTCGATAGAAGAATAATAAAACTATTCTGTGAAGCTAACAATTAATTCGTTAACTAATCGTGCAATTTAGAAATAAGACTGGAAGAAAATAATTGGGAGAACAAATGATGATGTTCAAGAGAGCAATAAGTCCATCTTATTCTCCAGGTTGTAACGTGGAAATCGCGCTCGCAGCGCATTAAAATTTTTGATAAAATATCGTCACAATCAAACAATAATATTTCTCGTCTTTTTAAATTTTTAAAATCAAATTTTTAAAAGTACATATTTCTTGGTCAATTAGGTTAGTAATCAAGTAAAGAATAAACTTCCGTCTTTGTAAATTTTCAAATGAAAATATTTTAAAAGTATATATTTTGTTAATATGGATAATACAGTCTAATATTTTAAAGTTAAAACTAGACGAAACGATATTTTTAAATCGTGTAATATTTTTCCGATGTCTGAAGTTACAAATTTATTGCGATAGTTTTTAATTACGTCCATCCCAAATCTATACTATTGGAATGATATTTCAAGATTAACGTAGCATACATCACCAAATTAAGAATTTTATCGGTCATCAGTAATGTCTTTATCCCAGTACAATTTTAAATTCACGTCCACAAGTCTAGATACATATTTAACGAATTAGTTTGTACATGTAGAAACTTTAAATCGGGATAGCGATGCTCGATGCAGTTTTATTCAAAATACACACGTGGACCTGTCAGATTGCTAGTGATTGATGTATTTTATTTCGTTATCTCGTGCACGTGTAGGATTGTTTCAACAAATATAAAATGTTTTACCTTGCGCTTATGGGAAGTTGCAACTTTGTAACAGACCTCGCAGACGGTAAAAAATTATGAAATGTACCTTTTTGAATTAGAAAAAGCAACAAAAACTTGGATATCGCACAGCTGCATTCCCACAGTTTTAACATGAAATTGCATGGAAAAAGATCGATGTATTGCGTTTTCACTTATAGTTTTAGGGCCGGTTCCACCAACTCTGATTAAATCGTTGGTTAACTAATCACGATTAATGATTAACCGTGATTAAGTTCAGAATTTAACCGACATGCGTTCCACCACGCGTTTAGTAGTTATGATTAGTAAATTGGTTGGGCTTCGTGTATACTCGTGCATTACATTGTGAAAGCTATTCTGATTGGTTGATAGTCAACCTTCAGCAGGCAGCATAACATAACCTCAACTTTTATAAAATTTTATTTTGAATAAATTATCAGGTTATTCATAAATTATATCAAAGATATAAGAGAAGAATAAATTATTCGAAAGTGTTTTAAAATGAGTGATGTGAAATCTACACCTACCGTAAGTAATTTTATTAGTTAAATAAATATACCTCGTGCAAAGATAATAAGATGACAATAATATTTATCCCTTTTGCAGTCTGCAAAAAAGCGTGGTACAAATTTCTCAAACCGAGAAAAGCACGAACTGGTTGCAATTGTGAAGAAATACGCGCATGTTATGGAATGTAAGCAAACCGATACCGTTACAATGAAACAAAAAGAACAGACATGGGAATGCATTGCAAAAGAATTTAATGCTAAAGGGTTGTCCGATTGTAGATCAACCTCGAAATTGAAAACTCTTTGGGACAATTTAAAAAGAGTTACAAGGAAGCACTTTGCAGCTATTCGTAAGGAACAAATTCGAACAGGTAATGTTTTTTCTTTTATGTAAATTTATTCAATTGAAATTAACAAATTGTACTTGTAGGAGGTGGACAGCCGCCAAAAAGCATAACAGATGATCGAGATGCCATTTTATTCGACTGTGTAAAAGAAATTATAAGTGGTACAGTTGAACCCATGTTCAACGAATTTGATGTGGATTTCATAGCAGGTAATGTAATTTATTTAAATAAGGCCTATTATTTTATTTGTAATTTACAGGGGTAGATAACCCTCAAATGAATCATATTAACTTAGAAGATCCAATCTCAGTTGAAATCGAGGAGGTATCTAACACTGACTTGGTAAGCTTAAAAACATTACAATTTGTAATTATTGTCGACTACTTAGTTTCGAGATTTAAAAGTTCGATTCGATTCGCACAAGTTGAAATAATTTATTAGTGTCTTAGCAACACTTGCTACTTGACTAAATTACTATCCGTGTCTGTACGACTCCTTATAATGTCTTTTTTTTAGTGCTCAACTCATCCATCCCCACAACAGGATTGGTCAATGTGGAATCCAGCACAATTAAGAACTTCAGTACACGATGTATTAAAAGTGCAGGAGACGATAGCAGACAATCAAGTAACGGAGACCCCAAATCCAAAAAAGCGGAAGGCAACAGAACAATTACACCGCCAAGTAGAAATAAGGAGGAAAAAAAAAATACTAATCGTTCGACATCGTTTGAGGAATTGGCAGTAGCAAAAAAAAATTACGTAAACTTTCTGCATTTAAATGACGAAAAACAAGGAGAGCTGAAAATTGAAACAGAACTAATAAAAAAACAGACAGCCGAGCTAGAAAACGAATTAATATCGCAAAAATTATGTAACGAAAAATTAGAAACAGAAACAAACAACATAAAAAAACGAACAGCCGAGCTGGAACAGGAATTAATCTCCCAAAAATTACGCAATGAAAAATTACAAACAGAATTTTTAATTAGTAAACAAATATTATAAAAAATTTTTTATTAATTAATTTAATTTAGTTTTAATTTATGTTTTTTGGCTTATTACAAATGTATTTTTTTTTCGTTTATAAGTTTCCAAAGTAGTTAATTAAATTTTTCCGAGTAACATCGTTGCTTTCTTGTTCGTTACCACCAATATTATCTACATTTTCATGAATAATGTCATCCCATTGAATATTTATTGCTGGATCATCTGGTGGTAAAGGTTCTGTAGCAAGTCTTGCTTTATTATGCAAGACTGCAGTTGCCACTATCACTGGAAGAACATTTCTCGATTGAAAACGCATTCCTGTTGCTAAACATGGAAATCTACGTTTCCAAATGCCAAATGTTCGTTCAATAACGCAACGAGTTCTTATTTGTGACTCGTTAAAAATTCTTTCAGCATTTGTCTGAGGATCTAATAACGGTGTTATTAGATATGGTTTAACCGCATAACCACCATCGCCCAAGATTAAACCATCACCAAATTGATTATCTTCTAACCGCACTTGCAACCGAGAATTGTTTAATATGGTCGAGTCGTGAGTTCCTCCGGGCCATCGTGCAACGATGTCTGTGATTTTCAAATGAGCATCACATGTAGCTTGCACATTAATGGAGAAATAACCCTTTCTATTTCTAAAGACCTCGGCATTATTTCCTCCGAATGATTGAATTTTAATGTGAGTACAATCCAGTGCTGCAATAACGCGTGGAAATCTTGCAATTTCGTAAAAGTCCATTTGTGTTGATGTTTTTTCTGCTGGTGTAGTAGGAAGCTTTATGTAATTTGGTCGCAATCTGGCAATTGCTCTTGTCACCCGATGAACAATTCGATATCCGCTAGTTTTACTGACTCCTGCAAAGTCACTTATTGCAATCAGATGTGATCCTGTGGCATAATACCGCAAAGCAAGCAGCAGTTGCTTTTTAGGAGGAATAACATTATTTCTTAATGTCACGTGTTCTAATTCGTGCTGAATTTCTAAAAGCAGATCCTCGACAGTAGGTTTTTGTAGACGAAAACGTCGAAAAAACTCAAGATCGTCGTAATTTTCAAAGTAATCAGGTCTTGGATTTAACACTCGCGGTCTTCTATAAACTTCATTCACAATATCTTCGTCATCCGATGAGGATAGAACGTTATTGTAAAACATGATTAACTAAAATTGTCAGAAGATTTACCAAAATACAAAATTAATTACCTATATAATAATTGCGAAAATTATTCTAGGTTATGTGTATTCAAACTGTCAACATTAACCGTGATTAACCAGTTAATGGCCCAAAATCGGTCAATTAAATTTAATCATGATTAAACTGCTTTAATCATGATTAAAAATATGGTGGAACGCTCTTTTCTATTTAACCGTGATTAACTCCAACTAATCATGATTAAAGTATTTAATCAGAGTTGGTGGAACTGGCCCTTAGCCTATCAAAGATCGAGGTCGAATTTTAGGACCAATAAAGGAACCTTTTCGGGACTAATGTGGAGGGATTTTGTCCCCACGACGGTCAAAAACCATATATAAGGAGCTGCAGAGCACATTAAATTTAAGATTCCTTTGGGATCTTCACACCCTAAACCTCTGTCGGTTTGGGTGAGAGATCATGTGAAGTCCAAAAACTTGGCCGGAGGCTATCTCCGACCGTCGAGGCAACTCTTAGTATAAGCGAATTTATAGTGTAATTGAATGTAAAGTCAATTAAATAGATCTTACTAACGTAAGATCTCAAATCATTTAACAGTCAATTTGTGTAACATATGTGAATAGTGTTAGTAGGTAACAGATTTTTTATCGATAATACGAACTTTCATCAATGTGGTGCGGCAGTATTTGAATTAATAATCATTCGTTCAAATAGTTACTTTTAAATCTTTTCGGACATGTTATTTAAATTTATGGATTATAACCAGTTTCGGATTGAACAATTAACGCTTTTGTTATTTAAATTTATGGATTAAAACCAGTTTCGGAGTGAACAATTAACGCTTTTGTTATTTAAATTTATGGATTATAACCAGTTTCGGATTGAACAATTCACGCTTTTATTAATACAATCTTTATGTAGAATCATTTTGGCATTATAAACCGGTCCGTCGATATGCAAGCACCGATCGGTATGGATAACTTTTATGTCGAACATTTTTTTAAGTGTAACTCGCAGTCCAGATGTTTACGAACCTTTCATCACGTGTGGATATTTTTCCGCGATAACTTTTTATCAAGATATGGAAGTTCAGTCCCGAACTTCAATTATTTGTTTCGAGTCAATTAATTTAGTGAAATTTAAATTTGTTGTTAATATTTAACCAACCCGTTCGTGTCATTTCCAACGAAACTCATCCGGCCGCGCGAAAACCGACTTACAGTCAGGTCCGGATTGAGTTGAATTTACCGAAAGTGGAAAACCCTATTTTGCGGGATCACCACCCTCTACCGAATCATTCTCGACATTGCAACTTATTTATGGTCATCTCGATTATGGAAGAACCATATTATCGTATCTCACACCGGCAAATCTATCTGGAAAATTCCGTTTGGAACACATCTGTACCTTATATGTAAGCATTATTTTCGTATTTTTAAGCATTATTGTATTTATTGGTCAGCTTTGACCATTGCATTTTACAAACCTTAAGTTTACCGTGAAGACGATCGCAACCTCTTTGTATGACCTTTTGTGTGTTAGTATTTACTTGGGCGTGGTGAAACCACATCAAAGAAATCTTTATTCTAAATTGTTTATTGAAATAACGTCACATTTTTGAATTGTGTTTTACGTCACATTTAATGTTTAAGGAATTAAACCATTCATATTTTAGATTGAATTTTTTTTAAAACATATTTAATATTAAATTAATTAAATTAACTTCAAGTCAATATTTTTAGTGATAACGTTTTATTATTATTCAAGTCAGTTTTTCACATTTGAGTTTTGTAGCATTATGTAGATGTAAATATGATTAAACATGTGTTATAAAATGCCAAATGCCCCTGTATATTTCGTTATTATATCTCTTTATTATTTATATTTGTGTTTTTATTACTGTTTATGTGTTTGTTTATTTAGCGATTATATAAAGGTAAGGTTTAATAACAGCAAGATGTACTATGTAATCCAAAGAGGCCACCAGTGTGAGATGCTCGCGATCAATTAGTCAACAGCTGTCGTGTATTCAGCTGGAAAGGGTGATTTTGCATCCCTTTCAAATGGACCTTGGTTCAAAATTCACGTGGCGCCCTTATATACTCCTTGTGTAAATATATTCCCCCCCCCCCATTTGAGATAACATCCTAACTCGCGATCGAGGATTGCCCGGTCGCTGAGGAGAGACCGACAAGACGCGACGTTTAGTCACAAGCCCTTCTGCTCCACCCTACAAACACCACCCTTCGCGGCTAGAGCTAGTCATATCGTTTAATCTTTGTTCGGAAGGTGTCTTGGATGTGGATTGTCGTGTAACAAGGTCTTACAGAAAGAATCAGAAAAATAATGAAACCTTATTGCAGATTGGAGGTTTACACTCTACAAGATAATTATAGTCTATACACAAAACTGAAAGACAAGGTAGAGAAAGAAGAAAAAGAACTTGTGTATACGATACCTTGTAAGGGATGTGATCGTTGCTATGTAGTACAAGCCTTGCAGTTTCTCGGAGAGAGAAAGAAACAACATTAAAGACATTGCAAAAAGCGATAAAAGACAACAACAATTTGAGAGAAAGAGATGCGGATTAAGCAACACTGAATAACAGCTACACTGTAAAAAATCACATAAAAATACATTCAAATACGTGTAATTTTTACATTCAAAATTGTAGTAAAATTACATATTGTGTATTATTCCATTGACAATAGTGTGAAATTACATTATTATCAATGGAATAATACACAATATGTATTTTTACCATAATATTGAATGTAAAAATTACACGTATTTGAATGTATTTTTACGTGCGTTTTTTACAGTGTGCAAGATTTTGATTTTGAAAACATTGAAAAATTAGATAATGAAAACGGTAGATTGAAGAGAAACATAAGTGAGATGTACCACATAAGTAGGAATAAATGTGTGAATTTCAGAGAGGACACCCAGAAGCTTAGTTTAATTTATAACGACCTATTTAAGTAATTATCGTATTAGTTAAGTTTTTGTTGATGATTTTTGTATGGGGGCGTTGAATTGATTTTATTTGGACACTGTATTTGTGTAGTTGTATTTAAGTAAAAAAATAGGTAATTTATTCGAGGACATGCAAATTTCACTTTATTTCATTTTGTTTTATTGCATTATTAGTTTAGATAAGTTATTGGAGATAGTGGTTATAATTTTATATTTTAGGTAATTTTAACCTTTGACTTGTTAGGTGTTTTCATTTTACAAAAGGTTTTTGATTTTAAATATTTTAATGTGTTAGTAGAAGTTTTTTCTAACGTGGAATTGTGAGGGTTTTTGTATTGTTGATTATGTGTTGGATTTCGATGATGTTTGCTTGCACGGATCTCTTCGTTAATAATGTTGGCAAATTGTTGTTCTAAATTACGAATTACGTACATTCATGATTTTTGCTAAATAATCAAACGTTTACAATAGGGCAAACAATTGTTTTATTTTGCCTGTCCTATATCCCATTACAATTATTATTTGATTGTTACACAAGGACGTTATGGAAAGTTTGCCTAGTTAGTATATTCTCAAGAACCATGCAAATTAAGGCCCTCATAGACGTGAAATTAATCATAACTGTCAATGCTATTGATGAGGAATTGAGTTCCTTTATGATTAAAAGAGGCGGTCATAGCTTGGTAGTTAAGTGCGTCTACTGCAAGCTAATGCGAAACGCTCGGATCGAATCCGGGCAGGGTAAAAACTTTATTCTGACCGTCTCTCCTCGGTAGGCAATGGCAAACCACCGAGGTAATATGCCAAGAAAATCCATCTCGAAATGAAGTGTAGTTCACTTCCCGTGGTTCGGTGCCCACGTTAAAACAAGTAGGTCGTCTATGTATGTGAAAACAATTTGAACGCACATCATATGAATCGAAAGAGATAGAACGATATGGATCACCAAACCCTCATTAGGGTAAAAGGACTGAGAAGGATGATTAAAAATTACACAGAACACAACATTGGCAAAAAATATTCACCCTACATTCAGTAGTCCCATGTACTTAATAAGACATAATTTCTATAAAATGTTATCCTAAAATAAACAATATGGAGTAATTATTTTATTACATTTTGTTTGTAAGGAGCTATCATTGCGTAAAAATTGGGGCAAGCAGGAATAAATTTTATTTTAATGATATTTATTAATTTTTCCCCCTTTAGAGACCACCGATTTCGCTGCCACAGAGGAAAAACCACTCAAAGAATGAAAATATCTCGGTTTGGGTGCATTTTAGAGCAAAATATCGGATTACTGATATTAAAGCAACTACACGAAATTGCAAAGAGCAAAGATCTTCTATTTTTTTTGTTAATTGAACTGTTACAGAGTTAGTCATCGTGGTTAATTAACGTAGTTAATTTGTACACTAATTCTATCACGGAATTCTTTTCTCCAGTTCCTTAATAGAAGCCAGTCATGGCAGACGAATCCGTGAACCAAATCCGAAATTATTTGATTAAAAAAACAAGGCAATGAATTCCCGTTATCTTCTGCTAGACTCGAGATTTTGTGTGTGAGGGTAAAATGTTCCAGGGATCGTAATATAGGCCCAGAGGTTTTGCAAACACGAACCGTTTTGTCAAGTTCGTTGGCGGTAGGCAGTAGAAAGATTTTGGAAAATCTATTTGGTAGAGAACTTTGTACTTTTCAATTTGAGCCTGGTGCTAATTTTTCCTAATAATTACTGAAGCGAGTTCTAGACAAAAAACAGTTTGGAGCAACTATAATTCTAAATTGGGGGAGAAGCCACTTGGGGATTTTAGGGGACTTTTCGAGGGTTTAGCCGGACACACAAATGGATAATGTCAAATATGAACTTGCCCGGAGTTTTGCAAGATTGAGACAATTTGTGGGTTTCGTAGCCTAGACTATTTGTGCTGTTGCATTATTTGATTTATAAATATTTACAGTATATAATTTTCATAAGTGATAAGGTGAAGTGGGGTAAGTTTATATCCGGGGCAAATGTGTACAAGATTCTAAAATTTGTGAAGAAAACGTGAAATAAACGCTATCTGCATTATAAGTGATGAGTTAAGTATAATCTCGCTTTCTACGACGTAAACGCATCGAAAATGTTACTAACTAAGACACGTGTTTGAAAACTGTCATTGTAGATAAAAATTTCTTTCTAGAAGCATAAATTTATCGTGTTAATTTTAATCAAAAAACATCCGCTTTAAATTGTTTAATTTTATTGATTAAATTAGTGTAATATATAGAAGTGGTAAGTATCTTTTAATTGTTATTAATATTTATAATTGTTTTTGACTTAATCACAAAATAATGTGTACTAAACAAATTGCCCCAGAAATATTGTGTAGTGGGGCATGAGTGTAGTAAATTAAGGGGGCTAATGTGTAGTATACTACACACTTGCCCGAACTTGAGCTAAATACTCAATTTTCTTTCAGGCAGCTATATGGTACGTGTTTATAAGAGAAAATCTACTAAAAGAACTACCTACAGTGCCCTTGAAAGGGCCTTGGATGAAATACGCGGTACTTAAAAGAAATTTTGTTATTTTTGTAGGATTTTTAAACTTTTTTACTTTTATAAATAAAATAATAATTTTTAATTTCTACTTTCTTTAAATTAAATTTTTACACAGGGTATTATAGGAACCATTGAACCTTTACACTCCTGCCCCGTTTTCATTTCTATTAATAGATAAAGAAAATACCCAGTGATTACACACTTGCCCCAAAACTTTGGGGAAGTGTGTAGTAATGTCTTTTATTTTTTTAAAATAAATAATAAAGAAAAATTATTTTCTATTTAATTGTTTTATACACTAAGACTATTAATTAGACTCTAAAGAAAGGAGAGCAACATCAAAAATGTTATTTTCTTTCTCAGTTGATTTGTATTTACTGTCTAAATTCAAACTAAGCTGAATTTACTACCTACTTACCCCACTTCACTATACGTGAAATTCAACAATACAATAATTGATAATAGCATTTTAAGTCATTTTTGTGAAATCTACGGAAATCGTTCTAAAATTATTAAATAATAATAATATTATCTCTAATATATGAGTTAAAATTATTCTCCATATTTGTGGTCAACTTTCCTTAAGAATGGAAATTTTCAATTAATACTTTCGTTCTTTAGAAATTGTAGTGTCAAGATAGAGATTCATTAAATTTCGTTAGATTTTTGCGAGGTTCAACCGGGTAATTGCGTTTTAAGATTTGTATTGCCATAAGGGATTAAGAAACTACTTTTTTTAATTATGATAATATTATTTCGTTTTTCAATAATAAAGCACTTTTTCCCACTCCGAACTTTGCACTACTTAGAGATTTACTTATAATAAATTGTAGGTTACCCTTTGACGTTGATATAATAATTGTAGATTAAATAAATAACACTTACCTCAAGTTTAAGGATTTCGGTAGTCGTGTTTAGAGTTTTAAGACACTCTTCTAAGGTTTTTCCCATTATTAAAAAATTATCCAAGTAATTAACGCAAGCGATATCCTTAGTTCGTAAATTTTGGACAATGGGAAGATATTCTGCTCTGGTAACCGATTTATAAAGAACAGAAGAAAGATCTTATATTCGTCATTTGATACCACCTATTCCATCAATTTTATAAGAAATTGTCAACATTAGACGTTCCTGGAGCTCCCCCGAGTTGGAAAATTACGAAGAAGATTAATGGTTGTCTTTTACGATTACGTTCTACATTATTCAATAAAGCAATAATTTGAATCTATTATGTTCATTAAAATTTTCATTTCATTCTAGATGCTAAAACCGTAAGTTAACCGGAAGTTCATAGTATCAAAGAATTCACGTTAAACCATATATACTATGAACTTCAGTCAATATACACTCCAAAATGGTTATTGAATTAATAGAAAGGGGTTAATTACAACTCGGCAAGGTGGTACCATACCTAAAAAATTTCCATTTTATATGAAATTCTGAATACTAATGTAAACTGTTATTTATTTCTACTAAAAGTTGAGTTATTTGATTTCAGCTCCTTGTCCCTAACCGCAATAGATGCTGACGTATAAGAATGTGTTACGGCTTTAGAGAAAAGCCTCGAATAATAAGGCTAAAACTTTGATAACTAAAAATTATTAAAATTGCAATAAAGTATAATAATTAAAAAACACTCTGTATATCATAACCATTTAAATAAATATGCATGGTAATCAGATGACGTATTCATTCTTTCGTTTTCGACGTGGACCCATAATGCAATGGATAGCGTCACGTCCCATCTTAGTCTGGGCTATTTTTCTCTTGTTCTAATAAACACACGCTTATAAAATGCGTTAATCTAATTGGAGTATTTAAATATCCGCGCTAAATAATTGCAGGAGAATGCAAGGATACACTCTCGAGGTGGGAGAATGACCGCAAAAGGGTAGTGTAGTACCTACTATGAAGAACAACGCACTCAAAATTATCGTATTAACTTTAATGATGCAATTATCTAGTTTTACCTATTATCGTGCAAATATTATGCAATTAACTATCGTAATTAGAAATATGCAATTAATGAATGTATCAATGAACAATATTAAGTTTTTGTGCGCGTATAAAAGTTTAATAATCCAATTAATACGCGAGAACTTGTAAGTAATGGAACTCGGCCGCCATGAATGATAAAAAACCGGTGACAATAATTACCCACATTTTTATAAGATAAATGTTAAAAGACAATATGATTTCATATGATAAACAATTATTACGTTAAGGAAAATACGTGTGTAAAGAAGTAAATTATAACCTTGTGCGAAAATACTATAAAAACATTGTTCGCCATCATAAACAAACTGTGTTCGACAATAATTAAATTAGTGTCAAAAATTCATTTAACAAAGACAATACTTCGCTACTATGTACGTATGGTCAACATGGAAATCAACTTAATTGGTTAACTATATCTTCTGATGTCATGGTCAAGATTACATCATTGCAACATACTGGATTCAACATATGAAGAGCGGCAAATGAAGTAACAACGCGTATCATTCAACACTGCGTACTATATACGTCGAACCGCTATGCTATGATAAAAATACAGGTATAATCTTGTTGTAAATGCATATTTGTAGAAATTTATCGTATTTTAAATTTACTTTCCCTGATAAAAATAACTATTCACTTTTATATTATAAACAAGTTGGAACGTGCTTCAGCAGCGGTTCCTAGGCTTCTATACATACAACTACTTTTCTGGTGTGAAAATTTGTTGTTATTATAATCCGATAATTCGGAACCGAGAGTTACAAACTTAAAAAAGTTGTTATTATCTGGTTATTTTTGATCGCCATATAATGTAACATCACATAATCAGATAATCTGCACCAATTAAATTTTTTGCGATTGGTAATTATCATTTACTATATAAATAATAACAATCAAACTTTTCCATTCTATTAGAAATTTTACTTCTCTGTAATGTATGGTCCTTTTTTTGAGGTGGACCAATCCTCTCCTTTCTCTTTTATTTATAACTTAACTTCACTAACCACATCAATAAAAAATTATTTTTTCACATCAAAGTAAAACAAGTAGTTTATATAGGGAGACCTCTTGGAAAATATCTTTAACTTAGTAAATTTCTTTCGAACATTTGCGTATTTATAAATTGCATTAGCGAATCGAAGCAACGGATTAACAGATTAACGCAATACTATATAGACGAAGTATTTAAAATATAACAACGTATCAGTTGATCAACGTTATGATTGGCTCTGAAACATGCGGACGGACACGAAGCCAGACCATAAGGCTTCTTTCTATACCTTGTATAGAAGCCTAAAAGTAGCGCACTGGCTACCCAGTTCTTAGACCTCTATACACACAGAGTATTTCAAACACGATTTGAAACGCTCTGTATGATTTTGAATTATGCGGACGAACGGACGGACGGACAGACGGACAGACACAGAGCCAGATCATAAGGCTTCTTGCTATACTTTGTATAGAAGCCTAATATATCAACGTATCATCGTATCAACTCATCATCGAATCATCGTGTCATCGGATCAACGTATCATCGGATCAAAGTATCATCGGATCAACGTATCATCGGATCAACGTATCATCGGATGAACGTATCATCGTATCAACGTATCATCGGATCAACGTATCATCGGATCAACGTATCAACGGATCAACGTATTTAAATTATATAGGTGAAAAGTTATGTAAATAACACGATTTGAAACGCTCTGTATGATTTTGAATTATGCGGACAGACAGACAGACAGATGGACGGACGGACGGACAGACGGACGGACAGACACGGAGCTAGATCATAAGGCTTCTTGGTATACTTTGTATAGAAGCCTAAAATTAATTATTCATATTTTCACATGATCATTTTTAGATTTAAAGTATGCAAGCGTATCAATCTTCTAGCATTAAGTATGATTTTGATCTTAACTAGATACAATTATTTATCTATTTATCGGCGTCCGATCTAAAAACGGACAATTTTCCCGTTCAATCCTCGCAAAACCACGTGGGTATGCAAAATTTCAACCCTCTACTTGTCCCGTAGCTATACGCACTAAATTATGAATCAGTGAGTGAGTCAGTGAGTCAGTGTCAAACTGAGCTTTATATTATTTAATGAATTTGTATTTCTTTGATCATTATTATTTAATTTAATCTTTAAGTTATCAAAACATTAATTTCCCTGAGCTAACAAGACATCCTGACGTGTAAACGGAATTTCGTCATCAACCAGTTGGTTTAATGCAATTAAAATTTCTTTCGGCTTATTTACCGGGTTATCTTTTCTACTAAGCGCGTCTGCAACAACGTTATGTTTGCCTTTAATGTGTATGATGTCGAATTAATACTCCATAATGAGCAAGCTCCACCGATAAATTCTATTATTCGTGAATTTTGTACGCATTAAAAATGTTAACGCCGAGTGATCAGTGTGTATCTCGAAACGGTTGCCGATCAAGTAAAATTTTAATTTTGTGAGTGCAAACACGATAGCTAACATTTCTTTCTCGGACGTGGAATAATTAAGCTCCGATTTCTTAAGAGTTCGTGAAACAAAACTTATCGGTTCTTCCTCCCCATCGCGCATTTGCATTAAGGCTCCGCCGACCGCAAAATGACTGGCGTCTGTCTTTAATATGAACTTCTCCTTAAAATTTGGATGAAGTAATTTGACGTTTTCATATAATATGTTTTTCATTTGCTCGAACGCTTTCTGTTTATCGTCATCCCATTTCCACCTTACTGATTTCCTTAATAGCTCAAGTAACGGAACAGTTAAATCTGAATAGTTAGGTATAAACCTTTTATAATAATTCATTAACCCTAAAAATGATCTTAATGACTTTAAGTTAAATGGTCTACGGTAATTCTTAATTTCGATTATTTTCCCATCATCTATCTTAATCCACTCGTTTGAAATTATGTACCCCAAATATTGAACTCGTGTCTTGTAGAACTCACATTTTTCTATGTTGAGCTTCAAGTCTGCGTCATTTAATGCTTTTAAAATTTTGTCTAAGTGAACTTTATGAATTTCTTCATTTTCGCTGAAGATTATTATGTCGTCGACATAGTGTGCACAAAAATGACTAAACTGGTTGAGAATGACTTGTAATGCACCGATGAGTGCTGCGCTGCTGGTTGATAATCCAAATGGAACAACTCTAAAGATATACGTGTTACCGTCTACGCTAAAACCTGTGTACTGATGTGAGTCTTCATGCAACTTAATTAGCCAAAACGAATTTCTTAAGTCTAATTTACTAAAGGTTTTTGATGATCCCAATTTTGATAATAATGACTCCATAGTTTCCGGGCTCTCAAACTGAGGTTTCGTGACTGCGTTTAACCCCCTTGCGTCTAAACATAATCTTAAACTACCGTCTTTCTTTTTAACAATAACTAGTGGGTTTAAATAAGCTGTCGGAGATTTTACTATGATGCCGTCATTTAGCATCTTTTGAATTTCTAATTGTACTTGATGTTTGTAACATTGAGGGATAGGGTAAGTTTTACATCGGAATAATTTGTCTTTAATGATTTGCAGCTTGTGCACATAATTTTTCGCGGTACCTGACTCCTGATTTATCAATGCATCGTATTTCGTAAATAATTTTACAACTTCATGAGTGTGATTATTTGGACAATCTAATTTTATGTTTTTCAAATTTTCTTTGTAATTATTTATTAACTGTGTTTCCCGATTAACACTTCCTAAACCTTTTTCCTTCTCATAATTAACTTGATTAACATTATTTTCCCCTTCTATTAAATTTTCCACTAACATTTCCGGTTCACTCCCGTTATTTATTTGATCACCTAAATTATTGGTCCAAATAATCTCTTTATTGAATATTTTTACTATTTTCCGTTCCGCATCAATGATCATATTAAATTTGTTTATTAAATCTATTCCTAATATGCATTGCATAGATAAATTTTTCATTATTAAAATCGACTCTTTTATAATTGCATCCCCTATTTTAATTGTTGCGAGTACACTTTCATTCGCTGATGAGAACTTTTTCTGGTTTGGCGTTGCCAAATTTACTACCTTTGTTTTTAAAATGAAATCTTTGAAATTTTCATAATTTTTCAAAATTACCCCCTAATTAATTAACGAAATTTCTGCCCCTGTATCTATTAAACAATTTACCTGCACGTTATTAATTTCTACCATTATGTATGGCAACGAATCTAATTTTAAATCATTATTTAACCCCCCTGTATTTTCAATGCTTATAAACTCTTTGGGATGCTGGTAAGAGCTTATTCGCATCTCCCTTGGCACGCCATTTATTGAAAATCCTGTGGAGAGGATGTTCCCTCTTCCACAGCAGGTGTCCTATTTATCGTAACACTATTAATCGGTCGGTCATTTGTATTAGCTGACGTACGGTTTTGATAACGGTCGTCACCCCCTTCTTGGTGATCACGATCATTTGTACGGTGGTCATAACTGCGCCAGTTTGAGTCAAATCTACCCCCTCGCTGGAAACGTCCACGATAACCCTGATTATAATTCCTATTATTTCCGTAATAGTTACCTCGACCGAAATTGCCTCTGTTAGAGTTGTATCCCGCATTACGATCATTATGACTATCCCGATTGTTTGCATTAACATTATTATTAGCGCCTCTGCGATTTTCAAAATTGTTGTTCCCCGTATTATTATTATTCTGATTATAATTTCCCGATCTTTCATACCGGTTGTACCTGTTGTCCCGATTATTGCGATTGTCATTCCCATTATTGTAATAAGTATGCTGGTTATTTGAGTCGTGTTACCCCCCTGAATAGTTGTTAAAATTTCTAGTCGCATTATTATAACTTGGCCTATTGACTCTTTCGTCCATGTTAACCGCATCCGTTCTCCTTAACAATTTTGATAATTCTGCTATCGTGATAATATTTCCAAGAGCTACCCGGTTAATTATGTCTTGTCAAAAATGATTAGCTAAGTGCTCAACGATTTCTTCTTCTGAGACTTCCGGTTCAAGTTGCGTTACCTCATTAATGATGTTTTCCGCGTAATCATTGCGGCGACCGTACCCTTTAAATTTGCCGTTCATTAACTCGTTGCGTATTCGCCCCTGAGCTTGCTTGTCCCAATAACGATCTAGGAATAATCTTTCGAAACCGACGAAATCTTCGAATTTATCTTGGACACACCCGAACCATTTTTTAGCATTACCACCCATCATTGAGCAGATGCAATTTTTAAATTTATTCACATCGCGGATGTGACTTGTGCTGCGATTCGCATATTTTATGAACTGTTTAGGGTTGAAGTCCCCTTTTTCGTAGAATTTAATCGCTTGCCCGTTGTTTGTCGGCCACGTAATGTCTTGTAAAGCCGCTAAGTTTATGGAACTGTTTGTGCTTTCACATTTTATCTTTACGTTTTCTTCAATTCGCTTTAGTTTTTCACCCTGATCATTTATTTTTATGTCTACCCGATTTTCTAATTTACACATTTCTTGACTCATAACCGTTCTTGAATTTTCTATTTGTTGTTCTAAAATTTGTCGCGTTTGTATAATTTTACTATTGATTGTTATTTCCGGTATGATTTGATCAAATTTCCGATACCTTTTCACTTAGTTCGTATACATTTTCTTTTACCGTTTGTACATTTGAATTTGTTTTATTTATTTCCTGAGAAAATTTAGTTTCAATTTCCCGTTTATATTCTTGTAAATTCTCGTTAAGTTGCTTCTTGGTATTTTCTGTATTTTTAATAACTACATCTATTTTCTCGTTCAATTCCTTTCTGGTATCTTCTGTACTTTTTATAATTATGTTTTCCAGTCTCTTACCTACTTCTTCTATTTTCTGATCGTTTTTAATTAATCTTTCTTCTGCTTTCTTTTCCTTTTCGAGGTCTCTTCTGTTAATGAATTCCATCATCTTTTGCAGCTCTGTTTTCTCTTCTACTTTAGGTATTTCGTCAATATTTGTTTCTACCGAAACTTCACTTGCGGTTTTATCTTCTTCGTCTATTATCGATGCGAATACTTCTTGTAACGCGTCTTCTTCCTTTTCCGTTTCTGTCTCCCCTACTTCCGGATTTTTCTTTTCGTACCTTAACGTCCTGTCAGATTTTTCTGCCATCGTAATTTATGTTTTATATTTTTAATCAATTTAATTTTAAGGAAATAGTTATTAAGTAAATCTCGATGTAATTTTAATTTTAGTTTAAAGAAAATCTTTAATTTTATTGCTGACTTTATTGTATTTAATTTTAATTCGCTTGTATCTAATGATTTGTCTTGAATTGACACTTTGATAGAATTAATAAACCTTCCCGTTGCAATTAACCTACTCGAGTTTATTCTAGCCTCCACGTTGTGACGCCAAAAATTGCTGTGTGTTATCGTAGCCTTACGTTGGGCTCCAAAAATTGCTATATACCCTCGTAGCCTCTCGTTGGGCTAGCCAAAAATTGCTATAACCGGTATCTATTAAAAGTGCCACACGTTGGTCTTTCAAAAATTGCTATATCCTTGTCTAGCTATTGGGGCTACACGATTTATGTTGTAAATGCTTTATAACGGGTCTACGTAAAGTGTACCTTGTCAATAGAAATATTGAAATTTTTACACAAATAACAAAAATTGAAATTATAATGCCTCGGCTTAGCTGGTTCGTAAAGCATGTGCTTGCCTTTATCAGGGTGGATTCGTTCCGGTTGTAACAGTCATTTGTTACATGCAATTTTGCGTTGGCAAATTATTTGTCAACAAGGTTTATTTGCATTTTTTCTATTGTATTTAAGTTTTCGACTTGGCATAATTTTCCCAACATATTTTATTTCGTTCGATTTTTAAACCAACTATTTCATATTTTCAATGCCTGGGGTTATGCAACCCAGATATCATTAATTTTAATAAAACAATTTTTTGATCAGAGAGGTCGAACGTTTAAAAAAAAATGAAGGGGGTTAACAAGCGAGTTTTAAGGACATGACACTAAATTTTTTTGTGCTCCGTTGAATTTAAGTTTTTTGAGTTTTTTTCGGAGAATTCCGCTCAAGAATAATGTTTACTGAGTGGCGAGGATCGATATCGTGTAGGGTGTAGTGATATTTTAAGCACCCAGTGATCAAATATGGATCGATGGTCGATTTTCTCGGAATTAACCTTTTCTAACGACGCCGTGCCATCTTGGGAAAATATCGATGATTCCGATTTTTAAATCTGGCAAAAGGCATAACAACGCTACCATCAGGTCGAAGTTTTTCTTTTTTGAATCTTTCTGACTTCAACCATGGGCAGACCAGAGGTTTTTCCAAAAAACCCCTAAAGAAAATTGGCGCCAACTTTAACCTCAAGATGGGCGAATCCAGACCACATCAGTTTGGAAAATTTTATTCTTTTAATGGTGTGCAACATGTTATACGAATTTCAAAACAACTAGTTCAACAATATGGTGATATAGTCGATTTTAATTACTTTCTTATTCAAAGAGCAAATAGCTATTTTTTGGGTTATAACATTTTCGTACAATAGTGTTTTTTTGAATGCTTTTAGGTAAATTATTTCTACTAACGGAAGCTTTTTACGAGACGAAGGTATACCATCGAATCCAAATTTTTCATAGAGAACGTCAACAACATGAATCGTAAGTAGTTCAAAATTTCACCTTTTTGTACAAACTGTTAAATAACCAACTCACCTTTTTAAAGTCATAGCTAATAATTTTCTATCATCTGCTTATGTTTTTGCGGGAGGTTGTAGACTGCGCCCGATGGTTGAAGGGTCTCATAATCTAGCATGTAGATTGCGCCGGGTTCGGTTAGGGTTAGTATGTAGATTGCGCCGATGGTCAATTAATAGGTAATCTTTTTGGGTTACGACGGAGTGAAAATCCCATTAGAGGATTAAGGTACTTAATTTATTACAGGAGTACCTACTATACATTATGTGCGATTTTTAATTAGGTTAGTAATTTGACGAGGTTATTTTTAAATAACTGCATTATTTTGATTCTTTCATTAGTAAAAACTGTTATAACACAAATTTATAACTACGAGAAATTTGCAATTTCGAGACAATTTGTGCACGATTCTGTTGGTCTATAATTTTGGGGGTGAAACGTTATAGTTTCGAGGTTCTCTCACATCCCGGTTTCATTTATCCCGGTTTTCTTGATGGGTGGCGCCTTCTCGTATGTTTAGCCTAGTAACCAGAGTCAAAACCGCCCTGCAGGGGTGCAGAGCGGAGCGGAGCGAAGCGGCGCCCCGGAAGGGTAGGTTTTGACGATGGATAACTCTCCTTATCGAATGCACACCCCAAAAATCGAAGAAAAAGAAATTAAATTTTTTCACTTTTTCGGCAATACACCGGTTATTTTCCATTTTTTTGATAATATTTATTATTAATATCTACTAATAAGTATTGCAATAAGTATTGTCATATTAATGATAATTAGGTACCGCAATTTAATTTTTTATTAATATTTAATAAACTGATTTACAATAATAACCCCATTATGCCTTAATAATACTTTTTAATCCCTCAGGTACACCATTGGCGCAATCTGTATGTTACCCTTAATGACCATCGGCGCAATCTACAGGTTGCCCATGGTCATTTACCCAAAAAAAAGGATTAATTTCTGACCATCGGCGCAGTCTACATATGTCCGTTTTTGCCTACCTTCAGTAGGGTAAGTAGTTTCAATTTTAAAGCGTTATTTGTACGCTATATTTTTTTGTAAGATAATTAAAATTAGTTACTACGCCAGATCAGAGTAAAACTCCATTTCGATCAACGGTCAACCAATTTAACACGATGTCAATCGATCCGCCGATTTATTTTTGTAATGAATATTTTTTAGTACTGTTGTAATTAATTTTGTGTGTAATCAAGGATCTGTTTTATTTATTTATTAATTATTTCATCTTTCATTTTGAATAAATGTGTGTATTCCAAACAATCAAGTTTTATTTATTTAAGTTCAAATTTTGTCTGAGTAAAAGTTATTAGTAAACCGAAAGCTTCTACTGAGGCTGGCGCCCAAACAAAATAATTATTGAGCAGAGCAAGGTTCCTTTTAAGTACCCACGATTACCGAAAGGTAGCCCAGCATCTCCGATGCGGGGTAATTCCCAAGAGCTGGCCGCCACGTACCGTACATCTACGGGCAAGACAAGAGGCAGGTGTGACCAAAACCATTTTGTGGTTCCATTTTTGTTAATTTCACTACCACCGGTTTCGACCGTAACACGGTACCAATGCTGCAATACTGAAATCAAATTTATGGACTCGGAATAGGTCGAAATAAGTATCCTTCGTAGCAAAGACAATAATGTTTTTATTACACACAAAAATGCAAATAAAAGTTTTATTAAATAAAAAGTTCTTATCATTAATCCTAATTATCAAAATTTTAACCTTTAACGCATAAAGTACGCGTCGCGTAATGTCCGGAAATTTTCACTTATTTATTTTACGAAAATATGGTTTATGTAAACGTTACCTTAGAAATACGGGGATATTCAGTTTACTTATAACTTGTACCATGGACCTGCGCATAAATATCCATTCGATGGGTTCATTACCATATAATTTTTTCAAGATAACCTTTGGTGACCTCGTGGCTTCGATTTCCAATTTGTTAAAAATATTCATAATCTTTAACGATTTTCGATTTATTTACACTTGTACGTAGGTAAGTACATAAATTTAATAATTCTCACTCATTTATTTTAATTTTCACTGATTATTTTCACAATTAAAATGAATTTTATTTAGGACGCTAAAATCATCCACCATTACATGCAAAATTTTACACCAGGACCTCCTCGATTGTCTTTTAATCATTCTCCACCGAATTCATGGCAATCTTGAATTTTGCATAATCGTCTTCCTATTGGTTGATTGGAAAATCCATACTATTGAAGTTTCATAGTGCAGGTATGGATTAAGCCAAATGTGACTTATTGAAATTTTTAATGAAAATTTTTATATTTTTAGATTGGATTAAATTCTTCACCATTACTTCTTGGTTGTATTAATAAAGATGCTGGACATGAAATATCACTTCACAGTGCATTAAGTTTATGACACGTCGAACTCACGTAATGATTTAAGAACTTATTTAAATTTAACGTTAATACAAATTTTCATCTTAATTAAGTAATTAACAATATTTTGACTTTTGAAATACCTCTCTTATGACTAAACAATTTTTCTTTTACTATTAATAAACATTTTACATCAAGGAAAGTTATTAAGTGTTACATTTTTTAATTATTTTATTTTAACCTGCTTCATGTCTTTCTTTATAAATTAAATGATATTGAACTCAATTTCTTGGTGTCGGACGAAGTTTGTCTGATTGCTTTGTTGAGTCACATGCTTTATTATTATTAACAAATTACCCTAATCTTAACAAACGTATTTCTATTAACGTGGTACCTCGATATCGCAATATATTAAATACTGTGTTCCCAATAAAAAGGCTGTGTTTTAAGTATTTTATTTCGATTAAAAAATTTTTCCCGCAACTTTCGAAATTTAATCTGATAATCTACATTAAATTAATTAAAATTTTTAATTTGGTAACAAAATAATTAAAATTTTTAATTTGGTAACAAATTATTATTACCTATTTAAGCAAAGCTATTCTCAGTAAATTCTATTATCAAATTAAATTAAAATATTATACCATGGACTCAATTGTAAGTAATAGAACGGCTAAAGTGATGGCGTTAGCATTAAAGCAAAATCGTGAGAAAATTCAAGAAAGTTTTAGCGATGACACTGCAATACTATCAGATAATTTGAACGATACTGCAGCTGCAGTTGCTGCTGAATTGGAGAATAATATTACCAGTGTGCAATTAAATGACGAACTAAATACAACGGATAACTTTATTATATCAATCAACGAAAGTCTTCCCAATATTGAAGATTTGGAAAAATATATTCGAAATGCAGTTTCAAATGATGGCAATGATGAAGATTTGATAGATTCGGATTTAATATAAGTTCTTATGAGAAAATTAATCAGGAAGGAAATCATGAAGAAAATCACGAAGATGGTAATCTAGGAGAAGAAAGTTCTAATAATAATACTGATCTAGAATATTTGACAACAAAAAGGGGAACACCTAGGAAACGGAAAGCAAATAATAATGATGCGAAGGTTTTGGAAAAGCGCCAAAAAGCTTTGGACAGATTAGAATTAAAACCTCCTTGTGATGAAAATTGTAGAAAAGGGTGTAGGAAAGCTTTCGACGAGGAATGGAGAACCAAAATTAATAATGAATTTAAAATACTCTCGTGGATGAATCAAAGACGATATATATTAGCAAATACTACAGAAGCAGTTGTAACCCAACGAAAGGCCAAATCTACAAAGAATGATGAAGAATTTAAACGTCAAGTAATATATTCATACTTTTTTCCCGATATGGAAGGGAAGCAGATTCCAGTTTGTAAAGTATTTTTCCTGACTACACTTAGTTTTAATAAAAAGAACGATAAAGTGGTCCTTAACGCTTTAAAAAATGCAGAAGATCATCTCATTCCCAAGTCCGATTCCAGAGGAAAAGCAGAATCTACAATTAAAAGAAATGTTGAAGTTATCGAAAATCATATACAAAGCTTTAATCCGACAATATCCCATTATCGACGTGAACATGTCCCTAATAGAAAATACTTACCCAGCGATGTTACTGTAAAACTAATGCATGATGATTATTTGGAAAAACTTGAAGATCTCAAGAACAAATGTTCGTATGAAACATACAGAAAGTCCGTTCAAGATATGAACATTTCATTTGGAAAATTTGGACATGAGGAATGCGAAAGTTGTGCACTTTTTAATAATCATCCACACAATTTAGAAGATATAGCCGATGACTGCGATATTTGTACTAATCATTTGAAACATACAAAAAATATCGGCAAGCTCGTGAATATTATCGCGTAGACGCAGAAGATGTAGACAGAGATTCTCTCAAGGATAAATGCTTTTCGGTCGATTTGCAGAAAGTAATTATGCTGCCAAGGATGGATCAATTCAAATTGGTATTATTTACGCCAAGATTGGTAGATTTTAACGAAACTTTTGTGCCAGTTGGGAAAATTCAAGAAGGTTTATTATACCCTGAAGCTGTAATTTGGCATGAGGGTATTGCCGGCAGAAAGAAAGAAGACCTGGTATGTAGCTTTCACAAATTTTTTATTAATAATTGCGATACTGAAAAATTAACGATTTGGCTTGACAACTGTTCGGGTCAAAATAAGAATTGGTGTTTATTTTCATACTTAGTTTTTTTGATCAATTCAGATTTAGTTTCGATTAATGAAATTGAATTGAAGTATTTTGAACCCGGGCATACCTTTATGAGCGCCGATAGTTTCCACCATCAAGTTGAATTGTCGATGAAAAATAAAAAAATTTACGATTTTGATAATTTTATTGAAGTTGTAAAGTTATCTAATTCAGGCAAGGTGAATATTCACGAAATGCAAATAAATGATTTTGCAGACTAGATTGACGGTGCATCCCAAGCAAAATTGAAGAAATTGGATATACGCCCACATATATCTGATATGGTGAAATTGAAATTCAGCAGAACTAAAATGATGTTAACGTATTGGACCGATTTCGATGGGAGTGGTATAGAGATTGATTATTTAAAGTTGAACCTTATAAAAAAAGGTATTAAAGAAGTAATTTTTGGGGAAGTTCCCAGGGGAATTAAAGTGTCTAAAAAAGAAGAAATTGTAAAAAAACTTTGCCCTCTGATGCCAGAAAATCGCCAAAGTTTTTGGAAAAATCTGCCAGTAGATTTAAATTCTAGTGATTTGTTGACAGAATTTGAATAGATAGTTGTTATATTTTATGTTTTTGTAGATTTTATTTGTTATATTTTTGTTACCATTTTACATATTAAGTTATTTGCCTAAAAAATTTTATAAATTAATAAAATATATAGACCGTTTATTTTTTTGAGCACCTTCAAATTGATTTAAAAACAAATTAAAAAGGCAGTAACTTCGTACTTACTGCCTTTTTACGTTGCTAACTACTCTGCAGCCACAATAAATTCATTTCAAAACAGATTAAAAAGGCAGTAACTCCATACTTACTGCCTTTTTACGTTGTTTTCTACTAACGTAATTACTATTTTGCTTGTCTTTACTAGAAAAATGCATATTTTTGGGTGAAAATTGGCATAAAGCCTTTAACACTATTGTAGAATGGAATAGTTATCATAAAAAATATATAGTAATTTCCATTTAAGAGGGACAATGTGCGATTAGTTTTTTGCGTTTTACTCGAAACTATCAAATGTGGACTTACTGCCTTCTTACTTATGACGGCAGCACAATAACTGTTGCAACATACTTCCGATAGGTGGCGGAATGTGCTCACGTTTCTCTTGAAGTTTGAGCTATGTGAACACACAAGTAGGTTTGTGAGTCGAGAATGCTATTTGAGGTTTTGCACTCGTTTTCCCCTCAAATAAAATCAACCTAAATTAAATCAATTGTTTGCACAAAACCCATCTAACCTGATAAAATCCAATGGATAGGAACAGGCTAAGATAATATCATGTAATTATATTTTTAGCATAGTTGAACTATTATTATTATGTATTTAATAAGTATTATCTATTGTTAAAAAGTGTATATATTATTACTAAATAGAGTTTTTATCTATCTATCTATCTATCGAGAATGCTATCAGTCGCGTCCAAGTATTCGTACCGACAACAAGTGCCTAGTGAAGTATCAGTGCCTTGTGAAGTGTCAGTGATAAATGAAAAACACCCACGCAAAATGGGTAAGAAACTTAAAAAGACCAAAAATTTAGGCCCAGTAGTGTCAGTTGACCCTGCTGTGCTAAAACTCGTCCCGGCCCGTGGGAAAACACCCCCTGACTCGTCACCACACTCGAAAATGGTCGAGCAAAACCTCCACGACGCAAAAACATTGGTTGAAGATTCAAGTAAGACATATGACGCAGCAAGACAGCGAGCAGCCCACCTGGAGTGGGTCTCGGTCATGAACGGCCATGAACATCAAAGAGGGGTCACCGGAACAACGCAAGTTCATCCTCGAAGCGTTAGGTCTCCCACCTGACAAAGTGATGGATGACACAATTGCAGAACCACAAATCGAAGACATCCCATCCTGCTCGAAGGAGCAGCCCTTCGTGACTCCCAGAAAAGTCGTGAAACGCAAGCTATCCATTAATTCTGAACAATCTTCACCCGAAAATGCAGAACTTTATAACCGATTTTGCTCACTCGAGGACCTGGGAAGTGACTCGGAAGAAGATGACGACTTGACAGATAAGAACAAAAAACAACGGACGACGAAGCAGGTTAGTGCAGTGGTTTCCCGACCACCAACTCCGCTTGCTCCCACAAGCTCCTCCCATCCAGTTGCAACCGATAGCTCCTCCCCCTCGGTAATTATGCATGCGGACTCCGCGCGAACGAGTGCGACCGGCACGGCATCACAACCGCGCAACGATTCACCCAACAATAGGGCACCCGTACATCCCGTACGCGCTAGTAGAGTTTCACCAATTGTTGTTCGTGCGAATAATAATTGGCCTCAAATCTTTAAATTAATTAAAGATAAAAACATTAAATACGATAAAATTAAAACAGTGGCTAACGGCATTTCAATACACCCCAAAACGGAAATGGACTACCGCGTCTTGTCAAATCTTTTGGAACGAGAGAACATTCCATCTCATACATACTCACTTCCAAAAGATAAACCCCTCAAAGTTGTCATCAGAGGGTTGCATGCAACGCTTAAATGCAGCGACATAAAAGAGCACCTGGAAGAACGGAGTTTTACCATCTACTCAGTGCACCAGATGCTCCACGGCCGAGATAAACACCCAATGCCCCTCTTCTTGATTACTCTTGAAAAAACACCATTGGGAATTACAATTTATAACGCCACTACCATACTTGGCATTAACGTACAAGTAGAGACCCCCAAACAAGAGCAAGAAAAGTACAGGTGCAAATCAATGTCACCGATGCCAACACTTTGGTCATATACAGAGGAACTGTCACGCCGAACCAAAGTGCGTAAAGTGCGCCGGCGACCACTTGACTGCAGCCTGTACGAAGCCACGCAGTGAACCCGCGATCTGCGCCAACTGCGGCGGCGCTCACACTGCAAACTATAAAGGGTGTCCCTTACACCCGAAACCACGACAGCAGCTCACAGCCAGACAGATATTGGAAAATTTCAACACCAATCCACATACCAGACATCACCCACGTGAAATCACCACAAGTGACCCACCTCAAACTCAACAAACAGTTCGCGAACCTGAACAAACCAGACGTGACATCGATACCCTGAACATTACTGAAATAATTTCAATAATGACATCAGCAATTGTTACTGCCTTGAGGGAGGCAAATATCGGTTCCGAAGTGCAGGAAAACATTATCCTAAGTGTTAGTAACGCCGTGACAGCAAACGCCACAAAAAACTAAACTTAGTTCGAAATCCCCGGTCAAGGACCATCCGCGAGTGAATCACGTTAAAAATATAAACAATACTTCCACGCGAGTGAAAAACGCGAAAAACTTTCAGACACTAAAAATCACGTGAGTGAAAAACGCGAAAAAACTCAGACGAAATCAAAAGATGACAAACTTCCTTCCTCCTCCTCTCCCAAAAAACAAACCACTGCTACATGCCCTGGTGCAAGTCGGAGAAAAGCTCAAAGTTTGATGACAATCAAACAAATTCAAACCGCCAATTGCCTGTTGAGATAAAGAGCGGGCCGGCCATGCCGGGATGCTCTAAACGACACTTAGTTACAGGTCACAGGAGAATGCTATCGCTCCCACCAATGCGTATCTCACGAGCTGAATCCCATACAGGGTAACAGCGAAACTGCAGTTATACGATGAGGTGGGGTGATTCATTTTTGATAAACTGCCTGCGTTCAGTACTTGAATGAATGAAGCTTCGTCTGTGCTTCCGCTAAGCACTTCGTTTGTTTTTGCAACGGTCATGTATTCAGCTAATAAGCTGTTTCAAACCAACCAGATACGACTTAAAAACATATTTTATGTTTTAATTTATTTCATACTATTACTGGTTGCAAAACTTTATTCTTTGTTGAAACGTGTTTATCAAATTCAACATAGAAAAATCTTATAACTATAAATAATTGAGTTTATTTTCAGTTACCTGAACATTTTAAAACAAGGTGCAACTCGCTTTAGCGGCAGTTCCTAGGCTTCTATACAACTACTTTTCTGGTGTGAAAAGTTGTTATTTTTGGTCGCCAAAATTGTATGTCCTTCTAAAGCTTGGTGGAACAATCTTGATCCCGGAAGAATTCTACATGAAATTAAAATAAAAAGTTTTATATATTGCGATGTCGAGATTGACCACGCCAATAGAAATGATAACGTCCCGATTCAGAATTTTGTTTATTAATAAAGAGAGCACATGACTTATTTGTTCGAACGTAAAAGTTTCATCCGATACCAAAAATTTAGTTCAATGACATACTTTTATGTGAAAGACGAGTCACGGAACGAGGTAACAAAATAAATTCAAAATGCAACGATTTAATTCCGTTAATAAAAATGTTTGTTAGTATTATAAATCAAATTAATTAATCATAAGAAATGTAATTTAAAATCAAAATAATTGTTCAATGTTAGTTTATAAAAATGTGTTAAACGTAAAATTTTAAAATAAGCAAAATCTTTACACCTATCGTAGTGCGTCGCAAATCTAATGTATCACATATGGAAAGGACATTTTCTTCAAAAAGTTTATCAAACAATCACAGTGATGGTGAAAATTAATTCAATCTAAAACATAAAAATTTTATTAAAATTTTACAAAGTCACATTGGGCTTGAGCCGAACCTGCAAATTGAAACGTCAATAGTATTGATTTTATTTCGACCAATAATGAAGAATCACATTTTGATACATAAATCTCTCCTTACTGCTCTAATGAGAAGTCAGCTCGGAAAAGATTAAGTCCACGCAGAAGGATAAACCATCTACTTTAAATTTGCGTGGGGCCCTGGTGTTAGGTTTTAAACTAGCTCGTTTATTGCGGCAGCGAGAGTCGTGGATCGTGTGAAAGAAACACCCCGGAGAGATCAAGGAAACAGCTTTGCTAACACAACACAATTAAAATGGACAATTGGATGTTAATTGTCAGAAGGCAAAGATATACGCGATGTCGGATGTAAGAGGTGTTAGCCGACCAAAACAAGCACAGTAGCAACGACATTGCCACCGAAAATCACTCCCAAACATAAACCAAGGGCACATTCGAATGGTTATATAAAAATCCCACGATAAAGTGGAACCATGTCGAATCCCCAATGATAAAACAAAAGACAGCAATCTCGGTGAAATGCCGCACCCTGTATATGGGTCGAACATCGCAGCCTTTCATAAAAAAGAACATAAAAACAAAAATAAACACACAAAAAAATGTTCAACATAGAATTTCAAATATGAAATTCGAACGTACTACGATCATTTTGGAATTCCTCCGTCAATGCATTTTACCATAAGCTATTCGATGTAATAAGTGGAAATAAATACCCTGAACAAGTTAATTAAATAAAACACAAATATCAATAATTAATAATTTTAAGTTTATTAAATATCAACCTGAACATTCGATCCATTTCACACTTGCGAGTGCGAACTGGATAAGATAAACTGATATCACCTCGCCGCAGGAATATAAAATTGCAAGGCTATCGCAATCTTGGCGACCACTATAAGAATAAAAAATGCAAGACAAAAAGGCAAACCAAAATGTTACACATAAAAAATACATAAATTGGTCAAGGGTGAACTCCAACGTCATCGTTCTCCAGGTGTACGGAAGAACATTTGGCCAAATTAATTATCACGTAACTGTGAAGCAATTAACAAAATTATTAGGTGACTTACCATTGTGAAAGGAAGTAAATATTTCACAGGAAGTATTGACTCCAACAAAAAATGTACGATCCGGGAAAAAATCAACCATCCCTCAAACCACGAATGTAACATCCCCATGACGGGTTTGGAGCGCAAGATCCAAAAAACCATTCGTATTGATGGATGGGAACCCTCACAAAATCGCATCATTCCTCTTCAAAATTTTGAACCAAATTTAATGATAAACTACTTCACAGCACTTTCAAACATGACCGGAGCGTTTTAGAGCTCACCAATCAATTCCCCTCATCGCATGCGCGAGTTTTAATCTCCGTCAAATACGCTCGCTATACAGAGTGCTACGAAATATGTCGCTAGATGTTAAAAGTAGAATTTATAAATTCAACGTTGTTGCGAAAAGTGAAAATTTTTCGTAACAATTTGCCTTGAGAATACAACGGTAGCGATGGTAAAACAATTGAAAAGGGGGAAGTTGTTGATTAATTTTTATTAATGGTGGTGATTTTGGTGAGTCCAGCTAAAATTAGATAAAATAGTGAAAATTTTAAAGAAATTCAATAGACAATTTCGTTCATAATAATTCAGCCAATAGGATGTTACGATCTCATTAATTTGAACCAATCATAATCTACTACCTTTGACAATACAGACCACGGTGGTGTATTGTCGCGGCAATACGACCACCGTGGTCTGTATTGTCAAGTAACGATGGAAACTACGTTAACGCATACTATAAATTATTATTTGTTGCCAGAAATAATTGAAATTTTATTTACGAAATTGTCAAACGAATTCCACACGATACTATAAAATTGTCGGTTAATTTTTAAACCATGGAATCTTCGTGTTTGTCGCCCTTAAAATCACCATTCGTGCTAAAGCACTCATGGTGATTTTAAGGGCGACAAACACTCAGTTCCAGTTTTTAAAAAATTATTGCCGACAATTTGATAGTCTCTTGTGGTATTATATATGAAAAGTGCATTAATAGTTAAAATCAACGTACTTACGTATTTCAAAAGTAAAATTGGTAGAAGATAACGACGGATTACGATTATTTTTGGAAAAATTTGGTCACACCACGAGGTAAATGCACACACAAGAAAATTTGCATCTCGAATAATTATACGCATCGAAGGTCATCCATCAAGTAGAAATAAATAGTTTCATGGTACATGAACTGAGTAACGAGAAATACCCCAGATTTTGTTAAGGTAACGTCCCATTAAACTTTATATTGAAAATAAAAATTAGTGAAAATTTTACGATCCAATTACGCGTGCGTTAATACGTTTAAAATTAATTAGAATAAGAAATTTGTTAATTAGTATAAGAATTTTATTGCATTTAAATCACTTAAAAAACTAAATCATAATAAATTACCATTTGTATTTTAAAACGGAGCATAATTTTTGTAATCACATTCCGAAGACCACGATAATTGATTTCAGCATTCCGAATTGGTCAAGGAAGGAACCCAACGTGAGAAAAGGTACGTCTGTGCTCATCGCAATAGCTAATCCGAGGTATAATTTCATTTATTTACTAAAAATTTTACATACATTTCTATTGACGGGGTACATTTACGTACACTCGTACAAGACATTTACAATAAAACGTGTAGCCCTAGTAAAGCTCCGAGGGTACATAGCACTTTTTGGCTAGCCCAACGTGAGGCTACGATCTCACATAGCAATAAAAAAAATTTAAAAAAAAAGTTTTCATTAAATGAAAAAAGTTAAATAAAAATGCACTAAAAAGGAAAAAAATAATTGAAATTTACTAAATAGGATAAAATAATCAATATATAAATGTAGGAAAAAAAATTAATTTGCGCCTCATATCACGAAAAATCTGCACTAATTACATTTTTGCGGTTGGTATTTATCATTCACTATATAACTAATAATAATGAAGCTTTTCCATTCCATTCGGAACATTACTTCTCTGTAATGTACGGTCCATTTTTTGAGGTGGATCAATCCTCTTCTTTCTCTTTTACTTACAACTTAACTTCACCAATTAGCCACTGCTGTGGTTAACAATAAATAAATTTAAAACATATTATTGTTTTATTATACATACGATGTGTTTACAATCACAATTTCGAGGGTTCTGATTAGATTTAAATTACGCGGACAGACAGACACGGAGCCAGATCGTAAGGCTTCTTGCTATACTTTGTATAGAAGCCTAAAATTCTGATTAGATTTGAATTATGCAAACGGACAGACAGACAGACACGGAGCCAGATCATAAGGCTTCTTGTTATACTTTGTATAGAAGCCTAAAAGTAATTATAGAACAAGTGTTTCTAGCGGACTCGTGTAATTCGGTTAGTAATTACATAATTAAAATAGAAGCCTAAAAGTAGCGCACTGGGTACCCAGAACTTAGACCTCTATACACACAGAGTATTTCGAACACGATTTGAAACGCCCTGTATGATTTTGAATTATGCGGACGGACGGACGGATGGATAGACACGGACAGACAGACACGGAGCAGATCATAAGGCTTCTTGTTATACTTTGTATAGAAGCCTAAAAATACGCACCAAATTATATAATTATGCATCAATAACCTTCATTTTAATTAACTAAATTGAATTGTTACACCAAATTATAAGAATTTTATTTCATATTATCTCGAATCCACTGTAGGTAAGGATAAATTCTTGTATAAATATCAGGATATCCCATTGCACATGGAACATTTGCTGACACTAACCCAATTTGCTTCGTTGTCCCTACTCTCACTAAAGGTCCACCAGAATCACCCTTGAAGAAAAAATATTAAATAATAATTATGCAGAATTCTCAGATTAGTTTAAAGGAACTAAAAATCTTGTATCGCAAAACTATAATCATCCACAAAATAATAATTTTCTCATCTATCCTATCCATTTTGAAACTTCATTTAAAAAGAAATTTAACAACATTCAATTAATTTCCTTTACCTGGCAAAATCCTTTGCCTTTTCCATTCAATGTGCACAGATCTCCACTTGGAAAATTACTGCCAAAGGTTGAAGAACAATCTTGATTGCTGATTGTGGTTACATTAAGTACTTGTAGATCATTTGTTAGTATTGTACCACCTTGCTGCAAGAAAAACGTCAACAGGAAATACATTATTACAACAAAATATCTTACGTTGATATAGCCCCATCCCGAAACAGTCCCATTAACACCTGCACCAACAATATCATTATCCAATACCACAGGTCCAATATTTATGCTAGTAGGAAGACATGGCATCAATCTCATTACTGCAATATCGTTTGTGATCCCAGAATAGCCTTTATGAGCATTAATTTTATCGATCGCAACTCTCACTCCTCCACTATCTAATTTTGTAGTTCCTGCTAATATACTTAGCTGTGACATATTGAAACTGAAATAGAGTTAACAGAAAATTTAGAAAAGGAAATCAATATTTCTAATTTCGTACTTAACTACACAATGAGCAGCAGTAAGGACCCAGCAATTATTAAGGATAGAACCTCCACAATTATGTGCACCCTGATACTGTAAAGATACTTGATATGGTATCTGACCAGGTGCTGCATTAACTCCGCCTACTATATAGTCAGTCTCTTTAGCATCTACAAAAGTAATTTGATAAGCTATGGAACACACAAATAGGTTTATTTCATTATTATATAGTTTGAAGTTTCGATCCCAAAATATTGCCATGCAAAAATTTACACCACCTGATGTATGAAGGGGGAATGTTATATTAAATACATTTAAAAACCTCGTGATGAGCAGTTCGATTCCTTTTGATTGCGAGAGTAAATTGTACTAATTTTATTTGTAAATTTTAATATAGTATTGTTTATCTAAATTTCTTTTACACACCATTTAATGAAGCACAAAGCAATACGACTGTCAGCTCAATCAAAAATAAAGCACTGTTTGGAAACTTCATTTTGGGGAACTACTACTGAAGGTAGAAGTATTCCTCTTATATACTTCTTTTTATATAAAACTGGCCATAAAAGGAACCATAAAAGTTAATTTGATAAAAATTATATTGAAAGCAATAAAATAATATCGGGGTTTCCATAAACTATTGATAAATAGCAATTTGGCTAAACAAAATTGTATTTTAGATAAAAAATAATTAGTTATTGCCAATTAACCATTCGTTAGGCGCGCGGTCTACGATCGAGGACCACGCATCATTTAGTCGCAATATGTCTTAACAGGTAATAACTATACGTGCAAGTCGTTGAGTAGCTGTTGATGATTGTCTGCTTTATCGTATTAGTAGTATTTCAATTCCGACAGGGGTGTGTCATTGGCGTTATTAGGGTTCAAACCCGCCTGGTATACGATTGTTGACCGCCCGACTAACCGCGTTACGATATAAATTTGTAGCAATTATTAGATTTCTTATTAATCTTTTTTATCAACATGTGTAAATATTAACTAATGGCTGCTTTGTAGAGTGTATTTCTTAAAGTTTGTCTTCTACCTATCAAATTAGTGTTTAATATGTTTGCTCCACCTACAAAAAGGCAGCGTGTGGAAAGGCCATGTGATCCAATTATTTCACAAGTATAATGGTTTGATGGACTGTTCAACGAGGAAGAGGATGTTGAGCTTACAGATAATAAACAAGATAAAGATGAATGGGAAGAAAAACTTACAGAAACAAGTGACCATGAAAAGAATCGGAGCAAGATCAATCCGATGCTGAAGAAGAGCATCCAGATGGTGTTCCCAATTTCAGAATATTTTATTTTGGAAAAACCAGACCGCTAAGTGGAGGACGAAAGCACCTAAATTCCTGCTCGCTCCCACAATATCATAAAACACCTTCGGGAAAGTCGACGATTAAGTTACTACCGAAAGAATTGAAATGCCATGTATGTACAAGCCGTTCTGGAAATCAAAAAATCCCGAATCTGCTCTTCCGGCCATATCAGAAAATTATGTCGGACATTACAATATATATCCTAGAAGCCACAATAAGTCAACAAGAAAATTTTGTATCAAATATCAAATATTTGCGTGAAATGAACATTTGAGAGACCTTTATACTACGTGCTTGGCCGAATAAAAATTCACCATGTTTCACCTTTGTTATATTGCATGTATTTGTTCTAATTAAAAAAATTCTTTTTTGAATTGATTAAGTGGTTTCTAAGAAGTAGTGTAACAGTTTTCTGTTACTTCTTCTTCAAGTGCCATATCCGGTCTCCCGGACGTTGGCGACCTCTCTCCTATGTATGTGTTGTGCGTTTGAAGTATTATCACACACATAGGGGACCTACTGCTTAACGCGGGCTCCGAACCGCGGGAAGTGTATACACTTCATCTCCAGAGAGGCTGTTCCAGGCAGATTACACCTCGGTGGTTTGCCATTGCCTTCCGAGGTTTATGAGCTTCCGAGTTTCCGGTTTCCGAGCTTGATTTATGATCAAAATTTAATTACAATATTATGTGTATTTTTAGCGCCTGTTAGGTAGGCTACTTTAGTGTCATTTAGAAAAGGTCGATAATCAATATTACAGTTCCCTTTTTAAGAAACTTTTAAAAATAAAGGAACCTCGATTTCTTTAAAAAAATCGAGGTTGGCGAACGAAGTACGGTAAACAATACACGCAAATTTTGTGCTCGGTAAAAATTATTTATTTCAACCGATATTTTTCAAAGATTTAACAATAAAAGTTTCGAGTGACGTATCACATAGTTAAAGTGATACGAATCGTGAAGGTGTTTTCGACACCCAATTATTGTATTCGAGGATTTATAATCAATTATCCAGAATCGGGTTCGTGGTGTGTGCAAAGCAGTTCCGCTATTTTGAAAATCCGAACCAGTCCCTATAATTTTGCCATTTGTATCATCAAGGATCTATGGTATTTAAAAGAATAGGCCGCAATAATCCAAATCAATCGTCCGTTATAAGCAGGAGCGAGAATAGTACGCCCACTGTAACCCCAAGATTATTTATCGATCACATGTGTACAATTTATCAGAGCAGAAGTATTTCACGAAGTACAACAAAGCGAGCTGGTGATATCTGAGATTTTTTATTAATTATTATGCATGTCAATCTTTTGAGATATATTATTTTGGTTTTCAACCTCGTATAAGTGTGTTTCTTTCAATTATTTTTTAGTATATCATTTTCGAGGAATGCAGATTTATTTCCTACCTATTTTGGCTTGTGCTCGTCCGATCGATCGAACAGTTAGAAGTCTACGTCACAGCTACACAAATAGTAAGTAATTGAAGATTCCTTACTATATGAGATTTGAAATAACCATTTTGTGTCAAATAACTAACCACTTAGTAATAAAATTTAATAAGGATCTTAGATACCAGTATAAAGTCAACGTGGAATCTATAATATCACCATCAGTTTATTTTCAACCTGTTCAAACATTTTATCTGTTATTATATTTAAGGTTTTTCATATTGTTCATAATAAACGAGAATTTTGTCACGTTGTTTAATTTAAAATTAAACAGTTTTTTTTGTGTGTCGTTTCGAACCATCCTGTATATAAAATAAATTTATCATATGCGCATAATTGTACAAACCTACTTAGGAAAGTGTCAATAAAGCAAAAATGCATCCTCGCACTATTAGTAGGTCAATTAAAATGCAATTCACTTCCCTAAATAAGCATATCGTAGTTAATAACATTTAAAACTCACAGTCATCAGGTCAATTAACTTTAAATTAAGAATAAATGCATTTCCAATATTATAAGGAAGTTAAAAATATTACAATACTTGTATCATCAACAATTTATATGAAAGAAACCAAAATTCTCCTCCAAAGCAGTATAATGAAAAAACCAGGAATCTCGGGGATGTGGAAGCAATAAAACACAATAGAGTTGTCTAGTCGACGTTTCGGAGGATATACTCACTCCATCTTCAGGACTATATTAAGGAAGCAAAGTTACAAAGATTACGTGTCAAGGGGCATAAAGTACTCACCAGAACAACAAAAGGTGTAAAACATGTTTATGCTAAGCGGGAAACAAAATAAAGTACGGAAGCCATGACCACATTCAACTGTGTACAATGTAAAAAAATGTAAAAAACAAACAGCCCACATGTAACACATGGGGAGACGTCAAAATAATCTCAAAACAATTAAATATAACAGTAAATAACATTAAAATTTGTAAATAAACTAATAAAACCAAGAGGTTATAACGATAAAAATAATCAAACATAAGATTAACATACAATATGACAATCCGAAAAGTTTCCATACATTAAATTGATAAATTCAAAAATAACCCGCGAACATAATGAATAAAAGCAAACTACACTAGTGAGCACAAGCACCCAACACTGCCGCAAAGGAATTTTTTTAAATTTATATGAACTTTAATATTAACAATTTATTAATAAGCAAATCGATTAGGTCATTGTTCCTAATTAATACATTACTGACTATTTTGCAGATTGTAAAAATTGTATATAAATCTTGTAAATAACTTTAATAAATTAGTATCATTTAAATCTACGACTTGAGTGTTACTCAACCCACATAAGTTAGGAGGGGTACTTCTTGCCACCTTATCCTAATTTATTCACACGTCATTGTGATTTTTAGATCTTAGTGTGTACTCAAGGTTTCATTTTGTTTATGTTTTTAATTTTGATAAGAAATAAAATGATTAAGTTAACTACGAAAGTTTTATTTCATATCTGGCGCCCAAGGATACGGTTATCAACAGTAAGGCAGTCTCAACTTGTATAAGCGAACCTACCATAGTTGAAAAACAACCCAGCCCTTCGACAGTGGTTAATACCTATGAGCTAGGCCGCCGTGTACTTCCCATCTACAGGCAAGCAAAGAGGCACTTGAGCGGAAATAGAACGATTTTCGCCACAGTAGTTCAGTATAAAAAAAGTGTTTAGTTATTTTGTATTTTCCGAAAAATGATATTACCTATGTAAGCAGCAATCCATAATTTTTTTCTAATTAATTCCCAAGCGCATTTTTGAGAATATACTTCCATATAATTCAGTACTAACAAAATACAACTTTTCTTTATAACATTTATTTGTAATATATTTACTTAAAATTCAAAACTTACATTTGTCCGTCTCCGCGTGTCCGTCTGTCTGTCTGTCTGTCCGTCCGCATAATTCAAACCTAATCAGAACCTTCGAAATTGTCATTGTAAACACATATCGTACGATATATATAATAAAATTTGTTTTAAATTTAAAATGGACTTTCTAGTTTTACTTTGATGTGAAAAAAACAAGTTTTTATTTATTTTAACCATAGCAGTGGCTTGATGTGATTAGTGAAGTTAAGTTGTAAATAAAAGAGAAAGAGAGGATTGGTCCACCTCAAAAAATAGACCGCACATTACAGAGAAGTAAAGTTTCGAATGGAATGGAAAAGTTTGATTGTTATTACTTACATAGTATAGTTACCAACCGCAAAAAATGTAATTGGTGCAGATTATCGGATTATCTGATGTTACATTATAAATATTATGTGGACCAAAACTAACTAGCAACAACAACTTTTCACACCAGAAAGGTAGCTGTATAGAAGCCTAGGAACTGCCGCTAAAGCGAGTTCCACCTTGTTTATTATCTAACCTTCGCCTGTTGCTCGGAGCTAGGGACCCCACGCCTGTTGCCCGGAGCTACGGCCCACGCCTGTTGCCCGGTGCTACGGCCTCCACGCCTGTTGCTCCACGCCTGTTGCCAAATAGTGACACGAACACACAAGTATTATTAAATAAATAATATACTTGCGGAGCGCATAACGACACCTCCTTTGTGGCCCGGAACATTCATTCGATACTACACTGTAAAAAAAGCACCAAAAAATACATTCAAATACGTGTAATTTTACATTCAAAATTATATTAAAATTACATATTGTGTATTATTCCATTGATAATAATATGAAATTACATTATTATCAATGGAATAATACATGTTAGCGCGAGCTTTGAATGGGCGATAAAATTAAATAAAATACAACTCACCGATACCGAATAATCACTTTTATTATGTTCACTCTATCAAAACTTAATTATCTTATTACTTTTTACTTGAGTCATCCAGTTAGAGTAGGTTACCAACTGGATGACTTAGATAAAAGTAAGTTTTACACATTTAATGATTTGTTAATTTCATATTGGCCAGGACCGGCTCTTGTATAATTTCCATCTTGTTGATCAGTGTCTCCAGATACTGATCAGGGTCGGCTTTCGTAGGATTTCCATTGCTTCTAACACGGCCAACCTGCGATTTTTACGTCCTCGTAAAACGAATTTACCGAAAAAATAATTAGTGATATGCAACATAATTTTACCTGTTTTGTCATCATGGATGTGTGATCATCCTTACCGCCTGTAATAAAAATCAGCCTCGCCGCCGTTATAATAATAAAAATCAGCCTTGCCGCCGTAATAATAATAAAAATCAGCCTCGCCGCCGTAATAATAATAAAAATCAGCCTCGCCGCCGTAATAATAATCAGCCTAGCCGCCGTAATAATAATAAAAATCAGCCTCGCCGCCGTAATAATAATCAGTTTAGCCGCCGTAATAATAATAAAAATCAGCCTCGCCGCCGTAATAATAATCAGCCTAGCCGCCGTAATAATAATAAAAATCAGCCTCGCCGCCGTAATAATAATCAGCTAAGCCCGCCGTAATGACAATAAAAATCAGCCTCGCCGCCGTAATAATAATCAGCTTAGCCGCCGTAATAATAATAAAAATCAGCCTCGCCGCCGTAATAATAATCAGCCTAGCCGCCGTAATAATAATAAAAATCAGCCTCGCCGTCGTAATAATAATCAGCCTAGCCGCTGTAATAATAATAAAAATCAGCCTCGCCGCCGTAATAATAATCAGCCTAGCCGCCGTAATAATAATAAAAATCAGCCTCGCCGCCGTAATAATAATCAGCTTAGCCGCCGTAATAACAATAAAAATCAGCATCGCCGCCGTAATAATAATCAGACTAGCCGCCGTAATAATAATAAAAATCAGCCTTACCGTCGTAATAAAATCAGAATCAGCCTTGTTAATAATACAAACTATTGAATGTAATTAAGACCCAAAAACAAATCTTATTACCACTAAGGGTAGAACCATGAATTTCATTGAGACCAAAATCATTGAATGCAACTAAGACCAAAAATAAATTTTATTACCACCAAGGGTAGAACCATGAATTTCATTGGGACCAAAATCATTGAATGCAACTAAGACCAAAAATAAATTTTATTACCACCAAGGGTAGAACCATGAATTTCATTGAGACCAAAATCATTGAATGCAACTAAGACCAAAAATAAATTTTATTACCACCAAGGGTAGAACCATGAATTTCATTGAGACCAAAATCATTGAATGCAACTAAGACCAAAAATAAATTTTATTACCACCAAGGGTAGAACCATGAATTTCATTGAGGCCAAAACTATGAATGTAATCAAAGCCAAAAACAAATTTTATTACCACTAAGGGTAGAACCATGAATTTGTCACCGTGAAGGGTTGTCTTTCATGACTCATTAAATCGTCAATAAATAAATTTCATAATAATTCAACTCACCAGATCCTGCTTTCTGTGTACTCCCAGCGTTTACTTTTTCATAATAACCCAACTTACCAGATCCTGCTTTCTGTGTACTTCCAGCGTTTACTTCAAATATTCGAATCCCTGTTCCACGGTTTCGGAGGCGATCATCTCGTCATCCGGATAAACCTGTGCTGCTGAATCCCTTAAATTTCCCAGCAGTTACAGCTTGCGGCATCTGGTCGCAAGTTAGAGTCCAATAACTTCTGTATTTTGTCCTTCCAGCCCTCGTCCAATCCTGACCATATTTTCCTCTGTTGTATGCTTCGTATCTTGGTGTTCGTGTGCGAAGTAAGTGCTAAATCCAGTCCGTACTTCCTCACAACCATCTCGAGTCCAGGGCGCTTGATCGCTTCCCAGCCAATCAGTGCATCTACACCAGGGATGATTCCGTTTGGTACCACGATGAATTCGATCTCCAGTCTTGCTTCTCGTAGGGCCACGTACAGTCGGCATCGTCCGATGGTTTCTTCATTCGTTCCAAATCCTTCTCGCTGATTACCGATCAATCTGCTACCGAATCTATTACGTACGTGTAACTTTGGTTCTGACCATCATTCAAGGCGTTTGCGGTGGCATTATTTCGCATCGAGAAGCATTCAGGCAACGTATTTGAGAATATCCAGTCTTTTTAAAACACTTCGATTCGTCATGCCCCGGTCGTTTAAACCAGCTACATACAGGGACGTCTTTTGGTTTCCGGTTGGCCATCACCTCTTGAGTATCAATATCGTTTTTACACTTCGGTTGATCCATTCCTCCGTCGAAAACTTGCTATCGTCTGGATTATGCGTTGGTAAATTGAATGAGTGTTGTTCGCTTTCAGTTATTGGCTTTTGACGAAAACTGATAATTTCTTTAAAAAACGTCTTCATACATTGTTCAAAGTTCAAGTTCGTAAAACCACTTTCAGCATCGTGCCCCTTAGTATTGTTCGATACGATGGCGATCCATAATATGTCCAATTGATGATTTCAACAAGCAATACAAACGGAGTAAAGGAGAGAAAAAAAAAATCTTCCATGGTTAAACGTTGAGTTCGAATCCACACTTCTGATGTTAGCGCGAGCTTTGAATGGGCGATAAAATTAAATAAAATACAACTCACCGATACCGAATAATCACTTTTATTATGTTCACTCTATCAAAACTTAATTATCTTATTACTTTTTACTTGAGTCATCCAGTTAGAGTGGGTTACCAACTGGATGACTTAGATAAAAGTAGGTTTTACACATTTAATGATTTGTTAATTTCATATTGGCCAGGACCGGCTCTTGTATAATTTTCATCTTGTTGATCAGTGTCTCCAGATACTGATCAGGGTCGGCTTTCGTAGGATTTCCATTGGCCAGGACCGGCTCTTGTATGATTTCCATCTTGTTGATCAGTGTCTCCAGATACTGATCAGGGTCGGCTTTCGTAGGATTTCCATTGCTTCTAACATACACAATATGTATTTTTACTAAAAATTATTTTGACCGTAAAAATTACACGTACTTGAATGTATTTACGTGCTTTTTTTACAGTGTAGGCGTATCGAGAATTTTTTTTTTCGAGGCGTTTCGACATTTCGATTTTTTTCCGCTACAAAAAAAAGCTAAGTCTAGTCGATGGCGCCGCGCGTCGTCCTCTTCTTGCGAGAGAATTGTGTCTGTGCGCCCGCGGCGGAGATTCGTTCCCTGTCGAAGGACGAGACATCGGGCGAGACGGAAAAAGTTGTTAGTTGGCGGTTTTCGAGCCCCTCCTTTCGACGTTTCCAAATTTGCCCGCACCTCGGTCCGGTAAAATATTCTCGATGCGCCTAGCATCGAATGAATGTTCCAGGCCAAAAAGGAGGTGTCGTTATACGCTCCGCAAGTATATTATTTATTTAATAATACTTGTGTGTGCGTGTAACTATTTGGCCAAGTTGGATTCCGTCGAAAGGAGGGGTTTTTCGCTCAAAAAAATTGCTCCGAGCAACAGGCGTGGGGTGCCTAGCTCCGGGCAACAGGCGTGGGTCCCTAGCTCCGAGCAACAGGCGTGTGGTAGATAATAAAAATTATGTTTTATGAGGGATCAGGTAAAATAATTTATTTTTAAAAGCAATGGTAACAAGGGTAACAATGAATGGTGCTGTCTTTGTCACTAATATACATTTTGGTGCGACATCTGTTGGAAATGAATACCACAAATGGATTTTTAAAATTACTCCAAAAGGTGTGAAACTGAATTAAATTTAATAATATTTACGACAGTAGCGACGTTGGCGGCCATTTCCCCGGCATTGTTACAACACGTTTAGCATCCACGACACCTTTCCAACAGGTAATAAAAGGTTGGCTAGCTCAAAGTCGCGAAGGGGTGGGTTGGTGAAAGGAATAAAAGGGTCGTGTGACGGCACGTCGCAAAGCGTGTGTTTCCTATCGACGACCGGGCAATCCTCGATCGCGATTCTAAAAATTGTCAAAATCGGTGTGAATAATTTACACGGGGGGGGAGTTAAGTCAAAATCGGTGGGGTTAATATACACGAGGGAGTTTAAATGGGCGCCACGCATACGAAGAAATGAATCTTTTTGAAGGGGACTGGTTATCACACCTTCCAAGCTGGTACGCGACAACTTGATGATCTTACGGCGAATTCTCACTCCGGAAAAGCCTCGCTCAATGACCTTACCTTTACAGGAGGCGCACTTTCCGTTGGCGAAAATAGCTAAATAAACATTAACACAATAACATTGGGAGATAACAAAAATGTAATGAATAAAATAATATCAGGGGGGAGTTGACAAAATTTACACAAGATACTATCAAATTTACATGTATCGTATAAAAATAAATATGTACAGTTGACGGAACCTTTCAGTGTGGTTTCCGTTGCGAAATTAATATTCGTAAAACGATTACTCTTACAAAAATACAAACTGTTAATTTGCAAAGTATGATCCAGAAAGTTCATACGTAAAAGGGGGGCGTATTGAATACAGCACTCCACCAAAAATAATAGTTACTTAAGTGCAACTCGATAACGTCTAAAACTATGATTCATAAAATTGATCTTGAAACTTAATCAGTGCAATTGATTATCAAAATTCCCAACAACGGGAAAAACAAACTTTAGCTACAATGCTAAACTTGAAATATTACGTTAAATTTGGTTACAATCTGAACGCTCGAATGGCATGGTAAAAGTTACGTTAATAATAGACAATAACCTTAATTAACACAAAAAAGGTACAAAACGGTTGCGATATCGTCTTCCAGGGTTGAACTGAACCTTCATAAACACAACTGGTGGTCAATATGACCACTTAACATCACAATCTTAAAAATATAAAGGTTTCTTACTTAGTGTATTCGTTGGAAGTCGACCTCTAGACAAAGCCGTTGGCGGGTCCTTCAGGAGTGAGATTCGTCCTCGGAATGTAGAATGGAGCTGAATACGATGTCTCAAACCATACCAGAAGGGCAGCGCAATAACCAGCTTCCAAAACCTCTTCAAATCGGAAGGCGGTGAAATGGCGGGGTGATTACACACTCCGTAACGCGATAAATAGGGGTTCCGTACGAAATAATTCACTGGAATAATTATTCGCGAATTTACAATTAATTAAAGCCGGCACTGTGTAAATAAGAAACGTCAATGTGGTGTTCGATAAGAAAAACGATCGGAATGCACACATGTGCTCACCACGCAACACCTGGTTTATATCGTACCGATAAAAAAAAATGCAATGCGATTGCATTCAAGCGACAAATAGTGCGAGACTAAGGTACGAGATATTGGTCGAAATAACTCGATAATATTAAAAGCGATAAACAATTGACATTCAATGTTCGGTAAGTTTAATTGAAATAACTCGATATGGTTAAGCGTCACAGACAATTTATTAGTAGAAAATGTTCGTTAATTTATTTGCAATAATTCGATATGGTTAAATGTTATAAACAATTGACGGTGAATGTTCGGTAAGTTTAATTGAAATAACTCGATATGGTTAAGCGTCACAAACAATTTATTAGTAGAAAATGTTCGTTAATTTATTTGCAATAATTCGATATGGTTAAGCGTGATAAACAATTCGTATAAAATGTCCGATAATTTATTTATAATAATTTAATATTATTAAACGTGGTAGATAACTCGTATAAAATGTTCGTTAATTCATTTGCAATAATTCGATATTATCAAACGTGATAAACAATTAACATAAAATGCTCGACAATTTTACCTGAGTTGAACGCACAATAATTTAGCACAATTGAATTGTATTGATTTAAAGATCTCCAATAAATGTGAGATCTTGGTGTCTTAATTCCGCTTTTGGAAGCGTTACGATACGATAAGGCGGTATCGGATTCTAAGTGAATCTCCCTGAATCTGCAATTTGCAGCTCATTTTATGTGTTTTCCCTACCACAATTTAGGATAATTCCCACTTAATGATTGATTTGGGCCCTTATAATTGGGTCCCATAAATTTGGAAAGAAGGGATATGCATTTTAATTGGACGGTACCTAGAGTGTGAAAGCACGCTTTCGTCTTTCTCCATGTAAAGTGTATCGAGAAGTTTTGCCAGACACGTGCGAGCAAAACAATTTTTTGCTCGTCTATTTGGACGAAAAGGGTCTATACTTTTGCACTTTTTGTTTGTTTTTATCGAAACTTAAGATTGCGAAATCGCTATACCTCCCATGTTAAAAATTAACACATTGGCTTGCCTGTCGATGCATGTTGCAGATAACGATACCAAATGCATTCGTTCACACGGTTTCAACACCGCACGTGTCCGTTTTTTGTATTGACAGGCGACGTGGGTTTATGGATCGCATAAAAGTGTCTCTCAGTCTTTTATAAAATTATAGCAAAGCATATGTATGGGTTGACGTTTGGTTTGCAACGCTAACGAATGGAGACTTTCTTGCTGATGATGTGAATTGTTGATGGGTGCTACGTCAACTTTATTAAAACTATATTATCTACCGCATGGTTTATTAGACGTGTATTAGATTCTTTTGAGAAAACTTTCTTTCCCATCAAATATTACAAATACTACTCGATCGTAAAACATAAATTTGTCCGTTTAAGTTACCGATTCAATCTTTTCGATCTATCCGCTGACCTAAAAATGTCTTCCCACGGAATATCTGACTTTAAATTTTTGCCGGATCTATTCGAAATTTTCGTTATAAGTAAAATACCTCATAATAACATGATTTTAAAAAAATGTGACCGATGCGCGCAGTCAGGTGACAGCATTTCTCAATTCCCCACCTTAACGAAAGCTTAAAGTTGTAAACTTTTCTACTCCTGTAAGTTCAGAAGACTAATGAGGTCAGCGGAATTACAGGGTATCAAAGATACATCTGCCAACTAACTATAATTGACAGTAAAATTTGCTGTTGACAGATACCCTGATGGTCGTTTTAACCAACTCGTATTTAGCGGAAGCTAGGGTTGTGGATCGTATTTCAAAATGATGTCGATCAAACCAAATGAAACAAAAAATCGTGATAACCAAAATATAATCGTCGAACTTTCTGTACAATATCTGTGGTAGTATATCGTAACAACTATTCATGCACAAATCAGCAAGCTGATACGTAATAAAAAAATATAAATGGTGTAGTTCAAATGTACAGAATCAAGTTAAAAATCATACAAATTATGCTTACCCAAAAGTACTTTTGTGGTCTGAAATAAAAATACAAAATACTCGCTCGACAATAAGCGGACTTCCAAATTGATTTCTGTAGCACCAGTAAGATGAATTGAATACGTTTTGATCGGCTCCACTGATAGTACGAAGACAGTTGAACTTGACAGCTCGGAAACACCAGAATGAAATGGTTAACGTAGAACCCCAAATATTGAATATTCTTGAAATCGTTACTTGTAATGTGTAATAACAATCATCAACACTCCAAAAATTACTAGTTGACATCAGCAATAAAGAGTACGCCAATCATTAAATCGAAAATTGACCTTGACATTCAATTTATAACAGCCCTTTTGCGTATATGTGTTTTTAATCAAACACATGTGGTGAAATTGATGTTTTTATACAATCCGCAATCGCGTAAAACAACCATCTACTTGTCTAGATGAGTAAAACAATTAATTAGTCGTCTAATTAACGAAAATTAGTCAGGACAAAATAGACTACGTCTGACTTGATCAAAAACAAAATCAAGATGGTCGCCTCACCGAGCGGTCACGGAAATCGAACGAAAATCGGTCGATTTCAAAAATCTCATATACAAGGTGTTGCAAAAGTTCGGAATGGGACGCTTCGCCGTCGCCGTTTCGCCGTCGCCGTTTCGCCGTCGCCGTTTCGCCGTCGCCGTTTCGCCGTCGCCCGTTTCGCCGTCGCCGTTTCGCCGTCGCCCATTTCGCCGTCGTTAATTAAAAAATATAAATCAAAAGTTACAATTGAAGTTTTATTAAATTATTTTGATTATTTATAAAAGATTATTTTTTGTTTTTACGCGATTTTTGGGGGGTGAAACGTAATAGTTTACTGCCCCATACCGCAGCTATACTTTGTAATGCTATTTCGAGGTTCTCTCACATCCCGGTTGCATTTATCCCGGTTTTCTTGATCTGTCGCGCTTCAAGTATGTTTAGCCTAGTAACCAGAGTCAAATCCGCCCTGGAGGGGTGCAGAGCGGAGCGGAGCGCAGCGGCGCCCCGTAAGGGTAGGATTTGACGATGGATTACCCTCCTTTTCGAATGCACACCCCTAAAATTGGAAACGTAATAGTTTACTGCCCCATACCGCAACTACACTTTTTAAAGCTATTTCGAGGTTCTCTCACATCCCGGTTGCATTTATCCCGGTTTTCTTGATCGGTGGCGCTTCAAGTATGTTTAGCCTAGTAACCAGAGTCAAATCCGCCCTGGAGGGCTGCAGAGCGGAGCGGAGCGCAGCGGCGCCCCGTAAGGGTAGGATTTGACGATGGATTACCCTCCTTTTCGAATGCACACCCCTAAAATTGGAAACGTAATAGTTTACTGCCCCATACCGCAACTATACTTTTTAATGCTATTTCGAGGTTCTCTCACATCCCGGTTGCATTTATCCCGGTTTTCTTGATCTGTCGCGCTTCAAGTATGTTTAGCCTAGTAACCAGAGTCAAATCCGCCCTGGAGGGGTGCAGAGCGGAGCGGAGCGCAGCGGCGCCCCATAAGGGTAGGATTTGACGATGGATTACCCTCCTTTTCGAATGCACACCCCTAAAATTGGAAGGCAAAAAAAATGTAATTTTTTCACTTTTTTGGCAATACACGAGTTATTTTCCATTTTTTGATTATATTTATTACTAATATCTACTAATCACACCCCCATCTAGCCGAATTTCAAAGAAAAATTCAAATCGGAGAGAAAAAATTTCACTCCATTTGAAATTTTTTGGATTATCGCAACATTTTAAGTTGGTAATAAATTTTTACTATATAAATGAAACAGCCTCATATTGTGAGTGGGTTTGAAATCCCAAAAAAAATTCCCATAGGTTAGGTTACATTTTGTTCTTCTTCTAAAACTATTAATTTTATTATAAAATTTTATAATAAAATTTTAATTGTAACTTTTGATTTATATTTTTTAATTAACGACGGCGAAATGGGCAACGGCGAAACGGCGACGGCGAAACGGGCGACGGCGAAACGGCGACGGCGAAACGGCGACGGCGAAACGTCCTAGACCGGCAAAAGTTATAGTAACGGATGTAAAAATTCGTTACATTGCCCTCCCCTAACATCATTTCATGCCGTGAACATGATAGTCGCTGTTGAATAGTATACACTCAATTGTACTAATCTAACTAAGACGTTGAAGACGCTTTTCTACAATATTGGAAATAAACTAACAAATTTGAATCCTTCAAACGATTCATAAATTAACTAAAGAAAAAAATAAAAAATGGGTTATCTAAACAGTAATCGCAACGTTGCTATAAAAATCTGCATAAAGCGTTAACCCGTTTGACAGAGCGCGTAGCGCTTCAAAAAGTCAACAAAATAAATGTTGAGACCATCCCTGGCTATCGACATGCACTGGAATTCTCAAATGGTTTGGTACAGCACCACATAGGATCTGTATCCACAAAAAAAACAATATATGTAACGGTGGTCTGATACCAACACGTACAAACAAATGGACCTCATGGGACCCATTGCACGGCTCGAAAGTAAAAAAGAATATTCACCCAGCAGTAAAGGTTTGTGTCAGACAAAGGCACTCAAAGTCCTTTGGGCATAGAAACGTTTAACTGAACTAAAAATAAAAATTTCCAAACTATTTGGCATTTGGTCAACATTTGACCAACAAAGGGCTTCCAATATCGCATCAGCACGACTTCAAAAAAGTGTGAGAAAAAAATCTCAGATGGTACGACTATGAACTTGAGATGTTAACATTCACAGCCGTTATAAAAAGACAAAAGACAACAAATTAAAAACAGAAAGTGAGTCGGGAATGATGGACCCACGGAAAATGATAAGTCAGATGGTATGACTTATGGACTACAGTAAGGTTTCGCTCACCCCCTACGACATCTCTCAACCTGATCCTCAGGTTCCACCAAATCGGAAACCGAAGGATGGGGTTTTAAATCTTTTGCGTGATACACTCCAACTTCTTTACCGCGTTCGTTCACGAGACGATAGGTTAATGGACCAGTTACTTCCTTAACGCGACTTCTCAAATATTTAGGAGCCAGTTTACTACTAAAATGTTTACTAGCATTCGACAATGCAAAATTTCGACGCCAAACTACGTCTCCCTTCTTAAACTGTATACTACGCTTCCTAAAATTATAGTGAGTAGAATTGCGTTGGTACGCGTCGTGTAATCGCTTCTTTACATCTACAAAAAGTTTATCTAACCGGTTCATTTCCCCAGCCACCCGTTCACGATTCTCTAAAGTTAATTCCTCTTCCCTCAAATCCATTATACGACCATAATAATCTCCCTTAGCGGGTACGGTACGTCCGAGATTAAGAAAAGACGGAGTAAACCCGGTCACCTCGTGAGTGGCAGATCGGATAGCATGAGCGATTTTATGTATTTCTACATCCCAAGTCTTATGATCTTCTTTAACGTATGATCGCATAGCGGTACCGACGACTCGATTAACTCGCTCAACAAAATTAACTTGGGGATGGTATAATGCATTATAAAATAAATGGTTGACGTTATAATCACTCATGAGTTTCCGAAATTCGTTACTGGTAAATTGTGGACCATTATCGACATGACAAATCTGCGGAGTACCAAAAAGGAGAAAAACATGATTTTCTAGAAAATCGCAAATGGCCTTGGTAGTAGCTTTACGCAGTGGCTGTACTAAAACAAATTTAGTAAACCAATCGCAAACCACTAGCAACATGGTGTTACCTTTCGCAGATCTGGGAAACGGTCCCATTAAGTCAACTGAAATACATTGGAAAGGGAACCGCACCTTCTTTTCTCGACCCATCAAACCAAAACGTCCACCTTGGCAAGCCTTGGATGACAAACAAACCGGGCACCGCCGCACATACCTCGCCACGTCCGCACGCATCCTGGGCCAATAGTACAACTCTATGATTTTATTAAAAGTTTTAAGCGTCCCCAAATGAGCAGAAGTCGGGTCATCATGACATTCTTTGAAAATGTCAATCCGACGCGACTTAGGAACTAACTGCTTCCACTCTACTAAATTAGAAACAACATTATGGGAATTTGGTATGAGTTTGTACAAACGCCCTGATTCTATCCTCCAATCGGGATAATCAGCAGGTGCTTTAGTGACTCGAGCCAACATGCGACGATACCACGGATCGAGGTCATCCTCGGACAGTTCCAAAGACGAGACTTCCAAGGGTGCACGAGACAACGCGTCAGGTACGACGTTCAGATTTCCTTTCCGATGCTGGATTTTAAAAGAATACTGTGATAAGCGAACACTCCAGCGGGCTAATCTATTTACTGGATCTTTCATAGAAAGCAACCACAAAAGACTATAGTGATCTGTGATCACTGTAAATTCGGTACCTTCAACATAAGGCCTGAATTTCTCTATACCAAAAATAACCGCTAGGCATTCGCGTTCAGTGACCGAATAGTTACGTTCAGCTTTATTCAACGTCCTAGACGCATATGCGATAGCACGCTCCTCTTCACCTTCTCCTTGGCTTAAAATACAGCCCAGGCCATAATTTGATGCGTCGCACTGTATGAAAAAACGTTTGCTGAAGTCAGGACTTGCTAAAATAGGGGCAGAAACTAACTGTTTCTTCAAATTTTCAAAAGACTCAGTGGCGTTTTGATTCCATACGACAGTCTGACGTTTACCACGACCCTTGATTAACCCGGTAATAGGCGCAGACAAGGATGAAAAATTCGGTATAAATCGTCTATACCAACCGATCATTCCCAGAAATCGCTTTATACCCGTAGTATTCTTAGGTTTAGGAAAATCGGTTATGGCTTGAGTTTTTGCTGGATCAGTGTGTAGTCCGTTCTTATCAATGACATGTCCAAGATAAGTCAAACTGGACCTGCAGAACTCACAATTATCCAAATTGATAGTTAAATTAGCATCCAGTAACCTGTCGTAGACCTGTTCGAGTAATTCTAAATGCTCTTTGAAAGTACAAGAAACGACAATAATGTCATCCAAATAAACAAATATTTTTTCGCCCAGAAGGGGTCCAAAAATTGTATCCATCAATCGTTGTTGAGTAATGGGAGCATTCGAAATACCGAACGGGGTTACTACGTAATGAAAAAGACCACGACCAGGCACGGTAAATGCGGTTTTTTCATACGATTCGGGAGACAGAGGGATTTGCCAAAATGCCTTTTTAAGACCGATCGAAGTCAGATACCTCGCATCTTGCAAACGAGTCAAAATGTCGTCTAAACGTGGTAGTGGGTAGGCATCTTTCCTCGTCAATTGATTAAGCTTGCGACCGTCAAAACATAAACGATAAGAATTGTCCTTTTTCTTAACCAAAAGCATAGGAGATGACCAACCGGAGTGACTAGGTCGTACTAAATCTAATTCTAACATTCGATCGAGCTCTTTATGAGCAATTTCACGCATAGCGGGTGATAAAGGGTAGTAACGTTGTTTCAGCGGAGCAGCGTCTCCAGTGTCGATATGGTGGAATATCTTGTGGGTTCTTGTTAACCCATCGTGGGAAAGAGTTTTAAATTTATCTTTTATGGCGGCAAGAGCAACTCGTTGTTCAATACTGAGATCATCAGCGGCTCTGATAGACTCAATTGATTTAACCTCGTTAACAAAGAATTGATCGCGGGAAAAATCTGCCTTGACTCCAAACAGTTTGCAAAAGTCAATTCCTAAAGTTAAACTAGTGCGTATGCTACTGCATACTAAAACGTTAAGGGAACGAGTCACATCACAAATTGAAATAGGCAACTCGACCGAGCCTAAAATTTGTTGCGAAGTACCGTCAGCTGACCGTACAAATACGTTTTGATCACGTTTTAACTTAAGATCTAGCATGTCAATCAGGTAGTGACCATCTGTACCGAGTATAGAAACACTGGCACCGGAATCTAAAAGTGCAGTTAATTGCTCTTTACCAACAAAAAGATTAAGATGGGGTCGTTGATCGGTCGTGGGATGAGCGAATAAGGCAGAGGAATTGGTGGTTGATCCGCAAAAAGCGCTAACGTGCACCAACCAATTACTCCAACCCAACCTGTCTGCTCTAATACTTAAGGCTAGCGGCGAGCAGGGATTCCGCTTGGCCCACCTGCGTTTTTTTGAGTGGTTACCACTGCAGTTTAGTGAAGTAACTCCTTTGCGTCCGCAAAGATAACAAAACGTAGTAGTAGGTTTGGAACAAAATCTGTAAGAATGGCCGCGTGTCGAACAATTCCAACAAGTGAGAGGTCTACGAGGATTCACAGAAGGTGACTCCTTAGGAGCGGTAGGGGTAACAACAGAAGTCAAGGCTGCGGTTGAGACTTCTTTTGAAAGAGTCTTTTTTGCTAAAAGTTCAGCTCGTTGAGCTACTCGAATAAATTCGCTTTTCTCTGTAATAGAAGCCGTACCCATCACTAATGAAACCGAAGGAAGCATATTTTCCCTGATTGTCCATAGTTGATCGCTTTCAGCGGGTATAGGTGTAACTCTAGCAAACTTTGCAAACATTGATTCATGTAACTGCTAACAGATTCATTCGAATTTTGCTTACATTTATTGATTTCTGCCAAATAAACCCTACTGAAATCGACAGCCAGGAATCTTATTTTCAACGCTTCTACTAATTGTTCCCAAGTGTTAATATTAGAGTCTAGCGTACGGTACCAAACTAACGCTTCTCCAGAGAAAAATTCAACAGCTTTTTTGAAAAGCTCTTGAGAATTGACTCCTCGAGTTTTTGAAAGTTCATTGGTTCTTTCAATAAAATTAAAAACCTCCTGAAAACCACCACTGCCGTCAAATGAGAGATTCCACTTGTGGATTGCTACACGGTCATTTGTTTTAAAAGGTAAAATATTTTTTAAAACCTCAGCCAATTCAACTGCTGGCAACAATGAAGATCTCTTAAAAGAAGAATAACCCGGAGATTCCTCATTAGTTGCTGTTCCCGACGGATTGCTAACTTTGGGTTGCCTTAAAATTTCCTCGTCATCATCACTGTCGTTCTCACTCAGACGAAGTAAGTGTTCTACTTTAGAACGCAATAGTTTAGATAATTCTAACAAATTTCCCCTTTCGGTGTCTTTAAACCCAGCTCCCTCCATAATGTCTAGGCGATTACAATAATGTGCAAGTCGATTAGTGATGTTATCTAAAGTTTGTGCATCGAACTTCTGTTCAAGATTATCAATTTCGATTGAAATTTCATTTAGAGCATTTTTGCAAATTAATAAATCGACTTTAACATCAGGTGGAGTGTACTTGTGTATAGCAAGACGAGAATTAAAAGCTTCATCGAGCAAAAGCTTTCTCAGCTGTGCTCGACGTGTTGCCTTATGGGCAGGAATGGTATTAATATCTTCAGTTCTTATTGTTAACTCAACGAGTACTTCCTCGTGATTGAGTGATGTAAGATACTTTTTAACATTCGACATGATAAAAACGAGTGATAATAACTTCTCTTATTAATAATTGATTCAAAGATAAAAAAACGCAGTAAAAAATTTCGCTAGGGCTGTTAAAATTGGTCAACAAAATTATCAACCTATAGTGATAATTATAAAAAATTACACACAACAGCAACTAACTTCAAGTTACTTGTCAACAAGACAAAACAAAATCGTCAAAGGTGTTCCGTCGCTTGATCAAGAAATAATCTACCCAGTACTGCACAGATTTCAACGATTTAACTGTTAAATTCTTTGACATCAAAATGAACAAAAAATGGCCTTCACAGCGGGCGCCAATGTAAACTTTTCTACTCCTGTAAGTTCAGAAGACTAATGAGGTCAGCGGAATTACAGGGTATCAAAGATACATCTGCCAACTAACTATAATTGACAGTAAAATTTGCTGTTGACAGATACCCTGATGGTCGTTTTAACCAGCTCGTATTTAGCGGAAGCTAGGGTTGTGGATCGTATTTCAAAATGATGTCGATCAAAACAAATGAAACAAAAAATCGTGATAACCAAAATATAATCGTCGAACTTTCTGTACAATATCTGTGGTAGTATATCGTAACAACTATTCATGCACAAATCAGCAAGCTGATACGTAATAAAAAAATATAAATGGTGTAGTTCAAATGTACAGAATCAAGTTAAAAATCATACAAATTATGCTTACCCAAAAGTACTTTTGTGGTCTGAAATAAAAATACAAAATACTCGCTCGACAATAAGCGGACTTCCAAATTGATTTCTGTAGCACCAGTAAGATGAATTGAATACGTTTTGATCGGCTCCACTGATAGTACGAAGACAGTTGAACTTGACAGCTCGGAAACACCAGAATGAAATGGTTAACGTAGAACCCCAAATATTGAATATTCTTGAAATCGTTACTTGTAATGTGTAATAACAATCATCAACACTCCAAAAATTACTAGTTGACATCAGCAATAAAGAGTACGCCAATCATTAAATCGAAAATTGACCTTGACATTCAATTTATAACAGCCCTTTTGCGTATATGTGTTTTTAATCAAACACATGTGGTGAAATTGATGTTTTTATACAATCCGCAATCGCGTAAAACAACCATCTACTTGTCTAGATGAGTAAAACAATTAATTAGTCGTCTAATTAACGAAAATTAGTCAGGACAAAATAGACTACGTCTGACTTGATCAAAAACAAAATCAAGATGGTCGCCTCACCGAGCGGTCACGGAAATCGAACGAAAATCGGTCGGTTTCAAAAATCTCATATACAAGGTGTTGCAAAAGTTATAGTAACGGATGTAAAAATTCGTTACAAAGTAAACACAACAATAATGATTTACAATATTTCTTGGTCGTCAGCATCCCAGGAAAACCAGAATTAAACAGGTCCCAGACCTAGAACAAGCTGAAGAAGAAGAATATTTCATAAGGTGGAGATTTTTTTGAATATCACATTTTGTCAAAAAATTGTATATAAGTGAATTTGCTACCCCCTGTTCCCATATGCAAATGAACGCCACCGCCATGGGGTTGTAGCCCGTGACACGGACCATCGATGGTATTAATTTAAAAGTGAACCTATGTCCCGTTTTGGAGAAATTAATATTTGAATATCGCATTTTGTCAAAAATTTGTATATAAGTGAATTTGCTACCCCCTGTTCCCCTTTGCAAATGAACGCCACCACCATGGGGTTGTAATCCGTGACACGGACCATCGATGGTATTAATTTAAAAGTGAACCTATGTCCGGTTTTGGGGAAATTAATTTTTGAATATCACATTTTGTCAAAAGATTGTATATAAGTGAATTTTCTACCCCCTGTTCCCGTATGAAAATTAACGCCACCGACATGGGGTTGTAGCCCGTGACACGGACCATCGATGGTATTAATTTAAAAGTGAACCTATGTCCCGTTTTGGAGAAATTAATTTTTTAATTTAATATTAAGTTGTATGCTTCTTCTTCTTCTTCTTCTGTTGTTAGGGCTCGGCCCTGTTAATTAATCACGGCATTGCCTTCCTACATTAAGTTGTATGCATGAAGTATAAATGCAACCGATACTAGATGCTGCAAATTTTGATTAATGTGAAAAATAGGTATTGGTGCAATTGAATTTAATGTTATATTAACGTTGATTGTTTTGTAATTTTATATGTTATGGTATCAGTTTAATTATATTTTAAAATTTCATCTAAGAAAACTTGTGAAATTAATTTAAATACAGTCTATGACTGCGCATGCGCATGTTTATATCTATCAAATGAACTACTGCGCAACGTTTGCTTCGGACATCATCGGTAAATTTTGTCGCTAAGATTTGTCGCTGTTTTCACACGGGTCCTTGAAGAGGCAATTCAACAAAGTAACAATTGGGTTACAAACTTATCAACGAAGCAAATGGCGTTGAAACACATGAATAAAAAAACCGTTACAGATAATTTTCCTGTGGTCAGAAATGCAAACAAAATTGTACATGCAACTCACCCACACCGATCCAACGGGTTCCGATTTACACATCTCATCCGAGACCCCGACATGATTTGTGGTGCATCGTATCCGTGGCCATGCGAAGTAAGCTACAAAACACAAAATTGATTACACCCTAACCAAGTCCATAACCTGTAACCTCCATCTTTAACTTTTAAGATGTTCATCATTGTTAAGCAAAAGTTATCTAGACGTATCGTCACATGTTCATAAAAATATTGGAGTGCCATCCGCCGCAATGTACAATTTCCTCAGGAAAGCCAAAACCATTTCGAACGCCGTCCTCAACAAAAACAAATTCCAATCGTAGCATCGGACACCACTGACTGATTGTAATAACACATCCAACTCCAGAATATTTGAGGCAAATAATAGGCCTATTAAATCCAAACTTCCAGAGTGGATCGAACACCAATACCGCAGCGGGCACCATCACTAGTGGACAGCCCATTAGTTCTTCCTTAAAGAATCATCCATCAATGGGATTTTCCTCCACAAATAATCAACGTAAGGATTCCATCATATTTCAAAATAAATACCGCAATTTACAACTCAGTATTTTAAAAACATTCAAAACGAAAAACCATAGAAATTACAAATTAAAACTTAACAAAATTAAAAAATTCGACATTGCATTGTCGATCGCTCTCTGATAATTCATTATTATCATTCACCACATTTTTCCTTGCTATCATATCCGACCAAAAGCGCGCCAGAAGTCTTTTCCCGGTTGTTCGACCGAACAAAACTAGGAGGCATGGAAGGTACCAATGAGAAAATTGGTAACGAATAAAAAATTCGTTACAAATTTTCGAAATTTTATCGAATTAAGATTACCGAATCTGTAATTTCTTGCTTACGATAGAAGCATAGCAATTATTCAAAAGATCCAAGATGGGATCCAAAAAATCCAAGAGTGTTAATGTAATCAATCGATGCGAGGGTTGCCCGAAAAATCTCAACAGGACTTCCACATAGACTCTCAAGCCACAATCTTGTACCATGTAATTGTTCCACAATTACACTACAACGAAGAAATCTTGCCACATGTATAAAGAGAGAGTCGTTAAACTCACCGTTGTTGGTCCGGATCCTATTTCTAGTGCTTCATTCATTTTTTTAGCAACAGCTATGGATGCGGAGATATCGCGGTTTCACATCAAACATCGCGAATTTTGAAACGTTAAAAGCATTTTTAACGTCTAATGTTATTAGAAGGCAGATCTTCCTTGTTCTCCAAGTGCCGCTTGTAACAACCCAAACCGGGCTGCTACGGGAAGCTAACGGGAGCGTGGGCCAGGGGGGGGCTTATATGCCGAAATTAACTTTCCTCTCTCTCACTTCTTACCTTTTTAACTATCAATGCGGGCGCCACTCTTTTCTTATAAAAGAGACTTAAAAAGACAACAAAACTTTAAGACAAAAGAAAAATCAAAACTTCTAAAAAAAATTAATATTTATTCAGGCAACTAAAAATTCAATCAAACTTTTATATCATATTTACAATTATAAAGTAAGAATACAAAATGACTTATTTAATAAATTATTTACAACTTTAAAAGAAATGAAATGAATTATGTACACAAGGATCCTTACTACGGCACTGTCCGTAGTAGGTCAAATGACTTGACGTTTTTACTTAACCAAACAGTTGCAGGTTACAATGGCTTCTTGAACTGTTTTTATCAACAGCAAAATAGATAACTGGGCTCCCTTTAAACACGGTAGGCAATCTTTAAAATTACTAATAATAATTACGTTAATATTGACTTCTTGTAGATTAAAGAAATTAATACTTGACTGGGATTTTTCCACCCACAAAAATGACAGAACGGGCCCCCTGAATATTTAACCTGTAAAATGGCAGGAGCAGTGACCTCACTTGTCCCTCGGAAAGGAATTAGTACAGGACGGGTGTCTTGTCGGAGTGTCTTGTGGTAGCCGAAAACACTCTCGGGGAGAACTTACGCCTTGTTAACAAAAACGTAATGGATCGATCTGCCTTGTCAAACCAAAAGCATCTCGAGGATAATATGGGGGCAAAGGAAATGAAAGCGCCTTGCGAACCGAAAACACTTTCAGGAGAACGTACGCCTTGCGAAACCGAAAACATACGATGATGACACCAGAGAAATTGCTTACCTTCCTTTAGTAGCGACTAAAGCTTATAAAATTACATCTTTCTCCGGTGTCACCTAAACAGGATGGGTAAAAGTTGTGTGAAAGTTACTTATCTTTTAGGGTTGGCATGGAAGGGACCGAATCGCATTTACAGGGTCCTGTCATTATTAACCTCTAAAACTTAATAAATATTTATATCGGCTCACAGTTGTACACAACGAATGTGAGCGATTAACCTAAAAATATTTATTTCGTTACACGCTTCTCGCCTTGTTCGCCCACCCCACAATACGCTGGACCGTCGATCTTAAGATATAAGATATCCCCCGCATGGGAATGGGACTTTTCGGCGCCGCCAGTTCGGCGTAGCCAGTTCGGCGTAATACCGTTTCGGCGCGAGGACGTTTTGGCGTGAGGACGATTCGGCGTGAGGACGATTCGGCGTGAGGACGATTCGGCGTGAGGACGGTTCGGCGTGAGGACGATTCGGCGCGAGGACGATTCGGCGTAGCCCATTTAGCGATTCGGCGCTAAGACGATTCAGCGCTAACCTTTTTAGTAATTCGAGACGCTTTTCAAGAATTTAAAATATCCTCATTATCAGTCGAGAGAGACTATAGAAATATTACAAAAATTATATTTTTGTAATTTTTAGAATTTCTGTTAGTAGTATTCGTAAGTTTCACTGTCTGTGTGTAAGTATAATAATGTTAAGTGTTAATGTTTTCATTGGCTAATTTTCGGGTTTTTTTATCCTACAGCCTCTTTTCGACCGAAGATGAGAATATTTTAAATTCTCTAGACGCGTCTCAAATTATTAAAAATTTAATTTTTAAATTACATGATCTTGGTTTTCAAACTAAGTTTTCATTTTGTTAAGGTTATTCAGGATCTCAAGATTAGAGTAATATAAATTTGTAATAAATTTTTGTATTATAGTTGACCTTTATTTGTTAATTTATAAGATATTTTTTAAAATTGGGTATAGGTCTTTTAATATTAAAAGACAAAAATAATCAATAACAATTGATTAAATTTACATTATCAACTATTGAATTTGTGCTAGTAAATTTGAATAGCTTATTTGCAAAATTTTAGAGCATATTTTGTAGTTTTTTAGTGCCTAAAATCCGATGACTACTAATGAGTAATAAATAAATAAAAATATGACGCTGAAAAATAAATTTTCCGAAATTTTTTTATGAAAACCATCCACATTGTAATTTCAAGCCATTTCGATGGTGTTTTTAGAATATCATTAAATTTATTCGTTTTTAAGATTTGCACCGAACAAAAACAGCGAATTTTTCGGCCACCTTAAAGAAATCTTAAAGTATAATACAACAAAAATGTTTTACAATATTTCTAAAAATTATTGAACCTCATGATTTACAAATGAAACCATTTTTGTTCTATAAATACAGCTTAATACGAAAAGTATTAGCCCACCTCAGCATTTAGAATTTGAATTTTTTAAATCTACCACCTAGAAATGATTCTACGATAAATAATCAAAGGAGAAAATTTCATAGTATAAAATTTAGTAATTTAATTGCTATACATCAACTACATAATATGTATATTAAAAACATTACATATTCAAGTTAATGATCGTATGTAGTTTTACAAACGTGAATTAAAGTTTAATTTGTGATTAAAAACTGCGAAATAATGCATTAATTTTCCATTACAAGAATTTAATTATATTTTAAAATGAATCGGAAAATCATTTCCCGCCGAATTGTCCTTGCGTCTAATTGGTCTTGCGCCGAATCGTCCTCACGCCGAACCGTCCTCACGCCGAATCGTCCTCACGCCGAAACGTCCTCGCGCCGAAACGGTATTACGCCGAACTGGCTACGCCGAACTAGCTACGCCGAATCGGGTGCACGCCGAAAGGGCTATGCCGAACCGGCTGCGCCGAAAAGTCCTAGCCCCCCCCCCCCCCGCATACATCCGCCCGATGGAACGCATTTTATTGGTTTAATATCATAATTTAACCTAAAAATGTATTAACAGTAAATTCTAACTAAAGAATTACAAGGTAATGTGATAATGTGATGCCCAAAATCGTGGGGTTTTTCGAACAAAATCTATACCGGGTGTTCATTTTAAAACTTCCAGCAATTAATATCTCAAAAACAAAAAGTCAGATGAAAAAATGTTTCGAACAAAAGTTGTATGATAGCGAGGGGGAGAGAATATGGGATAATTGTTTTTTTAATTTATTGACCTTTTCAAGGTCATTTGAAGGTCAACTTGGTTTTTTAAATGGCACCTTATATTTTTTTTAGCAGATTCATATTTTTCATGAATAAATAAACAACTTTTGTTGGAAAATTTTTTTTATCCGACATTAGGCTTTTCGAGTAAGATACGTTGAAATAAGCGACGCGCATGAATGGATTATCGAGATTCCTTAAAGGATATAATCAACATTGTTAATCAAATTTAATATTTACAAATGGGGAACATTTTGAAAGCTTGTTATGAAAACACTCGTTTACAAACATTTTTTACACTGTTTAATACTAGTAAATAGCCTTCTAAAACTTGTAAATATTAAATTTTGATTAACAATGTTGATTATATTATTTTGTTTCAACGCATCTTACTCGAAAAGCCTAATGTCGGATAAAAAAATTTTCCAACAACAGTTGTTTATTTATTCATGAAAAATATGAATCTGCTAAAAAAAATATAAGGTGCCATTTAAAAAAACCAAGTTGACCTTCAAATTACCTTGAAAAGGTCAATAAATTAAAAAAACAATTATCCCATATTCTCTCCCCCACGCTATCATACAACTTTTGTTCGAAACATTTTTTCATCTGACTTTTGGTTTTTGAGATATTAATTGCTGGAAATTTTAAAATGAACACCCGGTATATGAATTTTGAAGGCAAACGAAGATCTGTTCGAAAAAAATGTTTTTCTACATTTCACTTTTAATTCGCTAATCCAATACATTAAAAAAATAACAAATTTGGAATTGGAGGAATCATAATATATTCTAAATTTTCTTTCAGTCGTGAACCATTCTTTCGCTAAAATATTACAAATTTTTGCAATTTTCCAAAAGTTATCTACAACGGAAGAACTTTATAGTAAGTTTTCCAGTTATAATTATCAAAAACCGTTGGCGCATCCATTTCCGTCGTTAATTTATAATTTTTAGAATGAAATTTAAATTCGGTTTGACGCCTTTGGTGTTAAAAATTCCAAGGAAAGTTAAATAACGGCTATTATAGAGCTTTACGATACGCGTTTCGTTGCTTCTTAAAAATTAAAAATCTGTCGGTAAATAAGGGCGCCACCGACGTCCAAAGCTTTCCCACAATTTTCACTTCGACTCCTTCCTCGCGAGAAAACCATCGATAATTTTGAAAAACCTATCAGAGCTTCGCATACAGTTTCTAATGTAGTATTTTATGACGATAGTAGGAGAAAACGACAATAACGCCACCACTTGAAAAATTACATCGTCGTCAAAATTTTAAATCGAAAGGTTTTCGGGCAAAATTGTAAATATGCGAAAATGTGGATTTTCGTCGCAAACGAAGTCACCTAAACTACGTGCAAGTTTGGACATTTGGTCGCATTGAAATTTCGTGTTGCCGGAGAAAGCTTTTGCGCTTTCTCCGCCGCCGACGAAACACCAACTCAAATTTTCGCCGGAATCAGATAGAATTAATCGGCGCCAACATTTTAAGATATCGCCGCTTAAAATCCCACTGCCGTTTTAGATTCCAGAACCATTTCCACAATAATTTTCTATCGTTGAACGATCTTCATTGTTGAGGCTTCACTGAGGAGAAAGTTTTCATTTATAAGAAATTCCAACTAATTTATCCATAATTCTGGACCTTCCAGCATCGATCGCCATCACGTCCTCAAGAATCGCCACGTTGGGTTCTTCTGTGGTTCTCGAATCGAGATTTTGGGGTAAAATTGCCTCCTTTACGATCGTCCATACCAACCCCTCAACCGTCGCCCAATTATTTCTTTATTATTTTTTTTTCTCGTTTTATAATATTATAATTCAGAATTAATAAAACTGGTGGTCCAAATGTAATAATCGCCGTAATTTTTTATTTAAATTATCATTTTCCTAATTTTCAACGGAATTTTACCATTTTCATCTGGCCTCGAAGTTTAGTCATGATATACGTTCATACCTAATTTCATGACATTCTGTTTAGCGGTTTAAGCTGTGCGATTAATATTATTTTTTTTAATACATAGCAATACTTCAAATTATATGTTTTCGCCCCTAATGGAAATAATCCTGTGGACGCCTATGATTCTACAACTCCCTATCGACAAAATAATAAACTAGTAGTATGGTATTGTTTACACCTTTTCGAAGGAACCGCATTATAATTATAGTTTTCCTTATAAATGCTATAAATTATTACAAACAAACACAATGAAAACGGATCCTCATGACGATAGAACTAGATGGAGTTGTTTGTATTTTTCATCACATCAAGTTTCCTTGAACGTTTACATGTTTACGCTAGGAACGAAACTCGTTAAAATACATCAAATTTTTTTTATTATATCCTTCTACAATATAAATTGAAAATTTATGAGGTAACTTCTATTAATAATAAAAATATTAAATAATGCATGCAGTCTTAGATAAAATTGCTAATAGTTCCACATATTGCTAACGTGGAACAGGAACCGATTACGATATATACAAAAGATGAGCAAGTGTTATTCGTGATGGTCGCTGTTTCTCGGAAAAAAGTGTGGTAGAACTTTACTCGCCAATAATTCAAACCTCCTCAATAGGAAAAACTCATACACTACAAAATCGTGTTGGCTGAAAGGCTTACAAACGATGAAGAGCTTCATTGGCTCACAGCTACCGTAGAAACGACTTTACCATCATTTTTGTTGTTTTTTGTTCACAAAAGTCATTATTATATTTTATAGAATATCGTAAAACTATGACAAGATTTAATTTTTGTAATAAAATGTAATGATTATTCAATTATTTAAATACGAAATAATTGATTTGTCACGTTTGTTCCAATTCTCACATTGAATTTTGTTCCCGCCAAAACGGTGATTATAAACCTGTACAGCGATTCATCCCAAACTTTTTCTTTCAGTACCTACTCAAATCCTGTGGACCTATCAGAAATATATTTTTCCCTTTCATTTTTAAAATATAAAATAAAATATATGTAACCTGTCCTTAGGAAATTAACCTATCACAAAGATAAGGTCGGTTATCGTATAAAATTATCGTTTGTTTACATTTAAATTTTGAATGTAAATCCAAATTTATGTCTTGACAAAAGATCATTTTTTCATAAGGAACCAGTTACCGAAGGCCAGACTAAACTGATTTAGAATAACAAAACCCTACCACAAGCCTACCACCACCACCTGTCCGTCCTTGTTACAGGGGGCTCAAATACGGTTGCCTGATGCGGCGATTTATCGCCATTTAGGCAGTGGCGGCTCGTGACATGTATCAATGGTAGGGCACAAAATTTAAATAAAAGAAAAAATCCAATAATATATATTGCGAAGTACGGCGGGTATAATACCAATACACTCGATATTTTTATTGTTGTATTGAATTGACAAATACAAATAATTAAGTTCTTCCTTTCGTTTTATGCCCACGTCTACCTCTTAATTAACTCCTATCGCATGAAAAACCCCTCACCTTTCAGATAGCCGGTTCTTTGAGTTTGGCTCTTACTTATTTTCTCACTACCCTGTAAATTTTTAAGTGCGTTCTGAATGCGAACGCCCCAAAAATGACAACTGCGAAATTGTACATAATCTTTTATTTAATAACTTTTCTCAAAAAAATATTCAAACAAATTCTTTAAAATTAATCATACAAAAATCAAACCTTTATCCACCCTTTATTTTTAATTGTCACCGTTGTGTTTCCGAATTTCGCGGCACTCTAAGTAATTAAATTGGTAAGCTTACCCCTTTTTGCGCATAAACAATTGTCATTTCCTTCGTAAGTCGTCGGCTTTCTTTTCTATCCGCGCTTATACCACGGTCCACTCTTTCAGCAGTGATTTATCGACCAAATTTCATCTGCTCCAATCCCTTCCAATAATATCTCCAACAGCCTCTCTGTGCTCTTCACCGCACAAGGTAAGCAAACTTTTATATATTTTTAATAACACTTATTCTTCTCTCCTTACACCACCATGTATTCATACAGGTCTAACCTCGTGGTCAACCCAATACTTTTATTGTGGAGTGGTACTCTTATCACGGGCTCTCTTAAGGCAGCCACAGATTAACGTACTTGTTGTCGTACTTGTTCGACGAACATGTCTGTCGAACAAGTACGTTTACCCCACACACTGACTGACTTTTCGTCGAACAAAGGCGTCGAACAAATCCGTCGTTCTTGTTGGCGAACAAGTACGACGGAGTTACTGCCACACACCCACAGACTTGCTCGTCGAACAAAGCAGTCGAACAAGTACGTCGAACAAAGCCGATGGTCTGTGGCTGCCTTTACATGCTTCCCGTATCCACTTTTTGTACCCACCTCTCTTATTTATCTGTTTTTGTTACCCGGGTTATTTTTGAAAAACAAAACATTCAATTTTCTGTTCGTCGCCTTGATTTCCCGAATCGGCTTTTCTATCCTTGAAATTGTCACGAATTATTAATCGTTTTTGTTTTTGTTCACCGGCACGACCGATCGTCACTTAAATGCCTTGGAGCCCGTAGTTATTCATTCCGTTCATTCTTAATTTATTTACAATTTTTATAACTAATTAAACATCTTATGTACTAACATTGTCTTTTCAAATATAATTATACATAGTTGCAACAAATGTGTTTTGCTTGTCATTTTTGGGTTTCGCATTCCGAGTTATTGTTTTGTAAGCCATATGCAAATTGTTTTATTTAACTTTGAATCGTTAACTATTTCTATTTGTCAATGCATCACGACAATATGTACATATATTCTTGTGTTATTTTGAAAATGTTAATACTTTTCATTTCGGGGGAGGGGGGGGGGAGTTTCCGTAGCCTATCAACATGGCCATTTTGATCTCCGTACACTGTATTCTATACGACACCCCCCTGTCACAACAGCCGGCAACTTTTCATAACTTCATTTGAAATAGCGACGATCAATGGCAGAGCGCACAAAATTTGAAGCAAAAGGAAAATATATAAATTTACTGTTAAGTTATATACTTAACATTATTACTGTTATTAATTTTATATTGTACAGTGTTGTAAAGGATACAATACAGAACTTATGTACGTGCACATTTATTATGCACTAGTGCGGTAAAGTAGGTCATTCCCTAACGCAAATGTAGATCTTTAATGTCCGTTCTCACCAACTTTTCCTTAAGAATTGCCTACCAAGGAATTCTTAGCGGTAAAAATGGTAAACCTTTGTAATTTTTTGCATAGATTTAGCATGTAAATTTATATGATAATACAAGTTTTTACTTTGCATTTTATTTTAACAATATTTGTGCATAATAATATTTATAGTAAATGATGGCACATAGAGCAACAGTAGCAGCAAGTTCAATTTCTTCGTCCATCTCCCTTCAGTTCACAATTACAACTGAAGTAGGCGAGAGCAAGCGAGAATGTAAATGGTTGCACACGGCCACAGGCCACCCGCTGAGACATTCGCCGAGGCAATCGGACGAGAGCACTCGGGCTAGAGTGTACAGTCGGCATTAGATTTTTTCTTTTATTTAAATTTTGTGCCCTACCATTGAAACATGTCACGAGCCGCCGCTTCCTAAATAGCGATAAATCGCCGCATCTGGCAACCCTATTTCAGCCCCCTGTAACAAGGACGGACAGGTGGTGGTGGTAGACTTGTGGTAGAGTTTTGTTAAGCTGCATTCACATATGGTATTGTATGTAGATGGTAGAATCGGTAAGAGTGTTACGGCCATGCCGTATGTTTCGTATTGCAACGCCTTGTATATATCGATTATATCAAGTAATAACTAGAAATCTTAAAGTTCCATTAAAAATTTAAAAATTTTCTAAGAAAAAATAAAATACTAATATCAAATTAACGAGTTCCGACTGTAAATGTTAATATTTGAATATTGTGCCAATCGACATTCTTTGCTAAAGATAAACACAAAGTATTACATTGAAAAACACAAGGCACTAAGTAATACGGTGCACCTGTGCTGATACGAAATATGTAGTCCGCCGACCGCGGGAGTAATTATTATCAACGAAATGATATTTTTTAGATGATAAAATCTTCACATCACTGGGTTCCATTTAGATCTAGTTATAATGTAGCAAGTTACTTTTTAATGTAATGATATTCAAACGAACGCCGCGCGGTAGAACAAGGGGAACGCAAAATAGACATTTTTGTAAATAGAATTCAAATAGAGATTACAAATTCCTTCCTACTCAAGTGATCTCATCGAGAGAAAGAAAAATTGAAAGGAGGGAGGAAAAATGCAGTCAGTTTTTTGAAATCAATTAACGGAGGAACTTCTACCTAAAAATTTACCTAGTATCTACGAAAATCGAATATCTTTTTTAACTTTCCGATTTGGAATAAAACAACATCAAATAATTTCTTACGGTCGTGGCGAGAAATTATTATCGAGTAACTACAAAAATTAGTGACAACCAAAACGTAGAAATCTGACTAATTAAATTTCGAACAATTTTAAAAAGTGTCGATCCAACTAACGGAAATTCTACCTAAAAAATCACTAAACAATATTAAAGTGGTGAACCAGCAAATAAATTAAACTTAAAATTCGGTGTAACGATCGAGTATAGTGTAAATTATCACTAACTACGAAAGTGAATCGAATTAAAACATTGATAAACAATCTACAACCATATTGTGCTGAAATTATTATCAATGACAAATACAATCATACTCCAAAAGAAGCGCGAAAGTTGATAAAAACCGGGTACAAACCGAACATTTAACCGAATTAAATTGTATCGGAAAGAATATATAAAGATTCTAGTGTGTTATTTTGAACAAAAACCAAATAAAATAAACGCGTATTATCTCAAAAAGTTCTGCAATAAACTGTTAAAAAAAATCGGTGTGCAGTTCGAATTTAAACCAAGTTTGATCGGTTCAACCTCGTTATTACCATCATATTTTCAATCAACATATCGTTAAATTCTTTCTACCCCTGGGCCAGGTTTTGGAACAACTACAACTCTATCTACGCATCAATCAAAACAACTGTGGATTACGCGTATCTCACCAAATCGCACCATGATTTAACGAAAATTAAGGTAGAAATTTGGCCTGACCAAAATAATTGTAATTATTCCTCACACTTCTGTAACAAACTTGTCGATTTTCTTACTTGTATAATCTCGCTACTTAAATACCAAGTCAGATTAAAAATACTACGTAAGCTCATGCGAATAACGTTAATTTGCTTCATGAAATTTTGACCATTAAATATTAATATTAACCGTCGCATAAGCTTACCAGGACTTTCTAGTTTACTTACTAACAATTCTAACTATTGATTTTTATACATTAAATGCCTATGTCTGTAATTTTATGTAAATCTATGTATTTTTACCTGAATTATTTATTAATTAATATATGTATAGTCGTACAAATTGATTTTTCTCTCATGAGTTTAAAAACCTATAAGCAAATCTCTAAAATAAGCATCCACCCCTGAGCAAAGGAGGAAAAAATTAAAAGTTCGTCCATCCAGCTGAGCGAGCCCGGAGCTAATATCATCTATCACATAAAATACATTATTTTATCTGTTATAGACGTTACAAGAGTTAAAACGCATTAACTCAGGTAGGAGCGTTCCTACTTTCTTAGCGTTCCTTACCTGAACGTTCCTACCTGAGTTAATGCGTTTTAACTCTTACCGTTTCTACCATCCACATACAATACCCTATCTGTAGGCCGCTTTATTCTGTTATTCTAATGCTAGGGCTACACCTGAGTCTAATGTGATGCTTAACGTGCTTTAATGCACTAAAATGCAGATGTAACCACAAGTTAACGTGCTAATCTTATAACGGCATTATTGATGACATTGGACATTAGGCGATAGCTCGGGTAGCGGTCTCCGTTGGCACATCAAAGGGATTTAATGCGTTAGATAGCGCGCAATTGTGGCTACACTTATAAATTACTAAAATACTTAATATTATTGATATTGAAGATGAAGATTTATATTGATTTATATATAAGTTACAAGCGCTCATATAATAAACCACTGCAGCCGCTTTAGAATCCATCTTGAATTTAATGTACAATGAACTACGTTAAACATCACATTGAACGTAACACATTAATATAGCCATGCAAAAATATACAATCTAGCGCGTAATTTTTTCTCTCGTTAAATAACGCGTTATCTCCCATTAGACGTTAACGCAGGTGTAGCCCTATCATAACAGTTTAGAATAGCACTAGCCTTCAGTAACTGGTTCCTTATGAAAAAATGATCATTTGTCAAAACCATAGCTGTATTGTCAAAACATAAATTTGGATTTACATTCAAAATTTAAATATAAAGAAACGATGATTTAATACGATAACCGACCTTGTCTTTGTGATTGGTTAATTGTTAATTTCGTAACGACAAGTTACACAATAATAATTTATTATATTTAAAAAATTAAAGGGAAAAAAATATTTCTGATCAAGTGCACAGGATTTTGAGTAGGTACGGAAAGAAATAGTTTGGGATGAATCGCTGTACAGCTTTTGACAGGTTTTCACTGTTTTGACGGGATCAAAATTCAATGGAAGAATTGGAACAAACGTGACAAATCAATTATTTCGTATTTAAATAATTGAATAATCATTACATTTTATTACAAAAATTAAATCTTGTCATAGTTTTACGATATTCTATAAAATATAATAATGACTTTTGTGAACAAAAAACAACAAAAATGATGGTAAAGTCGTTTCTACGGTAGCTGTGAGCCAATGAAGCTCTTCATCGTTTGTAAGCCTTTCAGCCAACACGATTTTGTAGTGTATGAGTTTTTCCTATTGAGGAGGTTTGAATTATTGGCGAGTAAAGTTCTACCACACTTTTTTCCGAGAAACAGCGACCATCACGAATAATATTTGCGCACCATTTGTATATATCGTAATCCGTTCTGATTCCGCGTTAGCAATATGTGGAACTATTAACAATTTTATCTAAGACTGCATGGATTATTTAATATTTTTATTATTAATAGAAGTTATCTCGTTAATTTTCGATTTATATTGTAGAAGGATATAATAAAAAAAATTTTATGTTTTTTAATGAGTTTCGTTCCTAGTGTAACATGAATGTAAACGCTCAGGCAAAGGTAGTTCGCATCTTTTAACAAGAGCGGACTCGATGTGATGAAAAATACAGACAGCTCCATCTAGTTCATAGTCATGAGGACCCGTTTTCATTGTGTTCGTTTGTAATTCTAATTTATAGCATTTATTAGGAAAACTATAATTTTAATACAGTTCGATATTTTGAGTGAGAAATTTATTTTATTATGATAATTTTATTTAATTGAAATAGTATACCTTAATATTAATCAATATTTGAATGAAGTTTTTAAATCTAGTAGTATGATCACATGAGATTCCTTCAAAAAGGAGTAAACAAAACCATACTACTAACAATAGCACACTAATAATAGGGAGTAGTAGAATCATAGGCGTCCACAGGATTATTTCCATTAGGGGCAAAAACATATAATTTAAAGTACTATTGTTATCCAATCGAAAATCGAAATTTTGATATTGATATTCATATTTGTTATGATGCCCTGATAACATTTTCAGAATTTTTTTTTGATGTCCGTATGTATGTGTGTAACTCTGCGAAAAAAATAATATTAATCGCACAGCTTAAAGCGCAAAAACAGAATGTCGTGAAATTATGGTGAAATTAGGTATGAACGTATGACTAAACTTCGAGACCAGATAAAAATGGTAAAATTCCGTTGAAAATTACGAAAATGATAAATTAAATAAAAAATTACGGCGATTATTACTTTTGGACCACCAGTTTTATTAATTCTGAATTATATTATAAAACGAGAAAAAAAATAATAAAGAAATAATTGTGAGACGGTTAAGGGGGTGGTGTGGAGGATCGTAAAGGAGGCCATTTTACGCCAAAATTTCGATTCGAGAACCACATGTCGATTCTTGAGCACGTGATGGCGATCGATGCTGGAAGGTCCAGAATTGTGGATAAATTAGTTGGAATTCCTTAGATATGAAAATTTTCTCCACAGTGAAGCCTCAACAATGAAGATCGTTTAACGAGAAAATTGTTGTGGTAATGCTTCTGGAATGTAAACCGGCAGCGGGATTTTAGACGGCAATATCTTAAAATGTCGGTGCCGATTAATTCTATCTGATTCCGGCAAAAATTTGAGTTGGTGGTTCGGCGGCGGCGGAGAAAGCGCAAAAGCTTTCTCCGCGCGGCAACACGAGGTTTCGATGCGACCAAATGTCCAAACTATTAAGTAAATTGACCAAAACTGTCCTACGAAATTGTTTATGTTTAAACGAAATAATTCAAAATAGTTCAACAATATTAGCGAACGTGCACTGACATTGTGCATAAAATCCATTACTCCGGTATATTTAATTTAAACAACGAACAATAGTTTAAGTAGCGTCTGCGGTATATTTAATTTAACAACAAAATAGTTCAACTAACTTAGCGACCTGGTGCTGTCTTGCACCTACGATCTGTTACGCCGGTACATTGAATTTATTTAAATAACGAACAAGAATTTAACTTCTTATTTAAATAACGAATAATTTTAACTAACTCCAGCGATATAATTTATTTAAATACCGAAACTGATTTAAAATAAATTTAACGGTATAGTTTTATTTGAATACGCAAATGATTTAAAATAATTTTGGACTTACGGAAAATTTCACAAACTTTAACATTAATTGCACTTAGCTCGATAATTGTAATTTAATTTTCGGTGATTGTTTAAATTTCGCCTTAAAAGCGTATCGGTAACTTGACCACCATAGCGGCCCGCGGCACTTGATTGATTCGAGACTCTCTGCCGATTTCATCAAAATGCAGCGTATTTATATTGTAATCCCAGTAAAAATGTATGCAACGGAGTAGAATTAGGGGACTCTAAGCGTTCCCCTTACACGGTAGGGCGAACCGCTAATTGGCTGTTGTCTTTAAAAATCAGACATAAAATAGAGACAGTCTATGTGTCCTCACACGAGATTGGGCGGAATTGATGTCAGGATTACTCCCGTCAAAATAACTAAAGTGCAGAACTTTGCTTGAATTTTCGTGAGACATCTGGTTAGCAATCCTTGTTTTTATCGCAGATTTTAATTCGTTATCTACATTGCAAGCCATAGTTTGATGGTTTTTTGTTGCTTTGGAATGAATAGATTTCAACATACTAGCAAGATAAGGCTCGATTTGAGCACATTTTATCTCTACCGTGAGATAAAATTTAAACAATATTGCTTGAAAACCGCATGTGTCTCAGTCAGCTGCTTGTCTACAAACATAATAATAACCTACAAAAATAACCCGTAAGTTTAACTACGTGTAATAAACACTACCACATTTGTTTATTAGCATTGTCAGCGAAAATATGTCAGCAAACTTCGTCAGCACATTGTTTCTCCCAAATAACCCGTAGTTTTAATGATGTGTAATAAACATTATCAAATCTAGATTACTTGCATCGTAGACCAAATATTTGAGCGCGAGAAATTCAGCTGTGATATTCTTCACCAGCATTTGATCGCATAAATTTTAATTTTAAAATACTGACATATTAACCACATAATATTAAAATTTTAAAACGTTATTGTAACGAAAATAATTTATGTTATTCAAACAATACCAAGCTGTAAAAATTTTACTTGCGCGCGAGCGTAAAACCACGTGACAAACTAGAAGAAAATAATCCATTTCTTAAGTTCTTGATTCAAGCTCTACAACGTGAATACCATTCAGAGGAGTTCGGTAACAAGTAGAGAATACTTACTCTTGATTCATGAAGGTCTGGGGACTTCTATATAAGCCAGACGGCAAAAGGATTGCGGATTTCTTCAACTACTCATATTTTTTATGCACTACAGCATGGCAGGAAGAGACAGCTTTTATTTTCCTGTCACCGACCAAGGCAGTCAATCGTCAACGGTACGCTTTAAGGATGGACCTACCTTTCTATAATTTACATACACTGCATGCTGTATTAATCATTTTAGTTTTTAATTTCACCTTTTCGTGTTCCTCTTTCTTTAGCAGATGACGTTTTTGGATTGCATTTCTTGCGCTATTCTTGTGAAAGCGAAGGTGTATTATGTTATATAAATAGTTATTTATTTTTAAAAACTGATATCCGACCTAAATTTCTTCAATTATTTACTTTATTTTATTGATTTAATATTTTTTAATTCCGTTAATAATTAATAATATACTAATCAATCATTGGTTAATTATTAATAAAATATTTCGTTACGCTAACCAATACATTAATATCAATTTACTATTATAGCGTTTTGAAAAAATGTATATAAAATTTTAATGTAACAAACTGTTATTGTAATAATTGTCCGACATCACAACTGTTTGACGTAAATATTGAGTTCCACCAGCATATTTTATTATTATGTACATAAGTTCAAATTCTTGGAACAACAACCGGAATAAAAAGAGATTAAGTAACATGTCAAATAATATTAAAAGTAACCAGGCTGGAAGTAACCTTTTTTATGATTTGATAACAATGCTTGGTATATTACCAATACGTTATGTCCTCAGGTTTAGAAACGAGGGAAGTTTTTTATTTTATAAATTGCACCCTATACTATTGATATTATTTATATTAATTGCAACGTTCACAACAATAATTTATCGTAATTCCATGGTTAACATTGACAAACGGAATTCGTTCACATATACCAATATAGCACAGGACTTGGTGACGTCAGTATGTGCCATTGTTACACTAATAACACCGACATTTTGGAAATCCTCAGCATTACATGTATTTTTAACACAGGATCAAAACATACACAGAACTTCGACAATAGAGAAATTGATCAAAATAATGTCAGATAAAAAATTTATATTACGTTTTTTAATTAATCAATTGATATTAATTATTTTACTAATATTTGAAGCCTTTACATGGGTAAAGCATTATGGAATATACGAATACAGCGTTTTCATCAACCAAAAAATTCTAATTTATTACAATTTTGTAACAATTTTTGTAATTTACGTTTTGATCACATTTATAAAGCAACGGTTAGAAACTATCAATAAGTACCTACTCGAAAAAACCAAAACAATCCTAGTGCAAAGAGAAATTGTTGTAGTTGCAGATTTCCAGCAAAAAAATTTTGATAGTCGTGCTAGTTGTTCCAAAATACGACAAGGAACCAAATGGTTTGAAAATCATGTGACACATGTTGCGTTATTTAATAAAATCTTCGGTTTCCAAATACTTCTTCTCCTTGTATCTTTCGGAATTGTATTAATTAACAAAATTAATGTGATACTATTGTTTGGTTATTTAACGCTTGAAATCGATATTAAAATATGTCTAGTTTTGATAAACGGCTTCTGGATACTTTGGCATTTAGTAAGAATAGTCTTTCTTATTTCAGTTCCTCATATAAAAACAAAATTGTTATAATTTTAGGTTTTCGGCTCAGTTTTTGTGGGAATATGTGCGGAAACCGTGGAAGAGGGAGAAAAAATTGGCGATATTTGCTTCAAAGCATTGATCAACTTACCGAACACGAACGAAAATGAAAAACTAAAAGAAGAATTATTATTACTGAATAGTTTAGTTAATCATAAAAATCCAACATTTACTGCAGCAGGATTCTTTTCTATTAATTATACTTTAATGTTTAGTATTACTGCAAGTATTACGGCTTACATGATTGTATTGATTCAGTTTAATAATACTAATTGATAAAACTGTAATCATACCTTGGTTACACTTTTTGAAATTGTGTAATATTTAATGAGTGAGATAATGGGAAATCATAATCTGCAGCCATTTTACATCTGCACTAAAAAAATGCTTTCGATTGCAACCAATGGCAAAGAATTAGGGGTGCGCGATTATGAAATTTCATAATCGATTATCGATTATAAAATATAATCGATTTTTTTCGATTAATCGATTATTGTCAATAATCGATTATTCATAATCGATTATGAGTTCATAATCGATTGAGAACCCATAATCGATTATGAACTCATAACTCGATTATGAACTCATAACTCGATTATAAACTCATAACTAGGTAGGGCTATTAATAGGGGTGCGCATGCGCATATAATCGATTAATCGATCACCGTAATGGGGAAGATACATAAATTTTTTTATAGCGTAGTTGGATCAAAAATAACTAAATATACTAATTAATGCTATTTAATTTATTTAGTAATTTCGTTTTGATAATAATTTAAAAAATATTTAAAAATCCGTCAATTTGAATTGAAGGATTCGACCGCGCTTATCGGGGTTATGCCATGTGACGTCAAACCAATGGTGTTGCGTTTAAGGTCACATGATTTATAGTTATTTTTGCTGATTTTATATTTAATATAATATAGGATTAATCGGAAAATACTGTTTTAACTAAATTTTTTTATTCATGCATGTTCCCTATTAAATCAATTAAAAAGAAAAAACAGCCACGAGTAGAGTAAACAAGAAAGCGGGGTTATTGTTATTGTGCCGTGTAACGTCAAACCAATGGCGTTGCGTTTAAGGTCACATGATTTATTTTAAATTATCATTGAATTTTAAAATGGATTATTTATAACATAATACAATAAATAGAAGTTATTTTTGTAGATTGGATATTTAATATATAGGATTAATCGGAAAATACTGTTTTAACTAAATTTTTTTATTCATGCATGTTCCCTATTCGAATAATCGATTATTTCGGTCGTTATAATTGCTATTGGGGTTGGGATTACGTATAAGTTTAAAAAGTTGTATTTATTAAAACAAGATATTATGCTTATATAGAATAAACCTGTTATCAATAAAAAATAAAGTATTCTATAATCGATTATTTTCCACAATCGATTATTTCTATAATCGATTAATCGATTATTATAAATTATCATAATCGATTATTCGAATTACGGTGATCGATTAATCGATTATATGCGCACCCCTACAAAGAATTGATTATTCTCACAAGTTATTGAATTTTTTCACATTTGCAATGAAACACAATGAAACACTGAAATCAATAAATCTACTATTAAATATCAATACATTTACCAATACGGATAGGAATATTTTATTTCAATAATGCAACGTTGAATATGGTTGGAGTAAATTAATTATTAGCACTGTATGTGAGTTTAAAAATAAAAAATAATAACAATAATCTACTAATCATTATTTTGTCCAGTCTTATAGGGAAAAATTGATATATTTCTAAAATTTGTCAAAGATGTTCATTTAGGCATACTATTAAACATACTAAAAGTCCTGAACGAAATCTGTTGAGCTCGATCCGTTATCTTGGAAAAGTGGCGCCCCTAATTACTTTCTTTCTTTTATCTTGCTAACTATTGCAATAACAAGTTTAATGTACATACAAGTTCAGAAACCCCTCTAGAACTATCAACTCCAGAAACACCTATAAATAAATTTTCCCAAAACATTCATATAGATATGCATGCTTCAGATATTGATTTTAGGACACAAAAGGTCTTCAATAAATAATATTAACTTGGAAAATCAACAAATAAGAAAACCCAAATGATCAATTTTTAATATTAACCAGATAATTCATTGATAGCAGTCTTACAAAACCATTCATTAAATTTGTACAAAGTAAGTTATCAAAACCCTAAAAAATAAATAGTATAATGAAAAATCAAGGGATATTATTTGAACTAAACAATGTTTAATCTTTGAAAACGAATCTATAATTTTTAAAATTAATTAATTTATAGTATGAATTTATGGAAATCGAGAATTTTGTTAATCAAATACTTATTGCAATTAATTTTGTCAGGGTGCATTTCTTAAATTCTGCTATTTTAAAATTATCTCTATGAATTTTTATGAGCTCTATCGGCTGAACACTTGCAATGTGCATATTGAACGCAATGTAATAATTTTCATCATATTATCAATCCCGAAATTCTCCGAAAAATATGTTTATTATAATTTACTTGCTATCCCAATAAATAATGAAAACTGCTACCGCAGCTTTGCAGTTCAGGATCGTACTATAGGAATTTCAGTAAACTGAGGGAAAATTCATAATATGCAAATTTGCTGTATTATTGTTTTTAAGTGTGCATATAGATTGGATGTACATTGGATTGTGTTTTTCGTGTACCAAGAATTTGAGGAAATTTAATAAATAATAAAGGCTATTTTGACTTAATAACATAACTATTGACTTATTCGTAATTAAGAATACGACTGCAGCTATCGGTTTTCATTATGGTGATTATCTCCCTTGATAGTGTAAGAAACTTGGGCACATTTTAATCAAAAAAAATACAAAATCGGTTTTCTACGATTTTTCGACGGATTTCGTTAGGTAGAGCTAGTAAAGCTGAAAATAGAAAAGTAGGAGAATATCCTATAAAATATTATGACGAATGCATAGTATGGAGAATATAAGAACCAAACACTAAAAGTTAAAGAGATGGTCGAGGTTGGGAAAAATTAATGTTCGAAAAAATTTGATTCAATTTTATCCTCCGATTTTTCATTTTACCAAATTCACTTTTTATAAACACAAATACTTGGAGAATTCAATTTGGCCTCTTATTTTATAAACTTTTAACTTCAAATTCACTTTTATTAATTTACTTTCATGAATTTATTTTTAAATTTAAAATTTTCTGTCAAAAGTTTTATGGGCTCTTGTGAGCTCTCGGAATTAGACAAACCCGCGCCATCTTTTGGCTCACCCTTATTTATAGTTTCTTAAAAATTATCCAAAATTTACCGAATTTTAATTAAATTCTTGATGAAAATGGATCCCTCTCGTATTCCGTTATCTTAAACTAGATTTTTTTTATAAATTATGATGTGTTTGCTAAATACTCCGTTCCCCAGTTTCCATGTAATGAATGAAATCAATAAAATCTCAGTCTAATATTGTTCCTTAATTGTTCTTTTATCTTATTTCACCCATTATAACCCATTTGTTTCTATAGTAATCGAAAAACCTCTTCATCTTTAGCTTCCTAGTTTTGCAAATTGTAACCTGATTTCTTAAGCGATGCACAATTTTATATATTAGCACTAACAAACGTTTAATACTACACCTAAATTTTACATTTTATTCACTTTAGACGGAAATTCAACGTTTTCCAACAATTTCGTGGACTCCTGTCTAAATTTACAAAGTTGTTTCACATGATTGTTTTATGTTGAGCATAAATGACTAAATGTCATCCTCTTTTACTACATTCTGATATTTTGCTTCAAGTAGGACTCATTTGAAGATAAGAAATTACTAGTATTAATTCAGCTTTGTCGATTACAACTTTAGGAGCCGATTTTGAAAAACCTTCCCCTCGAGTGTAGTGTTTGAATGTGAAGATGAAAATTATAAATGTGTATGTATTCTGGTTTAACTTTAAGGCCCAGTTTTTCAGTCGTGGTTTAAACCAAATAAAAATAGTTAACTACAAAATTTCATGGTTACGGGTTTTTCACTCTTGGGTTAGAAGTGTTGTCTAACCAATTACTTAAACCAGCGCCAGTGGTGGTTTAACTAAAATATTTTAGTTAACCTATATATTCTGTGATTTTAGTTTACCTGTTTACTTTGACCATCTTTGACGTGCAAATATAAAGTGTAATTTGTTAATTTGATTCAATTGATTATGAGTCAATTTGTAACAATTGATTATTTACAATTCACAGCATAACCTCACAATTTCAATACGTTGATTGTCAAATTGTGAAATTTCACGGCGTTCCGGTCAAATATTTTGGTTAGCTAACTAGAATATTAGGAGGCGGAGTCTAGTCACTGAAAAACTCATATCGGCCTAAACTAGTTTAAGATATTGGTTAACTTTTAAACCAAGTTACCTAACCCAAAAGTTGACTCATGACTGAAAAACTGGCCCTAAGAGTTCTGTGTGCTTGAATGAGGAGATCTGGAAAACAAAGCAAAGCCGTTGGCGCTGCGTTTAAATTACAACAAAACTAATTACATGAAATGCAACAAAAATGAAACGCATACTAGAAAACCCCTACAAATACAAGACAACAACATATAGGAAATAGAGAGCTGTAGTTATCTGGGAGTGTATATAGACAGAAACGGCAGCAGGAAACAGGAAATTAAAAAAAAAGATACAAACAGAAAATAAAGCTGTCTATGCAAACAAAATACTCCTGAAAGATAACAATCTGAAAAAGCACACTAAGATGAAAATTTATAAAACTGTAATACGACAGGTTGTAATGTACGCAGCGGAAACACTGTGCATGACCAAGGCGGAAGCGGAACAAATGAGAGTGTTCGAAAGAAAAGTGTTGCGAACCATCTTAGGCTTCAAAATGACAGAAAACGGAAAATAACCACGAAATAAACGAGGAATTAAAAGGAAAAGTCATAGTAAGGTATATCAAGTCACAAAGAATCAGAAGACATTATGAGAAGCAGGGATAACTCCTTCGTAAAAAGGGCAACACTATGGAAACCTGGAGAAGATAGAACGAGAGGCAGACCTAGGATACGATGTGGGACCAGGTAACTGACGATTTGAGTACTATGGGTGAAAGAGACTGGATGACAAAAGCACAAGATCGACAGAGCTGGAGAAGAGTAGTCACAGAGGCTACCACCTATAAGAGTTTATAAGTTCACGAGTGTATAGTGTGCGTAGGATATTAATGCATTGTAAGCGTATTATCTTGAAATATGTATAATGGGGCCTAATCCTCCCCCCCCCCCCCAAAGGATATGTAAAATCTCTGATATGGGAAAGAAAAATTCCAACGGAATGTAGAGCTGATAATAATAACGTATTCTGGTTTAACCTTAAGAATTCTGTGTTCTTGAATGATGTTAAATTGTTTATATTATAGGTGGTTCGAGATGTACTTAAGTGTTGTGTATAGTAGCTAATCGAGGATGCCCGTTACAAAGGCAGCTAACAAACTTGTTTGATCAGTGTGTGTTGGATCATATTTAATACATGTCAAAAACAGTTTTCAATACAATCAAACAAAAACGTTTTGTCTCACAACATTTTTGCTTGATCAGTCTGCGATCAGCCTTAGAGAACAAATCGATTTTCTTGCTTAAAAGCCGTCTTGTAAAAGATGTAAGACCTTTAAGAAGTAATTAATTTGACAGATGAATTATTAGACGCCACATCGATCTGTGTTCTTGGAACTAATTCATCGTAAGTCCAACGGTCCAAAAAGAAGTCGCGTCTGATTATTCAACCGCAGCCTTAATTATGGACGGTCTGTTTTTTTAAATAATTTCTATTTTTATGTTAATAAAGGGTTAAAATGCAAACAAAATAAATTCATTATCTCTTTAGCTAAATTCCCAGACCGGTTGAAAATTATACAAGTAATCCATTCCACATTAAGAAGAAGGGGGGCTAACTTGACAAAAAAATTTGATTAGTTAATTACGAAAAAACATGGAACTACCAAAACTTTTAACCGAACTAGTAAACCTTAGCTAACGATTACCTATCGTTTGGCATTAAAAAAAGTTAGAAAGCGGTTTAAATTGGACCGAATTGGCAATAAACAATAATTATTATTGTTGTATACACGTGAAGTTTAGCGCATGCGCATAAGTAAACTTCAACTTAAGTAATCACCACCAAATTAGGGGCTACCAAAACTATTTATTGGGGTATCAAACCTTTGCGTATTATAATCGATCAAATGAGATAAAGAAAAGTTAAAAATCGATTGAAGGGGGGGCTAACTTGACAAAAAAATTTAATTAGTTAATTACGGAAAAACAAAGAACTACCAAAACTTTTAATCGAACTACCAAATCTTACCTAACGATTACCAAACGTTTGGCATAAGAAAAAGTCAAAAATTCGATTGAAGGGGGGCTAACTTGATGGAGGTTGGGTTTACTGCGGGACTTTAGCTTTAGCCTTAATTTCGTTAACTGCAATCGTAATTGTAATATATTAATACAAAATTATTATTTGAAAACTGCATTTACCTCTACTGTTAGGCCTTATGTCCTTCAAACCCTCGACAATTCCTTGCAGTGCAGTTTGCCTTTTAAACTTGTTGTTATAACTTGGGTCCGATGCCGTGTACAAAACTGGTTCCACTTGGTATAATTCAATTAAACCAGCTGTTTGTTCAGCGGACCACGTACCAGTCATGTTAAAATCACGTTAAAATAATCAAAATTTAATTACAAAATTTAAGCAATAATCACAATTCACTAAACTTGATACAGTTTCTTTTACGTTACGTCATTTTTATAAAACTACTGCGCTGTCACACTATCAAAATCGTTTGTATGCAAACTTTTATAAAAATATGGATGAAATTTTCATAGTGAGACACGGGCTTAACTATAAATGAAAATAAATAAATCAAATTATTAGGACGGATCCCGTTTTGTTACAGCATTCTCTAGGACCACATTAGTAATATCAATAAGGGTAATTCCCTTTGATAAAGCAATGTCACATATTAATAATTTTTTTAATAATACATATTTTTATATTCTCGTGCCTAACACAATCAATCATTTTTTTGTTGGTAAAATAAATAAAATATTTTTTTCCGTGACACTAACTACTACATTAATATAATAAATAAATTAGTAGCTTATGAAAATGAATATTAAATTGTAATTTATCAATATCGATATAACTACCGGACACCACAAGTGTTAAAATATTGCATTCAAACTTTGACGCAAAAACATGTCAAAGAAATATAAAAACTAGAGAAGTTAGAAGCAATAACATTTTTTATGGTTTAATCGCAATTCTTGGTATATTACCACCAAGTAATGTCCTAAAGTTTAAACACGAAGGATTCTTTTCTTTTTATAAATTGTACGCAATGCTATTAATTTTATTTATAATAATTTCAATTTTTGCAACAATAATTTATCGTGATATCATCGTCCAAACCGACGAACAGAATTCATTCGTTTATATTTACTATACCAACACAGCACAGGAGCTTGTCGCGTCAGTATGTAACATAGTTGCAATTTTAACACCAACATTTTGGAAATCCGCAAGTTTGCAGTTATTTTTGACTCGGGATCAAAATATATTATACAAAACTTCGGTAATAGAGAAATTGATCGAAATAATGTCAAACAAGAAATTTATGTTGCGCTTTTTAATTAATCATTAATTTGATATTGGGATTTTTTCTTCTATTTGAAGCAATCATTTGGATAAATGCATTAGGAATATACGAATACGTTCTTTACCTCAACCAAAAAATGCGAATTTATTATAATTTTGTAACAGTTTTTGTAATTTATGTTTTCGTTGAATTTATAAAGCAACAGTTGGAAGCCACCAATAAATATCCATTCGAAAGGATGAAAGCTATCGGAGTATCAAGAGAAATTGCTGTAGTTATAGACTTTCAAGAAGAATTTGATAATCGTGCAATTTGCGCCGAAATACGACAAGGAACCCAATGGTTTGAAAATCACGTTACACGTGTTTCACTATTTAATAAAATCTTCGGTTGTCAATTACTTATTCTCATTTTATCCTTCGGGATGGGATTAATAAATACAACAAATGTGATCATTTTGCTTGATAATTTGAAGGTGGAATTCGACGTGAAGATAATATATATTGCGATGGTTCAAATGGCCAATAAAGAAGTAACCATTAGGTATGCTCATAAACTTGTACAAATCGCATGAAAGTTCTTTTTGAGAAGTAGAAGGTTTCTCGAGGTTACGAAATCTCACAAAAGCAATGCAAGTAAATCAGTTGTAAATAAACAAAAAGCCAAAAGAATAAAAAAGTCCCAGATGGAACAAATTGTATTTGAAATCATGTTCACAAATCAATAATAAAAAAATGTTAGATTTTAAGAAATTGATTATATAAAAAAAATAATTGTTAGTTAAGAAGTGTTGCGTTAATGATAAAAAGAGATTTTACGTGGTTTATTAAATCGGTTCAGCGAAGTGCAGCGGTAACATCAATCCGAGGCTTCGGAAAAGCCCAAACAATAGGTCACCGTAGGAACAGAAGTGCAATCGGCAGATAACTAAAAAACAATCAAAAGTGTATTAATAATTTTATAATATTTAAATAAATGATAACGATTACCAAAAAGGCGAATAATACATACCAATGGGAAAAGCTGATTCAAATAAAACTCAAAATCACGTTTGGCCAGAAAGGATATTTTTTCGGATAACCAGGGTTACGAAAAAATAAATAATAGTCTCCCACCAGCGAGTAAAACGGAAAACACGTAGAATTTCGTGTTCCGTTAAAAAGTATTTATTTGATCAAAGAATCAATTCAGATTGTGGAGATCTAAAAAGTAAAATTTGATAAAACACGTGGGTGTATAACGAACATTATAAGTGCAAATAAAAAGAAAATTTTAGCACTTACCTGTGAAATTTTGGATGCATCGGTTTATGGAAAACGTATTCGATATTCTTCAGCAATCCGGTGATAATTATTGGATTTATGGAGCACAAGAAAGGCGATTGCACGATATTAAACTTGGAGGTTATGGTGCAACTTATACCAAGGAATTTGCAAGACGTTTAAAAGTAGGCGTGACGAAGATTAGCGTGAGATCACACTATACTAATAATAAAAAAAAAGTGACGCGTGTTTACGAATATTATAAAAAGTACTTCGCGAATGAAACAATCGAATTGGGGTAGATTTAACAATTTGCGTTTAATAAACTTTAAATTCATTTCTTTTAGAGTTAAATATTTGTGTTTGATAAACTATAAATTCATTTCAAATGATAATAATAATTTATGTTACAAGAATTTTCATAATAATAAAAATTTGTTCAATTGTTAATGTTTCTTCTGGCATTTTTGAATTCGACGGTAAAGTAAATTTTATTCACAGGATAAAAGTTATAAGACAAGGTAAGGCGTCGAGGAACCGACTACTGGGGTAAAGAATCTTCATGCTTAATAAGAATCAAAAGAGAGCTAGCTAAGGGAAATAAATAACATTCAATAAAAATTCAATTTCTGTTAAAACATTCACATATAAAAAAATTTGCGGGCAACGTAAGCAAGCACCCACCGCAATATATTGCCATGATACAGACCTATAAATTTATGAGATAATATGAGTGAAATATAAGTGATCATGAATCAAATATAGATGAATCCTTTATTATTGACAAAATTAAGGAAATAGGGGATGTAGAATTCGCCAGAAAGGATGATGTTAAAACGGTAAAATTTGACATAACCGAAAATTTAAATTCAATAGAGTCAATGAGACAACAAAAAGAAATAGTAATTAAAATTAATTTAGATAGGCAAGAAAGAGAAATAAAGTTAACAAAAATAGAATGTGGCAAAAATCATGAAGAAATTATGAATAGTTTAAAAACGATTAGAAATGAATGTTCAATTAATGAAAGTTGTAAAGCGGGGCATGAAATGTCGTCATTAATTCAGGAAATAAATTGGAATTTACAAAATGATAATAAGATGAAATTTAGCGAAGATGAAAGCATAAACCCGAAACATTTTATAAAAAATTTAAATCAAATGACGAGCAAAATTAATGATATTTCAAAACTGAAAGGAATAATCCAAGGGTGTATGAAAGGAAAAGCACAACAATGGTACGGAATGATGTACGATAAATTCGAGAATTTTAGTGAATTTTCTGAATTGTTTTTAAAAAGACATTGGAGCGAATTGGAACAACAAAAGGTACGCGACAATTTAGTAGGTGGTCGATACCGAGGTATGATCGATCAAAACCGTAAAAACTATGCAGAAAAAGTAATCAACACGGTTCAACCATTAGATCCACCATATCTGGAGTGTGATATCGTCCGGTATTTGAGCAGACATTTTGAAGACGATATAATAAACAGAGTGGTGATCGAAAATATAACAACAATTAGTCCGTTTATAGATCTTTTAAAACGCTTCGATAATTTGATAAACACTGGGCAAACAAGAAATTTTCCGAATAGCTACAATGATGGTAGGATGCACTATTAACCTAATCAAAATGTTTCTGCTTACGGCTTTGATCAGAATAGAAATTTGGATATCGGACAAAATAATTTTCGTTCGAACAACTTCAATAATAATTATGGAGCTAACAGAAATTTTCATAACAACGTTAATCATACTTTATACTACTCGTAATATTACTTTATGTATTATTTAATTTTTTTCTTATCGACTTCAACCAATATTTACAATCTGTTATATACAAACAATAAACAAATTAGATAACAATGAATAGTGGACATGTAAGAATGAATCCAGTAAAGTAAGTAATTTCCAGAGCACATTGTTATTTCTTCTCGCACCGAATTCATTTGAAGATCGCAAATTTTTTGTCTTGGATCTCTTGATATATCATATATCCCCTGTAGTTGGTTGGATAATTCATATCACAAAGCACACATTTTACCAGGTTTGGCTTTTCTTTTCTGCTGCAATCGGATGTAACGTGTTTCTCTGCGCATTTCATGCAGCGAGAGTTGTGGTGGCAGAATTTTTTTGAGTGGCTATAGCGCTGGCATCTTGTACATCGCGGTATCTGTCTCTTCTGATATGGTGTTATATATCCTTGTTATTACTCTGCTGCTGCAACTCAAAATAGAACATTGGAAGAGGATTTCTTATGACTCTTTGTCTTATGTTGTTCACATTCGTTACAATGTGTCCGTTTTTCAATTTCTGTCTTTACCTCATTGGTATCTGTAGAGTGGTGCATATTTTCCAACACGACTTCGAAGTTTCGCTCTTGCAAACAAGAAATAAACTTTGGTAGGTATGAAATTGGGTCTTCTTCTCTTCCAAAGTCTTAACGATGGCTGTGTATTTCTCAGATGTTGTGGGTTGAATTTTAACTATTTCTTTCCCCAAAACTTTGGTTACATATTTATTTCTTGCAATTTCTTCCAATAGATTATTGAGCAGTTGACTCCGGATACAAATAATGGAAGGGGTTTGGATGTTTTGTTTTTTCTTCTACTGTGGTATTTTGATCTTTGTCGTCTACTTTGTTATCATCATTTTCAGACAGTGCTGCTAATCTGCTAGATGTTTGTGGAGCAATTAGCTTGACTGTTCTAAGTTATTTTTCAGGACTGTTTGAACATTCGGGATCGATTGATTGGCATTGGCCCTGTAAATTTAGTTGTGGATTCTGGTTATAATACACTACTGGAATCGTGTGTTGCATATGGGTCACATACGGTCCTTGCGGTTGCTGCTGCTATAACTGTATGTTTTGACTATAGTGTTATCTTTTAAGGCAATCGACGTGAGAATAGCATATCTGAGGATTGCAGCTAAGACAAATGTATTGATTATAAATGGATACGCACCTACTGAGGAGAGTAGCGAGGACGATAAAGAAGAGTTTTACGATAAGATAGAAAACATATTATGCGAAACAGTTCCCAAGCGGGATGTGCTGGTTGTACTGGGAGATTTTAATGCTAAGATAGGCAAATAAAGCTATATAAACTCAGTAGCTGGTAAACAAACAATACACTAAGTGACAAGTAACAATGGAGACAGATTATGTAACCTGGCAGAAGCATTGAACATCGTGACATGCCGCACAAAATTTAAAAATTAAAAAATACACAAAATAACATGGGTATGGCCAGGCGGAGGAAGAGATGAGAGGAACCAGATTGACCACGTACTAATATCCAGGAAGGGCGAAACACTGGTGAATGACGTGAGAGCATACAGAGGTGCTAACGCTGACACAGACCATTACATGGTGATGGCAAAGATTGAGCTGAAAGGAATAAAATATAGTAACGAACCACAAAAAAACAGCAGAAGATCGGCAATTATGACGGCAACTTTTATTTGGCGCCAATAAAAGTTGCCGTGATAAGCTACTGTAAATTAATTTTTATAGCGGGGTAAACAAACGGCACTTTTTTTAAAACTGCTCCGACTATCAAAATTAATAATTAACTCTTTGTCTGGGCTTAAATTGGATTCGATGAAAAAGAAAATAACACTTAATTATGTGACAGATCATTCGCAACTTAATTATATTGAATTACCAAAATTTAGCTTATACCTGAATCTTCTTTATACCTGTGGTGCTTTAACTATTTGAAAAAATGTACTCAAATGAAATCCTATCATACCAATCATGTTCATTTATTACACAAGAAAATTATTTATGAAACAGATTAAAGAAATCCCGCAGGATAACTTGAAGATAAATTTGGATAAGGTTGCAAGAAGTACCTCTCCTAATTTATGTGTGAGTAACACTCATGTGTAAGTTTAAGTGAATACTGACTTTATTAAATTTACATACAATTATTTATACAAACTTATTGTTTACATTATCACATTCCAATTCTATTAATTAAAAGTTATTGTGATGTGTTATTTGCTTATTCATCAAATTCCTACAACTAAATAGTTCCTATTTATAATTGTTACAATTTGTAACCTACATAGTACATATTATTGTAATGTCAACTTAGTGTTTTAGTTGACTAAGTAATTATTCTTTATTTATAATTTTATTTCCGCATTACACATTTTTACCTTACTCAATTTATTATGTTAATTAATCAATAATTTATTTAATTTATATACAGGATGGTTTGAAACGACAAACCATCCAACCAACAAAAAACCCTGTTTAATTGTAAATTGAACATATTGCCGCCTCCAAAAGAATGGCGTCTGGGATGTGTAGTGCCTTGCGGATTTGTTTTGGTAATTGGCTGTTCTATGATTTGTAATGTTGTGGGAATTTTAAGTTGCGCTTCTTGTAGCATTTTCTTAACATGGATTGGCGACGTCAATTCATGTAAGCTGCCACCCCCAAGTTTTGAGTTTGATCTGATCCAACAATGATAATTTGTCAAACAGAATCCTAGTAATTTGATTATGATTGTTCCTGTAATTAACCTGAAATTATGAAATGATCTATTTTGTTTAGATGATGTGAATTTTCTTTACATGAACTGGCGATTGTTCATGTAAGCTGCCACCCCTAACTGTTTGAATTGGTCTACATCTTTTTCTTCCTTCTTCTCTTTTTCCATCTTCGAATTTTCCAACGTCTTCTCCATTGTCGTAGCATCTCTCTTAATTTCTGTTGACATCTAGGGTCTGTGTACAATTTTTTGTTTTTGTCCAATTTTTCATGAATTCCTGCGTTGTCTTGAATGCTGATCTCATTGTTTAGTGGTTTGGATAATTTCTTTTCTAACTGATATAGGAACCATTTGTGTTTCCATTCTTCTATTTTTTGTTGTACTTCTTTGGATTGTATTTTAACTGGTGCACCATCCTCGTTTCTTTTTGTAATTTCGTCACAATTTTCCTTTTTAATATACTGATGTCTAAGTTTCATGTGTCCGAGGTCCAAATTTTCTTGTTCATTTCCTTCATTTCGAATTTTCTTATTTTCCGTTGAAAGTGGTGTATGGACTGCAGCCTCTTCCATTTCCATTGATCCACGAGTTGAATCGGCTATTACTTGATTTTCCCATGCTTTTGATAATAATGCTGCTCTCAATATTTTTGTTTTTTCCTCGAATTCGTCGTAGGTTTCCTCATCTTCTTCCTCTGGCATTTGGTGCGAATTTGTAACTTTTTCTAATTCCATCTTCTCTTCCATCTCCATTTTTGATAATTCTGCCATCACTATTTTTGTTTTTACAATGAATTTGTCGTCTATTTTTGGTGATTTTTTGTTTGGATCGCTAGTTAAAAATCGCTTTGTTTTCTGCTCCAGTTCTTCCATTATTTCGTCGTATTTTTCGTATGCATTTGTGAATTGATTTCCAGTGAAATATTCATCTTGTTTCTCCTCTTCGTAAACCATTATTTCTAAGTTTGAATCCATAATTGCTTTCCATTGGGTTTCCAATTTGTTCTTGATTCGTTCAACTGTGATTTTTATAACTTCTTCTTGTAATTTCTTTTTTGCGAATTCCATAGTTTCATTTACGTAATGTAGTCTAATTTTTTGTGTTTTGATTCGTAGTACTTGATTCATCTCCATGTCTTCTTGTGCTGGTCCTTCGGGTTGTATTATTTGATGTGATATGTCTTCTTCTTGCTTCTTGACTGCTCGTTGCTTGTATTTGCTTGTGGCGTCGCTGTGGACCCTTGTATTGTACTTCTTCTGTTTGCTTTGGCGTCGCTGTGGACCCTTGTATTGTAATTCTTCTGTTTTCTTTGGCGTCGCTGTGGACCCTTGTATTGTAATTCTTCTGTTTTCTTTGGCGTCGCTGTGGACCCTTGTATTGTAATTCTTCTGTTTTCTTTGGCGTCGCTGTGGACCCTTGTATTGTAATTCTTCTGTTTTCTTTGGCGTCGCTGTGGACCTGTATGTTGATTGTTTGGACCGTTGTATTGGACCGTTGTTTGTTTTATTCTTTCTTCTTCTTCTACGTGGACTGTATTTCTGTCTGCTGATTTATCTTCTTAAGGTTCGAATGACCTTAAGAAGATCCGGTTCGAAGGACCATAAAGAACTCCCTAAGGATAACTTGAAGATAAATTTGGATAAGGTTGCAAGAAGTACCTCTCCTAATTTATGTGTGAGTAACACTCATGTGTAAGTTTAAGTGAATACTGACTTTATTAAATTTACATACAATTATTTATACAAACTTACTGTTTACATTATCACATTCCAATTCTATTAATTAAAAGTTATTGTGATGTGTTATTTGCTTATTCATCAAATTCCTACAACTAAATAGTTCCTATTTATAATTGTTACAATTTGTAACCTACATAGTACATATTATTGTAATGTCAACTTAGTGTTTTAGTTGACTAAGTAATTATTCTTTATTTATAATTTTATTTCCGCATTACACATTTTTACCTTACTCAATTTATTATGTTAATTAATCAATAATTTATTTAATTTATATACAGGATGGTTTGAAACGACAAACCATCCAACCAACAAAAAACCCTGTTTAATTGTAAATTGAACACAGATTATAAATTTTAAAAATTAAACAAATTAAGCTTACATGTGCATTAATCTTAAAAACTAACATTTCCCCCCATTTAATCGCACTCATATAGTTTTCATGGTCTCATGAGATTTTATAAATAATAATAGCTGCGTACGCACAATTGCTTACCGAGTGTCCACCGTAAAAGATACCGGTTTTTCTGCCACGCACTCACGTAGATCGGGTATAAATGAATCAGCTTGGAATTTCTTCTTTTGGAAAGACCATAACAGGAAAAGTCACTAACCATTAATTATTTCCAACCAAATCTTCTTAGTTTAAATTGATAGGTAAATAATTAACCATTTTATACTCACATAATATAAGATCGTTGACCCATAACCATAAAATTCTCCAGTGGTCACCAAAATTTTCCTTCCACCAATTTTTAACTTTCAATTTTAACTCTAGCTTCTAAATATAACTTATTTCCACTAATTACTATTCTTTCTCTTCTTCTTCTTCTTTTGTTGTTAGGGCTCGGCCCTGTTAGTTAATCACAATGTTGCCCTCCTGGGATACAGAAGTCCAGCTATCCCTCCATCTCTTTGGGGGTCTTCCTGGGGGTCTCCTGGTATTAGGTCTCTGCGTCATCACTATCTTTGCGATTCTCGCATCATCCATCCATTCTCTCTACATGGTCTCTCCAAAAACCTTCTTCTCACTCTAGCCCATCTGACAACGTCCTGAACTCGACATCTTTCGCGGGTTATCTCACTTCTCACTCTATCCCACAACGTTACCCCTGATATCGCTCTTAACGTCCTCATCTCCGTAGATCTCACTGATTGTTTCGTTCTAGATGTTGCGGCCCTTGTCTCTGCTGCGTAGGTTAGAACCGGTCTTACACATGTTTTATAAATTCTTGTTTTACTCTCGATTGAAATATGTTTGTTGAGCCATATAATGTTTCGTAAACAACCCGAGACCATGGCAGCTTTGGATGCTTGTGTGCGTACCTCTGAGATAGTGCTTCGGTCGTTGGTTATATCCACACCAAGGTATGTGAATTTCTTGACCTGCTCAATGATTTCTTCGTCGACCATAAGTTTGCAACGTATTGGATATTTTGAGATCACCATGGATTTTGTTTTCTGAGTCGATATTCTCATATTAAACAAGTTTGATAAATCATTGAGTCGAAACAGGAGCCGTTGTAGGTCGTCTTGTAGGGCAGGTTTGTGTTTAATTGGGGGTAATTAAGATGAACAACTAAATATGATGAATACTTTTATTTATTGTAATCATTATTACGAAGTACAACTACAATAGCACAACAAATAATCTTACGACTACATATGTTGACTATTGATTAATTACTCATTCCTAATTGCAATACTAGCACTTATATTTATAATAACAATTGACTTACATTTTAATACACGCGTGTAACCTACATAAATCCTAGACGCTCGTCAGCGTTTCCTAAATAACTTAACTATAATTATTATTGCAATGTTACTACATATTAAGTCACCACATCACCCTTCTTCGCAAGAATGGATTTCGGTAGAATTCATTCGAAATACATTCTCGAAAGAAAAATTTGGTGTTATAACTTACATATTACACTTAAATATCATATCAACAACCTACTTACTTACATTACAAATTTTTTGCTGTGTCACGAGATTCCTTTCAATTTAGTTTTAAATTTTCTATTTATTTATTTATTCTCAATTAACATCTCGATTTACATTATTTCTTCTTCTTCTTCGCTGGCATCCAGAGGCGTACCTACGGGGGGGCGGGGGGGGGGGCGGTCTGCCCCGGGCCCCTTTACTAAGGGGGCCCCACCCAAAAATAAATAATTCCATGTTTCTCAAGAAAATTGTTCGAATTCGGGGTCTTACGATAAAACTTTTTATCAGTTTAACATTTTTAACAGTAATGATAATTGATGACCTCGGACTGCACGAGTTTGTTCCCTTATTCTATCTATTATTTCTCTGCACAGGGCAATAGCTTATGGAAGACGGTTAGATTAAGGCTAGCCACATTAAAAAGTGATAAATGACCTTTTTTGAGGGTGAGGGGGGCTACAAAATAAATCCGCCCCGGGCCCCAAGTGGTCTAGGTACGCCACTGCTGGCATCATTAATTATTTTTGGGATCCCTACCAAATACAATTCTTAAATTCTTGAGCTCATTCATTCGATCCTATTTCCTTACATTTATTTACGGTGCACCTTTTAAATATAGGATCATTCATATTCAGTTTCACTTTATGGACACAAATTACCGGCCTCTAATCTAGCCTAGACAATATTTTCTCTAAAGAAAAATTATCATTAGTAATGAGCCTTTTCAGTAAAAACCGGATTTACCACGTTTTCTCATTATTATCCTAAGATAAGTGGGCTTAATTTTTAAAACTGGCAAATTTATTATTTCATCAGCAAATTGAAGTTCCGTAAACCATTGAGATCATGTTTATACTTTTAAAATTGATAATTACGTTGCTTTTGAATATCTGCGTGACATCGCCATTTTTAAAGTTTTAACTAGTTTAATTAAATATTATTGAATGTAGAAAAAAAAAGTTAAAATTACGTTAAAATTATTATAATATCCTAGCTACGATAACTTAGCAAACTTATTAAAAAAAATTACATTATTTTATTTATACCACAAATTCTTCATGTGGACCATACGGCTTCTCCATACCAGTTTTTCTTTCACGCCGCAATGTTTTTTGTAAACACTTATTTTATACCACGACACTAACACTGTGGTTAAAATAATCATCATAATCTTGATGTCTTTTTGTCCACTAACCACTTGTTTTTTCACAATAACCTTAGTCTTCATAACATCCATGTTGGTAACTTCTACTTCCTTGTGACGATTTTTTGGCTTTCACCTCGTCACATATCAACCTTAACAAATTATTTCTGACCGACCACTGCCATTTATATTTGAAATAATTTAGATGGGAGTGGAGACACTTCCTCTTGGGGAGTTCGAATTCTTGCCGCAGGATACGGCGCTGAGAAGTCACTTTTGGTTTGGAAGCCGTTGTGAGAGTGTCGTGATAGTCGCGCGTGCCTGAGTGCATAGTTTAATAGTCTTGTGCATTGGAATATTATATCAATTTTGTACTGAAGAGTCACCGCATGCGTTGGAGGTAGGATCAAGCCTGTTTACTGCGTTTACAGAAGCGGGTGCTCTTTTTTCTGTTATCTTCCTCGTGTCCGGTGATCGCCATTTTGTCCTTGCTGGCTGATATCAGCTTGGTGCGCGCGCGACGTCCGACGCCCTCTATGGGATATTGATTAAAGTAATTTATATCGACACTCTGAGGGTCATCGACCGCCTTTTACTCTCAGCCAACTTTAATCTGAGATCATTCCGAGAGTCACTTTACGTTGTCAAGTCCGTCCGTCTTTGTGCCTGTCCGATTTCTTGTTGTTGCTGAGCACGATATTAGAATTTTCCGCCGGCGAGAAACCATTGGAAGCGTTATCAGTCTTTTGGGATACCAGTCCAGTCAAGTGTTCCGGCGCCAGTTCGAGGGTCGCTGAGGCATCGTCAACCTAGAGGTGTGCAGTTGTACTTCCTGGGGAGGCCGAGTGAAGGAGTTCAAGATCAAATTCGTAGGCAGTCCGCCTGGAAGTTGCAGTAGCTGTCTCCACCAATTGTTGTAAGCTCACCAGACGTCTAGGTGAGATAATACTTTGTATTCTTTTGGGTGGGATTGCCAATTATTTATATACGAATTGTGTAACGTAATAATTGTGCATTTTGCTACGCACATAGTTTGCATTTTATCCGTTCACGAGGTATTCTCGGGAGGACGATTGATTCACGCCTAAGATCAAACTTGGCTGGCTTTCTTCAGAAGCCGGTAATATTGTTCACGACACTATTTGTCTGTCACCTGTCTTGTTTTTTTGTTTTGTTACAACACCTATACGTCATATTAAATATAGTAAAATCAAGTATCGTATTTTATTCCCTCGAGAGAGGGGGCAACATTATAACCTTGCAGGATAAGCTCGTGACCTGGACTTGCGGCCCTCGCATACCGACGAGAACATCGAATAGCTGGCTTAAACAACATCTAGGGTACCCACGTTTGAAAAGTGAGGAATCCTTCTTCACGTGGGGGAATCTTTTGCTCTTCGTTAGGCACCCTCTCATTTGGGGTGCGGATAAGCAGAAAATTCTAACATCCTTTGTGTTTAAAGTCTCCATTTTACCATTTGTTAATTAAACTCACTTGCAATGTTAATTAAGACTAACATGTACTGTCCAAATTTTGAAATTTTCTTCTCTTTTTTTTTTTTCATTTTGACACTTCACACACTATCCTAACTTACTGATTATTTAAACTGCCACTAATTCTTCCTGTTGACCATATGACTTGCTTCGACCCATGACTTGATGATTGTTGTTTTTCCAACTTGCTTCCTATGATTTTAACGTCTGCATCGTAATGTTCCTGGCTACACCTTTTTTAACACCTCGTCGATATTCCTTGTGTATTTTCATCATTAAAAACAACACTGCCACTATGGTTAAAATAAGCATCATTATTTTGATGTCTTTTTGTCCCCCAAGCACTTGTTCACAACAATAACGTTGGTATTCACTACTCCGGTGTCGGTGACTTCTGATTCTTTAGACTTTGTTGTTCCCATTTTATTATTTTTCGATTAAAATTTTATACTTGCTTTGGTCGAATTTAAAATTATTTTTTTTTTCACTTTTCCATTTCACACAATTTACCAATAATTCGTAATAAGAAGATTCTTCTTAGGTCCGCTTCGCAAGATCGCCATGTAGGGCAGGTTTGTGTTTAATTGGGGGTAATTAAGATGAACAACTAAATATGATGAATACTTTTATTTATTGTAATCATTATTACGAAGTACAACTACAATACCACAACAAATAATCTTACGACTACATCTGTTGACTATTGATTAATTACTCATTCCTAATTGCAATACTAGCACTTATATTTATAATAACAATTGACTTACATTTTAATACACGCGTGTAACCTACATAAATCCTAGACGCTCGTCAGCGTTTCCTAAATAACTTAACTATAATTATTATTGCAATGTTACTACATATTAAGTCACCACAGTCTTCATTTTCGGACGTTAGGACCACGTCACCTGCATAGCACACCATCTGTATTTTGCTACCCCCTACTTCATAGCCAAAGTCTGTGTCTTTAATACCTCTTATAATCTGTTGCATAATAAGGTTGAATAGTGTGGGACTCAAGCTATCACCCTGTCTGATTCCAGTTGCGATCGGGACCTCCTCAGTAAGAGTACCTGCGACTTTTATTCTTGTTCTACTGCTTGTGTTCAATTCTTTAATTATGTCAATTATTTTTTCGTTGACGTTGTTATTACGTAGGATCATTAGTATATCGTCGAGTCTCACTCTGTCGAATGCCTGTGTAAAATCAACAAAACACAGAAACAAAGGCTTATCATACTCAATTGATTCCTCCACTAATTGTCGTATTATGAATATTCCGTCGATAGTAGATCTATTTTGGCGGAAACCTTGTTCATCACTTATTCCGGTAGCGTCGATCACTTTCTGAGAGAGAATCTTTGTGAATAACTTGGATACGTTGCTCAGTAGGGTTATTCCTCTATAGTTTTTTGGGTCCTTCTTTGACCCCTTCTTGAGTATAGGTACAGTAACGCTTCACGCCATTCTTCGGGTATATTTCCAGATGATATTATCTTTTGGAACAGTTTTGTGAGTTCTTTTGATAGTGCAGTACCTCCATACTTAATCATTTCGTTAGTGATAAGATCTATTCCTGGTGATTTACTGTTTTTTATTTTCCGTATTGCTTCATTCACCTCGTCTTGTGTTATGGTTATTTCTTCATTTGGGTACTCTTCCTCCACATTCGCTGTTGCTATGTCATTTGATGGTGTGCTATCAGCTGTATCGTAGAGCATTTGGAAGTAGTTTATCCATTCGTCTTTCGAAATGTTAGTAAGTAGCGTGCATTCAGTTATTGGTTTTTTTTGCGTTACGGATCATTTGCCAGACTCTTTTTTGACTGCCATACATGTCATGCTCCATGTCTGCTGAGAACTTTTCCCAGTATTCCCGCTTCAACATTGTTATGTGGTTGTTTATCGTATTTCGAACGGCCTTGTATCTCAGGTATTCTTCGGGTGATCTATCCATGCTATACCGTAGGTACGCCTTTCTCTTCTCGCTTGCCAAGTCTTTCACTTCTCTTGTGAACCATAGTTTGGTGTTTTGCTTCTTGTTGATATCAACTCTTCTGATTCCTATCGCTTCTTCGCCGCTTTTTGTAATGTTATTTTTTATTTTACACCATGCTTGTTCAACATTATCTTGTTGTGTCACTTCATTTTCTATTGTCTTATTTTCTAATCACCTTCTATACAGATACTTGGTGCTGTCGCACTCGAAGGATTCAATGTTAAATTTTGTGACAAATACTGGCGGTTTTCTATGTTTTTGTGGTAATTGTTTAAGGCGAAACTTGCAGAGCATCAGGTTATGATCCGTACCTATATTTGCCGAGTTCAGGGCTCTTACGTCCACGATTTGTTTTGGGAGTCTATTTGTAATAATATAATCTATGACTGACTCATGTCCCCTGGTGTTTCCAAAGGTTCGTTTATGTTGCCATTGGTGGGGGAAGAACGTGTTATTAATCAAGTTCATTTTGTGCACATAGTTGTATTAGGAGTTCACCGTTGTTATTAATCACTTCTTCGTTAAAACGCTGCATTACGCCTGGTAATGCTTCGTTTCCTATTCTTGAGTTGAAATCTCCCCATGGCGATCGTCTTTTCACAATTTGGTATCTAGAGTCAAGTATACCATTCTTTCTAAATTGATAATCTTCCATTTAATTTGCATATAAGTTTTATCAGACACCATATGAATCTTTATACTTCAAAAACTAAAAATAATACGTCCTTCTTCTCTGCCTGATACTTTCCGAATTCCCACTCTACCCTTAATCTCGTTCCTCCCATCAAACCTTTACTCTATGAACTGGCGTATTCGCACTTTTCACTCTTACTCTCACAATCCGTCTTTGTCCGTGTTTCACTTTACTTATCTCATACCGTTATTATTCGTTTTACCTAACTTACAAATTTCATTACTTAATTTGTTTCCTTATACTACTGACTGACCAAGATCAATGACTCATAATCTGTTTCTCACACATTTTAGGAACCTACATTTGATGGCAAGACTTCACTTGAATTTTCATTTGGAAATCTGAACAAACAGCTCTTCCTAATTATCGGTACTACAAAGACTCAGGCTAAGATCAAACAACCCACTTAAGTGGTCTTTTAACTTAAGAATTAACAATGAATGTGTTCTTTCTACATCCAAACCAATTGACCCATTTTGGACCATCGCAATATATTGTAGTGTGATATCGTAGCCTCACGTTGGGCTAGCCAAAAAGTGCTATGTGAAGTCGGAGCTTTACTAGGGCTACACGTTTTATTGTAAATGCTTTGTACAGGTGTACGTAAATGTACCCCGTCAATAGAAATGTATGTAAAATTTTTGATAAATACAAATAAATGAACTTATGCCTCGGCTTAACAATTGCGGTGAGCACAGACCTACCTTCTCTCACGCTGGGTTCCTTCCTTGACCAAATTGTAGTGCTGAAATAAAATGTCGCGGTCTTCAGAATGTAATCACAAAAATTATGCTCCGTTTTATAATACAAATTGTAATTTATTATAATTTAGTTTTAGGCTTTTTAAATTCAATAAAATTCTTATGCTAAATAACAAATATCTTATTCTAATAAAGTCGGAACGTATTAATGCACGTGTAAATTGTATCGCAAAATTTTCACTAATTTTTAAGTTTAATATAATTTTTAATGGAACGGTACCTTTAATGATCTGGGGTATTTTTGTTTACTGGGTTCATATACCATGAAACTGTTCACTTGCACTTTATGGATGACCTTCGGTGTGTAGGATACTTCAAGATGCAATTTTTCTTGTGAGTTCGTTTACCTCGTGGTGTTACCAAGTTTTTTCCAAAAATAATCGTGATTCTTCACAATCTTCCACCAATTTAACTTCTCAAATATGTAAGTACAATGCTTTTAACTATTAATATTCTTTTTTGTTGAATTTCTTTGTAATTTTCTCTCTTTTATATAATTTTAGCTGAACACGCACAAATTCACACACCATTGATAAAATTCAATCAACAACAACCTTTTCTCAATTGTTTCACCATCGCTACCTGTGTATTTTCCAGGCAAATGTGATTTTGCTCCTTTGGTCGATATAAAATCAATTTTATTGACGTTACAGTTTGCAGGTTTGGATCAAGCCCAATGTGACTTGTAAAATTTTAATAAAATTTTTATGTTTCAGATTAAACCAAAGTTCTTGCATCTCCTGTGATCTTCCAGTAAACTTTTGAAGAAAATGTCTTTCCCATTTGTGATACATTGAATTGCGAAGCACTCCGATACGTGTAAAGATTTTGCTTATTTTAAGTTTTACGTTTAACACATTTTTATAAACTAACATTGAACAATTATTTTGATTTTAAAATACATTTCCTATGATTAATTAATTTAATTTATAATATTAACAACATTTTTATTAACAGAATTAAATCGTTGCATTTTTGAATTTATTTTGTTACCTCATTCCGTGACTCGTTCTTCAAGTAAATTTATGACGTTAAACTAAACTTTTTGGTATCGGATAAACTTTTACGTTCGAACAAATAAGTCATGTGCTCTCTTTATTAATAAACAAAATTTTAAATCGTGACGTTATCATTTCTATTGACGTTGTGGTCAGTGTCGGACATTGCAATATATTGCAATGTCGGTGAACCACGTCAATAGAAATACGTTTATTAAGATTCATAAAATTTGTTAATAACAAAGAAGCATGGGACTTATCTAATCAAACAGATAAACTTTCGTCCGACACCAAGAATTTGAGTTCAGTATCATTTAATTTGAAAAGCGAGGCATGAAATAAGTTAACAAAAATAATTTATAATGTAACACTTAATTAATTCCGTTTATATAAAATGTTTATTTATAATACAAAATCAAAATTGTTTAGTCATAAGAAAGGTAATTCAAAAGTCAAAATATTGTTAATTGCTTAATTAATGTGAAAATTTGTGTTAGCGTTAAATTTATATGAGTAGTAAAAACATTACGTAAGTTTGGAGTGTTTCGATTTAGTGCACCGAAAATGGATGATGCATATCCATAAAATTCATAAAGTCAATCACGAGGTAATGGTGAAGACCAATCCAATCTAAAAATTTAAAAAAAAATTTTATTAAAATTTTAACAAGTCACGTTGAGCTGAATACAAACCTGCAAACGGGAGTGTCAATGGTATTGATTTTTGCATCGACCAATAACAAACAATAACGAAGAATCAAGATCGCTATGAATTTCGAGGCGATGAAAAGAAGAAACAATTGAAAAAGGGTCGGTGTTGAATTCACATGTAATGGCGTGTTAATTTTATGCGTCCAGGCTAAAATTCAGATAAATTGTGAAAATATTGAGTAATTTTAATTAAAAAGTGTCAAAAATTAATACAATTAACGTACTTACCTAACGTAGTGGTGAAATTAGTTGAAAATATCAACCGATTGTGATTATTTTGGAAAAATTGGATATCGACGCCACGTGCACAAGAAACTTAATCCACAAAATTTTACATGTAAATGAAGTCATCCTTTGAGCTCATCTGTACAATTGCACGGTACTTAGTACTAGAAACGAAAAACTCCCTATATTTAATAAAGGTAAATCTCCATTAACTTTATTTTCGAAATAAAACTAAGTGAAAATTTTAAACAAAAATAAACGCGTGCTTTATTCGTAAACGTGGTTTCAATATGAAAAATATAATTTTATTTTCAGGGCTTATTAATTTATTAATAACTTTTATGTACGATTAATTTGAACAGTTTTGTATAACAAAGCTAATTTTATTTTTTATTATTATAGTTCACTATTATTTGCTATTATTATTCTAAATTAATAACACTTTCTCGAGTATTACGCAAAACCATTGATTACCGCACATCTTTCACACTTATAATCAATATGATTTTTATTCAATATTGGTAAGGTAGATCACTAACTCTCAAGGTTGCATCGATTTGCTTCGGCGCAAATTGGATTGGCAATCAGGTCTCGCCAAATCTACAGCAACGCGTATAGACGTGCAATTACAAGCTCTCAATTTTAATTAAAGTTAATTGGTTTTCGAACAAGTATAATCGAACCAAAATATCGAGTTTTTAATGAGAAAAGTCTCACTCCGAGTGAAGTGTTACTTTTTAGGTCAGTGAGATCAATATATGATCCCGAAAATCAATTTTTATTTCGACAACCGAAATTATTGTCAAAACACATGTGCGAAGCCAATGCAACTCCATTCTTCTAAATCCGGAAAAGATCGCAAAACACCGCAGCCAATATTTCGAGGTGAATTATTCTATTATAATATCGATCCTAATATCATTGGACAAGTCCGGAGAATTGTAAAAATTCCAATAAGAAGAAAATTCGAAAACCCGCAAATTCATCTGCTCGTTTCATTTCATCAACGAACAAATCCCCACCATTTTGGGTCAGCGAGGATCGCCGCTTTGTCGACTATCTGCCAACTTTTCAAAGTTAATTAATTATAATTATTATAATATAATTTTATAAATTGTAGCGCTTTTTATAAAATTAGTTGAAAATGTCAATTTTATTTAGGTGATGTCAACAAATGACCAGAGAATTAATTTTAGGTAAAGTATGAAGAGAACTAATGACAGTAAACAAGTAAACAATGCCTATAATCCAAGCAAATAATTCAAAATTAATTTTTCATATTTGCTTTCATATTTATCAATAAAGAAACTGTTGTGCTTGTAGAAGCAGTTTCTTAGATTGATACTTCAAGCCGGGGAAACTATAACGTTAAATCCATTGATTTGTATTGGTTGGTACAAAAAGCTATGGACCAATTTTTGTGAGACACCATACATTAATTGCAGACTTTAAAATAAATCGGAAAATCATTTCCCGCCGAATTGTCCCTGCGTCGAATTGGTCTTGCGCCGAATCGGGTCACGCCAAATTGGGTTCGCACCGAATAAGGTCGCGCCGAAATGGGCTCGCGGCGAATTATTCTTGCGCCGAAACGGCGGCGCCGAATCGGGTGTACGCCGAAAGGGCTACGCCGAACTGGCTACGCCGAACTGGCTACGCCGAACTGGCTACGCCGAACCGGCTGCGCCGAAAAGTCCTAGACCCTCTACTGAGGGGCGCCGATCCATCATCGTTCCATCCTGCCCAAACCTGCTGTTCGTGTCATCACGTCGGTGCTATACGTCCAAGGATTCTAGAGGGAAGCCATTGTGTCAACACTTGCTACCTCGTATTCATTCAAGGAGCCGTCTGTCACAATTGGTTTGTAAACTTGCCTGAGCTCACGGTAACGTATTCTTTTAATTTCTTGTTTGTTTATGGTGGTACCTATATATTTTTTGATCACTGAAGCCAACATTTGCATTGGCGGGGTTACCCTTCTGGTTTCCCAGTTTGTGTAACATCTTTGACGTGACGTTTGTCAAATTCATTAACGTGCACTATATTTTAAGCACGTCGCAGCCACGTTTGCTTTGTCGATTTGATATTATTAAATATTGTCAATTCAATTATTGTTTTATTTCGACGAAAGCGTACCCTCATTTTGTTTTCAGTATTGCACGGAGTGGAATTCACGACCCTCGCTCACCGCTACAGCGAGTTAATTTATATCTACCATCAGGGTCCCACGCAATAAAAGTAGAAGGTTTTACTTTCTTCGTGAGTCGTTTTCTTCTCTGCGCCGTTCCCTCATTAGGAGCGGGGAGAAAGGATTACGTTTCAACCAATCCATTAGTAAATAATATTAATCATCTTATTATAATTTGTAACAAGAATTTTGCCGTTTTATTTTGTAATAAATTTGTATATACATACTACGAGTGTGTACTCATTTATTATTTTGTTTTTAAGTTTATTTTGGTAAGAATAAAAGGGACTAAGTATAACCCGAAATCTTTTATTTTCACCTGGCGCCCTACCGGAACAGTTTTTTTTTTTCCCTGTTTCCTCCCTAGGTTAACCACCTAGAGAGGGAGTATATTTATGCAATGGGATACATAATAATATAATAAACAATAACATAACAATTAAATGACACAAGAATGGTGGTGATACATGGTGGTGAAAATAATGTTGATGAGTTTATAACAATTTTTATTAAGTTAATAAAATTAATAAAGGAACAAATGAGCGCTACTACGGCAGCGGCTAAATAGAGAGAAAATGATAATAAAATTTAAATATGAATGAGTGAATTGAATTAATAACTTTAACATAATTTTTTTATTTTATTTTATTTTATTTTTTTTTTTTTTGATTAATTTAGGTGATGCATAAATCCATTTTAGGCAGACTAAGGACCGGAACAGTTAACATTAGCAAAGCAGGACAAAGACTTTTTAAGCGAATCCACGAATGCTTACGAGCAACCCAGCTGCTAGCTCCGACGCAGGGTAATTCCTACGAACTAGGCCGTTTTGTACATCCCACCTACAAACGTGAAAAGAGGCAGTGTAGCGAAAATAGAACGGTTTTCGCGCCACAGTTGACGAATCAAAAATTCGTCACAAATGTTTGATTTTTTCTAGAAATGTTTTGTGGTCCATCATATCAAATGCTTTTGATAAATCACAAAATATTGTTTGACATTTTTGTTTTTTCTCCAGTATGTTGTGTATGTGAGATGTGAGAGTTATTATCGCATCAACGGTGCTTTTTCCCTGTTGGTACCCAAATTGCTTGTCCGAAAAAATTTCATGTTTGTGTAGAAATTTTGTGAGTCTGTCATATAGTACTCTTGCGAATAGTAATTTGGACAATATAGGTAGTATCGATATAGGTCGATAGTTGCTTCTGTCCTCTTTTTCTCCTTTTTAATTAATAATTCATTAATTCAAGAATGTTTTGCAAACAAGCATTGTCTGCTATAATGGCGATTTTATAGTAAACAATATAAGTTTTTATTTAACAAACGATAATTAGCAATTCCTTTTTTAATCTACATTCATGTTTGATTGTAACTCATTTAAGGTTCAAATTATCTGCGAAATCTGCAAAATTCAGTTCAACATGTGAGAGATTTTATTGTAAAGCAGTTTCATTTTCAGTTCAACTTATGTGTTTGTTGCGTTTAGCAGTGGATTTTATTCCAGTCATAGTTAATGGTTACTTTTTGGAACATAATTTTATTTGCAAAAATTATTGAATGGTATTTTTTAATTTTGGATGTTTCTATGCGAAAATGGGCAAAATTACACCAACTTATAAAAAATCAAATGTGTAAGTTACGAATCTCAAAAAATTAGTTTGCTGTTTTCATTGGAACTTTTCAAGATATCGTTCAAAACTTAACAGGTAGGCAAATTTAGAATGGATATGATTATAGTATTTATGTATTAAATACAAATCTACAACTAAGTTTATTATTTCAGCTTTGAAATTATGTAAGTGTTAAACTATTGATGATTTGTTCCCCACAATTGAATTTCGGGATCGAAGTAAATAATAACAGGTGATCAGGAAATAATTAAACCAGGGTAAGTGAATAATAGTGAAGAATATTTTGTTATAGTAAATCACAATTTTTTTACTAGTTTAAAACACCGGAAACATCATTATCGGATATTTGGTCTCTGCAGGCGAAGAAGTTTTGGTACGTAATGTAGTAGTAGCATTTAGTATATTCATGAAATTGTTGTTAAGTTGAGTGTCCAATTTTAGTGTACTATCTCATTTTCCATCTGATAATATTAATTAAAAATTCTTAATCAGGGCATTAAAAATTTAGAACAAACTTCAGCAAGATTTGTAAAACTTTCCGACAAATGTAATAAATTAAAAAACTGTGAATTAATTTTTGATTACGAATATATTGTTTTTCAAATTCATGAATTCAAAGCAACCTTGTATAAAATATCGCATTATTTATTAATTTTCTCTTATTTTGTTTCCGGATAATTATAATAATTCAAATTTTCAGCAGAAACCTGCTTTTTTTCCTGATGACCGTTGTATGTAGGCGCTATCCTTATTATATTTGTTGTTGTAACCATGTTGTAATTATTGTAAATTTAATAAATAGTAGCCACTTAATTTATTTTATAATTACTAATTTTTTGTATCAATATTGTATATTTTTTAAGGCGTCTTAAATAACAAACTCAATAAATAAATTATAAAGGTAAAAAATTAATGATGATTTTATTTATACTAACGGCTGATCTTTTCATAATATACGTTTTAAGTTACAGAAAACTATTTGTTGGATAAAGTTTTTGGTTGTTTATTGTTGCAGCCATTTAACAGGAAACGTCAGTGTCTTGTGATAAAATGTCATCACAAAACAACCAAAAACTTTATGTAACAAATAAATATCTGGAATTTTAACTGGAAGTGGAAAGGTCGGCATTAAAACAACCTACCATAAGTTTAAAATAATAGACATTCTATACTGAAAACAATAATGTGTAAAACTATATTTAAGCCTGGTTATTCTAAAAATTAAGAACTCTTTAAATCATGGAAATAAGAATGTCTCGCTTTTAAAGAAACATCCGAGCTATTAATAAATAACAATTCTGCTTAGGGGCCGTTCATGTATTACGTAAGACGTTTTTTCCTACTTTTAGACTCCCCCCCTCCCCCTAGTAAGAAAATGTATAAGTAAATGTTAATGTTAATAAATGTAAAATAAGATGTCAGCTACCCCCCCCCCCTAAACGTCTTACGTAATACATGAACGGCCCCTTATGTAACGTGATATTCACCATTCGTCAACAATGACTTTGTTGTTAAGAACGACATTCTGAATTTTTTATTCAATTAAACACCGTCGGAAGATTGGGTCAATTTCCAGTACGTTTGTTCTTTATTTAATGTTCATTTTTCTAGCTGGTAAGAACGGATTTCTTTCAGTGTAGCCATGCAAACATTATCCACGCTTAATTGAAGCTTCTTTTGTGATTTATGAAAGTTTTGGTCAAATGCCTGGTGAGGTTGTATTAGGACACATTGGACATTGGACACATATTAGGTTTTTCTGTTAAAACTTTAAAACCCAACATTAAACATTCGTCAGATTTTTTGAGTGCTGAAATAATAAAAGCTAACAATATTCATAGTGAATGTAATATTACAGGAAGTACTTATCGTAATAATCAAACATCACATACAATTTTTGAATTTGATGTATCGGTGCCTCCTAGTTACCGATTAATTAAAGAACCAAGCATGCCTATTTATTTACCGGTAATTTATGCGGAAATTTATTTGTTTTTAATTATTAGTTTTCTAAAGAAATATCAAAAAATAACACTAACCTACCGGCAGATCCACCTCTTCGCGGCAGATCCAAATCTTTGCGGCAGATCCACCTCTTTGTGGCCGATTTATCTTTTTGCGAAGATTTATTTGTTTTTAATTATTAATGGACTTTTGTGATTTTTAAAAATAAATACAGACTTATAACAGATAAACAATTTAATTTGTTTATGGCCGGCGTCTAATTGGGCCCGCGCCTAAATGGCTTTGCACCTAAACGGTCTGCGCCTAATTGTATCCGCGCCTAAATGGCACGGCGCCTAATTGGGACCGCGCCTTATTGAGTCCGCGGCTGATCGGCCGCGCCTAATTATCCGGATCCCTAATATTAACTATCTTTATACGCTAAATTTTGTGGTTTTGACGAGCAATTATGTTTTCAAACAAATTAAACTTTTAATAAATTTAAACATTTAACTGAATTATTACAATTACATACGTTATAACACTTGCACTTATACTAAAGAGTAAGGAGTAACTAATACTAAAAAATCCAGCTGCCGAAAAGGTTAGATTTTTTTCTCTTGCCAAACGATTTAGGAATAATAATTCATCTTTCAGTTTCGCAGTTTCGTTTGTATTTGGTAAGTTTCCCAAAACGTTGAGACAAATATCACCAGTTTTTCTAGCCTCACCTTCTGCTTCACTGCAAATTACTACATTAAGAACTCCAATGATCTGCAATGAACGAAAGTTACGGTTTTCATGTCATCGTTTCAAGTAAAAATACTTACAAATTGCCCAAACAGACACAGAAAGTTTGTCCCAAGTATATTTGATTGAATGTCGTGGTATGTAAACTTTGAAGAAAACATAATAATCATTGTCATATTGAGAGTGTTAATTAACTCTGTCGTAAAAGATAAAGTAAGAAAGAATAACTGAGAACCAAAAATTTTATTAAAGAGTGCAATCTGTCCCACGTGATTTTCAAAACATTTTGCGATTTGTCGAATTTCGGAGCAAAGAGAAAAATTATAAAATTTTTCTTGGAACGGAATAACTGCAATGCTTTTGTTGTGCATTTTAATGAATTTAGCTTTTTCCATTAAGCATTTATTTGTGGTTTCAAACTGTTGCGTTATAAGTTTAGCAAAAATGTAGAAAGTGAACATTGTTAAAAGTTTGTAATAATATTGAATTTTTTTTTTGCGAGGTACATACATTTTAGTAATTCAAATTTCAATGTAAAAGTAAAAGTGTATACGTCATTCGCAAAAAGGATCAATAGAAGTAAGTGACAAATTGAAAAGAGTAATTTGAAATGCTTTCTGGACGATATAATCATTAATTCTTTAACTACTGAAGGGTGTAAGAATTCTTTTACACTTGACAAGTAGAAAACCGTTGGTGCTAGTATCGAAATTGTGTTGCATATAGCTGTAATAACTGCCTGTATTATATCAGTCAATATCAATGTATCCATTATATTTACACTTTTCGTAACGAAATATCGAGAAATGACTGTAGCAATAGCTGCAAATAATATAAATAATGTCAAAAATAGAATGTAAAACCTGTAAATGCAAAAAGGTCCTGTATTGTTACTTGTTCGCATAGAGCGTGGTGGAAATATACCAATAATGGTAATCCATCGAAAAAAATAGTTATCCAAGTTAACGTCTGCACTTCTAACAATTTTTAACATGATAATTTGATATGATGTTATAGACCTTCTTGTACTAAACTAACACTCGTAACACAGATTACTAAAATGTCATTAAAACACTTTCGAAACCGATGTATTCGACAAATCAACATTATTATAACAATTCTAATAAGCAATAATTAAATAAGATTTATTTGTACCCATATATTGCATAAATATTTTTTTGGCCATGGTAATTACCAATCAATACAAAAATTAAATATTGAAGCTTGAAAAGTCATCAATACCAAACGGCAGACGTTAAATTATGTAATTGATATATTGCTTTACAAACAACAGATATTTCATGAAGATAATTTATTCATGAATCCAAAAATTTGAATCTAAATTTAACCTAATAATAAATTAATAAGTTAAAAAAATAATGGAAACTAAATTATCCGATACATTACCGGGGCATGACATCAAAATTATATCCTGCTTATAGTTTATTAAATTTAACGGCTCGGTTCGGCTATTACCTACAAGTAGCATGACTGCGACATGTTTAGGTACAATATAAACAATGTTGAACTTAATCGTGTAACTGAAATCGATGACTTGGGAATTCGTCTCGACTCCAGTTTGACATTTAAAAGTCATATAGCCAAAATTGGCAACAGTGCTCTTCGTTCGATAGGGTTTATTCGTCGTTATAGCAGGTTTTTCTCGGCCAACACAATTAAACTCCTTTATATCTCGCTTGTTAGATCGCAACTGGAGTATGGGTCCTGCGTACGGTCTCCGCACTACGATATTCACATCTCAAGATTGAACAGGGTTGAACGTAGGTTCCTAAGATACTACCATTTCAAACGTGGTTTGATACGTGATGACTTCTCCTATGAGGACAATCTCAGTCACTGCAGGATCAAATCGTTAGAACACAGAAGAGTGGTTGCAGATGTGTGTTTTGTCCACCGCCTACTGAACGGTACGATTTGCCGTGATGTCCTACGTGATCGATTGAAGTTCCGTATTGCAAGTCACAATACTAGACTGAATGAAATATTTCAAATTGCTCATCAAGGACAAGCTACGGTCTAAACAGTCCATTAACCTGAATGTGCCGCCATGTAAATAGGTTAAACAAGTTCGACAGTTAACATATTTCATAGCTCACATAGAGTATTCAAAGACAATCTGATGTGGAATATTAGCACCATTGGTTAATATAATATGCATTTACAACAAAAATTAGAGTCATTTGATTGTTTTGTTAAAAAAATTTTTAATACTTTTTTTTTTATTTAGGCTCTGAGAGCGATTATTTAAAGTGGTTTATCCGTTAATAATAAATAAATAAAAATAAAATAAACATTTTCTTTTGCTATAAAAAGGTCTTCCCATCATAAAATCCAAAGTATAACATGCAATAAAAGTCTCTAAATCTGGGCGTGACGAAATACACTCACAAGGGGACGTAACAGAAGAGCAGAAGAGCAGCCCGAAGCATTGCTAAGAGTGATCAATGAATACGCCAAACTGGGAGTGTTTCCTAAGATCTGGAAGCGAGCAATATTGGTGTTGGTCAGAAAAGGCGACAAGCCACTCGATATGCCTAACTCGTACAGACCAATATGTCTTCTAGAATCTAGATAATATGGACAAGTTATACGAGCGCCTTATCCAGCAAAGGCTAGTCGAGGAGATCTGAAAGCTAGGAGACCTGATCGATAGGCAATACGGCTTCCGAAAGCAAAGACCGACAATAGACGCGGTCAAGAGAATCGTCGAGAGGGCAGCCAAGGCCAGAGATGGAACATGGAGGACTAGGAAGATAGTGGCGCTAATCACTTTCGATGTCAAAAACGCCTTTAACTCGGCAAACTGGAGACTTATAGTGCAAGAAATAGAAAAGAGAGGCGTAAACCCAGCCTTAGTTACTTTAATCAAGAGCTACCGCAGCGACCGAGAGCTTCTAGTTATGGAGGAAATGTACACCGACCATAGAAGCATTCTGTTTCTTACGAATTGCGCAATCGGCTTCCCACACATAAGTTGTTCCAATTTTTACCTCGCTTTACTGCATTCAATTATTTCTCAACAAAATCAACCAAATTCCACAAACCATCTAAATTAATTCACAACCATCATACAAATTTTATTTTGGTAAGTGTCGTCTTAATTTTTATCACACGTTATCTTAATTTGCCTTTTCAGCATATAACAACATTTATTAACCTTACATTTGGTTATTTTCACAAATTATTTCATTTTTTATCACCGCACAAATTTCCACTTGTGTACATTTTTATCAATTTACGTTTTTAAGGTAAATAACATTCGTTACTAAGTAACTTGATTTTTGTTACCTTTCATGGCATGTTTGTTTTTGATGATGTTGGTTGTCTCCCATTGGTTGGTAAGTTTATTCAAAATTTTGCCACTTTTAAATTTTGATTTAATTAAATGTTTGTTTTAGGGAATTGTTCATTGGACACATAATCACTTTAAGAAATGTCAATTTGAAATATTTCGATGCACCTTAAGTTTATTTTGGAACTACAATTGTTTTTCAAATTTATACATCAAGCCGTCACCAAGTGTATTCAAGAAAAACCTTTTTATTTCATAATCAATACTAATCCTATTTAACCTAGTTATAACAAATTTTAATAACTAACACATATTTTTTAACATAAATTTTATCATCATAATTTAACGATGCTATCTTTTCGTCACATTGCCATGATTTCTCGTAATTTCAAATTTCATTTAACATTATACCTGTCGCTTGTTCATTCCGTCGAATTGCCAATACGTAAAAGATGTTACCTGGATTTTACGCTCGCGTACAATGTAAATTTTTGTGTAGGATGGTCGGTAAAATAATAGAAATTATTTTTATCATTGTAACGTTTAAAACTCAAATATTCATAAGTTAATATAAAGTCAGTTATTTTTAAAGATGAAATAAATACAATTCGATGCTTTAGTTAAACTTTTATCGTTCGAGAAATACTACGATCTAGGTATAAGAATGTCAACTTACGCACCATTGAAATTTCTACAGTAGGGAAGAGTAAAATTAATTTAATGTAGCATAAAATCCTCGGCGAAAATTTATGCTGACAATGTGTTTTAAAATTATAGATTAATTTTATATTCACGCAGTTGATTTGTATGCAATAACAAACGTATGAGCTATTCGCGTATAGACATATTCACGTGGAATAGAATAGACTGCTTGCAGGAGGCCGCACGTGTTTTTTTTAAATTAACGGATGTACCTCTTTACAAAAAATACATACTAAAACAACAATAAAAAAAATACAATAAACACATAAGTAATTAACAAATCAAATAATAACTATTAACCACGTGCTGTTTACACAAAAACTAAAAGCTATAAAACAACATTAAGGTAATAATGATATAAAACAACAATAATAAAGACAAACACTAAAACATCAACCACAAGCTCCTCTTGAAACCTGGGCCGACTTCAATCGCAGAAAAGCCAACTGCGCAGGCTCCAGTCCAGAGAGGCCTTGTACCAAAATGTTCCACGACAAACGCTGGGAAGCGACGCTACGGCTAGCTTTAATAGAGCACAATAGGGGGGGGGTCAAAGGAGACTCTGACTCCGACCTACCGAAATTAAAGCCAAGGCGCCACGTACTTATTGTCGCTCACTAAAGGTGTTTGCCTGAAAGTACGAAAGCTGAAATGAAAGAAAAGTGAAACGCGTTGTCGTGTTAACCAAAATTTAATTTAAAAAAAAACAAACAACAGGGGTGCTGAAGGCATCAATACACACATCAATCAATAAAATAAATTGTCATAAAAAATACCAAAATATTGTCAGTCGCAGCTGAAGTAGTAAACGTCGCCGTCAGATCTGATGACGCTCTCAGTAATATTACAAGCACAACGGCAAACAATAATATAATTAAGTTAGGATGACGTTCACTTCGTTGACGGCGTTGATCAATTTGGCAAAGAAAAAGATAAGATACAAAAATTGAGTTGCTCACCCCAATTCGTCCAGACGTAGGTACGGCACTGACTGCAGAAATACGACGCGCTACTGACCTCAATGACAGTGGTACACAACCTCACTATTCGATATTCTGTTTTATCCAATTTAAATTCGGTGCAACCAAAACGTGCGTAAGGCAAAATAAAATAGATTTACTGACGAACGGTAGCTTCTCTGCCCAATAAAAGTATGAACTAGGTGTCGTCGACAAGTTAGTACAACAATAATTTGGTCGAATCTAATTACGATGTTAAATCCTACAGGCGTAGTCGAAAGATTCACGAACAACGTAAGGAGCTACTGGTGACTCCACAAAAGCAAACTTAGATAGTGGTCGCAGTTTTAAATCCGCCGAAGCGATATCGGTGACTGGTTTCCAAAAATACAAAATCCAATATTCCAATCAACCGAACACGAGCCAGACAACCCAAAATCCCGAAATACGGTATCAAGATGTATAAAAACTACTTGAAATTGGTCGAAATGGCTCTCTGGTCCCAAAATCTTCGTCAACTCTAAAATTCACCCGCCAATAAGTAATATGGCGTTCGCTAATCTGTCTTTTATCTCCCTTTTATCTATTTTTAGTTTCCCAAAACTTGAATTATTATGTACAGGGTACTACAACAATATTCGACCCCAACCATGATACTAATCAGACCGATATGAATAAGCTGGAGTCGAAAAAGAAGGTTACACTCTTGAATCCTGAAACCGATGGATTAAACAAATTGAAGTTAGGGTCCACACTTGCAGTATTGGCCAATTCGGCCATCCTGACCACTGGACTATGGCGACCATAATTAGTAGAGTGATGACCCATTTTAAATATCCATGTAGACCTCGTGAATCTAACCGGACTCCTAAAATAGAAAAGCTTGCGCAGTGCATTGCAGTCAATCCTCCCACTCATCAGGCCATGAAGAAAACAAAGATCGGCCACAGATCGTCTGATCGCCAGAGACTTAATCACACAGAAGTTAAGGTAGGTTTCGTCAGAGAAATCCTCTTTAGAACGACCAAGTACATAGTGCAGAAATTTAAAAAACTTGTGCTGAACACGCTCAAGACGATCGATCTGGGCACGATAATAGGGCGACCATACACTACACGCATACTCCAACTGAGAGCGGACCAACGAAAAGTATAACAACTTCAAAGTAGACGGCGAGAAACCCCGGGACTGCCGCCGGATGAACCCAAGCATGCGAAAAGCCCTACCACAAACAAGCCGAATGTGATGACTGAAGGTCAAACCCGCATCCAGGTGAACACCAAGGTCATTAACAACTGAGACACGATTAAACACACTGTCACATAGCTTATATGCGAATGACAACACATTCCTCCTTGAAAAAGAGATCACCGAGCACTTGCCGAAATTCAAATCCAGATTGTTCAGTCCACACCACTCAATCAGGACATCAATGTCATTCTGCAACTGCAAGAAATCGCTGACCGAACCAATGGCCTTAAACAGCTTCAAGTCATCAGCAAACAACAAGCACGAAGAGTTCGTCAGAAATTCACCAATATCATTAATAAATAACAAGAACAGAATAGGGCCACAGTGAGATCCCTGGGGCATACCAGAGGACACCAGAATATCGGGAGAAAGGAAATCCCCAACTCTGACCCTCTGAGTTCTACCCACCAGATAACTGCGAAGCCAATCCACGATGATCGAGCAAAAACCAAGTGACTGAATCTTTGCCAGAAGAGCAGCATGGGAAACACGATCGAAAGCCTTCGAGAAGTCAGTGTAGACAGCATCTACCTGCAAACCACTCTCGAAAGCATCAAGGCAAAAAGACGTGAAAGAAATCAAGTTAGACGAAGTCGAATGACCAGGGAAGAATCCATGTTGGTGCTCAACTATAATACTCCTACTTACTGACATCAAATGTTCAGAAACCAACTTATCCAGCAATTTGGGAATTGTAGACTGGATGGAGATACCCCTATAATTAGAAATATCACTTCTATCACCCTTCTTATATACTGGCATAACAAAACTCTCCTTCCAAATTAGTGGAAAACAACCACTGTTCAACGAGATGTTAAAAATATTGAAGATGGGATTACACAAAGAGAACACACAATTCCTGACAAAAACTGGAGGAATACCATCAGGACCAGAACACAAGCCACCAGGGAGACCACAAATAGCATCAAAGATGCAGGACTCGGAGAGACTAATAGGAGGACAATCAACAACCTCTCCCGCAGCATAATGGTAAACATTCCGGTCAATGGCACCATAGACAGTTGAAAGATGATCCGCAAACAAATTGGCACAGTCTTGACCAGAGTTAGATGTTTTATCACCCAAAAACATGCAAGCGGGTAAACCTCGGGTGTTTTTACAATTATCAATATGGCGCCAGAATGCTTTGGGATTAACTTGAATATCCCGTTCAACCCTAGTCAAATACTTCAAATACAGCTCCGAATGAAGAGATTTTACTCTCTCACGAAGCGAGGCAAAAGACAGATAATCAACCATACTCCCAGAACGTTTAAAAGTCATGTGTGCCAATTTTTTGTCTTTAATAAGACCAATGAGTTCACCAGAAAACCAAACGGGATAGCTCGACACGCGAATCCGCTTCAAAGGCACCAAAGCCCCGATCACGTCAAAAAGCACAGAATAAAACCTCTGAACAATATCATCAATATTATCCAACCCCCAAACGACAGACCAGTCAACATTCAACAAGCACTCATTGATCAAGCAATAATCGGCCGCAGCAAAGTCATAAACAACCCTATCAACACGAAGAACATTCGCAGACGAATCACCGACAGAAAAGCTCAAGGCATAAGGCTCATGATGCTATAGCCACAAATACCCGTTGCGGCTTCAAGTGCCGCTTTTCTTGACCGTAGGTTTCCTGTACGTGTCGGCTAGACCATAGATTTTTATTCATGCGTTGGAGAGCAGGGTGGTTCGTGTTGTTGTTTTGAACCTCCGTGGGATCGTTAAACTTCGTCGATCCTTCTTTTACCGTGATAGCAAAGCCGGGCGCCAGATGAGAAGGACAAGATATCGAGAAGAGCTTCGATACTTGGCTTTCTCAACAAAATTAAAATTAAACAAAATTGAAACGAGTATACGCAAGTAGGCACAATAATACAATGATTAGCAAAAATTCTCGTTTAATGGACAACTTGTTAAATTATTATAAACAGAAATTATAGAAATGGTAACAAACGTCTTATAGATAAACAATGGTAATTTTTATAACTGACATTATCTTTAACTTCGTAATAAAATATTATAGTAATTAAATTGAACAAGGCAACAAATAACACAATTAAATAAACCAGCACTATTGTCAATTTTGGGTTGTTAATCAACCAACAACTATTTATTTCAATGACAAATCTGTCAATGTTATTCTTTACCAGCAAGGCTTTCTTTGGCCGGTATTGTTTAAATAAAATGATTGAAATGTTATTAATCCGAATCAGTGGCGGTTCTACCACGGGAGCTGCAGAGCTGCAGAACCACCAAAAATAACAATAAAAATACCAATACTTGCATAATTAATTATATAATTATAACCTCAATCAGATTTAAATTATTATAAAGAATGGTGCATTATCAGCTTTGCTTTGAAAGCGTGTTTCTTATTTTCGCTAGCATATCAGTTATAATTTAACAGTTAGTCACATAAATAGTGTAATAATAAATACACGTCCAGTCCGCTATCAAAATGTTTGTCTAACTTGAATGCTATACACTTGTCGGAAACCGAGCCAGTCAGTCAGTCGGCCAAATAAATATGAAAGCATAAATGCAAGACAAGGTATGCTAACAAAATCGTTGACGGACTACGCAGATCTGTGATCCAAAATTCCACTTCGTAACGTTAAAACTTTACGCTTCGTATTCTATCGGATCGACTCGTTGAAAATTTAAATGCGGTAAAAATACGCAAAAAGAGCTGCATCACTTGCAGCGCTATTCAAAGATAAGGAAACATTTTATTGTGTTTTTATCATTGCAAGTGTTTAGGTACAAAGGTTAAGATATTAACAGTAGCGCAATTTTCTTGTTGTATTTAAAACGTGTAAACTTGCATTAATTGCAATGGATGTTATATTTAAATTAAGCGAAAATAAGTTTTCTAAACTTAATTATCAAGATAAATTAGCTGTAAAAGAACAGGGGCGTCCTAAACCTGAATTAATTATTGAAGTGGAAGGCAAAAGTCGCGGTAAAACATATAAGAGACAATTTAATAAGGATATTTGCTTAAGGAACAATTGGATTTGTGGGTGTAACCAGAAGAATGCCTTTTTCTGTTTTCCATGTCGTCGCTCCAATGGTAAAGTCGCGTATCTGCAAAATATTAATTTTACAGGAGAGCAAAAAGCAGTTTGATTTGTTTCCCTAAAATCCATTTTTATTCTTTTTCAATGTTTTTTATGTCTATAATATAATAAGTTTAGGTTACTTTTAAAGCTATACGAGCAACTTTCAAAATTTGCAATTTTAAAGACTTAAAATTCAGATTCGTTAGTTTACTGTGGTACACATTTGTGAAATGTTATAGTTTGACAGTAAAGTAACGAATCTGTAATAATTAATGTTACAATTTTAATGTTGTTATTCATTTAGTTGTCGCTTTTTATTACAGAACTCTACTCCACTAATACACAGTAGCTTTTGGGTACATAATTTATTTGAAAAAATGTACATACAAACAAAACAAAATAATGAAAAAATGAAAAACTGGAATTTTTAATCAATTTTATTCAGAATCAGATTCTTCCAACTGATCTGGTTCTGGTAAAGTGTCTCTAGCTGATTCATTCGTAGGTAAATTATTATAGTAATCGTGATTAACTTTGGGTATTACTAATTCATTGCAAAGTTTTTTTAAGTCTTTTTTTTTGCATTAGAAATAGGAATTCGAGAAGAATACACTTTTGCAGGCTCTGGTATTAATAAAGGGCGCCCTCGTAACTTCTTTAAAGTAAATTTATTGTACCACGTATCATCAAAACTATGTTTCAAAAAAATTGTCTCTGGAGTTGATTTTTCATAATGTAGCCACACTGCATTGCGAAACTTAAGTTTCTGACCTGACTCGGATTGGAAACCACTTTTTTTAGTTTGATTGAATTCTACGAAATCATCGTGTAAAAGGTAACTGACTTCATAAGGTCGTGGATTTGATCGTGCTGTTCTTATCACTTGTGCCCAGCCTTCTGGAGTGTATACTGGAATATTTTTCGATTTCTGCTCTATCTTACCATGAATAGAGTCACATTCCATTTGGGTGTGCCCAGTTTCGAAAAACTTGTGATCTATCACCTCGAGCACAGGGTGTACTTTAAGTAAATGGAGACACATAACAGAAAAAGTTAAATTTTTTTGCTGCCCTGCACAATTATCTGACATCATTCTAATATGCCTTACTTCTGGTTTACTCATTATAAAATTGTAAATACAAGTCGAAATTTCCACACTACCTCTCTTTCCTTCAGTTTTATCCCAAAGGTAACAGATAGCATCAGAATTGCCTAAGTTATACACCGTAAGATTGTAAACTGCAAGTTTTCTAACATAAAAAAGAGGCCCAGCTGTACCCTTAGGAGTATTAAGAACTGACTGTAGGTCAAAGTTAAATGCCAAAATAGACGGATCTCTCTTTGCGGTTTCTTTATCCTCGTTCCTACATTGACGTGCAGCTTCCTTACGTTTTAAATGATTACTATGACTATTGTTTTGATCGTCATTTCCCTCCGTATTTTTATGAACCTCACACGTTTTACAAAAATCTTTTTTTGGTTTATGAAAAGTTAACTTGTATTATCTAAATACTCTCCTGTACTTTTCAAAATTTACTTATGTCATTAATAGTAAAATATCGTTTTTGAATTCATAGTGTTGTAATAACTCAAGACACGTTGAAAATTTACCTAAACTCAAAAAATGGAATAAAATAAAATTTACATATACGCAACTTTACAACACACTTATAAGATTTTTGAAATAGCCCACAACAGTAAACTAACGTATTTGACTATTCGCGAGTTTACATTAGTCAAAAGATGCATGTGTTGTTACAATTACTACTGTAAAGTAACCAATCTATACATTCGCTACTTTACGGAGGTCGAAAATAAGATTCACGTAGTTACGCAAGTTTACAATTGTAATATCTACTATAACGAAACGAGATACAGATACGAGACTCTACCATAGTGTGTAGTGGTTAGCTTACATTCTAATGTACCCATAATCCCAAATTCGCAAAAATTGCAGATACGCGAGTTTACTATTGTAGCGACGATGTGTATTGTTTGATCAGAACCGTAGTGAAAAACTTTGGACGGAAACAGGAGTGAGAGATTTAGTGCATTTAACTGAAAAAATTAGAAAACACGAGAACTCTAAAACTCATATTAGTGCAGAAATACGGTTTGCTTTATTTGGCAAAATCAACATAGAGGCTCACCCAAGCAACATTTTTAATCTGGTAGGCCCCTGGCAAATCCCTACCAGTCAAATCTCACAGGTCCCTGTCCCTGTCTAAAACCCTAGTTGGGATTGTGGTAGGGGCTTGCGCCAGGGGCAAATGGACCACCTATTAGGGGCCTCTACTAGAGATCTACTAAGTACCTTTCACAGGGGCCCTGGTAAGTCCCTACCGCAGGGATCTACCAGGGAGTTGTTATAGGGATCTACCAGGGTATTGTTATAGGGATCTACCAGGGAGTTATTATAGGCGATTAACAGGGTGCAAAAAAATTTTGATTATAATTAAATTTATTGTATATTTAATTAATTTTTGCTACATTTTTAATTTTAACAATTTTAACTCTACAACATATAATTTTTTATTTTACCCATTTCTCATTATTTATTCTCATTATAAGAACTTGTTGGTGGTGATATATCTCATGATGTTGTCGTCTTCTTTGTTTCTTGGAGTCTGGAATTAAATTTTGAAAATTAGAAATAAAATCTTACCTTGTGCGAGGATCGAACCCGTAACCTTCCCTTCATTGTCCGACAGCGTTAACCTCTGTGCCACCAAACTGTTGTTATTTTAGTTGAAAAATTGCTTTATGACTACAAAAATTTAATAAACATTTTTCTTAATTTTCGTGTGTTTTCAATGATTTTTTGTCTTCTTACTTCTTACTAAACCAAGAATTACAAAAAAGAAGCCAAGTTGATCAACTTGATTCCGCATATTGGATAAACATAAAAAAACATAATGACGAAGTAATGAAAAATAGATGTGTTTTATCAAAAATTATAAATTGTATTAAGTTTTGTGGATCATTTGAACTTGCTCTCCGAGGACATGACGAATCTGAAACATCTGAAAATCCTGGAGTATTTCGCGGATTGATAAATTTTTCGTCGGAACTTGATAAATCTCTTGAGGAACATCTAAAAAATGCAACTATCTTTAAAGGTACCTCAAAAACCATACAAAATGACATTTTAGATTGCATGCTAGAAGTCTGTCATGAAGAGATCGTTAGAGAAATTAAGGAAACACCATTTTTAGCAGTAATGGCTGACGAAACTACAGACGTTTCCGCGAAATTTCAAATGGTTACTATTTTTCGATATGTAACAAAAGATGGGGATCCAGTTGAACGGTTCTGGAATTTTTTGCTTCCGACGAAACATGATGCCGAAATTTTGTCTCAAACTATTTTAAGTGTTATAGACCCGATATTGAAAAATGACAATGATAAACTTATTGCACAAAGTTACGACGGTGCCGCGGTAATGAGTGGAGAACATAGTGGAGTTCAGGCTCGAATTAAACAGAAATATAAAAATGCTCATTTTGTTCATTGTTATGCTCATCAACTGAATTTAGTTATGTTAAGAGCATGTTCTATAAATTCTCAAGTTCGAATTTTTTTCGGTGATTTACATGATATTCCCGGATTTTTTAGTGATTCACCCCAACGTGTAGCAGTGCTAGATAAAATCGCGGGACGAAATGTACCTCGCTCTGCTCCTACACGATGGAATTTTAATATTCGAACAGTTAATGTTGTATATGAACATAGGAACTCCATTATTGAATGCATGGAACAGTTGGAAGAAGAGTCTAACGCATTGACTAGCAAGCAAGCTTCAGGTATTCGACGAATTCTGCAAGATAAAAATTTTATTTTTTGGCTGACTTTCTTCCATTATATTATGCCACATGTTGATATTCTATATAATCAACTGCAAAAAAGAAATATGGATCCGACAGAAGCTCACATAGTCATAGGTGTGTTTGAACAAAGTATTAATTGTGTTCGAAGTAAAATAGACTCCATAGTGAATGAAGCATCAAAATTTTATACTGCTTGTGGCGAGACAAAAAGGAAACGCCCAAATGATGATCACCGTATTGCTTGCATAGAGATTTGTGATGTAATTATAAACAATGCAAAAGACCGCTTTGCATTCACAAACCACTTGATAGCTGCATCACTTTTATTTCCTGAAAAATTTATAGAATACTTGAACAAATTTCCAGACCAAGAATTAGAGGTAGCTTGCTCAACTTATAATGTGTTGAATAAACCCCGTCTTAAGACAGAGCTTTCGGTACTATATTCTAACGCAGAATGCAGAGATTTACGTGGTGCAGTTCCTTTCCTAAAATTTATAATTTCTAATAATTTGGACGAGACAATGATCGAAACAAAGAAATGGCTGCAAATACTTGTGACAACGCCGATGACTACTGCTGAAGCGGAACGAAGTTTTTCCACCCTAAAGCGGATAAAAACATTTTTAAGGAGCACCATGTGCGAAGATCGATTAACGGCTCTTTCTATGCTGTCAATAGAAAAAAAATTCATCTCCGCTATACCAAATTTTAATGAAAAAGTGATCGATAAGTTTGCTGAAAATAAGGAACGGCGTATTCCTTTAATAATTAAAAAAATTAATTAATATTTAACAAATTTTGGTAATAAAATATCTTTTCTCAGATTAGAATTTGACTAATAATTTTATAATGCAGAACACCCAAAAATATTTGCCACGAGCCGCCACTGATCCGAATGCCAAATGCAAAACTGAATAGTTGCACCGGATTTTTATGTGTATCATAAATTTGTAATTTTAAATGAATATAAGCTGTACAAACTTTTTGGTTTGACCTCATACAGTAAGTAATGGAGTTTTTCCAATTACTTACTTGTTGATAAATGCGGCCTCCTTCCGGTCGTTCGAACGATCGTATGTAGGAATTGTCCGGGAGCTGATAAATCCTCCTGTTGACTTGGAACTAGAAATAATTGGAAAGAACACACTTATATGAGGCACAAACTATGCGAATAATTTCGCAGATTTTTGAAGGCAAACGAATTATTGAGGATAATTCTGATTACAAATTCGTAATAACATAAGATAAATAAATTTTAGATACCACTAATTTTTGCTGGCTGCTATATACACATTGTTTCAATAGCTCGTAGACTAACACACACATCCTTTTTTTCTATTGTTAAGGCTGATTCTGGTGGGATAATTCGCTAATAGCACGTGCGGTTTCTAACCTGGTATTTGAATAAATAATGTCCAAAGAGGATTTTTTCTTCGTAATCGAACAACTCAGAACTTGGCCGACTGTTCGTATTTTCGAAACCAATAATTTCGGCAGTAGTCAAAGCGATTGACACCGTTTGAATATTATTTACACCATTCGTATAACAAATGGTTGAAACACAAGTCCACCGCTATCGATTATGGCTCGGTTTATCACTCGATAAACTATCTTCAAATATGCTGTCCTTTACTTATGACGATCACCCAACCTTTTTAGAAGGGTTTTCAATACTAACTGATTATTAAATTATTCAAATAACTTTAGTTTTTTGTCGATTCAAAAATCTTACGTATTCGTCTTAAAAACATCTGTTCTAAACAACCACCTAGTTACCCTAGGGATATTTCGATACCTTGATTTTTTTGTTGAAATTAAATGTTCGATTCTTATCGATCGATGGGTCACCTAACCCATAGGCGCGGATAATTCGAAATACGTATTTTAATTCATGTTCATGTTAATAGAATATAAAATTTGTTTTGTTAAATAAAGTTTGCTAGATAAATTACACATACATAAATTATTAATCATAATAGGTCTCTGAAAATTTATAAACCCTAGAAATGAAAGAAAAGAATTTTCCTTTTCGAAGGAAATTAACAGAAGCCTGTTACAATGCACGGATGAACCACACAGCTTATCACTGGCAACAGAAACTGTGATATCAAAATTAGAAAAAACAAGATCAAGTAATACACCCCGACTATTGGGCAGCATGTTCATCTGTGATAATCCGTGAAGAGACATGCAGTCACCAACTACAACAGACTTGGGGCAAACACAATTCACCGAGATGACGCTCGATCTATCAAAGCACCATTCAGCCCTTGGCAGATTGAAATCACCAGAAACCACAAGCTTAAGTTGAGGATAAGAGTCACACACATCATCCACAATGCCGCAGAACTCACTGTAATCAAGAACATCGGAATCGAGAGGCAAATACACAGCACCAACAATTGCGTCACAAACACGAACAAATAAATTCTCAACAGTCGAGGGAGTGACAATCAAATTACAGCTGCCAAGACTGACATGAACAGCAATGAGGACACCACCACCACCCGATTTATTGCTTGAAGAACTCGACCTATCACAGCGAAAGACAATGTAGTCAAGAAAATCCAGCTCACTCGTCAAAATATTCTCGTCAAGGAAAGTCTCAATAAAAACTATAATACTGTAAAAGCTGCAATTAACACTACTACTGATGTCATGAATCTTTGTCCTCATCCCACCACAATTCTGAAGATAAACAAATCCACCCGCTAACCCATCGCGACCTGAGGGGACAGCGATGGAAAATTTCCAGAGAGGTCCCGCCGCTTAACACGGTCAACAAACTCGCGAACAACGACGCCACAAGGCCAGGCACTCTCAACAAACAACCCATCCAAGCAGGACTCAACAACTCCAACCTTAAAATTAGAAAAGTAGTCACCCGTAGAAATCCTAAAACAGACTGCCTCGATATTAAGAGTATCCTTAATGTATTTAGATAAGTCTTCAGGAGAAGTTCTATTATCCAGACCAGAAACATATACCCAACGCCGCTCAGATCTACCAGCAGCAGCAAGAGAACCAGAGCCATCCAAACCGCTACCCGTAATCCTACGGACATTAGCAAGACCAGCAATCCGACCACCGGCATCGCGACTCCTCCCCACACGCGACACCGCCTCCAAGTCAACACCGACGGCACCGGCATCACCGGCCACCACCAACAACACCGCCACCAAGCACACCATCAACAACGCCGGACACCACACCATCCCCCAACAGCACATCGCCAACAACACCGACATCACGCAGGACATCCTGAGGCCCACTCGACCCACCGCCGACAGACATATGCCCACCCGGAGCAGAAGAGTCCAAGACAGAAGACCCACGAGCAGCACTCACAAAACCATTAACGCGACCAGAGGGCCGCCGATTCTTGGACTTCAAAAGATTGATTATAGTAATCTTGTCGAGAATGATAGTGTCCTTAGCAGCAATAATGGTGCTTTTGTCACTAATAGTTGCATTAAGCATTACAATTTGCTGTCTAAGACCACCAACCAAGTCGGCGTCAGTCAAATCGTGGCCAAAATCATCCACATCACCGCCACCCAACAACTCGCCAACCTGAGCACGAAAATCATCAGATAATCTTCCAGTCAAAATAACATCGATCAGCTCATCCTTCTTTAACCTCTTCAGCTCAGTAGCAAATCTCTTTCGAGCCTCCTCACTAATGGACTGAATCTGATGAAACAAAATCATGGCAAAGCCGAACACAGACAGGACACACAACCGACGCCAACAGGAAATCAACAGATGAATGAGGACAGGGACACACACTTCACACCAGCAGGGCCCGTTGCGGTGACTTTAACCAAAACAAACAAGACTGGGCCACGGAAAGGAAATACAAACGGCAAAAACACAAGGAACAGAACAACTACAAACCACACCGAAAACTAAAATCAAAAAACAAAACTTGAACCACAAATATGTGTATGGCCTGCTAAACCAAGTCAAATTATAATCAAGTATGATTAGAAATTATCACAACTTTAAGGTTAGAAGACTCTTACATTAAACAATTAAGATTAACAAATAACTCACTGCGACCAGAAAAACTCCAACAAATCATCAAAGCAAACAGTGAGCACTCACCCAACACACCTCTCACGATTTCAAACCACACAAGAACAACAAAAATCAGAAAAACAGCAAACATCAAACCGAAACGCATGCTATCAAGAGCGGCCATACACGCCATACCTGTTAATGCAGACTTGTTAGTTTGCTCGACTTTATCGCGATCCACATGGTTACATGTGTTAATTCCTATGCTATTTCGTACTTATGTTGAAATTTTACTAGATAAAAAGCAGCAAAAACTATTAAAAAGTGCAGCTGCATGGGCTGATATTGACTTGATTTCGAACAAAAAAAATTGACACGTTTCTGTCTATACTCTATACAAATATTGCAGCTTGTCGATCAAAAAGTGGGAATCGTATCCACGCTATTCAGAGCCAATGCAATTCGACGGAATTATGCTATTCTTTATTTTCGGTCGAATTTTTGAAGACTACCACCAATCAGCATGTCATTATACCGCGGTAGGAGAAATCTTACGTTCCCCTGAAATGTATCTTTTGGTCACATTTTTCGGGAGAAATGACATATAAGCGAGGTAGCGGCATGTAAAAATCAGAGATTCAACGATCACCCAAGGTGCTACAATAATCTATGCCCGACCGTGGGTAAACGCTTTTAAAAGCGGAGTTAATAAATTTACCACAGTAAATTAAATTAATCGGGTCTTATGTGTGTAAAAGATTAGTGTTTGTGAGCCAGGTAAATTGAACAATTATCATTGACGTTATTTTAAATTATTTTGCCGCTGTAAACCTAAATATTTCACGAACACTACGTTAAACCAGTTTCGTATTAAATTTTAATGAACGCTGTTATAATTTGCCGACTATTTCGAATTTAAACATTTTACGAACATTATTTCAAATCATTTTTGAATTAAATATTACCTTAAAATACTGCCGTTCTTTAAGTATGTTATGAATTGTCGATGGTTTCGAATTAAAGATTTTCTGAACATTAATCTAAATCATTGCCGGGTTTCTAAAGTAAACATTTAATGGACACTTTTATGAATTATCAGTTATTTACGCTTTTAGTAACGTTCCGTTGTTTAAATCAAATATTACGGGCGAAATTTAAGAATCAGTTCGCAGTGCAAATTAAACACATGTATTGAACTGGAAATTTAAGTTTTGCAGGTCTGACTCATTCTCGGTGACTTTACATTTGAGTTCATGTTGTTCGCAATAGAGCGAAAATTTAGTATTTTCCTGGTGCATCCTTGTGAACATTAGGTAGCTTAGTTTTCCTTCATTAATCCAGATCAATGGTATCTGTGGAGAACAATTCTCATGGTTAATTCAGGACCTCATCTGTAATCCGGGGTCATTGACCTGAAATATTTGCTATGATGTTTTATGATTACGGTTTTGAATCTGAAAATTGTTTTAAAAATTAGTGTTTTGATTTAAATTATGAGTGCAGTGTACGTTAGAAATCAAAAGAATATTTACCGAATGTCTACCAAGTCCGGATTACTAGGATTTCCGTCAACAATTTTGAATTTTTTCCAATTTGGATACAACCATTTCCGGTCCACGCACGAAGTCTATAAAAGGCATTGGAACAATTTAATCTGGTTCAGTTGAATTTGTATTGTGCTCGAGTAAACATCGAAAAGTTGAGAATAATTTAGTGAGTTTTGGAATTAGCAGTTGGTACGAGAGAGAAATTTTTATGGTTGGCAGAATTTTTTGTGGATCTTGGAGATTGATTAAAAATTATTAGATTTTCAATCGATATTGGTTTTATGCTGGGTTTTGAGAGCCATTTGTACAGCAATTGGAAAATATTACTGCTGTTTATTACATCAAGCACGGCCTGGTTATGCTTGAGAATTTCGTTTCGTTGCGTAAATTTTGGAGGTTACCTGAAAGTAAATTTTGGTTTAAGTTAAGAAATTTCAACATTACTCAATCAAATATTACTATTGATTTCTACGGACCTGATAATTTTGGATACACTATTGGACATCATCTGGACGTGATACCGTTCTTTGGATTTAACGACACCAACACACCTGTTAAAGTAGCTGATAACAACACATCTGTTCCACCCGTTAATGCGGAAGTTAATATTATCGTACCCAGTGGCGCACTAAACAAAGGTAACTTTTAATTTTACTTAGTTTTTAATTTAGTTTCAAATTTACATCTATCTAATAGCCACAGAAATATTTACCTGGTTTTGTAATTATAACCAATACAGTTACCTATGAGATATTGTTTCTTTTATTTAATTTCAATAAAAAGGGCTACATTTACAGGGTAGTACTAGGAATTTATTACAAACAAAGCGGGGTAAACCAACAAATTATTATTATTTGTATGTCGAGTTGCAGTTTTATTAAAGCAACTAAATTAAGGTTTGCGTCAGATTTGCAAAGACGATCCATCGCAGTTCGGCATTTCACAGTTTTAATAATAAAAGAGTCTCAAGCTCTGGAGCTAGTCGAGGTAAGAGAGATTGTGATTTTAAAGGTGGTAGAAGCCAAAAACAGTAGTTGCACCACAAATATCACAACAGTATATTGACCTTATTTTAAATCAGTTTCGGGTTTTAAACCAGATGTTTCGTGCCGATTATAAACGAGTTGAATTTGAATTGTTAAAATCTAAACAAATTCTATCGAACACTTTCGAGTAAATTACGTTTTGGTTTGTTTCGTGGTACAATCTATTGAGACTAGATTACATACGGTTTGCGCGAATTAAAGTCGAACAGACAGGACCGTCTCGAATCAAGTTTTAAAAATTATGAAGCATTCCACTTTCGTGTTTATTAACGAACACCCACTATCGAAGCATCCCCGATCTATCGAACCTTTTTGTCATCTCGAGTTTTGGAAAGGATTTTTGCCTACCGAAATAGCATTCTCACGTTGGACCATATCTACTTGGACGATCGTCTCCATAGGAGCATACCTGTAAAATATTACGTAAGCATTCTTTTTAGTATTATTAAGTATTATTGTACCTTGTGGTCAGTTTGACCACTATATTTCAAAGAACCTTCAGTCCTACCGTGTAAGACGAATTCGCACCCTTTTGTATTCCTTTTTTTGTGTATTAGTATTTATTTGGACGTGGTGTAACCACGCATATTGCTGTGGTTTACGAGCTAATATGAGTAAATCTTGACTTAAATGGGAGTAGAACTGAAATGTACGAAAGGTTACTCAACATGAACAAAATGTATTAAAAATAGAAAGAGAATTTAAATAAGTTAGATAAGAAATGCTCATTTAATCAAATACATTAGTTAAAATAAAATAAATTAAAAGATAAACAAGAAATTAACGAACGCAATGACAAAAAAAAATGAATACCCTTAGATTTAAGTCCGTGAAACTGTCCAAATCCCTTTTTAATTTTAATTAGTTAGTAGTTTAAAATCCAGTGCTTCGATAATTAGTGATTCACGAATAAACTAAAAGCAAAAGACAATTAAATTTGCATAAAAAGTGGAACACAAAAATCAGAATTACCCTGTATGTTGAATTTGTCCAAAAACATTAAATCAATGAACCAATAGAGTATTTTTTCCAAAAAGGAAGATCAAGTACTATCTGTACGACAACAAGGACTGGAAAAAATGGCGTAGTGTGTGGAGGTCGTACGATGAAAAACGTGACCTAAAAATATAAATATTTCATTAAAAGTGCATCGAAATGTGATAAAAACTACCAAGGTAATTGAAAAGCAAGTATTTAAAATTGTCTTAATGTATTCGAGCGTGCAAAAAAGTGAATTTTTGTGTCCAATGAATAAAATTGGTAAATTGATTCTTGATCGAAAAATTTGGTTAAATTGGATAAATAATTACATAAAAAGGTTATTGTGATAATATTCAACAAGAAAAACAGCTCGATGACCGATTTCATTGTTAAAAAAAAGGAAAATTTATAATTTTTAATAAAAAGAAGGAGGCGGCCATTTACCGTGTTCAGAAAGCTCATCATGGATCACATAGCAGCCTTGATAATGAAAAATGAATAAAGAAAAGTTATCTACCTGTAACCAGTTCCTCGAGCAATACAAAAAGGTAAAAATTCTTTCACTTAATAAACTCAAACCGTGCAAATTCAATAATTTTGATGTATCGAACTGAATGTTGTGACGGCACAAACAAAATAATAAAAACATTTCTAGGTTATATTTAACATAAGCAGCTAATGCGTAAAAAAACGTACCAACCAAAAATTTGTCAGGGATACTAAAACTTTTGAAGTAGTATTTAAATCTTGTATATAAAAAATAATAATTAAATCTTTTTATGTCCATAATAAATCAAACTCATTGCCAATGCGTTTTTTTAATTATTCAGAGATATTACATGAGCATTTATCAAACGAATTTAAACGACTTAATGATAAAGAAAAATTCCAAAGGCGTAACCAATAAGAACCGACACCCATTTGAGATAGGAGGCTTATGTTAGTAATAGTCCGGGAGGTACCGTCACTTTTTTTCAAGTCATTTTATGCACAATCAAATTCAGTGGATGAAGTTGTTTTCATACTACTAAATATTAAGCCGAGCGTCAGATCGCGCGACCGCGGTGGGTTGAGTCGTAGGAAGCTGCGGAACGTGTCGCGTAATTTGTTCCAAAAAGTTATTTTATGCACGCTGAAAATTTTATTAGTCCTTATTTATAAAGTATATTTTACAAAAAAAGTTATCAGACCCTGATCTGCGGGTGGATTGGTCGTCAGTTACGCGTAGTAACGAGATGCTGAATTTTGAAAAAAAAGTAATAGTAGTATGCAGTCTGAAATTTATTCAAGTGATAGTTTATAGCTCACATAATACAAAAATAATCGTCAGACGTTATGGAAATGGTGGAAAAACCGTCAGTCGAGCCTTCGAAGTTGATCTCAGCGTTCGAAACAATTAAACGCGCGGCATCGTTTGCGGTCCAACTGACAGAGTTATTAGTTTGCGCGTGGCCGCGCGTGTGTTTAGTCGTATACCTGTGTGAAGCATGGCTGATTCAAAATTATTTTGTGTTTTTTGCTCCAAAAAAAAATTCCGGTTTCCTTCGGTAATATTTCAAAGAAAATCCTAGGTGATTTCATGTATACTAATGGGAAGACTGTAATCATTGCTTTCGATCGGTTTTTCTCGCCATCTATTAAAGATAATGAACATCTTATGAGAGGGAGAATAGAAGGAAATAGATTTGCCATCAATGGACCTGACCAAAAACGATCAACTAATTTCATAAATGATTTACAGAATGTACACTTTAAAGATGCACTAGTGAAATTCCTGTGCGACGATTGGAAAAATGATCATCTGGCTCCTTTCATTTCAGGGAAAATCTTGCGTTTTTCAGAAGAGGAAAGAAAAGGCCCTTTGAATTACTGAAGAAATCAACCCGTTACATACAGGCATTTATACAAATATCTGAATCGTTGAATCCAAACTTATATGCAACTTTTGCAGTGGTGGAAGAATTTGTTTGCCATATGTATGGGTTTCAAAATATCAATTATGTTAACTTGTCACGGGTAGCTGCATTTATGAAAATGTATAAAGTTAAGAAGAATGAGGATATTTTGAAAGTAAACAAAAATTTCGAGGGCTCTACTCTGCCACCTTGTAAAGCAGAATTGCATCAGCAATAATTATTGAGCAGCAGTTATATCGCTCAATTATGGACTCACGCATCTCACCGAAAACCTATTTCCTCAACTCCGATCAATTATGGATGGAAAGAGGAAAACAACAAATATGAATTCAAATGGTTCGAGGGAGATCAATTGACTTCGATAAGCAGCATCACTAATACCATCGAAGATGAAAATGAAAATATTATAGGTATTTATCATACTTTTCTCTGCCATTGAATAGTTGATTTTCAACCTAGATCTAAATTTATGCATTTTTTCAGATCATTTGGAGGAAACAAATTCGCAAGACGATGATGAGGAAGATTGCGATGAAAGCGGGTTGGAAGACAGCAGCGATGAAAGTTTACTGGAAACTAGTGATTCCGAGAGTGATTCTACTTATGAAGATGTAGAATTGGAGGGATAATTCTTCAGAATATTGTTATTGTTTTATACATTTCTTTGATATTCTATATAGATAATAAATTCATTAATTACTTTCGAAACCTGTTGAAATCTAACCTTGTATGTCAATCATTTCCACTCAAAAATGATAAATCAATTATCTTTCTTTTATCTCATAAAAGTCATCGTATGCATCCTGAAATTTTTCCCAGCGATAGTTATTAGTGTACATAATATAAATATAATCGTCAGACGACATGAATGTGGTGCAAAGTCCGTCAGTTGAACCGCAGAAGATGCCGCGCGCTTAATTGCTTCGAACGCTGAGATCAACTTCGAAGGCTCGACTGACGGTTTTTCCACCATTTCCATAACGTCTGACGATTATTTTTGTATTATGTGAGCTATAAACTATCACTTGAATAAATTTCAGACTGCATACTACTATTACTTTTTTTTCAAAATTCAGCATCTCGTTACTACGCGTAACTGACGATCAATCCACCCGCAGATCAGGGTCTGACGACTTTTTTTGTAAAATATACTTTATAAATAAGGACTAATAAAATTTTCAGCGTGCATAAAATAACTTTTTGGAACAAATTACGCGACACGTTCCGCAGCTTCCTACGACTCAACCCACCGCTACTGGAGGGTCTGACGGTCGGTTACGTCATCAACTTATATAGGAATTAACAATAGTAAAAAATTCAGAGTGCATAAAATGACTTGTGTAAAAGTGACGGTACCTCCCGGACTATAAGTTTAGAGCACAATTGGTTTCATTACCATTTTTAAGACGATCTGCTTAAGGAAACCTTATTGTTACAATTTCGTTATTGTCAACAATAGAGGGGCATCGTAATATGTTGTCAATGTTTTAAAATTGTTTATTGAAGTAACGTCATATTTTGAATTTGTATTTTATGTCATATTTGAGGTTTAATAAATTAAACCAGTTAGCCTGTTCAATTTTGATGAACAGCTGTTTAAATTTCAGCATCAATATTTTCTCGTTAACTTTTCCGTTATTCAAGTCAGTATACATATTTTGTCTTGCAACATTTGTGGTTGTAAATTTGATTATACAATTTTTGTAAAGTGTCAAATTAATGTCCTTGCATATTTCGTTTTTATTATATCTGCTTTTTTATATATTTATGTGTTTTATTGTCGTCATGTGTATGTTTTGTTTAGCTATTTTTATGAAGATAAAACCTATCAGCTGTAAAGGTAATGTAATCCAAATAGATATCACCAGTGTGAGAGGTAACGCGATTAATCAGAAAGCTGTCGTTTACCAGCTTGGAAGAGTGGTTTTTCATCCCCTTCGAATAAACTCCGGTTTAAGTTCAAGTGGCGCCCATGTAAATACCCCGTGTGTAAATTTACCCCCCCCTTGTTAGCGACAACACCCAGAATCGCGATTGTGGACCCCCCCAATCGTTGATGAGAGACCATCAAATCGCGACGTTTCGTCACAAGCTCTTTTGCTCCTTCAATCGACCCACCCCTTCGCGGCTAGAGCTAGTGACCCCATTAATTTTGTACGGAAGGTGTCTTGTTTGCGATTTGTAAGGTTAGAAAGAAGAAAGCATCACAGTACCTGGAAAATACCTGGTGGATAATTATAACAGGGTTTTGGCTTTGCCTGTGAAATGTCTGTAGTAGGGATTTGGTAGGGGTCTGTTAGAGGTTCTTTGTAGGGCCCTGTGAAATGCCTGTGGTAGGGATTTGCCAGGGGTCTGTTAGAGGTTCTTTGTAGGGCCCTGTGAAATGCCTGTGGTAGGGATTTGCCAGCGGTCTGTTTGAGGTTCTTTGTAGGGCCCTGTGAAATGCCTGTGGTAGGGGTTTGCCAGGGGTCTGTTACAGGTGCTTTGTTGGGACCTGTGAAATGCCTGCTGTAGGGATTTGCAAGGGGTCTGTTTATAACTTCTTTGTAGGGCCCTGTAAAGTGTCTGTGGTAGGGATTTACCAGGGGTCTGTTAACAGCTTCTTTGTAAGGCCATGTGAAATGCCTGTGGCAATTTTAGCAACAAATAGAAAACATTTGTTGATCTTATTAGTAATAAAATTAAAACTTTAAAATAAAATAGTTATGTAATTAAACGTGAAATATTCTGTTATTTGCATGATGAGCTTTCGATTTTGTATAATATCTTCATCGGATATGTCTTAATTAGAGTTTTATTCGACACCATTGTGCCAATATTGGCCATTAATTTTATCATCGTAATTAGTGATTTGAATATTTTTAGGAGTTTTTTTCAAGGTTCGTGCATTTTTTGGTAAATTTAACTTAAAAGTTCCAAAAATTCTTCTACGGCCACTTGTGTGGCCACGTGTTTAATTGACCATCGTCGTAAATTAGATTTAAACTCGGAAATGGAATTCAAACGAGATTCCATGTCGTTATTAATATAATCATCGCTGCTATCACAATAATTTTCGTCACAGTTGTTCCATTTTTTTCTCAGTTTTCACTAAACAATTATATTATTTTTCAACAAAATTGGAATTCTATATACCAACAATCACTAATAACTTCTTGTTTGTATAACCTCCGTGTAGCCAAATGGTTACCGTGTCAGCTTATGGAACAAACAGGTTGATGTCAACATGGGTTCGCTCCCTGGCGTAGGTAGGTAAAAAAAATGAAATTTATAATATACCGTTATTTTCAGATATTAAAATAAAATGTAACTGTCATTTTCAGATATTTATGTAGGTATCAAATAACAATATATTATAAATAAAATAATTTAAACGCCCAGAATTAAAAAATTAGTTCGAAATTAAAACTCAACAATAAGTTAAAAAATAATAATAATAATAATAAAAGACCACCAAATGGGATTACAAATTTTTTCATGAACGTTACAAAAATTAATTAAATACAATAAATTTAATTATATTTAATATTTTTTACACTCGGTCTATAGCCTGTAACAACTCCCTGGTAAGGGTACCTAGTAGATCTCTGTTAGAGGTACCTGGCAGGGGCGCAAAATGTGGTCCATTTACCCCTGGCCCAGACCCCTGTTAGTATCCCAAACAGGGTTCTAGACAGGGACAGGTACCTGTGAGATTTGACTGCTAGGAATTTGCCAGGGGTCTGCCAGGTTGAAAATGTTACTTGGGACATTAGCTATGGTCTTCTAATATTTTTAATGAACAAAAAGTTCATTAAATATGTACATCAAATATGTATTAGCTTCGATCATTATTAGATATAGTGAAGTAATTAATATTTTTTATTATGTGAATTTAAATGCTTGGAGAATCAATTGTTGTTTTATAAGCTTCAAGTAAATACCAAAGTTTATTGTTCGGTATAATATACATTATATAACTAACATTCAAAAACGTTGAAAATTTCGAAGTAAAATTGAATAACATGTTTTCTCGGTTTATTACGATTCTTGGGATAATTCCACCACGTTCTATACTAACATGTAACAATAAAGTTCTATTCAGTTTTTATAATTTGTATATCTTATTTTTAATTTTATTTGCAACACTTATAACTTTTGCAGGATTCGGTTGTCGATATTTCATGAATGATTTTAAATATCCAGTATTAACAGTGTTAATCACTGATATTACATATGAAGTTACTGTGACTTTGTGCATTGTAGTTATAATTCTAGCACCGATTATTTATTCTTCAAGCTTTAACGAATTTTTGGACAATGCCCATGGCGGTTCTAAATGTAAGACATCGATAATAGATGAGTTGTTGGTAATAATGCCAATGAAGAATTTCAAATTAAAGTTGTTTATTTATCATTCAATTTTGTTTATCATTATAACATTTGAAGCCTATGTCTATATATCGAAATTTGGATTTGTGAGATACGTGTTATTACTGAATAAAAAATTTCAAGCTTATTACAATTTCGTAACAGTTATAGTCATCTATATTTTTGTGACATTTATCAAGCAACAGTTGGGAGCCACCAATACGTACTTAATGCAAAAAACTAAATCAATCAGAATGCTAAGAAAAAATACTGCAGTTGTAGAAGTCCAAGAAAACTTTGATAATCTTCTTGTTTGCTCCGAAATCCGACAAGTCACACAACAGTTTGAAAATCACATAACACAGATTTTACTCTTCAATAAAATTTTTGGTTTCCAGTTACTCTTTCTTACTTTATCTTTCGGGACAGCATTAATTAATATTTTAAATTTCGTAATAATTTTTCATGCTTCCACTCTCCAAACCGATTTCCGTGTAGATCTAATTTTGGTGCATTTGCTTTGGACACTTTGGCAATTAGTAAGGTTTTGCCATTCTTACTATTCGTAGTTGTGTAAAAAAGGTAAATTTTATTATTGCAGATTATTGGTGCATTGATCGTAACTATATGCAGTGAAACAGAAGAAGAAGCTAGAAAAACTGGCCGAATTTGCTTGAAAGTTTTGATTGACTTACCAAATACGAACCAACATGAAAAGCTGAGAGAAGAATTATTATTACTAGATCGTTTAAAACAGCAAATACCAACTTTTTCGGCGGCAGGATTCTTTTCTATTAATTACGCCTTACCGTCTAATGTAATCACAAGTGTTATGTGTTATGTAATTGTATTAATTCAGCTTAATAATTAAATGAGTTTAGCATGCAATTTTTTGAATATTTATTTGAAAATCTATTATGTCAGACGATTCCATGACAGTACAGAACATGAAAAAACAGAACACGAAAGAACAGAACATGAAAAACAGAGCAGTGAAAAAACAGAGCAGTGAAAAAACAGAACAGTGAAAAAACAGAATAATGAAAAAAGAGAACACCGAAATAAAAGAACATTGACAAAACAGAACATTGAAAATTCAGAACAACGGGAAAAATTAAAACGCGAAATTAATTATGACAGCGGTATAATAAATAATTAATATACCTACTACATAATAATGATATTACTAAATTTGTAAAATTTTGCAATTTAAAAAAATTGCTAAAATTAATGCAACGCGATTTATTAATTTTAAATTAGTTTATTATTATTATATTAAATTACTGCTAATTTTCCATTCGCCGGAAAAACCTCAGCAAGTCGCGCAGGCTAACATTATTAAGAGCAAAATGAAGCAGAATATGATGGCAGTTGGTGCAACTGCATGAAATGTATTGGGACAAACATTAAGTAACGTTAGTTCCGATGTATTAGAACATTTGCCCAAAAAATCTTCCATGACCCGAAATCTATTCAACTACAAGAAAACGGTACATATTCCGAATCCGATCACAACCAATTTTTCGATCCCGGAAAATTATGCGGACTTAATTTTGCACGACACAGGAGCGAACGATCAAGAAAGAATTTTGGTGATTGGGAATGGTGAGCTAATGGGAGAACTGGATAAGACCGTAATCTATGGAGATGGAACATTTGACAAAGCCCCCAGCATGTTTTACCAACTATATACATGGCATGCTAAGGTCGGCAACTCCTATCCACCTTGCATTTACTTCCTGCTGCAAAAGAAGACCAAGTGATATGTACCATCGCATGTTCACAATTTTGAAAGAATTGGTGCCCAACATCGCACCCCAGAAGATTTTAATTGATTTTGAGAAAGTATGCATTTCTGCTGCTAGGACACTGCATTCCCGGAAGCGGAAATTAAGGGTTGCTACTTCCATCTGCGTCAAAGTTTGATAAGAAGGATTAACAGTGCTGGTTTGAAAGTCGAATATGAATTTGACATTGACGTTAAATTAAAACTTAAGTCTTTGGCTGCTCTATCGTTTGTACCAGCACAGGACGTGCGCTCCGTATTTGACGACCTAGCTGAAAAATTTCCCGATGATGATCGCTACAATGACGTGTTGACGTATTTCTTCTCCACATATATAGTAGGCGTTGCAGGACGATCACCACAATTTCCTATCGCGCTGTGGAACCATTTCGAAGCCGGTGCGAAGAAAAGTTCAAAAACAACAAATTGTTGTGAAGGTTTCCACAACGCTTTGAACTCAATCTTACACTGCAGCCACCCTAGCGTATGGATTTTTGCTGGACGGATTAAGGCGAAACATTGCCCGTTGTTCTGAATTTTCAATGTTCTGTTTTGTCAATGTTCTTTTATTTCAATGTTCTCCTTTTTCATTGTTCTGTATTTTCACTGTTCTGTTTTTTCACTGTCTGTTTTTTCACTGCTCTGTTTTTTCACTGCTCTGTTTTTTCATGTTCTGTTCTTTCGTTGTTTCTTCATGTTCTGTTCTGTCCGGTTACCATGTCAGACGATGTTTTTTGCATTTATTAATTTCTACAACTACAGACATAAACATTAACTAGAAAGATCAAACTTCTAACCTATCGAAATTCGAAAAAGACAACCTTGAAGATAAGCTTCAACACATCAATCGTTAGAGTTGCTAAAGCCAACAACGGTGCTTTTAATAAGCGATCAAAATTTGAGTCAAAGTAACTTCGTGAAAATCGAAGAAACAGAAGATAGCCCACAGTGGCAACGAGCAAACTCGAAAACCACAAAGGAAATTCTCCAGAAGAAAGCTTTAGGAACGTTCGACAAAAACGGATCACTGATTACGGTTCATGTAATCGGGAAGCAGTTAACATTACAAATCGCTTTCAATCGTTTATAGATATGGAAAATGAATTAATCGAAGATTATTAAACCTCCTCCAATTTTCATTCCGGTCGTTCAAGGTATTCGCCCAGCACAAAAAATTTTAAACGAAGCCGTACCGACGAGGACTGTGAAAACATGATTGGAAAAAACCCCACAAAAATTTAACCAGAAAATAGTGAGCACTATACAGCAATGCTAAAAGCATTAAACCTAAAAAAAAAATTTGAAAGCCATGCTTTTCAACTGAAAGTAAAAAGAAATTTCCAAGATTTCATAAAAGGTATACATTTCTCGACCGAATTACATAGATGAAATTAAACAAGAAATTGAAGCTCAATGACATAAAGTTCAACGTATTACAAATATGCTTCTGAATTCAAATATATTGAACTGTATTTCAATGGTTATCCAAAATTCGTAAATATCCAAAATTTTAAATTAAAAATTAACGTGTTAAAATTCAAAATGTAACAAAAATTATTGTAAATTAAATTTAAAAGAAGGGGGAATTGCAATTGGTGAAGAAATATCCGTGTGCGCGAACGAGGAACTTTTGCGTGAGTTGGAAGAAGGAGGGGGCAGTCCACGCCGAGGAGTCGTGAGGACAGGACGCTATTTGAGTAGTCCATTGTAAAATTTTTGTATAGTAGTGAAATTGTTATTAATAAAAACGAAATTTAGTTTAAAATTGTATGAGTAGTTTGATTTGAAGTGAATAAAAGTGTTTTGGAAAAGAAAAATAAAGTTAAAAGTAAAAATTTTGAACCACGGAGTTTAAAAAATAAATAGTTGGTCCGTGGACTGAAAAGAACACGTCAACAATAAAATTGTCGCCGCAAGTGGAGCTCGAACCAACGACCACGAAATTACCCTGAGATTAAGTAACTCATGTTCTATCATTAGTAAAACAACAATAAAAATTGGCAACGCAAAGTGGAGATTCGAAACACCACGACCACGAAAAATTACCCTGAGGTAAGAGATTAATTACAATATTAAAGTGGATAAAACGTGCATGGAAATTAAAAATAACATTTGGTGAAATAAAATTAAGGCCGTTATGATAAATAACCACATTTAACATTTGCGAACAATAAATTAAAAACAACTGTTGCGTTGGAACATTCGAAAACGCAGATTCCGCGTTCACGTGCAAATAAAAGATAAAACATTTCAAAATTGATAAAAATAACCACATGTGGATTAATTTGAGAATAAAATTAGTTTTAGGCTTCTATACAAAGTATAACAAGAAGCCTTATGATCTGGCTCCGTGTCTGTCCGTCTGTCCGTCTGTCCGTCTGTCTGTCTGTCTGTCTGTCTGTCCGCATAATTCAAAATCATACAGAGCGTTTCAAATCGTGTTATTTACATAACTTTTCACCTATATAATTTAAATACGTTGATCCGTTGATACGTTGATCCGATGATACGTTGATCCGATGATACGTTGATACGATGATACGTTCATCCGATGATACGTTGATCCGATGATACTTTGATCCGATGATACGTTGATCCGATGATCCGATGATTCGATGATAAGTTGATACGTTGATATATTGATATGTTGATCTCGTTATTCACTAACTAGATGATACCCCGTCCGAGGACGGGCAGCTAGAAGGACGGGCAGCTACCCAAGGTAACTTAAGTTGAATGAAGATTAAGGAAAGCTCTCAGTACAATCCAAAAGCCATATGACCTTGGCTGCCTGCCCGTCCTTCTAGCTGCCCGTCCTCGGACGGGGTATCATCTAGTATAACAATAGATTCCCATGTTGATCGAGCGGTTGCGGAATCTTCACTTTTCCTTTATGACAGCAGTTGTTAAATTGTTTATCAACTGGACGCTCCTTGGCGAAATTCTTTGAGCTGCAGAACTGACAGATGGAATTCATTTCTCCACAATCGTGTCGAGTAACGTGAGATTCATCAAATCTCAATGCTCTTATTTGGAGTTGAATTGCTTGACTTTGGTATCGATTTTCTTTCTGTCGATGTATCGCATGGGATCGAGCGTTAACAGCTTGCCGCGCTTGAGTTTCTTCTAATGTTTCACGTTGTTGACGTGTCGCATGGGATAGAGCGTTAGCAGCTTGCCGCGCTTGAGTTTCTTCTAATGTTTCACGTTGTTGACGTATCGCATGGGACCGAGCGCCAGCAGCTTGCCGCGTTTGAGTTTCTTCTAAATTTTCACGTTGTTGACGTATCGCATGGAACCGAGCGTCAGCAGCTTACCGCGCTTGAGTTTGTTCCAAAATTTCACGTTGTCGACGTATCGCATGAGACCGAGCGTCAGCTTGTCGCTGTGATCGAAGCTGTTCTTCTGTGTTATTAGCTCTTGTACGTGCTTTTCTCTCACGATTCAATCGCCGTCGCTTTGCAGCAGGATTTTCAAAATTTTCATTATCCATTATGGAAGTTCACATAATGCTTTTTTGGAAATAGCTTACCTATATAGACAAAATGATACGATGATCCGATGATACGATGATACGTTGATACGATGATACGTTGATCCGATGATACGTTGATCCGATGATACGTTGATACGATGATACGTTGATACGATGATACGTTGATACGATGATACGTTGATACGATGATACGTTGATCCGATGATACGTTGATCCGATGATACGTTGTGCGTTCGGTTCGGTTCGGTTTGCTTCGAGTATTTCCGTGGGACAGACAGAAAGAAAGAAAGACTTGGCCTTTTATAATAAGAGATTTGTTATTCGTTAATCTCATTATCCATTTGAAACAGAGCGTTTCAAATCGTGTTGGAAATACTCTGTGTGTATAGAGGTCTAAGAACTGGGTAGCCAGTGCGCTACTTTTAGGCTTCTATACAAAGTATATTTATGATTAGGGCCAATTTATTTGTTAAATCGTCTTGACGTTTCTTCGGCGAATCGCCCATGAAAGCTGCGGGTCTCGCGGAAGGAGGAACAATCGGTAAAACCGTCACGATCATCCACTCGGGTCGTGAGTATTTCGGATCCATTCCCAGGGCGCTGCAATCTGCGTCGCTAATTTGTCTAAAGATATGCAGCACTTCTTCCGCCAACAAATACTTTTTTTCTTGTGGAACCTTTCCGTCGGATTCCTTCCATTCGGCCGTCAAATCGAGACCCGATTTTCTAATTACAGGTTGATGATTTCCACATCCACCATCCGCGTGACATATTGTTTGTTCTTTGCACATACCGTACACTAGTTCTAAGCGTTTCTTGGAATCGTCTGTAGTTATCTTCTGAGCGTGTTCATAGTGGTTTTGTTTCTTTGTGTTCACTAACAATTTACTGCAATTAAAGCAGACGCAGCGTAAAACTTTCATGACATTGTTAATCATGCCAACGTGAAAGATAGGTTTGGCCAATTCGATGTGACCAAAGTGACCGGGGCAAGTGTCCCGGTCGCCTTCGCATGTTTGACATGGTAAAGTGCTGTCAAACGCTCCCATCCTCGGATCCATCAAGCCGCCCACTTTTGGAAGACTTCCTTCCATAATTTCTACATGATTTATACCTTCTGGGACGACAGACATGCTACGAATATCTTCCGGACTAAAAATACCAAATTGCACATTCTTTACAGTTTTGAAAGCAGATTTGTTTTCGATTAATGCCATTGTTAATACCGTAATTTACTTTTACTTAACGCGCGAAAAATTAGCCAAACTGTTACATCTACTATACTCATAGGGCGATGTCCTATATAAGCAAATTGATCTGATGATACGTTGATACGATGATACGATGATCCGTTGATACGATTATACCTTGATACGATGATTCGTTAATACGATTATACCTTGATACGATGATCCGTTGATACGATGATCCGTTGATACGATTATACCATGATACGATTGTCCGTTGATCCAATTATTCTTTGATACGTGGCTTACTGGTCTAACTGCCGCAGGGATTAACGGCCAGAATAAAGTGAAGATAAGGTATTGTCCCAAGGATATGATTTACTAGTTTTACTTTGATGTGAAAAAAACAAGTTTTTATTTATTTTAACCATAGCAGTGGCTTGATGTGATTAGTGAAGTTAAGTTGTAAATAAAAGAGAAAGAGAGGATTGGTCCACCTCAAAAAATTGACCGCACATTACAGAGAAGTAAAGTTTCGAATGGAATGGAAAAGTTTGATTGTTATTACTTATATAGTAAATGATAATTACCAACCGCAAAAAATGTAATTGGTGCAGATTATCGGATTATCTGATGTTACATTATAAATATTATGTCGACCAAAAATAACTAGCAACAACAACTTTTCACACCAGAAAGGTAGCTGTATAGAAGCCTAGGAACTGCCGCTAAAGCGAGTTCCACCTTGTTTAAAAATTAAATTCACAAAACAAAATGAATTACGAAGAGGATCAAGGTTTAACGTGGGAAAAGATGCTCCAAATAATGAGGGGAGATTTAAAAGAAACTACTAAAAGATTAGAAGACGCTACCAAAAGACTGGAAGAAAAATTAGATAACGATTTCCAAATGATATACGAGGAAAAATTTGAACAGGTAAAAGAGGCAGGAGTTGAAATTGAAAATGACATTGAAGAATTTGTAAAAGTTGAACAAAAATTAATTAACCAATCACTACCAGAAGCAGAATGCGAAATTGAGGAAAATTATGAACAAACACGTAACGTTGATGTTTCGGATGAATTGTTGAACGAACACAAAGAAACACGTAACGTTGATGTATCAACGGAATTAATAGACGAAAAATTTGAAAACGTGAAGCCAATTGAAGTAAGAGAACATCTAAAATTTAACATGGTGGAAGCAAGAAAAAGTTTCAAACGATTATATTTGAAGATTAGAAAATTATATGCAAAACGAAAACATAAAACTAGAGGCATAAGAACAAAGAACAGAAAAAATTTAAGAGATTCCAGATTACGAAAATTCTACAATACAAACAGAAATAAAAAGAAACATAAAAATTTGAATAGGGGTGTAAACAAATTTAAAATAAAAACAATAATTAAAAATACCAAAACCTTAAAATGTGATAAAGTGGAAATAAAAACCAAACAAACAGATTTCAATGGACAAGAAAAATTAATATTGCAAAAACTTCTAGTAAAGAAAATAATATTGAAAAACTTTAAATTAAAAAAACGACTAAGGGTAAAAATATTAATCAAAAGTGTACGGTTTAAAAAGATAAATCAAAAACAATTACTGTGGATAAAACTACGAATTAAAATCATCAAGTTAAAAAATTTTAAGAAAGAAAATAGACTATTTAAAAAAGTGATATTTAAAAAACCAAGATATAAAAAAATAAAAAGTAGAGGGCTGTACAAGAATAAAAAATTGAAAACGCCCAAACAAATAAAAATACAAGCTACTGATTGGATAATAAACTTTGATAGTGAAATTCAAATAAACAAAAATTGGATTATCAGCATGAATTTATTCAAGCATGTACGTTTCAAACATGTTTAGAACAAGAGGATTGGTTGATGATAAAGAAATAAATAACGACGAATTATAAATTTGATAAATCAGCGATAGCACATGGATAATGAGAAATTATGGACACTTAAAATTTTAATCTGAAAATAAATAATAAAAAAAAGTTTGGTTGACTGAAAAATCAAAAATGGCGTGTGCAAAACCAATAAAAAAATTGGTGGATTGAAAAAACAATAATAGGCGTGTGCGAATTATAAAAAAAAAAGGTGAATGACAAAAAAAACTAATGGGCGTGTGAAAATTTTGAAAAATTGACGAAATAGAGGGCGTTTAAAATAAAACATGGATTGATAGGTGTTCCAAATACATAAAAATTAAAACATGGCTTAATTGATGTTTCTAAAACGTAAATAATTGGATAAAGAAAAGTTGGAAGAAGCTACAATCTGATTGGGTACAAGTGAAAACTTTGAAAGCGAATGAATGGACAGAAAAGGATTATGAATTTGTAAAATAATTGACGACTAATTACGACAGTGAAGATATTTGATATTTAAAGAATTAATAATGAGTGAATTTAAAATAAATGGGGAATTAATAATGATAAATAATGAAGTTTGAATAGATGAGATCAATGGAGAATTGATGAAGAATGCCATTAATAATAAATTAATGAAAAAAATGGGGGGGGGGGGAATTTAAAGTTATAAATGAAGAAAAATTGAAATTTTTGTTAAAGAATTAGTCAAAAATTAAAGCTACAATGACATATTTACGGAAATGACGTTCATAAACGGAAGAAGAAAAACATAGAAGCCCGATGAGAAAGAAAAATATTCCAATAAAAATTTATCCAGCAAAAATATTAATCCAAAAATTTGAATAAAAGTCAAAAAAAGATAATACGCTTGAAATGGTCACAAATTAGAAAGATTTCAGATTAAAATGCAGTGTGCATAAAAATTTTTAGAAAAGTTAATTTATTTTCGATATTATTATTTGCTATTTTTATTCATAAATAAAAAACCTTTAGTTAAGTTAAATTTTGATAGATGATTGTTAAAATAAATAAATAATACCTTTGTTAAAAATAATATTTAGTTAATAAAATAAAATCTCGGGTGTGAGGGTTGGGATAATAAAACAACGGTTTATCGCATCAACTAGTATCGAACCCTGAACGGGTTCATCTTCAAGACTATATTTAGAAAAGGAAAGGTTGATACAATCAAAATTCAAAAATGCATAAAACGCAACACAAAAAACAAAATTTACCTCGCGGTAAGATGTACTTTTTGTAAGATGTAAGATGTAATATTTAGTTAAGTTTAAAAATGTAAATTTGATATAAAATTCCAAAATTCTCCAATTCTTAACATGCAAGTCATTGAAATCCAATTAGACAGATTTATTTTGTCCACAAACCCGATATCCCATTTATTAAAATTAGCAATGTTACTTAAAAATTTAGAGGGCGTTCAAATATATTGAACTGTATTTCAATGGTTATCCAAAATTCGTAAATATCCAAAATTTTAAATTAAAAATTAACGTGTTAAAATTCAAATTGTAACAAAAATTATTGTAAATTAAATTTAAAAGAAGGGGGAATTGCAATTGGTGAAGAAATATCCGTGTGCGCGAACGAGGAACTTTTGCGTGAGTTGGAAGAAGGAGGGGGCAGTCCACGCCGAGGAGTCGTGAGGACAGGACGCTATTTGAGTAGTCCATTGTAAAATTTTTGTATAGTAGTGAAATTGTTATTAATAAAAACGAAATTTAGTTTAAAATTGTATGAGTAGTTTGATTTGAAGTGAATAAAAGTGTTTTGGAAAAGAAAAATAAAGTTAAAAGTAAAAATTTTGAACCACGGAGTTTAAAAAATAAATAGTTGGTCCGTGGACTGAAAAGAACACGTCAATATACACCTTGTTGTATTATTACCCAATGATAGCAATAAAAATAATTATATAATTAACCGACTGCTAAAAATAGTTGTGACGGTTGAACCATCGCACTTGAAGCGAGAAGTAGTGTAATGGAGTAGATTCCAGGGATACGGGCACATTAAAATTTACTGCTCAAGAAAACCCAGGTGTATGTGGAGACAACCACTGGACAAAAGAATGTCCAAAGGAAAAAAATTGCACTGTTTATAAACAGATGCAAAAAAAAGAAAGTTTCCCCCATTTAGACCCAAGCAGATAACACTCCAAATAAATGAGGCTTCCAAAGCACCACCTCCATCATTTAATGCCACAAATTATCTCCTATTTCCAAATGGTCAATCTCAATTACAGGAGTACATAAGAACGAACAATTCATACCAACCAAATAATCCGCTAAATAATAAACAAAATTACGTCGACGTGGCGAGCGGAAATGAACATACAAACAAAATTTTGATAGCACACAATCAAATAACGGAAATCAAAGAGGAGTGAGAATGATAACATACCTCTTGAAGGTGGTGCTCCGTCTGGTAATGTAACCGGCAACCGTCCTTTGGAACACTTTTCCTAGGAACGGTTGGAGTTATTAAAAAAAAAACAAATTTACTGGTCGACTACAAAATTCCACCTAGGCACTTATCGATCTACTGAGAATATTTATAGATTATGCTGCCACCACCGTTCGACCGATTAGGCCCACCGTAGAATTCTGTTCTCAAAAAAAAAACCGCCCTATCAATTCGGTAAGCGACTTCCTGGTAATGAGTCCCAGACACTCCCCGTTCTGACGTTACGTCCCCCGGCTAAATGTTGAAGTTGAAACTTCGATGCGGGCAAAACGACACTAAGCTCGGCACTGAAAATAAAACGTCCTTTTCCTCAACAGGAAAAACGAAAACACTGAATTTTCAAAACAATATTTATTAATAATGGATAAAGTTAAAAACAAATACATACACACTTTAAAATCTCCCTTACAATTTAGGGTGGCCCTTTTAAACACATATAAATATACAACCTAAAATAACTACCCAAAAAAAATATACCATCCTTCTGTTAGTAAAGAATTCAAAATTTTACTTACATAGGTGATATAATTTATCCTTTTACCTTGGATTCCCAGACAATCCAATACGGCCAAACAATGCCTTATCTATGGTCCCAAAACAACGACAAACTCGGAACAGATGCCTCACACTAGAGAACACACAATCTATTTTCGAGTGTAATGAACAAACTATTTGACTTTTTAAACACTTAGAATCCACAAGCAAGATAATTCGGCAAGACACACCCTTGTCTTATTTGCCCAAAACAAAATCAAAACTGATAATCCGTCAGACCGTTCCGTACGCGAGAATCTACCACAGCCTCCGGCGAACTCACTGAAAAGACTTCCTTATTAACATTAATCCCGAGAGCCCATGGCCCCCGGCCCGCAGCTCAACGGGCGCACCCCGACTTCTCACTCTACGGGCTCACCCCCGGCTTCTGCCTCTCGACTAATTTATTCAACCATATTTATACCTTTCATAGCGTGAGAATTGCACCACTGACAATTTCATCTATAGATAGATACGTCCCTATCGCTTTTGAACGAGAAGCAATGTCTACTGATTACTTCCATGAAATCAAACCTTGATTATTTCATCAATGAAAACGCGTCGACTGCATTGAAAATATCCAGTCATATTAACGATACTTCACTGTTGTCTGAAATTAAACAGTTCAACCGAACAAAGAACAGTATAAAAGTCAATCTCCAGACGCAGGAATATTGCAAACGAATATTGATAAAATACATTATCAATACTCGTTCACGTCATAAAACTTATCGCTTCCGCTGGCTGATTATAAATATAGTTAATTAATAATCATCAGTTATTATAATAATTTATAAATCCCATACCTCAATTTAAAATATTAAAATTAATTTTTATGACCCAAAATCCCGTTTTGTTACAGTAATTGTGCGCCACAATAGAAAGTAGCTCAGATAATCCTAATCCATAAGGCATGAAAACCACCAGAAGAGACAACATCTTATCGCCAAGTATTTGAAAAATTGTTACTCCAAAGATTACATCCGTATTTACTGAAACAAAAAAGTGATGCCAAGACATCAGTTTGGATTCAGAAAACAGCATGCTACTCATCGAGCAGGTGCAAAGAGTCGTAAACATCATAAATCAAGACATCGAAGAGAAAAGATTCTGCACTATTTATTGTCTTTTTAGATATCACACAGACATTCGATAAGGTGTGGCACATTAGATTGCTTTATAAAATAAGATTAAACTGCAACATTCATACTATTCGATTCTGAACTCGTACCTCCTTGATTGAATGTTTCAAGTAAAGTTTCAGGACGAGCTTTCTGACTTCTATCCAATGCAGTCGGGAGTTCCTCAGGCCAGCGTTTTGGACCCAATATTATCTTTTGTTCTTGTCGGATTTATCGACCACCGCCAGAAGAGATATAGCAACGTACGCGAATGACACAGGAATTATGGCCTTACACTGCGATCCAATTCAACCCTCAAGAATCCTACTATCTCACCTTATAAAAATCTTAGAATGGCTAAAGTCATGGCGCATCCGAGCAAACGAAACCAAATCTATACAAGTTACGTACACTATGAAGAGAGACACTTGTCCACCAGTAAATTGAAATGTCCAAATTTAAAGGGCCGCAACCACTACAAATTTTTGTGACTATATCTATTGCACACGCATTTCTGGCAGGTTTTTTTTATATAGTTCTCTTATCAATTGCATTAGGTTTTGAAGCACGGAGTATCCATCTGAAGAGATGAAGAATTATGCTTCATAATTTAGTCCAGTTGACAGAATAATTGCAGACCATTCTGTAATCTACAAAGTACAGAACTATTGGGACACAGAACTCGCGTGGTTTTTCAATAATTTGGCGTACGTTTATATTATATTTTAATTTCTTTTTATTTATCATTTTTGTAAAGAGATTTTCGTTTGTATTTTGATACATCCATGGTTCAGACGATAAATTGTAATTTGTAAAATTTTGCATATCATAAAACTTTAGAACACTTGGCTTTGAGTTGCGAGGCAAGCGAGGCGAATTTAATTAATAAATTAAAAGTTTGCAGTAATGTTAAATAATTTAAATAATGGATAATTTAGTAAAAATTACTAAATTACCAAACTAAATAGCAAGTTAAAATCAATATTTTAAACAATTTACTTAAACATTTCAATTTTGGTATTTTATTTTTTTTTTGATAATAACTTCTTGTTATAATAACCAATATAATAAATTACCAATAATTTTAATAACTATTAGCTATGGTTTTTTAATATTGTTGATGTAGAATAAACAATTTTTGATAAATAATTGCTATAAGATAAGTAATCAAACATTTTTTAGCTACAACGATTAGTTTAAGTAATTTATATATTTTGTTATGTTAATTTAAATGCTTTGAGAATTAGGTGTAGTTTTATAAGCTTGAAGTGAACACGAAAGATTATTATTTATATAATATTCAAAACGTTGAATGATTTGAAGTAAAATTGAATAACATGTTATCTCAGTTTATTACGATTCTTGGGATTATTTCACCACGTTCTATACTAACATGTAACAATAAAGTTCTATTCGGTTTTCATAATTTGTATGTTTTATTTTTAATTTTATTTTCAACACTTATAAGTTATAAGTGTTGTTTTCCATTAAGTACGTATTGGTGGCTCCCAACTGTTGCTTGATAAATGTCACAAAAATATAGATGACTATAACTGTTACGAAATTGTAATAAGCTTGAAATTTTTTATTCAGTGATAACACGTATCTCACAAATCCAAATTTCGATATATAGACATAGGCTTCAAATGTTATAATGATAAACAAAATTGAATGATAAATAAACAACTTTAATTTGAAATTCTTCATTGGCATTATTACCAACAACTCATCTATTATCGATGTCTTACATTTAGAACCGCCATGGGCATTGTCCAAAACTTCGTTAAAGCTTGAAGAATAAATAATCGGTACTAGAATTATAACTACAATACACAAAGTCTCAGTAAATTCATATGTAATATCAGTGATTAACACTGTTAATACTGGAAAACCAAGGAAAAATTCGAAAGGAAGCAAAAAAGAAACCAAACAAAAACCAAAGGAAACGTGCCAGATTGGCGAAGCAAGAAAAAGAAAAACATGAAAAACAAGAGACAGAAACGCTAAGTGAAAACAGTAATGAAACAAAAGAAAAAAATTATGAAACTGAAAAGACACAAAGTGAATACAATTTGGAAACATCCACAGAGCTGATCGAAACATTGTCCAGAATCCTACAAGCGATACAAGAAAATAAAGAAGAACATGGAATAGAAGAAACAGAAACACCAAGTGAAAGCCATTTGGGAATAACAGAATGGGCGAAAGAAATATTTTTCAACATATCGAACGCCTCGCATAAAATAATGAAATTCATCATATTAAGCAAAGAAGAACTCGACGAAAGGAAAAACACACTAAAAAATTTAGAAGATATGAAAGAAAGCACCTTTAAACTTCTACTATTCATACTGAAGGGCAATAACAACAAACGAGGGACGGGTGAGCCTTCAGCCACCCTTCCCCCGTCCAAAGTAAATACAGCAGAGGCGGTTCCTGCCCCTGCCACCCCCGCGAACCTCCTCAAGGTCCGGGAACTCAAAGAAACAAATTCTTCCCCTCAGGAAGAACCCAAAAAGCAAAACCCACCTAAGGAAAATTTGGCAGAGTCCAACCCCCCGAACCTCCTCAAGGTTCGGGAATCCAAGGACACGGATTCTTCCCCTAAGGAAGAATCCACGAAGCGCAACCCACCCAGGAACTACCTGACAGCAATGAAGAGGGCTGCCATCAGCAACCCCCGGAGCACACACAAGAAATATAAAGTAATTGTCTACCCTGGAGAGGGTAGCTCATTCCAGTCAGCAGAAAGCACAAAATACGCCCTGACTAGCATCAGAGCGGAAGATCTTGGCATAAAAGCAGATAGGCTCTATCTGACGAAAAACAAAAGTGTTGTGGTGGAATCCTCCCACCCTTCGGTCAAGAAACTAGTAGGCAGCACTCTACTAGCGGAGAACCAATTGATGGCCCGGGAGCCTTCAGCTACCTGGCCATCAATTGCTATACAGATGGTGGACAAATCCGTCTCTAAGGATCAAATCACAGCGGAAATAGAAAGGAGTTTTCCCGAGGTGGTCAATATGGCCGGGATTTCTTGGCTCAAAAGAGCCAATCCCGTACATACCAGAGGAAGAACTCACAACAAATGGATCCTGGAGGTTCACCCCCTGGTCCATGAAGCAACAATGAAGGAGGGTAAATTCAGAGTGGCTTGGAAAAGCTACCGGGTGCGGAATCACATCGGAATTGTCCGATGTTATAAATGCCAACGTTTTGGCCACACAGCCAAATTTTGCAAAGGAAATGAAACATGCGCCTTTTGCACCTCAACAGAACACGCTTCACGTGACTGTGTAGTGCAAAAGGAACTTGCTAAGCATGTATGCGTCAACTGTGTCAGAGCGAAGCTCAGTGACAACAAGCACTCCACAGGATCAATCATGTGTAAAGTGTATAAGGCCCGTCTTATGGCCCTTGCACAATCCATAGCAACCACTATTGACAACGAGAGAAATAACCGTGACCAATGAGAACTAATCTTAAAAAACTAATAACCCTGATAAGAAATAAGGTTTGAGTGTACCCAAAAAGCCAAATAACGATCGAAAATGAAAAATAGACTCTAAAATCAAGATATGAAAACCAATACTTACCAACATTGATGAAATAAAAACGCCCACGCAATCCAGTATGGAAACCTGAAACATAAAACAAATCAGAAAACAACATATCAAAAATAGGCAGATTATATGTATGTAACAATATACCAAATGACATGCGGTTTGAAACCCGATAAAAATTCATAAAAACGACCAGAACTTGATAAAAATCTCTAAGAATGATTTTATAATTGTGATGAAAACATGAACTCCCCGCCAATTTGCAGGGTCCATTTTCTGATGAGGTTGGCAACAACCTCAAAATGTTTTTTATTTTTATAAATAAATTAACTTCAATTGTCAAGGCAAAAAAACTGTACTCGCATCATGCTAACAATTTTTAGCCCTAGTGCTGTTACATACGAGGATTGAACGGGAAAATTTTCCCGTTTTTCATGGGACGTAACGGAAGGGGTGAAATGGCGCTTCAAAGTGGTCACAAAATTTCGGCATTCACTTTGGAGAGTTGAAATTTTTCAGGAAGCTCCGGGCGGTGGGCGAGGGGGCGAAACAATTTTTACTTTTTCGAAATTTTTTTCCAGCGCTTGGCAAGAGGGCTTCTCGCGGTTTTTCGTATTTTTGTATCTACTTCCAGAGTTTTCGTCCGATCGACCTGAAATTTGCTAGAGCGGTGGGGGCGGCGAAAACGGACAATGGGTATGGCCAAATTTTCCAATTTTTGTCCCGTTACCGTTTAAGGGGGGGGGGTAAAAATTGACTAGTTTTTTGCGCCTGGCTCGCTTATTTTCAGATTAAAGTTTCGATTTTTTGGTCTCATTTAGATCCTCTCGAATTTAGATTTGCATTTTTGCAAAAAATGCCTAGGTCGCAGATCGCTTTCGAGCGCTAAGCGAGACGACGATTTTAATTACATATTTTTGTCGTTTTTTGCGCTACGCCGGGCGGCATCGAACGGATCGCGAAAAATAATACACCGTCGTCGAGCCGACTGTATGCCCGACAAAATTTGTAGATATACTTTTTCTCGAAAAATGAACTGGTTTCGAGTAATCGTGATATACAAATTAAAAAACGGCAAATTTAAAAACTTAAGGTTTGCCTTAGTTTAATTTTATCTGTCCAAGTGATTTGTATTGTTTATTACTATAATTTAATATTTTAACTAATTTACTTGTATAAACATATTATGTAATTAATATCAAACGAATTTTTTAATTACTTCTAAAAAAGTACTTCTGACGTCATTACGCCCATAGTTAAAATTTGATTGCACATAGACGGCACGGCAGTGTGGCGTTAAGCTTACACCGGCAGACTAGCGAGCGGGAAACCGTGGTTCTATACCTAGTCGCGCCGGATAAACTGCTGTGATCTTCAAGCCCAATATAAATCTGTGGGCTATGGGGAAGGCAACGGGAAACCACCCCATTAAATTTCTTTCCCTAGTTAAGTCATCTTGACTTCGGTCAAGTTGATAACCAACGTTCGCTGAGCGGATACGGTACTTTAAGAAGACGGCACGGCATTCCGCAAATTTCTAATTTTTTTTGGAAAATGACAATTTTAAAAATTTTTCAATGCAAACATGGGGACGGGTGACTATTATCCATCATCGAATTTCAATATTTTTTAGTGACTTTCGGATAGTTTAACGTATTTAAAAGACACTGGTAACACTCCTATGGCAGGATAAACCAACTTTAGATAGAGAAAATCGACTTTGAAAATCGATAATTTTACATGTATTCGGGTGGAATCTCACTCATTTTGTTGACGGTACGTGCAAGTTGAACTAGTCTTAGACTTAGCCGTTTGCGGATCGGCAGATGCAGCTCGTCACTCCTACATGTAACATCGATTATTTTTTGTTTTTACGGGGTTAAACGTAATAGATAACTGCCGCATACCGCGACTATACTTTTTAATGCTATTTTGAGGGTCTCTCGAATCCCGATTGCCTTAATCCCGGTGTTCTTGATCGGTGGCGCCTTCTCGTTTCTTTAGCCCTGCCGCGTAGCGGCTCTGAGCACGAAAAACCGCCCGGAGCCCCGGAGGGGCGTAGGGTAGGTTTTTTGATGCTCGCAGTTCTGGCCAAGCCAACGTTTATTATGTTTTTTTAACCCAAAATTAAAAATTTAATTTTTTCACTTTTTCGGCAATACACGGGTTATTTTCCTATTTTTTTGCGAATATTTATTACTAATATCTACTAATCACACCCCCACCTACCCGAATTTCAAAAAATATTTCAAATCGGAGCGAAAAAATTTCACCCCATTTTCAAGGGACCGCGACCGGCCGAACGATGCGACACATCGACCGGTGTTGCATCAGCGACCCGTACTATTTCAACTCGCAGCATCTTTGTTATTTTCACACTTTTTTCGGATTTTTTTTTATGATCACCTCCGCGACGACAAAAGTTATACATTCGCATCAAAACATTGCCAAAAAGGCCGTGATAAACACAAAATTTTGCAAAATTAAATGTTGGGGGCGTGTCAGTAATTCTTCAAGCCACGCGAAAAACAGGCCGGCAGCCTATCCGGGCCACGGGTTATGGTTTTTACTCAATTTTCGGTATTAATTCTTAAAAATCCTCAAATATCCATCTTTAATTTTGTATCTTATCCCTTTTTTGAACTTTCTACCGAAGGATTTTTATTTTTGGATATTCCTTGTCACTTGGGCCGTTCACTCCCGACCCCAAACATGTTATATTATTGTTAAAATGAAAATATAAAATAAGTGCTTTTAAAAAATATCAGTTACCATGCTAAATTACTAATTAAATTTCGTAACTTTGATATCTCAAAGTAATTTGTGTATTTTATCGAGTTAAAATTTTTTTTGAGTTAACATCTGTTTTATTAATATTTAATATAAAATGAAGTGGAATCTACTAAATGGGAAAGTAATGTGTTGTCACATCAGATTTTTTTGTTTATTTGTACGGTTTTATAATTCAATTACGAGTTCTTGCGAAAAGTTTTAAACGATTTCGGCCTTTTTCTAGTTTTCTTTGCGGTTAATTAATGTGCTTCTTTTGTTCTTGTTTTATTTGAAACTGGGTACCCTTGTAATGATAATTCATTTTTTTCTTGCTATTCCGTCCCGCGTTGATTTGAATTCATACTCCCGCCGCACATTGCCTTGTGGGAATTAATAGGCGCTGCGCACGCAGTACCGCAAGAAAAAGTGCATTATGAGACGACGGTAATGGCGATGTGACTTGCTTTTGTGGTAACTAAAATACCCGCGCCCGACGAAGCGTTAGCAAAGCAGAATATTTTGACATACTTGAGGAACCTTAACAGATCTCGATATCTATCTACCAGTTACAAAGAGTCCTGTCCTTCCTTACAAAAAAGTGCGAATGAGATATTTTCATCCTTGGTAAAACTAGAACTAATGAACAAGTACCAGTGTTACTATTGGAAGAAAGATGTTGGTGTTACACCCAGAGCGTATGGTCTTCCCAAGTTTCATATAGATCGTCGTCCCCTCAAGCCCATTGTTTCGGATCTTAAAGGACCTCTTCACCCTTTGTTGAAATTTTTGTTCCGCATCTAAAAAGGATTCGTCATGAGCTTAAAGATATACTTAAAGATGTCTTGCCGCCGACGACGTGTTAGTTTCGCTTGATATTTCGATACTTTTTACTAATGTCCCCATGAAACTGATTATTGACTTCATAGAGAATAAAACTTATTTTGTTGTTAATGGGAAAAATTATCTTCAGAAGCATCTATGTATGTACATTCTTCTAGAACCTGGACGGATTCTTGATCACTAATTAGTATCACTAACCTACATAATATATCTATTAAGAGTGAATTGATTTATAAAATTCCGTGTAAGGATTATAATGCTGTCTATGTTCGCTAGACTGTCCGCGTACAAGAACATTCCAGGCATGTGAAAGGGGCTCATATTCAAATGAATGCAGATGAGGGGAGGGACCTCTAGTTGAGCAAAAAAAGTCCTACAGCTCTATGCAGACATATTTATGGTTGACCAAGATCATGCCATCGACAATGGACAATGATAATATCAATATCTTTCACCGGGAACGCAATTTTCGAGAAAGAAAAATTAGAAAGGCCCTCCATATCTTTCAGCAGGTTCCGTCTATGAATTGATACGTCTGTAGTCCGTAGGCGATTCGGACGTCGTCTTCAGAATACTTACTGGCTTCTCTTTCTCAGGGGGTTGGGTTGCTACGAAAACTTATTGAGAATAACATACGAAGAACGAAAACAAGACATCAGCTTTATACATATATTTTGACTTTCTTTGTACATAAAATTTTGTTAGGTTATTAAAATATGATGAAATCTTAAAATTAAGATGCATCCGTCTCGTTCATACTTTCTTAAAATTATTGACAAATAACATAAATGCATACATCAAAATAATAGATTAATATGGTACCTTTCTTTGAGGATTACATACGATTTGAATGTGTTGTTTCGCGGTGAAGCACTAATATGGTCAAACGTGGCGGAAAAGATGGCTTTCGCTGGAGGTTGGATATTAAAGTTTTCTTGAATGCAACTGCAACTCTTCAAATTTTCACGAATGCGTAGATTGTTAAAGATTCTCATATTCCGGAAGTTTATAATTTTATTACACTTTTTGGTAATAAATGTTTTAATAACTTTGTTGTGAAAACGAGGTTTTGAATAGAATGCACTCGCGTGGTACAACCTTTAATTGCGCAGCACGTTTTGTCCTTCGTAAGCACGTTTATGAAGTATTGACGATTATTGTTTTTTAAACTGATTTCTTTTAACAAATATTTGTAGATTATAACTGGAACATAGTTAGTTTCGTATTTGAATTAATGATAAACACAATTATTTCGATTTGTTCTTGGATGTTCACCGATTCATATTTTATGAAAGCACGTGAGATTGAATGTTACTCCGATAATAATATTATCATATTTTTCTTTATAAATTGATTCAGGTATTTGTATTACCATAGTATGACTTTAACTAATAGATATTTTTTTTGTAGATAATTATTTCAATTTGCATACTTTTGTCGTATACTTTCGATGCGAGCGTCTTAACGATTAGAAGAACACTGTCCTTCCCCCCGCGCGTGTTAACATAATTTTTCCGTGCATACCTTCATGCAATTGTGTCCTTGGCGGTTACTAGCCAATCAGAAAAGATTCAAACGGCTTCAACAATGTTTAATATGAAACGAAGAAAGTGCGCTTGACAAAGATGGTTATAATTATTCGTTGAAGTCTAATGACATCACTTTCAATTTGAACGTTAAGAAAAATGCTAAATAAACCTTTTTTTCATGATGCGTAGTTAGAGGATAAAACTACTTTGTAAATACAAACTTATGAAAATAATTAATTTCTTTGTTTATTTTGAAACCTATTATTCCAGTTGTGAAATGTTATTATGTTATAGCGCGAATAAACGAATATTACATACAGGGTGGTTTATACTTTTAATTATTTTTGATGGATCTTAACGGGGACCGTAACACGCTAATTAGTTACAAAAAAAATTTTTAAAAAAAAAATAGTTTCTTGTACATTTAACCTTAAGTCAAAGGTATGAAATTGCTTCAATATATTTACACTTAAATTAACTTAATATTATAAGACAGGATAGGAATGATACAGCGTACTTTGAAAAGATTTATTATTAATATTATATTACAGGATCATAGAGACTACTCATTGCCTTCTGCGTAACTCGAAGTACAGTGGTAGCAATTGTATGTTGGACGCCACTTGTTTTAGTTTTGATCTTTTAGAGTAAACAAGAAATCTCTAGTAGAGTTTGTGGAGTTTATAAATTAAAGCTATCATTGAAAATTTATCCTTGGTTTTTGGAAAATCAAACTAAGTACACTGCGTTCACGAGAATGGGTCTTGGCGAGAATTCGGGTCATCAAGCTAGAGTTATCATACAAGTTAAGCAGGGACTAGAGTGAGATCGACTTCAAACGAGGACATCATTTTCTAACAACTAGTAATTTATAAGATGTCATATTTTAACAAATCACATTTACAAGTTAAAATATAGAAGGGTTTTTGTTCAACCGATCATATTTACAAGTTGGAACAATAGTGGTGGTTGGTATCCAAAGAATCATATTTACAAATTGGAACCTAGTAGTTTTAGAATTAAAACAATTCTAATGAGTGAATTAAAGAATTCTATATTATTGTTTATAAAAAAACAGTGGCGAAGATATTCAAAATGGTGTAAACATTCACACAACTTTAACGAAGGAGAAATTTCAGTGAGAACGGGCCTTGGTGAGAATCCGGATCATCCCATTAGGAATATCGTACAGACTTAGTTTCCCTTACTATACCATAGTCGAAGAGCGCACGACCAATTTGAATATCCCACCTAGTAGGATTTCTTAAAAAAAAAGAATTTTCCGACTTAATAATTTATTTTTTCGTTTTACGAAGCGGACATTGTTTCCTCTCCTACGAAAGAATGATTATATAAAAAATTAGAAATAATTAACCAAATCGAAGATTGTCTTAACCCATCTTGTTGAATCCAGTGATTTTAATCACGGCTGGATATTGAATTGGATTTATGACTACCGTTTGGTGCGGTTAACTGTAAAAATATTACACAGAGATAACGAAGGAATTTTTCCAACAATGCAACTTACATGCTTAAAAGATACGATGATCTATTTGATTATTATAAAAAATTATTTCTTAAACTATGATAAAGTAACTAATCGATATGATAATTATAGTTGGTGGGTTAGGCATAATAATTCCAAAAGATAACCGATGTATTATACTCAGTTTTGATAGAATGAAGTAGCGCATTTATTATAATTGATAAAAAAAATTAAGGGATATGATAAAATGTAATTAGTCAAAAAGCAGTATTTTATTTTTGTCTTAAGTAGCAAACAGATTTATTTCTGCTTCAATGAAAAAATTGTAAGTAAGTGAATTAAAGAATTCACATTTTCATTTTATTGGACAAACTTAAAGAAATTTTCCATATGAAAATATTCTTACCTCATCAATAATTCTCAGAGAAAACAAAAGGAGGCTGTTAAAAATTGTATCAGTGTTCATTGATTATGCAGAAAGGAAGAAACATTCAGCGAGAACGGGTCTTAATAACAATCCGGGTCATGTTATCAGATTTTACCGTACAGGCCTGGCTTCCCCTACTCCAATCTAGTCGAAGATTGTGTAGCCCAAATGAACACGATTAATTATGCCATTTAAAAAATTATTAATATTACATATTTCGAAATATGGTAGAATACTGTTTTAATCTAAATTATTCAAAAGATATTACAACCAGTTGGTTGAAATGATAAAATTATCATTCGTATTAAACAAATTATTATCGGCATAAAATGGAATTATTATGGGAATATGCTTATTAAACTAAATTATGGTTATAAAGGCTTACTATAATGTAAGAGTAATATTTTAAGTTTAATATATAGGTAAAATAATTATATTAACTGTATCATTCTAATTAAATAATGAGGATGACTTTTGACAGGGTCGAATTTCCCGTTTTATATAGTCAACTCATTTTTATAATTAAAATGTCAAAATCAAATACTTAATAATTGGATCCAATAATAAAAACACGGATCATATTTACAAGTGAAGTCATTAAAAAGCCAATATAAGTAGTAATATGCCGTCCAGTGTGCGGCGAGCTTTAGTTCGAGTTATTAATGGAATTATCGATGGTAACTCATTCGTGCGTAATAGCGAGTCTTGTATCAGCTGAGTTGATAAAATTGATCTTTGATTATTTTTTAATTGACGATAATATGGAATTTAGATTTATTAAAATTTATTTGTAATCAAATATTAAAAAGTTCGATCTTTTCTATTCGTAATTTATATGTAAATAAGATTATATTCTTAATAGACCTGGTTCATACTAATTAATCAAGCCTTTATCTGAAAAAAAATATTTTTTTACTAACGGGTATAATAGTAAGTAACATAATTTTGAATTTATTCGAGATAGAAAATAAAAGAGATTTCGCATGACAGTTATAATGGTAAATAACTTGTTCGTATAACAAAAAATTAAGTTTTTATAAATTATATTCACTAATCTTATGAATTAGAATTTTATCTTTTACAACATTTAAAAAAATTATTAATATATACCATCTTATTTTATTTGGTTTCAATTAAAACACTACGAATTTTTGTTTATTATTTATTTTAATAAGACTTCGGAGATAAAAATTATAATCAACGGTTCAACAAACTTCGTTAACCATTGCATGTAAAAAGTATGACTCATTATTACGTAGCTTCAGAATAAGATAAACAACTAGGAAATTCCTTCTTCTGGCTTTAATATGCTAAGATAATCTTATCAAGTAATTCGGGGAACCGCATATCTTGTATCTGACGAAGTGCATCCCACAACCAGAAAATCATTTGTTAATAATTAAAAAATACAATTGTTATCACGTTAAAGTGTGTTTATTATTTACATACCTTTACTTAATAAAAGGTTGCTTTATTCGAATGCATTTTTAGATTGTACAACCAAATGTAAAAGAATTTATTCTGTTATTAGATAGACGTAGTGACCTTCAATCGCATACAAGTACTTTTGTTCCCGAGTGTCGTTTTAACACTTTAAAATTTCTTGAAATAATTTCATTAAATTTATTACTTTGAAGGATAATGATTACGTTAATTTATAGCTTTTCAGCATATTAATAAATATTGTACACATAAAATATTTCTTTATTCAATTAAAGCTTATTATGCAAATCATACTTGCTAAATTACTATTAATATAGTTTATAACGAAATGCATTACGATGAATTAACTTTTGATTTTAATTTCGTCAATCTAGAATTTTAACAATTTACTTTAAACCAAAAAGAGACATAAATTTGTCAACTTTACTCGACGATTTTAATATTGTAGAAATTATTTCTTTTTATTGTAGCACGTTATCGTATTTCTAGTGCAAGGTCGCTACTCTCCAAGTACAATTTAGTTGTGTGCATTTTACAAACATACGACGCTTTCGAGGCAATATTTTTACAATGCTAATACAGATTTAATTTTGCTTTCTCCAAATCATTTAAGTTTTTATCTTAGTCTATCTTAGTTTTTACCTTTTATTGTATACTAATGCATTATAAAGGAGAGGGTCATAAATATAAAATTAACTTTCAATTCAAAAGATTTTTCACTAAAATCCTGGCTTTAATTTTTTCACTTTTGCGGAATTAAATTGAAATATGTTGCTTATTTGAATAATCAAACTTACTATCTGGAGATTATCATGCATTGTTCAAAACAGGCAGAGTAGCAAGTTCCGGATATTTTGGACATACACTAAATAAATTATGTTTTTTCACGATTAGCTATTTCGGGAAAATTAGACACAACTTATTGTTTTATCCTTCAGATAGGGTTTAGGGAAACAAGTCGTATTTAAAAAATTTAATATTTTTCAAAGTGCTCATTCCTTGAATACATAGATTAAAAGAAAAGCAACATCGCTTCTTATCGTTTCTAAGCCAAGTTCAAGGTGACGTATTATTATAAAGAATTGTCGTCAGGAGAGCAGACAGCTGACGAGTTCTTATCTTTTAATTTTACTAGCATAAAATTATGTTTCCTTTGGAATAGGTAGTACATAATCAAAATAATTAACTTAGTTGAAAGTTATTTAATCTCTCACAATACCGTATGGTAATTTATTAGAATTACCGAAAATATTTCAACGTTAATAAATCTGTTTACTTAAAAACAACGCAATTTTTATTGCAAGATAATTGTTATTTCTTTTTAAACACTAAATAAATTTAAAATATCGCGAATTGGTTTTTATAGAAACCGTACTATCCTCATAGAAAATTTAATCTTACGTTTTGGCGTAGTTATTCTGAAAGATAATGGATAAGCAAAAAAATTTGTTCTTTTCCGAAATCAATCGTTATCGTTCTTTTTTTTTTTTGATTTTTAACCAAGACATGGATATTATTCTTTCCCTTGTGGGTTGATAATTCCTTTAATACTGGCTTATCTAGAACGATGATTATATCGATTCGGCAAATATTAATTTATTATTATTGTATTATTTTGAACATTAGTTTTTGAAATTTACTTTTACTGATTTATACAAAGGTAATTTTGAATTTAAGGGCGGTATAGTTTAAGGTCATATTCCTGGACCGTTTGTCCAAATTTAGTTACAGGGGAAAATTAGGAAGTTAATAATTATAAATAATTATTTTCGTGATTATAAAAGATAATCGTTTCTTGGTTATAAAGATAACCGTTCTAGGCGTATTTTCAAGTCATACCAGGGACCATTATTCCTAATTTAACCACTGTAAAAAAATTAAGCTTTGATTATAAAAATAATCGTTCCTTGGTCATAGAGGACCTTTCTATAGACGCATTTTTAGGTCGTACCAGGGACCATTGATTTAAATTTAGTTACCCTATGTAATAAAAAAGTAAAGAATAAGTAATTGTGAAAAATAAAAAACTTGGGGATGCAGTTTAAGGTCATGCCACCAGGACCATTAATCCAATTTTGAAATATCTTAAGGGGATGCCATTGGCGTTAAGTCGTTAATATGCCACATACCCATGTTTTCGCCTTGGGCGTTAAGCAGTTTATATGCTGAATCTCCTAATTTCTTTATGACTTGGCATTTTATGTACTTAGGAACTGACTTAATTGTCTTTTTATTTTCAACATTTGACCATTCGTAGTTACGTATGTAAACATAATCGCCTTCTTGGTAAGATAGAAGACGTTCGATTGAATCGTTATAATTTTGGCTTTTTGAATTAGGTTGATCGCTATGCAGAGATTTTTTTAAGCTACATTTATTACAATTTTGGATGTAATATTTTATATCATTAGCCATTCCTGGCCAATAATAAAATTCAGAGATTCGAACTGTGGTTTTAAAAGTACCTAAATGAACAGCTTTAGAATCCCCGTGTATCGCACTTAAAATTTCCTTTCGGTGAGCCATAGGGACTACTATTTTCCATTCTAAAAAATTAGTGGAGTTTACCGATTTGTTAGGTACGAATTTATAAATTAATTCGTTTTGAATTTTAAAAGTAGGATAATTTTTCGGGGATCTAGTTATTTTTTGAATCAAATTATTATACCATTTGTCTTTTTGTAACATTTTTAAATTTAAAATACAATTTTCTAGGTTTTTATTAGACGATTTAGCTTCTAAATCAGAAATACAAGATTGAATATAATTTACAAGCTTTTTTCGGGCTTGTTTTATCTTATTTTCGCCCTTTGTTTCTATACCGTCTAGCTCAATCAAGGTTCTGGTCAACATTTCTTCTAGATAGATGTATTGTTTATCATTTACGATACCAGTAAATTTTTCAACCTCAAGCATTATGTCGGCTACTTTTTGTCGAATACCTTTAAATTGGTCGTTCTGTAAAGTTTTTAAGTTTATCGAACTAGAATCACGAGATAACTTATCCGGTGCAATATTTAATTTTTCCGGTATCTTATTGAACGGTTTTTTAAAGTAGGTCGTAGCCATTTTTTGATTTTTGTTTAATTTATTTTTTGCACAAAAAGAATTTACTTTTTGTAGCCATTTCTCCCATTTAGGTCGATCGAGTTTAAAAGTTCGGGCTGGCGTTTTTAAATTTGAGCGTTGAACTTTGCTCTGCGCTGACCCCGGGCATAATTGTGGATTTATTAAATTGACCCGTAAAGAACTAATTGGGTATCGGTTACTGGCGGTTCGACTACAGGGACTAACGCGGTCACTTCCTCGATATCCTCGCCCTGTTTTTGGGTATCGAGTTTCTCGTTTTTTGTCTCCTTAGAATTAAATATTTTATTTTTGCAAGTAGAACAATTGGTTTTGTAAATACCCGGAGAACCGCAGCCAAAACAAAACGGTTGTTCTCTCCGTTTGGTACAATAAAAGAAAGCATGACCGAATTTTTTACAATTCCAACATTTAAGAGTTGGGTTTCTAACATTTTCCTGTACTGAAGCGGAAGTACTTGCTTCGGGCTGCTTTACGCGCATTTGGGACGTTCTTTTGGTTAAATAATTAATTTTATAGTTAGGTCGCACCGCATATGACAAATTTTGGTCTTGCAATTCTTGGATCTTTTTACATTTAATTTTTAATTCTGATAAAGTATCAATTTGTTGTGAACTTACGTGATTCGCAAAGAACGGGTTTAAATTTCTGGTTATTTGTCTGACGATTTCCTTTTCAATTACTGGGGTTTTAAATCTATCATATAACAACTGAATCTTTTCTATAAACGATAAAACATTTTCATTCGCGTTTTGGATTCGTTTTTGTATTTTAATTAATAATTGATATTCGTAATCGATTGACAAAAATTCGATCTTAAACAATTCAATAAATTCTTCCCAAGTACTGCACTGTCTTTTTGCGTTTCTACAAAATCTAACTCCGTCGCCGGTGAATAAATCGTGTGCCGAGGTAAAAAGTTCCTCTTTTGTTACTTGACGGGCTACACGCAAATCTTCGACCCTTTCTAAAAATCCCATCGGATCCTCTTTGGAAGAGTGACCCGAAAATTTAATGTCCCATTTGTATATTGGCACATTTTTAATTGAATTTGTATTTACTTTTGCGACTTTTATATTAGGAGTTTTATTTATTTTTATTTGATTCGAATAATTTAATGTGGCCGTCTCTATTTTTTCTATCATTTGTTCAATTATTTTTGTCTCGTCTTCATCTTTATCTTCGGTTTCTTTACACATAACTGTAAAACGTTGATCTACATGGAGGAGACGCGCATTAATCTCGTTTATATTGCTATTATTTAATCCGTTTTGAATTAACATATTTAGTTCCGCTAAAGTTTCGTGGATTTGTTCTACGTTTGTTTTCCATGTGTAGGGTATTTCCGTAATTGGAACAAATTGGTCCATCAGGTTTATCAACAATTGCTCATTGGCCAACCGCGTGATGTGTATTTGTGCCCCTCTACACAAAATTTCGAATTTTAATTCCTTATTGTTAAGATGATTCGGGTCCATTTTCGCGGAATTTTTGATGATTTTTTAGTGATAATTCGCACTCGCGTTATTTTGCTATACCCGCGATAAACACACGGATTTTTGATACCGTTAACTTATTAACATTAAAATCAATAACCTTGTTTGTAAAGCCAACTACAATAAAGCAATGCATAAAACACAAAATCAAGCTTCTGTTCTCGCACATTTATTCCCAATAGTTTCGTTCGATTTTCTATAGAATTATCGAAGCCTTCAAGATGGGCGCCACTTGATACGTCTGTAGTCCGTAGGCGATTCGGACGTCGTCTTCAGAATACTTACTGGCTTCTCTTTCTCAGGGGGTTGGGTTGCTACGAAAACTTATTGAGAATAACATACGAAGAACGAAAACAAGACATCAGCTTTATACATATATTTTGACTTTCTTTGTACATAAAATTTTGTTAGGTTATTAAAATATGATGAAATCTTAAAATTAAGATGCATCCGTCTCGTTCATACTTTCTTAAAATTATTGACAAATAACATAAATGCATACATCAAAATAATAGATTAATATGGTACCTTTCTTTGAGGATTACATACGATTTGAATGTGTTGTTTCGCGGTGAAGCACTAATATGGTCAAACGTGGCGGAAAAGATGGCTTTCGCTGGAGGTTGGATATTAAAGTTTTCTTGAATGCAACTGCAACTCTTCAAATTTTCACGAATGCGTAGATTGTTAAAGATTCTCATATTCCGGAAGTTTATAATTTTATTACACTTTTTGGTAATAAATGTTTTAATAACTTTGTTGTGAAAACGAGGTTTTGAATAGAATGCACTCGCGTGGTACAACCTTTAATTGCGCAGCACGTTTTGTCCTTCGTAAGCACGTTTATGAAGTATTGACGATTATTGTTTTTTAAACTGATTTCTTTTAACAAATATTTGTAGATTATAACTGGAACATAGTTAGTTTCGTATTTGAATTAATGATAAACACAATTATTTCGATTTGTTCTTGGATGTTCACCGATTCATATTTTATGAAAGCACGTGAGATTGAATGTTACTCCGATAATAATATTATCATATTTTTCTTTATAAATTGATTCAGGTATTTGTATTACCATAGTATGACTTTAACTAATAGATATTTTTTTTGTAGATAATTATTTCAATTTGCATACTTTTGTCGTATACTTTCGATGCGAGCGTCTTAACGATTAGAAGAACACTGTCCTTCCCCCCGCGCGTGTTAACATAATTTTTCCGTGCATACCTTCATGCAATTGTGTCCTTGGCGGTTACTAGCCAATCAGAAAAGATTCAAACGGCTTCAACAATGTTTAATATGAAACGAAGAAAGTGCGCTTGACAAAGATGGTTATAATTATTCGTTGAAGTCTAATGACATCACTTTCAATTTGAACGTTAAGAAAAATGCTAAATAAACCTTTTTTTCATGATGCGTAGTTAGAGGATAAAACTACTTTGTAAATACAAACTTATGAAAATAATTAATTTCTTTGTTTATTTTGAAACCTATTATTCCAGTTGTGAAATGTTATTATGTTATAGCGCGAATAAACGAATATTACATACAGGGTGGTTTATACTTTTAATTATTTTTGATGGATCTTAACGGGGACCGTAACAGAATAACAAAAAGGAAGTCGAAAACTTTGACTATGGCTATACACGCATCTTGACCTTTTGAGATAGTTAGCTTTATTCAGAGACCGTACCATGATTTCATGTTTCGTTTCTTTTATCCCTGTATGTTTTAAATTTTTCACTTTTCAAATTATCATTTTCGTTCTAAATTGTTTAGGCCTTTTGGAATTACCATTGCGGTAATCCTTTTCAGAGTTTCGTCCACCCCACCTCATATATATTCACTCAGTTTTTCGTAATGTCCTATACTTATATTGTGTCTTCAACTAGAAAATAAATTAAATGCAATGGAAAATAAAATGGATATGCAGGAAAGACTAAAACGAACAAATAATGGTAATAACGGGATTGAATCCGCTTGAACGGGAAAGAACTCCAAAATAGACATTAACGATGAGAATTACAAACAATGCTTTCAATTTTACTGGTTTTACATAATAGGCGGGAATAAATTTCAATTTAAATTTTTTGCAATTAATGCAAAGTAATGCGAATAATTTAAGAGAAGTATAAAGGATTTTGTATCCGCTATATTGCATATCAAATCCCGCTTGTTTTTGGCTGGACCCGTAACGTCATAGGAAGTATTGCTCAAATTTTAATGTTGACAGAAAATCAGTGACGTCATACATATTAGATCGACGGTATCATCCAAATTGTTTTAAATAGCAACCGTTATTTTTTATAGGTGGCTTTTAAAGAGTTTATAATCCTGCTTATAACCATTTAAAGTCATTATAGCATAGCAATTACTTTCAGAACTAAAATATTTTCAGCAATTTAATATCAATTCTTTAAATAATTTACTTAAACATTTCAATTTTGGCATTTTATTTTTTTGCAGGTAATAATTTATTGTTATTATAACCAATACACGTACATTTTTAATAAAATATACATTAGCTAAGGTTTTTTATTATTTTTAATATATAAGTATAAATGTATATTGTACATAATATATATCATTACTAAGCTAATTACTCAAAAATTATTGAGCTTCAACGATTATTTTTGGTAATTTAAATATTTTGTTAATTACGTCAATTTCAATGCTTGGAGAATAAAGTGTAGTTTTATACGCTTGAAGTGCATAACAAATATTAATATTATTTATATAACATTCAAAAACATTGAGAGGTTCCAAATAAAGTTTTGTAACATGTTTTCTCAGTTTATTACGATTCTTGGAATAATTCCACCACGTTCTATACTAACATGTAACAATGAAGTCGTAGTCGGTTTTTATAATTTGTATGTCATACTTTTAATTTTATTTACAACTCTGATAACATTTGCAGCACTAAGTTGTCGATATTTCATGTTATATCTTAAACATCCAGTACTCTCATTGTTAATGACCGATATTACATATGAAGTTACTACGACTTTGTGCATCGTAGTTATAATTCTAGCACCAATAATTTATTGTTCAAGCTTTAAGGAATTTTTGGACCATGCCCATGGTGAAACAAAATTTAAGTCACCGATAATAGATGAATTAATGTTAAAAATGCCAATGAAGTACTTCAAATTAAAATTTTTTATTTTCCACGTAATTTATTTTATTAATTTTACAATTGATGCCTATGTCAATATATCACAATATGGATTTATCGGATTCGTGTTATTCCTGAATAAAAAATTTCAAATGTATTACAATTTCGTAACAGCTATAGTGATCTACATTTTTGTGAAATTTATCAAACAGCAGTTGGAAGCCACCAATAAGTACTTAATGGTAACAACTAAATCTATACGAATGCCAGGAAAAATATGCGGAGTTGTAGAAGTCCAGGAAAAATTCAATAATCCTCTTAATTGCTCCGAAATTCGACAAGTAACTCAACAGTTTGAAAATCATATAACACAGATTTTACTCTTTAATAAAATTTTTGGTTTTCAATTGCTCTTTCTTACTTTATCACTTGGGATAGCCTTAATTAATATCTCTAATTTACTAATAGATTTATCTACTTTCATTCTCCAGACCTATTTATCTGTACACCTAATTCTAACTCAATTGCTTTGGATAGTTTTGCAATTAGTAAGTTATTGCCCTTATTATTCGTAGTGGTATAAAAATGGTAAATTTTAATATTGTAGATTATTGGTGCAATTGTTGTTATGATATGCACTGAAACAGAAGAAGAAGCTAGAAAAACAGGCCGAATTTGCCTAAAAGTTTTAATCAACTTACCAAATATGAACCAATATGAAAAGTTGAGAGCAGAATTATTATTACTAGATCGTTTAAGTCAACAAATTCCAACTTTTTCAGCAGCAGGATTCTTTTCTATTAACAACACCTTGCCGTCGAATGTAATCGCAAGTGTTATGTGTTATGTGATTGTATTAATTCAGTTCAATAATTAAATGAATTTAGCATGCAAGTTTTTGAATATCGTTTAAGAATCTACTGTGGTGTTCAAGATATAAATAGCATTATTTAGTTTGTTATTGCAATAGTTTTAAGGTTATTTCTAAGTTTGTGCCTGGTTCATGTATGTAGATAATATGTAGGTTGTACTGGTAGTGCGTAGTTTGAAAAATATAATAATTATAACAGCTTTTTGTATAAGTTAGTTGGGGATAAGGTATATAGTATATGAAAAGGTATTTGAGTAGTTGAACATTAGCAAGATCATGATTGTTAATAAAGATGATAATGAAGCAAGTAATGGTGTTTAAATAATTAAATACTCCTCTTATAATACTTCCTCGGCGAACCTGCCAATTGCACCCACGGGAATCAAAAATTGTGTAAAGATATTGTAATTAAATTAAATAAAAAAATTAAATTTGGTCAGTGCTAGTATTTTAATTGGCAAATAACTATTTAGTATACTGGGGATAAGCAAATCAAAGGAATCAGAAGTTACCGACACCGGAGTGATTAATATTAACATTATTGTGGATGAGCAAGTGCTTGGTGGACAAAAAGACGTAAGAATAGTGATGATTATTATAACCACAGAGGCATTGTTGTATTTACTGATGAAGATACATCAACAATATCGACGAGATATGAAAAAAGTGTGGCCAGAAACATTGTGGTACAGGTAAAATAATGGATATTTTGTAACAAAATTTTATTCATTTCGCTACAAATTTAAAATATTTTTCAAATTTTATTTGATACATCTAGCGCCACCTATTTACTAGCCTTTGAACTGCTTCTTGCAACGAACTTTTATTTGATATGAAATGATAACTCATGCGCATTAGATTTAATTCTGGTCAGACATCAGAAGTGAGCGGTTGAGATTTTGATCGAGTGAATAAATCGATAATTTTTAATTCGATTTACGATCTTTAGTTTATCGTGCGTGTTATATTTTCACCGTAATAACGTGTCGCAACTTTACGTGTTTTCGACAAGGCAGCCTCTTGTGCCTTCGATGTTAAGGCGGCGTAGCTTTATTCTTTCCGAATTACAGACCGAGCGCGTGGGAGATTTTAGCAATCTTCGTGGGTTCGTTTTTACGCCAATTATTTACTTCGTAAGTATTCTGCAGTACCCGGCTGAAAATGAAAGAGCTCAACAGGCGCCAGGCCTGAATAAAACACGCAGTAAGACTGATGGGATGTTTATTCAAAACCAGGAAAAAAAAAATAATTTGGTTAAGCAATTTTCAAACAATTTACAGTGGTGAGAGTGCCTCTCACGGACCATAAAGGCCCCAAACAAAAATATTGCTGAAGGCAAAAAAAATGCGACAAGCATGGACTGAAGGTCCCTTAACTATCTTGAGATAAGGCCCCAGCATACACAATTTGCCACTGACAAGAGCCCAAATTGCTCTTGAGTAATAAATTTACTGCAAAGCCTATTGTCGTCAGATAAAAGCCGATAATGTAGACAAATGCGTAACTTACCTCGCAGCTGGATGATTGAAATAACCGTCTGGACCTTTAGCGTGAACTGCAACTCCGCGACAGAGCCCTATCTCGGATTCCTAGTGCGATGGCCACTATTTGATGTAAAATACGCTACAAAGCAAGCACACATAAGTACACAAAACCAACAGATATCTAACTCAGCTTGTTGATGTTAAAAAAATTCAGTAGCAAAAGTGAACACTACAGCCCCAATCAAAATATTCAACCAGAGCCAAATGACAAATCGTTCCAAAAAAAAGTAAATTTTCCAAAGTTGATCCAGCCGATAGAAAAATTTAACTCTTCTTACTGGCACTATCTTCCAATCTTGATTTCCAGTTAATTGCAATAGCGGAAGCCAATTTTCAAAAATTTGGGAAATCAAATGGTATAATATACAGATATGGTATCAATAGCCCAATATGGAATAAAATGTTCCTATCACTGATACTAACTTCCAACGTACCTACTTGAATTTTTCCAAAATATATCGTAATAAATGTATTATAAATTCGCTACCTCCATTCAACTACAGGTAGCCTGGCTATGTAATGGCTTTATCAGGATTCGGGCCTAATCTGCCGTCAATTAATCGAACGATTCGTCAAAAAATTTCTGTTTTCTAAAAATGCGTGCTATAGCTACGCTAATCAAACCAAAAAGCCTCGAGTCGCCGTGTTGTTCTTATCTCCTATCCACCTTTATACCGAGTGCGTTATAATTACTCGGACGGAATAATTAAAATATCAATGTTTATGGATGGAAATAAGGAGAATTGAATAGCTGAGTATGTAACGACAAAAGTAACGTTACAAACGGATATAAGTGGAATTGTAGGTATTCGATATCTAGTCTACCTAATTCAACCGTAGTTGCAGGAACGTAGCAACAGGTGGTACGAGTGGTTCCGAGTGGTTATTACTTGTACCTGTAGTGTATGAAAGATGTAATTTCAGCAATATTCTTCGAGATTCTGATAAAAGATTTATTGCAAAATATGGACCATGTCAACCAGAAAATGTTCAATTTCCAAAAAATGCTGATGGTCGATCGTTCAATTTGGCGTATTACACTCAAAAATGTAAGTCAGGAATTGTATATAGAAGAAATTGGCTGTGTTACTCACCCACATTGGATGTCGCTTACTGCGAACCTTGTTGGGTTTTTGAAGATAAAAGTTACGGACCATTAAATTGGGCAAATGGCTTTAATGATTGGCGTCATATTTCACGGAGTATCAGTTTGCACGAATCTTCCAGTAATCACCTTTCTGCTTGCCAGATATATAACAAATGGAAAAGCGATGAAACCTTGGTAATGAACTTACAGGCAAAAATGAAATTTGAGACTAATTATTGGGTTAAAGTGTTGGAAAGAGTCATTAATGTTACGTTGATTTTAGCCGAAAATATTGTATCCTTTAGAGGAGACAACAAATCCCTATATGATGGTGATCATAATAGTGGCAATTTTTTAAATATTATCAAATTACTGCCAATTATTGATCCTGTTTTAAAAGAGCTGTTATTAAAAGATAAGAAATCCGTAAAATATTTATCCCCAACCATTCAGAATGAAATTATCGACATAATATTAGCCACAGAGGTGAAGACTACATTGATTAGTCAAATCAGTGAATCTCCATTTTTTTCAATAATAATGGATACAACTCAAGATATCGGGAGTGTTGATCAAGTGAGTTTTGTAATAAGATTTATCCAGGTAATCAAGGACGCCGAAAATACAAGCATAAGTGATCTTGTTATAAGAGAAGTGTTTCTTGGTTTTGAAGAATGTGTAGGGCAATCGGCTGAAAACATGGTGAAACAAATATTATTGTTTTTTAAAAACAATAATTTGAATTTGGAAAAACTGCGAGCTCAAGGTTACGATGGTGCAGCTAATATGAGCGGCGTTTACAATGGTCTGCAGGCAAAAATTTTGGAGAAACAACCTAATGCTTTATATTGTTGCGTCTACGCCTTTTTATGCTCTAAAGGACGCTTAACAACAAATCTTTCTCACCTACCGTTCTCCGCACGCTCTTAATCTCAGGTTCTTTTTTATTATAGGCTTATCTCGCTTAGAAAAAGCATAAAAGAAGATCCAGCTGGTTCAGTTAACATGAATTTTATTAACATAAACACAAGAATTATCAACGGATAAACAAAAGAACAAATAAACAATAACAACAATGAATCAACAGAACTTAAAATCTAAATAAAACTCGCTAACCTTTGTACCTCTTCGGTACTTTGTAACAAAATTTATCTATTTTTGTCACCTATAATGGCCTATTTTATAATAATAAAATATAATCACCTATATTGAATAAATTATTCAAATTGTTACTCCAAGCGCCAACTCTCATTTCATTTTTACAACGTACTTGATAGTACAGGGTACGAACGCTCACGCGCGCCGTCAGACATTGACTTTGGTTTTGAAGTGCTATACGACAGGTCGATATTTATTGATCGTGTGAAAATCGATATTTTATCGGTTGATTTTCGTTACAAAATTAGTAATACGCAATAGTTAATTCCACCGTCATTACGGATTTCGTGAATTCAGTGCGTAGCTATTTTGTTTTAGCCAGTTCAAGCATTTTATGGAAAAGTATTCGATTCGTTATCGCGAACGTCCATTTTTTTTATCATTATCAAAGTACAAAGCATTGCCAACTATATTTTATTTGGTAACATTCGTCTGGTGACGATTTTGACAGCTGTCTGTGTTTACCTTTTTTGGAAGTCGATTGTTATTGTCATCGCAGCTTCAGTTTTTATGATCGTATATTTTTGGACGATCCCATTATATTACTTGAATCGCCATCGTGTACCATACTATCAACGCAGCGGAGTGCCGCCTGTCCATCTTCGAATCCCCCTGTCAGAACCTGCTCGTCGAGTATTACGTCGGTGTACAACAGTCCGAGGATTCTAGATTGGGAGCCATTGGAAGTCAACACCAACCACTACGTTCCACACAAGGATTATTGCTGTCGTTATTATATTGTAAACTCATCTTGAGCTCAGGTGAGACAAATTTTAATATTCTTGTTTGGATTTTCTTGTGGTATTGTGGTAATAAATCACAGTCAATTATTTGTATTGACGGGTATACCATTCTGGTGTCCCGTATTGTGTCACCTTTGACGTACCGTTGTCACAATCAATTAACGTGCTTCCTGTTCTTGGCACGTCACTACCACAAGCGTTTATCATTGTCGATATCGATTTAATTTTCAATAAAACGTTATTGTTTAACCATTGTTTTATTTTTCGACGAAGCGTATCCTCGCATTTTTCAGCACAACACAGAGTGGAATTTTCATTGGACTTACGACCCTCGCTTCCAGGCTACAGCGAGTTGGCTTATACGAACATCAGGGTACCACGAATATAAGTAGGAGTTTTACTTCTGCGTGGTCTTGTTTGCCTTTCCAAACCGTTCTCTCATTAGGAACGGAAAGGAGGGAAAAAAGAACACTGGCGTCCATACGTGGAGCTCAATTTGTTGATTTTCCAACTCTGTGTTTGTCCCGAGGTGCGTTTTCGTGCATACGATTCGACAACGGAACGTTTGTGGTCGTGTTAATTTTTTATTATTACAGCAGTTTTTGGCAACTGGAGAACGTTGTGGACTGGGCGCTTTGCGTGTTTGTATGGTTTGGTACATGGTAAATATTAATAAATTAAGTTGTCAACTTAGTACTCGTACCGGCGAAAAAACCTTTTTACTTTGATATTTGTGGTGCACAAGTTTTGTTGCTTCAAGAACGAAATATCCTTTTGTTGTGCTCTCGCATTATTCTTTTTTGCAATATATATATTATTTTTAATTATTGCTTGCGAGTGGCGCTACGCCCATTTCAAAATTCACACCGGCGAGAAACCATTTACGTATATACATATCAGAATAATAATATCATTTGTTGCGTTCCCTCCAATTGCAATTTGACTGTATTTGTTTTGTCACGCAATTGGGAGTCGTGTTTACGCACTATTTATTTTTTTATTATTCAATTCCTTGTACGATTTAGTTTCGTGTTGTATCGAACGCTTACATTTTTTTACTTCGTCTTTGCCAAGTTAACTTAATTATGTCTGAAAAAGCTTACGTGGCAGCCTTATCTAGAGAGGAGATCGCCGTTGAGTTGCAACGACGCAAAGGCAACGATTTATCCGGAATACCTGAACATTTAGCTTCTCGTCGTAAATTGCTATGTCAGTTGATGCGCGATGAGAAATATAATTCATCATTAGCTATGATTAAATATAAACCTGTCGACATACCTGCCGAACTAGAAATATGCGAAAAATCTCTTTCAGTAATCAGTAAACAAATTGATGATTTGTCTACTAATGTTGACGATAAACGCTTAGAAATATTAGATCATCGTCTGGCGCATTATAGCAATCGTTTAGATTTAATGGAAGGAGTTGGTTTTGATGACCCAGAAAGGAATACTTTAATTCTTAGATGTAAAACTTTACGTGAGCAGCTCGAATCCTTAATAAAAGATTCAGATACGCTGGAAAGCGAGGAGGTATTACCAATCACGAACTCTCCGGTTCAAGCAAGTAATTTTCAACCTGCACGTAGGTCCACTCTTACCGATTCAATTCCGATTAATCCAGACATTAGCACCGCCTTGACTAACATTTTATTGAACCAATCGCAAAATCGGGTATCTGTTCACAAATGGGGTCTTAGCTATGATGGCAAGGGTAATTTTAAAGCCGTTTTTGATTTTATTGAGCGCGCACAAGAGCTTGCACGTTCACGAGGGGTTAAAGAAGACGAATTATTTAGAAAAGCTGGGGAATTCTTTTCAGACGAGGCATTAGTCTGGTACCGTTCCTTGAGTCCCACTATTTCAAATTGGTCACAATTAATGGATGCTTTGAAAGTCCGATTTTTATCTCTCGATTATAGTAGAGAATATGCCGATCAAATCCGGGCTCGGAAACAACTACCAGGTGAATCTGTTCTGGGATTCATAGAATCCATGATTGCTCAATTTTCTAGATTAAATCCAATTCCTTCAGATGAGGAACAGCTATGGGTTATAAGACGTAACATGTCTCCACAAATTTCGTTAACCTTAGGGTTAAATGAATACAAAACTAGAGAAGCGCTTATTACGGCAGCTCAAGCCGCCGAAAGAGTAATAAAGTGGACCACTCCATCAGAGGCCACTTGTTCGATGTCTTCATCTCCCATGGTTACTACTCATTTTCCATTAGACCCTCAGTCAGACAACTCTCTAGATAACTGTTGGAACTGTAATAGTCCCGCGCATGGTTTTGAGGATTGCCCAAAACCTTTATCTAAATTTTGTTTTGTATGCGGCCAAAAAGGGGTAACTGCCATAACCTGTCCTAGAAAACATCAAGGACGTTCAAAAAACTTGCGAAGGCGGAGAGGCGTTTCGGCTCGCCCGGCAAATCCGCGTTAAAGGCCGACAAAAGAAGAAGAGTGAGATGGCATCACGGCGTGCGTCTCAAGAAGGCTCTTAAAGCCGATTCCTTGTGTTGGAAGGGGTGGTTAGGACGCGTACGCTCTTTTTGCGGATCATCGCAGACTACTTCCGCTCTCTTTACACATCCTACGCGAGACATAAGACCTTATGTTAATTTAACTGTGGGGGGGGTACCTCTTGCTGCTCTGCTTGACTCTGGAGCATCTGTTTCTATTCTGGGTAGTGATGCACACTTTTTAATAAATCAGTTAGATTTATGTTTTACGCGAGGCACCAAATCTCTTTTACATTCCGCTGATGGAACTTCACAAGATTTATTAGGTGAAGTCATGCTTCCTATCACCATTGGTGAAGTTACCAAAGTTTTAAACGTTATAGTTTGCCGTAGTATCACCACATCATTAACCCTAGGTATAGATTTTTGCAAGATGTTTGGTGTCAAAATTGATTTTGGTAGAGACCAATATTTTGTTAATCAAATTAGTGCCACGGAATTTATGCGTTCCGCTTCCGAATTATCAATAGAGCAGCAGGTTAAGCTTTCTTCCATGAAAGACAAATATAAGGAACTGGACCGTGAGGGGTTGACTCGTACTGATAAGGTAATTCACCATATGGATACTGGTTCAGCCGCTCCTGTCAAGCAGCGATTTTATCCTTTATCTCCACCCATGCGAGCTATTGCTCACCGTGAACTAGACGAAATGCTACAAATGAACATCGTTGTCCCTTCTAAGAGTGCTTGGTCGTCACCCATGCTTTTAGTCCGTAAAAAGAACGGTTCCTATCGACTGTGTTTCGATGGCCGTAAATTAAATCAATTGACTAAAAAGGATGCGTACCCACTTCCTCGATTGGATGACATTTTATCTCATTTACAGGACGCTAGATTCCTGACATCAATAGATCTTAAAAAAGCATTTTGGCAAGTTCCTCTCTCATCCTCATCTCGTGAAAAGACTGCATTTACTGTGCCTGGCAGAGGTCTCTTCGAGTATGTCGTTATGCCGTTTGGAATTTCCAACGCCCCTATCACTCAACAGCGATTAATGGACAACGTTTTTGGTCCATTGCTTGGTGAAAAGGTGTTTGTTTACCTTGACGACATAATCGTAGTTTCCAGTACCTTTGCCGAACATTTAAGCCTTTTGCAACAAGTCTTTGAGAAACTGAAAGATGCTAACCTAACCGTTAACTTTGAAAAATGTGAATTTTGCAGATCCACTTTAAAATTTTGTAACAAAATTTATCTATTTTTGTCACCTATAATGGCCTATTTTATAATAATAAAATATAATCACCTATATTGAATAAATTATTCAAATTGTTACTCCAAGCGCCATCTCTCATTTCATTTTTGCAACGTACTTGATAGTACAGGGTACGAACGCTCACGCGCGCCGTCAGACATTGACTTTGGTTTTGAAGTGCGATACGACAGGTCGATATTTATTGATCGTGTGAAAATCGATATTTTATCGGTTGATTTTCGTTACAAAATTAGTAATACGCAATAGTTAATTCCACCGTCATTACGGATTTCGTGAATTCAGTGCGTAGCTATTTTGTTTTAGCCAGTTCAAGCATTTTATGGAAAAATATTCGATTCGTTATCGCGAACGTCCATTTTTTATCTTTATCAAAGTACAAAGCATTGCCAACTATATTTTATTTGGTAACATTCGTCTGGTAACGATTTTGACAGCTGCCTGTGTTTACCTTTTGGAAGTCGATTGTTATTGTCGATGTTATATTTTTGGACGATCACATTATATTACTTGAATCGCCATCGTGTACCATACTATCAACGCAGCGGAGTGCCGCCTGTCCATCTTCGAATCCGCCTGTCAGAACCTGCTCGTCGAGTATTACGTCGGTGTACAACAGTCCGAGGATCCTAGATTGGGAGCCATTGGAAGTCAACACCAACCACTACGTTCCACACAAGGATTATTGCTGTCGTTATTATATTGTAAACTCATCTTGAGCTCAGGTGAGACAAATTTTAATATTCTTGTTTGGATTTTATTGTGGTATTGTGGTAATAAATCACAGTCAATTATTTGTATTGACGGGTATACCATTCTGGTGTCCCGTATTGTGTCACCTTTGACGTACCGTTGTCACAATCAATTAACGTGCTTCCTGTTCTTGGCACGTCACTACCACAGGCGTTTATCGTTGTCGATATCGATTTAATTTTCAATAAAACGTTATTGTTTAACCATTGTTTTATTTTTCGACGAAGCGTATCCTCGCATTTTTTCGGCACAACACAGAGTGGAATTTTCATTGGACTTACGACCCTCGCTTCCAGGCTACAGCGAGTTGGCTTATACGAACATCAGGGTACCACGAATATAAGTAGGAGTTTTACTTCTGCGTGGTCTTGTTTGCCTTTCCAAACCGTTCTCTCATTAGGAACGGAAAGGAGGAAAAACAGAACAATTTTTAGGTCATGTAATTGACAAATCTGGTCTTCATACCGACCCTGACAAAGTTGAGGCTATAACTAAATTTGAACGTCCAACTACTGTTACTGGAGTAAAAAGATTCCTTGGACTTATAGGATGGTATCGACGATTTATCCCTAATCTCTCCACCTTTTCTGCTCCCATTACTGAGTTAATTAAGGGACGGGTTAAACGTCAAACCATCACTTGGACTCCTAACGCTATTGAGTCATTTGAAAGTTTAAAGAAACTATTAGTTACAGCACCTGTTTTGGTTAGTCCCAACTTTGAAAAGAGATTTTTTATACACTGCGATTCTTCAGGTTACGGTTTGGGAAGTGTTTTAACACAGGGTGAGGGTGATGATGAACGACCCATTGCGTATGCATCTAGAACCTTGAACAAGGCTGAACGAAATTATTCGACAACGGAGCGTGAATGTTTAGCGGTCTTATTTGGTATCGAAAAGTTTCGACCCTATGTTGAGGGTACTCAGTTTACAGTTGTGACCGATCATTATTCACTTTTATGGCTCATGAATATGAAAGATCCAGCCAATAAATTAGCCCGTTGGTCCGTTCGTCTTGCTCAACATTCTTTCGACATCCAGCATCGCAAAGGTCAACTGCATGTAGTTCCAGATGCCTTGTCCCGTGCTCCCTTGGAAGTCTCTTCATTAGTCTTAACTGATGATGACTTGGATCCCTGGTATCGGCGCATGCTGATCAGCGTTAGAACAAATCCGCAACTTTATCCAGACTGGCGTATTGAGTCAGATCGTCTGTATAAGCTCATTACAAACAAACACGACGTTATTTCAAATTTGGTTGAATGGAAACAGATTATTCCTAAACCTCGTCGTAATGAAATTTTGAAAATGTGTCATGACGATCCTACGTCTGCACATTTAGGTACATTAAAAACTTTTAATAAAATTCTAGAGCTTTATTACTGGCCTAAGTTGCGTACTGATGTTGCTCGCTACGTGCGTCGTTGCTCTGTTTGTCTGGCTTCTAAAGCTTGTCAAGGTGCACGCTACGGACTTATGGGTAAAGAGAAAAAAGTTCGTTTTCCTTTCCAATGTCTTTCTATCGACTTAATGGGTCCATTTCCTCGTTCTGCAAAAGGTAATACAGTATTACTTGTAGTTTGTGACTGGTTCACGAAATTTGTATTAGTCAAACCATTACGAAAAGCTACGGCTAAGGCCATCTGTGAGTTTTTGGAAAATGAAGTATTCCTTCTATTTGGTACACCGATGATTTGCCAAGTCGATAATGGTCCCCAATTTACGGGAAAAGAATTTCAAGAACTAATGAATAACTACAAGATTTCACATGTGTGGAAAAATGCCAACTACCATCCACAAGTAAATTTTGTAGAGCGATATAATCGAGTCATTGGTACCGCTATTAGGTCTTATGTCAAGCGTGATCATCGTAGTTGGGATGTAGAAATTTTTAAGATAGCACATGCTTTAAGATCTGCTACCCACGAAGTTACGGGGTATACACCATCATTCTTAAATTTAGGTCGCACTGTTCCGATAAACGGAGATTATTACGGTCGCATCCAACAGTTTAAAGAGGATGATTTAACCCTTGCTAACCGTGAAAGCGTCGCGCATGATATGCGAAAGTTAAATGGGGTGTTTGAAGATGTTACTAAGCGATTGCATAATGCTTATATTAGGGGGGCTAAACATTATAACTTGCGCAAGAGATCCATCAATTTTCGAGTAGGTGACATAGTTTGGCGGAGAAATTTCGTACTTTCTAATGCTCCGAATAAAATTAGTAGTAAGCTATCTCCTAAGTATATCAAATGCAAGGTTCGCGAGGTTACTGGCCCATTAACTTATCGTTTAGTCAACGAGCGTGGTAAAGATGTAGGTGTCTATCATATTAAGGACTTAAAATCACATCCCGATGACGACGATGATCGAATATCTGAAAGGGGTTAATTTCTACATTACATGGGAGGAGGTTGGGTAATGTTGTCTCTATTGATCATATTCCATCTCAGATCATATAAAACAGCCCGTAAGACATTCCATCAGTCTTACCATTTCCTTGGGGTCAACCAGTCCCGACCCACTTGCTTATCTGTGTTGACACTTATGGGGGCTAGCGGACTTCGTGCTTAGTGCAGGATCCAGGGGGACCGGTTGGTTGCTTTCTAGCGGGATGGACCACACCTGTACGCCCTGTCTAGGCTAGGCGTGCCTATGCACTGTTGCAGTGGGGTTGGTTCAATCTTAGTTGGGGGGTAGCCGGCTGGTTTTCCTCCTGTTACGGGCATGAAGGGTCGTTGGCCGTATTTTTGTCGACACATCGTTACCTTTAGTCATATTCTAACAATGATCTCGGTTTTGAGAGAGAACCGAGTGAGTTTTTTACGTCTCTCAATGGCATATTGTCATTCCCCGGGGTACAACCTTTCTTCCATTCCTCGAAGATTGCTGTGTGCCCACTGCCTTTTCGTCTTGGAGGTGTGAGTCTGTTAGCTGGCTGTCCACGACGCGTTTTTTTTCCAACCATACGCGAGGACGGGCTATCGCTCATGTCATTGAGGCGGGGACGCATTGGCCATATTAGTCGTCTATCCTTCCCATAACCAGATCACTCCATAATTCCAATCACCTTATCTTCCTTTCCAATTTCCTTCCTTCGTTTTGTCATATTGGGAACCTTATTATTTTTATCCTGGGTGGGTCAAGGGTTTTATTTTTTTACTCCCTGGTTTTTACGTCATAATTAGTGCAGACCATCTAGCCACTAATTATTCCAACGGAATTTATTCCAACGATTCCGGAGAAGCTGTCAAAGTCTTGGTAGGACGATCTGTTGATCAAATATTCGTTTGATCAAATTATTTAATTATTTTGTTTATTTTGCAAAATACCATTTCCTTTGAGATGAGAACAATGAGTGTCTCACACTGGAAAGTAGAATTAGTTGAAGATAATTTTTTTGTTTGACTATTCTCGAATGGATCCTATGTGACCCATTCCCAGGTTGATTATCAGATGTTTTTTGTCTTGATGTCCCTAAATTTTTTTGTATTCACTTTTTTCGGTGCAGGTCCAATGCGGGCTGCCCATTTTGTACTTATTGATTTTTATCTGAGACAAAATCACACACTATATGGTTTTCAGTAGCTACTGTTAGCTCCACCATTTGGTTTTCGCTTCTGCGGATTTACGATGGCGTTTCGTCATTTGTGTGAATAACCATACAATTATTACTTTATTCTTGATCCTATAGAGATTTTTTTATTTTAGTTTTTTATTGAAATATTTTAAGCTCATTTTTTTACTTGTTAAGCTTGATATTTCTATCCTACCATTACTGCGACAAACTCTCTCCTCACCACAGTACGGTTTCTTCTGTAAATTCACAGTTCGTTGTAAATATCAACTACTCTATCTGATCTTTTTAGATCTTGGCCTGCGGCCAGATCGCTTAGTTGGGGGGTGTGTAACAAAATTTATCTATTTTTGTCACCTATAATGGCCTATTTTATAATAATAAAATATAATCACCTATATTGAATAAATTATTCAAATTGTTACTCCAAGCGCCATCTCTCATTTCATTTTTACAACGTACTTGATAGTACAGGGTACGAACGCTCACGCGCGCCGTCAGACATTGACTTTGGTTTTGAAGTGCTATACGACAGGTCGATATTTATTGATCGTGTGAAAATCGATATTTTATCGGTTGATTTTCGTTACAAAATTAGTAATACGCAATAGTTAATTCCACCGTCATTACGGATTTCGTGAATTCAGTGCGTAGCTATTTTGTTTTAGCCAGTTCAAGCATTTTATGGAAAAGTATTCGATTCGTTATCGCGAACGTCCATTTTTTTATCATTATCAAAGTACAAAGCATTGCCAACTATATTTTATTTGGTAACATTCGTCTGGTGACGATTTTGACAGCTGTCTGTGTTTACCTTTTTTGGAAGTCGATTGTTATTGTCATCGCAGCTTCAGTTTTTATGATCGTATATTTTTGGACGATCACATTATATTACTTGAATCGCCATCGTGTACCATACTATCAACGCAGCGGAGTGCCGCCTGTCCATCTTCGAATCCCCCTGTCAGAACCTGCTCGTCGAGTATTACGTCGGTGTACAACAGTCCGAGGATTCTAGATTGGGAGCCATTGGAAGTCAACACCAACCACTACGTTCCACACAAGGATTATTGCTGTCGTTATTATATTGTAAACTCATCTTGAGCTCAGGTGAGACAAATTTTAATATTCTTGTTTGGATTTTCTTGTGGTATTGTGGTAATAAATCACAGTCAATTATTTGTATTGACGGGTATACCATTCTGGTGTCCCGTATTGTGTCACCTTTGACGTACCGTTGTCACAATCAATTAACGTGCTTCCTGTTCTTGGCACGTCACTACCACAAGCGTTTATCATTGTCGATATCGATTTAATTTTCAATAAAACGTTATTGTTTAACCATTGTTTTATTTTTCGACGAAGCGTATCCTCGCATTTTTCAGCACAACACAGAGTGGAATTTTCATTGGACTTACGACCCTCGCTTCCAGGCTACAGCGAGTTGGCTTATACGAACATCAGGGTACCACGAATATAAGTAGGAGTTTTACTTCTGCGTGGTCTTGTTTGCCTTTCCAAACCGTTCTCTCATTAGGAACGGAAAGGAGGGAAAACAGAACAACTTGATGTAGCACAACACTTTCTTCCGGTCTAACACCTGGTCCAATTGGTTTACTCCAGCCCAAATGCTGATCTCGGTATTCCAGATTCCTTGCAGCTTCTCGTGCCGCTAACAGGATTCTTTGACAAGCTTATTGATTCCCACTAAGAACTCTCGGCCGAGTTCAGTAGTCCACCTCTGTGTTCTAATCAACTTATGTACTTGTACTTGAAGACCCGAATTAATTTTATCCCGCAAATAAAAACACGCCTGTGTGCTTCGCGGCCTCGAATGTGACTCCTTGCTTCCCAGTTGTTGATCCTAGAAACCAAATTAAATTGTTTTGTTTCTTCTTTCTGGATCTGCTAATTTCTGGATGTTATCCTGCTTGTTCTCGCCTACGTATTTTGTTGGTTGCTAGGTGCTCTGCTCGTCTTTACTGTCGATTCAAAATTTAATTTCACATTCACACAACTTAAATTCTAAACAACAATAAAAAAACAACCTGCACCTCCCCAGTCTGTATTTCCTTTTATACTACTGCATATCGAGCTCCTATTTTTTGAATGTCGCGAAACACAACAGTATGTAAATTGCACTGCACATAATCTGATTCTGGTTATTAATGACTCAGTAAAAATTTCGAGAGAATTACAAAAATTTTACGACGTTGTGGAAACTCTGTATGTATTTTTTGCACATAGCATAAAACGATGGGCATTACTGACGTAAATGTTCGAATCCAAGAAACACACAATAAAACGATATTACCCCACGCGATGGTCGTCTCGTTATGATTCGCTTCATAGCTGGATGTTTCACTATCGGGAAATTTTACAAGTTTTGACAAAACTTACCTTGACAAGCTCGAAAGCAACTGAACGAAATGAAGCACTTGGATTGAAGAAAAAACTCGAAAATTTTGAAATTGTTGTAATGGTAGTGATGTGATAATATGATAATGTGATAATATATGATGAACATAAAACAGATGGAATATAAAATCTTAGTATTACAAAAGTTGTGTCCAATGGGCACTGCAGAGTAAAAACCAAGATATTCAAAGAGCGTCAAAACTTTTGGAAATTGCTATGAGAGATATTGTAGATATTAGAGGAAATTTCGAGGAAATTGTAAATGAGGCAGCTGATTTAGCTCGTGGCTGGGGAATTGATCCAAGTTTCAAAAACCACAGAATTCGTAAAGTGAAAAAGCAATGCAATGAGTTGTCATGTGATGAACGACTATCCAACGCCAAAGAAAACTTCCGTGTGTCTGTGTTTAATCTAACATTGGACGTTATTATATCGCAATGGGGAACATGCATGAAAAAAAATTTTTAGTTAAAACAGTATTTTCCGATTAATCCTATATATTAAATATCAAATCAGCAAAAATAACTTCTATTTATTGTATATTGTTATAAATAATCCATTTTAAAATTCAATAATAATTTAAAATAAATCATGTGACCTTAAACGCAACGAAGTCACCGGTACAATAACAATAACCTCACTTTCATGTTTACTATACTCGTTTGGAGTACTTTTTTAACTTTCTTGTTTTTAATTGATTTAATTATGATAAATAACAGCTTTTAACACTAACAAACTTCAACTTTCAAAGCACAAAACCACAGAAAAATAATATAAATGAATGTAAAATTAAACTGTGACGTCACACGTTCTGTGGCAAATTGCGCGGGCGTTTCCTTCAATTCAAATTGACGGATTTTTAAATATTTTTTAAATTATTATCAAAACGAAAATAAATAAATTAAATAGCATTAATTAGTATATTTAGTTATTTTTGATCCAACTACGCTATAAAAAAAATTTATGCATCTTCCCTATTAGAAAATCGATTTAAAGGGTTAAATAACGTAGTTCAGAGATTTAAAGTACTTTTACCTTCGGTCTTGACAGATCACTCTGATGCTGATTTAGTACTCTTATCTGAGAACTTGATCAAATTTTATTGCGATGATTTATCGGATTCGATTTCACAAGAAATTTTGTCATTCATACGCATTTATAAAGATCAGATTAATGCAGACGTTTCACTTAATGATTTGACGATATTAGTTATTTGCGATCAAATGATCTCGAGTTCATTTAAAGAAATCTGCTGTGCTTTCATCCTTTTTCTAACGATTCCCGTATCGGTAGCATCTTCGGAGAGATCATTTTCAATCTTAAAACTGATAAACAACTATTTGGGAAATAAAATGTCAAAAAGCAGACTTTCTAGCTTGGCAATTTTATCAATAGAAAATAAGACAGCCAGAACTTTAGATCTTAATAAAACAATCGCGTAGTTTGCTAATAAAAAGACAAGAAAAGTAGATTTTTCTGTATAAATTAATTAGAATTAGTTTTTTCATGTGTGTTATTACATTAATTTGTAATAACACAATTGTAATTTTAAATTGAAGTTTTTTTTTGTGAAATGATGGAAGGGGCCCGTGTGGTTTGCTTGCACCAGGGCCCGGCTTTTACTTGCTACGTCGCTGCGTAGTTGGAATTATATTTTTTTATATTATCGTTCGACCATATTTTGCATCGTGCGATAGTCGTCAGTATTGCCAACTGTTTTTTGGTGCTAAACGACTGGTGAATATTTTGACAATCAACGCTTGTTGTCATTTGGATGATTGATTATTTTTTGGACAATCATCATCGTTATCTCTTTGGATTATACAAGTGTACCATTCCATCACATAATACTGAAGGGCGTCAGTCCATTATCGTTCCATCCTTCCAAAACCTGCTGTTCGTGTCATCACGTCAGTGCTTGCCGTTCTTGAATCTCAGAGGGGAACCTATTGTGTCAATACTTGCATCCACATATCCATTCAAGAAGCCGTCTGTCACCTTTAATTTTGTAAACTTACCGGAGCTCTTGGTAACGTATCTTTTATATTCTTGTTTAGTTTATGGTGGTAAATTTTTTGTGTTCATTAAAGCCAATCTTTGCATTGGTGGGGTACCCTTCTGGTTTCCCCAGTTTGTGTAACATCTTTGACGTGACGCTTGTCAATTTATTTAACGTGCATTTATTATTGAGCACGTTTCAGCCACGTATGTTTTGTTGCTTTTAGTGTATTAAATACCGTCACACATATATTGTTTTATTTCAACGGAAGCGTATACTCTTTTATTTTTCAGCATTTTTCACCGAGTGGAACTCACGACTCTCGCTTCCTGCTACAACGAGTTAGCTTATATCAACATCAGGGTACTCACGAATATAAGTAGAAAGTTTTATTTTGTGCGTAAGTCGTTTTCTTTTCTGGGCTGTTCTCTCATTAGGAACAGGGAGAAAAGAGCGAACGTTTCAATTTCCAAAATTTCTTACTTCTTCTTAAAGTACCGTATCCGCTCAGCGAACGTTGGTTATCAACTTGACCGAAGTCAAGATGACTTAACTAGGGAAAGAAATTTAATGGGGTGGTTTCCCGTTGCCTTCCCCATAGCCCACAGATTTATATTGGGCTTGAAGATCACAGCAGTATATCCGGCGCGACTAGGTATAGAACCACGGTTTCCCGCTCGCTAGTCTGCCGGTGTAAGCTTAACGCCACACTGCTGGTGGCGTTTTCCAAACGCCACCAAAATTTCAAAATATACATAACGGTTATAATAATGATAGCTTTTAATTAAGCTAAATTCAAGGTTAATTAAAAGTTTAAATTAAATCAATGGGCGATGTCACGGAAATATTCATGAGCAACAGAATTTAATAATTCGTAAAGTACAAATATGATCTCAATGGTTCACATAACTTCAGATGGTGATTATACAAAAAGTTTTCTAGTGTTAAAGTTTATGATTAAGCCCACTTACCTTGGGGTAATGACTGGAAAACGTGCTAAATCCTGTTAATATTGTCTAGGCTGAAGTTAGAGACCGCAAATTTGTGGTGTATTAAAGTGAAGCGGTATATGAATGATCCTATATATAAATGGTGCACCGTATGGGTTGTCCCTAAGAAATTGGATGCGGGCGAAACAAGAAAATACAGAATGGTTATCGATTATCGAAAGATAAACGAGAAAACCGTTGAGTGCAAATACCCTCTTCTGCGAATCGAGGAGATTCTAGAAAATCTCGGTAAATGCGTATATTTCACGATATTAGATTTAGCGCAAAGGTTCCATCAGATTGAAATAAATTCGGAGTCGATTAAAAATACAGGATTTACTGTAAATAATGGATATTACAAATACCTCCGCATCCCATTCGGTTTTAAAAATGCACCTGCTAGTTTTCAAAGATTAATGGACAACGTTCTTCAGGAATACCTATAGAAATTCTGTTTTGCTTACATCGACGACGTAGTTATTTTTTAGAAATCTCTATACGAACATTTAGTTCACATTAAGACAATATTTCATCAATTCAGGGAAGTAAATCTTAAAATACAATTAGACAAATCGGAATTGAAGGGCCTAGTGGAAAAAGTAGTTAATTCACTTTTTTTTCAATTTGTTGATTTTTATACTAATTTGTAGAGAAAAAATGCCGCAATGTGAAAATGTGCTCAACTACAAATTGAAAAAAAAAGTGACTTAGCTACTTTTTCCACTAGGCCCTTCAATTCCTGTCTAAAGAAGTAATGGAAGAAGTAATAATTTGAAATGGATCGATTCTGTACGCATCACGTATGCTATTTTTTCTCCAGGATTAAGTCCTACAGGAATAAAAAAAGGAATGTACCAAAAAAATCAAAGGTATACTATTAAGTTAAACGTAAAAATTAAAATATTTATTATTACAAATTAAAAATCCAAAACAAAATGATTATTCAAACGAATGTATAAATAAATACCCCACACGTGTAGTGATGGCGCGAAAGAAATGCAATGCTAGCTTACGATAACAACTAGAAGTTAATGCAGACAAGCAGCGGGGATTCCCCGCCAAGTTAACGGGTACAAAGAAATGCACGGCAAGTGTTATGACAAAGCAAACTATATACGAGTATAATGACAAAGAGCCCAATATGCCACTGGCGTCAGCAAAGACCTATTTACAGGAAAAGTACGTATTTCGTATACCAAAAGATATCAAGTTACACTGATAATTTCATTTCGTATACCAAAAGATATCAAGTAACACTGATAACTTACATCGTACGAGAAACGATGACTTTCGAAGCTATAAATAAACAAAAAAATGACACTTTCGCTGTATCCTGTAGAAAAAAATCATTATACAGTGACTCAAAAAAGTCTCCGTACCTTTTCCTCCCCGAAAATCTATGCTAAATTATAATGCCGGATATTTTAAGTTTTCATTACCTTTGGAACTCCATACTTACCTACAAAAAATGGTAAGCGAACTTTTGATAAACTTTTTAGAAAATTGGCTGTTATAAAATTTAAAACCACTTGCTATGTACTGAACTGATAGAAGATTAATGCATTTGTGTGCGGTAGCAATTTTGATATTAATAAATATTATTATGATGATACATTAGATACATGTCTAAATAAGGAATTAAGAGCATTTTAAAATATGACGTTCTTCGTCTATCCATTCCGGAACCTACGTCCGCATAAAACTTCAGCGCTGCAATAATATGAGATTGAAAATATTACCGAAGGGAGAAATAAAATTTTGGCAAAAATAAATTTATTTAATTTTAGTTTAGAGTATTTATTTAAGTATATTTTAATTTTAGACAAATTATGAACCTAATAGTTATTAAAAATATTTATTAATATATGAAATAATCTTACATTTATTTTACATAGTTAAATTTAATTTAATAAAAGTTTATGAGTATAAAGTATTAAACAAAATTTTCCTTACTTTTTAAAATTTAAAATCAAGATTGCCCATTCAAGAGAATAGATTGGAATAGAAAATAGAATAGATTGTCAAGAGAATAGATTGGACGTACATTGGAATTTGTTTTTAGAGTTTGTGCCATATAATACTAGACCCGTCAATCATTGTAGGTCCTACCTCCAAGATATCGCGAACTAATCAAAAAAGACTAATGCCCGGTTTCTGAAGATCTCTAGTTATACTCTACATAACTAATCTAAGCTTAAAGTTATAGTTATTCACAATGCGCATATTCCAGAAAGTTAACAACCAATAAAAACGTAGGTTAACTTTGACCAGAGATTATTTTTCGTTATAGAAACTCAAAATCTGCATTTATACTAAGATTAAACTAATCTTAATATAACTCGAGCTTCAGAAACCGGGCATAAGTGTCGCACACCGTTGCTTTCTTGTAACTTGTTGCAAATTGTTTGTTAGTTAAATCGTTTCTTAGTTTTCTTATTAAATATTATTATATTATTCTTCTGATAGTGAATTAATGATTAGTTCTGACAGCGTAGATTAAAATTATAAAATCATCTAAATAAACAATTATAATCAAACCAGTCTTATACGCGGAAAGACTAAATTGAGATTAAAAATAAAATAAATTTTTCAAATTACATTTCAAATTTGTTATATTTTTAAAAATGATTGACCATATGAAGATTAAATATCTTTGCACTTCATATTCGCGACTATTGCACCGGTTGACTTTATGGGCGTTTCTTTGCATACCTTGAACCACTGTTTATTAAGCGGCAATGCAACTCTCTCAAATGCACTCATAGAAATAACCCTTAAAAATAATGTTACCAACTATTATGATAGACGGTTCTACTTTTACGTGGCACAAGCTCTAGTATACCAAAACGAGTTTGAGAAAATGAATAGAAGATAATATAACTAACTTTATTAATATACAATCATCCGGTAAGACGATATTGAATTAATAACTTTAAGAAAATTGCATTTTTACTTAGCCATAATTACGAAGTCCACCGCATCTATTGGTGTTCATTCTGATGAATGTTATACTTGAATTGATAATTTATTTTACAAAATTGATATCTGATCATAAACCTTAATTCTTCAATTATTTCTTCTTCTTCATCAGCTCGATGTTCTTTCAAACATCCAGTTCACTCCTGGACTATAAGCCTGTCTCCCAAGCGGGGAATGTATAGACCATACCCTACCACGTTGGCCAAATGCCGGCTGGTAGGGGAGCAGCCAGCGGCGTTATTTTTCAATTGGACACCACGCGGTCACCCATCCAAGTCCAAACCGCGAAGCAACCATGCTGAACTGTCGTGATCTATTGACCACGGGCATTTTCTGTGCGCTACGTCGCTGCTCTCTTCAATTATTTACATTATTTTATTGTTTGAATATTTTGAATATGCCATTAATGATTAATATGCTAATCAATCATTGGTACAATATTTAAAATATTACGTTACGATAACCTATACATTAAAATAATACATAAATTAACTATTATAGATTTTAGAATCAATTAATATAAATTTCCTATTATCATTATAACTCACAACTGATTGACGCGAATATTGATATCCACCATTAAATTATGAACATAAGTTCTTGGAGAAGCAACCGAAATAAGAAAAAATTAATTAACATGTCAAATAATATTAAAAATAGCCAAGTTGGATATAACAACCTTTTTTATGGTTTCATCACAGTTCTTGGTATACTACCAACGCGCAATGTTCTCGAGTTTAGAAACGAAGGAAGTTTTACATTTTATAAATTGTACGCTCTGCTATTGATATTATTTATAATGATTACAACTTTTGCAACAATAATTTATCGTGATTGTATCTTTCAACCGGATGAATGGGACACATTAATTTATACCAATTTAGCACAGGACATTCTCACGTCACTAAGTGCCATTGTTACAATTATAACACCAACATTTTGGAAATCCTCAACTTTGCATTTATTTTTGACTCACGATCAAAATATATATAGAACTTCGACAATAGAAAAATTACTCAAGATCATGTCACGTAAAAAATTTATGTTACACTTTTCAATTCATCATTTCATATTGATCATTTTTCTAATATTAGAAGCCTTTCCATGGGTAAAGAATTATGGAATATTCACATATAGTGTCTATATCAACCAAAAAATTCTAATTTATTACAATTTTGTAACACTTTTCGTAATTTACGTTTTCGTCAAATTTATAAAGCAACAGTTAGAAATTACCTATAAGTACCTACTCGAAAAAACTAAAACAATCCGGGTACAAAGAGAAATTGTTGTAGTCGCAGATTACCAGGAAAATTTTTTCGATAGTCGTGCTAGATGTTCCGAAATACGACAAGGGACCAAATTGTTTGAAAATCACGTAAAACATGTTTCCCTCTTTAATAAAATCTTCGGTTTTCAACTACTTTTTCTCATTGCATCTTTCGTAATAACACTAATTAACAAAATAAATGTGCTAATATTGTTTGGTTATTTAGCGCCCAATATGGATGATAAAATATATGTAATTTTGACAAGCGCCTTCTGGATACTTTGGCAATTAGTAAGAATGGTCATTGTTATTTTATTTTCATGTATTAAAATTAAATTTATATTATTTCAGGTTATCGGTGCAGTTCTTGTGGTTACATGTGCTGAAACCGTAGAAGAGGGTGAAAAAATTGGCGATATTTGTTTCAGCGCATTGATCAACTTACCAAACACGAACAAATTTGAAAAACTAAAAGAAGAATTATTATTACTGAATAGTTTGGTTAATTATAAAAATCCAACATATACTGCAGCAGGATTTTTTTCTATTAATTATACTTTATTTTTTAGTATTATAACAAGTATTACGGCTTATGTGATTATATTGATTCAGTTTAATAATTCTCATGATTAAAAATGTAATCAGTAAACTGTGTAAAATTTATTTACATAGTTAGATAACGGTGAATAATCACCTTCATCCTTATAACGTGTACACTGAAAAAATTGCTTTTGATTGCAAGCAATGAAGAAGCACTGATTATTATCACAAATTGTTGAATATTTTCATATATAATACCACAAGAGACTATCAAATTGTCGGCAATAATTTTTGAAACTGGAACTGAGTGTTTGTCGCCCTTAAAATCACCATGAGTGCTTTAGCACGAATGGTGATTTTAAATGGCGACAAACACGAAGATTCCATGGTTTAAAAATTAACCGACAATTTTATAGTATCGTGTGGAATTCGTTTGACAATTTCGTAAATAAAATTTCAATTTTTTCTGACAACAAATAATTTATAGTATGCGTTCACGTAGTTTCCATCGTTACTATGGAAATTTGACAATACAGACCACGGTGGTCGTATTGCCGCGACAATACACCACCGTGGTATGTATCGTCAAAGGAAGTAGATTATGATTGGTTCAAATTGATGAGATTCTAACATCCTATTGGTTGAATTATTATGAACGAAATTGTCAATGAAACACAACACAAAATCGATAAATCCGTTTATAACTTCTTTAAAATGCTAATAATCCTAAGATATTGAGTTGTAATAGTTAATAATTTAAAACGAATGTAAATTTATCAATATGGGTAGAAATACTATTTTTTAATAATTAAAATATAACACAAAGTCTAAGATGGTTGGAGTAAATTAATTATTACCAGTGTATGTGAGTCTATAAAATAAATAATATTAATAATCTACTAATGACTATGTACCTGTTCCGTCAAAAAATTTCACATTTACAGATAGTTTAAAATTTGTACAAATTCAACATCCTAAAATATGATGCATTATAGCAACCGGGCGTTCTTCAGATTTACTTCCTGTAAGAACGGTTGGAGTTACTTTAAAAAACAAATTTAAGATCGTACAAAATCCAACTGCGATGTTTATCTATCTACTAAGAACATATTTTGATTAAGTTGCCACCACCGTGTGGCCACAATTGCCTGTTGCGACCTCAAGTGCCGCTTTTCTTGACCGTAGATTGACTGTACGTGACGGCTAGACCATAGGTTTCAATCATGTGTCGAAGAGCAGGGGGGTTCAGGTTGTTTTTTTGAACCTCCGTGGGATCGTTTATATTTCGTAGAACTTATCCTTACCTTAGTAACAAGCCCGGCGCCAGCTGGGAGAACAAGATATCGGGAATAGGTCCTAATACTTGGTTCTCTCAACAAAATTAAAAATTGGATAAAATTACTTCGAGTATACACTAAAAGGCACAATAATACATTTGTTAGGCAAAAATTCTCGTTTAATATTATAACAAATGTTTTAATGCAAACAATAATTATTTTTGACAACTGACATTTAACCTTTGACGTTTCAAATAAAATAATTATAATACTTAACTATGAACAAAATAAAATAAAACAGGTATAACTCAATTAGAACAATTATTAAATACGAATATGAAATCAATGAACAACTTATTACTACAATTGCTGTTTCGTCCTGTCTTCTACGAGACTTGACGAAGTTAACTTTATGGAGGTTGGACTCCACTAGTGATATCAACTTTCCACTGTGGTGGTTAACTGAAATTGATTGGTACCACGATTCCAACTTTTGTATGGAAATATGATTATTTGGACCTGGTATTTATGTTTATAAGAAATTGGCAATTTTAAATAAATGAATAATTTACAACCTTGTTTGTTCAACCTCATATAATAAGTAATGGATCTCTTCCGATTACTTACACGTGGGTGAATGTTGTTTTTCCTCCGTACGATCGATCGGACTTCGGGATGGAAGGGAAAATGATTACTCCTCCTTGTAATGGTGACCTAAAAATAATCGAAAAAGGCACACTTATATGACGGTGAAGGCTAAGTGAATTTGCTTCGCAAATTCGATTGAATGTGAATAAATTATTGACGTTAATAATTTGTCTTGCAAATCTGAATGAACATAAATAAATTAATCATTGATATCACCATAGGTAGTTGGTTTCTTTTAACTTTTCGTTCGGATAGTTTTCCTTTAATCACACACATCCTTTTTAATGTAATAATTGGTAATGGCGGACCAGCCAGCCTGCCGTATTTGTTCGATCCTTAATTTTGGTCCTTGACCAAATAATCCACCCAAGGTAATTATCTTCTGCGGATAAACCACACAAAACACGGATGATTATTTATTCCCGTTGGATCCACTATTTTCGACTTTTGTCGAAACGATTGATGCAATTTAGATTTAATCTACTTGAATTGCACTCACAAGAATGACTGGCGCACATTAATTCGGCTATCGCCTCTAATTTTCTTTATATTTAGATAAGATACTTTTATTTTCGTCGCACTTGGCTAGAACTGCTAACCCCCTTTTTAATAAGGTTTGTAGCATAAAATTGTGATTAATTAACTCAAAAATACTGGTTTTTTGTCGGACTAAAAATATTTCGTGTACTTGCAAATCTTTTGTTCTAATGGCGTTTTCTACTCGCTAATGTGCAGTGCGCACTGGATAAGTGCTCATACGTCATTGCACTTCTTTAGTTTTGATTACCGTGCATAAAATTGCACCGCCAATGAAACATAAACTTCGTTTTCAGTGCATTATTTTGCTCTGTATATTTAAAAACTCCGGAGTTTTTGTTTATTTCGGTTATTTGTTTATATTTTAATTTATTATTTGATATCCATCAGTGTAAATAATTATGATGGAAGATACGAGACTCGTCGTTCAATTTTTAATAAATAATAAAATGGTAGACATAGAAGCGCCCGATCACTACACTTATATTCAATTAAAAGGTAAGGTAAAACTTAAAGTTTTACCTTATTTCGATGATTATATTCACTAAAATTATTAACATAACCACAAATTTTTATGTTGTTTATCAACACCGTAGGCCACGCCTTTGCACTGAAACTGTTGCACTGACCCTACGAGCCGGGGCAGAAATTTTGCACTGCAATTGAACTGAGTGCAATTTTATAGCCCAGTAGAAAACGAAACACCGTGTCGGTGCAAAATGGGCGTGTACTAAAAACGCGAGTGAAAAACGCTACATGAAAAAGTGCAGTAAAATGTGCACACAGTGCGCACTCAAATGTCGAGTAGAAAACGCCATAAACAACCTGGTTGCCAACCTTATTTTTTTCGCTCGCTTGATTTTTCTTATTTGTAACCTTGATCAAGGCAGTTATTGCTGGTATGCCGTAGTGGTTGTCTACGTATTAGGAGTCACGCATCGTACCTTTAACAATAAATTTAAGTATTTGTTCCGTTCTTCCGGACAAAACCAGATAAAATAAACTATGGGGCTTTAATTTATCCCCGAACATATAACATAAGCGCCGTCACCGACCAGTGGATTACCCCCTTCTCTGTCAGCTACAGAGGCGGGCAAGATTACCAGCGGCTGTGACAGTTAACTGTTACAAACGGCGAGCTACACCCTGTTTATTATATTAGTAAAAAGACAACCGAAGTCGAGAGTAAATACCATTCGTCAAAATTAGAACTAATGGCTATCGTGTATTGCGTGGAGCGATTACGTAATTTCTTAATAGGAATTCATTTTACTGTATACACGGACTGTCAAGCGTTGGTATATTTAAATACCCAAAAGACAAACAACTCCCAAATTGCGCGATGGTACAATTTGTTAAGCGAGTACGATTTGGAACTAAAATACCGACCGGGAAACAGGATGAGTCATGCGGACACATTATCGCGCGCGCCAGTAAATGAACCATGCGATACAATGGAAGAAATTTATGAAAGGTCCACGGTAATGCAAATGTTAGATGAAAACAAGTATATTTTAATGATTCAGCGAAGTGATAAAGCGGTGGTTGAACAAATTGAAGCGTTGAGTAAACCAATTGAGGATCGTACACCACACGAGAAAACAATAAGTTCGGGTTACGCGTTGCGGGACGGAAAATTATATCGAATAACCAAAGACAGCGATAATTCAGAAAAATGGTTATACGTAATTCCTCGATCTCTGCGAAAGAGCATCGCGATTAAATACCATGACCTAATCGGACATTTTAGCGTGCATCAGAACGTGCACAAAAATAAAAGAGAATTATTGGTTTCCAAAAATGAGACGCTACATCAAACAACATGTAAGCATGTGTGCCGAATGTTTAATTAACAAAGTACCAGCGGGTAACTTGGCGGGCGAATTACACCCAATTCCTCCTCCTTTGCGACCATTTGGAAGAATTCATGTTGACCATGTCGGGCCACTCACGAAAAGTGAAGCGGGAAACGTGCACATTTTAGTTTTAAGCGATGCGTTAACAAAATTTGTAAAATTATACCCAGTGCCGAGTACGAAGAGCAATTTGACGATTTGCGCGCTGGAAAATTTTATAAGCCAGTACGGAATTCCAGAACGTATTGTGACTGATAGGGGAACGAGTTTTACTTCCGGGGATTTCAAAAAGTTTGCGTTGAAATAAGGAATTAAACATATTTTAAATAGTAGCCAATGGCCTAGAGCGAACGGACAAGTGGAACGTGTGAATCGCACACTGATTCCCACAATAATGTCGGAAATGCGCGAAGAAAACGCGTGGGACGAAGTAATTCCAGCAGTGGAACGGAATTTAAATATTGCACCGAACCAAACGACGAGTAAGTCACCCTTTGAAGTGTTCCAAGGGTACTTACCAAAGTTTCACGACGGCCCTTTGACAGCCGTTACGGACATTGATGTAACGTGGACACCGAGTAGAGAAATTCAAAAACAAGTGCGAGAGACAATTCGGGGCGAGCAACTTAAACAAAAAGCGCGACACGATCAGAAGCGGTTCAATAATGTAAAATTCGACGTAGGTAACATAGTATTTATGCGAAAGGTACCAAAACAAACGGGGGAGAGTACGAAAACACAACAAAAGTACCGCGGTCCCCTCGAAATTATGGAAGTTCTAGTAGGGAATACATACCGGGTGGCGTCTTTAAAAGGTGTTCCGGGAAGACGATTCACGACTACGGCGAATGTGAGTCAGTTAAAAATTTTTAAGACAATCGCGATAGACACGGACTCGAGTGAGGAAAGCGACGTAGAGAATGATCAGCCGAGTGCCTCAAGTGTTGATCTAGTGCGTGAGTCACGGAAGCGCGAACGGAAACGACCAAAGAAATATGATGAGTTCGAATGCGAATGAAGTGCGTGTGTTTAGATGTTAAGTAATTATATCATGTTTTTGCATGTAACCTGTGACATTTTTGCGTTCATTAATTATATCATGTTTTTGCATGTAACTTGTGAAACTTTGCGTTATGTTAATTAGATTTAGTCATAGTTATGTTTCTTGTGTGTAGATGTTGAGGTACATCGAGGACGATGAACTAGGTCAGCAATGACCAAATGTTAAGAATATGTAAATAATTACAGATTTCTGTAATTTGTGTATTGTATTCGAGCAGCGCGCATGTAGTAATTTACACCAGTACAAGCGTGAACTCGAAGCGTTGAACAGTCGTTATCAAAATAAAGTTTTAAAACCAAAATAAGTTTATTATTTTAACATTTGTATCCATATATTACATAAATATTTTTTTGGCAATATGATTACTAATCAATACAAAAATTAAACATTGAAGCTTGAAAATCCATAAATACCAAACGGCAGACGTTAAATTATATAATTCATATATTGCTTTACAAACAACAAATATTTCATGAAGATAATTTATTCATGAATCCAAAATTTTGAATCTATATTAGCCTAGTAATTAATAAAAGCAAAAATAATTCAAAATAAATTATCCGATACATTACCGGGGCATGACATCAAAATTATACCCTGCTTATAGTTTATTAAATTTAACATTTTCGTTTGCTATTAAATAATAAAAAAGTCTTCCCATCTGAAAATCCAAATTAGAACATGCAGTAAAAGTCTCTAAATCTGGGAAGGCTCCGGGTCGTGACGAAATACACTTACAAGGGGACGTAACACATAACATATCGGCAATCAAGGCCCCAATTTTTTTCGCGATGCTAAAAGCCGATAAAATAATGACTGTCTTTGGATTTTTGTCAATCTTCCTTGGTTTTTATGTTATGGATTTTTGAAAATAGAGTTGCAAATATAGTTAACTACATAACTCTTCCCGGTTCTTATAAGCAGGTCTCGTGGTCTAATTCCAAAGTGTTCGGACAGTAATTCGCAAGTCTGGTTTCGATTCCAGTAACGTACCAATTCATTTTAAACTTCTTTTAAACTTGCCTCTTTGCCGTTGCCCATTCTCGTGATGTGTGCGTTCCATTGTCTTCTTCTTTGGCGTCCCTATCCCACTACTTCACTTAAAAACTTCCAATTTTTGGATTCATAAATAAATTATCTTCATGAAATATCTGGTGTTTGTAAAGCAATATATCAATTATATAATTTAACGTCTGCCGTTTGGTATTTATTGCTTTTCAAACTTTAACATTTAATTTTTGTATTGAATGGTAATTACCATTGCCAAAAAAATATTTATGTAATTATAAGTACAAATAACTCTTATTTAATTATTGCTTATAAGAATTTTTCTAATAATGTTGATTCGTTGAATACGGCGGTTTCGAAAGGGCTTTAAAGAAATTTTAGTAATCTGTGTTACGAATGTAATTTTAGTACAATAAGGTCTACAACAAGATATAAAATAAACATGATAAAAAATTTTCGAAGTGCTGACGTTGACTTGAATAACTATTTTTTTCGATGGATTACCATTATTGGTATATTTCCACCACGCTCTATGCGAACCAGTAGCAAAACAGGACCTTTTTGCATTTACAGGTTGTACGTTCTATTTTTGTCATTAATTATATCATTTACAGCTATTGCTAGAGTCATTTCTCGATATTTCATTACGAAAAGTGTAAATATAACGGATACATTGATATTGACTGATATTATACAGGAAGTTATTACAGCTATACGTATTAGATACGTTAATGTTAGTATGGGCCTCAGATGTGAGAAGTCCTTTAATCTGTGAACGCAAAAGATAAGCTTGATAGAATATCAGCGACTGGCGTATATTGTCACGGACCAAATCGCCCTAAAAGGGGGGGTAGGTGATGACCCTGGACCAGCTGCACGACGGCTAGCCCAATGGGGTGGTCTTGGGGGAAGTTGTACTAAGTACCACGGAAACTGGTCGGAAGGTGGGACACTTACCTTTCTTAATATAGTGAAAACGACGAAATCGGGAGGGAGGTATTCCTCACGAAGGGCAACAACAAGTTCCCTCCAAGATGAAAAGGTTTCTTTGTTGGCACGGTACCAGACCAAAGCCTTACTCTTGAACAGGTCAAAAGATTCGCAAAATAATTGGTCATCGCTGACGTTTCGAGCGACTTTTACCTCCTCAACATATTCTAGGAACGCATTGACCGACTGGCCTTTCTCGCCCGTAAACGATATTCCCCACTTAACGACTGGAATTGATTTGCCAATAACGGAAGGGACGGCATGTCCATAAGGGACCACAGGAGATACCGGAGACGAAACATATCCTGGGCGAAAAGCAAAGGCATGAGGCTTGCTGGGCAGTCCTAACGGAACAATTGACGGTAACAAGGAGGCAACAGGCCCAGAAGGGACCATCACGGGTGACGAGACTAAAGGCTTAGTATCTACGCGTGACTTTTGTAGGAATTCAACTACAGCATCAACATGCGAACCAACTGATGCTGCTGCTTCGACCGTAGATTTGGGAGGCGGAATTTTTGCGTTACTATACACATTTATAAAATTTTGAATAGTATTAAACAATTTTGCTTTTAATTTGAACTGTTGCTCCTCCAGGGGCTTAGAATTTTCCAAAAGATGTAAAATGTTAGTGATTTTTGTCTCAATAGCGGGGACCACTTGAGTAAGGTCACAACTTTCGATAAGTGAACTTAAGTGTTTCAACTAGTTGACTAGAGCCTCAGAATCTTCTTCAAAGGAAAACATATACGATGGTCTAACAAAATTTGGGTCGGTATTTTCCGTGTTTAACAGTTTTCGCAGATATTTGCGCAAGGAGGCGACATCCGCATCCACCGTGCAACCTCTCACTCCTAATTCATATTGCAACTGGATTTTTAACAGCCGATCTATATTAAGTTCGAAATTATGGCATTCGGACGCCATAGTTGGAAAAGGAAACTAACGTGACAAACAACAGACTAAAGGTAAGTGAGGAATTAAAAATAGAAACAATCTGGTCCCACGTTGGGCGCCAAAATATGTCACGAACCAAAACGCCCCAAAAGGGGAGGGTAGGTGATGACCCTGGACCAGCTGCACGACGACTAGCTCAATGGAGTGGTCGTGGGGAAGTTGTACTAAGTACCACGGAAACTGGTCGGAGGGTGGGACACTTACCTCTCTTAATCAAGGGAAAACGACGAAATCGGGAGGGCGCCACCAGAACTTGGACGTACCAACACTTCCCCGAGGTCCTCCGCTCGAAGTCCTGGGTAGGAACGAAGGGTAGGAACGACAGTGAGGTCGTGGGAAACTCAAACCAAGGAATTCGAGAGAATAATATTATAATAACAAAATAGAAAAGAAATGGTTACAATTGGGGACGCACAAAAAAAAATATATACATATTGTCATGATTCAATCGGCAATGGGGATTAACAATTATTAGGGATGCAAATAAACAATTACAAATCGCATGAAAATTCTTCTACGATTTAGAAGGTTCTTCGACGTTACAGAAGACTCACAAAAATAGTACAATAAAATCGGTTATTAATAAATAAAAGGAAAGAGAATGAAAAGGTCCAAGAATAAAATAACAATAATTGTAATCATGTTCACAAATTAATTTAATAAAATGTTAGATGTTAAGATATTGTTTATAAAAAAATAAATGTTAGTTAAGTATTACAAAAAAGAGATTTTACGTGGGTTATTAAGTCGGTTCGGCAAAGTGCAACGGTACAGCTCCGAGGCTTCCGACGAAGCACAGGCAATCGGTTACCGGAACGACGGAAGTTCGATCGGCAAATAACTGAAACAATAATTAAAAAATTTTATTAATAAATTAATGACATTTAAATTAATGATAAAATTTATCAAAAGTGCGAACAATACGTACCAATAAGAAAAAGATGGTATAAAGATTCTACAAAATCAAGTTGGGACGAGAGGATTTTTTTTGAATAACTTTAGCAACGGATCGATAAATAAATGCCTCTCACAAGAAAGCCAAAACGAAGAGCACGTAAAAATTCGTGCTCCGTAAAATTTATTGATTGATTAGAAAATCAATCCAAATAGTGTTGAGACCTAAAAATAAACGGTGATAAGCAACGTGTGTAAAAGAAAATTAGTGCAAATATAAGAAAATTCAAGCACTTACCTTATGAAATTTGGAAGAGCTGGACTGGAAAAACGTATAAAACAATCCGATCAAGATAATTGGATTATTGGTGAACAAGAAAATAATAAATCAATTAAAAATCGAAGGTTATGTTGGAACCATGAACACGCACAAAGGAAGCCACTTGATGGTAAAATTAACACTAGGGGGCGTGTTGGATATTTAAGAGTAAGAACACACTGAATAATAATTTATATAAAGTGTCGCGTGTTCGCGAAATTAACTTAAAAAGGGAAAACGATTTCGGGGAAAGAAAAACTATTTGGGGTAGAATTAGGGTAATATTAAGAGTTCCTAGGTTAAGTTTGTCAACAATAAAAAAAATTTTGGGTAAAAAAGTTAATAATAAAAAAATAAAAACTTTGTTAATTCATAAACGTTTATCATTCTGGGATTTTTATATTCCAAAAAGAAATTTATTCACAGGGTAAAAGTTGAACTACAAGATAAGCCATCGAAGAATCGACTAACTGAAGAAAAGAGATTTCATGCGAGGTAATTTAAATAACGAGCTAGAAAGGGTGAAATTGAAACAAAAAGTAATACAAAAATTCAATTCAATAAAGTACCATTAAAAAATATTGCAGTTGACCAGTATATACCCGCTGGACATCGCAATATAGTATATAAATGAACAAACTAAAGGGTTCAACAATTACCTTACAATTACACCTTATTCTAAAAATTTACAAACTTAACCTAATACACATAATTCTATCACATTAAAAACAAATAGCAACAAAACAGGTTTGTCACCGGTAGGTCGAAACTGGACCTCGTTAGCCCTATGGAGGCTACGCCACTGTACTGACAACCGGTGCCAGTGCCCTCTCGTGGTAGACTGACACACACCAAGTGTCGACTGCCTTTACAGGTTTCTGTAATACTACCCTACCGGGACTACTAAACCGAAATAATAATAATAAAATAATGCAAATAATAATAAAATATACTACATTTAAAAGGGTTAGTGTCTTAAAACTAACATAAGCACAAAAAAACAAATAAAAAACAATTCGCTCTCGGCGAGGGTCAACTTCACTGCTATGCTGTCAAAAACTCGACATAGGCGGCGCGTAGTGGCTCGACAGGAAACATCATGAGCGCACCAAAAAATGATTGTAAAGAAATAAAACAAAGGTTACAATAGCAGCTCTAACACGGTGAGGATGGCAAGATCATTCCAGAGGATCTCCTTACTTGTTGGTTTAAGAACAGTAAACAATCAATATTTCCTAACCATCTCCTTGATACAGGGCAAGATTATATCATGAAGGCTGGATTTCATATATTGAGGATACCTAGGGGAGGGGCGGTACTCAATAATCTAGAAGAAATTTAGATTTTGGAGACTAAGAAATTGTTCCCTTCGGAACGTTTGAATGTCCAATCTAATTATAATGAGTGCTTTGTATTGCCAATCATGTTATCGTGGTGCCGATAAGGCTGATGAGAAGCAGTTGATAATGTGTGTTTTTTATGTACAGACCAACTCTTATTAATTTAATGTGAGATAATTTGACAATTCTTACATTTGTGTAAGTAATAATGTTATTAAGGCTCAGTTGTTCAGTTTCGGGTTATCTTTTAACCTGGGTTATTTTCCATAGAAATGATTGTTTCAAGAATTGTTTCCATGGAAAATAATTCAGGTTAAAAGATAACCTAATACTGAATAACTAGGCCTTAGGGTCATAATAATGACCTCCTTTTAACCGGTATCCTCACAAAACTTAATTATTCCAAAATTGCAAACTGATGCACGATACGAAACTAACTTCACAATGATATGAATTTTTCAAAACTTTGAAAACTTCCTAATTCGATAGAATCAAAAACTTAACCTGAACGTCGAAATCGAGAGAATCTTATCCAGTAATATCATCAGTACTTGGATAGTCACAACATTTTTACGCATGGTGTTTAAAATGGCCATCCACGCGGAACACACTTCTGGACTTCACGGAACCTCCAAGGTAACTGAATTAACAACTGCATTGTTCCCGATAGGAGGGAAATTGGTTTTTCATCCGCAGCTGTTAAGTTTGTTTTTCGGCCACACGAGGTTTATTTTACAAGGTCCCGGTACTTTCATAATTATTTATCATTTTATGTACAGTAACATGGGATTAGCCAACTAATTGCCCAATTTGTAGTGAAATTTTTTCTTCAAAAATTAATTTTAATATCAATTTCCTTGTAGATACGTCCGTACCACTTCTTTTTGAATTAATTTTGTTAAAATTGGATCAAATGTACTGCTAACGTCTGCACTATCATTTGTAATACTAATTATAGTAACTAATGCAACTAAGTAATTCAATTATTATTGCATTGTCGCTTCATAACATTTGAAAATCTGCAAGTGTATGCTTACTTTGGTGTCATAAAATGTAACCGTATTATCATATTTCACTCTATAATTAGTATACTAATTATAGAGTATAATTATAATGTAATAGAAGATAAGAGACCAATTTTTCAAATTATAATACATCAAAGTCAACATAATATTATAATTATGAAAAATATAGAATTTAAAATTCATATATTTCCTTGAAAATTAATGCAATTATTGCGTGATTTCAGGGTGTCTGCTCACTTTTGTGAGCCACTGTATATCGTGAATTGATCAATAAGGAGCGGAAAGTGGGAAAGGGATATACGCACAGATTACAAATCAAAATTGGGCAATCTTTTAACTCCAGGATATATCCTAGTCAGAAAATATATAAAAGGGCAGGCACGGAAAGAAAAATATTTAACGATAAGAAGCAATATTATAGAAAGAGCATGCAGATCATTTATTAATGGACAATTAGCCTCAGTAATGGAAATAATTATGGATTATGTCTTTTGAAGAGGTCATAATCCTGCTTACAACCACTTAAAATCTCCATAACGTAGCTTGGATGGTAATATACTATTATCGATTCCCTTTTCAGTAAAGTAACTTTACATTATTAGATTTTGTATTCGATATTTGTATATGATTTTATATCCTATGCTCGAATCTAAACGCATTTACACTATTGGATATTTGTATAGGATTTTTAATGACATATGACAGTGGTGAGAATAAAATTATGTTAAAATTTTTGGTTAGATTTTAGTTTTTGTGGCAAAATAACTAGGCAATAAAGTACATATCGTCGCCTAGATGTCAAAACCTCGTATCACAAAAACTGCTGTTCTTCAGAAAGTACAAAAAACTATTTGTATAGCATAGATTTCTGGTCACTGGTCTACAAACTGGTCACAAAGCGGCTCGTTAAAAGTGATATCCCAGGGCTGACACCAGACAGAATCGAAGATATCATTCGGGTACTCTTCCCGGTCCATTCCAAGGAAGATTTCGACCGACCACGGGGGGAAGTGGAACTGTTCCGGTCAGAGGAGATAAGAACAGCGGTGGCACGCATGCCAACGGGAAAGGCACCAGGCCCAGATGGAGTACCATCTGAAGTGATCAAGGCAATAGTAGGCGAACGTCCAGAAATTATCCTGGACGTTATGAACAAATGCCTAAAAAACGGTGACTTCCCAGACACATGGAAGGTGGCCGGGCTGGTGCTCCTGCGTAAAGGGGCCAAACCATTAGAAAACCCCACGTCGTACAGGCCCATATGTCTCCTGGATAATATGGGAAAATTGATGGCAAGGATGCTGCTCCAATGACTAAACAAAGTAATGGAGGAAACCGGTGGACTGGCAGACGAGCAGTTCGGATTCAGAAAAGGCAGATCTACGGTGGACGCCCTTATTAAGATACGAAACATGGCAGAGCGTGCAAAGTCCGGAACCCGCCAAACCCGAGAGTTCTGCATGCTGGTAACGCTGGATGTGAGAAATGCATTCAACTCGGCGTCGTGGGTACATATAGTACGCGAACTAGAAAGAAGAGCCATTCCAACTTATCTTCTAAACGTCCTGAAGAGTTACCTCACAAACAGAAAAATCCAGATCGAGGAAAAAATGCTACAGCGCGAACAAGAGGTGACCAGCGGAGTGCCGCAGGGGTCGGTACTGGGACCAACACTGTGGAACATTATGTATGACGGAGTGTTCCACCTGGAGCTGCCAGAAGGGGTATCTATTGTTGGATTTGCCGACGACCTCACCCTGGTTGCCGCGGCAAGAAATATCGAGGTGCTCTACGGAAAAATCGAAAGCGCCCTGGAAAAAATCGGCGCATGGATGAGACCAGAGGGCTTATTATGGTACCAGACAAAACAGAGGCACTACTGGTATTGGGTAGAAGGAAGTGTGACGTAGACCCAATCAAGATCCAGGGCTGCGAGATCACACCCGGGGTAACCATCAGAATCCTGGGTGTAACCTTTGACAAATATCTGTGCTTCAAGCAACATATAGAAAACATGGCAGGGAAAGCGATCAGAATGGCAACATCACTGGCGCGACTGATGCCAAATATGAGGGGAGCAAGACACACTAAAAGAAGAGTACTGGCGTCGGTGGTAAACTCCATGATGCTGTACGGGGCCCCGGTGTGGAGAAAAGCCATACAAGTAGCGAAATATAGGAAACAATACGAGAGAGCGCAAAGAATGATGGACATCAGGGTGTGCTCCGCGTACAAAACAGCGTCGACGGAGGCACTACTGGTGCTATCGGGAATGCCACCGATAGACTTGTTCATGGAAGAAAGAAGCAACCCAGTCGACGCAGTGATATCACTGTGATATCACTGTGACAAATATTTTTGATGCAGTGATATCACTGTGATGTCACAGCCAAGTATTAATGTCCGCCTCAGTGATATCACACTGTGATATTGCGATATTTTGTGACGCTATTGTGATACGCTGGCTATACTCATGCGACCTTTTGTGATTCTCTGGTGATATACATGTGATTTCTAAATAATTTATTATATTCGTAATAAAAATGAATTTTAGCAAAATTTAAAAAATATTTTTATACAATTTTCAAATTATGTAAATTCTGTATTACGTCTATGGTATAATTATTATCTAATGGTATAACATCGCACGAAATTCTACACCAATTTTAAATGTTCTGGAAATAAATTATTTGTAAATTTCATAATTTTAGTACTAATTTTTTTTTAAATAAATTTACCTGAACAGAATTCGAACCCAACATCAATTTTCGTCCCTGGTTGATAGTTCTCAGCTCTAACCACTTGGCCACAAAGGCTGTTACTATTAATTACAAGTTCAACTACTTATAAGATCGTATATATTTATTTCATATCAATAAATTATACAATTGAAGTACTTTAATTTTTACTTTAATTTAATATGGAAATAACTTTTTTATAATACAGAAATTGGAATTTTTAATTTTTTAATGGTATTAGAGACTTTTTGAACATATTCATTAATTCTTAGAAAATATAACAAAAACATTATCTACAAATAGATAATTTGTAATAGATAGTAAATCTTCCAATTGAAGATTTACTATGCGAACAAGATGGAAGACCAAAATTTTATATAGTTAAAGTTATGTGTATTATATTTTTATTTGTTTTTGTGTAAATATGTATTATATTATGTAAGTTGCAGTATAGCCAAAGCGGCTAAATAAACGAACAAATAATAAATAATAATAATAAATAATGCGAAAATATTAGAATTTTATCTGTAATTTTAATAAATATACGAAGAATTTTTATTCAAAAATTACTTCAAAAAACATTAATGAACTGGTTTATGTTCTTGTTTTTTTCTGTTATAATAATTTGCTGTGGAGAAAGGTTGTAGGTCTTTCAAAAACCACGTGGCTTATTTTCAGAAATTTCAAATTTCTATGCAATCATACCTTATTTCTCTAATATTTTTTAATTTATAAACTTACTAATAGGTATTATTGCTGTGAACAATAATATTTTTAATTTTTTTCAAATATTCGGATTTTTTTCCTAAAACATCGTGTGTTATAATTCCGATGCTTCACGTGTCTATATCTACCGTCTATATCATGTAAGCATGACTTATTCCTCTAATATTTTTTAATTTGAAATCTTTCTAAAATATATTTTTGATATTAACAATAATATTTTTTAATAAAAACAACTATTTAAAAAAAAAGTTTATTCAATTATTTTAAAATGTACATATAAGTTTCTAACTAAAAACCAAATAATATCATGTGGCAAGTGCAACGGTGAAACGAGTGGGTATATTCTTATTAAATTTGGATTTATGTAAACCGAATTCAATTTTTAAATTTAATGATTCATCCACGATAGGTATTATTAAAAAAGTAACAAATATCAAATCTTCAAGAATGTTTTGGAACCACGTGGTTCATTTTCAGAAATTTCCAATTTCTATGCAATCATACCTTATTTCTCTAATATTTTTTAATTTATAAACTTACTAATAGGTATTCTTGCTATGAACAATAATATTTTTAATTTTTTTCAAGTATTCGGCATTTTTTCCAAAAACTTCGTGTTTTATATTCCGATGCTTCACGTGTCTACTCGTATATCATGTAAGCTTGACTTATTTCTCTAATATTTTTTAATTTGAAATCTTTCTAAAATATATTTTTGCTATTAACAATAATATTTTTTAATAAAGACAACTATTTAAAAAAAAGTTTATTCAATTATTTTTTTAATTGTTAATTCTTTAATTGTTATTCTATTGTACCTACATCTAAAGAACAATTAAGTAAAAAGTTCGTCTAATCATACTTCTAATTAATAAATTAATCTATATTCGTTTAATTAAAAAAATTGAATAACTTCAATATAAAAAATTGAATTCAATATTTACACTTCTTTCGTGATAATATTGCAAAACTACATTTACTAATATATTACACTAAGGTATTACGTAAGACGTTTTTTCCTACTTTTGGACTCCCCCCTCCCCCTAGTAAGAAAAAATAAGAAAATGTATACCCCCCCACACTAATCTTACGTAAGATAAATTATTACCCAATGACAAGCCAGATATTAAACATTAAAAGTGAAATTAATGAAGAATGTTTATTTTATATTAAAAATAATGTTATTCAAACAATAATTTACTTTATAGTGTAAGAAAATTGCGAAAAAAATCCAAAATCGGTCTAAAAAATAAATAATTAATATTATTGTGTTTCACATTAACATTAATACCAACAGCACCTAAATTAGATTAAATAATTTTCAAAATTTGAAATTTAATTAAAAAAATAAAATCTTACGTAAGAAATTGTCTTGACCCCCCTGCCCCCGAGTAAGAAAAAATAAGATGCCAGCTACCCCCCTCCCCCTAAACGTCTTACGTAATACATGAAAGGCCCCTAATTCTTAGTGATAGAATGCACGTGTATATTAAGATGATTATATAAATTCATAATATTTTTTTAATATCCCTTCTGTGTCACAAATGAAGCATCGATGCGATATCACTTGGTGATAAATCACCCGACCGTCACAAAAAGTGGCACGAATATCACCTAGGTGTAACAATATGTCACATTTCAGTCACATTAGGTAGCATGAGTATCACAAGGATCAAGTATTGCTATCACTCCACTGTAACAAAAATAAGTGGCTAGAATATCACCTCCGTATCACAAATTGTCACATTTAAACAGAAAATTATCGCAGGAGTGTCCAGCATATCACAATAACGCCATACCGTTTGCTGTGGAGATTTATTTATTATAAAGTTTCTTTATAACATTTGCAATAAATTATAAAAAATTAAAAATATTTAATATTATTATTATATATACAAAATAATGAAAAATAAATTAAAACAGTAGTTATTTTTTGTAATCTTATATTTAATATTAATTTTTAATGGCTAAATAATCACATATTGTAGAAAGTGATTAGAAACTTATAATATGTTCACATCGTTATACTAATTTTTAGGGATGCGATTATTTAAATTCATAATATTTTTCAATATCACACCTGTATCACAAATGAAACATTGGTGCGATATCACATATAAGGTGATATATATCACTTTGGTGGTAAATCACAATAAGTCACAAAATATCACATGAGTATCACATGGGTATCACATGGGCATCACACTGTGATATCACAACTGTGACACAAATGAGGTATCACAGTGATATCACTGTGATACCTGCGTCTACTGGGAACAATTATGAAACCCAACAAGACCAAGTAGGCAGGAACAAAGAGAGAAACAGGACGATCCAGAAATGGCAGGCCAGGTGGGAATCCAGCCAGAAAGGAGCATGGACTAGGACTCTCATGCCACAAATAATTACGTGGCTGCAGCGTAAGCATGGGGAAATTGGATACCACCTGACACAGGCATTGGTGGGACACGGGTGTTTTAACGCCTACCTACACCGATTCGCAATAAGATGGAAAATGCAGATATTTCCCGGCAGACGACACAGCTCAACATACCATTTTTGAATTCAACAGATGGGATGTGTGTAGGGAAATGCACGGGGCAGAAGAAATTACCCCACAAACACTGATCGAAGAAATGCTCGAAAATGAAGACAGGTGGAACGATCTACAACAAATGATAGAAACGATTATGACCACTAAAGAGGCAGATGAAAGGGAAGAGGAGGCCTAGCTGCCTAAACAGAAGAACTGATAGCGCAATACCTGAAACATCCGGAAGAGATACGCGAGTGAATCCCGGATGCACAGTCACACAGGAGGAGTGGGGTTTTAGTCGGTAAAAATCCGATACTACCACTTAAATTACTTGGGTGGTGTCTTTTGAAGGTTTCCCCACTCCCGACGCACACAAAAAAAATAGCGTAGATTTGATTTAAAATAATTAATGTAGACTGATGAGCACTTTTTTATCAGAATAAATAATTTAGGCACAAAATAATACTACCTAATAAATTACTATCAAGCAAGTTTGTAAACACTATGAGTTAGGAGTTATGAGTTGGCATTATGAGAAACGAGGTTTTGAAATTTGGGTAAAACAAACGTAATTCGTTTCTTATCGAGATACGAGGTATTGGCATCCATGCTAGACAAGTTCCTAAAGGCCGAGAAACACTTAACTCAAAACAACCAAAATTTGAGTTACGAGGTTTTGACATCAAGGCGGGACGATATGAACAAAACTAGACAAAAACTGACAAACACTGAATAAATTAATATCTAAAAATTTCAGGTTAACAAAATCATGACATATTACGAGTCATACAATCACACTGCGCATGCTCACCAATAAAATCTAATGCAAAATCCAACGGACGAAGTCCAATGTAAAATCATGCAATGTAAACACGAAAATTTTTACATTAGAAAAAATCTAATACAAAATCCTACGCCCAGACATACGCTCGAGTTGAGCGATAAGTTACGTTCAAAACGTAGTCTTTGAAAAGCCGCGAAGTATCTATTTACGATTAATGAAAGCTGATTACAATAAAAAATACTTTCACTTTTAAATAACCAACGTTGTAATTGAAGTTTATTTCAGTTCAAGTTTTAGTAATCACGTTAATTCAAAATCAAATATAAATAAATATTGAAATTCCAACATGATTATTTCCCTAGACGACTTAATAAGGTCTAGACCATAGTTATTTATAACAAGCGCTAGCCGTGATGTAAACGACACTTACGAATTATGCACACAGGCGAACAATGTAAACTTACTGTAAGGGAAGTCGATAAAATTACTTATTCGTACGCGGGTGGAGTATTAGATTTACTGTCTTGATGAAATTATAACTCTCGACGCAAGCGTTACTTGAGTTACAATTTCACCGGGACGGTAAATCCAATTTTCCACCCATTAATCATAATATACTATTATACATAAGCTATGGTTTCTAATATTTTTAATGAACAAAAAATGTATAAATGTATATTCTGTATAAATGATTACTAAATTACGAGTACTCAAATATGTTTAAGCTTTGATCATTATTAGGTATAGTTTAGTAATATCTTTTTTTTATTATTTGAATTTAATTGCTTGGAGAATCAATTGTCGTGTTATAAGCTTCAAGTGAATAGCAAAGTTTATTATTCGGTATTTGGTATATAACTAACATTAAAAAACGTTGAAAGTTTCGAAGTAAAATTTAACAATATGTTTTCTCAGTTTATTACGATTCTTGGGATAATTCCACCATGTTCTATACTAACATGTAACAATAAAGTTCTATTCGTTTTTTATAATTTGTATGTCTTATTATTAATTTTATTTGCAACACTTATAACTTTTGCAGCATTCGGTTGTCGATATTTCATGGATTATTTTAAATATCCAGTGTTAACATTGTTAATCACTGATATTATATATGAAGTCACTACGACTTTGTGCATTGTAGTTATAATTCTAGCACCGATTATTTATTCTTCAAGCTTTCACGAATTTTTGGACAATGTCCGTGGTGGTTCTAAATGTAAGACATCGATAATACATGAGTTGCTGGTAATAATGCCAATGAAGTATTTCAAATTAAAGTTGTTTATTTATCATTTAATTTTGTTTATCATTATAACATTTGATGCCTATGTCTATATACCTAAATTTGGATTTGTGAGATACGTGTTATCATTGAATAAAAAATTTCAAACTTATTACAATTTCGTAACAGTTATAGTCATCTACATTTTTGTGACATTTATCAAGCAACAGTTGGAAGCCACCAATACGTACTTAATGGTAAAAACGAAATCAATCATAGTGATAAGAAAAAATACTGCAGTTGTAGAAGTCCAAGAAAAATTTGATAATATTCTTGTTTGTTCTGAAATCCGACAAGTCACCCAACAGTTCGAAAATCAGATAACACAGATTTTACTCTTCAATAAAATTTTTGGTTTCCAGTTACTCTTTCTTACCTTATCTTTCGGAATAGCATTAATTCATATCTTGAATAGCGTAATAATTGGTAATACTTTCACTCTCCTAGCCGATTTCCGTGTACAGATAAATCTGATGCATTTGCTTTGGACACTTTGGCATTTAGTAAGTTTTTGCCATTCTTACTATTCGTAGTTGTGTAAAAACAGTAAATTTTATTATTGCAGATTGTTGGTACATTGATTGTAACGATATGCAGTGAAACAGAAGAAGAAGCTAGAAAAACTGGCCGTATTTGCTTGAAAGTTTTGATTAACTTACCAAATACAAACCAACATGAAAAGCTGAGAGAAGAATTATTATTACTAGATCGTTTAAATCAGCAAATACCAACTTTTTCGGCGGCAGGATTCTTTTCTATTAATTACACCTTACCGTCTAATGTAATCACAAGTGTTATGTGTTATGTAATTGTATTAATTCAGCTTATTAATTAAAAAAGTTTAGCACGCAGTTTTTTGATTATTAATTTGAAAATCTATTATGTCGGACGATTTTTTTTATATTTATTAATTATTTCAACTACAGACACAAACATTAACGAGCACCGTTAATTGATAACCGATTAAACATCTTTGATATTCTACTTTCTTCATCAATTTCAACTAAAAATTTTTATCTATAAATTCCCTTCATCCAAGTGCATTTGCTAACATTTTATCGTGGCTTTTCTAAAAGAAATTCTCCAACATTTGACCTTCTGATCCGATAAATCCAAAACATGATAAATATCATGGTTTCCACTTGATGTTCTTGCATGACATGAAGCTTATTATAAACATTCATACTGCAGTAGACGGCTTTTCCTTCCCTCTATTTTCCAACATTATTAGGAAAATCCTTTCAATTCTTTTCAATATTATGGTTTGTCCTCTTCGTTTCTTTTGCCGAATGTTTTCCCTTCGTTCAAGTAATTTTCATTTAATTCTCCAGTTTTCTCTTTGCTAAACCCTTAGATATAACTTTGCTTCTTCTTTCACTTTGTAATTTCTTCTTATTTCCCATCATTTCCTTGCTTATAATATTCATTATTTTATACTTCTTATTGCTTTGTTTTCTTTTATAGTTTTTTTGTTTATTTGTACGGTTTTATAATTCAATTACTAGTTCTTGCGAAAAATTTTAAACGATTTCGGCCTATTATTTCTAGTTATCTTTGCGGTAACGTGTCTGTGCTTCTATTGTTCTTGATTTATTTGTAACTAGGTACTCTTTAATTTTGTATTTTAATGACCATTTATTTTTATCTGTAATCCTGTAATCCACAAGGTAATTTTTTTTAATATCATTTTTGTAAAGAGATTTTCGTTTGTATTTTGGTGCATCTATGGTTCAGGCGATAAATTGTAATTTGTAAAATTTTGCATATCATAAGACTTTAGAACACTTGGCTTTGAGTTACGTGGCAAGCGAGTCGAATTAAGTTAAAAAATTAAAAGTTTGCAGTAAAGTTAAAATAATTTAAATAATGGATAATTTAGTAAAAACTACTAAACTAAACAGCAAGTTAAAATCAATACTTTAAACAATTTACTTACAATTTTGGTATTTTATTTTTTTGTAGATAATAGCTTATTGTTATAATAACCAATATAATATTATTAACAATAATTTTAATAACTAGCTATAGCTTTTTAATATCTTAGATGTAGAATAAACAATTTTTTATAAATAATTGCTATAAGGTAATTAATCATGCATTTTTGATCTACAACGATTATTTTAAGTAATTTATAATATAGTACTTCAAATTAAAAATTTGTATTTATCATTTAATTTTGTTTACCATTTAACATTTAATGGCTATATTAACATAGCAAAATTTCGATTTATTCAATACGGTTTATTACTGAATAAAAAATTTCAAATTTATTACAATTTCGCAACAGTTATCGTGTAGTGATCTACATTTTCCTGAAATTTATCTAATAACAGTTGGAAGCCACCGATAAGTACTTAATGGTAAAAACTAAATCAATAAGAATGCTACGAAAAAATACTGCAGTTATAGAAGTCCAAGAAAAATTCAGTAAATCTCTGGACTGTAACTGAACAGTTTGAAACTAACATAACACAGATTTTACTCTTCAATCAAATTTTTGGTTTTCAGTTACTTTTTCTTACTTTATCTTTTGGGATAGCATTAATTAATATCTTGAATATAGCTTTATTTTTATCTACTTCCACTCTCCAGGCCAATCACCATGCACAACTAATTCTAACGCATTTGCTTTGGATACTTTGGCAATTAGTAAGTTTTTCGTCATTCTTACTATTCGTAGTTGAACAAAAACGGTAAATTTTATTATTGCAGATTATTAGTTCATTGGTTGTACTGACATCTAACGAAACAGAAGAAGAAACTAGAAAAACGGGCCGAATTTGCCTGAAGGTTTTGATGAACTTACCAAATACGAAACAATATGAAAAGTTGAGAGATGAATTATTATTACTAGATCGCTTAAATCAACATCAAATTCCAACTTTTTCGGCAGCAGGATTCTTTTCTGATAATTACACCTTACCGTCTAATGTATAGTTTGTTTCAGAATAATTGAAATTAAAAAATGTCATACCATCAAATTACGTTGATATAAGGACGACACATAATACAGAGATAAGATTGTCGGTTCAACCAAGAGAACATAATATGCATTGCTAAAGGCTGGCGCGAGATTAAAATAATTAACCTTATCTCTATTATTATGTTTTGTTTATAGTTTGCACGTTTTTATATCAACGTAATTTGATGCTAGGACTTTTTTTAATTCCAATTATTCTGAAACAAACTATAATTGCAAGTGTTATGTGTTATGTGATTGTATTAATTCAGCTCAATAATTACAACATATTTACTCTGATTGTTTGGGCAATTTGTAGATATTTCTTCTAGAAGTGGTCGCATTAAACCCTATTTTGGTTCTTCGCAGAATATTGGCGCACTTGATGTAGTGATTTGCGCTAAAGCATCAGAGGAAGAGGCTAAAAAACTGATGATATTATTTGTCTCGCCGCTTTGGGCAATTTACTAAATACAAACGAAAATGCGAAACTGAAAGATGAATTATTATTTCTAAATCGTTTGGCAAGAGAAAAAATCTAACCTTTTCGGCAGCAGGATGTTTTAGTATTAATTATTTCTTACTTTTTAGTATAAGCACAAGCGTTATCACGTATGTAATTGTAATAATTCAGTTAAATAATTAAATTTATTGAACGTGTGATTTATTTGAAAGAAGTTTGACTAGTTAACTTCTATTTGGTAGCACTTAACTTTTTAAAAAACCCTCACAAATTTATTTATTTATTTTCTTTGAATATTTAATTTTCACAATACAACTTAAAACTAGCAGAGTTTCTGCCTAACTACAATACAATAATACTAACTATCATGATAGGCCGGTGTGAAAGCATAGTGAACTAAGCGCCAGTGAATTGGTTTCGAGATAATTGACAGCTAAGTTTCGGAATTTTTTTAACGTATTAATTCTTTCCCAAACGTTTCTATAGCAACACTAATCTAAAGTAGCTTGCTTCTTAAAAGCATTAAATTGGAAATCAAGCCCAAATCCACTTCGATTCTCATATTAGAATTTTTTTTATCTAACCCAACACGCACTTGGTTCACTATGGCTGAAAAACTGTTTCAGCTTAACAGACTTGGTTCAGTCTTGTTGCAAGTTATTTCTATTATTTTTATCATGCACATTAAGCAGCTGTAATATCCTCTGATTATAAGTTAAAAACTAAAAAAATCACACACCAAACTGTCTAATAGCGTTAATGGGGTATAATAAAATAGGTAATCCCCACTAATGCCACCAGGCAGCCCGTGGTTTCCATTAATCGCCCAAAGTAGTGTTTATTATAATCATCAAAATCAAAATAATCATGAAAAGTAGTAGTTTTACTCATCATCATCACTCTCCTGATTGCGGTCACAGCTCGGAATTTTCCGATAAAAGTCGTGGTCGACTGGAGGTACGTACTTCAGAAGGTGCATTACGTCTTGGTATTTCGCCCTGGATATACTATGACCATTTGGATGCAGAATCTCCAGCTCAGGCTTGAAAGTAGGAGGCGGTCCATTGAGTTTTTTGCGAAAATCAACTTCACAGAAAGGTAGAGTTGGATTATGAGAATATTTAAACTGCATTATGCCTGGCCTGTCCTTGCTTACTCGGATCCATCGAATTTTGAGCCACTCAACTTTCTCCTTGTCCTTGGTCGTTTTTCTGTTTGTGATGCAGGCCTCGAGGCTTGTCGACGATAGAAAGTCCGCTGTTGTCATCTCTGTTACTTTGAATTTGTTTTTATTACTTTGGCAACTTTTGACGACATTAACGAATGATGCGAAATTGTACATATTGTCAATTTTCTTCATTTTGTTTTCAATTTGAGCAAAATCCCGGTCATTACTCAGATAGCTGTGACCGCTTATGCAGTATTTCTGATCGACGACTGTTAGATGATTGTCGTCCATTGCGACCAAATACATCCAAAAGAGGATAGTTTTTATACTGCGGTTTTGACCGCCACAGGCATCGGACCAAGCTATGAGCTTATTTTCCTGAACATTGCAAGTAACGTACTTCTTTAGGCAAGATCCCACATCCTGCGTTCCTTGTGAGGCCATTCCCTCGTACCAAGCAAACATGAAACCTTGTTTACTTGCCATGTTGTGGATTCCAAAGTTGTACATAGTAAGTTGCCTCTTGTAATAGGCTTCATTGGTTGTAATTCGGGGAAGGGGATAAGTTTTTTGAAGGTCAAAGCTGATTACGTGGCAATCGGCTTTTGCACAGTCTTTCTTTCTTTCACTTTAGGCTAGTTCAACTTTTGTGTGATGGAGTTCTGCTGGATCTGTAAATCTTTTAGGAGAGTTTCATCTTCTTTGGCAGCTTCAATCTTAATCTTCAGTTCGTCGCATGTTTTGCATGTATCTTTTTGAGGTGGTTTAAATGAAAGATTATACGTGTTGTAATGTATTCTAAATAATACACTAATAATTAACAAAACCTTTATTATAATCAAAAACCTTTTATGCTTGTAACATGGCGGATCATACATAACTGGCCATGTTTCATGGCGCACACATGCGCATACATTACATTCTCCCCCTTAAAAAAAACTAAACAACATTCTACAAATATTTACAATGGTTACAATATATAATACAAAAATAATAAAAAAAACTTCATGTATACTGTAACCGCTCTATGGGTTTAACCGTACGTTTAGATCGGTTGTTACCTATATGTGCCACTGGAGAAGTTGCCACCTCCAAAACTCTGTCAGTTTGTGGTATTTCTACAAATTCTGAATCTCTAAATTTAAATTTCTTAATTTGATTAATATGTCTCTTCCAAATGAGGTTATTCTGCGAGACCACCTTGACCAAGTATATAGATTTGGCAATTCTCTTAAATATTTCGCCCTTAATCCAAGTTGGCTTTTGCACATTTCGATAATCCTTAACAAACACTGCCTCGCCCAATTCAAATTGTACAAATCGTTTACCCCCATGATACGTTTTTTGCTTATCTTGATGTCTTAGGACCCGATTTCTTATATCAGTCTGCTTGACATTCTGCACTGCCGTGTCCTTATCCGGCAATAAATTATCAAATCTACTCCTAATTTTCCTATTACCAAACATTAAACTCGCTGGACTGACCCCTGTAGTACAATGGGGAGTAACGTGATAATCGAACAACAAATTACAAAGGACTTTATTTAAATCTATCGCGTTGCCATTACCTACAGCGCTCTTGAGAGCCCCCTTTACCGTTTTCACCGCATTTTCGGCTGCCCCATTAGATGAGGGTTGAAAGGGAGGAGATGTAGTATGGATTATATTATTTCCTGTCAAAAAGTTTTGAAATTCAGTAGAACAAAAAGTCTGGGCGTTATCCGTTACTATTTGTTTGGGCAAACCAAACCTTGCAAACGTTGACCTCAATACCTCTATTGTGGCCTTCGATGTAATTGAATGAAGAGGAAACACCTCCATCCACTTGGAGTGAGCATCAATTAATATTAAAAACTGTTTACCCAAAAATGGTCCCATAAAATCTAAATGTAGTCTGTTCCAAACCTCCCCCGGAAAATGCCAATTTTCTAACACTGCTTTGTTAGGATTGCTTTTATTTAACCTACAATTTTGACATGTCCCGCAAATATTTTCAATTTCTCCGTCCAACCCTGGCCACCAAAAATAAGAACGTGCTAAACTTTTCATTTTTACTATCCCCAAATGAGACTTATGCAAATCTTCTAATATGCTTCTTTGCAATATTTTTGGTATGATTAAACGATTATTCCACAATAAACACTCCGCCTCTATACTTAACTCATTTCTAACCCGGTAAAACTGTTTTAATTGTTCATTATGTCTTTCCGGCCATCCATCACTCAAATATGCCTTAATTTGACTCAATGTTTCATCACCTAACGTAGCTTTCTGTACTGTCTTAAAATTTAATGGAAAGTGTTCATTTGTTGAAAAATAATTAATGAAATCTATATCTGTGTCTACCCCTTCATCATTTAAAATTTTTATCGGTAACCGCGACAAACAATCTGCATAATTATGTTGGGAATCCACAAACTTAATGTCGTACTGATAATTTGATAAAATAAGTGCCCATCTGCGTAAGCGATTAGCTGAAAACTGCGGAATACTTTTTGCGGGGTGAAAAATGGTTGTCAACGCTTTACTATCTGTTAATAGCGTAAATTTCCTACCGTATAAATATTGGTTAAATTTCCCCAAAGAAAAAATTATTGCCAACGCCTCCTTTTCCAGTTGACTATATTTTTCTTCCGCCTTTGATAAGGTACGCGACGCATAGGCTACGGGCCTCTCACTGCCATCAGCAAACACATGACTTATCATGCCTCCGATTCCATATTGACTGGCATCGGTACTTAATTTAATCACCAAAGAGGGATTATAATGTGCTAAAATTGGTGCCACCGTCAGCAACTCTTTAATTTTTTTAAAAGCTTCCTCACATTTAGGTGTCCAAAGCCACTCACTACCACTCTTCAGTAAGTTGTACAGAGGATGCATCACAGAAGCTAAATTTGGTACAAATTGGCCATAATAGATAATTAACCCTAAAATTGACTTTAATTGTGTGATATTTTCCGGTGTAGGTGCCTGTACAATTGCTTCTACCTTTTCTTTTGCCGTATGTAACCCTTCCTGATTAATCGTAAATCCTAAATACGAAACCTCTCTCATAAAAAATTTACATTTGTTCCACGACACCTTCAAACCCGCATCCTGTAACCTACTTAAAACCTTTTCCAACCTCCACAAATGTTCCTTACTATTTCTTCCCGTGACCAGGATATCATCCAGAAATACTACCACCCCCTCTATATCTAATAACAAAGATTCCATGATTTTTTGAAATTTTGCCGGGATACTGGCAATTCCAAAAGGTGCCCTGTTAAATTGAAACAACCCCTTATGCGTAGATATGGTTACCAACTTTTTTGATTCTTCATCTAAAAGAATTTGCTGATACGCATTTGACAAATCTAGTTTTGAAAATTGCACCCCACCTTGAAGTTTCACAAATAATTCATTTATACGTGGCAGTGGATATTGATCAATTTCAATAAATGGGTTGAGAGTTACTTTAAAATCCCCACAAATACGGACGGTGCCGTCTTTTTTTAATACTGGAACGATAGGCGTTCCAAATGGACTGTAATCCACCGGTTCTATAACACCCAACCCTTGCAACCTTTCCAACTCCGCCTCTACCTTCTTGGTTATTGCAAACGGCAAAGGACGGGCTCTAAAAAAACGCGGAGCAACATTATCTGATCTCCATTTAATTGAAATTACTCCCTTTGTAAAAGTACCCATTCCAGGAGCGAAAACATCCTTAAACTTTTTAATCAAATATTTCAAATCTCTGGGAGATTCTAAAAAATTCAATTGCGATATGCCAAGCTCGAACTGATTAAAAAAATCACGTCCCAGCAGGGGGGGTCCTGCAGCGCTTTCAATTACATATAATTTTAAATCTCTTTCCTCACGTTGGAATTTTACCTTACAAATTATATAACCCAACGGTACAATTTTACCACCATTATACAACTTAAAAATCTTGTTCGTTTGAAATAAAGGTTTATCTTTAAAATTTTCTAAATAAAAAACTTCAGGAACAACAGTCAAAGTTGATCCTGTATCTAAATTAAATGTACATTTAACCTTTTCCACTTCCACCTCTAGCAATATTGGATTCGTCCTTGATTCTAAATTAAACAAACAATCCTCCGAGGAATTCAAATAATTTTGAAAATTTACCTTCCTTTTATTATGACACACTGCTGCTAAATGGCCTTTCCTCCCACAGGAATGACACACATATTCTTTGAACGTACACCTCTCGGTCGCATGATTTTGTCTACCACAAACCCTGCACGCACTTCTTGCAGCTACTGAAGGATACGAGGTCGATACCCTGCTTCTTGATTCCCTTGGATCCATAGATGCTGTACCCTTAGTCCACTTCTTCTGCACACCCTTGTCCGCTGGATATACAAAATGCACTTCCGGTTCCTGTTTCACGCTGCGTAACACCAACTCTCTTGGTTTAACCGCTGATTTTGCCATCGCAATTGATACCACATCCTCCAACTTTGTGTTTTTACTTTCTTCTAATAAACGATCTTGAACCGCCCCTGGATCATAACCCACAATAAATAAATCTCGTAAAACTGTTTGTAACATTATGGCGTCAAATTCACATGTGCCCGCCAAACTTCTTAATCTCGCGATCCACTCTTTTGCCGATTCATTATCTTCCTTTTTTGCATTGTAAAATTTATACCTCGCTGCAAACACTGCTACAGCCGATTTAAAATGATCACTTATTAACTGAATTAATTGACTGTACGTTTTTTCTTCTGGTGGTGTTGGCAGACATAAATTATGTATCAATTGATACGTATCTTCTGTTAACAAATTCAACAAAATTGCCCTTTTTCTAATATCATCTGTTATTTCATTTGCTATGAAATAATTTTCCATGCGTCTTTTATATATCGGCCATATCGCGTTTGTTGCATCGAACTCCCCCAGGTGTCCGACATTTTCTACCCTAGAATTTGTCACTACCGGCGCCGGTGTTACTGACATTTTTACTATAATTACTATTACTCGTTACAATTATTACTAATGCTCCCCCGTGAGTTCACTCGTCGCCACTGTAATGTATTCTAAATAATACACTAATAATTAACAAAACCTTTATTATAATCAAAAACCTTTTATGCTTGTAACATGGCGGATCATACATAACTGGCCATGTTTCATGGCGCACACATGCGCATACATTACACGTGTCAAATATTTTTCTATATGTTGAAAAACTAACCATCTTCTTCTTATTTTCATCACCATCTTCGGCGACCAAGGACTTGTACATTTCATACATCCGTGTGACGTTCAAGTCCGCTGACAGGTACTTGCGATCTGGCGTGCCAGACAGCCTGTAATGGCTTTTGTTGGCAGCAATAGACTCAATGTGTGATTTAACTTTTGCAATGACCAGTTCACTTTTCGCGTTACCTGGTTTATGTTTGCCTCGTAGGTCCACAAGCGTTCCTGTTTCATTTTTTTTATCGCACGGTGTATGCGCGCACTATCTATGGCGAATGTAGACATAAATACAGGTTTGCATACTTGAACTCCATTGGCGCCTACTACTCCGGCATCGACACAAATACTTCCATCATCCCTCCCGATGGTTGCCACACAGACAGACGGTGCATTAGCGAGCACCTCGGGCGAAGGGTATGAGCTGCAGCCGCATCAAAAAAGAGCGGCTAGCAGACGAACAGCTAAATCTCGGAGCCCATCAGCGCCCAGAAAAACCGGGGCACCGAGTCCAAATACAAATAGAAATGTTGGAAGAAATCGACATGAAGATCCGGTTATCTTCATTGCCCTGAGACAACCGTGATCTCAATTGAAATTTGCAGAGGTGGTCAGGAAACTAAAAGAGAGTTTAACCAGAGAGACTGCCTTTATAATTAAAAACACCAGGCTAACAAAGGCCGGCAATGTCATCCTGGTGTTGCAAGACAAAGATGACCTTCCTGAGAAACTTCTCAAGGAGGTCAAATCGGCAGTTGACGACCGAAAAGCAACTGGCCGTAATTGTAACAAGAACAAGTTACACATTTCAAATATTTCAATTCGCGACCTGGATCCTCAGGTTAGTGAGAAAGAGGTTCTATTAAGCGTTGTTACGAAAAATTTTCTCTTTTTCGCAACAACGTTGAATTTATTAAATTCAACTTTTACATCTAGCGACATATTTCGTAGCACTCTGTATAGCGAACGTATTTGACAGAGATTAAACTCGCGCATGCAACGATAAGGACTTCTTGGGTTAGCGCTCGTACGGAGCGGTCGACGTTTAGTGTTTTCTATGTGAAGTGATAACAATTTTGGTTCCAATTTTGATAAAATATTGGTAGCGATTTTGTGGGGGGTCCCTTTCCGCATCATGAATTGTTTTGGATGGTTTGCGCTCCAACCCAGTACTATGGGGATTTTTCACATTGATGTTTGCGGAATTGTGGATGTATTCCAGGTCGTTATCTTTTTGTCGGACCACCTTGTCCATATTTTCTGGAAGGATATTTTTTTACTCAGTTCGGTAAGTTTTTATAATTTGAACTGATTACTTCACAGGGAAATGCATTACTCGACTTGGCCAAATTTTCCGCCGAACATAAGGAGTTCGATTGCGTTTTAACTAACCCTTGACTGTCTTATTTTTTTATGTGATATGTTTATTACAAAGGGTTTCATTGTCTTGCATATTTTTTTGTACGAATGTTGGCCGAGATAGTTGATACGCCGTATTTTTCGTTGTATGCACGATGAGATATTCTATCTAATCTCACACGTTCGAAGACGTGAATTTTAATGCCAATGCTGAACGTTACTTTTTGATAATTATTTTAATTAATAATAATATTTAATTATGTATTGTTAATTGAGTTTTATTTGTGCATTTAAATTTCACTAGGAAACATCAACCGGCGGTGGTCAAATGCAAAGACTTTGAAATTTTATTTTAGATATTTTTTTGTGTTCATTCTTTGATTTTATGTTCTTTTTTTATGAAAGGCTACGATGTTCGACCCATACACAGGGTGCGGCATTTCATCGAGATTGCTTTCATTGGTTTTTCATTGGGGATTCGACATGGTTCCACTTTATCGTGGGATTTTTATATAACCATTCGAATGTGCCCTTGGTTTATGTTTGGGAGTGATTTTCGGTGGCAGTGTCGTTGCCACTGTGCTTGTGTTGGTCGGCTAACACCTTTTACATCCGACATCGTTAATATCTTTGCCTTCTGACAATTAACATCCAATTGTCCATTTTAATTGTGTTGTGTTAGCAAAGCTGTTTCCTTGATCTCTCCGGGGTGTTTCTTTCACACGATCCACGACTCTCGCTTCCAGGCTATAACGAGCTAGTTTAAAACCTAACACCAGGGCCCCACGCAAATTTAAAGTAGATGGTTTATCCTTCTGCGTGGACTTAATCTTTTCCGAGCTGACTTCTCATTAGAGCAGTAAGGAGAGATTTTGTTACACTGGCGCCCAACGTGGGGCGCCAGTGATACAAAATCTTTCCTTACTGCTCTAATGAGAAGTCAGCTCGGAAAAGATTAAGTCCACGCAGAAGGATAAAACCATCTACTTTAATTTTGCGTGGGGCCCTGGTGTTAGGTTTTAAACTAGCTCGTTTATTGCGGCAGCGAGAGTCGTGGATCGTGTGAAAGAAACACCCCGGAGAGATCAAGGAAACAGCTTTGCTAACACAACACAATTAAAATTAACAATAAGAAGTTCATTGTCAGAAGGCAAAGATATACGCGATGTCGGATGTAAAAGGTGTTAGCCGACCAAAACAAGCACAGTAGCAACGACATTGCCACCGAAAATCACTCCCAAACATATGTAACGGTCTTCCGTTAATTTCCTTTGAAAAGGAAAATCCTCTTCATACGCCTCGAGGGTTTGTTAATTTTCAGAGGTCAATTACGATTAACAATTTATTTATGTGTAATTTATCCAACCAATTTTATTTAACGAAACAAATTTTATATTCCTGTTAACGAGAACTCAAATTAAATGCGTATTATGAATTATCCGCGCCTATGGGTTAGGTGACCCATCGATCGATACGAACCGAACGATAAATTTCAACAAAAAAATCAAGGTACCTAAAAATCCCTAGGACAACCAAGGTTGTTAGAACAAAAGTTAGTAAGACAAATACGTAAGATTTATAAATCGAATCAAAAAATAAAGTTATTTGAACAAATTAATAATCAGTCGGTGTTAAAAAAAAACCCTACTAAAGGTCGGGCAATAGTCCCGAGTAAAAGACAACACATTTGAAAATAGTTTATCGAGTGATAAGCCAGGTTGTGACCATCAGTGGTGAATTTGTGTTTCGGCCATTTTTAGGTTGTATAAATGAAGCAAATAATTTGCCAACGGTACGGATTGCTTCAACTTCTGCCGAAATTATTGGTTTAATGATAAGAGTAGCCGGCCAAGTTCTGAGTTGTTATATTAAGAAGCAAAATCCTTTTTGGATATTATTTATTCAAGTACCAGGTCAGAAATCGCACGTGCTATTAACGAATTACTTCACCAAAATAAACCATTAACATTAGAAAAGAGAAATGTGTGTGTTAACCAGAGAACTACTAAGACAATTTGAGTACAGGATTCAACAAAACGATTTGGTATCAAAAAGCTATTTAAATTATGTTATTAAGAATTTGTAATCGGAATTATCTTCAATAATTCATTTGCCTTTAAAAATCTGCGAAATTATTCGCATTGTTTGTGCCTCATATAAGTGTGTTCTTTCCAATTATTTCCAGTTCCAAGTCAACCGGAGGGTCTATCAATTCACGGACCAAACCTACATACGCTCGTTCGAACGATCGGAAGGGGGCCGCATTTATCAACAAGTAAGTAATTGGAAACGTACAATTACTTACTGTATGAGGTCAAATCAAAAAGTTTGTACAATATTTATTCACTTGAAATTACAAATTTATGATATACATAAAAATCCGGTGCAACCATTCAGTTTTGCATTTGGCATCCGGATAAATAGCATTTCAATCATTCCATTTACACTGTACCGGCCAAGGAGAGCCCTGCTGACAACGAATAACCTCGACAGACTTATCATTGAAGTAAATAGTTGTTGGTTGGTTAACAACCCTAAATTGACATTTGTGTTGGTTTATTTATTTATTTGTATTACCTGTTGTCTTGTTCGACTTGGTTATTATAATCTCCACTACAAAGTTAAAGATAATGTCAGTAATTATAAAAGTCACCATTGTTTATTTATAAGACAATTGTTACCATTTCTATAGTTCCTGTTTATAGTAATTTATCAAGTTATCCTGTTAATAATAATTCATCAAATTGTTCACTTATAATAAATTATTAAACTGTCCATTAAACAAGAGTTTTTGCTAATCTTTGTATTATTGTGCCTACTTGCGTATACTTGTGTCAATTTTGTTTATTTTAATTTTGTTGAGAAAGCCAAGTATCGGAGCTCCTCTCGATATCTTGTCCTTCTCATCTGGCGCCCTGGCTTTGCTATCAAGGTAAAAGAAGGATCGACAAAGTTTAACGATCCCACGAAGGTTCGAAAATACATCACGAACCACCCTGCTCTCCAACACAAGAGTAAAAATCTATGAGTTAGCCGACCCGTACAGGAGACCTACGGTCAAGAAAAGCGGTACTTAGAGTCGCAACAAGCAATTGTGGCTATAAGAATTTGGCGCCTCAACGTGTGGAGCCCGTTTAAGAAATTGACGCCCATGCGTGGAGTACGAAGTGATTCGATAACCGAGTTGCCGATTTTAAGAAATTGACACCTCAAAGATTAGGACTCGAACGCTACGAAGTCGACCGTTAGTACCATCTGTACGTATAATACCATTACCGATAGCAAAAAATTTTAGAAACACGAGTATACACAAGTGCCACAAGCAAAGTTATTATTATCTATTGTTGAATTGGCTATAATTGAATTATCTATTAACGAATTATTTATTAACGAACTATCTATTATCGAATTATTAAACGCAGTAATATTAAACCCATATTTATAAATTTATATCGAGGACAAGCATTGCATTCTGAATACAGACCCTGCAATTATGAGGTATTTAAACAGGTTGCTCGCCGATGAACTCGCGTGGGAGTTAGAAGTTAGGGGGAAAGATTGCGCAAATTTAAACGTGGACGAGAAAAGAGCCCTTCTCAGAACCGCACTTCGAGAGACGGTCAGAGAAGTGGAGGCACCGACAGTACAGTTCGATATCGTCGAACAATTACAAATCTGTCAGGATAAGTTTGACTTGATTGAACCTTTAGTTCTAGATTCAGTGAACTCTCCTAACACGAAATCCTGCGAGGCGCACCTAACGAGACTCGATCATATCCTTTCTCGCCTTAAATATTGCTTAAAAAATTTATCTCCACCCGAATTCGAACAGCAAAAAGCACAACGTTTACAAAATCGTTGTTTAGAATTAATAGAGACCGTAGAAACGTTATTAGATTCACCGGCGACTGGACGCAATGACATTAGTCAAGCGTTGAGTAATTTATCAATTGACGATTTAACCGACGTACTCGGTGCAGATCAATTACGAGCCATCGCGACAGCGCGATTCTCTGAATCTCAGGGAGTCGTGGGTTCAACGCCCATTAGGCAAGAACCGGATCGGAGCTTGACCAGACCAGATCCTCTTCCGTTAAAGGAAGTCGGACATTTTCCGGGCCAAGATCCGTTCCTTTATCAAAGGCAACCGACGGTGATTAATATCCCCCAGGAAGGTCGCGATAATCAATCGAAAATGCATTCTCAGAATGCCAAACCCGATACTGTCAGCAGATGGAACATTAAATTTTCCGGTGACGAAAAGTCGCTCGGCGTAAATGCGTTCCTTGAACGAGTAAATGAATTACGTGTCTCCAGACGTGTCTCGGAACAGGTCCTTTTCGATAGTGCGATTGACCTTTTCGAAGGCGCGGCGCTAACGTGGTTTCGGTCGGCGAAGAAGTATGCCAACTCTTGGCAGCAACTTGAATATTTGCTTCGGGAAAATTATTTACCGTCCAACTACGACGAGTCACTTTGGCAAGAAATAATTAACCGAAAGCAAGGAGAATTTGAACCGGTACGCGACTACATAGCGGCCATGTGTAACCTCATCGCGAGGCTAACAAGTCCTATGAGTCACGATAGAGAATTGTATTATATAAAAATTAATTTACTACCTATTTACCAAAAACAATTATTATTTATGAACATTACGAGTGTGTTAGAATTAGTGAAAGCTTGTAAACAAGTAACCGAGGTTTTCGAAAACGAAAGGACTCGAAAGTTACATGTACCTACTATTAATCCTTTAGAGCCCGAATTGGCAATGCCCAAAGAGCGACGCCCAGATCTTTGTCCGCGGGTAAAGCGTGAAGTTCATGCCATGCAATCCAACGTCAAGAGCTACAGCTCTAGGACGTTTGGAAAAAGACCACCATCCGCCAATGCGAAGTGCTTTAATTGCAAAGAGTCCGGTCATTATTACCATACCTGTCCAGCCGAAAGGCGCATCTTTTGTTATATTTGCGGAACTCCCGAAGTTACTTACCCTAACTGCACGAAATGTTCAAAAAACGTAAAAAGGCAGGAATGAGAAGTAGCCCTCTTGTTCCTAGCCCTTTCACCATGAAGGCTACATGCCCCGAGTGGCAGTATTGGCTGAATAACGTCAGGTCTTTTTGCAGGACCAAACCCTCAAAAGTTGAGACCCTTTTTGCCCATCGTCCATTTGACAACAGGGCCTATTTGAAACTCAATATTTTAGGAGTGGAAGTTCTTGGTTTTCTTGACCCGGGCGCGAACCAGTCTGTTTTAGGCCGCGACGGACTATATATTTTAAATAGATTAAATTTACCAATTGAACGCAGTGACATAGCATTAAAATCCGCGGATGGCACTTTACAAAAAGTGTTAGGTACTAGCATCTTGCCAATAACGTTAGACGGCGTGACCAAAAATTTATCTGTAATTATTTCTGATACAGTCGAGTATCCACTCATTTTAGGTTACGAGTTTTGCAAGATTTTTCAAATCAAAACCGATTTTGGTACGGATTCGTACACAATCCCCGCTGCGTTAAACGCAATTTCGACCGAAAAAATTATCCATTCGAGACTAGACCTAAGTTATGACCAAATCCAAAAATTAGATAAAATCATTTCTTTATTTCAAAAACTCGCACCTAATAAGCTAGGAAGAACGTGTATGGTTGAACACGTCATCGACACCGGCGATGCGACGCCCTTGAAGCAACGCCACTACCCTCTTTCTCCAGCAATGTTGGAGAAGGTCAATGCAGAGGTGGATGAGATGATACGTTTGGGAGTCATCAAAAAGTCATTCTCTGCATGGAGCTCGCCAACAGTAATGGTGAAAAAGAAAGATGGTACGATGCGATTCTGCTTCGACGGTAGAAGGCTAAACGAAGTTACTAAGCCCGACGCTTATCCGTTGCCCTACATCAACGACATTTTGGACCGTTTACGCGATGCGAGATATTTAACATCGATAGATCTGCGTAAAGCTTTCTGGCAGGTACCACTGGCTCGTGAGTCACGAGAAAAGACCGCCTTTACTATTCCAAGGCGTGGTCTCTTTGAATTTAACGTTCTCCCTTTCGGATTAAATAATAGCGCACAAACGTTGCAGCGGTTGATGGACTCGATTTTTGGTCCCGAATTTGACAACGTCTTTGTCTATCTAGACGATATTATTATTGCGTCGAGTGATTTCGAAGAACACTTGAACACACTAACTCAGGTGTATAAAAGGCTGAAAAAAGCAGGCCTAACAATAAATTTAAAAAAGTGTGAATTTTGCAGGGAGTCTCTGAAATATTTAGGTTTTGTGGTCGATGAGAAAGGTTTAGGGACCGATCCCAGTAAAGTCGAGGCTATTGTTAATTATCCCGTCCCGAAAACTTCTACAGAAATAAAAAGATTCCTCGGTATGGCAGGATGGTACAGGAGATTCATTCCTAATTTTTCTTCCGTGGCTGCGCCTATTTTGCACCTTTTAAAAGGTAAAGCCAAAGGTCAAAAAATCTCTTGGTCCGAAGAAGCACACCGAGCTTTCAACAATCTTAAGAATTTATTAACTACATCACCAATATTATCAAGCCCCGACTTCACTCTTCCGTTTATCATCCAGACAGACGCGAGCGACTCCGGCCTAGGAGCAATCCTGGTTCAGGGAGAGGGGAATGACGAAAAGGTAATTGCTTATGCAAGTCGTACTTTGACTCGCGGTGAGCTTAATTATCACGCTATGGAGAAGGAATGTTGCGCTATTCTATTCGGAGTAGAAAAGTTTAGGCCGTACATCGAAGGAACCCGTTTTACTGTCATTACCGACAACCAGGCGTTGAAATGGCTGGGCACAGTCAAATCTCCGCTGGGAAGAATCGCCCGTTGGAGCGTTAGATTAAACCAATACGATTTCGGTATTGTACATAGAAAGGGGAAATTTAACGTAGTAGCCGACGCTCTCTCTAGAGCACCAGTGAATATTCATTTAATTTCAATAGAACCAGGAGACATCGATCCTTGGTATCAAAAAGTCCTCGACAATATTCGAGAGAATCCAAGTCTTTTTCCCAATTTTAAAATTGAGGACGGTTTCATTTTCAAATTTGTAGCTAATAAGCACAACATAATCTCGAATCTTATTGAATGGAAACTCCTGGTACCAAAGTCGCGTCGCCGAGAAATTATGGTAGATTGTCACGACAACCCACTCAGCGGACATTTCGGTATTTTTAAAACGCTTAACAAAATTAGCGAGCTTTATTATTGGCCTCGCATGAAATCCGACATAACTAGGTATGTTCTTAAATGTGATATTTGCACCGCCAGCAAGGCAACTAACCAATTGAGACCAGGTCTAATGGGAAAGGAAAAGAAAGTCAGATACCCCTTTCAAATCATCTCGATTGATATTATGGGACCTTTTCCCAGAACCAAAAAAGGTAACGCCTTCCTTTTAGTTATTTCGGATTGGTTCACTAAATTTGTTCTTGTGCAACCCTTGCGGCAGGCCACGGCAGCGCCTATAGTAAAGTTCATAGAAGAGACCTTCTTACTTTTCGGAGTACCCCAAATCGTTACCACGGATAACGGACCCCAGTTTACCGGTAAATTATTCAAAGATCTAATGACCCAATACAAAGTGCAGAAAGTATGGCCCACTGCGAATTATCATCCGCAGGCGAATTCCGTCGAACGAACAAACCGTGTCATCGGTACCTGTCTTCGTTCTTTCGTGGAAGACGACCATAGGTCGTGGGATGTTCACATCCATAAAATAGCACATGCCATTCGGAATGCCGTGCATGAAGTAACGGGGTACACGCCTTCACTATTGAATTTCGGTAGATCAGTGCCAAATAGTGGCGACTACTATGGGAGGTTAGACGCAGCAGAGATGAGAGAATTCTCAGTAGATAAGCGCGAACAACTAATAACCGACGTAAACAATTTAAGCGAGTTACATCTAAGGGTAGTTGAAAAAATAAAAGCTGCGTATCAACGCAACAAAACTCATTACGACCTCCGTAAGAGGCCGTTAACATTTAAGCGTGGGGACACTGTCTGGAAACGTAATTTCGTTTTATCAAGCGCTCCAAATAAATTCTCTAAAAAATTAGCTCCCAAATTCGTAAAATGCAAAGTAGTAGAGGTAACGGGCACTCTCACTTACCGTCTCAAAGACGAAGGCGGCAAAGATCTGGGAATTTTCCATGTTAAAGACTTAAAGGTTAACCATGATTAACCCTTTTATTTTATTAATGAATTAATATGTATTTGTTCTACAACCCAATTTTTAGTTATAATCTAGGAAGTTATTAGATCCGAGGGCTTTATGAATCTGCAAAACAGGTTCGACGCTTTTGATCCTCCCCGGATGACCGATTTTCATTTTAGGTGATCTTTTATTTAAAGGATCCAGAGTACCAGCTCTCATCCACCAATTTCACGTTGTTATATGTTACTGCTTCAGAGCAGGATAGCAACCCATTTTCCATTTTGTGATAAGTTCGACGACTATGGCTCCAGGAACTAACTCAGGTTCTTCCCGGTTGTCCAGTCGAACTCTCATGACTTCCTGGGTAGTTTTTCAGGAAGTGACCGAGATGATCAATTAATTTTGGTCACAAAATCAAAAACCGCTCCATAAGGACTGGAATATCCTTAGGTCGACAGACGAGTTAATTCAACTTTTAACCTTTCAAGGGCAGTACGATGTGTTCTGTCACTAACTCGTCGATAGAAAAACCCGATTCGTTTTTTTAGGTGTTTCGAGATGAACGTTTTGCCGTTTGTTCGAAACAAGCCAGAATAAGTTAGGATCGAAACCCATGGTCTATAGCTATACTAGATTATAACCCCATATGTTTTTATTTTATTTTAGGTGTTCTTGTTTCCTTTATAGGTATTTGTTACATACTTTTATAATTTACAGAAAAAAAAGAGATTCGTTAAATCTTACTGTTTTTCTGAAAATAACTAAAATTGTGATTCGTTAATGCGATACTTTAGCTAACCGTAATAACTGTGAAAAAAGGGATTGTTCCAATTATATGTGAAATTGAACTGCTGAAAGAACAAAGTTTCTTTCAAAATTTTGTGTTTAAAATTTGGATGAGTCCGTAAAACTTTATTTTTCAGCAAACACTAGAGCTCAGCTCGAAGAATCGTCTAAGATTTTTCCTTGATTTCTACCAGCATTCTCTTGGAAAATTTCGCTTACCTTTTCTGCTTCCTGACAATAGCTGATGGCAGCTATTGATTTTGCGGGGGGGGGTGTAACGGTCTTCCGTTAATTTCCTTTGAAAAGGAAAATCCTCTTCATACGCCTCGAGGGTTTGTTAATTTTCAGAGGTCAATTACGATTAACAATTTATTTATGTGTAATTTATCCAACCAATTTTATTTAACGAAACAAATTTTATATTCCTGTTAACGAGAACTCAAATTAAATGCGTATTATGAATTATCCGCGCCTATGGGTTAGGTGACCCATCGATCGATACGAACCGAACGATAAATTTCAACAAAAAAATCAAGGTACCTAAAAATCCCTAGGACAACCAAGGTTGTTAGAACAAAAGTTAGTAAGACAAATACGTAAGATTTATAAATCGAATCAAAAAATAAAGTTATTTGAACAAATTAATAATCAGTCGGTGTTAAAAAAAAACCCTACTAAAGGTCGGGCAATAGTCCCGAGTAAAAGACAACACATTTGAAAATAGTTTATCGAGTGATAAGCCAGGTTGTGACCATCAGTGGTGAATTTGTGTTTCGGCCATTTTTAGGTTGTATAAATGAAGCAAATAATTTGCCAACGGTACGGATTGCTTCAACTTCTGCCGAAATTATTGGTTTAATGATAAGAGTAGCCGGCCAAGTTCTGAGTTGTTATATTAAGAAGCAAAATCCTTTTTGGATATTATTTATTCAAGTACCAGGTCAGAAATCGCACGTGCTATTAACGAATTACTTCACCAAAATAAACCATTAACATTAGAAAAGAGAAATGTGTGTGTTAACCAGAGAACTACTAAGACAATTTGAGTACAGGATTCAACAAAACGATTTGGTATCAAAAAGCTATTTAAATTATGTTATTAAGAATTTGTAATCGGAATTATCTTCAATAATTCATTTGCCTTTAAAAATCTGCGAAATTATTCGCATTGTTTGTGCCTCATATAAGTGTGTTCTTTCCAATTATTTCCAGTTCCAAGTCAACCGGAGGGTCTATCAATTCACGGACCAAACCTACATACGCTCGTTCGAACGATCGGAAGGGGGCCGCATTTATCAACAAGTAAGTAATTGGAAACGTACAATTACTTACTGTATGAGGTCAAATCAAAAAGTTTGTACAATATTTATTCACTTGAAATTACAAATTTATGATATACATAAAAATCCGGTGCAACCATTCAGTTTTGCATTTGGCATCCGGATAAATAGCATTTCAATCATTCCATTTACACTGTACCGGCCAAGGAGAGCCCTGCTGACAACGAATAACCTCGACAGACTTATCATTGAAGTAAATAGTTGTTGGTTGGTTAACAACCCTAAATTGACATTTGTGTTGGTTTATTTATTTATTTGTATTACCTGTTGTCTTGTTCGACTTGGTTATTATAATCTCCACTACAAAGTTAAAGATAATGTCAGTAATTATAAAAGTCACCATTGTTTATTTATAAGACAATTGTTACCATTTCTATAGTTCCTGTTTATAGTAATTTATCAAGTTATCCTGTTAATAATAATTCATCAAATTGTTCACTTATAATAAATTATTAAACTGTCCATTAAACAAGAGTTTTTGCTAATCTTTGTATTATTGTGCCTACTTGCGTATACTTGTGTCAATTTTGTTTATTTTAATTTTGTTGAGAAAGCCAAGTATCGGAGCTCCTCTCGATATCTTGTCCTTCTCATCTGGCGCCCTGGCTTTGCTATCAAGGTAAAAGAAGGATCGACAAAGTTTAACGATCCCACGAAGGTTCGAAAATACATCACGAACCACCCTGCTCTCCAACACAAGAGTAAAAATCTATGAGTTAGCCGACCCGTACAGGAGACCTACGGTCAAGAAAAGCGGTACTTAGAGTCGCAACAAGCAATTGTGGCTATACATAAACCAAGGGCACATTCGAATGGTTATATAAAAATCCCACGATAAAGTGGAACCATATCGAATCCCCAATGATAAAACAAAAGACAGCAATCTCGGTGAAATGCCGCACCCTGTATATGGGTCGAACATCGCAACCTTTCATAAAAAAATAATATAAAATCAAAAATAAACACAAAAAAAAATGTTTAACGTAGAATTTCAAATACGAAATTCGAACCCATGTCAAACGCTTAGGAATTTCAAAGTCATTGCAGTTGACCAACGCCGGTTGATGTTTTCTAGTGGGAATAAAATACACAAGTAACCCAAATAATAATACATAATTAAATAATATAATTAATTAAAATAATTATCAAAAAGTAAAGTGCAAACACTTGGTACTCCATCCAACGTATGCGAACGTGTGAGATTAGATAGAATATCTCATCGTGCAGAAAACGAAAACTTACGGCGTATCAACTATCTCGGCCAACATTCGATTAAAAAAATATGCAAGACAATGAAAACCTCTGTAATAAAAATATCACATAAAAAATAAGACAGCCAAGGGTTAGTTAAAACGCAATCGAACTCCTTATGTTCGGAGGAAAAATTTGGCCAAGTCGAGTAATGCATTTCCCTGTGAAGCAATCAGTTCAAATTATAAAAACTTACCGAACTGAGTAAAAAAATATCCTTCCAGAAAATATGGACAAGGTGGTCCGACAAAAAGATAACGACCTGGAGTACATCCACAATCCTGCAGACACGAATGTGAACATCCCCAAAAATGGGTTGGAGCGCAAAATCCAAAACAACTCATGATGCGGAAAGCGACCCATCACAAAATCGCCACCATACCCTGTCAAAACTGGAACCAAAAATTGTTATCACTTCACATTGAAAAAACAAAACCGACCGCTCGCTTCGAAAGCCAACCCAAGAAGTCCTTATCGTTGCATGCGCGAGCTTAAACTCTGTCAAATACGCTCGCTATACAGGGTGCTACGAAATATGTCGCTAGATGTTAAAAGTTGAATTTAATAAATTCAACGTTGTTGCTCAACCATTTTGTACTCATTGATTTTTATCTGAGACAAAATCATCTATTATTATGGTTTTCAGTAGCTATCATTAGCTCTACCAATTTGGTTTTCGCTTCTGCGGATTTAAGGCGACATTTAGTCCCATGTGTGAAGAACCATACAATTATTATTATTATTTTTTAATCTCAATCTTTTAGAGATTTTGATTTTTTTATTTTTTTGAAATATTTTAAGCTCATTTTTTTATTAGCAACGCTTAATATTTCTTTCCTACCAAGTACTGCTACAAACTACCTCCACACTACAGTAAATAAATAAGTTTTTTTCCCGTCAATTTACAGTTCGTTGTCAACTTCGTTTCTCTAATAATTTTTTGATTTTTTTATCTTGACCTCCGGTCAGATATCTTACTTCGGGGGTGTGTTACGAAAAATTTTCTCTTTTTCGCAACAACGTTGAATTTATTAAATTCAACTTTTACATCTAGCGACATATTTCGTAGCACTCTGTATAGCGAACGTATTTGACAGAGATTAAACTCGCGCATGCAACGATAAGGACTTCTTGGGTTAGCGCTCGTACGGAGCGGTCGACGTTTAGTGTTTTCTATGTGAAGTGATAACAATTTTGGTTCCAATTTTGATAAAATATTGGTAGCGATTTTGTGGGGGGTCCCTTTCCGCATCATGAATTGTTTTGGATGGTTTGCGCTCCAACCCAGTACTATGGGGATTTTTCACATTGATGTTTGCGGAATTGTGGATGTATTCCAGGTCGTTATCTTTTTGTCGGACCACCTTGTCCATATTTTCTGGAAGGATATTTTTTTACTCAGTTCGGTAAGTTTTTATAATTTGAACTGATTACTTCACAGGGAAATGCATTACTCGACTTGGCCAAATTTTCCGCCGAACATAAGGAGTTCGATTGCGTTTTAACTAACCCTTGACTGTCTTATTTTTTTATGTGATATGTTTATTACAAAGGGTTTCATTGTCTTGCATATTTTTTTGTACGAATGTTGGCCGAGATAGTTGATACGCCGTATTTTTCGTTGTATGCACGATGAGATATTCTATCTAATCTCACACGTTCGAAGACGTGAATTTTAATGCCAATGCTGAACGTTACTTTTTGATAATTATTTTAATTAATAATAATATTTAATTATGTATTGTTAATTGAGTTTTATTTGTGCATTTAAATTTCACTAGGAAACATCAACCGGCGGTGGTCAAATGCAAAGACTTTGAAATTTTATTTTAGATATTTTTTTGTGTTCATTCTTTGATTTTATGTTCTTTTTTTATGAAAGGCTACGATGTTCGACCCATACACAGGGTGCGGCATTTCATCGAGATTGCTTTCATTGGTTTTTCATTGGGGATTCGACATGGTTCCACTTTATCGTGGGATTTTTATATAACCATTCGAATGTGCCCTTGGTTTATGTTTGGGAGTGATTTTCGGTGGCAGTGTCGTTGCCACTGTGCTTGTGTTGGTCGGCTAACACCTTTTACATCCGACATCGTTAATATCTTTGCCTTCTGACAATTAACATCCAATTGTCCATTTTAATTGTGTTGTGTTAGCAAAGCTGTTTCCTTGATCTCTCCGGGGTGTTTCTTTCACACGATCCACGACTCTCGCTTCCAGGCTATAACGAGCTAGTTTAAAACCTAACACCAGGGCCCCACGCAAATTTAAAGTAGATGGTTTATCCTTCTGCGTGGACTTAATCTTTTCCGAGCTGACTTCTCATTAGAGCAGTAAGGAGAGATTTTGTTACAGCGTAAGTACGATCATCGGGGCTGGAGGATCCATAACCCTCCAGCCCTTAAGAAGAGAGCGAAATGGGAACCAAACGGCAACGATTAGGGCGGACATTAACAACGCCAACATCCTCGCCGCCGCCCGGACTATAACCGTTGGACTTTCGGGAGCGTGCAGGGTGACTGCCCTAAGTCGTTGCTTTCGATGCTGGGCCTCTGACCACAAGTCAGAGAACTGCAGAGGCCCAAATAGAACGAGACTCTGCTGGCACTGCTGCCAGACGGGCCACTTGGCCAAGTACTGTAATAGCAGTAAACCAACTTGCGCTAAATGCGGGAGACACGACCATCGTACCATCGATGGGTCATGTATGTCTCCAAAGACCCGGCGCGCGGTGCCAACTCCGGCACCGAGACGCAACACCTTCGGGGTCACCAATATCCGCAGGGGGGCCAACGCCCGATCAGTCGCCTAGACGATTGTCAGAGACAGCTGGGGAGAGCGAACCCCAGCAAAGAACAGGCCGTGTCAGGTTCATACAAGCGAATCTGCACACGGCAAGGGCAGCCCTCGATCTACTGCTTGAAACCGTGCACCGCCTAAAGATTGATGCGGCACTCCTGTCCGAGCCAAACCTCCTAGGGTCCGCTAACTTTGTTAGAGACCGGACTGGCAGAGCAGCCATATACCTTACTCCAACAACTTCTACGGAGGGGATAGGAAGCGGCGAAGGCTACGCTTGGGTCAAAATAGGAGGGGTGAAGGTAATTAGTTATTACTCACCCAACGACCCGATAGCAGATTTTAGAACCCAACTCGACCTGCTTGCCGCAGAGGTCAGGGCGGCCCGAGCGCACGGTGAACAAGTGTTAGTCGGGGGCGACTTTAACGCCCACTCCCCTGAGTGGGGATCGCCAGATGAGAACGAGAGAAGAGAGGCTCTCTGCGACTTCCTTGGTCCAGCGGGGTTGGAGGTGGGTAACGTTGGTAACACCCCCACGTTCGTAAGGGGGAACTCAACCTCCATCCTGGATTTAACGCTGGAAACCAGTGGTGTCCTCCAGGAGTTGGTCGACTGGAGGGTACTTGATGAAGAAACCCTGAGCGACCACAGGTACATCTCCTTCTGTCTGGAAAGAGTAGAGAGTGTCGATACTCTACAGGCAGAGGGATGGTGCTCATTCAAGATGAATGAGGTGGCGCTCAGGGCTGAATTTGCTCGTAGAGCCTCAACTGGGCAGATAACAGACGCCGACGCTCTCACGGATGCACTTGTGGGAGCTTGCAACGAGGCTATGCCAAGAAGGGGGGGCTGTCTAGACGCCCGGTCTACTGGTGGACCGAGGCCATCTACGAAGCTCGTAAGACCGCGAAGAAGCTCAGCAGAGTGGCTCAGAGAGTAAAAACTCTGCACTCTATCGCAGAATACAAAGCTGCAAAGAAAAAGCTCCGCCATGCAATTGCTGGTAGTAAAAGAAAAGGTTGGCTGGAGCTTCTAAAGTCATTGGACGACGACCCGTGGGGCTTGGCCTATAAGGTAGTGAGGGGTAAGCTAAGAGGGAGAAGTAACATGACCGGACCGAGCCCACCCAAGGTCCGGGAGATAGCGACGGTGCTCTTCCCTGAGCATCCGATCTTCCGGGAGCCAAGAATGCTCCCACCCCAGCAGATTAACCTCTTTACAACCGTTGAAATTCAAGCCGCAGTTAAAAGAATGGCTTCGGACAAGGCCCCGGGTCCCGATAACATTCCTGGTCGGGCCGTGAAGTTAGCTTTCGGCGAGTGCGGGTTAACCTTCCTGTCCGCCTTCAACGACTGCCTCGTTAAGGGAGTTTTCCCGGCGAGGTGGAAAAAGGCGAGACTGGTGTTGGCCCGCAAAGGTGTCAAACCTGTCGACGTAGCGAGCAGCTATAGACCTATATGCCTCCTCGATCACGTCGGCAAGGTTTTTGAACGAATGATCCTGGACAGGCTCATCCAGGATATAGAGAGATCGGGCGACCTCAACGAAAGGCAGTTTGGCTTCCGATGCGGCCGATCGACTGTGGATGCTCTGGAAGCAATAGTCGGTGTCGCGGGAGAAGCAGTGCAAGGTACACAGAGAACTAGATGCTTTTGCCTTGTCGTCACCCTGGACGTAAGAAACGCATTTAATTGCGCAGGGTGGAGGCACATACTGAACTCGTTGAGAGCCCGAAATATCAGTCCCGAGATCTTCAACCTGGTGGCCAGTTACCTTGAAGATAGAAGTCTTATCATCAACGGTGCCACTAGGGAAGTTACCAGCGGTGTCCCGCAGGGTTCAGTACTTAGCCCAACCTTGTGGAACGTAATGTATGACGAAGTTCTCGGGCTGGTATACCCAGACGGCACTACGCTGTACGGCTTTGCCGACGACCTTACCCTCATCGTTGTAGACAGGGAGTCGCCGGCCTTGGAAGCCAAAGCAAACGCAGCGATAGCCACCATAAACACCTGGGCGGGCAGCCGCGGACTTACTCTGTTGCCGGAGAAATCCGAGGCAGTCGTAATCCGCGGCAGAAGAAAAGCCCCCACTATGAGGCTGCTTTTGGGTGGTTCCCCAATTGCAGTCAAAGACTTCGTCACCATACTGGGGCTAAAGATAGACAAGAACCTGAATTTTGCCGATCACATCCGTACGGCGTGCAACAAGGCGACGGCGATAGTTACTTCGTTCGCTAGACTAATGCCCAACATCGGTGGCCCAAAACCGACGAAGCGAAGGATGTTGGGCACCGTCGCACAGTCCGTGATGTTGTACGCCGCTCCCGTTTGGCAAGAGGCAGTCAACGTCCAGCGTAACCGTAAGAGGCTGCAAGCGGTCCAGCGCAAGATGGCACTTCGAGTAACTTGCGCTTACAGGACCGTGTCCGGCGAAGCCGTGCGAGTCTTGGCCTCATTGCCTCCCATAGAGCTTTTAGCTAGAGAGAGAGCAGACGTACGAGCGGGACCAGACCCCACCATTAAGCAGCGGACGCTCGACGATTGGCAAAGGAGCTGGTCCTCCGGCACGAATGCCGCTTGGACCAGAAAGCTCATTCCGGATCTTCGTCCTTGGGTAGCGAGAAAGCACGGAGAGGTGAACTTTCATATAACACAAGCTCTCACCGCCCACGGATGCTTCCAGGCATATCTCCACAGGTTCAGGCTGAACGAGTCACCTGCCTGTGGTTACTGCGGAGACGAAGATACGGCGGAACACACTCTTTTCGGATGCCTAAGATGGGAGAGGGAGAGAGTGATGATTTCGCTCCGGATGGGCGACACACTAAGCCCGGGCAACATGATTGCTTTCATGCTGTCCGGAGAAGACGAATGGCTGGCTGTAGCGGTCTTCATCAGTCAAGTGATGAAGACCAAGGAGGGGGACGGACGAGCTGAGCAAGCCGAAGCTCGAGCGCTCGCCCTACAGTTAAGTCAATGACAGCCTTTTAAAGTTTCCTTGAGAAGTTCCCGCGAGAAGATCCCAAGAGAATTCCCGAAGAATATCGTCAGTGATCGGCGGGTCGGGTCTGGTCGAGTAGTGACGGTCGTTCGACGGGGTAGGTTAGTGTCGGTACGACGATAGCGCGTAGACCCTCTGTGGACACAAACTCTCGTGCTAATCCAGAGGGGGACGATCGCGAAAATAGTGCCGTCAAATATAAAGACGAGTGGACTGGCATTTTGCCAGTGACCACAAGTTTTTCAAGATGACCCGGTCGCATCGCGCTCTGTGATTTAATATGATTTGCAGGGTCGCTTGGGGGCTCGGGGTCTCCGGTATGCATGACGGTCGGCTCGGCCTTGACTTTGTCGCCGGAATTTCCGCCTATTAAGTTAATGACGAGTGGACTTACACCTATACTGACGATCGCGGACCACTAGGTGACCCGGTGAGACGTGTTGGATCGCGGTGAGCGGTGTGTCCGGTTCAATTGAAAAAGTAGAATCAAGTGATAGTGCCTGACCTCCCGGACACAAACTTTCGTGCTAAACCGGGAGGTCATCGGGAGCCTGCATCATCGATGCAGCATGGAAGATCGCAGACGACAGCGGAAGTAATGCCGAGAAGGTAAAGCCCTCTGTCGTCGGGGAGGGGGTTTCAGTCAGTTAGAATCTGACACTACCATCCCTGATGGGGTGGTGCCTATGAAGGTTTCCCCCTTCCCTGCAGAAAAAAAAATGAGTTAAGGTTGTCTCGCTTACCGATGTCACTAATTTTCTTTGCACTTTCATGTCGTTCATTTCGAATTTTGCAATTTCTTCTGGTGTCGTTGACCAGCTTTTGTCGTTGCACCATCGACTATACCAAATAAACCTTCTGATTTCAACAAAATTCCGATTTGAAAAGACCATGTTGGATAATTACTTCCGTTACCCATCAATTTTACCACGTGGGCATCACTAAACACAACTGTTTGAGCCATTTCTTTTTATGATAACTAACAACTGGTGCCCATAACCTCTTAAATAACTACTTCGATATGACGATTTATTTAACCTTTTGTTATCCAAAGAAAATAACTACAAACAATACGATTCAACTTTATTACTGTTTTTCTTATTTCATTTTACGATTATTATATGGTGTGAACAACTTAAAACATATTTTTCTATTACATATAAAAATTGCCAACATAATAGTGAGAACATATTTCTACCTAAAGATTAAGGCGCCAATATTTGAATTCTTACAGGGGCGGCTCAAGTTACCAAAGCAAACTACTTTAACAGTAACACGTCCGTTTACATTTAGTGTTTTGATGTCCCTCCGTCACTTCTTTTAAAACCACCCCGTCTTAAAAGTTCAAGTTGCATTTTAGGCGACGTGTTACGATCGGTTCCGAGATTCCGATATATTTTCTACATCCTCCGGGCCGGCGTTATTAATTTCTAGAGGATATAATAGTTGAATTGGGCGTCTCAATAAAGTTTTATTGCCCAGTTGAATTTCACAAGCGCGAATTTTTCCATCTCTGCCTGGATAGATTTGATTGACTCGTGCCATTTTCCAACTCAATCGTTGAGCTCCCTGATCATGTAACAACACAATGTCGTTGATCTTAATTGCGTTATTCGCTGATGACCAAGTGTTTTGATGCGCCGTTTTTAGTTGTTGCAGATAATCAGTTGACCATCTTTTCCAAAATTTAGATAAAATTCTTCTCCGTTCATTCCACCTTTGAAGAATTGTATCCCGTTTTAAATTTTCGGTGGGATTGGGTAGAATACCTTCTCGTTGATTACCCAATGAAAAGTTTGAGGGAGATAAAATAGATAAATTGTCTTTATCATCATCAATGTATGTCAATGGTCTTGAGTTTACTGTCGCTTCGATTTCTGTTAATATTGTTCGCAATTCTTCTATATTAACGAGCGTCTTTCCTAATGCAAACTTAAGACAATCTTTTACCGTTTTAATCATTCGTTCCCAAAACCCTCCCCACCATGCAGCACGTTCAACAATGAATTTCCAAGTAATTCGTTTAGTAGTTAAAAGATTTTGAATTTCTTCGTTCGTTAAGGTTTCGTACAACTTGGTCAATTCAAGTGATGTTCTTTTAAACGTTTTGGCGTTGTCGGAATAAAATGTGTTAGGTACACCTCTTCTTGCTATAAATCGCCGTAGTCCTCTAATGCAGCTTTCGGTTGTAATATCTAATACCAGTTCTAAATGCACTGCTCTCGTTACTGCACAAGTTAAAAGCATTAGATAGGCCTTCCGTTTTGTATCGTTTTCGTTTAAGACATACAGCGGACCAGCAAAATCTACACCGGTTTTGTCGAAAGGGGAAGATAACAACATTCTGTCCCTTGGCAAAGGTGCAAAGGATTCTTGTCCTGGCTTGCCACGTAATTTCTTGCAGATTATACATTTGCTAATAATTGATTTGATGCGTTGTCGGCCACGTATAATCCAAAATCGTTTTCTCACTTCAGCTAGCGTTAAATTTGTACCACTATGAAAACAACAGTTGTGGGTTTTCCATATTAATTTTTCCACAAATACCGAATTTTTCGCTAATATAATCGGATTTGCTGTTTCATAGGGAAGATGTGATTCTTGAAGACGGCTTTTAATTCGCAATAATCCATTTTCATCTAGAAATGGTGTCAATTTATAAATCGAAGATTTTTTATTAACCGTGCCGTTTTTCTTCAGTCAATTTCTTGATTAAAAACCCGGTGTGGATTACCTATTGTTGGTCACTCCGAATGAGTTGAAACTTTGCAATCGCAAAGAGGAAGGTTTATATAGTATACTGACATAATTTTCACAAGCGAAGATATAATCAAAATTTTGAGTAAATCGAATTTTAAGTTTGCAAATTTACATGTAAAATTAGTGAGATTCCCGCGCGTCGCTCCATTCTGTTGACGGTACGTGCGCTATGATATACTCTAACACTTAGAATATTTCGCACCTCCTCCGCAACCGGTAAAGCCAAATGCCTCTTCAATAGATTGTTCGTCCTCATGAACAGTAAAAGTACCATGTCCCCCGCTAACAAACTAAGATTATACAAAGCCATAATCCGCCCGACAATGATTTATGCCTCCCCTGTCTGGGGATACGCACGCCCTAGGGCCATAAATAAACTTCAAGTCATTCAAAACAAAAATCTCCGAGCTATTTTCAGCGCCCCCTATTACGTCACTAACAGGCGACTACATGCAGACGCCAAACTAGATCTTATTAACACTCTTAACCGCAAACATGCCAACAATCTTTACAACAAATCCAAATTTTCAGAAAACCCACTAGTAAATCAACTAGGTCAATACAACCCAGCCGACTTCTTCATTCCCCGTCCCAAATCACTCCTGACCACGGACAACTCCTGACCATAACTCACCTCCACACAGACTAATGTATGTTCACAGGTTTAACTTACACAAATTCTCTTCGAAAGTGAATTTATTCACTAGATTTGTGTAATTTTTCGATCAATTTCCACAAGCTTCGATAAATCACCCCCCATAGTATCACTACAATCCCACTAGTCGCCAATTCTGATTAGTTCCAAGTAGAAGCCACTCACTTCGAGGTCATCAATAGAAATTATAATTTCTTTCTTCGAATTAGGGACTCTACTATATCGGCAAACGTAAAAAATTTCTTTTTCTTCACATATCTCATATTCACAGTCACAGCCCAGGTTTCTAACCAGTCAGTCCGCCAAGCGCCAATTCCCAGAGACCCACCGGTCTCTACAACTTCCAATGTCATTAATGTATTCTTTCAGATGAAGGAGAAGGCCGGCCATGCCGGGATGCTCCATCAAATACATATCAGGTAAAGGTAAAGGTAAAGGTTCGCACCGGCAGATGCAGCTCGACTGTCGTACATGTAACATCGATTATTTTTTGTTTTTACGCGATTTTTTGGGGGTGAAACGTAATAGTTTACTGCCCCATACCGCAACTATACTTTTTAATGCTATTTCAAGGGTCTCTAAGCTCCCGGTTTTTATTTATCCCGGTTTTCTTGATATGTGGCGCCTTCTCGTATGTTTAGCCTAGTAACCAGAGTCAAAACCGCCCTGGAGGGGTGCAACGCGGAGCGGAGCGCAGCGGCGCCCCGTAAGGGTAGGTTTTGACGATGGATTACCCTCCTTATCGAATGCACACCCCAAAAATCGAAGAAAAATGCGCAAAATTTACGTACTTTTCAAATTGATTTTTCTCGAAATTTTTATTATATCTTCGCTTGTTAAAATTATGTCATTATACTAGGTATATAAACCTTCCTCTTTGCAATAGGAAATTTTCAATTTTTTTGGAGTGACCAACAATAGGTAATCCGACCCAAAAACCCTTTGATCGATCGCGATCCAATACATTTCTGCTCGTTTTAATTCTTCGGCAGTTAAAATTAATGAGGAACTTTTATTGTTTTTAAGAAACACTCGTTTTATGTAAGCGGTTACGTGTAAACACTTTTCATATTGTTCATAATTATCGAGCGGAAATATTGGCTCCATTAGAATATTAATTTTATTTTCACATACGACATTAATGGAACACAAAGTTCCTTCGTTTAATATTTTATGGGTTTCGTTGTCGTTCAGCCAGTCATTTTCTAGACGCGATAAAAATTCTGGCCCGTTTAACCAAATGTTTGTTTTTATAAACTCACTCGCGCGAAGTCGTGTCAATAAATCCGCTGGGTTTATTTTTCCCATACAATGTCGCCACACTGCATCTTTTGTTAAATTCTTAATTTCTAGAACCCGATTTTTAACATACATCTTCCATTTATGTACGTCACCAGATATCCAAAATAATGTTATTTTAGAATCCGACCATAAATTTACACTTTCAAAATTGATGTCTATGTTTTTGACAATATAGTTTTTCAATCGAGACCCGCACAATGCCGCAGTTAGTTCAAGTTTTGGTAAAGTTAAGTCATTTGAAGCACTTGTTTTTATTGGGGCAACTCGATTTTTTGCGATTAGAAATTTTACACTTACCTTATTGTCATAAATTTCACGAACATACGCAACCGTACCGTATGCGTTTTGACTTGAATCACAAAATATATGCAATTCGAATTTAGCGTTTACATTCGATATAATGTTTCTTGGAATCACATATGAATCAAGAGTAATTAAGTCTTTGCACCATTTTTCCCATGCCGTTTTACACTGTTCCGGTAATTCGACATCCCAATCAATCTTTAATTTCCAGATGCGTTGTAAAAGAATTTTTGCCGTAATGGTGAACGGTCCTAATATACACAAGCGGTCGTAAATTCTTCCAATTGATTGACAAACATGACGTTTTGTAGAAACTTGAGTATTTTCTACAAATGTAAGTATTGACCTTAAGTCCAGATGCAAACTATCGTCTATCGTATTCCAAGATATACCTAAAACTTTTGGGCAAAGTGACTCGTTATTGTTTATTTCGTTTGCATCAATGTAATTTTTAAATTTACTGTCGTTAGTATGCCATTTACGTAAGTTCATACCCGCTTTATTTAAAATAATTTTAGACTCGTCGTAAAGTTTAATAACATTGTCCAAATTATGCACTGTTAAAACTAAGTCATCCAGATAAAATGATTTCATTAGTCTTTTGGCAGTTTCGTTGAAATTCGTTTGAGAAGAAAATAATTTCTTTAAAGTTGCCGTTAATAAAAATGGACTGCTCGTGACACCAAATTTTACTCTGGTCATTCGATATTCTTGAATATCCGGTACGTTACTTATAGTTTCAATCGGATTTTTCCACCATAAAAATCTGAGGACATCGTGATCACGTTTATTTATATTTATTTGCAAAAAAGCCTTTTCTATGTCAGCTATAATTGCGATTTTACCGACGCGAAAATTTAACAAGATTGTCAATAAGTCCTGCACTAAATTTTCACCTGAGTATAATAAATCGTTTAGAGATGAAACGTTTGGTCCATGTGACGATGCGTCGAACACTACGCGAATTTTAGTAGTTGACTTATTTTCGCGGTACACAGGTCTATGGGGCATATAATAATTTTTCAATAAACATTCTTCGCTAGGAACTGCTTCCGCTATGTCATTGTCCACAAGTTCACGTATGGCATTATCATATTCGTTTAATTTTGATTGCCTTGCAAGCTTATATGTTAACGTTTTCATCCTTGCTAAAGCTCCATGGTAATTGTTGTCCAAATGACAATTATCATCTTTCCACGGTAAAGACACTTCATAGCGATCGTTTTTTAATATAATTTTATTTTCTATGAAGTCGTTAGTGTATTCCTTTTGAATTTCATTGTCGTTTATACCTAATGTCTCAAGCAACCAGAATTGCTTCATATCGATGTTATTTTGTTCTTCTAATACCTGTACATGTAAAGTTGACGTGATGTTATTATTTGTCGCGTTTACGTTTGTTGTAACATCAAAATTTGGTCCTTGTAATGTCCATCCCAATTTTGTATTTATTGCCGTTAAATTTTCTGTGATCGGAATTAATTCCCATGTCGCTAGACGCCAATAATTATCTGCTCCTATTATATTAACAATGAGATACCGTTTATCGTTTTAATATTTCCGATTGAAATATCTGCCATGTTTAATTCACTAATCAATGGATGTTTAATATTAGGAGTCTGGAAGGTGTCATAGCATATTTCAGGTACTTCTATTGCTACTATCGAAATTGCTTCGTTACTATATTGCGATAATAAATTAAGTTCTACCTTATTATAAATTTTAGAAGTTGTCATTTCCTTACTTCCAAATGGCATAACAGCTAATTTGCGTGTTCCTATTATTTTTAAGTTTAATTGACGAGCTATTGACTTCTTTATATAAGTCAATTGACTTCCTCCATCTAAAACTAATCTAATGAACATATTTGCATCATTTTCGTTAAGTTTGCATATATAAGCCTTTGCAGTTTGCAAAAACACATACTGTTCATTGTCTTTCGTAAACAGGCTCGTCGTAGCGTTATTTATTGTTTCTTGTTTTTTATAATTTGGAGCGCACATCGAAATTGCATGTCGGTAATTACAATTTCTACAAGTTATTCTTGCTCTACAAAATTTCGAATTATGTCCTGTTTTCGTACAACGGAAACATCGTTTATTATTCCTTAATAAATCTTTTCTTTGTTGGATCGTAATATTTGTAGCATCACAATTTTCAGTCTCATGATGTTTAGATTTACAAAATAAACATTCATTGACAGTTGTCGTTAATAACCTAGCTGTGGTGTAGTTTTTATGTGATTTATGATGGCTTTTGTTTATATTGTCCCTTCGTTCTATTTTTCTGTCTAATTCGGACTCATGTGTTATATTGCTCGTTGAGGGTTTTGCTATTTCTATTGACTCTACTTCTAGTTTCAAATAGTTCAATAAATTACTTATTTGTACTGCAATCGTTATTGGAACTTGAGAATTGATAGGGTGCATTTTATAATAATCTATTTTCATTGTATAAGGCATAGAATTTTATAAGACAGATTTGATCATCATGCCATATTCGTTTTCATCTATACCTAGAGACGTTAAACTTCTTGTAACAGAAGATGTTGTATTATACAAATTTCGCAAAGCAATAGCATCAAGTTTGTTTTTTACAGGTGTTAACATTAAAAGTTTTTGAATATGGGAATCTATTATACGTTGTTGATTACCATATTCATGCTTGAGCAAAGCAATTGCGTCGTTAAATGATTTTTTGGAAGGCGTAAAACCACTAATAGTGTTTTTAGCTTTTCCTCGTAGACATTGATCAAGGTAGTTGTATTTAGCTGACGCGTCAATGCTGTCGTTTTCATGCACCGCTGATCTAAATTGTTCCCAAAAAATGGTCCATTCTTCTATTTCACCATAAAATTTTCTAAGTTCAAGTTTATGTAACTTAACGTTATTCATACCTTGGTTTTGTTGGTTGTTTACGTTAGCGTTTTGTACCGAGGTTTGCACATTAGTTTGCACGTTCGTTTGTTGATCCGCTGGCGTTTTCGTTTGTTCGTCAATTTCAATTCGAAGTCTTGATAGCGTTTCACTGATGTTATCTTGGTATTATATCATTCTTTCGCATTGAGATTCCAATTCGTTCACTTCCAGCACAGACACAACCTTTTGATTCGCGATTTCCAAGCATTCGCTTGCGTTTATTAGTCTATCGTGAATCACTTTTAGTTCGTTCACGTTTTCCTTTTTAGATAAAAGGTCTTTCGCACTATTTATTAGCTTCGTAACTTGAGTTCTATTACTCTTAACCGATACACGTTCCATTTTATAAGAGTTTATATACACAATTTTCAATAATTAGTCAATTCACTTCACGTTATATTTAAAGGTCCCTGGTTTCGGCACCATATGAGAATAATAATACTCCGTTAGTTATGGTCCTTTATTAAAAAAAAAAATGAAATAAAACTAACTATAACAAAAATGTAGTAATTACAGAATACAGGAATTTAAACACATAAATAATACGAAATTCGTTAAGGGTAACACGTCCGTTTACATTTAGTGTTTTCATGTCACTCCGTCACTTCTTTTAAAACCACCCCGTCTTAAAAGTTCCAGTTGCATTTTAGGCGACGTGTTACGATCGGTTCCGAGATTCCGATATATTTTCTACAGGGTAGGTTTAAATGAAGTTCTGTTGGAGTTTGGTTTAGATACAAAAGGCTTATTAAAATTTTGAGAATTAGAATTTTGAAAATTTGGTTCAGGTTGAAAAGAGTTATTGAAAATTTGATTTGGTGTTTGTTGATAATTGTTTGGTCTAAAATTTTGAAAGTGTGGTGACGGTTGAAAATTATTCTGTCTAAAATTTTGAAAATGTTGTGGTTGTTGAAAATTATTAGGTTTAAAATTTTGGTAATTTGACATTTTATTTTGGAAGGTAAATGGATTTGGTTTAAATTTATTACATTGCATCGAGTTATTGTTAGGTTTAGAATTATTTTTAAAGGTAAAATTTTGCGTGTTATTGGTTCGTAAATTTTGAATTTGTAATGAATTTTGTTTTTGGGAGTAATATAAGAAATTCTCTTCTTCTAAAACAAGCCCCATCGCGATTTCAAGTGAGTCCGGATTTCTTAATCTAATATTATTTTGCAATTGTCCCCAAAGTCCACGTATAAACGTTTTTAATGATAGGTCATCATAATTCTTTACTTGTAACAATTTCTCGGCAGGTGTTAAATTACTTGTATTTATTTTTGATAAAATTAAAGATCTACAATCTTGACAACGCCTACCAAATTGATAAGGGGTTTCGTTTGCGCTAGGACGTAACAAAATGAGATCATGTACTAAACAATCTAAATTTCTTTGATCGCTAAAACTTAAGGTTATTGTCCTTTTAATTGCATCCCAATCCTTTAATTCTTGTCTATTACCAATTAACGTTAATGCTCGATCTCGTAATTTGCCTAAAATTGCCCTTAATAAAATTTGATTTACTTTGTCTGCTGGGTTTTCCGAATTATAAAATGTTGATAAAAAATTTTCGCATGCGTCGATAAATATGTTTACCGCGTTTTGATTACCATCGGAAGTTGGGATCGTGTCCAAATATAAACGTATAAATTGGTAATCTTTTTTATTTTGGTTACTGGTGTTTTGATTTGAATTACTAGTGTTCGCGTTTGCCATTGTATCGTCTTGCAATGATAAATCGTCAAATAATGCAGAAATATCAACGTTCATGAACTTAAGTTAAAAATATAAATTATGAATAAATCTTGCTATGTGTAATCTAATTATAAAATGTAAAATATTACTTATTTAAATTATTACGCGTATATGACTATTTCAATTTATATTATTAAATATGGGTTTAATGTAAGGATTAGGAATTAATTTGAGCTTTTTTTACTCACATTATTGTCAATAATATTTTCATAATATGTTTTCTTGGGTTGATCCACGGCTTGCTTTATCGGCAGCGATTTTTGTCTACTTTTAGCTTGCTATTGAATCCTTCTCTTAAAATTAGTTGTGGCGATTCTTGTCCATTTCGTTCTTCTTAAAACTACGGTTCATCCAAAATGTTGCGACGATTTTTGTTCGCTTCAATTGAAATCGATTTTGGTCGTTGGCTCCAAATATCTTCGGACGATTTTTGTTCTTCAGATGTTTGAAATTCGATCCCACCGATCGCGCCAGTTAACTTCTATTTGGTAGCACTTAACTGTTTAAAAATCACTCACAAATTTTATTTATTTATTTTCTTTGAATATTTAATTTTCACAATACAACTTAAAACTAGCAGAGTTTCTGCCTAACTACAATACAATAATACTAACTATCATAATAATGACTTAAAAAATACTAACTAACATAATAACGCCTTAAAAAATACTGACTTGATTTTATCTGTTACATTGATTTTTATGTGTTAAACAGTTTTGTTGGTTTAGCGAATCTCACGCTTCCAGGATGTTCTAGAACATTCGATTTGCTCGACCAGTAATGTATTTTAATAATTATGATGTTTGCATTTCCCTATATTACATAACATTATGGGAAAATCACCCGGTTACATAATCCTTATGGGAATATACCTTATAACTTGACTAAAGTAAGTTTTTTTATCCCGAGTGTAAAATTTGTTGCCCGAGACGAAAGCGAAATATAAGTTGATACTGATGATAAGCTAGTATAATATACAGGTACTGATGATATTTTAATGCGCGATGGGTTAAGTATACCATTTGACAACATCGTGAGAAATAATTAGCTTCAGCTCACTTAAAAATAAGTTAAATTAGTAAAATATAAAATAAATCTTTTTAAAATAGAAGTTAATAATAGAATAGGATCTAAACCAACGACTCAAATTTTAAAGAATATTAAGACTATGAGACCACCAAAAGTAGTTTAAAATATTAAATTCAGGTAGACAATAAAATCAATAGTTAGAAGTAGTGAATTCGAAAAAAGGACGAAAATTCAATTATATGAATCAGAAGAAGAAGAAAGTGCTGAAGAAACTACAATAATAGAAGAGACTCTAAAACTAGTAGAAAAATCTCCAGAAAATCAAATGGAAATGATAATAGGAATGTTAAATGAAACAAGTAGTAGAGATCCAGGTTTTCTTCAAGGTAAGAAATGGAAAAGATAGTGGAAGAAATGAAAGAAAAAAGAAGGAAGAATGAATAAATTCGTATAAGTAGATAAATAAATGTAATGTGTGCAAAAGTGTGGAGATACAAAATACAAAGAAAGGTGTACCAAAGTGTACCAGATACAATCAACAAAAGGATAATACAGGACAACAACAAACGACATTGAAGACAACATGAAAGGAGTGACGGAAAAACTAAAAGCAGCTGATGAGCAAAGTGGAAAGACAAAATAATGCACATATACTATGTAGAAAGCAGCTTGATAAAAAAAATGATAAAATTTATGTAATTGTCTGCGAAAATTATCCTTCATATTTTTCTCCTGTGAATGTGGCGTCATATGCGCATAACATCCCTATGTTGTTGTTTTCTAGTTCATAACTCAGGTTTATGAAAGTGACATCTTCTATGAGTTTGTAAAAAGAGGATACCAAGCAAAACTAATGATGTGTAAGGACAAGGATAGAAACTTGAATGGAAATTAAATATATGAGTATCACACCAATTAAATAGCAACAAATATTCGGGGAAGGAAAAAATTAGATTTTAAAGTTGACGGATATGTCAATTTTCGTGAAGCTAGGGAATGTAATTTAGATTGTTGAGAGGAATTCAAGGGAAGATTAAAGATATCTTAAATACATAATATATATCGTGATTTGTTCAATAAGAAGCCGAAAGTAACAAAGGGATATACACACATATTACAAATCAAAATTGAGCAATTTTTAAGTCGCGGATTTATCCTCGTCCGAAATTGTATAAAAAGCAGGTATGGAAAGAAAAAACATTAACGATAAAAAGCAACTTACAAAAAGAGCGTGCATATCATTTATTAATGGGCAATCAGCGCCAGTAATGGAAATAATTTTAGAGTATGACTTTTGAAGAGTTCATAATCCTGCTTATTACCACTTAAAATCTCTATAACGTAGCAGTTACTTCTAGAATATACTGTTGTGTTCATCGTGTGCCACCAATTATAGGCAAACAATGCAAGGGGAAACAATCGGAGATGATTTTAAATGTATTAGTTTTAAGTTACTGTTAAATTAAGTTTTTTTTTATTTTAAAAACGCCTGGTGATAAGTGCGTAGGCAATACACAACTCAGAATAAAATCATTAAATTAAAATCAAATGAGAATAAAACAAGAGATAAAGGGTAGTCATGAGGATAAGAATGGAAGTTCAATAAGAATGAGCGACGAAGACAGTCGTATAAAAATAAAGCTCCATTAAAATAAGCGACAAGCATAGTCGAAAGAGTGACCTTTTAGATAGCATCCAGATAGGACGTGTGGAGCTACGAATTCGAGAGCGAACCGAACGGTCGTAGTGTGTTACGAAGCTGAAAGCGTACCGGACGTATACGTGTAGTCGGTTAGTGATTCTTGAGTTGAATTAATCCACTAATTCAAGCAATTTAATAAAATGGAATTCAGATGTGATGCATTATAAATTGCAACGAGAATTATAGATCTTCAGATCAACGGTTAAGTTGAAGAACCAAGAGAGAGTATTCCGTGTTGTCCTAAGGGGAAGATTGTATAGAAACATACAGCAATTGGAATTGGACTGGGATTCATTGTAGGCGACAATTTGGACCAGGAGATAATTGGACTGGGATTGGTGCAGGTCTAGTCATTGTAGGCGACAATTTGGACCAGGAGATATGAAACGAGCAGAAAGTGACTGGGGAAATAGTGTTGTGTGAAAAGCTGATAAGCCACGAGTCACCATAAAATAAAGGTTAGGATAAATTTCGTTATAATTTTAAGTTTGTTGGATTTGTGTTTACGTTTTGATTTTGTTGTTCCGTTTTTCTATATTAATGTTATTAAATCTGTATTTATGCAATCCGATTGTTTTCTTTTGTACTGTTTGCTTATAAGACGTTTAAGCGAGTATTAAGAGGAATACACCTGAGGTAGAAGAGTGTTCGAAGTGTTCATCCTTATCTTGGCATTTCTCAAAATAGCCAAGTTGGGGACGCAACAATACATATTTTCAGCAAGTTAAAATCAATACTACTTTCAGCAATTTATTTGAGCATTTCAATTTTGGGACTTTCATTATTTGTAGAAAATTATTATTATTATAACTAATAGATGCTACATTACCTATATTACAATAAAATAATAATCTAGTAATTAATTACTAGATTAATTACGAATACTCAAATATGTTTGAGTTTCAATCATTATTAGATATAGTTAAGTAATTAATATCTTTTATTAGTATGTGAATTTAAATGTTTGGAGAATCACGTGTTGTTCTATAAGCTTCAAGTGAATACCAAAGTTTATTAATCGGTATTTATATAACTAACATTCAAAAACGTAGAAAGTTTCGAAGTAAAATTTAATAACATGTTTTCTCATTTTATTACGATTCTTGGAATAATTCCACCACGTTCTATACTAATGTGTAACAATAAAGTTCTATTCGGTTCTTATAATTTGTATGTCTTATTTTTAATTTTATTTACAATACTTACAACTTTTGCAGAATTCTCTTTGCGATATTTCATTAATTATCTTAAATTTCCAGTATTAACATTGTTAATCACTGATGCTACATATGAAGTTACTGCGACTTTGTGCATTGTAGTTATAATTCTAGCACCGATTATTTATTTGTCAAGCTTTAAGGAATTTTTGGATCATGCCCATGGTGAATCTAATTGTAAGACATCGATAGTAAATGAGTTGTTGGTAACAATGCCAATGAAGTATTTCAAATTAAAGTTGTTTATTTATCATTTAATTTTCTTTATCTTTATAACATTTGATGCCTATGTCTATATTACGAAATTTGGATTTGTGGGATACGTGTTATCACTGAATAAAAAATTTCAAATTTATTACAATTTCTTAACAGTTATAGTCATCTATATTTTTGTGACATTTATCAAGCAACAGTTGGAAGCCACCAATACGTACTTAATGGAAAAAACTAAATCAATCAGAATGCTAAGCAAAACTACTGCAGTTGTAGAAGTCCAAGAAAACTTTGATAATCTTCTTGTTTGCTCCGAAATCCGACAAGTCACACAACAGTTCGAAAATCACATAACACAGATTTTACTCTTCAATAAAATTTTTGGTTTCCAGTTACTCTTTCTTACTTTATCTCTCGGGATAGCATTAATTAATATCTTACATTTCGTAATAGTTTTTCATACTTTCACTCTCCAAACCGATCTCCGTGTACATTTAATTTTGGTACATTTGCTTTGGACACTTTGGCAATTAGTAAGGTTTTGCCATTCTTACTATTCGTAGTTGTGTAAAATCGGTAAATTTTATTATTGCAGATTATTGGTGCAATTGTTGTTAAGATATGCACTGAAACAGAAGAAGAAGCTAGAAAAACGAACCGAATTGGGCTGAAAGTTTTGATCAACTTACCAAATACGAACCAATATGAAAAGTTGAGAGAAGAATTACTATTACTAGATCGTTTAAGTCATCAAATTCCCACATTTTCGGCGGTAGGATTCTTTTCTATTAACAACACCTTACCGTCTAATTTAATCGCAAGTGTATTGTGCTATGTAATTGTATTAATTCAGTTCAATAATTAAATGAATTTAGCTTGGAATTTTGAATATTTATTTAAATATGTATTAAATTATTTCGGACGATATTTTTCGTATTCCCATCACTATTTGCTTTGCAGCGTTTCGTTTGAGTTAGAATTCAATTCAATATTTTCCTGTTGCCATTCCAAGGAAATATCCGTACCTTAATGGTTATTTTAATATAATGATCTCAGTATATTACTTAAAGGGAAAATTTTAAGTGAAAAATTTTGGAATGTTTTACCAGTTTCGCCCTAATTAAAACCAACTTAACTAAATTAATATATCGTCCCATCTCTGGAAGTTTCACTTTCGTTAGTTCCTGACTTAGTTAAGTTATACTTGGTTATACACACTTAAGAAGTTATAAATACTGCGATATTTAAAATCCTCCGTGGGTTATGTAATGGTTCAACTTGAACGGAGTGACGAAGTTACGATTAACTATCTAAAGTTTTTCAATATCAAATAAAATACCAACAACAATTAACTCTTAACGTAAAAGAATTACATAATGTACAAATTTGCTAAGTGGAGTGTGTTTGAGATTAAATTTTATTAACACGTAACAAACGAATGGGTAGTTTCTTCAAAACCACTACACAGAATCGACATCATTTTTCACCGGAGGGAAAAACTTGCGTGCGTTTGAATACTCGAAATGGGTCATACTTTTTGAAGTAACAGCTACGCTGTTGTGTGGTCATTATTGCTTCCACGGTTACTTGCAAAGCGAGGTAAATCCTTGTTTTGGACAAACTTCTATAAGTTGTCATATAAAAAGGAATTTGCATAAAAACGAAAAAATACTTGTAGATTAAGTTAAGCTTATTTATAAGCACTATATTATGAATATCAAATATCATTTTATTTTCCCAATACTTTGGAGTTTTGTAATAAATTAAAATTAAAATTAGTCGTTTTTCTCCAAATTCTTTTATTAAATTACGAGACGCGTTTCGAGAATCTATAGCATTCTCATCAACGGTCGTTATTAAAGGACAAACGTATGAGTTGTTTTTTAAATGGTTTGAACTCCATTACTTTTTTCCTTCATATCTTGTCCTATTACGAAGACGACCCCGTTTCTACCTTGGTTATTTTCCCCAGAGTACAATACTGCCGTCATAAGTAAGAAGGCAGTAAGTCAATTTTTTTCAAAATTGAGTTTTATATAGATATAGATGCGGTTTTTTACGCAGATTTCAAAAATATAAAAAACTCAATTTCGAAAAAAATTGACTTGCTGCCTTCTTACTTATGACGGCAGAATAGTGTAAAGTCACTTCCTTCCATTTCACCTCTTTCTGTGTCGCTGTCGGGGCAATTTTGTATCGCCTAATTTCATTTATTATCTCATTTATTCTTTTTTCTCTTGCTGCTTTATGTATTTTGTTTGTGCTTTTTTTTTGTCTTCTCAAGTTCCGTTCTCATTGCAAGGGTCGGCATTATATGGCATTCCGGCTTAGTTTTTATTAGCTTTTTGCAGGTTCTGATTTATCATCAAAGCTTTTGGTATTAGCCTGTGTCCTTTTTCAGCTTCCTTTTCAGCTTGTTCTTTTATTCTACCCTGTATCTGTAGCTCTTTCGTAGCCATATCGTTATCTATTTAAACGTTGCCTCCCTGCAATTTGTTCTTATTTGTCATTGTCTGCAGTTTTCTTCCCAGCTTTGAACTTTAGCCATAACTGCTTTTTTTCGTTAGTATTTCTTTTTTACGTCCGTTTTTATTTACGTTTTTACGTAAATAACAAACTATGTTATTTCGTTTCCTTGCCTTTTCTTGATTTTTATAGTGTTTTCCAGTGCTTTGACTTTTTGAGTTAACTGTTGCCTCCCGCGAGGCCAGCTTTCTTCTATGATTTTCACCTCTTCATGTATTGCTCTTAAATCATGTTTCATGTTCTTCATATATTCTCGACTCTCCCTGAAGCCCTCTCTTATCTCGGTTGTCATTTCCTTGATAGCTTGGAGTACCCGTTCCATTGCCATTCTTTTTCTAGTTGTCGCTCAGAAGTATATCGTTCGCTCTAGACGGCGATGTTGGTGGATTTTTGTTTAATTTGAAGTATTTTCCGTCTTCTCTCCGTTCTGCCTGTCTCTTTCGTCTAAAGAAGTCTGTTATTTGATTTTCGCTGTTTTCTCGTTTTCTGAACTCTATTCTACCTGATCTTTAGGCCTTTATTATACTTTTACTCATTTGATTTATTTCTAGTGCAACTATCTTGGAGCTATCTAGTGCAACTATCTTACTATCTAGTGCAACTATCTTACTATCTAGTACAACTATCTTGGAGACCAGGTTCTTCACCTGGTCTCACACAATTCCATTCGTTCCTCAGGGACGTCGGTGTTTTATTTGAGGTTCTTTTCTTTCCCGAGCAACACATGCGCCAGATTCAATACCTCGGAGGTATCCACGTTATGTTAAGTCTTGTACAATGGATTCTCTTGTAAAATGGTTTCTCTTTTATGCGACGCGACAGTTAACATTTATTCCGCTTTAAAGCAGTACCACTACAAAATTCGCACTAACCTCCAACAATTTTCCTATATGGTATCTTAGTAGCTTTCCCAAGCTTAAAACTCCAGCACCCAATGCGCTTTGTTTGATCTATATTGCCTCTATTTTATAGTGAAAAACATACGATTATCCTCAATTATCATCATATCCTAATACCACAACCATAACAATACCAAATGCATAACAGGCAAATCACTTAGAGACAGAGTGATGAGTGACGACAAGGCAGGAACGTGAAATATATGGCGTTGTCAGGTGAGGAAGATAGAGAAACGTTATTGGTACGCTCATGTAAGAAGGATGGACAACAGCAGGCTGTTGCGTATCTATAAATGTTGTCCAGATCGACATTAATAATGTTACCTCCTAAAACAGTTGTAAGTGATTTTTATGTATTCTAACTTTGTGTTTCTCATTATAGTCTTGATAGTGGCTTCGATACGAAGCCGAAACATGTCGATCTGAAACGCCGTTTTTCTTTTGTACGCCCTCATATCCCAAGATCCATATCCTATTCATTGTTGGGGCAAGAGTTATTTCCTGTTCACGATGGGTTTCTACGAAGAAGTGAGGAACACATGCAGTCTAGGGGCGGTGGAGGCCACGGGAACCCTACAAAGTAACCGTACGAAATTGACCAAGACTAAGAACAGACGTGTGGGTCAACGCACTTGTTTGTTTTGGTGTTTAGTTCGTGACATAACAGCTAGTTGGCGCTGTTTACACTTAGCGGCAATAGTTTTTAATTTGAAACTAGTTAAATGGATTATTTTTAGGAATTTTTATTTTTGTTACATTGTTACAGTTTTGTCTTTGTGTTACTTGTTGTTTTTTGGTTGTGATTTTTCAATTTTAATGTGTAGACGTGCTGACGATTTTATATTATTGTTCTGGTTGTCTTGGCCAATGCCGTTGTGTAATATTGTATGCCCACTTTATATGGTACGCTTTAGAAAAGCACTTACACTTAGTTTTAGGAGGTAACATTATTAATGTCGATCTGGACAACATTTATGTATTCTAACTTTGTGTTTCTCATTATAGTCTTGATAATGGTTTCGATACGAAGCCGAAACATGTCGATCTGAAACGCTGTTTTTCTTTTGTACGCCCTCATATCCCAAGATCCATATCCTAATACACGATAATGTTACATTTTTATTAAAGTATACTTTAGCTATGGTTTTTTAATATTTTTAATATACAAGTATAAATGTATAATATATTATAAATAATTACAGGGTAATTACTCAAATATTATTGAGCTTCAACGATTATTTTTGGTAATTTAAATATTTTGTTAATTACGTAAATTTCAATGCTTGGAGAATCAAGTGTAGTTTTTTAGCTTAAAGTGCCTAACAAATATTAATATTCAAAAACGCTGAAAGGTTCCAAATAAAGTTTTGTAACATGTTTTCTCAGTTTATTACGATTCTTGGAATAATTCCACCACGTTCTATACTAACATGTAACAATGAAGTCCTAGTCGGTTCTTATCATTTGTATGTCATATTTTTAATTTTATTTACAACTCTGACAACATTTGCAGTAGAAATTTATCCATATTTCATGAATTATGGTAAATATCCAGTATTCTCATTGTTAATGACCAATATTACAGTCACCGATAATAGATGAATTAATGGTAAAAATGCCAATGAAGTACTTCAAATTACAAATTTGTATTTACCACGTAATTTATTTTATCATTTTAACAATTGATGCCTATGTCGATATATCGGAATTTGGATTTATCCCATTCGTGTTATCACTGAATAAAAAATTAAAAATTTATTACAATTTCGTAACAGTTATAGTGATCTACATTTTTCTTAAATTTATCAAAAAACAGTTGGACGCCACCAATAAGTACTTAATGGTACAAACTAAATATATCCGAATGCTAAGAAAAAATATTACAGTTGTAGAAGACCAGGAAAAATTCGATAATCCTCTTGTCAGCTCTGCAATCCGACAAGTAACTCAACAGTTTGAAAATCACATAACACAGATCTTACTCTTTAATAAAATTTTTGGTTTTCAATTACTCTTTCTTACTTTATCACTTGGGATAGCATTAATTAATATCTTTAATTTGGTAATATGTTTATCTACTTCCACTCTCCAAACCGATTTATCTACACAAATAATTCTAACGCAATTGCTTTGGATACTTTGGCAATTAGTAAGTTTTTTTGGGCTTATTATTCGTAGTGGTATAAAAATGGAAAATTTTATTATTGTAGATTATTGGTGCTATTGTTGTTATGATATGCACTGAAACAGAAGAAGAAGCTAGAAAAACGGGCCGAATTGGCCTGAAAGTTTTGATCAACTTACCAAATACGAACCAATATGAAAAGTTGAGAGAAGAATTACTATTACTAGATCGTTTAAGTCAACAAATTCCGACTTTTTCGGCGGTAGGATTCTTTTCTATTAACCACACCTTATACCGTCTAATTTAATCGCAAGTGTATTGTGCTATGTAATTGTATTAATTCAGTTCAATAATTAAATGAATTTAGCATGCAATTATTCGAATATCTGTTTAAGGATCTACTGCAGTGTTCAAGATATAAATATGTAGCATTGTTTAGTTTGTTATTGCAATAGTTTTAAGGTTATTTCTGAGTTTGTACCTGGTTCATGCATATGTAGCTATGTACATAGGTTACTGGTAATGCGTAGTTTGCAAAAAATAATACTTACACAGTTTTTAGTATAAGTCAGTTGGGGATAAAGTATATATAAAAAGGTTGCAGTGGTACTGTGGTAGAACATGAGTAGAAAAATAATTGTTATAGATGATAATGAAGCAAGCAATGGTATTTACATAATTAAATACCTCCTCGGTATTACATGGGAATGGAACTTTTCGGCGCCGCCGATTCGGCGTAGCTAGTTCGGCGCAATACCGATTCGGCGCGAGGACGTTTCGGCGTGAGGACGATTCGGTGTGAGGACGGTTCGGCGTGGGGACGATTCGGCGCGGGGACGATTCGGCGTAGCCCATTTAGGCGCAAACCCGATTCGGCGCTAAGACGATTCAGCGCTAACCTTTTTAATAATTCGAGACGCTTTTCAAGAATTTAAAATATCCTCATTTTCGGTCAAAAGTATAATATTACAATTATATTACAAAAATTATATTTTTGTAATTTTTAGAATTTATGTTAGTATTATTCGTAAGTTTCACTAAATCTGTTTATTTTATTTTAATGTTTTGATGTATAGGCCCGTCTTTGATTAATTTATCTACTATTGAAAACTTTTACATTTATGTAGTAAGTATAATAATGTTACGTGTTATGTTTTCATTGGCTAATTTCTGGTTTTTTATCCTACAGCCTCTTTTCGACCGAAGATGAGAATATTTTAAATTCTCTAGACGCGTCTCAAATTATTAAAGAAATAAAGGACTCTGGGGAAAAGATTTAATTTTTAAATTACATGATCTTGGTTATCAAACTAATTTTTCATTTTGTTAAGGTTATTCGGGATCCCAAGATTAGAGTAATATAAATTTGTAAGAAATTTTTGTATTATAGTTGACCTTTATTTGTTAATTTATAAGATATTTTTTAAAATTGGGTATAGGTTTTTAAATATTAAAAGACTAAAATAATCAATAACAATTGATTAAATTTACATTGTCAATTAATTTCATAAAAAGCGCTACAATTTATAGAATTATATTGTAATAATTAATTAACTTTTAGTCTTAAAAATGGACCACGTGTAAAGGATCCGAAACGTTGGTTAATATTTAAAATATTAAAAGACCTGTACCCAATTAAAAAATATCTTATAAATTAAATTTGTAATGGCTGCATTGTCATACTAGTATATTGCAATTAGGGAATTCAAGTAAGTTTTCATGAACTTGGTTATATATCTATAATATCAATATAAATATAAAGATTTATTGGAATTTATTTATTTATTTACAATGTGAATAAAATAATTACAGTATAAAATAAAAAATATATAAATAATATTACAGGTTATTACATACAAATTACATAATTATGCACATATTGCGTACAAAATACTATGGTTGAATTTCAAAATTATGCGCTAGTCCACGCAGATATTCGATAATATCTCTATTATTAAAATCTCTTATATTGTAACAATTCGTGCATCTGCATCCCTAAATTTCTTTAATTTAGGAGGTGGAGGGTTTCCAGCCACCAGACGTTCATAGAATATGTCGCGATTTTTCTGTACTTTTTTTAGACCATCTATAAATCTCAAAATTGTTGAATGTATTACTCCTAACTGGCATTGTATACGTTTATTCGCAGCTTCTGCATGATTATTAGTACGATCCAAATTGTTCAACCTACGATTATATACATTCCATATATCATAGTCGAATAATGCAGGACGTCAACCATCACCTCTTCTTGTCTTTACGCCCATGTAGTAGGTTTCAAACCAGACCAAAATAGGACTTACCTCTAGTGACAGCTCCGTCTGCAATCTATCGAAAGCAATTTCTAAACGCTCTCGATGTACAAATGCTAAACACGTTATCATGCGACACTGTAAAGCGAAATCCACATCGTTATTGTAATTGTTTTTTAATCCATTACTTGCTAATTGTTTGTGCATGTTTTGATTTAGATGAAAGAAGCACCCATGCACATTAACTTGTGGAAAGCATTCTCTTATTGCTTGCACTGCAGCTAATTCGTAATCACAAGATATGCTTTCTGGATTAGCTGCAGGTTCTAATTCCAAAATCATGCTAAATAAATTAACATACGTGTTTCTTCGTTTATTAGGTAATAATGCGTAGAGGACTGGATGAACACCACCATATCTTTCAGCCATCACTATATATACTTGCTGAAATAATGGTGGAGATATTTTAAATGTTCCGTCTACAAACCAATTTGTAGATTCTTTTAAAATATTCAATCCTTGCTGCCTACCAAAAATTAAAACACGCTCATTTCCAGCTCCTGAGTCCGACAATAAGAAATTTTCGGAAATTCCGTTCACTTTGTAGGTTTTAAAGATATCTGGTAACACTAGATCGTTCAAACTTTGTGGATCTGGTAGAGCTGCAGTTACTATATTGCGTTTTCTTCTAACTGTCTTTTTTAATGCCAATTCATTTGGTAGCAATGCTTGTGAGCTAACTGAAACACCTTGAGTAGATTCGTTGATAACCTGGGAAGTTCCTTCCATGGTGTTCATCGCACGTACTCTAATTTGCGTTACAACTTGAGCCACCTCAACATTTGCAGCTGATGGAATATGCGTATGTTCTTGAAATCGTTTCACAACATGTCCATTTAGTACATGTATACGCCCTTTACATCGATCTTTTTGTTCACACCGATAGAATTTCGTAATTCCGTCTCGACTACAGTTGTCAAAAATGTATATGTACCCATTTTCATGAAATTTTTCTTTCCCTCGTTTACTTGTTATATTATATTGAATGTTTTGATTTTGATAGTCCATATTGTATAAATTAAATTGCAGTTTCTTCTATTTGTTTAAATCAGCTCGTTTCAAATATTTTGGGTGTGCTGCATCTAAAAAAAGGTAAGGTGTCAGTAAAATTCTACATTGAGAAAATAACTATAAGCAAGCATGATGTAAAAAACTATTTTGTTTCCTATATTCGTGAAAAGCAATTTATTGCCAAAGTTGAAAATGCGAAATTAATAACTTTTATTTAAATATCCAAATCTAAACATTTATAAATCAGTTTTACCCCATAAAATGGATTAAAAAGAAGAGTAAGTAGTGTTAGTTTTTTTAAACTAAAAACTTCGCTATAACTATATTAAATCTTACTTTTACGGCGATAAAAATGATTAATTTTCAATCAAATTATTTTTTCTTTCTTTAATTGCCAATCTTAAAACATTAATTTCATGTAGATACGTATTTAAGTTTTTCGTGCAAGATTATTTAATAGTACTCTGTATTTACTAAAATATGAAAAACATATTTTGGCTATAGGTGACTTTTGATAAAAAAAAATATCCAGGTAGAACTAAATTACTATGCAGAAAACATCAAATGAAAATAATAAAATTACATAACTTTTGTTTCTAATAGGATTTCTTCTTGCGGTTGATTGATGTTATAAATTCTTATGACGGTTTTCCAACGTATGAAGATCTCTTCTTAACTCTCACTATTCACTGACGACGAAAATGTAAATAAAAATTTGTAGGCAAACCTTTCCTTGACGTCTTCAAAGAAGAACTAATTCCTAAATCGCAGTTGCTGTAACGTTTCTTTCAAATGCTTTAAATCATACCGTACCATACGGGATCATTTTTGGTTTTCCCTTATGCACAGATGTTTTCTTTAACATTAACACTTAAAACTTCGTTACCACAAAAGGGTTTTATGCCCATTTTACTTAAGGTGGCCAAGATATCCGAGTAGGAAAGTTAATCCGTTAGTGTGGCGCCGAATTTATTTTAATTTTACATTGTAACAAGGTATTACTACATCTCAGTCTTACAATTTTGACGATATTACCTAAAAATAAGTCTGGGCACCGACAATATAAACCAGAAATATGCTTCATCAAATTTCGCCGCTTAAAATTTGTACAAAAATTACCTACACAGATTGCCTAAACAAAAATGTGGTTTACTATTACATAAATACCTCTAAAATAATACTTTACTATTTTAGTGACATTTTTTTATTTAATTGTAAATGATAGCTACGCCACTGATTGTTGTGTGTTAGAATTTAGTAAATTAATTGGTCAATCTCGTTTAATAGTATTTTATGTAATAAGTACGCAAAATATGGTTTTAGCGGACGAATCGTAATGTTACGGACGAGGCGCCAGCCGAGTCCGTAACATGAAGATGAGTCTGCTAAAACTATTTGCGTACGTATTGCATAAACGTGTTACAACACGTTTAGCATCCACGACACCTTTCCAACAGGTAATAAAAGGTTGACTAGCTCAAAGTCGCGAAGGGGTGGGTTGGTGGAAGGAATAAAAGGGTCGTGTGACGGCACGTCGCAAAGCGTGTGTTTCCTATCGACGACCGGGCAATCCTCGATCGCGATTCTAAAAATTGTCAAAATCGGTGTGAATAATTTACACGGGGGGGGGGAGTTAAGTCAAAATCGATGGGGTTAATATACACGAGGGAGTTTAAATGGGCGCCACGCATACGAAGAAATGAATCTTTTTGAAGGGGACTGGTTATCACACCTTCCAAGCTGGTACGCGACAACTTGATGATCTTACGGCGAATTCTCACTCCAGAAAAGCCTCGCTCAATGACCTTACCTTTACAGGAGGCGAACTTTCCGTTGGTGAAAATAGCTAAATAAACATTAACACAATAACAATAAAACACAAAGTTGGGAAATAACAAAAATGTAATGAATAAAATAATATCAGGGGGGAGTTGACAAAATTTACACAAGATACTATCAAATTTACATGTATCGTATAAAAATAAATATGTACAGTTGACGGAACCTTTCAGTGTGGTTTCCGTTGCGAAATTAATATTCGTAAAACGATTACTCTTACAAAAATACAAACTGTTAATTTGCAAAGTATGATCCAGAAAGTTCATACGTAAAAGGGGGGCGTATTGAATACAGCACTCCACCAAAAATAATAGTTACTTAAGTGCAACTCGATAACATCTAAAACTGTGACTCACAAAATTGATAATGAAAATTAATCAATATGATCGATCAATTCTTATGAACTTTAGTTGCAATACTAAACTTAAAATGTTACGTTAAATTACTAGTTCGAATATAAACGCTCGAATGGCGTGCTAAAAGTTACGTTAATAATAGACACTAATATTAATTTACATAAAAGATGTACAAAATGGTTGCGATATCGTCTTCCAGGGTTGAACTGAACGTTCTTAAACAATACTGGTGGCCAAGGTGACCAATTAACATCACAATCTTAAAAATATAAAAAGGTTCCTTACTTAATTTGGGTGGTTGGTGTTCGACCTCTAGGTAAAGTCGATGGCGGGTCCTCCAGGAGTGAGATTCGTCCTCGGAATACAGAATAGAGCTGAATACGATGTCTCAGACCATACCAGAAGGGCAGCGCAATAACCAGCTTCCAAAACCTCTTCAAATCGGAAGGTGGTGAAATGACAGGGTGATTCACGCACTGTGTTTCGCGATAAAATAGGGGTCTCCGTACGAAATAATTCACTAGGGTAATTATTCGCGAAGTTACAATTAATTAAAGCCGGCACTGTATAAATAAGAAACGTCAATGTGGTGTCTGATAAAAAAAACGATTGGAATGCACACATGGGTTCGTAGTGCAACACCTGTTTTATACCATACCGATAAAAGAAATGCTACGTAATTGCCTCTAAGCGGCGGGTATTGCGAGACTACGGCTCGATACTTCAATTGCAATAACTCGACGTTATTAAACGTGATAAGCAGATGGTATAAAATGTTCGATAATTTGTTAAACGTTAGCAACAATTGACGATATTGATTGTTCGATAGTTTGTTGAACGCTAGCCACAATTGACAAGATTAAAAGTTCGATAATTTATTAAACGTTAGCAACAATTGACGGTATTAATTGTTCGATAATTTGTTAAACGGTAGCAACAATTGACGGTATTAAAAGTTCGATGATTTATTAAACGTTAGCAACAATTGACGATATTAACTGTTCGATAATTTGTTAAACGTTAGCAACAATTGACGGTATTAACTGTTCGATAATTTATTAAACGTTAGCAACAATTGACGAGATTAAATGTTCGATAATTTATTAGACGTTAGCAACAATTGACGGTATTAACTGTTCGATAATTTGTTAAACGGTAGCAACAATTGACGATATTAAATGTTCGATGATTTATTGAACGTTAGCAACAATTGACGATATTAACTGTTCGATAATTTGTTAAACGGTAGCAACAATTGACGATATTAAATGTTCGATGATTTATTGAACGTTAGCAACAATTGACGAGATTAAATGTTCGTTGATTTACCTGTAGTTGTCGCACAATAATTTTAGCACAAATGAATTGTATTGATTTAAAGATCTCGAATGAATGTGAGATCTTGGTATTTAAATTCCGCTTTTGGAAGCGTTACGATACGAGAAGGCGGTATCGGATTCTAAGTGAATCTCTCGAAAATGCAATTTGCAGTCCTTTTTATGCGTTTTCCCTTCTTAAAACTAGGATAATTCCCACTTAACGATTGATTTGGGCCCTTTTAATTGGGTCCCATAAATTTAGAAAGAAGGGATATGCATTTTAATTGGACGTTCCCTAAAGTGTGAAAGCACGCTTTCGTCTTTCTCCATGTAAAGTGTATCGAGAAGTTTTGCCAGACACGTGCGAGCAAAACAATTTTTTGCTCGTCTATTTGGACGAAAAGGGTCTATACTTTTGCACTTTTTGTTTGTTTTTATCGAAGCTTAAGATTGCGAAACCGCTATACCTCCCATGCTAAAAATTAACACATTGGCTTGCCTGTCGATGCATGTTGCAGATAACGACACCAAATGCATTCGTTCACACGGTTTCAACACCGCACGTGTCCGTTTTTTGTATTGACAGGCGACGTGGGTTTATGGATCGCATAAAAGTGTCTCTCAGTCCTCTACAAAATTATAGCAAAGCATATGTATGAGTTGACGTTTGGTTTGCAATGCTATCGAATGGAGACTTTATTGCTGATGTTGTGAATTATTGATGGGTGCTACGTCAACTTTATTAAAACTATATTATCTACCGCATGGTTTATTAGACGTGTATTAAATTCTTTTGAGAGAACTTTCTTTCCCATCAAATATTACAAATACTACTTGATCGTAAAACATAAATTTGTCCGTTTAAGTTACCGCTTCAATCTTTTCGATATATCCTCTGACCTAAAAATGTCTTCCCACGGAATATTCGACTTTAAATTTTTGCCGGATCTATTCGAAATTTTTGTTATAAGTATAATACCTCATAATAACAAGATTTTTAAAAAATGTGACCGATGCGCGCAGTCAGGTGACAAACGTTTTATTGTATTAGTTTCGCAAAAAATATTTTCTTGAATTAAAATATTCATTTTAAATAGACATCAATAACATATGCATGTATAAGGCTGTGCGAAAATGTTTATAGCAACCGGTTGCCAGATTTTGGAATAAACAAATTTGAATCCGCTAAAGTGCTGTCAAAACGACTTTAAGTACTAGGCCGCTAAAATAGAATTTTGCGGACCCGAAACAGCTTCAAAAGTAACCATTTTGCGTAGCTAATACATTAAAAAAATTTAAATATTCGTTGAATCAATCTCTTATCGAGTTATATAGTGATAGCGTTTGCAGTGATTAATAAACATTGTAAGTAAGCACATTTATATAAACTTATACCGGTACCGAAAAGTGAGGTTAGAATGTAGTCATAAGTATGCTCCGAACGCCGCCTAAAATTAACAGCCCACCCCGAAGGGTGGACTCGCAATGCGATGTAGTGAAGCCTAATCAGACAGTAGCAGCCATATCGATAAACGATGCCTCTTATCGTATACCAATTGCGCACCCGACTCATCGAGAAACAGGACCGTATCTGCCCCAGTTGCAGCAGGCGGCACCACAAATTTACTACAATCAAAATTACCGACAACTGGCGCAATATTCTGGGGAACAAGTATTACAACACCTTGCCCCAGGGTCATATGCACCCCTAGTAGCCCCAAACGCTCAAGATAATACAAACAATCCCAATAATTATCCTTACATCGGCCAATACCTATCCCATCAGCAACAGGTGATGTATGAACCTGCGACTGGCAAACATCTACAACCTCCAGCTAATACTGTAAGAATTCCCAGGGATGTGACCCAATGGTACACAGTACGAAATAAAAAAGACGATATAATGAAAGCCCAGAGCCCAAAATAGAATCGCACAAGCAGACTTTTTTAGATGATTACTGGCTGAGTAAGCCCTCTGATCCCATACCGACTTCAAATTCCTTTCAAGGCCTAGAAACAGTAGAAGGGGTTGATGATACGGGAGTGGAAGGAGAGCAGAAAGACAAAGATGGAGAAGAGGATTCAAACCAAGGTCCTACCATTGAAACGGTGAAACCACCACCAATATTTGTAGAGGGTGTTAAATACATAAAACCCCTAACTGACTTGCTAAATGTTTGTGCACCAGATGGTTATACCATTAAAAACCTATACGACAACAAAGTAAAAATTCAACCCAATACCTCTAAAATGTACACAGAAATAGTAAAAGCACTAACCAAGAAATCCACCCAATTCCATACATATCAGCTAAAAGAGGACCGTACCTTCCGAGTAGTAATATGCAACATACATCCCACGACGGACACGGAGGAAATCAAGGAGGAATTAAAAGCTAAAGGACATGAGGTAATGCATATTTCTGTTATTAGACAAAGAGGAACCAAAAAGTTGCTTCCCCTAATCAACGTTGAGCTAAAAACCAAACATAACAACAAGGAAATCTATAAAATCACGAACCTGATGAATACAATAGTTAAGGTGGAACCTCCTCACCCAAAGCGTGAAATTCCTCAGTGCACTCGCTGTCAGTGCTTTGGGCACACAAAAGCATACTGCTACCATAAACCACGATGTGTCAAGTGCACTGGTGATCACGCGACTGAAGCTTGCCCCCGAAAAGAGAGAGACCGAGAAGTGAAATGTACTAACTGTGGCGAAAGCCACCCAGCCAACTACAGAGGCTGCTCAATATACAAGGAGATTCAAAAGAAAAGATTTCCAACACTTCGAAACAGACAAATCGGCGACCCAACAACCATACACAGCAACAGTAATATGAATAATATAGAGCTTAATGGAAACTCCTTTCCACCACTTCCAAATAATAGAAACCAAGTTCAGCATGGACTTTCCTATGCCCAGCAAACTGCACATGAAAACAATCAACACCAATCCCAGCAAAACCAATCACCAATTACTATGCAACAACATACACAAAGCAACTTCGAACAAATGATGACAAAGATGATGGAGAAGATGGACAAGATCCTCGATCTCCTTATAGCTATGATTAATAAAATGTAATGTCAAGTAACAACCAACTAAAAATCTCCATATGGAACGCCAACGGTCTAGTCAATCATGGACTAGAAATCAAATCATTTATAAAAAATCAAAACATAGACATCATGCTTATTTCCGAAACTCATATGACAAACAAGAGCTTTATAAAGGTTCCCAACTTTGACATTTATCACACCCGACACCCTAGTGGTACAGCACGAGGGGGTACTGCAGTCATTATTAGAAAAAAAATAAAACATCACGAAATACAGAAAACAAGAGAAAATAACTTGCAAGCCACATCAGTGAAAATAGAAGACTGGAATGGTCCAATCATACTCTCAGCAGTATACTGTCCACCTAACGCATCTATAAAGAAAGAGCAATTTGAATCGTTTTTTAACTCCCTAGGACAACGTTTTATTGCTGGGGGTGACTACAACTCTAAACACGTTCACTGGGGCTCCAGGCTAACAACAACTAGAGGAAGGGAGCTCTACAAAGCAATGCAAAGTACAAACCTACACTCTCTCTCAGCTGGTCAACCAACATACTGGCCGACAGACCCAGAGAAGGTTCCAGACGTGCTAGACTTCTGCATCACAAAAGGTATTGCACACAATTATCTTAAAATTGAATCGTGTCTGGACTTGTCGTCGGACCACACTCCTCTCTTGGTCTACTTGAACTCCTATGTCCATCGGACAAACAAACCACCCTCTCTATATAACAACAAAACAGACTGGAATAGTTTTAGATACAACATATCAAAAAAACTAAACCTTAATATTTCATTAAAAACTGAAGAGGATATAGACGCGGCGGTCGAACATCTAACTATTGCAATTCAACAAGCTTCGTGGGATGCAACTCCGGCAACGACTCAGACCGACAAACCAGGCGAATGTCCGGAACATATAAAAAAAAAGATTGTAGAAAAAAGGAGGCTCAGAAAGCGATGGCAAGTTACTCACGCACCAAGTGACAAAACACACCTAAATAAAGCTACAAAGGAGCTAAAAAAAATGCTAGAAGAAAACAAAAATCATAACTTAAAAATATTTCTACAAAACCTGTCTGCCACTGAAGCGACAGAGTACTCGTTGTGGAAAGTAACAAAAAAAATTAATAAACAGCACAAAACAGAACACCCCATTAAAACAAGCACAGGAAGCTGGGCTAGGAATGATGAAGAGAAGGCCCAAGCCTTCGCTGAGCATCTTGCCAATGTGTTTTCTCCATTCCCAAAAGAGGTCTCCGATGAAGAAGAACTTCCTATTCACAAAATGCTTGCGGCCCCATACCAAATGGACTTACCCATAAAATACTTCAAGACCAGTACAATCAAAACAATTATACTTAAAGGAACAAATCCAAAGAAAGCTCCAGGGTACGACCTAATAACGGGCAGGACTCTGAAAGAACTACCAAAAGTAGGGTTTAAATTCATCACAATGATCTTTAATGCAGTTCTTAGAATCGGCTACTTTCCACCTCAATGGAGGGTTGCACAGGTGATCCTAATTCCAAAACCAGGCAAGGATCCCACCATGACACAGTCCTACAGACCAATCAGCCTTCTCCCTGGCCTCTCCAAAACTTTCGAAAAATTATTTCTGGAAAGGCTAAAACCAATTCTTGACAGCAAAAAAATGATTCCAGACCACCAATTTGGGTTTCGTCAAGGCCATGGAACGGTTGAACAGGTACATCGCATCGCAAAGAATATTATAAATGACTTGGAGTGCAAGAGATATTGCTCGGCTGCCTTTCTCGACGTCTCGCAGGCGTTTGATAAAGTGTGGCACGAAGGACTGCTGTACAAAATCAAGACAAGTGTACCTCACCCATATTATCGCATACTGGAGTCTTACCTAACAAATAGATACTGCCTAGTCAAGTATGGTGATGCCTATACCGACCTAATACCGATACGATCTGGAGTCCCACAGGGCAGCATTCTTGGACCCACTCTGTATTTGATATACACATCCGATTTACCTGAAGATAGCAACACAACATTGGCTACTTACGCGGATGATACAACCATAATGGCGTCCCATAACGACCCAAGAAGTGCATCAAAAATGCTACAAGATCATCTATACAAAATAGAAGACTGGCTGAAGAAATGGAGGACAAAGGTAAACTGCACCAAATCAGTACATGTCACCTTTGCACTGAGAAGAGCCACGTGCCCCAACGTGACATTGAACAATAATATCCTCCCTCAACAAGAGGTAGTCAAATACCTAGCACTCCATCTAGACAGAAGACTAACCTGGGCCAAACACATCTGGAGTAAGCGACTACAACTAGGGTTGGTTTATCGGAAAATGTATTGGCTTATGGGCCGCAACTCCCATCTATCGTTGGAAAATAAAAGATTGTTATACAAAGCAATTCTAAAACCTATATGGACGTACGGTGCCCAGCTATGGCGTGCTGCCAGCGAGTCCAACATAGTTAGACTACAGCGATTTCAATCCAAAGTGCTACGAGATATTTGCGGCTCCCCTTGGTACGTTCCCAATGCAGTAATTCAATCTGACTTGCAAATAAAAACGGTAAAGGAAGAGATTTCAACCATAAGCTCCAAGTATCAGGTACGAATAAGCGATCATCCCAACATCTTAACATCGGACCTACTGGTAGCCCCTCCTGTGAGACGACTGAAAAGGTACGACCCGGTACAGCTTCCCCAACGAACATAACAAATAACGACATAATTTACATACATAAGAAAAACAACAATATTGGTACAATAATTTATTGAGAGGTCAGCAAATGTGCTGGCCTCTGCTGTGACCTTTGTAACAACTTTACATATCTGTTGCTTGTTATCCCTCGGGATAGATTGTAATATGCTTGGAGTCAATAAAAAAAAAAATTTTAGTGAAAATTACTTGCAATGCCAAATGTTAAGGAAATTTAAATGCAATTATAATAAAATTTTTTTTAAAATAATAAAATTTTTTCATTTTGCGCGATTAAAAAATGTTCATTGTGAATTTGAATAGCTTATTTTCAAAATTTTAGAGCATATTTGCCTGCATATTTTGTAGTTTTTTAGTGCCTAAAATCCGATCGCTACTAATGAGTAATAAATAAATAAAAATATGACACTGGAAAATAAATTATGACGGATTTTGGATTCTACATCCCTCATGATCAACCTTCAACAATCAATTTGTTTGGCCACTGCCATTTTAATTCAAATTTATTGGGATGGTAGTGGAGACACTTCCATTATCATTTTTCATTTCTTTCGTGAAGCGCATGACCGGGCCTTGCGGAGTATTTGAGAGCACTTTTGTTCCGGACGTCAAAGCGAGTAGTTCGTATTGTGTGTGTGGTGCTGTAATCATAGTTGATTTTTGCGGGTGCAAGTAAATTTTAGTACATCGAGTTGTTCGACATCAACCACGAGTACTCAGGGGTGAGACCGGCATATATTTTTTCGATTACGGAAGTTTCCGTATCAATTTTTCGTTATCGGCACCCGGCCGTTCACCGCCATTTTTGTACTCGCCAACTGCTCCATCCAAGATTACAGTCTGCGCATGCTTTGAGCGCCCTCTTGGGGATTTTGGTGGTGACAATTTTGTCCACATAAGAAGCTCAGCCGAATTATTTTTGTTAACATCAACCCGCTTTTGCTGAGTCGTGCATAAGTCCTTATTGTTCGTGTCCGTTGCCATTTGTCGTCGAACTGCATTATTTGTTGTGGAACATCCTGCTGCTAACCGAGCGAGCAAACGTCCTGCGTACTAGCAAATTGGATTGAAGTTTTGGAACCAGAGTATTTTGGAAACACTCTTTGGGGTTATCAGTCCAGCCATCGTCCTGCTGCCGAGTTCGTGGGTCGCTGTTGGAACCATCACCACCAAGCGTGTGATCCTTCCTAGTGGTTCGGGATTTAGCGGACAGCTGTTCAACATCCACCCTCGTGAGCCGTCCGTCCTAGCGGATTGGAATTTCTGTCACCAAGACTTTGTGAACTTACCGAGCGCTCAGGTGAGACAATTTTATTTCTAATCTGTTTGGGTTGTGACTGCTCTGTATAAATTTACGAGATTTTGAGTAACGTCATTAAAAGGTGTATTGGTTGACACCTCAGTTTTTTTATAGTTCGCTGGATCTTCCCACGGGGAGGATTGCTTCACGCTTTTGTACTTTTGGCTGGCTTCCGTCAGAAGCCAGTATTTATTTGTATTCACCACCGAAGGTTGTTGCCATCTGTGATTTTTGTGTAATTTTGTTGATTATTTTTTGTGTGTTCATTAAACCGTTAATTACACTACCGTTTTTTTATTTCCCTGAGAGAGGGGATACATCTAACCTTTTCGGTGAGAGTTCGAGGTTGGGATCCACGTCCCTCGCAGACCGACGTTAACATCATTAGAGCTAGTTAATAACACCTAGGGTTTCCCACGTTGAAAAGTGAGGTGGTTTCCACTTCACGTGGGAGGAGAATTCTCGATTCTGCATCCGCAGGAGAGGAGTTTTTGTCTCCAAATTTTCCAAATTTTTTTTATGAAAACCACCCACATTGTAATTTCAAGCCTTTTCAATGGAGAACATCATTAAATTTATTCGTTTTTAAGATTTGCACCGAACAAAAACAGCGAATTTTTCGGCCACCTTAAAGAAAGCTTAAAGTATAATACAACAAAAACGTTTTACAATATTTCTAAAAATTATTGAACCTCATGATTTACAAGTGAAACCATTTTTGTTCTATAAATACAGCTTTGGCGAAAAGTATTAGCCCACCTCTGCATTTAGAATTTGAATTTTTTAAATCTACCACCTAGAAATGATTCTACGATAAATAATCAAAGGAGAAAATTTCATAGTATAAAATTTAGAAGTTTAATTGCTATACATCAACTACATATTATGTATATTAAAAACATTACATATTCAAGTTAATGATCGTATGTAGTTTTACAAACGTGAATTAAAGTTTAATCTATGATTAAAACTGTGAAATAATCCATTAATTTTCCATTACAAGAATTTAATTATATATTAAAATGAATCGGAAAATCATTTCCCGCCGAATTGTCCTTGCGGCGAATTGGTCTTGCGCCGAATCGGGTCACGCCGAATTGGGTTCGCGCCGAATAAGGTTGTTTCGAAATGGGCTCGCGGCGAATTAGTCTCGCGCCGAATTAGTCTCGCGCCGAAACGGCGGCGCCGAATCGGGTGTACGCCGAAAGGGCTACGCCGAACCGGCTACGCCGAAAAGTCCTAGACCCGTATTACATGGCGAACCTGCCAATTGCAGCTAAGGGAATCAAAAATTGTGTAAAGATGTGGAAATTAAATTAAATAAAAAAATTAAATTTGGTCAATGCTAGTATTTTAATTGGCAAATAACTATAATAAATACATGGGACAAGCAAATCAAAGGAATCAGAAGTTACCGACACCGGAGTGATTAATATTAACGTTATTGTGGATGAGCAAGTGTGGCCAGAAACATTACGGTACAGGCAAAATAATGGATATTTCCAAAATTTATATAACGGTTATAATAATGATAGCTTTTAACTAAGCTAAATTCAAAGTTAATTAAAACTTTAAATTAAATCAACGGGCGATGTCACGGAAATATTCGCCAGCAACAGAAATTAATAATTCGGAAAGTACAGATATGATCTCAATGGTTCACAAAACTTCAGATGTTGATGATACAAAAAAACTATCCAGTATTAAAGTTTATGATTAAGCCCGTTTACCTTGGGGTAATGACTGGAAAACGTGCTAAATCCGGTTAATATATTGTCTAGGCTGAAGTTAGAGACCGCAAATTTGTGGTGTATTAAAGTGAAACTGTATGTATTAATGATCCTACTATATACATATCTCGTATTATACTTATATATTGTTGTGTTCCAAAGTGAAACCCGGCAATATTTTTCAATTTAGAGCGTTAGTCCCTAATCAATTCCCAATTTCTTTTTTATTAAAATTTATTTTTATGTTGGTTGTATTTGAAAATGCTGGTTTTTTGATAATGAATTCCAAATTCATGAAACTGTTAATCAATGATTTTATTTTTAAAATTTTCTTACAAACACAAAATGGTGGTTCACAAAAATTGTCGTTATCTATTTCTAGAATGTTTATAACTATGTACATCTTATATGTCATCAATTTTAAATGTTTATTCGCATCACCCCGAACATGTATTTTTATATTCCGACCCGTACCGATCATAAACAGTTTATAAAAGTTTATCAATTCGTGTACCTTATAAATTTTCTTATGGCGTCCATTGGTAAATTCGATTTTTTCTAATTCTGCATTGATCCATATAACCTGCAAATATTTTCAGTTTCCAATTTGATCATCCAATATTATTTTGTATTCCCTCTTTGATTTCGGTATTATTTCTTCACTTTCCAAATTTCATTAAATTTACAAATTTTCGTATGTTTTGACCTCAATGGCTTTCAGGAATACCTATATAAATTCTGTTTTTTTTACATGGACGACGTAGTTATTTTCTAGAAATCTCTATACGAACATTTCATCAATTCAGGGAAGTAAATCTTAAAGTACAATTAGACAAATCGGAATTCCTGTCTAAAGAAGTAGCCTTTCTTGAACATGTTATTACACCTGAGAGAATAAAATCCAACCCAATAATGTATGTCCCTGTATGCCCAATAACAAAATGTCACAGAAAAAACTCTAAAATAGAGATTAACGATGAGGATTACAAAGAGTGCTTTCAATTATGCAAAGAACTCTTAATAAATGCACAAATTTTAGCCTATCCGGACTTCTAAAAACTCTTTATACTAACTACGGATGCTTCGAACGTGGCCATAGCCGCAGTGCTCATTCAAAATAGCAAACCTATGGCGTATTATTTTAAATTTAAATTTAACACTATAGAAAAACTGTTTGCGTGTGGCGAAAACCGTTAAATTCTCGCTCCACTGCCTCTTTTCGCGTTTGTAGATGGACTGTACAAAACGGCCTAGCTCATAGGAATTACCCAATGTCGGAGCTCGCTGGGTCGCTCAAAAGCGTTCGAAAGCTGGGTTCGTTTAAATATAGTTGATCTGCTTTGATAAATAACTGTACCCAGAGCGCCAGGTAAAAAAAATAAAGGATTTCAGAGGTGACTTAGTCCCTTAAATTATCACCAAAAAGAAAATAAAAAGTACAAAAAAATATCGGAGTACACACTGATGTGAAGTAAGCTTTACTATAGCACATGGTAGGTAAATGGAATACTTCTCATGAAAGAAAAAAGAACGAATTCCAAAATTTAGTTGAACTAATTAAACAACAAAGAAAAATAACTACCAAGGCTTAAGCAAAGCCATTATCCGTTGAGAAAGATGGAATAACTAGTATCTAGATGTTGTGATACGTAGTTATGATAAATAGAATGATAAAATGGTTTACGATGTTATCAAACCAGTAAGTGAACGAACCTTAACAGATTGTTCTGATTTATGATGTTATCGAACCAGTAAGTGAACAAACATTACACCATCCAGCCACCCTTTGATCCACAGCAAGCTAAAAGTATTTTAGCTTGTGGAATAACCACAAAAAAATCAAAGTCAATAACACCACAAAATCGAAAAAAACAAACATAAAGTGGCAAAAATATGGTCGTTGCCTTAATGTGATGATATTGCGATGTTTGCCGACCAAAACCAGTACAGTAGCATGGATACCATCGCCAATAACTCCCCACAATCGACAAACGTTCGAGTGGTCATAACAGATCCCACAAAGTGGAACTACTAACGACCTTCACAGCCGAACAAGCGGAAGCGCCGACGACAAAATCAAACACCCTGCACATTGGTCTACATCGCTGCTTATTTTCAAAAAAAAAACACCTAAATAAAAATAAGCACAAAAAATGTCGAACATAAAATTTCAAATATAAGATTTGAACGCATGACGACCAGTTCGGAAATCCCATGCCAATGCATTCAGCCAGCGCTGCTCGATACAATTCAATGAAAATAATGCATTGTTCGAATTCAAAAAGAATTATTAATTAATAATTTTAAAATACAAAAATTCGAACATATCGTATTCATACCGACGCCTGCGAACGTAAAAGATTAGACGGCCTCTAATCGCGTTGAAACAAAGATGTAAAACCTGCAAACCAACGATAACTTCGGCCCAAAAAAACGTTCAAAGCGAAAATGCGAGGTAAAGGAAACCAAAATATTAACACAGTAAAAAAAATTAATAATTAGTACAATACAGAAAAGAAAAGATACAAAATACCTGGAGACGTCTGGTCAGGTTGTTCTAGGTAAAAATGCGGCCAGAATGCGGATTTTCCCAATATGGCGGAATGATTGCGATTCCTCGTATCAATATCAATTTCCAAAAATCGGTGACGAAGCGTCAAAAAAATGGAATCGCGCTAAAAGAAAAATGCACTGATGTTTCCGCACTTAAAACCGAATTTTATCATTCGAAAAATACTTGTAAAATTGCAACACCATGCAGAGCAAAAATTATACGTGTGCTCGCCCTACAGGCTTTATCGACCTTTTTCTTTTGGAAACTGCCTTACCGACCTTTCCGATTCAAAATTGGAAAACATTCCGTCTGTCGTTTTGGTGCTCTAACTGACAGGCGTGGAAATGCACAAATCCTTGATCAAATTCGGTCGACTCAAAGGTGGTCAAATAAATCGACATGTCCAGATATCAAAAATAAAAAATAAACTGTTTCTCTGAACGAAACACAGTAACAGTGTACTGTTACAAGCGATCATAGACGATACAAAACATTTTCGACCATATCTTTATGGACGGAAGTTCACAGTCGAGACCGATCACAAACCTTTAGTATGGATTCATAACATTAAGAAACCCAATTCAACAGTAATGCGTTGGAAATTGAAACTGGGAGAGATAAACAATAAGGAACTCGACGAATTAAATGATGGAAGAAAAATTATAAAATTTACTGTTTTTACTATAATAGGCGGGAATAAATTTCAATTTACAGTTTTTGTAATTAATGCAAAATAATGCAAATAATTTAAGAGAAGTATGAAGGATTTTGTATGCGTTATATTGAATATCAAATCCCACCTGTTTTTGGCGGGACCCGTAACGTCATAAGAAGTACTGCTCAACTTTTAATGTTGACAGAAAATTAATGACCTCATACATATTAGATCGACGGGATCATCCAAATTGTTTTAAATAGCAACCGTTATTTTTTATAGATGGCTTTTAAAGAGTTTATAATCCTGCTTATAACCATTTAAAATCATTATAATATAGCAGTTACTTTCAGAACTAAAATATTTTAAGCAATTTAATATCAATACTTGAAATAATTTACTTAAATATTTCAATTTTGGCATTTTATTTTATTGTAGTTAATAATTTATTGTTATTTCTAACCAATACACGTACATTTTTAATAAAATATACATTAGCTATGGTTTTTTAACATTTTTAATATAAAGTATAAATGTATAATGTACATCATATATATTGCCGTGTAATAAAAATTTGATTTATATAGCGAGGAAAAACAAAACGGCACTTTCTCTACCTCCACTAGCTCAGAAATGAAAACTCTTGTTGTGGGCGTAATTTGGGTTCGGTCGAAATTCAAAAGCATAATCTACTATTATTAATAATTTGTATCTTATACCAATAGAAAAATAATGTAAATAGCATCTACCTGGAGCGTACTTGTACCTTGGAATGCTGTATAAACTTAAACAATTAAACCAAATAAAATTATTCAGCTACAACCTGTTTGTTTATTCATTTACAAAAATCCTTGCGGAACAGAATTATAAATAATAAATGTTAACAAATTAAGTGTACATAAAATTTTAATAATAACCTATTCTAAAACCCCAAATATTTATCGCACTTATTGAAATGTAATAATGTCTAACGATCGCTTTTGTATAACGCGCGCAAAAAATACAGTCTTACCACTTATTTACAATCCAACATTGTAGGAAATTCAGTATTCTTCCGTTGCATGCCAGTCACTTACGTTCACCAAGCTTCGCCTCCGTGTTGTTGATGAAATTACAATTCGAACCATAGAAAAATAACCAACCATAAATAATTAAATACGTTTTCCAAAATTTTATAACTAATCGCAGGTAACAATTTAAATTCCACTTTTTGATATTTTATAACTACTTGTATTTTCAGAAATATAATCTTCTAACCAACAAATTACTTCACAGCGGTACTCAAAATTTTCTTTATACTTGATAACTACGTGACGAGTCCAAATACGTGCTCGATCGTCGCTGGTTGCCGCTAGAATCCCATTTTAACAAAAATACGTGCACTCTCTTCGCTGGTTACGGTTAGAATCATCTTTTAATAAAAATACGTGCACTCACTTCGCTGGTTGCGGCTAGAATCTTCGTTGCTAGCTCGTCCCTTCTGAATCTTATCTCTTCCCCTCCAATTATCGTGGAGACGGCGTAATTGTAAATTTTCAAACTCGTAAAATTCAAATTTTGTCGTCCAACTTAACTGTTGAACCATTTACTATTTGATTTTTGAACACTACCGAATTCACTATCTTTAAACGTACAATGGGGAACATGCATGAATAAAAAAATTTAGTTAAAACAGTATTTTCCGATTAATCCTATATATTAAATATCAAATCAGCAAAAATAACTTCTATTTATTGTATTTTGTTATAAATAATCCATTTTAAAATTCAATGATAATTTAAAATAAATCATATGACCTTAAACGCAACGAAGTCACCGGCACAATAACAATAACCTCACTTTCATGTTTATTCTACTCGTGTAAAGTACTTTTTTAACTTTCTTGTTTTTAATTAATTTAATTATGATAAATAACAGCTTTAACACTAACAAACTTCAACTTTCAAAGCACAAAACCACAGAAAAATAACATAAATGAATGTAAAATTTAACTTGTGACGTCATCAGTCACTTGGCAAATTGCGCGGTCGTTTCGTTCAATTCAAATTGACGGATTTTTAAATATTTTTTAAATTATTATCAAAACGAAAATAAATAAATTAAATAGCATTAATTTGTATATTTAGTTATTTTTGATCCAACTACGCTATAAAAAAAATTTATGCATCTTCCCTATTACTACAAGGATCACTTCTAATCTGATACACGCGCCTACATAACTTTACAAATTTTTGTACTTAACTTGTTCTTAATTATGTAATATCTGACCAAATAAAATAACAATTCATAATACTGTTTCTAATAACTACATATTGCAGAAACATATCACATGGTGAAGAAATTCCATTTTTGTTTCTCTGTTAATTAATCAAAACAGCCAATTTTTCAACTTTTTCAAATTTTCAACAAGGCACTCGTCAAGTTCAAGGTAGAATCTTGTCAAAGAATTTGATATTGAACTTTCTTAAATTTTACTTTTTTAGTAGATGTAATTTTGATTCGATTATCCCAAGTTGTACCAGCGCAATATAATTACTAAGCTAATTACTCAAAAATTATTGAGCTTCAACGATTATTTAACATTCAAAAACAGTGAAAGGTTCCAAATAAAGTTTTCTGAGTTTATTACGATTCTCGGAATAATTCCACCACGTTCTATACTAACATGTAACAATTAAGTCCTAGTCGGTGCTTATAATTTGTATGTCATATGTTTAATTTTATTTACAACTCTGATAACATTTGCAGCAGTAAGTTGTCGACATTTCATGAATTATCTTAAATATTCAGTACTCTCATTGTTAATGACCGATATTATATATGAAGTTACTACGAAACAGCTATATAGTGATCTACATTTTTGTGAAATTTATCAAGCAGCAGTTGGAAGCCACCAATAAGTACTTAATGGTAAAAACTAAATCTATACGAATGCCAGGAAAAATATCCGGAGTTGTAGAAGTCCAGGAAAAATTCAATAATCCCCTTAATCGCTCCGCTATCCGACAAGTAACTCAACAGTTTGAAAATCACATAACACAGATTTTACTCTTTAATAAAATTTGTTGTTTTCAATTACTCTTTCTTACTTTATCACTTGGGATAGCATTAATTAATATCTTTAATTTAGTATATTGCAATGTCCAGTAGACCACGTCAATAGAAATGCGTACATTAAGATTCAAAAATTTGTTTATAAAGATTAGCATGAGACTTATTGAAATCGAACGGAAGGTTTCGTCCGATACCAAAATTTAGTTCAGTATCAAAAATAATTTGAAAAACAAGTCATGGAACAAGTCAACAAAAATAATCAATAATGTAACAATTTAATTCCGTTAAATATAAAAAGTTTTGTTAGTATTATAAATCAAATTGTTTAGTAATAAGAAATGTAATTTAAAGTCAAAATATTGTCAATTGCTTAAATAATATAAAAATTGTGTTAACGATAAATTTTAAACAAGTAAAGAACATTACACAACGTTCGCAGTGCTCCGAAATTAGTGTACCATAAATGGGAAAGACATTTTCATTGATTTTTACAAAATCAACCACGAAGATAATGGTGAAAGTTTTAATCTGCAATGAATAAATATTTTATTAAAAATTTGACGATTCAAAATGAGCGAATACGAACCTGGATTATCGATTTTTATTTCGACCAATAATATAATAATCAAAATTGCTTTGGATATGCAAGGATTGCGATGAAAAACAATTGAAGAAGGTTGGTTGGTGATTTATGTAATGGCGTGGTGAATTTTATGCGTCTCTCCTAAAAATTAGATAAAATTGTGAAAAATTTAATTAATTACAACGAAAAAGTGCAAAAATCATTAAAAGTATTACATATCCCAGAAGTGAATTTAGTTGAATATATCCACGGATTGCAATTATTTTGATAAAATTCGTCACAAAGACCACGCGGCACAAGATTACACGACAACTTTAATCTGGAATAATTATACGCACCCAAGGTCATCCATCGAGTAGAATTACACCGTTGTATGGTACATGAACTTATTAACCAGAATTACCCTAGATTTGTTAAGGTAACTCCACATTAAACTTTATTAAAAATAAAATTAGTGAAAATTTTGAGATTTACATACGCGTGCGTTAATTCGTTTAAAGTTAATTAGAATAAACAAATTGTTAATAATTATAAGAATTTTATTGAATTTAACTTACGTAAAACCAATTTATAATAAATTACAATTTAAATTTCAAACGGAGCATAATTTTTGTAACCTTGTTCCGAGGGCCAAAATATTTGATTTCAGCAAACACAGTTATTGGTCACGGAACGAACCTAACCAGAGAAAAGGTAAGTCTATGATGTGCGTGAAGTTAGCCCCCCTTTTTTCGAAAGTTAAATTTTTTGTTGTTGTTCTAAGTTGTTCTCCATTTGTTCTCGAGTGTTCTGTAATTAAAAAATTAAAAAAACAAAAAACAACCGAGAAAATAAAAAAAAAACGATTTTTATTGCCAACCCCCCTTTTTTCGAAAAGTTAACTTTTTTTTGTTTTATTTGATTGTTCTCAGTTTGTTCTCGGTGTTCTCAAAATAATAATTGCCAAAAGTTCAATAATAACGGAGAAAATCGCGAAATAAGATTTCGCGCCAGCCCCCCTTTTTTCGAAAAGTTAACTTTTTTTTTTTATTTGATTGTTCTCAGTTTCTTCTCGGTGTTCTCAAAAAAATAATTGCCAAAAGTTCAATGATATCGGAGAAAATCGCGAAATAAGATTTCTCGCCAGCCGCCCTTTTTTTCGAAAAGTTAACTTTTTTTTTTAATTTGATTGTTCTCAGTTTCTTCTCGGTGTTCTCAAAAAAAATAATTTTCAAAAGTTCAATAATAACGTATCAACGTATCTACGTTCCAGAGAAACATTTGAAATTAAAAATTTAAACTAATTGTCTACGTTAGCAATCGATTCCGTAAGCGGTACTACATTTGAGAGAAAATATTTTAAATATGCACGTACTCGTTTTTTTACGTAAATTACACTAAAACAAAACCCTCTACTATGAACGCAAAATTGCTACTTCCATTAATTCTGTTGGTATGTAAGTTACAATGTGACTAATAGATGGCGCGACATATTTATGTAGCTGGTTATCTTTATACCAATGCTGGATATAAGGACACCTGGGTTGTACTTTTAGTCACTCAAGTACGAGTCCACAACCAGGTTAGTGATGTTATCCATTCTTTGTTTTATTAAGTTGTATTGCCAATGTGCTCTTATTAAATTGTTTATGTTGTGATTGTTGTATTTATTCTCTTGTCTACTGCCAACCTTCCCAATAGGTTATGGGCCCAGTAACAAATAAGAGAATAAATTTGTTTTTCGTTTGATTTTAATTTGTGCAAATTATTGCATCCAAAATTTTATAAATAAAAAATTATGGAGGCGCAATTAGCAAATTTTCAACAACAGATCGAACTGTTACAATCGCAGTTGAGGACTCGATCATCTTGAACAGTTGTAACAATGGGAGGACTGCCGCAATCAAAGCATTTGAATGGAGAAAATTATAGCGAGTGGAAGCACGCTATGAAAAATTTTCTGATCGATGCTGGCATGTGGAAGCATGTGGAATGTGCTCCCGGTACGGTGTTAGATGAAGATTTGGATCAACGAGTTCTAGCGAAGATCAATTTGTCCGTTAATCCAGGAGCAGCAGCTGAAATAAAAAACGTGAACTTCACTATTTTTTCGAAAAGTTAACTTTTTTTTTATTTGATTGTTCTCAGTTTCTTCTCGGTGTTCTCAAAAAAAATAATTTTCAAAAGTTCAATAATAAGGTATCAACGTATCTACGTATCAACGGATCAACGTATTAACGAAGGAGATTTACTATATAGGTAGGTTGGGAAACCGGCATACAGAAGATATAGAAGGAATCAGAGAGAAAAGGTATTATAGTGCAATAATATTATGCCTCCGAAAAAGAGACCCGCTATTGGACAAGTCAGTGTAGCATCTACACTTTGTTTTTTAACAATCTCACTAGATGGGGGGTAATGTAGTGACCCGCATCGAGCGGATTAAGCGGAATTAATTTTTATTGTTAACAGCTTTTCTTTATATAAGCTTATCGTCTTATTTCAATAAACACAACTTTTAATCCCAACATATTTAAAATTTTAACAATGGCCAAGTATGTAGATGCTCTTCTCGATATAATTCTTTCCTCTGAATTCAGTAATATTATAACCGATGATGGAGGAGTAGTTGGACCCGAAAATGAAGTTTATAAAGTGATAAGTATGCGAATGGATGGTGTTATTAAATATAAATATATCTATATCATTGTAAAAAACAACCGCTACAATGTACTGGACAAAATTTTGGACTTTTTTGGAATACAAAGGAAAGATCCTGTGATGGCCAACAATTTTTCAGAAGACAATATTTTTGACTATGAGGACGAAGGCCAATTTACTATCGATATCTCATACGACATTTGGTTGAAAATATTACCGGATGATATTATTTACGGCGATGATAAGATGTACAGAAGCCTGAAGCGAAATGTTTGGACAGATGAACTTTATCAGGTGATTTATGATAAGACTAAATTGCCATGTAACATAAATTTTAAAAGGTGTAAAATATCGGAAGCAAACCTATACGTAACGATAACGGGGACATGTCAAGAATGTGGATGTAAATTTACTGGTAACATAATCAATAAGCCTACTGCTCAATCTTCTGTCGTTATGGAATGCTGTTTGAAAAATTTTGACCCTTCAATAGATCATGTACATAAACGCCAACTGAAAGGGCAGAGACGAGTTGAGATCTGTAAATCTCTAGTGGAAGGACATGCACACTGAAAAAACAGCTTCCTTTTTTCTTAAGAAGGGGGGCTGACGCGAAATCTCATTTCGCGTTTTTCTCGGTTATTATTGAACTTTTGAAAATTATTTTTTTTGAGAACACCGAGAAAACACTGAGAACAATCAAATAAACAAAAAGTTAACTTTTCGAAAAAAGGGGGGCTGGCGCCAAATCTTATTTCGCGATTTTCTCCGTTATTATTGAACTTTTGGCAATTATTTTTTTGAGAACACCGAGAACAAACTGAGAACAATCAAATAAAAAAAAAAGAAGTTAACTTTTCGAAAAAAGGGGGGCTGGCGCGAAATCTTATTTCGCGATTTTCTCCGTTATTATTGAACTTTTGGCAATTATTATTTTGAGAACACCGAGAACAAACTGAGAACAATCGAATAAAACAAAAAAAAGTTAACTTTTCGAAAAAAGGGGGGCTGGCAATAAAAATCGTTTTTTTTTATTTTCTCGGTTGTTTTTTGTTTTTTTAATTTTTTAATTACAGAACACTCGAGAACAAATGGAGAACAACTCAGAACAACAACAAAAAATTTAACTTTCGAAAAAAGGGGGGCTAACTTCACGCACATAAGTCTATGCCCATCGTAATAGCTAAGCCGAGGTTCAAATTCATTTATTTAAATTTATTAAAAATTTACATACATTTCTGTTGACGGGGTGCATTTACGTTCACCCGTACAAATCATTTTATAACAAAACGAGTAGCTCTATTAAAGGTTACAAGCTCAGAGCAATATGTTTATCTACTTCCACTCTCCAGACCGATTTATCTACACAAATAATTATAACGCATTTGCTTTGGATACTTTGACAATTAGTAAGTTATTGTCATTCTTATTATTCGTAGTGGTATAACAATGGTAAATTTTATTATTGTAGATTATTGGTGCAATTGTTGTTATGATATGCACTGAAACAGAAGAAGAAGCTAGAAAACCAGGCCGAATTTGCCAGAAAGTTTTGATCAACTTACCAAATACGATCCAATATTGTTACGGCCAGCGATTATTTTAAAGATTTGTTGATATTAATTTAAAAAATATTAAAATTAAACGTTCATTACAGACGAATCGCCCTGTATTTAATGTTACAATTTTTGCAAACAAAGAATTAACATGCGGTGATCAGGTGTTCATCACGGGTGAACATCAGGTGATGTACGACGCGTTGTTCTATCTCTATAAAACACAAAGTCTAGCTCTCTCACACGGAAATGACGTTTTCCAATCTCGCACGATAATTGGTGCATTTAAAAAGAAAGAACGGGATGAACGATAAAGAAGTAGTGAATTGTTAAGTTCAGCACCTCAGTTCTATTATGATAATTTATTAATATAATTCTATTAATATAATTTATCTACCAATCGTCTCTAATTATTTGCAATTATCTACGTAAATAATCAATCAGTGTATCGTAAACCAAATATCTAATAAGAAATAAAAGTGAAACTTTAAAAAAAAATCCGGTTAAAAATTGGTTTTTGTGAAATTAAAGTTATACTAACTACGTTAACAAAGGAATGTACAAAATATCCTTGTGTATTTAAATAATAACAAAGACAACGGGTGGCGATCCATATGCTTAACCACCCAAATCAAAAATTTCCTATTGCCTATAGTAAAGATAATGGTTAATAGAGACTACAGAAAATTTTTTTCGGGTGAACCCTGGGAAAATAACCCTTATTTCGAATTTTTAAACTACGTAAATTTAGCATTGAAAACTGGGCGACTAGGCCACGCCCCATGCAATTTCACAAAAATTGGGGTAATTTGCGGACTTTTTGGGTAAGTTTCGGTCCGAATGTGACTCTACCGCTGTTGCGGACGGTTAAAATGATCGAAGAATTGATAAAATCCGAAAAAAATTCGAAAATCTGCAACTTTCATACCAGGGGATACAAATCACATAACAGCCGGCGGGGCCGCGGCTACTGGCTTTGCCGTCCCGCTCGGAATGACTGAAAATGTATCACTCGTTATGAGTGATATATTGAAAATCGGGATGCGTTACAGAGGATTAGGGCGTTTTAAAAGGCGCCCTACCGGGCTTTATGTGATGCTAGAAAATTTATGTGATGCTAGAAAATGTTTTTTTTATGATTCTCCTTTTATTCAATTTAATTTAAGAAAAGAACAGAATTTAATTTTCAATAGTGATATTTTATTAATAATTTCATAACGAATGTATGAAAAAAAAATCCGCCATATCAAGGATGGAACCTGGGCGATTCGTTCCGCAAGCAGATCACCTAAACCATTACCCCATCATCTACTTCTCTTGTTATCATTGAGTTGTTTAACGCTGTTAAACTCATCTTTTGTTTTTATTTTTAAATTATTAAAAGTTACATAAACTATTTGTAAAAATAAGTTAATTGCCTGTAATTTTTAACGAAAACGATCACAATATCAAATATTTAAACAAATTTTCGAAAATAAAAAATATATTGTATTCTAAAGGTAATGTTGACCTACCAATCACTGCACTGGGGAGGCGTGGCGCGGCGAAATTTCAAGTGTCAATTACATCCAAAGGACACCTCATTCACTCAAAAAAAATATAGACCTAATGAAATTCGATCTAGTTTTACCAATTTCAAATTTATCAAAATGGGCTATGCCGCATGATAAACTTCCCCTTGTAAGTGTTAGGGTATATCTTTCTGCACGGACTGAGAATAGAATGGGAGATTCCACAAATCGTCCTCATGCGCGTCGCTGAAAGTTGTAAAATTAGCTAAGTTCAAATTCTATTTATTCATAAGTTTGGCCCGCTTTCACCCTAAATTTTTTTTCAGTTTACTATATAAACCTTATAGTATCCAATAGTCAATGGGAAATTTTGATTTGGGTGGGCAAGGTTATGGAACTCTAGCCTCAACCCTAATGAAAACACCCGCCAAGGTTTTTGCTTGAACATAAATGTATCTTTTTATTTGATGATTATTTGTCTTTATATTTGTGTAATTGACATAAATAAGTTCCCAATTTTCATATAGCGTAACTATATTTGTAATCACATAAATACATACGTGTATATACATTTAATAACCTTAATTATCATTTTCGCTCACCAAATGTCTATCTGCTGGCCCCAGATAACATTATTTATGACTAAAAAAACTTTCCTGATCGGAGTAGGTGGTGTAAAAATCGTCTATTCCCGTGGTTCGGAATCCACGTTAAGCTGTAGGTCCTCTCTGCTCGTCACACATTTTCAACACGCAACGAGCAGAGACAGGGAGGTATCGGGAAAATGTCGCAAGACGTTCATAACCGAATATACACACATTATCATTAATCCGTACTGTTAAATATTAGAAACCCTTCATTTTATCATATTAGATTTAAGCATTAATTTTATCATTTTTTGTCATATAAACTTTTAGCTATAAACCTCTCTGTATATCGTGTGGCATAAAGCCAACCATTACACAAATTTATAAATATACATATTTCCAATTTATATGTGTGTTTTATTTTTCTAAACTTCAACTGTCGGATAATTTCAAAACGAACTACCCTGAGCAAGTCCACAAAATAGGCCAGCAGCTCTCCAGGAAATAAGTTAGCCGTAGTAATTATGCAAGCCGGGCAATATCCAAAAGATTACAGGACTTGGTAACTATATGAAAAGTTGAGAGATGAATTACTATTACTACGATAGATAGTTTAAGTCAACAAATTCCAAATTTTTTCGGCGGTAGGATTCTTTTCTATTAACAACACCTTACCGTCTAATTTAATCGCAAGTGTTCTGTGCTATATTAATTCAGTTCAATAATTAAATGAATTTAACTTAAAATTTTTTAATATTTATTTAAATATCTATTAAAGTATTTCGGACGATATTTTTCGTATTCCCATCACAATTTACTTTGCAGCGTTTCGTTTGAGATTAAATTCAATTCAATATTTTTGAATTGAAACGATGCTACGAATTTGACATGTGTATGGAGATAATTTTTATAGATTTCAAGCAAACTTTTGAATATTTCAACAGAGAACATCTACCTATAGAAATGAAGAACATGAAGATCCCAGAAAAACTAATAAGATTAACCCGGATGGCACCAACCTATACCACAAGAGAAATAATTATAAAAAGTGGCAATACTGAAGAATTTCCCATAAATTCAGGGGTAAGACAATGAGATACACTCTCGGCGACCATATTCAATATCATATTCGAGGGATTCGTAAGAAGTACAAATTGTGGAAAATTGATCATTAACAAAGAAGCCCAAATAATTGCCTACGCCGATGACTTGTTGATAATAGCAAGATCGCATAACGGATTGGTGGAAATGTTCATAAAATTGGAATGGGAAACCAAGAAAGTGGGATTACTCGTAAATCAGTCAAAAGCAAAATATATGAAATGCCATAGGGGTGATGTAGCAATAAAAGAAGATATTGCACAGATAGAAGAATACAATTTTGAATGGGTACACATTTTTAAGTACCTGGGACTCCAGATAAACAGTACATATGACAGAGAAGAAATTGCAAAAGAGAGAATTGTAATCTCTGCAAAAATCTTTTATTATTTCTAAAGCTTTGTTATAATCAATAAGTTTATATTTATATTTCACATGGAATCCCATCAGGACCGACTGCTTTGTATTTTTTTGAATGTTTGATAGCATATTCCACTTCGTCACATGTTATTCTGGGACCCTCATGGGTTGTTAGCTTTGGGGTCTCCGACGTTCTATTATCATCAAACAATTTGGTAATGTATTTTGTCCATTCCTGTAGTTTTTCTTCTAATGTCGGTATGACCTTTCCCTGTTCGTTGTGCAATAAGCCAATCTTTTTTGTATTAACTTGCCTGCCGTTTCTTTGATTTTTTTTGTACATATTGAAGGAGTCGTACTTTACTTCAAGTTCTTCAATCTCGACACATTGATTGGTTAAATATTGTGTTCTAGCGTCACGTATTTTTTGTCTTATAATATTTTGGAAACGCTTGTATGGCTTTTTGTTGTTTTTAAGAGTTCTACGTTCCTCCATTAGACCTATAATTTCGTCTGTCATCCATTGTTTCTTTTTTTATTTGGATGTATGTCCAAGATTTTCAATACAAATATCCTCTATTGCAGATCTCATTGCATTCCACTGGTGGTAAGTAACTGTATTATCACAATCTTGATTTTTCAGACTGTTATTAAGTTTTTCGCGCACTGTTTTCAAAGTAGACTCATTATTGAGTGCTGATCGATTGATGTTGTTATGTATTCTTTCTTTAGTTATCCTCTTTAATCGATTACAAGTCACAGCAACCACCGGATTGTAATCGGACCCAATATATCTGCACATGGATACGTTTTAGCTGATATTACACTGTTTCTGCAGCGTTGTTTTACTAAGATAAAATCTATTTGATTTCTCACAATGCTACTGTTTGTATCCATAGGCGATTTATAAGTATAAAGTCTTCTGGGAGGCAATTTGAAATGGGTGTTTGATAAAATATAATCATGTTCCTGACAGAATTGAACCAGTCGGTCACCTCTATCGCTCCTTTTACCTTAACCATATTCCCCTTCTATATTCTGACATTAACAAATTTCTCTTGAAGTTTGAGCTATGTGAACACACAAGTAGGTTTGTGAATCGATTATGATATCGCTCCCACCAATGCGTATCTGACGAGCTGAATCCCATACAGGGAAACAGCAAAACTATAGTCTTGCGATAAGGTGGAGTGATTAATTTTTGATAAACTGCATGCGTTCACGACTTGAATGAATGGATTCTCGTCTGTGCTTCCGCTAACACTTCGATTGTTTTTGCAACAATCTTGTATTCATAAGCTGTTTCAAACCAACCAGATACGCCTTAAAAACATTTTTATGTTTTAATTTATTTCATATTCTGACATTGTCCCTTCCCAACTATAGCATTAAAATTGCCCAAAACCATTTCGGATGTCTTTACTAGCCGCAGAGCATCAGCAAGATCGTTGTAAAACTTTTCTATATCATCTTCACTACTACTTAATGTTGGTGCATACATATACTTGTATAGAGTTTGTGTTGAATGGATGAGAGCTTAGTTTCATTACAATGACTGTCAGATATTGGTATCACAGCTGTAACCGATTTAGCCGTAGTCTTTTTTATAATAATTGCTACGCCATTGTTGTGATTTGCATCTTCATTTCCAGCATACTAAATCTTGTAATCATCGACTACACATTCTCCGCTACCCGACCATCGCATTGCACTGCATTGCTCCTAAATCCTAAATTATGTTGCTTTTCTCGTTGTCACTCAGGAGTATATCGTTCGCTCTAGACGGCGATCTTGGTGTCTTTTGCTTAATTTTAAAATAGTTTCCGCCTTCTCTCGGTTTTGCCTGTCTCTTTCGTCTAAAGAAGTCTGTTATTTGATTATCGCTGTTTGCTCGTCATCTAAACTCTATTCTACCTGATCTTTGGACCTTTATGGTACCTTTACTCATTTGATTTATTTCTAGTGCAACTATCTTGTATGGTTCTGCACCTGTGCAATCCTGCTGACACAATTCCATTCATTCCTTAGGGCATCGGTTTTTTATTTGAGTTTCTTTTCTCTCCCGAGTAACACAAGCACCCGGTTCAATACCTCGAAGGTACCCACTCTATGTTACGTCTTGTATAATGGATTCAAATTTATTCCGCCTTATTAAATCAGTACCACTACAAAATAACTTCCACCAATTTTCTTATATCTTAGTAGCTTTCCCAAGCTCAAAACTCCAATTTTTTACAAAGTCATTCGGTTTTCCACTCCTACAGCACTCTATAAGCTTTGTTTGATCTATAGCGCCTCTATTTTATAGTCAAAAACGCACGATTATCCTAAATTATCATCGTATCCTAAGACCATGGCCATAACAACATCAAATCCATAACAGGCAAATCATTCAGAGTGATGAGTGACGACAAGGCAGGAAGGTGGAATAAATGACGTTGCCAGGTGAGGAAGATATAGACGGCGTTATTCGTACGCGCATGTTAGAAGGATGGACAACAGCAGGCTGGCGCATATCTTCTTTGAAATCAAGCCAAGAAAAGGTCAACATCTTTGAGTAATTTGGATAAATGGAATACGAATTGGAATGGATCGAAACTCTGGTAATAATAAAACCAAAGGTGTTGATAAATTTAATAATTTGGGTTCGAAATAAATAAAAATTTTGAGGTACGATATTTTCAAACAATTGCAGGCAACCCCAGATGCATTATCAAAATTTATAACAATACTTGCAAGAGAATTAAAGCAATCAAACTGTGATTATTGCAGTCTATTGGTGAACCATTTTTGTGTATGGGGATAAATGTTGATTCGCATTATTCCTCTGGCCAATTACCGGTTTGCCATATCATTTGATTGCTTGTATTCCATTTCCCCCCCAACGGTTTAGAGAATTATCTCGTAGTTTCGTCCACACCAACAGCCTTTCGGTTTTTCAGTTTATTTTTATTGCTCTCTCTCTCTACCTTAAATTTAGTATGCCAGGTTCCAAGTTCTCAGTTCCCTCAGCATACCCAAATATACTATATAAATATAATATTTTGCGCAATGTATCAAACATCTTATCCTAGTGCTAACACATATACTCCAACGTTACCAATGGGAAAACTGTAATTATTTTAATTCTTCTCTCAATCTATTATTTATTAAGATCAATTTAAATTCAATTTTTGCTTTCATGAATAAATTATCTCGATTCCATATGGAAAACATCAATATCAATGTCGACCTTTTGGTGTTTATGAGTTTTTCAAGTTTAATATTTAATATTTTATTGATTAATAATTACTATTGCCAAGACACATGTATTTATGTACCCCCTTTGCGGGTATTGTAAGACATAAACTTTATTTTATTTTTTACTTGAAAGAAAGTGTAGTAATTTGAATTCTGAGTTGTTTCGGTACAATAAGGACCATCCGACGTGACGCCGACGTTTCGAATGAATATGTTAAAAAATGTTAAAAGTGCAGAGGTTAACTTGGATAATTATTTTCTTCGATGGATTAGTATTATTGGAATATTTCCGCCACATTCCATGCGTAAAAGTAGCAATACGAGAAATCTTTGCACTTATAGGTTGTACATGCTATTTTTAACATTGCTTATAACGTATGAGTCTAAAGTAGCTGGACAAATTTCAATCGCATCAAATCATTATTTATAATCTAGCAATCCTTTTGTTTTTTTTACTGTACCTTCTTTCATTTGTTTAATGTCAATTGAAGTAGTTTAGTTTGAATTGTCAATATGAAAGTGTGCGAACAGAATTTTTTGCGTAAACGCGTTTTCAAAATGCTTGGCCAGCAAAATAAAAGTCATGTTTTACATCATTTTATAAATGAAGGCTTCAGTGGAAGTACCATTTATTCGATAATTTCGAGATGTAATAACAATATTGGCCCTGAAAATAAAAAAAAACCGGAAGAAAATCAATTCTAAAAAAATCTCGGCTAAGTTCCTTGAAGAGAGCTGCTGAAAACAAAATTGGAGTGAGTACTCGCATACTATCCAGAAAATTTAAAGTTGCACAAACTACAATTTGCCGAAATTTGAAAAAATTAAATGTGAAAAGGTATAAGAGAAACGTTAAACCAAAATATACCGATAAACAATTAGTGGAAATACCCGGAAAGTGCCGTCTTCTGAGACAACATTTTTTATCAGGCGATACAGTGATCATTATGGACGATGAAAAGTACTTCACTTTTGCGAACAGTTGTGATGTTGCAAATAAAGGATTTTATACCACCGATAAAAATACAGTTCCTGATAATGTCAAGTTCATAAGAAAATCAAAATTCGAACCAAAAGTGTTAGCGTGGTGTGCGATATCAGTTAAAGGCATATCAAATTTTTTTATTCAAACCCAAGTTGGTATTGCTGTTAACACAGACACTTATATAAAAAATTGTTTACCAAAAATGGTTAATTTTGTTAAAAGAAACCATAAAAATGGTAAAATCATCTTTTGGCCAGATCTGGCATCTTGCCATTATGCAAAAAAAACCTTAAATTGGTTAGAAGGTCAAAATATACCGTTTGTGCCAAAATATGCGAATCCCCCAAATATTCCGGCAGCTCGTCCGATTGAAACTTTCTGGTCAATTTTATCGCAATTAGTTTATAAGAATGGTTGGGAAGCAACATCAGCCGAACAATTCAAAAAACGAATTATGTCCTGTGCCCAAAAAATTGATCTGAAAATGCTCCGGCATATGATGGAAGGTGTTAAAAGAAAAGTGCGAACAATTGAAGAAAATGGACCATTATGTTTTTAAAGTTTTTTTTTTGTGTTCCCAATATATTGTGCTTTATTAATAATTAATTAATTTTAAATTTTCTATAACCAACTTTTTTTTATTATCGTTTGAATTCTGTCCAGCTACTTTAGACTCATACGTTATCATCTACAGCTATAGCATCTTTAATGGCTCGTTATTTGATTAGGCATAGCATAATAATAGATACATTGATATTCACTGATATGGCACACGCAATTATTACAGCTTTATGTAATATCATTTCAATTCTAGTACCAACGGTTTTTTACGTATCGAGTATAAACGACTTTTTAAACAATTCCTATGGTCAAACCACATGATGTACGACTTCGATAATCAAAGAATTGGTGATAATATCGTCTAGAAAGCATTTCAAGCTACTCTTCTCAACTTTTCATTTACTTCTATTTATGTTTTTGGTAAATAACATGTACTACATATGTATATCGAAACTTGGATTACTAAAGTTGATATTCCTGATGAACAAAACAATTCAATATTATTACAAATTCTTAACAATGTTCCAAATCTATGTATTAGCTACTTTTATAAAGCAACAGTTTGAAAACACCAATAAGTGCCTAATCAAAAAAGCTGAATTCATCAAAAAGCACGGTAGAACTAATGCAGTTATCCAGTCCCAAATAAAATTTGTTAATCTTCCTCTTTGCTCTGAAATCCGACAAATATCAAAAAGTTTTGTGAACCACGCGGGACAGATTTCATTATTCAATACAATTTTCGGTTTTCAGTTACTCTTTCTTATTTTATCTTTTGTGATGGGCTTAATTAACACTCTGGATATGATGGTGACTTCAGGTTCTTCCAAGTATGCAAACCGTATGAACCCACTTATAATTATATCACATTTACTCTGGCTGTTTGGGCAATTTGTAAGTATTTTTCTGGAAGTGGTCGCATAAAAATCGTAATTTTCGTTCATTGCAGATTATTGGCGCACTTAATGTAGTGATTTGCACTAAAGCAGAGGAAGAGGCTAGAAGAACTGGTGATATTTGTCTCACCGCTTTGGGCAACTTACCAAATACAAACGAAAATGAAAAACTGAAAGAAGAATTATTATTTCTGAATCGTTTGGCAAGAGAAAAAAGTCTCACTTTTTCGGCAGCAGGATTTTTTAGTATAAATTACTCCTTACTCTTTAGTATAAGCACAAGTGTTATCGCGTATGTAATTGTAATAATTCAGTTAATCAATTAAATTTATTCAACGTGTAATTTATTTGAGAAAAGTCAAAGTTGATATTGATGATCGAGCTACGAGGGGAGATTTTTATATGTTCGCGGAACGGGACAGAACGAAGCGTATATATTTTTCTATAATTTTATTTTTCAATATAAACTCCCTGAACATGAACACATTTATTACATTTTTGTAAACCTCCAAAAAAATTATTTTTATATTTACTAATAAAATGCTCGTTTACTGCTACCTCGAGCGATTCATCGCTGTAAAAGTGTCTTCCACGGAGCTCTTTTTTCCAATTTTGAAATGGGTATTAATCACTTAGTGCCATGGCCATGACATCATGGCATTCATCGCAATTTTTGTCTTGTGAACAAGTGCATTATCTGGTAGTAAAAGTACACCTTTTGTCAATTTCCCTCTTCTTTTTAATTTAATTTCTTCATTTAATCGTTGTAAAATACCAGCGTAGTGTAGACCTGTTATGGTGGTACCTTTATTTTTATAATCTATTAAAAGAATTCCCTCAGAATCCCATAAGATTGTTGCCATTACTTTCACAGTAGATGGCACAATTTTAAAAATTTCTTTGGTCCTGGACCACCATTCAAATGCCACTGCATAAACTCCTGATTTAATTAAGGATCATAAAAATGAACCTAAGTTTCAGGCTCCTGAAACAATTCGGTCGATAATAACTGTTGGATCATCACCACACAGCGTTAAAAGTTCCTTTTACAACAATAAACATGGTATTGTATTTGATGCGATGTGGTCAATCTAGGCAGCCATCTCGCGCTGGTTTTGGAATACCCAGATGATCTTTTACAATGTTCAAAGTTGTCGATTTCTAAACCTGAACATTTTCGCAACTTCCTTTACTTTAAGGAGACCATATTGTCTCCAGTTTTTGTTGTAGTAGAATGTGTTTTGGGCTGTCAGGATGCTCATAATCTACAAGTGACGTGGTTTCAGTGGTTTTAACATTTTTTCCTTTTTTTGTAAGGAATTTAATAATGCACACTTGAGATTTAAAAAAAAGAAAAATAAATTAAACTATTTGATATAAATGCATACAATTTATAGTGTATATAGTTGAAAATAAAGCAGGACATTGAACTAAAAAAAAGTGGACACCTTCTTCTGTCTCATTCCGCGAACTTAAAATTTCCCCTCGTATATAAAGGCACTGCGATGATATTTTAATACTTGATGGGCAAAATAACTTCTAAGGATACAATTTTACAACATCGTGAGGAATGAGCTTGAGTTCACCTAAAAATATGTGAAATTAGTAAAATATAAGATAAATAATTTCAAAATTAAATTAGATATTAAATGTTGTTGACAAATATCGCATATAAAATTGGTGTACCAACGAGAGGTTTTAGAAACAGAATCTCGACCCACGACTCAAATTTGTAAGAATATTAAGGCTCTATTGTTTCAAGGAGCGTAGTTCAAAATAGTGAATTTAGGTTCACATGGGAATCAATAATTAAGATAAGTTAAACGGGGGAAGAAATAAATAAGAGATTATTTCGGGGGTAGGATACAGAAAATTTGCTGGATCGTAACTAAAAGAGGTAAAACGATAGTAAAACAGGAAGGAATAAAAAGGATGCGACAGTAAAACCAGTACTAAAATTAATAGAAAATCAAATGGAAATATTAAATAGAATATTAATTAAATGAAGAAAGTAAGAATATTGGAAAAAGATAATTTATATTCCTGTAGAGCTTACTACGGTGGCAGTTTGTTGCCAAAACGCGTAATATTGTACACCTAAAATTAAAAACAAGTGAAATTTAAAATGAGTGCGCGATGATTAAAACCAAAGTTGGTATTACCTGTGAAAAATGTATATTATTTATGGATGAATGCGCAGATTTTTAGATTGGAATACGTTCAGAACAAAAAAAAACAAAAGTAGGATGGAAAAAGCGAATTGTTCATCGATGAACCATGAGAAAGGATTGAATTTTAGTGAGGTTAAAAGTGACCTCGGGTGTGGGAAATTTATAATTATCAAAAAGTTAATTTTGCTGATTGGAAAGTGAATTGGTGCGAATAAATAGTTAGATTAGAAGAATTAATTGAATTGGCGTATTTTGGATCCACGAAGATCTACCTGAAAAATAATTAATTAAAATTTCGAACACATGGAAAATATTTCACAGAATCTTTGGAAAGGGACAAATAAAGGAGGGATCAAAGAAAGGATGCAATGCTGTGTTGGTTGATTACATTAGAATTTGGAAATGGTATGGATATTTGAAGAATTTGATAATTTAAGGCTATAAAATGGAAACTGGAAGAAATTCGCAAAGGTGAATACAAACAGCTACTTACATGAAAACATTCAATGCTTAATTAAATTTAGAATATCTACTCTAAGCAATTGGACCACTCTAACCAAATGCTCCAGAAGAAGATGTTGGAATAAAAGCGACGACAGTGTAAAGAAAAAGGACAAACGCAAATAAAAACAAGAAAAAATTGTACATCATGGAACGTTAGAACTCCTTTGAATGCAGAAAAAATATACGAAATTGCCGGAAAATTATTAAGATACGAAATAGCTGTAGCTGCTCTGCACTGCAGTGGATTACATGGAAAAAACAAGGCGAAATTGTCAAAAACAGGTATGTAATGTAGTTGTTCTCTGGAGAAAAGAAACAGGGAAATAATGGCACTGGGTTTATGGTAAGAAGTAAAATGTATGATGATGATCATCATATGATAATGAACAGGTACATATACTATGTATGCAGATATATTGAGGGACGAATTATGGTAAACGTAAAATTCCCTTATCTTTCAAAAAGAAAGAAAAAATATTATTTTTCAACAAGACAATGGTCTAAAATATTGAAATAATGTGAAAGATTGCATGAGCAAGATTAAAATTCGCCATTTTGAGTGGCGTAGTCAGTTTCTACATCGGAATCCGATACAGAATTTGTATAAAGAGCACGAACGACGTATAATAAGTAAAACTTACCAAGAAATACGAAGCAGTTGTGGGAATGGTTTCAGATAGAATGGTATAAAATACGTATAGAACGTTTAACGAATCTATTGAAAAATAATTTGGAAAATTTCGGCTTAAGTAATTGTTAATTCATTTGGGGCCATTTCAATAAGAGAATTATTTTGAGGGGCAGAGTAACAATAAAAGTTAGCACCAAAATAAAGGACAAATCACATCGGGGATTAATTAAAGGACACAAAATATTTTATATAAAGGTGGAGAAAGAACGAAGTCACTTTTCCTTAGGGAGAATTCAAAGGGGGAGGGTCATAGCTTATGTAAATTTTAGCTCCACAACGTGGGGCCACAGAAGGGAAATAAAAGAGAGGTCGTTGCAACATCTTTTATTCGGTATGATTTCGCAAACTTATTGAATTTTGAAAACAATTAAATAAATTAAATTATATTAGCTGTAAAATTTACTCATTTAAAAGTATCTACGAGGGGTCGTCTTTATATTCCCGGACTGGGCTGTTTTGAATTTTGATGCAATTTTTTATTATGCTGTTTTTTAATCACATATGCCTTGGTAACCTGTGTGGCAATTTACAAAACAATTGCATCATTATTAATTTTATTATCTGCCAGTTTGTGTCGTCGCCCGTTGTTTATGTATCGAAATGAATAAAATCGAGACCTGTGAACAATTCTTGGCGCGCTGTGGAGATGAATTACATTTAATTATCAATTGACTTGTCACTGGAGATGAAACCTGGGTTCATCATTATGATCCTGAATCGAAACAAGAGTCGATGCAGTGGTATGTTAAGGGCTCCAGCCATCCCAAGAAGTTTAAAGTCACCCCTTCTGCAAGAAAAATAATGGCAACAATTTTTTGGGACTCTCAGGGAATTTTGTGATTGATTATATGAATAAGGGTAGTACGGTACCGGGAGAGTATTATGCAAACCTGATGCATCGCCTTTGAGATGCCAATAAAGTGAAGAGACGCGGAAAACTGACGCAAGGTGTCTTGTTGCTCCACGACAATGCACCAGTGCACAAGTCCAGACTTTCAAAAGCTGCTGTAGCTGATTGTGGCTTCGAAGAAATTGAACATGCTCCTTATAGTCCAGATCTAGCACCCAGTGACTATTTTTGGTTCCCGAATCTCAAAAAACACTAAGGGGGACAAAATTTAGGGACAATGACGAACTTATAGCAGCTGTTGAGGGCCATTTTGCGGAAAAACCAAATGAATATTTTTATACTGGATTAAAGATGTTATTGAAACGGTGTTATACCTGTATTCAAAAGCAGGGGAACTATATTGAAAAATAAAATTTTGTTGTTGCTCTAGTCTTTTGTTTTCATGCCTAGTCCGGGAATATAAAAACGACCCCTCGTAACATTTTATCTATATTAAAATAATTATGATAATTTGACAAAAATGAGCGTTTCATTATAAATAATATTTCTAATGTGTACATAAAACAATTAGGTAAAAATTGTTATGTCAATAATTGGTCAAATATTTTAGAGTGTGCATCATTAGTAAATTAATATCATTAATAAATTTCTGACAGTTCTATGTGACTTGTATAATATACTGAATAAAATTAAAAATATTGTAGATACAAGTTAGTATAACTTGAAATACAACCCAAGAATAACAAATATTGTGGCTTTTAAGCAAAAACTAACTAAATTTGATATTAATTAACTAACATGTTACAAAATGGTAAAAGTGGAGAGGTTGAACTCGATACTTTCTTTTTTCGATTGATTACCATCATTTGCATATTTCCACCTAATTCCATGGGAACACGAAAAATCACAGGCCTTTCTTCTTATTACAAGTTGTATGTTCTTCTTTTAACATTATTTATATCATTTGCAGCTATTGCAACAACAGTGTCTCGATATTTTTACATGTACAATTCTAAATCTACAATAATATATTCATTGTTATTCACTGATACTGCACAAGAAGTTATTATGACTATATGCAACATAGTTTCAATTCTAGCACCAACCGCTTTCTACTCATCAAGTTTAAACGTCTTTTTAAACCAACCTGATGGTCAAAATATCAACACGACTTCGATAAACAAAGAACTGTCGATAATAACGTCAAGACTGCACTTCAAATTACTTTTCTCAATTTTTAACTTAATTATATTTATTATTTGTGTAATAGACGTGTACGATTGTGTATTGGAATTTGAAATAGTAAAATTAGTATTCTTCGCAAATAAAAAAATTCAACTTTATTACAATTTTCTAACTATGGTAGAGATCTATATTTTTGTCAAAGTTATCCAGAACCAGTTGAAAAATACCAATAAGCGCCTAATCGGAAAAACTAAACACATCAAACTGAGCGTAAGAAATAATGCAATTATACAGTTGCAAGAAAAATTTGACAAGTTTGCTAGTTGCTCACAAATCCGACAATTAACAAAATGTTTTGATAATCACGTGAGACGGATAGAACTGTTCAATAATATTTTTGGTTTTCAATTACTGTTTCTTACATTATCGTGTGCGATAGGGTTAATTAACACTATAAATTTTATAATCATATGTAATAATTCCAAGTTTACAGTCGATTATAGTCGCCATGTAATTCTGACACACTTTTTCTGGACAATTTGGCAATTAGTAAGTGTTTTTTCCTATTTTGACTATGTGCAGTGGTATAAAAATGGTAATTTGTTCATTACAGGTTATTGGTTCACTTGGTGTGGTGATTTGTACTAAAGCAGAACAAGAGGCTAAAAAAACTGGCGAAATTTGTCTCAATGCTTTGGTCGATTTACCAAATACAAATGAAAATGAAAAACTGAAAGAAGAATTATTATTCTTAAATCGTTTGGTAAAAGAAAAAGATCTAACCTTTTCGGCAGCTGGACTTTTTAGCATTAATTACTCCTTGTTGTTTAATATAAGTGTAAATGTTATGACCTATCTGATTGTAATTATTCAGTTTAATAATTGAATTTAATGAGCGTGTAATTTATTTGAAATAAAAGAAATAACATATCCTATTGTATATTAATACGATTAAAACTCAGGGCAACCGTATAAATCGATAGATGCACTATTGGCTAACTCCAGAAGGCAAAAGACAAAGTAAACGAGCCACATGAGGCGCTAAAAAGATGTTCCGATGAACAAAGCGAACTGGATGGTAGAATGAGCACCATCATGTTCACTGCAAAACAAGAAACCACCAATGAAACTACTAAAATGCGGTTCGCAATTACAAAACCCAAAAACAATGGGACAATTATCATGAATGACAAAAGAGTATCGACTCGTCTTTGGTCAGGTTTGACAAATTTCTCAATGGTTACAAAAATCTCGCACAACATCAAGATTATTCGCGAGCTAGCAATGAAAAGTGCTTGACGTGTTTTCGAGTGCTCCGTTATCGGTGTGATAAACTGCAAACGTACAAAAGTTCGCTAAAGATTTCTATTTGTTTCTATTATACTAAATATTTTATTTAAGAAACGAAAATATTAAACCATCTAATCTAATCAATTCTAACCATACCTCGGACGGTTAACAAACTCCACTATCAGATATGACATCAAAAACCTCAGAACAGGAGTCAGCAATACTTTTAAATACAACCCAAAATTAACTACAAAATCCTTCGCATATTGGAACAACTAATATGGAGATAACTGATACCAACAAACATCCATGGCAACTAGTTGGTGGAAACAAAAGGAAACGAATCGCCACCTACATTGATTCAATCAAACAGGTACTTACCTCTTTTAAATCTTACTAATACCACTAATACTGAACAAACCATCCAAATCAATGATAACATAGAGATAACACAACAAGTAAAAGATATCAGACCACCCCCCATCTTTGTGCCTGGTGTAGTTGATTACCAGCAAATGATTATGAACTTAAACTCCGTAGTCGAGCAAGAACAAATAATAACGAAAACGTTATCAAATAATGTAGTAAAAATTAATCCCAAAACTACAGATAGTTATCAAAAATTAGTAAAACACATGCAAGATGATAATAATTATAATATACCACACATATCAACTAAAAGAAGAAAACCCTTCCCGAGTAGTAATACGACATTTACATCAAACAACACCTATACAACAAATCAAAAATGAACTTCAAAACCTTGGTTTCCCAACAAGAAATATAACAATTGTAAAACACCAATAACAAAAGAGTCTTTACCTTGAACCTGCTCCGAATAACAAGGATATTTATGATTTGAAGGGGTTACAAAATAGAATTGTTAGAATTGAACCTCCTAAAATAAATACTGAAATAGTACAGTGCACAAGGTGCCAAATGTACAACCATACAAAAGAATATTGCAATCGCCCATATTATAATTATTATTATTATTAAACTGCTTGACATTCAAGTGCTGAATTGAGCTGGCCCTTTCGGGCCTTACAAAATCCCTTTTAGAGGGGGATTAGTCCTCATCTAATTACAGTTCATTTTCTTATTATTTTATTTTCTTATGACATATTCTTCATAGTATGGGGTGTGTTTTCATTTCTCTTACTATTTCTTTCCAGATCCTTCGATCCCCATAGGCCTGTCTCCAGTTATTCACCTCCGTCGCTCTCAGGTCCTCCATCACGCAGTCCCACCATCGCATTCGCGGGCTACCCCTGGCTCGCACTCCATCCGGCTCCCACAACAACATCCTTTTTGTCACCTCTTCATCGTTACTTCTCATGATGTGTCCCAACCATTTCACGCACTGCACCTTTACAAATCTTACTACGTTCTCACCGTTCATCTCCTTCTGTATTTCGTGGTTCATCCTGGCTATGCCTACACCGTCAACATACTTCGGGCCCAAGATAACTCTCATTATCTTTCTCTCGAATACTTTTAGGTCTTCTTCGTCTCTTTGTGTTAGGCACATTGTCTCCGCCGCGTATGTCACCACCGGTCTTATGAGTGACTTATATATTTGTATCTTCGTTCTTCTTGATATTTGCCGATCTTTCAGTAGTCGTCTGTTTACGAAGTATGCTCTGTTTCCAGCCTGTATCTTCGCTCTAACTTTCATCGTTCTGCTATTATTGTTATTAATATTCACTCCGAGGTAATTGAAACTCGTAACTTGTTCGAAACTCCAGTCATTTATTACTAACTTGTTTGTATTATTGCTGTTTGGTTTCTGGCACCTTATGTATTTCGTTTTTCCTTCATTTACTATTAGGCCCGCCACCTCTGCCTGCTCTATTATTGCTTTGAATATGTTTCTCAGTCCTCTCTCCGTTCTTGATACGATCACAATATCGTCCGCATACGCAACCAATTGTGTCTCTCTATTTATTATCGTGCCGCTGCATCCGCTTTTTCTAATCATTCTCTCAAGTACAATATTAAATAATGTCGCCGACAGCGCGTCACCCTGTCTGACGCCGCGGTCCACTACAAAATCTTTTGTTACGCCTGCCGTGGTTTTTATTGCAGCTGTTGTTTTTTCTAGTGTCATCTCTACTAGTCTAATCATCTTGTCCGGTATCTTCAACTTTTTCATGGCGTTCCTCAGCTCCCTTCTGTCTACCGTGTCGAAGGCTTGCTTGAAGTCCACGAAGAGCAAGTACACATCCATACCGTATTCTCTGGTTTTTTCCATTATTTGCTTCAGCACGTGTATGGCCCCAACTGTCGACTTCCCCCTTCTGAATCCGTACTGGTAATCGCCTACTATCTTCTCCGTGTATTCTTCAAGTCTCTTGTTTATCAACGCTGCTAGTACTTTGTATGCTACTTTAAGGAACGTTATTCCTCTATAATTGTCACATACTTCCGCGCCTCCTTTCTTCCATATCGTTACGATGATTCCGTTTCTCCAAGCCCCTGGCATCTTTTCATCGTTCCATATTCTTTTTACCAGCACGGTAATTTCTTCATGCAACGCCTCGCCCCCGTACTTAATTATCTCAGCCATCATTTCATCGCTTCCTGGTGCCTTTCCATTTCTAAGATTTTTTATTGTTCGTATAATCTCTTCTTTCTCTGGTTCTTTTACTTCTTCTTCGTTCCCTTCCGGTATTAATTCGATTTGTTCTTGCCTTTCGCTTTTGTTCATGCCTAGCAGCTTTTGAAAATGTTCTCTCCAGATCTCCTTTACCTTTTCTGGTTCGCTTTCCAACTCACCCTCTCTGTTTTTTATTCCTCTTGTTTTGACTATGTTTTGTTTTCTCTTGTTCTTAATGTTTTGGTAGAACCCCCTCGTATCCTTTCTGCTATTGCACTCTTCGATCTCCCTCATTCTCTCTTCCAACCACTTGCTTTTCTTATATTTATAGGTTTTGTTTGCTTCTTTTCTTTTCCCACTGTATATCTTATAGTCATCTTCGTCACCTGTTTCTATCCATCTTAGTCTCGCTGTCTTTTTTTCTTTCATTCTTTCTGCGCACTCGCTGTCGAACCATTTTTTCCATTTTTGTCTCTCTCTGTAGCCTATTTCTTGTTTAGTGCTTTCTTTAATACATTCTTCTATTGTACTCCATTGCTTCTCAATTTCTTCCGTTGTTTCATTTTTTCTCTTCTCTAATTCATTGCACACCCTTTCCTGATATTTTTGTGCTTCTGATCCGTTTTTTGTCAGTTTCTCAATTGCAATTTGCCTCATTGGTCGCTGTATTGTTCTGCACATTGATGTCTTTTGTTTGATGTTTGCCACCACTAGGTAATGATCCGAGTCCGCGTTGGCCCCCCTGTACGATCTTACGTCTTGTACCGAAGAGGCTCGCCTTCTCGTTACCATCATAATATGGTCTATTTGATTACCTTCTGTTTTTCTCCCTCCTGGCCAGGTCCAAGTAATTTTGTGCTGCTTCTTATGTTTAAACTTGGTGCTCGAGATTACCATGTTCAGTGCTTCAGCGAGTTCACACAGTCTGCTTCCATTTTCGTTCGTACCTGAGTGGATTGTCTCTTTGCCGGCTACGCCATTTATGTGGTCTTCTTTCCCGATCTTTGCATTAAAATCTCCTATTATCATTATTGTGTCATGTTTCGGGATTGTTTCGTATACTGCCTCCAATTCGTTGTAAAACTGCTCCTTAACGGTTTCGCTACTTTCTTCGGTCTGGGAGTATGCGTTTATTATGGACAGGTTATTTGGTTTCATTTTCATTCTTATATAGGACAATTTTCCGTTTATAGGCTTGAAATGCAGGATTTTATTCTTCATACTTTTTGTTATTACGAAGCCTATGCCATTACTTCCCTGACTACTTTCTCCTGAGTACAGGAACACGTAATCCTCACCGTTAAATTCACCCTGTCCCTTCCACCTCGTCTCCTGCAGGGCTGCTATCTCAACTCCGTACTCTATTAGTTCTTTTACAACTTCGCTCAGTTTTCCGACCCTTAATAACGTTCTCACGTTCCATGTTCCTATTCTTGTCATTCCATGTTTTGATTTCTTCTTCATTGCCTTACTCGTTTTACCATGTCCTCGCCTGTTCGTCGTCGATTCATCATGCAGCTCATTTCTGTTCAGTTTTTTGTACCAGGGTCTGGCGCATCCGTTTTCTTTACGATCAGCTTTCTGCACTGCTGGTCCCAGATTACAACCTTTCCCGTCATGACGAGTTTCAGGTGTCCCATCTTTGCTCTATTACCCTTTTCTCTCTATTGTCTTGCCCTTTCTCTGATTTCTTTCATTATGCTTCTCTCCGTTGTTGTAAGATCACTGTCCATGTATATTTCACTTCCCGTCAGCTTAAACTTGTTCTTCAGTATTTTCATTTTGTCCTCCCATTTAATCAGTTCAAAGATTCATCGCTTCTCGTCCACTTTATACGCTGTACCTATTTCTACATCTGCTCCCATTTTTTCGATACGATGTTCTTTATTGCCTCCTTTAATTTCTGTGGGTCCTCTCGTTGATTTTTATTCCGCTCATTACAATATTGTAACGTATTTTCTGTTTTTCCAGTTTTCCAGTTTGTCTTCGAGTTCTGCGCCTCTTGTTTCCAGTCTTCCGATTTTTTCTTCCAGCTTCTTTGTAGTATCTATTTTTTCAGCCTTCATTGTTATGACTTCCTTATCGGTCTGTTCCGCCTTCGATTTGACCTCCGTAACTTCTTTTTTTAAGTCGCTCATATCATGTTTTATTTCATTGATGCTACTTTTGATCTCGGTCATGAAGCTCGCCAACATTTTTGTGAGGTGGCCTATTTTATCTTCCATCCTGGAGTTTTCTTTGCGCTTTTTTTCCTCTCTATACGGTTTCCTGGTATCGGCACCACTGTAGTCTTTACTCTCGCTTTCGCTGCAGTTTGACTCGGCTGCTTATGCATTTGGCGATCTTCCCATTTTTTTGCTACGTCGGAATATATCATACGAGGCTAATCTCTTCTTCCTACACTCATCCGTGGTTGAGCCGTCACTTTGTTCAACACCCTGCCCTGTACCTGCTTGATTTGCATTTGTAGACATTCTGCACTTAAATGGTTTTTCACTTTGTATAAATGTAAATGGACAGAAAAACCTAGTTTCGGACACTGTGTCTAACTACTTAATTTGAATTTGAGTTGTATATTGTACGTCCCTCGTGCGCACAGCGTAAGCGTCCGGTTCAACACCTCGTAAACACTTACACTACAAATGGACGTTATTCGAGGTTACTCGCCTTTTCAAGTCCTTGTTCCTTTACACTTCTTTGGTTGGCACTAATTGGTTCCACCGAAAGTTACAATAAAATCTAACCTCACTAATTCCACGTTTGATTTCAAAAGATCGCTCCTTGTTCAGTCCCCTCGACACCAATTCCCCGTCCGTCCACTCTACCTTCACCTTCTCGAAATGTCGCTTCAGATTCTCTAAAATTTCGCTACCAAACACCAAAATCTCTTTAATTCACAATACACGGCATACAGGTCTGAATGCCGTGTTGCTTATGTGCCATATGCTTGTGTTAAATGTGGAGGACCACATGACACGAAATCCTGCCAGAAATCAAAATATATCCCAGCTACTTGCTACTTATGCGATGGGCCTCATCCCGCAAGCTACAAGGGATGTTAAGTTTACCGTGAACTACAAGACAGGTACAAGAATGACTCATAACAACAGCAACAAAAAAGACACAACAGCCCATCATACTACAATAATAATCCAAATCCCCTAAATCGACCAAATTCACCGAATCAACCTTCCACATCCTAATTTTATTATAATAAAAACTATCAACAGACATATGCACAAGTATTACATGACAAATCGCAAAAGGAAACTCATCTTCAAGACACATCATTATCAAAATTTCTTGATGAAAGATCATACATCAAAATACATCATTACAGGATCTATACTACAAATCACCCTGATGGAACAGCGCATGGAGGAACTGCTTTTGTAGTTAGAGACAGTATATTACACCATGAATTGAATAAGTATGAAACTAACCTTCTACAAGCCACCACAATTCAAGTCAATAAATTACATAACTCCAAAATATATCTGCAGTGTATTGTCCGCCTTGGCATAATATTAAACTAGAAGATATAAAGCCCTTCTTTGAATCACTTGGCCACAAATTTCTAACAGGAGGAGACTTTAATGCGAAACACACAACCTGGGGATCACGATTGACAACGACCAAAGGTAGAGAATTTATGAAAATGATTAATGCAAAAAATTACCACACCTTATCGACAGGGGAACCAACATACTGGCCAACCGATATAGGTAAGGTTCCTGATCTCTTAGACTTTTTCATAACTAATGGAATTTCATCAAACTTTATGGAGATACAATCAAGTTTGGAATTATCCTCAGATCATACCCCAGTTATATTTACCATTAGTAACAATATTATTAGAAAACAACCACGAGTTACACTATACGACAAAAACACTAACTGGGAAGAATTTAGAAAGCCAATAAATGAAAACTTAAATTTGTCACTTAGAATTAAAACAACTGAAGAATTAGAAGAAGCGACCAATCATCTAATAACAACTATACAAATTGCAAGTTGGAACTCAACTCCTATGTTAGAGAAAAAGTTAAGGGACTCGTATAATGCTCCTGCATTAGTCAGAGAAATCTTAACACAGAAAGAAGAGCCCGAGCTAGATGGCAGCGAAGTAAAAATCCAATCGACAAAACTGAATATAACAGGCTTGCGAATCAATTAAAAATGAAAATTAAAGAAGCCAAAAATATCGCATTCTGTAGTTATCTACAAAATCTTGGAGTCAAAGATCATTCCATTTGGAAGGCCACAAAGGGATTTAAACGACCCAAAATCATGATTCTTCCACTTCGCAACCCCGATCAGTCGTGGGCAAGATCAAAAAATGAAAAGGCTAACTTATTTGCACAGCATTTGGCCGAAGTTTTTAAACCATACTCTGATGAGCCACATGAAGAAGTGGACCAGTTCCTGGGGCCCCGTTATAGATGTCACAGCCGATGAAAAACATTACCACTGCAGAACTAGTTAAAGAGATCAGTAAACTAAACAAAAAGAAGGCTCCTGGATACGATTTGATAACAGGTAAAGTACTTTCAGAATTATCAATTTCAGGCACCAAATTCTTAGTGATACTATTCAACTTCATCTTAAGATTAATGTACTGGCCAACACAACTAAAATTCGCATACATTATGATGATTTTAAAGCCGGGAAAGCCTCCCACAGAAGTTTCGTCCTATCGACCTATAAGCTTGCTACCAGTAATTTCTAAACTTCTTGAAAAACTTATACTCCAACGCATAAACGATAATGATCTTCTAAATGATTGGATTCCAACACATCAATTTGGATTTCGTCAACGACATTCTACTGTTCAACAATGTCATCGAATAGTAAACAAGATAATCGAATCATTTGGGAAAAGACAGTATTGCTCGGCAATATTCCTGGACGTAAAACAAGGCTTCCATAAGGTATGGCACAGAGGACTTTTGTTCAAAATCAAGAAAGCCTTGCCATACCAGTACTACATCCTATTAAAATCTTATCTTGAGAACCGCTATTTTCAAGTACAATAAGAAGAAGAAATCTCTGCAATTCATCAGATAGGATCTGGGGTTCCGCAAGGAAGCGTTCTTGGGCCAATAATAATGTACTTGCTTTACACTTCGGATTTGCCTAAAACACCAGATACAGAAACGGCAACGTTTGCCGATGATACATCAATAATGTCATCACATGAAAATCCAATACAAGCATCGGTACAAGTTCAGGAACATTTGCTCCTACTGCAGGAATGGCTGAATAAGTGGAGAGTAAGGGTGAATGAAGCAAAATCAGTATATGTCAAATTTCCACTCAATCGTACGCATTGCCCACCAGTATCCATTAACGGAATAACCATACCCCAAGAATCTGAAGCAAGATACCTTGGGATCCACTTAGACAGCAGACTCACTTGGAAGAAGCATATAAACAAAAAAAAGAGATGGATATAAAAATTAAAAAAATGAGTTGGTTAATCGGAAGAAAATCAATACTCTCCATGGAAAACAAACTTATCATTTACAAAGCCATCATCAAGCCAATTTGGACATATGGATTGGAACTCTGGGGATGTTCAAGCATTTCCAATGTTAACATAATTCAAAGGTTTAAATAAAAAACACTCCGGATGATAGTTGACGCTCCATGGTATATGTAACCAGTCAAACCATACATACTGATTTGAAAATGGCTTACATAAAAGAAGAAATAATTTAAAAAGCTGATAAACACCACACAAGGCTGGAAGATCACCTTAATCCCAGTATACAACAATTGCTCGAAGTAGAAGTCTACAGACGACTAAAAAGAAACTGATCTAACGACCTATTATCAAGACAATAGACAACAAGAAATGGGAAACGCCAATGGGCGTTTACTGTACAGACAGAAGCCACCAGATCAGCTCATGGAACTCTATAATATTATTATGTTTAGATTGTTGATATTATATTAGTTACAATAAAAAAAAAACATCAAGATTACTCTTTTCCAAATATTTCGATAATGACTTATCGAACTTTCGATTGTACGTAGCAAAGTTGTTAAAACGCTTTTATCACTTATTGTGCTAAAATTTTCTTATTTAAATTTATTTTCAATCTAATTACTTGTACTGCTTTCAATTTTGTAAATATGACTTATTTTTAATTCTAATTAATTCCACCCTTCAATAAATCACTTCATCAAATTAAATTATTCTTTACTTAAAAAAATTCCACTCATCAAAAATTTTCTATCAACAACATACGAATTTCCTGGTCAAATCTTCAAGGCCAAGTGATTATAATGCCATCAGTTTTACAAATAATCACCAAAACATAGGCGTACCAAAAAATGTTAAAAATATTAAAATTTTTATTACATTTATAAAAGAACCATAACAATATGTTTTAAACTATCGATCGAGATTGGTTCCGGAATTTTATGTAATATTATACCATATTATACCAATCATTGAGATGTACTGTACATATTGCTGTGTGGGTCTTTGCCTCACTGGAGCTAAACGTTTTACTATAAATGTCTTGTACGAGTGTACGTAAATGTACCCCGTCAATAGAAATGTATGTAAAATTTTTGATAAATACAAATAAATGAAATTATACCTCGGCTTAATAATTGCGGTGAGCACAAACTTACCTTCTCTCAAGTTGGGTTCTTTCCTTGACCAAATCGTACTGCTAAAATCAAATATCGTGGCCTTCGGAATGAAATTACAAAAATTATGCTCCGTTTTAAAATACAAATGGTATTTTAAAGACGGCAGATACAGCGTTTTAGGTGGCTATAACACAGGTAGAAACTCACCTACCGATTCTATTCAATCGAATAATCAAACAGGTAGAAATTTACCTACCGATTCTATTCACTCGAATAATGAAATCTTGTCTACCCGGGATCACAACCGTAGGGATAATTTCACAACTCACATTAATTTGCCAAAAATTAGTATAATTAAGTTTAACGGAGATGCACATGCTTGGCTAGAATTCAAATCTATTTACACAAATTTAATTCACAAGAACGATCAGTTAAACGAAGTTCAGAAACTGCATTATTTAAAATCTAGTTTAACGCACCAAGCTTCCGATGTGATAAGCTCTTTAAGTTTCACAACAGAAAACTACTCGATTGCGTGGGAGGCATTGAATGCACGGTTTGATCAACCAAGGGTTATTCTCAAAAATCACCTTAATTCTATTATTGATCTCGAAGTTCAGCAAAAAGAATCAGCGCGTGAATTAAGAAAAGTAAACGACAGCCTATTTAAGCACGTTTCGGCCCTAAAATCACTTGCCGACACCGAACAGTTATTCGAAGCATTAGTCGTATATCTCGTTGCAAACAAATTGCATGCAGGCACGGTACGCGAATAGGAATTCAATTTAAATAAAAATGTAGCTGACCTTCCTACCTTAAACCAGTTCAAAGAATTTCTAACAAATCACGCAAATTTGTTAGAAAACATTGAAAGTCGGTTACCTAAGAAAGGTCCCGAAAGGCCTAAAATGCATTCAAAGTCATTCGTCACCACCACCCCCTCCTGCTCTCTTTGCCAGGGAGAACATACTATTAGCAGGTGTGAGCAATTCACAAGTCTCACCACCGAGCAAAGATCGGAAAAGGTCAAGGAGTTAAAAATATGCTTTAATTGTTTGTCCAAAGGCCACTTTCAACCGCAATGTTCCTCCAAATACACTTGCAGAATATGCAAATCAAAGCACCATACTTTGCTTCACGTTTCGAAGCGAAGTGCCAGAGCTCCTGCAGTCTCTGCACCTACGGTCGCGCCACCGTCTATCGTTGAGCCCAACCTGGTCGTATCTGCATTTTGCTCTACGACCACACAAATCTTACTGCCCACCGCTAGCGGCAAACTTCAGGATTCTACAGGAAACTTTCATTCTGTACGTATCTTACTTGACTCCGGCAGTCAATCTAACTTCATAAGAACTCATATTTGTACTAAATTAAAGCTAGGTACCACTAATGCAAACGTTCTAGTCACCGGGCTGAACAACTCAAATACAAATATAAAGTCGAAATGCAACATAGAGCTGCACTCGAACTGTTCTAATTTTAAAATTAGTTTAACTTGCCTTGTGTTAGACCGCATCACGGGAAGCGTCCCTAACGTCAGCATAAACCTAAATAATTTTAAAATACCAGAAAACATTCAACTTTCTAATCCTAACTTTGATAAACTAGACTGCTTCGTCATTTCTACCCCGACGACGACGTCGATACGAGACTCAGACACAGAGAACTGCGACATATGTTTAATTCGCCCTACGTGTGTGATACACCGGATGAAGAGGAGTTCACAGAGGGAGAGGTATTGGACGCATTAAATTCCATGAGTCCAAACAGGGCGCCGGGCATTGACAACCTCACGTCGGATATATGCGGCGTGGTCGCGGAGGCCTACCCTGAATTCATTACTAAACTAATGAACTCGTGCCTGACAACCGGCCACTTTCCGAAGCCGTGGAAGAGTGCCTATGTGAAGATCTTGCCCAAGCCGAATAGGTCCGATCCAACGGACCTATCGGCCTTTAGGCCCATAGGACTATTGCCCGTCTTCGGAAAGCTGCTGGAAAAGCTGTTCACCAAGCGTTTAACGTATTTTGGTGTTCAGCGTCAGGCATGGAGTCCTAAACAGTATGGATTCAGGGAACAGACCTCTACGATCAACGCCCTGCATGATGCTATATCGATTATCCGCCGTGAGAAAAGTCGTAAATATCTGGTACTTGGTGTATCCTTGGATATCAAAGCGGCGTTCGACAACGCTTGGTGGCCAGCGCTATTCAACAGACTGCGAAACATTTCATGCCCGCGGAACATATATAACTTGATTAAAAGTTATATCGCCGATCGGTCTGTTGAGCTGGCCTACGCTGACGGGAAGTCGCGCAAGACCATGACCAAAGGATGCATCCAAGGCTCTGTTTGCGGACCTACTTTTTGGAACATTATACTGGATGAACTTCTCGATGTAGGTTTACCGGAGGGATGTCATCTGCAAGCATTCGCGGATGACGTCCTTCTAATCGTGAGTTCGCCCAGTGTAATGCAGATGGAAAGTCGTGCCAACTCAGCTCTACTTGCGATCAGTGAGTGGGGCGCAGGTGTTAAATTAACATTTAGCGCTCCGAAAACTCAAGCAATAGCCTTCACTCCAAAAACCAAATTTTGTAGAATTTCCTTCGGCAACACTGTTTTGACTTATGAGCCTCACATTAAAATTCTAGGTATTATTTTAGATCAACACTTGAAATTCAGTGAACACGTTCGACACATCATAGTCAAAGCCAACAAAATTTTTAAATCTTTATGTCGGTTCGTACGGCCCACGTGGGGTATTAATCCACGAAATGTGGAGACAATATACCACGCGGTCATCGAACCGACCATTACTTACGGTTCTTTTATTTGGAGTGGAGTGCTAAGATACAAGTACGTGCTGGGTTGGTTGCGATCTTTTCAGCGGGCATTCGCCGTCAGGGCTACGCGCGCATTTCATACGGTCTCGGCAATATCTGCGTTGGCCTTAGCTGGATTTACTCCAATCGAGCTAAGGATAAAGGAGGTGGCAAGGGTAGAGCAAGTGAAAATGGATGGTACTTTCGATCGACTTCCGGACGACGTCGTCTTGCAAAATCGTACGTCGCCAGCGGAGATGTTACATCCCCGCTATAGACAAACGATCAGTTTCGTAAAAGCAAACGACTCGCTGGAAGTCGATCGAATATGCGACCAGGTCGATGTTGCTATATTTACCGATGGCAGCAAGCAGGAAGGTGGGGAGGTCGGCGCGGCAATCGTCATATACCGTGAAGCTCGGCAAGAGACCCACAAGTACCGGTTAAACGGTACTTGTAGCGTGTTTCAAGCCGAATTATATGCGATTGACGCTGCCCTGACTTGGATCTCCCCCAGGAGGTTACACTCAGTGTGTATTTTCTCCGACAGCCTCTCTTCGCTTGTTACCATCGCTAATAGGAGTAGCACCGTACCTTTGGTCACCTCCATCCATCGTTCACTGCTCAAACTGAAGGACCAAACGATCATCAGGTTTGCATGGGTAAAGGCTCATTGCGGCATTGAAGGGAACGAGGTTGCAGACCAATGTGCCAAAGATGCGGCTGTTTCACACAGTCGCATGGCATACAACCAGTTCCCTCTTAGCTATGCAAGAAGGGTGATTCGTCTTGAGACGGCATGTACTTGGGATACCGAGTACAGAAATGCCGTCCAAGGTTCGACCACCCGGCAGCATTTACCTACGCTACATGATGTTCGCTTGTTCCGAAGTGCCGTTGATACCTCCTTTGAAATGACGCAGGTATTGACGGGTCACTCGTTTGCGCGCGAGTATCTATACAGATTCAAGATCAGTCCTGTTGACGTGTGCCCCTGCGATTCAAAAAGTAGGCAGACTCTGCATCATTTATTGTCTTCCTGCCCGAAATACGTCCAACAACGCCATACCTACACTTCACATTGTTCCTTTTTAAATATTTCACCTTTTACAATTTCTGAAATCATATCAAATAAATTCATCACCCAAATTTTTATAACTTTCTGTAAATCAATTATCAACACTCTAAAACAATTTAACACCCCCCCTTAGTCTGTCTAAAATGGATTTATGCCCCACTGATGTTACATAAATAAAAAATAACTGTTAAACTAACCAAACCCAGTTCAAATTTAAATTTAAATTAAAATTCAAACAACTTCAAATTTATCTTAAATTTTAATTTTTGTCTTTTACCCGCTGCCGTTGTAATGCTCGTTTGTCTTTCTAGTTATAATTTAATATTTATCCAGTTATTAATTATCATATTTAATTCATCAACATTAATTTCACCAACATTCATCACCACCATTTTAGTTTAATCAATTATTGTTAAGTTTTAAGTTTTTTTTTATTGTTAAGATTGTATCGAATTGCATGAATATACTCTCTCTCTCTTGAGAGAAAACAGGAAAAAAAAAAAAACTTTGATAAACCCGGTGAGATTGATATACTCATAGGATCCTCCGCATTCTTTGAGTTGCTTTGCATCGGCCAAGTCAAATTGGGTACCGGCTTACCCATACTGCAAAAAACGTATCTCGGTTGGATTATCTCAGGTCCTACCGGCTCTCATTTCAATCATCAAGTACAATGCAGCCTTAGCCTTTCAAACGACCTGCAGGATCAACTCTCCCGATTTTGGGAAATTGACCATTATCCTTCAGATAAGGTGTTGTCACTTGCAGAAAATGCCTGTGAAGCCTAATGGTCGGTTTATTGTAAAGATTCCTTTTAAAAAACCTCCAGCTTTATTAGGGGATTCATTCAGCATCGCTCAAAGGAGATTTCTCGCTCTGGAGCGCCGATTGCAAGCCAATCCGGAAATGCACAAAGAATATTCAAAATTAATGCAAGAGTACCTCGACTTGGGTCACATGTCATTAGATAGTAGCAAAGCAAGTCCCTCGTATTATCTTCCGCATCACGGAGTACTAAAGTTAGACAGTCTCACTACCAAGCTTCGCGTAGTTTTTAACGACTCTTCTGCTACTACTACAGGACACTCGTTAAACAGCCTACAAATGATTGGCCCTACAATCCAATCAGATTTGTTCACGGTCCTTATACGGTTTCGCCAACGCACTTACGCCATCGCAGCCGACATTGAAAAAATGTATAGACAAGTCCATATAGAAACTGATCAACGTGTTCTACAGCGCATTTTATGGAGATTTACACCTTCCCATCCCGTACGGACGTACAATTTAAATACAGTAACTTATGGCACCGCGTCAGCATCTTACCTTTCTATACGCTCTTTAATTCAATTAGGCATTGATGTTGAAGGCTCATTACCCCAAATTTCCGAAATAATTCAGAAGGATTTTTATGTTTATGATTTACTAACTGGTGCAGACAGCATTGAGGATGCTAAGCGAATTTGTCTTCAGGTCTCTGATACATTAAAATCTGGATGTTTCAAATTACGTAAATGGATTTCCAACAATCCTGAAGTACTGGCTGGCATTCCAAACGCCGACGTACACCCCGGTATTCTCCAATTTGGAGACCGTGAGTCATCCCGAACGCTAGGGTTAACTTGGTTCTTTCAAAACGATCAGTTTGGTTTCTCTATTTCCAACTTTTCAAACTCCAAGTTAACAAAGCGTCAAATGCTTTCCGAAATTGCCCAAATTTTTGATCCACTTGGCTTGCTTACTCCGTGCACCTTTGTAGCCAAAACATTCCTGCAAAAACTTTGGCTGGGGAAGCTCGGTTGGGATGACGTCGTTCCAAAAGAAATTGAAACAAAGTGGCTTTCTTACCGCGCAGAACTATCGACTCCAAATGAGCTCAAAATTCCCAGGCACGTCACTTGTGCAAGTCCCACGGATGTTCAAATCCACGGTTTTTGTGATGCTTCTCTGAACGGGTACGGCGCTTGCATCTATTTACGATCCACTCGCGATAACAATACTGTTGTCAAACTTTTATGCGCCAAGTCAAAGGTTTCGCCTTTAAGGCCAATTACGATACCTAAGTTAGAACTCTGCGGAGCTTTGCTACTGAGCAAATTATTACGTCAAGTCATAAAATCAATCATTTTAAAGACTTCCTCTTGCTTTCTGTGGACGGATTCCACTATTGTGTTGGGATGGTTAAAAACCAGTCCTAACCTACTCAAAACCTTTGTCGGCAGGAACTTGGTTAAACAAACTGTGCACCAATGCGTCACATGCTTTCGCGTTGCTCCTAAATTTACTCAACCCATCATGGGAAATTTGCCTGCAGCTCGGGTTCAATCCACCTTTCCATTTATACATACCGGCCTGGACTACGCTGGTCCAATACTAATAAAAGATAGAAAGGGTCGTGCATCAAAGACCATCAAGGCATATTTGTGTTTGTACGTTTGTTTTGCTACCAAAGCAGTGCATCTAGAATTAGTTACCGGTTTATCAACTGAATTGTTCATGCTGTCACTAAAACGCTTTATCTCTCGTCGTGGTAAACCCCTACAAATTTACTCCGATAATGGAACTAACTTTGTGGGAGCCAGTAATCATTTGTTAGAACTTGGCAAATTCTTAAAGGCCAACAGCTCGTCCATTGCTGAAAATGCGGCTCATCAGGAAATGAATTGGAACTTCATTCCAGCTCATAGCCCACATTTCGGGGGTTTGTGGGAATCAGGCATTAAATCCTGCAAAGCTCACTTAAAGAGGGTAATAGGTAACCATATATTTACTTACGAGGAATTTTGCACCTTGCTTTACCAAGTAGAAGCTCTCCTCAATTCCCGTCCCCTTTCTCCTTTATTCTCTGACCCCAACGACTTGGAGCCTTTAACCCCAGGTCACTTTTTGGTTGGACGACCCTTAAATGCACTTCCGGATCCAGATGCTACTCACATAGCAGAAAATCGTTTGGACCAATTTCAAAACATTCAGAAATTTCTCCAGCACCTCTGGAAGCGCTGGAGCAAGGAGTACGTATCCGAATTACAGCAAAGGGTTAAATGGAAAACTCACCACTCCGACCTCGCCAAAGGCGCTCTAGCCTTAATAAAGGAAGATAATCTACCACCTCTCAAGTGGAAACTAGGTCGCATCGTCACTCTCCATCCAGGCTCAGATGGCATCAATCGTGTTGTCACCCTTCAAACCACTACTGGGCATGTGAAAAGGGCCTTTTCAAAACTCTGCCCCTTACCTAGTGCGTGAGTGCTGTGTGCAAACACTAAAAACAATGTAGTGATTATTTTTTGCTTTCATTCTTGGACAATTATATTATTTCTTTGTAAATGTGTATATGTTTTATATGTTAAAATTAGCTTTGTTAAAATTGTTTAGTTTTCAAATTATTTTGAAATGTGCCATTTCAACCCGCGGGCCATGTTAAGATTTGCAATATATTTGAATCTCCCGCTTTGCAACCAATTTTGTATTTCCCGCTTCTTTTGTGGTAGTGCGCTGCCCCTTCTTAAATGCATGAACTCGGCGCCATCAGTATGTAGTTGTCAACGTAATGCTGCACATCTCAATTATAGTATGTATTCAAGTATGCACTCAACAGCGTAATGCTATACATCTATTTTGTTGTACTTATTTACTTATGCTATGCTAACAACATTAAAGTTACATAAAACATACAGTGTACTATTTCAATCAACAACCAAGTTCAAAGTTTAAATTCAGACGAATGTTAAACACACAAGTAGGAGCAATTCGATGTCCAACAATCAATTCGTTCCAACTTATTCAATTATATAAGTTGAGATTTATCATCCGCCAATATTTATTTTGTAGTTAAGTATGACATTCTTAAATTTTTTCTTCAAGTAAACACCGTCGGAGGATTGAGTCAGTTTCCAGCACTTTATTTAAAGTTCGTTTTTAGAATTGGTACAAGAACAGATTTATTTCTGAAGTTATCAAGGGTAGACATAGGGACTTTTCTTCTATGTGCTCCTAAAATTTGCTAGAGACTTTTAGAAACACCTGCAAACTTACTTTTCAGAAAAATTCTCATATAAATATATAACAAACCGCAGTTTCAATAAATTTAATTTTTAAATTGAATTATTACAATCATATAAGATATAAAACTTGTACATATATTAAAGAGTAAGCAATAATTAACGTTAAAAAATCCTGCTGCCGAAAAAGTTGTATCTTTCTCTCTTACTAAGTGATTTAAGAGTAATAATTCTTCTTTCACTTTTTCATATTCGTTTGTATTTGGTAAGTCGACTAAAGCGTCGAGACAAATATCACCAGTTTTTCTAGCCTCTTTTTCTGATTTAGAGCAAATCACCACACCAAGAGCACCAATAACCTGCAATGAGTGAAAATGGCGAGAATTTGCTATATAGTAAAATTAGCAAAAAGACTTACTAATTGCCAAAGTGTCCAAAGAACATGATTCACAATTAGATGTGTACGGAAATGGACCATCAACTTGGTAGTATACAAACTCATTATAAAATTCATAGTGTTAATTAATCCTAACGCAAACGTTAAAGTAAGGAAGAGTATTTGAGAACCAAAAATATTATTGAATAGTACAATCCGTCTCACGTGATTTTGAAAACATTTTGTTCCTTGGCGGATTTCGGAGCAAATAAAATCACTATCTACTTTTTCTTGGAACTTTATAACTGCATTATGTTTTCCATACATTTTGATGGATTTAATATTTTTGATTAAACACATATTGGTGATTTCCAGCTTTTGGTCTATAAATTTGACGAAAACATAGATCTCTATTAATGTTATAAAATTGTAATAAAACTGAACTTTTTCATTCATGAAGAGCATAAATTTTCCTATTCCAAATTCCAATGTAGTGGAGTAAACGTCAATTGCAAAAAGAATAAATAAAATGAAGTGAAAAATTGAGAACAGTAATTTGAAATGATATCTTGATGTTATTAATAACAATTCTGTGATTATCGACGTCGTGCTTAAATTTCGACTATCGGCATGATTTAAAAAGTCGTATAAACTGGACGAGTAAATCACCGTTGGTGCTAGAATTGAAAATGCGATGCATATAGCCATAGTAACATCTAGTATAGTATCAGTGATAAGCAATGTATATATGGTATTATTAGAATACAACGTGAAATAGCGAAAAATTATTGTTGTAATAGTTGTAGATGATATACACAATGTTAAAAATACAACATACATTTTACAAAAGCAAAAAAGGCCAGCGTTTTCACGTGTTCGCAGAGAATATGGTGGAAATATACCGAGAATGATCATCAATCGAAACAAGAAGTTATCACAATTATTATTAACTTCAGCATTTTTAACATTTTTGAACATGTTAGTAAGTTAATATCAAATTTTGAGAGTTGAGACTTTAAACATGAACAGGCGAACAATAACGTTATAGTTAATATTTTCTAGAGCCACATAATAATTAAATTACTTTACTAATGTTTGATACTCGAATATATTTAATTTACTGATATATAACAATTTGCAAATGTTTCGTACATTAGACATATTAAAAAATATAATTAATTATACGTAGAAATAATTCTGTAGCATTTCCCACAAATTACGTACGAATTTATATAATACTATATTTTTATTATAAACTATCTGGACATTATAAACATGAAATTCAGAAATGCGGTCAAAAGAGTAAAAATATTCCCTGCTACTGATACAGGCTTGGGCCATAATGCTCTAGTTGCTATTGTGGAGCTAAGGTTAAATATGCCAAAAGAAAACCGCCCCCGATACGAAATGATGTTTTGAAACTAAAAGATGAAAAGGTGAACAACACTGTAATAATGGATCTTATAACGACTGACTAAGTTAAATTATTGTGGGTGTTTTATTTTGATATTTTACAATTTTTTCGTACAATTATACAAATTGAACTGGTTGATAATTTAAGAAGGATCAATCCCTTGTTGAAATTAGTTGCCGCGAAATTAACCCACTTTAGCTCAATCGGACCCAATTTGCCCCGGCATACGCATTCCACATGCAAAATCGCGAAACTCGAATTAACTATTGATAATTGTATTGAATACCAAATCAAATTAAACATAGCCATGTGTCTCAAAAAAAATGCGAAATGAAGGTCAGCCAAACGTACAAATGAAACGCCAACTTTGGCATAATAATAACTTGGTTGTTACAATTCTATTCGGTAAAAACTTTATTCTGACCGTCTCTCCTCGGCAGGCAATGGCAAACCACCGAGGTAATCTACCAAGAAAATCCATCTCGAAATGAAGTGTAGTACACTTCCCGTGGTTCGGAGCCCACGTTAACCCATTAGTGCACATCGGCATGCATCTTAAGCTGATCATGGGCACTTGTGACACTGAGTCAGGCTAATTGATAAATAACTAAAAACTCGAGAATATTTTTAATTGAAATTTATTTATTATCGTTTATAAACAATTATATACATAAATATTTCTTATTCTAGGAGTTTGACTTCTCAAACTTAACTTTTACACATAAAAATTAACGACAACAAAAATTTTATTGTGAAAATAATGTTTTCAAAAATAACAGGTAGGTACCTAACTATTTTTAAAATTAAATTTTACAATTTTCATTTTTCATGATATGCAATAAAACATTCAGGATGCAATGATACGTTGCATTTTCTACACATGTATATTGTTCGCCTTTTACACTCTACACAAACCTTATTTTTAGATAAGCCTTTCATAATTAGGTGATCAATTTTGTCCTTTCTTATATTATCAATTGCTATATGAGATTTTTTGAACCCACGCCCAGCACTTGGTATTCCGTAACGTTTTATCATGTATATCACCGTTTTTCTGCGAAATTGAAGTAGTGAAATACTGTTACCCAATCTACGTTGAAGAAGCCACCCTTGAACACATGAAATATCAACCGCCCATGAAAAAAACGGCCACCACCATTTCTTCGTACGAATAGATATTCTGTACGTAGACAAAAATTCATCGGAAAAATCAACACCCCCCCATATATTGATTATATTGATATATCGCAAGAGGCATGGGGACACTAACTTTTTTTTTGTCTCGAACAGAGTACCTTAGGGCCGTTTTATTTTCCCCGTGAACTGCGTTGCTCATCACGGTTACTACCGCATTATCGTTCCACCGCGTGATTATAAGGTCACCATTTGTTGCATACTGAATTGAACCTCTTTCACGCTTTTTGAATAATTTCTTGTCAATCAGACCATATTTATCAGAAACTCTATTTTCCCTGACCGTTCCCGTGCCCCCTATTTTTTGTTCCGTCAGATTTTCAAGCAATGTTTGGGATGTAAACAAATTGTCAAAGAAAGGTTGTGTCCCTGCCGAAATCTGGCATTTTTTTACCAGTCCCAAAACGACATCACTTCCTTGACCTAAACCAGTCGTTGGTAGTAATGTAGTAATCCGATCCCCCCTTCGTTTTTTTAAATTATTTTTATTTTGTATTTTTTTATATTTTATTGTAAATTATCTGACAATTGTCTTTTTACTGTCATCATAAATTCTCTTTTTTTATAGTAAGCATGTATTTCTTTTTAATACGGACCTGTATAATTTTAAACTTAATCACCAAATTAATATAAGTTATCAATATCATATAATTATCTCATTTGTTCCTTTTTCTTATCAAATATTTAAACAGGGATATTATTTCTTTTAAATTCAAATTTTATTTAAAGTTTTTACCAAGATTATAAGTAAAAACTCGCGATATAATTATATTATTTGTTAAATAATCACTAGTCAACAAATCTAAACTTTTTTTTTATAACATTAGTAAATTTAACTATTTTTATATAAACAATGCCTATTGTTCAAGAAAATGTCGTTAAAAAGTTCGTAGCACCCTCAGATTTTTTGTTATTCGACTTTCATGTATTTACAAAAATCGTTGTTAGCTGTAGCATGGAGAGTTGTATACGTTAAACTTATCACTAATTTATTAAAAAACACTTAAAATTTCTTTATTTGATTTTTTATTTAACTTTTAATTTCCACAAAATGATTTCTTGAATTTCAATTACAAAACTAGCATAGCTACACCTTAAACTTAGCTTATACAATACTCATTTAAAGTTACATTATGACGACTATACTAACATTATGAAACAATACTAACTGAAATTTTGTTAACATTGATTTTTATGTATTTTTCAAAATGGTTTATTTAGCGGAATTTTTATTCTAGAACATTCTAGACTTCCTTTTGCTAAATTGACAAATGGATAAACAATTACAATATTAGTATTTCCTGTTACATCATCTATCGGAAAATTACCAGGATTATATAATTATTTTATTAGTTATTGGAATATATAACTTCTCCCCCCTTTAGATGAAAAATTTGGAACTTTGTGGTGACTAATTTTTCAGCAGTGTCCATTTCGATGACGTTTCGACGTTGTAATTTGATTTCCAAGTTGATAATGTCTATACCTTTTTACATCAATGAAGATTTTATAATTAACAATAAACAATGAATAAAAATGATAAAATAGAATAACAAAATAATTTAAAATCGTTCAAACACTTTAAATTGTATCACTGTAAAATAAAAAATTTTTTTTTTTTCCAATCCTTTCACTTTAAATTTTGTTTAGTTCACTTAAATCGACTGTGGACAGTTCAGAGAGTTCACTTCTAAATTAACACTACAAGTTCCTTTGTCAAATACTTCGAAGAATTTTAGGTTTTAAATTTTTGTTTCGAATTTTGTAACTTGATGTCCTTTAATTTTAACTCGCGGAATTTAGTTAATTCGATCACATATGTTCCCTAAAAAAAATGTTTACTTTTGATTTTTTCACTTTTGAATGTCCAATCATCGGTTTCGTTGATATCACTATCCATTTTTCCATTCTCGAATTTTGATGTTGTTTAATTTAATGGTTTATTTTGACACATTTTTCGAAGTTGGAGTAATTTTGCTCATAAGGAAATTTGAATTTTAAAAGGATCATTTTAGAATTGTTTTCGGAACTAGGAATTGGTAAAAGATAATTTGAAGATAGTCATATTTTTCAATTTCAATAATTGGAAAATCGAATAAAAATGTGTTTTGATTTAATTTTGAATAAATTTTAATATTAATAAAAATTTTTCAAATAGTAAGATAATTTCTAAATTTGGTTCAAATAGTAATTAATTGTTTACAAGTTTCATTTATTTTAAAAGGTTCATAAGTGTGATTATTTAATTATGAAAAACATCAATTTTTGCAAAATTAATTGTTATTTCCAAATTATTTAACAAGTCATTGATTATTCGAAAGTTATTTATTAAATTTAGAATTGTTGACATCAAAAAGAAATTGTTGATAAGTTAAAATTTTGATTTCGATTGATTTTATAAATTTTTGTTTATATTGATTTTTGACAAGGATGTTATTAAATGTAAGGTTTATGAAGTTATATTGTTTTCTAAAGGGTAAAATTGGTTTATAAAAAGATTGCATATTAAAAATTTGGATAAACATCCAAGATGAGAATTTTGATTTATGCATTTCCTAAATTGTCCAATATTTTGATAATGTCAGGTATAGGATATTTGCCACTTAATGTAATTTTGTTCATTTGCTGATGCTCGCATTTTAGAAATCTGAATTGAAATGAATGATTTTGAATTTATTATTTTTGGCTGTTTTGAATTTACTTTTGCGTCAGTTTGGTAAATGTATAATCATTAAATATGTTCGTTAGTGTAATCGAATAGATTCATATGTAAAATTTGAAAATTTGGGATTTTGAAAAATTTGGAATTATTTAAGTTTTATTTTAATTATTTGAAATTGTGTATTGTGGAATTGCGTGAAAAAGAAAATTTGTTGTTTTGGTTTTTGGAGGTACCAAAAGTGAATATTGGTCAATATAGTGGTTATTTATTTTCTTCCTTTTACGGTTGCTGTTTTTGAGAATTTGTTGTACTTTATTTGAAATTAATTTGCAATTTCTAGAATGTTTTCTATTATAGTTAGTGGTCAAAATTTTATTTGCGTATTCAGGATTTTTAATTAGATTCTGCCCTTTGAAATTTATCAAATTTAAATATTGTGGTTTAGTTAATTCTGATAATTCTAAATTTTGATTTTCCGATTGAATTATTGATTGTGGATTCTCTGAAATTGTTCTTTTCGGCATTATTAATTTTTTATAATTTTGATTAAGAGTTTTAGAATTATTTAGTTTCAACAATAAATTATTTGTTTCAATGTCACTAGATTTTAATTTTGAATGATCAGCATGACTGATACTAGTATTTTTATTTGAATCATCAATTTCTAATTTTGTTGAATCTAAATTTTGTCCTATTATTCGTCTGGGTTTTGAAACTTGGAATTTTAACGTTTGCAATTCATTAATACTGTCAATTATTAGGGTTTCACATTTTTTTATTGACTCTTGATTTTTAAAATGACTTCGTTTAAAGTTTTGGTTGGTTGGGAATTTTAAAATTTGTTTGCTCATAAGATAAATGTTTAAATTACCTTTTTTGAAAATTTTGTGTTTCCTAAAAATTTTGGGTTTTAAAGAGTTTATCAAATAATGCGGTTGTGATGGCAAATGGTAGTTTTCGATTATGTTTAAATTTTTTGTTACTTTAAATGGTTTTAAGTGATAATTTCCGGTTATTTTTTCGTTTGGGTAGCATTGATTTTCATAATTTTGTAGGAAGGTTTGTTCAAAATTTTGATCAGAGTGTTTTTGATTTTGATTTTCGTAAAGATTATTACTACTCGTTTCATTGACGTTTAAATGGTATGACCTTTGAAGATTTGGTTGTGCAGATTGTCTCGTAAAATTCGTTCTACAGCTGTCTACTTCTATTGGGGTAGGTTTAAATGAAGTTCTATTGGAGTTTGGTTTAGATACAAAAGACTTATTAAAATTTTGAAAATTAGAATTTTGAAAATTCGGTTCAGGTTGAAATGAGTTATCGAAATTTTGATTTGGTGTTTGTTGATAATTTTGAAAATGTGATGATGATTGAAAATCATTATGTTGAAAATTTGCAGTTTGTTGAAGATAATTTGATTTAAATTTATTGAATTGCATCGAGTTATTGTTAGGTTTATAATTATTTTTAAAGGTAAAATTTTGCGTGTTGTTAGTTTGTAAATTTTGAATTTGTAATGAATTTTGTTTTTGGGAGTAATACAAGAAGTTCTCTTCTTCCAAAACAAGTCCCATTGCAGTTTCAAGTGAGTCCGGATTCCTTAATCTGACATTATTTTGTAATTGTCCCGAAAGCCCTCGTATAAACGTTTTTAATGATAGGTCATCATAATTCTTTACTTGTAACAATTTCTCAGCAGGTGTTGAATTACTTATTTTTATTTTTGATAAAATTAAAGTTCTACAATCTTGACAACGCTTTCCAAATTCATAAGGAGTTTCGTTTATGTCAGGGTGTAACAAAATTAGGTTTTGTATTAAACAATCTAAATTTCTTTGATCACTAAAATTTAAAATTATTGTCTTTTTAATTGCATCCCAATCATTTAATTCTTGTCCATTACCAATTAACGTTAATGCTCGATCTCGCAATTTACCCAAAATTGCCCTTAATAAAAATTGATTTATTTCATCTGTCGGGTTTTCTGAATTATAAAATGCTGACAAAAAATCTTCACATGCGTCGATAAATATATTTACCGTGTTTTGATCACCATCAAATGTTGGAATTATGTTTAAATATAATTTTAAAAATTGATAATCTACTTTATTTTGGTTGTTATGAATTTGGAAATTTGACATTTTGATTTAAATTTTATTTTTAAATTTATAAAATTGTAATATCGAGTTATTTAGCGTTTATACTTTCTTTGTTATTTCCGGATATTAGTTTACAATGACAAATTGTTAAGAATGCAGAAATATCAGTTCATTTAACTTAAGTTAAAAATAGAATGAATCTTACTACGTGTGATGTAATTTAAATTATAATAAAATGTAAATTTTTCTTATTTTTAAAAATTTTTCGCGTATATGACTATTTTCAATTTATTTTAATTATTAAATATGGATTTAGGATTTAGGAATTATAATTTGAGCTTTACTCACGTTATAATATTTTTCTTCATAATTTGTCTTCTTGTTTTCTTAAAATTAATTGGTTGATCCTTTTCTTAAAATTATTTGTGGCGTTGCTAATCCACTGTTGTTTTTCTTCTTAAATTAGGTTGTTTTTACGGCCAGTTTTATCCGTAGTTTTTCTTAAAATTAGGGTTTGCGGCATTTTTAATCCACTTTGTTTTTCTTAACTAGGGTTTGTGGCGTTTTTAATCCACTTTGTTTTTCTTAACTAGGGTTTGTGGCGTTTTTAATCCACTTTGTTGCAGCTTCCGTGGTTTTTTTGGGAATTTCAGACGATTTGAGTACTAATTTTTCCCAAAAATTTCGATCCTTTAACGACTGCGCCAGTTGTATACGTTAAACTTATCACTAATTTATTAAAAAACACTTAAAATTTCTTTATTTGATTTTTTATTTAACTTTTAATTTCCACAAAATGATTTCTTGAATTTCAATTACAAAACTAGCATAGTTACACCTTAAACTTAGCTTATACAATACTCATTTAAAGTTACATTATGACGACTTAAACAATACTAACTGAAATTTTGTTAACATTGATTTTTATGTATTTTTCAAAATGGTTTATTTAGCGGAATTTTTATTCTAGAACATTCTAGACTTCCTTTTGCTAAATTGACAAATGGATAAACAATTACAATATTAGTATTTCCTGTTACATCATCTATCGGAAAATTACCAGGATTATATAATTATTTTATTAGTTATTGGAATATATAACTTGGAGATCATTTAAAAAATATATAATTACAACTGCATTAATGAAAATTAATTTTTATTCTGCAAAAAACATACTCTGAAAGGTTGACAAAATATAAAAAATCGTGAAAGAAAAAATTAAGATAAAAAAATTATTTTTTTCTTTTATGAACGCTATCATCTTCCCTCTGCAGGAACCAGCAAAAGTCTCCCATCATTGTTGAATCCCACCTTCCTTGGTAACGATGTTCCATTATACTTATCTCTTGGTGAAACCTTTCTCCTTGCTCGTCACTTACTGCACCCAAATTTTCAGGGAAGAAATTTAGATGGGAATGTAGAAAATGAACTTGAAGCGACATAAGGCATCCTAACTCCTTATAGTTATGTAACAGTTCTTCTATCATGTTTTCGTAGTGCACATACTTTTTGTTGCCTAAAAACTGATCTACAACTACTTTGAAAGAAGTCCAAGCAGCCAATTCTTTAGTGTTCAATTTTAAATTGAAGTTTTCATCGCGTATTAGCTTGCGTATTTGAGGTCCAACAAATATTCCTTCTTTAAGCTTTCCATCACTTAACTTCGGAAACTTATCCTTCAAGAAAACGAAACTATCATTATTTTTGTCCAAAGCCTTCACGAACTGTTTCATTAAACCTAGTTTTATATGTAATGGTGGCAGTAATACCAGTTTTGGATCTACCAATGGAACATATTTAATATTATTTGTGCCGGGAATGAATTCTACTCGTGGAGGCCAATTCTTTACTTCATAATGTTGTTGTCTTGCACGACTATCCCACAGACACAGAAAACAACAATATTTTGTAAATCCACTTTGTAATCCAAGTAAAAGTCCTATAACTTTTAGGTCGCCACACAGTTGCCATCGATATTCTTTATATTTTATAGAGTCCAATATGAGAGACATTGACTGGTAACTTTCTTTCATATCGACAGCATGTGCTACAGGTATTGAAGGTTTTTTGTTTCCATTATGTAACAAAACTGCCTTTAAACTTGACTTAGACGAATCAATAAATATCCGCCATTCTGATGGTTTATGTTCAAATCCTAATTCAAGTGCTAGGCCATATACATCGGTACATACACACAGTAAATCTTGATTACTATAATATGTAGACAATTTTTGGTGCCTGTTTCTGAATATTGAAATTTTGGTATTTTTATCCAAAAGATTCCATTCTTGTAACCTTGATCCCAGCAATTCTGATTTTTGTTTAGATAAATTTAAATCTCGCACTAAATCATTCAGTTCAGTTTGAGTTATTAAATGTGGTTCGGCATTGCTTCGAAAGTCGTAATCCGAAATGGAAGAAGTCGATGTACCTGCTATACCTTCTTCTATAATTTCATCTGATGAATTTAGATATTGTTCCCAATCAGAAGGTGGTTGAGGAATTGGAATGTCGATACTATGTAACACCGGTTTTATAGCAGACGGAATGTCAGGATATTTAATTTTATTTTTGTTTTTCCTTGAAAATACAGAAATTTTTGTCATACAAAAGTAACAGTCGGTAGTCGGTAGTTCCCTTAAACCACTGAACTAAAGTTACATAACACGATATACAACATTAGCCTTCCTTCCTTTAAGGAATCTCGATAATCCATTCATGCGCGTCCCTAAATTTGTTTCATGAATAACTAAAAATTGTGACGTGATAGAAATTTTTTGTTTGCATATTTGGAATCAGGGCACCAAAATAAACTAAAAAACATTGTTTTCGTATATGTTAGAAAAACCTTGTTAACTAGTGTAATTATACAGGGTCAAATTAGCTAAAGAATATATTAAATTAATAATTTTAACTATAAATATATTATCTGAACTTGCTAATGTTAAATGTTATCGAATTGATTAAGGGTAAACAATTGAATCTCTCCAAACAAGAGGTCCTCAAACATTTTAAATATTGAATAAGTTGTTACTTATATTTTTATTGTAGATCTCATGAAGTTTTAGAACCTTATGACGGATTTTGGATTCTTCATCCTGCAGCAATCAATTTGTTTGGCCACTGCCATTTATTTCAAATTTATTTGGATGGTAATGTAGACACTGCCATTTTTATCTTTTTTCCGGAGCGCATCCGAGCTGCGCGAGGCATCGGAGAGTCATGGGTGAATTCTCGAACGAGAAGGTCGACTTTGGATGTACTGTGAAGTGATTATGGGGTTGGTTTCGAATTTTACAAGATATGGTTACGATTTGGTGAGGGTTACAGTCCAGCAATCCGAATGATTTTGGAATATTGTTTGTTTTCCAACCCAGTAGGGGATTTTAATTCGTGGTTGTAGGATGATGGATTTTTGCCGTACCGTTTTTCTTGTCGGACCACCCTTGCCCATACTTTCTGGGAAGGATTTTTATCCGTTCGCATTGGTAAGTCACCTAATTCTTTTGCTAATTGCTTCACAGATATTCGTTAATCAATTGGCAAATATTTTGCTCCGAACACCTGGAGTTCGATGACGATCAAATTCGCCCTTGGCTGATTTATGTTTTTTTTTATTATGTTTTTAACATTCTGGTTCTCTTTTGTCTTGCATTTTTTATTTGCAGAGTGGTTGCTGAGATTACGATTGAGTTGCAGCTTTTATATTGCTGCATCGTAGTGATTAAGGCAATCTAATCTCTTTTTGCGTTCGCATACGTGGAAATAGATTGATGTTTGAATTTTTATGTTGAAGACTTATTAATTATTTTATGTTATTATAATTTTTTATTAATTAAGTTTGAACTGTGTATTATTTCCACTAGAATAACATCGAACGGCGCTGGCTTAATGCATTGGCAGGGGGATTCCAGAGAGTGGTCGTCGTACGTTCAAATCTCGTATTTGAAATTTTATGTTCGACATTTTTTTTGTGTTTATTTTTGGTTTTATGTTTCTTTTTTTATGAAGGCTGCGATGTGCGACCTATGTACAGGGTGCTGCATTTCATCAGGGTCGCTACCGTTTGGTTTTATCGTTGGGAGTTCGATGTGGTTCCATCTTTGTGGGATTTTTATATGACCACTCGAACATTCCGTTGGTGGATTTTCGGGGAGTGATTCCTGGTGGCAATGTTGTTGCTACTGTACCGAGTGTGGTCGGCTAATGCACTTAACATCCGACATAGCTTATGTCATTGCCTTCCGACAATGAACATCGTATTGTTGTTGGTTTTATTTTTGTGTGCGTTAGCAGAGCTGTTTCCTTGAGTTTCTCCGGGGCGTTCCTTTGACACGACCCACGGCATTCGCCGCCGCTATTAACGAGCTAGTTTACCTAAGATCAGGGCCAAACGCAAATTAAAGTAGAGGGTTTTGCCTTCTGCGTGGACATTATCTGTTCCGAGCTATCCTCTCATTAGGGATAGTGAGGAAAGATTTTGTTTCAACCTCTTGTTATTTGGTAAGTCCATGGTACAAACTAAGGGAAGTCAATTCAACCCTTGGATTTTGAATTACGAGATAATGATATTGAACCCAAAGTACGATATTAAGTTCAGATAAGGTTAGTGCAGAAAGAGTGTCTTTCAACATCTCAGAGAGAGCAGTCGCTAGTCAGTCGCTAGTAAGTTATTTTTGTCATTATGTAGTCGTTATCTTAAAAATGGGCCAAATATGGAGATTTTGAAGCGCCTTCTACTCACCGCCTTCTTCCAAATAATAATGGATATACCATAGGAATATTACATTATACCAAGTAAGGAATAATATTATGTTAATTTTATTTGTGTAAATTTTTGTATTACTTTGTCTGGATTGTAAATTCCATTTGTTATTAAATTAAAGTAATTAATTGTAATTCTTTCTTTTATTTTTATTTACTATCTGAGAGGTTTATTCCTACGCCTTAAAAGAAGAGACGTTACTAATATAGAGGATACAAGTTTCCTATAATTAACTTGTTGGTGGCAGCTTATTTACGCTATCTTGGATTGGTGTGAGAATCCCTTTTTTTTAGTGTATAAATTTGTAAACCACAGCCCCGGTTTACTACAGTAACGTATGAGCTCCAGCATAAGGCTCTGCATGGTACAAGTATCCATTCGATTCAGCCAAACACCACAGTTTGAATCCAAACCGAATCGGCTTTCCTCGAATGAATTGTTTGCAACCATGCCTTCCGTAATACGGTATCATTGATTCATCGATCGAACAACATTTTCCGTGAGGAATTGATTTAAAATTTTTATTCAAAAAATCAAATACATTTTATCGGCACCCGGTATTATTTTTGAATTGTCGGCCAAATGCAAGTACCGCAAAATTTCGTCAAATCTATTCCGTCTCATGGCATTGCTCACGAAAGTAACATCGCAGTCTTCATCCGTATTCCAATATAATCTTTTTTGTGGTAACGCATGATAACCCGAAAAAAGTAAAATGGCTACGGTGGTATAAACTTCATCCGGGACAAGATTCAAATCTGTTTTCCCTCTCGCGTGGGCATATAAGTTCGACTGAGTAACAATATGTTCCACTAAATCTCTACTAAAATACATTTGAAAGGCTTCAAAACACGACATAGTAGTAGATACAGTGCTTGGCATAGGTTTTACAACGAACTCGGGTATTTTAAAATTTAACTTACTGACATCTGATGCCCAATTTTCTTTTGGCTGTTTATCTTTCCGCTGCAGTTGTCTTGTGCAAGAAGTTGAAGGTTGTGGCAGAGGCTCAGTAGAAGACCTGGGCTGCGGATGTGGTGTTTTTCTTTTTTCTTGAGGTTCTTTAGTGTCTTCAGATTCTTCCTTATCAATCATTTCTGCACGAATGTCAAGGGCCTCCGCTTGAAGTAGTCTGGCTGGAAGATGACTGGGTTCCCCAGTTGCCTCTATATCGGACGCCTCTGAGTCCTCATCAGTTATGGCATCTGCAGCCTCATTCGGCGTATTGAAAACAATTGTTTTCACACCAAACGAACCATCGGATTCTTCCAGCATATTTATTACATCATTTACTGTGAACATCTTGCTTGGTCGCTGTCTTCAGTAACAACAAATAAATAATCTAATTAATTCATTATTAAATATGTGATTTTAATAAATTAAAATTTTAATAATTATAAAATAAATAAAAAAAATAAATAAAAAATGATAAAAGAAAATTTTATAAAACAAAAGTAAAAATAAAATAATTTTGACTTACATAAATATCTCTGAATCTTCGTTACAGGTTATTTCGATCGGCAGAGTTTCACTCGAGTTTGTACGCACGAAAAATCGCTGATGAGCTAACACTTGAACTTTTCAGCTTATGAATCTGAACTGCTCATTTTTACTTTATTTCAGGGTTTTATATCTTTTCCACCACTGCTCTTTGGCTGGGTGGTTATTTGCCCATCTGGGGGTGGTTTCCCATTCCCAGAACTTTAGTTACTTTTTAGTGTCAATCCCGAACAATTTATGGTTCTTTTCACAGAAATTCAGAAGCATTTTAGAATAAAAGTTTATAATGCAATTGCTTGATCCTCTTCGTATAGACTCCTGATAATTTATGATTGTCTAAGCACGATTTAGAAGCATTTTTTTAATAAAAGGTTATAACACAGTTGTTTAATCCTTTATATTCAGTTTCCTAATCTAAGCCGGAATGTACCTTGCCCATCTGGCCGTCTGAAGACATGTCCTGACAGATGTATTGTAAATATTGTGTAAAGATAATATTATATGGTCTTGAGGGTTGACAGCTAATAAGTGGAAAAAAGTGTGAACTTTTACTTATTACGAAATAAAAGAAAATTTTACCTTAAAAACTAAAGGAATTTACAATAAAGAAATAATTTATAATTATATATAAAAATAATACAAGAACAAATCAATTAGTGTTGCAAGTGCCCACGAGTATCTTTAGTTGCGGCTGAACTTCAGTGTCCATTTTATATAAGTAAATGTATGTATTTTGTTACACCACGTTCTGCATCCACGACACCTTTCCAACAGGTAATAAAAGGTTGGCTAGCTCAAAGTCGCGAAGGGGTGGGTTGGTGGAAGGAACGAAAGGGTCGTGTGACGGCACGTCGCAAAGCGTGTGTTTCCAATCGACGACCGGGCAATCCTCGATCGCGATTCTAAAAATTGTCAAAATCGGTGTGAATAATTTACACAGGGGGGGAGTTAAGTCAAAATCGATGGGGTTAATATACACGAGGGAGTTTAAATGGGCGCCACGCATACGAAGAAATGAATCTTTTTGAAGGGGACTGGTTATCACACCTTCCAAGCTGGTACGCGACAACTTGATGATCTTACGGCGAATTCTCACTCCGGAAAAACCTCGCTCAATGACCTTACCTTTACAGGAGGCGAGCTTTCCGTTGGTGAAAATAGCTAAATAAACATTAACACAACAATAATAATAACACACAAAGTTGGGAAATAATAAAAATGTATTAAATAAAATAATATCAGGGGGGAGTTGACAAAATTTACACAAGATACTATCAAATTTACATGTCTTGTATAAAAATAAATATGTACAGTTGACGGAACCTTTCAGTGTGGTCTCCGTTGCGAAAATAATATTCGTAAAACAATTACTATTACAAAAATACAAACTGTTAATTTGCATGAAAGGGGGGGGCGTATTGAATACCGCTCTCCACCAAAATGAATAGTTACTTAAGCGCAACTTGATAACGTCTAAAACTATAATTCATAAAATTGATCATGAAACTTAATCAATGCAATTGATTATCAAAATTCCCAACAACGGGAAAAACACTTTAGCTACAATACTAAACTTGAAACGTTACGTTAAATGGTTTGGTTACACTCTGAACGCTCGAATGGCGTGGTAGAAGTTACGTTAATAATAGATAACAACCTTAAATAACACAAAAGAGGTACAGAAGGGGTGCGATATCGTCTTCCAGGGTTGAACTGAACGTTCATAAACACAATTAGTGGTCAATATGACCAATTAACATCACAATCTTAAAAATATAAAAAGGTTTCTTACTTAATTTGGGGAGGTTGATGTTCGACCTCTAGGTAAAGTCGATGACGGGTCCTTCAGGAGTGAGATTCGTCCTCGGAACGTAGAATAGAGCTGAATGCGATGTCTCAAACCATACCAGAAGGGCGGCGTAATAACCAGCTCCCAAAACCTCTTCAAATCGGAAGGCGGTGAAATGGCGGGGTGATTACACTCTCCGTAACGCGATAAATAGGGGTTCAGTACGCAATAATACACTGGAATATTTATTCGCGAAATTGCAATTGGTTAAAGCCGGCACTGTATAAATAAGAATCGTCCATGTGGTGTCTGATAAAAAAAACGATTGGACTGCACACATGGGTTCGTAGTGCAACACCTGTTCTATACCATACCGATAAAAGAAATGCTACGTAATTACCTCTAAGCGTCAAATATTGCGAGGCTACAGCTCGATACTTCAATTGCAATACTCGACGTTTATTAAACGTGATAAGCAGATGGTATAAACTGTCCGATAATTTGTTAAACGTTATTAGATGTTAGCAACAATTGACGATATTAATGTTCGATAACTGATTAAATGTTTAGCAACAATTGACGATATTAATGTTCGATAACTGATTAAATGTTTAGCAACAATTGACGATATTAATGTTCGATAACTGATTAAAGGTTTAACAATAATTGACGGTATTAATTGTTCGATAACGTATTAAATGTTTAACAACAATTGACGATATTAATTGTTCGATAATGTATTAAAGGTTTAACAACAATTGACGATATTAATGTTCGATAACTGATTAAATGTTTAACAATGATTGACGATATTAATTGTTCGATAACGTATTAAATGTTTAACAATAATTGACGATATTAATGTTCGATAATACCTGCAGTTGACGCACAATAGTTTTTTAGCACAAATGAATAGTATTGATTTAAGGATCTCTAATAAATATGAGACCTCGGTATTTTAATTCCGCTTTTGGAAGCGCTATGATACGAAAAGGTAGTATCAGATTCTAAGTGAATCTCCTCGAATATGCAACTTGCAGTCCCTTTTATGCATTTTCCCTTCCATAATGTAGGATTATTCCCACTTAATGATTGATTTGGATCCTTGTAATTGGGTCCTCTGAATTTAGAAAGAAGGGATATGCGATTTAATTGGACAATACCTAAAGCGTGAGAGCACACTTTCTTCTTTCTCCATGCAAAGTGTATCGAGAAGTTTTGCAGGACACGTGCGAGCAAAACAATTTTTTGCTCGTCTGGTCGGACGAAAAGGGTCTATCTTTTGCACTTTTTGTTTGTTTTTATCGAAGTTTTAAAATTGCGAAACCGCTATACTTTCCATGTTAAAAATTAACACATGGGTTTGCAAGTCGATGCCTGTCTAAGATAACGATGTCGAATGCCTTCGTTCACATGGTCTCACCATCGCACGTGCCCGTTTTTTGTATCGACGGCCGACGTGGATTTATGGATCGCATAAAAGTTTCTCTCAGTCGTTTGAAAGATTATAGTAAAGTATAGGTATGAGTTGACGTTTAGTTTGCAACGTTAATGAATAGAGAATTTATTGCTGATGAGGTGAATTATGGATGAATGCTACGTCAACATTATTAACACTTCCTCATCTACCGTATGGTTTATTGTACGTGTATTAAAATATTTGATGATACTTTCCTAACTATACAATTCTTAAGATTATTGTGCATTTGCAAAACGTAAATTTATTAGTTGAGCGAATGTTTCAATCTTTTATTTTTACAACCCGACCTAAAAATGTTTTCTCAAAGAGTAATTTTCAACGGATCGATTCGAAATTTAAAATATGAGTTTAATAGATTATAAAAGCAAAATCTAAGGGTGCGCCCGATGCGCGTAATAAGGTGACAATTTTTAAATGAATTTTTGAGTGCATAAACTAGACGTATTACAAAAGCGTTCTATGAAAGAAAAAAATGAAAATTGTTGCAAAACGGGTTTAGAATTACCTCTTGATTCATTGAAGTTTGTCGAGTGACCGGCACATTTGCAAAGTAGGTAGAAAAAGGGTTGCTAGAACCCAATCTAAGCATAAATAAGGTAAATATCCGGCGTTTATTATATAAAGGAATGTCTATTCCTTTCAAATAAACTACAAACTAGGAAAAATGTACGTTAGGTTATTTTTGGCGCAATATCAAAATTTGACGCATCTAAAGCTACTCGTGGTCACTAATGGGTTTTAAACAAGTAGGTCCTCTATGTATGTGAAAACAATTTGAATGCACATCATATGCATAGAAAGAGATAGAACGAGATAGGTCACCAAACCCTCATTAGGGTAAAAGGACTGAGAAGGAAGGAAATTTAATTATGTAACTGAATTATTACAATCACATAAGATACAACACTTGAAATTATACTAAAGAGTAAGGAGTAATTAATACTAAAAAATCCAGCTGCCGAAAAGGTTAAATTTTTTTCTCTCACTAGTCGATTCAGGAATAATAATTCTTCTTTTAGTTTTTCATTTTCATTTGTATTTGGTAATTCGTTCAAAACATTAAGGCAAATTTCGCCAGTTCTTCTAGCCTCCTGTTCTGCTTTAGTGCAAATCACCGCACCAACTGTGCCAATAACCTGTAATGAAAAAATTTGTGGATTTTAAACAACCACATCTGGTAAAAATTAGAAAAAAGACTTACTAATTGCCAAAGTGTCCAGAGAAAATGCGTCAGAATTATATAAGTCTGGTAGTGGATTATGAACTTGGAATCATATAATACATTTATTATCAAATTCACAGTGTTAATTAACCCTATCGCAAACGATAAAATAAGAAAGAGCATGATTTTGAAAACATTTTGTGATTTTTCGGATGTCAAAGCAAATAGAAAAACTATCAAATTTTTGTTGCAACTGTAGAACTGCGTTATTGTTTCCGTAAAATTTTATAGATTTAGTTTTTTTGATTAAACACCTATTGATGGTTTTCAACTGGTTCTTTATAAATTTAACAAAAACGTAGATCTCTACCATTGTTAGAAAATTATAATAATTTTGAATTTTTCTATTCAGGAAGAACATAAATTGTGTCTTTCCAAATTCCAGTATGCAAGCGTACACGTTAATTGCAAAAAAGACAAATAATATTAAGTGAAAAATTGAGAAGACTGCTTTGAAATGTTTTTTTGATGTTATTATCATCAATTGATGCAACACTTGATGCAAATGGCGGAGATGGCGTCATGCGCGGATTTTGCAAGTGAGCTCTCAAAGCTAAAAAAAGATGTTTTAATCGAGATAATATTGACTAAGGGTGTACCTACCGGTGTAGTGGTAAGTGAGGAGCTCAGAAGTTTTGTAAGTGTTGTCGAAGAGGCAGATAATATGTCATGTGATAAACGTAATAACAGTAGTGCAGATCCGATAAACTGTGTTGAATTGATGCGAGTTAAGGGTGAATTGAAGATTGCACAAGTGCAGATGGAGTGCTCTGATAAAATTGTCAAAACATTGGAAAAGACAGTGAATGACAAAGAACTTATTATTGACCTGTTAAAGCAAAGTAAAACGATAAATATGGCGATTGGAAAAGGCAACGTTGCGAGCTCTGATATGGATAACGCTAATAACAAACAGTTATCAAATAAACGAAGTGTTGTAAATAATAACAAGACATTTTCTCAGTTCTCGACGGCCCCTGTATCCATTCGTTGGAATGATATAAATAAAGATACTACTACCTCCTCAAATAATACGACAAATAAGAATTTAAACAAATTAAATAAAGATTCAAACAAAAGCGATAATGTGGTGGGAACCGCTCCGATAGTCGATACTAACCCATCGGTTTCTTTTAATTCAGCACCCAGAAGGGCTCAAATACATTTGGGACGAGTCTTGCTGAACACTAGAAAGGAAACCATTGAGAGCTATCTGCGGAATAGATATTCGCGACAAGATTTTGTGGTGGAGGCATGTCCAGTGCGCGATGACGCGAAGAGTGCGTCATTTAGAATTGAAGCAGATTATTCATTATTGAATCAGTTGTATAGTGCAGACAGTTGGCCTTCCGGTGGCACTGCTTCACGTTTCAAGTTTTTTTGTGACTCCAGAACGCAAAAGTTTCAATAAGCAGAGCGAGGCCTACACAAGGGACGGTTGCTCTTTGAAGTCCGTTAATAATTTAGAAATTCAAAGCGTTTGTGATGTGGGGGGAGACTCAGGATGGCTGCGTAACACTTTTTCTATATTAAGTCAAAACATTCAGTCAATGAATCGAAAAATAAATCTTTTGAACCTATATTTGAATCAAAATAAAATAGATATCTTATGTATCACGGAGCATTGGCTCGACAGACATGTTATTCAAAACATAAACATAAGAAATTATAATATTTGTAGTTATTTTTGTAGACAAGATTTCATACATGGGGGAGTACTCATATTGACAAGAAATGGCTTGGAATCTAAAACCATTGAAGAGATTACAAGTATGTCTATTGAAAAAGATATTGAACTTGCTGCTGCAGAAATCAAATCAATGAGCATCATCGTACTCACTGTATACAGGTCCCCATGTGGTAGTTTTGAGATATTTACCCAAATTTTGGATAAAGCATTTAAATTTCTTTCAATTAGAAAAAATACATATAAGCACATTTACATACCAGGTGATTATAATATCAATTTCTTAGAGGAGGGACAAAGCAAGATGCAACTCGTAAATCTGCTCAATTCGTATGGACTCGAGCCGGCCTTTAGCGAAGCCTCCAGAGTGACGAGAACAAGTTCCACGTGTATCGACAATATATTCACAAATTCCAATATGAATGACTGCAGTATGGTCACTACCAATCTGCATGTGTCCGATCACCTTGCTCAAATAATTTGCGACAGAACCCTTTATATTCAAAAACAGAAACACTACAAAACAATAAAAATAGTTAAGGTGACTGAAGAGAACGCCTCTTTATTTAATGAAATGTTTGCCTCGGTGCCATGGACGGAGGTGTTGCGAAGGATGTCAGCGTCGGAATCTTTTGCTTTTTTCCATAAAGAATTCTTGAGGGTTCAAGCAGATTCTTTTCCTATCATCACGAAAAAAATTGATATTAGCAAGGAGGATAATAATAATACATGGTCCGATAAATTACTTGAAATAAAAAAAACGTTGAATGCATTAAGCATAGTTGCTACCGTTGATAGAAGTGAAGCCTCTTATAATGCATACGGCGAATGCAAGGAAATTTACTTTCGACAACTCGCCGAAGAAAAGAAACAAAGAAACGCTAATTACTTGAGAAACGCTGAAAATAAACAAAGAGCAATGTGGAATATTATAAAGGAGGAAACAAACAAGAAAATCAGTACAAGGGGTGTTGCCTCAAAGCTTTCGGCTGACGATTTCAGTCAGTACTTCTCAAGTGTTGCTGAAGCGGTGATATCCAGCATCGGACCTGGTTCGACCACAGGCGCAGTCAAGTATTTGAAAAACATATCCATTAATAACGAGTCATCTATATTCTTAGACTATACGAATGAGAATGAAATTTACGATATCATATCTAATTTAAAATCTAAGGGTTCTGAAGACATATATGGTACAACAACACGAATTTTAAAATGAGTGTGCGTGACGGTATATCGAGAATTCTAGCAATGGTTCTCAACAAGTGTATGGAAGAGGGTGTCTTTCCGGACGAATTGAAATTGGCAAAAATTGTTCCAATACATAAGAACAGCAACCGCAACAAGTGTGAAAACTTTCGACCTATTGCGCTGCTACCAGTTATCTCAAAGGTGTTTGAAGTTATTATTAAGGTCAGACTTGTTAGATACTTTGAATCCAAGCATCTGTTTAATCCATGCCAACATGGCTACAGAGAACATAGATCTACAGTGTCAGCAATAAATAGCATTATGAGCCTCGTCTTGGACGCGCATGACAATGGTGAAAAAACAGCAATCATCTGCTGTGATCTCAGTAAAGCATTTGATACTCTAAACCATGAAATTATGCTAAAAAAGCTGGAACATTATGGAGTCCGAGGTAACACTCTTCAGCTAATGTCATCCTACTTAAGTAACAGGAGACAAACTGTAAAATGGAATGATGTGCTTTCGATTACCAGTAGCGTATCGCATTGCGTTCCCCAGGGATCTGTTCTGGGTCCTATATTGTTTGTTGTCTACGTTAATTACCTGGTAGCCAATGTGCCCAATTATGGTGCATGTGTGTATGCGGATGATACGTCATTCCTTGTGAAGGAAAGGAATGTGCAGAAAATCAAAGAGGAAACTTCCTCGATCTTGGAAACTACAAAGCAGTGGATGGATTCGAATAGGCTGCGCTTGAATGATTCGAAGACTCAAACTATGGGCTTCTTCAACCCGAAGGAAACAGAGGTAGTGAAGTTTTTGGGGGTTTATGTGGATAGTAAGTTAAGGTGGAATCGCCATATTGAGGTCATGTGGACAATGTCTAGTGCCATTTACTGTTTGCGAACTTTGAAGCGTTATGCTGATTTTGAGTCTATGACATGTTGCTATGCTTACTTCTATAGCCGCATTTCATATGGGATCATCATCTGGGGATCGTCGTGTGGGGCTGATGGGGTGTTCATTCTGCAGAAGCGAGCGGTTCGTGTTTTGTGCGACTTAAAGTGTAGAGATTCATGTAGGAACTCCTTTAAAAGAAAAAGAATACTGACCTTGAGAAAAGAATGATGAATTTATTTTTAAACTGATGACATAATAAATTTTGTTTGTAAAAATGAATTTATAGTTAAAATCATTATTTAGAAATCTTTTGGATTTCGCAGGCCGTGACATAGTATGTTACCAATTTTGGGTGAAAATTAAACATACAGAGAAGAACGTAATAACATCACAACTTCAATTTGAAACTTTTTCACTTTTCAAACAAATAGAAGTTGCAACAAATTTAATTATTTAACTGAATAATTACAATAACATACGATATAACACTTGATATTATGCTAAAGAGTAAAGAGTAATTAATTGTAAAAAATCCGGCTGCTGAAAAAGTTAAATTTTTTTCTCGTACTAAACGATTCAGGAATAATAATTCTTCTTTCAGTTTTTCATTTTCACCTGTATTTGGTAAGTCGGCCAAAGCATTAAGACAAATCTCGCCAGTTCTTCTAGCTTCTTGTTCTGTTTTAGTGCAAATCACCACACCAATTGCGCCAATAACCTGCAATAAACCAATTTATGGGTTTTATGCGATGACATCTGGTAAAAATTAGAAAAAACTTACTAATTGCCAAAGTGTCCAGAGAAAATGCGTTAGAATTATGTATGTCCGGTAATGGATCATAAACTTTGAAGAATATAATATAGTTATTATCAAATTCAGAATGTTAATTAACCCTATCGCGAACGATAAAGTAAGAAGGAGCAATTGAGTACCAAAAATATTATTGAACAGTGCAATCCGTCTCACGTGATTTTGAAAACATTTTGTTACTTGTCGAATTTCGGAGCAAACAGAAAAACTATCAAATTTTTCTTGCAACTGTATAACTGCATTATTGTTTCCGTACAAGTTGATAGACTTAGTTTTTTCGATTAAACACCTATTGGTGGTTTCCAACTGGTTCTTTATAAATTTAACAAAAACATATATTTCCACCATTGTGATAAAATTATAATAATTTTGAACTTTTCTATTCATGAAGAACATTAATTCTACCTTTCCAAATTCCAATAAGCAAGCGTACACGTCAATTGCAGAAAAGAAAAGCAATATTAAGTGAAAAATTGAGAAGACCAATTTGAAACGTTTTCTTGACGTTATTGTCATTAGCGATTTCATTATCGTAGTCGTGGATTTATTTTGACCATCGTGATGATTTAAAAAGTCCTTTAAACTTGACAAGTAAAAAATGCTCGGTGGTAGAATTGAAATTACGTTGCAAACAGCCATGGTAACCTCCTGTATAGTGTCAGTAAATAGCAATGCACTTATTACTTCGTATTGAGAATAAATGTTGTAATAGCGAGTAATTATTGTTGCAATAGCTGCAAGTACGATAAAGCATGTTAAAAATAGAACATACAACTTATAAAAACAAAATGAGCCCGGATTTTTATTTGTTAGCATGGATTGTGATGGAAATATACCAAGGATAGTAAACAAACGAAAATAAAAATTATTAAAAATAAATTTAGTTCGAGCACTTTTGACATTTTGTAACATTTTAGTTAATATTAAATTTTGGTATTTACGTGTAGTATACATAATATACCAATAATTGTTATTCTTGTATTTTATTATAAGTGATATATTAGGACTTGAATCATGAAGCTGCAGAACTATACAAATGTGTCCAACGTAATATATAATATATAATAATTATTATTTCAGACAATATTTCACAAATTGACATAACCATTTGTAAATATTTTGCACATTAGTAGTATTAAAAAGCACAATTTATAATAAAAGAAATATTTACCATAAATTACGGAAATTAAATAGAAATAAAAGTATTAGATCTAATCGTAAAATGGTAGGAAAATTTTAATGCTAACGTTGCAGAGCACAACATTTTATTATATTTTATTTATAAAAAAATATGTCATTTTGGAACTATTGAAATTAATATTTTCAATATTATTTATAATATTTATAGTTAACTTTTATAATAACATTACACTTCATTCATTTATTAAGGTCCATTTTATTAACCTGAACTGTTTACCACTTATTTATTGTTTGTTGTTCACTGATTTTACTTTAAAAAAGAATTCCTTTACTTTCAACTTTTATATCATTTATGTAACTATGTAGGTATGTATGTATATTCACTTCCGATTTATTTAGTTCCAATATGTCACTTTGTTTTAATTTATTCTTTACTTTCAGTTTTAACAATTGAAATTCTTAACAATTATTATTTACAATAATATTGATGTCCTAAAATACCTATACCGGGCGACCGGCCGAAAACTGAACATAGGGAAATAACATGGGAAATTGATTTTTTCTAAATTCCTGCTTCCCATTATAACTGATATGAATAAAAAAATACCAAATTAAAGAGATTTTTTTTCCGCGCCTAAAGATACCAAACACTTAATATTTTGTTTTTTAATTATTGTTAAAAAGTCGATAGTAAAATTAAGAAATAGCGCTTCTTAAAAAAATATTAGCAGGCTGGGTCTTTGCATTACGTCTAATGTGCCGCATTGCTATTGTATGAAAGCCAAATATTACAAACAAAAGTTACTTTGACAGATTAAAATTAATTTTGTTAACAATGAAGTGGTCTGTTGAAGAAAAAGTTTTCATCGTAAAATATTATTACAGCGGTAATAGTTTACGCCAAATACACGTGACTTATTTTCTGTTAAATTTAATAATAGCCAAATTCCATCAATATCGGCCATACAGAAACAAATTAAGAAATTTGAAGACACTGGTATCTAATACTTCGACAAATTTAAATAAAGGTATTAACCAAAATTATTAATTGAAGTTGTCTTATCATTATTTTTTAAATAGGATATCAGAGAAACAACCATGAATTGGAAGAAACTATATTAGGTTTAATTTCTGCGAATCCAAATGCAAGCATTAGATACATTGCAGCTGAGTGTAATGTTGGTAGAAAAAATGTTCGAACAATTTTAAAAAAGCACAAGTACCATCCTTTTAAATATCAATGTCATCAAGAAATATTTTTGTTTGACGAAGAATCCAGGCTTGTATTTTGTGAGAAAATGCAAGAACGTGCTAACAGAAACCGAAACAAATATGTTTTACAGACGAATGTACATTTACATTAAACAATGAGCCAAATGTACAAAACCATCGCTATTGGGCTATACAAAATCCGAGACTAAATTTAATGACCGGCTCACAATATCCTCAAAAAATTAATATTTGGGCTGGCATTTATAATAACCGTGTTCTTGGTCCATGTGAAATACTTGGAAATTTAAATTCAGATATGTATTTAGATCTTCTTATAAATAATATTGGTCCTGCGTTAGACGAAATAGCTTCTGAACACCATGAGGTCTGGTTTCAGCAAGACGGTTGTCCAGCACATTTTGGGGTAAACGTTAGAGATTATTTAAACCAAGCATATTCAAATCGATGGATTGGTCGTGGTGGTGCTATAAACTGGCCAGCCCGATCTCCTGATCTGGCACCGTGTGACTTCTTTTTGTGGTGTCATATTAAAAGCAAAATTTATAAAACTCGTCACCCAAATATTGATTCTTTGAGGAACGCGATCTTTGCAGAATGCAATCAAATTACTGCTAGACAGCTAGCAAATGTAAGAGAATCATTTTATAATAGATTGGGTTACTGTTTAGTGCAGAATGGAGGGTTATTCGAATACTTGTTATAATATGATTATTATTTGGTTACTTTCGTTCAGTATTTAATAATCCAATTGATATTTTTCTTATTCTTGGGTTTTGTTGACTAAATAAAACTACTTTTAACTTTTAATATTGGTCAACTTGTTATAATAAAATAATATTCAAATTGCGTTCTTATTATTTTTAAAATAAAAACAAATTTAAAAAGTTTAAAAACAATAGCAATGCGGCACATTAGACGTAATGCAACGACCCAGCCCGCTAATATTTTTTTAAGAAGCGCTATTTCTTAATTTTACTATCGACTTTTTAACAATAATTAAAAAAACAAAATATTAAGTGTTTGGTATCTTTAGGCGCGGAAAAAAAATCTCTTTAATTTGGTATTTTTTTTATTCATATCAGTTATAATGGGAAGCAGGAATTTAGAAAAAATCAATTTCCCATGTTATTTCCCTATGTTCAGTTTTCGGCCGGTCACCCGGTATAAAACTTATTAATTTACTTAGTACATTATGGTTTAAGACGTCTCTCCGATTTACAACAACATTATTATTTATTAAAAGTTATTAAAATCGTGAATTAATCGTATTGAAAATTCAAGATTCAATGTCTCGTATTTATATATTATTATATTAATTAAAAATGTTTTAAGTTAAATTAAATATACTAAAACAATCGTTTCCGAACGTCCGAAGTGGTGGAGGAACGTTACTGAACCACAAAAATAGAAAATATTGGTTCCACTATACTACACGGTTTTACTAAATTACTATATAAAATACCAAACTACTCCTCTAAATTGTACCGTGCACACACGGTTTAGTAACTAAATTGTACTAAATCACTCGCTACTGGACAAATTACTAGCCGTGTCTGAAGGAGATTTTCTTGGTTTTATGGCTACTTGCCTATATACTAATTCATTCGCTACTGGACTAAAATATTAGCCGTGTCTGAACCAGCCTTAATAGCGCTGTTGCTTTACCATCATTATTTTGACATCTTTTTAATACAATTATAATATCATTTGCTTTATAACCGCTTTTATTTTACTATTTTCACGAATATTTATTTTGCAACATTCTTTCATTACATGATGTTTTAATGTTTTGAAGAATTCATGTACTAAGTTGTGAGATGATCTTATTTATTCCGGAATTTGAACACTGACTTATTATATGAATTCTCGCCATAATTAAGGTACGTTTTGTTGTTACTTACAACACATATTTACTTTATTTTACGCTTACAATTTTGTTTACCTAGTAGCACTTTGTTTCGACATTGATTTCACAGTTTTATTTCTTTTCGCGTATCACTTTTTAAAATTATTTAACACTTAACCTTTTTACACATCTTCTATTTGAACTTCTATTCTTTTTCTATTTGAGCCATGGATATCGATGCACTTACACTTTTCCCTGCCGTGAGGGTGACGATGTCTTCTCTACTTTGAAATTTAAGGACGAACGAATTTATTTTTTTATCTGACGATTCTTCCTTTGGGGTTGCATTCTCTGTAGTTCGTTCGTTTGCGTAGCCTTTGTATCCTTTTATTAATTTAACAAGTATGTATAGTTTGTTTCAGATTAATTGAAATTAAAAAAGTCTAGCATCAAATTATGTTGTTATATAAACGAACAAACAATGCAAGGAAATATAATATAGAGATAAGATTATCGCGCCAACCTTCAGCAATGCATATGCTGACAAAGGTTGGCGCGATAATCTTATCTCTATATTATATTTCCTTGCTTGGTTTGTACGTTTTTATAACAACGTAATTTGATGCTAGACTTTTTTTAATTTCAATTAATCTGAAACAAACTATATATTATATTTCTTTGACAAATTTAAACTACGTACGAGTATAATTATCTAGGTAACATCGTGCAGTGCTGGCTTATTGCAAAGGCAAGGAGATTCCGAAGTGGTCGACATGGTTTCAAATCTTGTATTTGAAATTTTATGATTGATATTTTTTTGTGTTTATTTTTATTTAAGTGTTTTTTTTAAAGAAGGTAGCGATGCACGACCAAAGTACAGGGTGTTGAGTTTCATCGGGGGCTTACACTTGGTTGGTTGTTTGGAAGTTCGTAGTGGGTCCACCGTCTGTGGGATTTTTATGACCACTCGAACGTTCTCTTGATTAATTCGGGAAGAGGTTCTTGGTGGTTATGTCTTTTCTTTTGTACTGGTCTTAGTCGGCTAATGCAATTACCATCAGACATTGCTAACATTATCACCTTCTAGCAACGACCATCTAGTTGCTATGAAATTTGCAGTCGTAGCAATGGGAAACCGACAAGATAAATAATACTAACGTAAGATAACCCAGCACGTTGAGATTGATGTGACAAAAAGTAAGTGGTAATATTTATGAGGGACTACATTAAAATTTAGTCCCCCATGTTAAAAGGTGCGGGACTAAATTAAAATTAAATTAAAATTTAGTCCCGCACCGTTTAACGTGGGACTGAAGAAGGTCATTACGAACCGCAAAAGTAGTAGTAAAAGCACGATAAACACGCAAGGATAGCATAAAAAAAATAAACGGTACTAAAATACCTGTTTATAACTGCGTGGTCCAGCTGGGCTTCCAGAATGGCGTACGTTCGTAATCGAGATTTGGTGTTCCTCTGATCCTTCAAAAAAAATAGAAGATGGGAACCTCCAACAAAAGACGATGATTGGTGGATTTATCCAAAAACACAATCACTTCAAATCACGACGCACTGTGAAAACACACCACCTCCTCGTATCACACTCTAGGCAAGACCAACTAAACACAACCTCTCCGTTGTAGCGTCCTGGCAAGACTGAGGCAATGCGTCGAATCCAACGCGCTCGAAGCAGTTGCCCAGTACGACCGCTAGATGGAGCGAGAAGTCCCAATTAGACAAAAATTAGGAACGAATAAAATTCGTTACAAAGTAACAGTAAAATTTTACAAAAATAAATGTTAAATTTGTAAATTTAAACTTTATATGGGCGATAGCACGATATACCGCGCCGCGATTTTAAAAATTCTCTATAGATATTCGGAAAGCTGAATGTTTATATAGTAGAAATAAACAAACAAATTACCGAAAATACGTGTTTAACCCTAAAAAACTACACTTAAAGTGGCAGTGAAACAGGGGTCTCCCATTGGCTGTTAGTACTATTAAGCCATCCCCACCCCCTACTTTGTAATAAATATACGAGTTGTACAGCAATACGTAGTTCGTAAGCGTCATAGAAGGAGTTCGTTCTTTTGATGACATTATAAAACATTTCGATAGAGACGTTGCAGAAACTGTTAATTTGCTGCAGCAGTTGTATCTAATAAAGGAAAACAGGAGATGTCTCAATCGCAATATAATTTCTGAAGTGTGAAGTGTGTTTTCTGTGTAAGTAAATTTGGGGTTTTATTTGTATGCTTGCAAATTTTATATACTATGTATATATTTTTTTAAATTTCTTGCAATTGATTAATCAGTTCTATGAATGAATTTATATAACATTAATAGGACTTTTTCGTCGATATAATTTTTTGTTCATTGTTAAAAGTTTCTAAAGTATCTGAAAAATTGTTTTTTTTTGGAGATAAAGATGATAAGGTCGAAGTCTCAGACATCAGCATTAGTCCATCACCATCGGGGAATTGGCCACTGTTTTGATGTTGATCGAGTTGAGGTGTTGGATCTGCAAGTTGATGTATCAGATAAAGATCACCAAGAATAAATTGTAGAGAAGATTGTAGAAGATATACCTATTTTGTATCTTCTATTCTGATCGCTTATAATTAATTGTAGCTACTAAATTACTATTTCTTGTTGTTGTTTGCAGTTGAGGGTGTGTGTGATGTTTGTTTTTTATATAATTTATAAAATTTACCAGCTTTTTGCGATTCCCTAGTTTTCATGCTGTTATTTCTAATAACATAATAATAACAATTAATTTCTAAAATGTATACGAACTGTTTTTATTACCTTATAATTGTACTTTTTAATATTACTAATAAACAAAATATTTACAAATTGTTCCATCAATTTGTGAAATACTTAGGGAAGTTATAATTATAATAATCTAAAATATTACACTGGTCACTTTTGTATCAGTAAAGTTTAGAAGCTTGATGGTTCAAGTAATAATTACTACTCTTGAAATAAAATAGAATAGAAATAAAAAAAGAATAATCCTAAATTACTGTATTCTTCAAGTAATTACTAAAGATTTAATAATAATTAATATGTAATTAGGATGTTTTTAATCGTGGGTTTTTGGGTCAATCAAACGAAACAATTTTTCACATTTTTTACATATTTACTTTGGGGGTCACGAGAAGTTATCTAAGTAATAATTAATATGTTAAAAAATGTTAAAAGTGCAGGGTTTGCATTTATTTTTAATAACTTTTTTTTTCGTTTATTTACTATCCTTGGTATATTTCCATCACAATCCATGCTAAGAAATAAAATTCCAGGCTCATTTTGTTTTTATAAGTTGTATGTTCTACTTTTAACATGCTTTATCTTATTTGCAGCTATTGCAACAATAATTACTCGCTATTACAACATTTACTCTCAATACGAAGTAATAAATGCATTGCTATTTACTGACATTATACAGGTGGTTACCATGGCTGTTTGCAACGTAATTTCAATTCTACCACCGAGCATTTTTTACTTGTCAAGTTTAAAGGACTTTTTAAATCATAACGATGGTCAAAATAAATCCACGACTACGATAATGAAATCGCTAATGACAATAACGTCAAGAAAACGTTTCAAATTGGTTTTCTCAATTTTTCACTTAATATTGCTTTTCTTTTCTGCAATTGACTTGTACGCTTGCTTATTGGAATTTGGAAAGGTAGAATTAATGTTCTTCATGAATAGAAAAGTTCAAAATTATTATAATTTTATCACAATGGTGGAAATATATGTTTTTGTTAAATTTATAAAGAACCAGTTGGAAACCACCAATAGGTGTTTAATCGAAAAAACTAAGTCTATCAACTTGTACGGAAACAATAATGCAGTTATACAGTTGCAAGAAAAATTTGATAGTTTTTCTGTTTGCTCCGAAATTCGACAAGTAACAAAATGTTTTCAAAATCACGTGAGACGGATTGCACTGTTCAATAATATTTTTGGTACTCAATTGCTCCTTCTTACTTTATCGTTCGCGACAGGGTTAATTAACATTCTGAATTTGATAATAACTATATTACATTCTTCAAAGTTTATGATCCCTTACCGGACATACATAATTCTAACGCATTTTCTCTGGACACTTTGGCAATTAGTAAGTTTTTTCTAATTTTTACCAGATGTCATCGCATAAAACCCATAAATTGGTTTATTGCAGGTTATTGGCGCAATTGGTGTGGTGATTTGCACTAAAACAGAACAAGAAGCTAGAAGAACTGGCGAGATTTGTCTTAGTGCTTTGGCCGACTTACCAAATACAGATGAAAATGAAAAACTGAAAGAAGAATTATTATTCCTGAATCGTTTAGTACGAGAAAAAAATTTAACTTTTTCAGCAGCCGGATTTTTTACAATTAATTACTCTTTACTCTTTAGTATAATATCAAGTGTTATATCGTATGTTATTGTAATTATTCAGTTAAATAATTAAATTTGTTGCAACTTTTATTTGTTTGAAAGGTAAAAAAGTGTAAAATTGAAGTTATGATGTTATATTACGTTCTTCTCTGTATGTTTAATTTTCACCCAAAATTGGTAACATACTACATATTGCGGTGTCCAACACTGACCACGTCAATAGAAATGCGTACATTAAAATTCAAGAATTTATTGATAACAAAAAGCATGAGACTTATTTGATCGAACGGACAAGCTTCATCCGATACCAAAATTTAGTTCAATTTCAAACATTAATGTGAAACACAAGTCACGGAACAAGTCAACAAAAATTAATAATGTAACAATTTAATTCCGTTAATATAAAAATGTTTGTTAGTATTATAAATCAAATTGTTTAGTTATAAGAAATGTAATTTAAAATCTAAAAATTGTTAATCGCTTAAATAATATAAAAATGTGTTAACGTAAATTTAAAATAAGTGGAAACATTACACAACAACGTCTGCAGTGCTTCGAAATTTAGTGTACCATAAATGGAAAAGACATTTTCGTTGCTTTTACAAAATAAGCACGAAGGATGATGGTGAAAATTAACTTAAGAGCGCGCTGCGGAAAGAGAGAGAGGGAATGATGTTGAAAGAAGCCTCTAATCTTTTGTACAAATTTAAAAAACTAAACGTCGTATCAATGTAATTCTTTTTTTATATTAATAAGAAAAGACTATTGAAGGCAATAACCAATTTTGAGCGCTTTAAATTAAAAGTAAATAGGTTAATTTAATTTATGAAAAAGGACAATTTTGCATTTTTATGACAACCGATCTTAATGAAACTTTGTTATTGCCTTCTGCAGATGATTATAAGGACAAAACCTGATTTTGAAGCAATTTCATCTTCAATTATAGAAAACTTGTACAAAACTTGTAAATCAAAAAGTGCCCTTAGTGGAGTTTTAAACTATATAAAATCAACTTAATGCACAAAGGGTTCAAGGGTTCCCTTAGATATGGCGCAAATAATTTTTTTAAATTTTTTAAATCTCTACAAAAGATTAGAGGCTTTTTTCAACATCATATCTACTGCTTCCCTCTCTCTCTTTCCGCAGCGCGCTCTTAATCTGAAATAAAGAAAAATTTATTAAAAATTTTAATATTTGAAAATTTACCGGATACGCACCTGGATTATTGATTTTTATTTCGACCGATAAAAATAATCGAAATTGCTTTGGATTTTGCAAGAGGTTGCGTTGAAAAAACAAAAAGGAGATTAGTACGTGATTGATTTTAATGGTGGTGAATTTTATGCGTCCTCCTAAAAATTTAATAAAATAGTGAAAAATTTAATGAATTACAACAAGAAAAGTGTAAAAATCAGTAAAGATAGTGTACTTACGGATCCCAAAAGAAAATTTAGTTGAATATATCCACGGATTGCAAATATTTTCGTAAAATTGATCACAAACACCACGAGGGAAAAATTCCACACAAGAAACTTAATCTGAAATTATTTATCAGAAAAGAAGGTCATCGCCCGAGTAATAACAATAAAAATGGTACTTGGAACCATCAACAAGAAATACCCTAGATTCTTAAGGTAAATCCACATTAAACTTTATTTTAATAAAAATTAGTGACAATTTTTGAGATTTACATACGCGTGCGGTAATTCGTTCATAGTTAATTAGAATAGTAAAAACTGTTAATAATTATAAGGATTTTATTGAATTCAACAATATTTGAACAATTTGTTAATAAAATACGATTATATAAATTAAAACGGATCGTATTTTTTGTAACCTGTTCCGAGTGCCAAAAATATTTGATTTCAGTATTCCGATTTGGTCAAGGAACGAATCCAACCTGAGAAAAGGTAAGTCCATGCTTAATAAAGATCTAGCCGAGGTTTCACAGTGATTTATTTTAAAATCGTTGACTTTTCTATTGACGGGGTACGTTTACGTTCACCCGTACATAACAAATTTGCATAACAACGAGAAGCTATATTAAAGGTTACAAGCTCAGAGCAATATATTATGTAGATATAAACTAATTTTACAGCGTTTTATATGGTTTACATTTTAAATTTTGCTTCTTCTTCTTATGGTGCGATCTCCTACTGGAGGTTTGCGATCATCACTTCAAACTCCTTTTTTGATTCGTTCCGAGGCTTCGCGTATGTCAAACCATATTGCCTTCCATTTATTATCGACCTCTGAATATATGGCCAAAATATGCATCCTTTGTTTTTTGACCACTGCGTGAAGCTCCCCCTTCGTGCAAAATCCTGTTCTTCTATGAGGCTTGCAATATCCTGCGGTATAGCTGCATTTCGAAAGCCTCTAGTTTGTTGGCTGATGACACCATCTGTGTCCTTCAGTCCACTCCATACAACAAAACTGGTAGAACATACATTTTACTGTGCGTAAACGCGTCCTTAATGAAATTCCACAACTGCAAGTTAGTTGTTTCATCTTCTGAAAAGCACCTGGCACAATTTCAATTCTTGTACGGATTTCTTTATTTGGATCCTAATGTTCATTTAGTAGGCAACGCAGATATCGAAAACTTTGCCTACCTTCGCTAAATATATTAAATTTGGTGCTGTTGACCCGCTTGGATGACTTGAATTCCATGAGTCATTTTAAGGACGCATCCAACCGATCACTATACAATTTTCGAGTACTTGCGTTTCTAGGAACTCTATATTAATTTTTTATTCTTTAATCCGCCATTGCCGTCTTTTAGATATCATTCTTGATGAACACACCTTACAGATCATTAGTCCATGGTTCGATCCCACGTTGGCCGACGTTAAAAGTGTAGAGCTGTGTTTGTGATTATGTAATCTATTATTGATTTTGCCGTTCGTGCTTAATTGTGTTGATACGGACGCTCCATATTCTGACTTTTAAATCCAGTCCATCCAAAACCTCTTTGAAAACCCTATCTGGATATAAGTTAATACTGAAGAGTCAACATTTTTTAACCTTGATTTTCCATTTTCCCGCATTTCTCTACCTTCAATTGGTTTTTTGCTATCCAACTTTCCTTTGATATTATGTTCTGGAGGGTTCTGCAATATTTTGTCGTGTGTTACGACCAGTTTCTAAGCTGTAATTTTCTATAGGAAATATTTCTCATTAAAAGTTAAATACATTTTAACAAAGAAAGACTAAAAAATTATCCGTAAATATCATAGTAAATTCAAACTTGTAAACATCTGTTATTACAAATTCTCCGGATCTGTTCGTTTAAATTGATATTTAATTTATTGGTTATGTATGGCTATGTCCACCTGAACTTCAAGATCTGTGATCGCTTCTCACAGATTTCGGTACTGACACGACTTGCTCTTAATCTCAGGCTGCAGGTTCTTTGGACTTTTACGGTGGAATTAGTCTGATCACACAGTCAAAGAAAATACGCAAATCTAATTTTTAAGAACATATAATGAACAAATAACATAAACAATTAACAGAAACAATATAGCAACTCGACATAAATTAACAATAATCAAAGATTTAATGTTACCTTTTCTTTCTTCTTGTACGCACACGCACAGTATTCGCGGTCGCACCACACAATCCTAATTTCCTATGCTTCGTCTTGATGCAGGGTTATAGTCACCCCTCGCCTTACACCTTCTTTCTATATCCCAATAAACAGCGCTTATCTTTTCCAATAAACAGCGATTATCTTCCTCTCCTATTTTATAATCTCCACTCCACTCGACATTAACTCAATTCAGGCCAATATACTCTTGGTTATCTTTAGTTTGTTTATCTCGACGCGCGTGATCGGTTTGCCGTTTGATAAACGACTTTATTTATTTCAATCACGCAAATTCTCATTCACTTGCCCGCGACTAAAATCCTTGTTTCTCAATTGGACATTTTTTTTTTACACGTGTGATCGGTTCTGCGTCTGATAACGTACTACTTTTATCACCGTTATTTATTCTCCTCTCATTGCTATGGTTACCCGTTTTTATCATTCCTAACATTTTGCCTACTAACATTTTTATAATTACAATAATAACATCTTTTTTTTATAATTGTTTTTGATAAACTTTTCTCATGCCATATTTTCTTTGACTGCACGATAAACAATCTAATACCGCAACAACCAAACATTGATGGAACTGTATCTAGTTATAAGGGTCCGCTGTCAACAAAATATTGTTCACCAAAATAGGAAAAGAATAAAATGTAGGTTTTATTCTTTACACACACATAAAGAAACATAATTTGTGTTTTGTATATAGGATAGTTGTATCCTACTGCTCTATCTAATACTGCTCTATCTAAGGTATTAAATCGACACCCCCAAGGAACAAAGCCGTAACTCCAGTTACGACAAATTTGAGTTATGACTACCACTGTAATCCTGACAAAAATATCTTTCTTTTGGTAAAAAAAATTTTAATTTACGGCAAATATTTACAGAGATAATCAGTGGAACAAAGTTGTAACTCAGCGTTTTTATCGCTTTTTTTAACTTTTTGAAACTTTCAATTGGCTCTCCTGCAAAATAGGTAAAAATGAGTTACGGCTTTGTTCCTTGGGGGTGTCGAAATGATGTGATTAGTAACATGGATAACTCCAAAGTCACTGTAATGGCACTTCTTGATTTTAGCAAGGCTTTTGATGTAATCGATCATGATCTTCTAATCGCTAAATTGGTACACTATGGATATGGTGAGTCTGCACTGAAATTACTCATCAACTACCTTAAAGGAAGATCTCAATGTGTGAAGCTGAACTAGATCTTATCCGAGTATCTCCAAATTACTCGTGGTGTTCCCCAAGGTAGTGTACTGGGTCCACTTCTTTTCATTATTTTTACGGCTGACCTTCCCAAGGTGCTACCAGAAGGCACAAATTCTCATGAGTTTGAGGATGACACTCAGCTGAATATTTCAGGCGAACTGTCGTCTATTAATGAAATTGTCCGAGATGTAAATGTTTGTCTTGAACTGGTGCTCCGCTGGTCCTCTTCAAAAGGCCTATTCCTTAACCCCTGCAAAACTGTTTGTCTCTGTGTCGGCAGCTCACGCTGTCGAGCAGTAGCTAATAATGTAAAATCTATAGATATTCTCCTAGACAACAACGTGATCGACTTCAGCGAAAAGACAAAAAATCTTGGCGTCATTTGGGATTGTGGTTTGACCTTCGAAAACCATGTAAATAAAATTTGCAGCATGGGATATTTTAAACTAAAATCGCTATATACTAGATACAAACATCTTCTACCTTCAGAAGTCAAGTGGAATTTGATCCAAAGTCTGGTATTGTGTCACGTCGACTATTGTTCCGCAGTTTATTATGGGTGCCTAACTGGTTATTTGAAGAATAAATTGCAAGTGCTCCAGAATACATGTCCTCGTTACGCCTTTTATGTTGATCAATGGGACCATGTCATTCCAACCTACAATTCACAGCAAATATTGAAGATTGAGGCACGCTGTGAAGTACAGTTTGCTCTTCTCCTTTATAGTGTGTACAAGTCTGGTCGTCCAGGTTACTTGCATGAACTCATCAATCAAAGATCGTCTTGTCATGGCTTGAACCTACGCAATAATGGAGCTCTGTCGGTGCCTACACATAGGACTTCGAAGTTTGAGGGATCCTTTTAGTATAGAACCTTCCACACGTTCAATAAGTTTGCTTCACACTACCTGAATGCCAGTTCGAAGCTATCGTTTAAAGCACATATTAAGGAGCTGCTGATGACGAATCAAACCCAAGGGTCTTCTTTATGATAGGCAATGGTTGAAAAACAGCTCTGCTGAACTTTTGCCTTTTAAGCAATCTATATTACTTGTGTGTATATATATTGCCGTGATAAGCTACTGTAATTTTTTTAAATTTGTATAGCGGGGTAAACAAACGGCACTTTTTTTTCTTCCCAGCTACTCAGCAATGAGACTCTAATTGTGGGCGTGTCAATGGTCCGTTTGTGAGTAACTAAAAACACCTCATCGGCTTACCAACCATACGCAACATATTCAAATTAAAAATTGACCTTTGTAAATACCTGAATCGATTTGTACCTTTTGTGCTGTATTTAATTTATGCAAAGAAAACTCAAATAAATCTCCTCTTCAAATAAAAATAACCGATTCATTTATTAAAACAAAATTAAATCATGGAAACAAAATTATCAAATTCAAACAAAACAAATCAAGTGTACAATTTAACTTATTTTAAATAATTCAATACCCCCAGATTTAATCGCACTAATTAAATTTATCATAAAATATTGTCTAACGATGGTTAACTTTATCACGCACAAATTATAGTCTTACCGGTTTCACTGCCGTAGAAGAGAATTGGTCCTTGTGTTTGTATGTCGCCTACGTAATATGTGGTCCAACTTGGCATCATCAAATTACCGTTCCAATCACATAACCATCGCCAACCATAAGTACTCAATTACTTTTCCAATTTAAAATCTTCCAAACCAAAAGAAAACAAATTCGTCCTTACTATTGATGGACATCAAACGTATCTCAACTTCAAAAAATACGCCCTTCTTCATTTATGGGCGCCACGCTAATTTTTCAAAAATACTCGAACAATGAATTACAAATAATCAACCCTACGTCCTCATATACTTTTACGGACATCCAGCGAATCTCTCAAAAATAACCAAAAAAACGAACTATCAATAATCAAAAATACGTCCTTCTTCTACTACGGACATGCAGGAAGTCTTTTCAAAAATCATTTCAATTTCACGTCCGCCCTTCTCTCTCGACACCATGCCTCCCACCAAATTTTCTCGACCGGCGTATTTTAACCAATTTTCAAAAACTTGTTCGAATTATTTGTCTTTTTACCGTGGCTTCACTTTTAGTTTATACCTCGTCTTAACCTATTCGCGTTATCTAACTTAACAATTTTGAAGTTACTTGATTTGTTTTTCAAGCAGACTGAACATTTACACGAATGAGTCATAATTTTGTCTCTTAACACCTTTCAGGAATGAATCAATTTTCCGAGGAGACATAATTTTTGTTTGTCAGATATTAATCAAACAGCTCTTTAAAAAAATCAAAGGTACTTGTCAGACTTAGGTACAGTTTCAATTAGAGGTTTCTTAACCTTTTACCTTTTAAAACAAAAGATGTGTTTTTCGTTCGAACTCACCCCTTGGATCATTACAATAAATATTGCTTAATAAACATTATTATTATTATTATTATTATTATTATTATTATTCATCTCGATAGACGGCTCACGTGGAGAAATCATATGTGGACGAAAAGAAAGCAGCTAGGACTAAAACTGAGAAGCTTGTATTGGTTGCTGGGAACCAAGTCAAAACTTAAGATTGAAAACAAATTGTTGCTGTACAAGTCTGTACTGAAACCAATATGGACTTATGGGATACAACTGTGGGGAACAGCAAGCAACTCAAATATTGAAATACTGCAGCGGTTCCAATCCAAAACTCTCCGAATGATCACGAATGCCCCCTGGTACGTCCCTAACGATGTCATACATAACGACCTAAAAGTAAACAAAGTGAAAAGTGAAATAAAACGATACAGTGAAATATACCGGGATAGATTGAGGACTCACCCAAATAATTTAGTTGTGAACTTGCTTGATGGGAATGACCAAAGAAAAAGACTCAAAAGGTTTAAACCGTGGGATTTAACGACAAGATTTGATAATATTAATTAATTTGTAATCAATAATAATAATCTCTGTAAAGGTTTGTTAGGTTTATAAAATTCTGAGGGAATAACAATGGTTGTTCCCCAACATGTGTCAAATTTTCATCAACACATTTACTTATTGTTATTTAAATGTAACAGATTGTAAATAAATAAACGGATGTTAAAAAGAAAAAAAAACTTAAATTCGCGTGAGGTGCCCTGATGTTAATGTCAACTAGCTCGTTTTCTAGCGGAGCGCCAGAGTCGTGAATCTTTTAAATGAACGCCCAAAGAAGATCAAAGGACAACTTCGCTGGTACAATGAAGTAATGGGGCTACCAAAGTAGCAAACAGATAACTAATAGATAAAAATAAATAATGAATTACTACAAAGGCAGTAATTCGTAGAAGATAAATAAATGAAAGAAAGAAACCCCTCGGAAGATGAAATATAATATTCATAAATATAAAATATTACAGCTGACTCTAGAAATTAAAGATACCAACAAAAATGTGCAGATAGCACAACCTGGCCAAAGTTGATATTGAAATCACCACAAAAGATAATGTCCACCAAATGTATTATCGTTATCACAAATTTCATACAAATCCCAAATTAATTAAATGGTAAAATATTATATATATTGCTATGTGCCGGTCTCTCTATTTATTTAACGGGCCACATGCAATTTTAATGAAATTTAAATTATGAATTGAAATTTTGCTCTTTTTGATTTTACTAATTATTGGGCATGAGTGACCTCTTACCTCAGGAGTGGCTTCTGTCGTCTTATTCTGAAAATGAAACGTTGGCAGGAATATGAAATTCCCGAATGATACGCTTATGTTCGAAAATGCTGATTTAATTTTATCAAACATGAAATAATAAAAGAAAACAAAATCTTAAGCCTACAAAAATTAAACAATCGAAAAATAATAAATAAACAATTCTTAAGCTACGCGTTCACCCAAATAGTTCATTACGTGACGCTATTACCCGTTTAATGTTGTTTGAAATTATCACTCGCTGCTTTTTAATAATTTAAGTTCGCTTACCACCGACAGATGTCTCACTTTTGAGTTGTTTTCGTACTTAATCAGGATAGCTAATTTTTTCCCGGTGTTTCGTGATTCTCGTGTAAAAATCTCCAGTTTATTCTTGAATATTTTCTCCAGTGACCAATTCCACGATCGATTCACTCCAAATATTTACAATCACTTTCAAAATGTTCGTAGGTAAGTGAAATTTTACACTTATGGTTATAACTAACCTCACTTTTATCATTTATAAATATTAATTACTTTTCCTTTTCAGGACTCCGTAACTTTTTGAGTTAATTTTCAACCAAATAACCGACTTTCTCTGGAGCCGATTATTTTTACATTTGTGCCCAACGGCATTCGGTTCAGAGACCTTGTTTATTTATTTCGTATCCCTGGTTTTGATCAACTTCCTGTTTTTCTTCCCTACTTTGATTTTTATTTTTCAAGGTAAGACCATATCGCACTTTTGATACATTTTTAATTAATTTGACTGTCATTAAATTGTTTATGCAAATTTTTAATGTAAATTATTGTTTTAGCGTTGGCCGTCCGAAAACATCTATCACTCCGAAAACTGTTTGTTCGTACAACATCAAATGTCTCGGATGATCACATCTGTAAATAGTGTCCTTCCGATTTATTAAACCACGTAATCATTTGTTAACGCACTTCTTAATTCTACCAATTTATACAATACTATTTAAACTAGAAATTCTTACAATTAACAAAATTTTATATGTGCATTAAATTTTTATCATGTTTTATTACCTTTGTCAATATCATTCAGGAATCCGTTTATTCTTTACCTGTATTTTATACACCCGAGTTCATTTAACTTTTGTCATAGCAATTTGCTAAAAACCTTCTACTTTGTAAGAGATTATTCATGCCATTATCAATAAATTGAGCTTATTTAGTCGCAATTCTCTTATTGACGATTATAACACCGTAATATATATTTACGGAATGATTTACAGCTGTCGCCGTTTATCCTCTCCCAGTCTCCATGCAGCTCGATCTTGGCAAGCGTCTTCTTACAGATTTCTGGCTTGCATTGCTTCGTTTATTTCATCTCTCCAGCTTCGTCTTGGTCGGCCTCTTTTTCTTTTTTCTTTTGGTATCCATTTTAAAATCTTCTTGGGCCATCTCTCATCCCCATTCGGTTTACGTGACCAAACCATACTAATTGTCGTTTTTTCACCTCGTCCAAAATATCTTTGTCTATCTCCATCATATTTCTAATGGTTTCGTTACGTACCCTGTCGAGTCTCGTTTTTCGGCAACTTCGTCTCAGAAAATCCATTTCAGTGGACAGCAACATGCTTCTATTTCTTCTATTTATATCCGACGCTTCCGCTCCATATATTACAACACTTTGTACCAAAGACTTATATATTCTTTTCTTTGTGGTTTTTCTTAGCGCTTTGTCCCACAATATGGAATTGATGGATCTTATTAAACCCCGACCTTTATTTATTCTGCCAGCGATTTCTTCTTCACTATTGCCCTTTTTGTTAAATGTGACACCCAGGTATTTTCTTCTTTCTACTCCTTGTATGTGGCGGTGTTCCAATGAAAGATTCTCAATGTCGTTATTTCCAACCAATAGGTACTCACATTTCGCTTCGTTCATTTTTAGACCCGCCGAGTCATACGATTCTTGAAGTTTTCTCACCATATAACTCAAGTCATCCTCATCTTCCGCCATAACTATCTGCTCGTCTGCGAAATATAGGGTGTACAAGATATCTTCCCCTACTCGTAGTCCCATATTTTTGCATTTTCTTTGCCATCCTTGTAAGGATTTGTCTATATAAATTTTTAACAGAGTAGGGGAGATGCAGCACCCTTGTCTTAGTCCCTTTGTAATTTCTATGAGATCTGTAAGCTGACTTCCCACTTTTATTTGTGTGGTATTACCTTCATATAGTCGGCGAGCCGCATTAATTAGTGAAGATTCTATACCAGATCTTTCCATTTCTTTCCACAGTTGTTCTGTGGGTACATTATCGTATGCTTATTTCGTATATAATAAAATATTATATACGAAATAATAAAATATAAATGATAACAAATAGTATGTTACACACCTAATGGTTAAAGCAGGCCATTTAATCTCGCATGCGGATCGCGAAAACGCGGAGGTGGGGTCGCAATAGCGACCCCTCCTCCAAGTGGTCGCAAGCACAAGAGATTTAATGGCGCTTTAGCCACGAGTTGTGTATACTATTTTATGCAATACTAATAACTACCGACAAAAAATAGTCGAAAAGAAAAATTGAAATAAACAGGTACAAATTAAATTATAAAAATTGAAGTGCAGTTTAAAAGCGCATTGCAAAAGATAAAAAAATTGTCTAATAATGTATCCCATTACAAATGATAACAGAGGTTGCTATGTAAACTTTGCTAACATGTACCGCCAACGCGTCTGCAATGAGATCACGCATACCTTTGAAGGAACTTATAAATAATGCCTTTGAATAATGCTAACGTAAAAGTATCTAATAGCGATAGGCACTTTTAAAAAAATTATTAAAATTTGGAAACTATGAAATTTGCAGTCGTAGCAATGGGAAACCGACAAGATACTAACGTAAGATAACCCAGCACGTTGAGATTGATGTGACAAAAAGTAAGTGGTAATATTTATGAGGGACTACATTAAAATTTAGTCCCCCATGTTAAAAGGTGCGGGACTAAATTAAAATTAAATTAAAATTTAGTCCCGCACCGTTTAACGTGGGACTGAAGAAGGTAATTACGAACCGCAAAAGTAGTAGTAGAAGCACGATAAACACGCAAGGATAGCATAAAAAAAATAAACGGTACTAAAATACCTGTTTATAACTGCGTGGTCCAGCTGGGCTTCCAGAATGGCGTACGTTCGTAATCGAGATTTGGTGTTCCTCTGATCCTTCAAAAAAAAATAGAAGATGGGAACCTCCAACAAAAGACGATGATTGGTGGATTTATCCAAAAACACAATCACTTCAAATCACGACGCACTGTGAAAACACACCACCTCCTCGTATCACACTCTAGGCAAGACCAACTAAACACAACCTCTCCGTTGTAGCGTCCTGGCAAGACTGAGGCACTGCGTCGAATCCAACGCGTTCGAAGCAGTTGCCCAGTACGACCGCTAGATGGTGCGAGAAGTCCCAATTAGACAAAAATTAGGAACGAATAAAATTCGTTACAAAGTAACAGTAAAATTTTACAAAAATAAATGTTAAATTTGTAAATTTAAACTTTATATGGGCGATAGCACGATATACCGCGCCGCGATTTTAAAAATTCTCTATAGATATTCGGAAAGCTGAATGTTTATATAGTAGAAATAAACAAACAAATTACCGAAAATACGTGTTTAACCCTAAAAAACTACACTTAAAGTGGCAGTGAAACAGGGGTCTCCCATTGGCTGTTAGTACTCTTAAGCCATCCCCACCCCCTACTTTGTAATAAATATACGAGTTGTACAGCAATACGTAGTTCGTAAGCGTCATAGAAGGAGTTCGTTCTTTTGATGACATTATAAAACATTTCGATAGAGACGTTGCAGAAACTGTTAATGTGCTGCAGCAGTTGTATCTAATAAAGGAAAACAGGAGATGTCTCAATCGCAATATAATTTCTGAAGTGTGAAGTGTGTTTTCTGTGTAAGTAAATTTGGGGTTTTATTTGTATGCTTGCAAATTTTATATACTATGTATATATTTTTTTAAATTTCTTGCAATTGATTAATCAGTTCTATGAATGAATTTATATAACATTAATAGGACTTTTTCGTCGATATAATTTTTTGTTCATTGTTAAAAGTTTCTAAAGTAGAAACTTTTTTAGACAAACATTAGGAACGAATAAAATTCGTTACAAAGTAACAGTAAAATTTTACAAAAATAAATGTTAAATTTGTAAATTTAAACTTTATATGGGCGATAGCACGATATACCGCGCCGCGATTTTAAAAATTCTCTATAGATATTCGGAAAGCTGAATGTTTATATAGTAGAAATAAACAAACAAATTACCGAAAATACGTGTTTAACCCTAAAAAACTACACTTAAAGTGGCAGTGAAACAGGGGTCTCCCATTGGCTGTTAGTACTCTTAAGCCATCCCCACCCCCTACTTTGTAATAAATATACGAGTTGTACAGCAATACGTAGTTCGTAAGCGTCATAGAAGGAGTTCGTTCTTTTGATGACATTATAAAACATTTCGATAGAGACGTTGCAGAAACTGTTAATTTGCTGCAGCAGTTGTATCTAATAAAGGAAAACAGGAGATGTCTCAATCGCAATATAATTTCTGAAGTGTGAAGTGTGTTTTCTGTGTAAGTAAATTTGGGGTTTTATTTGTATGCTTGCAAATTTTATATACTATGTATATATTTTTTTAAATTTCTTGCAATTGATTAATCAGTTCTATGAATGAATTTATATAACATTAATAGGACTTTTTCGTCGATATAATTTTTTGTTCATTGTTAAAAGTTTCTAAAGTAGAAACTTTTTTAGACAAACATTAGGAACGAATAAAATTCGTTACAAAGTAACAGTAAAATTTTACAAAAATAAATGTTAAATTTGTAAATTTAAACTTTATATGGACGATAGCACGATATACCGCGCCGCGATTTTAAAAATTCTCTATAGATATTCGGAAAGCTGAATGTTTATATAGTAGAAATAAACAAACAAATTACCGAAAATACGTGTTAATCCCTAAAAAACTACACTTAAAGTGGCAGTGAAACAGGGGTCTCCCATTGGCTGTTAGTACTCTTAAGCCATCCCCACCCCCTACTTTGTAATAAATATACGAGTTGTACAGCAATACGTAGTTCGTAAGCGTCATAGAAGGAGTTCGTTCTTTTGATGACATTATAAAACATTTCGATAGAGACGTTGCAGAAACTGTTAATGTGCTGCAGCAGTTGTATCTAATAAAGGAAAACAGGAGATGTCTCAATCGCAATATAATTTCTGAAGTGTGAAGTGTGTTTTCTGTGTAAGTAAATTTGGGGTTTTATTTGTATGCTTGCAAATTTTATATACTATGTATATATATTTTTTTATTTCTTGCAATTGATTAATCAGTTCTATGAATGAATTTATATAACATTAATAGGACTTTTTCGTCGATATTATTTTTTGTTCATTGTTAAAAGTTTCTAAAGTATCTGAAAAATTGTTTTTTTTTTGAGATAAAGATGATAAGGTCGAAGTCTCAGACATCAGCATTAGTCCATCACCATCGGGGAATTGGCCACTGTTTTGATGTTGATCGAGTTGAGGTGTTGGATCTGCAAGCTGATGTATCAGATAAAGATCACCAAGAATAAATTATAGAGAAGATTGTTGAAGATATATTTTGTATCTTCTATTCTGATCGCTTATAATTAATTGTAGCTACTAAATTATTATTTCTTGTTGTTGTTTGCAGTTGAGGGTGTGTATCTGTGTGTGATGTTTGTTTATTATATAATTTATAAAATTTACCAGCTTTTTGCGATTCCCTAGTTTTCATGCTGTTATTTCTAATAACATAATAATAACAATTAATTTCTGAAATGTATACGAACTGTTTTTATTATAATTTATTGTACTTTTTAATATTACTAATAAACAAAATATTTACAAATTGTTCCATCAATTTGTGAAATACTGAGCGAAGTAATAATTATAATAATCTAAAATATTACACTGGTCACTTTTGTATCAGTAAAGTTTAGAAGCTTGATGGTTCAAGTAATAATTACCTACTACTCTTGAAATAAAATAGAATAGAAATAAAAAAAGAATAATCATAAATTACTGTATTCTTCAAGTAATTACTAAAAATTTAATAATAATTAATATGTTAAAAAATGTTAAAAGTGCAGGGTGTGCATTTATTTTTAATAACTTTTTTTTTCGTTTGTTTACTATCCTTGGTATATTTCCATCACAATCCATGCTAACAAATAAAAATCCGGGCTCATTTTGTTTTTATAAGTTGTATGTTCTACTTTTAACATGCTTTATCTTATTTGCAGCTATTGCAACAATAATTACTCGCTATTACTACATTTATTCTCAATACGAAGAAATAAGTGCATTGCTATTTACTGACACTATACAGGAGGTTGCCATGGCTGTTTGCAGCGTAATTTCAATTCTACCACCGAGCATTTTTTACTTGTCAAGTTTAAAGGACTTTTTAAATCATAACGATGGTCAAAATAAATCCACGACTACGATAATGAAATCGCTAATGACAATAACGTCAAGAAAACGTTTCAAATTGGTCTTCTCAATTTTTCACTTAATATTGCTTTTCTTTTCTGCAATTGACGTGTACGCTTGCTTATTGGAATTTGGAAAGGTAGAATTAATGTTCTTCATGAATAGAAAAGTTCAAAATTATTATAATTTTATAACAATGGTGGAACTATATGTTTTTGTTAAATTTATAAAGAACCAGTTGGAAACCACCAATAGGTGTTTAATCGAAAAAACTAAGTCTATCAACTTGCACGGAAACAATAATGCAGTTATACAGTTGCAAGAAAAATTTGATAGTTTTTCTGTTTGCTCCGAAATTCGACAAGTAACAAAATGTTTTCAAAATCACGTGAGACGGATTGCACTGTTCAATAATATTTTTGGTACTCAATTGCTCCTTCTTACTTTATCGTTCGCGATAGGGTTAATTAACATTCTGAATTTGATAATAACTATATTATATTCTTCAAAGTTTATGATCCGTTACCGGACATACATAATTCTAACGCATTTTCTCAGGACACTTTGGCAATTAGTAAGTTTTTTCTCTTTTTAACCAGATGTCATCGCATAAAACCTATAAATTGGTTTATTGCAGGTTATTGGCGCAATTGGTGTGGTGATTTGCACTAAAACAGAACAAGAAGCTAGAAGAACTGGCGAGATTTGTCTTAATGCTTTGGCCGACTTACCAAATACAGATGAAAATGAAAAACTGAAAGAAGAATTATTATTCCTGAATCGTTTAGTACGAGAAAAAAATTTAACTTTTTCAGCAGCCGGATTTTTTACAATTAATTACTCTTTACTCTTTAGTATAATATCGTATGTTATTGTAATTATTCAGTTAAATAATTAAATTTGTTGCAACTTCTATTTGTTTGAAAAGTGAAAAAGTGCCAAATTGAAGTTATGATGTTATTACGTTCTTCTCTGTATGTTTAATTTTCACCCAAAATTGGTAACATACTACATATATTATGTAGATATAAACTAATTTTACAGCGTTTTATATGGTTTACATTTTAAATTTTGCTTCTTCTTCTTATGGTGCGATCTCCTACTGGAGGTTTGCGATCATCACTTCAAACTCATTTTTTGATTCGTTCCGAGGCTTCGCGTATGTTAAACCATTATCGCAAGTTTCTTAGCCACGAGAAACCCTTTCGGCCCAGACCCCCTTTCCTTCGATATTACCTTTAATTTATTATCGACCTCTGAATATATGGCCAAAATATGCATCCTTTGTTATTTGACCACTGCGTGAAGCTCCCCCTTCGTACGAAATCCTGTTCATCTATGAGGCTTGCAATATCCTGCGGTAAAGCTGCATTTTGAAAGCCTCTAGTTTGTTGACTGATGACACCATCAGTGTCCTTCAGTCCACTCCATACAACAAAACTGGTAGAACATACATTTCACTGTGCGTAAACGCGTCCTTAATGAAATTCCACAACTGCATGTTAGTTGTTTCATCTTCTGAAAAGCACCTGGCACAATTTCAATTCTTGTACGGATTTCTTTATTTGGATCCTAATGTTCATTTAGTAGGCAACGCAGAAATCGAAAACTTTGCCTAACTTCGCTAAATATATTAAATTTGGTGCTGTTGACCCGCTTGGATGACTTGAATTCCATGAGTTATTTTAAGGACGAATCCAATCGATCACTGTACAATGTTCGAGTACTTGCGTTTCTAGGAACTCTACGTATATTAATTTTTTATTCTTTACTCCGCGATTGCCGTCTTTTAGATATCATTCTTGAAGAACACACCTTACAGAGCATTAGTCCATGGTTCGATGAAACGTTGGCCGACGTTAAAAGTGTAGAGCAGTGTTTGTGATTATGTAATCTATTATTAATTTTGCCGTTGGTGCTTAAATGTGTTGATACGAACGCTCCATATTCTGACTTCTAAATCCAGTCCATCCAAAACCTCTTTGAAAACCGTATTTGGATATAAGTTAATAGTGAAGAGTCAACATTTTTTAACCTTGATTTTACATTTTCCCGCATTTCTCTACCTTCAATTGGTTTTTTGCTATCCAACTTTCCTTTGATATTATGTTCTGGAGGGTTCTGCAATATTTTGTCGTGTGTCACGACCAGTTTCTAAGCTGTAATTTTCGATAGGAAATATTTCTCATTAAAAATTAAATACATTTTAACAAAGAAAGACTAAAAAATTATCCGTAAACATCATAGTAAATTCAAACTTGTAAACATCTGTTATTACAAATTCTCCGGATCTGTTCGTTTAAATTGATATTTAATTTATGGGTTATGTATCTTTACACACAAATAAAGAAACATAATTTGTATTTTGTATATAGGATAGTTGTATCCAATTAAAGAAATGTCGATGAGCGATTACTCATTTTCTTTATAGCATGTAAGGTTTAGGAATAAGTTTTAGGATAAACATATTGTAATAAGTTTAATAATTTATGATTGGTTGCTGAACCTTTTTGGTGTCTGTTATTGGCTAAAATCGGAAAGCCACACAGATAAAAGTTTTGTTAAAATTTGATTTTTGAGGTTGTTGAAAACTAGAGCTCATGACGAGTTGATCTCGAGAGAACGCGCTTTGTTAAAATATGTAATAATTAAATTACAATAAGTTTAGTGTGTAAAATGTTAATTTTTGAAAATTGAATTTCCATAGACCTCATGTTTGAGGAAGTATTACAAATCAAATATACTGTGAAAGAAAATATGTGTTTTAAACTTAGCTTAAAATTGTTTGATAATAACCAATAAACTTTTGTGGCTTATTGTATAAAATTCGAAATTAGTGTTTAACACCTTAATCATGTGGGATAAAATGAAATAAACTTGTTACAATTATCTGGTGTTTTTATAATGATTTCCGTCTTAAATAAAGTTGGACACACCCTGGAATCTCCGTAAGAGAAATCATGCTCAAACTAAAAGGTCGTTTATTCACCTATTACCTGGAGAAGAACACCATAACACGTGTCTGGTCAATTTTCGCTTTTTCCCCTACGTCCAGTAACTCATCTGCCATCCATTATTAAATTTTGATACAGCAGTTTTCAAGTACCGCATGTAACTGTTTCATACTGAAATTTCCCTCCTTGAAATATTTGTAATATTGGAAATCGAAGCTAGGGTCCTTCTACTTTGAGGTTGCAGCTGCACGCTAACGAGAGCATTTTACACGTTGAATTTGGGTGCTTGTAATGACGGCGGTCATGGCCTGATAGTTAGTACGATCAACTGCTAACGTAACAATTTCTTGACCGCCTCAGCATGTAAAACCGTTGGCACATCGAGGGCCAGCTCAGCAAGCTACCTAAGATTTAAAATCAAAATGCTCACAGAACTAATTTGGCCTTAGTTTGTCAAAATTTCGATAAAATTAAAATTGGACCACAAGGAAACTTTGAGAGGTTATGTTCGGCCTATGAAAAATTTCAAGTACAGTGGCCAGCAAAACTTTTGATAAAAATCAGTCATAACAAATTTAATTTGTCTTAAAACTGAACATAAATAAAATAAATTTTGTTTTAAAAATATTTTATTACTAACTAGCTGACCCGGCAGACGTTGTCCTGCCCAAATTTCTTATATTTGCCTACATGTATTTTTTAGATCCAATCCGCATAATGACCTTGCGACTTATTTGGTCGTCGCAAATACCAAACGTATTACAATTAATTCGTTGACATCAATGTTTTTCGCAGCCAATATAGCACATTCGCTCAACCAAATATGGTTTTTGTAATTTTGAGCAATGTTTGGGAACACCTTTCGGATGAGTTCGGTTTTTGATTCGGTGAACTGGCAAAAATCGACGGGGAATGTAATGGTGCCAGTCGAAATTTCCAGCAATTTGGAAGGTTCCTACCGTGTAGGAACAGCTCCATACATTCCACAACATACAACATAGAATAATTCACTTTCCAAAACGATAAAATCAAATTATGATTGTTATAATACAACCATTCAATTAACAAAATCAAATGTAATTGTATTTTGCTCAGCCCTATTAATATTACAACTGGTGTACCTTGTTTTCGACGCTGAAAAGATTTCGATGATGCGTTCCATGTGTAGTAGCGTGGCATTTCAGCATACAGCAAAGTGAGAGCGAAAGCATCTGCTTGACAAACCGAGAAGAAGCTTGTCAATGTTGTCGACGGTGGCCGTGCCGCTCTATCCGCTGCGTTATCAGGATTGAAATACACTCGTTGTCCGTTTTCCAGATGTACTGCCAAATGTACAACAGTGGGATATCTTTCATGAATGGCGAATGAAAAAATGCGCCAAATTGCTTCGTTACTACTAACATAGCGGCCCAATTGGTATTGAGTGACTTCATCTTTGGAATTCTCCGCATCAACTCCAATCACAGCCATGTCACTTCCTTTGGTCACATACTTACAGATATATTTGATGGATTTCACGGAATGGCAAGATTCGACGTTGATGTGCCCTTTGAATGTCTTCGATAGTAATGGCGAACACGGAACAACCCAACGATTATCTACTTCAATTTCCTGTTGATTAACTTTCACAATTGTTGATCTTCCATTGTCCGCAGTCGATCGGCGACGATACATTGGATAACCATCATTTCCGGTAATTGTTTCTGCAACTAATGCCCTTGGATACCGCTTCGAACATTTTCCGTCGACCATACACGGAGAATTGTTATTTAATATTGGATGTAGGTCGTGACCCCAATCGTATTGTTATTTAATGTTCCACAGGGGCCATGAATCATGTTCTTAGTAATAACCTCATGCAAGACTGCATCTTCTTCTTCATTGGGAATTTCTGCTGATATTACATCATCGATTTCATTCGGTCTTATCTTCTCAATCAACCAATTGAGAATATGTGCGTTTGGCAATCCGCGTTTCTGCCACTCCACTGAATACATCTAACAGCGCGTTTCGCCGAACACGCGATGCTTCACAATTAAATTCATCAATGATTTCAATTTTTGTTTGAAGACTCTCGCTGTGATGTCATGGCGATCGATGGGTGATTGGCCAGGGAATAACTCGTGTCGAATTTCTATCCACTGCGGATTGCAAGTGAACGTGATGAACAAATCTGGTGTGCCGTAATAGCGAACATAGGACATGGCATCTTGAGCGTATTCATGCATATGTCGTGGACTTCCGACGTACGTTGCTGGGAGAATCGTCATGCGGCCAATATTCTGTGCGTTTCCGTCAGTATTGATGGCATCTCGAAGGTGAATATACTCTTCAGAACGAAGGTTTGTCTGGTTCAATCTGATAAATTGCAACCGTTCAGTTTCAATTTTGACGTACATATCGACAGCATATTGGTGAAATAGGCGACATTTCAATATGTGATTGTCCTCATTTTCACGAACCATATCAATCGATTTGAATAGTAGTTCATTGAACTGACTTTTTTGTTCGTTTCAGCGCCTGTAAGCGGATTTACCATCTTGTGCGAGAAATCATAACCGTCTTTACCTTGCCAAAATATGATGGGATATTGTAACGCATCATATGATCGGTGCGTTTCGTACACACGCTGCAGCTGATCGTTTCGCCGTTGCAGAACGATATCACGTGAAAATTTTCTCCAACGACGACAATGGCGACATCATCAATTGTTGGCGCATTGAAACGTCTTGCGTGTTCTCCCGCAGGCGTCCTATCGGCTCTGATTACAATTTTGTGATTATCAGTTGGCATGCGGTCCAGTGCGGTTTTAAACAATGCAATCAATTCATTGTGTTGATGAAAAAAAGTTTGAAGTTTTTCCACGATTGGTCTTTTCACCACAATATTGATATACTTCTTGTGGTGAATTTCCCATGAAAAAAATCTGCAGAAATTTAAAGCCTGCATCCGGAGGCGGCAATAGCGAACCTGCTCGATGATATATTTGTCCTTGAATCTGTAAATGTTAATGTATGTTAATAGTGTTGTTGTCAAATAATGTTTAAATAAGATTGTGTAATAGGTAATTACATTGAAAGTGGGCATGAAATTGTCCCGCACCACATTTGTTGCGCCAAATGAAGTCATTAGGAAACAACTGTTGTATTTCTGAATTTGTGTTAGGAAATGTTTGGAACTTGTGCTTGCTCCAGAAACCAATGAGCGCAATGGTTCTGGTGGGGGGACCAATGGCGCCAATTTGACTTTTCCAATTGCGCAACACAATTCAGGGGTTCAGTTTTGTATTTCAATGCCTTACAATGTGGGCACACAACGCTCATGGATCCAATAGCAACGGATTGGTCTGCACCGTAATCAATTGTCACGTTGTAACGGAAAGCAGCTCGATGAGTATTCAACGCAACATTTCTTGGCCTTCTTGCACTATTTCGTTCAATTTCATTTTCCTCGCGTTGCACTGCAGTTCGATTATTTCGAATATATCTTTGTGTTGCAGCATTGCGAGTTCTGCGACCTAAATTACTCCGTCTTATTTGCGGCATTCTGTTCGTTTTAATTATCAGTATTATTTTGAGCGTTTTAAATCTTTTGGTTTTATTTTACTCCATGCAATGAAGTATATCTTATATAGCTTCATGCCAGTTAGAAATATATTACCAACCAAAATTTGATTCTTTAAGTTGGTGAGTGACTGTTACTGTCGAATCAAAAAAGCACTTTCAGTTTTTCATAAGGTGACCCGACAGACGAATTGAATTAAAGCAATTGCCTCACCCTGGGAGAACCGCCTACGCGAGGTAAATTTTTGCAAAATGCTTTTTTCCTTATTTGCTTTTTTTCTAAATCACCCCAGTATTGAGGCGAACAAAACAAAAATACGGTATCAAACCTCACTATGTGACAGAGCCGTACTAACGGTTAGCGTGTCGCCAATCAAAACCTAATAACCAAATTACAAATTAATTTAAAAAAAAATAACAAACCTTGTAATGCTACACAGGCATTATCTGCCTGATTTATATCAATCACCGGATCAAATATAAACATATTATCAATAGATAGCGCTACTAAATAAATTGACAGGCGTAATATATTAATTTATTCGTGGTTTTCAATTGGTTTTAAAGTAATTTTTTTATGACTTCCAAATTAGAGCCGCCATCTGTTGATCACTTATTTAACTAAAATGAACTTTCAGTTTTACCCGAATTTTCCAATTTTCGAACAACTTTTCCAGCATTTCATTACCTAACAACCTTATTCGGAGTATATATTACGAACATTAAAAAAAAAATTAACAAAATCGGTCCAACTCGCCACTGGAGATAAAAAATCATAGTATAGATGAAAAAATAGTATTGTTCATCGGCGCAATAACGATGAACCATTTTTGAACCAACGGATAATTGATTCACTTTGTGGTACAAAGTGAACAAAAGCTACGATTCACAATCTATTCTGTGCAGCTTATATAGACCTTTTGCAATGTCTTTATAAGTTACTTGCAGCCTTCTCGATTCAGTCCAACTTTCCGGGGCAACTTTTTCAATTTTTTATTACGTAAAAACCGTCTTCAGACTATTACAATTTAAAAAGAAATTAACAAAATCGGTCCAGCCGTTATCAAGTGATGCCTTGACAATGGTTTTCACTATAGAAATAAAGTAGGTACTTTAATTACCTACCTACTTCTGTAGGTACTTAAGGTCGCGCCACCTATTGACGGTATAAAAAGCACTTTCAATTTTTCCCGAATTTTCCAACTTCCCGGGCAACTTTTCCAATTTTTTTTACGTAAGAACCATCTACGGACTATTACAAACACTTTTTAAAAAAAATTAACAAAATCGGTCCAGCCGTTATCATGTGATGCCGTGACAAAGGTTTTCACATTCATTTTTATTTATATAGATTGTAACACAGAAAAACTAAAATTAAAAAGATGTGCATAAAATTTACAACAAATGTAAAATAATTAAAAATTGTTCAGAATTATTATGAACAGCAATTAGTATGCTTTTATAACTAATTGCATCCTTTTAGGCATAATTTCGATGAAATTATTGAAAATCTACATTTTTTACTGTTTCGTTACCGTTAAAATTATCTTTTTTTTTACAATACACACAAGATTTTCAATTTGATTTAAGTCTGGCGACTGCGGTGTCCTCTTCATAACTCTAATGCCGTTATTTGATCATCGAACAATTTTTTGTTGATTTTAGCGGTATATCTCGGGTGGTTGTCTTGCATAAATGATGTGCCACAGGTTTCACAACCAAACATAGCAAAGCTTGCTAAATGCGAGTCCTTCAAAATGTCCTTGTAATCTGTTGCTTTCATAATTCCATATTTTCCTTAATATTCCTACTGTATTGTCCTGGAATCAACCCCAAATCATCATAGAGCTTCAGCAGAAGTTTTAAAATTTCTAGCTGTATCCCATGCGCTTTAGTTTTTATTTATCTCACCATGAGTTTTTTTATATTGGTAAGAAAACCTATTAAAACAAGTGTATTTCGCCAGCCTCCCACCCCCATTTCGAATTTCGGATCCAAAATAGTGAAAATCGTTTGTACTTCTTTTATTTTCCTTTGTAATTAAATATAAATTATTGATTCTGTGACGCTTAAAATTCCTCACGAACTTTAGCGTGAATAATTGATGTTACATTAATTTCTAACCAAAGGGGTGTTAATTAAAACGACGAAGGAAAAAAAAAGATGGAACAGGCGCCACTCGATTTCGGTTAAAAAGGAAGACGTCGTTATGAAAGATTAGACAACTCGATTAAAGGGGAAATCGAGAAATTACGAGCTATCTTTGTAAATCTTGCCGGCTAGCTTGGAAGATAATTAATTAAACAAAAAAAAAACCAGCAATGAGTCCAGGGCATACGGAAAATTTTGAACAACGAAGAAATTTTGTAAATGAAAATAATAATTGCTCAAATATAAAGCGCAAATATCTTACGCGCAGTCCCGCAAAGAACTAACAAAATAATGGCGGACCACACAAAAATGTTATCAACCATATGTTGATTATCAACCGAAATCACGGAATATTTATACAAAATGTACAAATTTTGAGAATCAAATCAATCAAATAATTAATAGTTATTACAATAAATTACCATCCAAAAAAAATGATACCTCAAATTTCGTTGATCTGCGGCATATGCAAAATTTGTTCAGCTTCGAATCCCATAAAGGCGGATGAGAGCTCCCGGTAAAATAATCAAAAAAAATGAGCTTCCCAATCCTACGGATTCGAGAAGATAATCCCAGTTCGCTACTGGATGGTATTAACTAACCAATTCTTCTCCAAAATCCGGCTTCACAAAATTTTTGCACAACACACACAAAATCACCTCTTACTCGAGCAAACGTATCAAGTCAAGTCTACGCGTACCTACCCCTGCGCATTTTTCCTCACTCGTACCAACGGTCACTGGTTCCAAACCCAAAGAATTCGGCGGCAAATTTTAAACCGTTACACTCCCCCTTTACTTGGAAAGAGGTAAAGTTTCTATAAAACGAGAAAACCAACGATACGGGAAATAGACTAAGAACTTTACCGATGGTGAAGATGTAAAGCTGTCCAGATGTTCGGACCTTCGATACGATAGATAAACAAAACAAAAGATAACTTGGAACGACAAAACAGAAAATTATATACAAAGAAAGATATATACAAACGATAAAAACAAAACTATATATACTCGTCGTCTATCTGGGGTTTCAGATCCTGTACGTGCCAGATGCCTGTTGAATTGCCGTGGTCGTCCTCGAGTTCATAAGTGACACTACCGGTTTTCTTTTTGACCCTGTAAGGCCCAACAAAAGTAGGTGCTAGTTTGGCCGAAAAGAACTTGGAGGCATCGGAGTGAACTTTATTCCTCCGCCAAACCAATTGACCAACAACAAACTGTGCAGGTCTACGGCGTAGGTCGTAGACGCGTTTGTTGCGATCGTGTGCCGCGCGCAACCTATCACGGATCGTTTCGAACATTTTTCGAAAACCGGCAGAACGCTTATGAACTTCATCCTCATGATGTTGTTGTTCGGGGTGTAGATGGTGGTCACCCGAACTGACATACTCTCGTCCGAAGTTTACGAAATAGGGGCTAAAATCGATGGTCTCGTGTCTCGACGTACGGATGGCGCACGCTATCGCAGCTAAGTACGTATCCCAACGGCGGTGGTTGTCCTTCACGTAAGAGGACAGCATGGTTTTCACCACCTTGTTCACCCTTTCCGTGGGGTCGGCTCTAGGGTAGTACAAAGCTGTGTACTGTATCTTAGCACGATACCGCTCGCAAAGCTGACGAAACTCGTTACTGCGCATTTGCACACCGTTATCGCAGATGATAGTCTCCGGTACGCCGTACACTAAAAAGACACCCTCTTCCACATTCTTGGCTAGTGACCGTGCGGTAGCGGTACGAACTGCAAATAGTAGCACATATTTGCTAAAATAGTCGGTCACTACCAAGATGTGGGTGTAACCAGACGAGGAACGAGGTAAGGGACCAACGAAATCCAACGAGATGGATTGCCAAGGCGTGTGACCTCGGGGCTAGAACCCATTAACCCGGCAGGGGCTTTCTGTTCGGGCTTCTGCTCCGCACAAACTCGACAAGACCTGACGTACCTGGCCACATCGTTCTTCATCTTTGGCCAGTAGTACCTATGATGCAACCTCCAGTAGGTTTTGTATATACCCGCATGACCTGCGGTAGGCTCATCATGGCACTGACGTAGAAAAACCCGACGACCTTCCTTGGGGACAACCACTTTCCAGTTTTCCGCCTCCTGACTCAACTCAGGGATACGGACCTTGACGTACTTGAAAAGGCGATTGTCCTCCAATCTCCACTGGGGGTACCTGTTCGGGTGTTCCTCAACCCGTTGTCGCATTCTCAAATACCAGGCATCCTCTGTGCCACTAAAATCGTCGACCGGAGGGGCCACTTGAATAGGTGCCACCGGCACGGAACGCGACAAAAAATCAGGCACGACGTGGTCTTTCCCCTTTCGATGGACGATGGTATAATCGAAAGGTTGGAGACGCAACGCCCACCTAGCCAACTTACCAGTTGGGTCCTTCAAATTATTCAACCAGATTAGGGAGGCATGGTCGGTGATGACCGTAAAGTGGGTACCCTCAAGATAATGGCGCAACTTTTCAATTGCCCAGATAACGCTCAAGCATTCTCGCTCTGTGGTGGAATATTTCTGCTCTGGTTTAGTTAGCGATCTAGAGAGGAAGCAAAGCACCTTCTCTACACCGTCGAAGCTCTGTGTGAGTACTGCGCCGAGGCCGTAGGTTGAGGCGTCGCACTGCAGGGTGAAAGGCTGAGCGAAATCGGGACAGGTCAATATTGGGGCCGTAACGAGGCAGCTCTTAAGATGGTTAAAGGCCTGCTCACAACAATTATCCCACTTGAAGGGCACTCTCTTTTGAATCAACCGGGTCATGGGCGCAATGATGGTTGAAAAATTCGGCACGAACCGCCGATACCAACTGGCCATGCCCAGGAACCTCCTAATCTCGGTAGGGTTAGCGGGAGACGGGACATTCATAATCGCCTCGACTTTTTCCACATCGGTCCGTAGACCGTTCGAATCGACTACATACCCTAGATATTTTAACGACGGACGACAAAATTTACATTTTTCCTGACTTAAAGTTAAGCCAGCGGCAGTAAGCCTATCAAAAACTTTTCGCAAAATATCTAGGTGGGAGGCAAAGTCGGGGGAAATAACGATAATATCGTCCAAGTAAACATGGACGAAGGGTTCGAGGTCGACACCCAGTACCGTGTCAATTAGCCTCTGCCAGCTGGCAGGTGCGTTCGTTAGACCAAATGGCATCTTTTTAAACTGGTACAAACCTCTACCTGGCACGGTGAAAGCAGTGTACTCTCGTGAAGATGGACTCACAGAGATTTGCCAGTAGGCGCTCTTAATATCGAGGCTGCTTATGTACTTGGCTCCTCTTAACCTATCTAGGATGGCAGAGATATAGGGAAGTGGGTATGCGTCTTTCTCCGTTACGGCATTCAGTGCTCGATAATCAACACAAAAGCGGTACTCTTTGCCACCTGACTTTGGCACCAAGATAACTGGAAATGACCAAGAACTTTTTGACGGTTCTATGACGTCCATTTCCAGCATTTTCTGAACCTCGTCGTCAAGGATCTTTTGCTTAAAAGGCGGGACTGGATAGTAACGTCTCTTAATTGGTTTGACATCGGGTTTGATGTTAATTTTATGCTCGGCTACAGTAGTGCAACCGAGACCGGTACCCATTTCAGAAAATTTCTCCTCGAGTAACTTATTTAGCAGAGAAGTTTGCTCAGAAGAGAGAGTTGATAATTCTCCTAAAGCCGAAACGGAAGATAGAGCAATAGAATCGCCAAAATGCCAAACATCTCGATGTAAATCCGGGACTACATCCATCTCTCTCCAGAAGTCCATACCTAATATGAGCTTCGATGACAGATTCTCCAACACATAAACATCAATGACCCTGACTCGTCCCATTAAACACATAGGGACCTTCAACATCCCAATGGTCCGACAGTCCTGACCATTAGCTACTACACACATTAAATTTTTGGAAGTATCCAACTTTAAACCTAAACCTAAAAATGTAGCCAGGCCAGACTGACCGACCACAGTAAGTGAACTACCCGAGTCCAAGAGTCCTAACATAACTCGACCAAAAACTGTGACCTTTAAGTGTGGTCTTCTGTCATCGTTGTCGCCATGTGAGAGGATGTAATCCAACAGGATCTTTTGTTTGGTCGGATTAAAGGAACGAGACACTAACCGACCAGTTAGTGGCTCGCGTTTCGGTTTTCCGAACACGTAGGACATGAAGCAACGGTAAATCCTACTCTACCACAGCGGAAACACAAAACTCGCTTTTGTTGCCTGCAGGACGACCGTTGATGGCCTGGTCGCCCGCAATTCCAACACTTACTATCTATCGAGGAAGGAGTGTTAGTAGTCGAAGTACCGTGGGTGGCCTGGTCTGAAATAACGTTTACTCGGCCAGATTGGTTACTGGAGCATCTTTTATAGACAGAATCAGGTTCCACTGTGAAACCTTTTACCCCTGAAGGTGGGCAATAGAATCGTGCGCGGTATTCGCTTTCCTCTACCATTCGACCACAATCGATCAGTTGTTCAATCGTGTTGATGGTTAGACATGACATACCTCGTTGGATGTGTGGGAGCAAATTTCCCCTAATCGTGTCGACTCTGATATTTTCAGATGGAATATTCGACAGTTTCATATACAAGTTCTCCATGACAGAAATGAACAACACTAATTTCTCGTCGGAGCCTTGTGTTCTTTTTTTAATCTCTGACTCGAGACGCGACTCGTAGCCAGGCGGTAAAAATGACTTCCTTAGTTGAAAAACCAGGTCATCCCAATCTTTAAATAAATGTTTGCGGGGTCGAAACCAAGTTCGAGCATCCCCTTTAAATAGTTCGATAGCAGATTGAAAGAGCTGGGCTTTTGAAACACCCCGTGACTCACGAAGCTCTTCAATATTTTCTAAAAATGTAGTCACACTACTAGTTCCGTCGAACTGGACGTTCCAAAGACAAATAGGTGGAATTTTCCCAAAATTTTGTGGTGGTGGGTCGGTAAATTGTTTAGCCTCTTTAGGAAAACTAAAACTAGTATTTCGATTTTCCCGACGGTCATTGAAAGAGACTCGCCGTGCGGTAGAATTATGTACGGTACTCATATCAACTGAGCTCAACCGCCTTAAAATTGATTCTACATTTTGATGTAATTGTTCGTCTGGAACAGGTTGGGTTTGAATAACTGAGGTGGCACGAGAACCGTTAGGTAAATTCGTGTTTAATTCAAGATCAATCAGCCGAGAATTTGTCACCCTGGGCAAAGGTGGTGTGAAATGTGCTCTGGGGACCGAAAAATCAAGAGGTGGACTCATGACGTCCATCTCGGAGGGAATAGGTTCATCCAGGATCGAATCAGAGAGTGATATTAAATCGACTTCCTGATCGTCCGAAATATTTTCAGCACTACATGCGAGAGTGAGGTTCGTTAATAATTCGCCTACTATTGTAGAAAGACGATTTACCTCGGACTGAAAATCTGGGGAGAAAATATTCACCAAGCGACGCTGGACGTGCAAGAGACGTGCTCTTATTCGTTCTTCGTCATTTTTGATGTTTGCTCGATCGAGCGCTTGAATTTCCTTAGCCAATTCAGATAATTTGGTAGACGAAATACCTAATTCGGTGTTTACATCACCCACAAAACGAATAATTTGCGCATTCTTTCGAATGGCATCTCTCAACAAAGAACGCTTTTTGCTCACTGTGAGGCTTTCCGCCTCAATCCCTCTCACTTCTAATTCATAGGAGAGTTCATCTCCTAATAATCTATCCACTTTCATGTTGGATGAGATTTAAAAAAGCACAATAAGAAAATTTAAAAAAAAATTTCAACTTGAAATTTACCTTCCCCCTCCAAAAAAAAATGGTACAGGGTAGAAAAAACCAAAAACAGAAAACTACTTAAGAAAGTAATGAGCAGTTTTCAACAAAAATATTTTTTTTCTACGACTCGAGAACCAAATTAATAGGTATTAAAGTTTTACCTTATTAATATTTTACCAGCGTAGTAGAAAATTTTTGAATGCTAATAAAAAAATTTTATAACATATCCAAAAAACTCGTAAAATAATCCCAAAACAATTCATAAACAAAAAAAATAATACGAATACAAGATTCGAACGTAAAGTAACTGTGGCGGAGCCCGTGGTATAACCACTAGAGTACACAAGCTGATATAAAACAAAACGTTTTTAAACTAATAAAATTACCAAAATTTTACCAAAAACACCATAGTATTAAAAAAACAGGTACACAAATATTATAACCACTAATTAGCTAAGCCAAAATTAACTAATTAGCCAAAAAAAATACAATTTTCATAAAGCAAATTGCGAAAAAAAATAAAACACAGTTAATAATTTATTTACAGTAATAAAAATGCAACAAATAAGGTTGTATTTCCTTAATACACACAAAAAAATTTAAACCTAGAGAACAACAAAATAAGTAAATATCACCAAATATTAATAATAAGATAAAAAAAATTGTTGTAACTGTAAGGTGAACCCAGAAAATTTGTATAGTAAAATAAGGTAATATCGGTTGACCACACAGAGCCGCTACGATATATAAATTTATCTGTACACAAAAAGTTATAAAACGATTACAAATTGTAATCCAAGAAAAATAAAATAAATGTTAAATTTTTCACATAAAATGTTACGAATTTAAATAAACTAAGAAAATCAAAAATAAAAAACACTTCAAAATATAATCGACGTTGTTCAAAAAAATATTTTCGTTGGGCGCCACTTGTGACGCTTAAAATTCCTCACGAACTTTAGCGTGAATAATTGATGTTACATTAATTTCTAACCAAAGGGGTGTTAATTAAAACGACGAAGGAAAAAAAAAGATGGAACAGGCGCCACTCGAATTTTGTGTGTGTTGTGCAAAAATTTTGTGAAGCCGGATTTTGGAGAAGAATTGGTTAGTTAATACCATCCAGTAGCGAACTGGGATTATCTTCTCGAATCCGTAGGATTGGGAAGCTCATTTTTTTTGATTATTTTACCGGGAGCTCTCATCCGCCTTTATGGGATTCGAAGCTGAACAAATTTTGCATATGCCGCAGATCAACGAAATTTGAGGTATCATTTTTTTTGGATGGTAATTTATTGTAATAACTATTAATTATTTGATTGATTTGATTCTCAAAATTTGTACATTTTGTATAAATATTCCGTGATTTCGGTTGATAATCAACATATGGTTGATAACATTTTTGTGTGGTCCGCCATTATTTTGTTAGTTCTTTGCGGGACTGCGCGTAAGATATTTGCGCTTTATATTTGAGCAATTATTATTTTCATTTACAAAATTTCTTCGTTGTTCAAAATTTTCCGTATGCCCTGGACTCATTGCTGGTTTTTTTTTTTGTAAATGAAAATAATAATTGCTCAAATATAAAGCGCAAATATCTTACGCGCAGTCCCGCAAAGAACTAACAAAATAATGGCGGACCACACAAAAATGTTATCAACCATAAATATGTTGATTATCAACCGAAATCACGGAATATTTATACAAAATGTACAAATTTTGAGAATCAAATCAATCAAATAATTAATAGTTATTACAATAAATTACCATCCAAAAAAAATGATACCTCAAATTTCGTTGATCTGCGGCATATGCAAAATTTGTTCAGCTTCGAATCCCATAAAGGCGGATGAGAGCTCCCGGTAAAATAATCAAAAAAAATGAGCTTCCCAATCCTACGGATTCGAGAAGATAATCCCAGTTCGCTACTGGATGGTATTAACTAACCAATTCTTCTCCAAAATCCGGCTTCACAAAATTTTTGCACAACACACACAAAATCACCTCTTACTCGAGCAAACGTATCAAGTCAAGTCTACGCGTACCTACCCCTGCGCATTTTTCCTCACTCGTACCAACGGTCACTGGTTCCAAACCCAAAGAATTCGGCGGCAAATTTTAAACCGTTACAATTCGTTTCAAAAATTTGATGGGGGAGGCTAGCGAAATCTTAGCCCCCCCCCCCCATTTTGAATTTTGGATCCAAAATAGCCTCAATCGTTTGTATCTATTTTAATTGTGGCAAAAATCTACACACTGTGGATGTAATAATAGATTCTATATTTAGGTAAGTCTTGCCAAAAGTAGTCTATATCATTTATACGTAGTTTTTACCCGAGGACCTGAAGTGCATCTCAGTGACCCCCCCCCCCCCCCCCTTCCTATTTTAACTCTTTTAGAATTTTTTTTTATTGATATAAATTAATATAATCCATTATTTATTCTATAAAAGTGAAGGTGAAATAAATAACAAAAATTTATCAAATTATTATTTGCATTATTGTTATTATTATCGGACCTATATCTATTTAACCTTTAAGTGCTCGCGTGGCGTCTATGAGGCGCCACGGGTACTTTGAATGGCTGTAACTCTGTTATTTTTTGTTAGGATATTGGATATTGTTACGACCAGTTTCAAAGTCGTAATTTTCGTTAGGAAATATTTCTCATTAAAAATTAAATACATTTTAACAAAGAAAGACTAAAAAATTATCCGTAAACATCATAGTAAATTCAAACTTGTAAACATCTGTTATTACAAATTCTCCGGATCTGTTCGTTTAAATTGATATTTAATTTATGGGTTATGTATCTGTGTCTATTTATAAGGGTCCGCTGTCAACAAAATATTGTTCCCAAAATAGGAAAAGAATAAAATGTAGGTTTGTCTTAATTAAAAAAGAATTTGGAAGCAAACTATTTACTTAAATAATGAAAAGAAAACGGTGGCGCCTGAGAAGCGCCACGCGAGCACTTATGTAGGCCCGGCTAACGCGAGCACTTAAAGGTTAAGAAAAGCCCCAATCATCAAAAATTGAATTTGAACATTTATTTGAAATTTTTGTCGAATTTAAAAAAGAAATTTATGCCGAAGTTGAAAAGAAAATCTTGCAATCCTCTTCTTTAAATATCCCTTAAAAATTATAAATATTTTTATTTTCTACTAAATGAAAAATGGATTGAAGTAATAATGTAGATACTCGTACAATTAGGCTAGCAGGAAAAATAAAATAATAATATAACGTTTAGAAGTATTTTTCAGGGCAAATAAAATCACTTCTTCGACACTCTTGAAACGGTTCACATAATATTCTACATTAACACTGTGATATTAGCAATTAAAATTGCATTTGTTGCAAGTTCCAGATAATCGATAGCCAAAAAATATCAATGTATATTATAGAATTAATAAATTGAGGTAATTTTACGTTTAAGAGTGCATGTGCAGGGTCGCTGGTCATCGGTAGTAAATTTTAGAATATTTTGTGGAACTTCTTTCTGATATACGCCCAATAAAGTGATTGGCTAACTAATTGATGGGAAATTTAAAAAAAGAATTTATTCCAACGAAAATATTAATTTTTCTGTATTTTTATATGAAAATAGACTTTCAACAATCACATAATTATTATGTAAGTAAGATAAATATTGAAATAAACCAAGGTGCAATCACTAGTATACATGTTTTTCTAAGGTGGAAAGCTTCAAAATTTTTTGATAACGGTTACATAACTTAGAAATATAAATATATAATGGCTACAAAAAAACATCAAATTTCAATTACATTACATTAAGTTTACTATATTAATATCTATTTAAAATTGAAATTTAAACTCGTTAAACCTTAGTCTGAACATTTATTAATTGAAATATTTAAAAATTATATTAAAAAGTAATATAGTTTTGATTTTATCATGTTAATGTTACGGCACTAAAACAACCTATATTTCGCGGGGTATACATGCACTCTTAATAGATAAAATGTATTTTTGTTTTAATAGTTTCTCTGTTCACTTTCATAAAAATATTCAAAGCTTTTTTTGATAAACTTATCGGCAGTATTTACTTACATTCACACTATAAATAGTTTTTTTTCAATTTTAATTCCAAATTCTTTTTCAATCATCTACACGTAGTTTTGTTGAGTTAGAATGCTTGAAAAAGAAGTTGGCTAGTAATCCCTTATAAACAATTGTCGCAAATAAAAACATCCTTTAAAATTGTTTACTATTTATAGTGTGAGTAATTACTGCCGATATGTTTATCAATAATTATTTATCAATTATTGTTTATTCATTTATAATATTTCGTTAATTATAATCCTTCTCAGTCCTTTTACCCTAATGAGGGTTTGGTGACCCATCTCGTTCTATCTCTTTCTATGCATATGATGTGCGTTCAAATTCTTTTCACATATGTACATAGAGGACCTACTTGTTTAACGTGGGCTCCGAACCACGGGAAGTGTACTACACTTCATTTCGAGATGGATTTTCTTGGCAGATTACCTCGGTGGTTTGCCATTGCCTGCCGAGGAGAGACGGTCAGAATAAAGTTCTTACCCTGCCCGGATTCGATTCGAGCGTTTCGCATTAGCAGTAGACGCACTTAACTGCCAAGCTATGACCGCCTTAATTATAATATAATTATAATTTATCAAAATTTATTAATTATTATTAGAGATTGATAGAAATTTCACGTAACAAGAAAATTTATGAAGATCTTCACAGGTAAGAACTTATTCTAGTACAACTGATACAGTGACTAAATACGCTTAAATATGAAGTAATTTAATTAAATTTAACCAATCGTGAACATAAAAAGGGCTCAATTATTGAAATAACGAAACATTTTTTGAAATTTTGATTTATTATTATAAAACTTACTATATTGCGAATAGAATTGTAACAACCAAGTTATTATTATGCCAAAGTTGGCGTTTCATTTGTACGTTTGGCTGACCTTCATTTCGCATTTTTTTTTGAGACACATGTCTATGTTTAATTTGATTTGGTATTCAATACAATTATCGGCGACTGTGCCGTTACTCTGACAGGCTAAAAAAAATTTCTTCAGCTACACACTAAAGAACAGGCTTATATTTGTCTAATAAAACTGTAGTGACCACCCTGTATTATGATTATTGATCGAAAGTTTATTTTTATGTTGGTAATATGATTATCATTTTGTTATCTATATAAGCTTATCATATATGATTAATAAAATACAACTTCCAAACCTAAATTGTAATCCCAACAATGGTGACCCCGCACGTTTTTAACATGACTAATCCAAATGAGACCGACACGAACAGTGGCCAACAAATACCGCGCCAAATTCAACGCATCAAAGTTCCTCAATTTTGGAAAAAAGAGCCCGCAGTATGGTTTCGACAACTGGAAATGCAATTCCAGTTAGCAGGGATTACGAAAGACGAAACCAAATATTTCCATGTAGCAAGCAACTTAACTGATGAATTCGCCTCTGAAGTAATTGATATCATTATGAATCCACCCGAAAAGGATAAATACGAATATTTAAAAAGCGAACTGGTGAACCGACTTTCAAGATCGGATGAACAAAAATTGAAACAATTATTGGAACGAGAAGAACTTGGAGACCGTACCCCATCGCAATTTTTAAGGCACATGAAGAGTCTTGCTGGAAATGGCGAAAACGTATTACGAACATTATGGACCGGACGACTTCCTGGAAACATTAAGAACGTAATCACCGCATTCGATGACAAAGAATTGGACGATATTGCGAAAATTGCTGACAAAATCAGCGAAAACACACCAAGTGGATACGTCGCAGCAGCTAACGTTCAAGAAAACAAAAATATGGACATGTTGTTAAACGAGATCAACGAGATGAAGACGAAAATAGAAGAACTAACAAGAAACTCTAGGCATAAAGAACAACCGCAGAATAGGTACAGAAATCGCAGTAGCTCAAGAAATCGTATTAGTTCGAGCATATGTTTTTATCACAAAAGATTCAAGAATAACGCAAGAAAATGTATTAAACCATGTTCGTATGTTGAGCAGGAAAACTAAAAAGGGATTCGGTAAACGCTGCAACCGATTCCCCAATTCCAATCCAAGTCAGCCGCCTAGTAATTACCGATAGATTAACGAAAGTGCCATTTCTAATAGATACTGGGGCGGACGTAAGTGTTTATCCGAAAACGTTGTGTAAAGGACTTCACGAAGTACAGAATTTTAAGTTGTACGCCGCCAACAACTCTACCATCAACACATATGGAGTAATAACGATCAACATTGATTTTGGATTACGAAGACAATTCCCATGGAAATTTCTAATCGCTGACGTTGGTAAAGCAATAATTGGATCGGATTTCCTTAGCCACTTTGATTTATTAGTGGATATTCGTAGTAGCAAACTGATCGACAACACGACACGTATAGGTACAATTGGACAAGTAAACTCGACTGCACAGTGTACGGTGCGTACGTTGGACCAAACAAACAAATACCACGCGTTGATTAAAGAATACCTTTCGATCACACAACCAAACGCAACAAACGCTATTACGACTAAATCGAAAACAACGCACAGAATTGAGACGATACCAGGGCAACCAATCACATGTCGCCCGAGAAGACTGGCTCCAGATCGCTTGAAAATCGCCAAACAAGAATTCGATTTTATGAACCAACAGGGAATAATTAGACCTTCTAAAAGCAATTGGTGCTCCCCGTTACATCTGGTGGAAAAGAAAAACAAGGAATTCAGACCATGTGGTGATTATCGCACTTTGAACGCAAGAACAATACACGATTGTTATCCAATTCCGCATATCCAAGATTTTGCACAATCACTGTTTGGAAAAGAAATATTCTCCACGATCGATTTGGTTAAAGCCTTCCATCAAATTCCTGTCCACCCAGAGGACATTCACAAAACTGCAGTAACAACCCCGTTTGGATTATTCGAGTTTACACGAATGCCGTTTGGATTAAGAAACGCTGCACAAACCTTCCAACGTTTCATTGATGAAGTAATCCGCGATTTCGATTTTTGTTACGCATATATTGATGATTTACTAATCGCTTCCGAAACGCATGAAGAACATATAAAACACCTACGGCAATTATTTGAACGTCTACAAGAATATGGTATTAGAATTAATCCAGCAAAATGCATTTTTGGTAAAGATGAAATTACGTTTCTTGGACACACTATAAACAAGAATGGTACGAAGCCGTTGCAAGATAAAGTAGATGCAGTTAGAAACTGTAGCCTACCTAATACCGTGAAACAATTAAGACGATTTCTGGGAATGGTGAATTTTTATCGACGATTTATACCGCAAGCCGCAACAATTCAGAATCCTCTGAACAAATATTTGATTGGTAAGAAGTCGGATAACAACACAATAAAATGGACCGATGAAAGTAAGAAAGCCTTCGTAGAAGTTAAAGAAGCACTCGCGCAAGCTGCTCTATTAGCACATCCATCACCAACCGCAATATTATCGCTAATGGTTGATGCATCGAACGACGCCGTCGGTGGAGTACTTCAGCAAAGAATTGGCAAAGAATGGCAACCGTTATCCTTCTATACGAAAAAGTTCAATGTCGCCCAACAGAAATATAGCACGTATGATCGCGAACTTTTGGCCGCATACTCCGCTATCAAACATTTCCGACATCTGCTAGAAGGAAAGGAATTTATACTCTTCACTGACCACAAACCGTTGATCTACGCCTTCAAGCAAAAATCTGATAAAAGCACTCCAAGACAAAGTCGACATCTCGACTTCATTGGACAGTTCACGACGAACATTCAATACGTTAAAGGATTAGAAAATATTCCGGCCGATACCCTATCAAGATTAGACATTAACAAAGTTCACAATACAATGCAAGCTATCGATTATAAAGAATTGGAGAAATCACAAGACATGGATTCGGAATTAAAAACATTTTTGGACGAATCCAAAACAGCGTTAAAAATTAAGAAAATGCAGCTACCAGAATATAATGCCAATATTTATTGCGATGTTTCAACAGGTACTATTCGACCGTATGTAACGAAACCCTTCCGCGCTCAAGTTTTTAACAAATTTCATGGATTAGCACATCCAGGTGCAAAAGCAACAACAAAGCTAATTACGACTCGTTTTGTATGGCCCGGAATGAACAAGGATTGTAAAATGTGGACGCGACAATGTATACCTTGCCAACACTCAAAAATCCAACGCCACACCTCAGCACCACTTGGTACATTCATTTTACCTTCAACAAGATTCGAACATGTACACATCGATTTGGTCGGACCGCTTCCAAGTTCCAATGGATTTACGTACTGTTTGACGTGCGTCGATAGATTTTCCAGATGGCCCGAAGCAATCCCATTACAAGATATTACTGCCGAGACAGTCGCAAAGGCGTTCATAAACAATTGGATATCAAGGTTTGGTGTACCGTTAAGAGTCACGACTGACCAAGGAAGACAATTCGAATCCAACCTGTTTAAAAATCTATCTTCTATGCTAGGAATTACACATATACGAACAACATCGTATCACCCAGCAGCAAATGGCATGGTAGAACGTTTCCACAGGCAATTAAAAGCCGCGATTAAAAGCCATGTAAACAAAAGCTGGACAGAATCATTACCCATCGTACTTCTGGGAATCCGATCATCGTTTAAAGAAGATTTAAAAGCAACAGCAGCAGAAATGGTGTATGGAGAAGGAATACGATTGCCTGGTGAATTTTTCGCATCAAGTAGTGAAGATGAAAATACTGCTGAAATAATAACTCGGTTACGCGAACATTTCAATGCATTGCGACCAACTCAACCACCTCTGCATGGCAAACGAAAACTGTTTATTTCCAAAGACTTAGAAACCTGCACCCACGTTTTTCTAAGGTATGACGCAGTGAAGAAGTCGCTACAAGCACCCTACAATGGCCCGTATGAAGTAGTTAGTAGAAATTCGAAAACATTCACGATACTAATCAACAACAAGGAACGCGTAGTCTCTATCGATCGATTGAAACCAGCGTATTTGGTAACGCCTGAAGAAAACAATACCGATGCGAAACCAACTACAACAATTGAACATACTGTGAACAAAGAAATAATAACAAAGTCAGGACGAAAAGTACGTTTCCCCAAAAGGTACTGCGAATTAATAAAAGAATACTACATATGATAATAATTATATCATTCGATCTCTAATGCAAGCCAGATATTATTTATCTATTTTTTTGAGGATCTCACTAGGAAGGGGGTAATGTAGTGACCACCCTGTATTATGATTATTGATCGAAAGTTTATTTTTATGTTGGTAATATGATTATCATTTTGTTATCTATATAAGCTTATCATATTTGATTAATAAAATACAACTTCCAAACCTAAATTGTAATCCCAACAAAACAATAAAAAGGCTGAACGGAGTAAAAACAACCCCAAAATCGACTTTTGAAAAGAAGGGAAAGTAAATTCATGTAGCCGGTCGAACCCGGGGTCTGCACATGTATCGGGTTACAGTCCCTTGAAATGGAGTGAAATTTTTTCGGTCCGATTTTAATTTTTCTTTGAAATTCGGGTAGGGGGGGTGTGCTTAGTAGATATTAGGGCGACTGTTCACTTAATCTAACCAGTCGAAACAAAATTTCTTCAGCTACACACTAAAGAATGGGCTTATTTTAGGCTATAGAAAAAATAACTTGCGTGAAATTTTGAAAAATAACCAAAATATCGACTTTTGAAAAGAAGGGAAAGTATCCCAAGTAACATTTTACCGTCATAAATGTACATATACCTTACAGAAATTTCCGTAACGGTAAAGCATTGATTTGCCCCTTTTGCAGTTACTGTATTGATGTATCATTTATGCACATATAAGGTACAGGTATTTTCGCAACGGTACGGCATTGATTTGCCCCTTTTGCAGTTACTGTATTGATGTATCATTTATGTACATATACATTACAGGTATTTTTGCAACGGTTCAGCATTGATTTGCCCCTTTTGCAGTTACTATATTAGTACATCGTTTTTATACCGATTATGTGTTGATTTTTTATGAACGAGATATTTATTTAATAGAAAAAATAATTTTTATAAAAGATAAAAGTTTTGATTTTTAAATATTTCTATTTTTTACATACTGCTAAATTGTTTCCCTGTTGTCTGCGCCAGAATCTGAAAATTGACATTATAAATGTGATAATTTTTACTTACTTTTTTTTCCGAGGCCAGGTTTTGAACCCAAGCTGTACTGTACCTATACGTCTGAAAACCAACTGCTTAGCCAACTCGACTACCTGGGTATACGGTATAAACTATGATATTTCTTATTTGATGGTCAATTTTATTTTCAATTCATAGATTAAAAATATTACCTAATATTGAATTAAAATAAATCAAATATTTTGCTTTGGTACTTTAAAATTTATTACATTATGAATTATTTTAAATAAAAGTTGTTATTTTGCACGTGTTTTGAAGAAAAATGCTACGACGCCGACGTCACTTTAATTCGAATCGACAGCGGTGGTGGGATTAAATTTATTTAATTTAAATTTATTAAATTTTAATTTCCTGACTTTTAATTTCCAGAATTTTTATTTCAAATTTGGAGATTTTCGAAGATTTTTTATTGTTATTATTTGCGCCGTAGTTTTTCTTAAAAATCCGTATTGAAGTTACGAAGTTAGAAACTTTTTCAATATTTAGAAAATCAAAAATTTGATACAAAGTTGAAATAAAGATTTATGATTACTAGAAAGACATAAAAGACCGATTCCCCAACTATAATATTATTCCTTTCTCATTATAGGAAAAAAAATATTGGAGAATGTAAGAAATCTCGATGGCGTAATGGTAAATAGGCACGATGGTACCTTTGGCAATCCGTTGTACAGTGGTTCAACTCCCAAGCCGGCAAAGTTATTTTAAAAATAAATTTCCTAATTAATTAATTTTTTAATATTTTTATTAATAAATATTATAAACACAGTCATTTATCGGTCTTAAAACTTTAAAAGGGCCTTTAGTTAATTAGCTATTAGAAAACATAAAATATTTAAAATACACGTTTTATATTAGCTAGTTAACTAAAGGGCTTTTTATATGGGTTGATAATACCGGACGTAAGAGGTTTAAAATTTCCGCCCCCAATTTAGAAATTTGACCGCCCTTCTTACTCCAATAATATCTCATATAATAATTATTGTAATATAAAATGCTTATCATAATTTGTAACCAATCAGAAACAAGAGTTTTTCTAACGGCGAAATTTTTTTTATACATAATCTTGATACATAAATAACTATAATGTTACATATTTTTTACATTTCAATATTAATAAAAATTATAAAAAGCGCGTCTCGAAATTTAATTTAATAAAAAGGGACTTTGGAGAATAAGACGGATTTTTATTTATAAAATTATTATATTATACGAGTATATATTTCATAATATTTTATTATGTACTTATTAAAGTAGTCATGGACAATATCAAAACCGTGAAATAAATATCACAAAGTTTAACTAATAAATCATCTTTACATATTATATACCGGAATTGTAAGCGACTAAAACTTTACTATTTAATCTACACTTTCAGGTATCAAACCGGTGATGAAAATATCGTACCGTCCATCTTATAAAATACCTGTATATGTTAGACATTGCTTTTATTGTAACAAAACGAAACGATTAAAACATTACCTAATCGGTACCGTATGTTCAACTATATTTTAGTTAATAAACTTTCAGTGCCGATCCGATAAAGCAATTGCCTTCAGAATAACGGTGCGAAAATATGTACATTGAAACTATACCTAAACAGTACAGTGTAAATATGAACTAAAATTTATGTGCCGCTTAGGTACCATTTTGGTACTTAATTTTCAGGTAATAATTGTAATATAAAATGCGTATAATAATTTGTAACCAATGAGAAACAAGAGTTTTGCTAACGGTGAAATTTTTCTTCGTTCTGATTGGTTACAACTGTTTTAAAACGTAATTAAAATTCATTGATCTTTAAATTACTTATTTTTATAATAAATATTTTAATGTTACGTATGTTTCACATTTTAATATTAATAAAAATTATTATATTATATAATATATTTCATAATATGTTATTATGTACTTATTAAACCTGTCATGGACAAATATTATTATGTTGAACAATATCAAAACGGTGAGGTAAAAATCATAAAATTTAACCAATAAAGCTTCTTTACATATTATATACCGGAATTGTAGCAACTAAAACATTACTATTTAAACTGTACTTTAAGGTATCAAACCGGTGATGGAAATATCGTACATTCCATCTTATAAAATACATGTACATGTTAGATATCGCTTTTATAGTAACAAAACAAAACGATCAAAACATTACCTAAACGGTACCGTATGTTCAAATATATTTTAGCTAATAAAATTTCAATGCCGATCCGATACAACAATTGCCTTCAGAATAACGGTGCGAAAATATGTACATTGAAACTATACCTAAACAGTACAGTGTAAATATGAACTAAAATTTATGTGCCGCTTAGGTACCATTTTGGTACTTAATTTTCAGGTATGAAAATATATGTACATATTCGTTATACTTCAATGGTATACCGGTATAAAACCGACGTTGATGTTACTTGGGATAAATTCATGTAGCCGGCCGAACCCGGGGTCTGCACATATATCGGGTTACAGTCCCTTGAAATGGAGTGAAATTTTTTCGGTCCGATTTGAATTTTTCTTTCAAATTCGGATAGATGGGGGTGTGCTTAGTAGATATTAGTATAAATATTCGCGAAAAAATGGAAAATAAGGCGGTTATTGCCGAAAAAGTGAAAAAATTAAATTTTTTTTGCCTTCGAATTTTAGGGGTGTGCATTCGAAAAGGAGGGTAATCCATCGTCAAATCCTACTCCTCCGGGGCGCCGCTCCGCTCCGCTCCGCTCTGCACCCCTACGGAGCGGATTTGACTCTGGTTACTAGGCTAAACATACGAGAAGGCGCCACCGATCAAGAACACCGGGATCTATGCAACCGGGATGTGAGAGACCCTCGAAATAGCATTAAAAAGTATAGTTGCGGTATGGTGCAGTATATTATTACGTTTCACCCCCTAAAAATCGCGTAAAAACAAAAAATAATCGATGTTACATGTAGCAGCGTCGAGCTGCATCTGCCGGTGCGAAATTTTCTAAGTGTAAGAGTATATCCCAGTGCACGTACCGTCAACAAAATGCGCGCCGGCCGGGCGAAGCTAGTGGCATCGACCGGTTGTGTGGCACGATCATGCTACTTTTTCGTACTTTTCAAAATCGATTATTTCAAAATTTTGATAACAAATTCTCGCCTCATATTTTGAGAATTTGTTATATTAACTGTGTTCTTTAGTGTGTAGCAGAAGAAATTTAGTTTCGAGTGGCTAGATTAACTGCACAGTAACCGATATTAGTATAAATATTCGCGAAAAAATGGAAAATAAGGCGGTTATTGCCGAAAAAGTGAAAAAATTAAATTTTTTTTGCCTTCGAATTTTAGGGGTGTGCATTCGAAAAGGAGGGTAATCCATCGTCAAATCCTACTCCTCCGGGGCGCCGCTCCGCTCCGCTCCGCTCTGCACCCCTACGGAGCGGATTTGACTCTGGTTACTAGGCTAAACATACGAGAAGGCGCCACCGATCAAGAACACCGGGATCTATGCAACCGGGATGTGAGAGACCCTCGAAATAGCATTAAAAAGTATAGTCGCGGTATGGGGCAGTAAACTATTACGTTTCACCCCCTAAAAATCGCGTAATCGATGTTACATGTAGGAGCGTCGAGCTGCATCTGCCGGTGCGAAATTTTCTAAGTGTAAGAGTATATCCCAGTGCACGTACCGTCAACAAAATGCGCCGGCCGGCCGATGAATGTGGCATCACCGGGGTCTACTGCATGATTTATGCTACTTTTCCGTACTTTTCAAATTCGAATATTTCGGTCATTTGGACCCGATTCATATGTTTTACTTTTACAATATGCTAAAATAAGTGTGTTCTTTAGTGTGTAGCAGAAGAAATTTTGTTTCGAGCTGTCATAACAACTGCACAGTAACCCAATTATCAATAGTTAATTCGAGTTTCGCGATTTTGCATGTGGAATGCGTATGCCGGGGCAAATCCGGTCCGATTGAGCTAAAGTGGGTTAATTTCGTGGCAACTAATTTCAACAAGGGATTGATCCTTCTTAAATTTTCAACCAGTTCAATTTGTATAATTGTACGAAAAAATTGTAAAATATCAAAATAAAACACCCACAATAATTTAACTTAGTCAGTCGTTATAAGATCCATTATTACAGTGTTGTTCACCTTTTCATCTTTCAGTTTCAAAACATCAATTCGTGTCGGGGGCGGTTTTCTTTTGGCATATTTAACCTCAGCTCCACAATAGCAACTAGAGCATTATGGCCCAAGCCTGTATCAGTACCAGGGAATATTTTTACTCTTTTGACCGCATTTCTGAATTTCATGTTTATAATGTCCAGATAGTTTAAATAAAAATATAGTATATAAATTAGTACGTAATTTGTGGGAAATGCTACAGAATTATTTCTACGTATAATTAATTATATTTTTTAATATGTCTAATGTACGAAACATTTGCAAATTGTTATATCAGTAAATTAAAAATATTCGAGTATCGAACATTAGTAAAGTAATTTAATTATTATGTGGCTCTAGAAAATATTAACTATAACGTTATTGTTCGCCTGTTCATGTTTAAAGTCTCAACTATCAAAATTTGATATTAACTTACTAACATGTTCAAAAATGTTAAAAATGCTGAAGTTAATAATAATTGTGATAACTTCTTGTTTCGATTGATGATCATTCTCGGTATATTTCCACCACATTCTCTGCGAACACGTGAAAACGCTGGCCTTTTTTGCTTTTATAAAATGTATGTTGTATTTTTAACATTGTGTATATCATCTACAACTATTATAACAATAATTTTTCGCTATTTCAATTATTATTCTAATAATACCATATATACATTGCTTATCACTGATACTATACTAGATGTTACTATGGCTATATGCACCGTATTTTCAATTCTAGCACCAACGGTGTTTTACTCGTCCAGTTTATACGACTTTTTAAATCATGCAGATAGTCGAAATTTAAGCACGACGTCGATAATCACAGAATTGTTATTAATAACATCAAGATATCATTTCAAATTACTGTTCTCAATTTTTCACTTCATTTTATTTATTCTTTTTGCAATTGACGTTTACTCCACTACATTGGAATTTGGAATAGGAAAATGTATACTCTTCATGAATAAAAAAGTTCAGTTTTATTACAATTTTATAACATTAATAGAGATCTATGTTTTCGTCAAATTTATAGACCAAAAGCTGGAAATCACCAATATGTGTTTAATCAAAAAAATTAAATCCATCAAAATGTATGGAAAAAATAATGCAGTTATAAAGTTCCAAGAAAAAGTAGATAGTGATTTTATTTGCTCCGAAATCCGCCAAGGAACAAAATGTTTTCAAAATCACGTGAGACGGATTGTACTATTCAATAATATTTTTGGTTCTCAAATACTCTTCCTTACTTTAACGTTTGCGTTAGGATTAATTAACACTATGAATTTTATAATGAGTTTGTATACTACCAAGGTGATGGTTCATTTCCGTACAAATCTAATTGTGAATCATGTTCTTTGGACACTTTGGCAATTAGTAAGTCTTTTTGCTAATTTTACTATATAGCAAATTCTCGCCATTTTCACTCATTGCAGGTTATTGGTGCTCTTGGTGTGGTGATTTGCTCTAAATCAGAAAAAGAGGCTAGAAAAACTGGCGATATTTGTCTCGACGCTTTAGTCGACTTACCAAATACAAACGAATATGAAAAAGTGAAAGAAGAATTATTACTCTTAAATCGCTTAGTAAGAGAGAAAGATACAACTTTTTCGGCAGCAGGATTTTTTAACGTTAATTATTGCTTACTCTTTAATATATGTACAAGTGTTATATCTTATATGATCGTAATAATTCAATTTAATAATTAAATTTATTGAAACTGCGGTTTGTTATATATTGCCATGTTTAGCTACTGTAAAACTCAAGATTTTTATTTATATAGCGGGAAAAACTAATGGCACTTAATTTAACTATGCTCCGACTAGCTTGCATGAAAACTCGTTATTACGGGTCGAAAATTGGGTTCATCTATTTGATTAAAATACTCATATAAGTTACCTTTAATTAGTAACCTTTGAGGAAAATAATAAAAAATAAACTTATTGTATCTTACACCTGCTTACTCTGATCTTCACTGCTGTATATGGTTAAATTAAATTAAACGTAATTATTTGTAAACAAAATATTGTAATTTATTAAACAAATATAATCATTAAAAAACAAAAGACTTATTTTTATTAAATGGGAACAAATTAAATTTACAGAAAAATGATAAAAGAAAAGTTTATAAATCCCCCCGTATTTAAATTCACGCGCGAACTTTAATTTTCTACTGTTAGATGTTATTACAGTTTGTCGACACAAATTTTGCTTACCGAAGTCCATACAGTCGTGTCCCATCGATGTGTAGTGAAACAAGTCAGCGTGGATATGATTACACGATTGGATCCAATTTTCATACCATGAAAACTCCAGACAGGATTGATGATAGACTACTTATTTTCTTCGTCTTCTTGAATAAATGCTCAGGTAAGTCCATAAAATACTCTTCAATAATTTTCCAATCAGAAAGAAAAAACATAACCATCAAAAAAAACGTAACCATAAAAATTTTTATCAGCGGTCTCCAAAATTTTCCAAATATCGTTCAAAATACTCATCGAAAAACTTTCATAAATTCTTCTCTTCACATACTTCATGAATCATCAATAGACATCTGATAATTCAAAACTTAACAAGAAAATGATTACAACTCTTTCCAAAATTTCAACTTTCTTCACCATCACGTCCGTACTCTACCGCGGATCGTTCCATTCTCCCCAAAATACGTCCTCACGTCTCGACGGACACACCGTGAGTCCCCACACGCTTCCTTATCCATCTTACATCCCACCAAAATCGTCTGTAAGTCCGCGCACTAATTCTTTTTAACACAAACACTTTTCATTATTTTTTTCCTACCCTGTTACAAATAAATTAATTTTATTTAATTTCTTCCCAAATTTTCTTTAAATGAAACAAATAAACCTTCTTTTGCTTTCTTTTACATTCTTTTTCGAAATATTTGTGTATACAAAATTACGTCTGTTACCTTTCAGATTGAGTTGGTGCAAGCAGTTCATCATTCGGAAGTACCAAGAAGATTCAGGTGTAATTTATCTAACTGTCATAATGGTCCTTTATCTGAATATTTAGTAATGAGCATTTCACCACAAATTAACCCAATTACATCAGACCCCCCCCCCCCATCTGATAAACAGAACATCGCAATATTTATATGAGAATTTTGCTGAAAAGGAAGTTTTGCAGGTATTTTGAAAAGTTTCTAGCAAATTTTCGGAGCACATAGAAGAAAAGTCCCTATGTCTACCCTTGATAACTTCAGAAATAAATCTGTTCTTGTACCAATTCTAAAAACGAACTTTAAATAAAGTGCTGGAAACTGACTCAATCCTCCGACGGTGTTTAATTGAAGAAAAAATTTAAGAATGTCATACTTAACTACAAAATAAATATTGGCGGATGATAAATCTCAACTTATATAATTATTATCAATTATTTTTTCTTATTTCCGTGATTTAAAGAGTTCTTAATTTTAGAATAACCAGTTTTAAATTTAATTTTATACGTTATTGTTTTCGGTCTAGTGTGTCCATTCTTATTTTAAGCCTACGGCATGTTGTTTTAAGGCCGATTTTTTCACTTCCAGGTAAAATTTCAGATATCCATTTGTTAGATAAGTTTTTGGTTGTATTGTCATATTGGTGTCATTTCCGTGTTGAATTACTGCAACAGGACACACCATTAAGCAACCATAAACTACATCTAACATAGTCTCTCTCTATAATATGCTTAAGTTCTTGTGGATATTCTTATCTGCCATGAAGTTAGCGTGCCAAGTTCTGGGCTTGCATATGGGCTTATGCAAGTTCACTTTCTATTCATCTTTCATGCGCAAGAAACTAATGCGTGTCCTGTCTCGTTTCTTTCTCCAAATTCAAAGCTACCCAATTTCATCTCCGCATCTTCTATCTTTGCCCTACTTGGGCATTAAAAAACTTCCATTGTTAAATTTTAGTTACATGGATTTTTCGGATCTTCCGTTGCTCTTGCTATTTCTTGATAGAGCAATTCTACTTCGATGTAGCTTGGACAAACTTGGACGTGTATATAGTACATAATTATGTACAGTACATTTCAATGATTTCGAGCGTTACTTCCTTCGTATAATAATGGTATAATATTACATAAAATTCCGGAACCAATCTCGATCGATAGTTTAAAACATATTGTTATGGTTCTTTTATAAATGTAATAAAAATTTTAATATTTTTAACAATTTTTGGTACGCCTATGTTTTGGTGATTATTTGTAAAACTGATGGCATTATATAATCACTTGACCTTGAAGATTTGACCAGGAAATTCGTATGTTGTTGATAGAAAATTTTTGATGAGTGGAATTTTTTTAAGTAAAGAATAATTTAATTTGATGAAGTGATTTATTGAGGGGTGGAATTAATTAGAATTAAAAATAAGTCATATTTACAAAATTGAAAGCAGTACAAGTAATTAGATTGAAAATAAATTTAAATAAGAAAATTTTAGCTACAGCGCAGATGTAAAAGTAAAAATAGTGAAAAAAATGTGCATAATTTATTATTATGATATCCTTAAAGTAAAAAAAATTTTTATTTGGAGCAAAACTAATATAAAAGCTCGATATTTTCTCGCAATTGGTAGCACCCCCTCCCCCATTTTTTGAGAGATATCACAGCAATATATGTACATGGTCGAGACCATCCCATCTACTAATGAGCGCTGAAAATTGTGGCGGAACGTCAAGGTTTAGATTTAGAGCAATTTATACCCACCATGAAGTTATTAGCGTGCCAAATTCTGGGCTTACTAGAAACTGATAATCACTTCGGTGATACTCTCAGAGACGCAGATGTTTCTCAATCCTACGCTATGATACGGGATTTGCTTGCGGTTGCTTGCATTTTCAAGTACTGCAAGAATTGATTTGAGAGATTCATATTTTCCTTATGGACAGTTTGGTATAAGATTCATCGCTATCAGAACAAAAGTAAACATTCATATCAATCATGTGTTACCTGACAATCCGCAAGCAAGACACCTTTTCGAACAGCTATAATAAGGGTGGTTAGCTCAAGTCGAGAAGGGGGTGGGTGGGCTAGAAGAGCCAAAGGGTCTTGTGACGTGGTGTCGCGAGTTACCAGTCTCTTACCAACGATTGGGCAATCCTCAATCGTGGTTCGGTAAATAGTCAAAATCGGGGGGAATAATTTACACAAGGGATGAAATGGGCGCCACGCGTTCTTAAACGTTAGTTTATTCGAAGGGGATGGGATATCACACCTTCCAAGCTGGTACGCGACAACTTGTTGAATATTCTTGATGATTCTCACCCTGGACAAGTCTCGTCCAATGACCTTACCTTTACAGTAGGCAGTCTCTCCTTGGATGAAAATAACTAAATAAAATATACACACAAGAACAATAAAACACAATAATAAGTAACAAAATAAATATAATAGAAATAATATCAAAAATGGATAGTGACAAAATACGTACAGGACACACTCAAATTTACAAATGTCGTAGTATAATGACAAGTATTTACAACTGACTTGACTCCTTATAAAAGTTGTCAGTACGATTGGAAGCTTAGTAGCGTAAAACAATATGAAAGATGGGCTACTAATTTCCGCTTTACCTAGTACGTGAACGTAACACATAAAAATCTTAAAGTAACTTGCTACAAAAACTGATGCAAATTGACTGCGAAATTGAATGCAGCTTGAATGCAAAATTAAATGTACCTTTGAATGCAAAAGTAGGTGCACAATTGAATGCCAAATTCCCATGTAAGGGGACGAATAAACTCTAACATAAACGTTAATTACAAAATATTACGTTAAAATTGGATGAAAGTTAATGCGCTATTGGCGTAAAAAGTTTGTCACCTTATTCCGCGCATCGGGCGCATCTTTAGATTTTGCGTTTATGATCTATTAAACTTATATTTTAAATTTCGAATCGATCCGTTGAAAATTACTCTTTGAGAAAACATTTTTAGGTCGGGTTGTAAATATAAAAGATTGAAACATTCGATCAACTAATAAATTTACGTTTTGCAAATGCACAATAATCTTAAGAATTGTATAGTTAGGAAAGTATCATCAAATATTTTAATACACGTACAATGAACCATACGGTAGATGAGGAAGTGTTAATAATGTTGACGTAGCATTAATCCATAATTCACCTCATCGGCAATAAATTCTCTATTCTATAACGTTGCAAACTAAACGTCAATATAGGCAAATGCATTACTATAAAGTTTAGGTAGGATCGAGAGACACTTTCATACGATCTATAATCACGAGCCAGTTGTCAATACAAGGACACACACGTGCATGTTTGAACCTCGTGAGAATCAATGCCTTTTGTTTTGCTATCTCGACCATGTGCAGATAAGCGGCCAAATGTGCTCGGGTTTAACATGGAAAGGATAGCGATTTCGAAATTACAGACTTCGATAAAAACAAGTAAAAAGTGCAAAAGTTAGACCTTTCTCGTCCAACCAGACGAGCAAAAAATTGTTTTGCTCGCACGTGTCGTACCAAACTTCTCGATACACTTTACATGGAGAAAGAAGAAAGTGTGCCCTCACACTCTAGGCATTGATCCAATTAAATCACGTCTCCCTTCTTTCTAAATTTATAGGACCCAATTACCAGGGTCCAAATCAATCAGTAAGTGGGAAAAATCCCAGATCAGAGTAGGGAGAATGCATAAATTGAGCTGCAAATTGCATATTCGGAGAGATTCACTTGGAATCTGATACTACCTTTTTCGTATCTTAGCGCTTCCAAAAGCGGAATTAAAATATCGAGGTCTCACATTTTTTTGAGGTCTTTAAATAAATACAAGTCATTGGTGCTAAAAATTAGTGAGTGTCAACTGCAGGTATTATCGAACATTCATACCGTCTATCGTTAATAAACAATTAATATTTATCGAACATTCATATCGTCTATTGTGGTTAAACAATTAATATTTATCGAACATTCATACCGTCTATCGTTAATAAACAATTAATGTTTATCGAACATTCATACCGTCTATCGTTAATAACCAATTAATAATTATCGAACATTCATACCGTCTATCGTTAATAAACAATTAATATTTATCGAACATTCATATCGTCTATTGTGGTTAAACAATTAATATTGATCGAACATTCATATCGTCTATTGTGGTTAAACAATTAATATTTATCGAACATTCATACCGTCTATCGTTAATAACCAATTAATATTTATCGAACATTCATATCGCCTATTGTTGTTAAACAATTAATATTTTATCGGACAACAATACGTCAATTGTTGTTAAACAATTAATATTTTATCGGACAACAATACGTCAATTGTTGTTAAACAATTAATATTTTATCGGACAACAATACGTTAATTGTTGTTAAACAATTAATCAATTATCGGACTTTTTGTTATACCATCTGTTTATCACGTTTCATCACGACGAGGTATTGCTTGCCGCTCTTAAGGCAATTACGTAGCATTGCTTTTATCGAATAATACAAAACAGGTGCTGCACTTCGAACACATGTGCGCATTCCAATCGTTGTTTTTATCAAACACCATATTGACATTTTTTTTTTAATTAGACAGTACCGGCTTGAATTAATTGTCATTTCGCGAATAACGAACTTAAGTGAAGTATATTAATTTAATTGTATACGAAGGAAATTCGCGTAATATAGTGCGTGAACCACCCCGTTACTTCACCACCTTTCGATTTAAAGAGGTTTTGGAAGCTGGTTACTCCGCTGACCTTCTGGTATGGTTTGAGACATCGCTTTCAGCTCTATTCTGCAGACGAATCTCACTCCCGAAGGACTCGTCATCGACTTTACCTAGAGGTCGAACATCAACCACCCACATTAAGTAAGAAACCTTTTTATATTTTTAAGATTGTGATGTTAATTGGTCCTATTGACCATTAGTTGTGTTTATGAACGTTCAGTTCAACCCCGGAAGTCGATATCGCAACCATTTTGTATACCTTTTATTTAACTTAATATTATTATCTATTATTAACGTAACTTTTAACACGCCATTCGAGCGTTCAGAGTGTAACCGAACAATTTAACGTAACGTTTCAAGTTTAGTATTGTAGCTAAAGTTTGTTTGTCCCGTTGTTGGGAATTTTGATGATCAATTGCATTGATTAAGTTCCATGATCAATTTTATGAATCATAGTTTTGAATATTATCAAGTTGCGCTTAAGTAACTATTTATTTTGGTGGAGTGCTGTATTCAATACGCCCCCCTTTCATGCAAATTAACCTTTTGTATTTTTGTAAGAGTAATTGTTTTACGAATATTAGTTTCGCAACGGAAACCACACGGAAAGGTTCCGTCAACTGTACATATTTATTTTTATACAAGACATGTAAATTTGATAGTATCTTGTGTAAACTTTGTCAACTCCCCCCTGATATTATTTTATTTAATACATTTTATTTCCCAACTTTGTGTGTTATTATTATTGTTGTGTTAATGTTTATTTAGCTATTTTCACCAACGGAAAGTTCGCCTCCTGTAAAGGTAAGGTCATTGAGCGAGGTTTTTCCGGAGTGAGAATTCGCTGTAAGATCATCAAGTTGTCGCGTACCAGCTTGGAAGGTGTGATAACCAGTCCCCTTCAAAGAGATTCAGTTCTTCGTATGCGTGGCGCCCATTTAAACTCCCTCGTGTATATTAACCCCATCGATTTTGACTTAACTCCCCCCCCGTGTAAATTATTCACACCGATTTTGACAATTTTTAGAATCGCGATCGAGGATTGCCCGGTCGTCGATAGGAAACACACGCTTTGCGACGTGCCGTCACACGACCCTTTCATTCCATTCACCAACCCACCCCTTCGCGACTTTGAGCTAGCCAACCTTTTATTACCTGTTGGAAAGGTGTCGTAGATGCAGAACGTGGTGTAACAGGATAATAATTTGGCGCGGCCAACGTTGGGCTATCGATAAAGCCTTTTTGGCATGTTATGGTATCGAATTTCCTTTTGTTGTAAATCGAGTAAATTCCGAATTAATTTTTGTAAGTTGAAAAAAATAATTTAGCGTTCAACTAGGCGGCTGTCAAGAAAGCCCTTTTGGCACATTACGTCAAATTTTGTAAATCACGAAGTTTTGAATTAAGATTTCAATTTTTAAAGTAGTACCGACGCGCATGAATGGACTAACGAGATTCCATAACGCCCCCCTATTTAAATTTAAAAGTGAAAATTATCGCGATTTTAAGATCAAATATTGTATTTCCGTTTACCATTAGTTGTTCAGAGAACAAAGTAGAGTCGTGTTCCGCGAATTCTTTTTTGTATTTAAATTAAATTTATTCATTTCGATTAATAATGGCATTCAGGATTGTACCGGACAAGTTGCGAAAGGACGAGGTCCAATACGAATTAAAGATTAGAGGTTTACCTTTTCACGGTTCGGTAAAAGAATTACGTGATGAATTAGTAATAGCCCTTGATAAAGAAGAAGAAGGCGAAAGTTACGCTTTAGCGTGGTATCCGTTTACCTTTGCAGAAGATTTGGTGGCATTAAGAGCCGGCTTATTGATTCTTCATAGACTACTTGGTCGCTTGGAAGTTTCACGAGACCAAGAACCTAACGTAGAAATCGAGGTAGAAACGAAGTTAGCACATTACTTTAATAGATTATCCCGATCAAAACCCTTTTTAGTAAAAGACAAAAATTCAAAACGAACAGTTATGGACGAATTAGAAGAATGTAGATCCGCGTACCGCTTATTTGTAGCAAATTCTCGAACGGAGCGAGACTCATTATCGAATATCGTGGCCGAAATTAGTCGAGAGACCCCAGTAGAACCAGAAGTAATCGTAACTTCAAATCCAGTTTCATTAAATATTAACCCCCCTCCGGTTGAGGTAGGGCAGAAAAGTTATTGTACGAAATCAACACCTGTTGTCAAGTGGCGATTAAAGTTTTCCGGTGAAGCAAAAAGTATTTCGATCACTGCATTTTTAGAAAGAGTCAATGAATTAATTGTTGCTAGACGTGTAAATTTAAGTCAACTCTTCGAAGAGGCGATTGACCTGTTCGAGGGTAAAGCATTATTGTGGTTTCGCGCAAATAGAGATAAAGCATCTACTTGGTCAGAATTAGTAGTATTATTAAATGCACAATTTCGACCAGCTGACTATGACGTCAGATTACTTGAGGAAATTACACGTAGAACTCAAGGGAACGAGGAAAATTTGGCAATGTATGTAGCAATGTTAAAAACGATGTTTGCTCGCTTAGTCATCCCATTATCGGAAGAAAGACAATTAAGTATCGCATTACGAAACTTAAACCCATTTTATATTGCACAGTTAGGTTTTACCGAAATTACGTCTTTTGATAGGCTCATTGAATTGGGGCGCATTCTCGAAGCGCGTAGGTTGACCATTTCCAATTACGCACCGCCGTCAAAGAGGAAAAACGACTTAGAACCAGATGTAGCTTATACCCACTTGAGTGTACCGACTCAAGAAAATGATCGCGCATCGCGTGCCGAATCAACGCTTTTTAATAAATCACGAAATAATAAACGATCTGTAAATAAACCGACCTTTAAAAGTCGTAATAGCGCTGTCGAAGTTTTTAGTAAAACTTCAAGTAATAATTCTTGTTGGAATTGTGGTGGCACAGGACATTTGGCGTCGCGTTGTACCGTTCCGCAGAAACAAATATATTGCTATCGCTGTGGGAGAAAAGGTGAAACAACAAAAACCTGCCCCCACTGTAACCCCAGTCAGAGTAGAAGGAGTTCGGAAAACTCTTCCGGGACTCATTAGGACGTGGTCACCTAGTGAACTCCCGCAAGTTTGTAAATTCGACCCATTTTCATAAGATGTTAGCTAAACGTAAAGATAAAATTAAAACTATATTAGATTATGTATTAGAGGATTCAAGACATGATAATCGTCCCCATGTAAGAGTCAATGTTCTCGGTTGCGAAATTTTAGCCCTCCTGGACTCAGGAGCGACCAACACGATTTTAGGCGAGGAAGGTTGGAATATTTTACAATCTACCGGTGTAAAAATTCAACTTGACTCCACGTTACGACCAAAGTGTACCGTAGCAGACGGTGAAATTATAAACAGTATCGGGATAGCTCAATTACCCATTAGATTACAGCATCGTGTCGCCCATATTTCAGTCATTGTGGTACCAAAGTTTTCACACGCACTTATTTTAGGTGTAGATTTTTGGGAATCCATCGGTTTCGTCCCTGATTTGAAAAACAAATCGTGGTATTTCGGGAAACCCCAAGTTACCTCGGTAATTACCGACAAGAAAACACCCTTGGAAAATCTTTTCAATTTATCAGTTGAGGAACGTCAGCGTTTAGATAAGGTCATTGACCTACATTTTCGGACTAAGGTCAAAGAACTCGGTTGTACTGACCTAGTGCAACATGTTATTAAAACCGACTCAATGCCGATTAAACAGCGTTATTATCCGGTTAACCCTAGTGTACAAGCACATATCGATAAAGAATTAGATCATATGCTTAAGTTAGGTGTAATAGAACGATCATCTAGTGGTTGGTCAAACCCCATTTTGTTAGTCAAAAAGAAAGACAAATCATATCGATTTTGTGTCGATTTCAGAAAATTAAATCAAGTATCCGAGAAGGACGCGTACCCAATCCCGTATGTGTCCTCAATTTTAGATCGTCTTCGAGACGCACGGTTTATAACGTCCCTGGACATTAAGTCAGCGTATTGGCAAATTCCTGTCGAGGAAAATTCCAAAAAATATACCGCCTTTACAGTACCCGGACGTGGATTGTTTCAATTCACCAGGATGCCCTTCGGGCTTCATAATGCTCCTGCTACTTGGATGAGGCTGATAGATCAAGTTCTAGGCCCCGATCTCGAACCCTTTGTATTCGTATACCTGGATGACATCATCATCTGTACATCCACCTTCGAAAAACATCTTGAAGTGTTACAGGAAGTTTTTTCTCGGTTACGTACCGCAGGTCTATCATTAGGGAAAGACAAATGTCACTTTTGTCAACCCGAATTGAAATATTTAGGATACGTGATTAACGCAAATGGATTACTTGCAGATCCAGATAAGGTAGCGGCAATTACGCGTATACCAGCCCCTCGTACGGTTAAAGAAATTCGGCAATTAATAGGTATGGCTTCGTGGTACCGCAGATTTATCCCGCAGTTTTCAACAATCCTTGCACCGCTCACAGCGTTGTTAAGAAAAAATTCCAAGTTCATTTGGGATGAACCTTGTGAAGTAGCGTTTACGACTATTAAGAATTGTTTAGTTTCAGCCCCTATTCTATCGTGCCCTGATTTTAGCGTCCCCTTTACCGTACAGACAGACGCATCCGGTTTTGGACTCGGAGGAGTCCTCAGCCAAACCATTGACGAGAAAGAACAAGTCATTTGTTATATTAGTAGGTCATTAACTCGTAATGAACGAAATTATTCCGTTACGGAACGAGAATGTTTAGCAGTTTTGTGGGCAGTAGAGAAATTAAGACCCTATCTCGAAGCTTCACATTTCACGGTCATTACCGACCACCATTCCCTGATTTGGTTAAATAATCTGGAAAACCCCTCAGGACGTTTATGTCGTTGGGCTCTCAGGTTACAACAGTACGATTTCAAAATCATCCACCGAAAAGGAAAGGATCATTTAGTCCCTGACGCTTTATCGCGCACTGTTCCCGAAATAACGTCAGTATTAGTTGACCCTGTTCAAGTTAGAAGGTCACCCGATAAAGTAAAGAATCCAGTAGATAACGACCAACCCTTAATTAACTCGCATACCGATCGTTGGTACTATCGAATGTTGAAGAATGTCAGAAGAGACCCCCTTCAGTTTAGGAAATGGCAAGTTATTGAGGACGAATTATTTAAACAAGTAAAAGTTCGATATCCATCTCTATCGGATAGAGAGTGTCAATGGAGAACAGTAGTTCCGAAATTTCGCAGAAAGAAAATCATTTCCGAGTGTCACGATAAACCTACTTCCGGTCATTTAGGAGTTTTAAAAACATTTGATCGAGTAGCTCATGAGTATTATTGGCCGAAGATGAAGACCGATATTACTCGTTATGTAAATAAGTGTCCAGTTTGTATGGCTCATAAGCCTGAACAGCAAAAACCCCGTGGTTTTATGTCCCGTCATCCCGTAGTAACTAGGCCATGGCAAATGATATCCATCGATATAGTTGGACCACTGCCTCGGTCGACTAAAGGTTACACTCATATTTTATCGATTGTGGATTGTTTTACCAAATTTGCATTATTTTATCCATTACGTACAGCTACCGCATCTCAGGTCATTCAAAAACTTGAAGATAACGTTTTGTTAGTGTTTGGAGCCCCACAGTATATTTTGACTGATAACGGAGTCCAATTTAGAAGTAAGGAATTTCAAAAAATGATACAGAAATATAATACCCGAATTATCTTTAATGCATATTACCACCCCCAGGCGAATCCTGTTGAAAGGGTGAATCGTGTTTTAAAAACTATGTTAGCTTCTTACGTTAACGATAATCATAAGAGTTGGGATATCTATCTCCCCCAGGTTGCTTGCGCAGTACGGACTGCACTGCATGAAGTCATCGGAATGACTCCGTATTTCGCAAATTTCGGTCGAGAGATGATCATGTCCGGTGGACAGCGTATCGAAACAGCTGATCAGAACACGCTGAAAGACATAACATTTGCCGATCGTGACGAACTTAAACGACGTGCATTAGCACTAGGTGATGTTTACGATGACATCACCAAAAGATTAGAAAGCGCTTATGAGAAATCTAAAATTGTTTATGATTTAAGACGACGTCCGTCGAATTTCGATGTCGGTGATACCGTGTATAGACGTAATTATGTTTTATCCGATGCATCGAAGCATTTTAATGCTAAGTTAGCTCCAAAATTTGTAGGACCTTTTGTTATTCATAAGAAACTTTCGAACACCACATTTGTACTGTCAGATACCGCAGGAGTTAGACCTGGTGCATGGCATGCCAAGGACTTGAAGTCAAGCCCCGATTAAAGTTCAGGTTAGGATTTAAGTATGTTTTTTGGTGAACTTAATTTTGAAGTTCAAATTTTCTAATTAGTTTATAGGTACGGTTTGGAAGTTTACGCATCCACCTAGTGGACCCGTAGAAGGTTGTTTTTGACTTTCACGTAGTTAATTTACGTCAAGTTTTTTTTGAATTCAATACCGACCCTTAAGGTAAAGCTTTTGGAATTTTTTTTATTTAGTATCGACATTTACCGTAAGGCTTTTAAATTTTTTTTGAATTTAGTATCGACATTTACCGTAAGGCTTTAAATTTTTTTTTGAATTTAGTACCGACTTTTACCGTGCCGTTTTTCAAATTTTTTTTGAATTTCGTACCGACATTTATAATAAGGCTTTTTTAAATTTAGTTGGGAGTTTAGTTTGTCGAATTAAGTTAGAGTTTTCTTTTGAAAGTTCTTTTTTTTTCTAACGCACCCTGTAAGGAGACTTTTTTTTGTATCGAATTTTATTGTTGTAGTGCGGTTGCGTTTGGTTGATAGTTGTTTAGAGTAACCCGCTTCTCATGGAGTTATCGTATTATCAGGCTGGACCTAGTTCCACTGTCAGATAAAATTTTTTTGGACGTCAATCCAGTGTTGGATGTCGATCCAAACCCCGGGGTTATTGAGTAATTTTGTGGACATAGTCCATTCCTCGGCGCATTATCGTCCCATATATTTTTTTTTTCTTCTCGTAGTTTGGCGATTTATAATCTGCCCCAAAGGAACCTTCTTGGAAAGGGAGCTTTGTACAGGAGTAGTGGTTAAACTCGAAACAACAACCTGGGAAATTTACCTTGTTAGGGAATAACAGATCGACCACCATCGGCCTACGCAGTTAGGACATCTGTCGGTCCACGGAAGGACAATTCGATCATTAGTTTGTATTTTTTTCCCCCCCCCTTTTTTTTTTTTCTCTCTCCTCTACGACATTTGGAAAATAAATAGAAAATTAGGGATGAACTTGTATATCTGATCCATTCATCCCAGAGGCCATTGTAAATTTGATCGCGCCTTTCTTAAATTTCACCTTAGATTCGGGCCCAACCCAAACTAGAGTTCTGCGTCTCTGTTGTTAATTGTGGGTCTCACGGCAAGCGAAGGATCGCGTGATTTCGCGAACCGCCCTCTCTTATGACAGTCACAACGACTTTAGAAGTGATTAGGACCTCGAATATTTTCCTTGTGTGTAACTTTTATTCTTTTATTGTGTAATTAGCAGTTTAGGTTGAGTTTCGGTGTAATTAATTTTAAGGTATCGATTTAATCAATGTTAAGTTTAGATATTATGTAGTTAGATTGAAGACGTTAGGGGAAAGGAAGTTATTTAACGGTATCTCGAGCGTATAGAGTAAAATTACAGACCCCATAAGTAATCAGGTCTTTAGTTGGTTTTTTTGTTTATCACGCATGATGGTAGGAGTCGCGAATTTCGTTTTTTTTATCGAACATTTAAGGAAGTAGTTTACGCGAAGTTAGAGGGTATACTTATCGGTCCATTGGAGTAACTACCCAATAAATCGCTTAGGTAGACCAAGTATAGATTGGTGTTGCGGTGGCTTAGTTACCCAACGTCCTCATCAGTCATACGTTAATTTTGTGGTCAATTTTGATTTTTGTTTGGAAGAACGATTGTGTTCTCCCCCCTTTTTTTTTGAATGAAATGTAATAGAGTCACTTCATACGTTTACAGTAAACATTAGAGGTGCAACTCAGACAGTTGTCACCATGTCGAGCCCTGACCAAGTTACGTTTTTGTGGGAATATTTTTTTCTCGTGGGTAAACAACAACTTTAGTCCCGGTTTAGTCAATTAACTCCCCCCCCCGGCTACCGAATTGTATATAGAACCAGCATTGAGAATTAGTCCGTGTAATACATTAAACTACCCTTCTCACTTTTAGTTTTAGGTTTTTAAGATTTTGTTCTCTCACGACGTGATAGTTACGTCCCGAACTTTATGTCGCTGCTGTTATGGTTTTGAAAAATAGTCCGCGTAAGACGTTAAACTACCCTTCTCAATTTTTACTTCCAGATTTTTCAGATTTCGTTCACGTACAACGTGATCGTCACGAACGTCGTGTTACTGTTGTTTCTTTTTGGAAGTGTCGGTGTTTTCCGACGCACGTCCAAGAATACCGGTATAGGAGTATCTGAAATGACGTGAACATTTTTCTTTTTTTTCTTTTTTTTCTTTTTCTTCTCGTACTCTAGTGCATAGGTGCATAACCCTTGCATTCTTTTCTTTAGGATTAAGGTATAACGCTCAGTATCTGTGAATACTTCGTTCATTTTTTTTCAACCATGTTGACTCTCGGTTGGAGTCAAAGTAAGTTCCCGATTTTTTTTTTTTGGTTTTCAACCATGTTGACTCTCGGTTGGAGTCAAAATAAGTTCCCGATATTTTTTTTTGGTTTTCAACCATGTTGACTCTCGGTTGATGTCATGGTACTACCCTGGGATCCAGGCACTTTACGGATTGCCCGACTCCGAAGTATTATGTCACCATCTTGGAGCAAGACCCTCTTGTTACATTCCTTACACTTTTGTGACATATAGCTCTGGTGGATACGTTCCACTCATATGGTGTCGCCATCTTGGGCGAGCATTGTCGCTTTGCGCGATTTGCGCTTAGATTGGAGATTTCCCCCGGTGCCAGTCACCGCTGGATTTCCCGATCAACCGCCCGTGCAAGACACTAAACTACCTTTCTCGCTTTTTCTCCTCCAGGTAATTTGGATTTTGTCGAGCGTGGTGTATTCATGCTTTGCATAGGAGGTACAGGACCCTGCCGAATATGGTATATTCATGCTTTGACATACTGGTACAGGCGTTCCGTGGATTGGAGTTTCCAGTCGGCGCTTACCGCCGTTGGACTCCACCAGTCAAGTTGACGTCGGGTATTCTCAAGTAGGAAGTTTTTCCAAGTTTTTTTATGGAAACGTCCCGATCATTTCGGAGTAGCGTTCTCGTTTTCGTCGGTGTAATTCGGAGATTCGGTCCCTTCGGTTATACTGACAAAGACAATCCCAACCCCCGTATAGGGTTCAGTTTTTCTGGTTTTATTTCATATTTGATTGTATCATTGTTGACGACTGATACTCCCGTCTCGTCAACTCGAGCTCTGTAGCGTAAATATCTTTTACAAAGTATCGCATATTTAGTTGTGCGACCACGAGTTGTGTAACTTGTACCTTTTGATATGGGTGTCGGTTCGGTACCATCCCACTCTCGTCCCGCCGGACTCCATATCCCTTATATCGCGTCTTTCGCGAATTTTGGATCACGCCTATCGTGATCCTTTATTAGTCTTTACTTGTTGGTTCGGAGATTCAGCCCCTCCGGTCAACACGATTGACGTGGCATTCGTGCCCCACTTTTCTTTCTCGTTCAGCACGTTCTCGTGCGTAGATCCGTGTTCAACCCGGACGGTTCGAGGATTTGGTCCCTCGACTGTCCCTTGTAGGTTGTCATCCCACCCTAAGTTTTTTTGAGAAAACCCCCCCCTATTTTTTTTTCTCGCGTTTAGATCCGTGTTTAACCCGGACGGTTCGAGGATTTGGTCCCTCGACTGTCCCTTGTAGGTCGTTATCCCGTCCCGTTTCGTATTACGATTTATGCCCCACTATTTTTCCCGGTTGCATCCGTGTTTAACTCGGACGGTTCGAGGAATTGGTCCCTCAACTGTCCCTTGTAGGTTGCTACCCCTCACTTTTTTAACCCCCCCCCTCCCCCACTCTTATCTTTTACCCCCCCATCACTACCTCTTCTCTCTCTTCCGATCATCTCGTTTGGGTCGAAGTCATGATGAAGGTGGATGGTCTCCCAAACGGCTTTGTAAATTTGATCAAGCTAAGCGCAAGTTTTTTTCTCTGTTTCACCAACGATAACTGATAAAGCAGACAGTCCCCATCTACTGAAGTGCCCCAAACGGCTGTTGTAAATTTGATCCAGCCAAGCACACGTTTTTTTTTTACTCTGTTTTTTCAACGTATTGAAAAAGGCAGACAGTCCCCATCGACTGAACCATTTTAGAGAAGGCTTTGTAAATATGAGTACGCCAAGGAAGTGTTACCTTAGCTCAGGTCTACCTTGATCTAGAGTCCGGTGTCTTCACAGACATTTGTGGGTCCCACGGCCAGCGAATGATCGCGTGATTTCGCGAACCGCCCCCTCATGTAGGAGTCACTACGACTCACGGGTTGATTAAGCCTAGGGTTAGGTGAACCTTCTCTCTCTTTCCCGGCATATACGTATAGTCTAGTCACTAGCTGAGTAGTTGTTTCAACACTACAAGTGTTGACGGTTTATCGCAGGACAGTTTTTGTTTCGGTTGAGGTTGCGCGCGTCCCAGTTGAAGAGTAGTTAGGGATAACAACTCTTGACGTAAGGGGAGTGTCACCTTATTCCGCGCATCGGGCGCATCTTTAGATTTTGCGTTTATGATCTATTAAACTTATATTTTAAATTTCGAATCGATCCGTTGAAAATTACTCTTTGAGAAAACATTTTTAGGTCGGGTTGTAAATATAAAAGATTGAAACATTCGATCAACTAATAAATTTACGTTTTGCAAATGCACAATAATCTTAAGAATTGTATAGTTAGGAAAGTATCATCAAATATTTTAATACACGTACAATGAACCATACGGTAGATGAGGAAGTGTTAATAATGTTGACGTAGCATTAATCCATAATTCACCTCATCGGCAATAAATTCTCTATTCTATAACGTTGCAAACTAAACGTCAATATAGGCAAATGCATTACTATAAAGTTTAGGTAGGATCGAGAGACACTTTCATACGATCTATAATCACGAGCCAGTTGTCAATACAAGGACACACACGTGCATGTTTGAACCTCGTGAGAATCAATGCCTTTTGTTTTGCTATCTCGACCATGTGCAGATAAGCGGCCAAATGTGCTCGGGTTTAACATGGAAAGGATAGCGATTTCGAAATTACAGACTTCGATAAAAACAAGTAAAAAGTGCAAAAGTTAGACCTTTCTCGTCCAACCAGACGAGCAAAAAATTGTTTTGCTCGCACGTGTCGTACCAAACTTCTCGATACACTTTACATGGAGAAAGAAGAAAGTGTGCCCTCACACTCTAGGCATTGATCCAATTAAATCACGTCTCCCTTCTTTCTAAATTTATAGGACCCAATTACCAGGGTCCAAATCAATCAGTAAGTGGGAAAAATCCCAGATCAGAGTAGGGAGAATGCATAAATTGAGCTGCAAATTGCATATTCGGAGAGATTCACTTGGAATCTGATACTACCTTTTTCGTATCTTAGCGCTTCCAAAAGCGGAATTAAAATATCGAGGTCTCACATTTTTTTGAGGTCTTTAAATAAATACAAGTCATTGGTGCTAAAAATTAGTGAGTGTCAACTGCAGGTATTATCGAACATTCATACCGTCTATCGTTAATAAACAATTAATATTTATCGAACATTCATATCGTCTATTGTGGTTAAACAATTAATATTTATCGAACATTCATACCGTCTATCGTTAATAAACAATTAATGTTTATCGAACATTCATACCGTCTATCGTTAATAACCAATTAATAATTATCGAACATTCATACCGTCTATCGTTAATAAACAATTAATATTTATCGAACATTCATATCGTCTATTGTGGTTAAACAATTAATATTGATCGAACATTCATATCGTCTATTGTGGTTAAACAATTAATATTTATCGAACATTCATACCGTCTATCGTTAATAACCAATTAATATTTATCGAACATTCATATCGCCTATTGTTGTTAAACAATTAATATTTTATCGGACAACAATACGTCAATTGTTGTTAAACAATTAATATTTTATCGGACAACAATACGTCAATTGTTGTTAAACAATTAATATTTTATCGGACAACAATACGTTAATTGTTGTTAAACAATTAATCAATTATCGGACTTTTTGTTATACCATCTGTTTATCACGTTTCATCACGACGAGGTATTGCTTGCCGCTCTTAAGGCAATTACGTAGCATTGCTTTTATCGAATAATACAAAACAGGTGCTGCACTTCGAACACATGTGCGCATTCCAATCGTTGTTTTTATCAAACACCATATTGACATTTTTTTTTTAATTAGACAGTACCGGCTTGAATTAATTGTCATTTCGCGAATAACGAACTTAAGTGAAGTATATTAATTTAATTGTATACGAAGGAAATTCGCGTAATATAGTGCGTGAACCACCCCGTTACTTCACCACCTTTCGATTTAAAGAGGTTTTGGAAGCTGGTTACTCCGCTGACCTTCTGGTATGGTTTGAGACATCGCTTTCAGCTCTATTCTGCAGACGAATCTCACTCCCGAAGGACTCGTCATCGACTTTACCTAGAGGTCGAACATCAACCACCCACATTAAGTAAGAAACCTTTTTATATTTTTAAGATTGTGATGTTAATTGGTCCTATTGACCATTAGTTGTGTTTATGAACGTTCAGTTCAACCCCGGAAGTCGATATCGCAACCATTTTGTATACCTTTTATTTAACTTAATATTATTATCTATTATTAACGTAACTTTTAACACGCCATTCGAGCGTTCAGAGTGTAACCGAACAATTTAACGTAACGTTTCAAGTTTAGTATTGTAGCTAAAGTTTGTTTGTCCCGTTGTTGGGAATTTTGATGATCAATTGCATTGATTAAGTTCCATGATCAATTTTATGAATCATAGTTTTGAATATTATCAAGTTGCGCTTAAGTAACTATTTATTTTGGTGGAGTGCTGTATTCAATACGCCCCCCTTTCATGCAAATTAACCTTTTGTATTTTTGTAAGAGTAATTGTTTTACGAATATTAGTTTCGCAACGGAAACCACACGGAAAGGTTCCGTCAACTGTACATATTTATTTTTATACAAGACATGTAAATTTGATAGTATCTTGTGTAAACTTTGTCAACTCCCCCCTGATATTATTTTATTTAATACATTTTATTTCCCAACTTTGTGTGTTATTATTATTGTTGTGTTAATGTTTATTTAGCTATTTTCACCAACGGAAAGTTCGCCTCCTGTAAAGGTAAGGTCATTGAGCGAGGTTTTTCCGGAGTGAGAATTCGCTGTAAGATCATCAAGTTGTCGCGTACCAGCTTGGAAGGTGTGATAACCAGTCCCCTTCAAAGAGATTCAGTTCTTCGTATGCGTGGCGCCCATTTAAACTCCCTCGTGTATATTAACCCCATCGATTTTGACTTAACTCCCCCCCCGTGTAAATTATTCACACCGATTTTGACAATTTTTAGAATCGCGATCGAGGATTGCCCGGTCGTCGATAGGAAACACACGCTTTGCGACGTGCCGTCACACGACCCTTTCATTCCATTCACCAACCCACCCCTTCGCGACTTTGAGCTAGCCAACCTTTTATTACCTGTTGGAAAGGTGTCGTAGATGCAGAACGTGGTGTAACAAGTTAGGTTACTTTCAAACACAAATCCTAAAAATAAACAAAAGAAATAGGTTTGCGATCGACTATCGGGGTTGAGCAGAGGGCTCCTTAAATTTACGCAGTGACCAATGGGGTCACTTAACACAATAAACGAATAAATAACAAAGAATCTCTTACGTATCCTTTCCTTATTGGTGCTGACCTTCAGGCAAGATCCTTGGGCAGCTTTCCAGAGTGAGAATCTCGATGAACGTCGAAGCAGGATCCTTCCCATACGGAAGTAAATGATTAACGATACAAACAACCATTCCCTCGAGGTTAATGTGATATCCAATCCCAGTTCCTTCCAAAATGAAGTTGTGATGCGAATAGAAAATTCGCCGATAAATAAGGGGTAGTATAATTGCCCTATTGTCCCGACAAATGGATAATCACGCTCGTAAGAATGCACTGGACGATTATTCTCAAAACTAAATTTACTTAAAGACGGCACTGTATAAACACGCGTTATTATTTTAAATGCGTTTGACGATTAAAACTATTGAATAAAAATATGGTTCGGTAAAATAAAAACATCTGTCAATGAATGAGCGTTATCTCGGAATCCTAGTCGCCAGATGTCCGCTCTAGACTCGCGGTACATAAGGGTAACTTTGATGCGGTACTACCGTTGATAAAGATTTATGTCGATTTGATTTACTAAGGTTCAACAATTTACCGATACGAGTTCAAACGTAAAATTGTTTAAATAAAGTTTAACGAGATTCATAAATGCACGAAACTAATCAAGTGCGAAATGGTTTAAATATTGTTAGATAAATGTTTAAATATTGCTCGATACGAAACTGGTTTAATTTAAAGTTGTTTAATGTTGCTCGATAAATGTTTAAATAATGCTCGAGACGAAACTGGTTTAATACGCGAGGTGGTTTAAATGAAAGTTCAAAGTGCTTAGTAAAATGTTCCAACAAAACCGATTTACACATAAAGTAGTTTAAATATTATTCGATAAATGGTTAAATAATACTCGATACGAAACTGACTTAAACACAACGTTGTTTAATATAAAGTTCAAATAAAGTCGATACAAAATTGCAAGTATGTTCGATGTCCTTGCGCGGATCGAACATGTGTGGTTTAAATAAAAGTTCGTTATAATTTTAATAAATTTCCGTTAAATGTTCAAATATTTAATTTTAATGCGAGATGCTTTATTACCTAGCTGGCGACGTCACTTGAGGATTAGCACAATTGAATAAATATGATTTAAAATCCTATTTGGTATAAGATTCGATTCACTTCCGCATATAGCGTTTTCACTGTTCTAACCAGCAGCGGTTTTGGGTGTGAAGACTTGATCACAAATCTTGGCTTTTAGCCGGTGCGTTACGCTATTTATATGATTTCTGACCTAAAATCGCAAGTGTGGGGATCGGATTCCCACTACGGCAGTGTTAATATTAGTCCCTAATTGGTCTTTAATTCTGACCTCGAATTTCAATTGGTTAAAAGAATAAGTGAAATGCATCGCTTGCATCTTTCTTCCTACAAAATCCTGTCCAAACTTAGCAAATGCAGCTGGTCGCTATCGCTTTTTTTGCGCTGCAAACGTTCGAGTCTCGATGGTTTTTGCTCGACAAAAAGGTATATTTTATAACATTACATTGTTGCACTTCTCATAAGAGCTAATGCTAAAATATTTACACTTGGGTTTAACACGTGTACATCTGTACAGATAACAAAATAAAACGTATAAATCAAAGTGTTTTGACAGGTCTGCGTGGGCATATTGCCCAGACTTATAACAAAAATATCTATCCTGAATAAAAGTCTCACAACGTACTATGCAATCCTTGATAGAAGCATTGGGATGGATGGACGTGAAGTTTGAACTTCCTTGAAATGAAGGGTTTCAGTCGACTGTGGGAATTATCGCAAATAGTAGATTGAGCTACGTCAACGCCAATCTGCTGTGTTATTTACATGAATCCATAATTCACGTGTCGAAGAATTATTTTACCCAATTCGTAGTCTCAAATACTCAAAATATTACGCGATTGAAAAATGTAATTTCGTCTGCTAATTTCTAAACTTGATCTTTTACTAATATTATTCGACCTACAAATATATGCTTTTTAAAATATTTTGCTGTTAAAATTTTAAAGGCGAGAAATTTTTGCGGCATAATTGCTATAATATTTTGTCAAAACTTGGGAGGCGCCGAGAGCGTATCCTAAGGTTACACATGCTAACATGAATATCATAGTGATGAAAGAGGTAAGGCGCTCCACACGAGAACTGTATTCTAAATTGTACAATACCATTCATTTTAATAAAAACCAATTGAGATGCATCCCCCTGATCCCGTTTTAAAAAGAAATTCCCACATCATTCGGACACTAGGTGGCCAGTGCGGCCGACAGGCCGCCTAAACAGGTAGTATATCAATATATTACTTCAGGAACATGATCAATAAAAACAATAAAATTAAATTTATTTAGCAATTTTCATGGCGTTCGAAAGAAAATCCTTTTCCAGCAAGTGCAAATATTGGCATAGCATTATTTAGCTCCAGAGTGAACAAGCGTTGACATAGGGACCTTTCTTCTAATATGTACTCCTAAAATTTACTACCAACTTTTTTCACCATTCTGTATACCAGCAATATTTGCTTATCGGAAAAATTCTCAAATAAATATTCAACAAACTGCATATTCAATAAATTTAATGATTATTAAATTGTATTATTACAATCACATACGATATAATGCTTGTACTTATATTAAAGAGTAAGGAGTAGCTAATATCAAAAAAACCTGCTGCAGAAAAAGTTAACCTTTTTTCTCTTACCAAACGGTTTAAGAATAATAATTCTGATTTCATTTTTTCATTTTCGTTTGTATTTGGTAAGTCGACCAAAACATTAAGACAAATCTCGCCAGTTTTTCTAGCTTCTCGTTCTGCTTTAGTGCAAATCGCCACACCAAGGGAACCAATAACCTTTAATCAACGAAAGCTTTATGTAAATACATCTAGTAGTAAAAATAAGAAAAAGACTTACTAATTGCCAAAATGTCCAGAGAACGTGTGACATAATTAGAATTGGGCGAAAACGTACTATAAGCTTTGCAGTGTACATACTAGTTATAAAATTAATAGTGTTAATTAACCCTATCGCAAATGAAAGAGTAAGACAGAGTAATTGGGAGCCAAAAATATTGTTGAATAGTGCAATGCGACTCACGTGATTTTGGAAACGTTTTGTTATTTTTCGGAGCTCGGAACAACTAGAAATGTCATCAAGTTTTTCTTGAAACTGTATAACTGCAGAATTTTTCGCCTGCATTGTTCTTTTGATTAAGCACGTATTGGTGGTTTCTAGCTGCAGCGTTATGAATTTGACAAATACATAAATTTCTAACATTGTCACAAAATTGTAATAATAATGAATTTTTTTATTCACGAAGAACATCAAGTTTGCCATTCCAAATTCTAATATACAAGCGTACACATCAATTGCAATAAAACTCAATAAAAATAAGTGAAAAATTGAGAAAAGTAATTTGAAGTGTTTTGTTGCCGTTATTATCTTTAGTTCTTTGATTATCGTAGTCGTGCTTAAATTTTGACCATCGACATGGTTGAAAAAGTCGTGTAAACTAGACGAGTAAAAAACTGTTGGTGCTAGAATTGATATCATATTGCCTAAGGCCATTCCGATTTCTTGTAAGTTATCTGTGAATAACAATGTATATAAAGTATTTTTAGAATACAAGATAAAATATCGAAAAATGACTGTTGCAATTGCTGTAAATGACATAAGTAATATTATAAACGGAACATATAATTTATAAAAACAGAAATTGCATATTATGGTTTTATGTGTTCGCATGGTATATGGTGGAAATATACCAAGGATGGTAATCAGACGAAAAAACAAGTTGTCAAATTTAACTTCGGCACTTTTAACATTTTTTAACATTTTAGTAGCAATTATTGTTTTTCTAGTGTATTTTAAATTGTATTGGGTTCTTCAAAACTTCAGACTTCAAACGTATGCAAGCGACCCACATTGTAATATTTAGGGTCACAAAATAATCAACTTACTTTGTTAACGTACGATATCCTAAAATATTTAATCAATTAACATAACAATTTGTAAATGTTTTACACATTAGAAATATTAAAAAATAAAATTATTCGATCGTCACTTGGGACCGTTATATAGTATAATTAAAGTTTAAGGAATATAATTACAACCTCGTGGTAACAATCCCTGGGGTGTTACCGTCCTCGAGGGACTGTAATTAGTTTTTCGATGGTGTTTTTCTCTTCTCAAAATAATCGGTAAAATATTTCCAGATCACAATCAAAATGGAAACATCTCGCGTTTAGTTTAATTTAATTTAATCAATCATAAAAAAACAATTCAAAAATAATCTATTTAATATCCCTAAAAGCGAAACCTATAATCCAACCATCGCACAAAATTCCGGAAGAAAATGTGTCTTCGCAATTAAAAAAGTGTCATGCCGTCTTACTGAAAAATTTTCATAAGTGGTATGTGGATATGATGTTGAACCATTACAAAATATAACCCCCATGGTAGTTGCTGAAAATTAGCTGTTAGGAACAACCAAAAAAATACAAATAATTCCATACCTGCGATAAACTCCAGTGATATCAAAACATTTGAAAAGATTTAATTCTTTATAAACGTTAATAAAATCATTTGACATGGTAATATAGCACCAAGTCGTTATCTTCAAAATAGAAAGTCAATATTAGTATCTATATTTGTAATTTAAATAACCTTTTTTGTTTAATTATCAAAATTTTGTCGGCTGTAGGTCTTGTAATATTTTTAACAATACTTTCCAACGTTTCGGGCCATTTAAATGTTCCCCATTTTCAAGACCAAAAATAATACATAAACTGTTAATCAACTACTTCGATTATGGTAATTAATTAAATAAGTAATTGACTTTGACAATTCAAAACAATTAAAAATTTTTAGCCTTGAAAATGGGCCAAATTTAAATGGCCCGAAACGTTACCGAAAAGTAACAGAAAGTAAATGAGAAAAACTCAAGAAATTCAAACTAGTTGAACGTCCATGAACAGCGCAATGGCGATTGGCAATTAAAGTGTTTCTGGTGTGATGAACCAAAAAATCAGTTACGATTGACCCAAGATCTTTGAAAACATAGATGTGATATAAATTGCACGATATCACTAACGTTACTTTTACTGCCAGATTTGAATACCGGAATCACTTCAAAAGTTTTTTAAATTATAAAATTTGAAAATGAATGAAATTTACACCCAAGAATTAATCCCTTTCAGCTCAATTGGACTGCACTGACTCAATAATGCAGACGTGCTCCATATGTAAAAATATAAAATTCTAAAGTGCAATTAATTTTTTTTTATTTTATCAAAGAACTGTTACAATCTGTTAATAATAAAACATTGAGCAACACTGAGTGATGTAAATGATGACGTGTAGAGAGATTGCTCGATAGCACTCTCCCTTATTACTAATGATACCGCTGCATGTTGACTAACGTCCAGCAGTTTACTCTATGACCCGGTATATTTCATTATAAGGATCTTTGATTAGATCTAGTGGATCGCGTCGCTTTAATCTTCTAAATTGTGGTGGATTTAGTAGATTTACTGCAAGTAAATTTGGATGTTCTTGCAGTCGGCGTTGGTACCTCTCGCTGTGGGTCACTATTTCCTCTTGGACTGTTGGCACTTTTAATTGGTCGTGTATTACACAGTTGGGGTAATATATGGGAACACTAGTAATTGTTTTTAAAACTTTGTTTTGAAATGTCTGGATTTTTGCTATGTTTGTAGCGCTTGCAACTCCCCAAAGTTGTAATCCGTAGGTCCAAACAGGCTTAAGAATTGTCTTGTATATTAAGAGTCTGTTCTCTAACGACAGCTTTGAGTTTCTTCCTATGAGCCAGTACATCCTTGTCAATCTCAAATTCAGTTGTTTCTTTTTTGTTTTAATATGCTGCGCCCAGGTGAGTCTCCGGTCCAGAAGCATACCCAGGTATTTCACTTCATTGGACTGTGGAATTGGCTCATTGTTGAATGTGACTGGCGGGCAAGTACCTCTTCTCAGTGTGAATGTTACATGAACTGACTTGCTCTCATTCACCTTGATTCTCCACATCTTGAACCAGCTGCAGATTTTGTCTAGATGGACTTGTAATACTTGTGAGGCCACCCCAGTCTCCGTATTAGATGTCATTATGACAGTATCATCGGCGTAAGTTGCTAGCATGGTATTGTCATCGGTTGTAATATCTGCTGTGCATATAAGGTATAACACTGGCCCCAGAACACCTGATTTGATGGGATATAATTCTGACGTGGCATCTTGATGCTTGACAAAGAAGCACCGGTCTCTAAGGTATGATGAGAGAACTGTATAATAGGTGTATGGTAAGCTCTTTTTAATTTTATACAGTAGACCATCGTGCCAAACCTTGTCAAAGGCTTGCGAGACGTCCAAGAAGGCTGAAGAGCAGTACCTTTTGGATTCCAAATCCGCTCTTATTTTAGTTGCGATTCTATACTCTTGCTCTATGGTCGAGTGTCTTTGCCTGAACCCAAATTGATGATTCGGTATGGTCTCGCTTTCAACAAACAGAGGATGAAGTTTCTTCAACAGAATTTTTTCGAACACCTTTGAGAGTAGTGGAAGTAAACTTATGGGTCTATAGTCTATATGATGATACATTATTCTCGTCTTTTCCCGGCTTTGGCACCATTACAATTTGCGAAATTTTCCATTGGAGTGGAAAATAACCCAATCTCAGGATGGCATTAAATAGTATGGTCATCATTCTGTAACCGGAGTCGGGTAGTTCTTGCAGAATTCTGCCTGTGACTAGGTCTAAACCTGGTGCCTTTTTTGAAGAAACCTCGTGACGAATAACTTTAATAACTTCTCGTTTCTTGACCTTTTTTATAGGTAGTGCCATTTGTTAATGTGCATTTAGAAGTTGGTAGATGAAGTATTCTTGGTTAGAATCGCAATCTCTGGGCAGTGGCTGAAATACACTTGAAAGATGTTTAGCAAAAGTGTCCGCTTTCTCTTTATTGCTTCTTGCCCACTGTCCGGTAGTTGTTTTGATAGGTGGAATATGTGCTTGCGGTCTTGTGAATTTTTTAGTGACTTTCCATAGTGAGTAATCTGTAGTTTTTGTTGGTATTAGTTCTTGTAAATGATTTTGTATCTCACTATTTTTCAGGTCGTGAAGGGCTCTTTTCAATTTACTAGTGGCACGATTATATAAGGTTTTGTCTGCAGGGTTAAAGGTTGTCTGCCACTTTTTCCGTAGTCTTCGCTTATTTATGACTAATTCTTTGATAAACATCGGACATGTGCCCACATAGAGATTCTCTCCCACGTCGGGTGTTGAGTTCCATGCAGCTTCTTGGATAATTCTTGTAAAATATTCAACTGCATGATCGATGTCTTCGTCTTTCTTTAAAGTAACTTGCTGGTTAAGTGATTGATCAATTAAAATTTTGAAGTAGTCCCAGTTGGTGTTTTTATTATGGAGTGTAATTGGTTTACTTTTATTTTTGATCTGGGTAGAGAGAGTGACTATAATAGGTGTATGATCCGATGACAGATCTAAGGAAGGTTCGATATGGAGATAATTTGCCGCAATTCGTTTTGTTATGCAAAAGTCGAGTAAATCCGGGATTTTATTTTGATCTGTTGGCCAATATGTGGGATGTCCTGTTGATAAGTGATGTAGGTTGTGTGTTGTTATAGCGTGGTACAGCTGTCTGCCTCTTGGATTTGTCAGTCTAGATCCCCAATGGGGATGCTTCGCGTTGAAATCGCCACCTGCGATAAAGCTCTGGCCAAGGGTGTTAAAAAATTCCTCAAAGTCTTCTTTATGGATGGTTATGTTTGGGGGACAGTATATTGATGAAATAGTTAGTTTACCATTCCAGTCCTCAACCTCAATACTGGTTGCTTGCAAGTGACTTTTAGAGTATTCTTCACGTTCGTGGTGTTTAATTGAACTTTTTATTATTATTGCTGTGCCATCCCTCGCTCTTGCACCAGGGTGATTGGTATGATAAATATTGTAGTTCTGGATTTTTAGGTAGCTTCTATCAGTGAAGTGCGATTCAGAGATCAGGGGCACATCAATGTTTTCATTTATTAAGAAGTTACTAACCTCTTGACCATGTTGAAGTAAACCGTTGGCGTTCCAGACAGCTATACGAAGTACGCGCCCCATTAATTGATTTTTGATATGAGTGTGGTTAGGAGATTCAGCATGGTATCCATCCTCTCCATCAATTTTGACATCATAATTTCTATATTGTTTGGCTGTTGCGCTGAGGCATTTGGATTTGTAGTAAAATGTAAGTTTTGGTTTGGTTGGATATTTGAACTTGCCTTTTCAGCATATGATACGTTAGGTATGGTATGAGATATGTTAATCTGATTATTTTGTGAAGTTGTTGGTCTCATTCTTGAGGGAGGATATTTTAAATTTTGAATTTGTTTTATATAGTGACATCCCCTGTAACTGGCGGGGTGATTTTCGCCACAGTTGACGCATTTAACATCCTTATTTATTTTATCCTTCATGTGGCAATTACTAGTCAAGTGAGACCCAGCACACTTGACGCAGCGAGGGCTGAAATAGCAATAATTTTTTGTGTGATTCACACGCTGGCATCTGGAACACTGAGGGATTTCTCTATTGACGTGCGGAGGTTCGAATTTCACTATCGTGTTTAATAGTCCTCTAATTTCATAGATTTCTTTATTATTATCTGCTGCCTTGAATCAAATATGGAATAATGGAAGTGGTTGCTTCGTTTTAGCATGGACGATGTTGCTTATGTTTAGAACTTCATGTCTCAGTTGTTTTAATTCTGTTTTGATATTGTCAATATTGGTAGTTTGATGCATGTGTCGTAATACAACTCTAAAAGGTTTGTCTGCTTTTTTCTGAAATGTATGAAATTGCGTACCTTTACTATGCAGTTTCTTGATTACTTGACTGTAATGCTGTGGATTATTGTCCCTGATTGTGACATTTTCGTTGCTGGTAGATTTTATCATATATTTGTCTCCCGTTATCTCTTTTAATAGATCGGTTAAAGGAACAACGTTTTGAACACCAGAAATTTTTTATTTCTGGGACCTGGTAATCTTGCCGAGGGTGGTTATTGGGTTCGTTTTTATCCTCTTCTGTGTTACTTAACGCATCGTAACGGTTACTTGTTGGGATGGGTAATCTTAACCAGTCGCCTAGTTTTGAATGTTTGGGCATTTTTGGTAATTCTGGACTATTTGCTTGATTTCGTTTGCCATTTATTTTGGTTTTCCATAGATTTTGATCATCTTGTAGTGTTAGGTCAACCGTATTCGTGCGAGGAATTAATGTATTTTCGCTGGTGCCTTGATTTGAGGTTATGTCAGTGGCACTACATTTCTGACAACACCACTGCTCCATTTTCCCATTTTTATTCAGATCACCTAATGTTTCTAAGGACATCTCAATGCACTCTATATGATAATTACACTTGCATTTCATCTTGCATTGAATGCAGTCTTCGTACCTTGTACAAACTTTTCCACAAACACCGCACGTCTGCATCGTACAGGACAGCCCTACGCAGTGCAATTAATAATTTTATTTTATTCCAGAACAATTTGAACACCAACAAGTGTTCCAAAACTTTACTCCTAGCTCTGAAGTGGGAAATCCGTTTATCTAAACGAATCTGTGAGAACCACCCCGAGAATCCACCAGAGCTAGAGCTTGCTTACTGTGCTTAATGATATGCTTCCAAAAGCATATCCTGTATTTTTGCGACGATTTCTGGTGTTTATGCAGTCTTCTAGACTTGTACGACCACTTTTAAACAAACCAGCCCACTCACAAACCATTGTTTTTGAAGGATCAAAATTTTGATTTTTTCACCTAACACATTTACCATTTCGGTATGAATTTCTATTGCCCTTAAACCTATTTTTACAAAGACTGCACGATGTTCAATGTTTTCCATTGTTAAAAAATACACTGACACGTCAACTTCAAATGGCTTGCAAACAAAGAATGAATTGACACACCGAAGTGAAATTTTGGTTATGTTCTTATTAACATAAATAAAATATACTATCAAAATTATACTTTTTTGAAATGTTTAATTCAATAAAATATTAACCAAAAATGTATTTAATCTACATCCTGTATATAAATAAATTCACTTTCATTATCAGCGCACATTTAGCCATATTGATTTTTATCTCACAAAAATTATAGTACAGCACAAGAAATTTTAATTTCGCATTTAAATATTTAATAACGTAAGTTGTAATTCTAAAATTTTTAAATATTTGATTTGTATTTTATTCAGATGGCTTCTTATCGTTCAACTAACTACGAGTACGAAAATCAAGAATGGCAGCTATTAGGTGAATTAGTAAATATAATAAATTATCCCATCGATAACGGATGGGGTTTTAACACAAATATAGCACGAGTTACCCCTCATGGACTTCAATCATGGGGCTTTGGACGAAATTGGCGCAATACATACGAAATGTTCCATTTCGAAATGTTTGACAAGTAAATATAACTTTTTGTATTTTTTCCTTTAAGGGCAGTAATCCACGGTGGTGGATTATTAAAAATTCAAATTGATATTTCAGATGTATAATACCAATTCAAAATGGGGAAGTAGTCTCGCATGATCCTCAACTGTACGAAATTAATGATGCGAACGTAGTATGCGATTTGCTTACGGCTAAACTACAAACAACAGAAAGAATGTAAGTTATTTAACGTCATAAAGAAAAATTTTATAGTCGTTTCAGTAATTATTTAGGTAAACTCGTGCAAGTCTATAATATCGACAGTTCAATAGCATTCAAGAATTCAAGCTGGAACCAGAGAGGAATTAAAACTTGGCCTTGGAGGTTTGGATATCTTCCCCAAAATGTTAGACACAGGTTTTTCCATGATATGATACATACACTTCAAATTTCCGATAACAGTCAAGTACGTATAAACTAGACTTTTCAATGCAAAATACAAAGAAGTTTCTTTAGAGATATCTGTCCAAGTATTCACCTTTCACGTTAATGAATGTTCAAAGTTTGGAAGCATTGGAAGCAGAAACTGGAAAGGAATATTTTACCAAATACGATTTTCGTCCAAATTTAATGATTGACACTGCAACGCCATATTGTGAAAAATATATTTGTGCTTTGAAAATAGGACCTCATGTAGAATTTGATCATATAAGTCATTGTACTCACAATTTCCCAACGATTAATAGTGATGGTGACGAGGAGAGAGGGCCCCTGTTCGAAAAGTTACAAAGATACGCAATAAATGTAAAGTATAATCATGAGACAGTCGATTCATGGTTACCAGCATTTGGAGTTAATATGGAAGCTGCAAAATTAGGAGAGATCAACGTAGGCGATAAGGTTTATGGAAAATTTAATGAGAATTGGTTTTCACTTCACTGAAATTATCAAATTATTATGTTTGATATAAATATTACAGTGTTTTTAAGTGTTTTATTATTTAGTGATTATTATAAGCGTAATATTATTGTTAATATTTTTAAGCAGTTGTCATTTTGAAAAACTTATATTTAAACTAATTTAAATAATTAAAGGATTTAAGAATATAATTCATTTGTTTCTAAAATTTACATGATGGTTCTGCTAAATTTGCGATACATTTATAATCAACTCTTGTTGGTATATGTAATAATTGGAAGATAAGACTTTTGCAATGAATCGAGATTGTGTGTGATGGAGCCGGAATTGTATTTTGTCCAATATTTCAAGGAGTTCGTTCATAATCTAATATACAAATAGCATTGAAATCTCTTTTACTTGCAATGTTTCAGTACTTTCCAAAGCAGAGACGGAGTGACCATAATGGAATTCGGACGGATTCCCCAAAAACCTGATCTAAAATGGAATTATTTTTATTTTGTTTGAAACTGAAACAAATTCTTCATGCAATTTTGTAAAAATGTAAAACAAAGTGTTTATAGGTAAATTATACAATTAAGAAATTTTAAACGTTAATGCAATATTAATTTTCAATAGTTACAAAATCGTATATTTGAAATTGTAATAAAGTGGAATATTAAGTAGCACGCATGAGCGTGTCTCGCAATTTTTGGAGATAAAGTGGGTATCCCAGAAATGGCAGCGGGAAGATTACAAAGATGGGCATTATTTTTGCCAGGGTTCAATTATAATTTTCAATTTGAGAAAGGAACGGAAAATTCTGGGGCGGACGGTTTGTCACGCTTACCAGTTGAAAGGGAGAAAAAGGAAACGAAAGAAATGGAATATGTAAATTTAGTGCAAAATTCATTTCAAATTGAATGGGCATCGGTTAGAGCGTAAACACGTAGAAATAAAGTGTTAGGGCAGGTAGTAGGATATATAAAAAACGGATGGACAAAAGAAATTACAGATGAAATTAAACATTATTTCTACCGGAAAAACGAATTGTAGGTAGAAGGTGGAGTATTGATGTGGGGATTTAGGGTAGTAATACCGGAAAAATTTCGAGTAAGTTTGTTAAAAGAAATGCACACTACGCATTTAGGTAGTTCAAAAATGAAAAATTATGCTAGATCATATTTCTGGTGGCCGTTGCTTGACTCGGAAATCGAGAATTTTGTTAAAAGTGGTTCGGTGTGTATCACACACAGACCGGAACCGGAAAAAAGTAGATTAATAAAATGGAATTAATCAGAAAGAGTGTGGGACCGAATTCACATAGATTTTTTTGGGCCATTACATAGCAAAATGTTTTTGGTAATAACGGATTCAAAATCAAAATTTCCGGAAATTTTCGAAATGGCAAATACTAGTGCGGTAGAGACAATTGAAAAATTATGGGAGACGTTTGCAAGATACGGCATTCCAAGGGTAATTGTATCCGACAATGGGCCGCAATTCACGTCAGAATTATTTAGTAAACTTTGTACAAATAATTTTATTAAACATGTAACGTCAGCACCTTATCACCCAGCGAGTAATGGTGCAGCGGAAAACGCTGTAAAATCATTTAAATTAGGTTTAAAAAAAGCTCTGGCAGACCAAGAAAATAAAAGGGAGTCACTATCAACCTTGATAAGCAGATATTTGTTTTATTATAGAACGGCAGTTCATAGCTCGACAAATAAAACGCCAGCTAAATTAATGTTTTCAAGAGAAGTACGAACTCGTTTTGATAATTTAAAGGCGGCCACTCACTATAAGGTACACCTGACAGGTACGCCTGAACAGTTCGCCTGTTCAGGTGTACCCGATACCGGAGGAGCACACACACTCTTCATGTATACCCTGTCAAGTTTGTCAGTTTACCATGGATCCTCCAGAAGATGATGTGCTCTTTCTCACTTTATTTTGTGTGATTTCTGCGAAACATAAAAACAGACGTAAGAAACGCAAACAATGGTGTAAGGAATGGTTGCAGAGAAGAAATAAATTTACCCATATCAATCTTCTTAATGAATTAACACATGAACTGTCTGATTATAACAATTTTTTGCGCATGAGCGAATCAGTGTACAACCAGTTGCTGTCACTTGTATCTCCTTTGATTAAGAAGAAAGATACACTAATGAGAGCAGCTATATCCCCGCACGAAAGACTGACAGCTACTTTGAGATTCTTAGCAACTGGACAACCGTATGAGTGCCTCAAATATTCAACTAGGATTTCACCACAAGCTCTTGGGCAAATTATTCCTGATACGTGTGTGGCCCTGTACAAAGTTCTGCAGAAATACATTAAGGTATGTCCTCTATTTTTTTCTTTTGTATTACATTTTTAAACTATCAAATAGAATGTTAAACAATAATATCCCTCTTAATAAATAATAAGGAAGGAACAAATGAAAACTAAACTTTTACTATACTTAATCAAAATTATTATTTTCATATTTCAAAAGTTACAGTGAAGTTCACTCATTCAAACGTTTGACCGAAATTTGAGATAAAACTTGCTGCTGTGTCTGTATTGTTGTGAGAAGTTGGGTTTTCTTCTTGTTGCATGAATGGTGTGTAATGTTGTGGATTTGGTGTGGGAGATGGTGTGTAATGTTGTGGACTTGGTGTGGGAGATGGTGTGTAATGTTGTGGACTTGGTGTGGGAGATGGTGTGTAATGTTGTGGACTTGGTGTGGGAGATGGTGTGTAACGTTGTGGACCTGTGAAAGTGGAATTTGTGTTGTTAAGAGCGCACATTTCTGCTTCATATAGTAAGTCGTTAATTTTTTTTTCGAACATGATGTGAAGGCGTTTATCTTTTATGCCCCTCATTTTCATAGCTACTGTTCGTCCCAAGAGCTCGCAACAGTCGATTTGTGGTTGCGGTCGTTTGAAATGATCACGAACAGTAGACAATAGCTCAGCTGATACATCATCATTAGATTTCCTCTTTATACTGGGCCCAGGTCGTGAAATCCCAGTAGACGCCGTAGGTTGATTCGATTCCCGTCGCCCTTCTTGAGAGACAGTAGTTAGTGTCTGTTAGTTTTCCTCTGGATATGGGTCACCATAGGTCACCTACAATCAAAATACAGTTTAATGTTGACTATTTTTAAATCACTATTTTAATCATTAATTGTTAATCATTTTTATTTGAATGTTAATGTTAATATTTAATGTTAATGTTTAAATCATGACTTTTATTTTTCAGTTTCCCAACTCTACAGAAAAATGGAAAGAAATATCAAAGGATTTTGAGAATCGATGGAACTTCCCACACTGCATAGGCGCCATGGATGGCAAGCATATTGATATAATTCCTTCAAGAAATTCGGGCTCTTATTATTTCAACTACAAAGGAAAGCATAGTGTGGTTCTTCTTGCAATTGTAGATGCAAACTACCGATTTCTTCTTGTGGATTTCGGAACTAACGGCCGCGTATCCGACGGTGGTGTACTCCAAAATACACGTTTCTATGAAAACCTAGTGGAGAAAGGTCTACATATTCCTCCACCTGACGACGTAACTGAAAATTTTAAAAATGTCCCCTATGTTTTTGTTGCGGACGATGCATTTCCACTAACAACTGAAATTTTGAAGCCATTCAGACAGGCATATCTTAGTTCTGCCAAAAAAGAGGTTTTCAACTATTGTATAATATCTCGCGCAAGGCATATAGTTGAAAACGTATTTGGTATTCTTGCATCAAGATTTCGTATTTTCCATACGGCAATAAATTTAGAACCACAAAATATTGAAAAGGTTGTGATTGCAGCTTGTGCTTTGCATAACTTTTTGATGGATCAACAGCCTACAGTTTATGCCCCTGCAAATTGTTTGTATCAAGAAAGTGCTCAAGATGGAAATATTTTGTCTGCTGGCTGCGATAGTGCACAATTTAATATGAACCCACTGCAATCTCGTAATCGAGGAAATATTTGTCAAGATGCTAAAGAAGTTAGAGAACAATTTATGGATTACTTCTGGGACGAAGGGAAAGTGCCATGGCAAAATAAACACATACTGAGGAACAAACAGTACTAATGAACGAACTAAAGCGTTGTAGTTTTAAGTAGGCAAGGCTTTGTAAAACACTTTTATTTACTTACCTAAGTAAAAATAAACTTAAGTTAATAATTATTTGTAGATATAAATAAACATTATCAAAAGGAACATTTATGTTTTCCTTACCTCATCATTGTCACTTTCAGAAGATAAATTTGAGACCGATGATCTAGGCTTATCTTGGTCCTTTATTAAATCAAAAAGTTCGAAGTACCAAAGGGAGGGTTTGTATACATCATCTGTTGAGGCCCCAGATTTCATTGAGGAATCAATTTTCTTCTGCTCCTTTCGCACATTGCTCCTCAAACTATTGATCTTTTTTTAACCACGGTCTCGTTTGCATCAGGCTCTATTTCCTTCAATTTATTCACTAATTTTCTGTATGCAGCATCTCTCTTGTCTCTATTGCGGTAGTCATTGTCTTTCACTTTCCACAAGCAAGGTTCACTTTTATAAATTTCAATGAAATCACCAAGAACTTCATTATTTCGTTGCGACATTTTTCAATATTTTTTTGGGTTGTTTGTTGATCTAAATCTAAAAAAAAACAAACAGTAAACAAATTTTACAACAGTAAAATAAATCAAAATTACCAAGTCCTTTTTAAAAATTTAAACTGTTCACATCAAAAGAACTGTAGAAACTGAGACCTGTGATAGGTTTCCGCCACACACACATCAAGTGTACTCGTCCTGTCAGGCAAAACTGATCGAATTTTCATCAGTTGTCAGGTCGCCTGAGAGGCTAGTTATTCCCGCCACACACCATCAGGTACACCTGAACAGGCGAACTGTTTAGGCGTACCTGTCAGGTGTACCTTATAGTGAGTGGCCGCCTTAAGGCAGAATAAGTCACAAGGTCAGGAAAATCAAACAAAATATTTTAAAGGTGACAGAGAGGTAACCTTTTTAGAGGGTGAGGAAATATATTGTAGGGATTATAGAAATCCAAATAAAAAGACTTGGGTTAAAGCTATAATTGACGAAGTGTTAGGAAAGCGTAATTATTTAGTAAGGGTATTGCAAGGCAATTGTATTTGGAAAAGGCATACGTACCAAATAATTAAAGCAGGTGATTATTATTATAAAATTAGTTGTAAAGATAATGAACTGGAAAATGAACTGGTAAATAAGAATAAGCCAATAAGTAATAATTGTAATAGTTCATTTTCTGATAAGAAGGTAATTGCAAGCAACGAAGTTGCAGCGGTTCAAGGTTCAAATAATGATAGCGTTCCGCAAGGAAGTGACGCAATAGAATGTCAATCGTCTGAGAATGTTCAAGATAAGGTATCAACTTCGTTGGCTGTAAATAGAACCAAACGGGTTATAAAACCTCCGGTAAGATTAAATTTGTAATATTGTTAGGATTTGGTAAGATAAAATTTGTAAGTAATCTAATCTATGTATTCTTATTTTGTAGCCCTTAATTGAACAGGGGATGTAAAGAATCTCTCTACTGAGGATGGGAACTTGAAATGGACAAACTGCAGAGAGGAAGAACGTGCCCAAAAAATTTTAATAAATTTTTATTAATTTTGAAAGAACAAATTGATTGATAATCTTCTTCTTCCTCATAAATCAATCGCCAGTGAAGTCAAATTTTAGTACTAAATTTTCTTGGGTAATTTTTTGTTCCAACATGACTATAATTGATTACCTTAAAGTATCGATATAGTGTATTAAGGTTTCCAACATTGTAAACATGCTTTAGTTTTTTCTTTAGTTTAATTTTATAACTTTATTCCTTCACTTGTAAAAAGGCAGAGAAAGTATACAAAGAAAGTATAATAAATAAATTATTTAAATTATGTAGTGTAAAGTCTATGAAAATTAATACAGAAATTTATGTATGATATAGGTGTGCTTTTAATATCACAACATAATTTAAGATTTTGCTTCGATGGATCCCTGGGTACAAAGATACCTTTTAAAAAATGCATCAATACAATTATCTATTTTTACTGCTGTTTGACCATATCCAATTCCATGCACATCTTTGCATTGTTGTACTATATTATGAGTATCTGGTAGTTCTGAGCCAGGTTGTTGAAACATTGAAAATACATCAACAAGGTATTCTTCCAATTTATCTTCAATCAACACCGCATCATCATCAATCATTCCTTTCTTTTTCCACACACAGCCCCACAATTCGTTTAAAGCAGCGTTATCTTCTGGAAGTTGTCCAAATCCAATCAACGGTGGTAATTGTGCAAGTTTTATTGGTCCCAATTGCGTTCTACATGCAATGAACTGTTCCTTTGTATCAACAAATACCTTGGGCGACTCGTCATTTCTGGCAATATACCGACCTTCCACCTACGAGTAATAAAATTTGAGTTAATTTCTTTTCATACAACAAAGATCTGTATTGAAAATAACAATTTATTTAAAAAACTAAAATATCTTACTAGAAGGAGGGTAGCAATTAAAAATCCAAAAATTACAAAACTCTTCATTGTGAACTTTCACTTAATAATGAGCACTTGGTTATTAAATTAATTTATATCTTGCAGCATCCTTCAAATCAGTACATGCAAAGAGGTCACGATAAGTTTATCGAGCTGAAAATTAAACACTCATTAATTGAAAATAATGAACGTCTCTAATGTATTGTGGGAATGGTAATAGAAGAGGGGGTCTGACTGAAGTCAGTCAGCGAGTAACCGCTAACCCGGACGAACGACGAACAACGATACGATATTTTATTTGTATAATCAATCATTTATTTAAGTGTTATCTTTCATTTGTATAATATTTCAACTAATAGTAATTAAATCGTTTAACCAGTGTGTTTATTTAACCTTTAACTACTCGCGCTATGTTTTATAACTATTATAACACAAGTACTAGCGTGGTGAACTGTGTACACCAACATCAAAATGTTTCCCAAAAGCTATAATCAATAAATTCTAGATACATATTTGCTTAATAAATGTTTATTAAACAATAATAAACATAATATTTACAAAATATAATAAGATATTTTTACTAAAATCTAAAAAAATACCAAACAAAATGTCACAAATGAGGGGCTACTTTCCAAAACTCGCCTTGTCCATGTTAGTTTATTTTTCAGGAAATCAAAAAAACTAATATTTTTGTAAAAAATCTTCTAAGGGTAACACCCGGAGGGTCATGGACTTGTATTATGATGAGAAAAGTATCTTAATTATACAATATATAAATTTGTTTGCCCCATTTTGAATAATAACAGATATAAATTTGAATTAAACGAGTTTTGGCACGACGATTTGGATAAGGAGACTTTTGGCAGGATCACTCACTCGTTTTCTCCCTTTTCCAATCTCAACTGGTATTACTATATTATTAAATTCCATCACTTTTCTAATTAGTAATTCAATAATAATTGGAGCAGCAAAGCTACGTCGTGTCGTAAAATAATAATCACATAACTATCATAACAATACACGCACAGCTGTTTCTTAGCTGTGATCACATGACATGGTATATCACGTGATATATGAAATCGATGGCGTTCATTGGCTGTTTGGATAAGGCGAGTTATGAAACGTACATTTGTTAGGAAAAGACGAGTTTTGGAAAGTCAGTCTATGTTCAGCATGTATTTAATAAAGGATAAAGCCAGTTTTTGAACGTTCATTCGTTATTTACTGGTGGAATACCTTGCATAGAAACCACCGCAAACTCATTTTTTTCCAAATATGGACAAGGCGAGTTTTGGAACGGAGCCCCTCAAATGTTTGATTACTCGATTTCAGATTACAGTGGTGTACTGAGTACACCAACGCGAGCAGTTAAAGGTTAAAATAAAAGAACCTAGACAACAAAACAACACCTACAATTTTGGGCGCTCGATCCGGAATTATTAACAATAAACATTCTACGTTAGAATGATTAAACAAATTAACAATAAACATTACAACGTTTAGTGACATTGAACTATAAATTCGTGCCAGACGTTAAAATTATTTTTAATAATGAGTGAGTGGAACGCAGCTGTACATAAATGCAACACCTTGCATTCCGCAGATAAGATAAGCATTCAGGTCGTATGAAACATAATATTACAAATTTAATCTTTAAAATAACAAAGACGATTGTAAAATTCTTTTCAAATAATCAGACGATAATATTAAAATTTATTTTAAACTATTTTTTTTTCTCATATATAGCGTTTGTAACAACAAGGTCATTACGCTTTTTGTTGGTATGGGTTTATTTGTAAGGGTTACTTTTGGTAGGGTTTGTTTTTAGTATGGTTTTTGATCCACAGTGTGTGCATAATGCATACCGGGGAACTGAGTAAGCAATTCCGCGAGGTCCGTTATTCGAACCCGAAATTACCGCTCTGAATTCAACCAGTGGCTATGTTTACACCGTAAACTGCTTGGTTCGGTCCGATCGGACTAAGCGGGAGGGGATAGTTCGATGCGACAAAATATAATTCGCAAGTGGTTCGCAAGTGTTTACACCGTACACTAGAACCGAGGACCAAATTGTGTCATATAACCTACAAAAAATAGTTGTTTGACACTTTACATATAACCTACAAAAAAATATGTTTTGATTGACTGATACTCGAAGTTACAATGATGAGGTAATTAGTATTATACCTTTCTAATTAAATATAACTCGTATATTTTATTGTAGAAATAATATTGCAATAGCATCGTTGATTAATGCTTTTCATCAACAAAATCAATATCGAAGGAAAAGATTGTTACGTCGTTTTAAAAGAACTCGAAAATTGCTTTTCAACAGATTGAATGTGGTATTTAATGAACAATTACATAAGACAATTTTAAATCTCATTATAATTGATACAGTATCTCCACAACTGATTGGAGATGTTATCCGGTATAAAAGAATTTGGATGAAAGAAAGAAGTCAAGATCATTGGAATAGAATCGTTTGTGGAACATTTGGTGATGTCGAGTGGATTGAAAATTTTCGAATGTCGAAGAACACTTTCCAAGAATTATGCAGGACATTAGAAAGTGAATTAAAACCAAAAAATTCATATTTGCAGCCCAGAGAACCATTATCGGTTGAAAAACAAGTAGCTATAGCGTTATATAAAATGGCTAGTTGCTCTGAATATCGTGTAGTGGGTTGTATATTTGGTGTTCATAAATCGACTGTAAAAAAATGTTTATACAGAGTAGTTGCTGCGATAAATAAAATGATTGTACCAGCTGAAATATGCATGCCAGGAGATCTTGAAACTGAGTACATAGCCCTACAGTTTGAAAAAAGGGCAAATATACCGCAAATAATTGGATGCATCGATGGGACTCACATACCGATACTTGCACCATTAGATGGCTATAGAGATTACGTTAACAGGAAGGGCTGGCCATCGTATAATGTTCAAGCCATAGTTGATCATAATGGAAGATTTCGAAATATTGTTGCAAAACATCCAGGCAGTGCACACGATGCCAGAGTTTTTAAAGAAAGCATGGTTTATAATCATTCGACAACTATAATTCCACAAGGAACAAGAAACGTTGATGGGTACAATATTCCTTTTATGTTAGTTGGGGATCCAGCATATCCTCTATTGTCATGGCTTTTGAAAGAACATCCTGGTACCGTTTCTGAAATTGAAGAGTCTTTCAATGTACACTTAGGCTCTGCAAGAGTAGCTGTGGAAATGGCCTTCGGAAGATTAAAGGGGAGGTGGAGGATGCTCTTAAAAAGAATGGACGTTTCTTATAAATTCGCTCCACATCTTATTATTGCTTGTTGTGCAACATTGTTGAAAAGAAAAATGATACTTTCTTAATGCACTGGATGAACGAAGCTTTGCAAGATGAAATATATGAACAGCCGGCAACTGTAATTAATCGAGAAATGGCTACAATTACTTCATCAAATATAAGAAATCATCTGACCACATATCTTGCAGCCAATTTTCCCTTACGAAAATCTACATTAAGGCAACGTTAAGGCATCAAAACTACAAAATAATAATGTATTGTTTATTTAAGTATAATTTAATTATAATTATTAAGTATTTATGCATCAAATAAAATAAATCTAATACTATTTTAATTTATTTAATGAAAGTTTTATACACACTATAATATGGTCCATTAAAATTTTTTAATTTTTCAAAATTTCAGGAAAAAATGCACTTGGTTCCTTTTTGCTTACACGAACTAGGAACAAAATGATTTTTCAAAAAACAGAAACATACTAATATCTATTATAATCAAAGCTAATATTAAAAAACTAAATATGAATATTAAGTATTATGCAAAACCATATTTATTATATCAATTAATGATATTCCAAATCGTGAAAACAGCATCGTTAGTTAGTTGCACTAAATTAATTCGAATGTATAATAAAATTAAAGCTAATATTAAAAAACTAAATATGAATATTAAGTATTATGCAAAACCATATTATAATATCAATTAATGAAATTCCAAATCGTGAAAACAGCATCGTTAGTTAGTTGCACTAAATTAATTCGAATGTATAATAAAATTAAAGCTAATATTAAAAAACTAAATATGAATATTAAATATTATGCAAAACCATATTTATAATATCAATTAATGAAATTCCAAATCGTGAAAACAGCATCGTTAGTTAGTTGCACTAAATTAATTCGAATGTATAATAAAATTAAAGCTAATATTAAAAAACTAAATATGAATATTAAGTATTATGCAAAACCATATTATAATATCAATTAATCAAATTCCAAATCGTGAAAACAGCATCGTTAGTTAGTTGCACTAAATAAATGTCGTTGGTTCGTTATTGCAGAGGGGGGTCCAATTCGTCATTTTGTTTTCGAGAAGTTGTCTGAAATAATTGAAAATGTTAATAAAGGTCTCATATTACAACATATTATTTTACATTATTTTCACAAGGTCCAGCGCCCCATAAGCATTCTCGTATGGTCCTGCTCAATGCTTCCGTTTGTTCCCTTTGAAAATCATGTTCATTCTTCATCATTTCCTCTTCCCACTTCATTAGGTCTTGGGTAGCTTTCTCCATCATGTCTTTTTGACCTTGCACCAGTATGGACATAGCATTATTGATCATCACTGTTTGCTTGGCTACTAAATTTTCCCCGTAATCATTCAGTGTTGATTTATAACTTGTCCTCCCTATTCAAATACATTATAAAATCCAATCTTATACTCATTTAAAACTTGTTACCTGGACCATCTAAACGACGCCTTTTAGATCTACCGCTGCCTCGATCTGCAGTTGGGGTTACATCCGTGCTACATCCCTCGCCCGAATCATCCACATCAATCTGAAAATTTAGTTGCTTTCATCGTGTTAGTTTAGTCTATTAGATAAATTACCATTTGTAGATTTCTACTTGTACTGGATCCCGTGCTGCATCCCTCGCCCGGATCATCCGCATCAATCTGAAAATTTAGTTGCTTTCATCGTGTTAGTGTAGTCTATTAGATAAATTACCATTTGTAGATTTCTACTCGTACTGGATCCCGTGCTGCAACCCCCGCCCGGATCAAACGCATCAATCTGAAAATTTAGTTACTTTCATCGTGCTAGTGTAGTCTATTAGATAAATTACCATTTGTGATTCGATTTGGGATTCATTCTCCTCTCCGGCAGTGTCAAGTCCCTGAGAATGAAGGACAGTAACTCCCGGTCGCAAGCTATACAAAACATCTAACTCCTCGTAATATTGACACCTCATTAGGGCAGCTCCACTTTTGGTGTTATTGGTTTTACATTTCATATAATCTTGCTTTAACTTTTTTAGTTTCAGCCTCATTTGTTCAATTGTTTTGTCGAAGCCCTTCGCCTTCATTTCGGGAATTAATGAATTAAAAATATCGATGTGTTTAAATTTTTTTGTATCCATCAATTGCACAACTTTCTTTTCGGCACACAATTGAAGCAACGTCAAAATTTCAGGATTACTCCAGTTCGGACCTTTACATTTATTGACATTCATAGCCATTCCTTATTATTAGTGAAAAATTAATTATTAATAAATATTAGTAATATTTTATATAAATATAATCTACTTACTTAAAAGACACCGATAAACACAATTTAATAATATTTTATAAAAATAACAACAGTTATGTAGAATTAAATATGTCAAAGTTTTATAACCTATAAAAATTAAATGTGCTCATTCGGAATTAAAAATACTCGAGTCGAAAGTAGTCGAACACGTCGAACCATTGGTCGTTTTTAGTTCAGTACTCATATTTTAGAGGACTGAACTAAAGCAGGACCAACTTAGTTCGATATGTTTACACCACGCGGACCAAAAATATACTTCGGAAATATAGTTCGGTACGGCTTTAGTTCGCGTACCAAGTGTACGGTGTAAACCAGGCCAGTATGCACTCTAAGCCACCGCTGTGAACTTTAAACTATTTCATTTATTGTGTTGATAAAATTATAAAATACTTAAAATTTTAAAAATGGAAACGTTGGAAGATGATTTCAGAATTAGCCAAAATATAACAAATAGCACTTTCAAAGTCGTTAAGGAACTGCATTCGTTAATTTTTGAAAATGATGGGCAAGCATGCCGTGTTAGAAGAAACTTAAAAACACTTACGAGTTTTAAATTTGACAAAAACACCGACGACCTAAATCTTAAAATTGATAGCATTTGTTCACGATTAGAAACAATTAATTTAGAACCGATTTGCAAAATTCTTAATTTAGAATATAGCGGACCAGAAGAAGCCGTAGTAGAAAAAATTTGTTCGTTTCTGAATAAGTTTGAACGAGACGACGCCAACAGTAAAGACGATGAAGTAGAACATAAAAGCGAAATGGACGAACATGAAGAAAGCGAACACGAAGAAGACGAAAATGAAGACGATGACGATGAAAGAGACGTCCGCAGAAATAAAAGAAGATCTGAAAAATCATTTGCATTAACATTTAGAGACGTAGAAGATTCAATCAGACCGTTTAGCGGTAAAGACGATAATCCCATTAAGAAATGGATTGACGATTTTGAAGAACTAGCCGTATTGACAAAGTGGAATGACCTTCAAAAACTAATATTTGGCAAGAAATCCTTAAGAGGTGCAGCCAAGTCGTTAGTACAAGCCGAACAGGGTATCACTACGTGGAATAAACTTAAAAAAGCGTTGAAAGAAGAATTTGACGAAAAGATTAGCAGTGCCGAAATCCATAAAATGCTAATGACAAGAAAGAAGAAAAAAGATGAATCCATGCAAGAATATGTTTTGGTAATGAAAGAAATTGCCAGCAGAGCAAATATTGAAACTGAATCTGTGATCCAATATATTATTGATGGAGTAACCGATGAAACAGCCGCCAAAATCGCATTATACGGAGCGGTAACGTTTGCAGAATTCAAGGAAAAAATAAAAGCTTACGAAAAATTTAAATTGAAGAATGAGGTGCGTACTGCAAAGAACACCAGTCCTGTCGAAATGAAGCCCAGAGATGCATCGTCGACAAATTTTTCGAGAACAGCAATTCAGATGCGCTGCTATAATTGTGGCGGTAAAGGTCATAAATCAATCAACTGTCGTTCCAAAGAAAAGGGAACAAGATGTTTCAAATGCAATGAGTTTGGCCACATAGCTACAAGCTGTCCAACCAGAGAAGTCAACACCATTACGTTGGCAACGACTAAAATTACAAACAGACTAAATTTAAAAATAAGAGACATTGAAATATCAGCCCTTTTTTATACCGGTAGCGACGTAAACCTAATAGCGGAAAAATTGATTAAAAGATGTCAGTCAAAACCCAATATCACAAATTCCAAGTCGACATTAAGTGGGTTAGGCAACAAGACTCGTTAGGTCAATTAACAGAAACAGTTACAGTTAATAACGAAGATTTTAAACTTACGTTTCATGTCGTGCCAGATAATGTCTGTCAGTACGAAGCTGTAGTAGGAAATGAAATTTTGCGACACGCTGAGGTGCGTATTAACCAAGATGGCGTTATTATTCACAAAGAAGAGCCGAATAACCTTGTGATGCAGATTTCACTAAATCCAGATAGAGAAGAAACTCCAGATTTAAGCCATGTACTTGAAAAACGCAACAAGAAGATAATCAACCAGATGTTGGAGGAATACCAACCAGAGAAGACTAAAACCACGAATGTAACGATGGAAATAATTGTAAAAAATGACGAACCCTTATTTAACACTCTAAGAAGATTGCCTTTCACCGAACGAGACGTAGTAGACAATCAAGTAGAAGAATGGATAAGAAACGGCGTTATAGAACCGTGCGAATCAGAATATGCGAGTCAGGTAGTAGTCATAAAGAAAAAAGACGGAACTCCGCGGATTTGCATTGACTACAGGAAGATTAACAAGTTGATTGTTAAAGATCGTTTCCCGTTGCCATTAATAGAAGAACAATTGGACGAATTACAGAAAGCTAAAATTTTCAGTACTGAAAAACGGATTTTTTCACGTGTCAGTAGACCAGGAAAGCCGAAAATTTACCGCATTTGTGACTCATCGTGGACAATATTGGTTCCTGAAAGTCCCTTTTGGATTATGTAATTCGCCACCAGTGTTCCAAAGATATATCTATCACGTATTTAGACCTCTAATAAATAAAGGAATTGTTATCCTATACATCAGTGGTTCCAAAAGTGGTCCAGGTGGACCCCCAGGGGTCCATAGGAGACCACACGGAGGTCCACGTAGACGTGAAAATATGACAAGAGTGACGTGAAAATATCACAAGGGTGATATTTTTTAGGAGTTTTGGGAATACAGTAGAAATGTAGCAGCAGGGGGTCTACCGAAAATAGTAAAACTTTGAAAGTGGTCCACGAAAAAAAAAAGTTTGGGAACCATTGCTATACATGAACGATATAATCATACCGTCAGAAGATGAAGCCGAAGGTATCCGCAATCTAAAGCAAGTTTTAGATGTTGCCAGAGAATACGGATTAGAAATAAGGAAGAAAAAGTGTCAATTTCTGAAGAAACGTGTAGAATTTTTAGGACATGTAATTGAGAATGGAACTATCCAGCCGTCACCACTTAAAACTGTCGCAGTCAAAAATTTTCCGAAGCCTACGACCGTCCAGCAAGTTCAAAGTTTCCTAGGCTTAACAGGCTACTTCCGAAAATTTATGCCGTCATATGCTCTAATAGCGAAGCCTCTAACTTAAAACATTTGTTGAGCCGTGAACCTGTGTTACAAATCTATCAACGAGGTAGCGAGACAGAATTACATACGGACGCAAGCAATCATGGGTACGGATCTGTGCTACTACAGAAATCAGACGACGACGGTAAATTACACCCTGTTTACTATATGAGTAAAAAGACGACGCCAACAGAAGAAAAATACCACAGCTATGAGTTGGAAGTATTAGCAATCATAAGATCGTTAGAAAAATTTAGGGTATATCTGCTTGGACTAGGATTTAAGATCGTGACAGATTGCTCAGCTTTTCAGAAAACGATGGATAAAAAGAGTTTGACAACCAGAGTTGTCTGGTGGGCAATGATGCTCGAAGAATTCGAGTACACAATCGAACATCGACCGGGGGAGCGAATGAAACACGTAGACGCCCTAAGTAGAAATCCCGTAATGATAATAGAGACACACAATAATATAAGTGCACAAATTAAAGCCGCGCAAAATAAAGACGATCTAATAGAAAGTGTAAAAACAATATTAAAATCAAGTGAATATGAAGACTATTTTCTAAAGAATGACATTTTATATAAATACAAAGACGGGCGCGAATGAATCGTAATTACTAGTGGTATGCAAACGAATGTAATATTAAGTGCGCACGAAAACGGACATTTCGGTGTTAAAAAACGGAGGAAATCGTGATGCGCGAATATTACATACCGAAATTAAAAAAGAAGATCGAAAAATGTATTGCAAACTGTATAAAATGTATTTTGTTTAACAGGAAAAGAGGAAAAATGGAAGGGTTCCTACATCCACTGCCGAAAGGTGACACTCCTCTTCACACGTACCATGTAGACCATTTGGGGCCGCTAGAATCGACCAACAAAAATTACAAACACATTTTGGTAGTGGTTGATGCATTTACCAAATTCGTATGGCTATATCCGACGAAGTCCACCACCGCCAAAGAAGTAGAAAATCTGGAAAATCAAAAGAAAATATTCGGCAATCCCAGTTGCATTATCTCCGATCGAGGTACAGCGTTTACAGCAGGCTAATTCGAGAACTATTGTGCAGAAGAAGGCATCGAACACCACAGAGTAACTACAGGCTTATCTAGAGCTAACGGTCAAGTTGAGAGAGTCAACTCCATAATAATCCCTGTCCTGTCGAAGTTGTCTATCGAAGAACCAAGCAAATGGTACAAACATGTCAACCAATTGCAGCAGACGACTAACTCCACTTACCAAAGGAGTATTGATACCACTCCATTCGAATTGATGACGGGTGTCAAAATGAAAAGCAAAGAAGTCCTGAGAATAAAAGAATTGATGGAAGCCGAGCTGCATGACGAAATCCAAAATGAATTCAAAAAAGGACGAGAAGACCTCAGAAGAGTGGCAAAAGGTCAAATACAGCGAATTCAGGAAGAGAACCGCCACGCGTACAATTTGAGAAGACGGTTACCAAAGGTTTATGAAGTAAACAGCCTAGTAGCCATAAAAAGAACCCAGTTTGGGCCGGGTTTGAAGTTAAGAAAAAAATATTTGGGACCTTATGTTGTAACAAAAAGGAACCCAATGCCACCTATGATGTCGTTAGAGAGGGCAACCACGAAGGGCCGTACAAAAGTACGACGTGCGCCGAATACATGAAGCCATGGATTAACATCCAAGACGATGGTGAATCCGAGACGGATCCATACCAGGAAGGCCGAGTTGTGGGAATGGTAATACAAGAGGGACTGAAGTCAGTCAGCGAGTAACCGCTAACCCGGACGAACGACGATACGTTATTTTATTTGTATAATCAATCATTTATTTAAGTGTTATCTTTCATTTGTATAATAATTCAACTAATAGTAATTAAATCGTTTAACCAGTGTGTTTATTTAAAATAAACGAACCTAGACAACGAAACAACACCTACAGTATTCATCCATTTCTAGAGGTAAAAATTAAATTAAGTTTCTCTGTATTTATGCTCATTGTTGGTTATATTGTTACGCTTGCTAATTTGTACCTTTTACCATTATAGTCCTGATGATGGCCAAAAGTTTGGTCGAAACTGGTTGACAGAAATATTTGTTTTCTTAAGTATACGCCTCCCTATGCCCAAGATCCTTTTATCACCTACAGTATTGTTTATAAAAACACTTCATAATTTATATTACTATCATTTAAAAAGTTAATTATTTAGAAAAACGATTAATTTATTATATTGATGATTAAACAAATATTAAATAATATTTATTTATGCAATTGCGGGACTTAAACTGCTTTTAAGTCCCTTTGTCGAAGATTAAAGTTTAACTTTAAACCTCAAGGGATTTAAAGTGAATTCAAATCCCAACCGACTAAGTAAAAATCAATGCATTATTTTCATTACGACCGCATGTAAATTGATTGTTAAAAAACGTCAAAATGACGTTTATTATGAGAGGGTTATGTTGAAATTAAAGCATTAAATAAATACCTATTAATTGCAGTTTAAGTCCCGGAAATGCATAAAATAATGTATATTGTGGTGGTTTAAAATACCAATAATTTGAAATTAAATAAGCATCTTAAAATCACAAATTGCATGAGGTTTCTTGACAACAAACAAAAATTCCAACAGGTAATTTGAAAGCTCTGATAAAGTCAGTATATTACAAAATAGGTGAGAGGCAGGATTCGTTCATCAATGATACGAACACAAAAATTATGAATTACAAATTAAAATTTTATATTCACAGAAAATTTTGTTTAACGTATAATTAAGTTAGATTTGTAAAAAAATAGGTTAAAATTAAGAAGTGCGATATAAATAAACAGTATTATTACGTAGTGGTGATTGACATGGAGGTGAACGGAAAGACTAATGCAACTATTCGCCATCCGAGACAAACGATTTTACGTGTAGCCGGACCAGACGATGGATTGTTATGACAACGCTGAAAAAGAGTGAAATTAATTTAATGACATTTGATCATAAAATGAACGTTATCAAGATAGCAAGTTACTTACGTTTGAAAATTAAATCATCAAGTGTGATAAAAAAATCCAAAATCACAAAAAACCTGGGAAACGAAATAAAAAATAAATAATAAACGGAGAATTACGCGAGTGCGTAGAAGGACGGAGGTGTTCTTGTACTCTCGTCCAAAATCAGTGAAAATTGGATAAAAATCCAAATCAATGTGTGTAACCTAAAACCAGAAAGAAGTTTTTATTAATTTGATAAAGGTGAAGGCAGGTACTTACCTTGAAATAAGAAATAAAGTGAGTGTAAGTGATTGGAACCAATATTCCAATAAAGAAATTTCTGGAGCACAAACACGTGTTGCTAATAAGAAAAAGCACGATTCAACAGGCGTTGCAGTCTTGATATTGTGAAGAAAACGAAAGAAAGTGCATCGACATTTGTGGTCGGTAAGAATAAACTTGATTAACTTTTACGCGGTAAGATTTGGACGGTTTAAAATTAAAAGATACGAACAACGTCTCGTAAACGGGAAAATAAAAACATTAATTTGCGTAGATTTAGTTTAATTATTTGTTTTATGTTAAACTGCAATTTTTTAGTATAAGTTTGGGTTTTTCATTTGATTATGTTATCGTTAAAAAAAATAAATTGTTTATATTTTTCTACATCTTTGCGTATCATTGAGGAATGAATCTTCCTCCTCTCAAATTACCTTTCAGAATAAGTAAAGAGCAAACCCTCGAGGAATCTACTACTGCGATTAAGAGATTTCATGCAAATTAAAGACATTAAAACTGAGCTAGCACGAGTGATTAATCATAAAATAAAATATTTCAAATTTCACTTAAAAAAAATTTATATTTTTACATGTGTCCCTTCGGTAAGAGAAGCGATACATAGTAATATATACTATTAAATTAAATTCGCACTTACAATCCAAACATCCACCTCCGTCACATATTCACCAATTTCCTGATCCACCTACAGATTCAGATCCTATAAGTTTTATAGTTACAGAAAATCAGGTTTCTGATGCCATAAATTCTTCCAGAAATGGTAGTTCTGAAGGTATCGATGCACTTCGACCTCAACATTTGAAAGACTTAATAGCCAAAGCTACCGGAAAAGCCGGTCAAACACTTCTTAAAGACATTGCACAATTATTGTTAAATTTAATGTTGCAAGGCAAAGTAGTTGCATCCTTTCTTAAAATTTTATATGGTGCTTATCTGACAGCACTTAAGAAAAAAGATGGCGCAATTCGTCCTATCGCAGTAGTAGGTTCGACTTTTAGGCGAAACTTTATTGAATACTTTATTATTATTAGTACTTTATTAAAGTATTTAATAAAGTAAAACTTTTTATTTAAAACTTATTTAAAACTTTATTAAATATCAAATTAGAAGACTCCTTTTTAAAACAAGCTTCTTTACTAATATGTTTTGGCGGTTGAGGCGTTAGAAAAACGGTAGATGTGGCTCTTCCAGCTTTCATTTCTTCTGTTTACGTACTGAGACACTCATTGGTTCTACCTTAGTCCATCTTTAGCGGATTTTGAGATCTCTTACTTAAAAGAAGCTGTTGCAGCCTGGAAGACAATTTTCGACGGAACGGAAGAAGAGGTAGATGCTTTTTACAATGAAATACATCGGGTTTTGGAGGAGTTACCAAGACAACAAGTAACAATATTAATGAGAGATTTTAATTCAAAAATTAAAGACTTAAAGACAAAAATTTATACTAATTGTTAATAAAAAAATTAATGGACTCTACATTTTCCTAATAGTGCGCCTGCAGGTGAAAATAGATTTTGCATTTGGGGAGTTGCACGTAAATTGGCACGAGGAATTTGAAAATTTTCTATAAAGAATCGGAAAACTGAATGTTTTTATAGTAGAATTTACAAAAGATATATTTGCGGAATATACATAAGGAACCCCAGAAACAGCTTTTAAAAGGTTAGAAATAGCGGGGTATCCATGGATACTGTTGATATTATTTGTTGTTGTTATCAGAGGAATTTGAAATTGGACAGGGTGATGAATAAAATGAGTTAAGGCAAATAATAATACGATTGTTTATTGAATAGAATATTAGAAAAGAATAACTTGAGTTGAATTCTACTATCATTACGTAGATTGATAAGATAATCACAAACACACATTAATACTGTATTATTACAAAAGTACAACTGACTGCATTCGACAGAAATGCAATGAACATCGTATAATGCATGTTAATGACTTGCGCATTAATGACAAAATAAATACATAGAATTTAACGTTATATATAAGGTGTTACAACATAATTGTATACATTATTATTCAACACTTCCACCAGTTCTTTGTATTCCTTTTAGTCCTTAAATCACCTGCCTGTCGTTACTGCGGGGACGAAGATACGGCGGAACACACTCTTTTCGGATGCCTAAGATGGGAGAGGGAGAGAGTGATGATTTCGCTCCGGATGGGCGACACACTAAGCCCGGACAACATGATTGCTTTCATGCTGTCCGGCGAAGACGAATGGCTGGCTGTAGCGGTCTTCATCAGTCAAGTGATGAAGACCAAGGAGGGGGACGGACGAGCTGAGCAAGCCGAAGCTCGAGTCCTCGCCCTACAGTTAAGTCAATGACAGCCTTTTAAAGTTCCCTTGAGAAGTTCCCGCGAGAAGATGCGCGAGAAGTACCCAAGAGAATTCCCGAAGAATATCGTCATTGATCGGCGGGTCGGGTCGGGTCGAGTAGTGACGGTCGTTCGACGGGGTAGGTTAGTGTCGGTACGACGATAGCGCGTAGACCCTCTGTGGACACAAACTCTCGTGCTAATCCAGAGGGGGACGATCGCGAAAATAGTGCCGTCAAATATAAAGACGAGTGGACTGGCACTTTGCCAGCGACCACAAGTTTTTCAAGATGACCCGGTCGCATCGCGCTCTGTGATTTAATATGATTTGCAGGGTCGCTTGGGGGCTCGGAGTCTCCGGTATGGATGTCGGTCGGCTCGGCCTTGATTTTGTCGCCGGAATTTCCGCCTATTAAGTTAATGACGAGTGGACTTTCACCTATACTGACGATCACGGACCACTAGGTGACCCGGTGAGACGTGTTGGATCTCGGCGAGCGGTGTGTCCGGTTCAATTGAAAAAGTAGAATCAAGTGATAGTGCCTAACCTCCCGGACACAAACTTTCGTGCTAAACCGGGAGGTCATCGGGAGCCTGCATCATCGATGCAGCATGAAAGATCGCAGACGACAGCGGAAGTAATGCCGAGAAGGTAAAGCCCGCTGTCGTCGGGGAGGGGGTTTTAGTCAGTTAGAATCTGACACTACCATCCTTGATGGGGTGGTGCCTATGAAGGTTTCCCCCTTCCCTGCAGAAAAAAAAAATAAGAGTTAATTACAATAACAGCAAAACATAGAAATAAAATAAAAGAAGTTAATTCAAATTAAATTTGTACAGCCTTGATACTTTTCATGCCTAGATTTGATCTCAAAATGCAAAATCTTTGTTTACTCAAAGGCTTAGTAAAAATATCAGCGTGTACTGTTCCTTTGTGTCCACGTAGTCAATATTTATTTCCTTGTTCTCAAACTCGCTGTTTTTAATTAACTTTATTGTACTTTGGTTGTCTACTTTTAAAAATGTTGGAATATCTTACTTGAAAGATTGTAGCAACTAAAAATCCAACCAATATTAAACTCTTCATTGTGAACTTTCAATGAATAATGAGCATTGTAGCGTCGATTGCTGACACCTTCGCCTCCTAAGTCCGCTGGACAGCTAGCCACACAGTCGGAGAGCGAACTGGGCGTGAGCTCGTTTAGAATTTACACGACAGTGTTAGAATACAATCCACCTAGCTGAAAGAAAGAATTGAGATGTTGCGGTTTGGGCACCGTGGAGGCAATAAAACAAACAAGAGAGGTAAAGGGTGTTTTACTAACCTCCGAAAGATACAGTGCAGAAAATTCCTGACTCAAATTCACAATTTTATAAAAAATGGTTCACAAATTCCGGGCCAGTGGTCCCAAACAGAAGTCTGCCTGAGGGGCCTAATACCTGAAGGGTAAAAAAATGCTATAATTCGGCAACAGACGTTGCCTTTCAAATCGTACTATGGACGGCTGCTCGCAGCTATATCCGGATGCCCGACAATGTGGTGAATACGCCAATAGCGTGATAAAAAAACCGAACGCAAATGGAGAGTGGTTCGGCAGACAAAAAACTACAGCTCTGTACTTACCAGCTGCTCCAGATAAAAGGTGGTTTGAACAAAAAAAGGATATTTTACATACGCAGGTCAGCGTACCCTGCTAAATCACAAGAGCGCTCCTGACGATTCGGCCTGGCTATCTTCCCTGCTATATCCAAGCTTGAGGTAAAAAGGCTAAAAAATACAAAGCTGCATATATTATCGAACACAAACCCAACTCCCCTGCGTGTCTGTTCTATTAAATGAAATTGCTGCCACAATTATCGTGATCCCAATACAGCCACATCAACACGTCGAGCAAAAAATGCAGGCGATGGTGTTCTTCCCCAGGACCCACGTGCTGGAAATTGACCTTGCGTATTCCAACTGAGTTCCGAATTCGTAGGGTCTCTCGAAATAATATTTCTACAGTTTTACCCGTGACTAGGAATTGACTTGCCGGAAGCAGATGTAGTCGGCCACACAAAAGGAATATTCTCTACGACTCTCCTTAAATATATTTGAAATTGGAGTTCTCAGTTTTGATCTCCAAAACGGTGAGCAACTTGACGAGCAGGTAGTAATAAAAAAACTAATTAATTAATACTAATAATTGTCGTTAAAAATTAATATTATTTTACGAGTCTTTTACAAAAATCGACCATTTTCTGTCTCGTATCTCGGCTTATCTCTTTAAGTTTTTTGATAACTATTCAAGTTATAGCGCGGAACAGCTATATCGGGTATGTCGCAAATAACGTTCACTTTTGAACGTTACAGCACTTAGATTTTAAATTAATTTATATATTCCAGCATCCGTCAAATCAGTACATGTAAAGAGGTCACGATAAGTTTATCGGACAGAAAATTAAACATAATAAAGTTCCCTAATGTATTGTTTATAAAATCAGTTAATAATTTATATTATTAATTAAATTATCATTTAAAACATTAATTATACATAAAAACTATTAATGCATTACATTGATTAATAGTATTTATGAGATGAGGGTGGTAAATATAATACTCCAGCCGCATACCAATAAGATATTTTATCGATTCCCTTTTCAGTAAGAACAGAAATGCAATAAATACACAAATTTGGCGAAAGTACAATAAAAAACAGACATAATTACAATATTGCAATATCTTATAAAAATAATAACTTTGTGAAGTCCCGCATAAAAGTCGTAATCTTGTAAGCAAAAACTACAATATGTACAAATATTGCATCATACGGAGAAAACCCTACTTAGAATGCCGCGGGTTTAGTTACCTTATGCATACTAAACGATTAATTTTATTTCTAAATTTGCAGAATAAAACATATACAAAGGAAATCAGACTAGGAAAGTATTTCCCAGAATACCCGATCGAGTTGAGTGATAAGTTACGTTCAAAACATTGTCTTTGAAAAGCCACGAAGTATCTATTTACGATTAATGAAAGATGATTACATTAAAAAATACTTTCACTTTTAAATAAGCTACATAGTAATTGAAGTTTATTTTAGTTAAAGTTTTATCCCTAGACGACTTAATAAGGTCTAGACCACAGTTATTTGTAACAAGCGATAGCCGTGATGTAAACAACACTTACGAATTATGCACACGGGCGAATAATGTAAACTTACTGTAAGGGGAGTCGATAAAATTATTTATTGGAACAGAAATGGGTAATGAGCTATGAAATTGTATTTAGGTTAATAAAATTATCGAATTTTGGTTATGAATTTTAAAAATTGGCTTTATTCGTTAAAAAGAAGAGAAAATAATAAGAGATCAACAAAATATTACAAAAATTTACAGGTCCTAGGTCCTATTGAGCTGTAATAGATTGAAATTGATGGAAGACCAACGCTTCAAATAAAATAAAAATCTTAGTTACCTATAGAGTTTCATTTTTTAATCCGATAATATATAGTAGGTGTACTTTTAATATCTCAAAATAATTTAAGATCTTTTGTTAATATTAGATTTTCATTAATGCATAAGATTATGTCATAAGTAATGCAATAATACAGTTATCTATTTTTAATGCTGTTTGACCATAACCAATTCCATGCACATCTTTGCATTGTTGTACCATATTATGAGGATCTGGTAGTTCTAAGCCACGTTGTGCAAACATAGAAAATGTATCAACAAGGTATTCTTCTAATTTATCTTCATTCAACACGGCATCATCATCAATAATTCCTTTCTTTTTCCACACACAGCCCCACAATTCGTTTAAAGCAGCGTTATCTTCTGGAAGTTGTTCAAATACAATCAACGGTGGTAATTGTGCAAGTTTTATTGGTCCCAATTGCGTTCTACATGCAATGAACTGTTCCTTTGAATCAACAAATACCTTGGGCGACTCGTCATTTCTGCCAATAGACCGACCTTCCACCTACGAGTAATAAAATATGAGTTAATTTCTTTTTATACAACAAAGTATGTTATAATAAGCTATAATTTTATATTGATCTACATTTAAAAGAACAATTTATTTAAAAAACTAAAATATCTTACTTGAAGGAGGGTAGCAACTAAAAATCCAACCATTATTAAACTCTTCATTGTGAACTTTTTATTTAATAATGAGCACTTGGGTTTTAAATTAATTTATATATTCCAGCATCGGCCAAATGAGGTCACTATAAGTTTATCGGGCAGAAAATTAAACCCCGATTAATTTTACCAAATTAATATAAAATAATAAACTTCAATAATGTATTGTTTATAAATTCACTTCATAATTTATATTATCATTTAAATTATCATTTAAAAAATTAAATATACACAAAAACTATTAATAAATTACATTGATTAAAAAAATATTAAATAATATTATAATAACCAAAGTTTGTTAATATTGTTACGACCGTATCGTGCGGGATCTTTATTCATATACTAAATTAAATTCATTTAGCTAATAAAATATTTATTTAAACTTCCAAATATATACAACTTAAAACTACTACTTACAACTAGGTCTCACATTCTTATGTATAAGTGTTGTGGTCTTCTTGGCAGGACCATCGTGGTGTTGAATTTCTTGAATTCACTTTTCTAACTGGTCTCGTTCACTAATTTACTTCCCAAAAAGACTTTGGTTTCAAAGTTTGTTTTGGGGAATTAAAAATTTGATAGTTGGAATTTTTATCTTCAATAATTTTCGTTTCGTTTTCCTCTGAAAAATATAATTTTGCGTTATTCAAATTTGAAAGTCGTGTTAGTGTTTTTGGTTAACACTGCCCATTGCCGTTTTTCGAGATTTACCACCCATCTACATACATTTTATCTGGGAATTAATTATAATTGGTCAAAAGGAATGCGCTGTAGACTTCAGTTCCTACAAAAGTTTCCAAGTTATCACATGTCTCTTTATTAGTGAAAGTCCAAAGTGAACTCCATTTTCAATTTTCACAAAAACCGTCCAACAGGTATTTAATAATTATTCTTTTGTTGGCTAGAGGTTATTCTTGTCTCTTTATCTCACAACAGGTTCTTAGTAGGATCTCATTAAGATCGTGGAAATTTCCCAATAACACCTATTTTGGTCCAACTTAGAAACAACTGGTTTCCATGGATATCAAAATTTTGAAAATTTATTCATAATATGCAAACCATCCATCTGTTGGATGCGCCGAGACTCTTGGTTTACAATAGTGAAACGAATAACTAAAACCTCCATGGTAAGGTCGTATAATTAAGTATTTATATTTTGAAGAATTCGTTTATGAACAACACGTAATTCAAGATGAATAAACATTTTTGCTACCGACTTTGATTCTAATCTGGATCGTATTGTAATCACTGGATTGAATTTTGTTGCCAGATTAAATTTCATTGAACTGATAATTAAGTTTCACTGAACCTTTTCTGATAGGTTAAGTTTCTTACTATTATTAAGATCCGAATAAAAATCTTTCTGCTGAAACATTTGTCCCGCTGACGCTCTTAATTAAATTAAGGACATTTCCAAATCACCTGTCAGCAGTAGACACACCGACACACTTCATGTGTGGAAATTTTCATAAATATCGGTCAAGTAATAGCAAATTCATGAGCTTCGCATCAATTCAAATATTCTTGACAATTTTTCAATAAATTAGTATAAGAGCGAAGTTAGCCGGTAGCCATTAACTGAGTAACATGGGAACTTCATAGTTAAAACTTCACGCGAAATCAGTCTTCAATCCAATTTTTTATTTACTGTTTAATTAGATTTTATATTATAATATAAGGTAAGTACAAGTTTTTAATTGTACTATTCTTTAAAGTAAATTACAATCAAAATTTTACTTTGGGTAGTCTATTGGAGTATATATTTCTAAAAAAATATCCAACAATGCAATTTCGCGTTGTAAATACAAGAAATGAACTTGAATTTTGTATCTTCCATTAGGAATAAGCGGAGGAAAATGAAAATCAACAAAAACAATTGCATACGTGATAAGTATTGTCCTGAAAACATCATAATTGAAATAGTTTTAGGTAATGAAAACATATTTATATTAAAAACCTTAGAAAAGTAGCAGGTTGTAAAGTTACCACATTTTATTGCGGCCGTCATTCCCATAACATTTGCTTCAAAAGCTTTTCTCATACTGACTTGGAATCGAATTGCAAATTCTCGATATTCATTACTCAAAAATTTGTAAACTTGCACAAGGTTCTGCAAAAATTATTTGACATTATTATATTATATTCCTTGATAATAATTATTTACCTCTAGTTTATCTTTCACGTCTACTTTGTGGTTGATAGTAGCATTGTGGGCCATAGTAGTCCGGTTATATTTAAATGTAACGACTTTAAAAATATTGTAATAATTTTTATCGAAACTTATCAATTGCATTCGATCATCTTTTATTTTATACTTATTTTGATTAAACTGAAACTTGGTTAATTAATCATACAATTTGCAGTGATATTTTGAAGTACCTTCGACAAGAAACTGTTACAGTGCACGTCTTCAACAGCACACACACTAGCACAAATAATAACACAATGATTTGCATTAGAAAAAAATTCAAGTACATGCAAGCTAAATAATTATTTGTATTATTTCACAGGAACTCCCGCAGACAATACAATTTTAGATACCTAGACGCGAAATTTATACTGGTAAACATCCATAAACATTGTTCCGCAAATAAAGTTTACCATCAGAGGGAGAAATGTAACATATTTATCCTTGATTGACGTGTATTACTATTAAGTGCCTTCGTCGCGAATACCATTCATTTTGAAATAACTGTTTTGACCTCATATTTAAAGGTAACACGGTAGGTGAGTTCATGTACGATGGAGTCGGATGATGGACATAAGCTCGAACACAGGACTTTTATTATAGTGTCAGATGTATCAGCATCAGGGCAGGGAGAATCATAGAAGTATTGCCAAGGACAGGTTAAGTGTAATTCTGTTCTAAAACAACCTTCCCGAAATAAATGTTTGATTATTTGAACCTGCATGGGTACTTTTGCGTTGATTATGCATCGGTATTTTAAGAAAATTTAATAATTAAATATTGAAGTATTTCATTATTTTAAAATTAATACGCTATTACGGGAATGAAAACACATTTTGGATCGTAAAACGGTAGCTACTATAGTGTAGTAGTAATATCATGTTTTTTATAGTAATCTTATAGCATCAGATATAAAAATTATTTGAGCATGAAACTAAACATCATTAAAAAAGAACATTAAGATGAATTAAGCAATTTTTTTCTTTACGCATAATTAGGTATATACAGGATACCTCTCGAAGTATTTTTGCAAAAACAAGAAGTAGTTAAGGTTATCCCAGTCCATATGATTTGAAGTAGTACCTATATAATGAATTTCTTATTGTAGTGCCAATTTTTATTTGTAATGTAAGTACAGTGATTTAAATTTGTGTAACCACATAACTTATCTTTCCTGCTTCTATTTTGTATTTTAGCAAGATCTATTAAATGCGGTGAAGTAAAAAATAGAAGCTCTCCCTAAGCCAGAGCTATTTTATATTTTGCCTGATCTTTAACTTAATTGTTTGCAGTGGGGGTACCCTTCATGCTCGATAATGAAATAAGAAGTAATAATAGGTACTAGGTCCCCACAATGACCACATCATTATGACAACGAGAAAACACCAACGAAAATTAATTTTTTTAGATTTCATTAATTTATTTTTAATCTTACCAAACTAAGGCTACCAAATCATCAAAATGTCTCTGCGTTTAAATGGCGGCATCGAAACGGCGATGTCGAAATGTTTTCTTCTTCTTCTTTATCATCTCGATGTTCTTTCAAACATCCAGTCCACTCCTGGACTATAAACCTCTCACCTGTGAGGGAGAGGGTTCAGGTCATACCTTACCACGCTACATGGCTAACTGTGGGTTAGTAGGGGGACAGTGGCGTGTTGTGACTTTTATAAGATGGGAAGCTGAAAAGTCAGTAAATGCGCCGCAGGCGAAAATTTTGAAATTTTCAAGGTCAAGCCGCCTAAATAAGAATTACTAATTTCAATTCAATTATATTGCTTTCGACAAATAGGTTTAGTAGGCACAAGTTTTCGATTTTCTGATGTGACAAAATTAAACTTACCTACCTTTATTTAAAATTAAGTGGGATCCTCCTACTCTTTTTAGAAAATTCGTCAATGACGTCATCATAAAATTTTTGTTGGCGAGAAATTTTTTGAAGTAATTCCTTTTCTATGGATAACAGCGCCAAACTAGAAAGTCTTTCTTGTCCAGTAGAATTTCTAACAAAGTTTTTAATTCGTTTTAGAGCGGAAAAACTGCGTTCTGTGGATGCACTTGTGGCGGGAATAGTCAGAGTTAATTCGCATAATTTAAGAATTTCGGGAAAGGCTTGATCAAGTCCGCACTCTTTAATGGTTTCCCATAACTTACTTATACTACTTTTATTTATACCCTCTGATGTGTTGTATATCACAAAAAGTTCAGATCGCAATGTAGGAAAATCAAAATAGTTTGAATAATTTTGTTTTAGGGATTCAAAAGCACTTTCAGGGACTATATTATGATCACTAAAATTTATTAATTCTATAAATTTTAGATTATCAAAGATTTTAAATCGGGCATCTATGTGCGTAGAGATATTGTCAATTATTTCTAAAAATAATCGACGATAACTGATCTTTTCGTCTCCTACAATGTCGGTACGCAGTCTTTTCCTGTTTTCAATATTAATTTCTAATTGTTGGAATTTGTCCCACAGACGATCAAATTGTTCTCTCTTAGACTCAACAATAGATTTAAAATCCTTAATTTTTTTTACACAAAAATTAATATCACTTAATTTATTTTGGAGAACTGCAAATAAATTGTCACAAAACGGAAATATTTCAGAAAAAATAAGAAGTAAAAGATTAAAATTGGTTTCAGCTTTTAGCATATCTAAATATCCTCTAGAACAAACTATTGTCTCGTGGTCCCATTCTATCTGATTTTCCAATATATTTTAAAAAAAATCAATAAGCGGTTGACGATATTCAAACACAGTTTGCACCAATCTACCGTTGTAGTTCCATCTAGTAGTGGCTACTTTTGGCAATCTCTTATTAACTTCAGAATCTAAAGCACTAGTTCGCTTTGAAGATTTTGAAAAAAAAGATGCAAGGCCACTTAAAGTTGAAAAAACCACTTTGCATTCCTTTATACTGCTGACAGACTGCTGTAAAACCAAATTTAAACGATGTGCCATACAATGTACAAAAAGCGCATTTGGGTGTTTTTCTCTTACTTTAGCTTGGAGCCCTCCTAATTCACCTGCCATTACTGCTGCTCCGTCGTAACTTTGTGCTACTAATTTTGAACCATAATTAAGATCATCAATAACTATGGCTTGCACTATGTTAGAAAGAGCGAGTGCTGTTCTTTGAGTGGTAACATTTACAAATCCCAAAAAGCGTTCTTTGATTTCACCTTTTTTTGTAACATAACGCACAACCTTCGATAACTGACTAATATTTGCCACATCAGTTGTTTCGTCAAGCATAATTGCAATGAACGAAGTTTCGTCTATTTCACACTTGATTTTTCTTAACATAATTTCTCCTACGCACGAAATTAAATCATTCTGTATGACATTAGAAGTGCCTTTAAATACTGTCGAGTTTTCTAAATGAAAGTTTAATGTTTCGTCGTATTTTGCTATTAAATTAATTAAATCCACGTAATTACCCTTATTTAAAGAATTTTCAGATTCAATGTGACCCCGAAAACCAAGCTCGTGTTGACCTAAAAAGCAAAGTACATCTATCAGCCTTTTCAGTATTTCGCGATTTTTACGTACTTGCTGATTGTGTTGTTCATTGCTAATTTTCTGCTGATCATCTAAAGAATGTTCAATTCTTACTTTACCGAATGTTTTTTCTTTCATAAATGTCTCTTGATTAATTTATGAAGGTTATTTAAATCAGAACATCCATTTTTGTTCCACAAATTCGTTTCATGTGAGAACAGAAGACATGGCCAGCAAAATAAAAGTGACCTAGTGTCGCAGCCTGTAAGCCATTCACATTTTTTATAAATTTCTGTTTGTAGGGGAGCCCACGATGCTAAATGGGGATTTACTCGAGCGTCATAGAGACTTATTGGGTTGCAAAGCTTAGATGATAAGAAGAAAAAAATGTTATATAATGTATGCCTTTTCAGCGGTGGGGGGAGCGGCTATAGCTTTTCAATAATGTAAAAAAAAACTGTTGCATGGACATACTCGAGCGTGTCAGATATTGATAGCATCCATGTCCTACGTATTTTTAATAATGTACGTATGTTAATCTGATCGTTTGCTTGATGGGGGTGGGCGTACGTAAGGGTTGAAAACGAAAAAAAAAAAATTTAATCGAGCGCGTCAGATTTTCTAAAGGGATGTTAAGTGAGCCTAGAAAAAGCTCCCATATAATAATCTGACGATTTGGATGTGACGCAAACTCGTGGCCATCATTAGAATGTGCAAAAAAAATTCGCCATTTTGACATACTCAAGCGCGTCAGATTAAGATATATATGGTTCGTCTTCATGTCCTAGACGTGCTGTCTCATAATCTGACGATTATCTAGAGGGATTTGCCTAATCTGACAATTAAAAAAATTTTTTTTCAAATTTTTTTAAATAATTGAACTTAATTAATTGAAAAGCTCAGGAAATAGCATGCAAATACCTTTGCAAACTATCCTAGCTTTGCAAATTACCTGCAACAGAGTACCTGCCAGGGCCCTGCCACAGATACTTTACAGGGCTTTGCAAATTACCTGCAACAGAGTACCTGTCAGTGCCCTGCCACAGATATTTTACAGGGCTTTGCAAATTACCTGCGAAGGGGTACCTGCCAGGGCCCTGCCACAGATATTTTACAGGGCCCTGCGCATAATTCCTTATAGACACCTGACAGGTATCTGTAAGAGGTCTGCCATAAGAAACCCTGTTATAACCACCTGGCAGAAATTTGCCAGGGCTCTAGCAGAGAAATTTTAATTTCACCAGGGAAAAATGTTACTTGGGTACATAATATCATGCCACGAACGAGTCTGTGTGATCAGCTGTAATGGCGTCATGGCAACAGAAACCAGAGTGAGAACGGAATGAGAGAGTAATAGATAGAGAAAAAGTGAGAGAGAAATAGAAACGGGGAATATAGGCATCACCACCATCACACAGCTGCACGCATTGAACTTTATCGACGAATTTTTGTTACTTCGGCTTGTGGAAATCGTCAGATTATATATTTTTCGTTATTCTTGAATTATTCCCTTCAAAATTAAAAAAAAATTAGCCACGCTCGAGAATGTCGAGATGACGTTTTTTTTTTTTCAACTTTGTAGCCCTCCCCATTCTTTGCGTCACTCTCAAATCGTCAGATTAGTGGAATGTACACTTTTTAGCATGTAATTAACTCACCCTACCTTAATCTGACACGCTCGAGAATTTCTGATGATCAATTTTTTTTTACTAATCTGATCCTTTATCCTTGACGGGCGGCCATATATATGGGGCTCATATTTGGTGGAGGTACTTAACCGGGTACAAGGTATCCCCCTGTATATTAATCTGCCGCGCTCGAGTAAATCCCCAAATCCCCGCTTGGGCTCCCCTACCGTACGATTTAGTTTGTTCGACTAACTTGGTTAGTGCTGGAGTCAGCCTACCATTTAAAATAATTTGCTTTTTTCTCTCAAAATTTAAAGTTCCAAATTTCTTTAGCACTAAATTACATACAAGACACTCACATAATGTACTATATTCTAAATTATTGTCCTGAGAAGTTGAAGGGCCCGGTATTGCTTCCATTATGATTAAAAGGTTTCATATACTGGGTGCTATGTATAATTGTATATTATACAGACGACAACACACACAAGACTAAACGAAACGGTGGTCTTGTTTTAATTGCAATTTTGCAATAGTAAAAAAAAATGTTTAACTGCTAAAACTACAAAACTAAACCACTGCTGTATTAAATTTCTTTACTAGTACTTACAAAGTGGTATACTATACTATATTGTTTTAAACCCTCACGGAGTCATTTTTAAACGGATAAAATTTATTAGGTATTTGTTATATTTAATTGATCAGTCCATAATTCAATAATTTGTCATACACACTGACCACATCTTTGAGATTGTTTTTCAGTATAAAAAATATCTTTGCTGCTGGAAAAATTGCCTTTCTTGCTATCAGCATTAATAGTTTAATAAATATACATTATTAAATTTTTTTATAACAATTAATAATTGAATATAATAAAAAATATCGTATACTATTATTAAACTTTTATTTAATTTTATAAAATTAAAATTTTATAAAATATTAAATGCTATCAGCATTTTGCAATGATAAGCGTGGCCGCGCCACGCCGGTGTTACCGTGCATGTGTGAAGCTCATATAAGCACAGCTTACGGACTACCCTTTTAATTTTTGTCATACGACAGAAATTGCCCAATTTTTGAAAATTTTTGTATTTACAATGTCTCAAGTATCCTTGCATAAAAATTATACAAATTAACGGCAAACCTTATCTCTAACTACAAATTAAAATTAAACTTTTACAAAATACAATTATTTATTCAGTACACGCTACATTATTATGAATATCCCTGCCTTGATATAAGCAAAGATATAAGCTACGTTCCAACAGCTTTCGATGTGCGATGATTCACTTCTATATCTTTTGCAGCCGCCTATCGCGTATAAAAGAATGCCTACGAGTAACTATTTTTTTTAAATATCTACATATTTCAGTGAATTTCAAATTTTTATTCAAATCAAGAAAGAAATTTAAATTGATAAAAAAATTTAAAATCGTAAATTTTAAATTATATAAATAAGTAATTTTTGTTTTTAATTTTGCAAGGCAAATAAGGGAAGCGCTGCTTCCCTAGCTTCCATAGAAAACACGCCACTGGTAGGGGAGCAACCAGTGGCGTTCTTTTTAAATTAGGCACCACGCGATCACCAATACAAGTGCAAGCCGCGAGCAACCTTGCTACCTTGAGTCGCTGCTCAAAATTATCTCTAGAGTTCCTATTGTAATTTCTTCAAAGAGAGATATGCTATCGATACGGAGACATAGCTTGGAAATTTATGAAGATCTATGGAGATAATTTTCTTGCCAAGTGGCCTTTGCATAGAACCGGAATCCTGAGAGCAGTACACATTTTTCTTTTTATTTATTCAAACAAAAATTAAAGTTCCTTCTTCACAGTGAGCTTTTTAGTAGTGATCAATTTTAGTTTCTAATCTTAGCTGTTTACGACGGAGGTCATTTGTAGTCTGGCTTGAGAATAGAAGAGTAAATAAATTTAATAATACTTTCTGTATTAATTTTTCTTTTTTTTTTTGGTAGATAACAGTTGGTCATTCCATGTTAAATCAGCTAAAGTATTTTATGCCTTCTTCGATTTATTCCATCTTGGTGCAATTCCCAACTCATAATTTGTAATGAAATTAGTGTCAAACGTTTGAACTTCGTTTGAGCACCAATGAGCTACCATGAAAATTGTTTGTGCCCCAAAGGCTTATAATATAATTTCCATCCTTTAAAGCAATTTTGGAAGGGGCTGTAGAAATGCTTTTTATAAGATGTGACATTTTTAATAAAATAATTTTTTTTATATAATAAAATTTATAGTAATAATTTTAAAGCAAAGAAAATGATAAATTTAAAAAACTATAATCAGCATATTTATAATTTTGATGTCATACTAAATGGGATGATTTATTTTGAATTATTTTCTTACTTTTTTAATTACTTTATACTTTTTAATTACAATATATCAATAATTATTATACGGTATAATTTAACTTCTGCTGTTTGGTATTTATTGCTATTCAACCTTTAATATTTAATTTTTGTATTGATTAGTAATTATTATTGCCAAAAAAAATTTATGTAATATATGAGTATTAATAAATCTTATTTAATTATTGCTTATTAGAATTTTTTCAATAATGTTGATTCGTTGAATACATCGGTAACGAAAGTTCTTTAAAGAAATTTTAGTAAGCTGTGTTACGAGTGTTATTTTAGTACAATAAGGTCTATAACAACATATCAAATTAACATGTTAAGAATTGTTAGAAGTGCAGACAAGAACTTGGATAACTATTTTTTTCGATGGATTACCATTATTGGTATATTTCCACCACGCTCTATGCGAACAAGTAACAATACAGGACCTTTTTGCATTTATAGGTTGTACATTCTATTTTTGTCATTAATTATATCATTTGCAACTATTGCTACAGTTATTTATCGATATTTCATTACGAAAAGTGCGTGTAGAATGGATACATTGATATTGACTGATATTATACAGAAAGTTATTGCAGCTATATGCAATACAATTTCAATACTAGCACCAACAGTTTTTTACTTCTCAAGTGTAAAAGAGTTCTTACATCATTCAGTAATTAAGGAATTAATGATTATATCGTCCAGAAAGCATTTCAAATTACTATTTTCAATTTGTCACTTACTTCTATTTATCCATTTTGCAAATGACGTATACAGTTTTATATTGAAATTTGAATTAGTAAACTTTATGTACTCGACCAATAGAAAAATTCAATATTATTACAAACTTTTAACAATGTTCACTATCTATGTTATTGCTAAACTTATAAAGCAACAGTTTGAAACCACAAATAAATGCTTAACGGAAAAAGCTAAATTCATTAAAATGCACAACAAACGCATTGGAGTTATTCGGTTCCAAAATAAATTTTATAATTTTTCTCTTTGCTCCGAAATTCGACAAATCGCAAAGTGTTTTGAAAATCATGTGGAACAGATAGCACTCTTCAATAAAATTTTTGGTTCTCAGTTATTCTTTCTTACTTTATCTTTTACGATAGGGTTAATTAACACTCTCAATATGACAATGATTGTGTTTTCTTCAAAGCTTACATACCAAATCCACCCAAATATACTTCTGGTAAACTTCCTGTTACTGTTTGGGCAATTTTTAAGTATTTGTACTAGAAACCATGGCATGAAAACCGTAACTTTCGTTCATTGCAGATTATTGGCGCACTTAATGTAGTAATTTGCAGCAAAGCAGAAGATACGGCTAGAAAAACTGGTGATATTTGTCTCAATGTTTTGGGCAACTTACCAAATACAAACGAAAATGCGAAACTGAAAGATGAATTATTATTCCTAAATCGTATGGCAAGAGAGAAAAATCTAACCTTTTCTGCAGCTGGATTTTTTAGTATTAATTACTCCTTACTCTTTAGTATAAGTTCAAGTGTTATAACGTATGTAATTGTAATAATTCAGTTAAATGATTAAATTTATTAAAAGTGTAATTTGATCGAAAAAATAATCACTCGTCGAAACCACTATAATAGTGACGTGTTCGTTGACATGCTTATCTGAAGACATAAATACGCCAAGTTCTTAAAGAAAATTTTGCCATGTCTTATATTGAGGTTGAGTTGATTGAGACGTTCGGCGTCGTCACTTACATATGTGGGTGATGTCCTGCCTGAAAAACATTCTTAATGTAAGGTCAGACTAGGCTACTTTTGCTGCGCGCAGCAAAAGTAGCTGTGTGTGAACACCACTGCAACCGATAAAAGTGCACACTGCTGCACATGTGGTATACTTGTTGATTTAAATAAGAACATGTGTAAACGTATCTTTAGTAACAACTCTAGCGCCACCTATATATTCAGGTGTAGGTAATAGTAAAGGTTATATTACCATGTGTGAAGTTATGTATATTGTTATTAGTTAAATATAGTTGTTATGTTATTACGGATCAGTTATTTCAACAGGTTATGGGCTCAGGCAAGCGATGCTTATTTACGATAATTGATTAAGTTAAGGTGATATATTTTTTTGTGTTCAAGCATGGCTTCAGGAAATATAAGCGTGCTCGGGATCGACAAACTAATAGGAAGGTAAAATTACAGCACGTGGAAATTTGCAGTTCAAGCGTATTTGGAACACGAGGAACTATGGGATTGTATCCAAGGTACTGTAAATATTAAAAATAAAGATGGCGATCCTATAAAGATTTCAAACGTTTTATATGTACCCGGATTATCAACCAATTTGCTTTCAGTCAGCGAATTAGCAAAAAAAGGTTTAACCGTTTATTTTAACAATGAAGGCTGTAAAATACTGCATCAAAAAGTATTAATCGCAACTGGTTCTTTAATTAACAATATGTTTCGGTTAGATCAGCAGAAGAACGTTAGCTATATGGTAAATATTAAACTTGAACAACAAACATGGCATCGTAGATTAGCTCACATCAATTATCCCGATTTACAAAGATTGAAAAATGGAACGGCAACAGGCATTGATTTTGTGGAAAACAAAGAAGTGAGTACGTGCGTCGCGTGTTGTCAAGGTAAACAAACTAGACTTCCATTCAAAAGTTCAGAAAGTAGAACAACAACGGTTCTAGAAATTATTCATTCTGATCTATGTGGACCGATGGAAACAATTTCTAACGGTGGTGCCAAATATTTCTTAACCTTCGTTGATGATTTTACAAGAAAGGTTTTTGTATATTTTTTAAGATCAAAACACGAAGTGTTTAGAAGTTTTCAAGATTTTAAAAATCTAACTGAAACTCAAACAGGAAACCGGATTAAAATTTTACGTTCAGATAATGGCAGCGAGTACTGCAATAGCGATTTTAAGAATTTCTTAGTGAATAATGGAATTAGGCATCAGACAACAAATCCTTATACTCCAGAACAAAATGGGTTGGCTGAAAGAATGAATCGAACATTAGTTGAGAGGGCAAAATGTATGATTTTTGAAGCAAAATTAAGCAAAAGCTTTTGGGCAGAGGCGATCAACACCGCATCATATATCACCAATCGTTCACCTACCACAATTTTACATAAATTGAACAAAACTCCTGAAGAGATGTGGTCAGGTAAGAAGCCAGATTTAAGTCACATGAAAATTTTTGGTTGTCGATGCATGGTTCATATCCCAAGTGAAAAGCGAAGAAAATGGGACCCCAAATCAAAAGAACAAATATTCGTAGGGTATTTCGAAGAAACAAAAGGCTACCGTGTATTGGATCCTTTAACAAGAAAACTTACAAAATCTCGAAATGTGACATTCATGGAAGACATGCTTTCTGAAATTCCTGAAAATAGAAACAAGTCAGTCAAATTAATGCCGCTAAATAATATACTTCCAAAAGGCTCTATTAATAATGACGTTGAAGAAAATTTGGATGAAGAAGAAGCTGAAGTCGAAGTAGATAAAAAGGTGGAAGGTGTTATGATAGAAATAGAGAAACTAGAAGAAAAAATAGAAGCTGACGTAGATGAAACGAACAATTTAAGAAGATCAGAACGACAACGAAAACCCAAAGAAATGAATGATTATGTCACTTACTTGTCGAATACCAATAATGAAGAAAGTGATCCTCTAACAATGACAGAAGCCTTAAACAGCAACAATAGCGAACTGTGGAAAAAGGCTATGAAAGCAGAATATGAATCGTTAATGGAAAATGAAACTTGGTCGCTAACTAACTTACCATCAAACAAGAAAGCGTTAAAATGCAAGTGGGTTTTTAAAACTAAAAGGGATGGTAACGGTAACATATTCTTTTTAAAGCTACGTTTACATATGTGTTCTAGTGGGGATGTTGATTTAAATAAGAACATGTGTAAACGTATCTTTAGTAACAACTCTAGCGCCACATATATTCAGGTGTAGGTAATAGAAAAGGTTATATTACCATGTGTGAAGTTATGTATATTGTTATTAGTTAAATATAGTTGTTATGTTATTACGGATCAGTTATTTCAACAATACTGCGCACGCTGTTAAAAGCAGCTTAGTGCGAGTGCAAATTTTGTATGTTGCATTCGCAGTAAAAAATCTTCATTTGGTTTAATATTTTGCTGCGAGTAGCGGTGCAGTTTTTATCACATTTAAATAAAATATAATTTTTTATTTTTGTATGCACCCTCCGATGTTGCTCGTAGGTTTTATCTTTGATTAAATCATCAATTTTTCCTGACCAATCCATTTTATTTTGATTTTATTTGTTAATTTCATTCATAAAACTGCACGTGTGGTGTACTGCGTACGCTGTTAAAAACAGTTTAGTGTGAGTGCAAATTTTATATGTTGCATTCGCAACTGTATTAAGCTGCCTACTGTAAGTTGATACCTAACTGATAAGCTGCTCCGGGGAATGTCCGGGGTGACATCATGCGATGAGTAAACGTAATTCAGTAAATGCACCTGACAAACCATATATTCTATCGCAGTAAAAAAATATTCATTTGGTTTAATATTTTACTGCGACTAGAGGTGCAGCTTTTTAATTTACAATGCCTCCCAGTAAGTGGGAAACCGAACGGGCAAAAAGTGCTTGTTGGCGCCACGAAGCGAAAATAGCTCCAAATCGAACGCGGTCTATATATAATCAAATACGAATACGCTATATCCATAATCAAATATATTGTTGTGATATAAAGCTCACCTCGGACTTCTACTGCTTTGATAATCACAATCTTACTTACCACGACCAGCTCCAGAGGTTGAGACTCTTTTATTATTATGATGTGTTGTACTTGGATGAATCGCTCCCACAAAGACAACGCTTGCTCAGAATTATTTAATTGAATTAACCTGTATTTCCAGGTGCAAATGCTACTATGTTGATAAGCTTTGATTACTTTAATATAACTTTCTAATGCCTCTCTATCGATGTAGCCCCCTTTGATGAGATTCAAATAAAATATCAATTCGCAGTAAACAATAAACGTGGTTTTATTTACAGTACCAAAGGAACAAATATGATGGTTATTAAAAACTGATAAGTTCAAACTTACTATTAAATCTAGCAAATTAACACTCTTAATAATGTACAAATATTGTTCGCCAACAAGTAATAAAATAATGTCTTCAGAAAAATTTAATACAGTTTTAAAAATAAATTTATAATGTTGCTCACCCAAATGTACGTCACTGCTTTTTAGTAGATAAGTTACGTGTTGAAACGATGACACAACCTCGTAGGTAAGTTGCACAACCACGATCAAACAGGATGCCCCAATGTGATCTGCTGTTGATCCAGGTAAGTGAAATAAAATTTCCAAATTGTAAATTGATGCTTCAACGGAATTAACCAAATTTAACTTTCCAGGTGTTATTGAATTGTGGACATAATTCAATATAAAAATATTCGACATAACCTAGCCGTGAAGTTGATATAAAAAAAAGGTAAATATTTTCCAATGTGATTCTTCAAAATATAACTCGAATTCAAGATCGATATTCGTTTTTCCAATAATTAACCAAAAATTTTTCATCAAACGTCAAAATATCTCAACAGGTTGCAAACTTTCCAAACCGTTGCCAACCATACCATTCAAAATTCCCAAAAACAAAACCAATAACAATTTGTCGATGCGTACTATTGGAATTCTATAAAACGAATGTGTGAGAGTCCATAAAATCACCCTCTTTTATAGACTTTCGGCCAAGCACCGGAAGTGACGTCATCCAAATTCAAATTATTCAAGTTCGCAGGAGATAAAACTGCTGATTTGGTTGCGAAACATATTGGGTAAATCCTTTTGTTAAATTTTTAATTTTATGGCACTAGTTATATAATTTTTAAACACTAATTTTTAATTTTTCAATCCACAGTCTATAAACATGCGATCACTTCAACGAATAATGACCCTTATTAACAAAAATACTTGTTGGCGGCAAAAACATTGCAAAATACAGAAGAACACAAAGCAATCGTATTATAAAAGTAAGTCTGAACATTATTTATTCTGAAATATAAAATTCAAAGAGAAAATTAACCATCAAATCTGTTACAGGTCATTGACCCTTATGTTACAATTTTGGGTCTTGTTACTGTTTACTGGTGATGATTGTCAGATTACATGGATCTGGACTGACAATTGAAGCAAAGGCTACTAAATGATCAAAAGAGATGCACCAGAAATTATAAATTTAGTTCCCATCCGAACAATCAACCTCACGTCCTACGACTGAGAAAGGTTGCATTCATAAAAGCGAATATCCAGTTCAATATAATCTATAATTATAAATAATATAATTATAATATTATATAATCAAATAACACACACAATTTTTGTTCGATTGTGAAAATAAACCTGCAATTACAAATTTTACAAACATGCTTGCTAAGAAATTTTTTTCTTGCTTCTTGGCAGAAATGTGTATATTAAGAAAATTGTTTGCTGACAAACACGTTTCCAACACGTGATATTTATCTCTTGAACGCGATGTTTGCATGAAAGCAATCGCTCCGAGATTTTTATATCCTGGTTTTTAATTTATTTTTGACCTTATTAAAAATTAGAAAAATATAAAAATTCATGTATTAAAAAATTAAAGTATTAAATCAATAAATTATTCTTAATGAATTTTTTTTGGAGAAATGCATGGTTTCGATAATAGTTAATGTAGTGCAAAAAATGACAAAGAGTTCATAATCGACTATGAGTTCATAATCGATTATTTTTAATAATCGATTAATCGAAAAAAATCCATTATTTTTAGGCTTCTATACAAAGTATAACAAGAAGCCTTATGATCTAGCTCCGTGTCCGTCTGTCTGTCCGTCCGTCCGTCTGTCCGCATAATTCAAAATCATACAGAGCGTTTCAAATCGTGTTGGAAATACTCTGTGTGTATAGAGGTCTAAGAACTGGGTAGCCAGTGCGCTACTTTTAGGCTTCTATACAAAGTACGATATAACAAGAAGCCTTATTTAGGCTTCTATACAAGGTATAGAAAGAAGCCTTATGGTCTGGCTTCGTGTCCGTCCGCATGTTTCAGAGCCAATCATAACGTTGATCAACTGATACGTTGTTATATTGTAAATACTTCGTCTATATAGTATTGCGTTAATCTGTTAATCCGTTGTTTCGATTCGCTAATGCAATTTACAAATACGCAAATGTTCGAAAGAAATTTACTAAGTTAAAGATATTTTCAAAGAGGTCTCCCTATATAAACTACTTGTTAGGCTTCTATACAAAGTATAGCAAGAACCCTTATGATCTGGCTCCGCGTCTGTCCGTCTGTCTGTCCGCATAATTCAAATCTAATCAGAACCTTCGAAATTGTGATTGTGACCGCAAAAATTTAATTAGTGCAGATTATCTGATATTACCTTATAATAATACAAGGTGGAACTCGCTTTAGCGGCAGTTCTTAGGCTTCTATACAGCTACCTTTCTGGTGTGGAAAGTTGTTATTATCTGGTTAGTTTTGATCGCCATATAATGTAACATCACATAATCAGATAATCTGCACCAATTAAATTTTTTGCGGTTGGTAATTATCATTTACTATATAAGTAATAACAATCAAACTTTTCCATTCTATTCGAAACTTTACTTCTCTGTAATGTTTGGTCCTTTTTTTGAGGTGGACCAATCCTCTCCTTTCTCTTTTATTTACAACTTAACTTCACTAACCACATCATTAAAAAATTATTTTTTCACATCAAAGTAAAATAAAATACAACTACTTTTCTGGTAGTTGTGGTAGTGTACTTTTCTGGTAGTGTAAAACTACCGTTATGAACGTCGACAATGGGGAACATGCATGAAAAAAAAATTTTAGTTAAAACAGTATTTTCCGATTAATCCTATATATTAAATATCAAATCAGCAAAAATAACTTCTATTTATTGTATATTGTTATAAATAATCCATTTTAAAATTCAATAATAATTTAAAATAAATCATGTGACCTTAAACGCAACGAAGTCACCGGTACAATAACAATAACCTCACTTTCATGTTTACTATACTCGTTTGGAGTACTTTTTTAACTTTCTTGTTTTTAATTGATTTAATTATGATAAATGACCCGGCAGACGTTGTCCTGCCCAAATTTCAATATTTGCCTACATCTATTTTTTAGATCCAATCCGCATAATGACCTTGCGACTTATTTGGTCATTGCAAATACCAAACGTATTAAAAAAGGATTAAATAAATAAAGTAATAAAAAATACAAATCAAGGTTTAATAAAAAAAACTTTAACAAAACTGTTAAGTATTCACAAAAACCACAATAATTTCTAATTTTACTTTATTTTATTTTTGCCAACAACACTTGTTCTTTGTGTTCTTCCTTTTCCTCCTCCCCTTCGTCTTCTAATAAGGAATTTTCGAAAGCACGCAGCGATATTGCCAATTCCTGTTCTTCTTACATACATTGAACTTACATACATTGAACTTTATATATATAGATATCGTTCGTTAATACGTTGATCCGTTGAAACGTTGATCCGCACTAACGTTGGTCAAGCTAATACAGTGTTTGACCAAGTTCGCGGCAAGATTCTAAAGTAGCCTATGTTTTTCGTAGCATTGTAAATAGCTTCTACACCAAATTTGGTAGAGATTGGTCAAACGGTGTAGAATTGTATAGAAAACACACATACATACATTGAATTTTATATATATAGAATATATAGATATCGTTCGTTAATACGTTGATCCGTTGAAACGTTGATCCGTTGAAACGTTGATCCGCACTCACGTTGGTCAAGCTAATACAGCGCTTGACCAAAGTTCGCGGCAAGATTCTAAAGTAGCCTATGTTTTTCGTAGCATTGTAAATAGCTTCTACACCAAATTTGGTAGAGATTGGTCAAACGGTGTAGAATTGTATAGAAAACATACATACATACATACATACATACATTGAATTTTATATATATAGATATCCAAGATGCTATTGTAATCAAGTTAATAACCTTCCAGATGGAGGAAAGAAAAATTCAAATTCCAACGGAAGATATATAAATAAAGTTATTCATACGAATAGTGTAAGCAAGCCTTTCGAATTAATTAAGAATTTTAATCACGCTTTCATACAAAAATAAGTAAAGACAAAGAATACAATTAAAAAAGCCTGAACCTCTTCACTAATAATACCTAAGTCACTACTTGAATATAGAAAAGTGCAGTGCCGAGTACCAAAACTAATTAAAGGAATGGAATTGTTGCAAAATTGTGAAAGGTCAATTAACTCTTATTGAAGTGTTATATTTACAAAAAGAAGGTTTGCACTCTGAATTTAGCGAACACCGGTTATGTTTATTCTTTAAATAAAAATTAAGCCCACGTGACGAACGAATCAAAAAGTTTTGTCTCATCTATTATTTTTTCCACTTTTTTTGTCCTTGTCAAAACGCCAAACAATTTAGTTTTGGCACCCTAACTTTCCCAATGCAATTGTTAGTTTTGTTGGCCAGAATTCAAATTTAGTATTAAAGTTTGGTTGGAAACAAATCAAACCGTGGGTTTTTATAAAGCAGTAAAATCAATGTGCATCCAGTGCAAGGGTTAAGTATAAGATTTTTGAGTTGAGTACCACTGATAAATTAATTTTAAAAAAATGTAAAACAACTTTCAGTGGAATGCTCTCGACATAATAACAAATTATATGATTTACTCATTTGGAATTTACATGTACTAAACAGATTGTTTGTAAATATATTTACAGTAAATTAAAAAAAAAAGATAAAAGGTTAAAATGTAAAATTACAGATTTAAATAAATTATTCTACCAACCGAGAAAAACCTTTTCAATTTCTTTCTGAACAAACAAATCACTTCAAACTTACCTTCAATTTATTTGTTCAAGGTAAATCGTGCTAACCTTGCTTAATTGTATTCTGATTCCTTAACTGTAATTTTGATGATTAAATTTTTATCGGACACTTGATAAAACTCTTAATTTGTTACACAAATAATATACGAATCTGCGATTGCTGTCCTTGGAGTGATTATAAATTTGTCAAATTAATTTGTTTGTTTGTATTAATGCAAATTTAAATATTTTTTATAAAAATTTCGGGGCGGCATCTACCGGTCAATATGGCGTAATACGTAATGACGTATTTAATATAACTTCGATGAGAAAATTTCGTTTTAATTTGAAATAATGCGACATCTAAGTAAATTACCTTTAGTATTGTTTATGATGAGTAATCACAGTTAAAATTTGTTGCTTTTATTATTAATTATGATGAGATTACGTAAGCAAAATATACAATATACATCACTTGGGAACTTGGAATAGATTCATACCTTGTTCGAACAAACTTATAGGCAGTCATACGTTATTTCGTTCGATTTTAAGCCCAGGTTTATTAGGATTTATAGTAGGCAAAGTTTAATAATTTTGGGTCTGACATAATTATTCTTCTGTAAAATTAAAACTTGTTAAAATGTCATCGCGGATTTATAAATAATTATGGTGATTCAATTTGTAATTTAAAAGTTCCGAACCGGGTTCTGATTTCCTAGTAGCCGAGTGTCAATAACTTCGTTATTTACGAGTATGACCAGATTTTAATTTAGAAAATTTTATATTTTAGATATTTTCAAGGCACGATAAGGATATCTGCATATTATTTACTGTAAAGTCAGTAGTTTCTCAGATATTTCCATATTTATGTCGGAACTCGTAACCGTTAACTGCTCTATTATTTATATTATTTATTTTCTTGCGTTTTCTGAACCAGGAAACAATATTCCATATTATACAATGTTGTAATCACATCGGTGCGCGGTGAAACGAAAAGGACGATTTAAGTAAAATTCATTTTTTAAGTTTTTGCTCATAAACCTAAGTAAGCGCTATGGACGATCCTCTTGGGCTGTATCGCAACGCTTTTTGCTTTTTAAAGGTTTTGATGGCAACGCTTTGATGGTTTTTGTTTCTTAAAGAAATCGATTATTAATATAAGTTACCTTGGACTCTTCAAAAAGTCGCCTATGGCGCTATTACATAATTTCAATGTTGATATATTAAAATTTCATAATATGCTAATTGTATTGCAAAATTTGTTAACCTGAAATTCCTATTGTGAAAAATAGATTTATGTTTAAGTTCCAGAGCGCCATCTACATAGGGTATATCAAAACAAACAATAGATCATAATAATTATTAGTCTTATTGTATAACACAGGATGTTTCGGTGTTACTCCGAAAAGGGGACTCAACATCATGAGATAATCTTTGTTAAATTTTATAAATTCATGTTTAATATTAAGTTTCCAGAAATATTGTTACGGATACCGCTAAAATCAACCATAAAATGGTTAATAAAAATCGACTCACTTTGTATATTTTACGGTATAAAAAATTTCTTGTTAAATTGTAAAATGTTAGCGTAAATAATAAATCCCACTACGCAATTTTATTAGTATGTTAGCTTTCTTTGTTTTAAATATGTCTTACTTTTTTCACCGTCAACAGGTGATTAATAATATTATTATGCCATTGGTTCATTTTGAAATACCCGCAATAAAATGAGCGGATATACTAGATCCATAGCTATTTTTTATGATAAAAACGCATGGCATGATCAGTGTAGTTCAAGAGATCGGCTGGACTACATTCATTTTATTTAATTTGTACATAAGTTTTTAAAGTTGCCTTTTATTTAATAAAATCAATATCGATCAATTAGTTTTAATTAGTTCTTTTTAAATAGTGTTAGTTTAAATATCTTAAGTGATAACTTGAATAATTACGAAATTACTTCGGCAAAATACATAAGTAATTAATTACATTTATCTGAAGACACCAAGTCCTAAATAATAAAATTATTTGTGTCGCAATACAAAATTGCATTAGTTCCCTCAGGAAGTACCAAGAAATTACCGTAGTTAAACGTATTAATAATAACAAAAGTCACATGGTTCCAAAGAATGAACTGTGAGTAAAATTTACTACTGTGATAAAAATCAATTAATTAAATATGCGAACTATCGAAGTTACAGACATCATAGTTAAAAATAATCAATCGAACAAGTTAATCGAAACAAACTTGGATCGAATGCCGGTGTATTAATTGTTGTAAGAAACCACGCGTGAACATTTAAACCACAAAGACAATAATTCCAATATTAGTGTGTTTCGCGCAATAAATCGGACAAACAATAAGTAAATCATAATTGATTAATGACTAAAGTGCAATATCGGTGTTAAAAATAGTTAAAAACCAACAAATATTTTAACTTTCGATAAATGATTTCATCGTTAATGTTTGGTGTAATTCCCCGGCACGCGAAGCAACGTCCAACTCAAGGTTATGCACGTGCAACGGATGAAGTAATCATTCTCCGTAATCAACAATAATTATGAAGCCACCAAGCTAAGCAAATATTTCACCATAGGCGTATCATAAACTTGTGCCAAAAAGGTATCGTACAAATAATGATTATTTTATGTATGCAACAATTGTTATTCAAGCAATAATTGATTAATGTAAATAATTATTCTATTTTTTTTATTTTATTTGTAATGTAATTTTAAGACCAGTATGAATCAGTGTGAATGTGTGCTAATTTTAGAAACAATTTCAGTATTATTGACGATTCATAACTGTAAATTTTGTTTTTAATATATGTATAAAACGAGATCTTATACTTTATTTCTTCTGCATTGGCCTAAGGTAAGTTTGCAGCGACCAACACCTGAGATGGGGAGAATTCGTAGGAAGTCCGCTCTTCGATTTAGTAAGTAGTGCTAGCCGGCGAAAGTCTAAATCGCCTACGGCTCAACCCGAAACAATGGCGCCCAAGAGTGGGTCATGAATTTCATTGGAAAAACATGACGAACTTACCAAAGGTGAATGTGGAAGAGTAAAATTTGTTTCTCATGTTTTATGCTATTGATTTTTTATGTTTTTGAATTTTATGTATTTGATTTTTTTTATGCAATCAATTTTTTTTGTATGTATTTAATGTGGGTATGCCCAATGGTAAATAAGTTAGCAAAAATGGATCCAGCGCATTTAAGCGACGAAGAGCTTGAGTTTGAAATTTTGTGTAGAAGCGTCGAGTTACAAATAACGCGAGTGGAAAAAGAACATTCGTTAGTAAACGCGATGCATCGAGCTAAACCAACAAATCTACCGTTTACGTGCGAAATAAATATCAAGCAACTTAAAGAGACTCTAACGGATATGACCGCGAAAGTCCAAAACGTAGTAAATGAAAATAACATAGGAGAAATCGTAGCGCGATTTTTACATATTAACAATCGATTTTCATTAATACAAAAAGAAGCAAAAAATGAAAATAAAATCAAATTGGATGAACTTGAAACAGAAATTAATAAAATCGTAGAAGCAATTGTTAAATTTTTAAATGATTTCAATAATGGTAACTAGATACAGGCGAAAGCAAATAATTTTCAATAAGATCGTGTTAAATGATCTTGGACACTACCACCGCCCTGAAGCACGGCGTTAAACTGCATCAAAACAAAACCACTTTTGGTTTTGAACAAGGATTATTTTATAATCCATGGAAATAATTATTTTTATAATTAGAGATTTTTTATTATTTTTTATTTTGTGTGTAAAGGTCCTGAGTATAGACCCTAAAATGCATTCATTTTATTGGATAACTGGCAACGTAAATTTAGTCTAATAAATTATTAATTGTCACAAAGACGATTTAAATTTTATCTTTTAAATTTAATCGTTTCAAAGTAAACTTTATTTTAGCTTTAACGTTTTTGAAAAGTTTAGAAGGAAACTTAAAATTATCAATAAAACAAGTATTGAAAAAACTTGTAGTGATTTTTTTTAAAGAAGTTTCAAAGAAACTTAATTATCTTTTAATTTTTTGAATTAAAAAGTTTTAAAGACAACTTTATTTATCTTTATCGTGAATAATTAAAAGTTTCAAGAAAACTTATTATCGTTTATTTCTGACAGTTGGTCAATTAAAAGTTTCAAGAAAACTTATTCTCGTTTATTTCTGACAGTTGGTCAATTAAAAGTTTCAAGAAAACTTATTATCGGTTATTTTTGACAATTGGTCAATTAAATTATTAAGAAAATTTATAAACGGGTAAAAAAAGTTCAAAAGGAAACTCAAAATTATCTTGTAAAACAAGTTTAGAAAACTTGCATTGATTTTTTTAAAAGGAGTTTCAAAGAACTAACAATTACCTAGGTCATTCGATACAATGACTTGTATAAATAATGATTATCTTTATAGTCGAAGAATTTATAATCAAAGTAATAATTATTTTTATAATTAACGATTTTTTATTTTTTATTTAAAGCTTAGTATTTTCGAAAAAAGTTAAAAGAAAATTTTTAACAATAAGAATTTTTTATTGTGGTAATGGAAATCAACCAATTTAAAAAAAATAACCAGTCATAAACGGAATTAGCAATCTACGCAAGATAAGCCTAATTACCCTGAATTGGTTAAATAATAAATATTAATACGATTACCTCTTTGTGAATTTATTCTAGTACGAGTACATTAAATGCATTTTTATGTTTCGATAACAGAAACTATTTTTGAATCTTTTGGGTTTCAAATAAAGAAACTGTTTTTTTTAGTAATGCATTTTGGTTTCTAGTAAAAATAAAAATCATTTTCGAATTTATCTTTTGGGTGCAACTAGGATTGTTGTTTAGTACACCTCCTAGAAATGTGATAATAAATTAGTCTCACACTTGGAAAAATTAAAGACGGAATTAGCGACCCAAAGAAGGCGAGCCTAATATCCCAATTATTTTCAAATGCGGCACTCAATATCGCGTTTTAATCGTATCTAATTACGAAAATCTCTTTAGTTCATGGTCCTGGTGGCATGACCTTAAACTGCATCCCCAAGTTTTTTATTTTTCACAATTACTTATTCTTTACTTTTTTATTACATAGGGTAACTAAATTTAAATCAATGGTCCCTGGTACGACCTAAAAATGCGTCTATAGAAAGGTCCTCTATGACCAAGGAACGATTATTTTTATAATCAAAGCTTAATTTTTTTCCAGTGGTTAAATTAGGAATAATGGTCCCTGGTATGACTTGAAAATACGCCTAGAACGGTTATCTTTATAACCAAGAAACGATTATCTTTTATAATCACGAAAATAATTATTTATAATTATTAACTTCCTAATTTTCCCCTGTAACTAAATTTGGACAAACGGTCCAGGAATATGACCTTAAACTATACCACCCTTAAATTCAAAATTACCTTTGTATAAATCAGTAAAAGTAAATTTCAAAAACTAATGTTCAAAATAATACAATAATAATAAATTAATATTTGCCGAATCGATATAAACATCGTTTTAGATAAGCCAGTATTAAAGGAATTATCAACCCACAAGGGAAAGAATAATATCCATATCTTGGTTAAAAATCAAAAAGAACGATAACGATTGATTTCGGAAAAGAACAAATTTTTTTGCTTATCCATTATCTTTCAGAATAACTACGCCAAAACGTAAGATTAAATTTTCTATGGTGATAGTACGGTTTCTATAAAAACCAATTTGCGATATTTTAAATTTATTTGGTGTTTAAAAAGGAATAACAATTATCTTGCAATAAAAATTGCGTTGTTTTTAAGTAAACAGATTTATTAACGTTGAAATATTTTCGGTAACTTTAACAAATTACCATACGGTATTGTGAGAGATTAAATAACTTTCAACGAAGTTAATTATTTTGATTATGTACTACCTATTCCAAAAGAAACATAATTTTATGCTAGTAAAATTAAAAGATAAGAACTCGTCAGCTGTCTGCTCTCCTGACGACAATTCTTTATAATAATACGTCACCTTGAACTTGGCTTAGAAACGATAAGAAGCGATGTTGCTTTTCTTTTAATCTATGTATTCAAGGAATGAGCACTTTGAAAAATATTAAATTTTTTAAATACGACTTGTTTCCCTAAACCCTATCTGAAGGATAAAACAATAAGTTGTGTCTAATTTTCCCGAAATAGCTAATCGTGAAAAAACATAATTTATTTAGTGTATGTCCAAAATATCCGGAACTTGCTACTCTGCCTGTTTTGAACAATGCATGATAATCTCCAGATAGTAAGTTTGATTATTCGAATAAGCGACACATTTCAATTTAATTCCGCAAAAGTGGAAAAATTAAAGCCAGGATTTTAGTGAAAAATCTTTTGAATTGAAAGTTAATTTTATATTTATGACCCTTTCCTTTATAATGCATTAGTATACAATTAAAAGTAAAAACTAAGATAGACTAAGGTAAAAACTTAAATGGTTTAAAAAAAAGCAAAATTAAATCTGTATTAGCGTTGTAAAAATATTGTTTCGAAAGCGTCGTATGTTTGTAAAATGCACACAACTAAATTGTACTTGGAGAGTAGCGACCTTGCACTAGAAATACGATAACGTGCTACAATAAAAAGAAATAATTTCTACAATATTAAAATCGTCGAGTAAAGTTGACAAATTTATGTCTCTTTTTGGTTTAAAGTAAATTGTTAAAATCCTAGATTGACGAAATTAAAATCAAAAGTTAATTCATCGTAATGCATTTCGTTATAAACTATATTAATAGTAATTTAGCAAGTATGATTTGCATAATAAGCTTTAATTGAATAAAGAAATATTTTATGTGTACAATATTTATTAATATGCTGAAAAGCTATAAATTAACGTAATCATTATCCTTTAAAGTAATAAATTTAATGAAATTATTTCAAGAAATTTTAAAGTGTTAAAACGACACTCGGGAACAAAAGTACTTGTATGCGATTGAAGGTCACTACGTCTATCTAATAACAGAATAAATTCTTTTACATTTGGTTGTACAATCTAAAAATGCACTCGAATAAAGCAACCTTTTATTAAGTAAAGGTATGTAAATAATAAACACACTTTAACGTGATAACAATTGTATTTTTTAATTATTAACAAATGATTTTCTGGTTGTGGGATGCACTTCGTCAGATACAAGATATGCGGTTCCCCGAATTACTTGATAAGATTATCTGAGCATATTAAAGCCAGAAGAAGGAATTTCCTAGTTGTTTATCTTATTCTGAAGCTACGTAATAATGAGTCATACTTTTTACATGCAATGGTTAACGAAGTTTGTTGAACCGTTGATTATAATTTTTATCTCCGAAGTCTTATTAAAATAAATAATAAACAAAAATTCGTAGTGTTTTAATTGAAACCAAATAAAATAAGATGGTATATATTAATAATTTTTTTTTATGTTGTAAAAGATAAAATTCTAATCCATAAGATTAGTGAATATAATTTATAAAAACTAAATTTTTTGTTATACGAACAAGTTATTTACATTATGACTGTCATTCGAAATCTCTTTTATTTTCTAAATCAAATAAATTCGAAATTATGTCACTTACTATTATACCTGTTAATAAAAAAAAAAAAAATTTTTTTCTTTCAGATAAAGGCCTGATTAAATGGCATGAACCAGGTCTATTAAAAATATAATTTTATTCACATCTAAATTATGAATAGAAAAGATCGGATTTTTTTAGTATCTGATTACAAATAAATTTTTATAAACCTAAATTCAGTATTATCATCAATTAAAAAATAATCAAAAATCAATTTTATCAACTCAGCTGATACAAGACTCGCTATTACGCACGAATGAGTTACCATCGATAATTCCATTAATAACTCGAACTAAAGCTCGCCGCACACTGGACGGCATATTACTACTTATATTGGCTTTTTAATGATTTCACCTGTAAATATGATCCGTGTTCTTATTATTAAACCCAATTATTAAGTACTTGATTTTGACAATTTAAAAATGAGTTGACTATATAATACGTGAAATTTGACCCTGTCAAAAGTCATCCTCATTATTTAATTAGAATGATACAGTTAATATAATTATTTTACCTATATATTAATTTTTATAATAAACTAAAAATATTACTCTTACATTATAGTAAGCCTTTCTAACCATAATTTAGTTTAATCAGCATATTCCCATAATAATTCCATTTTATGCCAATAATAATTTGTCTTATACGAATAATAATTTTATCATTTCAACCAACTATGTAGTAATATCTTTTAAATAATTAAGATTAGAACAGTATCCTATCATATTTTCGAAATATGTAATTTTGATAAATTTTTTTAAATGCCATAATTAATTGTGTTCATTTGGGCTACACAATCTTCGACTAGATTGGAGTAGGGGAAGCCAGGCCTGTACGGTAAAATCTGATAACATGACCCGGATTGTTATTAAGACCCGTTCTCGCTGAATGTTTCTTCCTTCTTGCATAATCAATGAACACTGACACAATTTTTAACAGCCTCTTTTTGTTTTCTCTGAAAATTATTAATGAAGTAAGAATATTGTCATATGGAAAATTTCTTTAAGTTTGTCCAATAAAATGAAAATGTGAATTCTTTAATTCACTTACTTACAATTTTTTCATTGAAACAGAAATAAATCTGTTCGCTACTTAAGACGAAAATAAAATACTGCTTTTTGACTAATTACATTTTATCATATCCCTTAATTTTTTTATCAATTATAATAAATACGCTACTTCATTCTATCAAAACTGAGTATAATACATCGGTTACCTTTTGGAATTATTATGCCTAACCCACCAACTATAATTATCATATCGATTAGTTACTTTAGCATAGTCTAAGAAATAATTTTTTATAATAATCAAATAGATCATCGTATCTTTTAAGTATGTAAGTTGCATTATTGGAAAAATTCCTTCGTTATCTCTGTGTAATATTTTTACGGTTAACCGCACCAAACGGTAGTCATAAATCCAATTCAATATCCAGCCGTGATTAAAATCACTGGATTCAACAAGATGGGTTAAGACGATCTTCGATTTGGTTAATTATTTCTAATTTTTTATATAATCATTCTTTCGTAGGAGAGGAAACAATGTCCGCTTCATAAAACGAAAAAATAAATTATTAAGTCGAAAAAATTTTCTTTTTAGAAATTCTGTTAGGTGCGATATTCAAATTGGTCGTGCACTCTTCGACTATAGTATAGTAAGGGAAACTAAGTCTGTACGATTTCCTAATGGGATGATCCGGATTCTCACCAAGGCCCGTTCTCGCTGAAATCTTTCCTCCCTTAAAAAGTTGGGTTAATGTTTACACCATTTTGAATAGTGTCATCTTTGTTTTTTTTAATAAAAGCAACAAAATAGAATTCTTTAATTCACTCATTAAATTTGTTTTACTTTTAAAACTACAAGGTTTCAATTTGTAAATATGATTCTTTGAATACCGACTAACGCAATAGTTTCAACTTGTAAATCTGATATGTTGAACCAAAAACCCCCCATATTTTGACTTGTATATATGATTCGTTAAAATATGACATCTTATAAATTATTAGTTGTTAGAAAATGATGTCCTCGTTTAAAGTCGATCTCTCTCTAGTCCCTGCTTAACCTGTGTGATACCTCTAACGGGATGATTCGGATTCTCGCCAAGACCCATTCTCGTGAACGCAGTGTACTTAGTTTGATTTTCTGAAAACCAAGGATTAATTTTCAATGATAGCTTTAATTTATTAATTCCCCAAACTCTACTAGAGATTTCTTGTTTACTCTAAAAGATAAAAACTAAAACAAGTGGCGTCCAACAAAAATATAACCACCACTGTACTTTGAGTTATGCAGAAGGCAATGGGTGGTTATTGTGTTTTAAAGGTTATCTTTTAATATTAAAATTGAAAAATATAATTCAAACTTTCGAGTACCTACAATATGTCATTTTTTTTATTTGTTTTTTTTATTAACAAGTGAGCGTGTTACGGATACCGCTAAAATCAACCATAAAATGGTTAATAAAAATCGACTCACTTTGTATATTTTACGGTATAAAAAATTTCTTGTTAAATTGTAAAATGTTAGCGTAAATAATAAATCCCACTACGCAATTTTATTAGTATGTTAGCTTTCTTTGTTTTAAATATGTCTTACTTTTTTCACCGTCAACAGGTGATTAATAATATTATTATGCCATTGGTTCATTTTGAAATACCCGCAATAAAATGAGCGGATATACTAGATCCATAGCTATTTTTTATGATAAAAACGCATGGCATGATCAGTGTAGTTCAAGAGATCGGCTGGACTACATTCATTTTATTTAATTTGTACATAAGTTTTTAAAGTTGCCTTTTATTTAATAAAATCAATATCGATCAATTAGTTTTAATTAGTTCTTTTTAAATAGTGTTAGTTTAAATATCTTAAGTGATAACTTGAATAATTACGAAATTACTTCGGCAAAATACATAAGTAATTAATTACATTTATCTGAAGACACCAAGTCCTAAATAATAAAATTATTTGTGTCGCAATACAAAATTGCATTAGTTCCCTCAGGAAGTACCAAGAAATTACCGTAGTTAAACGTATTAATAATAACAAAAGTCACATGGTTCCAAAGAATGAACTGTGAGTAAAATTTACTACTGTGATAAAAATCAATTAATTAAATATGCGAACTATCGAAGTTACAGACATCATAGTTAAAAATAATCAATCGAACAAGTTAATCGAAACAAACTTGGATCGAATGCCGGTGTATTAATTGTTGTAAGAAACCACGCGTGAACATTTAAACCACAAAGACAATAATTCCAATATTAGTGTGTTTCGCGCAATAAATCGGACAAACAATAAGTAAATCATAATTGATTAATGACTAAAGTGCAATATCGGTGTTAAAAATAGTTAAAAACCAACAAATATTTTAACTTTCGATAAATGATTTCATCGTTAATGTTTGGTGTAATTCCCCGGCACGCGAAGCAACGTCCAACTCAAGGTTATGCACGTGCAACGGATGAAGTAATCATTCTCCGTAATCAACAATAATTATGAAGCCACCAAGCTAAGCAAATATTTCACCATAGGCGTATCATAAACTTGTGCCAAAAAGGTATCGTACAAATAATGATTATTTTATGTATGCAACAATTGTTATTCAAGCAATAATTGATTAATGTAAATAATTATTCTATTTTTTTTATTTTATTTGTAATGTAATTTTAAGACCAGTATGAATCAGTGTGAATGTGTGCTAATTTTAGAAACAATTTCAGTATTATTGACGATTCATAACTGTAAATTTTGTTTTTAATATATGTATAAAACGAGATCTTATACTTTATTTCTTCTGCATTGGCCTAAGGTAAGTTTGCAGCGACCAACACCTGAGATGGGGAGAATTCGTAGGAAGTCCGCTCTTCGATTTAGTAAGTAGTGCTAGCCGGCGAAAGTCTAAATCGCCTACGGCTCAACCCGAAACAATATTCCTGGAATAAATCATTGAAATTTTGATGGATTTAAATAAGTGAGGAATACAGTGGCGGCTAGTACGGAAAGGGTGACGGGGCGCCGTCCTCCCGAAATAATAGAATCGACTTGGATCGTAAATACTAGCCAGTGTTTAAAACACTTCACATCGAAAATGGAAAAATTTGATTCAAGGAATGAAAACAAATAACATTTATTAATTACGTGGCTCGAGGATACCTTACAAGAACACGTCATATAGGTTATAAAATATAGGGATATGAGGCCCTCCTCCTATATATTTAACTAATCGGTCGTGGTTGTGCGGCCTAAAGGCCGCACTGAGTGCATTACGACAACTGATATCTATCAATCTATCTTCTATATTAATATATTGATTTTTTCACGATTTTTTACCTATCATTAAAATATATATGACAGATGGCGTGACATTCGTTGCTCCCTCGTTATGTTTCTTACCATGTAGTATATTATATTAATCCAAAATGTCGCGTTACACTACTGGGTTTTTGCACTCTCTTTTTCCCCAGAAAACGTTCAGTATTAAATTATAAGACATGTAACTACTAAAATCAAAATTATCTGATCAATTTTAACAAATAGGCACAGATAAAAAAAATGTAAACGGCTGCAAGCATACCAACATTGTCGGTTGCTTGCAGCAAATTTGTATATAATGTCGCAGTTTTTTGGACTTTGACAGAGTGCCTCTTTTTGCCTGATGTTATAACGGCAGCTATGCTTTGTACTTTTCGTACCACAGTACCAGAGCAGGGTTTCGTGGGTTCTTCACTTGACCCAGGCGTTACTTGTTGCTTCTTTTCGTGATATGTGCTTATTTCAAATGGAAAGGAAAATGCTATTGTGGGCGCCAGGCCTCATAAAAAAATACACGATAGTTTTAAATGTGATTTATTAAGGGCCACAGAAAAGATAAAAGATGTTTGGCCACCTCCAATACAAAACAAAACAATTAGTTGACAGTGTCAACTGGACCAGAAGGTCCCAAACAAATACTGGGCTGAAAGCCTCTGTATGAAATAAAACAAAGCAAGCCCCACAAACTGAAGGCCGTGCGTGCTTTTGGTATTGTATCACCAAAGCGACGATACTCACGACTACTAGTTATAGGTAACCGAGTTACCAAGAAAATGGTTATAGCAATGCTTTTGTGTAAAAAAATAAATTGGATGCACGAGCATAAACAGTTACCAAATTGTGTCACTTACCCCTGTTACCTTACTGAATAGAATCGACAAGAAGTATCCTTGGATCCAGGAAATGTCTTTCAGAGCTCCGTTAGAAAATCTCCTTTTTCCAGGTGTCGGTATGCTTGATGAACAAAACAGGATCTACAAATGTAAGCACACAATAAGTAAATGCCTTATACACGTCCACCCAACCAAAAGCAAATATTGAACAAAAAACTAGTAGCCGGATAATGTCGCCCTGAGTGAATCAAAACACAACAATGTAGTATTTTACGATGGTTATTCTCAAATATAAAACAATGGGCTTCGGCGATGTCCCCTGACTGGATCGGAAATAACTTGGTTATGCCACCCGGCGTTGATCAACAGAAAATAATACTGTATACCACCTGTATGAGGTTGACTGGTTGTAACAGTCCAAATATAATTGTACAGGTGTACCCAACACGAATAGTAGCCTCTCCAATCAGATAATTTTCCAAAATTATTCAAAAGGGTTCTTCGGCCAAAAATCTTGCTTTATTCAATAGAGTACAAAAAACTGGATCTTATAATATATCTTCCACTTGTTGTTGAAAGCCGTGAAAATGGTTAAAATAAAATTATTCTCACTCAGAATTGTCAACCGTCAACCATTTACAAAAATTTGCAAAGCTCTCCTTTTTTTTCTCGTCGCGCTAAAATTATCACTCTCTGATCCTAATCGAGTTAATTCACATTGCTCGCGGTATGTACGGGGTATTTGGAAATAAAACGTATTATAATAAAAAGTAAATGTACGTTTATAACGCTACACTCCCCCCCCGCTAAGCTATGAACCGCCTCGGTTCAGAAAGGAAGCAATATGATAAAGGATATAGTGGAATTATAAAAAAAACTCATTTTGTTTTTAAGAGAAAGAAAAATTATGTTTTTAAGCAAACAGTGGAGTTGTGATGATGGAAAATCATTCATGCAGAAGGCTCGTACCCACCAGATACAATTGGGAACGTAAAGAAGATTTTGTATTTGTTTTATATATTTGTACTTGATGAAAAAAATGGAGTATGAGTCGGTTGACTCCAATGTACAATTTGAGTTTAATTTAACGATGGAACTAAACGTATCTTAGTTATTACGGATTTGTCATAATTACTCAATGAAATATGATACATCCCCCCATGATATGTGATGATATTCTTTAATTTCCAGGCGTTTGATTCATTAAATATACATTTTCCGGCATTGTCCCTAATAATCCGTCTGATTACTTAGAGAACACCTAAAATGAAAATGTTTTCAAAAAAATGTTGAGTTCTAACGAAAACATGGATCATGCTTTCCAAATCCTACTAATAGAAAAACTCAAAATAATCCCAGAAAAAACCAGTTTCTTTAAAAAGGAGTAAGCGAATGTCCTAAATTTAGGATCCTAATACTTCATATGAAGTCATAATTTGTTTGGCCAACCGCTATGACTAATAGTGGAAGACTATAGTCGAGCCTCAAGTGCCAAACACAATTACAAAAATTAAATTAAACACGTCTTGCTCTAAGACAGCTGATAAAAATATAATGGTGGGATCTGGCAATCCAGTCTAAACAGACATACACCTGACATTGAATCAAAACTTGAATCTTACGATTCACAAAACCCTATCAAAATCAAATCGTATCACACATACCCTGCCTTGCTAAAATTTGTAAAGGTTAGTCAAAATCGGGAGATGCCTTTAGATCTTTGACATGAAACACGCCCAAGTCTTTACCTTGCTCATCTTTTAATCGATATGTTACTGTACCAGTGACTTCAGTAACACGACACTTGACATATTTCGGCGCAAGTTTTTTGGAAAACTTATCGATAGCGCTCGACAGCACAAAGTTCTTTTTCCACACAATATCTCCGCGTTTGAAATAAAGAGGTCGTTTACGAAGATTGTACCTAGCTTTACTGCGTTCGTATGCCGATTTGAGTTTCTTGACTACTGCTTGATGAATTTCACTGGTGTTGTTAACATCAGCCACTATACGCTCACGATCACCTAACACAAATTCACCAGGTTCGGCCTGAGTTAGCTTTCCGTAATATGTTCCATTATTAGGAACGGACCTACCCAGATTTAAGAAAGAGGGAGTAAACCCGGTTACTTCGTGTACAGCGTTTCTAATGGCATGGGCGATTTTATAAATATTAATATCCCATGATCGATGGTCACTCTCAACGAATGAACGTATACAAGTACCCACGACACGATTAGTTCTTTCCACAGGATTGACCTGTGGGTGATAATTTGCGTTATACCAAATCTTCTGAACCTGGTACTCGGCCATAAGGTCCTTAAATAATTTACCCGTAAATTGTGTACCATTGTCGCACATGACAATTTGGGGAACACCAAACAGTAGAAAATTTTCCTCTATCTTATTGACTATAGATGATGCTGTAGCTTGTCTCAACGGGTGTACCACGACGAATTTCGTAAACCAGTCCGATATTACTAAGAGATAAGAATTACCTTTCTTACTACGGGGAAAAGGTCCCATGAGATCAATGGATAATATCTGGAAAGGATACTCCACTCGCTTAGACTTTCCCATTAAGCCAGGCCTCAGTTGATTCGAAGCTTTACTAGCAAGGCATACTTCACACTTAAGGATGTAGCGTGAAATGTCCGATCTCATACGCGGCCAGTAATAAATATCGGCGATTTTGTGGAATGTTTTAAACGCACCTAAGTGTCCACTCAATGGATTGTCGTGGCAATCGTGCATGATCTCGCGACGACGAGATTTTGGTACTAACAACTTCCATTCGACCAAATTGGAAACAACGTTATGTTTGTTCGGAACGAATTTAAAAACGTATCCGTCCTCTACCTTAAAATTAGGATAACGATCCGGGTTGGAAGTTATTTTATCGATGACTTTATTGTACCAAGCGCTCTTGTCTTCGGGTGTTATCGAGATTGCGTGTATATTGATCGGCGCTCGAGATAAAGCATCGGGCACAACATTGAGTTTACCCTTTCTGTGTACAATATTAAAGTCGAACTGGTTCAACCTAACGGACCATCTCGCTAATCTACCTAACGGGGATTGAACCGTACCAAGCCAACGCAAGGCTTGATTATCCGTAATTACAGTAAATCGGGTTCCCTCAACGTATGGACGATACTTCTCTATACCGAACAATATCGCACAGCACTCCTTCTCCATCGCGTGGTAGTTACGTTCGTGTTTGCCAAGTGTTCGACTTGCATAGGCGATGACGCGTTCATGCTCTCCTTCATCTTGTATTAGGATTGCACCCAAACCGGAATCGGATGCGTCGGTTTGTATAAAAAAAGGTTTGGTGAAGTCCGGGCTGCTCAATATGGGAGCTGAAATTAAATGATTTTTTAATTTACGGAAGGCACACTCTGCTTCCTCATCCCACAAGACACGTTGACCCTTTGCTTTCCCTTTTAAATGTTTTAGAATTGGAGCGGCAATTGACGAAAAATTAGGTATAAACCGTCTGTACCAACCGGCCATTCCAAGAAAGCGTTTGATCTCGGTTGCTGTTTTGGGAGTCGGATAGCAAACTATTGCTTCTACTTTATCAGGGTCGGTTCTAAGACCTTTGGCGTCGACCACGAAACCCAGATATTTAAGCGAGTCACGGCAAAACTCACACTTCTCTAAATTAACCGTCAGACCTGCCTTCCGCAAACGTTCGTAAACTCGCTGAAGCAAAGCAATATGCTCCTCGAACGTTTTGGAAACTACAATTATATCATCGAGATAAATAAAGACGTTCTCGAATTCGGGACCAAATAAGCTATCCATGAAGCGCTGTAGTGTTTGAGGGCTATTGTGCAATCCAAATGGGAGAACATTGAACTCAAAAAGTCCACGTCTGGGAACAGTGAAAGCTGTTTTTTCACAGGAATCGGCGGAAAGTGGAATTTGCCAAAACGCTTTTCTTAAATCAATAGACGAAAGATAACGCGCGTCTCTTAATTGATCCAAAATGTCGCTTATATAAGGTAAAGGATAAGCGTCGGGTTTGGTAACCTCATTAAGACGCCTTCCATCGAAGCAAAACCTTAGATCTCCATTCTTTTTCTTAACAAGAACAATTGGACTGTTCCAGGGCGAGAAAGAAGGTTTAATGACATTGAGACGTATCATTTCGTCTACTTCCGCATTCACTTTTTCCAACATTGCTGGTGATAAAGGATAATGACGCTGTTTGATTGGCAAAGCGTCGCCAGTATTAATAACGTGTTCTACTAATTTTGTTCTACCCAATTTGGATGGGGCAATTGATTTGAACTGAGCGATGACTTTCTCAAGTTCTTGAATTTGGTCCAAGGTCAGGTCTGCGCGGGATTGGATAATTTTAGTAGAGTCTAACTGATAGATCTCTTTGGGGATGGTATACGAGTCCGTTTCGAAGTCAGTTTTTAATTTGAACATCTTACAGAACTCATAGCCTAAAATTAGTGGATATTCGATGGAATCTGTGACTATTATAGAAACATTCTTGGTAACACCATCGACGGTCAATGGCAATAGAACCGTACCTTTCACATTCTGAAAAGTACCATCTGCTGAACACAGTGGCACACGTTTAGTTTTATCTACTGTCAAATTAAGTTTTTTTAAAAGATAAAGTCCATCTCGGCCTAATACTGACTGATTAGCCCCAGGGTCCATAAAGCCTAACACCCGTTCTCCCATAATATTTACAAAAATGTACGCCCTGTTGTCAAAAGGACGGTGCACAAAAAGAGCATTTACTGTAGGGATAGTGGTTTTGCAAAATGATCGGACCCGAGATAGCCAATTTTGCCATTCCGGACTTTCAGCCTTTAAGCGAAAAGGGCTAGGTGGTAAACGGCTGTAGCTTACCCCCGCCTTACTACGTTTTTTTGACACCTGGGACATGTTGCGTAAGTGACATTCGGTGTACCACAGATATAACAAAAGATACGCCTTTCCGCTAAACAAGTATGATATACATGACCGGGTTGTCCACAGTTGAAGCATTTGGTGTTAGCACCTATGGCTTTACCAAATGTTCGTGTTTTAAATGTTGGAGCATTTGAATTTGTGCTTAGCGAATGCACATTGTATTTAGGATGAACCGGTAGGGGATTAGAATTAAATTGTGATTGAGCGTACTTTTGACCACTTGAGTGCATTTGGGAAGTTCTCACGGATCTTCCTTCATGTTGAACGACTGGTATAGCCAAATCAGGCTCTAAAGGATTTACAGTCGGAACATGGTTTAGAAATCTTTCTCGGCGATTTTCCGCCTCTACTATATTTCTGCAAGCAACTAATATTGAGTGAACAGATTCGAACTCGTGGAAAATTAATTGGTCACTGTAGCGTGGCTGTAAATTTTGTAAAATTATTCGCATTTGTTTAGATAGTGACGGTTTTTCAGTGAGCCTGTTCATTAAATTCTGCAAAAACGCGATAAAAATATGCGGAGCTTCATTAACACCTTGCTTTCTATTATTAATTTCTTCCCACAATAAATCATCATAATTACGCGGCAAATAAGTGTACTTTAATAATTCAACTAAGCCTGCCCACGAATCAACTAAAGATCGGTTTGCTCTGAACCAGATTAAAGCGTTATCTGTAAACAGATCGCACGCACTGTCAAATAGAACGCTATCAGGCACCCTACGAGAAATTTGGAGTTCTTCAACTCGTTCTAAAAATGCATTTACCCCTAACACTGTAAGATCGCCTGAAAATTTCAGTTGCCATTTGCTCACTGTATCAGGTTTCCAATTGTATAAGTTGGAATATGTATTCGGTGGTAAAAATTGTTGATAGTTCGCAGGTTGAGGAAGGTGATAGGGACTAGACATTCTCAAAGGTTCTGTACCCTGATGTGCAGCTGAAGGCTGAGGTGGAACTGGTTTTTTCTGATTTATTAACTTAGCATTATACGAGTCTTGGGGTAATTCCTCGTCCTCTAATGGATCTGAAGGACCCACTGGAGCAGATACTGTAGCTGGCTGTAATATGGCTGCTTTTTCCGCTAACGTGAGGTCTGCTAATGCTTGCGATATATCATTTTTCGCTGTGATCGGCGAACCTAAAGCTATTTCAACCTCATCTAATAACCGAACAATTAACCCCTGAGTGCTTTTAATAACTGCAATATCTTCAGATGTTACTGATATATCCTGTAAGCAATAACCAAGGCGTGAGAGGATGTGATTTAAACCAGCTGTTAGTTTCTCGCCTGTTTGAGTGGTAGGTTGCTTTTTAAAATCCTCCACTTTTTGTTTTAATAAGTGAAACTTTTTATCACAGATAATCAATTGATCACCGACGTTTAAGTTAATTTTTGGATAATTTGCAACTACCCTTGGGTCTAACTTTGCTTCTTTGAGCGCATTGCGAAGCATTGACCTGCACGTATCTACGTTAACCCCTTCGGTATCTTGACCTCGTATTAATAATTCCCATTTCAACTCGTCCGAAGAAAGACGGTTGACGTGCTTTGAAATCATGTTTAAACTTAATTCAAAATTTGTCGAAAATAATATGTCAACACTGCACCACTGCAATGCTTGTATATAGAGGTGAACCAGAAAAGAAGAAAGATAGGTAAAAGAAAATAGATTGTATTTGAAAGCACTGTTGGTAATTATCAAATTGAATAAAACAAGAAATCAAGTTAATGAAAAAAATTGCCTGTTCCAGGAAAATGATCAAGTGAAGTTTGCTTTGACTGATGGTCGTCAAATTCTTTGAAGCTTTGAACAGTGTAAGTGGATGTTAAGCCACTGGAAATCGAGCTCCTAAAGTTGGGCGTCAATTCTCTTGTCGCAGTTTTTTGGACTTTGACAGAGTGCCTCTTTTTGCCTGATGTTATAACGGCAGCTATGCTTTGTACTTTTCGTACCACAGTACCAGAGCAGGGTTTCGTGGGTTCTTCACTTGACCCAGGCGTTACTTGTTGCTTCTTTTCGTGATATGTGCTTATTTCAAATGGAAAGGAAAATGCTATTGTGGGCGCCAGGCCTCATAAAAAAATACACGATAGTTTTAAATGTGATTTATTAAGGGCCACAGAAAAGATAAAAGATGTTTGGCCACCTCCAATACAAAACAAAACAATTAGTTGACAGTGTCAACTGGACCAGAAGGTCCCAAACAAATACTGGGCTGAAAGCCTCTGTATGAAATAAAACAAAGCAAGCCCCACAAACTGAAGGCCGTGCGTGCTTTTGGTATTGTATCACCAAAGCGACGATACTCACGACTACTAGTTATAGGTAACCGAGTTACCAAGAAAATGGTTATAGCAATGCTTTTGTGTAAAAAAATAAATTGGATGCACGAGCATAAACAGTTACCAAATTGTGTCACTTACCCCTGTTACCTTACTGAATAGAATCGACAAGAAGTATCCTTGGATCCAGGAAATGTCTTTCAGAGCTCCGTTAGAAAATCTCCTTTTTCCAGGTGTCGGTATGCTTGATGAACAAAACAGGATCTACAAATGTAAGCACACAATAAGTAAATGCCTTATACACGTCCACCCAACCAAAAGCAAATATTGAACAAAAAACTAGTAGCCGGATAATGTCGCCCTGAGTGAATCAAAACACAACAATGTAGTATTTTACGATGGTTATTCTCAAATATAAAACAATGGGCTTCGGCGATGTCCCCTGACTGGATCGGAAATAACTTGGTTATGCCACCCGGCGTTGATCAACAGAAAATAATACTGTATACCACCTGTATGAGGTTGACTGGTTGTAACAGTCCAAATATAATTGTACAGGTGTACCCAACACGAATAGTAGCCTCTCCAATCAGATAATTTTCCAAAATTATTCAAAAGGGTTCTTCGGCCAAAAATCTTGCTTTATTCAATAGAGTACAAAAAACTGGATCTTATAATATATCTTCCACTTGTTGTTGAAAGCCGTGAAAATGGTTAAAATAAAATTATTCTCACTCAGAATTGTCAACCGTCAACCATTTACAAAAATTTGCAAAGCTCTCCTTTTTTTTCTCGTCGCGCTAAAATTATCACTCTCTGATCCTAATCGAGTTAATTCACATTGCTCGCGGTATGTACGGGGTATTTGGAAATAAAACGTATTATAATAAAAAGTAAATGTACGTTTATAACGCTACACTAATATGCTTCAATAGAGTATTTTTATTACAGTAGAATCCGCTTAATGTGATCACTTTGGGCCAAGAACATTTTGATAACATTAACCGACTGATAACAGTAAGCGAATTTTAGAAAAAAACGAATTTTAGAAAATCAGAAATCAGAAAAAGATACTTAGAAAAAGAGATTATTGTGTTGGAAATTCCTTGAAATTGATAATAATAAGCGGCTTTTTGATCACATTATCCGGTGGTTTTTGATCACAATAACCGACTGATAATATTATCCGTGATCACATTAAGCGGATTCTACTGTATTTATTATTATCGCGTTACACTTCCAATTCTCACGTAAATTGTAATTCGACTATATTAATTTAACATTCTTCATATTTAGAAGTGTTCTTTTGTTTTTGTTTGTTATTCACTGTTGAATTTCCATAATTGTATGTATATTCGGTTATGAACGTCTTGCGACATTTTCCCGATACCTCCCTGTCTCTGCTCGTTGCGTGTTGAAAATGTGTGACGAGCACAGAGGACCTACAGCTTAACGTGGATTCCGAGCCACGGGAATAGACGATTTCTACACCGCCTACTCCGATCAGGGAAGTTTTTTAGCCATAAATAATGTTATCTGGGGCCAGCAGATAGACATTTGGTGAGCGAAAATTTCTTCTATAGATAGCACCTCACAGGATTTAAACCCGTGAATCTTGGCTTGAAAGCTAACACGCTAGCATTTCAGCCATTCGCTCACCTTTCCATAATTTACTGTTATTTATTTATTTGTTATATTATGTACATATTTTGTCCTGACCTTCATAAGCTAAAAATTTTCACCCCCAAAACTAAATAATTTAAATTCAGGTTTTTAATTTTTCCTGAAACAAAAAAACTTTTATCTCACTTTTCATGCCAACACTAATTAATTAAATGTGGCAGAAAAGGCTTAAGTTCATATTATCTATAATATGCAGCGACTGCGATTACCCTGTCAAAGTGAATTCAATGCCATGACCGTCGGACCGTCGAACCGTCGATAGCCAAAGGGGGGGGTAAGACCAACCTTAGTTACCGACCTTAAATCCCAACCCCGCATCTTAAAACTCAGTGCTGTGGCGCACCAGCTATGTGAAGGCCAGGTAATTCGCAAAATAATCTATGATTCTGAGATGCGTTCTGTGAGGGGGGGGGTTGCAGAAAAGTCAGCCTGGCCAAGTCAGAGGCTAAATTGGAACGGATTCTGACAACCGGACCGATCGATTCTCCTCCGACGCGGAAATTCCGGCCGACGGGCTCTCGACTTTGCCACTTATACGTGAGATTTTCCTTCTTTTCCTCCACCTTTTTCTCTTTCATCGAATAGGCTCAGCTATGTATGGGATCAGCACTACGGGACAACGACTGCGAGTTCTCTGTCAAAATAAATTTCAATGCCATGACCAAAAATTCAGGTGCTGTGACACACCAGCTATTTGAAGGGAGTGTGGGCTAGGTTTTTTGATTTGATTTGAGATGCGTTCCTGAGCTGGACGGACGCATAATAGGCCTTGGTTGTGCGGCCTAAAAGCTTAGGCCGCACTGAGGGAATTGCAACATCTATCTATCTTCTATATTAATATATTGATTTATTTCGCGTCTCGTAGTCGAAGTTAAATAAGTCGTAAGATAGAATTTTCAAAATCCTGAAGACTGTCTAGCAAACCACGAGTCGTCACTTATATTCAAATTAGTTAAATAAATCCCCCTCCCCCTCAAGGTAATAATTTCGAGAAATTAAATTGATGATTGGTAACTAAAAAGTAAACCAATGAGAGTTGCGTTATGAACACTTTGTGGTGTTTTAGCCTCACATATTCGATGATTACCTAAGTTGTGCGGCCTAAAGGCCGCACTAATGAAACGGTTAATTGGTTTACTAAAATGATAATTCAAGGTTTTCAAGCACCTCAAGGGTCCACACAAATAATTAATAACAACTTTTACAACTTAATGCAACCGGAAGAAAGTCTTGAAAAATAATAATTTTAAGTAAATAAAAATACAGTAAAGACACTTTTCCTTTTAATTTTTTTTGCGCTCCCATTGAAAAAAAGGCACGATTTGTTTCGTGTAAAAGAGGCGAAGGGTTGAGTTTTTGGGAGTTTTGATCATCTATGGTCAGCATTATTTGGAACTAACACTGCATTTCGTTAAATGTTCGCTTCTTTGGAATTAATTATTTATTTTAGAAGTAAATAAAGATACAGTAAATTTATATTTTTATTTTTTATTTAAATTTTGTGCCTTCCAATTTGAAACACGTCACGAGCCGCTACGAAAGGAACATTCTATAATTTTTATATAATGCTGTCTGGAAAGCCTGCGATACTTTTAGGAAAAAATTTGAATTATACATGTGGTGCCGATTTTTCGTGTCGATTTTTGGTGTCGGTTTTTGGTGTCGATTTTTGCGAGGTAACGACCGTAAAAACATGTTCCATGTTAAAAATTGCATATTGTATACATAGATAAATAACATTAAATAGTAAAAATTACGAATATGAATATTTAAAAAATATCCCACGACTTGATATTGTAGAAATAATTGATGGAAAACTCAACTTATTTTTTTATTTCGACCTTTAAAAGGTCGTACTATTTTCACACGGTCTGGAAACCCCCGATTTAGCCGCTATATTGGAAAAGCTCTTGAAAAATTTTACCTCTTTAAGAATATTCGTGAATAGGTCAGGCGCAAAGTTACAGCCATCAGGAACGCGCGGTATATATTTGCCATTTTTTATTGGTAATTTGTGTCCAAATATTTTTAATGAATGAGTTTAATCCATTTAAGTTTATAAAGTTTATAAAAATTTATTTTCTTGCGTTGGTGTTCCAATATGGCGTACAAATTCGGGATCGTTAGAATTGGGCAATAAAATATAATAATTAGGGACAGGCTGAAATTAATTTTATTATTTTTATTTAGACCTTTAAAAGGACTTACTAATTTTGCACGATGTAATGATTCCGGATTTAACCGTCGTATTGGAAAAACCAAGCAAAAAAAGACATTTTTATGAATATTAATTTATAAATATCTCGGTTTCATATAAACATAAATTAATTGCATTAAATAAATGCATTAAAAATATTTAACGATAGAACAATCAAAATATCCAATGATATCAATAGAGGGGGGGGGGTAACAACGTCATGAATTGAACAAATAGTAAAATTGCAAAAAAATACCTTTCTCACATTATTATGCAATTCATTAGCTCCCCCCCCCCCAATAAATTTGGCTAGATCCGCCCTTGTTATTTAATAAAGAACAGAAACATACCGAAATGTTTGTGTAATTAAGCAAAGGATCGATTTACAAAAAAAATAATAATAAAATCTTTTCTTTAGAGAATTTAGCTTACTTTATTTTTATTACCAAATATTTTACTCTAAAGTGAACCGGAGTAAATTTTATTATCTTTGAAAGATCTTGAAAACTTGAATTTGGTTGCCATATTGAAAAAAAGCACTAAAATAATTTACTCTTTCATGAATATTCATGAAAATCTCGGTTTGGCTTCACTTTAGAGCAAAATGTTAAGTAACTAATCAGTCCAACTATGTATCCAAAATGTTAAATATAACGTGCCCGTTACGTCAATTTTATCCAACTTGTTATGTTATTTATTAAATTCTTACTACGTATCTGATAACTAAACGTCTAACGTTGTCGATAAAAGGTAAAACATTACAATCATTTAATAAATAACATAACAAATTGTATAACCTTGACTTAACGGGCACGTTATATTTAACATTTTGGATACATAGTTGGACTGAATAAAGTCGTCTAAATTCTCCATAGAAAATATCTGAGACTTGTCTTTTAAATTTTTAATGGGCGTATTTAAGCCATTTTAAACGATTTATATTTATATGAAACTGATATATTTATTAAAATATATGATGTATGTTTTCACATGGATTTTCCAATATGGCGACCAAATCCGGGGTCGCTGAAATTTATTTCAATTAATTAAAATATGGATCCTATTGTTTTATTACATAAACTAGGTTTCGGTGTTACCCAATAAAGGGTTCTCACTATTCTTAGATTAGCATTGATTATCCTGATTTCGATGATTTTTAAAGATTGTTACGCCATATTCTGAGAATCTTCTATTATTTATAGCACTTTTAAGGAATATAGCAATAATCTAAATAACCAAATTGAGTAAGGACTATTTAATAATTATCACATTATAATGCTGTCTGGGAAGTAGCGAATAACGGCCTGCGATACTTTTTGTAAAAACGTAATAATAAATAAATAACATTAAATAATACATTAAAAATATCCCACGACTTTATTTTGTAGAAATAATTGTAATAATTATTATTATTATCTTGTTTATCACCAAAATTTATCACAGTCTAAAAACCCCGGAAAAACCACTCGAAAAATGTTACTGTTTTATGAATATTCGTCGATATCTAAAGGCGGCCACTCACTATAAGGTACACCTGACAGGTACACCTGAACAGTTCGCCTGTTAAGGTGTACCTGATGGTGTGTGGCGGGAATAACTAGCCTCTCAGGCGACCTGAAGGCGACCTGACAACTGATGAAAATTCGATCAGTTTTGCCTGACAGGACGAGTAGACTTGATGTGTGTGTGGCGGAAACCTATCACAGGTCTCAGTTTCTACAGTTCTTTTGATGTGAACAGTTTAAATTTTTAAAAAGGACTTGGTAATTTTGATTTATTTTACTGTTGTAAAATTTGTTTACTGTTTGCTTTTTTTTAGATTTAGATCAACAAACAACCCAAAAAAAGCACAAGAGCTTGTGCTGAATTCCTAGTTGAATATTTGAGGCACTCATACGGTTGTCCAGTTGCTAAGAATCTCAAAGTAGCTGTCAGTCTTTCGTGCGGGGATATAGCTGCTCTCATTAGTGTATCTTTCTTCTTAATCAAAGGAGATACAAGTGACAGCAACTCGTTGTACACTGATTCGCTCATGCGTAGAAAATTGTTATAATCAGACGGTTCATGTATTAATTCATTAAGAAGATTGATATGGGTAAATTTATTTCTTCTCTGCAACCATTTTACACCATTATTTGCATTTCTTACGTCTGTTTTTATGTTTCGCAAAAATCACACAAAATAAAGTGAGAAAGAGCACATCATCTTCTGGAGGATCCATGGTAAACTGACAAACTTGACAGGGTATACATGAAGAGTGTGTGTGCTCCTCCGGTATCGGGTACACCTGAACAGGCGAACTGTTCAGGCGTACCTGTCAGGTGTACCTTATAGTGAGTGGCCGCCTTAAGGTTGGGTTTATTTTAGTTAAAATTTTTAAATAATCAAAAACAAAGTAAATTAAATTCTCTACAGAAAATCATTTCCGACTTGTTCTCGTTAATCGATCGGTTACAGAGTTACAGCCGTCAGGAACACGCGGTATATATTTGCTATTTTTTATTTCATTATTTGAAATTGAAATTCTACATCCCAAAATATTTGTAACGAATGAATTTAAGCCATATAACCGATTTAAATTTATATGAAACTAAGATATTCACAAATATTTATTAAAATGTATGTTTTCGCGTTGATTTTCCAATATGGCGGCCAAATTCTAGGTCGGTAAGGTTGGGTAATAAAATGTAATAATTGAGGAAAGGCTGAGATTAATTTTATTACCTTTATTTAGACCTTTAAAAGGGGATACTAACTTTGTACAATCTAGCGATCCCGGATTTAACCACACCAAATATAAGTTATATTTTATTTTCATAATTTTTCAGCTATATAGGAAATTTAAATACGTTGATACGTTGATCTGTTAATAAGTTGATCTGTTGATACTGCTGTGTACTTTTAGGCTTCTATACAAAGTATAGCAAGAAGCCTTATGATCTGGCTCCGTGTCTGTCCGTCTGTCCGCCTGTCTGTCCGTCCGCATAATTTAAAATCATACAGAGCGTTTCAAATCGTGTTTTACTTTGATGTGAAAAAATAATTAGGCTTCTATACAAAGTATAGCAAGAAGCCTTATGATCTGGCTCGGTGTCTGCCCGTCTGTCCGTCCGTCTGTCCATCTGTCCGCATAATTCAAAATCATACAGAGCGTTTCAAATCGTGTTGGAAATACTCTGTGTGTATAGAGGTCTAAGAACTGGGTAGCCAGTGCGCTACTTTTAGGCTTCTGTACAAAGTATAACAAGAATCCTTATTTAGGCTTCTATGCAAGGTATAGAAAGAAGCCTTATGGTCTGGCTTCGTGTCGGTCCGCATGTTTCAGAGCCAATCATAACGTTGATCAACTGAAACGTTGTTATATTGTAAATACTTCGTCTATATAGTATTGCGTTAATCTGTTAATCCGTTGATTCGATTCGCTAATGCAATTTATAAATACGCAAATGTTCGAAAGAAATTTACTGAGTTAAAGATATTTTCAAAGAGGTCTCCCTATATAAACTACTTGTTAGGCTTCTATACAAAGTATAGCAAGAACCGTAAAATTCAAATCTAATCAGAACCTTCGAAATTGTGATTGTAAACACATCGTTATATATAATTAAATAAAATTTGTTTTAAATTTAAAATCGACTTTCTAGCCACACGTTCTGTACAAAATTTTACTTATACCTATATAGAATATTTGTTAGGTTGCTACTAAAGATTCAGATTATGAGAATTACCACAGATTTAAGAAATGAAATGTTCTGGGATTTATATTGGAACTTAAAATGCTATTTTTAGGCTTCTATACAAAGTATAACAGGAAGCCTTATGATCTAGCTCCGTGTCCGTCTGTCCGTCCGTCCGTCTGTCTGTCCGCATAATTCAAAATCATACAGAGCGTTTCAAATCGTGTTGGAAATACTCTGTGTGTATAGAGGTCTAAGAACTGGGTAGCCGGTGCGCTACTTTTAGGCTTCTATACAAAGTACGATATAACAAGAACCCTTATTTAGGCTTCTATACAAGGTATAGAAAGAAGCCTTATGGTCTGGCTTCGTGTCCGTCCGCATGTTTCAGAGCCAATCATAACGTTGATCAACTGATACGTTGTTATATTGTAAATACTTCGTCTATATAGTATTGCGTTAATCTGTTAATCCGCTGTTTCGATTCGCTAATGCAATTTACAAATACGCAAATGTTCGAAAGAAATTTACTAAGTTAAAGATATTTTCAAAGAGGTCTCCCTATATAAACTACTTGTTAGGCTTCTATTATAAGTATAGCAAGAACCCTTATGATCTGGCTCCGCGTCTGTCCGTCTGTCTGTCCGCATAATTCAAATCTAATCAGAACCTTCGAAATTGTGATTGTGACCGTAAAAATTTAATTAGTGCAGATTATCTGATATTACATTATAATAATATGGCGACCAAAAATAACAACTTTTTTTTCAATGCAGACCAAATATAAGTTATATTTTATTTACATAATTTTTCACCTATATAGGAAATTTAAATACGTTGATACGTTGATACGATGATACGTTGATACGTTGATACGATGATACGTTGATACGTTGATACGTTGATACGTTGATACGTTGATACGATGATACGTTGATACGTTGATACGTTGATACGTTGATACGTTGATACGTTGATACGTTGATACGTTGATACGTTGATACGTTGATACGTTGATACGTTGATACGTTGATCCGTTGATACGTTGATCCGGTTTTATTGTAACCACAGCAGTGGCTTGATGTGATTGGTGAAGTTAAGTTGTAAATAAAAGAGAAAGATTAGGATTGATCGACCTTAAGAAATAGATCGTACATTACAGAGAAGTAAAGTTCCGGATGGAATGGAAAAGTTTGCTTATTATTGATTATATAGTAAATGATAAATACCAACCGCAAAAATATATTTCGTGCAGATTATCTATTTTCAATGCACACCAAATATAAGTTATATTTTATTTTCATAATTTTTCACCTATATAGGAAATTTAAATACGTTGATACGTTGATCTGTTGATAAGTTGATCTGTTGATACTGCTGTGTACTTTTTATCATAAATTGTACACCTCGGGTTTTGTCTTGGGCGCCACTTTCAAATGAAAGAAAATTTTATAAATTAGTAAATAATTAAGTTTCCGAGGGTCCAACTTGACAAAAAAAATTCACCACCTCGTCCCATTCGTACTAGCTCAGTCACGAGTCTCCTCAGAGTATGGTAGGTTCAGACTCAATTAGGGGATGAAACTTCTTTGGTTGAAACAAACTCGTTGTAAATGCTTAAAATTGCTGATAGAATAATAAATGAAATATTCTGTTTTGATCGAAGAGATAAACGTGATTCACCTTTGTTATGATTGATTTCAAAAATTAGAATGCCTCACTTTTAGGCTTCTATACAAAGTATACCAAGAAGCCTTATGATCTGGCTCGGTGTCTGTCCGTCTGTCTGTCTGTCTGTCCGTCCGTCCGCATAATTCAAAATCATACAGAGCGTTTCAAATCGTGTTGGAAATACTCTGTGTGTATAGAGGTCTAAGAACTGGGTAGCCAGTGCGCTACTTTTAGGCTTCTATACAAGGTATATTTATGATTAGGGCCAATTTATTTGTCAAATCGTCTTGACGTTTCTTCGGCGAATCGCCCATGAAAGCTGCGGGTCTCGCGGAAGGAGGAACAACCGGTAAAACCGTCACGATCATCCACTCGGGTCGTGAGTATTTCGGATCCATTCCCAGGGCGCTGCAATCTGCGTCGCTAATTTGTCTAAAGATATGCAGCACTTCTTCCGCCAACAAATACTTTTTTCTTGTGGAACCTTTCCGTCGGATTCCTTCCATTCGGCCGTCAAATCGAGACCCGATTTTCTAATTACAGGTTGATGATTTCCACATCCACCATCCGCGTGACATATTGTTTGTTCTTTGCACAAACCGTACACTAGTTCTAGGCGTTTCTTGGAATCGTCTGCAGTTATCTTCTGAGCGTGTTCGAAGTGGTTTTGTTTTTTTGGGTTCACCAACAATTTACTGCAATTAAAGCAGACGCAGCGTAAAACTTTCATGACATCTTTAATCATGCCAACGTGAAAGATCGGTTTGGCCAATTCGATGTGACCAAAGTGACCGGGGCAAGTGTCCCGGTCGCCTTCGCATGTTTGACATGGTAAAGTGCTGTCAAACGCTCCCATCCTCGGATCCATCAGGCCGCCCACTTTTGGAAGACTTCCTTCCATAATTGCTACATGATTTATACCTTCTGGGACGACAGACATGCTACGAATATCTTCCAGACTAAAAATGCCAAATTGCACATTCTTTACAGTTTTGAAAGCAGATTTGTTTTCGATTAATGCCATTGTTAATAATTTACTTTTACTTAACGCGCGAAAAATTAGCCAAACTGTTACATCTACTATACTCATAGGGCGATGTCCTATATAAGCAAATTGATCTGATGATACGTTGATCCGTTGATACGATGATACGATGGTTCGTTGATACGATGATCCGTTGATACGATGATCCGTTGATACGATGATACAATGATACGATGATACGATGATACGATGATACGATGATACGATGATACGATGATACGATGATCCGTTGATACGATGATACGATGATACGATGATCCGTTGATACGATGATCCGTTGATACGATTATACCATGATACGATTGTCCGTTGATCCAATTATTCTTTGATACGTGGCTTACTGGTCTAACTGCCGCAGGGATTAACGGCCAGAATAAAGTGAAGATAAGCTATTGTTCCAAGGATATGATTTACTAGGATATTGGATATCAGGGGACGTGTTAAAGAAAGACTACGTTTTGAATCGACTAGTTGCGACCCTCTATCGGGGTCATTTTCAAGACTGTAATAAAGAAAAATGTACATAAACAAGCGAAAACAAGGTGGAACTCGCTTTAGCGGCAGTTCTTAGGCTTCTATACAGCTACCTTTCTGGTGTGGAAAGTTGTTATTCTCTGGTTATTTTTGGTCTCCATATAATGTAACATCACATAATCAGATAATCTGCACTAATTATTTATTATTTTATTTTAACCACAGCAGTGGCTTGATGTGGATAGTGAAGTTAAGTTGTAAATAAAAGAGAAGGAAGAGGATGGATCCACCTCAAAAAATGGACCGGAAATTACGCGAATTTCGAAAGCGAAAGCAAATTGCCAACATGACCCCTTCGCAAATATTACATCGTTCACGTAGTCATGCAATTCGCCGACAAAATCCACGAAGTAAAAACGCAGCTGTTCTTGAAGTTGGTAACGTTGTAGAACCAAATGTCGACGTTCATAACGGTAGTTTTACACTACCAGAAAAGTACACTACCACAACTACCAGAAAAGTAGTTGTATTTTATTTTACTTTGATGTGAAAAAATAATTTTTTAATGATGTGGTTAGTGAAGTTAAGTTGTAAATAAAAGAGAAAGGAGAGGATTGGTCCACCTCAAAAAAGGACCAAACATTACAGAGAAGTAAAGTTTCGAATAGAATGGAAAAGTTTGATTGTTATTACTTATATAGTAAATGATAATTACCAACCGCAAAAAATTTAATTGGTGCAGATTATCTGATTATGTGATGTTACATTATATGGCGATCAAAACTAACCAGATAATAACAACTTTCCACACCAGAAAGGTAGCTGTATAGAAGCCTAAGAACTGCCGCTAAAGCGAGTTCCACCTTGTTTATAATCGATAATGAAATTTCATAATCGCGCACCCCTACTCACGAATAATTATTAGCTATAAAGTACTTTAGCGGTTGCAGTCGTTGCAATTTTTGCAGCCGAAGGAAAAGCAGCTATGTGTGAGCATTTGTTAGTAGGTTTGTATCTTTTGACGCAGCTTTTGCAGCCGTAATTGCAAAAGCTGCGTGCTGCAGGCTACTTTGACTCTGTGTGTGAGCCTGACATGCAGCTTTTGCAGCCAGAGTAAAAAGCGTGCGCAGCAAAAGTAGCCTAGTCTGACCTTACCTTTAATACGATAATGTCAGAGTGGCCCTAAGAAGTGAGAAGTCCTTTAATCTGCGCAACGAAAAAGATAAGCTTGATAGAGTGTCGACGACTGGCGTATATCAGCTCTACGGTTATTCCGTATTATTCCATTCCAGGGTAAACTGAAGGAATACCTTACTTGTTGGTTTAAGAACAGTAAACGATCAATATTTCCTAATTATTTTCTCAGTACAGGATAAGATTATATCATGGATTTTCATATCTCGAGGATATTTTTTTATCGACCGAAGATCAGAATATTATAAATTTTCGAAACGCGCGTCGAGGACTTGGGAGAAAAAGTCGAATTTTATTATTAAATTATTAAATGCATATACTCGTTCAATTTTTTATTTAGATTTTCCATAATAGCCTCCACGAATTGACTCATACCCATTTTCTTACGCCTGTATCCTTTCTGGTATTCTAAAATGGTGGTGCTGGAAATTTTTTAACGTTATCTGGTTTGTAGCCCTCTATTTAAATTTCTTCATCCAATTTTTTATGCTCCGCCGCTACTTGTTTTTGATCAGACATTTTCATTTTTATCTTAGGGTGACGATAAATTCACTATTATTTAATAAACTCAGTAAGCACCCCACGGTTTTGGTTTGCCAATAATTGCTAGTGTTTTAAAACGAATTTTAACAAGTCGTGAAAATTTTAATCGATGTAAATTTTTGGAAGCCGCAGTCAAAAGAGATGGTAGCAGCTACAGCACAGCTGAGCTGAAGTTCGGAACATCGCAGATAACTGAAGAAGGAAGATTGAAAATTTTTGGGTAGAATATCTAGCTAAAATAATAAAAACCTGCAGGTATTATTTGTAGTAATTAAAAATTATATATTTTTATGTGTCGGCGGAAATTTTAAACGTTTAAATTATTATCAATGTGTGTCAAATATTTTGTAAAACTATTTTAGAATAAAAATTTATATTTCATATCAAAAATAATTTTATTTTTCCCAATATTTTTGGAGTTTTATAATAAACTAGCTGGCACGGGCGTCCTTCGGCCGTCCTTAGCCATCTAGACCCTGTCGGATGTGGTTGTTCGGCCTTCGGCTTCACAGGAGGAGGGCCATAATAGATCCGTGAAGGCCATGGTTGTTCGGCCTCACAGGGCGGACCATAATAGATTATATTTATATGCATTCGGCGGCGAGAGTGACTATTATCCAACCTCGAATTGCAATTTTAACTATCGGTTTTCGGATAGTTTAATGTTTTTAAAAGTCAATGAAAACACAAATAGGTGGTTAAACCAGTTTCTAACAGAGTAAATCGATTTTGAAGTTTGCAAAATATCACGATTCAGTGACGTGCGGGGCGGGGCTTAGGTGGAATCTCACTCAATTTGTTGACGGTCCGTGCAGATCAATATGGTCTTATACGAAGCGGTGTGCACACCGGCAGTCGCTTGCTTGCATTCGACTACACCGCACGTCAATTTTTGCGCTCTTTAATTTTCACGAATTAAGTTCAAATAGCAATTTTCATTGCTTTTCTCTCAACGTAATTTAAAATAGAAGTGAATAGTGACACCTCAAGTTCCTTTTCTATTTAAATTTCGCCGAAAAAGCGTTTAAAAACGCTTATAAGTGACCCTCCCAGTTTTCCCGGCAAAAATAGAAACCATCTGTTAAGTGACGTAGCTTGCTACGTCACATTAATAAGATCGCGCGTTCTTTTGCCCCTTCCCCCTTCGAAGTCATCAGCCGATGTACAGCAGTGTACATAATCAGGTCAGTAAACTTTTATTAACCTAGGTTATTTTCAGATAATATTATCGCAACATAACGTAATATTTTCAAATCATCAAATTCTTTTCAAGTTCATTCTGATTAAAATTTATTTCATTCATCAAATTCTTTTCAAGTTCAAGTGCATTTAGATAAACTATTTCAAGTCAGCAAATTCTTTTGCATTCAGTTAAAATCAAGACCAAGTAGATAAATTTAAGGTTGCCTCACAACATTTTAAATATTTTACAGATTTTACAACATAATATTATTTTAAAAATTTATTTTTATTATTGAATTATTTGTAAAAATGACGACCGACAAAGACACGCTCCAACAAAACTACGAAAGTCTTCTCCTGCGATTTGACGAACAATTAGCCATTTCAACCTCCCAGGCTGCCACAATTGAACGCCTAAGCTTAGAAGTCAGCAGACTAACCGCTCTGATAATCGCCAGAGACGAACCCCCCAAGGTCGTGCAACCACCTCCGGTAGCACAATCACCCCCGACTACCCAAACACGCCCGACTGCCCCTTCAGGGAAAAAGAAGGACAAGACCCCCTTCCCCCCTCTACCGACTACCTCCGCCAAAAAGACAGTCCCAAAGACAAAAACAACTAAAACAGCCACGACCACCAAGAAAGCCGACCCACCGCGCCCCCTTATGGAATCCAGTATTTCAAAGCCGATAACACGCTCGCTCTCCGCAGTCAAGACTGCACCAACCCTCTCCACCCCCCAACCTCCCTCAGAGGCAATGGAGACCCACGCTTCCACCTCCACTGGTGGTGACACCTTCGTCACCCCCAGCGACCGAAACTTAAAACGCGCCCGCTCCAATGTCAGCAATGACAGTGAAACTTCAGGGCCTGCTACCAAGAACAGGTTCTCCTGTCTCCAGGTAGATGACACCCCCCCCGACACCCAAGCCGATTGCGATGACGATGACGGCATGGACACTACCAGCCCCCCAATCGATACTAACGCCCCCCTCTCGAACTCCCAGGGTGCATCACACCCAACATACACCACCGCCAGCCGAATCCCCCCTATTGTCCTACGGACAAAGGAAAACTGGCCAGCTATTAACCGTTTGATCCATCAAGAACGTAAAATCGCCACAACTAAAATTCGCACTCTCGTGGATGGCATCTCCATCCAGCCAGCCACCGAGACAGACTACCGGGCCCTCAGCCGTTTACTTGAGGAAAAATCCCTCCCCTCACACTCATTCTCCCTCCCCCAAGATAAACCACTCAAAGTGGTCATCCGTGGTCTTCCGATCACAATCACCCCTGCCGAGGTCAAGGAAGACCTCGAATCTCAACATTTCGAAATTCAGTCCGTTTTCCAGATGCGCCAAGGTCGCGACAAAAAACCCATGCCACTATACCTTGTCCATCTAACCCACAATTCAGATGCCAAGAGAATTTTCGACATGACTTCGGTCCTGTCAATAAACACCCGCACCGAAACTCCCCACAAACGTACAGAGGTCGGTCAATGCCACCGTTGTCAACGGTTCGGACACGCCCAAACCCTCTGCCGCGCCCCCCCCAAATGCGTCAAATGCGCAGGGGATCATCTCACTCAGGCTTGCCAAAAAATCCGCGAGGACCCCGCCACCTGCGCTAACTGCACAGGAAACCACCCCGCAAACTATAAAGGTTGCGTTATGTTCCCCAAGCCCAAGCGGCGAGAACTTTCAGCCCGCGAAGCATCTTCCCGCTTCGCTGGCCGCCCCACTTACAATTACCCCTCCTCCCAAGGCCCCAATCGACCATCCTATCTAGGAGTCGCTAGCCAGCAAGCCCCTCACAGGGAAGCAACACATCCCACCCCCACGCCCACCACCTCCTACGATGAGGCTCCCTCCCGACAAACAAAAGCAATTTTTGAACAACTTCGTAATTTCAATGCCAATGCTGAACTCGTCCGCAATATTGAAATAATCATGAACGCCAAAGCCACTAATTTCACACCCGTTAATGTCTAAACCCAGATTCCAACCCACCACTTTGCAGACGGCTTTTTGGAACGCCAACGGCCTTTCAGCCAAACGAAATGAACTTCTCGCGTTCGCGCACCATCACGACCTTGATGTAATCTTGGTCAACGAAACCCACTTCAGAGCTGGCCAACTGGCAAAACTCCCTTGCTACTCACTTTATAGGAATGACCGTGACGGACGCGGCGGCGGAACCGCAATTTACGTAAAATCATCCATCGAACACGTCGCAATACCGACCCCCGACCTAGAGTACCTTGAAATCACTACGGTGAGCATCCACACCGCACATCACGGTTGGTTGCAAATCTCCTCCGTCTATAATCGCCCTCAGCAACGCATCCTCAAAGAGGACCTAGAAACCCTCCTCGAAGGCCCCGACGCGAAGATCATCGCCGGCGATTTCAATGCTAAACACTCCAACTGGTTGTGCAAACACACAAACCATGTAGGACGCGACCTACTTTCACTAGCAGACGAGCTGGACTTCGCGATCATCGCTCCCACCTCCCCCACCCACTTTTCTAACGCAGGTACGCCGTCCATCTTGGACATAGCCATTTTCAAAGACGTACAACTCCAATACGATATCTCCACCAGCGAAGAACTAAACTCAGATCACTACCCGGTCCTTCTGACACTCGGACCGTTGTTACCCCCAAAGGGCCCTCCCACGAGAACGACAACAGACTGGACCTCTTTCAAAGACAATCTGTCAAAAAACCTTGGACCAATCCCATTCTTTGAGTCCCCCACTGACCTAGACCAATTCATTGCCAAATTCCAAGACAACATCAAAAAATCCGTTGACGAAACCTCTTTTCAAGTTAACACCACGGACGTCAGAGACAAACTCACTCCCTCCCTCAAAGATCTTATCAGAGCCAAAAACCGAGCGAGGAAACTCGCTCGGCGAACTCGCAACCCTGATGACCAAAGGTCATACAACCGGCTCAAAGAGCAAGTAGACGTTAAAGTCAAAGAATTTCATGACAATGAATGGTTAGACACCATTAACTCCCTTTCATTTAAAGACATGTCCGCATGGCGCATGGCCGCCGCCCTCCAGGGAAAAAAGAAAGTCACCATCCCAATTCTCTCCCGCCCTGACGGCACTATTGCCCGGAGCGATCTTGAAAAGGCTGAAATCTTCGCCGACAGCCTCCAAGCTCAATGCTCCCCCAACACCACAAGATTAGACCAAGACCATATTAATTCGGTCGAAAATTATGTCACCACCACCCTAAACACCTCCGATGACACACATATCACCCCCGCCTCCCTTCTGGAGGTCACCATTGCCATTAAACGCCTCAAAAAGAGGAAAGCCCCAGGTCCCGATGGCATCACCAATACTACCCTCAAAGAACTCCCCCAAAAAGCCAAAGTTGCCATCACCGGCGTAATTAACGCATGTTTTCGACTCAACTACTACCCACAAATATGGAAAACCGCTGACGTAGTGGTAATCCCCAAACCCGGTCAAAATCTCAAACTTCCGAAAAGCTATAGACCAATCAGCCTGCTCCCTTCCATCGGAAAAGTAGTTGAAAAAGTCATTCTCATCCGTCTCCAAGAAGCCATGTTCGATAACAGTATTATTCAAAACGAACAATTCGGCTTCCGTGCTGGACACAGCACGACCCACCAAGCCCTCCGATTAGTTGAGCACGTCACGCAGGCACTCAACAAAAAAGAATTCACCGGCCTAGTACTACTCGACGTATCGAAAGCTTTCGATAAGGTCTGGCACGAAGGCCTCCTGTTCAAAATGCTTCAATCTAAAATTCAAATTCCACTAGTCCGACTTATTGCCTCCTACCTTCACGACAGAAATCTCCAAGTCAAACTCATGAACACCAGATCCACAAAGCGCCCCATTACCTCCGGGGTCCCCCAGGGTTCGATCCTTGCAGCTTCACTGTTTAACATCTTCATGAGTGACATTCCAACCCCCTTAGATCCCGCAACAAAAATTTCACTATATGCAGATGACACTGCAATATACACATCCTCAATCCACCCGGACATAGCCACAACCCGCCTCCAGGAGGCGATCACCGATCTCGGAAGGTGGTACGAAACTTGGCGCATCGAGGTTAACTCGAGCAAAAGTTCCGCGATCATGTTTCGAAATCGTTGCAAGCCTCACAACTCCAGTGTCTGGATGTTCGAGGAGCAAATCCCCTGGAAAACCAAGGTCAAGTACCTTGGCATTACCATGGACCGGCGCCTCAAATGGGACGCTCACATTTCCTCCGCAGCCGGTAAAGCCAAATGCCTCTTCAATAGACTGTTCGTCCTCATGAACGCAAAAAGTACCATGTCCCCCGCTAACAAACTAAGATTATACAAAGCCATAATCCGCCCGACAATGATTTACGCCTCCCCTGTCTGGGGATATGCACGCCCCAGGGCCATAAATAAACTTCAAGTCATTCAAAACAAAAATCTCCGAGCTATTTTCAGCGCCCCCTACTACGTCACTAACAGACGACTACATGCAGACGCCAAACTAGACCTAATTAACACTCTTAATCGTAAACATGCCACCAATCTCTACAACAAATCCAAATTCTCAGAAAACCCACTAGTAAACCAACTAGGTCAATACAACCCAGCTGACTTTCTCATTCCCCGTCCCAAATCACTCCTGACCACGGACAACTCCTGACCATAACTCACCCCCACACAGACTAATGTATGTTCATAGGTTTAACTTACACAAATTCTCTTCGAAAGTGAATTTATTCACTAGATTTGTGTAATTTTTCGATCAATTATCACAAGCTTCGTTAAATCACCCCCCATAGCATCACTATAATCCCACTAGTCGCCAATTCTGACTAGTTCCAAGTAGAAGCCACTCACTCCGAGGTCATCAATAGAAATTAATTCATAATTTCTTTCTTCGAATTAGGGACTCTACTATATCGGCAAACGTAAAAATTTTCTTTTTCTTCTCATATTACATATTCACAGTCACAGCTCAGGTTTTTACCAGTCAGTCCGCCAAGCGCCAATTCCCAGAGACCCACCGGTCTCTATAAATTCCAATGTCACTAATGTATTCTTTCAGATGAAGGAGAAGGCCGGCTGCGCCGGGATGCTCCATCAAATACATATCAGGTAAGGTAAGGTAAGGTGCACACCGGCGTCAATTTTTGCGTTCTTTAATTTTCACGAATTAAGTTCAAAAAGTAATTTTCATTACTGTTCTCTAAACGATAATTTAATATAGAAGTGAAAGTGCTACATCAAGACCCCTTTCTATTTAAATTTTCGTCGTTAAAGCGTTTAAACACGCTTATAAGTGACTTCCCAGTTTCCCGGCAAAAAAGAACCCGCCATTTGTTAATGTGACGTAGCTAGCTACGTCACAATTAGCAAACGGTTGCGCGCTCTGTTGCCCCCTTCCCCTTTCGAGGTCATCACCGACGTTCAGAAGCGAACGTAAACAAGGTTAGTGTACTGAACTTGACCTAGATTTTTTTCAGATTATAATTTTATCGCAACCTAACAAAAATTTTGTCAGTCAACAAATTCCTTTTCCTTTTAAATTTTCAAGTTCATTCAGATTTAAATAAAGGTTGATTCACAACACTTAATTAAATTTCACATTCAAAAATTAAACTTGCATTCAATTAAAACCAGCTGCTTCACAGATATAAATTTATTCAAATTTAATCTAATCATTTTAGATTTCGCAACATAATTTAATTTAAAAAAAAAATTTTTATTTTAATATTTAAATTAACTGTACGACATGACGATTACTAACGACATGACCATGACCCCTGAAAACTTCAAAACCCTCCTCACGTTATTTGCTAGTCAAACTGCCATCATCGAAGGTTTACGCGCTGAAATCAGCAAACTTACCGCCCAATTAGCCGCGAAAGACGCCAAACCTCCCAAGGTCGTGCAACCACCTCCGGTCGCACAACCACGCGCAGACTCCCCCTCAGGGAAAAGGAAGGAGAAGACCCCCTTCCCCCCTCTACCGACCTCCTCCTCCACCAAAAAGGTAGCCCCTATCAAGGCCAAAACGATCAAACCAGCCACGACCAAGAAAGCTGACCCTCCGCGCCCCCTTATGGAATCCGCTATTCCTAAGCCGCGACGCTCGCTCCGTGCAGTTATACCTGCACATACCCTCTCCATTGTCCAACCTCCATCAGAGGCAATGGATATCCAAGCCTCCACCTCCATTGGCGGTGACACCTTCGTCACCCCAAGCGACCGCAATCTTAAACGCGCCCGCTCCAACGTCAGCAATGACAGTGAAACTTCCGGGCCCGCTACCAAGAACAGGTTCGCCTGTCTCGAGGTAGAAGACACCCCAACCGATACCCAAGCCGAACGCGACGATGATAACGGCATGGACACCAATAGCCCCCAAATCGACATCAACGATTCCCAATCGAACTCCCAGGGTGCTTCACACACAGACCCTACCACATACTCCTCCTCCAGCCGAATCCCCCCAATTGTCCTTCGTACAAAGGACAACTGGCCGGCCATCAACAAAATGATTCGCGATCGGAAAATTGCCACCACCAAAATCCGCACGCTCGTGGACGGCATCTCAATCCAGCCGGCCACCGAGACAGACTACCGGGCCCTCAGCCGTTTACTTGAGGAAAAATCCCTCCCCTCGCACTCCTATTCTCTCCCTCAGGACAAACCACTAAAAGTGGTTATCCGAGGTCTTCCAATCACAATAACAGCCGCAGAAGTCAAAGAAGACCTTGAATATCAAGGCTTCAATATTCAATCAGTTTTTCAGATGCGCCAAGGTCGCGATAAAAAACCTATGCCATTATACCTTGTCCATCTAACTCATAACACAGATGGCAAGAAAATTTTCGACATGACATCAGTCCTGTCGATCAATACTCGTACCGAAACCCCCCACAAACGTACAGAGGTCGGTCAATGCCACCGTTGTCAACGGTTCGGGCATGCCCAAACCCTCTGCCGCGCCCCACCCAAATGCGTCAAATGCGCAGGGGATCATTTAACACCTTCCTGTCAAAAAATCCGAGAGGACCCGGCCACTTGCGCTAACTGCGGAGGAAACCACCCCGCAAACTACAAAGGTTGCGCCTCGTTCCCCAAGCCCAAGAGGCGGGAACTTTCAGCCCGCGAAGCATCTTCCCGCTTCGCTGGCCGCCCCACTTACAATTAACCCTCCTCTCAAGGCCCCAATCGACCATCCTATCTAGGAGTCGCTAGCCAACATGCCCCTCACAGGGAAGCAACACATGCCACCCCCACGCCCTCCACCTCCTACGAGGAGGCCCCCTCCCGACAAATGAGAGCAGTTCTTGATCTCCTTCAGAGAGAAAGAGTCAGCGACAAAGTCATTGACCATTTCAAATCAATCACGAACTTCAATGCCATTAGCAACGCATCCGTTAATGTCTAAACCCAGATTCCAACCCACCACTTTGCAGACGGCTTTTTGGAACGCCAACGGCCTTTCAGCCAAACGAAATGAACTTCTCGCGTTCGCGCACGATCACGACCTTGACGTAATCTTGGTCAACGAAACCCACTTCAGAGCTGGCCAACTGGCAAAACTTCCTTGCTATTCACTTTATAGGAACGACCGTGACGGACGCGGCGGCGGAACCGCAATTTACGTAAAATCATCCATCGAACACGTCGCAATACCGACCCCCGACCTAGAGTACCTTGAAGTCACTACGGTGAGCATCCACACCGCACATCACGGTTGGTTGCAAATCTCTTCCGTCTATAATCGCCCTCAGCAACGCATCCTCAAAGAGGACCTAGAAACCCTCCTTGAAGGCCCCGACGCGAAGATCATCGCCGGCGATTTCAATGCTAAACACTCCAACTGGTTGTGCAAACACACAAACCATGTAGGACGTGACCTACTTTCACTAGCAAACGAGCTGGACTTCGCGATCATCGCTCCCACCTCCCCTACCCACTTTTCTAACGCAGGTACGCCGTCCATTCTGGACATAGCCATTTTCAAAGACGTACAACTCCAATACGACATCTCCACCAGCGAAGAGCTAAACTCAGATCACTACCCGGTCCTTCTGACACTCGGACCGCTGTCACCCCCAAAGGGCCCTCCCACGAGAACGACAACAGACTGGACCTCTTTCAAAGACACTCTGTCAAAAAACCTTGGACCAATCCCATTCTTTGAGTCCCCCACTGACCTAGACCAATTCATTGTCAATTTCCAAGACAACATCAAAAAATCCGTTGACGAAACTTCTTTTCAAGTCAACACCACGGACGTCAGAGACAAACTCACTCCCTCCCTCAAAGATCTTATCAGAGCCAAAAACCGAGCGAGGAAACTCGCCCGGCGAACTCGTAACCCTGATGACCAAAGGTCATACAACCGGCTCAAAGAGCAAGTAGACGTTAAAGTCAAAGAATTTCATGACAATGAATGGTTAGACACCATTAACTCCCTATCATTTAAAGACATGTCCGCATGGCGCATGGCCGCCGCCCTCCAGGGGAAAAAGAAAGTCACCATCCCAATTCTCTCCCGCCCTGACGGCACTATTGCCCGGAGCGATCTTGAAAAGGCTGAAATCTTCGCCGACAGCCTCCAAGCTCAATGCTCCCCCAACACCACAAGATTAGACCAAGACCATATCAATTCGGTCGAAAATTATGTCACCACCACCCTAAACACCTCCGATGACACACATATCACCCCCGCCTCTCTTCCGGAGGTCACCATTGCCATTAAACGCCTCAAAAAGAGGAAAGCCCCAGGTCCCGATGGCATCACCAATACTGCCCTCAAAGAACTTCCCCAAAAAGCCAAAGTTGCCATCACCGGCGTAATTAACGCATGTTTTCGACTCAACTACTACCCACAAATTTGGAAAACCGCTGACGTAGTGGTAATCCCCAAACCCGGTCAAAATCTCAAACTTCCGAAAAGCTATAGACCAATCAGCCTGCTCCCTTCTATTGGAAAAGTAGTTGAAAAAGTCATTCTCGCCCGTCTCCAAGAAGCCATGTTCGATAACAGTATTATTCAAAACGAACAATTCGGCTTCCGTGCTGGACACAGCACGACCCACCAAGCCCTCCGATTAGTTGAGCACGTCACACAGGCACTCAACAAAAAAGAATTCACCGGCCTAGTGCTACTCGACGTATCGAAAGCTTTCGATAAGGTCTGGCACGAAGGCCTCCTGTTCAAAATGCTTCAATCTAAAATTCAAATTCCACTAGTCCGACTTATTGCCTCCTACCTCCACGACAGAAAACTCCAAGTCAAACTCATGAACACTAGATCCACAAAGCGCCCCATCACCTCCGGGGTCCCCCAGGGTTCGATCCTTGCAGCTTCACTGTTTAACATCTTTATGAGCGACATTCCAACCCCCTCAGATCCCGCAACAAACATTTCATTATATGCAGATGACACTGCAATATACACGTCCTCAATCCACCCGAACATAGCCACAACCCGCCTCCAGGAGGCGATCAACGATCTCGGGAGGTGGTACGAAACTTGGCGCATCGAGGTTAACTCGAGCAAAAGTTCCGCGATCATGTTTCGAAATCGTTGCAAGCCTCACAAGTCCAGTGTCTGGATGTTTGAGGAGCAAATCCCCTGGAAAACCAAGGTCAAGTACCTTGGCGTTACCATGGACCGACGTCTCAAATGGGACGCTCACATATCCTCCGCAACCGGTAAAGCCAAATGCCTCTTCAATAGATTGTTCGTCCTCATGAACAGTAAAAGTACCATGTCCCCCGCTAACAAACTAAGATTATACAAAGCCATAATCCGCCCGACAATGATTTATGCCTCCCCTGTCTGGGGATACGCACGCCCTAGGGCCATAAATAAACTTCAAGTCATTCAAAACAAAAATCTCCGAGCTATTTTCAGCGCCCCCTATTACGTCACTAACAGGCGACTACATGCAGACGCCAAACTAGATCTTATTAACACTCTTAACCGCAAACATGCCACCAATCTTTACAACAAATCCAAATTTTCAGAAAACCCACTAGTAAATCAACTAGGTCAATACAACCCAACCGACTTCTTCATTCCCCGTCCCAAATCACTCCTGACCACGGACAACTCCTGACCATAACTCACCCCCACACAGACTAATGTATGTTCACAGGTTTAACTTACACAAATTCTCTTCGAAAGTGAATTTATTCACTAGATTTGTGTAATTTTTCGATCAATTTCCACAAGCTTCGATAAATCACCCCCCATAGTATCACTACAATCCCACTAGTCGCCATTTCTGACTAGTTCCAAGTAGAAGCCACTCACTTCGAGGTCATCAATAGAAATTATAATTTCTTTCTTCGAATTAGGGACTCTACTATATCGGCAAACGTAAAAATTTCTTTTTCTTCACATATCTCATATTCACAGTCACAGCCCAGGTTTCTAACCAGTCAGTCCGCCAAGCGCCAATTCCCAGAGACCCACCGGTCTCTACAACTTCCAATGTCATTAATGTATTCTTTCAGATGAAGGAGAAGGCCGGCCATGCCGGGATGCTCCATCAAATACATATCAGGTAAAGGTAAAGGTAAAGGTGCACACCGGGTCAGTTCCGACCTAGCTCTGAACTACACCGCACGTCAATTTTTGCGCTCCTTAATTTTCATAAATTAAGATCAAAAGTAATTTTAATTACTCGTTCTCTCAAACGATATTTAATATAGAAGTGAAAGTGTTTACTCAAGATCCCTATTCTATTTAAATTTCGTCGCTAAAAGCGTATAAACACGCTTATAAGTGAAACCCAGTATTTCCCGCAAAAAGTTTCGCGCCTTTTTGTTGAGTGACGTAGTTAGCTACGCTCATTTAATAAACGGTCGCGCGCTTTTTGCCCCCACTCCCCCTCCGAGGTCATCACTCCGCGTACGGCAGCGTACGTTACCTAAGGTCAGTAAACTTTTCAACTTGACCTACTTTCTTTACAGATTAAATTATTATCTCAACATAAACATAAATTATTTAACGTAAACACATTCTTTACATTTCAAGTTCAATTTATTTCAAGTTCATTCAGATTAAAGTTAAAGGCTGATTCACAACCTTTTAAACATTTTAAAAAAATTTTTAGTTTTTCATTTTTTCAGATTTTACAGCATAACCTTATTAATAATTACCTGTAACTTTTAACTTGACAAAATGACGACTGTTAATGACATTACCCCCGGCAACTATGACGAACTCTTCAAGTTATTCCTAGCCCAAACTGTCACGATCGCAGGTTTTCAAACCCAAATCAGCGATCTAACCGCAGAAATCAAAGCCCTAAGAGCAGAAAGGGGCACCGTCGCAAAACCACCCCCGGTCGCCCAACCACCCCCGGTTGCACAACCACTCCCGATTGCCCCCTCAGGGAAAAGGAAGGAGAAGACCCCCTTCCCCCCCCTACCGACTACCCCCTCATCCAAAAAGGTTGTTACTACCAAATCCAAGACAACCTTACCAGCCAAGACCACAAAGAAAGTAACCCCTCCACGACCCCTCATGGAATCTGCAATTCCAAAACCCCAAAGTTCGCTCCCCGCAGCCAAGACTGCGAAAACCCTATCCACCGCCCAACCTCCATCAGAGGCAATGGATACCCAGGCCTCCACCTCCACTGGCGGTGACACCTTCGTCACCCCCAGCGACCGAAACCTAAAACGCGCCCGCTCCAATGTCAGCAATGACAGCGAAACCTCAGGGCCAGCTACAAAGAACAGGTTCGCCTGTCTCCAGGTAGATGACTCCCCCCCCGACACCCAAGCCGATGACGACGGCATGGACATTTCTAACCCCCCAATCGATACAAACGCCCCCCCTTCGAACTCCCAGGGTGCATCACACCCAACCTACACCTCCGCCAGTCGAATCCCCCCTATTGTCCTACGGACAAAAGAAAACTGGCCAGCCATCAACCGTCTAATTCATAAAGAGCACAAAATCGCCACGACAAAAATTCGCACTCTCGTGGATGGCATCTCCATCCAGCCAGCCACCGAGTCTGATTACCGCTCCCTTAGCCGCCTCCTCGACGAAAAGAAACTCCCCTCTCACACGTACTCTTTACCCTGCGACAAACCACTCAAAGTGGTCATTCGTGGTCTCCCTATCAATATCACCCCTGCCGAGGTCAAGGAAGACCTCGAATCCCAAGACTTTGATATACAATCAGTATATCAAATGCGTCACGGTCGCGATCGCCAACCAATGCCACTTTATCTAGTCCACCTCACCCACAATTCCGATGGGAAGAGAATCTTCGACCTGACCTCTGTCCTCTCCATCAACACCAGGACAGAAACCCCCCACAAAAAAGCCGAAGTCGGCCAATGCCACCGCTGCCAACGGTTCGGGCACGCCCAATCCCGCTGTAACGCCCCCCCCCAAATGCGTCAAATGCGCAGGCGATCATCTCACCAATCAATGTCTCAAAACCAGAGAAGTACCGGCCACGTGCGCAAATTGCACCGGCAACCACCCCGCAAACTATAAAGGTTGCGCTTCTTTCCCCAAGCCCAAGAGGCGGGAATTAACAGCTCGAGAAGCAGCTTCCCGCTTCGCCGGCCACCCCACCTACAGTTATCCCTCTTCCCAAGGCACTGGCCGACCATCCTATGTAGGAGTCGCCGGAATTCACGCCCCCCACAGGGAAGCATCTCATGCTACCCCCACTCACACCACCCCCAACAATGCGGTCTCCCCACGACACATGAGAGCAATTCTCGAACTCCTCCAACGCGAAAAAGTCACCGACGAAGTCATTCGCGGTTTCAAAGAAATCACAAACTTCAATGCCATTAACACCGACACCGTTAATGTCTAAACCACGTCACCAACCCACCACGCTGCAGATGGCATTTTGGAATGCCAACGGTCTATCTGCCAAACGATACGAACTTCTCGCGTTCGCGTTTCTCCACGACCTTGACGTCATCTTGGTCAACGAGACCCATCTTAGAGCCGCGCATCGGGTAAAACTCCCTGATTATACCCTCTACCGTAACGATCGAGACGGACGCGGCGGCGGCACCGCAATCTATGTCAAAACCTCCATAGAACACATCCCCATACCCACCCCAGACCTCGAAGGCCTTGAGGCAACCTCGATAAGCATCCACACCGCTCTTCATGGTTGGCTGCAAATTTCATCGATTTACAATCGCCCCGATAGACACTTCATCAAAACCGATTTTGAACTCCTCCTTGAAGGCCCCGACGCGAAAATCATTGCCGGCGACTTCAACGCCAAACACTCCGCCTGGTTATGTCGTCACACAAATAACCAAGGCCGAGAACTTCTTCAACTCGAGAACGAGCTGAACTTCGCAATCATCGCCCCAACTACCCCTACCCACTTTTCTCACGCAGGTACGCCGTCCACCTTGGACATCGCACTTTTCAAAGACGTACCGCTTCAACACGACATCTCCACCTGCGAGGAGCTTAACTCCGATCACTACCCAGTCCTAATCACATTAGGGCAAATCCCACTTAAACCCCCCCCCACAAGGACTAAAACCGACTGGATTTCTTTCACAGACAAACTCAAGGAAAATCTAGGACCAATCCCCTTCATCAATTCCACCACGGACTTAGACAATTTCATTAATTCCTTCCAAGGAAAAATCATAAACTCGATTTCAGAAACTTCTTACGAAGTCCCCATCCACGACACCAGAGACAAACTCTCTCCCTCCCTCAAGGACCTAATCCGCTCCAAAAACCGTGCAAGAAAACTTGCACGCAGAACAAAAAATCCCACCGACCACACTTCATACCTCCAACTTAAAGAACAAGTTGACATTAAAATTAAAGAATTTCATGATAACGAATGGTCCGACAAAATCAAATCCCTTGCCTTCCAAGACTTGTCTGCTTGGCGCATGGCAAGCGCACTCCAAAAGCAAAAGCACTCCCCCAACTCAGTACTTATCCGCCCCGATGGCACTCTCGCCAAAAGCGACCCTGACAAGGTTGAAACATTTGCCGACAGCCTTCAATCCCAATGCTCCCCCAATACCACGAGACTTGACCATGATCACATCAGTTCGGTCGAAAACTCAGTAAACACCGCCCTTTCCACCACAGACAACACCATCATCAATCCCACCTCCTTCACGGAGGTCGCAATAGCCATCAAACGCCTTAAAAACAGGAAAGCCCCAGGTCACGATGGCATTACCAACCATGCCCTTAAGGTACTACCCAAAAAAGCAGTAACTGCTATCACCGGAATAATTAACGCAATTCTCCGCCTTAATTATTACCCACAGATTTGGAAAACCGCTGACGTAGTGGTGATCCCCAAACCTGGTCAAAATCTGAAATTCCCTCAGAGTTACAGACCAATCAGTTTGCTCCCCGCCATCGGCAAACTCGCCGAAAAAATCATTATCACACGACTCCACGAGGCCATTTCCGATAACAACATCATCCAAAATGAGCAATTTGGTTTCCGTGCTGGTCACAGCACCACCCACCAAGCCCTCCGACTAGTCGAACATGTCACACAAGCCCTCAATAAAAAAGAATTCACCGGCCTAGTGCTACTCGACGTATCGAAAGCTTTCGATAAGGTCTGGCACGAAGCCCTTTTATTTAAAATGCTTCAGTCAAACATCCAACTCCCACTAGTCCGACTAATAGCCTCTTATCTACTTAACAGAAAATTCAAAATTAAATTTGCCAACACCAGATCCTCCACACGCCCCATCACTTCCGGGGTACCCCAAGGATCAATCCTCTCAGCCTCCCTCTTCAACATCTACATGAGCGACATCCCAATCCCCACTGACCCAACCACTAAAATATCACTCTACGCCGACGACGTCGCTATCTATTCGTCCTCAATCCACCCCGATTACGCCACAACCCGCCTCCAGGAGGCTATCAACGATCTCGAAAGGTGGTACGAAACTTGGCGCATCGAGGTAAACTCGAGCAAAAGTTCCGCGATCATGTTTCGAAATCGAAAAAAGCCTCACCACTCCAGCGTCTGGATGTTTGAGGAACAGATCCCCTGGAAATCCACGGTCAAGTACCTTGGCATTACCATGGATCAACACCTCAAATGGAGACCCCACGTAAACGCCATTACCGGCAAAGCCAAAGCCCTCTTTTCAAAATTATTCGCCCTAATGAATCGTGACAGCCCCATGACCCCCAAAAACAAATTAAGGCTATACAAATCCATCATCCGCCCAACTATGACCTACGCCTCCCCCGTTTGGGGTTACGCCCGCCACACATACATGAACAAAGTTCAAATTATTCAGAACAAAAACCTCCGCTCCATTTTCAACGCCCCCTTCTATGTCACCAACAGGCGACTGCACGCAGACGCCAAACTAGAACCCATCTCCACCCTTATTCACAAACACGCCACTAGTCTCTATAAGAAAGCCAGATTTTCCGACAACCCGCTCATAGCACAACTAGGTCAATACAATCCTGAAGACTTTTGTATCCCCCGACCTAAATCAATCCTGACTGTAGACAAGCCATGACCATAACCCTCATCTGCACAGACTAACATATGCTCACCGGTATAATTACACAAATTCTCTTCGAAAGTGGATTTAATCCACTAGATTTGTGTAAGTTCGACTTAATTTCCCACTCCCCAGATTCTAATACTTTCAGTCCAACAACACCAATTCATTGACGGTAGATGCAATTCGCATCACTCGTCAAATTTTTTCAGGTAGGAGCCACTTTCTACGAGGATATCTTCAATCTTCGAATTAGGGATTCTACTATATCAATAACGCAACTTTACTTCTCCCTTTTCATATTCATTCACCACAACCACAACCCAGGTATTTCCCAGTCAGTCTAGCTCAGCGCTACTCCGCGAGGCCCACCGGCCTCCATAATTTCCAATGTCACTAATGTATACTTTCAGATGAAGGAGAAGGCCGGCTACGCCGGGATGCTCCATTGTGGTCAGTCCAGAAAATCGAAAAAAAAAAAAAAATGTGCACACCGGTCACATGCGACACGTGTCCCTTGCGAGTAACTTCGATGAAATTTTACTATTTTATCATTATTTTTTGTTATACGCGATTTTTTGGGGATTAAACGTAATAGGGAACTGTGCCGCATACCGCGACTATACTTTTTAATGCTATTTCGAGGGTCTCTCACATCCCGGTTGCATTTATCCCGGTTTTCTTGATCGGTGGCGCTTCTCGTATGTTTAGCCTAGTAACCAGAGTCAAAACCGCTCTGGAGGGATGCAACGCGGAGCGGCGCCCCGGAAGAGTAGGTTTTGACGATGGATAACCCTCCTTACCGAATGCAGACCCCAAAAATCGAAGAAGAAAAAAAATTAATTTTTTCACTTTTTCGGCAATGCACGGGTTATTTTCCAATTTTTTGCTAATGTTTATTACTAATATCTACTAATCACACCTCCACCTATCCGAATTTCAAAGAAAAATTCAAATCGGAGCGAAAAAATTTCACCCGTTTCGAAGGGAACGATGTGCCACCGGCCGGGGTGCGACAGTGGCTCCTTGAAATGAAAGTTTCCGATTTTCGCATTTTGCTTGGATTTTTTTTATGATAAAGTCCGCGACGACAAAAGTTACACATTCGGACCGAAACATACCCAAAAAGGCCGGTAATTACCCAAAATTTAGCTAAATTTCATGTTAGGAGCGTGTCCGTAGTTCTCTAAACCACGCAAAAAAGAAGCCGACAGCCTATCGCACGATGTCGCAACTAATTTAATTAAATTATGGTAGTTTTTCGAGATGTAACCTAATGATCCTTGGTTATATTAAAGTTAATGCCTTTTTTGACCTAAATATCAAGCCATTTTAATAGGGAATTTTCGATTATCGGTTGGGCCGTTCACCCCGGCCCCCCTTCGGCTGCCTTGACTGCTAGTACGTGATTGCCAGTGGTTGTTCGGCCTCACAGGGGGAGGACCATAATAGATCCGTGAAGGCCATTATATTATTATAGTATTATTAGAAGTACTAGATGATACCCCGTCCGAGGACGGGCAGCTAGAAGGACGGGCAGCTACCCAAGGTCATATGGCTTTTCGATTGCACTGAGAGCTTTCCTTAATCTTCATTCAACTTAAGTTACCTTGGGTAGCTGCCCGTCCTTCTAGCTGCCCGTCCTCGGACGGGGTATCATCTAGTTTAAAATAAGTAAAAAAATTTTAAATATTGATTAAGTTTAATTTAATTTAAAAAAATATATGTAAGTTTTTTGTTTATTTATTTAATGTTGTTCTCATCTCTTATTATAAAAGGCCAAGTCCTCCCTTCCTTCTGTCTGTCCCACGGAAATACCCGAAGCAATCCGAACCGAACGCATAACGGATAATTTCATAACCAATCGGATGAACGTATCATCGTATCAACGTATCATCGGATCAACGTATCATCGGATCAACGTATCAACGTATTTAAATTTCCTATATAGGTGAAAAATCTCTTATTATAGAAGGCCAAGTCCTTCCGTCCTTCTGTATGTCCCACGGAAATACCCGAAGCAAACCGAACCGAACCGAACGCATAACGGATAATTTCATAACCAATCGGATGAACGTATCATCGTATCAACGTATCATCGGATCAACGTATCATCGGATCAACGTATCGCATGGGACCGAGCGTCAGCAGCTTGCCGCGCTTGAGTTTCTTCTAAAGTTTCACGTTGTTGACGTATCGCATGGGACCGAGCGTCAGCAGCTTGCCGCGCTTGAGTTTGTTCCAAAGTTTCAAATTGTCGACGTATCGCATGAGACCGAGCGTCAGCTTGTCGCTGTGATCGAAGCTGTTCTTCTGTGTTATTAGCTCTTGTACGTGCTTTTCTCTCACGATTCAATCGCCGTCGCTTTGCAGCAGGATTTTCAAAATTTTCATTATCCATTATGGAAGTTCACATAATGCTTTTTTGGAAATAGCTGTCCTATATAGACAAAATGATACGATGATACGTTGATGCGATGATACGTTGATCCGATGATACGTTGATACGATGATACGTTGATACGATGATACGTTGATCCGATGATACGTTGTGCGTTCGGTTCGGTTCGGTTTGCTTCGGGTATTTCCGTGGGACGGACAGAAAGAAAGAAAGACTTGGCCTTTTATAATAAGAGATAGAAGATTATTACAGTACTAGATGATACCCCGTCCGAGGACGGGCAGCTAGAAGGACGGGCAGCTACCCAAGCTAACTTAAGTTGAATGAAGATTAAGGAAAGCTCTCAGTGCAATCCAAAAGCCATATGACCTTGGCTGCCTGCCCGTCCTTCTAGCTGCCCGTCATCGGACGGGGTATCATCTAGTATAACAATAGATTCCCATGTTGATCGAGCGGTTGCGGAATCTTCACTTTTCCTTTATGACAGCAGTTGTTAAATTGTTTATCAACTGGACGCTCCTTGGCGAAATTCTTGGAGCCGCAGAACTCATAGATGGAATTCATTTCTCCACAATCGTGTCGAGTAACGTGAGATTCATCAAATCTCAATGCTCTTATTTGGAGTTGAATTGCTTGACTTTGGTATCGATTTTCTTTCTGTCGATGTATCGCATGGGATCGAGCGTTAGCAGCTTGCCGCGCTTGAGTTTCTTCTAATGTTTCACGTTGTTGACGTGTCGCATGGGATAGAGCGTTAGCAGCTTGCCGCGCTTGAGTTTCTTCTAATGTTTCACGTTGTTGACGTATCGCATGGGACCGAGCGTCAGCAGCTTGCCGCGCTTGAGTTTGTTCCAAAGTTTCACGTTGTCGACGTATCGCATGAGACCGAGCGTTAGCTTGTCGCTGTTATCGAAGCTGTTCTTCTATGTTATTAGCTCTTGTACGTGCTTTTCTCTCACGATTCAATCGCCGTCGCTTTGCAGCAGGATTTTCAAAATTTTCATTATCCATTATGGAAGTTCACATAATGCTTTTTTGGAAATAGCTGTCCTATATAGACAAAATGATACGATGATACGTTGATCCGATGATACGTTGATACGATGATACGTTGATACGATGATACGTTGATCCGATGATACGTTGTGCGTTCGGTTCGGTTCGGTTTGCTTCGGGTATTTCCGTGGGACGGACAGAAAGAAAGACTTGGCCTTTTATAATAAGAGATTATACCAACCAACCACTTTCCATACATACAGGGTGGGATAACTGATCGCTTTTAAAAAATACAACCACTTTCCATACACTACAGGGTGGGATAACTGATCGCTTTTAAAAAATATATTTAGATTTTTGGCCACCAATCAGTACACTTATATGATAGATTAAGAGCACCATCTAGCGAAAGCGGAGTGAGCAAGATGGCCAGGTAAAGTAAGGGTATCCGTATAGGGTGTATCTAAAAAAAATCGAAAAACGCGAATAACTTTGTTCCCCGCGCGAATTTTTTCTCCATTTATGCACGAATAGTTGCGCCTGGACCTACAGAATAACTGTGCAAAATTTGGTTGAGATCGGTCAAAGGGTCTAGGAACGTATAGCGAACAAACACGCAAGCAGACAAGCTCTTTTATATATTTAGATTAAAAATCTGATGTGGCCATCGCATAACTTTCCGAACAGACGCAAATTTTTATATTATATTTTTAAATAAAATGGTTACATAATTTCAACAGTAAATCGATGAAAAATTTCATATTTTGCAAAAATAGGAAGAAAAAAACCTTTGAATGCCTATAACTTGCAAACGAAACATTTTTGGACCCATGTTATTAGAAACTTTTCATCTTATTTTCATTAGTAGAATGCGTTTTACTATTTTATTTACAAATACAAAATTTTTTGAAACGCCCTGTATATTTTAGAGAAAAACTTCTAGGACAAAAAATGTAGGAAATTCCGTAGCGCTAATTTTTACTTTCCGAACTCCTAGGTAAGGAAAGTATTGTTATCAGGCAAAATTTGACCCCCCAATTTTTTGACAGATGTTCACGTTTTGAGGTCCCCTGAATCCATTTTTATCATTTTTGGAAGGATGTCTGTATGTATGTGTAGGTGTGTGTGTGTGTATGTTCCGCATAGACGCCTAAACCCCGTAACTGTGGGCGTTGAAACTTTCACGAGATCTGGCGACATTCAAAAGTAAGTTTTTCGTCGTCTTTGATTTTAGTAATTCGTCACCATAAGACGGTCATCAGCAGTTAAACACTTCAGGTCACAGTCGTTGTCATAGTTACGATGCGATTTTGACACTAAAAGTTTAATTAAATGACAGTGACATATTATAGTCAGTAGCGGCTCGACAAATAGGGGGCACAACTTTGACCTTAAAAATGACATTGACATATACTCAGTGGCGTTGCACAATATTTTTAAAATTAGCAAAAATCAAGTTACAAGGTGACAAATGAATTAAATTATGACATTAATTGTACATTAATTAATTGAATTCATTGCAAATTAATACAAAATCATAATTGTAAATCATAAAAGTGTGCAAAGCGCTCTTAGAAGGGGTCGCAAAACAAAAGTTTTTTTTGGAACTTCACCGATCATCACCAAAATTGATATCTGATTCCCCCCAATCATCAAAATGAATAATACGAAAAAAAATTTTAAAATTTATTCGCAAAACAAAAGTTTTTTTTTTAACTTCATCGATCATCACCAAAATTGATATCTGATTCCCCCCATTCATCTAAATGAATAATACGAAAAAAAATTTTAAAATTTATCCGCAAAACAAAAGTTTTTTTTGGAACTTCATCGATCATCACCAAAATTGATATCTGATTCCCCCCAATCATCTAAATGAATAATACGAAAAAAAATTTTAAAATTTATCCGCAAAACAAAAGTTTTTTTGGAACTTCATCGATCATCACCAAAATTGATATCTGATTCCCCCTAATCATCTAAATGAATAATACGAAAAAAAATTTTAAAATTTATTCGCAAAACAAAATTTTTTTTTGGAACTTCATCGATCATCACCAAAATTGATATCTGATTCCCCCTAATCATCTAAACGAATAATACGAAAAAATTTTTTAAAAATCATCTGATTGAAATCGTTCTTGGTTTACTATAATATGGAGGCGCAAACAGAAAATATAAAATAATAAAAAAGTACATAAAACCAATACAACTTTATAATTTATATTTGGATAAACTATTCTTTGAGTGCCAATGTCATTATTTTAAGGTTAATATTCTTATGTCAAAGTCAGTTAATTCCAGGCAGGACATCGTCTGCCGGGTCAGCTAGTCTTATATTTTATATAAAAATGCTTGTATGTGGGTATGTGTGTGTGTATGTTCCGCATAGACGCCTAAATCCCGTAACTGTGTGCGTTGAAACTTTCACGAGATCTGGCGACATTCAAGAGTAAACTTTTCGTTGTCTTTGATTTTAGTAATTCGCCACCATAAGACGGTCATCTGCAGTTAAACACTTCAGGTCACAGTCGTTGTCATAGTTACGAAGCGATTTTGACGCTAAAAGATTAATTAAATGACTTTGACATATTATAGTCAGTAGCGGCTCGACAAATAGGGGGCACAACTTTGACATAAGAATGTTAACCTTAAAAATGACAGATGACATATACTCAGTGGCGTTGCACAATATTTTTAAAATTAGCCAAAATCAAGTAACAAGGTGACAAATTATTTGTTATTACTGTTATTACATTTGTTATTAGTGAATCATAAAAGTGTTAAAAGCGCTCAAAGAAGTGGTAAGAAAACATTTATATTCCTTTATATTATATCACATTTGTGTAAAACTGGATGTATGTATGTATGGGGGCATCACTACATGCAAAAAAAACCACATATGTCTGCCGACTCGCAAAACATGATGCTACCATTTTAGGTAAATAGTTAAATTCACAAAACCACACAACTCTAACTTATAGGGATTTTATGTAAGTGATGCCTCCAGTAGTTCTAATATATACCTCTATGGTGTATGTATGTTCCGTATAGACGTCTAAACTGTTTCCTTGGGCCCCCGATAGTGTCAAAGTGACGGAATTAACTACATAACCTAAAAATCATTTTGCATATACAGGGTAAAATATAAATAGTGCGCGTTTTAACCAAGTGGTAAATTCCTCATATTTGGTATATCAAAAACAATTTTATAAAAATAGCGATAGTGTCAAAGTGACGGACCTAATCACATAACCCTAAAATCATTTTAAAAGTGGAAATTTTTTTTGACATTTACCCCCACTTAAAGAGTTTTTACTAAAGTCTAGAATAAATTCTTCATATTTGGTATATCAATAGGTAACATAAAACAATTTTATAAAAATAAATTTTTCCCCCTCCACCACAAAATTTTGGACTAAAGACACTCAGAAATTTAAAAAAATATATATCTGATTCCCACTAATCGTCTAAATGAATAATACGAAAAAAATTTTTTAAATTTATCCGCAAAACAAAAGTTTTTTTGGAACTTCATCGATCATCACCAAAATTGATATCTGATTCCCCCTAATCATCTAAATGAATAATACGAAAAAAAATTTTAAAAATTATCCGCAAAACAAAAGTTTTTTTTGGAACTTCATCGATCATCACCAAAATTGATATCTGATTCCCCCTAATCATCTAAACGAATAATACGAAAAAAAATTTTAAAATTTATCCGCAAAACAAAAGTTTTTTTTGGAATTTCATCGATCATCACCAAAATTGATATCTGATTCCCCCTAATCATCTAAATGAATAATACGAAAGTGGCCCAAACATTTTTACCTACTGCTATTAAGTTCCATTACAATTTCAATTTTCGAGATTTACCTAATTTTTCAGCGCATTCTATTTTCTTTTTCAGAAAGTGAAACTGACATTGATAAAACTACGTTACATTTTGTGTAAAATTAATTTTGCTAAATATATCGTACATACAATGCCACCTAAAAAAGCATTTATAGGAAATAAAACACCAATAACAAAGGCTAAGAAGGTAAGTAAAAAAAGAGCTGCCGAAACTGAGGAAGTACGCGAAATTCGGCTAGAAGCATTACGCGACAGAGCTTCGACGTCAAGAGCTGGCGAAACTGAGGAAGTACGCGAAATCCGGCTTGAAGATAAACGCGCCAGAGCTTCGACGTCAAGAGCTGGCGAAACTGAGGAAGTACGCGAAATCCGGCTTGAAGAATTACGCGACAGAGCTTCGACGTCAAGAGCTGGCGAAACTGAGGAAGTACGCGAAATTCGGCTTGAAGGTAAACGCGCCATAGCTTCGACATCAAGAGCTGGCGAAACTGAGGAAGTACGTTTAGAACGACTTAATGTCAATCGCTTACGATTAGTTCGATCAAGACAAAAATTGAATTTAACATTGGAAGCATTTAATTACGACAAAGACTACGATTACATGAATCACGAGGATGTAGTAATAGGACTTATGAACAAACTTTGCTTGCATTGTCGTGTTTCGAAGTTCGCTAAGGAATCACCAGGAATGTGTTGTTCGAACGGCAAAGTTGTTTTGCCACCGCTGATTGATCCACCTGAGCCGCTTCTATACAAACTAGCGGCAAGAAAATATAAGGGCAAAAACATCCTCACCACCTTCAGTGGTGGGGACGGGAAGGTAACGGAAACGCCGGAAAAGACCCTAACCTACCTCATGAACGGTCTACTCCCCGACGATGATCGAAACTCCGATGCAACGGTGGATCACCAAACCATGCGGTCGGATTTCGAAAATCTAAGGGGCGTGCCGGACATGGCGCAGGTTAGGGAGGTCGAAAGCGACGAGCTGGATGACCTAATCAGGACGACGCAAGCCAGAAAAGCACCGGGTTTTGACAACATTCAGGGATCTTTTCTTAAAAAACTCTATGTTGTCATCAAAAACGTGTTAATGGGTATATAGAATGCGTGCATTAAGGTTGCTTATTTCCCCAAACTGTGGCAGAAGGGGGTCCTCAAGATCCTACTCAAGAACCCAGATGGGGAAACAAGCAACATTAAGAACTACAGGCCGATCACCCTCTTGCCGGTGTTCGGCAAAATATTGGAAAAAATTATAAAGTAACGAATAATCGAAAGTAATACCCCTTACCACGATCGGTGCCAATATGGCTTCGTGGAAGGTATGAGCACCACAACAGCCCTTAAGGCATTTTATGAAAAAATAGATACTACGGAGATGAAGCGGAAGAAAGCCAAGGGTTTTCTCGCGGTAATCTTCTACGACATCTCCGGAGCTTTTGATAACATGTGGTGGCCGGCTCTTTTCCGCTCGCTGAGCGAAAAGGGGCTCCCACACAGGTTAAAGGTCATGATCAAAAGCTACCTTTCAGCCCGGGAGGTGACTCTCACTTCCGGGGTCTCAATGGTAGGGAAAAGATCCACGAAGGGATGTCCTCAGGGCTCGGTCCTCGGCCCGATCCTGTGGAACTCACTTCTGGATCACTATCTAAAACAAGGAAAACAAGAGGGTACTCATACCTTCGCGTACGCGGATGACATCGCGACCGTCGTCACGGCGTCTTCCCGAAACCTATTACAAGAAATACTCCAAACATGCGTCAACGAACTTAGCGGATGGTGCAAGGACATGAAACTCGCTCTCTCGGAAACGAAGACGAAGATCATGTGCTTGTACCCGAAGCGAGTTCACAACTACGATCTAGATGTTAGACTCAACGGGAAGAAAATAAAGGTGGCAAGGGAATATAAGTACCTTGGGGTCCTTATTGACGAAAACCTATCGATGCAACCGCATGTAAACTACGTTTGCGGCAAAGCCAGTAAACTGGTCCATGCACTGCATCGAATGGCAGAAAGCGGTTGGAACTTGGACACCTCGAACTCTATGCGAAGGATCTACCAGGGGGCTGTAGTCCCCATCTTGGCTTACGGAAGCGAGATCTGGATACATAGAATAGGGGATAAGCACACGTTGGCCCGGCTGATATCGTGCTATGGATTTTGCTGTCGGGTGATAGCAAAATGCTATAGGACTGTGTCGGCCATAGCCGCGGGTGTTTTGGCAGGTATCCACCCAATCGACTTAGAACTCTTACGACTACTGTCATGGCGTGAAGCCAGAAACAAGAAAGTAACCACCTTTATGGGGGTAAGAATCGACCCAAATTACTATAAATACAGAGTGGACATCAAACGAAAAATGGAGGATATAATCCAACAAGAGTGGCAGAAAAGATGGGACGATGGAGTGGTAGGTAGAATTACCTACCAATTCATCCCCAAGGTAAGCAACAGAATAATGAATAATTCCTTTCAGATGACCCAAATGCTAACCGGACATGGCGAGTTCGGCCGACACCTCAAGAGATTGGGGAAATCGGAGGACGGACTATGCCCGGCTTGCGACATTCTCGATGAACCTACACATCGGATACGGGAGTGCGATTTGTACATGCAAGAACAGTTGGAATTGGCGGCCTATCATGGCATCCATCTCCCTGCACAACTGGACGAGCTGTACGAAGAAACACCACCCGACCTGATGTGTAAATTCCTCGAGAACAAGACCGTCAACATTACCGAGACTGAGATCTAATCAACTATCCAATAACCAGACATGAAACAAGGTCTGGGTGCGACCCGATAATGACATAAATTCATCTGAAAAAGAAAATTAATTCCTAAAAAACTGATACTTACCTATGGTGAAGATTGAAAAACGCCCATACAAACTGGATCTGGAAAACCTAAAAACAAAAAAATAATTAATTAGAAACAACTCCATAAAACTCACGCAGATTAAATTGTACGTTACAATAGAAACCAAAGTAATACGGTTTGAAATCCCACCAAAATTCACACCAAATGACTACCATGAACCAGCAAATTAATTTTGATACCATTTATTTTTATTATGACAACATGAATTTTCTGCCAATATGCAGATTAAGTTTTTGATTGGCAATAGCTAATCCGTTTTTATTCTATATTTTAAATAACTTCAATTGAGCCGCTTCTAAGTTACCTTACTGGCACCACTGCAATTTCAAAACACTTCCTGCTAAACATTCGCAAGTACAACTCATGCTTTCAAATGACTTCATTCGGAGCAACAAACATTTTCTCCAACGTCGGTTACATGCCCACATTCAAGGTTCAAGGCCAAATATATCAACAAATCGGTTCTTTGCTTCCATTACCAGAAGAAAATCCGAAGTTTCTCCAGATATATTTCACTGGCTATGAAGAAAGAGAAGTTGAACTGCGCTGCGCAATTAATACTGCAACCAGACGCGAAATCATTTCAAACTTACAAGCGATGTTTCATGAAAGCAACAATTTAATTCGTCTATTCAAATCAGCTATAGATCAAATGCCATCAGATGACTATACTGTTATTATAACAAGGTGGAACTCGCTTTAGCGGCAGTTCTTAGGCTTCTATACAGCTACCTTTCTGGTGTGGAAAGTTGTTATTATCTGGTTATTTTTGATCACCATATAATGTAACATCACATAATCAGATAATCTGCACCAATTAAATTTTTTGCGATTGGTAATTATCATTTACTATATAAGTAATAACAATCAAACTTTTCCATTCTATTAGAAATTTTACTTCTCTGTAATGTATGGTCCTTTTTGTGAGGTGGACCAATCCTCTCTATTCTCTTTTATTTATAACTTAACTTCACTAACCACATCAATAAAAAATTATTTTTTCACATCAAAGTAAAACAAGTAGTTTATATAGGGAGACCTCTTCGAAAATATCTTTAACTTAGTAAATTTCTTTCGAACATTTGCGTATTTATAAATTGCATTAGCGAATCGAAGCAACGGATTAACAGATTAACGCAATACTATATAGACGAAGTATTTAAAATATAACAACGTATCAGTTGATCAACGTTATGATTGGCTCTGAAACATGCGGACGAACACGAAGCCAGACCATAAGGCTTCTTTCTATACCTTGTATAGAAGCCTAAAAGTGGCGCACTGGCTACCCAGTTCTTAGACCTCTATACACACAGAGTATTTCCAACACGATTTGAAACGCTCTGTATGATTTTGAATTATGCGGACGGACGGACGGACAGACGGACACGGAGCCAGATCATAAGGCTTCTTGCTATACTTTGTATAGAAGCCTAAAAGTACACAGCAGTATCAACAGATCAACTTATTAACAGATCAACGTATCAACGTATTTAAATTTCCTATATAGCTGAAAAATTATGAAAATAAAATATAACTTATACTAGATGATACCCCGTCCGAGGACGGGCAGCTAGAAGGACGGGCAGCTACCCAAGGTCATATGGCTTTTGGATTGCACTGAGAGGTTTCCTTAATCTTAATTCAACTTAAGTTACCTTGGGTAGCTGCCCGTCCTTCTAGCTGCCCGTCCTCGGACGGGGTATCATCTAGTTTAAAATAAGTAAAAAAATTTTAAATATTGATTAAGTTTAATTTAATTTAAAAAAATATATGTAAGTTTTTTGTTTATTTATTTAATGTTGTTCTCATTTCTTATTATAAAAGGCCAAGTCCTTCCTTCCTTCTGTCTGTCCCACGGAAATACCCGAAGCAAACCGAACCGAACGCATAACGGATAATTTCATAACCAATCGGATGAACGTATCATCGTATCAACGTATCATCGGATCAACGTATCATCGGATCAACGTATCAACGTATTTAAATTTCCTATATAGGTGAAAAATCTCTTATTATAAAAGGCCAAGTCCTTCCTTCCTTCCTTCGGTCTGTCCCACGGAAATACCCGAAGCAAACCGAACCGAACGCATAACGGATAATTTCATAACCAATCGGATGAACGTATCATCGTATCAACATATCATCGGATCAACGTATCGCATGGGACCGAGCATCAGCAGCTTGCCGCGCTTGAGTTTGTTCCAAAGTTTCACGTTGTCGACGTATCGCATGAGACCGAGCGTCAGCTTGTCGCTGTGATCGAAGCTGTTTTTCTGTGTTATTAGCTCTTGTACGTGCTTTTCTCTCACGATTCAATCGCCGTCGCTTTGCAGCAGGATTTTCAAAATTTTCATTATCCATTATGGAAGTTCACATAATGCTTTTTTGGAAATAGCTGTCCTATATAGACAAAATGATACGATGATACGTTGATACGATGATACGTTGATACGATGATCCGATGATACGTTGATCCGATGATACGTTGTGCGTTCGGTTCGGTTCGGTTTGCTTCGGGTATTTCCGTGGGACGGACAGAAAGAAAGAAAGACTTGGCCTTTTATAATAAGAGATTTGGTGTGCATTGAAAATAGATAATCTGCACTAAATATATTTTTGCGGTTGGTATTTATCATTTACTATATAATCAATAATAAGCAAACTTTTCCATTCCATCCGGAACTTTACTTCTCTGTAATGTACGATCCATTTCTTAAGGTCGATCAATAATAATCTTTCTCTTTTATTTACAACTTAACTTCACCAATCACATCAAGCCACTGCTGTGGTTACAATAAAACCGGATCAACGTATCAACAGATCAACGTATCAACGGATCAACGTATCAACGTATCAACGTATCAACGTATCATCGTATCAACGTATCAACGTATCAACGTATCAACGTATCAACGTATCAACGTATCATCGTATCAACGTATCAACTTATCATCGTATCAACGTATCAACGTATTTAAATTTCCTATATAGGTGAAAAATTATGTAAATAAAATATAACTTATATTTGGTCTGCATTGAAAAAAAAGTTGTTATTTTTGGTCGCCATATTATTATAAGGTAATATCAGATAATCTGCACTAATTAAATTTTTGCGGTCACAATCACAATTTCGAAGGTTCTGATTAGATTTGAATTATGCGGACAGACAGACGGACAGACGCGGAGCCAGATCATAAGGGTTCTTGCTATACTTTGTATAGAAGCCTAACAAGTAGTTTATATAGGGAGACCCCGTTGAAAATATCTTTAACTTAGTAAATTTCTTTCGAACATTTGCGTATTTGTAAATTGCATTAGCGAATCGAAACAACGGATTAACAGATTAACACAATACTATATAGACGAAGTATTTACAATATAACAACGTATCAGTTGATCAACGTTATGATTGGCTCTGAAACATGCGGACGGACACGAAGCCAGACCATAAGGCTTCTTTCTATACCTTGTATAGAAGCCTAAATAAGGCTTCTTGTTATATCGTACTTTGTATAGAAGCCTAAAAGTAGCGCACTGGCTACCCAGTTCTTAGACCTCTATACACACAGAGTATTTCCAACACGATTTGAAACGCTCTGTATGATTTTGAATTATGCGGACAGGCGGACGGACAGACAGACAGACGGACAGACAGACAGACGGACACGGAGCTAGATCATAAGGCTTCTTGTTATACTTTGTATAGAAGCCTAAAACCAGACAAAACACCGCCTGGTGAACATGAAAGACGATTTAATGCACCGGTGATAGGTGATGTAGCAGTTGTGATGGTCGGCACCGAATTCAATCGACGTGACATAGTCATCCACCGCCGGAATACAGATTTGCAACGAGTTTCGGAAACACATCGATCGTACGACGCACTCCAATATCCAGTGCTGTTTCCGCGGGGAGAAGATGGCTACCATTTTAACATCATGCAAATCGACCCCATTACGAATGAAGAATTGAGGAAGAAAGTTTCCTGCATGGATTATTACGCATGCCGCATTATGATTCGTCCAAATGAAACCAATCACATATTGAAATGCCGTGAACTATTCCATCAATACATTGTGGACATGTATGCGAAAATTGAAAGCGAACGTCTTCTTTTCATTCGGTTAAATCAACAGAAGCTGCGCGTTGAAGATTACGTTCACTTGTGTGATGCAATTGCCAATGATGGAGACGTTGCTAACATTGGGCAAATGGTGATCTTGCCAGCAACATTTGCCGGAAGTCCACGACACATGCATGAATACGCGCAAGATGCCATGACGTATGTTCGAAAATATGGACGTCCAGATTTGTTCGTCACTTTTACATGCAATCCAGCGTGGAGAGAAATCACAGATCTGCTTTTCCCCGGTCAAAACTCATCGCACAGACATGATCTTCTCGCTCGAGTTTTCAAGCAAAAGCTAATTAGACTGATGGACGTCATCACCAAAAACTACATTTTTGGAGAAACCCGATGCTGGATGTATTCAATTGAATGGCAAAAAAGGGGCCTGCCGCACACGTTCATATTTTAATTTGGTTGAAGCAAAAAATCGTGCCAACACAAATTGACAGCGTGATTTCTGCTGAGCTTCCAAATCCAGAAGAAGATCCAATACTTTTTCAACTGGTCAAAAAAAATATGATTCATGGGCCATGTGGTGCTTTGAATCCGAACTCACCTTGCATGAAGGATGGCATATGCACAAAACAATATCCACGTAAGCTCATTCCTGAAACGCAAACTGGTGGCGATGGATATCCGCTGTACAGACGTCGAAAACCCGAAGATGGTGGACACACAACCACCATCAATGTGAGACATGTAGAGGTAGACGTCGACAACAGATGGATAGTACCCTACTCGCCATTACTGTGCAAAATGTTTGAGGCTCACATAAATGTCGAGTGCTGCAATTCTGTGAAGTCCATCAAATACATTTGTAAATATGTTAACAAGGGAAGTGACATGGCAGTATTCGGGCTAGCAAATCAAGGCGATGAAATTACACAATTTCAGATGGGACGCTACATCAGCAGCAATGAAGCGGTTTGGCGGATATTATCTTTCAACATTCATGAACGCTATCCAACAGTTCAACATCTCGCCGTAAATCTGGAAAATGGTCAGCGAGTGTACTTTACCGCACAAAATGCACAAAATAGAGCTGATCAACCACCAAACACAACACTCACCGCCTTCTTTCAATTGTGTGAATCCGATGATTTTGCTAAAACGTTGCTGTATCACGAAGCACCTAAATACTACACTTGGAATACATCGACAAAGAAGTTCGTGAGAAGAAAGCGGGGTGCAATTGTTGCAGAGTATGCAGGTGTACGTTCGTCGGATGCCTTAGGACGGGTATATACAGTACATCCGAATAACGCTGAATGTTATTTTTTGCGATTATTATTGCATGAAATCAAAGGTCCTACATCATTCCTTTCCTTGAAAACCGTCGATGGGTTGGTATGCCATACGTACAGAGAAGCATGTTTCAAATTGGGCTTACTTGAAAATGATCAGCATTGGAACACAACACTCATAGAGGCATCGCTTACATGTCATCCAAAGCAAATACGTACTTTGTTTGCGATCATTTTAACAACTTGCGCACCATCAAATCCCATAGACCTGTGGGAAACGCATCGCGAAAGCCTCAGTGAAGACATTTTCAGGCAAGCATGTGCAACCGATCCAAATCAGGAGTATTCGGACGACATTTTTAATGCAGTTCTAATATTGATTGAGGACTTATGCATATCAATCAACAACAAAGTCCTTTGTCAACTTGGTATGCCGGCATCTATACGAGGCAGAAATGACGTGCAAGACAGAGACCTTGTGCGAGAACATCAATTCGACGTAGGCCAGTGTAACGGTTCGAAATTTGCCGCCGAATTCCTTGGGTTTTTGGAACCAGTGACGGTTGGTACGAGTGAGGGAAATGCGCAGGAGTCGGTACGGACTGGACTTGATACGTTCGCTCGAGTGAGACGTGGTTGTGTGTGTTGTGGCAACCTCCTGAGTTGAGTCAGGAGGCGGAAAACTGGAAAGTGGTTGTCCCCAAGGAAGGTCGTCGGGTTTTTCTACGTCAGTGCCATGATGAGCCTACCGCAGGTCATGCGGGTATATACAAAACCTACTGGAGGTTGCATCATAGGTACTACTGGCCAAAGATGAAGAACGATGTGGCCAGGTACGTCAGGTCTTGTCGAGTTTGTGCGGAGCAGAAGCCCGAACAGAAAGCCCCTGCCGGGTTAATGGGTTCTAGCCCCGAGGTCACACGCCCTTGGCAATCCATCTCGTTGGATTTCGTTGGTCCCTTACCTCGTTCCTCGTCTGGTTACACCCACATCTTGGTAGTGACCGACTATTTTAGCAAATATGTGTTGCTATTTGCAGTTCGTACCGCTACCGCACGGTCACTAGCCAAGAATGTGGAAGAGGGTGTCTTTTTAGTGTACGGCGTACCGGAGACTATCATCTGCGATAACGGCGTGCAAATGCGCAGTAACGAGTTTCGTCAGCTTTGCGAGCGCTATCGTACTAAGATCCAGTATACAGCTTTGTACTACCCTAGAGCTGACCCCACGGAAAGAGTGAACAAGGTGGTGAAAACCATGCTGTCCTCTTACGTGAAGGATAACCACCGCCGTTGGGATACGTACTTAGCTGCGATAGCGTGCGCCATCCGTACGTCGAGACACGAGACTATCGATTTTAGCCCCTATTTTGTAAACTTCGGACGAGAGTATGTCAGTTCGGGTGACCACCATCTACACCCCGAACAACAACATCATGAGGACGAAATTCATAAGCGTTCTGCCGGTTTTCGAAAAATGTTCGAAAAGATCCGAGATAGGTTGCGCGTGGCACACGACCGAAACAAACGCGTCTACGACCTACGCCGTAGACCTACGCAGTTTGTTGTTGGTCAATTGGTTTGGCGGAGGAATAAAGTTCACTCCGATGCCTCTAAGTTCTTTTCGGCCAAACTAGCGCCTACTTTTGTTGGGCCTTACAGGGTCAAAAAGAAAACCGGTAGTGTCACTTATGAACTCTAGGACGACCACGGCAATTCAACAGGCATCTGGCACGTACAGGATCTGAAACCCCAGATAGACGACGAGTATATATAGTTTTGTTTTTATCGTTTGTATATATCTTTCTTTGTATATATTTTTCTCTTTTATCGTCCCGAATTATTTTTTGTTGTTGTTTTGTTTTACCTCTCGTATCGAAGGTCAGAACATCTGGACAGCTTTACATCTTCACCATCGGTAAAGTTCCTAGTCTATTTCCCGTATCGTTGGTTTTCTCGTTTTGTAGAAACTTTACCTCTTTCCAAGTAAAGGGGGAGTGTAACGGTTCGAAATTTGCCGCCGAATTCCTTGGGTTTTTGGAACCAGTGACGGTTGGTACGAGTGAGGGAAATGCGCAGGAGTCGGTACGGGACTGGACTTGATACGTTCGCTCGAGTGAGACGTGGTTGTGTGTGTTGTGCAAAAATTTTGTGAAGCCGGATTTTGGAGAAGAATTGGTTAGTTGATACCATCCAGTAGCGAGCTGGGATTATCTTCTCGAATCCGTATATTTGGGAAGCTCATTTTTTTGATAATTTTACCTGGAGCTCTCAGCAGCCTTTATGGGATTCGAAGCTGAACAAATTTTGCATATGCCGCAGATCAACGAAATTTGAGGTATCATTTTTTTTGGATGGTAATTTATTGTAATAATTATTAATTATTTGATTGATTTGATTCTCAAAATTTGTACATTTTGTATAAATATTCCGTGATTTCGGTTGATAATCAACATATGGTTGATAACATTTTTGTGTGGTCCGCCATTATTTTGTTAGTTCTTTGCGGGACTGCGCGTAAGATATTTGCGCTTTATATTTGAGCAATTATTATTTTCGTTTACAAAATTCTTCGTTGTTCAAAATTTTCCGTATGCCCTGAACTCATTGCTGGTTTTTGTTTAATTAATTATCTTCCAAGCTAGCCGGCAAGATTTACAAAGATAGCTCGTGATTTCTCGATTTCCCCTTTAATCGAGTTGTCCAATCTTTCATAACGACGTCTTCCTTTTTAACCGAAATCGAGTGGCGCCTATTCCATCTTTTTTTCTTCGTCGTTTTAATTAACACCCCTTTGGTTAGAAATTAATGTAACATCAATTATTATCGCTAAAGTTCGTGAGGAATTTTAAGCGTCACACCAGCAACAACATTTTGTGGAAACGCAAACAAGACTTTTAGTTGCCGATCAAAGAATTGCCTACGACAAAGTCATGCTACGTGTAGCCAACGCAAATGGTGGAATTGTTTTTCTTGATGCTCCAGGTGGCACAGGAAAAACATTTCTTTTGAATTTGATATTGGCATCTATTCGAATGCAGAATGGGATTGCACTCGCAGTGGCATCATCGGGAATTGCGTCAACGCTACTCCATGGCGGACGTACAGCACATTCAGCACTCAAGCTTCCGTTGAATTTGAACCTGACCGAAACGCCAACATGTAACATCAGCAAAAATTCCGGTATGGCCACAATCCTTAAAACGTGCAAAATCATCGTTTGGGACGAATGCACTATGGCCCACAAAAAATCGCTCGAAGCGCTCGACCGGACTCTTCGTGATTTCCGAGGAGAAAACCAAGCGATGGGAGGCGCTCTGATACTTCTTGCGGGTGATTTTCGCCAAATTTTGCCGGTTATACCTCGATCAACGCCCGCAGATGAGCTGAACGCTTGCTTAAAAGCATCATATTTATGGAACCGAGTTGAGAAAATTACGCTCTCAACAAACATGCGTGTGCATTTAATGCAAGATGTGTCTGCCCAAACGTTTTCGAGACAACTTTTGGACGTGGGAAATGGCAAAATTCCAATTGATCGCATAACAAATGAGATTTCGTTTCCGCCCAATTTTTGTCAGATGCAGCCGAATATTCAAGCCGTAGTAAACAAGGTATTCCAAAATTTAACAAGCAACTACAAAAATCCAGATTGGCTATGCGAACGTGCAATTTTAGCCCCCAAAAATGATGATGTCAACAAGCTAAATGAACAAATTCAATCGAAATTGCCCGGAACATCAGTCAAATATAAATCAATAGACACAGTCATAGAGCAAGAACAGGCAGTCAATTACCCAACCGAATTTCTAAATTCATTGGAGCCACCTGGAATGCCACAACACATATTGACATTGAAAGTTGGGTCACCGGTGATACTAGATTCGAAACTTGAACGCGCCAAAACTGAGTAACGGAACCAGATTGGTCATAAAAAAATTGACACCTAATTTGATCGAGGCAACAATCATCAGTGGCAAATTCAAAGGGGAAGATGTGCTGATTCCACGCATACCCATGATTACCAACGATTTACCATTCGAGTTTAAGCGGCTTCAGTTCCCCTTGCGTCTTGCCTTCGCGATTACCATCAACAAAGCACAAGGGCAATCATTAACTGTTGCTGGCTTGAATTTGGAGAATTCGTGTTTTTCACATGGCCAATTGTATGTTGCTTGCTCCCGAGTTGGCACACCAAAAAATTTGTACATTTATACACCGAACGGAACTACCAAAAATATTGTGTATCCTTTGGCATTAAGATAAAATTAAAGGATTTTATTTTAATTAACCGTCATCGTCTTTTCCTGCAAAGGACTCTTCTTAAAGCCTACGGTCCATTCTACTATTTTAACATATGAAACAGGGTAATAAAATCACCTCTTCCGCTCCATCGACTGCATATTGCTCGACTTTGTTGCGATTTCGAGCCGCATAGCATGGTCCCGGGGCTAATCGTCGACTGCAATTCGCACTGGTTTAGAGTACCACAAATCACGTAGACTAAAAAGTCCCTGATTGTACCTCCCTTTGTTGAAATTTTACCAGTCAAACGATAATGCCGAGAGACCACCTAAAGGCTGCAATCATATCTAGCACTGTCGACACTGTGACTCTAAAAATGTCTGTGGGTCTAAAAATGAGCATAAAAAATAAAGTAGTACAATGGACTCGATAGCGGAAGAAGTACCGTAAGGTATCCGGGAGGGGGTTTTTAGTGGGCTGACCCCACACTACCATCCAATACGGGCTGGTGGTGTCTTTTTTAAGATTTTCCCCCTTCCGACACGCATAAACAAAAACAAAAAAAAAAAAACTCATTATCTTTGGATCTAGGGTCATTTTAAAGTTGAAATAATAAAAAAATTGTTCATAATGTGTTGTTTCTGTTTACTATACGTATGTCTAGCGCCGCAGACGCTAGTAAATAATAGTAATTGCACTTATTTTAATCTACTCTATTCCAGTGCATTTAAATTAAAAATTAATATTTTTCAATATCTGCATAGCTTTTCGTAATCCATTTGGAAATTCCAATGTGTGTTATAAAAACAGTAATATTTTTCCATTGAAGGACAACCACATTATATTAACAAAATTCAAGAGCTGCGCAGTAATATTAAATAAAGCAGACATCTTCCTGATGTAATTTAAAAAAATCACAGGTTGTAAATCAATATAAATGAATCTGTTAAATGAAAACATGCATGCAAATACAGTACAACCTTCATTATCTGTGCTTAGTGCGACTGCATAAGTTATGATTAATTACATGAAAAACAGGGATGATAATAATGATACAAATGTAATTACAAATTATTTAACCTGGCTTCACCTGAGTTCATGGCATGGAGGTGAAGTTCATCGACTATAACAATACCAAAATATCCGGTTCACTTCCGGTTGAAGTAAAAAAGTATTTTGATCGCCTCTCTTGGGATGGCATAATTGCAAATCAGCGAGCCAGTCACTTATACAAAAATGAGGCAGTGGTATCCAAATTTTCCTCCCCCTTTAGCAAGGAGTTTCTTATTTCGTAAGAAGTAAAAGAGTAAAAATATGATAGTTATATAAATAAATAAGTTATTTATTAGTAATATCAACATCGAAAGTTATTTTTAATTCAATTTAAATTTTATTAGCGTTGGAATCGTTAGGAAACGTTACTAATCACTATGGTTATCCATCATATTATGGAAGATATAAGAGACAGAGCAGTTTTAATAAGTAGGTTAAAACTAATTAATTTTTATTTTTTTAAGAAATAAAACTTTCAAGACATCGAGGTATAGTGTCCAAACCTTTTTTTATTATTAATAAATTTTGCGTGTAAATAGACACATTCGACCATTTATTAGACAACTTCGGTTTAGAAATATAGATATCATTATAAAATTGCCCGAATGAATACTCTCCATATCCAGAAAATATGATTCCAGGGGACTTCATGTACGCAGCTAATATATTATATGGTACAAATATTGTCATTGGTTGGTTAATTTAAGAATATGTTTTCTTGATTTAATTCCAGTAACTAGCTGGACAATAACTAACTGAACAAAATTCTTATTATGAGAACAAAAGATATGATATGGGAGGAAAAACTCGTTGAGAGGTTATAGTCTAGAGAATTTAATTTTTAGAAAATTTGAAACAGTTCCAATGACCTTTTTGTTGTATACAATTTTAAAATGTTGTCGTTTCAATAGGGGATGTAAATTTCCAAATAATCCACTGAATACTATACATACAACTCTCAGTGCATCGGAAATAAATCACAAACCTGGAGATAATGTTAAGGAATTTACTGTATTAGGAATAAGTTGTGATAAAGGATATAAGCTAGGTCCATTTGCATCGGCCATTTCCACCTGTGTAAATGGTGAATGGAAGGAATCACCAACGTCTTGCATTCGTAAGTATATCTTTTTACTCGTAGATATGAAAATAAAGATATCAAACTAAAGTTTTTACGGCTGGGCTAAATTCCAAACTAAAACCTAAAAAGATGTATATTCAAAACTTAGGTCCTTTAGTTGACTGGCCCATTTACTATAGCGTTTAAAAATTATAGATATAAATTTTTGATTTACTACTAATGTCAGCCAAATTGGCAACTTTTTGTAGTGGTGACATAAACAGACATTCAGTATTTTAGAAATACTTTAAATAATTAAGGCCTGAGTTAAATTGCTCAAGAATATAATTTTAAATAGATTCAATAATAAGCCTCATAACTCATAACCAATATATTAGGTGCTTGTCCATCTCTAATATCATCTATATCAACAACAGTGGAATGCAAATACAACGGAATTCCGTTGTATATTAATATCCTTGGATAATTGTATCAACCCTCTCGAAGGCACAATAGTACAGCTATCCTGTAATGAATTCTATGAAGAACCATCACAAGACATAATATATCCATTTCGTTTATGTACAAAAGGTGCATGGGAACCCGCTATATCTGAATGTTATTCGTGTAAGTGTTTATCGTAGAAAATTGTGAATATTGCTTTAATTTAACATTTAAATGCAAAAACCTTGTAAATGTTTTGCAACTGTCTCCATGCTATCGGATGCTTCTAAACACATATTTTCTAAATAACTTTAACCATGTTATCATAATCGCATTCCCCAATTAGTGGAAAGGGAACGTGGTTATATGAGCAAAGCATTATCCTTTACACGCAGAAATTAAGGAAAGTTCAATCAAAATTCCTATTTTCTAGCTTGTGGATTGAAGACTCCTAAAAGTAGATATAATTTAATTATGGGCCAAATCGCTACACCTGGAGATTACCCATGGCATGTTGGAATTTATAATCACCGAAGAGAGTTTCTGTGTGGTGGGTCAATTATTCATAACCACATTATCTTGTCTAGTAAGTATTTATTGTGCATGTTTATATTCATTTAATAAAAATAAATAATCCAATTTTTAGCTGCACATTGCTTTACAGAGTTTGATGGAAAAGTCAAACCAATTGAAAATTACTTGGTCGCAGCAGGAAAGTATTACCGAAAGTATGATGATAATAGAGATACATTTGCCCAATATTCAACCGTATTGTATTATATATTTTAAAAATATTTTAAATTTAGAATACTTTTCAGATACTCGAAATATATTGCTATGATGTCCCTTGCTAATGGGGCTACACGTTTTTAAAGTTGAGGTTTTGTACGAGTGTACGTAAATGTACCCCGTCAACAGAAATGTATGCAAAATTTTATTGTTGAATGCAATTAAAAGAAATTTATCCCTCGGCTTAACAATTTCGGTGAGCACAGACCTACCTTCTCTCACGTTGGGTTCCTTCCTTGACCAAATATTAATCCTGAAATGAAATATTGTGGTCCTCGGAATGATTACAAAATTATGCTCCGTTTGATAATGTAATGATAAATTTTATTGTACAAAATGTAATTAGTGTTAAATAAATCGTTAACATAAATTAAACAATTCCTTAAAATTACCCCAAAACTATAAATGCTAGATCGAAGTTACGCGGTAGAAAAATTTTTTTTAAGTCCGCACTAATTTTTGTTAAAGTGAAAATTGTTTGGCTTTACCTTTAAAATCTGGTTCTTTTCTGGTTATCCAGATGAATGACCATGAAACCCAGTATCAAATTCTTATCGATGGTGTACAGTCGCATAAATATGAGTGGATGCCTTTTCCAACACGTGTAAATTCGTTTGTCGTTATTTGTGAAAATATCCTCAATCCTTCAATATTTTGATCCAAAAACACTGGTAACTCACGTAAGTTAAATTTACTTTTAGGCTTCTATACAAAGTATAGCAAGAAGCCTTATGATCTGGCTCCGTGTCCGTCTGTCTGTCCGTCCGTCTGTCTGTCTGTCCGTCCGTCTGTCTGTCTGTCCGTCCGTCTGTCTGTCCGCATAATTCAAAAACATACAGAGCGTTTCAAATCGTGTTGGAAATACTCTGTGTGTATAGAGGTCTAAGAACTGGGTAGCCAGTGCGCTACTTTTAGGCTTCTATACAAGGTATAGAAAGAAGCCTTATGGTCTGGCTTCGTGTCCGTCCGCATGTTTCAGAGCCAATCATAACGTTGATCAACTGATACGTTGTTATATTGTAAATACTTCGTCTATATAGTATTGCGTTAATCTGTTAATCCGTTGTTTCGATTCGCTAATGCAATTTATAAATACGCAAATGTTCGAAAGAAATTTACTAAGTTAAAGATATTTTCAACGGGGTCTCCCTATATAAACTACTTGTTAGGCTACTATACAAAGTATAGCAAGAACCCTTATGATCTGGCTCCGCGTCTGTCTGTCCGTCTGTCCGCATAATTCAAATCTAATCAGAACCTTCGAAATTGTGATTGTAAACACATCGTGTACCTATATATACTTAAATAAAATTTGTTTTAAATTTAATATCGACTTTCTAGCCACGTTCTGTAAAAATTTTTTTTGAAACTCGGAACTTAAAATGCTATTTTTTGTTTTTATGTGAAAAAATAATTTTTTATTTATTTTAACCATAGCAGTGGCTTGATGTGATTAGTGAAGTTAAGTTGTAAATAAAAGAGAAAGGAGAGGATTGGTCCACCTCAAAAAATAGACCGTCCATTACAGAGAAGTAAAGTTTCGAATGGAATTTAAAAGTTTCATTATTATTACTTATATAGTAAATGATAATTACCAACCGCAAAAAATTTAATTGGTGCAGATTATCTGATTATGTGATATTATATTATATGGCGACCTCCAGAATATTCAATATTTACTTAGAGTATGTCTTGGGACAGTGGAGAAGAAGCTGGGGTTAGACATATAATTCACCAAGTTTAGGAAGTTGATCGTATCGATGTCAAAAATATTCGCAAAAAGAATTTAATTCCAATTTGCATTATTATTATATAGTATTTTAGTTGGCAATGATCACCAACTTAAAAAAAACAGATTATCCGTTAATTTAGGGCTCTATACAAAGTATACACCGAGAAAAAAAAATTAAGTAGGAATTTGTCTTGCAACAATTTGAAATAATTTCTCTTCACAGAGAAAAAATTGTTTTGATTTGAAGTATTTTTTTACTTCAAATTGAAGTGCAAATTCGTCTCGCATCAATTTGATGTCAATTTTACAAGAAGTGAAGTAAATTTGACAACAATTAATGTAATAATTATTTCAAATTGTTGCATAACAAATTCCTACATAATTTTTTTCTCAGTGTGTGTAGAAGCGATATAATCAAAGTATAGAATCATCGGATTAGCGGATCAACGTATCAGCGGATCAACGTATCAGCGGATCAACGTATCAGCGGATCAACGTATCAGCGGATTAAAAGTTATATAAGTGAACGTCGATAAAACAAACGGTATAATTATTAAATCTTCAAGCTTATTACTTATTATTTATATAATATAAAGTAAATAACACACAAAAAAACACGGATCAACATAACAACGGATCAAAGTATCAACGTATAAGGTTTATAACAGGTAGTAACTTATATAACCAATTTTCTCGCCCTTACCCATAATGCACCTAAACATTTAACAACCGTAAAAATCGTCATAGTCCTCAAGATTTGCGTGGAAATCGTCATTATACGCTCAGCTGTCATACCGCATAGACCGCTTGGACTAAAGTGTGCTCATCATTATAATTTCGCTACAGCTATTTTGTTTTTATTATAAAGTAGGTTATTATAAATTATCGAGAGTCGACTGTATAAGGTTCAAACAGGTACTAACTTATATAACCAATTTTGGCGCCATTACCCATAATGCACCTAAACATTTACCAACCGTAAAAATCGTCATAGTCCTCAAGATTTGCGTGGAAATCGTCATTATACGCTCAGCTGTCATACCGCATAGACCGCTTGGACAAAAGTGTGCTCATCGATATAATTTCGCTACAGCTATTTTGTTTTTATTATAAAGTAGGTTATTATAAATTATCGAGAGTCGATCGTATAAGGTTTACACAGGTAGTAACTTATATAACCAATTTTGGCGCCATTACCCATAATGCACCTAAACATTTACCAACCGTAAAAATCGTCATAGTCCTCAAGATTTGCGAGGAAATCGTCATTATACGCTCAGCTGTCATACCGCATAGACCGCTTGGACAAAAGTGTGCTCATCGATATAATTTCGCTACAGCTATTTTGTTTTTATTATAAAGTAGGTTATTATAAATTATCGAGAGTCGACTGTATAAGGTTCATACAGGTACTAACTTATATAACCAATTTTGGCGCCATTACCCATAATGCACCTAAACATTTACCAACCGTAAAAATCGTCATAGTCCTCAAGATTCGCGAGGAAATCGTCATTATACGCTCAGCTGTCATACCGCATAGACCGCTTGGACAAAAGTGTGCTCATCGATATAATTTCGCTACAGCTATTTTGTTTTTATTATAAAGTAGGTTATTATAAATTATCGAGAGTCGACTGTATAAGGTTCATACAGGTACTAACTTATATAACCAATTTTGGCGCCATTACCCATAGTGCACCTAAACATTTACCAACCGTAAAAATCGTCATAGTCCTCAAGATTCGCGAGGAAATCGTCATTATACGCTCAGCTGTCATACCGCATAGACCGCTTGGACAAAAGTGTGCTCATCGATATAATTTCGCTACAGCTATTTTGTTTTTATTATAAAGTAGGTAAAACAACACAATTTCATAATGTCTAGAAAGCAGTTGACACCTGAAGAGCGAAAAGCAGCAGCAGCCCGTCGACGCCAGAAGGACGCTATCAGGAAACATACCATTAGACAAGATCCTTCGTTTCGTTTACAGGAACAAGTTCGCGACTCCGAAAGCCATCGTCAAGCCCGTCAAGATCCTTCGTTTCGTTTGCAGGAACAAGTTCGCGACACCGAAAGCCATCGTCAAGCCCGTCAAGATCCTTCGTTTCGTTTGCAGGAACAAGTTCACAACACCGAAGGCCATCGTCAAGCTCGACAAGATCCTTCGTTTCGTTTACAGGAACAAGTTCACAACACAGAAAACCATCGTCAAGCTCGTCAAGATCCTTTGTTTCGTTTACAGGAACAAGTTCGCGACACTGAAAACCATCGTCAAGCCCGTCAAGATCCTTCGTTTCGTTTGCAGGAACAAGTTCGCGACACCGAAAGCCATCGTCAAGCCCGTCAAGATCCTTCGTTTCGTTTGCAGGAACAAGTTCGCGACACCGAAAGCCATCGTCAAGCCCGTCAAGATCCTTCGTTTCGTTTGCAGGAACAAGTTCACAACACCGAAGGCCATCGTCAAGCTCGACAAGATCCTTCGTTTCGTTTACAGGAACAAGTTCACAACACCGAAAGCCATCGTCAAGCTCGTCAAGATCCTTTGTTTCGTTTACAGGAACAAGTTCGCGACACTGAAAACCATCGTCAAGCCCGTGAAGATCCTTCGTTTCGTTTACAGGAACAAGTTCGCGACACTGAAAACCATCGTCAAGCCCGCCAAGATCCTTCGTTTCGTTTACAGGAACAAGTTCACAACACCGAAAGCCATCGTCAAGCTCGTCTTGATGAAGACGTGCGCATCCACGAACATAATCTCCGTAGAATTCGCGAGCAAGGCTCATGGCAAGATGAAATAAATCGATTTGAAGCTGAAATTCGCAAAGGCTGCACTCACGTATGTCATTCATGTGGGGGACTCTTTTTTCACTACTCCATTAAAACTCACAGCATGACCGAACTCCTTTTAGCTGGAAAGCAGCAATCCTTCATCGACTCAGTAATTATAGTTCCACCCACTTCAGACCTCGCTGAATTTTGCTCAACTTGTCACAGAACTATCCAACAAAACCGGATTCCACGTCTCTGTCTCTCCAACGATCTGCAGTTTCCCTATGTTCCACAAAGTGTAAAGAATCTGACACGTTTGGAAGCCCGTTTGGTCTCAGCTCGACATGTGTTTCAGTCCATTTGGGCTATATATGGAATGCATGGACAGATGAGAACAAAAGGACGAATTATTAACGTCCCAGTCTCCATAGACAATACCATTCAATCCCTTCCGAGACTCCCGAATCAGGACGATGTTTTACACATCCGACTCGCCCGTCAAATTGAAGTTCCAAGAAATTATACAGCTGGTAACATTCGTCCGGCTTGCGTGATGGATGCCGCTAAAATTCTTACCCGATCTCCGCTTTACCGTGAATACGGAATCACTCTTTCAAGCAATTGGACCGAGATATGTCAGCATCAAATTGATGTGGCATTACACGAAAACCCAGAAGAAATTGCGATGGATGTTCAAGAGGAAGAGGAAGTCGATGACGTAAATCCTGGCAGAGGAGAGACTTTAATTACTAGTGATGAGGGAATCCGGATGGCTCCAGCGGAAGGAAACCAACCAATCTCTATTCTATATGATCCTGACTCGTATTTTCTTACGTTTCCTCAAATATTTGCCGGGCACCGAATGAAGCCATCCGATAGTAATGGTAAATTACTAAGCCGCTCCGAATTTGTCAAATCAATGGCGCGTAACAGTGATCGCCGTGCCGTTGAAAATGTCGAGTTCTTACTGTTTTTGGCCAAATCGCTCGAAATTCAGAGAATTTCTGATAATCGCAAGGTGTGCCTTCGTAAACGAAGACGCAATGGAGAGTTAATCCGAGTCACTGCGGAACAAATTAGTCATTCTAATTTTGTGGATGGGTTAGTTAATGATGATAATGCTTTTAAGGTTTTACAAGGAGTACGAAACTCATGTCATCACTGGCATCAAGAAGGCCTTAAAGTCCGAAGGATGGTCAGTCAGTTCAATTTGCCTCATCTCTTCATCACTATTAGTGCCGCTGAGCTAAAATGGAACGAGTTGATTGTGATTCTCAAGCATATTCTTGACAAAATTACAATTTCTGAAGAAGAAGCACAAAATATGTCAAAGAATGACAAACAATTACTTATTCAGCGCGATCCCGTGACTTGCGCTCGTTATTTTGAACATCGCACTTCTGCTCTTTTCAAGACCTGGAAAAACTCTCAAGGCCCATTTGGAAACCGATCCATTAGGCATTCCTATCATCGCATTGAGTTCCAACATCGAGGAAGTCCACACGTCCATATGATCTTGTGGATTGATGGCGCACCAAACTTTGATGCTTCCAACTCATCTTCTACTCAAGATGTTTGCCGGTTTGTTGACGAAATTATAACTTGTTCCACGAACTGGCCTGAATATGATCCCATTCACCAGCTTTTGTGTTTTCAAACTCATCGACACACCCACACATGTAGAAAGAAAAGCCACAAAGGAGTCAAATGTCGGTTTGGAATTCCATTTTTCCCAATTGACGAAACCATTATTCTCCATCCATTCGAGGAGCAACAGGAGGAAATTGAGATTTTCCAACGCGATTACAAAACGATTCGTGACTATCTTGATACGAATGAACTGCCACTTTCTTCAGATATGACATTTGCGGGGTTTCTACAAGAATTATCCATGACACGAAATCGTTACATTTCTGCTATTCAAAGCTCCTTGAAAAAGCCTAAAATCATCATTCGGAGGCGGCCGTGTGAGACTTACATAAATCCATATAGTGAGAAAATCCTGAGACTCCAGAAATCTAACATGGATATTCAGTTTATTTTAGACGCCTATGCTTGTTGCTGTTACATCATTGACTACATTAACAAGAGTGATCGTGGAACTAGCGACCTCTTGCGTAAAGTTCTTGAAGATGTCAGAAGCGGTAACAAGTCTTTGGCTCAACGTCTTCAGGCTCTTGGTGCGGCTCATCACATGAACAGTGAACTCTCTGCTCAAGAGGCTGCTTACAACGTGCTTCAGATTCCAATGAGCCGATGCACAGAGGCATGCATTTTTATACCAACAGGTCCAGCCGATCAACGAACCAGAATGATTAAAACTAATATTCAGTTAGAAAATCTCAGTCCGGACTCTGAAGATGTCTTTGTAGACGGACTTTTACAACGATATAGTTCACGACCAGAAGCATTATCTAACCTTAATCTTGCACAATTTTCAGCTTGGTATGATTTTTCATTAAAACGAGGAAGTACACAGATGGCCCAAGAAAACGATGATATTGTAGAAACTGAAGACTTACAAAGTATCGATAAATATTTTCCGCTAAAGAATGGCAAACCTGGATACGTTTGGAAGCGAACATTTCCAAAAATTATTCGCCACGTCCGCTACAACAAGAATAAAGATCGTCACAACTTTTTCCGCGAACAAGTGATGCTCTATCTTCCTTGGAGGGACGAGGAAACCGAAATTATAAATCAAGATTGCGAGAAGATAGCGACTGATAATATAGAAGCAATTTCTGCCAATCGTCGCGAATTTAATGCCTTTCAAGAAGATATTCTGGATGTCGCTATGGATAGCGCATTGAGTGAGGATCGTCAATCTGACGATGACAAATCTGATAGCATACCGGAAGAGATTCAGGAGGAATTCGAATTAATCGACCCCGTTGCTGCTGGTGCCATTGACTTTGGTGGTGACGTGATACGCCCAATGTCTGAAAAGTTTACGCTTCCTAATCGAATTCCCAATAAAGAGTTTGAAGAATTATTCGCATCGCTAAATACTCAACAACGGGATTTTGTAACTCACCTGCTTGATCACTTCAAAAGGTCTCCCGATATCCCCATCTACACCTACTTAAAGGGAGGTGCCGGTGTAGGAAAGTCTCATGTAATTAGAACTCTATACCAAGCATTAATTAGAGTGTTCAATGATAAAGTTAATTCGAATCCTGATAAACCTTCTGTCCTTCTGACGGCTCCTACCGGATTAGCGGCATTTAATATCTTCGGACTCACAATTCACAACGCATTCCAACTTCCCGTGAACCAAAAAGAAGCTAGCAAGCTCTCAGACAGCGTCTCTAATACAATGGCCACTCTCTATTCAGAACTTCGTGTTCTTATCATAGACGAGATTAGTATGGTTGGTCAGCATATTTTGGAAATGATCGACAAACGATTGAGAGACCTATGTGACGGATGTAAACCTTTCGGTGGTATATCGGTCATAGCCGTTGGCGACTTCAGGCAGCTGCCACCTGTTATGGCAACATCCCTTCTGGCTGGAACAATGTCGAATTCGATTTCGTCGCTTTTCAACAAACCCTTATGGCACATGTTTACTGTTCATGAACTGACCACAATTATGAGACAACGCGATGATGCAGCTTTTGCTCTTGCATTAAACAATATGGCGTCAGGGACGATGACTGATGATGATTTGAAACTGTTCAAATCCCGTGAGTTTCCAACTACGCCTGAAGAAATAGTAAGCCGACGCCCTATTCATCTTTTTTACACGAATGAAGCAGTTGATGCCCACAATAGTTTTGCGTTATCCTGTTTGCCAGGAAATCAAGCCATCTCAACCGCCAAGGATTCCCTTTCTGCTTACACGAGCGAGGCATCCAAAGTTGCACTCCTCAACTGGATAGCATCTGCACCTCTATCTAAGACACAGGGACTTCACACAAGCCTCTTTCTCAAAGAAGGTGGACGTTATATCATGACAGTGAATGTAGACACAAGTGACGGTTTGGTTAACGGTGTGGGATGCATTCTGAAAAGAATTGACTTTGGTATTAGTACTTTGGATGCATCTAGACAAAAGCCACTCCGTCTCTGGGTCAAGTTTGAAAATTCCCGAAGTGGACAGAAGCTTCGTTTGCGCAATATTAACCTCAGTCAGCAACTTCAAATTGATTCGGAATGGACTCCCATCTCACCATGTACGGTCGTCATCCAGCCACGATCGAATTCGGCCACAAAGGTAACAAGGACGCAATTCCCACTTAATGCAGCTGAAGCTCAAACTATACATAAATCCCAAGGATCCACATACGAGCTCGTTGTTGTCCATTTTACTCCTGGAATCAAGCGTGCTCTTCTGTATGTTGCATGTTCACGAGCAACAAAAGCATCAGGATTATTTCTTATTGGAATCATTAAAAAGACAAAAATGCCGCAAGAGAATGATCCGATATCTATTGAATTCAAACGACACCAGGAGATGAAGCTAATGCCTTCATTTGAACATTTGCGCATTAGGAATGATAGCAATAGACAAATACAAGTCATCTTTCACAATGTCCAGTCACTTCCTGCTCATTATAGTCTCTATGCATCGGATGAGGTCTATAAGAGTTCGGATATCATCCTTATGGCGGAGACATGGACGCTCTCAAGTGACAATTTTCCGCTAGGAGATCATCTTCTTGCTGCATCAGTAGATAGTAACGATGTCCGTCGACCGATTGGTGTACGTGTGTATTGTTGTCCGTCTGTTCATGTATGTATTATAGACACCAATTCCGAAATAGAATACGACTCACGAGGTTCCTGCAGTGTTTCTTCTATTGTCTTCTCTAACATCCGAATAATTGTCGTTTACAAGTCACCAGGGTTTAATTGTAACACAATGATCTCTTTAATAAAAAAGCAGATGTCTTGCTTATACTTAGTACCACGTACTCTGGTTACTGGAGATTTCAATGAGGATTTCAGCAAGGAAGAAAGTAATGGCCTACAACATGCACTTAGAGAACTAGGACTCCAAATTCGGTCGCCAGCGATACCCACTACGCGGAATGGCACGCAAATTGATGCGATTTTTTCCAACTTTGAAGTGTCAGCTACCGGAATCTACACATCGATTTCCTCTTACCATGAGCCGCTTTGGGCCAGAATTAATATAAAGTAATTTGCGACAGACATCTTCTGACGTGGAATGGATGTTGTTGGTATAAACACCATCATCAATTACTATATGCCATCCGATGCACATAGTTATTTACATAGTGTTGCTCGTGCAAGTCGTTTTGACTCTGTGGGAAGAGCTATCACGTTTGTCTTCAGCGATGAAGATGCCAAATTATCGAACAAAGTTCAAACTCGGTTCCAAGTGAAAATTCAAATTTTCGACCTAACCTATCTATCTTTTAATCAAATATATATTTTGATTGTAAATATTTCTATTCAAACTTATTTCTATTCATTACCTTATCCGGGAGGATAAGGTAAAGGGGTGTAGGGGTTATGCTGCAGAGGTAGTACCTAGTACCGGGACGGTCACATCGAGCGTGATAACGAGAGATGGTCCTTGGTAACTGGTCCTTGCAGGATACCCAACTTTCACTTATGGCTCCACGTGCCACACCCTGGGAACTGCGTTGATCAGCAGGCGAAACTAAGTAAGGGGAGCCAGATATGGCAATAACCGAATGTGGTTGCCGGTATAAACAACTGCATTAATTTTATTGGCAATAGCTTCGGATGCATGAACAAGCAAATATAGGGCACTTTCCTGTCCTTGGATAGAGAAATCATTCCTAAACGCGGACGAACCAAGCAATATGGCGAACGGCATAGAATGAAGATGGCAACAGAAAACTTTCTTCTTCACTTCGCGGTGTAGGCGTTATTGCTTGTTTTTATTAAACGTGTGCATTCCATTTAGTCAAGTTTTATTTTTTTAAGTTCAATTTTTGTCTCGAGAAAGGCAACTAGGTAACGAAAGCCCTATTGGGGCATGGCGCCCACAAGGTAATAATTATTGTGCAAGGAAAGGTTCCGTTTAAGTACTCACGAATCTCTTAGGAGAACCCCGTCTCTCCGACGCGAGGTAATTCTCAAGGGTTAGCCGATACGTACCGTCCATCTACGATCATGAAAAGCGGCAGGTGAAGCCGAAGACTCCATTTTAGGCTTCTATACAAAGTATAACAAGAAGCCTTATGATCTGGCTCCGTGTCCGTCTGTCCGTCCGCATAATTCAAAATCATACAGAGCGTTTCAAATCGTGTTGGAAATACTCTGTGTGTATAGAGGTCTAAGAACAGGGTAGCCAGTGCGCTACTTTTAGGCTTCTATACAAGGTATAGAAAGAAGCCTTATGGTCTGGCTTCGTGTCCGTCCGCATGTTTCAGAGCCAATCATAACGTTGATCAACTGATACGTTGTTATATTTTAAATACTTCGTCTATATAGTATTGCGTTAATCTGTTAATCCGTTGCTTCGATTCGCTAATGCAATTTATAAATACGCAAATGTTCGAAAGAAATTTACTAAGTTAAAGATATTTTCGAAGAGGTCTCCCTATATAAACTACTTGTTTTACTTTGATGTGAAAAAATAATTTTTTATTGATGTGGTTAGTGAAGTTAAGTTATAAATAAAAGAGAAAGGAGAGGATTGGTCCACCTCAAAAAAAGGACCATACATTACAGAGAAGTAAAATTTCTAATAGAATGGAAAAGTTTGATTGTTATTACTTATATAGTAAATGATAATTACCAATCGCAAAAAATTTAATTGGTGCAGATTATCTGATTTTGTGATGTTACATTATATGGCGATCAAAAATAACCAGATAATAACAACTTTCCACACCAGAAAGGTAGCTGTATAGAAGCCTAAGAACTGCCGCTAAAGCGAGTTCCACCTTGTTTAAATTTTATATCTTTTATTCGGTTTTAATCGCACTTTTTACTGATAAATTATTTTCTTGTAGGACGCTTAAAATTTCACCATGCCATTCATCGAATCTAAATCAACAACGACCTATCCATTGTTTTTACCATCGTTACTTGTGTTTTTCAAGGCAAATGTGATTTTCCATTGATCGAAAATAAAATCAATTTATTTGACGTTACAGCTTGCAGGTTCGGTTTAAGCCCAATGTGACTTATAAAATTTTAATAAAATTTTTATGTTTCAGATTAAATTGAATTACTTGCATCTCCGGCGATCTTCCAGTAACTTTTGAAGAAAATGTTTTTCCCATTTGTGATACATTGAATTTCGAGGCACTTCGACACGTGTAAAGTTTTTGCTATTTTAAAAGTTTTACGTTTTAACACATTTTTTTATAACTAATATTTTGAACAATTATTTTGATTTCAAATTACATTTCTTATTACTAATTAAATTAATTTAATTTATAATTTTAACTAACATTTTAGGCTTCTATACAAAGTATAGCAAGAAGCCTTATGATCTGGCTCCGTGTCCGTCTGTCCGCATAATTCAAAATCATACAGAGCGTTTCAAATCGTGTTGGAAATACTCTGTGTGTATAGAGGTCTAAGAACTGGGTAGCCAGTGCGCTACTTTTAGGCTTCTATACAAGGTATAGAAAGAAGCCTTATGGTCTGGCTTCGTGTCCGTCCGCATGTTTCAGAGCCAATCATAACGTTGATCACCTGATACGTTGTTATATTTTAAATACTTCGTCTATATAGTATTGCGTTAATCTGCTAATCCGTTGCTTCGATTCGCTAATGCAATTTATAAATACGCAAATGTTCGAAAGAAATTTACGAAGTTAAAGATATTTTCGAAGAGGTCTCCCTATATAAACTACTTGTTTTACTTTGATGTGAAAAAATTAATTTTTATTGATGTGGTTAGTGAAGTTAAGTTATAAATAAAAGAGAAAGGAGAGAATTGGTCCACCTCAAAAAAAGGACCATACATTACAGAGAAGTAAAATTTCTAATAGAATGAAAAAATTTGATTGTTATTACTTATATAGTAAATGATAATTACCAATCGCAAAAAATTTAATTGGTGCAGATTATCTGATTATGTGATGTTACATTATATGGCGATCAAAAATAACCAGATAATAACAACTTTCCACACCAGAAAGGTAGCTGTATAGAAGCCTAAGAACTGCCGCTAAAGCGAGTTCCACCTTGTTTATAAACAGAAATTAAAACGTTGCATTTTTGAATTTATTTTGTTATTTCGTTCCGTGATCCTTTTCTTCATGTAAAATTTATGACGTTAAACTAAATTTTTGGTATCAGATGAAACCTTTACGTTTGAACAAATAAGTCATGTGCTACCTTTATTGATAAACAAATTTCCAATCGTGACGTTATCATTTCTATTGACGTGGTGGTCAGTTTCGGACATAGCAATATGTACCAGAAAGATATAAAGGATCTGATAAAGGATTTGGTGCATTTGATATAGCAATTTTGATATTAAAGAATCCTTTCGTGTTAAGTTTAGGTGTTCAGCCTGTATGTATAGAATTGACTAGTAATTCTCGGTATTTACAACTAGATGATAGCCCGTCCGAGGACGGGTAGCTAGAAGGACAGGCAGGCAGCCAAGGTCATATGGCTTTTGGATTGCACTGAGAGCTTTCCTTAATCTTCATTCAACTTAAGTTACCTTGGGTAGCTGCCCGTCCTTCTAGCTACCCGTCCTCGGACGGGCTATCATCTAGTTTTAAATACTTCGTCTATATCTATATAGTATTGCGTTAATCTGTTAATCCGTTGCTTCGATTCGCTAATGCAATTTATAAATACGCAAATGTTCGAAAGAAATTTATTAAGTTAAAGATATTTTCGAAGAGGTCTCCCTATATAAACTACTTATTTTACTTTGATGTGAAAAAATAATTTTTTATTGATGTGGTTAGTGAAGTTAAGTTATAAATAAAAGAGAAAGGAGAGGATTGGTCCACCTCAAGAAATGGACCGCACATTACAGAGAAGTAAAATTTCTAATAGAATGGAAAAGTTTGATTGTTATTAATTATATAGTAAATGATAATTACTAATCGCAAAAAATTTAATTGGTGCAGATTATCTGATTATGTGATGTTACATTATATGGCGATCAAAAATAACCAGATAATAACAACTTTCCACACCAGAAAGGTAGCTGTATAGAAGCCTAAGAACTGCCGCTATTTTTTGATACAATGATTGGTTATGAAATTATCCGTTATGCGTTCGGTTCGGTTCGGTTTGCTTCGGGTATTTCCGTGGGACAGACAGAAGGAAGGAGTTGGCCTTTTATAATAAGAGATTGTCATCATATAGTCAAGGAATTGTAAGTTAAAAATTCAATCAAACGTACTGCACTAAATAATTGAAATTAAATTTAAATTTTAGGTTATGGGTTGGGGATACACTCAAGAAGGTATTAAACTTTCAAATGTATTAAAGGAATTGACGATTCCTTATGTACCGTACAATGAATGCTATAAGGAAGTTCCGGAGAGCTTTAAACAATATATTACATTTGATAAAGTATGTGCTGGATTTCTAAATGAATGTAAGTTCTATTTTAATTAAACTCATAAACTAAATTGTTGAATGGAGAGGTCAATGAAAGACTGATTTGATTGTTCAATATTTCGGGCTTTATTCGCCCATTGTCAATGCTAACATAGTGAAAAGTTATGCAAAAGGTTATAAATTACAAAAACAACTTATAAGAAAATTGAATATAATATTACAGAAAACCTTTAAAAATGATTTGAAAAATTGCATAAAAAAAGAAAAAATTTTGATACACTATATTAAAACATATTATATCAACCTAATGAGAGGGAAATGTTTGAGGTTTTTTTTTGTTTTTTGTTCAAAATTTTTGTGAATTTTGTAAAAAAGTGAATTTTCAAAATTTTAAAAGTTAATTGTTGTACCAGGTTGTGCCAGGTTGTGCCAGGTTGTGCTGCTTTTAAAATTAATTTTCCGTTCTTGATTTCCGCTAAAAACAAAAAGAACTGTTTTTCACTCTAGCCCCCAATTTTCGAAAAATATAATATTTTTTTTTGGACGCAATAGATTGTGATGCTTATTCTGAACATTGTACTAGAGTGTACAATGTACTAGAGTATTGGAGAACATTGTACATTGTACTAGTTGCCGGCATGCCGTTTTCAAGAACTGCAATGCATCCAGAATCGATGTATGAGAAGCATACTGTCATGTGATAGATACACCTAAATTGAATCGATGCTGCAAAAATTGAATTTAATGAGTTTTAGGCAGATGGTTCTATTTAACACAATGGTGCTTATATTTAAAATTAGAATGAAGCTGGTCCCTGAATACTTACAACATAATTTGAAATATTTATGTCTCGGATGTACATGGGTATAATACACGTCAGAAAAACAACTTTAATGTTGAAACATTTCGTACAAATAAAATGAAGAATTCTGTTTTCTCTGATAGACTTGTGAGGTTTAACAAGTTATCTGAAGAAGTTAAGAACTGCACCATTGTTAAAAGTTTTAAGACAAAGTTGATTCAACAGTTGAGTCCTGTAGATGCAAAACTCGGTAAATACAAACGTCATAGTTTTGGGTATTCACAAAAAACAGTTTTTTAATTTAATAAACAACTTAGCGGTTTTATATTTTTATAGTAGTTGCCTGTAATGACAAAGAAATTAGTTAATTGGTCCTGAAACGTATCTGCAATAACAGCGACCGCCAAATTCAAAAATTAAATTGCATTTACCTAGTTTTGCATCAGTATGCTTGCAAAAACCTAGTTTTTCAGCGCTTATCAAGAAATAAATTTGTAATAACTCTTAAAACGATACATTTTATTCAAAATATCAACATTAATAACATAAAAATTTTACCAAAATGAGAAAAAGTTAACTTGAAATAATCATAATTGAAACTCTTTTTTTTCATCATTTTTATCACCAATTTTTGTCTTTGCAAGTTCAACCGATTATAACATAAACTTAACCTACAAGACAGTTTGAAATCTAATGAAACACGTCAGCACATGGCTCATTACATTAGCGCGTAATTAGTCAGAAGCAAAAACCGAGTTTTGCAGCTATCTGTGACAAGTAAAAACCTAGTTTTGCAACCAATCGTGTATTTTCAATTTAATTTTACATGGTACAAAGCAAGTTTTATAATATTATCGCTTCAGATTCAGATAGACAATTTACTATAAGATAGTTCTTAACTCGATTTTCGTTATTTTGCATTTAGCGAGTTTTGCATCTACAGGACTCAGTTGATGTTAGTGGGCCGGGAATAATTTCCAGATTTATCTTATTGCTTTTGTTGGTTTATTTTTAAATTCTATGTATGTAGTATGTTGTGCAATAATTTGTAGTTTTTTAATGTATTTTTTGTACTATTTTTATATAATTAAAGAAGGATATTATTTATAGTAGTTTCAATTTAACATTATGAACGGATTTCTGGAAAACCAAAAAAGTCAATTTCATAATAGGCTCCCCCTTTCTGAAAAATTTGATTTTTTTTTCATTCAATAGATTGTGCTACTTTTTCTGAATGTTAACCTAAAATTTCAGTTTGATATTACGAATCAATTCCGAGAAAATAGAAAATATTGATATTGCATAGCCCCCAGTTTAAGAATTTTTTTTCTCCAGTTGATTCTACGATTCTTCAAATTGTTTTTCTTTGATTTTCCAGAAATCCGTTCACAATTTTAAATTGAAACTCTAGCACATTGTTCAGAACGAAAAGTAGCAAACTCTATTCTATATCTATAATCAAAAAAAAATTTAATTTTTCAAAAATGGGGGGATAGAGTGAATAAGGTTTTTTCTCTTTTTAGCGGGAATTAAAAAAGGAAAATTAATATTAAAACCGGAATTGCAATTTTTTATGATTATAGTAAATACATAGTGTTTTCCGGGAGGAATTTCGAAATTAAAAAAACGAGTTAAAAATAATATAGTTTACACTGAGGTTTCCAAGTTTGCGATAACTGCATTTTATTTCAACTCTTTTTATTTAAATTGATTAACTTAATTAATTTAGATTTTTCTCTATTAACTAAATGTTAATTATTAAAATGTCCTATTAAAATGACGTCACGTTAAATTTAAAAATTAAATTTTTGGGCTAATATAATGTCAACAAAAACACCCTTAAATTAAATTTTAATACCTACAATCACTCTGCTCCGGTCTAGCTCAGCTCAGCAACAAACAATAAAAGTGCAAAACTTTAAAGATGCTCCCAAAAACAACTCATCAAAACTTTTTAAATGATCAAAAATTTGTAGCTGAGGATCTCTCCCAAAACTCTCACTTCTAAGTGATAAATAAAATATAATTGCAAAGAAAATCTTTATATTCAGATTCATAAGTATCATAAATTTCATAAAAATTACCCTGGTACCAGTTTAGAATACAAAAATTAATATTGTACAAAATTTTATATAGGGAAATTCCCTCACAAAGAAATAGAATCGTTGAAATTTTGCTGGTCTCGTCTTCTTTCTTCTTTTGCTGAGTTGATGTAGTATCAACGCAGACGTAAAATGTTCTTTTTAAAATTCGCGTAATATTTGTTTGCTAACAGTCTTTGTTATTGATTGAAAGTAATGAAATGTTAATTAAATGTTGAATGGTAGTCACTAACAATACCATTGAGTTAGTTGTGACGCCGTGAAGTTCAAAAATTTTGATTTTAATAAAAATTAAATAAATTGTTCAAAAATACCTTATCGCTTTTAATACACATTCACCTGTAGTTATGCTATGACTCATGCTGGGCATCTGCGCAGGATCAGGGCTCGATAAAATTTTCTCCCTCAGTGAGTTGAATGATGTTCGCGTTGGTTCATGGCATCCATTAAAATTGTCAACATTTTCTGGTGTTGTCACCTCCAAATTAACGAAGTGCTAGTTTTTAAAATAGCCAAATGACAAATTAACTAGCGACGTGTCTTTAAAGATGTCTGTTGCATCTACTTCACCAAAACAATGCATTTAGCAAAAAGGATAAATTAACAGTGGCAAGGTATCTCAAACGTGAGCTTTGCAATTGCATTCCATCTACGAAGTTTCATAACCATCGGTGAGATTCAAGGTTTCATAACCTCCAAACATAATGATCCAAAATCAATATTGGTTAAATTTAACCGTACGCAACCTCATCGATCGAGCGCACAGAGCAAACTAAAAACTTCCTAAGGATCCAAAATCAATATTATTCAAATATGGGATCCAAAATTAATATTGGTTAAATTTTTAACCGTACGCAACCTCATCGATCGAGTGCCCAAGGCATACTAAAATTTCTAGTAACATTTGAGAAATTTTTCAAAATTTTGTGTCTATTGTACCACTATTAAGTCTTAATCGTATCCGAATCTTCTAAATGTCACGTTATGAAATTAAATAAACGTCTGAAGGTAAGTTTTTATGTAATTCTATCGTTTTTAAACTATTTTAAAATGTTTTATGTTCCAGAATTCATTGTTTTTGTTGAGATGCAACGTCGAGACTAGAGTCACTTCCATTTCTTATCAACACACCGAATTTTTTTATCTCTATCACCGAACCGCACAAACCCAGACTCTCAATGCACTTAAATAACACTATGAAGAATTTCAGGAAGAATGCTATATCTCCCAAGATACAAGATTTGTTATTTCTTACAGAATTTCACATTTAAAGAACCCATGTGATTTTAGGTTAAAGATAATAAAAATTTTTACAAATTCTTAATTTTCATTGCAACCATATCATTTCTTTGGAATCTGAAGTGACAAATTCCTTCCCGAAATTAACCAGTGAGCGTAGCCGGCCTTCTCCTTCATCTGTGTTGGCATCTGGCGTTGGGAAGTTGTGGAGGCCGGTGGGCCTCTCGAAATATAGCGCTGAGCTAGAATGGCTGGTAATTACCAAGGCAGTGGCTGTGAAAATGAATAATGAAAAGAGGCCGGTTCGAAATACTCTAAGTGTTAGGGTCGTTCATAGCGCACGGACTGACCACAGAATGAGCGACGCGCTCTCGAATCTCGTTAATCCACATGAAAATATGTTAAGTTCAAAATCGATTATTTCAAAATTATGATAATAAATTCTCGGTTCACATTTTGAGAATTTGTTATATTAAGTGTGTTCTTTAGTGTGTAGCAGAAGAAATTTTGTTTCGAGTAGTTAGAGATAGGTCACTTCCACCGTCAAGACAATCAAAAAGAAAAAGGTGTTTAAGCGGGTTTCAGAGGTTAATTTTCCAACAATTTGGAAAATATGGAATCAGTCATAATTGATGAGAATTAATGGAAAAATAAATGTTTGAAGATGAAATGGAGTTACCGATCTGGATTCTAAACTGGAAATTGAATAATTTGGTAATATGTACCATATTTAAAAATTAGTATAAATTTAGTGTAATAATAAAATTAGTGTAAATTTTTGGTATATTTAAAATAAGAAAATGTATTCTTATTTAAATGATAATTTTTGTACATGAAAACGATTAATTGCTATTTGAAATTAAGTGTATTTGCGATCATTTGGTTTCCTTTGAATTTTCACGACGCAAGAGAATTTAGAAAGTTTCAGGTAATAAGTAAAAATTTGATAATTAAACGGAAAAACACAATAAGTTTATTTTTCGTGTTTCTTTATAACATTGGCGCCCGACAATATTTTTATTTTTAATTAAAATCCACTCCTGTGATGAGTCTGCATGAATCCGACAAGAGGGATGCTTGGACAGCTTGTGTCTAAATTGTAATTTTACATCCCTTTCTCAGGATCAAAAATTACATAGCAATATGTAATAATGGGGGAAAAATTTGGTGGAGTTCATCCTGTGGCATACGCTCTCTTGCCAAATAAGCAAACTGGAACTTACGCCCGAATGATTGGTTTACTGAAAAATGTGCAACCGAATTTAAATCCACGAAAAATTTCAATTGATTTTGAATTGGCAGCCATTAACGCTTTCAGGGAAGCATTTCCAGATGCTGAAATTCTGGGGTGTCTGTTTCACCTTACTAAAAATGTGAAAAAACATTTGAGTGAACTTCATCTAACGGGCCGATACAATAACGACGCTGATTTTGCGCTACAAGCGCGTATGATCACGTCGTTAGCGTTTGTTCCTATAGAAGGGTTAGATAACGCAATTGAGCAGTTATCCTCCATATTGACACCTGAACTAGAACCGTTATTACATTGGTTTGAAGATTCTTATGTAGGACGTCCAAATCGTCGAGGGAATGGAAGGCGGCCGGAAATTTTTCCTCCAGATTTGTGGTCAGTAAATAATCGCGTGTTAACTGGCACCGATAGAACTAACAATCATGCTGAAGCGACACATAGACGATTAAAAACAGAGCTAAATATGGATCACCCAAACATTTGGAAATTAATTTCTAGCTTAAAAATCATTCAACGTGGGAGAGATGTTTTTTATGAGCAATTACTTGCCGGCAACAATCCACCTATTAAGAAAAGGAAATACTTGGAGGCTGATGCGCGCATCAGAAATCTAGTAGAGGATTACGCCAATAGAAATATTATAGACTTCTTGCGGGGCATTTCCCATAATTACGAAATGAATCCGTGATTAGTTAGGTACTTTATTAATAGACATTTTTATTTTATTTGTAATTGTTAGAAGGAATAAACATTTTAAAAACTTTTTCTTTAAATTTTTAATTATAATTTTTTTTATTGCCTAAATAAACATTTCTAGATTTAGTTAATAATTTACAAAATTGTTATAATAGCTTCATTCCAACAACGATTATTTCCAGTAATATTACTACAACGCAAAGGCATTCATGAAATGTCGTTCCCACAGACTAGAACTACTAGGACGGAATTCTAGATTAGGGGCCGTTCATGTATTACGTAAGACGTTTAGGGGGAGGGGGGGTAGCTGACATCTTATTTTTTCTTACTCGGGGGTAGGGGGGTCAAGACAATTTCTCACGTAAGATTTTACTTTTTTAATTAAATTTCAAAATTTAAAAATTATTTAATCTAATTTAGGTGCTGTTGGTATTAATGTTAATGTGAAACACAATTATAAGTAATTGAAAAGTTTGATTACAAATAAAATGGTTTTCCATTATTAAAAGCAATGCTTTTTTAAGTGAACACTAGAATATCGCAAAAAAATATTATTTTGCACTTACTATGTATAGTCTTACTCTCATAGTGCGATATACTCTATATATTATAAAAAATATTTAAAAAAAATTTTTATTATAAAAAAAGTCAGGTCAAAATCGAGCGTTTTTGAAATTTTCTAAAATGTGCTCTATTTAACAGTGCTGGCGCTCAGCAACAAAATATTAAACTTAGAAAAAAATAACTTAGATAGAAGTTGTAGTAAATTTTATTCTCTGTAAGATTTATACAAGTCATTTTCGTCCGAAAGTCAACTGGTCAAATGAGGAAATGTAGAAAATTTCAATTTTTTTTTTAAACGCTGCCATTTCCTATGCAATTTTTTTTCTTATGGTTGTAGTTGGGACGATAGCAACAACTCTGTTGAATATTTATTGCTCGTGAACAATAACAGAACTGCTTGTTGGAACGAAGCTAATATGTAAATAATAGTTTTATAAATTTTTCCTCGCGCCCAATTGTATTTGCGCCCAATAGTCTTTGCGCCCAATAGTCTTTGCGCCCAATACTCTTCGCGCCCAATTGTCTTTGCACCCGGTTGTCTCCGCGCCCAATCGGCCGCGCCCAATTGTCCGTTACCGCACCTTAAACGTTGGTCGGTGAGCCATCTGGCATAGCGTCCCGCTACACTGTATGGGATTCGTGAATCTCTAGCAATTGCATTCAAATGCATCGCTTTTATGTGGTTTCTCCCGAAAAATTTAGCAGCGAGGTGCATTATCGGGGACTCTAATGTGCACTTTACACGGGGCGATCGGCTGCATGCAATTTCTGTGCAGAGACGAGTTCATAGTATTTGCGCTTTGCGTATACCGTTCTGCACAGAAATTGCATGCAACCGATCGCCCCGTGTAAGGTGCACATAAGATTCTCCTTACGCGGCGATCCGAGATTTTAATTGGTCCGCGCTTTTGAAAGGACCGTGAAACAAAAGACAACATATATGCAATCAACCTGGATTGGCTCAAATTGACATCAGTTTTCTCCTACTTGCCATCGAAAAATCTTACAAAGAGACGCAAAGTTTTGTTCCACATCTGCTATACAGATATGCTTTTTGTGATCAAAGTTAATTCGTTATCGGCACTGCCAGCCGTGCTTTTAACATTTTTTGTTACTTTTAAGCAAGCAAATTTCAACATAATCTTGCAATAAACCTCGATTTCAACCTTTTTCTACATCTGTTGGGCGATAAGATTCGAAAAATAACAATCTTTCTCATGTGCATGTGGCAACTGAATGCATGTCTACTCTATCCCACGGGTAAACATCCGTACGTCGATATCTTGTGCTTTTATTATCGCATATAAATTTAGCTGCGTGAGTACAAAATCAATTCATTATTCTAATGTGCATCGGTCAGCACTAAATTTTGCCGATAGATTTATGCTCCATCAACACGACTTTATTCTTTTATGGTGTGTAAATATAATTATATGTAAATCGACATTATTACAACTAGATTTTATACTTGGTCGGCATTATTTTAGAGCGGGAAAATTTTAACTAAAATATTGGATTGTATAAATTCTAATTTAAATAACTGACTTCAGACTAACCTACTAATATTCAAATTTTAAAAACGTCACCATGATGAAAATAATTTCTATAATTTAACTAAAACCAAACTACAAAAATTTTAGTGTACGCGAGCGTAAAATTCACGTAACAAAGTATAATTTATTCTAGGAATTATAATGATAAACAGATCGTTACAATTTCTATTTGAAGATCTCGTGAAAAGATTCGGAACCAAATATATTTTGACACACCGACTGAACCAAGATGTGCTGGAAAACTTTTTTGGTGCTATAAGAGCTAAGGGGGGCCTTCATGACCATCCAGATCCTCTGGAGTTTAGATATCGGTTGCGGTCCTATATAATGGGCAGAAATGAAGGGTCACTTTCGGCGTATAGCAATGTTGAGGAGGATAGTACACCCGATTTATGTACTGGAGAAGAGCCTACTTTAGGTGCAGCATTTTTCAACACCATTCTTGATGAGGAAATTGTAGCACAGCAAGACGAAGAACCCGATTCCATTGAATTAAAAGATGTTGTATATGATGGTTTGGAAAATTTGGCTTGTTTTATTTGTCACAATCTGAAAGAGCCAAACAGCTCAATTATAAGTGCTAACGTGTCGTCTTATTCTTGGGTTGACCATTGCAGTGAAGGTGGCTTAAATAAACCATCGACAGATTTCATGGCGAAAATGGAACAATTGGAAGCAATTTTTTTAAATGTTAATGCAGACGGAATTTTAATTTCCAAAAATTATTTAAAAAACTTGCTAGACAAAAGTAATAATGTACAATGTACTGAGAATGTCAAAACATTATTTTTTAGGACTAGGATGTTTTTTAGATTGCGACAGTTAAATAAGGAGTTAACTGATAATTTCATTAGCAGAAAAGAAAGTTAAATAAGGTTGTAAAATAAAATTTTGTGTAAAATCTTTTTCTGTTTATTGAATAAAAGTCGACACTTTCAATATTCCTCTCCTTGAATTTATGTTTTATTTGAAGAGTTTTTTTTTTCTATTTTAGCGCATTATTAAATAAATATTATGATTTTATACTCTTATTATGTGTTTTATTTCAATAGTTGTGATTTAAAGTGAAAGAAATCACACATTTTCGTTATTTGCCATACCTATTTGAATTAAATCGACGTTATTTACTGGCCAGATGACGTCATGCGCAGAACCGGACGAAAATGGTCCCTTATAGTAGCATATCTTTAAAACTTTATTGTATCATGATGCAAAACGGCTATTATAATTGCCTCTTCTGAGCACATTTCTAATTGTCTGGTCAGAAACACTAATATTAAGTTTATTACGCACTTCATCCCCAATTTTTGCAACAGTTTTTCTGGGGTTTTTCTTCACTTTGCGTATAATATTGCGGTTCATAAGATCACTTATTAGTATCTTGGGGCGTCCAGAACGGGGCTTAATTTTCAAGGAACCCGTACTTCCATAATTTTTAATTATGTATTGCACACTTTACTTAGGTTTCCCGATAATTTCCCCGATTTCGCCCATTGATTTGCCTTCATAATACAATTTTATTATTATCTGACGTACTTCAACGGAAATTTCTTTACTGATCTTCGATTATTGCTTGTAAAACGTGCCAATTCAAACGATAACATAAAGAAATTAGTTGCGTAATTTAATGATAACATTCTAATGCAATATAAAACGTTGCACATTTTCTAAGAAGTGCTTATCAAGTTTCTATTACTGGAAACGTTCTCTATTATGCCTAGTTTACACGAGCTTAGTAACTAAGCACTTAGTACTTGTCACTGCTTAGTGACAAGGGACAAGTAATGTTTACACGTTATTTTATAAAACTGGTATTAGTGGCAAGATATCTGTTCGAGATGGATCAACGCAGCCGTTTTATTTTGAAAAAACATGTGTTCAAACACTATTCCAACATTATTTTAACAAGGATAATATAAAATCTTGAAAGAGAGTTATTAAAAGACAAACGATTTTTGGTTCCATAAACATTCATATGCTTTAAATTCTTGTATGAATTTTATGGTGATTTCGGAATTCCACCTTTCCGCTGCCATAACGCCAAAAGAAACTTAGGAAATATTTTAATTATTCAAAAACCAATCTACGACTTTTCACTTGCCGTTCCAACTTGTCACTAAGCGCTTGTCATGACAGTTCACACTACTCCGCAAGCGACAAGTGCTTAGTTAAATTAGGAGGGGGAGTCCACTTGTCGCTTAGTAAATAGGATCGGCTCCTAATCACTCGCACTGGCAGTTTTACTATTACTAAGCACTATTCAGCTAGTTTACACGCATGTTTAGTGACAAGTGACAAGTACTAAGTGCTTAGTTACTAAGCTCGGGTAAACTTTACATTATGTAAAGTTTACACGAGCTTAGTAACTAAGCACTTAGTACTTGTCACTAAGCAGTGACAAGTGACAAGTAATGTTTACACGTTATTTTATAAAACTGGTATTAGTGGCAAGATATCTGTTCGAGATGGATCAACGCAGCCGTTTTATTTTGAAAAAACATGTGTTCAAACACTATTCCAACATTATTTTAACAACGATAATATAAAAACTTGAAAGAGAGTTATTAAAAGACAAACGATTTTTGGTTCCATAAACATTCATATGCTTTAAATTCTTGAATGAATTTTATGGTGATTTCGGAATTCCACCTTTCCGCTGCCATAACGCCAAAAGAAACTTAGGAAATATTTTAATTATTCAAAAACCAATCTACGACTTTTCACTTGTCGTTCCAACTTGTCACTAAGCGCTTGTCATGACAGTTCACACTACTCCGCAAGCGACAAGTGCTTAGTTAAATTAGGTGGGGGAATCCACTTGTCGCTTAGTAAATAGGATCGGCTCCTAATCACTCGCACTGGCATTTTTACTATTACTAAGCACTATTCAGCTAGTTTACACGCATGTTTAGTGACAAGTACTAAGTGCTTAGCTACTAGGCTCGTGTAAACTAGGCATTATGCATTTGCGGACGGAGACTTTTTTGAAAAAGATTATGCTGATTTATTTTATTTGTTTAAATTTTTCTTACTAATGAGGGATTTTTCTAGAATTATTTTCTTGAAAGTATGTATGAATGTATAGATTTACAAATTATCAAATTTCGTCATTAAAAAAGTAATAGAAACCGGAGTAATTGTAATTTAAATAGCTAAAATGGTGCCGTATGGAGACTTTTTGAGTCACTGTATGTATTCCAAATTATATGTTTGAATGGAAGGCCCTTTCTTCGTGCTCAGAAGCACGAATTACTTACACTACCAAGCCAATACTATCGCGGTAAAAACGTTTGTCAGCTAGGTTTTTATTGATTAATTAATACTTCTCTTTTTTTAGTCTTATTCTAGGTTTGTAACTGGAGTTACCTATTTTTGTTCTTTCAAAAATGGATGCAGGCACTTTCTTTTAAAACAAACTGCAAGTACGTGGCCAGCTACCCAATGGGGTACCGACAAAAAAAATTTAGAAGTCGTGTTTCACGTAAATACGATTCCTAGGATGTCCTTTGCCATATAATGCGGTTACATTTTTCAAAATGCGGATCCTTTCGATATAATTAAATAATGATATTTACATTATAGTGTAGTTTCTATAACGTGAACGGTGAACATCCACAAACGTGAACACTAGATTAATTTGATTTTGCACCTATTCCAAAACGTGAACGCAAAGGTATTGTATACTACTCTAAAATGTAAACAATGTTGACAATATGAATTTAAACTGCATACAACTCGTATTATTCTTATTCGTATTTTTCCTATATTTTTGTACCAAGCCAACCAAATTGTTTAGCCTTAGAAAATAAAATAAAACTTTCAACGGATGCTAAAAAAAGTTTTGGAGTGACTTATTTATCAAAAAAATAAGAAGTTGCCAAGTCAACTGTGTGTAGTATTAAAAATAAACAGTTAAAGATTACCTCCTCAAATGTTGAAACATATGCCGGCCCAAGAAAAGGAAAATCATTGAAAAGGTCAGAATTTTCCAGGATGGGAAAAGCATTCTATAAATGGTTTTTTTGTTTGTGTTTGTATTGTGAGAATCGCTAATGTTTTCTAACAAAATCAACTTCCCAGTACAGGGGTTAAACTCAGATCGGGTATACTAATTCTTTAAAACACCATAATTGGTGCAAAGTTTATAAATGCCATCTTTTATGGAATTAACAACAGCCAGTATATTACGTATAGAACCGTGAGCTCTATCTACGCCTGGCATAAGAATGCGAACCGTACTTCCAATTTGAAAATCTGGAAATTTTTCGTTAGATAACTTGAGCATTTTAGAGGCTTGCTTTTTCAATGATTCTCGACATATTTTACGCTCAGTAGTAATGTTCTCCTGGCGTTCGCAATTGAGGCATATTCCAGCATTGTTAACTTCTTCGCCAAGAGGTAATATTATTAAGCACTGGCTGCCAACGTTTCTCTCTTCGTGTCCAACAACGGATACCAATAAGCTTTCAGTGTTCTCTTCAATTTCAAATAGTAACTCCATATTAGCTTCCATTTCACCATTTGAATTTTTATTCTCTCTTCCTTCTGACCCTCCTTCCATTTCTTGTAATAGCGTTTCGACATTTTCTTCAGTAGACAAATTAGGAATTTCATCATGCGGTATTCCAGTCGAGGCTAATCCTACTCTAGCCGGACATCCAAACATAGCCTCATATGGGTTTCTTTCAATTCCCAAATGTAAAGCTCGGTTTTTCTTGAACTGAATAAATTTGATTCCTCCGGGCCAATCTGCAGTTTTATTTTCATCCATCCACGAAATGAAAAAATTTAATTTAATAATTTTTAAATTTTAAATTTTTATTATTTTTAAAAATTGTTATTAATAAATTATTAAATATTATAATACTTCACTGATGGACGATCTGTTAATATAAATATCGCAAAATAAGCAAAATTCGACATATTTGGTTTTGCTTCATATCCATTAAATTTTGATGTCACCATTGTCCGTTCACTTCTGGCCAATAACGTTATTGACCGGTCAAGGACGTAAATATTAAAATCAGATAAAAATATTTACATCATTGTCCACCGTTAACGGGAATTGACGTCAAATACCGGACAATGACGTCAATGTCCAGCAAAAATGGTCATTGACGTCATTGTCCGGCCATTGACGTCAATGCCCAATTCACATCATTGACCGTAACATATCGATGCGGAATCACTTTTCCCACCATAACTCTGGGCAGCACACACTCCAAGTATGTGCCGGACAACGAATGCTTGCGAGTCGTTACATAACGTATTTAGTTCGCATTTTTATAATCCACATTCACCAATTTACACCTTTTTGAAAAATAAAAAAAAAAGCAAACTGAAACAAGGTGCATGTTACTGGCCCCCTACCCAAATCGAATTTTTATGACATTAGTATCAATCGTTAGATTGAATTGAATTAGAGCCTGAATGAGCATCCATTCCTATCTTTTGAACCTTAAAGGTCACGGAGTTATTTGCAAATACTTTTGGAGGGGGTGTGTTGGCACGATGTTGGCACGTGGCCCCCACCCCAAGTGGAATTTTAGCGTGAAATTGATACGAGTATCGAACGTTTGAGCATCGTTAGAGCCTGAATAAGCTTCCATTCCCGTCGTTTAAGCATCTATCGTTGCGCAGTTATTCGCGTAAAACTTGGAGGTGGGGGGCGTCGACCCCCCAATTTTCTAGAAAGTTACGGGTATGTAAAATTTTCGAAAACTCCGAGCAAGTTACGCCTGGTATAACACATTCTTTGAAGAAATTTAAAGCAAAAGTGGGGTTTTCCATTTTTTTCCACTGAACTTGTACATTTAACTGATGAAGTTTTAAAATAAATTGCATGCTTATTGTATTGCAAGAGGCTACTTCATTACAGTAAAATGCTAATTATATTATGTTTAATCGTAAAGAACGATATTTATACATTGTCCTTGTAGCAAGTTTTCTTATTACAGGATTTAAACTAATGGCAAAAAAGTATTTAACAAAACAGATAATTAAATTATAATCAACATACCTCTCTTTTATTGTTTTATTTGTATGGTAAGTTCATATCACGGGCATGGGGATATCGTAAACCCTAAGAAATAGATACTTGGTTAAAGGCAAAGGAATGTTCAATTAACACTGAAAATGTTACTCGGTAATTTATCTTAGTTTTTATTAGTACAAATGAATAACTTCGATTTTATTTCACTTTTCCGAAGTTTTATTCATAATTAAATCTTCCTAACTTGATCTTGACCTACTTTAACTTTTAATTCAATTCCTTTATTAATTTAGCTTTTATTTTCATTTATTGCAAAAATTTTAATAATAATAACAATTAAAAATCAGGTGAATTAGAATTGGCAGACACCTTAATCACATTCAAGAACTAGAATCAATAAATTATCAATGAAGTTTATAACCAGATTGAAGCAGACTTTCTATCTAAAATTATATTATTCGATGATGCTAATTCATTATCTAGACCAAACATTCTCAATTTGAATCGTCTAGAATCAAAACCCGACAAATCCACTTTTATGTGTTCCGAGTAAATCGCGAAAAACGTGTCTGGCGCTTCGTTTACCATTCCTGCTGACAAAATTGGTACACAAACGTAGTAGTGATAAGTAGATGGCATGCCTATTATTTTTACACCTTTGCATATTATATGATCTGAGATAATTGCCTTTAAATATTGGAGTTGTCGGGTTTTGAAACTAATATTGCAACTTGTCGGGTTTTGAAACTAACTTTTGAAACTTTGTTTTTTGTGGTGACTAATTTTTATAAGAAAAAAGAACTGTAAACTGAAAATTTTATTGGGAATGATAAAAAACAATACATGAGCATAAACAAGCAATATCAACCTAATAACTAAATAATTACATCCGGTATGGTAGGCACTATTTCGCATAATTCGTTAGGGGTTTCTTCTTCAATAAAGGCGTCTTCACCTTCCTGTATTTCTGGCTCATATTTTGCAAAAACTTTTTTATAGTACTCAAGAGACTCCAACTCTTTCCAGTTTTTACCATAATGTTTTTGTAATAGTTTACTGACATCTTTAAGTTTTTGTTTGTTCGGTTCTACTCCGGTTATTATCTGATCAGGGTTAATCAGCTTGGCGGTTCTTCCTTTTTTCGTTATTAGTTTAAACATTCCAGTGTCGGATTTATACGCTTGCTCACCTCTAACAACAATCGAATATGTGCACATTGTCAGGTGTAAGAGAAGATTTGGAGTTACCAGTAACTATCGTGAAGTTATGAATGTACAACTGATGACTGTAATAAACAGTTCGGTCGGGAATTTTGGGTATTGCTTGATTCTTTTGACAGTCGAATGACATTGTCAGTAAACCATTTGAGGATTCTCTTAATAAGTTAAAAAACGCTTTAGCTCTTAATTTATGAATGTCTCTTTCAGTTATTAGCTTCTTTTTAATATCTTCCTCCTTCTCAACTTTTAAACGTTCACTAAGTTCAAGGCATTTTGAACATACATCCGTTCGAGGGGTACCGAATCCAATATTGTATTTTGTATTAATATACGAGTACTACGAAAATAACTCTCTTTTACTTTTAAATCCGAATTTAAAGACGTTTCCTTGGTATACATTCTCCATGATATGAATAATTATTATGCTATTAAAACATATATGTTGCTCACGTGACGTTGTTAACAATCACTGATTCGTTGTAATGGATTTGTCGGATTTTGAAACTTTCATATACGTGGATTTGTCGGAATTTGAAACTAACCCTGTATTTCGATAATTATTTTAATAGAATTTGTTGGAATTTGAACCTCAACAACTTCTCAAGTTGATAAAGCTTTTCTTAACGAACACAGCGGTAATATTAGTTTCAAATTAGTGAAAAGTGGATTTGTCGGGTTTTGATTCTAGACGATTCATTTTAAAATGTTCAAGTTTAAATTGACGATGGTTATGGCCTGATAGCGCGATCAACTGCTAATGCAGGACTCCGCTAAAATTGATTTGGCAACTTTTTATAATTAATTCCCTAATAACAATTTCCTAATTCAAACAAATAGAATCAATAACATTCGCACAAAAATCAATTCTTTGTAGAAAACTCACAACAATATTGTTTAATAAGTAGTAAACGTGTCACTTTGTTGGACGACTGGAGTTTGTTTTAATTTAAATTTGTAGCTCTGGTCAGAAATAACCGCCAGAATCTCAGAATTATCAAAAGAGGCCCTCAAAGTGAACTTAAAATTTTCAAATTCTTATCTGTAGGTTAAGAAATACGATAAATTTACATTTAGATTGATTATTATTAAATTCCATTGCAAAATTTTTATTCTATTTTGAGTGCCATACTTGATTTCAGGTATAGCTGACCTCTCTTCTATGTGTATATGTTGTGGTTTTGGTTCCAAAAACCACGGAAATGTATGTGTTACGGCTAAAACGTTTACTTGATAAACTAGCCAATCGCTTGGTTATTTCAGTTGAATAACTGTTTTTATGATTTGACATTTAAAATTGAATGTGAGGTTATTTCAACAGGTACAGTAAAGGAGATGTTGTGGCCACAATCGCCTTGTTGTACCTCAAGTGCCGCTTGCTAACTGTTACAGTGTTGCCCTGTAAAATGGAAGCATCTTTGGTCAAACATAGAAAACATAACGTAGAAGGTGAAGTTGACCGAACATTATATTACGTTAAGTTATGTCTGCCATGTTTTGTATTAATGAGAACGGTGGCGTTTGAAACCATGCATTTCAACTTTCCTTTGTCTTGTATGCCCGCTACCGACGTTTAGAGCGCGCTGCGGAAAGAGAGAGAGGGAAGCAGTAGATATGATGTTGAAAGAAGCCTCTAATCTTTTGTAGAAATTTTAAAAATTTTAAAAATTTATGTGTGCCATATCTAAGGGAACTCTTGAACCCTTTGTGCATTAAGTTGATTTTATATAGTTTAAAACTCCACTAATAAGGGCACTTTTTGATTTACAAGTTATGTATAAGTTTTCTATAATTGATGATGAAATCGCTTCAAAATCAGGTTTTGTCCTTATAATGATCTGCAGAAGGCAATAACGAAGTTTCATTAAGATCGGTTGTCATAAAAATTCAAAATTGTCCTTTTTCATAAATTAAATTAACTTATTTATTACTTTTAATTTAAAGCGCTCAAAATTGGTTATTGCCTTCAATAGTCTTTTCTTGTTAATATAGAAAAGAATTACATTGATACGACGTTTAGTTTTTTAAATTTCTACAAAAGATTAGAGGCTTCATATCTAATGCTTCCCTCTCTCTCTCTCCGCAGCGCGCTCTTAACCCTTTCAATACGACTTTTTTTAAAGATATGTATTTTGGTATTATGACTTACATCTGTTAATGAGGGCATTTGAAAGTTATATTTTGAGTTTTGAATTTTTAGTTTGAATGGTATATCCAAGCATGAACTGAACACGTATTTACTATAATATAATCCCATCCTAACATGTGCGTGAAGTTTTTTTTTCGAAAACCAAAAAAAGTTTTTTTGTATTGTGTTGTATTCATTTGTATTAGATTGTATTGACAATTTTTTTTTTATTTTGCGAAGCATTAAAATAAATATCGCGAAAAACCGTTATTTGGGCTGGCCCCCCCTTTTCAAAAATTCAAATTTTTTTGGGTTGTATTTTGTTGTATTCATTTGTATTGGATTGTATCGTAAAAAATAAAAGTCGGAAGTTTAACCTTAACCGCGTAAATCGCGAAACAAAATTTAGCGCTGGCCCCCCCTTTTCAAAAATTCAAATTTTTTTGGGTTGTATTTTGTTGTATTCATTTGTATTGGATTGTATCGTAAAAAATAAAAGTCGGAACTTTAACCTTAACCGCGTAAATCGCGAAAGAAAATTTAGCGCTGGCCCCCCCTTTTCAAATATTCAAATTTTTTTTGGTTGTATTTTGTTGTATTCATTTGTATTGGATTGTATCGTAAAAAATAAAAGTCGGAAGTTTAACGTTAATCGCGTAAATCGCGGAACAAAATTTAGCGCTAGCCGACTGGTTGACAAGCCCAAAATTTCTTATATAAAATGTAAGGTATTGCATTGTATTGTATGTGTAGTGACCGGGAATTATGTTATATCCGATGATCCGTATCATCGGATTATTATCGGATTACTGGGCAGTAATATGCATTAATGGTAACGCCAGTAATTACTGAGTTTGCTTCATGGACACATTGTAAATAAAAATTATAAGCCCAAAAATCAATATGCTTTTCATTCCCATGTGAATCCTGTTTTGATAATTCATCCTCTTCCTGGTGTTCTTCTTGTTTCTCGTCATCGCTTTGTATATTATCAATGATATTGTAATCTTCATTGCCTTTAATTTTCTCGCAAATATAAACACGCGCATCTTCGGCCAAGGAAATTTTCCCGTCCTCAGTGTATCCAGATGTTTCGCTAGTACTAAGAATAATGGCCGATTTAATTAATTTCTGAAAAATACTGAATGTGGTAGCTTTAGTTAGTAAACACATAAAAATAATATAAAACTTTTTTACATGAGGGTTCAACGACCCCAATGTTTTCCACCTAGCTATAAAAGCAACGTAATGGGATATGTCCAATCTTAAATAACAGCCGGGCAAATTTTTATCACTATTTATAATCGCCAAATAACACTTGGATAAATAATCTCGAAGATCCCTACATTGCCCAAAGACTCTCGCCACCGCACCCATTAACGCTTTATCAAAATCGCAAACTACTTCTCGTGGCATTGGGAAATTTGATTTGTGCATGCAACCTATTCGAACAATTTCAAAAAGCCAGTACTGGATAGCATTGGTATTTTGTACGGCACTTAGCATTTGAAAAACAGGCATTTTTGCTGTTGTGGTTTTGCAAACGATTTGGTACAAATATATGTGAGCCGATAATGCAGAATTAGCTTTCTTCAATTTTTTAACCAATGAACCTGTTGCATCTATATAAATTACATCAGAATGCAAAATGTAGGTTGCCATTTGTGCCAATGTCCAATAATGCACAAAAAGTGGGTCCAATCCAATGCCGTGAATTTCTCCAACATGTCGTTCGTATTTCAAATGGACAATAGTTTGAATGGGGTCTAAACCTTTAACTAAATTCAACAGCTGATCTTTCTGTTCTTGTTTGGCTTTCTGTAGTGTTTGAAGTTTAGGCAAATGGGGTGGTTCCAGATCACCCAATTCCATTATTTCATCAGCTGCCTTTCGACGCCACAGGCATGGTTGTAAACTGCTTTCAACCATCACTTTAGAAATTTTGGCCCTTCGTTCTCCTTTCAGTTGTCGTTTATTTATATGCTTTAAAGAAAAATCAAACTCCTTCATAGAACATTCCATAATTGCCGGAGAATTTAGATCTGGAGGTTTGTTTATTATATGACCAAGAAAGACACCACCACATTCTTCACAACGTCCTTTGGCAGTTACGAAGTATCCTGTTTCAGACACATCACAATGTTTAAAGGCAATGGCACATGGTAACTTTTTTCATATAATATTTGAAAAATTTCGTCCGTCCAACATTTACGTTTTAATGCACTGTATCTTCTACTACCACGTTCCTATTTAGAATATTGTTGCAAATTTGCTAATTACGCCTCCATAATTTTTTATTTACAAAATTTTGGATGCAATAATTTGCACAAATTTAAATCAAACGAAAAACAACTTTATTCTCTTATTTGTTACTGGGCCCATAACCTATTGGGAAGGTTGGCAGTAGACAAGAGAATAAATACAACAATCACAACATAAACAATTTAATAAGAGCACATTGGCAATACAACTTAATAAAACAAAGAATGGATAACATCACTAACCTGGTTGTGGACTCGTACTTGAGTGACTAAAAGTACAACCCAGGTGTCCTTATATCCAGCATTGGTATAAAGATAACCAGCAACATAAATATGTCGCGCCATCTATTAGTCACATTGTAACTTACATACCAACAGTTTACTAATAAATCCTAAACTAGTATAAATATATCGCAATTGTTCAGATTTGTTCCAAGTTAACGATTTTATTTCTACCATATTTAGTTATTATTTTATTTTAAGTGAGTTGTTTATTAGAAATAAAAGTTTCACTTATATAGTATTTTTTTATCTGATAATCCGATGATACGGATAATTCCCGGTCACTACACATACAGTACAATGCAATACCTTACATTTTATATAAGAAATTTTGGGCTTGTCAACCAGTCGGCTAGCGCTAAATTTTGTTCCGCGATTTACGCGATTAACGTTAAACTTCCGACTTTTATTTTTTATGATACAATACAATACAAATGAATACAACAAAATATAAGCAAAAAAAATTTGAATATTTGAAAAGGGGGGCCAGCGCTAAATTTTCTTTCGCGATTTACGCGGTTAAGGTTAAAGTTCCGACTTTTATTTTTTACGATACAATCCAATGCAAATGAATACAACAAAATACAACCCAAAAAAATTTGAATTTTTGAAAAGGGGGGGCCAGCGCTAAATTTTGTTTCGCGATTTACGCGGTTAAGGTTAAACTTCCGACTTTTATTTTTTACGATACAATCCAATACAAATGAATACAACAAAATACAACCCAAAAAAATTTGAATTTTTGAAAAGGGGGGGCCAGCCCAAATAACGGTTTTTCGCGATATTTATTTTAATGCTTCGCAAAATAAAAAAAAAATTGTCAATACAATCTAATACAAATGAATACAACACAATACAAAAAAACTTTTTTTGGTTTTCGAAAAAGGGGGGGCTAACTTCACGCACATCATCCTAACGCATTTTAAAGAAATGAATTGCATTCCAGTATATTTTAAACTATTCTTTGGATCTACATATCCCCACAGTATTGAAAGGGTTATGTGGATGTAAATGATGTATAAAAGGAAAACCAGATCTCAAATTATATTTTTAACAATATGTAGGGTCGAAACCACATTGCGTTGGTGCGACGCGGATCCAGATGTGAAAACCCGTGAAGCCAAGTAGCTACCACATGCCGCTCAACAACATAAAAGAGTCAAGTATGGTAAAATCGTGAGGATTGACAAATCACTTTATTTTATTTTAATATATTCAACTAATATAATTATTCAGTAGCGAAGTTGCTAAGACAGCGTTTCATCAGTAGTAATTCAAGTTTAAGTAAAGTAATAACAAGAATGAGCCATCAACGATGTATTCCCACATATTATCAATTGGTTATATGGACTATTTTCATTCTTGGCAAAAACATTAATTCAATTGAAGTTAAAATCGACAACTATAAAGCAGGTAAGTGTGGAAAATGTACAATATTTTCGTAATACTGCTCTAAGATTGTTAGAAAATGGAAAATTAACTTATTAGCATTTAGATAAGTTAACAATGGTTATGCTTTTTTTAAATTTGGTATTATGATATTAGTTAATTTAATTCTAGTAAATTTAAGTCTAAATTCTATTTAAAATGCTACTAATTTTTTTTAACATTAAATATTAAAATTACATTTATTTTATTCTACTTCATTCCAATTCATTTAAATTTAAAATTTTATACATTTTTATTTGTACATAGCTTTTCATAATGCACTTGGAAATTCCAATGTGTGTTATAAAAACAGTAATATTTTTCTATTGAAGGACGACCACATTATTGTAACAAGAATCTAGAGCTATGCAGTGATATTTCATACAATTTAACACAAGACCCAAGGCTTCTTCATTATTTTGTCTTATTACCTAGTCGTGCCATAAGTTCTGATACTATCAAAGTGCCATTCATTTTTACTATGAGGATTAAGGGATGGGGGTTGCTAATGGTATTTTTGGAAAGATCATTTGCAGGTTTATAAGTGGGCGATAGTTGAAATTCAAGTCTTAAATAGTAAACATGAATTCGAATGTCACCGATAATCGTATTGCTGGATTTGCTATACATAACTGTGATAAAATGTAACGTTCAAAAGTGAACGTTATTTGCGACATACCCTATATAGCTGTTCCGCGCGATAACTTGAATAGTTATCATAAACTAAAAGAGATAAGCCGTGAGATACGAGACAGAAAATGGTCGATTTTTGTAAAAAAACTCGTAAAAGAATATTAATTTTTAACGGCAATTATTAGTAATAATTCATTAGTTTTTTTATTACTACCTGCACGTCAAGTTGCTCACCGTTTTGGAGATCAAAACTGAGAACTTCAATTTCTAATATATTTAAGGAGAGTCGTAGAGAATATTCCTTTTGTGTGGCCGACTACATCTGGTTCCGGCAAGTCAATTCCTAGTCACGGGTAAAATATTTTGGAAATATTATTTCGAGAGCTCCTACGAATCCGGAAGTCAGTTGGAATACGCAGGGTCAATTTCCAGCGCGTGGGTCCTGGGGAAAAACACCATCGCCTGCATTTTTTTGCTCGACGTGTTGACGTGGCTGTATTGGGATGACGATAATTGTGGCAGCAATTTCATTTAATAGAACAAATACGCAGGGGAGTTGGTTTGTGTACGATAACATATTATGCAGCTTTGTATTTTTTAACCTTTTTACCTCAAGCTTGGATAGAGCAGGGAAGACAGCCAGGCCGAATCGTCAGGAGCGCTCTTGTGATTTAGCAGGGTACGCTGACCTGCGTATGTAAAATATCCTTTTTTTTGTTCAAACCAACTTTTATCTGGAGCAGCTGGTAAGTACAGAGCGCGTGTATTTTTTTAAGTATTTTTTTTGTCTGCCGAACCACTCTCCATTTGTGTCCGGTTTTTATCACGCTATTGGCGTATTCACCACATTGTCGTGCATCCGGATATAGCTGCGAGCAGCCGCCGATAGTACGATTTGAAAGGCAACGTCTGTTGCCGAATTATAGCATTTTTTTACCCTTCAGGTATTAGGCCCCTCAGGTAGACTTCTGTTTGGGACCACTGGTCCGGAATTTGTGAACAATTTTTTTTTATAAAATTGTGAATTTTAGTCAGGAGTTTCCTGAACTGTATCTTTCGGAGGTTAGTAAAACACCCTTAAACCTCTCTTGTTTGTTTTATTGCCTCCACGGCGCCCAAACCGCAACATCTCAATTCATTCCTTCAGCTAGGTGGATTGTATTCTAGCACTGTCGTGCAAATTCTAAACGAGCTCACGCCCAGTTCGCTCTCCGACTGTGTGGCTAGCTGTCCAGCGGACTTAAGAGGCGAAGGTGTCAGCAATCGACGATACATCTTTTTGGCATCCAATTTTAAGAGTCAGTCAATAAATCTTCTTGGCTTCCAATTCTAAAAGCCAATTGATAACACCTTTTTAACATCTTCTATTTAGTTACGTACGACAGTAGCACTCTCCCACAACCACCTAGCGACTATCTTTTTCTTCCTCCTCAATCGTGATGCTTCTTTGACAGAAGCGTCGTGACCCATCTCTTTCTATGCATGTGATGTGCGTTCGATTTATTTTCACATACATAGAGGACCTACTTGTTTAACGTGGGCTCCGAACCACGGGAAGTGTAATACACTTCATTGCGAGATGGGCGCTCATGGCAAATTACCTCGGTGGTTTGCCATTGCCTTCCGAGGAGAAACGGTCAGAATAAAGTTTTTACTCTGCCCGGATTTGAACCGAGCATTTCGCATTAGCAGTAGGCGCACTTAACCACTAAGCTATGAATTTTCTTCCTAGCCTTTCTCAAATTCACAATCAATAGGGGTTCAGTTACTTCCTTGCGACAAACTTGCTGTATTTATGACTGTATTGTTACTACAGGGTTAATTTTTTTGAATTTTATTTATATCTTGTTACAACAATGCGTAATATAAACAGATTAAGTATAGACGAGTTGACTTGGGAACTAGAAATCTGTGGCATGAACACACAAGAAAAGAATGCTGACGAAAAACGCAGCTTATTACGGAAAGCAATGAGAGAGGAGAAAATTGATCCCTTGATCATTGACAAATATAAAAAAGTAGATTTTGACATCAAGGAACAATGCCAGCTAATTAAGTCAATATTTAATGATAAGATTAAATATAATTTCGACAGTTTTATGGGAAATCCTGATTCCAGTATAGCTGAAAGTCTCTTGACCCGCATAGATCATGTTTTAGCGCGTATAGCTTATAGCATTAAATATTTAGAACCGAATGAGAAAACTTTGCAATATTTAAAATCGTACCAACAGCGCATTCTTCCGTTAATTGAGGCTATTGAGAGTGCCCAGTTATCTCCGAAGGCGGTTCAAAATGACCTGGAAGCCACTTTGGCTAATCTTACGCACGAGGAGATAGCAATGGTTATCCCTGCCGAAGCTTTAGCGGCGGCAGCTCAATTAGTCACTAAACCCACATCTGGGACTGTTACACATAACCCCACGAAAGACAATGTTTTTACCAGCTACAGATAAGCAACCACTTAATGAACAGGCAATATATGAATCTCCTTTAGTTTATTCGAGCCCAATTACTGCTCGTCAGGGTATGAGTTTGGCACATACCGGTACAATTCCTCGTCCATATTTTTGCAAACCGGATACGGTGAGCAAATGGAATTTGCGCTTTAGCGGTGACACCACGGTTCTTGGGGTCAATGCATTCTTAGAACGAATTAACGAGTTGAAATTGTCCCGACAGGTTACTGATGAAATTTTGTTCAACAGCGCCTGCGATTTGTTTGAGGGAAGCGCCCTTACATGGTTTCGCGCGAATAAGGGGTTTGCCACATCATGGACAGAGTTGGTAGAACTTTTAAGAGCTACTTACTTGCCTACTGATTACGACGAGTCCCTTTGGGATGAAATTCGAAATCGAAAGCAAGGAGTTAATGAACCACCTCACATCTATATATCTTACATGCAAAATTTAATGGCTAGGTTGGGAAATGCACCAATCCTTTCTGATCAACTAAAAGTGATTAGAAAAAATTTTCAACCGACTTATAAAGACAAACTTTTATTCCAAACAATTAATAGCATCACTACATTGGTCCTTGCATGTAAGAAAATTGCGGAGGCTGAGCGTGAGAACGAATTATTTAGACAACACAAACCCACAATTAATCCTTTGGAACCTGATCTGGCAATGCCAGTTCCGAAACGGGCGGTGCACATGGTTACCTCTAATGCCAGGCATTTTCAAACGCGTACGTTTGGCAGACGGGTGAAGGCTCATGCCAAATGTTTTAATTGCCACCAATCTGGACATTTGTAACATACCTGTTCGGAACCCCGAAAAATATTTTGTTACATTTGCGGAACGCCGGAAGCAACTTATGCGACTTGTCCCAAATGCTCAAAAAACGGTCCAGGACAGGCGTAAGAGGCGGCTGCTTTACACCTAGTCCCTATTCATTTACAGCCGACGATCCTGCATGGCGACGCTGGTTGACGCACATTAAATCTTTTTTTCACCCCACTCCTGTTACTAACGCGCTTTTTGCCCACAAACCTTTTAACAACAGAGGTTACATTTTTGTTGATATTATGGGTGAACGGATATTAGGATTAATGGATCCTGGGGCAAACCAATCAGTGCTCGGTCACGGTTGTAGTTGCTGCTGTGACGAAATTAGATTGTGACCCGCTATCAAGCAGAGCACGACATTCAAGAAACTGACCGCTTGCGTGACGAATGTTGACGATAGCTGTAGTTAGCAACACCAGGGGTTCGCTCCCTTGCGCAGAATGCGAATTTATCGTGAAATTGGCCAAGACATGATGCGCGTTATTAGCATTAATTATTGGTTCCCGAGTATCGTTATTGGGTGCCGTGTGCTCGTCGCTTACTTCATTTGTGTGTAATAACGTATTATGTCGCCTATTACACAATCTGCAGGACCCCTGCCTGCAATTGGTTGCGTAATGACCTGAACGCAAGCAGTTGACGCAAGTATTTTTACCTCGTGTGATTTCCGCAAATCTTAAATTTGGTGGCATGTAAAGAAATGCCTCGCATCCGTAAATTGGGTGTGCCCTTTTACAATAAACACAAGTAGGCTTGGTTGTTATATGTGAGAATGTCTTGGGTGTTAGCCTGTTGTGTTGCAAAAAGTGTTTATTTCTCTTATTTAGATGGGTATTTGTGTGATTGCTAGAACTATTTGAGATTGTGCCAATCTTCGCGCCTTTATTATGTAAACTTTCTAAAAACTTGCATCTTTCAGCTAGAAATTCCGCGAATGATTTGATTGTCGGTTCAACGTTGACTTTAGATTTGTCTTCCCAATCCCTTTTTGATTCCTCGTCTAATTTAGTGAAAAGAAGATAAATCAACATAGACCCCTACTGGTCAACTGGTTCTTGAAGTGATTTCAACGCGCGAAAATTGCTCATGAAATTATTGTAAAATGACCGCATTGAACTGTGCGAGTTCTTTGATACATTTGGTAAATTAAATAAATTTCTGATGTGTGAGTGAATTATGATTTTTTCATTCTCAAACGTTTCCTTGAGCAACTCCCAAGCTACAATGTAATTGGCGTCAGTGATAGGAATATTTTGGATGACTGACGCTGCGTTGCCCTTGAGGGTGGAGATTAAATAATTCAACTTTTGCGTATTACCTAGTTTTTTGTTTTCGTGAACCGCGTTTATGAATGCATCGCGAAATTGAATCCACTTATCAAAAGCACCGTCATATTCTGGCAAATTGATTCGAGGTAATTTAATATTTACTAACGCGTCGGTTTGGTCGCGGTCGTTCGTTTCGCGGGGTGTGATATCTTGAATAGGTAAGAAAGCCTTTGCTTTGGCTCGCGTCGCGTGATAATCGTCTACAAATTTTTGTCTTTCTAATAATTGTTCTGGAGAATTATCCGAAAGTTCTATTGAATTTTGAATACTGTCTAATTTTTGTAAACTTCATCCATTTCATCACGACGGTCCACAACCTGATCAATTTTGCTTCGGTCACTACTTAAGCCTTCGAGAAAATTGGAAAATGATACTAACTTTGCCTGTAATTGGCTGCGCTGATTGATTAATTTTGTGAGCGCCATGATGGTAATTAAAATAAATTTTATGTGCAAATCAATTAAAAGGTTTTTAGTAAATTGTGCAAATATGTGAGTCTAGCAATAATTTTGCGAAGTGCAACAATAAATAAGTTGTAAGGTTATTTAGCGCACGTAAAATTTGCAAAAGAACACTTGTTTGTATTAAATCTTTAAACGGAATAATTACTAAAGTTAAACACAAATAAAAACAGTAATAAAGAATTTTGGATTAAATACCTGAGTTTTTGGAGGTACCGTTGCGTTGTGTGGCTTGCCGTTGTTGAATCTTGTGACTTCGAAACAATGGTTGTTGATTTTCCGGTGTCGATATTTTCTTTAACTTGTGCGTTTTATAAAATCCGGTTCGAAGGACCATGAACGATTGCCGTGAATTCCTCGTACTAAATTGACCTTGCGATATTCACTGCATCTAATATTTTAACTGTGGTGTATGTGTACCAAAAAAATACCAAACTGTGTGTATAGTTATTTATTTTGTACAAATGCGACTGCTGAATTGATGCGTTCAGTTCAGCTAGTCGTTAGTGACTGCCTTTAAAGTGCCCCTTGAGGGCTGAGGTTAACAATATACAGCCCCTATCAACAATAAGAAAAATATCTCGATCCACCTTCCTGGAATCATGACAATAAGTCATAAATCTCCAAGAAGGGGTTTGCGAGATTAACAAATGTGTATTTACAAAATACTTGCAATAATTGAATTAAAATATTTGCGACATATTGCTGTGTTTTAAGCTACCAGGGCTATGCAAATATATAAATTTCTTACAAATACTCAAAATTTACATAAAACTTGACCTCGTTAACAAACAAAAAGATAAGAAAGATGAACGAATTTAGCAATTTCAGGTATAATGAACCAATTAAGATCTTTAAGTAAAAGGGAATGTCATTTAAAAGCTGAAAGATAAATTTAAAAAGGTTATTGTCACCTCAAAATTTCAGAATAAGGGATTGTTTGCCTCAAATATGGTAATATTACTGTGAATGTTATCACAAATATACATAACCTTAATGATAAGGTACAAAAATGAAATTTATTCCACGTACTACAATAATTGTGTAAAACCCATTATGTCAGAACTTGTTAAATAATCTATTCTATCAAATGTTCATAATTTCAAACCAAAAAACTCCAAAAGTGCATATAAAGGTCAATTTCGCTTAAATGTGATAAGAAAGTTTGTGATAAGCAAAAAGGTATGGAACTTCGCTAAATGTTGCTTATAAAACTGCTACCGTATTTGTGAGAGGTAGGGGAAACACACGGTTGATCAACTCAACATAGAGGAAACAGCTCCTGAAAGTTTAAACTCAATTAGAACACATAAGACACAAAAAGGTGTGAAACTTTACTTGCAGATAACAAAATTTCAACGAAATTGAGGCACAGCGCAGAAAATTCAGTCAGTCGTCCTTCAATGCTTGAAATGACAAGACGTGCGGCTCCGTAAAATAAAAGTCCTCTTTGAACGCTCGAAATGGTAAAATGTGCGGCCAACTCCAACTTTATTTAAACGAGATAACAAAAATTTACAAATGGCTACCTCTCAATAAAACAACTACACAATCAACGAGTTTGAAGATGACTCACCTTCTCATAACTGGAAACCAATAACAACAAACATTCACTGGCATTCCACGATACTCAAAATCAACGGGTATCAACTATTAAAACAACTCCGCCTAACAACGAAACAGAAGTGAAATTCGTAAGCAACACTATCAACAAGCAACAAGTTTGTGTAACACCGCGAAGTGACCGTGAGCTAAAATTGTGTTAGTGCGCAGGCTTCATGTACAGAGCCGGATTTAAAAACAAAAAGGTATTTAAAAATTATATTTCCATTAACATTTTATAAATTTTATTATGGTAACTTTGTCGACGACCCAAGAAAATATTTCTGGATGTTTTGAATTGATTTTTGTTACAATATTGTCTATTTCTTTTAGATAAAAATTTATCTAAAAAATATTATGTGCGCCTAGCGAATTTAATTAATTATTTTCATAAATATAAAACCATTTACGATACAAACAATTTTTTATTCGTCAACTTGATTCATTACAGTAAGCATTACCAAACTTAAAGTTCATCAATACAAGCAAATTAGTTCATCTCGATATCTTGACATCAACAATTTTACTCTACAAATTCATTTCAACCCACAAGCATCCCTTAATTGAGTTAATTCATGAACCTACTACACCTTAAGTGGAATCTCCAGACTGAGCTAGACAAAAAAGGGGAAAAGGATCGTGAGTTTCTGAGTAATTTGTACACCCTGAAGAATAAAAATTCAATTAAATAAATTTTACTTTCACTTTGAAAGTTGGCGCCTGACAAAACCAGGGTGGTGCAAATTGCTTAAGGAATTACACAGCAATATGTACACAAAGTAAATAAAGAAAGTATTTTTGGCCATGAGTAGGCCTAGTGGTCCTTGCGCCCGTGTGCACAATGGAGCGACCCTTATTATAGCTGTTACAATAAGTTCTAGGTACTAAACAGACGATTTGCAATTGTTTCCGTATAAGGTGCAATTAACACAAAGAATTTTGCCCACTGACCATTCACGTCGCTTGGAATACGGCCAAACAGTCGCTCGAATGGCTGACACTGACCCTGATTTTTGGAAGCAAATTTTGATGACCGATGAGGCTCATTTCATACTGTCTGGCGGCGTTAATAAGCAAAATTGTCGCATTTGGGGTGCCGAAAATCCACACGTAATCCATGAACAACCATTGCATGACCAAAAAGTTACTGTTTGGGCTGGCGTTAGCGCCAAAACCATCATTGGGCCTTATTTCTTCAACATCAACGGATGTTTGATGTCGAAAAATGGCGATATTGACTGGCCACCGAGATCTCCAGATTTAACGCCTCCAGACTTCTTTTTGTGAAGATATTTGAAGAGCAAAGTGTACACCAATAAACCTCAGACCCTGGACGACCTAAAAGCCAACATCCGTGCTGAAATGCTTGCTATACCAACCGCAATGCTTGAAAAAGTGATGGAAAATGCCGCAAAAAGAGCCCATTTTGCCGTGACCAATAGGGGCGGTCACTTAATTGATGTTGTATTCGGAAATTGATCCAAAAAAATTGTAAAGGTCCAAATTAAATGATAACAACTCAATTTTAAGTTTTTTGTTTTTTTTTTCAAAGTTATTCAATATTCTCATACCGAAGTAAAAAATGGCGCGCACTTATAAAATAAAAAATTCTCATTGTTAATTTATTAAAACAAAACTAAAACTGAAGATGTGGATATTATAAAAAAAAGCATATCGAGATGTTTCTCCCCATGGCGTCTCATTATTGTAGGAAAACAACCCAAAGGAGTTATTTAGATGCTAAATTCAGTTTCAAAAATTGTGAAGATAATGACCAAACTCCAATTTGTCATGCAATGTACAGAAAAATATTTTGTACATCTTACAACCTGTCTTTCTTTGTACCCTAAAAGAATCAATGGATTGTCTGTAATAAAAATGAACAAGCTATAAAAGGAGAGTTTCTTACTGATGAACTTGAAATCTCATACAAAGTCCATAACGCGAAAAAACGAAGTTAATCAGGCCAAAAAAGAATATTAAACCCGATCAGAAAATGACGAAACATTAAATTTATGTCTGCAACACTTGACTTGCAAAAATATTCTTCAAATATCCTCGGGCGAAGAATCCTTGTTGTACTATTGCCGCAAAACTTTGTGTATACAACTTAACAATATACCAATCTAGACAACCCAATGAAGCCTATTGTATGTTTTGGTCTGAGGTAAATGGAAAGAGTGGCAGTAATGAAATCGGCAGTGCTCTATTACAGGGTGGGGATAAAGAAACTTCCTCCCAATATCAGAGAAATTTTGTTGTTTACCGATACTTGCGGAGGGCAAAACAGAAATCAACACATTTCAGCATTACTGTTTTTTCTCGTTCAGACTACGCAGGTTAATGCAATTGGGCAGAAATTTTTAGAATCGGAACACTCGTTTATGGAGGTGGACAGTATCTATAGCACCATCGAAAGAGAAAAACGATTTATTGCTGTTAACTCTGTTTCAGACTGGATAAACATCATTAGAAAAACTCCAAATCCGAATCTTGTTACGCAATTAATTTTTTCCGATATGTTGGACGTTAAAGATCTCTCCAAACGCAGGATCAAAACTCGCGTTAAGGATGAAAATAGCAATAAAGTCAATTGGTTTAAAATAAAATGTTTACGCTATGAGAAAAATAATCCAAGGGAAATAAAATTTCGTTATGGATATGATGGTCTCTACATTATTTTAAACGTATGCGGAAGAGGTTTTCAGAATGTTGAAACACAGATAAAACACGATTATGATGCGCAGCTTCCAATAAGTACGAAAAAGAAAGCAGACTTACTGAAACTCTGCCGAAAAAACATAATACCACCTGAATTATACCTTTGGTACGATACCCGCTGATAATCATGTTCAAGAATTAATAATATCAGAACCAGCATTAGAAGATCATTTCAAAGATAGTGAACCTAATGTGACACCGAGTAAAATATTTATTATTCTATTTTACAATTATGTCTCTATTGTTCTAAAATATTGTTAATTAATAAAATAATGTGAAAAAAAATTAATGTTTTGAAATAAAAAAGTACCACTAGTCTTTATTGCCAAAAATCATCAATTGCAGTTATTTAAATGAATACAATGTTGACAATAAACATTCAAAAAAGTTTAAATAATTGTATTTTATTATATAATATAATGAAGTTCACCTTGAATAAAAAATATAATGAAGTTCACCTTGAATAAAAAATTACCAAAATTAATATAATCCTGATTTATAAAACATGATTGAACGTTTAAGTGAGCATATCTCCACAAAGCTGATTTGTAAGTTAGTGCCATTGCATCAATTATTATTAATGAAAAACAACAAACATGAATATATTGGATAAAATATATTTAATAAAATATAATATAAAATGTTACGAATTCGTTATTGCCATTATTTTAATACTTGATAATGTCAGCAATTCAGTTCAAATTGGCAGTAACAATGGTAAGTGCATTAACTTTATTTGATGAAGCAAGAATAAAAGAATAGTATCACAATATCTATTCCATAACGAGAGGTTTATCAATCTCAAAATGCATATTGGTGTCCCAAATATTCCACTATTGCGTTATAATATATAAGTATTACATCGCACCAGGACATCGCACTGCTTGTAAAATACTGTCGGAAGTCGTGAAACTCAATTTTTCAAGGCATGAATTTAAAGTCTTAAGGGCGCGCTTTCAACGACGAAGACAGATATAATATTTCAATGCAATAGAAAGAGACCGCAATAGTGACTCTTTTCTCAATTACAAGTTTAATTACAAATTATTTCAAAATAACTGAAAGAGAAACATAAAATAGTAGATTAAATTTTCCTACTAAGCTGATTTTTATTGAGAAATTTATTATAGAAATCTTTTTTTTATGGCATTTAAAAAGGTGCATTTATAAAAATAATTGGATTTCAAATTTTACCTATTTATGTTGCTTTAATTGTATGGAAATCAGTTTTACATAAATCGGAAACAACTTTACTTTTATTTTTCCACTTCAGTTTATTGAAATTATTTGTAATTAGCCTGAGAATTGAGAAAAGGGTCACTATTGCGGTCTCTTTCTACTGCATTGCAATATTATGTCTATCTTCGTCTGTGAAATTGCGTCCTTAAGCTGCGTAATTTTTATTGCACGTATTTATGTGCATAGATTTCGTGCCGCACACCTTTTTCTGGTTCCGCACGGCTTTCGTGTAATCATAGATTAGTGAATTGTCGTGATGTTCTCTTTTTTCTGAAATTGACCCATGACAGTATTTTATAGATGCAGCATTATTTTTCGACAATATACAATTTTCGACTTACGACAGCATTTTACTGGGTGTGCGACATGATATTAGTACGTAAGTATTACATTTGACCTGTCCCGACTATTACATATTAAGTGATAAACCCCTCGTTCTATAATATTGTATGTATATGTTACCGATAATGTGGATAATGCAGTAAAAGTAAATAATTACTAGGGACTGCAGACATTTACTGGACTACTTAGGAAAAGTAGATAATTTACTTTTGATTCACAAAAAAGATCAACTCTTACTAGTGAGAGTCTACAACACCTAGCGAATGTATACTATTCCTACAGGAGGTCAGGAATAGTAGATTGACAATAAATTTGCATACATTTGCATGTGTTTATCACGGCCTTTTTGGCAATGTTTTGATGCGAATGTATAACTTTTGTCGGCGCGGAGGTGATCAAAAAAAAAAATTCGAAAAAAGTGTGAAAATAAGAAAGATGCTGCGAGTTGAAATAGTACGGGTCGCTGATGTACCACCGGGTCGATGTGCCACATCGTCGGCCGGTCGCTTGAAATGGGGTGAAATTTTTTCGGTCCGATTTCAGATATTTTTTGAAATTCGGGTAGGTGGGGGTGTGATTAGTAGATATTAGTAATAAATATTCGCAAAAAAATGGAAATTAAGGCGGTTATTGCCGAAAAAGTGAAAAAATAAAAAATTTTTTGCCTTCGAATTTTAGGGGTGTGCATTCGAAAAGGAGGGTAATCCATCGTCAAATCCTACTCCTACGGGGCGCCGCTCCGCTCCGCTCCGCTCCGCTCTGCACCCCTACGGAGCGGATTTGACTCTGGTTACTAGGCTAAACATACGAGAAGGCGCCATCCATCAAGAACACCGGGATCTATGCAACCGGAATGCGAGAGACCCTCGAAATAGCATTAAAAAGTATAGTTGCGGTATGGGGCAGTAAAAATATCACATTATGGGATTAGGTTTACATATTATTCCACATTTCCTAAACGGTATCAGTGACTGTATACATTCGCTAGTGAAAGTGTTTTTTTATGTTATTGTAAACTTTCACTGCCCATATTAGTGAGAGTATACCTTCACTAGAAATTGTATATATTTCCTAACAATCCACATTATCGGTGACATATATACTAATACATAAATATTTTTTTATTTTTCTACATTTTATTTACTAAAAATATACCACGTTATGTTAAAAAAGTTTCTTTTTTGAAAACTAAGTAATATAAAAGATATATTTAGAATTTTATTTTTATGTTATTTGGACCGATCAGGGTATTCTAAGGAAATTAATACAGGATAGAAACATCTTTCCAATGAAGGACGCGTGTATTGTTAATGAGTTATTTTAAACCTTGAGAATATAAAGATCAAATTGAAATATAAAATTTTCTAATTTTAACCTTTATTACGCTGCAACCCGCGCTTAAGAAAACCAAAGAAAACTTATGGAAAGTTCATTGCTAATTTGTTGCTATATTTAAATATTTATAACATTGAGCTTTAACTTCTTGAGAATAATAAAATATTTTTTTTAGAAACCAAGGTAATGAAATGTAATTTACATGCAATGAATAGTTTAAAAGTAGGTATATTAACACTACGACGTCCTTTCGCTTTAATTGGAGCTCGTCAGGTGTAGGTAAATTCTTAGAAACTAAAGAAAATTTCAGTCAGGAATAAAAATTTATATCTAATTTTTAAATTTTTATAAAATTTACTAACACTGATGGAATTCAATTTGGGGGACACCACGTAGTCGTGTTATATTTTTAAACAATTCATTACCTGTTTAAATATTTTATATTTACTTTATTTTTAATACAAACAAATTATTGATATATTATAATATTTTAATATACTAATAGTATTATCGTAGTTTAAATACGTCAAATTCATCGATGCATTTTGATATTAATTATAGTCATAAAAGTTGATAATTTGAAGGAGGTTTGCTGATACGATGTGTGGTGTGCGACAAAATTTTGCAAACCAAGTTCCATCTTTAACATAAACAATAACATATTATTTTCAGAGACGGTAGAGTTGATTTACCGTCGAGAACAATAGCAACTCGCGACACGAAGTTGTCGCGAGACTTTCAATTCATTCGAAATCAGTAAAATAACTACCGCTCGAGTTTTAGTAACATATTTTGTTCATTATGAATTAATTAAATTGACATCTAATTACATTTAAACACATACACAACTAATTTTTAATTCTTAATTTTTAGATTGTGACATATTTATAAAACTCAACGCAGTAATATAATCTCGTATTATGATACCATTGGAACCGATACCGTACATAATCGGCTTAAAATTTCAATTTTTAAATTTTCAGAATATGGAAAATGAAATTCAAAACAGTCAAATTGATATCTTTATAAACTAAATGGTGATTCAATTGGGGGTAACAATTTAAATTTGAATTAAAACACATTGAATTTTGAAAATTTGCCGCTAGTTTTATTTTAATATTATGTTAAGGCATTGACATTAAACATGAATAATGATATCGGTCAAATGGCTGCCATGGCCAGCCCTGCAGGCTTCCGCTCCTTTAACAGGTTGACTGCCAAGGTGAACAACACAAAATTTGTCTTGATTTATGTATTTGTTTATGTAATAACTAAATATGAAAGTTTAACAGTACTTGTTGGAATATTTTTTACTTGTTAACATCTATACACTTCACTATTATATATTTCATATGTTTGCAGACCCAGTTAACATATATAGCAAGTTTTCTTTTGTAGTTCACAGCAGACACCGGTGTCTGCCATGGCAGTCAACCTGTTCATGAAATTTCTTACTACTTTTCGGCATAAATCTTGTAGTAGTTTTTAGTAAGATGGTATGCTGAAGAATATGTTCCTCAACTTGGATTCGAACCCAGGCGTATTAGCTATGAATACGCACGCTCTAACAACTGCGCTGCCGAAGCTATTCGTTTATGTAGAGCGGAACTTCTATATTTCGTGACTAATTCTAGCATCGCTACATCACCCTCCCCATAGAAACCATGTCGGTTGTGAGTAGTAGCCGTGGCTGTTAACTGCAACCCTGTCGGTTAGGAGCAGTAGCCGTCGGTGACTGTTTTCGTGACTTAGTTAGCCGTTGTGAGAGAATGAAGTACTTAAGGGGGTTACCTAGATGATCGATAAATTTTTTCGATTTTTTTACATATTCTTATAGTTTGATGTCTTAAAAATGTGTCCGAAAATATTAAAGTGAAATTCATCAAATTACCCGAATTATAACGCATTTCCTGCAATGGTGTTTATTATTAAAACTTTTTAAATCATAAACGGAATTACTTTATTGTATTTTGTACTTTAGACAAAATATACAAACTAAATTTAACAAATGTCGGTTGCAGCTGTCTATAATTGTCTTTTGCCTTTTTATGAGTCCAAAGAACCAAGAAAGTTGTTAAAAGATATACCGACGTTTCGGTCCGCCCCCAAAATCGAATTGATTTTTGAATAGTAGCTTTAAAAGTTTGTTTTACAAATTGCGGCTTTCTTCCCAGCATCTGGGGTTGTTAACTAATTTACTACCACCCTTTCTTGTTCATTTTTTTGATGCAGCTAGTAAACAAGGTCTTCAACTCGCACATTTGCTGTGCAACCAAGTATGTTAGGTAGCAAGTACTACCCGTATAATTCCTAAAATTGTAAAATCCCTTCGTTCCCTACTTTTAGCAAGTGAATTTGCAATGGATCGTTTCTGTACGCATCATATATGCTATTTTCTCTCCAGGATAAGGCACTACAGGAATAAAAAAAGAAAACTGTACCAAAATAATTAAAGGAATTTTACAACATAATTTTGTAATGAAGTAAAATTTGAAGATTAAAGCTTTTTTTGACTTTATTTATAATTTACAATCTGTTTTTAATAAACATTCAGTAAATATTTTGAAATAAATTCAATAAATCATCCTGTGAGAGTGGATCCAGAGACTCACTCCCTTAAAAATCACAATCTCTGGACAACTCGGCACCGTACAACTCGGCACCAGACAACTCGGCATCAGACAACTCGGCACCGGGTAAACTCGGCACCGGACCAACTCGGCACCGTACATCTCGGCACCGTACATCTCGGCACTGGACAACTCGGCACCGTACATCTCGGCACCGAACAACTCGGCACCGGGAAAACTCGGCACCGGGCCAACTCGGCACCGAGACTAGGGTTCCGTCACATTTTTTGAAAACCTACCACCTTTCATCAGAAATCGTTATTGTTAGCGCAAAAAAGTTTAAATTAAAATACTAGTACCTATTAAGTTGAGTTTCTTTATTTAAAAAAATTACATATTTATTAATCCATAACATAATTGTGAGATAAACCGCGCAAATACTCCCACATATTTGCTTGCTCATAGTTGGAAACTTTGTTAAGTATACGCTCATCTGCTTCCTCGTAACGTTTTCGTTTTTGTGGTGCTTCATACCCCGCGACATAACGCTCGTAATCCGCATCGTATGTTTTTTGGATTTTTTTTAAATTGCCAATAAATTTGAATAATTCTGGATGTGCGACACCATATCCCTGTTGCAATTTTTTGTGGCATGCTTCGGCGAAATTATTAGTTCTATCAGAACCAAGCAAAGTACGTTCATATACCGACCAGACTTCATAGGGAAACAGAGGTGGGGCTCTTGTTCCGTTATTTCTAAGTCTACCCACATATGTATTTGTAAACCAACTGATAATTGGTTCTAGTTCTGGTGGAAGATGATTTTCAAGCATTGTAAGGGCGCTTACAACATCATTTTCCGGAACGAAAGCTACTGAAGTAACCATGCGACATTTCAAGGCAAAACTAGAGTCGGTAGTATAGAGACTGAGCAGCTGTACTGCTGAAAGATGCTTCCGAAGATTTTGTACGAGATGAAAGAAGCAACCTCTAATGGTAACATTCGCAAATTCTGCACGCAAAGCATTGTGTATACCTACCTCATAATCTACATTGACAGAATCTGGATTAAATTCTGGCCACATATTTTTAATCATTTGGAAAAGTTTACAGTAAGTCGCTTGTAACTTGTTTGGAAGAAGACAAAAGAGGATTGGAAAAACAAATCCGTGACCGTCACCACGACGAGCAAGCAAAACAAATATTTGACTAAACAACGGTGGAGTTAGCAAAAATGTACCATCCATAAAAACTTCGCGCATTTGTTCACTCCAGCTTTTATGGTATTCTCGGCCAAATATCAAAATTCGTTGATTATCGCCAAATCCTGATTCTTCTAATAGAAAATCTTCAAACTCTCCGGGATTGGTTTCGTATTGGGTGAAATCAATTGGCATAACTATATCTTGCCGTGTTTGTGGATTAGGCGTTCAATTGTCTTGACGACTTCGGTTGATCAGTTTTCTCATCGTATCTGTTGAAGGAAATTGTCCCAGAGCACCATCCGAAATATTTTGAGAAACCGCAGCTCTAATTTCTTGGGGCCTTTCCATTGTGTCGTTTGCTCTTCTCTTCACAGCTGTAATAACTTTTGCAATTTCGACTTGAACGGCATTTCCAGTATTACTACACGTATGTGGAATACGTAAGGAATTAAACGACCCATCAGATTTATTTGTCCATATACGCCCATTGCAATAAGTCCTGTTTCCAGAGTCATTTTTCCCATTATCTTTTTTATGACAACGCCAAAAGCATTTTAGACCATCTTTACTTTCTTTATCTTTAACATAGATATAACCGTCGTGATTGTATCGTTCCACTGCTCTTTGAGATAAAATTTGGGCATTATTCATTATGTTTCTTCAATATTTTTTTCTATGCTATTCTTTCTGGTGTGTTTTGCTTATATAGTAAATATTAATCTAAATCTTCTTAATCTCTTAATCGGATAAAAGGGATAAAAGATAAAAGCGACAAAAACGAAAACGTTACGAGGTTGCGCGGTTTATCTCACAATTATGTTATGGATTAATAAATATGTAATTTTTTTAAATAAAGAAACTCAACTTAATAGGTACTAGTATTTTAATTTAAACTTTTTTGCGCTAACAATAACGATTTCTGATGAAAGGTGGTAGGTTTTCAAAAAATGTGACGGAACCCTAGTCTCGGTGCCGAGTTGGCCCGGTGCCGAGTTTTCCCGGTGCCGAGTTGTCCGGTGCCGAGATGTACGGTGCCGAGTTGTCCAGTGCCGAGATGTACGGTGCCGAGATGTACGGTGCCGAGTTGGTCCGGTGCCGAGTTTACCCGGTGCCGAGTTGTCTGATGCCGAGTTGTCTGGTGCCGAGTTGTACGGTGCCGAGTTGTCCAGAGCCGAGTTGTCCCGTACCGCCTTCAATGTTAGTCAGGGCTAAATAACAACAAATAATAAGTGTGTTCGGTATACACAGAATGTCCGAGCTTATTCACCAAATCTTGTTTTAAGATCAGGGGGTTTAAACCTCTTTAATCTACTGACTTCACTGCCGTTATTGTGGCTGAGTTTTTCAGCAAGTGGATTTGGATGGCTTTCCAGTCTTTCATAGTATTTTTTTTTACAAAACTTTGCAATTTCTTCCCGAACTGTTGTCATTTCCAGGTCACGCTGCATTATTTAGTTTGTGACGTACCAAGGGGCATCAACAATAATTCTTAAAACTTTTGATTGGAAGCGCTGAAGTATTTCTATGTTTGAGTTGCATGTAGAGCCCCAAAGCTGGATCCCATAGGTCCATATTGGTTTTATAATAATTTTATAGATCAGCAGTTTGTTTTTCTGTTGTAAGTTTTGATGTTGTGCTTATCAACCAATACAAATTTCGTAATTTTCTTCCTTTTCGTAAATATATGTTTTTGCCAGGTCAGCCTTCTATCTAGGTGTAATCCCAGATACTTAACTTATGTCCACAATATGTACAGGTTAAACCTAATTTGTGTTCACTGGTTGATAATTTATATAAACCATGGAATATAAACACAGAGATGTTTTAATTTCACCACAGTAACAACTATAGCAAGAAAATTAAGTGACAAAAGTTCAGAGTCGTAACAGCGATATATTTTGAGGATCACAAGCAAAATTTTTATTAAACCATTCAATTAAATTTCATCCAAGTTTATAGCATTAATCACAATAGATTAATTTGAAGAACCATAATATATTCTATTATATGAAATTAAAAATAATAGTGCAAGGTACATTGCATAAATAATTGGTTTCCATTCGTGGGCTTGAACAGATATAATAATTGTAATGGGGTACATTGCAATACCCAGGAGCTTTTTTGGAGTTTACGTTGTTGTTTATCATTGATCTGATTTATATTAATTTGAAGAGTTTGGTTCACATTTCCAACTGATCGAATGAGCCAAGAAATTGCATTATTTTTTCGTCTTCTTCATAAGAAATTTCTGTTTTGAATTTCTTGAAGACTTCAAATAGATGTTCAGCAAATAAGTGAGCTTTTTCTGAATTGCTCCTTGCTCAGTTGCCGTCTATTTTTTAATTGATGGATTGCCTTCTTGTGATTTAGTTAAATTTTTTATTGCTTTCCAAAGCGAATAATCTGTAGATTCCGTAGCAGACAGGTTTTGTAATAAAAACGTCAACATTTTAATTTATCTTTTTAAGTGGTTTAAAAGTTATATTACATTGTTTCGCATTTGCCCGTTCTGACCCTATGCAATGACATTAAAAATACTTACTAATGTCTTTAACTTATTTTAGATTCGATTGAATTTGCGAATCGTACTTATTATGAATTTCCACCAAAAATGGTAACAAGGTATATACGCCAAACTGAGTAAGTATTAAGAAGTTTAAATGAATCTAATAAAGTTCAACGAAAGATCCACTTGATTTTAAGTTAATTGTCAATGTCTTCGCTAATTTTTCAAGTTAACATAAATAGGATATTATGAAAACAATCATAGCATATAAACAAACGTTAACTTTAACAATAACAGTATTTGAAAAAGTGTCTTTGATTAAATTTCATTCCACCTGATTATATCATTTTAGTAAATGGTGCCTGACTCCAATTAATCCAGATAATACTCAATATACAATTTTGGGACAATCTGAATCACGCTACGAACCTGGATATTATGTTAAAGACCTTAGCATATTAGAAATAAGTTGCAATAAAGGGTATAACCTAAATCATTTTGCATCCAACAATTCAATTTGTAGAGATGGTTTATGGAATCAACCGCCAACGGCATGCATCCGTAAGTAATTTTTTAAATCTAAGATTGTAGTACTTTACATATTATATTGTAATACCTAGAGGCATCCAACTAAAAATTAGTTGATGCAATTTCATAGCATAAATTTATAGATCTTTAGAATTCATTTATTCATCAACAGTTTCAATTTTTATATAGAAGTCACAAAAACAGCAATCGGTGGATTTGTGGTTAAAGTTTTGAAAATTGATCTTAATCACCATCGTATTTTAGGTTTTTCAAATAATATAGTAGATAAACAGTATGCATTCTGTTGCATTTTTATTTTGCTTTTATTCGTGAGCCAGTAAGTAGGTTGCCCCGTTGACCCGTTGAGAGATGTCGTAGGTTATTTTTCTGCCTTGCTTTCAATAACTTTCGGCCCTTGGGCGTACCTAGCCTGGAACTCCATTATGGATTCTTTGCGTTGTAATATCCTCCAGCTATGAATCTATGACCAAGAATGTTGTAAAAATGCTCGAACGGTCCTCTTTGATTGTATGTTTTGGTGGTCAGTAAACAACTGTTATTGTTAATGGGCCAATCCAATCCTCTATTGGTATGCTGGTTGCCTGTATAATTATAGTCTTCTTAATAATTGTCTACGATATTATGTTTAACTGTATTTTTAATTATGATAGCCGTTCCTCCATGGGCAGTTCCATCCGGGTGTTGGGTAGAGTAAATCGTAAATTTACGTATTTTTTTAACATGTTTTTTAGTGAAGTAGGTTTCGGATATTAGCATTATATCTATTTCATAGTTTATAATAAATTGTATTATTTCTTGTATGTGTTGTGATAAACCATTGGCACTCCATAAGGCTAATTTAATTTGTTTAATCATTTGTGCCATTTTAGACACGAGGGTCGTTTGATCATTTGTTCCATGAGCCCTTTCATCATTTGCCTTGGTTCTTGGATGTCATTGATTAGTTTTTCTACTGTTTGTTGTTGATATTGTACGGTGACTTGAACAGGTTGGTTTAACGATGGGATTTGTGTAACGAATTTTTTGCCCATTAAATTCGTTCCCAATAATTATTTATTGGCACTTCTCGCTCCATCTAACGGTCGAACTGGGAAGAGGGACTGGAAAGGGAGATAAGAGGTTCCATCGGCGCAAAAGATAGTCTTGGGTGAACTATTGAACGAGCAAGACGCTCTGGTGTCAATTTTTGAAGCAAGAAGGCGGGTGTGAATTTTTCACACACCAATGTCGATTTGTGTGTCTACTGTGGAATAATCATGGGCTTTTTGGTTACGTAATTAGCGGATATGGAGCGAAGATATTCTACCGGGACAATATTTGTTCGCGTCAGACTCGACGGATATCTGTAATATCTTCGTTGTTGGAAAATGGTGGATTTTCCCCATATCGGACGTTTCTTGGTCGGATCTACTGCCCATGCTATCTTTGAAGGTTTTGGTTTCCGTTCGGATTGGCTCTTCAACTTTTAGGTTCGTTTGAGTACTTAGGGTGTTATTAATGTCCTCTTTTTGCCCCTCGTTATCTACAGAAATTTTTATTTTGTGGTTCGAAAGTTTTGTGATGTTAGGGGCATAGTTCCGCCCCCTGAACGAAATCGAATTTTTAAATTTTTTAATAACCTCCTCGTGAGATTTTACAGAGGAAGCTATGCTGGAGATGATGATAGCCGGACATCTGATTTAGTAAAAGTTTCTGCCTTTCTGCCATGCATTTTAATTTTGTGATACAACCTGTATCATTAAGTCTATTACCATCAGCCGAAGCCCAAAAAATGTTTTAACCAGTAGTAGCAAGGTAACTTGAGAGGTTGAGCTATGCCAGCCTGCGAATTCCCCTCTCCGAGAACATTTAACAACGCGTCAATAGCTTATTCAGCAATCATGTGTTGCATTTTTTGTGAAAGATTGCAAGTATATGTCAAACACCAAGTTCACGTTCTATCCGTATCTCTTACTAATATACATATTTCTCCATATACATACTACATCTGTTCGTAGTCATGAGATTTGACAAAAGCAGGTAACCGCGATTTACCACCGCATTACTGTCAATGTGAGGAAATAGTTTTTGATAATCAAAATTCGATAGTCGATAACATGCTAAAGCATTGCTGAGTGGGTGCGTAATACGAAAGTTGCGGTAAGATTGAAAGACATCAAAACTTCGATTATCCAAATTGGAAACTAGAAATATTTCATACTGAAAGTGAGGCACAACGCATACTGTTTTTCTATCAAATACGATTTTGATTTATAAGAACATTACTGACATTTTTTTTAATTTACGTTACGTTTTCTTCAAACGTGATAAATATAAAATTCAAAAAATCACGTTCAAAGAAAAGCCAATATTTTAGGTACTTGTTCATCTCTAATTTCAACTAAGACAACTACCGTTAAATGTACATATGACAATATACCCTTAAAAAATTGTATTAATCCTGTAACGGGAACAATAGCAACATTGTCGTGCAAATCGTTATATGAAGACACTGGGTTAGGAAAAAGTCCTTTGCGAATATGTAGGGAAAATAAATGGTATCCTCCAATATCGCAATGTTATCCAAGTAAGTTTTTATTGCAACAAATATTTATCATTATAATATTATACTAAAAATTACAAACACTAATTTTCTCTCCCATTTAGCGTGTGGTATAAAGCATCCTAAAGGCAAAGCTAACATAGTTAGAGGTCGCAACGTTACCATTGGAGACTATCCCTGGCAGGTTGGAATTTATTATAGTGCTAATAAGGAACTATTATGTGGTGGATCAATTATACAGCAAAATATAATATTATCTGGTATGATTTTTTTCTATAATACATTATTCTAAATAGCGTTATATACCTACATAAAGTTATTTTCAATTTTCAGCTGCTCATTGCGTAACGGATCATTCAGGAAACAAAAATCTAGCTACTGATTACTTAATAGCTGCTGGAAAATTTTTTCGTTATTATGATGATAATAGGGATCAGTTAGCTCAATATTCAAATGTATGATGGTACAATTATTTAAGGATTGCAATTTAAATTGTTTTATATTACGTATTTACCAGGTACTTAGCATACACATTCCAGAGAGATATACAGGAATTATAAATAATTATGCGCTAGATATAGCGATTTTAATATTGTCACATCCGTTCAAAATATCTTTAGCTGTTCAACCTGTATGTATTGAATTACAAGAAGAATTACAAAATGTAGATTTTTTGTTAAACACCAGTGGCATAGTGAGTTGGAGAATTTTATTAAAACAATAATGAATAATAATAAATAAACTATGTTAAAGGTTACTGGTTGGGGTTACACGGAGAAAGGCAGAGAACTTTCGGAAGAATTAAAAGAACTGATTGTACCCTATGTGGCATTTAGTACTTGCTTTAGGGAAGTACCAGTCAGTTTCAGAAAATACATCACACAAGATAAGCTCTGTGGTGGCTACATAAACAATGGCAAGTATTATAAGCGGCACCTTTGCAACTTAGGGTATCTTGAGACGGTCTAGGACATTTGACTGCGGCCGAAATGCCGCGGCCATAAAGCCGCAGCAAAAATACCGCAAAGATAAAATACCGCGAGCTAAATTACCGCGAAGATATAATACCGCAAGCTAAAATACCGTGATATAAAATATCATACAAAAAATTTTTTTTTTGTATTTTATTATCGTCATTATCCGCACGTGTTGGACATACTGTCCGTTACGTCACTCTTGATCGTTCCATCTTTTTTGGGTCGATCTATATTTCTCTTCCCTCTCGGTTTATATTTATATATTTTTTTTTCCTGTTTCCCTTTTAGGCTATCCACCTGAAGGGGGAGTATATTTATGCAAGATGATACATAAGATAACAATATAACATTATAAAAACTTAACAATTAATAAAAACAATAGAATGGTAGTGATGAATGGGTATGATAACAAATGTGGGTGAATTTAACAATATTTGATAATCAATTAAATTGATTATGATAAAAATAAACTAAGGCGCTACCACGGCAGCGGCTGTAGGTGAATGAACGAATGAATAAAATGTGAACATAAATTGAAATATGAAATAAAGTTAAAGTTTAATAAATTTGGTTGTTGGTTGAGCATAAATCCATTTTAGGCAGACTAAGGGGGGGGGGGGGTTAAATTGTTTTAGGGTGTTTATGATTGATTTACAGAAAGTTATAAAAAATTTAGTTATAGATTTATTAGAAATTATTTCTGAAATGTTGAAAGGTGAAATATTTACTAAAGAACAGTGTAAGGTATAGGAGTGGTGTTGTAGGACGCATTTCGGGCAGGAAGACAATATATGATGCAGAGTCTGCCTACTTAAGAATCGCAGGGGCACACATCAACAGGACTGATCTTGAATCTGTATAGATACTCGCGCGCAAACGAATGACCCGTCAATATCTGCGTCATTTCAAAGGAGGTATCAACGGCACTTCGGAACAAGCGAACATCATGTAGCGTAGGTAAATGCTGCCGGGTGGTCGAACCTTGGACGGCATTTCTGTATTCGGTATCCCAAGTACATGCCGACTCAAGGCGAATCACCCTTCTTGCGTAACTTAGAGGGAAGTGGTTGTATGCCATGCGAATGTGTGAAACAGCCGCGTCTTTGGCATATTGATCTGTAACCTCGTTCCCTTCAATGTCGCAATGAGCCTTTACCCACGCAAATCTGATGATCGTTTGGTCCTTCAGTTTGAGCAGTGAACGATGGATGGAGGTGACCAAAGGTACGGTGCTACTCCTATTAGCGATGGTAACAAGCGAAGAAAGGCTGTCGGAGAAAATACACACTGAGTGTAACCTCCTGGGGGATTATATTACAAAGTTCTCGGTTTTGAGGGTTGGGAAATAAAACGACAATTTACCTCATCGACATGTTTCGGACCCTAAACGGATCCATCTTCAAGACTATATTGGAATAAGAGACAAAAGTCGATACAGTTACAGTAAAATAAAGTAAAAAAACAATATAAAAATCAAGTTCACCTCGAAGCAAGATGACCCCGCCGTAACTCCCGTAAAAGGTGATCCTGGTGGATTGTAGAATGCGTAGTTGGTGACTCGTCACAAAAATATTGTACAGGATATAAATTTTTTTTTTGTGACGAGTCACCAACTACGCATTCTACAATCCACCAGGATCACCTTTTACGGGAGTTACGGCGGGGTCATCTTGCTTCGAGGTGAACTTGATTTTTATATTGTTTTTTTACTTTATTTTACTGTAACTGTATCGACTTTTGTCTCTTATTCCAATATAGTCTTGAAGATGGATCCGTTTAGGGTCCGAAACATGTCGATGAGGTAAATTGTCGTTTTATTTCCCAACCCTCAAAACCGAGAACTTTGTAATATAATCAATTTCGAGGGGAAGAAATTTTCCATTCTCCTGGGGGAGATCCAAGTCAGGGCGGCGTCAATCGCATATAACTCGGCTTGAAACACGCTACAAGTACCGTTTAACCGGTACTTGTGGGTCTCTTGCCGAGCTTCACGGTATATGACGATTGCCGCGCCGACCTCCCCATCTTCCTGCTTGCTGCCATCGGTAAATATAGCAACATCGACCTAGTCGCATATTCGATCGACTTCCAGCGAGTCGTTTGCGTTTACGAAACTGATCGTTTGTCTATAGCGGGGATTAACATCTCCGCTGGCGACGTACGATTTTGCAAGACGACGTCGTCCGGAAGTCGATCGAAAGTACCATCCATTTTCACTTGCTCTACCCTTGCCATCTCCTTTATCCTTAGCTCGATTGGAGTAAATCCAGATAAGGCCAACGCAGATATTGCCGAGACCGTATGAAATGCGCGCGTAGCCCTGACGGCGAATGCGCGCTGAAAAGATCGCAACCAACCCAGCACGTACTTGTATCTTAGCACTCCACTTCAAATAAAAGAACCGTAAGTAATGGTCGGTTCGATGACCGCGTGGTCATATCCACATTTCGTGGATTAATACCCCACGTGGGCCGTACGAACCGACATAAAGATTTAAAAATTTTGTTGGCTTTGACTATGATGTGTCGAACGTGTTCATTGAATTTCAAGTGTTGATCTAAAATAAGACCTAGAAGTCAAAACAGTGTTGCCGAAGGAAATTCTACAAAATTTGGTTTTTGGAGTGAAGGTTATTGCTTGAATTTTCGGAGCGCTAAATGTTAATTTAACACCTGCGCCCCACTCACTGATCGCAAGTAGAGCTGCGTTGGCACGAATTTCCATCTGCATTACACTGGGCGAACTCACGATTAGAAGGACGGCATCCGCGAATGCTTGCAGATGACATCCCTCCGGTAAACCTACATCGAGAAGTTCATCCAGTATAATGTTCCAAAAGGTAGGTCCGCAAACAGAGCCTTGGATGCATCCTTTGGTCATGGTCTTGCGCGACTTCCCGTCAGCGTAGGCCAGCTCAACAGACCGATCGGCGATATAACTTTTAATCAAGTTATATATGTTCCGCGGGCATGAAATGTTTCGCAGTCTGTTGAATACCGCTGGCCACCAAGCGTTGTCGAACGCCGCTTTGATATCCAAGGATACACCAAGTACCAGACAATTACGACTTTTCTCACGGCGGATAATCGATATAGCATCATGCAGGGCGTTGATCGTAGAGGTCTGTTCCCTGAATCCATACTGTTTAGGACTTCATGCCTGACGCTGAACACCAAAATACGTTAAACGCTTGGTGAACAGCTTTTCCAGCAGCTTTCCGAAGACGGGCAATAGTCTTATGGGCCTAAAGGCCGATAGGTCCGTTGGATCGAACCTATTCGGCTTGGGCAAGATCTTCACATAGGCACTCTTCCACGGCTTCGGAAAGTGGCCGGTTGTCAGGCACGAGTTCATTACAGCTACCGTGAATGAAAAATTGAACGATTTTGAAATTTAATAAGTCACAGTTATTTTTATTTTCTTTGAATAATTTTATTTAATATGTTGTCCTTGATTCCTGTACACTTGAAGACAACGTTTTGGCCACGATTTTAGCGATCGTTGTATCATTTCCAGAGGAATATTTTCTATCTCACGTTTTATTAGTTTTTTTAGCTGTTTAAGGGTTGTAACTTTTGACTTATTTAACTGAGATTTTAAATAGCCCCACAAAAAATAATCACAGGGTGAAAGGTCCGGTAATGATGGCGTCCATATATCCGGATGAATAAAAGATACGCCGTTCTGTTCAAGAAAATTTAAAGTATTCTTAGAAGCGTGAGCTGGTGCCGAGTCTTGGTGAAATATCCAATCACCAGCAGGATATAATCTTTTTGCGTCAGTCAAAAGTGGCTTCAAACAATTCTTAATGTAATATTCCGAGTTAATTTTAGCACCAGGCTCAACAAATATTGGCGTTGTGGTTCCATAATTCGATATTCCCATGAACACCATAACTCCCTTCGGATGGGACTGTTTTGTGAATACGTCCAATTCTTTTGCCGATTGCTCACGTCTCAAGTACTGAACTTTTCGTTGGCCATCAGCATTTGTTAGATGGAACCATGCTTCATCGACAGTGATGTATTTTTGCCATTTATCACAATTTAGTAAGTGATACAATCCTAGTGAGCGCTGGTGCCGTTTAATAATTGTTTCTTCAGAAATATGATGTCTCCTTGGTTTCTTCATTAATTTCAGGTTTAATTTTTTATTTAGATTATACCGAATGATATATTCAGATGTTTTGAAATGATTAGCCATATGTTGTAGTGTCGGAGGATTCGTTTTTAATGCCATTTTCTTTAAATTCGATAATTGTCGATTTGTCAGAGTTGGCTTCTTTCCGCTGCCTTTCTTCCGGATTTTGGATTTAAGTTCTGGGATTCCATTTTTTTTGTAGTTAGAGAGTGTACCTTTCGAAACACAAAAATTTTGGTCTTTACACCATCTTTGTATCATAGCAAAACTACATTGTTGTTTTAAAAGCTTAAAAATTATGATTTGTTGCTCTTTAGTTAACACCATGTTTGTAACTGACATTAGAGAAAAACAAAATTGACATCGATAAGTTCATATCGCGTGCTCTGTAAAGATATATTATGTTTCATTTAAATGCATTTTTAAAATCATGGAATTTTTAAATAATAGCATTTAACATAATGTACGATTGGTTGCATACCGCCCCGGGCATTTTTGAAAATTGCAGTTTGCTACAATGAGAATTTGATAAGCCAGGCATGCAGTTATGTTTAACATTTAAATATATAGAGGCAGTTGGTGTAATGCTAACTTTCTGAAATTTCCGCTCTTCCTACAAGAAGGGTCATAAAATTTTTGCATAAAGGATACCGATCCCGATCCGAAAGTTAGATATCCGTCCGAAAATATCTGACTGAACGATCACCCGTCCGGCCGATGCATTGTTTATGTTCCTAGACATTGTATTCGACATCCCGAAATCCTCCGCTTTCGTTTATGTCTCTAGACGTTAGTAACTTTCCATCACATGATTGTTTAAGTTTCTAGACAAGCATACTCGATCTCCGATCCTCACTCTCGTTTAAGTTTCTAGACGTTAGTAAACCCCATCCAAGTGATTGTTTACGACTCTAGACATTCACATCGATCTACGGAAAACATCCTGTTGAATAAATTAGTTCTCATCAAGAATTAATATTTACCTGTGATAGCAAATCTAATTTGCTTCCGAAGTCAATTTATTGACTTCCACCGTACGTAAAACTTGTCAAGTTTCGAGTAAGAAAACCCACTTGTGTTGATTTTCCCGATTGATCTTTTTACCGAGATCTTCAGTAGCTTGAAAACAGATTCCGCCGTCGAATAAATTCCGATTAAAGTAAAACTGCCTTATTTTGTTCTCACAAGTAGCAAACTAAATTGATCTAAATTCAATATTAAACTGTCAAGTTATTGAGGTTATGTTAATTTGTATGTACATAATCCAGTGCCGTATCCTGTTAATTTTAAAGTTCAGAATAAAGTAATTAGATTGTGAAAAACCATTTTTTTTTCGAGGTAAATTATATTGTATATAATTCATTTAATAAATCCTGTGTTAAAAGTTTCCGAAAACAACCCGTTGTTTTATTTTTAGTTTAAAGTTTTACCTATAAAAACTTTTGGCGCCTGAGTTTAAAGAAGTAAGTGCAAAAATCGACAAAACGTCCTAAAAACCCTGGCTACCCAAAAAGGCAATTTGAACGACCTAAAAGATCGTTACAGCTCTATGGAATACTTTGAATTTTGTTTAACAAAATAACTCTTATTGGTGAAAATTGAATTTAAATTCGTTCAGTTTTTCAATCACGGTACCGGTAGTTTAATAATGAATTCAGGGTAGGCCTCCGCGACCACGCCGCATATATCAGACGTGAGGTTGTCAATGCCCGGCGCCCTGTTTGGACTCATGGAATATATTTATATATTTGTTTTGGTATCCGTTCGTTGGTCATTCTTAGAAGGTGTTGTTTCCAATTATTCCTGTAGTTGTTGATGCGGTCATTTAGGCTGGATATGTTTAATTCGTTTCGGATATCCGTATTACGCTTTCTATCAACCCTCTTGTATCCTGCAATCTCCCTCAAGAACCTCATTTATGTGGTCTGTAAGCGCTTTTCTTAACCTTTTGTTAGCGTCCATGTTTCGCTTCCACATGTTACAATTGGTAGTGAAATTGTTTTGTAGAACTTTAATGCCGTATTCTGGCTACTTCTGTTCTAGAATGTTCTTCTAATGGTTCCATTCATGTATTTAAACTTTTAGATTTTCTTTTGTATATCTGTTTCTTCGTATAGGGAGATTGCACAACCAAGGTACCAACACAAGGTAGTCGAAATTTTTTATTACTTATTTTATTATTAACATGGAACATGTTTTTACGGTCGGTACCTCGCAATAATCGACACCAAAAACCGACATCAAAAACCAACACCAAAAGCCGACACCAAAAACCGACATTAAAAACCGACATCAAAAACCGACACCAAAAATCGACACCAAAAACCGACACCAAAAACCGACACCAAAAATCGACACGAAAAATCGGCACCACAGGTATAATTCAAATTTATAGTTTATAATTTGAATATTGTTACTTTCACCCTATTAATTTTTACTTTACTTACTGTAAAATCCCTTGGCTAGCATTTTTACGGTGACAATAGAACATCTTACCTCAGGTGCAGGCAGTAGATTTGTACTAACTTCCAAGACACAAGAAAACACGAGAATGTGAATAAAACTATTTAATTTAATCTAATAACAACCTTCCAGGACCTAAAAGTCCTGGATCGATACACCAAAAAGAATCCAAATTTTACAAATGAACCTAATGCTACCATATACAAAATTATACCTTAAAACAAAACAAATTATACAAAATGAACAAAATTATACCTTAAAAACTATCAGCTTACCCTAGTTTAACGTAACAAACAACACCTAATTGCCCTTATCATCACTTAATAAACAACACCTAATTGCCCTTATCATCACTTAACAAACAACACCTAATTTCCCTGAACACGGCCAAATCGAAACAGATGCTGGAGCTGGTCCTGTCGTGGAAAATGACCTCTTTGTCGTAGCACTTTTAGGCTTGGTGAATCCCCAATTATAGATTAATTTATTATATTTAAAATTTACGAACTCAACCATTCGATAGTTTATTAACTTGGATTATTTTAATTCAAAGGTAGATTGTTTTTGTTCAATAGAATTCTCGAAGGTTTTCGTATTTGTATTTAATTTAAATACGAATTATTTATTGTTTTCTTTTTCTTATTTGAACTCATAAAACGTATACGAACTTTTGCAGAATAATCAATATTTCTATTTAATTAATTATTGATCACACCAAATTTGCACTGTAATTTTCCTAAATTTGTTCCAAAACTTAACCAAAATTTCCTAATTTACTCGACCTAATAATCAGCACAGTGGCATGAATATCTTCATGTTCGCGTCATCTTGGTTCGACCTGCACTGCCTCATTTTCGGTGTCCTACCCTTACATATAACATTTTAAATTAGGGGACAAACATAATCGCCTCTCTATTCGACAAAGAAATCACTTCCTTATTAGTTGACCATATGTTTAAGTTTTACAAAACTGACCGAAGTTTCTTTGAATATCTCCGACTACTATAATTTTTGGGTCTCTAGGCGCTGTACACCGTATTTTTACTTTAGAAATTTATGGAGCATTACATCGTAATACGCCCTTCCAGAAGAGCCGTTTCTTTGTTTCACAGCACATGTGTGAAAATGCAGCTGGTCAACTGGCGGCGTTTTAACGTAAGCTAATCCCAAAATGCCATTTAAACTTGAAACTGAATATTTTTACATTGACTAACATTTAAGTAAATTTTGTGAATAACGATATTTTTAACTTGAACACACATGCGTGACGAATCTGGACAAAATTAATATCTTTTGGTCCCAACTGCCACAAAATTTAAGTACTTTATTCACAAAATATACTTTTTTTAAAAACAAATACGAGGTACACCCTGATTTTACATTCTGAAATTTTAAAATAAACAAACCGTGAAGACCACAGTCGTAACAATATAGAGTAGATTATCGAATAACATCTTCGCATTCACAATAATGAATTTTCAATAACAAAATTTTTATTACCAAAAATTTAAATCCGAAACCGATCGAAAAAAGAAAATTTGCTTATATAGTAAATTTTTATTACCAACGCAAAAATTAAGGGATTATCCGGTTACTCTCCCACTAACTCAGCCATTCGAAACTAAATTTCTTCTGCTACACACTAAAGAACAGGCTTATATCTGTCTATGAAAACAATAAAAAATGTGAACATGGTCAAAATTATTTAAATAATCGAATTTGAAAAGTAGCAAGTGCATGGTGCAGAACCGGTCGAATGCCGCTACATCGCTCGGCCGGCGCGCATTTTGTTGACGGTACGTGCAGATAGATATACTCTTACACTTAGAAAATTTCGGAGCGGCAGATGCAGGTCGACGGTCGTACATGTTACATCGATTATTTTTAGTTTTTACGCGATTTTTTGGGGGTGAAACGAAATAGTTTACTGCCCCATACCGCAACTATACTTTTTAATGCTATTTCGAGGGTCTCTCACATCCCGGTTGCATAGATCCCGGTGTTCTTGATCGGTGGCGCCTCTCGTATGTTTAGCCTAGTAACCAGAGTCAAATCCGCCCTGGAGGGGTGCAGAGCGGAGCGGAGCGCAGCGGCGCCCCGTAAGGGTAGGATTTGACGATGGATTACCCTCCTTTTCGAATGCACACCCCTAAAATTGGAAGACAAAAAAAATTTAATTTTTTCACTTTTTTGCCAATACACGAGTTATTTTCCATTTTTTTCATTATATTTATTACTAATATCCACTAATCACACCCCCATCTATCCGAATTTCAAAAAAAAATTCAAATCGGACCGAAAAAATTTCACTCCATTTCAAGGGACTGTAACCGGATACATGTGGGAGACCCCGTGTTCGACCGGCTACATGAATTTACTTTCCCTTCATTTCAAAAGTCGATATTTTTTTTATTTTGACCATGTTCACATTTTTTATTGTTTTAATAGACAGATATAAGCCTGTTCTCTAGTGTGTAGCAGTCGAAAATTTTTTTCGACTGGCTGAGGTAGTGATATAGTCCCCGATTATCCTATTATAACCAACACGGTTACACAACTACGCCGCACTTCGGAAAACAGTAAGAAGAAGAAACGAGATAGGCACCCCTAAATCTCGAGGAAAATTATGATAAACGGTTTAGTACCGAAAAACATGTTCCATGTTAAAGATATTAGTTGGAGACTAAAATAGAAGGAACACGGGGGTCCAGGGGGGGAGCCCCCTTGGGGGGTCAAGGGGGCGTAGCCCCTTTGCGAGGCGCGGAGCGCCGAGTTTTATTACTGATTTAGTGATACAATAAATTGGGTTTTACACTACTGTTAAAAATGTTCTATTCCATTCTAATATAAAAAACAACGTAACTCCCTATCCCTATTATGTTATTTTAATATTAATTGATGAGCATTATTTTAGAAATAAACTATAATATTATAAATAAGTTTTTTGTACAAAAAAATGTAGCATTCGTACATTTGTTAAATTTATACTAATGTACCTTTCTCAGAATATTTTGAAAATCTTAAATATCTTGCATAAAACCTCATAAAGTAAATGCAATAAGAATAGTAAAGCTTTTAACAGTACAATTAATAGTAGGTACTGTAATGTTATCGTGCTCTTTTATTAACTTTAACTTAGGTTTCAATAAAATAAATGTATGCTTCACCCCTTACCTTGTTAGATGACTTGAGTAGACAACCACGGCTAGCTTATAAATTTATATATGCTAATTTCTTTATTTTTTTATCTTCACTAATGAAATTTCAAAATGAACAAGATTCTCCGTTTTATAATATTTATTTAAGATAATCAATTGAAATATAAATGTTCAATGGCAAATGATTCTTTCATGAAAAATTTATAAATTTTGACAAAGTTGTCATGTAAACAATTAAATTACGCAACGCCTTAAAAACTAATCATACAAATTTCTTAAAGTAGAAATTAATCATGTAATGAAATGTTAATAATTATCTGACCTTGTCTGTGCACGGCACTAAATCATCAGATTTTCCAACATCACAAGCTGCATTATATTTTTTTCTTTGATAATCCCACTTTGGTACTTCATCCAACCATTTTTCTTTACATTTATCTCTGCATTGATCCCGTCCAACATACATCAAATCCAATATTATTTATTACCATAAATTCATGAAATTTATGCACATTGATGAGTAATCCAATGACATTTTGTATTCTCATCCACTTAATATCTTCTCGTACACTTAATATCCTTTTATTTTGGTTAATTCACTTTCTTTTATCACTTTTAGGATACTTTTATCCTTTTATCATCAAAGTTTCTGTATCACCAAATTTACATGTCTATCTCCGTAAATTATTTTTGGTAACTAACCATAATAACCAGTTTCCAAGCAAGGAAAAAATTTCATTGCCAATATCATCGACTACCTATTTTTTTATTTTAAATGTTCTTATTTGTGAGTAAAATTAATCCATATTTTCGCAACTTGATTTTTCTTTTATTCTAAATTGTTTTTTTCCGGATCAACCCGCTAATTTGAATTCGACGCACTGTAATTGTTTATTTATAAGTGAATATCGTTCGTTCAATTCACCGTATCACTTCATTCCACAAATATCAACCTAATCCTTTTTTTTATAAGTTTGCGTAACATATTTAAACACTACTAACCTAATTTAAACAAATTTTAACTAACATAAATTTTAACAACACTTATAATTAACAAGATTTTTAATAAACACAAATTTTGTTTTCATACATGATAATCATTTTGCCATTTTCCGTTTCTAAATTATAACACGTTTACTTAAATTTCTTATTGACAAACTTGTTCATTTTTTCAATTCTCCAATGTAGTCAAGTAAATAACATTGCAAAAACCCCTTTTTTGAAATTTAAAATTTTTATTTATTGAAATTTTATATTTTAAAACCCATTTATTTCCCCTTATTAATTCCCATCAATTTCATCTAATTCATAATTTTCTCTTATATCATCATCTACATTCACATATGGATACATGAGGTTTATATGAAAATTTCCCCTGATAAATTCATTTTCTACATATCCTAGCTCATAAGTATTCACATTGATAACTCTTCTTATCTTGTATGGCCCTTCATACGGCAATAAAAGTTTTGCACATTTATTTTGTGCCCTATCACTCACACGTTTGCTCTTTATAATTACCAAGTCGCCAACACCGAATTGTACCCTTTTTTTAATTTTTCGATTCATTTTTTCTTCATACCGAAGTGAACTCTTTCTCGCATTTTCCTGCGCTTTAATACAATCGTCAATATAATTATAATTTTCAATATTTACTGCCCAAGGTCTATAAGGTAAAGTCCCTTTCATGAGATACCAAGGAGAAAATCCCGTTTTCACACTTGGTGTCCAATTTATAAAATTTTCCACCTCTTCCAATCTAGCTAGCCAATTTTGATGTTGATCATGCGTTAATATTCTTAAAAATTTTATAACCTCCTGAATTATTCTCTCACTCGGGTTACCTTGAGGATGTCTTATTGAACAAAAACAAACATCAATCCCTTGTTCTTCCCAATGTCCTATAAATCTTTCATTATTGAAATAAGTAGCATTATCTGCTAAAATTAAACTTGGTTTGATAACTGTACTACTAAAATTCTCCAAGCTTTCAATCGTAACTGTTGTATTGCAATGTTTCGTTGGGTAAAGTTTTACAAATTTGGTACACATGTCTAAAATTATTAAAATATTTTGGAAGTCATCCCCTGAATTTACTAAATTACTTAAATAATCGATGGCGATCATTTGCCCAGGTTCATTTACTTTTATGCTTTTAATAATGTTTTGATTTGTATGATTTTTATATTTAGCCAAACAACATAATTTGCACTCGTTTATCGTTTGCTTTATTATTGACAAATCCCTTATGCAAAAGAAATTTTCCCTAAAAATCATCCAGGTTCTTCGAATCCCGACATGTCCAAATTTTAAATGTATGTCTAAACAAATGTTTTTAACTGCTTCTGGATTTACTACATAAATTTCTTCCCCTTGTATAACTTTGATTAAAAATTCTTCCCTCATTTGATATCCCTTGAATTGATCTACTTCCCCCAATTTTTCCCTGATTTGATCAAATATCTGATCTTGTTGAATTAAAACTATTGATTCCCCTGAATAAATCCCTTGATTTTCATTTACTTGGTTTAAAGCAATTAACATGTCTTTTAATTTTCCCTGACCATCTTCATCTTTTCTACTAAAGGCATCTGCAATTAGATTATCCTTTCCCGGTTTATATTTTATTTTAAATTGATATTCTTGAATTAACATTGACCATCTATAAATTCTATTATTTGTAAAATTTGTCTTCATTAAATATGTTAAAGCCGAATGATCTGTCTCGATAGTGAATTCTTTTCCCATAAGATAAAATTTAAGTTTATTTAACGCAAATACTATGGCTAACATCTCCTTTTCCGAGACTGTATACCTGAGTTCATAACCCCTTAAAATTCTAGATGTAAAACAAATAGGTTCTTCGATATCTCCATTCATCTGAACCAAAATTGCTGAAATTGCAAAGTCACTCGCATCTGTCCGTAGTATGAATTCTTTTTCAAATTTAGGATGAATTAGTTTTAAATTTTTATAAAATGATTCTTTCAAATCTTCAAAAGCTGATTGCTGTTCAATACCCCAATTCCATTTAACTCCCTTTTTTAATAATTTTAACAACCCTACTGTCTTATCTGAATAATTAGGTATGAATTTCTTATAGTAGTTTAAAATTCCCAAAAAACCCCTTAACGTTCTCAAATTTCTGGGTTTGGTGTAATTTTTTACCTCCTCCAGTCTCTCTATATCAATATCAATCCCCTTTTCATCTAATTTATATCCTAAAAATATTATTTCTTTTTTTACAAATTGACATTTTTCTATATTTAACTTTAAACCCGTTTCTTCTAATCTTTTAACAATGACTTTAATATGATTTAAATGTTCTGTGAAATTTTTACTAAAGATTAAAATGTCATCAATATAATGTAAACAAAACTCATCAAATTCTTCTAGTATGATTTGCATAACTCGTACTAATGCTGCTGAGGACGTTGATAATCCGAATGGAACTACCTTGAACTGGAATGTATTTCCATCCACACTAAATCCGGTATACTTTCTACTTTGTTCATCTAATGGTATTAGCCAGAAAGAGTTTTTCAAGTCTAATTTTGTAAATACTGTGTTTGCCCCAATTTTTCCCAATAAACTATTAATATTTTGAGGTGCCTCAAATTGTGGTTTTGTTATTTCGTTTAATTTTCTTGCATCTAAACATAATCTGAGAGACTTATCTTTTTTCGGTACAATAACTAAAGGATTAATAAATGATGTGCTTTTTCGTTCAATAATATTATTTTTTATCATCTTATTTATTTCAAACCAAACCTGTTCTTTGTAGTGCTGCGGGATAGGATAAACCCTACATTTAAAAGATTGTTCATTTACAACCTGTAATTTGTGAGAATAACCCTTTGCAACTTCTGATTCCTCGTTAAGTAATTTAGAGTGTCCTTTCAAAATTTCATAAACTTCCCATTTAAATTTTTCTTCACAATCTATTTTTACATCTTCTACCCTGATGTAACTTAATTCCCTTGTCTTTATTGAGTTTAAATTTTCCTTTTCTTGAATATTTGCTAAAACCTTTTCAACCCTGTCCGTTTCCCATGATAATTTATTCCCTCCGACTTCCAGAAATTTTTCTTCCATGTTTAATTTGATTTTAAATTTTGTCAAAATATCTACCCCTAATAAACATTGCATTTTTAAACCCTTCATAATAATAAATCCTCCTTGTAAATTTACTTCACCTATTTCTACATTTGCAATTAACATTTGTCTGCTTGTAGTCATTTTTCTGCTATTTGCAGTTACTAAATTTATGCCTTTTATTGACACAATGTGTTTTTGAAATGAATTTGTGTTTTCCATAATCATCCTTTCACTTATTAACGAAACCTCTGCACCCGTGTCTATTAACGCTAGCATCTTTATATTTTCTACTTTTATAAATATCTTGGGCAGTATAATCAAATTTTCAACAATAGTAAATTCGGTGTTGTCGCCTTGGATAAATTCCCTTGGATGTTGATAGGAAATTGACTTATAAATTTGACTGCCCTCTATTGAAAATTCGGGCTGGTGCCCAAATTTTCTGCCCCTTCAGTACGAACATTATTTTGTTCATTTATCTCGACACTATTTATTGTTCGATTACCCACGACATTTTCATTGTCTCTATTTTGTTCTCGTCGTTCAAAATGTCCCCCCCTGTTATTATTATTTTCCTGAATCCCTCTAGCACCCCTGTTATTATAATTATATCCGTTTCCTTGCCTGTACCCATTGTGGTTGTAATTATGACCACCATTTCCATTTTTATGATATCCCCGTATAAATGCATTATGCCCTCGGTTGTTACTATTAAAATTATTTCCTCGGTTATTATCATTTTGTTCGCCCCACCGATTGTTATAATTATTGTAACCCCTTTGATTATTATAATTGTTTTGATAATTTGGATTATTCTGAGATCTCCCATATTGAAAATTTTCCCTGTTGTTGTCTTGTTTAAAATTTACCCTTTCATCAAATCTTTTTAATAAGTTCAAAAATTCTTCCACATTTTCTATTTTTTCTACGACAATTCTATCACTCAAACTTTCTTCAAAATGTTTGGAGATGGCTTTTACCAAATCCTCTTCTTCATACTTAGGCTCTATTTGCATCGCCTGGTTCAAAATTCTTATTGCATAATTTTCCCTGGATTTTTCATATCCTTTATATTTTCCCGTGTTGACCAATTCCCTTACTTTACTTTGTTCAACTTTACCCCAATATTTTTTTAAAAATAAGTCCCTAAAATCCTTAACTGTCTGAATTTTATTTTCCATCATGGAAAACCATATTTCTGACTCTCCCTTCATTGTCAACCGAATTGCATTTATTTTTACCTGTTCATCTTTTTCATTTTTCATCAATTTTTCTAAATTATTTACAAAAACTCTTGGATTAATTTTCCCATCCCCGTAAAATTTTCCCAATTTATCCCCATCTAATTCCCTGGCTACATATCTGATCCCATTTCCCCTTTTATCTGACTCTAATTTTTCATTTATTCTGATCCATTCTTCTTCTGTTTTCTTATATGCTTGGTCCATTTTTTCTTCAACATCTTTATTCATCTTTTCTCTTTCTTTCAGTATTCTTTCATCTAATTTATTTTGTAATTGCCCCGTTATTTTCGCTACATCTTTTTTCATCTTTTCCCCTTCTACCGTTATCTTATTTTCTATATTTTCTGTCACTCTTCTATTTTTCTCCTCACATTTAGATTCTACTTCTTGTATTTCTCTTTTGATCTCTCCAAATTTACTCTTCATGCGTACCTTTTCATCTTTTATTTCAATGTCCCATTCTTCCATCTTCTTCTCCACTACATTGAGCTTGTCGTCCAATAATTTTTTATCTTCATTCGCTTTTTTCTTAATTTCTTCTGTCATTTTGTTAATTGTTTCTATCATCTGGTGGAATATTTTATTTTGTTTCTTATTTTCCACATCTCGTTTATCTTCTCGTAACTTATTTTCTTCATCTCTTTTCTTCTCAGCTTCTATTCGTTCTAATTTTTCTTCTTCCATTTTGCTACCAAAACTTTCATTGATCTTTCTTAACATTTCTTCCTCTCGTAACTTGTTTTCTTCATCTCGTTCTTCCATTTTGCTACCAAAACTTTCATTGATCTTTCTTAACATTTCTTCCTCTCGTAACTTGTTTTCTTCATCTCGTTCTTCCATTTTGCTACCAAAACTTTCATTGATCTTTCTTAACATTTCTTCCTCTCGTAATTTGTTTTCTTCATCTCGTTGATCTTCTCGTAACTTGTTTTCTTCATCTCGTTGATCTTCTCGTAACTTGTTTTCTTCATCTCGTTTCTTATCGGCTTCCTCTCGTTCTCGTTTATTTTTTTCATCATTTTCTCTTATCCATTTAATAACCGGATCTTCTTTTGTTGTCTCTACCAGAATGAGTTCCTTTTGTTCTCCTTCTACTTCCCCTTCTTTTCCCTCCCCTTTTTTCCTATGCCTGGTCTCCATTTTCTTTATTTAAATTTACCCTTGTATATCAAAATTTTAACCTACCCCTAATCAAGTCGTGGGTTCGAGCTTTGTCCCGTTTTCAAAACGCCCTCTCGTTGGTCGCCAATTTTATGTAATGTTATCGTGCTCTTTTATTAACTTTAACTTAGGTTTCAATAAAATAAATGTATGCTTCACCCCTTACCTTGTTAGATGACTTGAGTAGACAACCACGGCTAGCTTATAAATTTATATATGCTAATTTCTTTATTTTTTTATCTTCACTAATGAAATTTCAAAATGAACAAGATTCTCCGTTTTATAATATTTATTTAAGATAATCAATTGAAATATAAATGTTCAATGGCAAATGATTCTTTCATGAAAAATTTATAAATTTTGACAAAGTTGTCATGTAAACAATTAAATTACGCAACGCCTTAAAAACTAATCATACAAATTTCTTAAAGTAGAAATTAATCATGTAATGAAATGTTAATAATTATCTGACCTTGTCTGTGCACGGCACTAAATCATCAGATTTTCCAACATCACAAGCTGCATTATATTTTTTTCTTTGATAATCCCACTTTGGTACTTCATCCAACCATTTTTCTTTACATTTATCTCTGCATTGATCCCGTCCAACATACATCAAATCCAATATTATTTATTACCATAAATTCATGAAATTTATGCACATTGATGAGTAATCCAATGACATTTTGTATTCTCATCCACTTAATATCTTCTCGTACACTTAATATCCTTTTATTTTGGTTAATTCACTTTCTTTTATCACTTTTAGGATACTTTTATCCTTTTATCATCAAAGTTTCTGTATCACCAAATTTACATGTCTATCTCCGTAAATTATTTTTGGTAACTAACCATAATAACCAGTTTCCAAGCAAGGAAAAAATTTCATTGCCAATATCATCGACTACCTATTTTTTTATTTTAAATGTTCTTATTTGTGAGTAAAATTAATCCATATTTTCGCAACTTGATTTTTCTTTTATTCTAAATTGTTTTTTTCCGGATCAACCCGCTAATTTGAATTCGACGCACTGTAATTGTTTATTTATAAGTGAATATCGTTCGTTCAATTCACCGTATCACTTCATTCCACAAATATCAACCTAATCCTTTTTTTTATAAGTTTGCGTAACATATTTAAACACTACTAACCTAATTTAAACAAATTTTAACTAACATAAATTTTAACAACACTTATAATTAACAAGATTTTTAATAAACACAAATTTTGTTTTCATACATGATAATCATTTTGCCATTTTCCGTTTCTAAATTATAACACGTTTACTTAAATTTCTTATTGACAAACTTGTTCATTTTTTCAATTCTCCAATGTAGTCAAGTAAATAACATTGCAGTACTATAAAATTTCGTAACTATTATTCTATTCATAAACTAAACTATTCATAAACAATTTTTTTTTAAAAGCTTTTACTTAACTCGTGCAAAATTGACCTCGCGCATAGTATATACGCGCAACTTGATAATGGCTTCGCCAGTATCAGCTGTTTCACAAAAGCGTGTCAATTTCGTGTATTGAGATAATTTCGTGTATTGAGATAATTTGGTGTATTGTAATAATTTTTTTGTGTTAAAATCAAATAATTAAATATTAATGTTTTAATAAGTTTTTTTCTTTTGACAACTTGCCGAAATAATGCTCTTACATTCAGGTAACGACCATACCACATTGTGAATTACCCGTTCTCGTCCGATCACGGAAGTCAAGCAATGTTGGGCGCGGTTAGTAATTTGATGGGTGACCGCTTGGGAACACCGCGTGCCGTTGCCCACTTTTTGCTTTTTTTCAAAAAATTTTTTGAAGACTAAAAAGAAATAAATAAAAATAAATAAAAAAAATTTTTAAAAAAAAGCTTTTATAAAAACATGCACTAAAAAGTTAAAAATAATTTTTCGTCAAAAGGATCAACAAAATAAAATCAACCCATACAAAACCTCCAAAACATTTATAAAAGCGTGCGGATGATTAGCAATTACTTAAATTAAAAATATCAGCCGCACGGTTTTATAAATGTTTTGGAGGTTTTGTATGGGTTGATTTTATTTTGTTGATCCTTTTGACGAAAAATTATTTTTAACTTTTTAGTGCATGTTTTTATAAAAGCTTTTTTTTTTAATGTTAAATTCTTATGGTGGTTTAAAGTTTACTTACTCATTTTACTAAGTTATTAATCTTATAAGATGTTATGTATAAAAGCAACTGAGCAAATAGGTACACATTACAAGTACGAAGTACTTGTTTTTCTTGTTGAAACTGCTATTACACATTGTAAGTAAGAAACTGTTTTCGGGCTACATTTTCTCATTTGTTCTAGGAGTACTTGAAGACCTTTGTAATTTAGTGTTGTGTTTATTAATAAAATTGTTATGAGCGATCCAAAAGGCGTTTAATTAATTAAGGCCAAGAAGCTAACTACAAAAACCTTTCGTGATAGGTTTGATAAATACGGAAATTTATTTATCGAAATGCCTTAAGAAGCGTTGCTACCCTTTTTAAAATTACCAGTTACACAACGGTGCATAGAATTTATTCATCAAATTAAATTAATACTGTATCAAAAATTAAAATCCACCAAACTTCCAGAATTTCGCCCAATTGAAAAATGTTAGCCACAAATTAAACAAAAATTTAATAAAACTAAAGATACAACAACGGACATTGCCTTTGTATGTTCAAAAGAATATACCGAGGGCGTACAAGCAGAAATCATTAAGTCCAAATTCATAGTTTTGAAATAATTAGCTTTTAAAATTCAATTCATCTAGTAAATTACGTTTTTCATGATAAAGTTGATATTTATACCTATGTAACACACCACTAGGCATACTTGGTAATACTTAGTGACTTTTACCAGTATAAAAATCCGCAATTGGTTGAGAACTACAAAATGGACTTTTGCTTGAACGCCGACGATACACAAAAGCTGAAGACTCTGTCGTAAATGATGAAATAATGAAAAGTATGAACATTTTATGATACTACTTCCTAAAAATTTAATTTTGTTTAATAGGTACTATAAAAACTGATCAATATATAAATAATTTAAAAATGTAATCCGTTTTTATTTATTAAATACCAATATAAAATGATAATACTTCAAGCATTAAATCTTCTACAAGAACTAATGCTTGCGGTATTTTAGCTCGCGACATTTTGTCCCTGCGGAATTCTGGCTTTCGGTATTCTGTCTTGCGGTATATAGGCGGCGGTTATATGGCTGCGGTATTATGGCCGCTGTCAAATGTCCGATCCCGATCTTGAGATGCCTTAAATAATGCTATGTATAAGTAACGGAAATATTAATAAAAATTTAGGAATGTCAGTATGTAGTGGTGATAGTGGTGGAGCTTTGGTGTTCAAGAATAAAATTACAGACAGGTACTTCGTGAAAGGTGTTGTGAGTACATCTCCAGCAACAACGGAAAATATGTGCGATTCGAATGAATACAGTCTCTACACTTCGCTTGCCAATAATATCAACTTTTTGCGAGTTCTTGTTGTACAGAATCAAATGTAAGTTATTTTAGCTGCACATTTAACTCACATGATAGTTTATAATATAAGTTTTGCAAAATTTTCTATACGGGAGGGTGGGATAGGTTGTTACAGTGGCAAGTTGTTACATCGCAAATTATCGACGTCGTTTTTGTTAAAAAGACTTCAACTTCACACAGTTACAACTAATAGTCAAGTAGCACTTATTTATGAACTTTAAAAATTCTAGTTAAAATTCAAAACACAATAGTTGCATACAATTGTTTTTAGATGTGTGAAACGAGTTGAAATTTTTATGCAATATCTTGTTATATATTGCTGTGGTTTACGAGCTAATATGAGTAAATCTTGACTTAAATGGGAGTAGATCTGAAATGTACGAAAGGTTACTCAACATGATCAAAACATATTAAAAATTGAAAGAGAATTTAAATAAGTTAGATAAGAAATGCTCATTTAATCAAATACATTAGTTAAAATAAAATAAATTAAAAGATAAACAAAAATTAACGAACGCAATGACAAAAAAATGAATACCCTTAGATTTAAGTCCGTGAAGCTGTCCAAATCCCTTTTTAATTTTAATTAGCTAGTAGTTTAAAATCCAGTGCTTCGATAATTAGTGATTCACGAATAAACTAAAAGCAAAAGACAATTAAATTTGCATAAAAAGTGGAACACAAAAATCAGAATTACCCTGTATGTTGAATTTGTCCAAAAACATTAAATCAATGAACGAATAGAGTAATTTTTCTAAAAATGAAGATCAAGTACTCTCGGTACGACAACAAGAACTTGAAAAAATAGAGGTGTGTGTGGAAGTCGTACAACGAAAAACGTCACCAAAAAATATAAATATTTCACTAAAAGTGCAACGAATTGTGATAAAAACTATAAAAGTAATTGAAAAGCAAGTATTTAAAATTGCCTTAATGCATTCGAGCGTGAAAAAAAAGTGAATTTTTGTGTCCAATAAATAAAATTGGTAAATTGATTTTTGATCGAAAAATTTGGTTAAATTGGATAAATAATTACATCAAAAGGTTATTGTGATATTATTCAACAAGAAAAACAGCTCGATGATCGATTTCATTGTTAAAAGAAGGAAAAACGTCATGGATCACATGGCAGCCTTGATAAAAAAAAATCTGATGTGACAACACATTACTTTCCCATTTAGTAGATTCCACTTTATTTTATATTAAATATTAATAAAACAGATGTTAACTCAAAAAAATTTTTAACTCGATAAAATACACAAATTACTTTGAGATATCAAAGTTACGAAATTTAATTTGTAATTTAACATGGTAACTCATATTTTTTAAAAGCACTTATTTTATATTTTCATTTTAACAATTATATAACATATTTGCATTGAAAAATTTTTAAAATTGACATTTTCCAAAAAAAATTAGAAATTTGCGGAATGCCGTGCCGTCTATATGCAATAAAATTTTAACTATGGGCGTAATGACGTCAGAATTAATTTTTTATAAGTAATTAAAAAATTCGTTTGATATTAACTACATAATATGTTTATACAAGTAAATTAGTTAAAATATTAAATTATAGTAATGAACAATACAAATCACTTTGACAGATCAAAATTATCCAAGGCAAACCATATTCATTTAATAGCCCTTATTTTATTTTTGCATTTTAACAATAATTTAAGAGGGAAATATCAAGTGTGGGGTATTAAAAGATGCGGAAAAATAATCTCTTTCGATTGATATGATTTTCAATCTCATATGTTCCACCGGGAAGCGGCAATGCTCTTTAACAATTTTCATTCCCCTAAAAAAGGGGTTAAAAATGGACGGTTTTCAACCAAAATCTAATCAGCTCTTTAGACAGCTACTTCAAACTAGTGTATAAAATTTCAACTCAATCGGTGCACGCGTTTGTCTGAAAACGTTGACGATAGAATCACCACACTTCATACATCACACATCACACTTCATACATCACACACACATCCGGACATCATTCCAAAATTGGTCTTAAACAATTCGTATGGGCTCATAGACCATGGGAAAAATGCTAACTCAAAATTTTTTTTTAACTCGATAACAATACTTTCCTTTACTACGTAAATGGGAAAGTAAAAATGAATAAAGAAAATTTACTTACCTGTCACCAGTTCCTCGAGAAATACAAAAAGGTAAAAATTCTTTCATTAAATAAACTCAAACCGGGCAAATTCAATAATTTTCGGGTATCGAACTGAACGTTTGTGACGGCGCAACAAAATAGTAAAAACATTTCTAGGTTAGTTTTAACACATGCAGCTAATACGTAAACGAACGTACCAACAAAAAAGTTGTCAGTGGTACTAAAACTTTTGAAGTAGTATTTAAATCTTGTATAAAAAAATAAAAACAATAATTAAATATTTTTATGTTCATAATAAATCAAACTTATTGCCAATGCGTTTTTTTAATTTATTCAGAGATATTACATGAGCATTTATCAAACGAATTTAAAAGACTTAATGATAAAGAAAAATTCCAAAGGCGTAACCAATAAGAACCGACACCCATTTGAGATAGGAGGCTTATGTTAGTAAGTTTAGAGCACAATTGGTTTCATTACCATTTTTAAGACGATCTGCTTAAGGAAACCTTATTGTTACAATTTCGTTATTGTCAACAATAGAGGGGGCATCGTAATATGCTAAGCTAAATGGCCACGAATCTATTTTGATAATGGTATAGGTTGTTAAATAATAATATTTTACTTATAGTTCTACTAATAAATTTTAAGCTTAACTGAGCAGATTAACAAAAGAAAATATAATTCGACTAATTCCTGATGGGGGTAGTTGTTACCAGTGGCGGCTCGTTATAATGAGCCAAAGAGCCATGGCACTAGTTGGGCAAAACGGCCTTAAATATTTTTTTTCATTTTCAAAAAATATTTAATTTTGTTTAAAAATTGTTTAATCTTAAACATTTTTCTCACATTAAAGCGTAAACATAGTATAGACATATGTAATTTTTATTTCATAAATGTGCACTTTACAATAAGATAAATTATCAACACCGAGCCAATTCATTGTGGCTACGCAACTCCTAGCCACTACTGTAAATGTAGCGAGATGCATATGGGTACGTGATAGCAATTCTACCTACACCGGCCGAGTGTTCCGTATGAGGCTACCTCCTAATATCTCTGATTTCATTATGTGCAATTATTAATACCGCGTTGAATTATAAAAATAATTTGTCTGATAATTTATTATTAGTGAAGTTAATTAAACTTGTTAATACATATTAATTTAATAATGAATAAAATTAATAACATTTTAAGCAAGCCATTTTGCTCATGTTGGCTGGAGGAAAAGATTAAAATTCAAAAATTGGGTAGACCATTGCCTGATTTGATTATTTCAAAAATCATTTTATATATCCTGCAATTTAGTAAAAGTGCTTTTCCTTATTTTTTAAATTTTAGAATAGATGTTATATTATAATTATTATCATGCAATTTAATAACGTTAACGTTATTAAAAATGTTATCTCAATGTTATAAATTACAATTACAATATTCTTAAAATATTTCTTATACTAATTTAATTTGGATTTGCTCAACTTGCTCGTAATGCAAAATTCTTTAATTTAATAAATAATACAATAAATATTTTATCCTGAAGTGTGTTCTATTTAACTTGTTGCATTTCCGGCAAGCTGATTTTTAGGAATTAAATTTCAGAAAACTGTTTAAGCTATTGAGCTGAAATTTAGGATTCTTATTTATTGATGTCTGAAGTAACATCTAAAAGTTTTGCAAAGCGTTTTATTGGAAATTATGCAAGTTATAGATCAACGCGTAACTCATGTTTCGAAGTGACTGTCCAATCGGGCGCAATGTTTTTGACCGACGTAGTTATCAAAAATATACGAATTTTTGTACATTTTGTTCTCCATGAATGCCAGGCTATGGTGGGAACCTCGAAAATGTAAAATTTAAAAAAATGACTATGGTTGAAAGAACAAAATTCTTTTGAAAACATTTTAAAATAAAAATTAGTATAATAATTTAGTCAAAATAGATAAAAAACCAACAATTTTAGGGATTTTGTATCTAATATTATTTGTTTGTGCAGCAAATATGTCAGTTGAAGACCTTGTATTAACTGCACCCATAAGAAACATAGTAAATTAGTTATCAACCCCAGACAGGGCAGTAATCCCGCAATTTGTAAGAAAAAACTTTTAAAGCTCCTTTTTCACAATCAATTCGATTTTAAGGTTGGACTAAAACGTCGATTTTTAATAATTTCCTTTTTTAACAAATTTAAAATTTTTTTTTTTGGTTTTTTGGACTCCTAAAGACAATTACAGACAACTTCAACTTAAATTTGTTAAATTTATTTTTGTATATTTTATATAAAGTACAAAATAAACACCATTACAAAAAATCCGTTATAATTCAGGTAATTTGAAGAATTTTACTTTAATATTTTTTGTAAACATATTCAAGACCCTAAACTATAAAAATACCTATGTAATAAAAAAAAATCGAAAAAATTTATCGGTCACAGTAGGTAACCCCCTTAAACTGCTATTTAAGTCTGTATACAGTTCCTTTGGATTCGGAAAAAATCTCTTTCGGTTGGACTTAAATTTATGAACTCATCAAAAGAAAAAATTCTGGCACCACCACTGTAGTACCCCACGAGCCGCCACTGGTTGTTACAATCACCAAGGGGCGCGTTGTTACATGTAATAACGTGCTCCGAGATCATCAGTGAGATCGTATTTGATTATTAGTTTAAAACGAGATTCAATATACAGTGGGTAAATAAATTATTTGGACACATAATAAAAATGTAATAATTTCCGTGTAATTCAATTATTGAAAAAGAAAATAGCTATGTCTGCTTACAATCAGATACATTGATTATTAAGGTTACCAAACCACCAAAAAAAATCTTTTGTAGATATTTGATACTTACTCGTATACGAGCCCATTCCTTGTTCTGACCGAAACTCGGTTGCTACAAAATAGTTTCGGTTACACTTGCCGCTTGTCTTGCTCGTGGATGGACTGTACGGAGCAGCTAACTCTTGGAAATTACTCCGCGTCGGAGATGCTGGGTTACCTTTCGGTAGTCGTGGGTTTTTAAAAGAGGCCTTGCTCTGCACAATAATTATTTTGCTTGGGCCCCAGTCTCGAGTAGAAGCTTTCGCTAAACTAGTTGCTTTTATCGGGACAAAATGGAACTTAAAATAAAATAAAATTGACTGCTCAGAATACACACGTTTAATGAAAACTAACATATAATTAATTATAAACAAATAGACAGATTCTTGAGTTTCTTGAGTGCACACAGTAAATGATTTATAATAGTTGAACAAAAATTTATATACAAAAACAATCCGGCGAATCAATTGATGTCGCAATGATGTTGCTGAGAGCTGTTCGAGATGAATCTTCACACGTATCTGGTGTGGCTATGAATTTTATTGCTTTATCAAACTTTAGCGTTGCAAAAAGACGCTCTACCGCTACTCGAAAGCAGGGAAAACTAACTACTAATCCTACAGAAGGTAGGCAAAAATTGATTAAGCAGGTTACAAGATGGTTAGCTACTACGTGCTTTATACGTATGCCTCCGTTCCTCATAAATGTCACCAGGACTTCTGTTGGTAAATGTTCGATCTAAAAGTAGTCAAGAAAGAACACACGTGTATAAAATTGTTAAAAACCATAAGAATGTAGCTATTGTTTTCTGAATTAATAAAAAGTAATTAAATTCGATATGCAATACCACCAGATTTATTTTAGATTCCTCAGCTGTGTTTGGGATGATATTTATAATATCGCACGCAATTTTTGGAAAGTTTTTTGAACAGATGTTCCCCAACTTGGACGCTCTTGAAATTACAAGATGGCTAAAATTTTCTTGGTTGAGAACAATTCTGCGCAGATTGGTATTCGAGTGATCGAGTCCCTTCTTTATTGGGGTTGCTAACAACTCTCCGGATTTCCCACAGTTATTGAAGTTGTAACAAATGTTAAAAAAGGATAACTTCAATGCAATGGTAGCACTGGACAGCTTGGAGCCGGATTTCTAAATGGTAACGATCGTTTCTTCCCAAAATGGCGTAGCGGCAATTAAATTTATAGAATCCAGAAATTGATTATTGATCATACAGATCATGTGAAAAGCTAAAATACAACACTTCACTCGTACGCGTTACTTCTTGTTTGTCAAAACTACTAAACTTTGGTTTGTTAATTTTAATCAAAACCATTAAAACTTTTAATTTTTTGAAGAGTGAAAATTTCACGTCTCTACTATGCAAGCGGTGTTAGGCGAACCTTTAATTTTTTTGCGCTCTTGAGCCGTCTGCGCGTATTCGAGTTATAAAACGGAAAACTGTATTATCGGTGGATTTCGATGCAAAAATTTGTGCTCGCTGCTAATGGTTCATGGGTCATATACACTTTAGGCGCTAAGATTCATAAAACTATTGATTAATAATCTATCGAACATTGAGACTTTACGAATGGTAGAAATATGAAGCAAATCTCTCGTGATTTTAAAAGTCATACATGGTACAGATATGAAGTAAATTGTTTTTTTTGTTCACCATCGATAGTGAAGTTTAAATATACGAAATTTTTATTCAAAATAAGAATTATTCAAAACCTTTTTCAATTGTTTTCTCTAGATTTTCTCTTTATTTCATAAATACTTAGTATGACGTACGCAAATTTTGTTAGTCTGTTTTATAAAGAATTTTGTATTGTTCAATTTTGATTTGAAGATAATTTTCAGTAAAAATGAAAGTAAGCGAGTTATAGACGAAAAACTACTGTAGAGGATTAAAATCCCCACTTGCGGAAAAGGCCGACAGGGAATTTTAGGCGATGTTGCAAATAAAATCGTGGTCAAATTTTCGAATTCAGTCAAATTCCCCCCTAAAAGAATCTTATCTTTTTGAAAATTTTAAACTATTATTTATTGGGTTTTGTCAAGGTTTAACGCCCCCATTGCGATGGCGCCTTGCTACGGCTCTGCGTGAAAGTTCGGGATATTCTTCCTGTCTAGCTGCCCAAAAATCAATTAAAGACATCCTTTTAAAATCAGCTAGAAGAGTTTCATCTGCGGACATTTCTAGTAATGACCCCTGTTGCTTAATATTCAAACCAGCAATTATGTTCTCGGTTGTGGCCATTAATGGGTTTCGAATCCAGCCTTAAGCATTACCCAGCTTGTTCCGTGCCTTCAGTCACGCGCGCGCCATCATGCATGTCGCACGCGCTTCACAGCCATCCAGCCGCCATTACATAAATCTTGTCGCGAACCCCCTACCATAAAATGGCGAACCCCACTTTGAGAAACCCTGATTTATTGACTTCAATATCGCGTATCAAATGAAAACTACAGGGAAAGAACGTGCAATATCTGTTTTACTTAAATTTCTAGTACATCAATTTTGAAGTTTAAAACCGTACATTTTTTATAATTTAGTCACATTAACTTTTGGTTTTGGGCATGAATGGTGTATGATGGTTTATGGTTTATAAAGGAAAAAGATTTTAAAAAAACAACAAAACATTTGTTTTTAAAACTTTTAAATTGATGTTCAAGAAATTGTAGTAAAATTGACATTGCACTTTCTTTCCCTATGGTCTTCAAATGGTAAAGTATCTGTTATTTTTGCTTAATAAGAAGGTTTTTCAAACTTCTCTTTAGTGATTTGGTGGCTTTAATAAACAATGTATCTAATGATAAGTTGAGATCGCTATTTTCTTTTTAAATAATTGAATTATATGGAAATAATTGCAATTTTATTAGGTGTTCTAAGCATTTATTTACCCCGTTTTTTTTTGTGCGCTGGGAGTGGGGAAATCTTCAAAAGACACCACCCCGATGTTTTGGGGTGGTAGTGTCAGATTTTTACTGACTAAAACCCCACTCCTAGGAGGTGCCGGGAATCGCTAAAGCATTTCATCCGAACACACTCCGGCCTCTTCGTGGTTTTCCGCCCTTTCGGGTCTTTGCTCTTCTTGGCGAGATTGAAACTCGAGTTCTTCTTTCGCTTTGGTGGGCAGGATTTCCACCAGCATGTCTTCAATTGTTGTCCAATTTTTTGCGCTACTCAGCATCAACCCGACCATGTTTTCAGGGCTCAGATCCTTCCCCAGGTGGAGGCGGGCGCTGTCTCTTACGTTGGACCACTTGGTGCAATGAAAGACTGTGTGCTCCGCATCGTCTAGCTCCCCGCAGTAGTAGCAGTTCGGGGTGTCCGCTCTTTTGAAACGATGCAGGTAGCTGCGGAAACACCCGTGCCCGCTAAGTGCCTGTGTGGTTTCATATGTAACCTCGCCGTGAGATCTTCCGACCCACGGAGCTATGTCCGGAATCAGGCGATGGGTCCATCTACCTTTATCGGACGCATTCCAAGATGTTTGCCACTTGCTTTCGATTGTCGCCATCTTGTTTTCCAAGTCGTTTGGTGAGCTTGCTCTATACTTAGCATCCCTCATCTCTGCCTTGAGGTGAATTGGCAGAAGGGATGCGAGCACCAGGACCGCATCTGTTGATATAGTCCTGTATGCCCTGCATATCCTCAGGGCGCTCTTCCGTTGGACCTTCTCTAGCTGTTTCCTGTATGTGACTTTATCTAGTGCCTTTGCCCAGATAGGGGCTGCATACAGCATTATCGAGTCCGCGACATAGCTTAGGAGCCTCCTCCTGGCTTCGCTGGGGCCTCTCATGTTAGGCATAAGTCTATGTAGGGCCTCCGTCGATTTTGCCGCTTTCTGTGATACTCTCGCTAGGTGGGCCTTGAAGGAGAGATTTTTGTCGATATCCACATCCAATACTCTGGCCACATCACCCGTCGGCACCACTATTCCGTTTATCAGGAAGTGGACAGGTCTCATCTTCCTTCTTCCCGACACCATGACCGCCTCTGTCTTCTCCGGAACTATCGTAAGGCCTCTCGCGGCCATCCAGGCGCAGATGTTTGACACCGCATCATTTACTAGGTCCTCCACTTCGCTCTCCGTGCGGGCTTTTGCTACTATGGAGAGTTCGTCTGCGAAGCCGGTGATCAATACCCCGGGTGGTGTGGGGATACGAAGGACTCCGTCATACATGACGTTCCAGAGAAGAGGGCCGAGCACCGATCCTTGTGGAACGCCGCTATATACTTGTACGGTACTTTGCCATAGATCTTCCTCTATTATTATTTCTCTCCTGTTAAAATACGCCGCGATGATATTTAGAAGGCAGGTAGAGATGCCTCTTCTCTCCAGTTCCGTAAGGATCACATCCCATCTCGCCGAGTTGAATGCGTTCTTTACATCGAGGGTAACCAGGGCCACGAATTTCCTCGTTCTCCAGGTACCCTCTCTCGCCGATACGATGCGTTTGACTATTCCGTCCACCGCATCTACGGTGGACCTCCCCTTCCGAAAGCCGAACTGCGCCTTGGCGAGACCCCCCGATCTCTCTATCTCCTGCTGGAGTCTCCACAGTATTAGCCTCTCGAAGACCTTGCCGACGTGGTCCAACAGGCAAATGGGTCGATATGCGCTGGGAAGGTGCAACGGCTTGTTACCCTTCTTCAGTAGGACCAGTCTCGCTCTCTTCCAACTCCGGGGGTAGTCCCCCTCTGCCAGGTATTTGTTGTATGTGCTAAGCAGAGCCTCAGGTTTGCTGAAAGCTATCTCGCGCAGGATCAACGCCGGCACCCCGTCCGGCCCCGGAGCCTTGTTTATGGACATCTTCTTAACTGCTTCGGCCAATTCTTCCTCGCTGAATGGTTGGGTTTGCTCATCCGTCTGCTTTAGTGTGAACGGGATCTCTGGATGAGCCGGGAAGAGAGCGCTGACTATCTCTTTAAGGCGAGTTTCGGTTAGTCCTGGGATGGCTGGTCTTCCCATTCTTTTTGTCACTATAGTGTACGCTCTCCCCCAGACGTCTCCGTCTACTTCCTCGATCAGCTCCCTCCAGCACCTCTTTTGGCTGTCGCTTATTGTTTTGGCCAAAGCCTTTCTGCACTGGGCTAGATAAGTTCGGGTTTCCTCGGTCGCACTGTTATGGGTCGTTCTTCTGGACCTCATGTATCGTCTTCGCGCCGCGACACAACGGCTTCTGGCCGAGGCCACTTCTTCCGACCACCAGTAAACCTCCCTCTTTGCGTTGGTTCTTCTTCTGGGCATGTCGAGGTCACACAGTTTGCGAAGGGTCTCCCCCAGCCCCAGAGTTTCTATATCTCTCGTGAAGTTGAGGCTTTGGAGTTCCTCTCTCAATCTCGCTAAGTCTATCTTGCGCTATGCCCAGCCTTTAGGGAGAGGTCGGCTAATTTCTGTTGCCAGGCCGACTTCGAAAGAAATATAACGGTGGTCACTGGCCGTCTCCTCCTCCAGTACGGCCCATCCCGTAGTTTTCCCCGCCAGTTCATGTGATACCGCCGTGATGTCCAGTATAGATGTTGATTCGCCCCTTTCGAAGGTTGGGGCATCACCGTCGTTACATATAGTGAAGTCCAGCTCCGCCAATACCTCCGTTAGAAGGATGCCCCTGTTGTTAGTAGTTGGGGATCCCCACTCTACCGCTTTCGCATTGAAGTCGCCCCCCACTACTATTGGCTTTTTTCGAGTTCTGATGTCCTCTTTGAGGTTCCATAACTGTTCTTCGAATTCCTCCAGATCAACATTGGGCGAAAAATAGCAGGAATAAATCACCATATTTGGTGTCTCTATCCACGCGAAACACGGCCCACTACCCCAGTTCAGGACCGCCACGCGTTCGTTCACTAGGATGGCGGCCCTCCCGTCGAAGGTCTGGGTCCAACCATTCTCCATCTCTCTATGCGGCTCGCTGAGGAGCGCTATGTCGACTGGTCTCTGCTTCACTGTACGCAGTAATAGGTCCTGGGCCGCTCTCGCATGGTTCAGATTGATCTGGAGAAAACTGGTGTTTACTCTATTCTGCTTGGGGTTTTGGCGACTCTGGGTCGTCCGTCTTCCTCGTTGTCCTCTTGATGCGGGGCAGCTGTAACTCGTGGTTCTGTGCCCCTCGAGTTTGCACGTGAGGCAAAAGGGGCTCACCTCCGGGCAACCTCTCGCAAAATGCCCCGTCTTGCCGCACTTAAGACACTTCTCTGAGCGGTCTTCCGATTTGCATGTGGTCATCGAATGCCCAGTTTGCCAACACCTGTGGCAGCGTTTCTCTGTCACTTCTTCTTGTACCCGGCAAGAGTTGATAATTCCAATTCGTAGTTTAAAAGGCCGTCCATTTTTGCTATGGCCTCGCCTCTAGCTTCGACCCTTGCAATCTGTGTGCCCTGGTAGTACTTCCTGAGGTCACGCAGGATAAGCTCCTCGCCGGGTGCCACCGCTATTTATTTACCCCCTATATGTACGCATGTAAACGATAGGCCCACGTGTCCTGCGGTACCGTAGAGATTTCTACGTTTGCATGAACTGTGTATGTTGTACTTAAAATATTTTTTGTACTGCCAAATTATACTTTGTAACAACTTGTCCCATATGATGTAAAAACTAACTTCACGGTGGGGTAGATTGTTACATAGGGCCGGTTTCAGCAACCTTAACCTTAACCTGTGTTAGTTAACACGAATTAAAAATACTCCGTTGTTAAATTTTGAATGGGTTGTAGCAACGTTTTCTAATATATAATTAGTTAATCTCGGATTATGTGTAGAATAGTTATGTTGGTACTCCTGAAACGACAACAACGCCTACTTCATACTATGCAAGTAGTTCGATTAGTTCGAAAATTATCAACAAGTGAGGTTTATAACCTATATATTCTGTGAATACAGTTAATATTATTTATTTTACTGAAATGGCACAGAAAAGAACAAACAAATAAAGCGAAAGATTTTAATAAATAAATTGAAAGAAAGCCAATTAGCAATAATGTGTCGACAAAAACAATTGCTGGTACTAAATGTAAAATTACGTAATATCGATAAATAAATTGTTAATTTGTTAATAACTGAATTTTTTTTCTCAAAAAGTGCTCGGGTGCTCATAAAAAAATATTAAACTTTTATTTTATTTTATTGTAAATTTAATAAAGCTTTAAAAATTACTGCGGATCAACGCAGTACGTGCACTTGTATTTGAATTGCTTTGTACGTTTTGACCGAGGGAAACGTCGCTTTAACACTTTAATCACTGGTCAACTAGTAATTAAATACTTTGGGTATTTAACCTGTGTTAAGCATAAATTAACGTTGCTACAACCCAAACTACAGATTTAATCTATGATTACGCTAATCATTGATTAAATTTAACCTGTGTTAAAAATTATATTGCTAAAACCCAAATCGGACTTAATCTATGATTAAATATTTAATCTATGATTAAATTCCTAAATTAAAGTTGCTGAAACTGGGCATTTTAGTGTATTATTTGTTTTTTAAACCGCTGGTAATTTTTTATAAACATGGTTGAAGGCAATGCAAAATTTATGTTTCAAGTTAGAGAGTTACTGATTACTTGTGTAAATTTAATTATTTTGTTTTGTTGATAATCGATGAAAATTGTTGATTTTGTTGACCTACTTGAGTTAAATGTTTGTTTAAATTATCTATTATTAATATAATTGTTTATTATTTCACAGACATGATCTTATAGAATGCACAGGTGAGGACTGTTTAAATGAAGATAACGAAAATGAAGATGACACCATTGAAGAATCATATAGGTAAGAGTAATTTTTTTTATAGATATGATTTGACATACTATAAATCTTGACATTACTATTGACAACAATAATACTTAATGGTTATTGCGTAAAACAAAATGATCTAAAGGGTAGACGATCTTGGTAATATTCATTGAATAGACTTCTCTTTACTGTTGTTACTCTGTAAGAATTTTCAATCTTCCCGCTAATGAGACGGTCCAATTGAAGATTCTTAATTGACCTAAATAAACTACTCAGCAGTAAATTTGCCATGATAGATAAACCCTGATGTTCGGTATAAACTTGCTCACAATACGTCGGAGGTCACAGAAAAGAATTGCTTATCGTTGTTAATAATATACACACAAATTATATTAAAATTGTTAAAAATGGAAAATGGGCCGAATTTAAATGGAATTTAAATATTAAAACACCCAATAAAAATTTTATAATTAAACAAAAGAGATCAAACAAAAACATCATATACATATTAGTGTAAGAAAATTTGGCACATTTTGATCCAAAAAATCCAAAATTGGTCTTCTGCGATTTTTCGACGGAGTTCGTTAGGTAATTGTTCGTACTTTAACATACTACCTAGTACTTACCTACTAAAAAACGTCCTCTCGGAACACTGACTGAGCTTCTAACCGAATTCTTCGTTTGAAGTTGAAATTTTTTATGAAGGAGTGAAAATTATGTTTTTCGGCAAAATATTATTAAACAAATTTCTATTTCAGCTATATTGATATCATATAACTCATTAAAATAATTAAAAACACTTAAAATATTTTAACAACATCCTCAAAATAATGAAAAGAAGAGTTGCCTAAAAATGGTCAGGGGGTTCTGAATTTTTGGATATGTTTTAAGGTTTGGGGTCTTAATAAAATTTCTGAGTTGGCGACCTCGACGACCGCCCGAAAGTGCCGCCATTTAAAAAAAATGGCGAAAACATTATGTTTCTTCGCAGTGCCTAGAATTTGCAGGTAGGCTGTACTACAAGAATAAATAGAATCGAAAATTAGAATTAAATTAAGCATGTATGTCAATACGATATGCATTACTCATAACGTAGGTAATCGCCGCGCCGGCGCCGGTGGCTTCAATATTTTTATTTAAAAAAAACAAATTTTTACTTTCTTAAATATGGGGCACTTGAGGAATAACTTTTTTTGTCATGGGGACAGCAAACATGTTCAACGGGTTTGCACGGAAATAATTTACAAATAGGATGTTTTCCCTTAGTTTGGCATTGAAAAACACCGCCAAAAATCTCTTATTATAAAAGGCCAAGTCTTTCTTTCTTTCTTTCTTTCTTTCTGTCTGTCCCACGGAAATACCCGAAGCAAACCGAACCGAACCGAACGCACAACGTATCATCGGATCAACGTATCATCGGATCAACGTATCATCGGATCAACGTATCATCGGATCAACGTATCATCGTATCAACGTATCATCGTATCATTTTGTCTATATAGGACAGCTATTTCCAAAAAAGCATTATGTGAACTTCCATAATGGATAATGAAAATTTTGAAAACCTGCTGCAAAGCGACGGCGATTGAATCGTGAGAGAAAAGCACGTACAAGAGCTAATAACACAGAAGAACAGCTTCGATCACAGCGACAAGCTGACGCTCGGTCTCATGCGATACGTCGACAACGTGAAACTTTGGAACAAACTCAAGCGCGGCAAGCTGCTGACGCTCGGTCCCATGCGATACGTCAACAACGTGAAACTTTAGAAGAAACTCAAGCGCGGCAAGCTGCTGAGGCTCGGTCCCATGCGATACGTCAACAACGTGAAACTTTAGAAGAAAATCAAGCGCGGCAAGCTGCTGACGCTCGGTCCCATGCGATACATCGACAGAATGAAAATCGATACCAAAGTCAAGCAATTCAACTCCAAATAAGAGCATTGAGATTTGATGAATCTCACGTTACTCGAAACGATTGTGGAGAAATGAATTCCATCTGTCAGTTCTGCGGCTCCAAGAATTTCGCCAAGGAGCGTCCAGTTGATAAACAATTTAACAACTGCTGTCATAAAGGAAAAGTGAAGATTCCGCAACCGCTCGATCAACATGGGAATCTATTGTTATATCCCGAATTTCTTCGCTCTATGCTTTCAAATTCAGAAAATCCTTACTACAAGAACTTTCGTCAGCACATCCGCTCTTACAATTCCTCGGTTTCTTTCGCTTCAATGGGAGCAGAGATTGTTTCAATGCCGGGTAACGGACCATACGTTTTCAAAATTCATGGACAGACGTACCACAGAACCACAAACCTGTATCCACCTGAAGGACAAACAAGAAAGTTTGCACAACTGTATGTAATGGACACGACAGAAGCGGTCAATGAACGAGTAAATCTGCCTGAGAATAGAGGTTGTCTACCTGAAGTGATTGAGAAAATCGATCGTTTCTTCCGCGTCAACAATCGTATCGCAGCTTCATATTGCCTGATGAAAGAAATTGAGCAACAAGAGCGTGTACGAGCCGAAGAAGAAGGACAACCAGTTCCGGTCGTCAATATGGTGATGCGGCGCGATCGGCAGTCTGATCAAAGACGTTACAATGCTCCAACGTCCAATGAAATTGCAATGGTGTTCGTAAATGATGACGGCGAACCTCCATTTGAACGTCATATCCGTATCTATCCTCGAAATCCCGTCGACAATGCAAATACCCGAAGCAAACCGAACCGAACCGAACCGAACGCATAACGGATAATTTCATAACCAATCGGATGAACGTATCATCGTATCAACGTATCATCGTATCAACGTATCATCGGATCAACGTATCATCGGATCAACGTATCATCGGATCAGTTAATCCGATTATCCTACTCAAAATTACTATATAAGCAGAATTACATTATAACGAAATAATAAGTGTTGAACGTCAACGAAAAATGTTTTCAGGTGAATTAATAAAGGATGTGGAACAGGCGCTAAAGAGGGCCTTATCGTTCGGAAAGTACGAAGATTTTGAAGTCAGAGAAGAATTCAAACGAGCTACTATTAATTCGTTAAAGGAGGCATTTGGTGAGTTTAGCAGCAATGAAATGCGTAAAATTGATTTAAATATTGCGAAAAAAAAAGTGGCGGCAAAACGTATAAGAAACAGAAAAAGAGTGGAGAAACTGATTGCTGCCGAACAGAAAAAGAAACAAGGTGGAACTCGCTTTAGCGGCAGTTCTTAGGCTTCTATACAGCTACCTTTCTGGTGTGGAAAGTTGTTATTATCTGGTTATTTTTGATCGCCATATAATGTAACACCACATAATCAGATAATCTGCACCAATTAAATTTTTTGCGATTGGTAATTATCATTTACTATATAAGTAATAACAATCAAACTTTTCCATTCTATTAGAAATTTTACTTCTCTGTAATGTATGGTCCTTTTTTTGAGGTGGACCAATCCTCTCCTTTCTCTTTTATTTATAACTTAACTTCACTAACCACATCAATAAAAAATTATTTTTTCACATCAAAGTAAAACAAGTAGTTTATATAGGGAGACCTCTTCGAAAATATCTTTAACTTAGTAAATTTCTTTCGAACATTTGCGTATTTATAAATTGCATTAGTGAATCGAAGCAACGGATTAACAGATTAACGCAATACTATATAGACGAAGTATTTAAAATATAACAACGTATCAGTTGATCAACGTTATGATTGGCTCTGAAACATGCGGACGGACACGAAGCCAGACCATAAGGCTTCTTTCTATACCTTGTATAGAAGCCTAAATAAGGCTTCTTGTTATACTTTGTATAGAAGCCTAAAAGTAGCGCACTGGCTACCCAGTTCTTAGACCTCTATGCACACAGAGTATTTCCAACACGATTTGAAACGCTCTGTATAATTTTGAATTATGAGGACGGACGGACGGACAGACACGGAGCCAGATCATAAGGCTTCTTGTTATACTTTGTATAGAAGCCTAAAAGTAACTAGAATTTTTGTTGGTAAAACCGTGTAAAACTAGCTTTAACTGATTTCGCGGAAAAAAGTTACCATACCAACCAAAAACAAATGTCAATAATAATTATAACCTACAATATTGACACATAAAAATATTACTTATCAGTCTGTTACCTATGTTGACAACCCAATATTGCTCTGTTAACTTATCAGACGACTTGACAGACTGGTAACTGCTAACAGTCATTGGTGAATACAAATATATCACATTAACAGACTGTTATTGACTTGACTCTCTGTTAGCAACTTAACAGAGCTTGGTGAATACGGCTGTAAATGTCACTGATTACATTTTTGCTTGGAAAAACAAAAACACGTCTGGAATAGTCGACTGTTTACTCGCGACACCGGCAGGCCGCTTATGTTAAATTAATAATTATTATTAATAATATTAAAATTAATTATTAATAATGAAATTATCATCTTAAACCTAGTAAAACACTTAAATATTAGTGGGATATTCTAATGTTTGAATATGCCGTAGTTGGTAATTTGTTCGAGAGAAATTCGTCCAACTCAGCATTTGTACGACTGAACATTTAATCGACAGGGCATTTTCAAACAAATTTCTGTCGCACATAACGCTGTCGAACAAATTACCTAGAATCGAGTATTCGAATACTCGATTTCCCAGCCCTCGTAGATATAACACTACCATAACACACCAGCTACAAGATTTTTTTTTAATTAATTTGATTTTGATTAAAAAATATTAGTTTTTTGATATCTATGATATCAAAACCCTAAAATAGCATCGTCCGAACCAAGTAACGTGATATAACATGCTTCGAAAATATTATTTTTAAAGCATGGTATATAAGTTACGTTCGTAATATAGATTGTACCATAATTGCTGACTTTCGATGTGATAAATACTGAAGAAAGATATGATTTCGCGCTATGCTGAAGAAAAATTGGTCACAAAGTTGCTAATGATTGTAATTTTACATACAATTTCTTAACGGTGTGGATATATTGTTCAAAAGATAAAAATACAAATAACGGATAAGCAGATAATGCAATAAATGGATAAACAGATTAACGGATCAACAGATCAGCGGATCAATGTATCAACGTATCAATATATCAACGTATCAATGTATCAACGTATCAATGTATCAACGTATCAATGTATCAACGTATCAATGTATCAACGTATCAACGTATCAATGTATCAACGTATCAATGTATCAACGTATCAAAGGATCAACAATTTACTATATAGGTTACACTTTGTATTTAAAATTTAGGTAATACTTTTGAAAAGGAATCGATATAGCAAGTACCACTAATTTATAAACATGAACAACTCAAGCAATTATTCTAGCAGCGACTTTTCCGATTCCGATTTTGATTCTGATGAATCAAAATAATAAATTGCATTAGCGAATCGAATCAACGGATTAACAGATTAACGCAATACTATATAGACGAAGTATTTACAATATAACAACGTTTCAGTTGATCAACGTTATGATTGGCTCTGAAACATGCGGACCGACACTAAGCCAGACCATAAGGCTTCTTTCTATACCTTGCATAGAAGCCTAAATATGGCTTCTTGTTATACTTTGTACAGAAGCCTAAAAGTAGCGCACTGGCTACCCAGTTCTTAGACCTCTATACACACAGAGTATTTCCAACACGATTTGAAACGCTCTGTATGATTTTGAATTATGCGGACAGACGGACAGACGGACGGACGGACAGACACCGAGCCAGATCATAAGGCTTCTTGCTATACTTTGTATAGAAGCCTAAAATTATTTTTTCACATCAAAGTAAAACACGATTTGAAACGCTCTGTATGATTTTGAATTATGCGGACGGACAGACGGACGGACAGACACGGAGCCAGATCATAAGGCTTCTTGCTATACTTTGTATAGAAGCCTAAAAGTACACAGCAGTATCAACAGATCAACTTATCAACAGATCAACGTATCAACGTATTTAAATTCTATATAGGTGAAAAATTATGAAAATAAAATATAACTTATATTTGGTGTGCATTGAAAATAGATAATCTGCACTAAATATATTTTTGCGGTTGGTATTTATCATTTACTATATAATCAATATAAAAGGCCAAGTCTTTCTTTCTTTCTGTCCGTCCCACGGAAATACCCGAAGCAAACCGAACCGAACCGAACGCACAACGTATCATCGGATCAACGTATCATCGGATCAACGTATCATCGTATCAACGTATCATCGTATCAACGTATCATCGTATCAACGTATCATCGTATCATCGGATCAACGTATCATCGTATCAACGTATCATCGTATCAACGTATCATCGGATCAACGTATCATCGTATCATTTTGTCTATATAGGTAAGTCTATTTCCAAAAAAGCATTATGTGAACTTCCATAATGGATAATGAAAATTTTAAAAATCCTGCTGCAAAGCGACGACGATTGAATCGTGAGAGAAAAGCACGTACAAGAGCTAATAACACAGAAGAACAGCTTCGATCACAGCGACAAGCTAACGCTCGGTCTAATGCGATACGTCGACAACGTGAAACTTTGGAACAAACTCAAGCGCGGCAAGCTGCTGACGCTCGGTCCCATGCGATACGTCAACAACGTGAAACTTTAGAAGAAACTCAAGCGCGGCAAGCTGCTGACGCTCGGTCCCATGCGATACGTTGATCCGATGATACGTTGATCCGATGATACGTTGATACGATGATACGTTCATCCGATTGGTTATGAAATTATCCGTTATGCGTTCGGTTCGGTTTGCTTCGGGTATTTCCGTGGGACAGACGGAAGGAAGGAAGGAAGGACTTGGCCTTTTATAATCAGAGATTTTTCACCTATATAGGAAATTTAAATACGTTGATACGTTGATCCGATGATACGATGATACGTTTATCCGATTGGTTATGAAATTATCCGTTATGCGTTCGGTTCGGTTTGCTTCGGGTATTTCCGTGGGACAGACAGAAGGCAGGAAGGACTTGGCCTTTTATAATAAGAGATGAGAACAACATTAAATAAATAAACAAAAAACTTACATATATTTTTTTAAATTAAATTAAACTTAATCAATATTTAAAATTTTTTTATTTATTTTAAACTAGATGATACCCCGTCCGAGGACGGGCAGCTAGAAGGACGGGCAGCTACCCAAGGTAACTTACGTTGAATGAAGATTAAGGAAAGCTCTCAGTGCAATCCAAAAGCCATATGACCTTGGGTAGCTGCCCGTCCTTCTAGCTGCCCGTCCTCGGACGGGGTATCATCTAGTATAATCAATAATAAGCAAACTTTTCCATTCCATCCGGAACTTTACTTCTCTGTAATGTACGATCCATTTCTTAAGGTCGATCAATCCTAATCTTTCTCTTTTAATTACAACTTAACTTCACCAATCACATCAAGCCACTGCTGTGGTTACAATAAAACGGGATCGGGATCAACGTATCAACAGATCAACGTATCAACGTATCATCGTATCAACGTATCAACGTATCAACGTATCATCGTATCAACGTATCAACGTATCATCGTATCAACGTATTTAAATTTCCTATATAGGTGAAAAATTATGTAAATAAAATATAACTTATATTTGGTCTGCATTGAAAAAAAGTTGTTATTTTTGGTCGCCATATTATTATAATGTAATATCAGATAATCTGCACTAATTAAATTTTTGCGGTCACAATCACAATTTCGAAGGTTCTGATTAGATTTGAATTATGCGGACAGACAGACGGACAGACGCGGAGCCAGATCATAAGGGTTCTTGCTATACCTTGTACGAGTATAGAAGCCTAACAAGTAGTTTATATAGGGAGACCTCTTTGAAAATATCTTTAACTTAGTAAATTTCTTTCGAACATTTGCGTATTTGTAAATTGCATTAGCGAATCGAAACAACGGATTAACAGATTAACGCAATACTATATAGACGAAGTATTTACAATATAACAACGTATCAGTTGATCAACGTTATGATTGGCTCTGAAACATGCGGACGGACACGAAGCCAGACCATAAGGCTTCTTTCTATACCTTGTATAGAAGCCTAAATAAGGCTTCTTGTTATATCGTACTTTGTATAGAAGCCTAAAAGTAGCGCACTGGCTACCCAGTTCTTAGACCTCTATACACACAGAGTATTTCCAACACGATTTGAAACGCTCTGTATGATTTTGAATTATGCGGACAGACAGACGGACGGACAGACAGACGGACACGGAGCTAGATCATAAGGCTTCTTGTTGTACTTTGTATAGAAGCCTAAAAGGAAGAAGCTGAGGAATTTTCAATATCGCTGCGTGATTTTGAAAATTCCTTACTCGAAGAGGAAGGGAAGGAGGAAGTAGGAAGTAGTAGTAAAACTTAGTTTTATTATTAGTTATTAAATTATTATATAAATGTTTTATTAAATAAAAAAAAACTTCTAAATACATAAATGTTTTATTAAATAAGAAAAACTTTCTAAATTCGAATAAAAAAGTTAAAAACGAGTTGTAATATTAACTAGATGATACCCCGTCCGAGGACGGGCAGCTAGAAGGACGGGCAGCTACCCAAGGTAACTTAAGTTGAATGAAGATTAAGGAAAGCTCTCAGTGCAATCCAAAAGCCATATGACCTTGGCTGCCTGCCCGTCCTTCTAGCTGCCCGTCCTCGGACGGGGTATCATCTAGTTTCTAAATAGTTTTATTATAAGTACCTATAAGTCAAATTTAATTTTTATTTAGTAAAGAACTGAAATTTAATAATGATATTATGAATTACGTTGCAGTATTGTAATACTGGTAAATATGGCTAATAATGCATTTTAATAATAAATTGTTCTCGTAATAATGTTTAAAATTTAAATCAGTTATGGTAGTTTTTTCCATTGAGTAGTGATAATGTAATCTAATATTCACTAACTTGACATTTTCTTGTCTTTAGTTTTATGTCGATATAGAATCTACGTAAGTTACAATTATTTACCGTCAATTTCAGATTAAAAATAAATAAATATCTGGTTACTTTGGAGAACTACCGGAATACAATTTAAATCGTTTTCTCACATTCCCAGGTGGCGCCATACTCGTAGTATTAGTACCTATGTATCGTCTTTATAAGTAGTATAGACTATGTCGGCAAACACCAGAATTTAACAAAAACGCTCAATATGCCATAAAATAACCCGGAAGAATACTAATTCAAAACGAAAGTTTAATATGTTAAACTTTTAGGCCAGATAATAATAAAAATTTCGATTATAGTTGTGGGGGTTCTATGATGTCTTCAATGTCTTCACTCCCATTAATAGGTTTTGGAAAGGATGCTGCAAAAGGTGCTTATCCATGGGTAGGTGCTCTGTTTCGTCGAAAAAATTCGATTCCACAATTTTTATGTGGTGCTTCGTTGATAACAGAAAAACGTGCATTGACAGGTATAATACGCATATTTCGAAAATATTCAACAATATTTGATATTTTGATAATATTAGCAGGGCACTGTACTGCGCCATTTTCTGATTTAGAACCAATATACGTAACATTTGGAAGACTCGAATTTATGGATTGGTTAGACGAAAATACTCAAAACAAAAAGGTTGAAAAAGTTATATATCATCCAGATTTTAAGAACGGTGAACCAGGTGGAGATATAGCAATTCTACAATTTGAAGAGCCATTAACATTCACATTCACTGTGAAACCTGTTTGTTTATGGGAAATGGACAGTTCTTTAGAAAACATAGTTAACAAAACAGGAGTAATTGTTGGATGGGGATTTAATGAAAACAGTACACAACCACAAACATTGCAAACAATTTTCAAGCCTGTTGTTAGCCAAGAAACATGCCTTCGTTCTAGTGAGTTTTACAACTATATTACTTCAGATCGTACATTTTGTGCGGGTAAATTAAACGATTAATTATTAATTTATTAAAATCTTCTTTATACTTTAATTTTAGGTGATAATATTAACTCCGGAGTTTGCAGTGGAGATAGTGGAGGTGGATTTTATTTGTATGTGAACCAGAGATGGACTATTAGAGGAATTGTATCCCTTACTTTAAGAACTGTCACTGGAGGATGCGATCTATTACATTACGCTGTATATACAGACGTGGCGAAATATGTGCAATGGATACATAAATTTTTATAAAACTATATAAGGTAGAGTTCGTACCAAAGCTCAAAACTTATACAAACATCAGCGCAATAACGAAAACGCGTCCAAATACTAAAAAGCCCAACTAGAAAACATTCGTTGAATGTTTGATTTCGTTTTGACAGCTACACAAATTTCGCGTTTTATTATTAAAATGGTATTAGTATTGTTTCATAATATAAATAACAATCAGCCTTCTTTAAGGCTATTTTAGCCTTATTTACATTTTTTTTAATTTTCGCGCCAAGCTAATGTTTTTACGTAGCATTTCATATGTATTATTTCGCCCTCTTGGCTCCTCCTTCGCGCATTGTATAAGTTTTGAGCTTTGGCACAAGCTCTACGGTCTATCTACCGCGTTTAGTTGAATCGACTAAACGTAACGACAAAACGCGCTAATTAGTCATATGTACTTTGAATTTGTTTGGTCTATCTATATCGACAAGTCGTAGTAAGACGACGCGTTTAATAATAGAATCGCTTTGAAGGCAACTTAAACGTTCCAAAAAATGTTTAAAAACAATTGCAGCACACACGGTTTTCTTCATAATAATTAATAATGCTGTATCACAATCACACAACATTTAACCACTCAATCAACGATTTAACTAAAAGATCGCTTCCACTAATCGCCGACTATAGACCATGCCAAAGCGACTATACGACACGTCTTGTCGTTACGTTTAGTATCCACGACTAAACGCGGTAGATAGACCGTACCTTTAACAGCTAAATGTTATTCGTGTTCTTTCTCATATCTGTGCGAGATCAAATAGGTTTATTTTATTCAATAATTCATATAAGAATGCCAACTTCGGTAAATGTTTAACAATATAATTTTGAAAATAAAATATTGCAACGTGCGAAATAAACTAGGTTTCCAAATTTTTAATATCTTTACGCATTTTTAACAAGTGATTTAAGTTACACTTTTATTTTACACTATCCTATTCATACTCACACCTATACAGGTTTTGTCGTAACTGTGGGGACGCCTGCAGGATGCTCAGTTGTGGGGACTTTGAAAGTGGAAACATGACGGTAATAAGCATTTTGAGCAGATCACTGTAATACGATTCGTTTTCCGCTACACTCCGTTAAAAACCGAAGCACTCCATTAATAAATTATGGGGACAGTCCTCTTAACTAATGTAAAATCTAGCAAAACGTATACAGTCCCAACAAATAATGTAAGCTTTGCTTTAGTGTAAAGATAAGTCCCCACTCTTAATTGACGGTTTAGTTGGTTATGCACAGTCCCCATACTTAATGTATACTCTACTGATGAGTGTGTTATCTAAGTACCCACATTTAACGTAAAGTCTACCAAAATATACACAGTCCTCACTAATAATGCAGTATCTATGTTGTGTATACTGCCGTCATAAGTAAGAAGGCAGTAAGTCCATTTTTTTCGAAATTGAGTTTTTTATATTTTTGAAATCAGCGTAAAAAACCGCATCTATATCTGTAATCAGATTTTGCAAAAGTTTTTAAAATTTGAAATAAAACCGATATGAAAAATGAAAAAAATCGCAAAAACTTAGGTTTTGGCCCAACCATAAATTCCTAAATGAGCGTTTTCTCGAAACAACGATTTTGGAGATACTGCGTTTTAGCGTTGGACGGCAGTATACAGTTGATAGAAGTTTTACACGTTAGCACTAAATATAATAACAGCAAGATAACTAAACTTACATTCATTCATTGTGGATCCTGGTATAAAAGAGCATATCAGCAATACAAAGGTATATGGGTTTTCCACTGTTTTTTAAGTAATTTTCGGTAAGTTGGAGAAATATTCCTAAGTGACATATATACCTTTCTAAACGGCCCCTGCGCAAAGTTATCGGCTGGTCCAAACTGTCGCCAAACCGTCCAACCGTGGCTAGCTCAAACGGTTGGCGAGATATTCGCGTTTATATAGAAGTACTTTTCGATTGGGGTGATGCGCGTCCCGGGAGCTCGAGCTGGCGAGGTGAGTATAGGTAACCACCGATATCTCGAAAACTGTCTTGAGGGTATATTTTCTTTTTCACATCGGGATAGGGCATGCTTGCAGTTACCCACATACGAAAAATTGGAGCAAATAAATAATACGTTTCGCTGGTATGTAAAAGTTCACTAGAACGCGAAAATCTCGAAAACCGTCTGAGCTAGCGACCTGAGGTTTGGAGGAGCCGATAGCTAACATTGGAGGCCAAAACAAACTATGACATGTCAATTAGGAATATTTCTCCAACTTAACAAAAAATGACATTGAAAAAAAAATTGCTTCAATGTCATTTTTCGGAGAGTTGGAGAAATATTCCTAAGTGACATATTATACACCTTTCTATATAGCCCCAGAGCTTAGCTATCGGCTCATCCAAACCGGAGGTCGCTAGCTCAAACGGTTCGCAAGATATTTGCGTACTTCGATAGAAACGTATGTCTCGAAAACCTGAAAAGTTCCTGCTAAATAATGAAATTTGGGCACATAAATATTATATAATGTCATTGAGGATGTAGGAATATTTTTAGAAAAAAATTTTATTTCTCCGGGCAAGTTATATTGGTGCTATACCCGTATATAATTCTGAAATCGCCTCGAAATTAGAAAATAAATTTTGTTTGGACAGGTAACGCTCTGAAATTTTACAGACATGTAAAGAGAGCCTATCCTATGGCACACCTAAATTTTGAAGTTCGTGGGAATTATATATTTTGCACAATGAAGGAAAGTCTTGCGAGAAATCTGATTTTAATCGACTAACCCCCCTTCCCCGGAAGTTTTACTAGAAACGCATATATCTCGTAAACCGTTTGAGCTACCGACTTGCGGTTTAGACCAGTCGATAGCTAAGCGCTGGTTCTATATAGAAAGGTATAATATATGTCACTTTATATGTCACTTCGCAATATCTCTCCAACTGACCGAAAAATGACATTGAAGCAATTGTTATTTCGATGTCATTTTTCAAAGTTGGAGAAATATTCCTAAGTGAAATGTCATAGTTTGTTTTTGGACCCCAATGTTAGCTATCGGCTCGTCCAAACCGGAGGTCGCTAATTCAAACGGTTCGCGAGATATCTGCGTACTTCGATAGAAACGTACAGTGCCTCATAAAAGTGAGCGTACACCCCTATATTAGCAATGTAAATTAGACATATTTAGACCATTATAACTCACTGCATATAGCTTTTACAGCAAAACCATATAAGGGTTTTGTGTTGAAAATTTCATCCCCTTCATTTTGATTTATATACGTTTTTTGATTTCGTCGCGCCGTTTCCGACATACAGCGACTTAAAGAAATCTCCGCATGTAAGAGAGAGATATTAAAAGCGATATATATTTAGTTCCTTCCTTCTCAGTCCTTTTACCCTAATGAGGGTTTGGTGATCCATCTCGTTCTATCTCTTTCTATGCATAAGATGTACGTTCAAATTGTTTTGACATACATAGAGGACCTACTTGTTTAACGAGGGCTCCGAACCACGGGAAGTGTACTACACTTCATTTCGAGATGGATTTTCTTGACAGATTACCTCGGTGGTTTGCCATTGCCTGCCGAGGAGAGACGGTCAGAATAAAGTTCTTACCCTGCCCGGATTATATCCGAGCGTTTTGCATTAGCAGTAGACGCACTTAACTGCCAAGCTATGACCGCCTCTATATTTAGTTAGAGAAAGAAAGTTAGAGAAAGCTTAAAAATAAGAAGTTTTTTAAATTCGCTGTATCTCGGAAACGGCGTGACGAAATCGAAAAACGTATATAAAGAAACATGAAGGGGATGAAATTTACAACACAAAAATTTTATATAGTTTTGCTGTAAAAGCTATATGCAGTTAATTATTAAGGTCTAAATATGTCTAATTTACATTGCTAATATAGGAGTGTACGCTCACTTTTATGAGGCTCTGGATATATCTTGAAAACCTGAAAATTTCTTGCTAATGAAATTTGGGCACATAAATGTTATATAATATAATTTAAGTGATGTAGGAATGTTTTTAGAAAAAAATTTTTTAAAAATTTATTTGCTCCGGGTAAATTCTATTGATGCTATACCCGTATATAATTCTGAAATCGCCTCGAAATTAGAAAAAAATATTTGTTTGGACAGGTAAAGTTCTGAAATTTTACACATATAAGGAGGGCCTATCCTATGGTACACCTAAATTTTGAGGTTCGTGGGAATTATATATATTGCATAATGACGGAAAGTCTTGTGAGAAATCTAATTTTAGTCGACTCATCCCCGGAAGTTTTTATGTACAGTCCCCATACTTAATGTTATACTCAACTGATGAGTGTGTTATCTAAGTACCCACATTTAACGTAAAGTCTACCAAAATATACACAGTCCTCACAAATAATGCAGAATCTATGTTGTGTATACAGTTGATAGAAGTTTTACACGTTAGCACTGAATATAATAACGGCAAGATAACGAAACTTACATTCATGCATTTTGGATCCTGGTATAAAAGAGCATATCAGCAATAAAAAGTATGGGTTTCGCACTGTCAGTAATTTTCGGTAAGTTGGAGAAATATTCCTAAGTGACATATATACCTTTCTAAACGGCCCCTACGCAAAGTTATCGGCTGGTCCAAACTGTCGCCAAACCGTCTAACCGTCGCTAGCTCATACGATTGGCGAGATATTCGCGTTTATATAGAAGTACTTTTCGATTGGGGTAATGCGCGTCCCGGGAGCTCGAGCTGGCGAGGTGAGTATCGTTACCCACCGATATCTCAAAAACTGTCTTGAGGGTATATTTTCTTTTTCACGTGGGAATAGGGCATACTTGCAGTTACCCACATACGAAAAATTGCAGCAAATAAATAATACGTTTCGCTGGTATGTAAAGGTTCACTAGATCACTAGAACGCGAAAATCTCGAAAACCGTTTGAGCTAGCGACCTGGGGTTTGGAGGAGCCGATAGCTAACATTGGAGGCCAAAACAAATTATGACATGTCAATTAGGAATATTTCTCCAACTTAACGAAAAATTACATTGAAAAAAAAATTGCTTCAATGTGATTTTTCGGTGAGTTGGAGAAATATTCCTAAGTCACATATTATACACCTTTCTATATAGCCCCAGAGCTTAGCTATCGGCTCATCAAAACCGAAGGTCGCTAGCTCAAACGGTTCGCAAGATATTTGTGTACTTCGATAGTACTAGAGACAAATCCTGCAAAGTTCCTGCTAAATAATGAAATTTGGGAACATAAATATTATATAATGTCATTGAGGATGTAGGAATATCTTTAGAAAAAAATTTTATTTCTCCAGGCAAGTTATATTGGTGCTATACCCGTATATAATTCTGAAATCGCCTCGAAATTAGAAAATAAATTTTGTTTGGACAGGTAACGCTCTGAAATTTTACAGACATGTAAAGAGAGCCTATCCTATGGCACACCTAAATTTTGAAGTTCGTGGGAATTATATATTTTGCACAATGAAGGAAAGTCTTGCGAGAAATCTGATTTTAATCGACTAACCCCCCTTCCCCGGAAGTTTTACTAGAAACGCATATATCTCGTAAACCGTTTGAGCTACCGACTTGCGGTTTAGACCAGTCGATAGCTAAGCGCTGGTTCTATATAGAAAGGTATAATATATGTCACTTTATAATATGTCACTTCTCAATATTTCTCCAACTGACCGAAAAATGACATTGAAGCAATTGTTTTTTCGATGTCATTTTTCAAAGTTGGAGAAATATTCCTAAGTGAAATGTCATAGTTTGCTATTGGACCCCAATGTTACCTATTGGCTCGTCCAAACCGGAGGTCGCTAGCTCAAACGGTTCGCGAGATATCTGCGTATTTCGATAGAAACGTACAGTGCCTCATAAATGTGAGCGTATACACCCCTATGTAAATTAGACATATTTAGACCTTTATAACTCACTGCATATAGCTTTTACAGCAAAACTATATAAGGCTTTTGTGTTGAAAATTTCATCCCCTTCATTTTGCTTTATATACGTTTTTTGATTTCGTCGCGCCGTTTCAGAGATACAGCGACTTAAAGAAATCTCCGCATGTAAGGGAGAGATATTAAAAGCGATATATATTTAGTTAGAGAAAGCTTAAAAATTAGAAGTTTTTTAAATTCGCTGTATCTCGGAAACGGCGCGACGAAATCGAAAAACGTATATAAAGAAACATGAAGGGGATGAAATTTACAACACAAAAGTTTTATATAGTTTCGCTGTAAAAACTATATGGTCTAAACATGTCTAATTTACATTGCTAATATAGGAATGTACGCTGGCTTTTATGAGGCACTGGATATATCTTGAAAACCTGAAATTTTCTTGCTAAGTAATGAAATTTGGGCACATAAATGTTATATAATGTAATTTAAGTGATGTAGGAATGTTTTTAGAAAAAAAATTTTTAAAAACTTATTTGCTCCGGGTAAATTCTATTGATGCTGTACCCTATTGATGCTGTATGTAATTCTGAAATCGCCTCGAAATTAGAAAAAAAATTTTGTTTGGACAGGTAACGTTCTGAAATTTTACAGACATGTAAAGAGGGCCTATCCTATGGCACACCTAAATTTTGAAGTTCGTGGGAATTATATATTTTGCACAATGAAGGAAAGTCTTGCGAGAAATCTGATTTCAGTCGACTCCTCCCCGGAAGTTTTTATGCACAGTCCCTATACTTAGGCTAGCAATAGACGGGCATCGAAAACGCGGCGTGTAAAACGCCGCGTTTTCCGCTCTCGAATGTAACCAATGTATTTTAATGGAAAGCACTAGACGAGCATTTAAAACGTCGCGGCTCATCGGCGGCCGCGGTTGAGACGCTCGCTGTAGCATTGAAAACGCCGAACTCCGGCAGTTTCTCCGTCGCGGGTAACACGCTGGCTATGTAACACATTAGTTTATATGGTGGCCAATACATGAGCGTTTTGTTAGACCGCCCAGGGACACTCGCATTAATAAATGCTCGACATGAAGAAATTTATTTAAAAATAAATTTTAATGTTTATCAATTTTTTATGCGTGTTAAATAATTTTGTATCATGATACTACTATGGTTTTTAAAAACCGAAATATGAATACGTTTAATTAAATTATTACTGTTCATGATTATTATAGTATTTTAGTAAAAGTAACGATTTTAAAATTTGTTCGATTTTATTCTGATTTATTTATTGTTATATCGATATAATAAATTATATAGTACGCTCTTTTTATTGATACAATACGGCCAGTTTATAATTTCTCGTTCTTTAGGTACCAAGTACATTTTAAACAAATCTACAATTTCGTTTCATGTTGATACAAAACTAATTTGAATGAATTGCATTTTCATATTGACTGTACAACCGCTGGTTAAAAACGCCCGTCTATTGCTAGCCTTAATGTATACTCAACTGATGAGTGTGTTATTCAAGTACCCACATTTAACGTAAAGTCTACCAAAATATACACAGTCCTCACAAATAATGCAGAATCTGTGTTGTGTATACAGTTGATAGAAGTTTTATAGAAGAAATAACTGCATTTTTACTTTTATAGTATGCATTTTATAATCATAGTCCGGACGGTAAGGAACAAATTTACATTAGAACCTTGCACTTTGTGATAGAAGCATTAAATTTGGCACAAGTGTAGATTCAAACCTCCTTTACAAAATAAGATGTGACGCCATGCCGACCCATGCCCCCTTCAACCCCTAGACGCAAAAACACAAACAAAAACAAATTTTCGGTAAGTTGGAGAAATATTCCTAAGTGACATAATGCAATGTCCGACACCGACCACCACGTCAATAGAAATGATAACGTCACGATTCAAAGTTTTGTTTATTAATAAAGGGAGCACATGACTTATTTGTTCGAACGTAAAAGTTTTATCTGATACCAAAAATTTAGTTTAACGTCATAAATTTATATGAAGAAAAGGTCACGGAACGAGATAACAAAATAAATTCAAAAATGCAACGTTTTAATTCTGTTAATAAAAATGTTTGTTAAAAATTATAAATTAAATTAATTAATAATAAGAAATGTAATGTGAAATCAAAATAATTGTTCAAAGTTAATTTATAAAAATGTGTTAAACGTAAAAACTTAAATAAGGAAAAATCTTTACACGTATCGGAGTGCTTCGTAATTCAATGTATCACAAATGGGAAAGACATTTTCTTCAAAAGTTTACTGGAAGATCACAGGAGATGCAAGTACTTTAATTTTTATCTGAAACATAAAAATTTTATTAAAAATTTTACAAGTCACATTGGGCTTGAGCCAAACCTGCAAATTATAACGTCAAGAATATTGATTTATTTCGACCAATGGAGAAAAATCACATTTGCCTTGAAATACACAGGTAACGATGGTAAAACAATTGGAAAAGGTTGTTGATTTTTAATTTGATAAATGGTGGGTGATTTTGTGCGTGCTCCGCTAAAATTATATAATACAAGAAAATTTACTAAGAAATTCAACAAAAAAGATTAGTAATCAGCAAAAATATAGTACTTACGTATTTGGAAAGTAAAATTTGTGCAAGATTACGAAGAATCACGATTATTTTTGAGAAAAACTTGGTCACAACACGAGGCAGACGCGTCCACAAGAAAGTTACATCTTAATTTATTTCGCCCATCGAAGGTCATCCATGAAATGCAAGTACACAGTTCGATGGTATAAGAACCCAGTAAATAAAAACACCCCAGATCATTAAAGGTACCGTTACATTAAAATTTATTTTGAACATAAAAATTAGTGAAAACTTTGCGATTAACTTTACACGTGCATTAATACGTTCCGACTTTATTAAAATAAGATATTTGTCAATAGCATAAGAAATTTATTACATTTAAATCATTTACTATTTAAAATTATAATAAATTACAATTTGCATTATAAAACGGAGCATAATTTTTGTGATCATTCCGAAGACCATACTATCCTATTTCAGCATCACAATTTGGTCAAGGAAGGAACCCAACTTGAGAAAAGGTAAGTCAGTGCTCACCGAAATTGTTAAGCTGAGGTATAAATTTCTTTTATTTGCATTCATCAATAAAAAAATTTTGCATACATTTCTATTGACGGGGTACATTTACGTACACCTGTACAAGATATTAATATTAAAACGTGCAGCCCTAATAAAGCTCAAAGGGTATACAACAATATATACCTTTCTAAACGGCCCCTGCGCAAAGTTATCGGCTGGTCCAAACTGTCGCCAAACCGTCCAACCGTCGCTAGCTCAAACGGTTGGCGAGATATTCGCGTTTATATAGAAGTACTTTTCGATTGGGGTGATGCGCGTCCCGGGAGCTCGAGCTGGCGAGGTGAGTATAGGTAACCACCGATATCTCGAAAACTGTCTTGAGGGTATATTTTCTTTTTCACATCGGGATAGGGCATGCTTGCAGTTACCCACATACGAAAAATTGGAGCAAATAATTAATACGTTTCGCTGGTATGTAAAAGTTCACTAGAACGCGAAAATCTCGAAAACCGTCTGAGCTAGCGACCTGAGGTTTGGAGGAGCCGATAGCTAACATTGGAGGCCAAAACAAACTATGACATGTCAATTAGGAATATTTCTCCAACTTAACGAAAAATGACAATTTATTTAAAAATAAATTTTAATCTTTATCAATTTTTTATGCGTGTTAAATAATTTTGTATCATGATACTACTATGGTTTTTAAAAACCGAAATATGAATACGTTTAATTAAATGATTACTGTTCATGATTATTATAGTATTTTAGTAAAAGTAACGATTTTAAATTTTGTTCGATTTTATTCTGATTTATTTATTGTTATATCGATATAATAAATTATATAGTACGCTCTTTTTATTGATACAATACGGCCAGTTTATAATTTTTCGTTCTTTAGGTACCAAGTACATTTTAAACAAATCTACAATTTCGTTTCATGTTGATACAAAACAAATTTGAATGAATTGCATTTTCATATTGACTGTACAACCGCTGGTTAAAAACGCCCGTGTAGTGGCTACATAGTTGGGCATCGAAAACGCGGCGGGTAAAACGCCGCGTTTTCGATGCCCGTCTATTGCTAGCCTTAATGGATACTCAACTGATGAGTGTGTTATTCAAGTACCCACATTTAACGTAAAGTCTACCAAAATATACACAGTCCTCACAAATAATGCAGAATCTGTGTTGTGTATACAGTTGATAGAAGTTTTATAGAAGAAATAACTGCATTTTTACTTTTATAGTATGCATTTTATAATCATAGTCCGGACGGTAAGGAACAAATTTACATTAGAACCTTGCACTTTGTGATAGAAGCATTAAATTTGGCACAAGTGTAGATTCAAACCTCCTTTACAAAATAAGATGTGACGCCATGCCGACCCATGCCCCCTTCAACCCCTAGACGCAAAAACACAAACAAAAACAAATTTTCGGTAAGTTGGAGAAATATTCCTAAGTGACATAATGCAATGTCCGACACCGACCACCACGTCAATAGAAATGATAACGTCACGATTCAAAGTTTTGTTTATTAATAAAGGGAGCACATGACTTATTTGTTCGAACGTAAAAGTTTTATACATTTAATGAGCGGTTTACGAAATAAATAGGATACACTAAAACTTGGGGGGTGTTTTTGCGTCTAGGGGTTGAAGGGGGCGTGGGTCGGCATGGCGTCACATCTTATTTTGTAAAGGAGGTGTGAATCTACACTTGTGCCAAATTTAATGCTTCTATCATAAAGTTCAAGGTTCTCTAGTAGTTTTGTTCTTTACGGTCCGGCTTATTTTTCTACAATAGTGCTTAAATACTTTTAAAAAATACATTTTGACGAACAAGCAATTAACACTATAGATAGATAATTGTCCGTTATTAATTTTCTATTTTAGTAAATTTTGTGTACGAGTGGCGCAACATGGGAAATTTTGTGTACGAGTGGCGCAACATGGGGAATTTGGAGAAAATCCGCGAGTTCTGTAGTGCGCGCCATATTTGACCTAAATTTACGTGATGATTGTATGGAAACCGTAAGTCGTATCAAAAATATCCTAAGAACCTTTTTTGTTTAAAATTTAATTATAAATTTATTTACTCTGATGTATTTTTATCGTATGATGACCGGTTTACGAAATAAATAGCATAAACTAAAATTTGGGGGGTGTTTTTGCGTCTAGGCGTTAAAGGGGGCGGGGGTCGGCGTGGCGTCACATCTTGTTTTGTAAAGGAGGTTTTCATCTACACTTGTACCAAATTTCATGCTTCTATCACAAAGTGCAAGGTTGTGTTCCATAACGTCCGGACTATCGGTCATTATTACCAACAACAAAAGTGTAAATTTTGGTGTATAAGCTAACACCAAAATATACAGGGCCAAATATTTTAAAAATTGCGTATACAGCGCCTGTGATGTCGGTGTTACGAACTAAACAACGTTCCGAACTTTTAACCGTAAGATAATTAACTCCCCATGTTCTTATGCTTATTCTACTTTGCGAATTTATTGTAAGAAATAAAATTTGCAACAAATAATAAACTAGTTTTGTGAGTGGGAGTGATAACTGTATTTTACATATTGGTCGCAGAGGGCGCTTTAATCAGTCCTTTCTCGTAGTCCCCACATTTAATTCACTGTCGACTACCTGAATAATTCATTATTAGTGGGGACTTTAAAATATTTCAATTTTCAGTGGGTATGTATGCAACTAAACTAACAACAACAACACAAAAGAATAATCAACATGAATGGAATATATTATACAAACTTCGATCATATTAACTGTGAAACTGGAGTCTAATATGAAAAAATAACTGTGGGGACGCGAGTATGTCCCCACAATTTTAAATGTCCCCAAAGCCCTGGTTCCTTGCACATGCAAATCCCCACAGTTAATGTAACACATACACACACACCCTCACACACGCAATACACAAAATAATACCTCACAGGTTTTAATTCGACACTAAAGCATGTATACTACATGTACTGCCATCTGACAGTTACACTAGTAACTATGCGTTGTTTAGGCGCTCAAATTTAAATAACAACTTAGAAAATCGAATGTCTCAAGGTACACTGTGTCCCAAGGTAGACACTTCTCCCCTACCTACTATAAGTAAGGGAAATATGAAATGCCCGCTTATAAAAATTTAAATAATTTCAATATAATTGTAAGTTATTGTATTATATTCTAGAACTAATTGCTGTTTTCCAATAAAGTAACTATTATGTGTATATAATTTTTAAATTTTATTATATTTGGATATATTTTACCCAAAAAAATACAGCTGTGCAAAATAATGCTCGGTTTTTGCAAATTTTCGCATGCGAACAAATTCAAGATATTTTTAAATTACATAATAAAAAAAGATTATTTATATAAAATTTAAATTAAAACATTGTTTATTAAACATTTATTTATTCATTAATATTTTGTGGAACCACCTCTTGCCTTTATAACAGCCTGCAAACGGCGAGGCATAGACTCGACTAACTGTTGCAGGTAGTCGGCTTTTAAATTATTATCCCAGACATATTTTAAAGCTTTAATAAGGTCAGGGACGCTTTTTGGAGATTGGTCAACAACATGCCGCTTCATAACTGACCAAAGATTCTCGATTGGATTAAGATTCGGACTGTTCCCTGGCCAATCGATTACATGAATTCCATTTTCAATAAAATAATTAGTGACCTATAAGAAATTTTGATGTTAATAATTTAATATTTTTTAATAATTTGTTACTAAAATGTATTTACAGCATAACCTGTATAATAATTTGCAAAAAAAAGTTTGTTAAAAAAATATAGCTTACTGTTTTCGCTCCAGTACCATTTCCAGAATGGTACGGAAAGTACCATTCCTCATTTTCAGCAAATAAATTTAAAATTGATGGTTCTAAATGATTTTCTAAGATGCCAATGTACTTAAGGGCATTAACGGTACCTTCTATGAAATGAAGATTTCCTAATCCCCGATTACAAAAACAGCCCCAGACCATTATGCCAAGACGACTGCGCGCTGTCTTAACGGTACATTCTTCCTTGAATAGTTCGCCTGCAAATCGTCGCACGTATCTTTGACCGTCCGAACCATGGATTAAAAATTTTGATTCATCGGAGAAGATTACTTTGTCCCAATCATTTATATCCCAATTTGCATATTTGTTTGCAAATTCTAACCGCCGTTTCTTCATTTTTTTTTGTTAATAACGGTTTTTTTGCTGCAGTATACGTGCCTATACCAAATTCTTTTATCCGATTGCCAATTGTGCGTCTCGTAATATTGATACCAAGTTGTTTGGTAACTTCAGACCTTATGTGCCGTTGCGATTTAAATCGATTTTTGTAATGCCAATTTCCGTATAATGCGATCTTGAGCGGCCGTAGTCTTTCGCTGTATTTTATGATGAACCTACTTACTGTACGTCTGTCACATCCTATTATTTTACTTATATACGTAAAACTTTTATTTTCATTGTGCAACAATAAAATTTTTTGCTTATCACTTTCACTTAAATTTTTCTTTCCAACCATTTTTTTAACACAATTCGCTTACACTACCTTATTCAACTAAAATCTCAAAATATTTTAATGTTTATATAGTACCTGGGCATTGTTACTTATGTTTGTACCATGCTGTATTTAAAAAAAAATCCTAATCCCTCAAATTAAACCAATCATATGCAGAATTTTTAGGCGGGCATTTCATATTTCCCTTACGTACATTATGTGCGATTTTTAATTAGGTTAGTAATTTGACGAGGTTATTTTTAAATAACTGCATTATTTTGATTCTTTCATTATTAAAAACTTTTATAACACAAATTTATAACTACGAGAAATTTGCAATTTCGAGACAATTTGTGCACGATTCTGTTGGTCTATAATTTTGGGGGTGAAACGTTATAGTTTACTGCCCCATACCGCAACTATACTTTTAGGCTTCTATACAAAGTATAGCAAGAAGCCTTATGATCTGGCTCCGTGTCCGTCTGTCCGTCCGCATAATTCAAAATCATACAGAGCGTTTCAAATCGTGTTAGAAATACTCTGTGTGTATAGAGGTCTAAGAACTGGTTTTTTTTATTTTACTTTGATGTGAAAAAATAATTTTTTATTGATGTGGTTAGTGAAGTTAAGTTGTAAATAAAAGAGAAAGGAGAGGATTGGTCCACCTCAAAAAAAGGACCATACATTACACAGAAGTAAAGTTTCGAATAGAATGGAAAAGTTTGATTGTTATTACTTATATTATAGTGAATGATAATTACCAACCGCAAAAAATTTTATTGGTGCAGATTATCTGATTATGTGATGTTACATTATATGGCGATCAAAACTAACCAGATAATAACAACTTTCCACACCAGAAAGGTAGCTGTATAGAAGCTTAAGAACTGCCGCTAAAGCGAGTTCCACCTTGTTTAATGCTATTTCGAGGTTCTCTCACATCCCGGTTTCATTTATCCCGGTTTTCTTGATGGGTGGCGCCTTCTCGTATGTTTAGCCTAGTAACCAAAGTCAAAACCGCCCTGCAGGGGTGCAGGGCGGAGCGGAGCGAAGCGGCGCCCCGAAAGGGTAGGATTTGACGATGGATAACTCTCCTTATCGAATGCACACCCTAAATCGAAAAAAAAATTTAATTTTTTCACTTTTTCGGCAATACACCGGTTATTTTCCATTTTTTTGATAATATTTATTAGTAATATCTACTAATAAGTATTGCAATAAGTATTGTCATATTAATGATAATTAGGTACCGCAATTTAATTTTTTATTAATATTTAATAAACTGATTAACAATAATAACCCCATTATGCCTTAGTACTACTTTTTAATCCCTCAGGTACACCATCGGCGCAATCTGTATGTTACCCTTAATGACCATCGGCGCAATCTACAGGTTGCCCATGGTCATTTACCCAAAAAAAAGGATTAATTTCTGACTGATATTATGTCCTCCCATACATCCCACTGTCCCAAACATAACGGTTCTCCCCTAATCTTAATCATCTGAAGTCAATTATGAAATATCTATTTTATGCTCTTCAATTTTGGTCTGATCATTTGCTCTGAAAATTAAATTAAGCAAGCCATTAGTGGAAATCCACATTGAAGGAACTAAAATCGTCAATTGGGGGAGAAGATGAATTTTAGGAGAATTCTAGGGAGGATTTATAATTTTGCCACTCAAACACATGTTTGACTGCATTTTTTCAAACTAAAATCGTGACTTGTTTGGACTATAAAAAAAATAAATCTTACCAGACTTACATAACTTTTTAGTAAAAATTTCCAGACTTCATTATAATATTTAAACCATAATTGTAATAATTTTCCTACTTTAAGAAAGTAATAAATTAAATTTCGAATAAAATTATTATCTTATGTACCCGTATGTACCTAATCTTAATCATCTGAAGTCAATTATGAAATATCTAGTTTATGCACTTTAATTTTGGTCTAATCATTTTCTCAGAAAATTAAATTAAGCGAGTCATTAGCGGAAAACCACATTGAAGGAACTAAAATCCTCAATTGGGGGAGAAGATGAATTTTAGGGGAATTCTAGGGAGGATTTATAATTTAGCCACTCAAACACATGTTTGACTGCATTTTTTCAAACTAAAATCGTGACTTGTTTGGACTATAAAAAAAATAAATCTTACCAGACTTACATAACTTTTTAGTAAAAATTTCCAGACTTCATTATAATATTTAAACCATAATTGTAATAATTTTCCTGGGTGACGGTAAATTGCACCCACGACTGTAGGTAGCCGAAAAAAAAAGTAGTAAACTGCACCCCTGGTAAACTGCACCAAATTTTGAAAACTGGTAAATTGCACCCCGAACATTTTCCAGGTAAAAATAAAAATGGTAAACTGCACCCCAAACAAAAATTATAAAATTTTTTTATTAAAAAAACAAATCTCCGCGTAAAGTTAAATCCAATTAAGACACAATAACGTCAGGGAAAGCCAATTGTTTTATACCCCTACTCCAAAGTCCAAATCAAATTCTTCTTTGTTTCTAATGAAATTCACATATCGGTGGTCTTTAGACACGCCCTCTTTAAAAGTGGAAATTTTTTTTGACATTTACCCCCACTTAAAGAGTTTTTACTAAAGTCTAGAATAAATTCTTCATATTTGGTATATCAATAGGTAATATAAAACAATTTTATAAAAATAAATTTTTCCCCCTCCACCACAAAATTTTGGACTAAAGACACTCAGAAATTTAAAAAAATGTATATCTGATTCCCCCTAATCATCTAAATGAATAATACGAAAAAAAATTTTTAAAATTATCCGCACAAAAAAAGTTTTTTTTGGACCTTCCTCGATCATCACCAAAATTGATATCTCATTCCCCCTAAGCATCTAAATGCTAAATACGAAAAAAAAATTTTTAAATTATCCGCACAATAAAAATTGGTGGAAGATCCACCTCTTTGCGAAAGATTTAACTTTACGTGAAGATTAATTTGTTTTTAATTGGTTTTCTAAAGAAATATCAAAAACTAACACTAACCTAACGGCAGATCCACCTCTTCGCGGAAGATCCACCTCTTTGCGGAAAATTTAACTTTACGTGAATATTTATTTGTTTTTAATTGGTTTTCTAAAGAAATATCAAAAACTAACACTAACCTAACGGCAGATCCACCTCTTCGCGGAAGATCCACCTCTTTGCGGAAGATTTAACTTTACGTGAAGATTAAATTGTTTTTAATTGGTTTTCTAAAGAAATATCAAAAACTAACACTAACCTAACGGCAGATCCACCTCTTCGCGGAAGATCCACCTCTTTGCGGAAGATTTAACTTTACCTGAAGATTAATTTGTTTTTAATTGGTTTTCTAATGAAATATCAAAAACTAACACTAACCTAACGGCAGATCCACCTCTTCGCGGAAGATCCACCTCTTTGCGGAAGATTTAACTTTACGTGAAGATTTATTTGTTTTTAATTGGTTTTCTAAAGAAATATCAAAAACTAACACTAACCTAACGGCAGATCCACCTCTTCGCGGAAGATCCACCTCTTTGCGGAAAATTTAACTTTACGTGAAGATTTATTTGTTTTTAATTGGTTTTCTAAAGAAATATCAAAAACTAACACTAACCTAACGGCAGATCCACCTCTTCGCGGAAGATCCACCTCTTTGCGGAAGATTTAACTTTACGTGAAGATTAAATTGTTTTTAATTGGTTTTCTAAAGAAATATCAAAAACTAACACTAACCTAACGGCAGATCCACCTCTTCGTGGAAGATCCACCTCTTTGCGGTAGATTTAACTTTACGTGAAGATTAAATTGTTTTTAATTGGTTTTCTAAAGAAATATCAAAAACTAACACTAACCTAACGGCAGATCCACCTCTTTGCGGAAGATCCACCTCTTTGCGGAAGATTTAACTTTACGTGAAGATTAAATTGTTTTTAATTGGTTTTCTAAAGAAATATCAAAAACTAACACTAACCTAACGGCAGATCCACCTCTTCGTGGAAGATCCACCTCTTTGCGGAAGATTTAACTTTACGTGAAGATTAAATTGTTTTTAATTGGTTTTCTAAAGAAATATCAAAAACTAACACTAACCTAACGGCAGATCCACCTCTTTGCGGCAGATCCACCTATCTTTGTGCCAGATTTAACTTTACGTGGAGATTAAATTGTTTTTAATTGGTTTTCTAAAGAAATATCAAAAACTAACACTAACTAACGGCAGATCCACCTCTTCGTGGATTTAACCAATTTTTTTTGTGCGGATAATTTAAAATTTTTTTTTTCGTATTTAGCATTTAGATGCTTAGGGGGAATGAGATATCAATTTTGGTGATGATCGATGAAGGTCCAAAAAAAACTTTTTTTGTGCGGATAATTTAAAAAATGTTTTTTCGTATTATTCATTTAGATGATTAGGGGGAATCAGATATATATTTTTTTAAATTTCTGAGTGTCTTTAGTCCAAAATTTTGTGGTGGAGGGGGAAAAATTTATTTTTATAAAATTGTTTTATGTTACCTATTGATATACCAAATATGAAGAATTTATTCTAGACTTTAGTAAAAACTCTTTAAGTGGGGGTAAATGTCAAAAAAAAATTCCACTTTTAAAGAGGGCGTGTCTAAAGACCACCGATATGTGAATTTCATTAGAAACAAAGAAGAATTTGATTTGGACTTTGGAGTAGGGGTATAAAACAATTGGCTTTCCCTGACGTTATTGTGTCTTAATTGGATTTAACTTTACGCGGAGATTTGTTTTTTTAATAAAAAAATATTATAATTTTTGTTTGGGGTGCAGTTTACCATTTTTATTTTTACCTGAAAAATGTTCGGGGTGCAGTTTACCAGTTTTCAAAATTTGGTGCAGTTTACCAGGGGTGCAGTTTACCATTAACAGGTGGTTTTGGGGTGCAGTTTACCTTACCCCAATTTTCCTACTTTAAGAAAGTAATAAATTAAATTTCGAATAAAATTATTATCTTATGTACCCGTATGTACCTAATGTTAATCATCTGAAGTCAATTATGAAATATCGGTTACTGTGCAGTTAATGTAACCACTCGAAACTAAATTTCTTCTGCTACACACTAAAGAACACAGTTAATATAACAAATTCTCAAAATATTAAGGCTGAATTTGTTATCAAAATTTTGAAATAATCGAATTTGAAAAGTACGAAAAAGTAGCATGATCGTGCCACACAACCGGTCGATGCCACTAGCTTCCCCCGGCCGGCGCGCATTTTGTTGACGGTACGTGCAGCTAGATATACTCTTACACTTAGAAAATTTCGCACCGGCAGATGCAACTCGACGCTCCTACATGTAACATCGATTATTTTTTGTTTTTACGCGATTTTTAGGGGGTTAAACGTAATAGTATACTGCACCATACCGCAACTATACTTTTTAATGCTATTTCGAGGGTCTCTCACATCCCGGTTGCATAGATCCCGGTGTTCTTGATGGATGGCGCCTCTCGTATGTTTAGCCTAGTAACCAGAGTCAAATCCGCTCCGTAGGGGTGCAGAGCGGAGCGGAGCGGAGCGGCGCCCCGGAGGAGTAGGATTTGACGATGGCTGACCCTCCCTTTCGAATGCACACCCTTAAAAATGGAAGGCAAAAAAAATTTAATTTTTTCACTTTTTCGGCAATAACCGCCTTATTTTCCATTTTTTCGCGAATATTTATACTAATATCTACTAAGCACACCCCCCCCTACCCGAATTTCAAAGAAGAATTAAAATCGGACCGAAAAAATTGCACTCCATTTCAAGGGACTGTAACCCGATACCCGTGCAGACCCCGGTTTCGACCGGCTACATGAATTTACTTTCCCTTCTTTTCAAAAGTCGATATTTTGGTTATTTTTCAACATTTCAGCCAAATTATTTTTTCTATAGCCTAATATAAGCCCATTCTTTAGTGTGTAGCTGAAGAAATTTTGTTTCGAGTGGTTACATTAACTGCACAGTCGCCGAAATATCTAGTTTATGCACTTTAATTTTGGTCTAATCATTTTCTCAGAAAATTAAATTAACCCTAATAGCACAATAACGAATTTTGGACATATCTGGGACGAATACACGTACATACCGTGTACGTACGGGTGCGGAAGTTTAACGTACCTCGTACGTACCCAGTACGTTGATTATGCACACTTCTGTACGTTTATATTCGTTAAAATTTGTACGTACCTCGTACGAACAAGGATGTACCACGTTTGTACATTGTTTATACGAGGTACGTACAAATTTGTACGAATATAATCGTACAGAAGTGTGCATAATCATCGTACTGGGTTCGTACGAGGTACGTTCTATTTGTACGAGGTACGTCCTTGTTCGTACGTGGTACGTTCTATTTGTACGAGGTACGTCCTCGTTCGTACGTGGTACGTTCTATTTGTACGAGGTACGTTCTTATGCGTACGAGGCACGTCCTGTTTCGTACGTGGTACGTTCTATTTGTACGAGGTACGTTCTTATGCGTACGAGGCACGTCCTCGTTCGTACGTGGTACGTTCTATTTGTACGAGGTACGTTCTTATGCGTACGAGGCACGTCCTGTTTCGTACGAGGTACGTCCTCGTTCGTACGTGGTACGTTCTATTTGTACGAGGTACGTTCGTATGCGTACGAGGCACGTCCTGTTTTTCGTACGAGGTACGTCTTCGTTCGTACAATATAATTCGCAAAAAAATTTATTTATAATTTATTTATTTTTAATTTATTTATTTAAACAAATACAAAAAATATTATAATAAAATCCAAGATTACACCTTGTTCTAATTCGGTTCCTTCTTGCCCCTTTCGGTGCATCTGCGGATCCATTTGCTTATTCCCACCTGGACATCTTTCTCAGTCACGTTCGGAAAGGTTTTCATACCAGCATCTAAAATAAAAGTTAACATTTAATTTATATATCAAAATAAAATTGATTACTTACTTGTTAACAACACGTGTAACTTTGTCACATCAAAAGCTTTCTTTTCTCGCTTGCCGATATAGCTGTATGTAGCTCCACAAAAGCGGTTTGTAATGGGCTTCGGAGCAACTCTGTTAACGAAATCAAAAGTATCGCTTCCGCCACACGACGATATGTCCTTAACCTACAAATAAATATTTTGTCAAATGAATATTATTACTCTATACAATAAAGAAGAAATTTATTACAGCTCTCTTCAGGTTATCTTCTGTGGACAAATAATTTTCAAAATTGAGCATATCGTTTTCACAATTTATCGGCAAGTATGGTACCAATGTAAACAAGAAACCAGTATCTTCTTCTTCTTCACGGGTAGTCCTACAATTAGCCTGCATTGTCTCTATGGCTTCGAGGCGTTGATTCATATCTGCCATCGTGGATTGCAAAATATTTTGCTTTCTTACTATTTGTTCTAAATATTCTGAAACGCACTAATTAGTATACAAATTTAATACAAAATACAATATGAACTTACTAAGAATTTTATCGGTTGAGGATGAAGCACGCGTGTCTATTTCGGAAGTATTCCTAATAGTGTTATTTTCTGAAATGTCATTGACATTAATATCATGCGGTATACGTGGACTAAGTTGGGGACCCATAGGTACTAACGATTGTTTTTGCGTATCATTACCTGAAAATTACAAATTATATTTTAGAATGTTGTTAAATAATGTTTAATTAAATTTAAAGTATTAAATAAATTAATAATATTATGTATTGATAAATAAAGTACTATTACCTTTTGATTTTTTTAAAATAGGAGTCGATGGAAATAAACTCCTATTATTTACGTTTGAATCATCTGTGCTATCTTCACTTGAAGAAGCCTCACCATAGTTTCTCTTTCGTTTATTCCTAGAAATTTTTTTTGTGGAATCGGAATCTAGTTCGCTTGTCGTCATTGCCTTATCGGCCTTTTTCCTTGCTTCTTTGTATGTTTCTAAAAATAAAAGTACTGTAAATAAACTATAAATTAACTATTTAGCAAATTTATTACCATATACATTGTTTCTGAATCCAGAAAACTCGTGCAACTCCCAAGTTTTCTCATTTGGTACCTCACATTTTTCAATTGCCGTATTCACCTCTTTCTTGGTATAATAACGTGATGGCCAAAAGCACATCCTCTTTTCATGTAATAACCATGAAGAAGGCACAGCAGCAACTGATTGCTCACTTACAAATGTAATAACCGTCCATGTCTTGCAATTCATTGTACCTATTATTGTTTGTTCTCTTACTACTATATTAGTCTACTGTATTATACTATATTAGTACTACTATATTAGTCTACTGTATTATACTATATTAGTAGTCAATTTATGAGGTCCGTGTAGGTAGTACCAACAAAAAATTTAAGAAGTGGTAGCCCTGCACAGGCACGTGCTCAAGGGGGCACTCTTAATTAATTTAAACTGGTAGAACTAAAATATTTGAATAATACGGACATATTAACGTGGTATTTTACCGCTAGAGCGGTTATCGCAATTCGAAACGAATGAATTGGCGGTAGGGAGGCGCTGATCTAGGCGGTAGGCCCAGACGGGGTATTTTTGTGTACTATTTTGCGAGATAGTATCGTGATTCTTGATTGAATGAATAGGGGAAGATACGCAATGCCCATGTTAAAAAACGTGCCTAGTTTTTAAGCCTACTAAGGCCCAGTTGTTCAGTTTCGGGTTATCTTCTAACCTGGGTTATTTTCCATAGAAATGATTGTTTCAAGAATCGTTTCCACTGTACAACACTGAACAACATTGTCCCTTTGTCATTGGCTAATTGTCCCTTTTCGACCCATTTTTGTGTCACGTTTTTGTCCGTAAATGCCTAAACACAATGAACGCGAAACGAGCTCGACGTCAACCAATAGGTCGCGTCGGTATCGCGCTATTCTGTTGCCATTGGTTGACGTCGCTGACGTCGAGCTCGTTTCGCGTTCATTGTGTTTAGGCCTTAAGGCTGCCTATCTTCCCAATTCCCTCAATCAACGATAGTATGATAATTTGATAATTCATGTTTATTTCTAACAGTTATTGTTGATTTTTTTGCCCGTCCGCCCTTTGTGCCCCCCCCCCCCCCCAGAAAAAAATCCTGGATCCGCCCCTGGCCTGTAACATCGAAAGGCTAACATCGAAAAGCAAACATCGATGGTTTCGATGTTTCAAAACGTCTAACGCGATGTCAAAATATCGAATATCGGTCGGGTAACATCGATGTTTAGAAAACATCGATGAACATCGCCCAGCAATAAAACTAACTGATATTATTATTATTATTTATTATTTAATAACTGATATTACATTAACTAAATAAACAAGCAGACGTTCGCGTATGTGATAATGGGATTACTACAAATTGTTCGCCATAATTCAGTTTAATAAATTTACAAGAAATTTCTTTAACATTCCACATTTGTAATACTCCCAAATTATCAACAACAGAAATATCAAAGGTTGTCGATTGACAAGGTTCAACATAAAAGTCTTCACTTTGGTTAAATTTCCGCCCAACTATAAATACATCATTATTAATAGTTTCCACAATATTTTCTATTACAATAATACTTTTATCTTTTAACCCACAACAGTTATTAGCCTTATTTAATTTAAATGTGCAGTTTTTATACTTAATTTGCTTATATTGATTAATAACATATCCCTCATCATGTTCGACTAATAATGGCCCATTACTATGAATTGATTTTAGTTCAGGAGAATTATTTGCCATGGAGAAATTGTTAGAAACATTATCTATTTCTCTTTTGCGTTTAATAATTTGTATTAATGGTTTGTCACCCTTACGAATTAGATTTTTTAATGTTTGTAAGTAATTTTCAAATGGAAAAGCCGAGAAATTTTGTAGCACTCCAAACTGCTTACAATCTTCATAAAGATGTATTAAGTTATGTACATTATGCGATACGTGTTCTTTGCCATACAAGACTATAAACGACTCTATAAAATATTTTAATAACAAATGCGCATACTCACCATAACTATTTATGTATTCGGCATTCAATAAAATGGTAATGCTGACATGAAGACTTAAAAAATTGATATATTGTTCCTTAGATAAAACTGATTTTAAAACTACGGGACCAGTATATAACAAAAATTGTCTATACTCAGTGGCTTTAAATCGTTTTAGATGATGTAACGAGCGAGGTTTTCTAACAAATTCACATGGAATACATTCTATTTGTTCTAATAAACCAGACGATATATTTGATACCTTAATGAATGGTAACTTGGTTCTTGGTTTTCCAAACACCCATAAATACAATAACTTCCTAACGACACCTAGACATATCAAGTGCATGTAATCTAAAGGGACATCACGAATCATATCAAAGTTTGGTAAATTTTCAATCAATGAAACTCCACTGTGATGATCTTCATCTTCTTTACTTCTAAATTCAGTATTAGTACGGTGCCGTAAATTCTCAGTTTCCAAAAAACAGATGCGGTTGTGGACATATGTGCCTTGAATTCGACACTTAGAGCAAGAATTATAACCCGTGTGACCTTTTGTATACGTAACAAACGATTTCGCTGGCACATCACAAATTAAAGCCTTCACATTAAAAGGATACACTTTTTCTTTATAATTAAAACCACTTTGTGTGAGAGAAACTGCTTCCGTAACAAAATCTTCAATAAATACATTGGCATCTTTTGGTTTATCCTGTCCATGGTATATCCCGATCATTTCTACAATTTCTGGGTAGTCATACAAATTACATAGTATGGGATATACTTGACTGCCTGAACTTTTTGAAAGAGGTAATCCATCAATGTTTATAGAAATTTGTATGGCCTGCATATCATCGCAGAAGTTTTGCTTGTCGAGCAACTTTTCGACAGCATTAACAATCCCAAAATGGTAATATTGGCCAGGTTCTACAATTTTTAAATCACATTGTCGAGGAGTTTTTAACAAAGTTCTAGAATCCGCTGGTAAATTGTTATGAAATCGTTTAAGTACTAATAATAAATGATTTAGTGCTACATGAGGAACTTTAAAAGTAACTGCCCAATTGGCTAGTAATTCTGAAAGATTAAGATCTTCATTCTTACTTGGAACATTATTGAAAATTGGAACATTATTGTAAACACTATCACTCAAATCCGAGTTTGAATCAATATTTATATCCGAATCATGCACATACAAATTACTATTATTACTATCGTTGCAGATATCACTATCGCTACTATCACTGCATATATCGCTATCGTTATTTAAATCACCAATTACAACCCCACTTGTGTGATTAATATTTCTAATCGCCAAGTTAGACGCCGTTTGTGCTCGATGGTAAAGTTTACGGGACAATCTGTATTTTGGCATCGTAGAATTAAAAACCTAAAAAAAAATGTTATAATTTTGAAGAAAATAATATATAACTTACCTTATATAAAATATTATATAACTTAACTGTTAGATAATATTATAATAAATACACTCTATGATAAATACACAAAAAGGTTAGGTTAGGTCATTACAAAGGGTTACAAGAAACTTTTTACCAACATAACATGAACAGTTTTATAAACTCCCTCTATAATTTAATTTTTTTCACCAATTAAATCGTTTCATGGACTTGGAAGTTCATACAGGGTGGCTCAAATTCGAATGATTTGATTGGATCAAATTGGATCTTTCAATTTTTGTAACATTTTAAACATACAGGGTTACTTACAAAACTTTTCAAGTGTACATGGTCCACGTCAGGTACATAATTGTACATACGACGTTCGTACTTCAAAGTGCATCCTACGTACGTGCACGTAAGGTACGGAAACGAATGTACATAAGATGGCGAAAAGCGTATGCAATAGGTACGTACATAATTGTACATACGACGTTCGTACTTCAAAGTGCATCCTACGTACGTGCACGTAAGGTACTGAAACAAATGTACATAAGATGGCGAAAAACGTATGAAATAGGCACGTACATAATTGTACATACGACGTTCGTTCTTCAAAGTGCATCCTACGTACGTGCACGTGAGGTACGGAAACGAATGTACATAAGATGGCGAAAAACGTATGAAATAGGTACGTACATAATTGTACATACCACGTTCGTACTTCAAAGTGCATCCTACGTACGTGCACGTAAGGTACGGAAACGAATGTACGTAAGATGGGCGAAAAACGTACGAAATAGGTACGCACATACACGTACGTACAGGTACGTACTTTAAAATACGTTATACGTACGTTTGAAATTCGTACGTGGACGAATGTACTTAAAATGAACGAAACTTGTACGTACTGAGGACGAAGCGTGCTATTAGGGAAGCGAGTCATTAGCGGAAAACCACATTGAAGGAACTAAAATCCTCAATTGGGGGAGAAGATGAATTTTAGGGGAATTCTAGGGAGGATTTATAATTTAGCCACTCAAACACATGTTTGACTGCATTTTTTCAAACTAAAATCGTGACTTGTTTGGACTATAAAAAAAATAAATCTTACCAGACTTACATAACTTTTTAGTAAAAATTTCCAGACTTCATTATAATATTTAAACCATAATTGTAATAATTTTCCTACTTTAAGAAAGTAATAAATTAAATTTCGAATAAAATTATTATCTTATGTACCCGTATGTACCTAATCTTAATCATCTGAAGTCAATTATGAAATATCTAGTTTATGCACTTTAATTTTGGTCTAATCATTTTCTCAGAAAATTAAATTAAGCGAGTCATTAGCGGAAAACCACATTGAAGGAACTAAAATCCTCAATTGGGGGAGAAGATGAATTTTAGGGGAATTCTAGGGAGGATTTATAATTTAGCCACTCAAACACATAGTTTGACTGCATTTTTTCAAACTAAAATCGTGACTTGTTTGGACTATAAAAAAAATAAATCTTACCAGACTTACATAACTTTTTAGTAAAAATTTCCAGACTTCATTATAATATTTAAACCATAATTGTAATAATTTTCCTACTTTAAGAAAGTAATAAATTAAATTTCGAATAAAATTATTATCTTATGTACCCGTATGTACCTAATCTTAATCATCTGAAGTCAATTATGAAATATCTAGTTTATGCACTTTAATTTTGGTCTAATCATTTTCTCAGAAAATTAAATTAAGCGAGTCATTAGCGGAAAACCACATTGAAGGAACTAAAATCCTCAATTGGGGGAGAAGATGAATTTTAGGGGAATTCTAGGGAGGATTTATAATTTAGCCACTCAAACACATAGTTTGACTGCATTTTTTCAAACTAAAATCGTGACTTGTTTGTCATTGTTGTCAAATGTTTGTCAAATATCATTAGGTATTGAATAAATAAAGTTTGATTTAAAAAAGTAAATATTTAAATAAACACCAGGTTTGTGAAATTCATCCTGCAATAGAATTTTATAGGCACATCAAAAACAACATATATCTTCGTATACCAAAATATTGTTGCAATAAAAGAAAATAATACATAAAAGCAGTGAAATCTAATTAGGAACTACATAACAAAAAAATATTCTCATTATTAGTAATGATGAGTAATAGGTAGTTGTTGCAAGCACAAAAGCTCTTGGCGATGCTCAATAAAAACAAATTAAATCAATTACAATGGTTAAATTCGTGCTGGTCAGATTTAAATGCTAGAATTTGTGCGATAATCAATCACTATAATATTATACAAAAGTAACCGACAAACCAAATTTTACATTATTAATCAACAAGAAACGTTTTACAAACCAAATTGTTTAATTATTCCAAATATTGCCTCAACAACATTATTGAATATCAAAGTGAATTTATATTGGAAGTGCTGACAGCAAGTTTTTTTCTTATCATGCTGTTTCCTGAATTCATATTGTACAATTTCAAATTTGCCATTTGGATTTTTATGTATGTGGTAAAATAATTTATCTAGTTTACATCAGATGCATCAAATAAGTAATTCTGAATACAATTTAGAACAGAAAAAGTTGTTTGACTAATATGATGTTCCAATTTTAAAATTATAATGTAAGATTGTAGGTAACTATTTTAAATTTTGTGACAATAAAAATGTTAAATTTCTTATTACTTGTTTGTTTTTTATTGACTCCATATTTTTGGGTAAGATCAGTAACGAGTTAACTTCTTGTACTTTGATTTCATGTAGTCCTAATGATCCACTGCATATTATGATTCCTAAAAATAAGAGCAAAATTAGATTTGTGCATTCTTTTTTAAAAATTAAATGATGTATAGTAAAAATTGGCAATAACATGCTATTTTTCCAACAAAATAAGCTGACTCATTAACGCTTTCCCTCCACTGGATGGGCTGTCGATGGCCTTTGGAATTTGAAAATGTGTGAAGGAAACAACGGAACCTACAAGGAAATGAACTGTAAAATTTTTGATGCGCGAAGTTTATTTAAAATAATAATCAGTAAAAAGTTTTTGATTTATTAGAGGCTTAAAAAATTATAAATAATGGGAAAGTGAAATTAGAATACAAAATTAAGAAGGTCGGGAAAGGAGTACGAATCAGTCAAGAATAGAAAAAGATTCTTGTGTAAAATATGAAGAGCTAGTGGGACTTATTTATGAAGAAAATTATTTTATAGCTCGGTCGTTGCATTTCATAGTGGATCCTACATGTGCCAGCTGTTGATTGTTGCATGCAAAGTGTCACTAGCATTAAAATTGAATTTTACTTAGCAATAATTTTTATCAACGTTTATAAAAAAAAATGTATTGGAATACCAGAAGAAAACTTATAGAATCAATTTTGATTTTGCAACTGGCAACTTGCTGAAAAATGGAGTGTTCTTGAATCAACCATCAGTTATTAGACAAAATAACGACAAAAACGGACCCGGGCATTGTATGTTATAAATGTTGTATCCTGGTACTTTCATACAACCCTTTTTGGTAAAATGTGTTTCTGAAATCATTATTAGGTCAATGGTTAATTGGTTAGAAAAGTTATAAGTTCTGGCCCTTTTTGGACCAAACCGTTGGCATTCCATTCTGAGATTTTTAGGGTAGAGGTCTTTATAGCATTTTTGAAACGAGGGCTGTGAGAAGGTTTAATATTGTGTCCATTTTATTCATTAACTGTGTCAGCATATTTTCCAGGTTATTGTTAAATTTTTGTAATGGTACAGTCGATTGTTATTGGCGGGGTTGCGTATTTTTAGATTGTTGTTGTAAATATTCCAAAGTAAATTTCATACAGGCGAAAAGCCATAAACATTTAAACAAAAATTTCCATTAATAATAATTAAATAACCATTAACAATTTCAAAAGAATTTTAGAACTATTTCGTTAATTTCGGAAATATGAATTGAGTAATTACGATTTAATTTAAAAGGCAGAAGCTAGAGAGAATTTAACCAAATCAATGTAGGACTAACGATGTGAGATGAATCGTGGCATAAGATTTAAAAAGTTTTTCAAATTTACAGCTTAAACTTTTCATAATATTGTTGAATTTTGAAATTTAAATCGAAATTTCTAATTTTAATCTAATTTTTGAAAATTATCCAAGAGATAAGTCACTCTGAAAAATGGTGTATATTAAAATCCCAGAAAAATTTCCAAGATTTGACACACAATTGGACAATAAAATTCCAGTGATTTACCCCTCGAAATTATCTGAAAGAGCAATTACTAATTGTCGGTTTAGGGATACAGAAACGTAACTACAAATATATGTTTTTGAGTTAAGGTAAACATTCATTCTTACATAATGTAATCAATCTAAAATAAATAAATCAAAGTATAAAAATATCACCGAAAGAAAAGTTTACTACATTTTGTGCCCTGAAAAATAGTAAGTTTGTTCATAAGTTTCTGTGTCCCTAAGCCGACGCAACATTTGTCTGGAACCAACCCCCTTAATCACAATGAAGGGTTGCAATATCAACACTATTATAATATACAGTTCTTTATCTACATTATCATTTTTTGATTGATGGTAAAAATCACGAAGGCTTGATTTTTACAGTTTTTCTAAACGAAAAGGTTACATTTGCCTTTCCAAAAATCATAATCTATGATGACGTTACCTTCATAAGTTTCTTATAAAAGATTTTTAAGATTTTGTTGTGTAGGTAAAGTTGTAAGGCAGTTCCATCTCAGAATGCTTTCATCTTGTAGTGATCGTTGATTGTCATAACACTTCTTAAAAATGCCAGTCTTTCGGGAACGCTTCAATTCTTATAGTGCTTTCCTACCAATTTCTGACTTTTTATGTAACTTCAAGGAAACGTGGAGGTACTATAATAAATTGTCATATAAGAGACATCCATAATATTACGTCGAGGTGATATTTCAACCCTCGATTGCGGCTCAAGAGTTAATTCTTGTCAAATAATGCTAAGGTACTTAGAGAAAATTTTATAATAAAGAAAATAACGGGTGATAGCATTTTAAAACTTTAAATTTACACCGTTTTCAATCATTTATAGAAATATTGAATCATTTGGGTCGGAAGAATAAATTGGAAAATTCGATATCTTTATTATCGTATCTACAAAAAATAATTATTTCAGTGTCGCTTCATCTCACTATTAGTTACCATAGTTTTATCGAAAAGGCATAATTTCAAAATTTTAAAAATCTTCGGTGAACTACAGCAGTACCCTCCAAATATTTGGATAAATATTTTTAAATCATAAATGAAAGGTGAAACGGAACAAACTTAAACTAAAATTTCCCCATCACAAAATAGAAATTTCTAGTTAAATGTCGAGGCAATAAATCATAGATGTGAAAAGAAAAACCATTAAAACAACTTTCTGTTGGGCCATTTTCTGGGATACGGTCAGACAGCTTCATAAACAACATATTTAAAAAAATTTGTACATACTGCTATGTGTCAAAATGAAAAAGAAAGGCTCCCGATGATAAAATGAATCATATATTCGAAACAAGCACAAAATTCTAAGTCGCAAGACACTTTAAAAATTTGCCCTACGAGAAATTTTTATTTTTCAAAATTTCAATTTTCTAAATTTATTTGAGTCTCTCAGGATGAATGAAACATGACAAATATTGCTAAGTCTAAATAAACTGATGATTGTCACATCAGAAATGAAACAAAAAACTTAATTAGCTCAAAATTTGTAAAAATGTATTAATCATGATAACCTAGAAAAATTTAAGAATTTGTAAACCAATTTACTCTACAAATAACATTCTCTGTAAAAATGTAAGCATATCAAAAATTATGTAATTGTTTCATGCATTTAATGTGTATATTTTCAAAGGATAAATTAACAAATTAGTTAATAAGGGTCAAATTTGTGTAACGCCCCTGTAAACAACCAAGACAGACGAAAATAAGTCAATCAAGAATCTAAAAATTGATGAAAATGTAATGTACCAATCAAACTGCTCGGGAAGACATTCCAAAGGAAATCGAGGTTGATACAGAAGAAAAATCTAGAATAAAAATAATTTATTAGAGAGAAATAAATTCAAAAATACATGGATTTGACTCACAAAATTCAAACAAGTATACCAATTGTATCGATTTTCGATCAAAAATCAGTTCACCTCGGGTAACTCAACTGAGTGCACGCATTTTCGATGCTCTCCGAAAAATAGTATTTACCAGGATTTGGAGGTTAACCAAATTCAACGACTTCGAATAAGTTAGAAGTTTCCGTTTGTCCAGAGTCGATTCTAAAAATAGATGTCAAGGACATAAACAATGTTGATAATGGAAATGTTGTAACTTATAAAAAAAATCTATTCACAAAATTTTCTGGATGACAAGAAAATCATTGCAAATTAATGGAACAACTTACCTCAATAGTTTTGGAAATATTCAACAAGAACGATGCAACTACGAGCACAAAACTTCAACACAAGTCAAGTGGATAATACCAACTGGTATGAATTTGAGTCATCGCATATGCGAATCTAAAGCAGGGCACACACAAACAACAACTAAATGATATCCTTTTTAAAAAATAAAAACTGCGATATGTCCAGGAGCCAGGTACAGTGAACTTATGATTTCTATAATTTGTTAAAAATTTGCCTTCAGCGTATTAAAAATAGGATTTGGGGAAAAGACTTCTAACAGAGTGTATTCTTCGATACCCTTAGTGATAAATTAAAAATTAAAAAGTTTTCTAATTTCGTTAAAAATATTTTAAGCTTTAAATAAGCGACAATTTAAATTTATAAACATTTAAGCCCGCTAATGTAAAGCGAGAGACTTGATTGGCTTAATAATCAAGCAACTTGGGATGAAGAGTGGAAGCCTCTTTGTTTCGAATCATTATTTGTATTAATTTTAAAAATTTCAAAGGTTTATTCACCTTGGATTTAAAATCCAAGATTTATTTTGTATTGATGTTCTTTCATGAAAGACAATTTGATAAGTTTTCTTTTTTTTATTATAATAAAATTTGTATGGGAGCTGATGAAAGTTTTTTATTTCTTTTTTTTACTCAAAAAAGGAAAGCAAAGTTAAACGTCCCGAGAGAGCCAATTAACATCTTTTTACATCGACTCTAATCTTGATTCACTAGGAACCCACACCTTGAACGACTCATTACCGGGAGTTTAGAAAGAAGGGGCAGTAGTGTGTGTACCTTCCTGTGCCTAACATTTTATTAGGAGGAGGACATAGCAATACCTACAGATGAATTGCAAATAAATCATTTTATTTTGTTGATATTTATTCTGTTTGCAGTTGAAAAAAAAAGTTGGGTTATAAAACCATCGCACCTGAAAATTAAATCGAATGTTATTGCGTATCGATCACGATATTAATATTAAAATTACCAATCATATTGTACTAATAATTTCATACAAAATACATTTCCAATGGAAGACGAATTAAATGTAATAAATTCACAGTAAATTTGAAGTCGACATCACAGCTGATCATCAACAAACGCGTGTAGACTGTAGAAATAAAACACTCGCATTCTACGACGCTGTCATAAATGAATAAAATCAAAGTTCGACATTAAATGCAAACCTAAATTAGATTCAAAATAGTAAATAAATAGGAAATTCAACATAGAGCAATTATTAAATAATTATGTTAGCGAAAATAAATTAATAAATATTTGTTTTACGGGAAAATTTTAAAATAGCGCGGCGAGAATCGGAACAAATTGTTCGCCGAGGTAACAAAGCAACAGATGGCGGAATTACTGTATTGTCTGTCGAATCATTTTGTTTTATTCTTGCCAAAATCATGTAACGCTTGGTCCGTTTTGGCCGTTAATAGTGCCAGTTAATTTCTTGTAAGTAGAAAAATAATTCAGATTATAATTTTCAACTGTTTTTTGTGTTTTATAAAAACGTAATTTTTATAGATACAACAATCTTTCAATTTCCATATTTTCAAATCAGTAAAGTAAATTTTCGTGGACATCCAGAACATCAATCTTTTATAAACCAATATCGTCATGAAGGTGAGGATAGTAAAAATCGTAGTAAAATATTGTCAACTTACAATTTTTTCCTATTTAGTTCATTCAACAACTGCTGCGGTTAGCAACAACCAGCAACTTTCCTTCGAGACTGCCATAGTTCTGAACCAGTATTGGTAAGTAAATTAATTTTTTACATAACTCATACTAACAAATTCATGATCAGTAATTTTCATGTATTCTTAGTTTCATTTATTTTTAACCCTATTAGCTCTGCTTGATCTTCTATTTCCTTAAACAATTATATCATTTTTCTCCTTGCTCTAGAAATAATTACTAGATCGTCTGCATATGCCAATATTTGGGATTCTTTTGTTACTATCGTTCCTCTATATTGTACTTTTCTGTCGCAAGATTAAACAAGGTCGCCGACAGCGCATCTCCCTGTCTTACTCCGCTATTTATTTGAAAGCTGTCAGTTTTGTTTGTTCCAAAATTGACTGTCACGTTCGATTTTCTTATCGTCATCTGTATTAACCTTATCAGCTTTGTTGGTACTTTCAGTTCGTACATCGTTTCATATAACTTCTCTTTTCATGGTGTCGAAATCCTGCTGGAAATCAACGAACAGCAGATACAGTTCCATGTTGCGTTCGTATTTGCTTAATCACATGTAGCGCGTCTACTGTCGATCTTCCTTCTCAGAACCCATGTTGATAATCTGCAATCCTGTGTTCTGTTTCACTTTTTAGTGTGTTGTGAATGAGTGTTGACAAGATCTTATATCCAGATTTCCCTTCTTATATCTTATACCTACTTTTAAATGCCTAATTTTTCTTATTTCGCTGCATAATTAACAAATTTTAATAACATTTGAAAAGGCTTCTTTGTAGCATGGCTCAGCGCCGAATTGTTCAAATTTATCAACATTTAATAATTATAGAACAAAATATTAAAAAATAGACATACTAAAGTTTTTAAACTTCTCCCTCGCTATCTAAATTAAAATAATAATATGATGGGTAGGTACCGTTTAAGTTGATAATATTTTTTCTTTGCTTTAGCCTTCTTACTTCTCTTTAGCGTATGGGACAAAGCGGGTTTGATTTTCGGCATTTTTTAAATTAATTTAGAATTCACGTAAGTGCACTATAAATCAAGCTGACAATATCACTCCAATGCAAGGTGACGACTGATTTAATGCAATCATACCTTGTTGCAATAGTGCAATTGCAATCACGTGATATTTTCCCCTACATTCTTCGAATACCACGTGCCTTTATTATTTTAGAGGGAGTAATTAAACAAAGCTAAAAAATGTAGAGATAAAGAATAACAACGCTTTTCTGTACATATTCGCAAATATCATTGTTATTACAAATAATTTTCAAAAAAATTATAAAAATATTTTCATATATAATACCACAAGAGACTATCAAATTGTCGGCAATAATTTTTGAAACTGGAACTGAGTGTTTGTCGCCCTTAAAATCATCATGAGTGCTTTAGCACGAATGGTGATTTTAAGGGCGACAAACACGAAGATTCCATGGTTTAAAAATTAACCGACAATTTTATAGTATCGTGTGGAATTCGTTTGACAATTTCGTAAATAAAATTTCAATTTTTTCTGACAACAAATAATTTATAGTATGCGTTTACGGTAGTTTCCATCGTTACTTGACAATACAGACCACGGTGGTCGTATTGCCGCGACAATACACCACCGTGGTCTGTATTGTCAAAGGAAGTAGATTATGATTGGTTCAAATTGATGAGATTCTAACATCCTATTGGTTGAATTATTATGAACGAAATTGTCATGTTAAGACTTCAATCTATGGAGTGGTATAAATTTCATTGATTTTGTACAACGATAAACTAAATTAATATGTATTCTTATAATTGCTCAAAATGGAGCAATTTTTAAGTAAATTAAACTTGGTTTTTATTATATACTTTTTAGGTCATTTATTATTTAAAACTATATTAAAACTGTTCCACTTATATAGAAATCTATTAGCTCAAACCATTACCAATTCCCCGGATTAACACAGTTAATCCCAAAATACAACATCTTCTCTCTTCGTTATAGTATGTCAACCTTTCCGGGGCTTTTGTAGTCCGAGAGCTACGTCTTACTGGTATTGGTGTACCGACCGATTCTTCTGCAATGTCACTGGCCGGTTCAGGATCTGGCTCGCTTTCCATCAGTCGCTCTTCATTTGGATTGCTAATTTCCCTGGGATTGGTAACTGCTTCAGGCAATACTCTATTTTCTTCTAACGATATTTCCGCACTTCTTGTTACCGGTGGTACTATATGTCTTGAATTGGTTGTTAGCGTCTCTTCCTCATCCTCTAAAAAAGACTTTCGCAAGCTATTCGCATGTTTGTGTAATAACTTTTCTTTTACCATCACTAGGTACGTTACCCCACTTATCACCTTGAAGATCACTCCCTCTTCCCATTTGGTTACTGAATTCGGACCTAACGCGGATACCAGTACTTTTTCCCCCACTGCAAATAACTTTGGACTTCTATATTCTTCGGATTGTTTTACGTTTATTTTGCCATTGGATGGTCGCAGCATATCCAATCTTGTTCTCGGTTTACATTTGAATATTAAATCATTTGGGGCCATTCCCGTTGTGATGTTGGGAGTATTTCTGTATGCAAATAAGAAATTCACAACCTGTTGTTCCAGTGACAAACTTGACTTGCCTAATAGGTATTTATTTAAGGCACTTTTTACATTTTGTACGTGACGTTCTGCTAACCCGTTTGATTGTGGATGATATGGAGGAGACTTCAATGCACTAATCCCATTTACCTGGCAAAACTTTTGGAATTCCATCGAGTTGAACGGCGGCCCATTGTCGCTTACGACTGTTTCCGGAATCCCCATGATCGCAAATGTTGTTTTCAGTTTCTCAATCGTTTTCACGCACTCCGTCCCCTTGTACATCGCGTGTATATCCAACCATTTGGATTTACTGTCCACTATAATTAAAAATGTTTTACCTAGAAAATGAAAAAAATCAATATGTACTCTTTGCCATACTTTTTCGGTTTTTGGCCACGATACTAAGTTTGCTTCTTTGGTATTGTTGTGGGTAAGTTGACATACTCGACATTTACTAATCCGTATTTCGATATCCTCGTTGAGACGTGGCCACCATACTGCCGATCTTGCTAGCATCTTACATCTGACCATTCCCACATGTTCTGCGTGTAACAACTCCATAACTTTATTTCTCAACGATTCTGGTATAACCACTTGACTACCCTTCAATATACATCCATTATCGATCGACAATTCGTTACGCCTGACGAAAAATGGTTTCAGTAATTCATCCGAAACTTTACTTGGCCAACCTCGGTAACAGAAATCCTTAACTTTTACCAGTACGGCATCTCTAGCGGTCATCCTTGCTATTTCTTCACTTTCCAATGGTATATCCTCGGTTAAATTAAACGAATTTATGGATGATTCGACATTAGTTGTGTCCTCCAATAGTAATCTCGACAATGCATCGGCTTCTGACATTAGTGACCCCTTCTTGTATTCGATATTATAATTATACGTTGCTAATATTAGATTCCACCGAATTAACCTTGATGCCGTCATTACCGAAATTGCTTTATCTGGATTAAACAAGACTTGCAACGGCTGATGATCCGACAACAGCGTAAACTTCCTTCCATAGATATACTTGTGAAACCTTTTTACCGCAAACATTATTGCCAAAGCTTCACGCTCAATTTGCGAATAATTCTTCTCTGCCTTGGACAACGTACCCGACGCAAAGAAAACTGGCTTATCTACCCCATTTATACGATGACTTAATACGCCACCTACCCCATATGAACTGGCATCACACGCTACCACGATCGGTAATTTCGCATCATAATGTACCAATACGTTGTTTTGGCAAATCTGGTTTTTACTCCATTCGAAACATTCTTCGCATTCCGATGACCATGTAAACTCCATATTTCGTTCCAATAACCGATACAACGGCCGAAGCTGTGATGATAACATTGGTACAAACTTCGAATAGTAATTTAAGAGACCCAAATACGCCCTAAGTTGACTCACATTATCTGGTCGAGGTGCTTCCATTATTGCCCGAATCTTGTCGTTGGTTGGATGAATACCTTCTCTATTGATCCGATGCCCCAAATATTCGACGCTATTTTCAAAAAACTTACATTTTGCGAGATTTGCTATTACTCCGTACTTCTTTAATCGATTTAGGACCGTGTCGACCAACATCTGGCATTCGTTCATATCTTTGCCTGCAATCAAAATATCATCGAGGTAACAATTAACCTTTGGTATTCCTATCAATATGCGGTCCATCACTGACTGGAAAATGGCCGGAGCGCTAGACATTCCGAACGTTAACCTCGTATATCGAAACAAACCTAAATGCGTATTAATTGTTAACAATTCTTGAGACGCTTCTGCCACTTTGACTTGCGTATACGCTCCTGTCAAGTCAATGACCGCAAATACAGTTCCCCCTGCCAACGAAGCAAATATATCATCTGCTGTTGGTAATGGGTACTGATCTTGCACTAGAACTTTATTCACTGACACACGAAAATCCACACAAATCCGAATATCCCCATCTTTTTTTGGAACGACTACGATCGGCGATGCCCAATTGCTGTTCTTGATTGGTTCTAAAATCCCTGCCATTACTAATGCCTTCAGCTTTTCTTCTACCTTTGGTCGTAAAGCGTATGGCATATTGTATGCTTTTCTAAAAATTGGTTGCGCTCCTTCCTTGATTTTTAGATTAACCTCAAATTCCTTGATCGGGTTAACTAAACTACCTTCGAACACTGCTCCAAATTTTTCTTTTAACTTATCCACTGCTGTTGAAACGGACGCCACCTTAAAATTTTCTTGCCAATTTGGGAACAAAATATCCAACCAATCCCTACCCAACAGTGGTACGAAACTATGATGAGTTTTCACTACTACCAACGACAACTCATACTTCCGATCTTCTTTAACCACTTGAACTGTGCTTTCACCTAACGCCTTTATCTCTTGACCTGTTACCGCTGTTAAACTAAATGGTACCTTGTGTAATTTGACATTTGAAAACTTTTCGAAAAATATCCTTGACGGCATGATTGTTTTGCATGCCCCTGTATCGACCTCAAACTTAATTACTTCGTTGTTTATTCTCAGGTTAATTTGATGCGGTACATTGTAATTTGGTCTCCCAATCATATTAACGTTGTACAATGGATACAATTCTTTATTATTAACACTCTTACATGAATATATCATATCTGGATTACCTTGATTATTTTCCTGCCGTATATCTTGACGTTGTTCCTGGTCTTCTTCTACTGCCCCGATTGCGGCTTTCACTCGACACATTTTTGCGGCATGTCCTATTCTTCTGCATTTAAAACATTTCCACGATTTTGCCAAACAGGTATTTGGACTATGTTGCCTGCCACATCGGAAACATTTTTCAATATTATCACGACCAAAACCACCTTTTTCCTGATTACCACTTACTTCCGTTATTAAGGAACTGTTCGCAGATTTTTTTACGACTTGTCTTCCCGTGTAATGATTTCTGGTGCCACCGACGTAATGTATCTCTTCTTTCCTGCTCATAACTTTTACTTGCTTATCTGCCATTTCGAATTTTCCTGCTATTCCACAAGCCGCTGTAAACGTTAACTCTGATTCCGCAAGAAATTTTCTTTGCAATCCCTCTGATTGGACGCCCACCACTAACTGATCTCTTAACGCTTCATCCAAAAATGTTTTAAAGTTGCACGAGCTAGCTAATTTCCGTAATTCCACTTCGTATTCCGCTATCGACTGATCTGGTTTTTGATGACATTTGTGAAACTTGAATCTTTCGCCAATTTCCGATTTTACTGGCGAATAATGTTTTTTTAATATTGCCACCATTTCACTAAACGCTATCGATCCTGGTATTTTTGGCGCCACTAAATCTTTTAATGTTTTATATATTTTCGATCCCGCCAATGTTATGAATAATGAAGTCTTCATTTCTTCTTCAACTGCGTTGACAACAAAAAGATGCCCAATTCGTTCACAATAGCATTCAAACTCTTCCGCGTCACCTTCAAACTGTTCGATCGACCCGATTAAACCTGCCATCCTCGTCGCCAATATTATATACTTTTTAGGTCATTTATTATTTAAAACTATATTAAAACTGTTCCACTTATATAGAAATCTATTAGCTCAAACCATTACCAATTCCCCGGATTAACACAGTTAATCCCAAAATACAACAGTTTTATAAAGAAACTAGCTGACCCGGCAGACGTTGTCCTGCCCGAAATTAATTTTTATGCCACTCAAAGAATTGTTTATCCAAATATAAATTTACGAAATAATTAAACAAATTATGAAAAAAACAAAAAATTTACATTAAAAGTAGTAATATCGAATCCTGACAGTTTTGGATGTATTTATTTACTAAAGTTGCTTGCAAGGGTACCTCTGGATCTAATTCAAACGATGGTTTGAAAAATATTAGAAAAAAATTAAGTCGGAATTTCATGTCAACCAAAGGATTTATTTTCTATCATTAAATTTTAATTTAACACCTTCAGATAAACTCCAGAGTGATAATAAAACATAGATAGTTTAAATTTCAATGTGATTTATTTAAATGGAATCGAAATCAGTAGAGTGCGATATGATAAACAATGTCTTTCGATTTGTTTTCCGGCGCAAAAACAAACATCGAAGACGGTTTGCCAACACGCGAACAGGCAACGTACAGCTGACCGTGCGAAAAACAGGGAAATTCGAGATTAATCCTACAGACTTCCAACGATTGGCCTTGCGATTTATTGATTGTCATCGCAAAAGCCAATCGAACGGGGAACTGAATCCGCTTGAATTGGAATGGCAGATCAGTTGGAATAATCGGAATTCGTGGGATAAGGACTTCCTCTCCTTTGAATTTGCCCTTGATGATCGTCGCTTGAATCACATTGTTCATCAGTTTCTTGACGGACAACCGCGTACCGTTGCATAATTTCGGATGATTCAGATTCCTCAACATGATTATGATCGATCCCACCTTCAGCTGTAAATTATGCGGCGGAGTTCCTGCCACATCAAGCGAGTTCAAAAATTCCGTCAGATAGTTGGTCGCTTCATCCTCGTCGGTCACACTGTCAACGGATTTGTACGAATGCAGTTCTCCAGCGATTTGACTTTGAATAATGAAATTCAAGCTATCAAAGAATTGTTTATCCAAATATAAATTTACGAAATAATTACACAAATTATGAAAAAACCAAAAAATTTACATTAAAAGTAGTAATATTTTAGACAGTTTCGGATGTATTTACTAAAGTTGCTTGCAAGGGTACCTCTGGATCTAATTCAAACGATGGTTTGAAAAATATTAGAAAAAAATTAAGTCGGAATTTCATGTCAACCAAAGGATTTATTTTCTATTATTAAATTTTAATTTACAATAAATATTAGCTACAATTTTGCAATTTTGTTTTTGTTTTAGCTTACTTCTTACGTCAGTCAGTTTTATTTTCTCTTTGCGCACTTTCACTTTCATAACGATTGATCTGCCGTTGTCATCTGGAGAACGGCGCCGATACAATGGATATCCGTCGATTCCACTGATTGTGTCAGCCACCAACGGACGGGGAAAACGCTTAGTACAATTTCCGTTTACCATGCACGGTGAGTCTGGGTTGTGGACTCCGCAAGGGCCATGGATCATGTTCGTTGTCACAACGGAATGCAGCTCCGGATCAGTTTCAGAATCTGGTATTTCGGCAGAAATGATCGAATCAATATGATCTAGTCGGATCTTGTCGAACATCCAAAGCAGAATGTGTGCATGTGGTAAACCACGCTTCTGCCATTCAACCGAGTACATCCAACAACGGAGTACGCCAAAAACCTTCTGCTTAACGATGTAATCCATGAGCAATCTGATCTTTTGTTTGAATACTCGTGCAGTGACGTCATGTCGATCGCTGGATGTTTGTCCTGTCAGCAACAGATTCGTAATTTCGGGCCATTTCGGATTGCAAGTGAACGTGATGAATAAATCAGGGCGTCCGTAATTCCGCACGTACGTCATCGCATCTTGAGCGTACTCATGCATGTGGCGCGGGCTTCCAACATAAGTAGCTGGGAGAATGGTTAAACGACCGCTGTTGGCCGCATCTCCTTCAGTAGCGATGGCGTCACGCAAGTGGATGTACTCGTCTGATCGTAACTTCGACTGATTGAAACGAATGAAATTGAGACGCTCCGTTTCGACCTTGACGTACATGTCGACGCAGTACTGTTGAAACAACCGGCGATATCTCAACAGATGATTGTCAATATCTTGCCGAATCATCAATCGATACGCATAAAAATTCATTGAGCTGACCTTCTTATTCGTTTCTTCTCCTGAAATATGAATTCGAACTTAGTTGTAGAATGAAAAAGAAGTGATGACTTGTAAACAAACCTGTCGTTGGATTGACCATCTTTATATTCAAGAGATAGCCATCCTCTCCGCGACAGAAAATCAACAGGTATTGAAGTGCATCATATGACCGATGAGTCTCGTACACGCGCTGCAATTGTCCACCATCCCGACGCTTGAGAACAATATCCCGTGATTCCACATTCTCGCCAACAATCACCACTACGACTTCATTGATAGTGGGAGCATTGAATTGTCTCGCATGGCCTCCAGCGGGTCTTTTGTCTGCTCTGATAATGATTTTGTGGTCGTCAGAATGCATTGCATCCAATGTGGTTTTCAACAATCTGACCAATTCATTATGCTCATGCAGAACATTTTGCAATTGTTCGATCATTTGACGTTTGGTTGCAGTAAAAATGGCACAACGGTGATCTAGTTCAATTGCCGAATCACCAACGAAGTAGATCTGAAGGAACTTATGATCTTTGTTTGGTGGCGGTAACAAAGCGCCCGCTCGATGGTGAATTTGCCCTTGAATCTGAAAGTTTGAAAGCAATTTAGAAAAAAATGAGAAAAATTGTTCATTTTGATAACAATGAGACGCCATTACCGTATAACTCGGATTGTAACCGGGTTGGTCAACAACTTCGGCTCCAAACGACGTCATTTGAAAGCACCCGTTATATTTGTGTGTATTCGCCAGGAAATGTTTAGATTGGATTGTATCTCCATAGAGAAACGAATACAATGGCTCTGGCGGATGAGTCAAAACGGGCAATTTCACCTTGCCACCAGCGCAGCATAAGCCGGGGGTTTCCGACTGAAACTTCAATGCATTGCAATGCTGGCATACGACAGACAATGAACCGATATCAACGCAGCGAAGATCTTTGTAGGCGATTGCGGAATCGTATTCGAAAGCAGCGCGATTCAAGTCTACATTTACGACTGGTCTTCTTGTAGTAACATTTTGTCGAATTTGAGGCGGTGATTGTGCAGCGCGAACCTGTGCAATATGGGCACGTCTCCGTTCATTTCTTTCTGCACGTTCCTCTTGCGTTTGATTATTACGGACATTCTGACTAATTATTGCATGACGTGTGCGTCGTCCAAGGTTTGATCGTCTAATAGGAGGCATTAGTCAAGCAAATAACTGTCCATAAAAAAAAAATTTTAAAGAAAATTCTCTTCAAAAAAAAAACTTACGGAATGAATGTTTCGCAATGAATTCCCGCAATCCAATTGGACAACCTCACTGAATTTCAATCACTAAATTTTACTTACTTTCCAAAATTATTTTCCTAAATTGTTGACTTTGTTTATTTCCTCTGTTATCTTCATCTTACTCCTCGCTTGGGGTAGTAGACTTATTAATGTATCAGAGAGCTACCAACCTTTGTTTGTTTATTACCCTTTATTATTGGGTAGAGTGTGTGTCTTATGTTATTCTACCAGGTCTGTACCTAGGGTATGTTTCTTTCTATTGGGCATTTTATAGGCAGAAGTATCTTTCTTGACTACTATTGTCATTGGTCCAAATTTTAGGCCAATAAAAAATAAATAAAATTGTCGCGCCACCTGCCGACGACGCAATTTTGTTAAACGATAGGTCCGCCATGAACGCCATCTATTGAAAGTAAAAAATTGCTAACGAATATTTCCCGAATTTTTCAATTTTCCGGGCAACTTTTCTAATTTTTTCTTTCGTAAAAACCTTCTCCTGGCAATTACGAACAACTTAAAAAAAATTGAGCCAAATCGGCCCAGCCGTTCTCAATTGATGAATAAGTATACATTTTTCACACCATTTTTATATATATAGATATATATTTTTTTAAATTAAAAATTATTTCACGAAAAAGTAAAATAAAAATTCTTGCTTTTAGTGTAAGATTCATAATTTTATCTTTTCTAGATCGCATGTTGTGTGCTATTGTAAATTCTAATTTTAATCATGAATTGTGGCTAAACTAATTTTTTTACAATAATTTTTAATTAACAAAAATTACCTAAAATATATTGCTAAATAAGAATATTACTATAAAATCAACATTTCACATAATTTTTTATTCCTACTGAACAGCCTTTAGGCCCGTGATATTAAGTTGTTTCCAAGGTAAATACAAGTAATTAAAAATTGAACCTAGATATTATTTTTCTGGTTAATTAAAGACCAAATTTTGTAGAGATAAAAAATTCATTTTAAAATATTTTAAATGTTTACAATGAGAACAAAAAATATAGGTTAGACATTTTTTTATGTATTTTATTCAAAAATGGCATAATTTTTATCAAACTACTTCAATGTCAGTTTTTGACATCTCATTAGTTTTGTCAAAGTAAAACTTTTTGTTGCAGATCCGGATCGATTCCAATCGAGTAGCAGTTCAGACGAGAATGAATCTGGTTCAGAGCAAGAAGATACGGTTCACTCGCTCACCCAAACGGCAAACAATATAAGAACTGTGCGTAAACGTCGTCGAAATTTTCCCAAGCATTCTGTCCAGATATTAAAGAGGTGGTTATATGAACATCGTTATTTCGGCTATCCCAGCGACGCCGACATTAACGTTATCTCGGGAAGCAAATTTAACGATTATACAAGTATGTACTTGGTTTACGAACGCACGGCGAAGGATATTGCCGGAAATGATTAGGCGTGAAGGTAATGATCCCATAGAGGACGCTCCCATAGTTACGCCAAATAATGTAAGTAGTTGAATGATTTGCGGGCTTAGTGATATTAATTTCTGTTATTTCAGAGAAATAAAAGGAAGAAAAAAGTAAAAATTTGCAGTTTATGTTCCTAAATTTAATTCCAAATTCCAAAATTTATTGTTTTTTGAAAAAAATTTTTTTTTTATATTATGATCAATTTTTATCTTTATTTTTCTTTATTATTACAATATATTTATTAAAATAAATTTAGTGTATAATTTCTTATAAAAATTTTTTTTTGTAATAGCAATAGTTTGTGAGATACAGACCGTCCTTTATAAAGCACAGTGGCATAATAGGGTGTAATTATTAACATCAACGTAATTTAATACAGATTTATTCAAATATAAACTCAAACATTTTAAATAACATTTCAGAAGAATAATACAATAGAAATAAAACAAAATTTGAATTACACAAATAGAAACAACAAAAAATAGAATTATTGAGTGTGATACTCTAAGAAGCAAGTTTTCGGATGCAAACCGACATTGCACTTATTACACAGAAATTGAACTTTTTTATGACACAAACGACATCTAATTTGGGTTTCCTTGTAGGTGATTAGATCACCTTTTCCGTCAAATCGAGGATATTCATTGGGTTGAGCACTTGGGCGTCCGCGTTTAGTTATTTTCTTGTGGGTTTCCAAAATACTCATAGCAAGGGATCTGCGGAAGGTGTATTGATCAAGCTTTCCACCGTATTGACGTTGAAGTTGCTACGTATGAACATAACACGTTTAAATTGATCAAAATTTAAAAATTAATAACGAGATGTGTAATTTTCGAAAAATTAACAGTTGTACAATTCTCTAGTACAAATTTTATTTACTACTAAGTATACAATAGTTAATTATTTTGCTACTATTTTATTATACAATTTAAAATTATCTTATTATTAAACTTAAAATTAACAAATATTCTATAAAGTACTATCTAATAAATATAAATAACAAGTTTTAAAAACATCAAAAAACAATTAACAAATCAGTACGATTACTCTAAAAATAAATAATTATCTACTTCACAAAGGAATTCTGAAAAAAATTAGAATTACAGTTAAAAGGAAAATTAAAATACTTGAAATATATACTTTACTCTCTTCTTTGCTTTTTACGTGGGAAATATGTCTGTGTCTCCATCTTTCTCTTTTCAGACCGAAATCGGGAAATACCATTTACAACCGAATTACAGCACACCTCGAATTTCTCGAACGATGCATCGTCCAAATCATATGATTCTTCCAAACCTTTCAATATATAGTTTTTCCATGATTCTATAAGAATTTTTTTCCGTGTGTCCTTGTCTATGTTAACTTGGAGATTTTGATTCCCATCATTTAATGTTCCACATTTTTCTTCGATAAACTCAGCAATAGCTTCATTTGATTTTAACATATCTCCAGAAGGTTCCTCGATGCGTAATGAATTTTCTGTCTCTTCATTATTTTCACCTGAAACAGAAGCCGCCAGCAGCACTCCTCTTTCGTACAAAGAAACCATATGTGCATGCTTACATATGATTTTCTTCACAGCATATTCCACACATTCACATTTATACGTATGCATGCAAATTGAACATATATGACATCGCTTTCCCTCGAAGTTGCACACGGCTACATTATCATATGAAACAGAATAAAATTTCTCACCTGTTGAAGATTTCACTTTAAATTTTCCAAATTCTTCCAGTTTTACATATTCATTTACATTACATTGTACTGCGGCTCGATGTGCTTTAGAAATTTTTCTTGATTTGCTATCATTTGATGTAGGGCGATATTTATTAGCAATTGTTGTCCATATTTTCCCTTCCACAGCTTGATCTATCGTATCCAATAATTTTTCCACAGTCGATTTCGCATTTCTGGAAAGTAAATCTTTTAAGGTTTTGTTAAAACTTTCCAAAGCCATATTAGTGTTAATTCCTGCATACAGCCGATGGCAATAAGCCCACATCTTTATTCTTTCATCATCGCAAAAGTAAAATCTAAAATAATAAAATGTTAATGAAATAATAACCAGATATAAGAGCTTATGCGGTATTAAAAATAATAGATACGAAACTGTAAACAAAACTTTACAGGCTAACATGCTTATAACAGTTTGGATACAGAATAGAAGGATCTAGTTATTGTGGAACATTTTAATGTTTGATATTATTATATGTTATTATAATAAACAAATTAATAAACCTTATCAATAAAATTAAATTAAATCTACCTTTTTAAGTAATTAAGAAAATTTGTTTCATTTGCATCTTCAAGTTTCTTGATATAATCATTTGTCAAATTCCTAAATTTCTCTTCATTGGTTTCAACCATAATTTTACCTAGATCGCCACTCATCGAATCTCTTAAATCTGCATTTATAATTTTCTTCTTCCCTTGTATAATCCAATTTTTCCTAATATGCCATACACACAACAATCTTCTTGGAGTATTTCCCATTATCTTCACCCACGCATTATGATACTTTATGTCATCATCAGTCATAAAAAATTCTGGCTTGATTTCTTCTCCGACACGCTCTTTAAATGCTTCAATAAAAACTTCTTGAACAACTTGGTCTTGCCTGTTAATCAATATGAAGGTGTTACATAAAGTTTTTGAAGGTATTTTAAAATAAATTTAACCTGTTGGATAAAAAGAAAGCTACAGGAAAACCCACATCTTGATTATCCCTAACCATCATAATTGTTAAATCAAATTTTTTGTTATTCGTGCCATGTGTCCCGTCCATGCAAATAATCCTATTGTGATCTCTAAGCTTCGTTTCCATGCTCTTATTCATAAATGCCAATGCAAAGTCCTTGGTTTCAAGTTTAGGATGTGGGTCGCCTAAAATAAACCACCACCATCCCATATATTACTATTTTACCACCACCCCACCACACAAATATACAACAAAATATTACAATAACTAATTATTCACTGCCCTCTCCCTTATTCCATAATATAAAACCACTCCCCAAGCAAAGCAATAAAATAAAACACCTAAAATAATTACCAATTTTTTTAAATAAAAATGCATAATTTTTTCCATTCGAATTCCATTCTAGTACTTTCATTGCTACCGCTACCATATCATCCGGATCTCTTCGCTTTTCTATTTTAAATTTTTTTCGTAAGTTGGTCAAATCTTGTTTATTTAATAAATTAATACGTTGTAATTTATTATCCTCTAATTTTCTTGCATCTTGAATAATCCTTTCTGTCAATACTCCAGCTTTCATCTGTTCAGCAATTCCATTTGCTTCTTTAACTGTTAAGCGTTGATTTCTAAATCCATCCTCATCATGTCCTACGTGCGTTTTAATGAAATCAACGTTAACTTCACCTAAAAAATTGTAACGCCAATAATGTATTACCTATAAAGAGAAAAACAACGGGAGCTTACCATTATTGTTGTGATGCACTTATTATTCGCGACGGACAAATGCCATCAATTGTAATGCTTCCCTCGCATTTCATTGTTCTTTTAGAGCAATTACTTTTAAATTCTTAAATGAAATAATTTTAATTAAACCAAGTATTTTTCATATAAAAAACCGGCGACTGTGCCGTTACTCTGACAGGCTGAAAAAAAATTTCTTCAGCTACACACTAAAGAACAGGCTTATATTTGTCTAATAAAACAATAAAAAGGCTGAACGGAGTAAAAACAACCCCAAAATCGACTTTTGAAAAGAAGGGAAAGTAAATTCATGTAGCCGGTCGAACCCGGGGTCTGCACATGTATCGGGTTACAGTCCCTTGAAATGGAGTGAAATTTTTTCGGTCCGATTTTAATTTTTCTTTGAAATTCGGGTAGGGGGGGGTGTGCTTAGTAGATATTAGTATAAATATTCGCGAAAAAATGGAAAATAAGGCGGTTATTGCCGAAAAAGTGAAAAAATTAAATTTTTTTTGCCTTCGAATTTTAGGGGTGTGCATTCGAAAAGGAGGGTAATCCATCGTCAAATCCTACTCCTCCGGGGCGCCGCTCTGCACCCCTACGGAGCGGATTTGACTCTGGTTACTAGGCTAAACATACGAGAAGGCGCCACCGATCAAGAACACCGGGATCTATGCAACCGGGATGTGAGAGACCCTCGAAATAGCATTAAAAAGTATAGTCGCGGTATGGGGCAGTATACTATTACGTTTCACCCCCAAAAAATCGCGTAAAAACAAAAAATAAGCGATGTTACATGTAGGAGCGTCGAGCTGCATCTGCCGGTGCGAAATTTTCTAAGTGTAAGAGTATATCCCAGTGCACGTACCGTCAACAAAATGCGCCGGCCGGCCGATGAATGTGGCATCACCGGGGTCTACTGCATGATTTATGCTACTTTTCCGTACTTTTCAAATTCGAATATTTCGGTCATTTGGACCCGATTCATATGTTTTACTTTTACAATATGCTAAATTAAGTGTGTTCTTTAGTGTGTAGCAGAAGAAATTTTGTTTCGAGCTGTCATAACAACTGCACAGTAACCAAAAAACCTGTTACCTCTCGTATTACTACGATTACAGTTGTAATACTCTATTCTTGTATTGAGTTTCTTTACTATGTTCTCTTTTGCATAATTTACTTCCCGTTTTTCAAGTGCCTTCCAATTTTGAAAATTCTGGCAAGTATCAAAATGTAATTTTTCCCGTTCGATTACTATATCATGTGTGTCTGTAATATGTTTCATTAATAAAAAATAAGTTCCAATACTTACCTTGTTTTCTTCGACACAGATTGGGCAAAATATGTGCCCTTTTGTAATTTTTTTTTTCTGCTACTGCAATTGAGCGTTTCCAAATACGTCACAGTGTTTCGCGGCAGGCTGTCAAGCTGCCAACGAACTGATTCAAATTTGTGATAAATCGTGTTTTTTGGTGGTGAAAATTGAATTTTTTTACATTTTATAAACCGTAGAGAGTGTCGTGTAAAATTATTACTGTAAGTACTTCCGTTTATTTTATTTGCCGAATTAATCGTAAACCTAACCTAAGAATTTTACACACATAAAAGTGTTCGTGACGTCACATGGAATTGCTCCATTGAATGAATTTTTCTCATATGTCGATTTTTGGTAGAAATATCATAGAACTTTTTAAGGCAATGAGGGCATACACTACTAAAAAATAATTGTAATGTAATTTTGCATACTTCGCAAGTTATTGTTTCAATTCTTACGAATCCATGGTAGAGGTAAATAAGATCCAAAATTTAACCTAAAATAAAACACAAAACTACCGTTATCCTGCACAAAATTATGTATTACAGTTCTATTGTAGCAATGAATAATTGCCGTTTAATTATAATTGATTTATAATACCATCACAAAATTGTAACAAAGTATAAAATTTTTCGATTGCTTTAAAATTCTAACATGTAAGGTACACAAGCGAGCCTAACACAAAAACGCGGGTAAACTTTTAGATTTATAGGAGTGGAGGGGAGTTCTGGTTATGCAACCCACATAACTACGGATATGAAAAGAGCGTATAACTCAATAAAACCTGTCTCAGGCGGTTGCGGGTTTTACTGTATCCTATATTGTGAGCTAATTACTTGAAAATAGTTACTTTAGTCCGGTCAAATTAGACCAAAAAATAGGAGCGAGGTTACAATAATTCGCACCCAGCTGAAAATTGGTAGGATTGTTCAAAACACCATCATAAATGAAATCTAAAAAGTCCTCATCGATCTGACACCTGGAAAATAATTTATTCGGGGTCAAAGGTCACAAACACGGGTTTTTCGCGATTTTAAGCAAAACGGTAAGTTTTATCATAAAATTATCCCATTCAAAAATTGTAGATCAGATAATTATCTATAAAAAATGTCTAAATACCTTTTTTCCTAAGAGTCACCGTTTTTGAGATATAACGATTCGAAAAGTTGAAAGAGTTGTAATCGTCATATAGGTGCAAATAAATAAAATGAATTTGTGGAAAAACTATAATGGAGCCAGCTTTCATATTTGGGTGCTAGCTCTAAGTATCCCAGTGCTAGGTTTATGGGTTACAATATTAACCGGGCGGGGGCTAGCGTTACTTTGGCCCCCCCCCAATTTAAAGTCGATTTGTGAAAATATTGTAATGGTGCTAGCTTTCATATTTGGGTGCTAGCTGGTGCTAGCTCTAAGGATCCCAGTGCTAGGTTTTTGGGTAAAAATATTAACCGGGGGGGGGGGGCTAGCGTTACTTTGGCCCCCCCCGGTTTCAAAGTCGATTTGTGAAAAAACTGTAATGGTGCTAGCTTTCATATTTGGGTGCTATCTGGTGCTAGCTCTAAGGATCCCAGTGCTTGCTTTTGGTGTAAAAATATTAACCGGGGGGGGGGCCAAAGTATCGTTATAATATACTGTATGTATAAACATGTTTATACGTATAAACGTTATATTCGAATCGTTATATCTCAAAAACGGTGGCTCTTAGGAAAAAAAGTATTTAGACATTTTTTATAGATAATTATCTGATCTACAATTTTTGAATGGGATAATTTTATGATAAAACTTACCGTTTTGCTGAAAATCGCGAAAAACCCGTGTTTGTGACCTTTGACCCCGAATAAATTTTTTTCCAGGTGTCAGATCGATGAGGACTTTTTAGATTTCATTTATGATGGTGTTTTGAACAATTCTACCAATTTTCAGCTGGGTGCGAATTATTGTAACCTCGGATGTCTAAATTGACCGGACTACTTTGAAAAATCCTGAAAATTAAGTGAGGCTCCCACTTCAGAGGGGTTGACCCGGGTGGAAGTCTCTAACGGTTTGTTTAGGGGATCGGGCTGTGATAGCGACGGATCGAACACCGAAGAAAGTAATGTAACAAAACTGGACCGCGTTTTTATATTAAAAGGGGATTGTTTTGGTTTTAATACTATTGATAGCTGCCACCACTTAATCTGTTGTCTTCTCGTAATAACCACCTTGAGGTAGTTAATTTCTGAGGTAGATTAAGAAACCTCTTAAATTGTATCCTATTAACCTGGACGTTGTTGTTGGTTTAGGTAACGTGACTCCTCTATTAGAGCCGTAGAAAAACCTAGAGAGATAAATACACTTTACTAATTAACAATCGGTTGAAGGAGTGACAACCAGGAAAAGAGTTAAATTTGGTATAATTGTATATTAATGAATTAACTATATTTTACAGAAGGATATAAAATGTTACACCAGTACACCAACAATCAATTTATACAATTCTTTACAATTAATGGGGTTAACATTAGGACTTCAAAAACCACAGCAAGAACATCCATACAAGTTACATAAGAAAACTACCACAGTATCAACTCAGGGTTATATGATACCTATTTATTGTTGTCCTTCTTCCAACAGGCTAGGTAGTAAGTTCTGAGACGTAATCCTTATAATCCCAAAGGCTATTACTGTATTTATTAGATATCGGTTCGTTTTAATGAGTTACAATGAAGTTAAGAAAATTTACAATATTAACATTGATTAGAGATTAATTCCGATCGCGCTCCCGAAATCGAAGTATCAAATAATGAAAATATGAATAAATGAATTTTACACGTAACTTAGAAAAATTTACACGTTGAATTTGTTTAAGCCGAATTGTCGAGTTCGGTTAACTCTTTATAAAACAACGATTGAACGACCGAACTCGGAACGAACTTCGCGAAGGAACTCCTTTAATTTTGGGTCCGTGGTCCTTTTATCAACTTTTTCCCGTTTTCTGAATATTAATATCACGCCTTCGATTTGAACTATTTGGCCAATCGCGTGTGTGACTTTTCCCTTAATTTACAAGAGGGGTGTCTTATTAATTTGATATCTCAAAACTTACTTCCCTGCACGTGTGAAACTAATTCACTGTGTGACCAGGGTAGTTTTCCCACAGATTTTAGGTTACTTATGCTATAAAATATTTCCCAATCTTCGTTAAGGCAAATCAGGCGTTAAGTCGAAATTACACTCTATCGTTTAGTTTTAATATTTATTAGTAGAGTATTCCTTGTCGGTCGCACCGTTCTTAATGCCTCATTTCCTCTAGCAAGTGGAATGTATTAAAATTGACTTATTTATCACCAGTTGCATTGATTTAACTATCAGCCCGGGATGCCGAAAATGGCTTGTTTGAAACAGGTGGTCGCAACCGGATGAGTGGTCCGACATGGGGTCCTGACTACCCCTGATATTTTAAATTATAGCAAAACGTTTCTTCGTCAAATCAATGTACTGGATGTTTAAAATTCCTTACCTAAACTTTATAATTTTTATACTAGCAGGGGCATTTTAATATTGCCTCTGCTGGTTAATTACGATAAATTACCTATGTCGGAAGTTAGCTGTACAAACTTGATGTTTGTAAAGTAATTATAATTGAAAAAGAAAGGGCGGTTTGTTACAGTAAGAAAAGACCGGCAGGTTACGACATATTCAATAAAAGTAAAAAGACATCAAGATCACCATCACGTTCACATAAAACAGTAGCAGAAATAGAAATGGAGGAGCTGACACGAATGATGAAACAGCTGATGGCTGATGTGAGTGAAATAAAAAATGGTCAAAAAACTTACGAACAGGAAGTCAATAAGCTGAAGGAAGAAAATAAAAATCTTAAGGTACGACTGGGGACCCTGGAAAATCGAGCTCAACAACTAGAGGGTAGGGAAAGAAAAAATAACATAGTGATAAAAGGAATACCTATGAACGAACAAGGATTGGTGCAGGAAGTGGATTAGTTCATAAAACAAGAACTTGGAGTTAACACAACAATAAAAGCGACCGAAATGATAAAACCAGGAGCTGCTAACCCATTTATACTGGTCAAAATGAATTCATGGCAAGAGAAATTGGAGATTATGAAAAATAAAAATAAGATGAAAGGTACAAGAAAGTACATTGAAAATGACCTATCAGCGGAAGAAAGAAAAGTTCAGGCTGGCTTAAGAAGTATTGCAAGGGCAGAGAGAGAGAGAAGGGAAATCTCACAAAGGTGGGATGTAGAAAGATATTTATAAATCGTGAGCGTTGGGATTGGGACAGCCAAGAGGAAAAAATTGTGAAATCCCTAGAAGGTAACAGCAGAACAAAAAACTATTAACAGAACAAAATGGACGGAACAATATTTTGACGGCAATGGCGAGGAAAAGCACAAACGAAGAAGAAATTTGCGATTAGAATATAGGAACTTGGAACGTTAGAGGGCTAAATGGTAAAGAACATGAATTGGCAGAAGAATTCTTGAACTGTGGACTGGAAGTATTAACAATAACTGAAACTAAAAAGAAAGGAGATGGAATAATTGAGATTGGAGATGGTTTAATTTTGATATATAGCGGAGTAAGAATACAGGAAAGAGCGGCGGGAGGTGTGGGTTGTCTGATAGGGAAGAGATTTAAGAACCATATTAAGAGCTGGTTGTGTATATCAGAAGTAGTTAAACAAAGGGGATACTACGACCAAGAAATTTTTAAAAATTTTCTAAGTCCAAGAATTTATGAAAATTTTTCTAAGTCCAAAGAATGCGTGGAATTTGTTAAAATTTTCTAAGTGAAAGAATGCATACAATTTTTGTAAGTCGAGGAATTTTTAGAAAGTATGACAATTAATAATTAATTAGTAATATGTGTGTATAAAATGCTATAAATCGACATTAGTAAAATTAAAATTAATTTTGTAAACTAATATAAGTTCTTTTATATGATGCTATGCAAGACTTTTTTAGGCTTTATAATGTAATGAATTTTTTATATTTTGGAAACTTTTATAACCCCTTTCGGCCGGCTTAGCTCGCGGGGGTGTCGACGTGAGGCTGAAGCGTGATTCATATAATGTTTAAATAACCAAAAGCGTACTTCCCTATACGGGGGGGGCGGGGGTGTCGACGTGAGGCTGAAGCGTGATTCATATAATGTTTAAATAACCAAAAGCGTACTTCCCTATACGGGGGGCATAGCGCATGAAGAATTGTACGATCAATAATAATAATTCAGTTATTTTTTATTTAAAACGCTATATTTGTTTATATCATCTGATCATACAATTATTATTATTATAAGTTGATTTTTTACTAAGATGGATACAGATGAGATTGAATTGACTAAAAAAAATTAAAGCACGTAAATCTGTAAAACGTTGAAACGTAGAAGTGAACGAATTAAATGGTATATTTTCTATACATACCTTAATATTATCATATATTTAATTTGAATGACATTTTAAAAATTACTATTTTTAAATGTAAACTTATTTGAATATAATTTGTAGGCTCATTTAAATTAAATACAAAGTTTAACAAAAATGCAGAAAATTATCTAATTACGGTAATTGGAGACAACACAAAAAGGTATTTTTGAAAAATGTAATTACCTAACTTTCTCAAACTTAATGACAACCGTTCAGACATTAGCTCAGAGGTATGGATTAATAAAATTATTTAGTTTTCATTATGCTGCTTGAATATCTCAAGAAATGCTAGAATTTTACTTTCGTTAGGATTAAAATGTTAAAGATTATTACAAAAATTACACAACACATTATTATAAAATTATATTAAAATACAGTATACATACGCATATACATTGCATATAACCAGAGTTCCTGAAATAAATTAAAAAAAAAAACATTTTTATTTTATTTTATTAATTTATTCAACTTATTTTAATTTCCAATCAATAACATTAGCAGGAACGCCGTACCCTTATGATTAGTCGATCTTATACTATTTTTAAAAATAATAAATTATCATATATTCGAGCGTATTAGACCAATAGGCTATTAAACTTGAGCTTTCGTTTCGCAAATACCATTGAGGTTGTCCTTTTGAAAAATGAGAATTATTATAATAAAATAGGTTTTTAACAATTAATACCACACTGTACTATATAAAATTTTATTTATTTGGTTCCACTTTTATACAGACATATGAATTTAAAAAAAAAATACAAATAAACGATTACATTTATAATTCTGAAACGCAACATACTTTTTATTAATAATTTATACATTTTGTAATTACAATATTGAACCATCCGTATATTTATTAGCTTTTCTATTTAAAACGTTCAAACGTTCATTTAAATTATCAATTACCATTGGATTATTATTAAGAAGACGATTAATTATTTTTAAAGCATATTTTAAATTAACGTTATTAAAATAATTTGCACCTTTCACATGTTTAACATATTCACAACTGTCACTCCAAAATGCGTGTTCTTCCCAAGGATTATCATCTTTCGTCCAACTATCCAACATTATACTGTCACATTTATAATAAAATAAAATAATAATAATATTAATGCACGACTCGCCTAAGCAATTATAGCAAAACGTGATGAGTAGTCAGATTGATAGGAAAGTTTTCTCGAGAGGTAATTGAACGTAGGGAGAACGGTTTGATAAGCGAGGAAAAATGTAACGACGGTCGGTAGTTGAAGTTGAAAGTGTAAACATGTTATAAAAATGTAGTTACAAAAATGTGAGAATATTTCACCCCCCTAGTTGATAACGATGTACCTAGGAATGTTTCACCCAAATAATCATGTAAGAATTAATTTTAGTTAGTTTAAGATGTATGTAAATATCCGTTGCTACACTCAAAGAAAATAATAGGTAAAATCAACTAAAAAGAGCATATGAAACGGCGTCTATCTAGTTTCATGGTTAAATCAACCACAAAAGAATAGTTAAACCATTTTTGTTACCATACAATTTTAATTGTTATTTTGAACTAAGAAATAGTTAGCAAACAATTTTTTAAGTTAAGTAACCATTTTTTTAGGTCTACGACAACTTTATTTGTTCATATAAACAAATAGTAGTTGAGTAATCAAATAATTGTAGAACAACAAATTAAATTGTATTTTAACAATTTTTTTGTATACTAACCATTCTTTGTTTCGTTTACAATTAAATAGTATCATGACAAAAATTAAATAGTATTTTAACTACTTTTTTGTATACTAACCATTCTTTGCTTGGTCTACAATAAATTAAATAATATCATGACTTCCTTTTTGCTTTGATAACCACGTTTTGTTTGGAATACCTACCAATTTACTTATTTTATTTATAAGGAAGCAAAATTATCAGAATAATTTATTATAATAATAAATTTACAGCTGGTGCTATATCCATTGATTAATAAAATTCGTTCATACCATACATCGCCAATTGAAAATAAAATACAGATTTTAAATTGAACATTGTTTATTATATTATAATATACTATAAAATATTATATTATGTACAGGGTGGATCTTACCGGGTGATCTATAAGAACTTATCAACTATAAATAAACTAAACTAAATACGATATAATGTATTATACAAGATTAAATAAATTAAACCTATGAATCTATAATAATTATTATAATTATGTTCATAGAAAAATCAAAACTTATTGCTATAATAGTACATTATATATCAAGGTTGTGAAGGCCGTCATTATTGCCCTAGCGCCAAGATTATATTCCGAGGTGCTTTGCACCGAGGAATATAACGCGCGGAGGCAATAATGGTCTTCACAACCGTGGTTTATATACTATTTTTTCCAATACTAGATTTATTACCATTCTTTAAATTCTTTTTAATAAAAAAATTTTCAAATTTAAAATATTTATTTCAAATGACAGTTTTGTTTTGTTGATTTGACAGTTGTTGACAAATTTTAAATCACGTATGTCAAATCATTTCATTGGTTCATTTTTTTAACTTAAGTGTATAATGAATCTGTCAAATCATTTCATTGGTTCATTTGTATAATGAAAATATTATTTACCGCATGTCTAAAATGCGTCACTTCACATGTGACTTGGATAAGTTATAATGGTAGCCTATATGACTAGTAGTGGAAAAAAGGGTTTATTTAGTTAATTACAAAAAGGTAATTTCAAATAATAACTAAGAGAAATTTATTAATTAGGTACTATAGGCAGAAAATTATATAAATATAGATATATATGTAAAATTTACAAATTACAAAGCTAATAATAATAATATACATCTATCCAATAAAACTAATTAATAATATTTTGGTCTTACATAAGCAATACCATTAGGTGATTTATACACATGAATTGGGGCATATAGAAATTCATGAAACTGCGTAGAAAATATGTAAAAATTGTTAGTTTTATTTAAAACTTTAAAAGATTGAAAATGATTATTTATTTTGCTGATTTTATGTTCAACACATATTAAATAACAATCCTTAACATTTTCTATGCTTTCACAAGCTATATGCACAATTTCATACAATTTCAAAGATTTTGAAAATAAAAAAAAGTTTCTTTATATTAGGTATTCTTATACTTACTATAAAAGTAAGCTTGTTACTGAAGTAGTATAATAATAAATTATGTTAATTTTAAACGAAGGGTTTTAGGTCTATCTTTTAGTTTTTTAAAATATAGCATACGTTATTCGCTATTCCTATTTTTACATAAAATCGAGAAAGTTTTTATGAAATTATTGTACGGAAAAAGATGTACTTCAAGAGACCTACTTACATTTTAGCAGATCAAATAAATGTTCAAAACCCCAACTACCAGGTAAATTTCTGAGATCTATATCTTCGCCATTAAGAAATATGCTGTCTGAAACGTCCGGCTGTATTAAGGCATTTACAAACAAATCTGTACTATATTCTAAATTTTCTTTATCCATCGCTATGTAAGTAGGTGCCTAACTAATTAATTTAAAATGAAAATTTCGTACAGCTTCACGTCAAATGGAAAAAAAGTATTTGCACACACCAATCACTTTTCACTATTTCACGTTCACTTTTAGATCCAGGTAATCCTTGCCCTTACGGATACTTGATATAAACCACGATATAAACTGAGATACCGTAGATTCTGGGTCCTTATATACAACTTAAAACTAATAAAATTTACAGTAAATTTGCAAATATTTCCTAAGTTTAGAATTTTTCCAAAACCATGGGAGGCCCTTTGTCTGAGATTAACATTGTCTATTTTTGAAACCAAATGTCTTCTTAGATAGTACAACAAAAAAAGCCGACAAAGAGAACATCCGGCATCTTGCAACTGAAAGATATTTTTAATTTCAACCGGCCAAGTACCTGATGACAATTGACACTGGGATTTTAGTTTATTGCTTAATCTATGTAAATCCTAAAATTATAAAATTGCCTACACAACTATCAAACGTGAGAAACAAATTTAACGAAAATATTTTTACACGCCACAAACAAAATGTTAAGTATTTTCACACATTTGGTACGAATACATATAGCACTTATTCGTATCACTAGGTGAAAATAACTGAAAAATACAAGTGCATTATTGAGCGCAGGGTACATACATATGGTCCTGGGGTTTTAAGAAAAAATAGTATCATCAACCCATAAAGGTCGGTAGCAGAACAATCTTATGTTTACATAAACATAACAACGAGTTAATTTTGCAATAATATTTGTTTATATAACAATTATAATGGTAAGCAAACTATTGCCGTGTTAGATTTAACCATTTCATAATAGTTAAATGTAAAATTGAACGCATTGGTAGTTTGATTTTAAAAAATTTAACAAATCAATAGTTAGATGACAAAATAATAGTCAAATGTACCTATTTTTAAAGTAGATTTTCATTTTGTTGTGCAACAATTTTATAGTAGTTGTAATAACAATCCACTTTGGTTTGAATATACTATTAATGTAGTTTGATTTTACAAAATTGACTAGATTGTTGACTAAACATTTATTTTAGTTGAATTAACCTATACTATTTCTTTGAGTGTAGTTGTTTAAATAAAATTATATGAAAGTTTCGAACCCGTTTTAATTAACAAATGCATAAAAGATCCCAGTCACAAAAAGACTTGTGACAAATATGGTGGAGGGCCGTTTTGGCAGGCATTTTGGGGCATTTATCTTCAAATAAATCGCCCAAATAATTTTTTTTTTTCAAATCAAATTGACTATAAATTTTTTTTTTCAAAGGTTAACAGGCAATACAGTGCCTCATTATTTTAAGGATTGTTATAGCCGAATAGCGACCGATTTTTTAAGAAATAAATTTAATACATATGTATAAATAAAATAATATAATACATGAATAAGAGGGCGAGTATCATGTAGCTAGCGGTCCAGGTCACGCGGCCGGTGTATGTAGTTCCTACCTCTTCGCATATTATTTATAATAAAATAAAACGAAATATTTTACAAATTATCATAATTATTATTTTAAAAAACTTACGCAATACGTTAATCGATTCTATTTCCCCAAATAACAAACCAACATGCATTTTCTTGATAAAGTTAATAAATAAATTTACAAATAAATTTTACTAATTCATTATTTTAATATTTAAATTGACTACATTTTGTTGTTACGGTTAACATGTTTATAAATAATAAGGGTTCGAATATAGTTATTCATTTTTGTTTCCAAATTTTGGTTACAATGTTTTTTTAATTGCAAATTTTAAACTAATGGAAAAGTACCGATTTAATATAGTGTCTGAAATGCAACACAGACAGGTCGGCTACCGAAGTCAGGATATGATGTGTTAAATTACATATTTTTTCTTGTTTACAAGTTGATACGTAATTTATTATAAATCAATAATAAATTTTTATTAAAATGCTTAAATTATAGTGGAGTTACAAAAATTTACAGCCTAATTTTAGTTAATGTCAACAGTTATTGTCCAAAAAATAATAAACCAAAAAGTTTTGTTAAAGTTTATAAAGTTCATATAAATGTATTCCTATTAGGTAAATTTGAAAAATAGGTTCCAATGTAGGTAAATTCCGTTTTTTTATAAAAAATATTTGTTTAGAAATTAAATTTAATAACAGTAGACTGCAAACGTAATAATAAAATTACTTGTAGGTAGTTCAATGAGCTGAAATATAAAACCGCGGATGTTACATATCATGAGTTAAGAATGTGGTAACAACATTTATTAATACAAAAATTTGTTATTCCTATTAATTTAGGGAATTAAAAATTTTTAATTAGTATTATTTTAAAATTTTAACAATGTTATTTAGAATTCAATGATATTGAATGAATTGGTTTAATGAAGATTGATAATTTTTTTACGCAAGTATGTGCATATATTATTCTGAAAGTTTACATTTAATTGATTAAAATTTTTGAATAATTGAAAATTTTATTTGAAGGATTCAATTAGCAAAACAACGTTAATTAAAAACGTCATTAAAAACACCCAATAAAAACATGTTTAATTTGAATTACTCCATGCTAGATGCTAGGTCAATGGTGGACACCCCCAGGTTTCCCAAATTTGTATCTCCAGGCCAATTCAACCCGTCAAATTCAAATGCGTTGACGTTTATAAACGAATACGAAGAAATTTCTAATGGCAATGGTTGGACTACCGTCCACAAAATTAACTATTTCGGTTCATTTTTAAAAGGCGCGGCATATATTTGGTATAATGATTATAGGGCAAATGTCATTAACAATGATAAAACATGGCGTGAAATTAAAGATGATTTCTCTAAAAAATTCGGCGGAGAATCGTGCATTCGTATTGCAAAAACTAAATTAATAAATCGTAAGCAAGACCCAGCAGAGGGTATAAAAAAATATTTTTATGATCTAATAACACTCGCGTACGAATTTGACCCAGAATTAAAAATTGATGATTTTCGTGATTACTTTGAACGAGGATTACAATCAAAATTTTTACCGATGTATTACGCTTTAAAGAAAACGGTGATGACAAAAGATGACATAGAGGCAATTGTAAATACGATCAGTGATTTAGATGATCGAGTTCAAGGCGAAGAACTTTTGAAAATGACCTCTTTACTTAATATTGATCTAAATCATAATCAATACACTCAGGCCGCGCAGAATAATTATAATCGATTGGTCAATAATTCACCTTATGTTAATTTCAGTCCTAGTAAAAATAATTTTTCATCATTCCTTATAAAGCACGGTAATCAGGGTTCCCAGGACAAATTCACAGGAAATAGGAATACGAGAAATTACTGCCATATCTGTAATAAAACTAGACACAACACAGCATTCTGTTGGTTCAATAACATGAATAAAGGTCGATCATATTCCGAATTTAATAATAGAGCATTTCCCGTGAGAAACGCTAATTTTGCAAATATTAAAAGATACTTTCGAAATAGGGACACACCTAATTTCGTTAGGGATAATAACTTTAATGGAAATAGAACGGGTAGGTCATTTTTAAACAATAGTAGTAACAATTATCGCAAATCAGTTAACAACACGTATTGCAACGATAGGAACAGAAATTCGTACCCAAGTCAAGCTAATGTCAGAAATGACAATATTTCCAAAAGGGTGATTCGCGGGGGAGAGCCGGTTGAGCTGTACCAATTGGGTGAATCACGACAAATGGGCGACATTCTGACTATTGAAGGACTAGTAAATAACAGACTTACAGAAATAGTTATCGATACGGGGTCGTTAAAAAATATTGTATCCAGTAACTTGGTACAACGGGTTAATAAAAATTATCATATGCAATTTCTAAAAACCGCAGGGGGGCATAGCGTTCCTGTGATCGGTATAACCAAAATTAAATTAGAAATTAATGGTGGAATTTTTCAAATTTCGGCACTCGTGGTAGAAAACCTACCAAAATCAATACTTTTGGGGAACGATTTTTTAATGGAGAATCGAGCTTTAATAGACTACACCGATTACACAATTTCATTAAGAGGTAAATATCGAATGGTAAAAATAAGTTTCAACAAAAATTCAAACAATCAATTTAATTTAATAAATTTGAACGACTCTTCAAGTCGAACTTCAGTAATCAGTAAAACACAAAAACTCCCACTACAGACTAATAAATTAGCCACAGCGAGATCACAAACCGAAAATAGCCTAAATCAGATTACAAATGTTGGTAGAGTAAACAGTAGTAGTCATGCAAGTTCATCGAACGGAACAAGTATAAGTAACAAACCTTTGCAAATCGGAAAGAGGTCAGTCTCATTTAATAAAATACCAAGTCCTACAGTTAAAAGTGTCCCTATTAGATTAGAAAGAGATCAAGTTTCAATAGAATATCACAAACCTAAAATTCAGCGTAACAAAACCTCCGAAAATATAGATTTATTAAAAGAATTAAGCCAAGACATACATGTAGGTAAACTAGATAATATAACTAAGGTAAAATTAAGTAAAGATTATGTATTATGTCCCAAAGAAAGGACTAAAATTGATTTATATTCGGAAAATAAAGAGCCATATTTAAGATCTTATGTATTTAATGCGAATGATGTTTTCTTAACAAAAAATAAATTAGCCTTTGTATCTATTTTACAAAACGTTAAATACAATATATTTACAGTCGATATAATTAATAACGCCAATATACCACTTAAACTGTTCAAAGGTACTACCTTGGGAAACTTAAAATTTGACAGTGAGGTCGTAAATTTATTAATTACGCATGATTCGCATGAGGAAATAAAGCGAGTTAGATTACCATCTACGGTAACTTTAGAGGATCACAAAATTAATAATGATTTATCAGACGTTCAAAAAGCTCAATTGGGGGAGTTACTTTTGGAATTTAAAGACATTTTCGCCAAACAACCAAAGGAAATGGGTTTTACAAACATAGTTAAACATAAAATAGAAGTACAGGGAGCAAAACCAGTCAAAAGTAAACCTTACAGGGTATCCCAGAGGGAACGCGAAATTATCGATAATCAAATCCAAGAAATGTTAGACGCGGGGATTATAGTTAAATCACAATCACCATGGGGAAGTCCGATAGTTCTCGTAAATAAAGCAGATAATACCAAAAGATTTTGCGTTGATTACAGAAAATTAAACAGCGTCACAAAAAAGTCGAGTTATCCCTTGCCTAATATTGATGATATTTTAACATGTTTAGAGGGGGCTAAGTTTTTTACGACCCTAGATTTGTTCAGCGGTTACTGGCAAATAGGGCTCGAGGAAGATTCAAAAGAACTAACAGCTTTTATAGCTCCGGGTTACGGTTTATATCAATTTGAAGCGATGAGTTTCGGGTTGTCAAACGCAGCATCGACATTTCAGGACCTAACAGATCGCGTTTTTGAGGGAATGAAGTGGAGTGAAGTAATGGTTTATTTAGATGATACGTTAGTTTTTTCAAAAACATTCGAAGAGCATTTAGTAAGATTAAGAAAAGTTTTTGAGCGCTTAAGGGAAGCAGGTTTAACATTAAAGCCAAGTAAATGCAATTACGCCGAGACCGAAGTAAAACTGTTAGGTCATGTGGTCAATCAAGAAGGGGTTGGACCGGACGATAGTAAATTGTTAGCCATAAAAAATTTTAAAACACCCACTAATGTTAAAACCATACAAAGTTTTTTAGGTTTATGTAACTATTATCGTAAATTTATTCAAAATTTTTCAAAAATTGCCAAACCATTGTATGAAGCTACTGCTAAAACGGGTTATAAATGGACCGACGCTCAAGAGAACGCATTTGCTGAATTAAAAGACAAATTAACGTCAGCCCCGCTATTAAAACACTTCAATCCTAAAAAAGGATGCGAATTAAGGACAGACGCGAGTTTCCAGGGGTTGGGAATTATCCTCCTTCAGGAAGATGAAGACAAAATTTTACATCCCATAGCTTATGGCAGCCGGTCGTTGACAAAAGCCGAAAGAAATTATTCTATTTCAGAACTGGAAGCGTTAGCCGTCATATGGGGTTTGCAATATTTTAGGCACTTAGTTTATGGCAGGCCGGTACGCATAGTATCAGACCATCACGCGTTATGCTTTTTAGCAAATCTTAAAGACGCGACGGGTCGATTAGCTAGGTGGAATTTACGTTTAGCAGAATTCGATTATACAATAGTATACAAGAGCGGAAAAACACACCACGACGCAGATTGCTTGTCGAGAAACCCAGTCTTAGAAGCTACCCAACAAGACGAAGACGAGGCCAACGATATACCCTCGTTTATAGTAGAACCAGAAGATCTAAGCGAGCTACAAAGACAAGATGAAGACATAGCTAAATTAATAGAAGCTATGGAAGACCCACAAAATGCAAACGTCAGTATAGGTTTAAAAAGAAAAATCAAAAATTTTATTTTAATCGATGGAGTCCTTTATAAAAAAAACGCTAGCGCGAACGGATTAGAAAATTTGTTGGTAATTCCCAAACATTTGAGATACGAAATACTTTTTTCGAACCATAGTGAACCATTGGCAGGTCATTTAGGCAATATTAAAACTTTAGTTAAAATTCGAAATAGATACTTTTGGGAAGGGTTACAAAAAGACGTGGAAAAATTCATAAAAGGTTGTCCAGATTGTCAAGCTAGAAAAGGGAGAACCGACATAAAACCTCGTGGGTTTTTACAACCAATACCTGTAGGTCTACCTTTCGAGAGAGTGGGTATTGATTTGTTAGGTCCTTTTCCAAAAAGTAAAAACGGGAAAACCATGATAATAGTAGCCACAGATTATGTTACAAGGTGGGTTGAAACTAAGGCTTTGACTAACGGTCAAACGCGACATGTAGCCCAATTTATATTAGAAAATGTCATTTGTAGACACGGTTCGCCTAAATTTTTGTTAAGTGACCGAGGTAAAGTGTTTTTGTCGGAAATGATTACTGAACTAACGCGATTGATGGGTACAGTTGGACACTTTACTACCTCATATCACCCTCAGTGTAACGGTCTAACGGAAAGATTTAATAAAACTGTAGTAGATATGTTAGCAAAATACGTAGATTCAGAACAAAAAGAATGGGATACATATTTACAACACGTAACATTTGCATACAATACTTCCATCCAAGACACCACGAGATTCTCCCCATTTATGTTAGTTTATGCTCGCGAACCTAGATTACCTACCGAAACCAATTTGAATATCCCTATTAAGGAGGAAACTGTAGAACAAATACGCGAGAAAATCTTGAATGCAAGAAGCGTTGCGGTCCAAAACATTCAAAATCGCCAAGCAGGTGACAAAACGCGGTATGATGCCAAACATACTAATATGGAATTTAAAGTAGGCGATAAAGTGAAAGTTTTTACTCCAACACGAAAAATTGGACGTGCGGAAAAATTATTATTACGCTGGTACGGACCATATTTGATAACGAAAAAATTAGGAGAAGTTAATTACGAAATAGCAAAAGGCACAACCGTGAATGCGAAAAAAGATGTGGTGCATGTCAGTAGGATTTTACCCTATTATGACGAATGGGTTCCAGTCCCAGCTAGTATCCTTGATAATTAGTATAGTAAATTGAAGCTAACATAAGTAAAATATTAAAGTGTAATGGGTATAATAAGAAAGTTTTTTTTACATAAAACAATAGGCCAAAAAATTAAAATAGTAATAATATTAAACCAATAAAAGTTTTTAAATGTTTTAGGAGTATATAAAGATTGACCTTAGAGAGAAGAAATGAATAGCCGAACTAAGAGGAAAACGAACAAAGAGCCAAAAGGAGTCATTATGCTAGGCGTGTTATAAATTTTTCTGATTTTAGATAAGAATAATAAATTAACCATAGGTGTCCATGCGCATACAGCCTAAACGTTATTAAAGGCAGTATGGAAACCAATTCCCAGAGGGATGAGTATAATATTGGATGGAATGAAATGGTTAACAATAAACCAATGTGGTTTCACCGAACGTCATGGAAGCCACAACTTAACAACAAGAATCGAAAAGGGAAAAGGGACTAGTGATATCCGATTTGGGCCTGATCACCCCATTGAAGGTTATTACATAGTACTCCTGACTACCAATTCGCGATTCTACATTTTCTCGAGGAATATACCTGGGATTGGATTTGGAATTGGAAATCACAATTTCTCCACAGTTACTACCGCACAATGGGAAGTAAAATTGGCGTTTATTCAAATGGAAATAATTATGGGTCAACCAATTAGTAACATATCTATACCCATCCCCTACACGTCATCGACTCTAGTGTAATGAACAGTAAAAAATGTAATGAAAGTTGGAAACCGTCTAACCAAGTAGGTCAAGTCAAAAAAAAAAAAATTAAAGAAAGAACCTCCGAACTTTAAAAAGTGAAAGGAAACAGTGCCGCGCGACAGTGAACGTTACAAAACTGAAAAGTTAGAAGATTAGAAACCCAAAATGTGAAATAAAGAAAGTGCTACGCCTATAAGACTATTCCAAAAAAAGGAAGAAGAAAAAGTCGAAGAAGAAAAATAATAAAGTGCCAAAAAGTGATAATCAAGTTAAAAGCAGAGTAAAATAATTTGAAGTGAATAATAGTGTTTAGGGTAAAATTTTTATATATGTATGTAGATTACCAAAAGGGATCCCAATTTGTAAAAATAATCCATGTAGAAGAATCGGTGAACTTTTAGCGCTAAATAATAACATCTCCGTATCACCAACTTCTCCATGGATTGTTTACAATGGTAATGAAATGTTTTAGGTAAAATAATAAAGGCACAAGTAAGAATTGTAATATCGGTAAACCATATCGAAAAGAAAATGTGTCTGGTGCATCTAACAGCCAAATATGTAAAATAAAAATAAGGCAATTAAATAGGATTCAAAGGGTATTTATGAGGTTATTAAATAAATGAATTTAAACGAAAGGTACCAGGTGCATCTAACAGCCAAATATGTAGGAAACAAAAATAAGGCAAACTATTAGTTAAACGTTAGACACCAATTAATGAAAATTGTAATTGTGATAGATAGGCGCAAGAAGTAAAGAAATAAAAATCCAGCCAAAATATTTGTAAAATAAAAATAGGGCAATTAAATTGGATTCAAATGTTAATAAGGAATGAAAAGATATGAATGAATTTAAATGAAATGATAAATTAAATAGTAAAGGCACTATAATAAGGCAAAATTAAAAGGCACATAATAAAGTTGATTCACACAAGGGATAAATTTCAAATATATTTAAATTTTAATTTCAAGGGTAAATGTCAGATAGTAAATTTCAAGAGCAGAGGAATTTCAAATGTAACGGTAGTTTAAGTGTATGTAAATTTTAAATGTAATTAAAATAGGTAATAGGATTAATTGGCATTAATGAGAAACTAAAGCAATAATTTAAAATATGAACCTCTAAAATACAACAATCAATATCGAAACGAATAATAACATAAAAATAAATTTTTTTTAAAAACGTATTGAACATTACAAGTTAAAAACAGATACAGTTCTGTAAGTCAAAATAATTGAAAAAGAAAACCACTGAACTAACTAATGTTACGACATCAAAAATGTTTAAAAAGGTAACTTACAAATTAATAATAAATAACAATAATCCCTACAGGTAATTAGTATACAATTACGCAATGGCTATCGAAACAAACTGAGATAAAGCCACAAAATATCTATTAAAAAAAAAAAAAAATTACCAAAGTGGGATAAGTATTTTAAGATACTTTTAAAAGAAAATTTTAAATAATTATAAAGAAAGATGCGACTTTGAGCTTGAATTTTCAGTACGGTTAAGCTATAATTTTCATAAAGTTTTTTTTTAATTATAATATTGTTGTACTTTAGAGAGACGTTATAAATAATAAATATTAAGAATTTTTTTTTGATTAAAACTTTTGGTCAAAATTTTTGGTTTTGTTATCGTATTTTTTTATGTATTGTATTGTATGTTAAGTTTACTTGTTAAATTTAAGTTTATTTTAAAGGATTTTTTTTAAGGATTTTTTGAATTAAGTCAATTGAAATTTTTATTTTTTTTGAAACGACTTGGGACAGCCGTTTTTAGAGGGGGGAGTTATGTCACATTTATAATAAAATAAAATAATAATAATATTAATGCACGACTCGCCTAAGCAATTATAGCAAAACGTGATGAGTAGTCAGATTGATAGGAAAGTTTTCTCGAGAGGTAATTGAACGTAGGGAGAACGGTTTGATAAGCGAGGAAAAATGTAACGACGGTCGGTAGTTGAAGTTGAAAGTGTAAACATGTTATAAAAATGTAGTTACAAAAATGTGAGAAGATTTCACCCCCCTAGTTGATAACGATGTACCTAGGAATGTTTCACCCAAATAATCATGTAAGAATTAATTTTAAGTTAGTTTAAGATGTATGTAAATATCCGTTGCTAGTTGTTTAAATAAAATTATGAAAGTTTCGAACCCGTTTTAATTAACAAATGCATAAAAGATCCCAGTCACAAAAAGACTTGTGACAATACTGCATACTAAACAAGTAACTTTATCAAAATTACCAGTATACGAAAACCCTGCATTTATCAATGACAGTTTGAAAGTTTCATTATTATACGGCCACGTTTGAAATGTTTTGAAACGATTGCTCAATTTACTTGTATCATGCGATTTACCTGCATCAATATCACATAGCCCACAAACATCTTGATACAAAATCTCTCCTTACTGCTCTAATGAGAAGTCAGCTCGGAAAAGATTAAGTCCACGCAGAAGGATAAACCATCTACTTTAAATTTGCGTGGGGCCCTGGTGTTAGGTTTTAAACTAGCTCGTTATAGCCTGGAAGCGAGAGTCGTGGATCGTGTGAAAGAAACACCCCGGAGAGATCAAGGAAACAGCTTTGCTAACAACACAATTAAAATTAACAATAAGAAGTTCATTGTCAGAAGGCAAAGATATAAGCGATGTCGGATGTAAAAGGTGTTAGCCGACCAAAACAGGCACAGTAGCAACGGCATTGCCACCGAAAATCACTCCCAAATATAAACCAAGGGCACATTCGAATGGTTATATAAAAATCCCACGATAAAGTGGAACCATTTCGAATCCCCAATGAAAAACAAACGAAAGCAATCTCGATGAAATGTCGCACCCTGTATATGGGTCGAACATCGTAGCCTTTCATAAAAAAAAGAACATAAAAACAAAAATAAACACACAAAAAATTGTTCAACATGGAATTTCAAATATGAAATTCGAACGTACTACGATCACTTTGGAATCCCTTCGTCAATGCATTTTACCATAAGCGGTTCGATGTAATAAGTGGAAATAAATACCCTGAACAAGTTAATTAAATAAAACACAAATATCAATAATTAATAATTTTAAGTTTATTACATATCAACCTGAACATTCGATCCATTTCACACTTGCGAATGCGAACTGGATAAGATAAACTAATATCACCTCGCCGCAGGAATATAAAATTTGCAAGGCTATCGCAATCTTGGCGACCACTCTAAGAATAAAAAAATGCATGACAAAAAGGAAGCCAAAATGTTACACATAAAAAATACATAAATTGGTCAAGGGTGAACTCCAACGTCATCGTTCTCCAGGTGTACGGAAGAAAATTTGGCTAAATTAATTATCCAGTAACTGCGAAGCAATGAACAAAATTATTGGGTGACTTACCATTGTGAAAATGAAGTAATATTGCACAGGAAGCACTGACCATGGGTCCAACAAAAAATGTACGATCCGGGAAAAAATCAACCATCCCTCAAATCACGAATGTCACATCCCCATGAAGGGTTTTGGAGCGCAAGATCCAAAAAAAACCATTCGTATTGATGGATGGGAACCCTCACAAAATCGAATCATCCCTTTTCAAATTTTTGAACCAAAAACTGATAACCATTTCACAGCACTTTCAAACATGACCGGAGCGTTCGAGCGCCCACCAATGACTTCTTATCATAGCATGCGCGAGTTTAATCTCCGTCAATCACGCTCGCTATACAGGGTGCTACGAAATATATTGCTAGATGTTAAAAGTTGAATTTAATAAATTCAACGTTGTTGCGAAAAAGAGAAAATTTTTCGTAACACACCCCCGAAGTAAGATATCTGACCGGAGGTCAAGATAAAAAAATCAAAAAATTATCAGACAAGCGAAGCTGGAAACGAACTGTGAATTGACGGAAAAAAACTTATTCATTTACTGTAGTGTGGAGGTAGTTTGTAGCAGTACTTGGTAGGAAAGAAATATTAAGCTTGGGTAAGACAAAAAAATGAGCTTAAACATTTCAATAAAAAAATAAAAAATCAAAATCTCTGAAAGATTGAGATAAAAAAATAATAATAATACTTGTATGGTTTAGTACACAATTGACGAAACGCCATCGTAAATCCGCAGAAGCGAAAACCAAATGGTAGAGCTAACAATAGCTACTGAAAACCATATAGTGTGTGATTTTGTCTCAGATAAAAATCAATGAGTACAAAATGGGCAGCCCGCATTGGACCTGCACCGAAAAAAACTGTGGGCAGCCCGCATTGGACCTACCGAAAAAACTGAACAGCTAGGAAAAAAAACATCTAGACTGTCGATAAGGAATGGCTCGCATCGGACCCATTCGAGAATAGTCGAATAAAAATATCTTCGAACCAATTCTACTCTTCCAGTATGAGACACTCATAGTTCTCAACACATAGGAAGTGGTTTGTCAAAATGACAAAATAATTAATAATTTGATCAAGAAACTTGACCAACAGATCGTCCTACCAAGACTTTAACAAATTTCCTCAAACCGTTGGAATAAATTCCGATGAAATAATTAATAGCTTGATGTTATGCTATAATTATGACGAGTTTTAATTATGTGCAAATATGATCTTAGATGTAATTAGACCGATTGAAAATGCATTACCCAACCTCCTGTTAGGTAATGGTTATGATTTAAGTTGTTGTTAAACCATTAAGTGAACAAACATTACCCATCCTCCACCCTTATGTAATGTATGGTTCAAGCTGTTATGGAACCAATATGTGTACAAACAATTACTCCATCCAACCACCCTTATGTAATGTATGATTCAAGATGTTATTGAACCAAATAGGATACAAACAAATACTCCATCCAACCACCCTTATGTATTGTAGATCCACGGCAAGCTAAAGGATTTCACCCCTTATAGCTTGTGGAAAACCAAAAAAATAAAATTCGCTACAAATAGCAACGAACAGTACACATATCAAGGTAAAAAAATTACACATAACATTTTACCAATAAAATAATAATAAAAATTTTCAATTTAAAACGAAGGTATAAAATAATTATAAAAATATTTTTCATAACCCTTCAAACACTCGGCAACAAGGAATTTAAGCAATCACCAAAAAAATATACGTTGAAACAATCCAATTACGGTGCGCGACTTAAACAACAACAGTCGTAACAGCAACCAAGGATCAACAAACGCAGTTGGCTGCAAAAAATAATTCCGCCGGTATAAACAAAAATGTTTCATTCAAAAAACATAATAATAAAATTGACAACAAAACAAAATTGCCAATAAAATAATGCAAAAGCTGTTCCTGAAATTATCTCCGGGCATTCACCAAAAATACAGATGGAAATGAAGCAAACAGTAGCAAATACAGAAGCTCCCACGCTTTGGACGCCAGTGATACAAAATCTCTCCTTACTGCTCTAATGAGAAGTCAGCTCGGAAAAGATTAAGTCCACGCAGAAGGATAAACCATCTACTTTAAATTTGCGTGGGGCCCTGGTGTTAGGTTTTAAACTAGCTCGTTATAGCCTGGAAGCGAGAGTCGTGGATCGTGTGAAAGAAACACCCCGGAGAGATCAAGGAAACAGCTTTGCTAACAACACAATTAAAATTAACAATAAGAAGTTCATTGTCAGAAGGCAAAGATATAAGCGATGTCGGATGTAAAAGGTGTTAGCCGACCAAAACAGGCACAGTAGCAACGGCATTGCCACCGAAAATCACTCCCAAATATAAACCAAGGGCACATTCGAATGGTTATATAAAAATCCCACGATAAAGTGGAACCATTTCGAATCCCCAATGAAAAACAAACGAAAGCAATCTCGATGAAATGTCGCACCCTGTATATGGGTCGAACATCGTAGCCTTTCATAAAAAAAAGAACATAAAAACAAAAATAAACACACAAAAAATTGTTCAACATGGAATTTCAAATATGAAATTCGAACGTACTACGATCACTTTGGAATCCCTTCGTCAATGCATTTTACCATAAGCGGTTCGATGTAATAAGTGGAAATAAATACCCTGAACAAGTTAATTAAATAAAACACAAATATCAATAATTAATAATTTTAAGTTTATTACATATCAACCTGAACATTCGATCCATTTCACACTTGCGAATGCGAACTGGATAAGATAAACTAATATCACCTCGCCGCAGGAATATAAAATTTGCAAGGCTATCGCAATCTTGGCGACCACTCTAAGAATAAAAAAATGCATGACAAAAAGGAAGCCAAAATGTTACACATAAAAAATACATAAATTGGTCAAGGGTGAACTCCAACGTCATCGTTCTCCAGGTGTACGGAAGAAAATTTGGCTAAATTAATTATCCAGTAACTGCGAAGCAATGAACAAAATTATTGGGTGACTTACCATTGTGAAAATGAAGTAATATTTCACAGGAAGCACTGACCATGGGTCCAACAAAAAATGTACGATCCGGGAAAAAATCAACCATCCCTCAAATCACGAATGTCACATCCCCATGAAGGGTTTTGGAGCGCAAGATCCAAAAAAAACCATTCGTATTGATGGATGGGAACCCTCACAAAATCGAATCATCCCTTTTCAAATTTTTGAACCAAAAACTGATAACCATTTCACAGCACTTTCAAACATGACCGGAGCGTTCGAGCGCCCACCAATGACTTCTTATCATAGCATGCGCGAGTTTAATCTCCGTCAATCACGCTCGCTATACAGGGTGCTACGAAATATATTGCTAGATGTTAAAAGTTGAATTTAATAAATTCAACGTTGTTGCGAAAAAGAGAAAATTTTTCGTAACAATCTTCCCCTTTTTCCATTTTCGTTATACTTTTTGAAAACACCAGTTAAATTTGAAATGTTAAAATAATTTATATAGTTATATCATAAAACAGGTTTTTATACTAAATTATCGTTTTGTATTCTTTTAACAAAATTCGCAACCATTTTTTACACTTAATTTACTTTGATTGTAATCGAATATGTAATAAATGTTACAAGACATTGAATCTTTTGTTGGCATAATGGCCGTTTGATCATAAGTTTCGTTATTCAATAAATATTTTAATTCTTCGACATGAACGAATCTATTAGTCTCGATATACTTATTTATTATTGTTGCGATTACTTTCGACACAAATTGTACATTACAATGACCGACGTTCGGTGTAAGAGTGCACATCACAAGGACGCATCTTAATTGTTCTATGCTTACGATTATTATAATCATCAGTAACAGAAGCTAGTATACCAACCCATTTATATTCAGCTCGATAACTAAACTCTTTATATAAAATATTTTTTAATGTTCGTATGACACGCTCAACAATTGAAGCCTTTTTAATACTATATGTGGAGTAATGATTTATCTTATTACTTTTCATAACTTCAGTATATATTTTCTATACATACCTTAATATTATCATATATTTAATTTGAACGACATTTTAAAAATTACTATTTTTAAATGTAAACTTATTCTAATATAATTTGTAGGGTAATTTAAATTAAAACACATATACTAATGTTTTTCGTAGGTATGAAAAAAATGTAATTAAATAACTTTCTATAGCTTAAGGGCTTTTTCGGAAGAGAAATAAAAAACCTATAGTGTATCCTATTAAGGAACTAACATCATTAAAGAAAAAATCTAAAACGTTTAAGTAAAATACGTATTAAACTTTATTAAAAAAGGTAGAAATAAAATAATGCTGTACATAATATTATAACATATAATAATCATAGATTTATATTATTGAAATAATTTTCAGTGTACGACCCAAAAAAACCAACTTCAACTGCCGAACAATGCACCGGTTTTTTGTTTTTTAATGGTTGATGTCTTCCGCACGATGAATAATGTTTATTTGGAAAACGTTCAAGTAGCACTTCAAATTTTGGACACTGTAAATTTTCGATGTTATATCCGATTCCTCCATATTTGGACGTATTTTACTACGACCGAATATGTCAATGTTCATTTTTAAACTGCATACTAAATTATAATGGCGTATTATAATATATATTTGATTCAGAATTTTTAATACATTGATTTAATGACGAGCACCAAGTAACCGATTTGTAATTTAAATATGTATAAATTAAATATGTTACAATTAGAACATTAGAATGCATTGTGATGGTAGTCATATTTTCACAAATTTATAACTTAACCTTTAACAAAAATGCTTTTAAATGTCTTGTAATTTTTTAAAATGTTAACAAACTTTCTCTAGCTTATCAGTTGAAGAATGTATAAAATTATGTAATTACCTAATTACGTTCGAGTTGGAATGCATTACTATTTTAAATGTATACTAACTTATTCTAATATAATTTGTAGGGTAATTTAAATTAAAATACATATACTAATGTTTTTCGTAGGTATGAAAAAAATGTAATTAAATAACTTTCTATAGCTTAAGGGCTTCAGATTATAATAATATAAGCGTGGTTCGATATACATTTTTTATAACAAGTGCTCGAAATTTTGAAGTAAAATGTCGTCACCTACTAAAATATCGGGTAAAATGGTTCAAATTATTAAAAACGCTTATTTAGAATTACTAAAAAATCCTGAAGATGTAGAAAAATGGATCAAATTAGGATTTAAAAATATACGATTATTAAATTCGGCTCTTAACATTATCGAATTAAGTGTTGGTAGTAGGAAAAAAATTGAAAATCATCTAGGATTAATCAAAGGTAAGATTTTTTTTTTTCTATATTTAAAAATTGATTTTTATTTTGTTGAAGGCTACCCAAGCAACACAAGACCGTCAGAAATGCACATATTCTGTACATATTTTTCCGTGACGATATTGCATTGATTTGCCCACTTTGTCGTTACGGTATTATATGTATAGTTTATGTGCATATTCGTTAAATAATTTTTCGCAACGATTTCTTAACTAATCGGCATTGATTTTTCCGTTACGGGTTACGGTATTTTATTCACGGATTATGTACATGTGCGTTACATGAATTTTCATAACTAAAAGGCATTGATTTTTCCGTTTCGGTATTATATGCATCGTTTGAATAAATTTTCGTAACGACTTCTTAACTAAACGGCATTGATTTGCCCATATTTTCGTTACGGTATTGTGACGTTTTCTTCAGTATCATTCAATAATTTATGTACCAAACGTAATAAATATTAATATAAAAAAATTATTTTTAATTAATTATAAGCATTTAGTAAAATTTTATAATTATTAATAATAATTAAAAATAAATGTAATTTTTATTTAGATTTGAAACTTTTTACAGTCAATTATTTATTGTTATGTTTTATTAATTACATTATTATTGTCATATAAATAAGCCTTATAATATTATTCTTGATTCCATTTGTTTGCAATGCTAGGATCTGAAAATTTTTCATTAAATTATACACACATTTTACTTACTTTTTTTTTACCTACTAACTGCCTATGTGGGATTCGATCCTGGGATTTCTGCTTGGGAGTCCGGCTGCTAAGCACCAAGCTACCAGGGGCACTTAGTTTCAAACATTACTTATTGAATATTTCACGTTTTTACAGCTTTACTTTAAAATATTAGAGTGCGTTGATATCGCAATAAATTCCACAGAATTGAATGAAATATTTATTTATTCACACAAATATTAAAAAATACAACAAAATAAAATACTCTATTTTTTATAATTACACAAAGGTATGCAGAAAAATTTAGATTTGGAATCTAATAAGGGTAGTAATAAGCATTTCTTCTTTAAGTCGCTCGTATTCATTTTTCTTTTTCGTTCCGAATCTTTAACTATAAATATTCCCAACTCTGCACTTTCAATTGGATAATGTTTAACATTATTATGAAATTTAAAAATGTTAATAACACAATCATTATTAGTGATGGAAACTACCTTGCAAGCTGTTGTGTTATTAATTAAAAAACAATTATCACCTTCTTTACAAGAAATAATTGGTAATTTAATTCGATTTATACCTGGAATGTCCACTTGTTTGCTTTTCAGAAATGCATTTAACAATCTGGCTTAAATGTGCATTATGCGAACGAAGACCTTGAAGATTTATTACGGTTTTACAATTTTGTCAATTTTCAGATGACTATAAGTTTTATGACACTTTCAATTCTTGTAACGAATATTTTTAACATTTGAAACATTTTTAAATTAAATAATTAGTAACAAAAGCCGTATTTTTCGTAAAGCAAATTTTTCATAAATTTGATGAAACGAACTACTGGCCATAAGTATTTGGCCACCTGTAAATTTAATTTTTTTTTAATTTACAGAAATTTTTTTTTTAAAATGTACATTTATTAAAATTGTGGTCACCTTAATACATCATAATTAAAAAGAAATTTAATTATTTATCCTAGCAATAAGCCGAGAGGAATTTATTTATTATTACCTCAGGTAGTTAGGGAACAAAAGCGGCTAATACATTAGGGTGTCTAAGAAATTTGCCTAGACCAAACTTTTGTTTAACCAGTCATATTTTAAAATTGCACATCTTTTAAATTGTTACATATTTATTTACTCAATTTGGTTAAAGGTTTTGAATGAAAACGTGTTAAAATTTTTCGTTGCGAATTTTTAGTTTTGAAAACTTTAACAATTCTTAAAAAAATAAATATTCCGAAAACAATGGAATTTTCAACCGAATTACGTTGTCATATTATTAGTAAGCATAAGAATGGCAAATTCAATAGGGAAATAGTACGGGATTTAAAAATATTTTATAAAAATTATATTATAAAAAAATATTGAGGACAAGGATTGTGAATTATAATGTAAATAAATTCATTAATAGCAACAGTATAGCGAATAAAAAATGGTCGGATCGTCCTAAAATCACCAAAACAAAAGACAATCAAAAGATTGTAATGATTAGTAAACGCAATAGAAGTAAAACCGCATCCGAAATTGCGGCTGAAATCAATGTAGATCGACCTCAACCAGTGCATATCAAAACTGTCACAAGAAGACTTCGTAGTACAGGTATCCATGGGCATATAGCGGCGAGGAAGCCGTTATTAAAAATTAAAAACAAAAAAGAGGCTAAAGTGGGCAAACTTTCACAAAAATTGGACATTTGATGACTGGACCCAAGTATTGTGGAGCGTTAGAGTCGAAATTCGAAATTTTTGGCTCCAAGCAAAAAGTATTCGTCCGGAGGTCAGCTGACGTACGCGTATCAGACCAGTGTATAGTGTCATTAGTTATACTGGGGCGGGGTCAGTGTTGATTTGGGGTTGATTTGGTGGGTCTTCTCTTGAAGATATTGTCAGAATTGAGGGAATCATGAGAAAATAATGATTAATAAGATAGTTAAATCCAGCTATTATATAAATTGCGAAAGTCGAAATGTCGAAGTAAATAGAAGTATAATATAATTTAGGCAGGTCATTTTACATTTAACAATTCTATGACAATACTAAAAACTAAAAAGGGATGTTATTGTGCAAACCCCCTGTTGTTTAATGGCCTTCACTCCTGCACATCGCTACCTGAAAGCTACAGTGAGATATCTTGCAAAAATACGATTTTCAGTTAGGTATTGAATTAAATTGATATCGCCCAGTTTATTTATTGCAACATTGAAATATTTTAATATAAATATTCCTTTATTTGTATAGACCAAAAAAAAATGCAAAAGAAATATTCATACTTCAAATTCTAATTGCAATTTAAATCTTTAACATGAGTTATCTCAAATTGACTATTTTGTTATATCTCACTGTAGCTTTCAGGTAACGACATGTACTTCAAAAATTTACTTACTTCAAAAAAACGCTATGAAAATGTATCCATTAAAACTCGTAACTAAAATTAAATATTTTTTAGTTAATAAATGCTATGCGCATATTATGCATCGAAATTTACTTCAAACAAACGCAACGAAAATGTAGGCATTGAAACTCGTAACTAAAATTAAATACTTTTTAGTTAATAAATGCTATGTGCATATTATGCATCGAAATTTACTTCAAACAAACGCAACGAAAATGTAGGCATTGAAACTCGTAACTAAAATTAAATATTTTTTAGTCAATAAATGCTATGTGCATATTATGCATCGAAATTTACTTCAAACAAACGCAACGAAAATGTAGGCATTAAAACTCGTAATTAAAATTAAATATTTTTTAGTTAATAAATGCTATGTGCATATTATGCATCGAAATTTACTTCAAACAAATGCAACGAAAATGTAGGCATTGAAACTCGTAACTAAAATTAAATATTTTTTAGTTAATAAATGCTATGTGCATATTATGCATCGAAATTTACTTCAAACAAACGCAACGAAAATGTAGGCATTGAAACTCGTAACTAAAATTAAATATTTTTTAGTTAATAAATGCTATGTGCATATTATGCGTCGAAATTTACTTCAAACAAACGCAACGAAAATGTAGGCATTAAAACTCGTAACTAAAATTAAATATTTTTTAGTTAATAAATGCTATGTACATATTATGCATCGAAATTTACTTCAAACAAACGCAACGAAAATGTAGGCATTGAAACTCGTAACTAAAATTAAATATTTTTTAGTTAATAAATGCTATGTGCATATTATGCATCGAAATTTACTTCAAACAAACGCAACGAAAATGTAGGCATTGAAACTCTTAACTAAAATTAAATATTTTTTAGTTAATAAATGCTATGTGCATATTATGCATCGAAATTTACTTCAAACAAACGCAACGAAAATGTAGGCATTGAAACTCGTAACTAAAATTAAATATTTTTTAGTTAATAAATGCTATGTACATATTATGCATCGAAATTTACTTCAAACAAACGGAACGAAAATGTATGCATTGAAACTCGTAACTAAAATTAAATATTTTTTAGTTAATAAATGCTATGTGCATATTATGCATCGAAATTTACTTCAAACAAACGCAACGAAAATGTAGGCATTGAAACTCGTAACTAAAATTAAATATTTTTTAGTTAATAAATGCTATGTGCATATTATGCGTCGAAATTTACTTCAAACAAACGCAACGAAAATGTAGGCATTAAAACTCGTAACTAAAATTAAATATTTTTTAGTTAATAAATGCTATGTACATATTATGCATCGAAATTTACTTCAAACAAACGCAACGAAAATGTAGGCATTGAAACTCGTAACTAAAATTAAATATTTTTTAGTTAATAAATGCTATGTGCATATTATGCATCGAAATTTACTTCAAACAAACGCAACGAAAATGTAGGCATTGAAACTCTTAACTAAAATTAAATATTTTTTAGTTAATAAATGCTATGTGCATATTATGCATCGAAATTTACTTCAAACAAACGCAACGAAAATGTAGGCATTGAAACTCGTAACTAAAATTAAATATTTTTTAGTTAATAAATGCTATGTACATATTATGCATCGAAATTTACTTCAAACAAACGGAACGAAAATGTATGCATTGAAACTCGTAACTAAAATTAAATATTTTTTAGTTAATAAATGCTATGTGCATATTATGCAACGAAATTTACTTCAAAAAAACGCAATGAAAATGTATACATTGATACTGTACATAAATAGTACAGTGTAGATATGAATTAAAAATAATGTACCACTTCGGTACCTTTTCGGTACATAATTTTCAGTTATGAAAATATATGTACATATTATTCATTCTTCAATGGTATACCGGCACAAAATCAACATTCGTGTTACTTGGGTATATAACCCACATGAAAGCTTTACGCAAGTGTGGAGGCTCTATAGTAAATAGCGTAAAACGTCGAAGTGAACGAATTAAATGGGAAGAAATACGGTCAGCCTTTAAGAAACGTGTAAGAACAGGTGTAATTATTAATTTAAAACATATGGATCCTATCGCCTTTCTCGAAGATGCTCAATTTCTTTTCGCCACCAGAGTAAAAAATATGTTAAAGTCCCAACCGATGCTTAAAATTAATACTGATTTATGTTGTGAGTTTTTCAAACAAACTGGCGAAGAAATTATTAAGGAATTGAAACACTTCAATACCTCTAATGCTATAGTGGGTTCAACTACAGATTTGAAGGAATGGTGGAGTACAAATATCCTGGATAATATTAGGATACAATTGGAAGATTTTCAAGAACAGGGTAGTGGTTGGAGTTTAGAGTCCATAATAAAGTTAAGCGTTAATTTTAATCAATATGAACCATTCAGAGGATCATCTTACATACCCTTACCTAAAGACATCGAAATTAAGAAAGCCTGTATCAACATTAAGAATGAAGATCAGGCATGTTTTGCATGGGCAGTGGTATCCGCATTATATCCTGCAAAAACGCACCAAAACAGAACATCAGCATACCCACACTATTCTACCGTTCTAAATCTAGAAGGAATTTCATTACCAATGTCCCTAGGCCAAATAAAAAAATTTGAAAAGAAAAATAATATTTCTATAAATGTTTTCATATTAAAACCTATAGGAAAACGTCATGAAGTGGTACCAGCTTTACTGACAAAGAATTTTACAACAGATGATAGACATATTAATTTACTTTTACTGGAAGATTCTTATAATAATGATAACGAGGACGGTGAGAACGAAGATGATGGTGATGACAGACCTGTAATAAGATAACACTTCTGCTGGATTAAGAATATCAGCAGACTGGTTCATCAGCAGCTGAATAAAAATAGGTGTAAAAAAATGATATGTAACAGATGTCTTCATTTTTACTTTCCGAACCCCTAGGTAAGGAAAGTATTGTTATCAGTCAAAATTTGACCCCCCAATTTTTTGACAGATGTTCACGTTTTGAGGTCCCCTGAATCCATTTTTATCATTTTTGGAAGGATGTCTGTATGTATGTGTGTGTGTGAGGGTGTGTGTGTGTGTGTATGTACGTCTGTGAACACGATAGCGTCTAAACGAAGCATGCAAATCATTCCAAATTTTGTATATAAGCTTTTTCCTGTCGTAGGACGAAGCCAAATGAAAATAAATTAAATCGTGTAACGGGAAAGGGGGGTTTACCTGGAGCTATTTTGACATTATGCGTCATAACTTCGAAACGAAATTAAATATGTAAAAATATTAATAACAAAAAATTAGCGCTATGGAATTTCCTACATTTTTTGTCCTACAAGTTTTTCTCTAAAATATACAGGGCGTTTCAAAATTTTTTGTATTTGTAAAAAATTTTTGTATTTGTAAATAAAATAGTAAACCGCATTCTATTAACGAAAATAAGATGAAAAGTTTCTAATAACATGGGTCCAAAAATGCTTCGTTTGCAAGATATAGGCATTCAAAAGTTTTTTCTTTCGATTTTGGCAAAATATGAAATTTTTCATCGATTTACTGTTGAAATTATGTAACCATTTTATTTAAAAATATTATATAAAAATTTGCGTCTGTTCGGAAAGTTATGCGATGGCCACATCAGATTTTTTTTATAATGATGAGAAATTAAAAAGACATGAGGCTGATTGCGTTAACATGAATAATTGCAGGATTCACATGCCTGCTAAGGGTGATGTAGTAAGATTTTCAAATTTTAAAAATAAAGAGATGGTACCATTCGTTATATATATGGATATCGAAAGTGCTTTAAAACCGATAAATAAGAAACTTGGTGAAAAAACTCAGCAGTATCAAGAACATATAGCATTTAGTGTGGGGTATTACTTCAAGTGTAATTATGATAATTCCTTATCATATTATGGAAGTTATCGTGGAAGTGATTGTGCTAAATGGTTTGCCAACGAACTTCATCAAATTGCCGAAGATGTTGAACCAGTATATTGGGCTGCACAACCCATGTCTTTATCACATAAGGAGGAGCAAGATTTTCAACGAGCTACTACCTGCCACATATGTGATAAACAGTTTAAACCTAATAAATTAAAAGTGCGTGATCATAACCATATAACTTCCGAATTTCGAGGTGCAGCTCATAACGAATGTAATATTAATTATTATAACTCAAGAGCTATACCTGTTTATGCACATAACTTATCATGTTATGATAGCCATTTCCTAATTAAAGACATTGCACAACAAATTGAAGGAAGTGTATTTATACTTCCAGTGAACAAGGATAAATACATTTCATTTACTCGTACTAAACAAATAAAAGGTAGTAAAATACAGTTCAGATTTACTGACTCATTCAGGTTTCTACCATATAGTTTGGACAAATTAGCATCATATTTAACGGAATTAAAAAATGTTAAAAGTGAGTACCCGAACAACGATCAATATAATTTATTGAAGCGTAAAGGGGTATTCCCTTATGATTATATAAAGTGTGTTGCTAATCTTGAGGAGTCTAAATTACCAGAAAAACAGGAATTCTATAATCGACTAACGGAAAGTTCAATAAAAGATGAAGAGTACTCTCATGCTCAAAACGTTTGGAAAATGTTTAACATTCAAACTTTAGGAGAATACTCTGACTTATATTTGAAGACAGATGTACTGCTATTGACAGATGTGTTTGAGAATTTCCGTGATACTTGTTTTAATGCTTATGGACTAGATCCTGCACATTATGTATCAGCTCCAGGACTTACTTGGGATAGTATGCTGAAGTTAACCAAGGTCGAATTGGATCTGCTCGCAGACATTGATATGTTAATGTTTGTTGAGCGGGGTATTCGAGGAGGTATCTCTCAATGTAGTAATACGTAGATATGCAAAAGCGAATAATAAATACATGACCGATTACGATCAGACTCAGCCCGACATTTATCTTCAATACTATGATATCAATAATTGTAAGTATATTTTCTTTAAAAAATGTTTTTAATTAATTTTTATGTTTTTTTTTTCTTTTTCCAGTATATGGTTGGGCTATGAGTGAATTTCTACCAGGCGGAAAGTTTTCATGGTGTAATAATATCAATATAGATGTGAGTCAAATACCTGATGATAGCAGTATAGGTTTTATTTTGGAGGTAGACTTAGAGTATCCAGACACGTTACATGACGCTCACAATGATTTACCTCTATGCCCTGAGCATCGAGCACCACCCAACGCTAGAAATAAGAAGCTTCTCACAACTCTCTATAATAAGGAACGCTACGTTATTCATTACCGAGCACTCAAACAAGCTCTCGAATATGGTATGAAAATCTTAAAAATACATCGAGTGCTAGAGTTTAAACAATCAGCATGGTTGAAACCCTATATTGAACTAAATACCCGAATGAGGACTAATGCTAAAAATGAATTTGAGAAAACGTTTTTCAAATTAATGAACAACGCAACGTTCGGTAAAACCATGGAAGGAAGACGTCCGTAAAAGAAAAATTGTGAAGTTGGTGACAAAGTGGGATGGTCGCTATTCTGCTAAAGTAATGATTGCAAAACCTAATTTCCACAGTAGAACTATTTTGGATGATAATTTAATGATAGTTGAGTTAAATAAGACGGAGATTATGATGAATAAACCTATGTATATAGGTATGAGTATATTAGATATATCTAAAACCAAGTTATATGAATTTCATTATGCTTACATGCGTAAAAACTTTCCATCCAAAGTGCTCTACTGTGACACCGACTCGCTCGTTTATGTAATTAGATGTACAGATGTGTACAATACCATCAAAAGAGATATTCATAGGTTTGATACTATATAGCGACTATAAACCTGAAAATCAATTCGGTATACCTCTTGTAAATAAAAAAGTACCAGGGCTAATGAAAGACGAGAATAATGGTCAAATTATGACTGAGTTTGTAGGTCTTAGATCTAAAATGTATAGTATACGTGTAGAAGGTAAAGATGTGATAAAAAAGGCTAAGGGTGTTAAAAATTATGTAGTAAAAAATAACATTTCTTTTAATGATTATATAGATAGTTTAATTAATAATAAGTTAATTTTAAGAAATCAGAATAGTATTAGATCCGTAAACCATACTGTATATAGTGTTATGCAAACAAAAATTGCTTTAAGTTCAAACGACGATAAGAGATGTATACTTCCTCATACCTCAGATACCACAGCCTGGGGTCATTATAGATTAAAAAAATAATAAAATAAATAAAAAATTAATATAAGTCGTTTATTATTCTAGTTTTATTCAAAAAAATCTCACATATATAGTAAGTATAATAATAATATTAATTATTATTGAATTGAATTGAGTATTTAGATATCCATACAAGTTTTCGATATCCCATCCACTGAACATATAGCTGATCACCTCGTTTACGAAATATAATAGAAAATAATTGATTTCCATCAGCTAAATTTTTTTTTTTTTTTTAATTTTAAATAATATACAGGATTAATACTACAATCAAATTATATAAAATAATTATTATTTTCAAAAAATACCAACGGTAAGAAATATTATATGTATTTAATTTAAATGACCCTACAAATTATATTCGAATAAGTATACAAAACCGATATATACATACATATAATACATTTTTATTACAATTTTAAATATAACAGTGATCTTTCAATGCTTTTTTTACATTTGTAGGGTACATTGTAATCATTTCCAAAAGACAGTGAGCATTTTGTGTTTTAAATATATTTTCAGGTTTGATCAAACTTTTCAAATTTTCAAAGTGCTCACCACCTCCAATACGAATACTAGACGATAAACAATTTGTGAAAAAATGTTGGAAATCTAAATTTTCTAAAATATTCAGCCTCGAATTTACTACTTCACTTAAGAAAAATAGGACTTGTAGAGTTTCTTTTGCAAGACATACAAATTCATTGTAGTAGTTTCCTATTTTGATGATTTTTATAGTATTATATGTTTCACCAGTAATTTGTAAATTAGGTAAATATATTGTATTTAGAATACCTCTTTCGAAGTAGTCAAATATTTGTTCCCGAGATGAAATTATATCGTCCCATTCCATTCGTTGTAATAACACTTCGATTCCATTACGGTTTCCAATTTTTATTGTCGGTTTAAAAACGTTGTCAATATCGAGGCCTATTGTTAAATATTTACTTCTAGAATTATTTAACCAAAATGAATTTTGATAAATAAAACTAATTTCCTTTACGCTTCTTTGGTTGTGATCAGAAGAATATATCACTATCAAATAAAAAATAAAATAAAATAAAAAATCTTTAAAATACATATAAAAATTAAACATACTTTTTAAAACCGCTTCTTACAACAATAATAACAATTGTAATAATAAATTGATGCTCGATCGTACAATGCTTCATGCGCTATGTTACCGTATAGGGAAGTACGCTTTTGGTTATTTAAACATTATAATCCCCCCTCAGCCTCACGCCTACACCCCAGCGAGCTAAGCCAGCCGGAAGGGGTTATAAAAGTTTCCCAAATATAAAAAATTCATTACATTATAAAGCCTAAAAAAGTCTTGCATAGCATCATATAATAGAACTTATATTAGTTTACAAAATTAATTTTAATTTTACTAATGTCGATTTATAGCATTTTATACACACATATTACTAATTAATTATTAATTATCATACTTTCTAAAAATTCCTCGACTTACAAAAATTGTATGCATTCTTTCACTTAAGAAAATTTTAACAAATTCCACGCATTCTTTGGACTTAGAAAATTTTTAAAAATTTCTTGGTCGTAGTATCCCCTTTGTTTAACTACTATCAGAGAGAATAATTACAGTAACAATACAAATGGAGCAAATTACAACAATAATCGGTGTTTATGGTCCAAATGAAGATGCAGCAGTAGCAGAAAAGGATCGTTTCTGGGAAGAACTACAATTGACGCTAGAAAATGCAACAGGTCAAGTGTATATTGCGGGTAATTTCAATGCGAGAATAGGAAATGAAAATCTGGGTCGCGAACAAGTGATGGGAAGATTTGGCGAGCCAACCCTGAACAAAAACGGAGAGCGAATAATTGATTTTTGCTTGATAAATGACTTAATGATTGGCAATTCTTGGTTCAAACACAAGGAGATCCATAAACATACACGCATAGAAAGAAGTAGGAACGAAAAATCAGTAATAGATTACATATTGGTAGAGAAGAAGAACAGAGGTCTGTTGAAGGACATAAGAGTGCGTATATAGAGGACATGAAATTGGCAGCGATCATTTGTTGTTGGTGGGAAGAATCAAATGCCGAACCCAGGAGGTAATAGAAATAAACAGCAGTGCAAAAGTAAATCTCAAGGAAGTAATCAGGGCATACAAATTAAAAGAAAATACATTAGCACTGCAATATCAAAAGAGGGTGGAGGAAGAATTAAACGACGGGTTTGGGAAGGATAGTGAGAACATTGAAAGTAATTGGGTGCTATTTAAAGAAGCAATTCTGAAAGCAGCAAAAGAAATATGTGGCACAACAAAAATTGCAAGAAATAAAAAACAAACACCATGGTGGAATCTTGAGCTAAAGGAAGAAGTTAAAAAGAAGAAAATAAAATGGAAGAAATTTTTGACACAAAAGACTGATGAATCTTACCAGGAGTACAAAGAACAGAGGTTAAAAACCAAACAATTAGTACTTAACAATAAAATGTTATCGTGGGAAGAATTCGGTAGAGATATGGAAGATAACAAGAACCAAAACCAAAAAATGTTTTACAAAAAATTGAAAAATTTATTACAAAATAAACAAAGCCCACTGAAACATATAAAAGACAGCAATGGTTTGGTACTAACTGATGAAAGAAGCATAATGAAAAGGTGGAAGGAATATTTCGCGAATCTAATACTGGAAGCAAGTGAAAAGTATGTGCCAGAGCAGAATGTGGAAAAAACAGAAATGAAAAACAACGAAATCACAGTAGATGAAATAAAGAACGCTATTAAAAGAATGAAAATGGGCAAGGCAGCTGGACATGACGGCATTAGAGCTGAAATGATAAAATATATGGGTGATCAAGGTTTGTCGGAACTACACAGAATTTTCAACTTGTCGTGGTGTACCAGGGAAGAATACCAAAAGATTGGGAGGTAGCTGTTATTTTGCCGATATTTAAGAAGGGAGACAACAGAGTCTGTGCAAATTATAGGGGCATTTCACTGCTGTGTATAACAGCTAAGCTATATGAATCAATTTTGGAGGACCGCTTAAGAAAACTGATTGATCCAACGCTGGATGGGGCGCAAAGCGGTTTTAGAAAAGGGCACTGCACTAACGATCACGCATTCACAATTAGGCAAATTTCAGAAAGATAACTAAGGTACAGCAGATCCGTCTACATGTGTTTCATAGATTTGGAAAAGGCGTTTGATCGAGTACCGCGTGAAAGGGTATGGCGCATACTGAAAGAGAGAGGAGTCGATGATGAGCTATTGCGAGCAATACAGAGTGTTATGTCTTACAAATCAAACTCTTATTGCAATTTAAGGAAACTCTATTTTTCAACTTGACACGTTATTTACACTTGCGTTCTACTTGTTATTATTATGCTTGGCAACCATTTATTAATCAGTGTGCTTTGCATATGCATGCTATGTTCATACATAACATAATATCTCCCCCTTTCTTTTATAAGTAAACAATTAACAAATACATAATTACACATAACAAAATACAAAATTACACATAATCATTCAAATACTTAGGACGTTTACGAACCCTTACTGTCGATTCAGTCAATGCCAATTCGTTGGGGACAGGTAGAAGTTCGTCATTCGGAGGAATTTCTTCATTCGGAGGAAATTCGTCATTCGGAGTGAATGTACTGGGTTGTACTCCAATTTTCTTTGTAGTGATTGTACGTGGGTCGTTTATCACCCTCTCCTCATCCCTTTTTAACGTTGCTCTTTTACGTATTTGGTTTGGATGTCTTTTCCAAATTTTGTCGTCTTCAAGTTGACAAAAATATGTAGCTTTTCCAACTTGCTTGATAATTTGAGCATTAATCCATGCCTTCTTGTTCGGGTTACGATAATCTCGAACGATTACGTATTCCTTTACAGTGAAAGTTCGAACATTTGACATGTCTTCATTTTTGTAGTATTTGTTCTTGTTTTTGTGAAGTAAGTCCAGTCTTATCTTCAATTTCCTATTGAACATGGCTTCTGCTGGCGAAACCTTGGTTGTACAATGAGGTGTATTTCTGTACGTTAACAAAAATCTAGCCATCAATGTCGATATTGGTAAATTTTTATTTTTAGGATCGATTGTAGCTGACGTTATTTTATTTTTAAACGTTTTGACTGCGTTTTCGGCTAAACCATTACTTTGTGGATTGTGTGGAGAAATCAGTAAATGTTTAATACCATTATTATACAAGAACTGTTCCAGGTCTTCCGATACTAGGGAAGGTCCATTGTCGGATACGACAGTGTCTGGAAGACCAAACCTAGAAAAGCAATCTCTTAATTTTTCGATTGTTTCGTTTGTTGTAATCCGATTCATTTGGTAAATTTCGGGCCATTTCGTAAAATTATCAATTATTATTAAAAACTGTTTATCGTATAATTGACAAAAGTCGATATTTATAGTTTGAAATGGTCTGGAACTTTTTGGCCATTCGACGTAACATTTGGGTGGACTTGGTCGAACTTGCAAGCAACTTTCGCATGATTTTGCGATTGACTCGGTTCTGACAATTCCTTTGTGTGTCGAATTTATTTCGTTTATTTCTTTTTGGCTCTTGGTTTTCTTCTTCTTGGTTTTCAATGCTAGGGGTATTGGTCTTGGAGGTGAGTATTTGGGTATTGCATTGGGCTTGAGTTTTAACGATATTTTGGCATGAATGAAACATCCTAGTTGTTTATTGCACACTTCCGGAAATTCTTTGTGTAATGCATCTTTGACATTCACTGAATCGACAGAGTTGATTGCTGTTGGATTAAAAGTGATGTTAAATTCATGAATAAAATCTCTACCTAATAAAGCTACATGTGCTTTTTGAATAACATACAATTTTACTACCTTCTTTATACCTTTAAATTCTAGACTAACCGTAATAAATCCTTCTGGAATAATTGGTTCCCCGATGTAACCTTTAAATTTTTAAATATTGAAATTGATTTTTGAATAGAATACAATTTTTTAAAACGTTGAACATAGAGTTCTTCAGATATGGCTGATATTGCAGAACCTGAGTCTAATTGCATATACACAATTTCATTACCTATTTTTACATGTAATTCGATTAGTTTTGTATTATTGCCTATGTTGTAGATGGTTTCGATGGGTACTACACTTACTTCTTCTACATGTTGGGTAACGGCATTTATTTGCTTTGATTTTACCTGTTTGCATGCAGTTTGTAAATGTCCATTTTTGCCACATGCGTTGCACCTGTAATTTGCGTATTTACATATGCCACTGCTTTTTTCCGCAACAATTGCATCTTGTCTTCTTGATTGAAGAGTCGGTGCCATTTTGATTTGGCTTGACTTTGCTGCTTGGAAAATTTTTTTTTGCTGCCATCTACCATTTCGTGGAGTAGTTTTTGCAGTTTCGATTGCATGTACTCGTCCTTGGGCGTGTTGCACTGCGAATTCCTTCGACACGGCTATTACGAGGAGTTCTTGGACTGTCTTCAATGTCTCTTGCTCGACTAACTTGTCCAGGATTGGTCCAGGTTTCATACCGGTTACGAACTTATCGCTCAGTATCTTCGTTAAATCGGTTCCAAAATTACAATTTACTGATAGTTTTTTAATTCTAGCGTACCACTCATTGCTGGTTTCATCAGAGAGTTGCTTTGCTTCGTAAAATTCTATCCTTTCCCTGTAGGTGTTTACTTTAGGACTGTAGTGCTGTTTTAATAGCGTTGTTAAATCGATGTAACTTTTTGTTTCTGGTGCTGTTGGATAACACAGGTCTCTTAAAGTACCGTACACGTGTTCCGACAAATGACTCAACAATAACCCAATTTTTACAGATTCTTCTATTATCTTATTAGCTGAACAAAAATGCTTCAAGCGTTCTTCATAAATTATGAAGTCTGTATTAGAATTCAGATATTGTGGAACCGCACCTACAAAAGTCGACATAACTACCGCGTGGTTTTGGAATTATTTTTTCACACGATTTTACTATTAAAATTGTTCAAATATTGTTCTTTCGATTTACCTCGTCGCCAATTGTTATGTCTTACAAATCAAACACTTATTGCAATTTAAGGAAACTTTATTTTTTAACTTGACACGTTATTTACACTTGCGTTATCTTGTTATTCTTATGCTTGGCCACCATTTATTAATCAGTGTGCTTTGCATATGCATGCTATGTTCACCTCCATCAAGTTAGCCCCCCTTCAATCGATTTTTTAACCTTTTTTTAGCTCATTTGATCGATTACAATACGCAGAGGTTTGGTACCCCAATAAAAAGTTTTGGTAGTTTCTAATTTGGTGGTAAATAATTAATTAAGTTGGAAGTTTACTTATACGCACGCGCTAAACTTCACGTGTATACAGCAATAATTGTTTATTGCCAATTTGGTCTAATTTAAACCATTTTTTAACCTTTTTTTAATGCCAAGCGATAGGTCATCGTCATGAAAGGTTTATTAGTTCGATTAAAAGTTTTGGTAGTTTTGTTTTTTCGTAATTAGTTAACTAATCAAATTTTTTTGTCAATTTAGCCCCCTTCAATCAATTTTTCAACTTTTGTTTAGCTCATTTGATAGATTATAATAATATGTAGAAGTATGGTAGCCCTATAAAAAGTTTTCGTAGTCACTAATTTGGTCAAATGATTAATTAATTTTTAAGTTTACTTTTGCGATATACAATGTACGTACCTATAGCGCAGATTGCATTTCTTGTATAATGCTTAATGCATAGTTACATTTTTCATGTTTGTTGTATAAATGATTCATCTTATTTACGATATATTTTTTTTGAGTCATCAAACATGAAACATGTAACTATAGCATTATACAAGAAGTTGCGCTGCATTCTACTAAGATGATTTAATAAGATTATAAGATATTATGTATCTTGAATCTTTTCTAGCGTAATTTAATATTCTCTTAATTTTCATCCAAATATAACCATCAATTCCCATTGGTTCCAAAAATTGTACACAAATTAACCTTTTCTTCCAATTCTCAATCAGAAATAGTAACGACCATCGAATTATTTAAGTTAATTATTCCAAAATTTTCTCTTTCTTCAAATTTTCGATTCCTTTTAACGATTTTATTAAATATTCCAATATTAATAAACTCAATTATACGACGTGGACGATAACCAAGTCCTCAAATTCTCGATATAACTCAAAAATTACGTGTTAACGTCACCATGGACGTTCTTCCCAAAATTTTAATTATGTCGTCCTTCCTTCGTGGACGAAAACCAACTCTCTAAATACGTCGTCCCTGTTTCGTGGACGAAGACCCCCTCCTTTCCTTATCCATTTTCCAAAATTGTCCCACCAACGTTTCCATTCGCGCATGCACTTTTCCGCGAACCGCCACTTCACTTTAAAATTCAAAATCCTACATAAACAATTAAAAATAATTGATTTAATTTGTTATTTGTTATTTTAATTGATGAACACAACAATAACCAATATTTATCCCTTCACAACTTATTCTTATTTTCCAGGGTTTAACAGCGGATGTATCTTTCATCTTACTGAAGCAAAGCAGTTATTTAAATCTCCAGATCAGGGAAAATTCAGATACAACTATTTTTCTACCTATTACGGTCTGATTAAATAAAAGGACTTCATGAGTGTTCCAATCTGGCACAAATGACCCAAAATCATCCCTTATATGAGCAAACCATGACAATAGGAATACGAGATATTATGTAAGAACTGGTAATACAATATCGGAAGAATTTACCACAATAGAAGGATTGAGACAGGGGGGAGTGCTGAGTCCCCTACTGTTCAATGCACTAATGGATGATATAATAAAAGACACTAAGCTATGTACAAGGAAGCTACAGATAGGGTACAGAAATATGAAAAGGATAGAGATTTCGGAATGTGCATTCGCGGACGATCTGGTGATTTTTGGAAGTAATGAAAAGGATCTCCAACACAATATTGACAGGTGGTGTGAAAAACTAAGTTTGAGAAATATGAAAATAAATGCTTCTAAAACGAAAGTTATGGTAGTAAGTAAAGAAGACATAACAACAAACATTACAATTGGAGAGAAACAGGTGGAACAGGTCAAGAAGTTTAATTATCTGGGTGCGATATTGGAGAGTAGAGGGGGATATGGAGCGGATATTAATAATAGAATTGGTACCACGGCAAGAGTGTTCCAAGCACTGAAAAAAACGATAATAAATAAAAAGGAGATATCGAAACAAACGAAACTGACTGTATATAAAGCGATTTATCTACCGATTTTGACCTATGGTTGCCAAACATGGCTTGTAAATACCAGAACAAAAAGTAAGCTGCAAGCTAGCAAGATGAAGTACTTAAGAAGAGTTGAGGGACTGAGTAGAAGGGATCGAATCAGAAACGATGACATTAGAGAGAGAGACTGAGAATAGAATCGGCCCAGACAAAAATAGAAAGACAACAGCTCAGATGGTTTGGACATATCAATAGAATGAGTGATGATGTGCCAGTGAAGATGACGTGGATGGCTAGACCAATGGGAAGGAGGAGAAGAGGCAGACCTACAAAAAGTTGGAATTCAACAAATTCTGAGAAGTAAAGGAGTTACATACTTGGGAACAAGCAAGAAGTATCACACAAAACAGAGAAGAATGGCGGAGATTTATATTGTAAACATAAAATGTAGTACAGCCTCTACACTTTAGGGTAAAAGAGGATTCGATTTTAAATAAATAAATAAATAAAATTATTATCTTATGTAATCTTAATCATCTGAAGTCAATTATGAAATATCTATTTTAAGCTCTTCAATTTTGGTCTGATCATTTTCTCAGAAAATTAAATTAAGCGAGTCATTAGCGGAAAACCACATTGAAGGAACTAAAATCCTCAATTGGGGGAGAAGATTAATTTTAGGGGAATTCTAGGGACGATTTATAATTTAGCCACTCAAACACATGTTTGACTGCATTTTTTCAAACTAAAATCGTGACTTGCTTGGACTATCAAAAAAATAAATCTTACCAGACTTACATAACTTAATTTAGTAAAAATGTCCAGACTTCATAATAATTTTTAAACGAGAATTGTAAAATTTTCTACTTTAAAAAAGAAATAAATTAAATTTAGAGACAAGACAACGTAATGAAAAGTTTGACCTAACAAAATAAAAAGTGAAATTGTTTGTTAATAATTCACTACAAATTTAAAATTAAAAAATAATTTAAAATTGAAGTTGTTCTACAAGCATTACAATTTTTAGCCCCATAAATAAAAATCTTTACTTTATCAAGTGTTAAAACTTAAACAATGGATTTTTAAAATGAATTGTTTTATTATCTTAGGTGATAGTGGAGAGCACATGTTTATCATTGTTAATATAATTTTCTGAAAAATAATTTCCAAATAAAATTATTTTTTGTTCCATCTTTCAATTTTTACCTGTAACTTATAAACGGATCCACAAAATCCAAAATTTTTTAACATGGATAAATAAGAACATTTTCGACCTTGACAAAAACCTTGGGAGAAATTGACCAAGAATAGGTCAAGTCAATAAAGGTTGAACCATCCAATTATTAAAAAACCTTACTTATGAAGAACTACCAATGAGGTAACTTAATAAAATTTAGGACAAACCTAATGATTTATTTCCAAAATTTACCAAATTATTGGATCTTATAAGCTAATATAAAAATATTCTATTCCTAACGATATTCAATGCTTTCTTAAAAAACCGAATAGTAGCTTATTCTTTTATTCACTGTCACTTCCAGAATAATCACCAACTAAAGATAGACCAGAGTTTTTCACGCTTACAGAATCATCCTTCGTTGCGGTCTTATTTACACCGGGCTTATTAATCTTGACTAATGCACTTAAGCTACTCTTGGAAAAATTACCAATACCTTTAGGTTTCACAAATTTGTCTTTATGTTTCACAGCAATTGGTTTTGTTTCAGGCACTAAATTTTCACTTGTACTCGAAGACGTCGCAGTTTCACTGCCTTTTTCTTTTTTTATTTGTGGCTCCTCGCTCCCTTCCAAGATTTCTTCTGCGACCACAATTTTCCGTTTATTCTTCGATTCAAATTTAACTGTTCTGCAAAGAAAAAAAGACATTCAAATAAAGAAACTTAACAAGAGTAAACACCTACTTGATGTATTTCTCGTCTAGTGCTTGCATATATTCTTCCCTCTCTTTCGCACTTAACTTCGTATCATACGCCGATAGCATGCTATCATAGTCAACCGAGCGCTGCCTTCGATTCAAATCCTTCAATTCTTCCAAAGATTCCAACAGTTCAATTTCATTTTTCGACTGTTTCGTCCTATTTTCTAACAACTTCATAGGATTACTTTGTTCCTCTTCTTTTTCCTCTTCCTCCTCCCTTACAGCCTGTTCTTCTGCCAGTTTCAAAGCCATAAAATTACGAGTGGCTCCTGCCTCGATCTCGTAGTCCGTGTTCCTAGGATCAGTTTTAAAGGAAATTTCCTGCAAACACCTTGTACATTTGATGTAAAATCTGTAAATTCGTATACCCAAGTAGTCCTCATTTTCGACATCCTCCTTACGCGCATTAAACTTCTTGCCCTTGTAAATATACTCACCGCAAGTCTGACATCGCATGTTAAAGGGGGCCATAAGTCGAACAGTGTATTGCCTGTTTTTAGGTAATTTCATGCGAGGGATTTTGGCGGGATCAAAATCCGGGGGGTAGTATTTCTACAAAAAAAAATGAAATCGTATTAAAGTAATTCAAAATTATTCGAGGTTATGTGTAACTTTTATTGCAATTCGGAAGGAGGTGAATGGGGTTATATTGTAACAATTACTTACGTTTAATACTTTTCTTTCAGACATTTTACTTCTTTAAAATTCTATCTGGTTGCGTAAAAAGATTGCGATAAAATTCTTTTCAAAACTTTGACAGTTCAATAATATTAATTTGTCAAATGTTGGTAAGTTTCAGATGCTGCCAACATCGTACCACTGCAAACCCTAAATTGAATATTTATATACAAGATGTTAACAAAAAATAAGTCGTTAATTGAAAAAGTGAGAAATGGAATCATAAACTTTTTCTTAATTTGTGGGCTTTAAAATCTTGCCTTAAAAAAACAATTTTAAGGGGGTTATCTACAACTGTGACTGATAAATTTTTTCGATTTTTTTTTATTACATATTTTTATAGTTTGGGGTCTTGAAAATGTATCCAAAAAATATTAAATTAAAATTCAACAAATTACGCGAATTATAAGGGATTTTCTGTAATGGAATTCATTATTAAAACTTTTTAAATCATAATTACATTTTAAAACGGAATTACTTTTTGTATTTTGTACTTGATACAAAATATACAAAAATAAATTTAACAAATAATATAAGTTGTAGCTGTTTGTAATTGTCTTTAGGAATCCAAAAAACCAAAATTATTTTTAAAAATTGTTAAAAAAGAAAATTATTAAAAATCAACATTTTAGTCCACCCTTAAAATCGAATTGATTGTGAAAAAGGAGCTTAAAAGTTTTTTCTTACCAATTGAAACCCCCCAGAACATCCGGGGTTGTTAACTAATTTACTGCTATATTTTTTATGGGTACAAGTAGTAGTATACAAGGTTTTCAACTGACACATTTCTTACACAAACAAATAATGTTAGGTACAAAATCCCTAAAATTGTTTGATTTTTAAATCTATTTTGACTAATTTATTATGCTAATTTTGATTTTAAAAATTTTCAAAATAAACTACTTTCAGTAAAACCTGACAAAATAATATGAGTTACAAAAATATGTTGGTTCTTTAATAAAAAAAAGTTTTGATAGGAAAATTTCAGTGACTTTTGAGCTCCTAAAAAATACACGTCTTTTTGTAAATAAAGACGGGATAAAAACCGAGATATTCGTAGATATATTATGTAAAAATCGGCGAGAAGGCCAAAATTTACGCATATAAGAGAGACGGCGACCGCATCATACTGTCTAATCACCGAGCGTCTTACTATTCTAAAGAGGCGAAAACTGCCACAAAAGAAGAAATAAGTGCCGAATTTCACTTCTTGGAAGCCGAAGAATGTATTCTGTATGGCCCTAGAATACCCGATTAAGGGTAGGTTACGAATATCAACCACTATCCACCTCATTGCAGCACGATAAAGTTTAAAACGATTTATCTCAAAACTACATTTCTCAAGTCGGGCGCACATTTTCCAAACAAACTACTTGGCGGATTAACTTGATTTTTTTAACCATTTAGAATATATTTCAGGCTCCAGTCAAAACCTAAAATATCCAAAATATATTTAAAATTACCATTTTTCGGGCCGTGAAAAGTAAATATTTTGTTGTAAAAATCGAAGTTTTTTTTAAATCCTCGCCATTTTGTCATTTTTTGTTTAAATTAAATTTTCGAGGTTCCAACTGTAGCCACATTCATAGAGAACAATAATTTAAAAAATTCGTTTATTTCAGATAACTGGATCGGTCGGAAACGTTGCGCCCGATTGGCGCCTCATTTCGAAACATGTGTTACGCGTCGATCTGAATTTTAGGTGTTAGTTTAAATGTGAATAAATAAGTATCCTAAATTTTAGCTCAATAGCTGTAACAGTTTTCTCAAATTTAATTCCTAAAAATAAACTTGAAAACGACTGTTCGCAGTTGTAGGTAACCCCCTTAAGTAAAAATCAGTGGCCAGCCGCCACTGAAAAAATTGTAGAAAATGGATAGCCCGTTTAGAATGCGTTGTCGACTGTCTTAAAAAGGGGCAACGAAACTATAAATCAAATAAAAAATTGTAAATTTAAATACTGGTAAATTAAAATTCAGGTGCCACGAAAAAGGTTCCATTAGATAATTAGATTTTTATTTCGCCAAACAATTTTTGTTCCCAGATATTTTCCTCATACCAAGTTTTGTATCTTCGATTTAGGTAATATTGATGATAATGTTAATTATCATCAATATTTTTAATGGTTAATTTTTTTTAATTTAATTTTTAAAGTTAAATCAATTATTTTTAAGGGAATTGATTAGAAAGTATAGATCGTAATTAAAACATGAAATTTCACTCAAAAAGCAAGCAAAGAAAACTACAAATCTACGATTTATGCTTGCAGTAGTCCGAAATATTTAAGTCCGAAATCTTAAATATTTCGGACCACTGCAAGCATAAATCGTAGATTTGTAGTTTTCTTTGCTTAAAAATATCATTCTTCGCATGGTTTTTCCTCTAGTGGCTAAATCCGGGTCTCTAGATGATGTAAAATTAGTATGTCTTTTTATAGGTTCTTATAAAGAGCATAAAATTTATTCCAGCTTGCCCCCATTTTTCTACGCAAAAGTAGCTCCTTACATGCTAAATGCAGTAAAATAATTGTTCCGTATTTTTTGCCTTAGGATGGCATTTTAGATCAATAGTCTCAAAAGCTCATGGGACTACTAAAACTAGACTGAGTATTTGGCAATGTTGTGTTATGGGTAATGTTTAATCCGGTTTAATTGCATAGGAACTCAATTTCTCTTCAATAACATTAACATTTATGATTCTGCAGTATAATTTCACCTCTAGGAGAGCCTTAAATCATACCGCTTTTGAGAATATATGCGATGGGTGGGAATTTTCTTGATCCTCCGTGTCTCGCGCCCTGCTCTTAGCAAGGCAGTTGGCACCCCTGATTCTACCAAAGGTTCATTTCCATTTGTGTCGTACAAGCAGCAAGACGTACCATGAGCAAGAACCTAGAAACCACGTGGCGACATTTTGGTAGCTAAAGTAAGTACTTTTTATTTATTTATTGACTCATCAATTTATTTCATTGTTTGAAATAAATTTAAGCGTGGCAGATGTGAAAGAATTTGATTCTTCCACGCTAATATGCACGATCATGTGGCAATCTAGTGACTTTTTATCAGTCATCACGTGCCAATCTAGTGACTTATTTATCAGTCATCTGGTGACTTTTTTATTGCCCTAGGGCAAAAGAAACTTATCTGGTTACTTTTTTATTGCCCTAGGGCAAAAAAAGTTTTTTTTTCTCCTGCTCCCCCCCCTAATTTTTAACTTTACTCCCGCAGGGTAAAAAAGTGCCCCTTTTAGCCCGCAAATCGGGGTAAAAAGTGAGTACTTTACCCCCGAAATGGCAAAACATTTATTACAGCTTGCCCCCAATTTTTACATAATAAAAGGATTGACTCAAAATAATATTATTTTGATAAAGATACAGCTAAAGTTCGCGTATGTCGAAAATTTTTTATCGACTTCTTTGATATCTTCCGTTACCATTATTAACCCGTTTCATCATAAAGGGCCACTGGGAACTTACACTGATATTGATGGCAGAGAAAATAGTCACCCAAGATTTTGTTAAACGCCGTATTGAAAGTTTTCCCAAGGAAAATTCACACTACTGCAGACAATCGAGCCAGAGATATTATTTGGAAAGTACACTAAGCATCGTAAAAATGTATGAGTTGTTTGTTGAAATGTGTAAAACAGAGAATAAGGAATTTTGTTCTGCTATAACATCCAGTAGAATATTCGGGAATTATTATAATTTGTGATTTTTCGCTCGAATAAGAAAGATCAGTGTGAACTTTGCGCCAAATTTAACAAAGCATTTTTCTTTCTTCTTAAAGTGCCGTTCCTGATTTCAAGCGTGACCTCTCTCTTATGTATGTGTTGTGCGTTTGAACTATTATCACATACGTAAGGGACCAACTGCTTAACGCGGGCTCAGAACTGCGGGAAGTGTATATACTTCATCTCCAAAGAGGCTGTACAAAGCAGATTACACATCGGTGGTTTGCCATTGCCTCCCAAGGGAAGACGGTCAGAATGTAGTTTTACTGAGCCCGGAGTCGAACCAGGTATTGACCAGGGTACTTGGAATCGACGTGGACAAGAGTCTATCCTATGGACCCCACCTATATGTCCTATATATATGTCATATATATATATATGGGAGTGTCTAAGAAAGCCGCAACACTTGGCGCTATGATATTTATACAAATTGATGTCAATCATCAAGGGTCCAAGCGAACCAAAGAGGAGACTGCTTAGCGGAGTCACAGACTCCATCATGCTTTACGCTGCCCCAATTTGGATGAGAGCAATGGACATACAGAGACATCGCCAGAAACTGCAGGCTGTCCAGAGAAAAAATGCGTTTAGAATCTGCAGAGCATACAGGACCGTATCCACCGAGGCGGCATTGGTACTATCATCACAAATGTCAATTCATTTAAAAGTCTGGATGAACGCTGCCAAGTACCACGCCTCCAAGCAAGAGCCCCTCAACCACTTCGAGGAGGAAATGCAGAGAACATGGCAAGGCCTGTGGGAAGGTGGACGGCGAGACAGATACCTAACATCAACCTCTAGGTGTCAAGGAAACACGGCGGTTACTGTACAAAACCACACAGTTCCTTATTGGTCACAGGTGCTTCAACAAGTATCTCCGTAAGTTCAAGAGGGCGGAATCCGCTGAATGCCACGCTGAGTTTGAATTACACAAAGCGTTTCCAAAACTTGCAAAAGGTTTGCCAATCTGATACTGTATAATCAAAGCTTTAGGTTAGGTTAAAAGGAAAGGACATGTCAATATCGATTGACCGATTGAAACCAGGGTACATCGTAGCAAAAGAGCCCATTGGACAAATAAAGAAAGCATGTAGACGAACAACACAGCAAAATTGCAAAATTATATTGAAAATAATATAATAGGAGATACAAGTAGTAACTGCTTTTGTAAATAAACAACTTACTTAAGATAAATATAATAAACTAAATAATTTTCGCAATCTGTTGAATAATGCTGGCCACCAAGCTTTGTCAAACGCCGCTATTATGTCCAATGATAAACCAACTACCAGGCATTTGCGTTTTTTCTCGCGTCGAATGACGGTGATCGTAGATGTCTGTTCCCTGAAGCCATACTGTTTAGAAGTTCATGCCTGACTTTGAAGGTCAAAATATTGAATCCACTTTTAGTAAATAATTTTTCTAATAGTCATCGGGAGAAGGCCGATCGGTCTGTAAGCTGATAGGTTGTTCGGATCGAACTACTTCGGCTTTGGTAAGATTTTGACGAAGACCCTTTTCCACGGTTTTGGAAAACGGTTGATTTTCAGGCAGAAATTCATTAGTTTAGTTATGAATTCAGGGTAGACTGCATTTGAGGCAGCCATAGCAATGGTTAACATTGACATATTCAGCTACATGCATCCTACCGTAATCCAGGTTGATCTTTCCCAACCCCATCACGATATTAAAGACTTTTGGAGATGTTTCTAAAATTATATTATAAAGTGTTTTAGTTGGATTGTTTTTGAAAATTTTGTTTGTATATTTACCGTATTGTGGTTATTGGAGATTTGTTCGTTTTGGTTTATAATTTATTTAATGAGGTCTCCAGAGTCGATTTATTTGGAGATGCCTTTAATTATATATATTACATTATGGTTTTTTAACTTTGAGTTTGGTATTTTCTTCCAAACACTTACTGATTTCTGCCTTTTGGGCTTCATTTTCCACTACAATTTTGATTTTGTTATTACCAAGTTTTAAAATCGATTGGAAGGCGTACTTTCTAGTTCTAAATGAGATGAAGTTCTTAAAATTTGTTAGTACCTGCTTGTGTGAAGCGGTCGCTGGCGTTGTGGAGGAGATTATTAACGATGGGCTTTTCATATTAGATTTAGATGTGGACATTGATGAATAGCTTTTGCCCACCGTAGTGTTTTTTGCTTTTGACGCGTTATTATCGAGTTTGCCTCGAACGATTTCCCGAATTTCGCTTAATGTACCTCTGGAGATACCGAGGATGTGGCTAATGAGCAGATTTTGTTGGCCGACACCCTTATGTTCTCACTGCTTATATCACCTCTGATGTTCTTGCTCTGACCAAGTTCCTTGAGTATCTCGGTCGCGTGTGATGGGATTTCGTTGTTGATAACATTTACCAAAATGTTCAGAATTATTTGCAAAAAGTAATCCAAAATATCCAAAATTATATAATTTAATTAATTTAATTAATTTAACTATCCATATTTTAATTTTTTATCAAAATTGCTATTTTATTTATAAAAACTAGTCCAGATGTTTGACAATATCACCACAATGGGTGTTTTTATTATATTAAAGATGTCATATTATGTCGGTTTTCCTTCCAAATGCTCCAGAAAATAAATTTATATTTTTGAACTTTAGAAGCTGTCAAAGCCAATAAAATTTTCAGATTTTTACCAAAAACTTCGTTTTTTGTATTTTTCCAGTCGAATCTTGTTCGCCGTTTCCCAGTTAGTCGCTCCGCGTTATTTAATATATTTTTTCCGCGTGTTTTCGAGTCCAAATCGGCAAAACTGTGGGAGTTGTTGTCAAATGCGTGCTGTCAGTACTGACGATACTGTTTTTTTTTCGATTAGGTTAGGTTAAGTTTAGGTTGGATTTAAGTTAGGTTTATGTTAGATTAGGTTTCACTGGGGACCAAAATCCTATTAGCACCTCCCCGCTGGTGGTCCCTGGTAACTCGTGAAGAACTTTCAGATATCGGGTAACCAACCCCGGTGTATGAGGGAAATCTGAAGGGTTGATGCGAGAGGTTTTTACGAATCGAAGACGAATATGTGTCTCCCGTTACGGTGCAGTATCTAGAATACTCAGTACGAGCGAATTGGGGGGCCTGAGCGGCCTTCATTTGACTATCAGCAAGCGACTTCTCTACGTCTCAGGTATTGGATCAGCGGCTGCTGGAGGAGAGGCAAACTAACAAGCGGTGGAAGAAATGAAACAGGGAACAAAGAGGCCAAAGGGGCACTAAAGAATAAAGAGTCCCCGAAAATCATGTGAGTCCCAGCTAGAGGTAAGAAAGAAACTTCCTTATCTGAGAGGTTTGTCCAACCAAAATGAGGGGCTGGAGAAGCTCATAGATGAAAAATACGATAATGTCGAGGCATACCCTGTGATTTTTAGTCTAAATTATCCTGGAAATTCTATTGATAGAATTTTAAATAATTTAAAATCATTTTTGTACTTCAAAGTTTGATTTTATTAGCCAAGTTCTAAACCGGTTTAGGATTATATTGAATAGAATTTAGCAACATGGTGTTAACTTATTATACAATAATTTATTTAATTTAAAGACAGCTGTAATTTAAATGATTACATTTAATTATTCAAAAAAATGTGTAGAGGCCCTCAGTAGCTCGTAACGAATCCTGAAATAAATTGCATTGAATACACCGACCGCAGGGTTGCTGAGAGTGACCCCAGCATTGCTATTGCACAAGACCGCAAGGTTGTTAGAGCTATCGTTGGTGGTAGCTTAGAGCAATATATTTTCTGGTGTTCAAATCTTGTATAGTATTAGTGGTGAACACAACCAGAAGCTCTTTTGAAAGTTTTGAGCAGCTGACTCCGTTTAAGGAGGGGCCTTGAAAAGCATGGTTCTACCATACATTGCCATTCCGTATCCTTTGGCTGTACCTTCGTAAACGAGAAAGTCATCTAGTGTATCCAAACTGGATGAGCCTTGCTTAGCGGGACATCTGGTATTCCACTACCGCGAACCCCCCACCCCTTAGCAGTTAGAGCAATAAACCACTGATGCTAAAGGCATTGGTTGGAATCCAGCAAGAGTTAAACTTCTTCCGAACTTTTTTTCCTTCGTGCTTCGGAGGGCACGTAAAGCCGTAATAAAATTTGCGTAGTGCTTGGCTTTGATGAGGCTTCGGGTCGGGTCGGGCATCCAACACTGGCGGATTTGCTCAGAGCTCGGTCATCGAGCGAACGTTCCTCGTTCGTAGTGCCTGCCTTTGTTGGGGAATTCCGGTCAGGTGACGGCCGAGAGGCCGCCTACCAGTTGCGGTCAAACCTGGCACTGTCGGCATTGTGGTTCAGTCTGAGGGTAAGCAACAAAAGCAGAGGTAATACAACGGTCCCGGTAGAATGGCCTAAGGTCATGCGAGTTTATACTTCTCTCCTGAAATACACAAGCAGCAAGGAGCAAGAAAATGTAAGAAGACATGCGCGTAGAATGGGAGATGTACTACGGCCCAAATGGATGTTAGAATGGATGTCTAAACACAGAAGGAGAAGGAGTGGGAAGTCCGCCTCGAAATTGCGATTAGGTTGTGAAAATCAACCATGGTTATAATATAAATCGCGTGTGCATACATATATTCAATCATAAATTTATTTCTAAAAAATACAAACGGTTTGTATACATATGTAGAGGTACAATAAAAAAACAATATCACAATATTTATAAATATCCACGAAAAAAATTACTCTCGGCTTCAAGAAACGTATTTTACCAGCACAGCCGCTTCTCCATCAATTTCTGTTAAGAGTTAAATCTGTTCCTGAAATATAAAAATGTTGTAATATTAGTTTATTTAAATTATAACCAGCCACAGATTTAATTCTACAGATATGGAAGAGAATCGGTTGTTCTAAGCATTTCCGAATCGGTTTTCAATAAATTTTTTGATAACAACAATTTTTTGTCCCCTTTAATTTCTAGGCTATTCACCGAATGCGTCAAAAACTCGCTATTAGTTACAACGCTGTCGTCTTCCATTTCCGTAGATTTTAAAGAAACCGAGTCGATCGAAACACTGTTATGATTTTTATCGCTGAGCATGGTTGGGGTCTTGTCATCGAAATCGACCAATCTGACTCGTTTTCGTTGATTATCAAAATGTCGCGAAATGTTCCGTGCATGGTTAATGAAAGCGGTCCTTTCGACTGAAATTGGGTTGACTACTTTGTTATGCGAGGGTTGCTTTCTTTCGAGCGAGTGGCTTCTTCTTTCGCGTTCAGATAACGTTTCTGTTCGTGACTTATTGGAACTGCCTCTGCTATCTCTTTGTAAACTAGGAGTGGAAGGTTTTACAGTTTTACTAGACGAGCTCGAATCATTTCGTTTCACGGCATGATGACAATGCAAGTACATTTCCAACGGCAACTTATGGTTATGACAGCCATGACCTCCTAGGTAAGTATTGGGCCTATTCCCGCTTATAGAAACCTTAGATCCGCTTTTTTGGGGCTTCGGATAATCTGCTCGTGGTTGGGTCGATTCCGGAATTTTGGATTTCTTGATGTATTTGCGCTTCTTTTTGATGTCTGTTTCTCCCACAATGTGGTCGTAAACCTTCTTTAGCTTTTTTGGGCTATTTTGAAGTGGTCCACAACTTTTATCAGAATCTCGCTTCTTCAAGAAATTATCCTTCACATTTCTAACCCGATATTTTACTTGTTTCAGTGTTGTTTTAGTTTCAGTATTACTGTGTTCTCCACAGCCTTCGCTAGAATCTCTATCACTACTTCTGCTATTTTTAGGATAACCCAGCATTACAGACAATTTGACTTTCTTGTCTTGTATCAAGTTTTGGCTACTTTTGCAATCTTCGTCCGTGGAAAAGTTTGAATTCGCATACGCCATCTTTAAATTTTTACTTTTTGTATCTATTTTGCTTAGCGTTGGTTCAATACTACATTCACAATTGTCTTCATTTTGGGAAGTCACGTTCTCAATGTATTTGTTCGTAGAATTTATGTTCAAGTTATGCCTCTCGGAATGATTGGATTTATCTTTCACGCCCGGATTACTACCTTGGTTGTTTAGCGCCATGTTGGAATAGGGTTCCAAAGCCACGTTTAAATTGTTTAACGCCTTCTCTATATTTTCCAAACTATCGAAAGCGTTTAGTGGTCGATTAACCTTAGCTACATTTTTACCATCGCTCACAAAATTGCAACAGCACAAACTTTTAGAGGGTATCACAACCGGAAATTGGGTGGGTAACTGACTGTTATTGTTAATTGGCGGTTCAACAAGGACGCAAACTTGTGGGTTAAAAACGGTATTATACGGTCGATCTCTCTGAGGCAAGTTAGAAGTGGAAACTTTATTGGGTGCAGTTATATCAATGCCATACCGTGTTTGAATTTCTGGTGCCAATTTGGTGATATGCTCCTTCGTGGTCTGCAATTCTTGCTCCATCACTCCCAAGGTATCTTGCAATTTAAATCGTTTTTCGTTCGTGACTACCAGTGATCCTTCCAATTCCTTAACTTTTTTTTCCAATTGCTGGCAAATGCGTCCTCTTGAATCCAAATTAGTCGATAACTCTTGAACCAGTTCGGTTCTGTTGCGTGCTTCTTCTTTTGCCTAAAATTAAAAGAATATCTGTTATGATAAATGAAAAATATTTCTACCTTCACGATCCATACCTGTAAAAGTAGATCCCTTATTTCGTTCGCATATTTATTCAAGCTTTCGTTCTCCATTTGTAGTTCATCCTTTTTGGCCTTCATCATAGAAATGAGACCGTCGCGAACCTTCAACAAATTTTCCATCTCTAAAATTTGCTTACTCTGTTTGTTCATTTCGTGCTCGTATTTTATTATTCTGTGCTCATACTCCAGCGATCTTTTCAACGAATGCTCCAATTTCATCCGACCTTCGTGCAACATTTTTTTGATATCGTTGTCTTGACTCGGAATATCGTTCGCTTCCACATTGCACAGGGCGAGATTTGATCGTTGTTTAAAACTTTCACTATCCACTTTCAGACCTGCAATTTCGATTTTTCTGAAATTGAAAACGGATGAGTGCACCTCTGCCAATTTTTTTGCCCAAAAATATTTTTACTAACTGAATACAAATGGTTTCTTCGCTTTTCGCAAGTTTCGATTCCAGTTCGGTTAACCTTTCGACGCTTTTTACCAAAGTAGTGGTAACGTATTCCCCATCTCGGTCTTCATCCAACGTCTGTAAGCTGTCGATAAATCGTAATTTTTCTCTATTGTAATTTTGGATTTGTTCTTCAGCCGATTTTAGGGCTACCCTTGTGGCCAACAATTCGGTATAGAGTTCCGCTTCTCGTTCCGTAGCAATTCCTTCTACGATAAAAAATTATGGCAAAATTACCCAAATGTGTTGTTTTAGACTTATTACCAGTTTCGTTAGGCTCGAACGTGTTTTTCGTATTGATAAGATCGATGGCTTGCTTTCTTCGTATTTCCATTTGGACAAGCTGATCCTTTATGTGGTCGTATTTTTGCTGCATGGTTTCTCGACTTACAACTTCTTCAGTCATTGATTTTCTAGCTTCTTCCACCGCGTTAAACGCTTTATCTTCCAGAATCTTGTATTTGTTTTCCCAGTCTTCGGCCAGTTCCTCGAGGGTCTTCACCCTAAACCAAAACAGTTGTATCATGTCAATCCCAAGTTAAACACCAACAGTGGTACGATCTCACCTGTCGTTCCGCAGTGGTGTTTAACGTAAGAGAAAAGACATTAAGATTAAAATTATGCTTTATTTATTATTATTATTAATTGCTATTAATTCTCACAGTTACTAAGAAATCAGACGTTACAAATTAAGTTAAAATTAGCTAATACTATATCATGTAAGCAACGCAAAGTCATATTGATTAACCACCTAGTTTCGAAATAAGAGCGGTCCTTGGTAAGCTTATCCAACATTTGCCTGTCGTGTTTGTTTTTGGTCAGAATTTCTTCCTTCTCTTTTGACCACTTCTGCTCATTTGCTTTTAGCTGCTCCGTTACTAGCCTAAAAAATTTATATTTTAGTCAAAATAATTCAATAATTCCAATTTAAGAAGGGAACAATATAAAAAAAAAACGTTATAAAGAACAATGGTATAATCCAAAGGAAAGACTACCAGAAGAAGAAAATTCCAATATAAGAGGAATAGACGGGGAATATTTAGAACAGGTCACCTACATCTAAAAAAATATTGGCTATGCTGATCAATGGAAGACCACCTTTGCATACAAACGAAAAGGGTGAAGAGATGTAGGAAGACCATGGCTAAAAGACGGGGTTGGATGGTAAAAACTTTGAAACCAAAACAAGCAAGCCAGGAAGAAGAAAAAAATCAAAATAAACTTACCGATGTTGTTTTTGTAATTCATTGTACTTGGATTCTGCGTCCCGTTTGTTTTGATCGACTTCTCTGCTACGATTTTTTAATAATTTCAATTTCTGTTCCAACATGTTATTTTTATCCTTATGATCTTGAACCAAAGCTTTGTCCTGATTTTGATCTTTTTCTAACAATTTAATTTTTTCTTTCAACGTGTTGAGTTCAGTTTTGGCAACTACGCCGTCGTCATCGCTTTTCTTCCGTACGTCTTGCATCTCGCATAACACTTCGGTTAATTTTTGCTCCTTCTCTTTTAATTTTTCTTGTAACTGCTCGATGAGATCCGAAAAGGCGGAATAATCTCCGTTACCTTGCAACAATATTTGCCACTTTTCTACAAGTTCGCTGACGTGTTTCTCCTGTTGCGCGAATGTTTCCTCGAGCATATTTTCCAAAGTTGCAGTTTCTTCCTTCAAGGATTCGACATGATTCAGTATGTCACTTTCGCTGTGAGAGTTGCTCATTCGCCGAAGGATATCGATTAAATGCAACCGCTTATCCATTAATTTTTTGCAAATTTGAAGCAAAGAAAACGGAATCTGCTTCACGGTGTCCTTCATTCTGTGGACCAGTTCCGGATCGAGTTGTTTATTTTCGTTAATGCTTCCAGCTAAACTACTCGCACTTTTCCGTATGCTGTCTGATGTGGAGCGCACTTTGTTCAAATCTGTATAATTTACCACCTTAAAATCCTCCAAAATGCTTTTACATTTTCCATTTTCTTCCAACTTCTTTTGAAGTGGCAATAAAGATTGGTGCATTTCGATAAGACTGTTTTGCTTATCTGTCACATCTTTTCTTAACTGATCCAATTTTTTCTTTTTCGTTTGAAACTGCATTTCTAAAACTCGAGTTGATGTTGATGTGAGAGCTACTTTGGAATCATTCAACGGAGCTTTAACACCACCACGACTGGGCGTGTACGAAATTTGACTCTTTGGTTTGGTTAAACGGGAAGTTGTTTTTCTAGTAGGAACTTTAGGTGTGGTCACTATAGATTTTATTCGTAGTGGTATTCCTAAAAAAGGAAGCATTTTAGTTGCAAAAAATACATAATCCTACAAGTACCTGAAGCGCTAGCCTTAACACTACTGCTGTACTTTGAATCAACATCATCGGTATTTTTTCTATCTGAATACGGCTCCACGTTATCTTTATAGTAATGTATGGAATCATCTTCGTCTTCCGATTGTTCAGATGCCATGCGATTTTGATTAAATTTACTCACCAAAATTTTTTTCTGAAAAAACGTTGTTCATAATATTAAGTAAAACAAAGCTTATTAGTAAGAAAATTTTACGAACCTCATCACCACCGCTGCTAGGTCTATAATTGTGTTTCGTCAATGTCGTGCTACTCGATGGTTGCTAAAACATTGTTGCTACTTCAAAAAACTTAAAAATATTACATGAAAGGAGGTAAGTACCGATAAACTGCGATGCTGCGGTGGTGTTAATTTGGGTGTCAATCGCATAGGACTTGGTTGTCGCAACTTTTCTGTTAAATTTTGAGCTTTCTTTGCAATTGGCTTAGCAATTCCGGAAGTTGTGGAATTTTTTTCAAGTTCTGAAAATTTATTAATTTATAGTGACACTAAACTGCTAAACACTGTTGTGCACTCAGAAAGCTTCTGTGATTAATCACAGGAGCTTTGAAATGAAGTTGACAAATGGGTTCAATCGATTAAGTTTCGAAATCAATTAATTTGTTACCTATAGACAATTTAATGACCAAATAATCTTGACAGAAATTGGTAATTTTGAATAACACGTATTAACTTACTTGAACCTTGCATGGTAGCATTTTTGACTCTGTTGTACATCCTGCAGAAATTTATCGAGTTACGAACGCGCACGAATTGGATTTAGCGTTTATACAAACTTACAGCGATTTTGATGATAAAAAGCCGAGAGTTACATTTAAATAAGTAAAAAAACTTTCAAACAAATGACTTTGTAAATAATGGGTTGTTTATTTTACTGGTAATTTGATATTGACAAATTCTAACACAGCTAACTATGGAAATTAGGTATTTACTTTTGGGTTTGTATACCAGGTGTGATTTTAAAGTTTTAACACATACCTACCTACTCAGCTTGGTCCAGAAAATTCATTTAGGTTATTTTGGAATATTGTAAATAATTATAATCAGTTCCAAAATTTTTCACCTTTGAATTTTTATGGGCTGATATATGTAGAATTCTTTTAATTTCTCCTGCCCCAGTCAAAATGGAAAATGTATTGAACGAAATATGATGATAATGGAGTGTAGGTACGTAATAAGTAATAACGCACTTCGTGGACACTATAAATTATAGGATGTAATCTAATACGCGTCCTTAAAAAATTTTATGGTCTGGTCAACTTTCATTATCTGCAAAACTAATTTCTTTGCAGTGGATCTCTTTTTATTCAGCTCTATATTATCTCATCCAATTCTAAACATGCCCTCTTTCTTTGCCATATATGGTTTAACGTCTGTCCCGAACGACGAATGTTAGAGAAATATTTCAGCATCGGGTTGAGAAATTGTGTTCGGTTGGTCGCAGTACAAAATTTTTCATTTCGTTAAGTTTCGTCAGAAATCAAATCTAGTACTTGCTCCTCAGTAGTCGAGAGTAAATATTTACCACAACAGCGATACCTTTTTTACTCATTCAGGATCTCATCAGAATATAACACCTCCATCGTCTGACTTTCGAGTAAATGTAATAAGATGACAAATAGGAAGGTAGAATGTTTTTAAGTGTCCTGAATAACAGCATTTAAATTTTGTAGTCGTTTTGAATTCTGGTGTCGTTGATCAAGTCAATAATGCGATATGGGCTAAAGCTGTAAGGAATAGGATCAACGCAGAGCTCTCTAGAGATGTTAGGATATCAAATGTTCCATGATGCCATTTCGTTATGGAGTCTCAGATCTCCACCAATCTTCCAGAAATGAAATAGAAGTTCAGGTTTTAAAAATTGTCAGCAACACCACCCTAACTACGAAAAGAATCTATAAATATATGGCAAATACGAGGAGATGCAAACGAGAGAGATAGTAGGTGAACCCATGGTATCCATCCAGACAACCCAGAATTGTTTTCAACTTCAAAGACTTCAAAAGACTTAGAATTAGTTATGCAAGCACAACGGCTTATTACTGAAGAAATCACAAAAGCTTCGCTCATGCTCAACAACGTAGTAAGAACGATGTACGCTAGTCTCGATAACTAGAAGGCATTGGTTACCTTTGCAACTAGGGTAGATCTAACAATTCAGCTACCAAGAAGGGTAGCAATAAAGGAAAAAGTTCAGCGCCAGATCCAATAAAACCAAATCGAAGCCTTAGACTACATTAAAATATCGAGATTTGAAATACAATTTCTGGAGGATTTCTCCAAAGAGGGGAGGGGAATTTAGCGAGTAGGAATCACATACTACCACCCAGTATGGCCTGGTGATCTTTTATGAAAAATTTTAATTTTTTAGTCCATATTAATGATTTTATTCATACAGTCCGTAATAGCTTAGCGGTTATGCCGTTCAAATTCAAGCACGACCGTCCAAATTGTCTGAAACCTTCAAAAGTCCCCACAATCCCTTGTCGACTTCACTAATTGGTAACTTTTAACTTTCTTAATTTCTTTTTTAGGGAAAAGTATCATAGAACATAGAATAAAATTGAAAAAGATAAAATTCTCTACACAACAGATTTTTCCAAAATTTTCCGATTAGTCCAGGTAAGGAGCCGAAAATCGATTCGAGTTTACAAACCGCTTGGTCAAGTTAAAAATATGCTTGATAGTGTAGGCAAGTTAGCATTTGAAATCGAAATTTCGTTTCCCGTGTTGTGACCTATACCAATCGATAGATTAGAGCTTCCTGAATATCATATTAAAATGTATCATTGCAGAATTGATGGGAAAAAAAGTTATTTAATAAACAAAATCCGAAAATCGCGATTTTTGACTTTAATCGCTTATATCTCGAGATTTTACACTGACCTTTGAAAAAGTGAGGGCACTATTTTGTAGAGCAGAAAATTCTCTACAAAAAATGTGCAACAACCCCTATCATATAAATAATAATAAACCCGCTATAAGCGTTCAAACATTTTTGGAGATTAATTTTTATTTTTGCGCGACAATGCTCCATTTGGTTGGTTACCGCGTCTGTTTCCACGACAGTAAGTTTTGTTTACTAGTTGCTAAGGATAAGGCGACGGTAAGTATTTTTATGGCGACGGTAAGTATTTTATTTGTGCGACTATGATTCTATGTGATTGCTTACCGCATCTGTTTCCACGACATTAAGGCAACTTGATATAAAGAGAATAAAAATATTTTTATTTATTAAATACACATCTAAATGTATTTTACTATTATTTATATGATAGGGGTTGTTGCACATTTTTTGTAGAGAATTTTCTGCTCTACAAAATAGCGCCCTCACTTTTTCAAAAGTCAGTGTAAAATCTCGAGATATAAGCGATTAAAGTCAAAAATCGCGATTTTCGGATTTTGTTTATTAAATAACTTTTTTTCCCATCAATTCTGCAATGATACATTTTAATATGATATTCAGGAAGCTCTAATCTATCGATTGGTATAGGTCACAACACGGGAAACGAAATTTCGATTTCAACCTTTTTTTGAGTCTAACTTGACTGCACTGTCCTAAGGAACTCCCTAATATTTTTTAAATCTGGCAATGGCGAATTCTTCCCTAATTGAGAATTATGATGGCTCCACTAACATAGCTTTTCGCCTTTAACTCACTCAATTTTAGCTTTACGGAAAATTCTCTTCAGATCAAAATTGAAGAACATAACATTTCCAATCAAATAGAGTGTTCAAAATTTTCATATTTCGTACTATTTGTGAAAATGGGACCTTTATTATCATTAAATTATCATCAAATCAAAATTGAAGAGTGCAAAATTCTCTATAAAAAATATTAACAAAATTTGCCTACATTATACTAAGTATTTATGAAATAAAAAGAAAATCCAGTGAAAACAATTGAAAAAGGTTTTGAATAATTCTTACTCTGAATAAAAATTTCGTACATTTAAACTTCACTATTGATGGTGAACAAACAAAACAAGCATTGTTTTGTAGAGAATTTTCTCCTCGTCAATTTTGGTCCAATGATGAGAGAGGGGATTTTAGGAAAGTTGATTCCAACCCCGCGTTCTTCTTCATTTCCCTTTAACTGACTGGGAAACCGGTAAAAAATATCACGTTATCATCGCGATAGTTATTCAAATATATTTAAATTGAAAAGAAAAATACCTACCGATAAAAATAATCTCCATATTCGGGGAGGGGGTATTGGGTTACGTTACCATGGAAACGGTGATTCTGACATATTATGCGTATTTTATATAAGATCTTCAGAACTTCCCAAAGATAAAAACGATATTATACGACCGGGGGGTCTGGGGGGTATGGAATACCCCCAGGTACACTTGCCATTATTCATAACCCTCAAAATTTATTATTTTTCGTTGAATCTTTTGCAATTCAGGAAGGGCGGGAGCAGCAGGTAATATTTTAAATCACTATCCCGGCACTGTTCTTCTTAATACCGAGGGACGTAAAAGTGAAAGTTTTTCTTTCGCAATAAATTAAGTGTACTAAGGCCCAGTTGTTCAGTTTCGGGTTATTTTTTAACCTGAGTTATTTTCCATAGAAATTATTTTTTGAAGAATTGTTTCCATGGAAAATAATTCAGGTCAAAAGATAACCTAATACTGAACAACTGGGCCTAAGCGATTAGTAGAACGCTCACACAAGGAATACAAAAGCACAACCCCAAATTTATAAATGCTGACCAGCGGAAATATAAAGAAAATAGTGACCGAAGTTGTGCATGCAACGGAAGAGAAAGAAACGAACAAATACTGAAGGTCCTCCTCGTCCTCCCACGACATCGAACCGTAAAAGATTTAGAACTCAAACAAAAACCAGACAGGGACTACCTCGCGGCAGTGAAGAAGACGGCAATGTGTAGTTAAAAATCGACACCCTCCAAAAGACTTATAGTTCTGGTATATCCAGGGAAGGAAACGATAAAAAAAACATTAGAGAAAACCAAAAAAATCTAAACCAGCTTCAGTTTGGAATAATTAAAAATCAAGCTTGACAGGATTTGGAATAATGGTCGAATCGGCTTACGAATTTAATAATAACCTGATAGACAACAACCTGTTAGAGGAAAATAAACTGGAGGTCCGATTTCCATCAGCAGTCTGGCCGTCAATTTTAATCCCTGTGGTGCACAAAGATACCACCAAAGAAGTCATCAGGAAAGAATTTCCCAAAGCTTCTTAAGTGCGGTCGAAGCCGCCGGGCAAAAGGGACTCAAGAATATTAACTCAGTGAAAAAAAAGGAGATACAAATGAATGGATGCTTGAAATACACCTGACAATTAGAGATTCCATCCTAAAGAATGACAAAATCTATTTAATGAGGTGCTATAAATGCCAGAGCTACAAATGCAAGATCTAATCAAGTGCGTTCCACTCGCCATTATTATAACGTACAAAAGGACGAATTTAAACTGAAATATAAAATAATTGTCGGGTGTACAAGGCCAGTACCTTGCACTACCTCATCGTAAGTGAAATCATGGGTATCCAGGGATAATTTGTCAAAATCATCTACGGCGTTATCAAATACGTGCTGAATATTTACAACTCATGCTTAGAACTGGCCTGTTTTCCCAGATTGTGGCAGATAGCAGAAGTACTCCAGATACTTCTAAAAAATCCAACAGGGTATACCGGCCATGCTAAAAATTATAGGGCAATCATCTTCTTACCAGTTTTTGGAAGAATCCTAGAAAAACCTTCCCGTGGCAATTCAGCTTCGTGGAAGGCAAATCAACCCTAACGGAATTACAAAATTACCCCGAAGCCATAAACTAAACAGCAACGAAAAAGAAAATAAAAGGACATTCGATAACCTATGGTGGTCTGTCCTTTTCCACTCGCTGAGTGAAAAGCAATAATCGAAAGCTATGTGGCAAATATAATGGTCTCTCTTATTTCCGGGGCCCCAACGGTAAAGAAACAGTGCACGAAAGGATGCCCACAAAGGTCGGTTCTAGAACCAATCCTGTAGAGGACTCCTTATTGGATGATTACCCAGAAGATCTCGTAGAGGTAGGAATTCAGGTCAGCGTGTACTCATCAACGTGATGACATCACGGTTATCGTGACGCCCAACTCGAGGAAAAAGCTCATCAAGAGCCTCCAAGAAAAGTTAGACTACCTAAATAACTGGTGCAAATGCATGAAACTGACGCTCCCCGAAGAAAAAGCATAGATAATGTACTACTACGCAGTGAGAGTACACAATTATGACTTACGCACAACACTCAACGGTAAGAAAATCAAAATAGTCATAGAAATTAAGAACTTAGGCATGATCATAGATAAAGGGCTGACCATGCAAAAATATGTAAACTATGTGTTTGTGACAAAGAGATTGCGCTCATTCGAAACTTGCAACGAAAATCTAAGAGAAGCTAAGATTTCGAAAACTGGGACTCAGCCAGAAGAATTTACAAAGGGACAATAATCTCCACCGTGGCAAATGGAAGCGAGATATGAATACGAAATATCTATGAAAGGCACACCAACGTAAAGTGCTATCAGTTTCGTTATGGGATTTTCTGCTGAATGGGGGTAAAACGTTAGAGAACGTAATGGCTGAACTCTGCCCGATGGATCAGGAAATTAAAAGGAGATCAGCGTGGAGCGAGTTAAAACGTGGAAAACCCATCCAATTCGTGGGACAAACTTTTGTGTCAAGTAAATTAAAGCATAATAAATTGTTTAGGGACATGATGCAAACAAGCACCAATCAACATTGGCAACAAAGATGGGACACCACGAAGAACGAACGAATTACCAATCAGTTCATTCCAGAGGTGAAAAAATACCTAAATGCACAGATATCATTCCAAATGGCGTAAGTACTTAACTGGATTATGTAAGTCTCCCGAGGGATTTTGTACAAAATGTGAAATAATCGAAGAACCGATAGACAGGATTTTGGAGTACAAGTTGTATAAAGACGAGCTTGCGGAAGTGTAATCATTCTTTGCTAAACACGCTCCTATAAACTTGAGTGACTTGTTGTACCTGTTCTGTGCGGTTCAAGAGAACGGGACTGTTGTAGGTCCCCAATAAATATGAATGAATGGGATGTGAACACATTCGCGTACAAAATAGATACAGTAAAGAAGGTCGACAATGTCTAGGAGACCTGATAAGATATTTTAAACAAGAAGATAAAAATATCTTCATGGTTACTTCTCATCTTCTGGAAATGTAGGTTGATCTCTAATTTATCTTCAACACTGTTTCAAAAATTTATCACGAAATTGGTACCATTACCTTTGACGCAGTCTCTGAATTACCAGATCTTGGTGTTGTTTCCACATAGATTTAGATTGTGTTGCTTGGATTTTCAATTACCTATTTTATGACCTCTAATCCAAATTTTCCTTATTTTGCTTAGACTTGCGATAGTTGCGTTTCCCAGACTTTAGCGGCAGTGGATAAATAGTATCAAGGATGGTAGATTAGAAAAGTTTTCATTTGTTCATAGCTTAAGATTGTTTAGTACAAATTGTTTCTCAGATTGTTTCTCTGATGATTGGAAGAATCGTTATTTGAAACGATGTTGATATTCTTCCAATTAGTGGAACCATTGTCTTTACCACCATAATTCAGCGTTTCAGTTCCAGCAATTTTTAATTGTCCATATTTCCATTTCGTTTGTTTTAAATTTGCTAAATCTCTATTAGGCCTCCATAGAAGGTCTATGATGGGCTTCAGAAGTGTTTAAATTCGCAAACCTTTTCAAATCATCTGCAGCAAAATTTCATCCAATCCTCTGGTTTTCTTCATCTGGGCCATCCAATGCGAATCTTATCAATAGGATATTCTAAATTATTTTTATTTATAATTTTCAAACGTATTGGCTTGAATGATTTAATGGCCCATTACGTAATGCATAGTCAGGTTTTAGGATAACCCAATCTTGGGCAAATTCGTTTATCTTGTCTGCATTTTCTAACCCCCGAAGCTTGGGTCTTCCAGTCAATTGGTATGAGAGATTCTGAAAGTGCAATCTGATGTTTTATAAAAATTCATAAACATTATTTACTTCAACCTTGCATTTTACTACATCTTGTATATAAAATTGTATCGACGATTGGTCTATCACCATTATAGTATGCTGTTATCACGCAGTTGATATCAAATAAATGTGACCAAGTTTTATGTTCGTGTTCCATTAATATATTTTATAGAAAATTTACCTGTTTTAACCATTTTATTATAAAATGTATAATTTTATATACTATACTGCAATGATAATGGCTTATACGGTAGTGCACATCGTCGTATACCTTTCGATATTATCCATAACTGTTATAACTAAATGGCTTTATCACCACATAATCAGACAATTTGAAATGGAAAAACTTGAAGAAGAATGGAAATTAGTAGGAACACTGCAAGACATAATAATATACCCCCTCGATGGAGGTCGTGGGCACCATCTTTCTACGGGTATCTGTCGAAGAAGCGGCATTAAAAGTCATAATACCCTATTGAATGACAGGTGCTGGTTTTTCGGTACAAAAATGATTGGAAATTGATTATATTTATTATTTTCAGATCATACATCGCCTATTCGTTAACAAATAAGACAGCTGTTCTGCATGAAGAGCGCCCCGAAATGGCGACGATTAATATCGATCCATTATTGACGCGATTACAAAGGGCACCTTTGTTAAATCCACCCCTGCGAAAACAAGATACGATGTAAGTTAAATTTGATAATAAAAAATAAAACGAGTTAACTTACGAAGTGGGTTAGTGAATATTTAGGTAATCCAATATTGGTAGTACCGCAGAGTCATGGATTAGCCAACTACGCCAGGCGGTTTTTAAACGCTGTAGCAGAAGAAATATACATTTGTTTGTTTCCACCAGCGCAAAGAGCGAAATTAAGCAAACAAAACACAGCTGAATTCAGATATATAACGAACGAGATTGTTGATGTAAGATGATCAGACCAGGTGACCTAATTGTTAACAATTAAATTTTTTTAGAATCCTCCACCTTCTTATTCGCCGTACACGTTAATAAATAGCGATAGTCTTGACGAACTTCGATTTGAAACTGGAAGAGAAATACCATCCGATATTTTTCGACCGAATTTAGTAATTAGAATGATTCAGGATAAACCAGTTTTTCAACCATACTGTGAAGATCATTTTGTGGCAGTTAAAATCGGAAAAGTTGAATTCTCCAATATCACTCCTTGTATACATAGTACAACTATCATAAATCAATTGGAGAGTTCGAATCAAACGAATATATCATCTGGATCAATATTGCCAGAGTAAATATTTTTTTATACTGATTGTTATCATGACCTAATCCAATAATTTTAAACAGGACTATGCAGACATATTTAAATACGCACTGTCCAGAAATATCCGAATTCAATGTGCCTCTATTTGGAATTAACATGAAATTAAAGCTCAAAACGAAAGCGAGGAGATCTCTTTTAAGGACAATTACGGTAGGCGATCCAATTTTTGTCAAGTTCAAAGAAGGTGCCCAATTGAAAGTTAATGCAAATTTTGGATATGCCATATAATTTTTACTGATCACTTAATAACGAGCAATTATTGTATTGCTATAATTTTTAATTTTATCAAAATAAAAATGATATGAATTTATTAATAAAATAAATTTCTTTTTATGACATATTTTAGCATGCAATCTAAAATTTTCTTTGGCTGTAATTGATTTGTATTTGTGATATTGTAATGTGTGGTTATATTTAATAAATTTAAATATTAGTGATAATGCGAATAATTTAATTAACAAAATTTTAATTGGCTATCCAAAGAATTTCAAATTTGTCCAAATGCTGAAAATCTTACGGGCGGGTGTAAAGAGGACGAATAACTGGAAATTCTAATAATATGTGAAGTAATCCTATATCTTTCCATTATACATTATTTATTTGAGGACTAACTGAGCTATCGGAGTTCTTTTCCAGTAAAAATTTTCTGTGTCTATTGTTGTATTTTCCAATACAACCAAAGTACAGTGCATTTAAGAGATTTTAGGGCCAAACCTGGATATTTAGAATTGCTAAACAAAACTCATGTGTTCATATGTTCAGATGTATCTCCTTGACAATATAGTATAAATCCGAAGTCATACGTGTTGGATGTTCCTGTAAAACTGTAAAACCCTGCAGGATTCCTAAATTTCCATTGGACACCATTAGAAAGCGAACGGAGTGCCCTAGACATGCAAAACATCGCTTGTTACATCAACTATAATACTGGGCCCAAGGCTGGCCCAAGGTACAGTGGATTAACGATCCACTTAACGATCTTCGATTTAACGAAATTTTCGATTTTACGTTTTTTGACCAGGTACGTGTAAGAATGTGCTTACATCACATTTATATTTCTATAAATACTCTGTACAAATGTAAATAAATCGAACTACCCCAACTACTCGCTAGTATTAAGTAACTTCCACATTTCAAGTTATCCCAGGAGGGATTTCTTTAGTAACTTTAAGGGAGGGGAAGAAATGTTTAAATTCGAAAATTTATTCTTTTTCTTTGTTTTATAAACCCTATAATTTTTAAATGAATTTTTTTTATTACCATGACAAAACAATCTGTTTCAAAATTAAGAAACATTAAATAAATTATTTGACATTAAATTAACAAGGACACGTCTGGAATATTTCATTAAATATTCCCGTAATAAAATAACTTATAAGTTCTTGTGATACATACTGTTGTGTCCACTATATGCTAGCTCCCTCATAAATGTGTTAGGGATACGCAATCAAGATAAGAGGGAGGATATGTCTAATTTATTGAATAATTTTGTTTGTGTTTAATTAAAATTTGTTCAGTATGAATGTAAATTATAAATGTTGCTAGATTTAAGTTTTGTTTATAACGAGATAATTAAAAATACACGTAGCATAGTGCGGCCTCTTAGAAGATGAAACATAAGAGAAAAAGGGTAACCATGCAAAAATAATAAAGAGCGGTTGACAGTTGCGGAAAAGATTACCTACAGACCAGTTGTGTTTTGAGTTAGTTACAGAAAAGATGACCTGTAGACCAGTTGTGTTTTGCGGAGTTCAGAATTAAACGACATACAGATAGGTCGTGTTTATAAGAGTGGAGAATTAAACGACCTACAGACAAGTCGTGTTTATAAAAGTTGCTGATTAAACGACATAAATATAGACCAGTAGTGTCTATAAAAGTTCCTGAATAGACGACAAGCAGACTAGTAGCATTTTAGCAGTTCCCAGATAAAGAGAGTTCGAACAAATTGTGTTTGAAGCATAAGAGTGTTGCAGTTCCCAGATAAAGAGAGTCTCGAATAAATCGTGTTTGAAGCAAAGAGATTGCAGGAGAGATAAGGGTGTTGCAGAATTGAAAACGGAACGTGAAACGTTAGTACGTAGAGGAGTGAGGTGAAGGAAGAAATTGTCTGAAATTCGTCCGTGCGGAAAAATTAAGTGCGTTTGACAGATAAAAAGAAAGAAAGGTAAAGCTTTACGATATTATAAAAAAATAAATAAGTAGGGATTTTAAGTTCTTTGGTTAATAGTTGATTTTAGTAGTAATTTATTTGTATTGTTATGTTGTTAAATGTTATGTTGTTAATAAATTGTGTTAGATATGTCCTGTCTCGTATTTTGATTGTGTAACACGTCTGAAGAACGTCTTTACTAGCGAACCAGAGCGCGGAGTGGATACAAAAATACATACATAATAAAATTTTAGCTTCAATCAAACAAAATCCAAATTAATCAATTAAAAGGCGTAGATAAATCGGTGGGCTTGAAATGCTTCAGCTTTCTGGCTTCATGTGAATGACTTTAGTAGCTTATTTTCTAGCTCATTTGGATGTTAATTTGATATTTATCCAAGAAATTTTTAATTTCGTTGTTAACTTCGGTGACGTGAAGATCGGAATTAATGGATGATATCATTTGGATCATACCACGGAGCTTTGACGATAGTTCTGATTATTAGGTTTTGACACCTTGACAAGATTTCTATTTTGGATATACTAGCTGTTCCCCAGAATTTATTGTATGCCGTATGTCCAAATCAGTTTCAATATAACTTTGTAAATTAAGAACTTATTCTCCAATGACAGCTCAGATCCTCTCCAAATTGACCAAGTTGTTTTCTTTTAATAAAGATATGAGTACGCCAGGTTAACCATCTATCCAGAGGTATCTCTCCTCATCGTGTACGTAACATGTGAAGTCTTCGTTTCGTTGGCTTTATTTTTCCATTTTTTGAACAAAGGCATTAACTTCATTTCATTGTTAATATTGCGCAGAATAACCTGTTTGGCCTCTTGCACTTTAAAATGTGTAATCGGGAGGTCCAATTGAAATAGTGCATTTAGATAACTGCATATTTCATTTTCTTTTATAGTTAATATTGAAGGAGATGGCGTAAACATATTTGCAAGACGTTTAACAAACATAGTATAAGCTTTTTCCTTGTCACTTTTAGCCCATTTTCCTTTATCATCTCTGATAGGCGGTACCGTTTCTTGTAGCTTTCCAGAGTGAATAGTAGGTAATTTGCTTGGGAGTTTGATAAACCGTGAAGATAATCTTTAAAAATTTGGTTTTTAGAATTTAGGTAGAGCTTTTTAAGTTCTTCAGCTGCGTTGTTAAACTTTGCTTTGCTTTCCGATATTCTCAAAACTTACCATTATTTGCCATATTTTGCTGTTTTCAGCAATCTTTTTTTTATTATAAAATTGGAATGGGCATGATTCCCTAATGCATATTGTATTTTGATCAGGAGTAGCTTGCCATGCTGCACTCTTGATGGCTTTAACATGATGGCTTGGAACACTTAAGTGTTCGACGGCATTTTACAAACTTTCTTTCAAATTTAATGGCACATTTAAATTAATTTCCCCGTCTAATCTGAAGTGGAAAGGAAAACAAAAGATAAGAAGAAAAATAACAGCAAGGTTATTTTTGTATGTTGAATGGAAAAATAAAATTGAATAAAAAAAATTAAAGCTTGCATTATTGAAATTAGTGAGATGAATAAAGTTTTAGTAAGTTGTTTCTTGTGAGTAATTAAAGTGCCGTATAAAAACAAAACAGTGTAGAACATCCCCTATAATTAGCTTGATGCCTGCCTTTGCAGTTGACGCATTTTACATTGTCATCTTTTATTTTTCTTTGGAAATTATTGGTTAAGTGATTACCTGCACATGCTAAACACCGTGGTAGTTTATTGCAGAAGGTTTTGGTGTGCCTATATTTTTGGAAAATTTTGGATTGAGGAATCTCTTTTTTTCACGTGCGGTGATTCAAAATACAGTACCTACTGAATTCAACCTTATAAATTTCTTTTGATTGGATTATTGGATATCAACGTAAATGACAATGGATTGTTGCTAATTCTATGTTTAATGTTGCTTATGTTAGTAACTGTGTGTCCTAATTCAGAAAGTTCTTTTTTTTTGCGTTTCTACATACATACATAAGTTCTTAGGAACAACTCGAAAGCTTCTCTCTTGTTTTTGACTTATAAGTATGAACGTCAATATTTTTGGTCCTTTAATGATTTGACAATATCTGTACAATTTTTTCCAGAATTTGACTGTATTTTGACTAGGTCATTATTTATAGATTTTAAAATGTAACCATCTTTTGCCACTTCATTGGGCAATTTTATTAATGAATTTATATCGCCTACACCTTACACGAAAATGGGTGGTGGTTTCGGTTCACTTATATTTGCATTCAGTTTTGTTGTCAAGTTTTCACCAATACTTAATTTTATGCATAATTTTGATAAGTTTCATGTTTTCCTATTGAAAAATTTTGTGGAATATCAGAACAAGACATACTATTAAAATAATAGTTAAAATATGTTCATTTTTACTTCAATATCATTTTTACATATACCTACATACAATTTAGCTCAACAGACTGTGTAGGCCCAGGGCTTTTTCACTCAACCTCTATCCCTTACTTTACAACCCAATTCGACGAATACAAGGCCGTGTTAACCGGTATCTTGTCGTTCACTCTTAATCATCCACAGAGTGTTGTTGTTCACCGGAGGACCGTACTAAGAAATTTCGTGATGCCCGCAACGTAACTCAACCAGCGATCACACCAAGCCACTGCTGTGGACTTATCCATATAATATAATAATTATAATAAACATATTTTTACATATAATATTTATTAAATATTCTGTATTCATTTTAATTAAATGCAACAAAACTAGAAACCATTAAAGGACACACTGAGAAGCTTTTAGGATGTCAAAATAATTTTCAAATCAAACGTAAATTACAGAGACAAGCTCGTAGGCTATTATCCATATATAATTTATTTAAGAAAGAAACGTTCCAACATTTAGTTAAATATGTTTTAGACAAGCGAGAGAGCTGGTCGACGTCTTAAAGGATAGGACGCCTGTAGGCACGCCGCAAAATAGTAGCACAGTCAAAAAATATCAAAATGTAGTAGGAAGAAGATAAAAAGTTTATGTAGGGCAATCACTTACGAAGAAAAAATCGACAATTTGAAGGTCTTTGAAACTCAATTTGAAACTTATATTTTTAGTATTTTGATTTGCGATAGAATGTATCGGATATGATTGTTCGGTTTTATTATGATTGCAATAGGTATTTCTACCACAGTGGTCTAGAAGTAGGTAGACATTTTTTCCAGACATCGATAGACTTATGGTCAAAACTTATTTCGGAAACGTTAATTAAGAATAATTAGCTAATCTGTGTTCAAATGCAATGCTTTTTAATTGTTGTTACTCTGGATAAAGTTTTTAATACAGGTTAATCAACGATCGTGTAACTGGACATTAATTTTATATTATGGATATTATTTTTAATAAAAACCAATCGAGGTGCATCTACTTGATCCTCCTGAAAAGGAGTTTCTACGTCATTAAAACACTAGGAGGTCAGTTCGACTGATAGCCCGCCTGTCCTGCTGATTATATTTAATTTCATAATAATAATTAGTTAACTAGAACGCGACTGCTTGGTTGTGCGGCCTAAAGGCCGCACTAGTTATGATTACAGATAGACGATAGACGAAGTGTAGATCTTCTCCAATACTTAATTTTACCTGTTAAATTTGATGTTTCTTGCTTTTTTTATTGAAAAATTTTATCTAAACAAAGTTGAAATAAATTATTTTTTTAATATAATATTTATTATATGTAGTACAAAACTAGAAACTATTTTAGGTTCATTTCCCCAGCCCCGCCCATCGCGAATTTTCAATCAAGTTTGGTGTCAATCGTTTGTGTTCGTTTATGAGCTCATTATTTTCGTTTGTATTAGCACCGTTCGCAAAATATATTCAAAGACATAACCTAGGTTTATTTCCCCGGCCCCGTTCATTTTGAATTTTGGTTCGAATTTTGTGTTAATCGTTTACGCAGCGTTTGTGTACGTTTGTATTTCTATTCCCGTCGTCTCAATATCGATTTTCAACTAGCTGGGAGAAAATGAATTTTTGTCAAGCTCCGAGCAACAAGCGCGATATTTCAAAATTATAGCAATTACGTTATTTAAGAAAATTGGTGTTATTTCAGTTTGTTGTAGGTTTAGCTCATAAACTGAAAACATTAAAAATCATTTTTTGATGTAAGGAGAAACAAGTACATACATAGATAAGGGTATTTAATAAATACTATAGAAATGTATCAGGACCGTCTTTAAAAATATTAGGCAGGATGTTAAGTATGTAATATTTCGCCATATTTATACGATACTCTTTCTATAGCATTGCATTATAAGTCTATGTCTTATGTATAACACTGTGGATCGATTTATAATGAAATTAAATTGTTATTCTTAAATAAAACAACATGAATAGGGGGAGCACTTGCACCCCCCCCCTTATAATAAAGTTAGTAAGTGTACAATCAATTGCCATCTTTCAAAGATACTTTTTCTATATCATTGCAATTGGTACACCTTACAGTAGGCGTAACTATCAAAAAACGAAATTATGCTTTCACAAACACTTGCACTTTTGACGCGATAACACAAATTTCGCAATGGGCGGGGCTGAAATTTTCCCAGCCCCGCCCACTTAAATTGGAGATATTTCGCGAACGGTGCTAACACAAACGAAAATAATGAAAACACAAACGATCACAAACGATTGACACCAAACTTGATTCAAAATTCGCGATGGTCTGGGCTGGGATAATGCATCTAACTATTTTTCTTTTTGCAAATAAAACTAGTGCGTGATTGCTGTGGTTGTGCGGCCTAAAGGCCACAATGATTAACACTACAAATAAACACTGTTTCTCTTCAGCTATTTTTTTTTAATTTAATGATAATAATAAACCTCTGCTCGTGGTTTCATACACGAGTACTAACCCGGCCTAAGGGGAAACAGAGTCTTCGTCTCTGAACTCACTTAGGTAATACTCGGCAGGCGCGTCCACGTCGCGGGGGTGGGCACGACACAAGTCGGTGGCAAAGTTCTGTCGAGGACCCAGTATTGCGGGGTATATCGCATTACCCTTGTCCAGGGTTACGGATGAAGACCACAACGGCAATGGAGGCGATGAACAAAAGTTCGATTCGGCGAAAATGGCGGAAGTGGCAACCCAGTTATTAGGGATGGTAAAATAACAAATGTCATAGGGCAGCAGCTGTGCCATCACTGAGTATATGGCAGAGAAAATGTAATGCATCTTCTTTGGCAATACTTCAGACACTTACAGGCGACAATCACTTATTGATTTAATCGGCTGTCAGACTGCGATGAGGAAAGCAACGGGAAACTACCTCATTATAATCCCAAGAATAATCAAAATGGCAATAGAAAACACATGTAATCAACAGAGAAGAACACCCGGAAGAGTACAGTTGCCTGGACAGCTTGTCAATCACAACAGATGAAGTCAACAGAATAGTTGCTCAGCTTAAGGAAGGTAGATCGGCTGGACCAGATGGTGTTCATGCTGAGTTTCTTAAGTTGTTTGATGAAGAGGGCATTACCTGGTTAACGAAAATATTTAAGAGCATATATTCCAGCGGGGAAATACCAAAAGTTTGGCTTAGGTCCACATTCATATTACTTCCGAAGAAATCAAACGCCAAGCACTGCGGGGACTTCCGCACTATAAGTCTCATGAGTCACCTTTTGAAATTGTTCCTAAAAATAATTCACAAGAGAATTTATAAACTATGCGAAGAGAACATCAGTCGTACACAGTTCGGTTTCCGCAATGCGTTGGGCACAAGAGAAGCACTTTTTAGCGTACAGGTGCTATTCCAGAGATGCCGAGATGTCAATTGTGATGTTTTTGCCTGCTTCATTGATTACCAAAAGGCGTTTGATAATGTACGACATGATAAACTTATCAAAATATTGAAGGAGATTGGACTGAATAATGGAGATCTGAGAATTATCAGCAATCTCTATTGTAATCAAACATCAACTATACGTTTGCAAAAAGAGTTATCAGAGGCCATAAGGATTAAGAGAGGTGTCCGGCAGGGATGTGTGTTGTCGCCGCTACTGTTCAACGTGTACTCGGAGCGTGTTTTTCGGGATTCACTAGAAGAAACCGATCTAGGTGTAACAATCAATGGCGAATGTATTAACAATATAAGGTTTGCTGACGATGCAGTAGTGTTCGCGGATAGCTTGGAAAGTCTTCAAGTACTAATAACAAGACTAGCAGAAACCAGCCAAGAAAACGGAGTTTCGCTGAATCTAAAGAAAACAAAATACATGGTGATCTCGAAGAACAACAATCACCCGGGACGTCTGATGGTGGGTAATCAAATTATAGAAGAAGTGCAAAAGTGTACATATCTGGGGACAACGGTGAACAAGGGGTGGGACCACTCTGTTGAGAAAAAGTGCCGCATAGAGAGGGCCAGGGCCGCGTTTCTGAAGATGTCCGGATTGTTCAAATGCCACGATCTGTCATTAACAACAAAGATTAGATTACTACGATGCTGTGTGTTCCCAGTCCTGCTATATGGGGTGAGGCTTGGACTCTAACAGAGGCCTCTTGCAAGAAGTTGGAGGCTTTCGAAATGTGGCTATACCGACGAGTATTGAGAATACCCTGGACAGACAGAATTAAAAACTTAACTGTACTGGAAAGAATGGGAAAGGAAAGAGAGTTGCTTATTACTATAAAAACGCTAAAATTAGAATACCTGGGACATGTCATGAGGAACAGCCAGAGATATGGATTGCTACAACTCATCCTGCAAGGAAAGGTGAATGGTAAAAGGGGACCAGGTAGAAGACGCATATCATGGTTAAAAAACCTAAGAACTTGGTACAATACTACGACGATGGGGCTTTTTAGAGCGGCCGCAGATAAGGTTCGAATTGCCATGATGATCGCCAACATCCGAAACGGATAGGCACCGCAAGAAGAAGAATGATAATAATAATTAATTATAGTGCATTCACTTTAAGAATGCAGAGGTGATACGCTTTTTTATATATTTTAGCATAGCTAATTGAACGTCTATTAATCGAAACCTATAAATAAATTTAAGCTATTTTATATTACCATAGCGTCCTGCCTCCTTAATTTGCAAAAAAAACAAGAACAATCGCAAACAAAAACATTTGGAAAGCCCTTCTTTATAACAGTATAAAATGATTTGCATTTATTCTCCCAATCATAATATTGATAACAATTATTGTCACAATTTTAATTAGGAATGTTTTGTAGACTAAAAAAAGAGCTCTCCCTTTCTCGTTAAATATGAAAAAACAATGAAAGGAGTCTTTTAATGTAAAATGAGAAAACTAATTAGCTAAAGGTAAGCAAAAAGCATAGCATAAAATAATTTAGTAGTGCGTTAACAATACAAGAAATTTCAAAGGTAATCAATTCTTTAAGATGTTTATAAAACTAATGAGAACGCTAACATCATCAGAAGTGGGATGGCTTTTTTTTTCATTAACTAGACAGTATTCCGCTTTGTTTAATTGAAATTAAACAAATAAAATGAACGTTATTATTATTATCAGTCCTATTTTTAAATCTCTCGAATCGAAACCGGATTAACGTTTTCCATGCATGCAAAAATGAAATTCATATTTTTAATTAAAACTTTAGGATTATAGAAATATTTGTTGAATTCGAAATTTTTAAATTACATTCGTTGTGGAAAATAAAATTATTACATGATTAATTTATCAATTTGGAAATAGCGGTGAAGTACCGAAAATTTATTAGCTGCAGCATTTTACTTATCTGCATTTCGCTTACGAGTTTTTCCAAAACTTTATTTTTTAAGTTAATTAAAATTTTGGGCACACGTTATTTGTTGGCAATCTCGTTAGGTATATCGCTTTGTGCAATAAATAACCGGAAAAGTAAAAAGTAAAAAGCAAAAAGTATTTTAATTTCAACAGAAGGGATTAAAAATTATCTAATAAATTAAACTTCCTGAGAATGTTTTAGATGTGTTCGTTTATTTCCGCGCAGACCTTATGTGTGTGATTTATCATTCGCCCCCTTTAATTCAATATAACCTTTGTTTTATCCAACTATTGTTGAGAATTGTTTAGGGTTACTGACATGTTTTCGTTTTTTAGAGTGAAAATCGAAATTAAAAATTTATATTATAGGTAGAACACAAGCTGTTTTTATTCGTTCTTCATCACCCTATACATGAAAAAATGATATTCGGGACATAGCCAACGTAGAGTAGAAAATCTTCAAGGGTTTCTCAACTGTGTCGCTGAAGTGTAAGAGATAATAACGGATTTCGTGAATAACTTAAACGACATAGACTTAATGTTTTCCGTTAAATCGTAAAATTTTCATTTTGTCTGCAATGTACACTCAAAATTTTCAAGTGTCCTATTAAAAAGTAATTACGCTTTGTTTTAGAATTAAATTAAAACAGGGTCGAATTGTGATTCCACGCATTTTCAGAAAACGATTTAACCATTTTTAGCATACAATTCGGAAAATAAAGTATTTTCTGCAAAATTTTAATTAAATACAGTTACGGGGACCATCACAAGTTCATATTGAAATTTTTGCTTCCAATAATTTTCATGATGGGCATTTGCTGACCAAACATTTTCTTACGTTAGTGATATTGCTGTAATGAAAAGCCAAATTAAGAGGAAATGTGCTGGAAAATTGATGAAAAATTTTTATAACTCACGTGGGATTGCTATCAATCGATCAATTTAGTATTAGAAAACCTTTATGTTTTATTATTTGAAATTTATCATTCTGGTACGTGGATATCTTCAAGATGTAATCTTTCACAAGTAAACTTTATAAACAAACCCGTATTTTCTTTAAAAGCCCTATGCCGTCTTTCAGTAGTTGGATCGTCTATTTGTTCACTTATTTTAATATTAACTTAATCAAGCTAAAACTTGGAAATACAAAACAAGAAGTTGAGATAATATAGGATAAATTAATATCGATAAATTACAGGCGGTTTATGATATTATAGTATCATATTTTTGAGTTCAGTGAGTCGCTACATATAGGTATTTTAGTTTGATCTGTGTTCCTATCTTTATTTGAACATAGACACATTTGCAAATTGATTTTGAAACATTATTAACAATTTCACGATGCGCATCATTTGTGTTTCTTGAATATTCACTAATTAGTACTAATTGGATGTAATACTAATTAGTCAGAAATACGTCTGCGAGGTTCATTAAAGAATGTATTTCTCATTATTTATGCATTTTTCTTTCGCATTCACAGATGCTTACTAGCAGTTCTAAAATGTTGTTGCCTAAATATATGTATTGCGATGTTTCAAATGGGGGTCGATTGGGTTAAAAGACACATTCATTATAGAAAAGAATAAAAGTTGATAGAAACCACTATTTAAGTTTTTTTTTTTTTTTTTTTATTTATATTGCGAGTGGGGCTACACCTCACGGCGTTTCTCGCATCCTATCTTCCACCTTCGGCGGTCTTTCCAGTCCTCCTCCTGGAGTCCTCTTGGGGATAATTACCTATCACCTGTCACTCCGAATGAGTTGAAACTTTGCAATCGCAAAGAGGAAGGTTTACATAGGCCCATACAACAAAAAAATTCTGAGAAAGTATTATCAAAATTTTGAGAAAAATCGATTTGAAAAGTATGGGAAAGTAAAATCGTGACCCCGGCCGAGACCACTATCGGGTTACCGGTCCCTTCAAATCGAGTGAAATTTTTTTGCTCCGATTTTAATTTTTCTTTGAAATTCGGGTAGGGGGGGGGGTGTGCTTAGTAGATATTAGTATAAATATTCGCGAAAAAATGGAAAATAAGGCGGTTATTGCCGAAAAAGTGAAAAAATTAAATTTTTCTTTGCCTTCGAATTTTAGGGGTGTGCATTCGAAAAGGAGGGTAATCCATCGTCAAATCCTACTCCTCCGGGGCGCCGCTCCGCTCCGCTCCGCTCTGCACCCCTACGGAGCGGATTTGACTCTGGTTACTAGGCTAAACATACGAGAAGGCGCCACCGATCAAGAACACCGGGATCTATGCAACCGGGATGTGAGAGACCCTCGAAATAGCATTAAAAAGTATAGTTGCGGTATGGTGCAGTATACTATTACGTTTCACCCCCTAAAAATCGCGTAAAAACAAAAAATAATCGATGTTACATGTAGGAGCGTCGAGCTGCATCTGCCGGTGCGAAATTTTCTAAGTGTAAGAGTATATCCCAGTGCACGTACCGTCAACAAAATGCGCGCCGGCCGGGCGAAGCTAGTGGCATCGACCGGTTGTGTGGCACGATCATGCTACTTTTTCGTACTTTTCAAATCGATTTTTCTCAAAATTTTGATAATACTTTCTCAGAATTTTTTTGTTGTAGGGGCCTATATAAACCTTCCTCTTTGCGATTGCAAAGTTTCAACTCATTCGGAGTGACAGGTGATAGGTAATCCTCACCGTCCTCTTTGCTTCATCGTCTGTTCCACGTCATTCCTCCACGTGCGCTTAGGTCTTCCCCTTTTCCTTCTCTTCGCTGGTAGCCAATGCCACACCCTATACGGCCATCTCTCTTCCTCCATTCTTCTCATGTGTCCATACCAATTCAGTCTTCTTCCCTCGATCGAGTCCATTATATCTATTGATATTCCCATTTTTTCTCTAATGATATCATTTCTCACTCTATCCATTAATGTTAACCCACAGCTTCGCCTCCAGAAGTCCATCTCCATCGCCTTTATTTTCCTCTTATTTCTCTCCGATATTTCCCAAACCTCCGCCCCATATATAGCTATACTCTCCACGATACTCTTGTATATTCTTCTTTTAACCGTGTTTGTGGTACTTTTATTCCATATTACAGAGTGTAATTGTCTAACTGCTGCTCTTCCTTTTCCTAATCTTTGTTTAATGTCCTCATCGCTTCCCCCTTTGCTGGAAATGAGGGAGCCTAGGTACTTATATTTATTGCATCCATTTACTACCGATCCATCTTCCATTTCCAGGTTATTGGCTTCTCCCCCCACAACCATATATTCGGTCTTGGAATAGTTTATCTGTAGGCCCCATTTACCGTATTCTTCGCTCAGTTTTCTTATCATATAATGGGCATCTATCTCATCCTCCGCGAAAACTACCTGATCGTCCGCAAAATGCAGTGAGAATAATGTGTCGTCGTGTATCTGTAACCCCATTTTTCCACATTTTCTTCTCCATTCTTTTAGTGCCTCATTTATATATATTTTAAACATTGTGGGGGCCAAACAGCACCCCTGTCTTAAGCCTTTTGTAACTTCAAATTCCGAGGTCATTTCTTTACCAACTTGAACGCAGCATTTATTGCCATTGTACAAATTCTTAATGGCTTTTATATATTGGTCTTCCACGTTTTGTTTTTTCAATGCCTGCCACAGTTTGGTAAGTGGGATACTATCGTATGCTTTCCGCAGATCAATGTACACTAAATGTGTTTCAAGATTATGTGCCAATCTTTTGTCCGTCACCTGCCTTATTGTAAATAAGTTGTCAGTACATGATCGACCTGCTCGGAAGCCGCATTGTTCCTCCAGCTCCAGGATGTTCTTTTCTAATCTGTTTTTTATTATTTTTCCATATAGTCTTCCGATAGAGCTGAGTACTGTAATTCCGCGATAGTTGGAACATTCCGTTTTATCCCCCTTTTTGAATATATTAGAAATGACTCCTCTTTTGAAGTCTCTTGGCAATGTATTTCCTCTTAGGCATCTATTAAACAGTTTTGTAAGCATTTCAAGTAGTATGGTTGGTGCAGCCTTTATTAATTCTACGTTTATTCCTCCTGGACCTGGTGCTTTATTATTCTTGGATGTTTTTACTGCTTCTCGCGCTTCATCTGTAGTTATATCTTCTACTTGGCTATTTTGTTCATTGTGTACACTTTCTTCGATGTTCTGAAATTCTTGTCTATCTTCTTGCAGTAGTCCTTCATAGTACTTTTTCCACTGGTCCTTTTCGATTAATTGCAGTATATTGTTATTTCTTTCGTTATTTCTTAGACTTCTCAATACCTTCCATGCTTCTCTTGATTTTGTATGTCCTATGCATTTGCTTATATCTTCGCATCTTTTTTCCCATACTTCATTTCTGGTTTTTATTATTTTTTTCTTTACCTCTCTGCTCAATCTAGCGTACTGTTTTCTATCTTCTGTATCTTGCGTTGTTAACCATAGTTCATACGCTCTTTTCTTGTCCGATATACTTTCAGCTATGTCCTCATTCCACCAGAGCTCTACTTTTCTTTTCCTACTTACATTTACTCCCAGGGTCTCATATGCAGCTTCGTGTATAGCTTCAGTTATCTTTTCGTATAGTAGTTCTGTTGGGAGTTCGCCAATCTGCCCCAAATTATTGCCGAGTCTAACTTTGTATAAGAAGAGTGTTTTTTCATCTTGGAGTCTTTCTAGCTTATATTTATGCGGAGGCGGTTTTATTGTGTGCTGTTTATCTACTAGATGTTCTTTTTCGCTTGTTTTCGTATATGGCATGAATATTCTTGCTTTTAGGAGAAAATGATCAGAGCCACATTCGGCACCTCTATACACCCTTGTATCTTGGACTTTTATCTGATTATTCTGTCGTCCTATTGTATAATCAATTATCGATTTTAGTTTACGCGTAGGTTGTATCCAAGTGTACTTATGGATTTCCTTATGTTGAAAGAATCCATTCCATATCTTGAGATTATATTGCTTACTTATCTCTATAAGCCTTTCTCCGTTGTCGTTTATGGTATCTTCTCCGAATCCTCCCACTGTCTCATCTCCCTCCTGTTTACCTACTCTCCCGTTGAAGTCTCCCAATAAAAATAGTTCCTTCCTATTCCCTATTTGGTCCAGAAGGGTTGTCAGATTATTAAAGAAATTTGTCTTTTCACCGTCGGTTTCATTATCAGTAGGAGAGTACACACCTATTATTACCATTTCATATCCCATAGTCTTTAGTTCTACCTTTACCAGACATTCATTTACACATTCCCATTTTTTTATGCAGTGTTTAAGGCTTTTTTTAATTGCGATGGATACTCCCTTCTTGGCCCTTTCTTCCTTATTGACTCCGCTGTATATATGTATATATTTCTGAACTTCTTCTATTCCTCTACCTTTCTTTTTGGTTTCTGACAGAATTGCTATGTCCACACTTTGTTGTTCCAATTCTTTAAATACCTCCTCTTTTTTTGTTGCTATTCCTTGTACATTCCACGTTCCAATATTCATACTCCTTTTTCTTATGCGATGTCGTTTCCATTTTTTTCCGTCCGATTTCCGAGGCTTCTGTATAGGATTTTTTGCGATTTTGAAAATTTTTCCGAAGGATGGGTTGCAGGCCCATCGCCTCAACCCCCAACCTGGAGGACCAGAGAGATTTCTGTTAGGGCCTCTTACCCTTAGCCAGACTGTTCCAGTTTTAAGGCGCCGGAAGATCGCCTGTTGCCCTCTTCCGTTAGCGTTACCCAGAGTTCACCACGTGGAGGTGGAAGTAGGACTTGCTAGCAGAGCTGTCGTTGTTGCTTTTCAGTAGGCATTTCTCGAGGTTTTATTGCTACTCACTTCCTGGCGAAGTGTGCAACCCCCGGGGCCTGTTACTAGCCTTGAAATTTAAGTTGGTTGATTGATTTGTACCAGAGTATGACGAGTGCTTATATAGTGAAAAGAGCTGTTTGTTCAGATACCCAAAGAACCCAGATGAAGTCTCTTCAACAGGCGTCGATTCCTGAAGATGTATGAAACAAATTATGAGTTATTCATAAATTTGGTCAAGCTTCAAAAATGACAAATTGAGTAATTAATTTGTTAAGTTAGGTAGAATTAGTTTTAGTAAACTTTATGTGATAATAATAAAAAGTGAAGTTACGAAAAAGGACGGTTTAAATTTGGACAAGAGTAGATGGGATGGGGAGAATCTGCAGGGCAAACGCGAGAGGGAACTGGAAGCTGGATTGGAAGCTTAAAGAGAGCACCCCTCTCACCAATCTTACCTGCTATGGGATAGTCTCCTATACAGGGAAATAAATCGACTCTAGCTCACTCGAATTTTGCCTCGGATAATGGATCTGATCTAATGATGACGGAATGCAAACGGAAAAGAAAGATGGAGCGACCAATTATTCGAGTGACGTAACGGACCACCGGTCTTAAACCTGCAGATGATGATGATGACAAGAGTAGAAAGTGTGCGACTGCGCAGTCTGCGAAGGTGATGGGGGAAAAATAAAGATAATGGGTCAAGGGAGAGAATTCGAACGGTGTCCGTGAAAGCATGAGGACGTATTTTGATTTTTGTTAAGGGATTCACATGGTGTCCGTCAAGAAGTCCGTACGTAATTGGTTGTTTTACTATTTTTGAAAAGAGTCCACGATGTCCGCCAAAGCATGAGGACGTATTTGGTTATTTGTTAATGGAAGGTTTGATTACGGCTGGAAAAATATTGTTGGTTATGGTTGGATGATTATGGAAAATCTAAATAATTTGGAAGTTTAAATACTCACCTATGAATGGAATGAAGATTATCCTGTCAAAAATAATCTATGGTTGGTGACTGTTTTGTGATTCATGCAGCGGAGAAAATTCAAGGGTAGTCCACGGCTACGCAACCGACTCGAGTCAGGTGTAACAAACTGGTTTCTTTCGACAACAGAAAACACCCGGTAAGATACACTGTGCGTGCGCTGTTTTTCTATTTTTTGTTTAAAACGATCGTTGGACGTTAAAATTCCTGATTTAATTAGTGCGATAAACTCGAGGGGGGGACGTTATATTGTTTAAGTTAAGATTACATGTAAACCTCACACAAATGCTGTCAGGGCACGGCTGCTTTGCCCACTACCTACACAGATTCGGAAAGTTGGCAAGCCCCCGTTGCAGGTATTGCGAGGAAATCGACACCGCGGAACACTCCCTTTTCCACTGTTGGAGATGGGAATGCAAGAGGACAATGGTCTCCCTAGCACTGGGGTACACGATGACTCCCGAGGACCTAATCGAAGCAATGCTCGTCGACGAGACACAGTGGCAGCGGATAACTACCCTCGTCACCACCATATTAAGATGTAAGGAGGCAGCCGAGAGAGCCGAGCAACAGGCAGCCGCCGCCGCTACTCTAACGGAGGAGGACACACAAACGGAGGACGACACACAAATGGAGGACTAACGATTCGACGCAAAAACCCGGACAGGTAGAAGAGAGGCATGCGGAAGAGCACACGCCACACGCGAGTTCCATCGCATTGCCCCCTACCCGGCCGACAAACTAGGACGACACTATCAAAGGAGAAGAACGTGGTCCGATTCTAGGACACATCATCCCGGAAGGAATGCCTGACGGCGGACACCCGGGAGGACAGGTAAGGAAGAAGGTAAGATTACATGTAAACTTAATTTGTTTTATTATAAAAATTCATGATTTGTTTCACAAATATTTCTTGTCTTGTAATAAATGAATAGGTTTTACTATTGGAGCGAATTTATTTGGTGTGGTTTTATTTTCAAAATTACAGCAACAAGGTATAAAAGTTATATTGTGGTACAAAATAGATTCATTATTTTTCTTAGTCCGTAACCCAATGAATGTGTCTTAATAGTAATCGAATCCAAGTTACGCCCTATTTAATTTTTGAGCTAGTCCGGAGCAGTTAAAAGTGCCGTACATTTTGTTTCCCCGCTATAAAAATTAAAAATAAATACAGTAGCTTATCACGGCAGTATATTATAATAAAAAAATTTCTTGAAGATTAAGTTATCTAAACACACAAGTAAGTTTGTAAATCGAGAACGGTAGCGCTTTGCCAATGCGTGTCTGACGAGTTGAATCTCATATTATACAGGATAACAACGAAACTGCGGTCACACGATGAGGCAATAGTGATCCATTTTTTGATGAGTTACCTACGTGCACGACTAGAATGAATGGAGTTTCGTCTTTGTTTCCGCTAAACGCTTCGTTTGTTCCTCCATCGGCCATGTATTCAGCTAAAGGCTGTCTTAAATCAACCAGAACGCATCTAGAACATATTTTATGTTTTAATTTATTGTATATTGTTACTGGTTGTCAAAATTTAATCTTTGTCGAAATTTGTTTTTCAAATTCAACATAGAAATTTGTTAATAATTTATAAGTTTCGGTCACCAGTAAGGCGTACGTTCACCTGAAAGTGTTTTAGGTTCGCACGATGCTTTCATCTCATCTCCCAACTACCGTTCCCGAAATGCTTTCGGTTTAGCAAGACATCTCGACTTCCTCTACGTCTTTGGTTTGCAAGACGTTGATCCTTTCTGAAAATGTTTTCGTTTTTGCAAGGCGTCCTTTCAAATCCACGGTAGCCCTTCCCGTCTACTTCTGATAGCAGGATAATCTGGTTCGTAGATAATAATCATTATTTAAAATCCCGATGAAAACCACCGCTTCTGTTTACTTAACCTCCGATTCCCCCATTCTTCCCTATATAAGATTGAGGTCACTGCCTCCGTTAAGTTTAGGTTAGAATTCAACACCTCCGTTGTTGAAGTGAGAAGAACAATCTTTTTCGACCAAATAGGTCCTCTGTGGATCCAGCTTCCATAGCTACCCGTAGTAGCATACAAACGGCCTCAAGATTTACTTGAGGTAATTTGGGATGTTACAAAAGCTTAAAGCTTTCATGGCGTGAGTCAAATGTGCGCAAGAAAATCTAAGCCATCAAAAATCAGAGAGTTGGTTTTTTATTATTCTTTTTTGGAAAATTCACTACACTCTAAAATTACACCCCCCTGTTCTACCCCTGGTATATTTATAATATTATGTTCTTCAAGAAGCCTAAAAGGTTCAAGTACTATGTTTACACATCGGTCTACCTGTTGGATAATTAGAAGTGGGTTAAAAACCATGCTTTCAAAGGAATTCAATGCAGAGAAAATAACCGTTTTTGGTGCAATCTGGGTAATTTGCTTTCTGTTAGACCGGAGTCTCACTGCACCACTTTCTACCGCCAAATAAAATATTAGCTAATGGAAGTTGCTGATTTGTGGGTGGGTGGGTCTTTGAACTCGGTTTGAAGCAATTAAATTAGTTCAAATTTTATTTGATTAAAGGAAGTGGTAGAGTGAGGCTCCGACCTTACTTGCTTTCTGTTGATGTTATAATATATCAGGTTACTTATACTCGCACTTCGTAATTAACCATATCGCTTTGTAAATTCCGCTTGACGAATTTCGACTATGGTGTTTTAAATTGTAGCAATGCAATTACGTTAAAAAGTTCTTTATTTTAAACTCACCCAAAACTAAAACAAAACATTACTTTGCATCATTAATTTATTGTAATACACTTCAGGTTTAAATACTATACGTTTGCATTCAAGCTACTAATCTTGGTACAAACCTGCAAACTGATATGAATTTTATTTTGTTAATTCAATTTCTAAAACTAATATAGTAACTCATGCAAATATGAAAAGATTCTTTTACAATTTTTAATATAGTCGAGTATACGATCGATTGATCTACAAAAATAGACGAAAAAAAACCAGGTCTATACATATTAAAAATTGTAAAAGATTTGTTTTTCATATTTAATTCGCAATCAACAAAACTGAAATTGTTTTTGTAGATATTGCCTGTTAATTATTAATTTATCCTCCATATGAACTTTTTTAACATATTTTGCGACGATGAAATGGCCAACGGTGAAACGGCGACTGCGAAATGTCTTACACCGAACATGTTAGAAAGAAACGAAGATCATAGTAAAAAATCTGATGTGACAACACATTACTTTCCCATTCACTAGATTCCACGTAATTTTATATTTAGTATTAATAAAAAAAATATTAACTCGAAAGGTTTTTTAACTCGATAAAATACATTAAATTAATTTGAGATATCAAAGTTACCAAATTTAATTTCTAACTTTTTGGGTGTTGTTTATATAATGGTAATTCATATTTTTTAGAAGCACTTATTTTATTTTTTCATTTTCAAAAATAATTTTAAAATGTCATTTAGACAAATAAGATGAGACGAGATTTAGACGTCAAAATTTATTTTTTATAAATAATTAAAAAATTCGTTTGATATTAATATGTATGTTTATATAAGTAAATTATAATTTAGCTCAACATCAGGCCATCATGTAGGCCCAAGGCTTCTTCATTCAACCTCTCTCCCTTACTTTACAACACAACTCGACGCAGACAAGGCTGTGTTAACATCTTGTCGTTCGCTCTTATTCATCCACAGAGTAAATTAGTCAAAATAATAAATTATAGTAATAAACTATACGATACAAATCACTTTGAAAGATCAAAATTATACAATATAACCCATATTCTTTTAATAGTACTTATTTTATGTTTGCATTTTAACAATAATTTAAGAGATAAAATATCAAATGTAGGGTATTGTAAGATGCGGAAAAATAATTTCTTTCGATTGATATGATTTTCATTCTCATAATTATGTTTCCTCTCTCCACAGCATATTCATGCTGAAAGTTAATATTAAGATAAGTGAGTTCATGTACTTACATAGGTGGAGAACATCAAGACCTGGTTCTGGAGAATGAAGAAATGGATCTGAATGTTTGGAGTATAAATATTTAGATCTGAAGATTACATAGAATGGAAACATGGATGAGGGTATAAGAAAAAGAGAGAAGTTGAACTTCTGGAGACGGTTCGTGAGGAAGTCTAGAATAGAAACAATTACAAATAAAAGAATACAAGAAATAATAGTCGTGTCCCATGCAATGGTGGATGCCACAAGAATAAAATAGGTTCAGTCACGTGCAGAGAATGAAAGAGGAGAGGATACCCAAACAGATGTTGAACTGGAGTCGAACACGGCGTAAAAAAATGGAGACCCAAAGAAAAACCTAGAAGATGGTATGTAGACGAACGAAGAAAAATAGAGATTGGGTATCGGAAGACGGTGTAAAACATTTTAAACCTACATATTAATGCATACAAATTACTGACGGTGGAGTCCTGAAATACAAAGTCCGATTAAATTAAATTAATGAGATAGTCGCAAAGTATTTAGTTAAATGACAACAACGTAAAATAATAATAAAGTTGATTGTGATTAATTATGTTATTCGTTTAAAATAATTCATCTTAAGAGAATATAAGGGTAGCTTGAGAAAGGTTGATTTTATTTGATCCTTTTACCTGATGTTTATTGCAGTGGAAATTTTGAACATTTTATGTTGTTCCTAAATTGGATATTTTGTGACCGTCAGAACTTCAGCTTGATGAAGTTGAACTGCAAAGGTTTAATTATTATTTGAACATTTAGAAACTTATAATATTATTTATATTTGATGAAATTCATTATGAACTTTATATTATTATTAGTTAAAATACACATGAATAATTATATTGACCATTATTATAATTAATAGAATAACTTAAACATGAACAAACAACTTTAAATCGAAACATAAACAAAATTAACAATCATGTTATGTGTTTTTTGAGTACTGCAATTTGTATAGTTCCTTTTACTTTGACTCCTTAACTGCTTATGTCTTCGTTAATTTTCACGAGAAATTCTCAAACAAACTAGGTATGTTCTATTTTATGTTCTAGGAGGTTAAGTTAGATAAAACAAAATAGGAAAACTAGATAACCATAGTAATGTGGTTTGGTTTGTGACCGCCTTTTGCTCTAAGGAATTTATTGTTTGAATAAGAAGATGCGGAATTTTTAAAATTTGAAGGCAACGCTATCGCGCAGATATAAAAATTATATTGGAAAAATGTGCACAATTATTATGGTGGATTTTTGAAAACAATATTTAATTGTGATTAAAAATTAATGTACATAGATCGCAGTTACTTTCCTCGAAACGCCTGTGCCCCGGTTTGTAGATTAAAAATATCTACTAATCACAGCAGTGTACATATAACGAATTTATTACGGTTAGTACCGTTTAGATGTCCCCAGTTCATTTGTCTCTGTTGTAACAAACATCTTCTTTGAGTCGTCTAGCTTGCATCCCCTCCCTTATTTCAGCTCTTTAGCTTCTTCTCGTTCTTCTTTCTGGTTGAATCTTTACAAAAATCCTTCGTTTCGCATATTAATATCACATAAATTTTCTACTTTCTATTTACTGTGTAATATTACATTCCACCTCCATAACTTATCTGACCACCTAATTTCTCACTCTATGGTAATCTGCTGCAGCTTCGTCTCAGAACATCCATTTCTGTTGCTAATAATTTGCCTTTATTAGTTTTACTTCTGCTCCATAGAATGCTTTGAGTGATGCTGTCATATAGTTTCCTTTCTTATGGTTTTGTCCCACAGCACTTAATTTAGACGTTTACAGCAATTCTACCTATTTATTCTGTGGATTATTTCTGCAGCGTTGTTTTAGAGCTTGTTAAGCTCGTTGAGCTGTCTCACTTCGTATCCGGAAACAACGGAATTTGATAGCTGCAGATCGTGAGAAATGTTCTTTTTTCAAACTTTGAACGAATGTTAAAGGAGCCTTTCTTTATATAATTAATAATTTAGAATGTAAATTATCTTTGCGGTTAGATAAAAATGTTGCAAGTTTTAATGTCGCTTTTCATTATTGTTATTTTTTAGATTTTTGGGACCCCTGGTGCAGTGTACGTACGCCGAAGAGTCGGGAAAGAGTACCATGCCAATTGCGTCGTTCCTACCGTCAAACATGGGGGTGAAAGCATAATGGTTTGGGGGTCTTTGGCGTCACCAGAGGTAGGTAGTTTATTGGTGCATGAATAGTTCTACCTACATTGCGATGTTAGAATCCACTGCAATGGACCCATTCTTCTTGGAGCTTCTTCTCCCTGGTCAAGCTAATACAAAAAAAGGTTAAATTATGGTCGCCTTTCTTAAAATATGTTTCCTATTCATGTTTTGTTGTGCTGTTTGTTAACAATTTCTTTTAGTGCCTTCGAACTTTTCGCACCTCCAATATGACTGTCAATATATTTACACTTTCTGATCCATGCACTGTTTTTCTATTTCATTACTTCTGGCTTTACTTTTCTAGTTGTTCTTCTATATATTTATCTACTTTCTTCGTCGTTCTTCTGAAGACTATCTAATTACAGTTCTTTCTTTTCTTTAATTGCAGTGTTTCTTGTGCAGCACCCATCATACATATTTTCGTGTTTTTACTTTCGGAATCCCTAGGTAAGGAAAGTATTGCTATCAGGCAAAATTTTACTGCCCAATATTTTGACAGAATTAAATCGCCTAAAGGGAAGGGGAGTTTACCTGAAGCTATTCATTATACATCAATTAAATATGTAAAAATATTGAGAACCAAAAATTACCGCTATAGAATTTCCTACATTTTTGGTCCTACGATTTTATCTCTAAAATTCTAAAATATACAAGGTATTTTAGAAGATGAAAAGTTCCTAATAAGATGTGTCCGTAAATGCTTCGTTTGCAAGATATGGGCATTCAAAAATTTATTTTGTGCACATTAAAATTGAAAAATATAAAATTTTTAAAATACATAATTAATAAAATTTATTTCTGGTCGGAAAGTCATGTCAATGGCCACATCAGATTTTTTTAAACATAAAATTAGAAGTGAAATTATGCAAATCAAAAAAAATTGAAAACTCTAGATGAAGGATCAACCCTTGTTTGAATATATTGCCACAGCTCCAGATCAGTCTGGAGCTAAATAAAACATACGCTTCCATATTAAAGAGAGTATTAGAATCGAATTTACTATTGATAATTTTATTATGCACAATATTTCACCATATGCAATATGTGCCTTAAAATTTACAAAACCAATAATAAGGCCAAATAAGTCCAAGTATACAATTGACATGCAATGTTCTGCATCAGATCAACAACTTGGAGCTGCCTTAAAAACCATCCATGTAATCTTAGCAGTTAATATTATTTTTCTTCTTCTTCCTCTTATTATAGGTCTGTGACCTGTTATTTAACTAATCGATTTAATTAGTTCTATAAGCATTGTTATTTTACTTCTTAGGTGGCTAAGTTGGCTTAACTTAGCCACCTAAGAAGTAAAATAACAATGCTTATCTGCAATGCAATCAAAGGCCTTTTGATGTGCCTGTACCCTGTTTTTTATTGCTATTATGGAAAATCATTAATTCTGAAGAACCGACGGCTTTACATGCCCTTTGAAGCACGGAGACGGTCAAGAAATTTTAGACTGTACGCGGAGTCGAATGTCTCGGTAACATTCAGGCCATAACCGTCATCATAATTTTGTTGATATCATAAATATTTGCGACAAATAAATTTAATTGAACAAAAATTGTCTCGTTCTTTAAATTAATCTGAACCTCTTGTCTACCCGCCAATGTATTTAAGTCTCTCACAATTGACTTCCGATTGTAACAATTCTTGCCACTCCAAGGAACGACAAAAACTGCCCCGACGATCTTTGTTGATAACTCAGGGGATCGCCGGACAAAGATAGATAATGCCACGAAGTGCTAGCTCAAGCACGGACCATGAAGAAAACGGAACCCCCCCCCCTACCCTCGGTTGATGCTACACAATTATACGGAATGACGCTAAGAATTCACAAACGTAGCGAAAAAAGGTGTTAGTCTGGGCGCCATGTAATTATATTCACCCCGTGTAACAACACGTTTTGCATCCACGACACCTTTCCAACAGGTATATAAAAAAGGTGACTAGCTCAAAGTCGCGAAGGGGTGGGTTGGTGAAAGGAATAAAAAGGGTCGTGTGACGGCACGTCGCGAAGCGTGTGTTTCCAATCGACGACCGGGCAATCCTCGATCGAGATTCTAAAAATGGTCAAAATCGGTGTGAATAATTTACACGGGGGGGGGGAGGTGAGTCAAAATCGGTGGGGTTAATATACACGAGGGAGTTTAAAAGGGCGCCACGCGTACGAAGACCTGAATCTTTTTGAAGGGGACTGGTTATCACACCTTCCAAGCTGGTACGCGACAACTTGATGATCTTACTGCGAATTCTCACTCCGGAAAAGCCTCGCTCAATGACCTTACCTTTACAGGAGGCGAACTTTCCGTTGGTGAAAATAGCTAAATAAACACTAACACAATAATAATAAAACACACAGTTGGGAAATAACAAAAATGTAATGAATAAAATAATATCAGGGGGGAGTTGACAAAATTTACACAAGATACTATCAAATTTACATGTATCGTATAAAAATAAATATATACAATGGACGGAACCTTTCAGTGTGGTTCCCGTTGCAAAATTAATGTTCGTAAGACGATTACTGTTACAAAAACAAAAACTGTCAATTTGCAAAGTATGATCAAGAAAGTTCATACGTAAAAGGGGTGCGTATTGAATACAGCACTCCACAAAAATAGTTACTTAAGTGCAACTCGATAACATCTAAAACTATGATTCATAAAATGGATCATGAAAATTAATCAATACCATCGATTACCAAAATTCCCAACAACGGGAAAAACAAACTTTAGCTGCAATGCTAAACTTAAAATATTACGTTAAATTGCTGGTTAAAATATGAACGCCCGAATGGCGTAGTAAAAATTACGTTAATAATAGACACTAACATTAGTTAACAACAAAAGATGTACAAAAGGTTGCGATCGACTTCCAGGGGTTTTGAATTGAATATTCATAAACATAACCTGTGGCCAGGGTGACCACTTAACATCACAAATCTTAAAAATATGTAAAGGTTTCTTACTTATTTTGGTTGTTGGTGTTCGACCTCTAGATAAAGTCGCTGGCGGGTCTTCCAAGAGTGAGAATCGTCCTCGGAATGCAGGATGGAGCTGAATACGATGTCTTAAACCATACCAGGAAGTCGGTGCGATAACCAGCCTCCAAAACCTCTTCAAATCGGAAGGTGGTGGTGGTGAAATGACAGGGTAGCTTACGCACTCCGTTTCGCGATAAACAGGGGATTCCGTTCGAAATAATTCACTAGAATAATTATCCGCGAAGCTACAATTATTTAGAGTCGGCACTGCGTAAAGATGAAAACGTAAATGTGGTGACCGATAAAAAACTACTGGAATGCACAAATGTGTTCGCAATGCAACACCTGTTTTATGATATACCGATAAAAACAAATGCAACGTAGTTGCATCAAAGCTGCAAATAATGCGTAACTAAAGTTCGATAATTTAATTGAAATACACCCGATATTATATAAAAGTTATAAACAAATTGGCGGTAAACGTTCGATAAATAATTCGCAAACTCGCGATATGACTTGTAAGTTATTAACAATTTATGGTAAATGTTCGATAAATAATTCGCAAACTCTCGATATTGGTTGAAAGTTATTAACAATTGGCGGTGAATGTTCGATAAATAATTCGCAAACTCTCGATATTGGTTGAAAGTTATTAACAATTGGCGGTGAATGTTCGATAAATAATTCGCAAACTCGCGATATGACTTGTAAGTTATTAACAATACGTTCGATAAATAATTCGCAAACTCTCGATATTGGTTGAAAGTTATTAACAATTGGCGGTGAATGTTCGATAAATAATTCGCAAACTCGCGATATGACTTGTAAGTTATTAACAATACGTTCGATAAATAGTTCGATAATTTTACCTGGGCATGAAAGCACAATTTTTTAAGCACAATTGAATTTTATTGATTTAAAAATCTCGAATTAAATGCGAGATCTTATGGTTCACTTCCGCTTTGAAGCGTTACAACCAGCGCGACTGTACAAGAAGAACGGTATGGGACTCTGTTAAATCACTCAGAATCTCTCTCTAAATTGCAATCTGCAGGGCCTTTTATATGTTTTCCCATTCCAAAATTTCGTCGCGGGGAGAATTATTCCCACTTAATGATTGATTTAGGCCCTTTTAATTGGGCCTCATTAAATTGGAAAGAAGGGATATGCATCCTGATTGGATGTTCATCGAAGTGTGAAGGCACACTTTTGTCTTTATTTAAATCGAAAGTGTCGGGGATATATCAGCACATGAGTCCCGAATAACAATTTTTTGTGCCTGTCTGGACTCGAGCAAAATAAGTTTTTGTATAGTTTTTATTCGCTTTCAATATTGCGAAATCCGTATACCTCCAATGTTAAATGATAGAACAGTTGTTTGCCTTTCGGCACATGTTGGAGATAGCAAAACAAAGGGCATTCATTCACACGGTTTGAATACCGCACGTGTGTGTTTTTTGTATTGACAGCAGACACGAGTTTATGGATCGCAATAAAAGTGTCCATAAGTCCTATATAAAATTATAGCAAGGCATCTGCATGAATTGACGTTTGGTTCGAACCGCTATCGAATGGTGACTTTCTTATTGACGATGCAAATATTCGACATACGCTACGTCAGCCGTTCTAGGACTGTCTTATCCACCGCATGGTTTATTATACGTGTATAAAAATATTTTGAGGATACTTTCTTTCCTATAAAATTATTATAATTACTATACATTTGCAAAACATAAATTTGTCTGTCGATTTATGTTTCAATCTTTTACTTTTACACTCTGACCTAAAAATGTCTTCTCAAAGAATATTTGACTTGTAATTTTTATCGGATCGACTCGAAATTTTTGATTATAAGTTTAACATATTATATTAACAAAATTTAAAGATGCGCTCGATGCGCGCAATCAGGTGACACCCGTATAAAGAGAGAACTTAGAAACACAAAAATTACAATTTGTGCTTCCTACAATAGATAACCAAAGGTTGGAGGATGCCCCCGTGACCGGAAAAATATATAACGACTCGTCGAACGACATCACCTCATCTGTGTTAAAATAGCAAGATCGACCGCTACCAGAAAACACAAAAAAATCAACCACCAACAATCGATTAGAACTCCTGAAGAAGCGAGCATGAAATGCGACGTCAAAACGTGATTTTCTAAAAGCAAATATAAATCCACAACATCACACCCATGCCAACCCCTAGATGGTAATCGTATTTAAATACACACAATATCAATAATGCTAAATAAGAAAATACAATGCATTGATATTTAAAATTACTTAAAATATTTAACGTGGAACAGTAATCGAATTGTAAAAGCGAGCGACAACGTTGCTATCTGGCAGGCCAAGCAGTCGTATCTTGTGCTATCGGCGTTCCCATTCAAATTAAATTCGACAAAATCAAAATTGCAGTATTAAAACTACACAAAAAATGGCTCTAAACAAACCGTTTAGATCAAAAAAACATACAGTATGAGGCAACAATTACTACACAGAACAAACTTGTATTTACGCACACAAGGAAGAATAATTCTGGGTACCAAGGAGTAAAAAAATAACAATTACGCACAAATTGCGTAATTGCGGAAGCAATACAAGAAAGACAAAGCCATATGCCCAAATTTGGTCAGGAGACGACAAACCAGAACGGAAAAAAATGGAAATAGCAAAAATATCGCACTCACCCACGCGAACTAAAAAATCCTACAACGAGCATTGCGTAAGCCAGAAAACGAATCCTGGCCACAGCCACTTGAACCACATCCATGGATATCGCTCCATCACAAACAGAAATCGACCAGCTCTCCCAAAACTGAACCTTCCTCGGCACTTCACAAAACCATTCTCCCTTTTCGAGTCACTATCGCAACCCCGTTATCAATAACACAGCAATACCGCCAACCTCAGAATTCATGCATGAATCCACCATACAGGGCGTTGCTAAAGTTGTCAAATGCAAATGAGAAAAAGTAACGATTCAAAAAATCGTTATACAATGCAAGCAAATCACTGCCATTTTATTATCAGTGTAAAATTAAATGCACTTACCAATTCAAACTATTTTCAAAACCGTGGAAATTATGTGACACAACCAATAATCTTTGATCATTTACAGATACGAACCTTGATTTCCTGAACAAAATTTGTGAAAATTCATCCATGTGATTGAATATTATTTTGTAATTAATTTTTATCGGGAAATCTTCGCAGAACCAAAATACATCAATTAAATCAATTCTTCAAATCGAACTACTTGTTCACACCAATTCTGCCAATGAGCAAAATTACCCTCCTGGCAATTACAAAATTTTTAACAATCGAGGTACCTTTCACCTCCTAAAATTTCGATTCTCACTCTTCGACTGTTCAAGGACAACTCTCCTCTAAAAATTCAATGCTGCTATGCTCTTTTCGTTCTGGACGTAATCCAATCCAATAATTTGCTTATTCGTCCATAAACTTTTGTTATTAATTATTGCGCACTAATTTAAAATTTCTCTTATTTTAAATTTTAGATGTACAATTCGAAGAAGAAATATCGGCCTTAACATAACTTACAATATTTTGCCACAACGGGTACAATTATTCCACCCTTGTATAATTTTGGCTAACTATTCTGATTATTATCTCAAGAACATTTTGTTTTCTATTTGCGTCTTTTGTTTTTCTGTCCAAATTCTGGGGCATATTACCTACTGGGTTTTTAGCGTTTCTGGATTTTTTTATAAGGGCAAGGTTGCTGGCCCTAATTAATCAATGAATAACTAATAGTAAAAATTTATAATTATCTTTGCACCGTATATTATTAAACTTACATAATATACAATATTTGTATTGTATTGTAAACTTTATACTAGCTCTGCTAGTAATTATTATTAATGTATCGTTAAACAATTTTTTTTTCAAATTTCTGTAGATTACTAAATAAATATTTAACCTATTAATATTACATATAGTAGAATGTAGGGCAGCAATAAAGTAAATATATTTTTTCTATTAAAGTATTCCCTAGCTTTCCATTAATCTCAGGTAAAAAGTAAACAGTATTCTTAGTGCTCTTTTCTGTAGAATAATGTAAATCTCGCTGATGACCCCCATATCAGAATGATGTCATTGTTATGTAAAGACGTTGTGACAGTTGACGTAATAATCTGTCGTCGCAGCTTCTTGCGATCATTCACTTTTTATGGTTCGAATTTTCGCTATATTCTTAAAAATCTCGTCTATTATGATCTTCTCACGTCTTGATGTGAGTTTCCTGCATTTTAAAATATAAGGATAAAATCATTCAATATTGTACCGCTCTTACGTACTGAAGTAAAGGAATCCATCATCATTATTTGCACCTGCCGTCGGTTTCATGTACTGCTAATGGTTGATAACACCAGTACAAAACAGTTTATATCATTTTTACTTGATCATTATTAGGACTACGAAGTTGACATTTCATTTTCATCTCAGTGAACCTTATTTGAGATTTTGTTAATAATTAACATTTGTTTTATTAAAATACAAAGTAATCAACTGTTCTAACTTCTGTGATCTTGTACAGCGCCTGTACCGTGAAGTCGCGTATTCCGAAGGGAGACTTACAGTTGAGATCTCGATTGCGGTACATCTTGGAAGGTTTCCTTCTTTGTGTTTCATTTCTACGAGTTTAGTTTAGTTTTTCGTCAAAAATGAGAATATCACCATGAGAATATTTGTTTTGAAAATCACTCGACTTGGCTTTTCGTCTTAGAGTCTTAACATAATATGTCGCTGAAATCTGAACTGCAAGGCTACACGCTTCGATGTAAGGTTTCATACTTATGGTCTGTTGCACAAAAGCAATTTGAAATTTAAATGAGATTTATAATCATAAATAAACTCTATATCTACAACAATTAAAATACCCTATTGTTATTTTGTTATAATAATAATTATTGTAAATCTAATGGTTAAATTTTAATTCACTTTACCGTAAAAGGCCATTAGTAATTTATCTGTTCTGAAGAAGTATATCATTTCGCTTGAAGCTTTCATAAGTGCCTACATGCGGATTTCATTCTAGAAGGTTACACGCCTCGGGGCTTGTAGTTTCCAATGTAGTGAATAATTCTGAGATCTGATTTTATCTACTTTTCAAACACCCTTTACATGGTTTGAAATAGTTTAAAACAAAAAATAAGTCAATACAAAGTTTGCAAATATGTGAAGACGTCTCGTTAATGACTTCACGAAGAGGTTAAAAGTAGCAACTAATTGATAAAAGAATTACTATTAGGTATAGGAATCTGGAATTAATAACTCCTGTTTAAAGATATTAAAATTTTAAATTTATTCCCGCAATATTAATTTAAAATTTGAATTTTAAATTTTTCAATATTTTGAAAATCTTTTAGTATGTCCGATATTTTGCAATTTTCTAAATTGAATGGTACATATTATCGATGCTTTGATGTAATGCACCTCATATTTAATATATTTCATATAGTCTACTTCGGTTCAGTTAACTTATAGATACTAAATTGCGACGCGGGCGCGTAACGGCGCTACTCGCGACGTCGTGCAATTCAGTTTACTATCTGAAACGTGCGAGCGAACTTATAAATTCAAATTGTGCTTTCTGAATACGAACAACGTGCGATATATTTACATGAAAATGTCAAACCAATAAACATTTTTTAAATTGTTTTCAAACAATACAAGGTGAGTTTTTCAGCCTTATTATTTAAAAAAAAATTACTTTTAATTGGACTATACAAAAAACATATTTTTTCTTATTTGTTATTACGATCATTTTCCAGAATTCTATTTTAATTGTTTGTCAACTTTTATCTTGTTTATGTTAACGTAAGTGATAAATTAAAATTGATAGGAAGCTTAATTGAAATTTATTACATTTGAAAATCTACGCAATAAGGAAACCAGAGAAATAATTAATTTTGCGTAATAATAAATTGTTAGATAATTTTTTAGCATTGTTATCGTAAGACTTGAGGAAATAATAAAATAAACTTTTACGGGGTTCACTTAGAAAAGTTTCCTTGACAATAATTCAACAATCGAATATAATTCGAACCGCGCTCGTATTATTTAAAAATATTGGGAGATAAAATTTAATCGACACACATTTTTAACGTTTTATGAAAATTTTTCCCTGACGTTTCGTTTAATAATTGCACTTCGTTAATGTCATTCGAAATTCTGAACATTTCCATTTAATTTTATTTTTATGAACAATGCAATAACTTTCCCGAAAATGTTAAAGCGATAAAAAACAATCGTTTAATAAAAGGAACAAAAAAAAATAAATAGCAAACAACAGATGCCTCATCGATAAAATTTTTAAATTAAAAAATTAATAAGTGTGTCGGTCACACTTGTGGCATACAATTTACGTTTTTTTTATGAAACGAATTTAACGGATTGAATATGCATCGTCAATTAGTGATAAAAAAATGCCAGAACTTTCTTTTGAGCAAATCTTCATCACGTAAACATCAAAGGGAATATTTTTCTGTCAAATCGTCATAAAGTTAGCTACATGAAAAGAAATGATATTACAGATAAAAAAATATGATCTTTTTTTTAACTTTTCGTATAATAGGTACTAAGTCGATGCTATATGGTTTCATAAATTTTGACTCTCTTTGAAAAGCTTATCTCTGTTGAAACGACTGATCTTTTATTGCGTTAAAACTATTTTCTAGTTTATAATTCCAAAGCAATAATTTCTTTATAACTTTGGATGGTTACTCAAATATCGGTGGAAATGCAGAGAATTTGTTTAAATGGGAAATTAAATTTTTTAACGATTTTAGAGCGACTTCGGAGAGGTCCAAAAAAAAACTGTAACTTTGAGTGCCTTTAGTGGTTAAACGGTTAATTTTACCAAAAAATATTTTAAACAATTCTTGTCGAGAATTTAATTATGTAGAATATTTATTCACACCATATTTGTCTGCAATTAATAAGTAATGAGTTATTTGAAAATAAATTTCACGAAAAGATCAAACGTGAAAACTTGAATAAATTTAAAACACATAAATTTGTAAACGTATTAAATTAGAATTTAAAAGTTAACGAGTTAATTAAACAAAAAAAGTAAATTTGTTCTCATGAGCTTTTAGCAATGGTTTATTGCTATCATCAGATGTTTTAATTAGTAAACAAGTAGATACATGGAAACAAAAATACAATTTAAAAAGTATTCTCATTTCGTTGATGACTGGAATAAACCGTTGCTGAAAGCTCACGAGAATAATCTGATATTTATTATTTAATTAACTTGTTAATTTTTAAATATACATTTAATAATTAAAGAATAAAATAAAAGAACTAAAACCAGAAATTTCTCCCAGTAGGTCGGTTGGTCAATATTTAAAACTTGAATTTTATTGTTAGTTTTTGTTTTCTTTTCTGTTTCGTTTTTATAGCATTGATAATGGGTTAATAAACACCCGAAACGTCAGACAAATTGATTGTTATTATAGTCCTTTATTGACTTCTTTCTTCGACTAACGCCCGGTTTCATAATGAACTCTTGAAGGCACCTTGACGTAAAGTGTAGTTTACGAAGAAATTAACTTTCAAAATATTTGAAAGTCACTCTTGTTTAATAAAACTTTTTCAAGAACCTATCAATAAAAGTCTCTTAAGCAGTTAGTACATTGATATTGGAAAGACAACTTTTATTGTAAAGTATGAATTTTTTTCAACTATAGGTACCTTTAAGATTCGGTCATTTATAATATATTCTACTACCAATTACATATACAGGATGGTCGAAAGGAATGGGTGAAATTTTAAATGTAGCTCTGTGAGAGAAAAATAGAGAAATAAAGTTTTAATAGAAAATGCTTCCCTGAAAGATTCCGAGTGTTAAAATCCAGCATGTACTAGTTTATATTTTTGGGTTAATTTGGAACCTACTAAACCGATAATGTTCAAATTGGGTTTTTGCGTTTTGCCCATTTATTCGGAAAAATGTGTAGTTATCAAAAATGTATTAATGTATCGTTTTCCCTAAAATCCTAGGGTTCTCGTGGCTATAACTCGGAAAGGGTTGATTCTACGAAAAATATGCTAAGAACTTTTTTGTAGATAATTTTATCTTTAATAATATTGATAACAATTAACTTTGGTGTAGAATCAACGTATAACGAGATATTTGCAAAATCTATCACTTCGGCGTTGAACGCAGACCTCGTAAGACTTGGAAAACTCAGCTTTGAATTATTAAAACGATTAAAATGATTTGCGGCTTTGTTGGAATTATTCCCGAATTGGGGATTATTTTGCGCATTCTGGACTGGCCTAAATGAATTTACTAAAAAATCAAGTTATCCTTAACATTTAAGTAGATACTTAATTAGCAGTATAGGAATTAATTGCAACTTTTTAACCAACTGCAAGGAAATCGAATCAAGAGAATAACTGAAATAGGTATGAATAAAATTTTCCAGATCGGAAATTACTATCGATGGAGGTAAAGTAGAAAAATGGTAGGACTCGATTGATAAAATCATAAATTCAAATGTTCGAAAATTTGTTAAATATGATTAAATATTTTGTAATTTTTTCAAAAGTTAAGAAAGTAGTAGAAAAGAATTTTGGTATGAGGAAATCGACTTCTAAAGAATAGAAGCTCATTGAGGCTCAAACTATGCTATACATACAAAAATGCAAAGACCCACCCCAAATTTTTGAAAATAACTCCGCGACCTTTGAGGTCCAAACGAAAATCATTGAGGCTCAAACGAAGCGCTAACCATTGACACCAATTTAATTAAAAATTTAGAGTGGGGGGGGGGGGTACAGAAATGCTCCTAGTTGAGTTATTAGATTAGGAACAGATAAGAGCAAAGAAGTATTGAAATTTTAATAAGCGAAGAGAGTACTTGAGTGGAAACTATAATTTGTTTTACGATCCCCCCCACCCGAGGGGGGTTGTTGGTTATGCCAATGTTGTAAAAACCGAGAATTTGATTAAGAATGCATATGTGCATACCAAATCATCTTCAGAAAAAGAACAGATCGTCCAAAAAATACTTCGGTAGTGAATTAAATTTTCCTGAAGAAATACATGTAAACATAATAATTTATAAAGATTACTGAAGTAGGTACTAAAAAAGTTTCATTCTTTCTATACAAATCTGCCCCATGTAATAATTGGTGACGAGTAATTTATCATTATATCTTTATTAAATTCCGTTACTTTGATTTATCTTGTTCGGTTTTTTAAAACATTTTTTAATGAAAAACTACAAAAGAAAACTTTTTTAACTGTTGATCTGAACAAAAACGTACTAAGTCCATTTATTGAAGTGATTCCCAGGTAACTATCAATTCCTATCGTGCCCATCCAATCGTTTCAATATACCATTTCTGTCAGTTCAGATCAATAAATATTGTTGTTTTAATAGTTCCGCAAAAATTTAAGCTATAGTAAAAATTGATGATAGATCTTTGCACTAAATATTATAAACTTACATTAGGTAGTACATCAAATAAAAGAATTAGCGATCATCTGACGTTTAAAACTTCATTTGCTTTAGCTGAAAATTATTTAAATTACCTCTGAGAAACTGATATTCTTCAGAAAATAATAGAAATAAAATCGGGGGGTCGTGATATTATTTGAAAAACTCCTGGTTAACTAAATTGGTTAATTAAATTTATTAAACGATAACTACCTCTGTTATCTTCCCTTGCTGCAGATATTGATCATATTAAATTTATACTAAGATAATAATTTTTAATACAAATTAAGAAACAAACTTTGTTATATTAATTTAATTTAAATATAGTATTTTGGGTAGCACGTCGGACTTGTCGCGTATTTAACTTAAAGACACGTCGGACGGGTCGCGTGGTTAAATTGTAGACACGTCGAACAAAACGCAAGACTGTCGAACTTAAATGTTTTTTGGTACTTCAAAGTTCTAATTAATATTAATAAAAAAATAATACTTTTAATTTGAGCTTGAAATCCGGCAGATCTTGTTTCCAAATACAAAATTCGTAATGTAAATACATTTTTATTCGTGAAATTAAAGAAATGAATTACAGAAATTTATATTATAAGACAATAAAAACCAATAAAAAGCTTTCATTAAGTTTTTTAATTCTGAAATAAAATTTATTTACGAGTATATTACAGACTTTTATTTAAAAACAAAATCTACCTGATTTGAAAATCAAATTTATAATCATTTATAAAACTGTTGTTTTTTTTTAAACTCTTTCGTCGGGGTTTGAACTATAAGGTTACAAAAACACTTTAACTTTTTGTCTTATCACCAGAACTTCAACTTCTTGTCTTTTGTCAAATCCAAGTCCAAATCCCGATTAAACAGTTTTGGTTTTAGTGTTGGTGGACGAGAAACAAGATGGTTAATTTCTGTAGAACAAATGGGTTTGCCGATCGACGTGTATCCAATTTAACTACGCGACTCATCAGACGTGTCTCTATTTTAAAGACATGTCTGGAGTCAGTCTCTAAATAATAATAATATAGGCGTTCATTCCTATATAATATGCAGACTTCGTTTTTGTAGTCTTGAAGATCTCCTTCTTGAGGTGGATCAATCTATCTCTTCATGCCATTTTGCTCTCTTGCTCATATTACTGCATGCCTTTTGGGTTTGGTTACCATCTTTCTTCCCAACTGTCTGTTCATGCATTTGTCCCTACAGCTTGTGATCTTCATCTTCTTGAGGCCCTCTTTCACAATGTCCTCCTTCTCCGACACTTTAATTTAATTCTTAAATGCGTCACTCTACTGTTTATTGCTGGATATTGCATTATGTTGTTCTGTATTTTCCCATATACAAAAATCTGACTTCTATTTTACTTTGTTTATATTCGCCTGAATTAAGGTACCCATACTTCTTCACGAAGTCTTCAAGAAGGCGGTCATAGCTTGGTAGTTAAGTGCGTCTACTGCTAATGCGAAACGCTCGGATCGAATCCGGGCAGGGTAAGAACATTATTCTGACCGTCTCTCCTCGGCAGGCAATGGCAAACCACCGAGGTAATATGCCAAGAAAATCCATCTCGAAATGAAGTGTAGTACACTTCCCGTGGTTCGGAGCCCACGTTAAACAAGTAGGTCCTCTATGTATGTGAAAACAATTTGAACGCACATCATATGCATAGAAAAAGATAGAATGAGATGGATCACCAAACCCTCATTAGGGTAAAAGGACTGAGAAGGAAGGACTTCTTCACGACCACCTCGTCTATGTCTCTCCATATTGTCTTCTGCACCTCTGCCCCATTTTGTATTTTTGTAACGCTCTTTCTATTTCATAAAATTTTTCAGCCTTCAGCAATATCCTCTTGAAAATAGGCACTAAAATGACCAAACTACTACTTGGCTTTTTACAATTTTGCAGTCAGGCCAAAAAATCTAGCTACGCTACTGTGAGTTTTATTTCAGTTGTGGAGAGCTTTGAGGTCATTATTTCAGCATTAATAATGGCCATTATATGATCAATATTTATTGCCTTTATTAAAAATATTTTGGCTGTCTGCAAACCTGCTCATAAATATCTTAAATATTGACAATACGTCAAACTGCCCTACCGCATGTAAAATAATATTGAGTCTTCCAAAATAGTGCTTTATCGATAATAAAATATTGCTTGTTTGAAGTTTTACTAAAAGCTTATTTTTGTTCGTACTTTGATCGACTCTAATAGGTATTTGTTAAATTTAATTGGTTTACAAACATTTTGATTTTTCAAAAAAAAAGGAATTCAGCACAAAATTTTAATTTGTGATTTATGCAATTCTATTATAAAATTTTGTATTTTAATTTTTACGTTCAAAGTTATACAAATGATTGCAATACAGTACCACAAAGAATTTTACAGTTTTCAAAATAGGAGACCAACGTAAAATTTTAATTCGTTATTAACATTACATTAATTTGAACTTTAATTTTACAATTTAGAGCAATTCAAATTGATTCCACTACAAATACAAGGACTTTTGAATTTTTCAAAAAGGGGGACCAACACAAAATTTTAATAATTTATACGAATAATAAATTTATTATACTTCTGTATTTTACTTCTAAATTTGTCAAAAAATGAGGACTAATTTGAAATTTTAATTCGATAATAAGGCGACGAATAATAAATTGGCTTCTTTAATTTTAATTTTTAATTTAGTGTAAATTACAGTAGAACCCCGATTATCCGAACTAATGTGGGACGTATTTTCTTAAAATTTTTTAAAATAGAAATAAAAAATAATTTAGACTGACTGTTAGCCCATGTCCCGGGTGATTTTTTGCCACTGTTGGTTCCAATAATTGCCGGAGTGATGAAACTTCCAGAGATGGTGTTTTCCGATGTGAAAAGAGGTAATTCATGTTTTGCATACAAAATTTTGATCGGGAATGGTCGCCATATTGAAAAAACGTTGAAAAAATCGTTTATTTTGGAGTTATCCGGAAATAGCTCTAAAACTTTTCATTTTTCGAACTTGGACGTTAAGTACGAAAATATTGGTGCTGAAATTCTGCACAATTTCGTTTTTTATTCATCTTTCTACGACTAATAGAACCGAAGATAGAATTTTTTGAAAAATGGTCAATTTTTTCACTTTTCGAACAACTGCGATCTCTTTGCTCTTTACGCGCAAATTACTGTATGATCGCGGCTCGTAGGCAAAAAATGCTTTCAATAACATCGATGGACAATTAATGTATCTACAAAATGCTTTTTTATACAACCTCGTACGACCAAAACTTGCCGAGATATGATTATTTGTTGTTGTACACTTTACGGCATCCGTCGTGAACAGATACCGAATTTTTTTCTTTTAAAAATGACAATTTTCGACTTGATTCGCGAAATGTTTTGATTCCTCTCTGTTTGACACTCACCACGTTTTCTGTCAGAAGATTTTCGCAAATAAAACATTTTTCCGCTACTTCTTCAGCCATTTCGCCTACTGACACTGACTGCCGTGAAAAGTACGTTAGACTGGAACGCGTGTTACTCAGGTAGAGGATGTATCGTATAATGACATGCAATGTTGCCAGATCATAAAAAGGGGCCCGAAAATTACACAGTTGCCGCCAAATATTGGAATTGAAGCTACCTGGGCGACCCTCACAGTACGCGGTGCCCAGCGGTGCCACGCCGCAGAGGGAACATTCTACCATTTCTCGAGTAATATCACCTCGAAAAATCTGAAATTGTGGCAAATGTATCTCAATATTATATAGATTGAGTTCCATACTTTACATTTCCAAAAAAAATAATTGTTATGTTCTTTTTTTAACACTTTCGTACGTGTTAAAATTGTGCAGTAAAAATCATCGGAAAATATACTTCTGTTGCACGGCTGTAGCTCATCAGCTAAGTACGGAAATTAAATGACACAGGGACCATTTTATCGGAAGTTTTCTAAGCTTCAACTTTGCTTCAGAGCATTTTTGACGTAAACCTCATAGAAACAGAGCTATATCGAAAAAAACGAAAAAATATCCGGTTTTTTAACAATTTGGCCAAAAAGTGGCATTTATTCAATGACAATATGTAAAATCCGATTACATCTGGCTCGTTTTAAACTTCGGGGTCGTTTAGACAGTTGTTTAAAGTAGTAAAAAAGTATAGAACATAATTTTTCCAACGACATTATTACACTTTATTTTACAGATGACTCCGTTTTTGTTAAATGTATTAAAGAAATTAACGAATTTGTAAAGGCTATAAATCGACAATATTCAGACGTAGACGGTACTACAATTTTTTTTTACTTTTGTACATTTAGTATTATGCAAATATTCAATTTGCCATTTAAATAATCACCCGAATGTAAATAATTGAATATATACATACGGATAAACCATCGTATTTAGCTAATGTAGGTACATTTCGGAAATATACGGCTAAGCAAAGAAACGTGACAGGGCGCAAAATGTAGCAAATTTAAATACCTTTCGATTATCTAAGAATGATTTGTGCCGTAGAAGTAGCCGTTGTCCACTTTTTACCAGAGGAAATGAAAATTTTTCATATAATTTTGCGTCAAAATTTGTTCCAATCGGCCGTATCTCAGCAAGTATTGGTCGTACGAGGTTGTATAAAAAAGCATTTTGTAGATACATTAATTGTCCATCGATGTTATTGAAAGCATTTTTTGCCTACGAGCCGCGATCATACAGTAATTTGCGCGTAAAGAGCAAAGAGATAGCAGTTGTTCGAAAAGTGAAAAAATTGACCATTTTTCAAAAAATTCTATCTTCGGTTCTATTAGTCGTAGAAAGATGAATAAAAAATGAAATTGTGCAGAATTTCAGCACCAACATTTTCGTACTTAACGTCCAAGTTCGAAAAATGAAAAGTTTTAGAGCTATTTCCGGATAACTCCAAAATAAGCGATTTTTTCAACGTTTTTTCAATATGGCGACCGTTCCCGATCAAAATTTTGTATGCAAAACATGAATTACCTCTTTTCACATCGGAAAACACCATCTCTGAAAGTTTCATCACTCCGGCAATTATTGGAACCAAAAATCACCCGGGACATGGGCTATGTATAATTACATCATCTCATTTGGCATGTAGACAATCGCAAATAAGCTATATTCTAAACTTTAAAAATGGAATAGCTCAAAAGTACTACTTTTCTACTTGTTACAGTATTGAACTACTACAGCGATATTATTATGAAAAGATTACGTAATCGTCAGGGCTCGGTTAACGCTGAAGATCGGAAAACCGACACTTGGATAATCGGAGCTCTACTCTTATCTTAATATAGTGAAATAAATTGCAATCTGTCTGCTACGTCCCGATCATCATAGTATTGTACTATAAATTGCCTGCCACTGGCGTATTCCATTCTAAGTGCACTGGGGGCTATTCCATACCCCCCAGACCTCCCGGGTCTCCAGTGGTCATTTCCATAGTACCACTGAATATTAAAAATTATTTTCATGTTTTGTTTCTTTTGGTTAACTTAGCTGCGTAAACCTAATTGTATAAGAAGGAAAACATGTAGTAATGCAGCGCTTCACCGGAACTGATTTTTTAAATTTTCTAGTTCGTCCCTTTTTTATAAAATAACATCTGAAAATTTGGAAAATTTGGAAAAGTTCTTGGATGCCTAAGAATAAATTATTTCGCACAATTGTAATCATCCTGACTACTTTACTGACTATTTAGATTATTTATTTTCGCCGAACTAAAACATATACACGTGGTCCCTTCAGTTTTTACGTTAAATATATGATTTTAAGGTTACATACAACGTTGAAACAACGTGAAATAAACGTTAACTTATTTGACGGGCACTGTAGAAAACCAAACAATATACCAATATTTTTGCTTAGAAATACTTAGAAAATTAGATTTCCAATGCCATGTTAGAAGTCAAATCTTTAGGCATGGCTTCAGGATATCCTACCAGATTTTCATGGATTGCATCTGACTTTATTTTGTGGAAAATCTATCAGGACCGTATTAATAACTTTTAAAAGTTTCACCGTTGAATGTCCAAGGAGGATGAATATACCTTTTGGAACACTTTTAATGTTATTTTTCCAATTTTAAAATTTGGTCACTTTCCATTAACACTTTTTACCATCAATGCAATTCTCATATTACATTTATACAGCCGATGAATATTTAATATTAATAATTTACTAGTAGGTGATCACATCGGTTGTGCGGCCTAAAGGCCGCACTGCGGGGGGAGGATGGATCAATTTAGCATTACTGTCTGTTACATGTTTTAATTGAAACAACTTTAACCGCTTGACAAAACAAACACGTTTGCTATTACATAACGTGAAATTCCAATATTCCAGAGTCTAGTTCATGACCACTAATTTTGGAGTTAAACTCTCTACCCTCCATAGTATCCACCATCACATTTTTACGAATATCGAGTTATCTTATCGACGTGTAAATATGCCTTTTTTCACCGAATTGGAAGATCCTACCTAGAAATTAGAAGGCGTCAAAATGCTGTGAAATTGTAGTAACTACAAAATATTACGTATTACTAATATAAAAAGTCGTATCTGTAAAATTCTCTATCAAGTAACACATTTTTGTTAATAATAATAGCGTGCCGCATTTGCGAACTTTCGAGAACTTTTGCTTGAGAAGCAAAATATGAAACCTTCTATTACTCAAAACTGTTTATCATTATGTAGTTACGACCTTCTTACTTAGCAAGGCAGTATACTAAACTAATTATGAGGTCTTTATAATTTAGTTTAAATCTTTAGTACAATTTAACCGAATTTATCTGGCGAAATATTTTAGAAGTGAACGTGAACAAATATAATAAGTAATATTTTCATAGTTATTAGTTATTTATGGTAGTGTCATAAATTAATATCTCCATTATATAATTATAATGAAATCTCTCGTTGTGATTCTGTCGGTCATTGTTTAACTTAACGACGTAGAGGATCCCAAAAGGTAGTAAAGAAACGACAATTTTTCAGCGTATGTCGTAGGATAAACAACAATTAAATTGCATTGTTTTTGAAGCTTTTCTGAGCATCACCTAACGTTTTTTTGTAATGACTCTTCTAAAGACTTGGTATACAGTCTTTTCCTGGACGTACTTGTTTGGGGAAAAAGAAAAGATTTGTTATAATGTATTGTTGTGATACGCTCCATCCGCGTTACGGATATGTTGATAACCAACAAGGAGCGAACAACAGATTGGAAACGGTGGTTTCAAGCACATTGTTGTCAATTGTTTGTTTTTTTTGTTCGTTCGGTAATTTTAAGTTTGTTCGGGTTATATAAAACATTATGTACAGCATCTAGAAATCAAAGGTGCATATAACAGGCCGACATCCTTGAAAACAAACCGGAAATATAAGAAGCTCCATATTGGAAACAAAAATGATTTTGGTAACGGAAGTTACGGAGCGTAAACAAAGTAGTAGCATCGAAATCACTGTAAGAGGCAGTCGATCGTATAATCACTCCACAATTACGATATAAATAGAATAAAATTATATTGGCGAGTCATAGCTCAGGAGTGGTGATACATAGGGAGAATTAATTTCCCAGGCAAATTAAACTTCCCTGAGATAACGGAAGTCGGGCGTGTTCAGCAACAGATAATATTGTTGCATGAAAATCCCTACAGTAAGGGTAACGTACGCTAATAAATCCAGATAAAATCTATCAGGTCGAGTTCCAAATTATTGGAAAACATTGGAACGAGTGTGGATTTTGGATTCCATATCTGAAGAAGACTGGAGCAGAGTTGGCTTCAAGAGAGAAGAAGGAAGATTGTGTGCGACTCTGCGAAATAAAAAGGTTAGCGTTTATTATTTATTTCACCCAGTGCGTAGTTAGAATTATTGAATGTTAAAGATTGTTGTTGAGTTGCGTTGTTAGTTGAATGATTAAGTTTTGTTATACAATTAAAAAAACTGTTAACTAGATCCAATCTTGTTTACTCTTTGTTGGTAACGAAAACTCGTTCAATCATAAGCTCGTCTACAATAGTGTCGTTTTATTAGAGTCAACCCCGACGTATTTATCCTGAGAAAGTATTGAGTCAAATTAAGGTAGGTGACCAAAAGGTATTGTGTGTGTTCTCGTGGGTACTTGTCAAGGACACCAGGACACTACAGTATATCATAGATATTTAATCCTATATTAAACCGTCGTTCGTGAAACCGACCATGAGTGTTCGAAAAAAGTATACATAATAAATATTTTTAATTGCAAAGTTTAAAGGTTGGAGTCATTCCTAGCCACAAATTTTAACGTTTTTTACTTTATCCTTGATTTTGAATTCAACGCGTAGACTATTAAAAATATTACAAAAAACTTTTTGTAGGACATTTAGATCCTTACAAAATCTCAATAATATTTCCATTTAATTCACAATTCAAACAACAAGCTAGTAAATTCCATTGTTGAGTAGAGCTATTGAGCAACTTTCTAGATTTTTAACGTAAGGGTGCGACTGACGCATCTAAATATGCATTTCTAATTTGACCCCACTAAGACACGACTTCACCCGCTGGTTGAGTTTTTACCCAGAGTTTTTACATTGTCGTGATGTCACGGCTGATATGGTTTATGTTATTTGAAAATCAACAAAAGCAACTTTTGAAATTTTAAGGGTATAGCCCTTGGCTAGAGCCCTCTCTGTCCACCCCCTTAAGACGGCCCTGGGTGTCTGGCTGGCTATTAACTGTGAATTTATCTCATATTTGGCAATTAAGAAACAGCTCTGTCAACATGTCAAATGTCAGTACCAGACATTTTCAAATTAAAAAACCATTAAAGGGAGTTTCATCAGGAAAAAAATATCCAGCTTACTCGTCCCCCCCCCCTCGGTAATACCAGAAATGACAATCCTGATGAAAAAACTGATCTTGAAGAATATTTCGACAGCGATAAATCAAAAACTGTGTACCCTATAGGAAAACTACCATATAATTTTTTTAGTTGAATAAAGAGTTAAATATTCCAAAGTTCGGTTTAATTTTTTAGAAGTTATAAACTTTAGAAATAACATAATAACGTCCACCACCTGTAGCTTTTAAATCGTTTACCTTATAAATATATTTCTTACACCATTTGTTGTAGAAAATTAAATTTTCGATGATATTACATAAAATCATATTTGCTGTAAAATTAACAGGAAACGAGATATCGGAGGAAAATGTAGAAAATCGATTTTGAAACCATTTATTCGATACATAGCCGTCCGTTATATTAATTTAAAAAGTAAAGCATAATGAAAATTTTTTGAACCATATTGCACAAAAAAGTATTTTTATTAAATCTAATCAATCCATCCAGAAGTTCAAAGTTTGAGAACACACAACTTTTGGTGTTGTTTTTGACCTACTCAAGCATTATTCTTTGCTCCAACTCTCAGTTTACAAAAACAATTAAGATAACGTAACTTTTCACAATTTTCTTCACAAAAGAAAAATAATCTATAAGGGAATAAAATAAACGGTTAAGTTATAATTGTTTAAAAAGCAAAATAATTAATTTCGTTAAGATTTGAATATCAAATTAAAAACCACTTTTAGGTCCCTTGAAGCTACACTTCCGAGGTGCAAGTGAAAAATGTTATTGAAAAACGTGAATATAATATGAAACTGGTTATAACGAGAAGTGAGGAATTTTCTGAAAAAAATTATTAAAACGAATTCTAGATTGCCGAGCAATAAAAAGAAAAATTTTCATTGTATTTTATTTTTATTTTTAACCAAATGAAATTGTATTTTACTTACTTGTCGGTGCGAAAATATGAAAAACCATTTCCCAAAAACAAAGATATGTAATAATAATTTAACTTAGTTTTATTAGAATAAAAGTAATTATATAAAAATATAAAATGAATACCAGAACACAAAGCAAAAACGGTTTCTGAGGATTTGCTTGAAATTTTAAGGTAGACAACGTGCTGCTTAGGAAGCAGCATTTTATAGTTCAAGGGAGCTCACAAATTTTCAAAACTAATAGGCCAATCATCTCTTCAAGTTTAGCGTACCACGTCAAGAGCTAAATGTTACGAAAAACGTGGTTTGGTTTTCTTCCACTGACCTCTTCTTCAGAAAATTAAATCTCTTTCAAGGTTTTAATTACTACACACATAATTAATAATTTTGTAAAAATTCCGCTAAATTAATTTGTTGACTCAGTCATCAACTAAATTATGCGCGTCAACTTATTTTTGGAAACCGCCAAATTGAAAAGACAAACCCACTTTTAATTTAACCGAAGAGCGGAGAATTCATGAAATCTCAAATTTTTGAAAGAACGAAATACTTGGCGTAGTGTCGATAATTTCCAGTTAAAAATAAAGTTTTCGAGGATCATAGTGAACATTCTGACAAGTAGTTGAGGCATTTTTTTTGTTAATAAAAATTTTTGCACTATAATTTATATGCCAATCCTGTCCTGTTACTCACTAGGAGGACAACATTTTTGATGAAAAAATGTGCGTAATTAGTAATTCCGTTTAATAAAAATATTTGTGGTGGAAAATATTACGTAAAATAATTAGTGAGCATCCTGTTTAAAGCTGTAACGTAGTAAACCAATTAATATCTTTAAAGACTTGCCGATTGTTCGCTTCATGTCGGAGGGGTTGAAGTTGTTCTTTAAATCATCTCCAGGTTCTAAATGACTTTCACCATTACTTGGGTCCGTGTTTATTCAATTATTTCGCCGAATACTGATTTGCTTTAAGCGTTTGATTAAATTAACCCTTAAATTATTAAGTGTGACAGGCATTGCTCTGCCAAACAAATTGTGTGCATATACGTAAACAAGAAGTAACGTATATAAAGCAATCTACGTGACTATGGATAATTTAGCAAAATTTACTTTACTCAAGATCTAAATTGGTTAACAATAATCTATTTACATTCTTTTTTCACTGTTTGTTAAGCGTAATTAAAATTAATTAATCTTACGGTAAATTTTAATATTTGAATAAAGTAGAGAAACAAAACATTCAATTATATGAATATTTAAACCGAAAAGGTTCGGTTAAGTACTTTATTTGATTAAATAATTATATTTGCAAATTAACAAAAAATTAAATTGGTTTTTGATATCCTTCTTTTTGTGATATTATTCTTTTGGGATTTGTAGCCATCCATATTTTGGATTATTTTGGTTATTAGTCGATGGGTTCACCTACCCTTCTCATAATTCTGTTCCATTGACTATTCCATAGGTTTGGGTCCTGTGCAATTTGGTACTATTACAACCACCGGGAAGTTTATTGGCCTGTATTTTGTACAAATTCTTCTTCTGTCTTATGTGTTTGAGTTAATCTTAGAACTCCATCATAAGAGACTTCCAATACGCGGCCCAGTTCTTCCACAATGATTGCAAATACCTGCAAACAATCTTATTGCTCTGCGCTCCAGTTCATCCACGATGTGATAGCAGTACAAATCTGTATTTCCTGATGCCACTCTTGGCCACTCCTTGGGCTGGTCTTTAGCAGATCTTTTATTTTTGAAGCCGCATTACTTTTTAGATAGACTTTCAGGCAAACCAATTTGAAACAATCTTTTAATGTGTTTGAGGACGCCAAGAAAGCGATGGATGATGGGTTGCCCAAATCGTCAAACAAGGTTGCTAACGGAATACACTTGAATGGGTGATCGCGTGGTGATCAATTTAAAAATTGATCTGATCTGATCACAGCTCGCCTACCAACCAGCACCGGCCATACCCTCCCCCTTGATGAAAAAGAAATCTTCCAAAAGGAAATTATGATGAACAAAGTTCATGAAACAGTTCGTTTTAGACGAAAACGTTGATTTTAATACAATCACATACAGGTATAAGGTTTTCTGATTTTTTTCTATGCCAAACTTGAAAGTTTTGGGTAGAAAACTTAACAAGACAAAAAGCAATAAAGACGATTTTGGAGGCATTGGGAGTTTTACTATGTTGTTCAGGAATACTTTAGGGATATGTAAGCCACTTTTCAGACTGTTTTCAGGGTTTTAGCAAAATCATCTAAAATTCCTGGCTTAAATATTCAGTGTGCATTCTTTCATTTACGAGTATGCCACTCTTTGTGTGTTTCCTTATATTATGAGTATTGTTACTCATGAGTTAGTCTTCCTTATAAGCTTTGTTTAGATTTTCAGATCTTCAGTTTGAGTCGTTCACATATAAAGGGTCTGTAAAGCATCCAGCTGATACCACAGGAATATTAGCTAATAACGTTTGAATGTTTTAAAAGTTTTTAAGTTCAAAAGTTACAGATGGCGCTAGTTAATTAGAAGTCTTAATAAATTGCGTTATTGTTGAGATTCTTCGTTTGTTGGTACTGAAGTCATTTTTTACGTCTTACGATTTAGTAGAATCAATTTTTGAATTCCACCAGTGCTTCCAAAACTACCATAAAGTTTGCATATTTGGTTCTACATAATTGAAATTAAAAAAAAGGTTCTTTGAATGCAAAAACGCTATTTTATGAAGTAATTTTGGTTTGTATTTAAGTATTATGCCTCAAAAGCCTACTCGGAGTCTTTATCGAGCCTTAATCAATAAAATTTATGAAAAAATCTTGCCGAGTACCCAATGAGCTTCTATTCACAATATTGATGAACAGTGGCGACCTGGAACTTTTTCAATGGGAAAGAACGGTGATGTTTTTAAAGAAAAATTAAAACGACGGTCTTTGTCACACTATTAAGAATAAAGTGCAATTTTTTGATTTGTACCCTGTCCCATGTCGTTTTAAATTAGACACGTTCAATTTGAAATCCAAAAATGTTATCCTAAAAATTTCTTATAATAATATTAGCCAAAAAATTTATTAACGGTGGTGTCTCAACTTAATAATTAAATTATTAACAGTGCCGTCCCAACTTAATAATTATTTAACAATTTAACAATTTAGATCAGTCGATTTGAGCTAATTACATTCGATACCGACGTCCAATAGTTTATGGAGAATTTTATAAAAAGATTAACCATCTTTTGTTCATTTTCTAAATCAACGTCCCAGCAAAGGGATGCAAACTTGAGAATTTTACTAAAAATGTCCACTTTGAAGTAAATTTTACTTTGCTTAAAATTGCTCGTCAAATCCGATTTCGTTGTAAAAATTTATTTTTTTGGAAAAAAAAATAGTTCCGATTCGGTTTCCAAAGGAAAACTCTTTCATCTTTTTAGCAATTCGGTTCGAGATACGAACGAACTTAATAGGATCAATTTTATGCAAACCCGGGATCCCAATTAAAAATCAAAAATCAGTCCTTAAATAAGGATACTACGGCCGTCGAAAATGTTTTCAAAATTTTCACCTTTCCGTAATGTTGATCGGAAGTGCCATCATCGATTTGTCTAAATCTTACTAAAAGGGAGAAAAAGGAGGGAGAGCTTCCAAAATTGTGACGTTTAAAACTATAATATGTTACTTTTAATTTTCAACTTGCAAAATTTACAGTCAAAGGGGTTGCAAGCATACTCGACGTGGGTATGGGGAGTATAGAATACGCCCCAGCATATTTTTTTATAAAGTTTTACATTTCAACTTATCAAACTTATTTTTATTCAAAACATTTTGTTATTAAATTCAATGTTTTTAGATAAATTTTTTTTGCATTCGAACTTTTAACATCAAATCCGACAGATTTTATTTCAAAGGACAAATCCGTAACATAAATATATTTTTACGCATGAAATTAAAAAGGCTTCTTGCTATTCTGCGGTATAAAAGCCTAAAAACTTAATCAAGTTTTTAATTAAAATTAATAAAAAATTTGTTTATGTACATTATTATGTGTTTTTTTTTGTTTAGCTAGTTAGAAACAATAAATCAAAATTATTTTTGCATAAGCTTTCAGCAGTGTTTACTGTGTTATCTTCAGATGCTCATTAAACAGCAGCAAAGGCTACTGAAAGCTTATGCAAAAATAATTTTGGGTACACATTAATTAACTAGTTACTTTTTGAAGTTTAATTAATATAAAACATTTTATTAACTTCTATATTCCAAGTTTTTTTTAACTTTTCATTATTTATTTTAATTAAACAACTTCATCTTCCAAAAAAAAAAAGTTTTGAGAACAAAATAAGTTCAACGGTTCAATATGTCCTGAACTAACTTGCCCTTATTCTTGTCCTTAAACGGTCCTTATTGTAACCTTATTTTCGCATTCAAAACAGGTACATAATAAATTTGATCCAAGTTTTTGCAGGACGTTTTAAAATCTTGGTTACAAGAGTTTTGAAATTGTAAAACTTTAAGAAAATGTAAAACTAACGAATCTGCACTGGGTTTATAGATTTTAACTTCTTCATATGGATGTACATCTGACAAAATCGTTTATCTGTAGCTTGCTTGGTAAAGGTGCAATCAACTGTTCTTTTTTTACCAAACTGCATAGTCAGCATATTTGACTGTGCAAAAGCAGTGAATCTGCATTTTAGTTCTCATTTCTGTCGAAAGAAAAGCGAATACAAATCTCTCGACTCAAGTCTAAATATTTCTAAAATATGTGAAAGTATGAAATCCAATACCTAGAATTACAAGGACGATTTGCGGGATTCAAAAAGTATATGAGGGTTTTTTTCATAGAAAAGATCATTGTCAAACCAGTCCGAAATTTCCAGATAAGCAAAAATAGGCGAATAAACCGAAAATTAGATGTAAGACTATGATCATCATTTGAAGAAGAAAGAATGTTGGCGAAGAACATGACAAGATACTGTTGGTATTTAATTTTGACTTACGAGCAGTTTTAGCCAAGAACCTGGCAGAATATTATTTAACTGTCTATAATTTAGGTGATACCTAGGTGGAATGATATCTTTGGGATGAAACTGAAGGAAGAGGAAAGAGTGTGAAAATTTCAATTAATATTTACACTTACCTCTTGAAGTATCCCAACGTTGAGACCGTAACGATGATGTCAGACGATTGTGGAATAATAAACAAAAATAAAAAAATTCAAATTTTGTATGCATACGTCTGGAAACCATCCGAAGGCATTCCCAAAAATGGAGAAAATTGAATCAGTGTATAGTTTAATAGAATTCACTATTCACCAAAAAGTTTTTGCAGTTGCAAAAAGACTCCCAGTTTGCACTACTGAAGAGCGGATACAACAAATTAGAAACGCAAACAAGAAACCTTTTAATGTTTCTTCATTGGCGCACAAAGACTTTTTTGATTTTAACCCAACCAAGTACAACTTTGTGGGATTTAGAGGTAAAAATTTGTCACTTTTCATAAAAACTGTGTGTTTTCGAAACACAAAGGATAAACCAGATGTGGTTTCGATAAAGACAGCGTATGGAGATGCCACCTTCCAAAACTTTGTTTAAAGTATCGGAAGTAAAGGTGACGATATTATATTGATATTAATATAATCTTATATTACCAACTTAAATATCATAACATAATTTTGAAAATACTAATATATTAAAATAATGAAGTTTACAATAATTCGTACAATAAATACCACATTGTTGCGACGGCAACAACATTTTAGAATTATAGGATTAGATTAAGTCATAAACTTAAAAGCACCATTGTCAATTTGTGTGACCAAGTTTGTAAAATCTTAGCCGACAAACATAAGGTACTTTTGTACAAATGTAAGCTCCCTTCTTAGAAGAGGTAGATAGTTGTACGTGACGATGACAATGGTGATTTCAAGACAATTTTGTTCCCACGAAATGGGAAAATTTCCTAAACATTGTACCGTTATAAATAATTTAAAATCTGTAAATTTGTATTAGTTGTAAGTTGGACATAAAAGGGCCGTCTTGTCGAACGAGCCTCAGTATTCACCTAGCTTCTGCCAAGTGACAAATAAGGAAACACTACGCTTTTCTTGTGACTTGACAAAAAGAACAAAAAGGTTACTCATTAGTGTAATTGAGTTGTGCAGTTGTACTAATTATTAATATAGTGTAAATAAAGACTATTATAATAATCACGTTATTTAAATTCGTCTTTGACATCAAATCGCAACTGGTTCTTCGTTAATCATACATTCAAGAAGTATTTCGGCAGCCGTACACTTTTACAGTGAAAAAATCAAAAGGCCCGATCACACATTGTATTTATAATATAAATTTTTGATTTAGATAGAATGCTTTAAACTCGGTAACTTTAAGATATGTTTTTATTTTAAAAATACAACCAACAAAAATAATTGGTTTGTGAACATAAAATGCGAAAATACTAAATTGTAAACAATGTGCACAGAAACTTGGATACAGCTCAGTATCAAAAATTAAGGATCGTGTCATACGCTCCAATACACAAATTTTGCTTGTCATCATGATTTTCTATACTGAAATTGCACACAAAAACTAGGATGCGACTATAAGTATAAAAATTAGGTCATACAGACCTAAAGTTAGGAAATTTTAAAATTTTGTACTCGAATATTAATTTGTTCAAATAATTAGAATATTCAGATTATTCGAGAATATTTTAATATTCAAATATACAATACGATGCGAGACCAAAGGCCGAGCTAATTGTGGTAGCTGTATATAGCCTGTAGTAAATTAAAGCTAAATTTTTTTTAAATTTTGAATTTGAATATTTGTTCAACAAATTATTCAAATAGTTATTCGAATATTTCCACTTATATTTAAATATTTTACTCTGATAAAAATGAATATAATGTTCATATTTTATATTATAAAAACGATTTCAGTCTTTATTGTAAATGAAAATCATGTCAATTCATTGTATTCATCCATGTGTATGAAACTTATTTAAAAAAAAGTTTTCATTTATATTTTCACTTCAACTTTTCCATTAAATTGTGATATTCCTTTTTGTAACAAAATTTGTTGTAATTTTATTTTAGTTGTCATTTATTTCTTGATTAAGCGTGCCTAAAAACTACAGCAGTGGTTTGGTGTGATTGCTGGCTGGTTTATAGCGCAAAAATTCTGGTTGTATAATTATTTATAATTGACAGAACATCAAAGGCAAGAGGGAAGAAAAAGCATGCCTAATAATAAATATAATAATACCGAAACATCGATCTCGCATGCTATTGTTTTTTATAAATTTTTCAATACAATCTCTCGTCCCCATTTTTATTTTCTTCATTCTGGGTTTCATTAAATTTTATAATTTTATAGCAAGAAAGTACAATGCATTTGTACTATTAGTCTTTATGTAATGTTTTTTTACTTACTGGGCAATTCTAACTACAACTTTATTGGTTAGATAACAAACTAAGGATGACATAGTTTACACCTGTCGTTTCGGTAGTCACATATACCTCAAATTTTTAGGTTGCCTCTAGGTTATAACATCAATTTTAATGCATTTCTATAGATAGCCCACTTGAGGCCAGGTTATGGCAATATGTAACTGTCTCGATCAATTAGCATCAAGTAAGTAGCATCAACCACAATTTTGTAAGGCCGAAAGGCCGCCTAATGTCTGCGGTCATACCTGGAAGTGTCGAAACTGTGGGTCAGTCTGGGGGTGAGCAACAAAAACGGTGGTCGTACAATGGGTCCGATAGAGCGATAGATGGAGTTTTATACTTGCCCCTACCCTGAAATTCACAATACAATAACCCAATTCACGATTTATATTAAGTAAACGCCACCATGTGGGATAATTTCGGGTTAGTAAGTGACGTATTAAATATTATAGAGACAGTTGCTCATAACATTGCATTTGTCTCATAGGTACTTTCCTATCAGCGTTGAAACATTGGAATTAAAAATAGTTTCAAATAATATTCCAAACAAAATCGTAAAAAATGCTACTTACCTTACCTAAAAGTACTTACAGAGTCCTCAGGATGCTTGGTATCCTCCTATCCACATCCATGCAAAACCAAGCAACAAAATTGATCACATCCTAACCCGGCCCACTCCATTTTTAGCATTGAAGATGTACAAAATTGATAGCAGGAGTTATTCAAATACGCCGTAACATTAAAAAAAAAATTGAAGTCCAACTCGCGTAACTGAAAAATTCCAACCAATGCGGATAATTTGACGAAAGAAACATCTCAAATACAAATACTCCCAAGTGTATCGTACATGGAGAAGTTAATGGATCCATCGTCAGTGGAATGCCTAACTGTTTTGCCTTCAATAAATCATACCTATAATCTAAAGAAATAATTACTTACTTGCAAATTATAACTTGGGCCCTTATAAGAAAGAAAAACCAGGAAATCAAAAATTGAAATTTGATTCAAAATTGGACGACGGTTATATCAACCTTTCATGCCAATATCAATAACCGTCAGTTTTGAAATGAATTGTTTGCGCAGAGAAGAGCAAAAACTAAAACTTTAAAGTGAGTAAAGTTGTTGATAATATAGTAGGATATTCAAGATATAATTTAGACGCTACAATATAAATAAGGATACACTTTTCAGGTTCAGGCACAATAACAAAAAAAAACTAATAAGCAAAACTTATTGCGATTAATTTAGCAACACATTAAAACTTTTTGCAACTTTCAACTTAAAAATGACTTAGAATTTCGGAATATACGTCCAAACACAGTCGTGTTGTTGTTGCTGGTAGCTCTACCAAGAATAATGCAAATTACAAATTAGGAGATGTTAGAGTTGATAATAAACTAATTAAGTTGGGTCAAAGTGGCTAAAAATATTCACTGAATCAAAAACTGCCGTACAAATATGTACATAATTTATTCAATGAACATATTCTACAATTCGATCCTGAGAATGGGATACTTTCCTTTGCAATGGAAGGTTGCCCAAATTATTTTAATCCCTAAACCGGGAAAACCTCCAACGGAACCTGGCTCATACAGACCTATCAGCTTGCTACCTATTCTGTCGAAGGTATTCGAAAAATTATTCCTGAGAAGACTGATGCCAATAATCGAAGAACAGAAAATAATCCCAAAGTACCAGTTCGGAGTCCGCAAGCAATATTCAACAATTGAGCAGGTACACAAAATCGCTGCCAAAATCAGACAGGACTTGGAGAACAAAAGTTATTGTACAGCTGCATTTCTCGACATAACCCAGACCTTCGACAAGGTTTGGCATACTGGTCTCTACTTCAAAATCAAAAAACTCCTGCCAAATACCTACTACGACGTACTCAAGTCGTACCTTACCAATAGGCATTTCTTTGTGAAATTTGAGGAAGAAATTTCTTCGCTCTTAACCGTCGAGTCAGGAGTCCCTCCGGGCAATGTACTTGGACCGATTCTCTACCTAATATACACTGCGGTATCATTTTGCAGATGATACCGCAATCTTGGCGTCTCATCCTGATCCATTAACGGCGTCCGCACTACTACAAATTCATCTTACAAAGTTTGAAAAATGGTTAAAGAAATGGCGTATCAAGGCAAACGACCAAAAATCAGTGCAAATAACTTTTACAAATAAAAGAGCCACTTGTCCTCCAGTAAGGTTCAATGGAAATTTATTACCCCAAAAAGAAGAAGTCAGATACCTAGGTATGCACTTAGACAGAGGACTGACATGGAGTAAACACATATGGAACAAAAGGCTTCAATTGGGTCACACTTTCAGAAAGCACTATTGGCTGTTACATCGTCACTCCCAATTATCACTCGAAAACAAAGTGCTGATATACAAAATTATCATAAAGCCAATCTGGACCTACAGCATCCAACTATGGGGAGCCGCCAGTAACTCCAACATAGCCAAAATTCAACGGCTCCAATCCAAAATTCTAAGAACCATAACTGATGCTCCATGGTTCGTACCCAATCAAATAATCCACAGAGACCTCGACATTCCCACCATCGAAGAATGTATAAAATCGTATAGTTCAAGGTACTGTGATCGTGTAGAGAATCATCCCAACTCACTTGCGGTGGATCTGCTGACTGCCCATCGAATCAGGAGGCTGAAACGTAAAGACCCAATGGACTTGCCCCATTGCTTCTAAACTAGATGTGTACATTCCGGAAGACATCGAAGGCCAGACATAACATTCTCGCGTGTTAAACTGTAAAGGGAGCAAGCCACCGGGCAAACTCCTCCTATGTCATTTTACTCACTGTCATATCACTTACTTATTGTCTATACGGACAGATTGTAATATAAGAGGAAGTCAATAAAAAAATATTCTATTTATTTCACCGTGCATCGGAGAGCACGTAAAGCCGTCGGTCCTCTGTGTTAATGACTTGCCTTCATAACAATAAAAAAACATTGTAACTTGCACATTGAGGGCCAGCTTAGGAAACTACCTAAGATATAAAAACAAATATTTTCACAGAACTAATTTGAAAAAATTTGTAAAATCAACGGATCTCAAATAATTTAAAGAAGAAAAAGAAGTATATTTTCAAGCAATGAACTCGAGTTCATTTATATTATGACTATTATTTCCCTAGATACCTTTCTAAAACAGCATACCATACAACTGAATTCCAGCAGGTGGGCAAGGGCAGCGATAGAGGCACCCTCCAGTAAACATTCAAAATACTACTTGAAGTTGTCCAAAGTCAATCTACGGATAATTTCAGGGATCTTAACTGGACACTGCAAAACTCAAACAGACACCTTAACACGTTGTGGATCGTAGATGAGCCAACGTGCCGGGGATGTAATGCATCAGATGAGACAGCAGAGTTTGTGCTCTGTCACTGTCCAGCTCTAATGTCAAAAGAGATGCCATGTTGGAGGACTTCTGGCCTGACACGGCCAGAATTAGGGGCATCTCGCCTGCCAGAATCCTGTAGTTCATCCTTCAATTGGGATGGCTCGAGGAATGATGGGACGGGTTTGAAGTTAGGTTAGTTTAGAGTTATTTACTAAGCAACTACACCGAACCTAATCAAACCTAAACGTGGATAACCGCGGTTTTAACTCTGGTAGGATTTTGATATTTTCAGGATTTCTCTACATTTCGACGTGTTTTATTTTCTTTGTCAGGATTTTGTAGTTGTCGGAATTGTGAGAAGCGGGTATTGGAATTTTTGGTGATATTGCCCTGATATAGTAGATTGAATAAAGGACAATAACTAAATTACGTTGGACAGCACGAGCGGTTAAAAGGGAGAACAATAGACTAATCAGAGCAGTCTGGGATGAAGCATCACGAGAGAAAAGAACGCGAATGAGGTGGCGAGACAGCATAAATCAGAACATTATGATGTTGGTGGTCGATCGTCGCAGATGTAGGCAAATAATAGAAGAAGCCCGGACCCATCCTGGTTTATATTGCTATAGAGTACAATTATTGGTAGTTTAACTGAGACTCTCGTGTGACCTTGGGCTTATAAGATGTAAAAAATAAAACAACGGAGCTTAGCTTATGCCATTTTAAGGGTATTTTATATTATAGTGGTTGCAGAAAATTAAATGATTGCTTGGTCAGTTTTAGAAAATAAGGTTTTCATTTTATACAATCACAATCGCATGTAAATACAATCTTAAAGGATAAAATTTCAGTCTTAATTCAAAGCTTTATTTTTAAAACAGTTCCATCTTTAGGGAACAGGTAAAAAATTGTGTTTGGATATCAAATATCATCAGCGAGACTTTCCTTTTATTTTTAAAAGTTTAACAAATTTTAAAATTTAAGAAAACAGAACTTTCGTGGTTTTAGTCCATAACAGTACCATAATATGATGGATTATGCACCAAAAATTTGGGATTTGAAATTTGACCACAAGCAGAGAAAGAATACACCCTCAAGTATTTTCGATATAACACATAGTCCCTAAAATTGAATACCAAAAATATCAAAATAAAAAGTAAAGTTTCATAATTCTGATTGACCAAATAGTGATTTTGTTTCATGTTAAATCGCAGCGTTGCATCCCATTATGCCTACTTAACATTAAAGAAAATGTGCAAATGAGGTAAATTGAGATTGAAGGAAAAGAAGAGGAAAATTTCCTTAGCTCATAAAATTCCGAAAAGATTGTAATGACTTTCTTGTGTAATCCCTTCAAATTAGTTTAAATTTGTTAGTTAACTTTATTTAATATATAAAGACGTGGATTCCGGTATCAAAAAAGCTTCTGCAAACGAAAAGCTACCTCATAAACATATCGTCTGCTTACTGGTAAAACCAGGTAACTGACAAAACCATAGTTTTGAGATAATAGCGTTTGAAAGTTTGACGTTTAATAACTAAGCAGTATTAATATGTATTGTGTTGTAATTTATTTCTAAGAAAAATTATAGTTTTAGCAATGTCATAATACTTTAAATTAACGTGTAAGCCCCCTTGCCCCCTTGCGGGGATCAAGGGGGCGGTGCCCCTTTGCGAGGCGCGGAGCGCGGATTTTTTCATACGGCATAACTTTCGAACGGGGGGAGGTATCAATTAACTTGTTTTACCAGTAGAAAGAGCGCAAAAAACTTAACATGCCGATATATTTAACTCAGTTTCGAAAATTTTGCAGTTACTTGGTTTTACCAGTAAGCAGACGATATTTAATCACTAGATACTTAATTAGCATCGCTATTAATATTTTGTTGTTTTTCCAATTAAAATCTGAAGGATATACACATCAGTGCCTTGTACCAAGTGCCAAAGAAGCGCTAGAGGCCACAAAATCCGCTTTCGCGAGCAACTGGTAGAATTGGATCAATTTTAAAATTTCATTTAATTACACCAAATGAAAACTTTTGACCTTTTAAACTTAATGAGTTAAATTTTAAGATCATTTATTGCAGTTTTGTTAGACGAAATGTAATAAAAGAAAAATTAAGAAAACTTTTGTTTGTCTTGAAAGAATTTCTTAACGCGAAATTTCATTTCGCACGGAATGGTTTTGTTTGATTTAGCAAATCTCATTTGGGTATTACTTGGCGGGAGGTAATTAAAACTTACAGTGGAATTCATTTTAACTACAGTGGTTTCACTATTAACGGTAATAGAAACTCCGAAAACCTTTTACATTGTAAATGCAGTAATAGTCATTATGCCACTAAGAGGTACTGAAAATATTTTATTACATACGACTGCAAAATTTAACTCAATTCTATTTTCAACAAGTTCCGAAAAGTTACACATTTAGTAGTAGTGCCAAAGATTATTATGCACACTTTCTTCTCTTAGTGGGAAGTTTTAATGTAAAATTAATGTTTCCTCTGAATATCAAAGTTTTAATTATTAAGTGAGAATTATCATAAACTTTTATTAAGTTTAAAGTGCAGTCTACGGGGTGTTCCGCAGAATTGACTTTTAAATCACATTATTTAATATTTAAATATTCTTCAGAATAATAAAGTATTTAAATACTGGTAAAAATCATTTAAATAATCTGGCTAGCTGGTTTTGGTGATAGGGAAAAAATTATACTGTCCAACTGTAGTATTCCACAATAGAAGACTGAAATTTATTTTGGAGTCGACGCCAGGTGGATTCTTTAAAAAAATATTTTTGCATTATTTAAAATTTATATTAAATTTTGATATTGTGGTGGTTCTTCCACCGCCAGCAATTTGAGTTCTTACCTTTATTAAATACGTGGGTGATTTATTACATTTTGTTTGAAGAGTGCAATTATTTTATATTCATAAATCAAAGGAAAAGATTATGCATGTCACTCATATAATGCTATCAACATTTTTACCTTCATTACGGTACACTTGATATTTCATTTTCGTTGCATCTGATTGGCAGATACTACATAAATTTGCATGATATTAAGCACAAGCTCACATATTAAAAATCATCATTGTTGGCTTGGAAGGCTTCCAAAAAATGTCAATTTAAAACTCATTTATTCTAAAAATGGCCCATTTTCCTTTCAACAAACTTATTCATTAGATCAGTCTAGGTTGTCCATATACTCTTAAATTATGAATCCGTGCAGTTGCAAATTGCAGTTATTCTAATATTTTCGAAAACAGATTTGCATTTTATGAATCGTAAAGTTACCCCAAAAGGGTTATGTTTTTTAATGGAACTGGGTTAATCGTAATCCATATATTCATCTATGGTTGATTTTCTATACAGCTCGTTCAAGCTTACAAAATTGAGGTGCGCTGTTTTCGATAAGGCAACTGACAAAGTTCAACAATTTAATTTATAAAAGTTTCAGTAGAGGTTAACACACCGCCCACCTCAAATTACTTAATTCTGATTGCTCATTTCAATTAATAAAAGTGGTTCAAAAGCGGAAGGTCGGCGATTTCGCCATAATACATCCCACGTTATCAAATTTTTATATAAAATAAATAAATCAAAATTGAATTACAAAAGCGAATTGCTTCCAGTAGACCTTTTGATGTTTTAAAGTAAATGGTTTGCTTTTATGTGTTAATAAAATTTAAATTTTAATTTCGATTTTCAGAATGTATCAACTGATTTGGTTGGCCGTCTTCATCACCAGCTACAGGGTGACAGTTTCTAGCAACTTGAGATGCGAAAAAACTTTGGATGGAGCACTTGGACCACCTAGTGATCCACGTGACTATTTTGCGATAGAAATTAGTGCAAATCCTACTGAGTACACAGCTGGAGAACAATACACAAGTAAGGATTTTTATTTAATTTAAAATTTTTGTGAGAAACTTTTCTCATTTCATGGTCCATATTTTTACTGGTAGTGTGAATTTGTAAATAATTCCTAGATTTATGTCTTTTAATAAGACTTGCAATAACACTAAAAGCTTATTAAAGTATTCAGTGCGAAAACTAGCACAGCAGACAGCAGGATTGTTTAAGATGTGACGCTGGTAAAAATTCGTGCAATTTTTACAGCGCTGTGGTTTAATAAAAGAAATTTAATTTAAAGTTCACATTTTTCACAAAAGTTGAGCTAATGGTCGCCTTATTGTTCGTTTCACATGAAAAGAACCTGTCACGTGACGAAACAGCCCAACTCAAACACGTCTTGCAGATCACGTAACAGGTTTGGTTTACTTTGATGTTGCCCTGAATTTAATTTAATAGGCACCCTGTATATATGTTTAATAATGCGAACCTGAATATCTCGTAAAACTGCTATACATTACGAATTGTTTAAACTTTTTGCTGAAAACACGTTAAGCTTTCATACAAAAACTTCACAGAGGGAGCTTGTTTTGCTCACGTAGAATTACACACCTGAATGTAATTAGTGTAAGTTATTGTGCCGCAATTAAGCCAACCTACAAATAGCGAAATTAGGATTAGCAACAAATTTTAATAACCCGCTGATGCTACCCTTACGAAACATTTTGATACATCTAATTTTATTCTGAAAAATAGCTGCTCGGATAATTTAGGGGGTTTACTTTTAAAAGTGGCCATAACTTTTAAATAGTTAATTTTGTTGAGAAATATCAAGAGGTAAAATTTAAAGCTTATAAAATTCTACATCCCATGATGTATCGCACATAAAAATCGGTAAAACACTTAAAGCGCAGCACGCTGCCAAAGTAATAGCACGTTCTCAGAATAATTAACTGGTGACTCCGCGTCACAACCAGCAACAAGACCGGAGGTCTGTGCAATAAATCTCCGCTTATATGGAACCTGTAGTTCATTGATTCAAGTTTATTGTGAAATGATGAACCTGCAAGATTTTGATTAAGCCCGACTTGATTTGATAAATCAATTCGCTTTAGTTAAATTCAATCCTATTTCCTAAATACAGCAAATAATTTTTTTGAAGGGAAGAAAATTCAATTTCGAATTTTCTTTCAAACCGATTCATTTTTTGATAAATACTCGATTTTTACTGTGATAAAATAGTAATACACAATCGAAGATATTTCAACAGAAGTGTAAAATGTAACGTAGAAATATTCCCACAGCATATTCTTACTTATCAGGAATAAGAAGGATTACGTCAGGAAATGTAATTTATTTTCTAGTTTCCCAAGAAGCTTAACCTGGTTCGCCTATTCCAACAAGATAATCAAATTATCTGCAATATTTGCTCCTCCTGTATATGGAAAGCCAATGAGAGTTAACGGTAAATTTGCATTGATAACCGGGAAATTCCTTTTTACTTTTCTACCTTATTGTCCTGCAGAAACCGTTAAACGATTAGAGGAGTTCTGTATTATTATACTCCACTTGAACTTTTTTTTTTAATAGATCTTAATTTCCTTTGAGCGTAACTGGTTTCATTGGCCAATAGAAAGAACAAATTAAAATCATTTAGGAAAGTGCTTTTGTAAAGTATACGACACTTTGACAACAGTAAACTGTAAAAAGAACAATAAAAATCTTATTTAGCGGTACAATTTAATTAGACGAAAGATCAATGTATCGTCCTTATACGTACTACGTGAAAATTTTTTATTGAATTTGAAATAAAGTCAAAAGGGATCTATAAAATGGTTATGAAAAAGCTAAAATGATTAAAAGGAATTGCTAATGAAAAGTTCATAATAACGCGAAATTTTCCTTTCAAATTCTAATTATTAAGTAAACTCGGTAAGTAAATAATTTGTTTAAAAATTAAGTGATGCTTATTTTAAAAGTGGGAATTTTATTAACTTTTCAATTTTAAATAATATACGCGTTTAATATTTGTATTGAATTAAAATTTTAAAGTTAAGAAATTAATTAAACTGTAAAATTCAAGTTATTCTCATTTATGTTCTGGATTGGATGTGAATGGGAAAGGAAAAGTTTTCGTTCATTTAGATTATAAAAAGAAGTTAATGGATCTACTGTTTCATACTCTCATCAGCACTAAGGGGCGTCCTTAGAGGACGTCCACAATTTTTTCCGACTTTTAAACCCCCCTTGTTAAAGTTGGTCACAATCTTTGGAGCTTCTCAACCCAGGAGCGTCCTATGGTCACTAATCAAAGCCCCCCCCCCCCCCATTTATTTGTATGAAATCGAACTTGACTCTTTAAACTAAAAATTCTATTCATTAATTTTTAATTGAAAAAAAAATTTTTTTTGCTGTAATAAAAATTGGAATTAATCAAAGAAGAATTTAGATAAACTTTATTTTCTAAACTTTTAAAAATAATCAAACACAATTTTCTTAGAATTCCCAAAATGGGGATTTTTATGCGGATGTCACATTTGTCCAAACTTCCCTCCACCCCTAAGACGTGGACGTCCTTTATGGACAACATTTAAGGTTAAGTATGGCGGACCTACAGATTAATATCGTTTCCAAACTACAAGCTTAGAGAAATATTACCGACTATTTCAGGTCAGAAATCCCTCAATATGAATTGACTTTTGAGGTTAGAGTCCGTCAGCAACAGCTATATGTTTCGCCATTTCGTTTGATTCCGTATCGTATTACCCCGACAAGCAGGACTATCTAAAAAAAACTATTTATTGTATGCGGCTATTCATTTAATTTGTAAATGTCCTATCAGAATGCCTGCAATTGTTCTCAGAGAGCTGCAAATAATATTTTGTGTGAGGTATCTCAATCCCCCCCCCCCGATTAGTTCTAATTTTGATTTCAGAATACTCTAAATCGTTTGCATAAAAGCACCGCTTTAATTTTTGTTTAAACCTAATTAGTTTTCGAGATATTTCAAAAATTCGCTGGGGAACTGACAGAATGGTATCCCCCTCTCCACATCGAATTTTGGATCCAAAATTATCTCAATGGTTTGAATGTCCTTTGTACATGTTAATTGTACTTCTTTTACTTTTGTTTGAAATAAAATATAATTAATAGAAATTTTAAGGCCCCCTCTCCAATTTCGTTGATAATGGGTGTCCCATTATAACCGTCTATTTTGAAATTTGAAAAAATGCAGGGTTTATTTGAAAAGTTCTGATGTTTTTATTTTAATAACGAGTACAGACAAGGAGGCCCCCGTTGGTTTTTTTTTACGAAAATTTCGGTGACATTTTGGCATAGTGCCGGCTCAATTTCATAAATGGCGTGTCGAATCTTGTTTTTCAGTTCAGAAATTGTTCTTGGATTATTGGCATACACCTTTCATTTCAAAATACCCCAAAGAAAGAAATCCAAGGGCGTCTTCGCCGCGGCGCGACGTAACTCTCCATTCAAATTTCGTCTTCATCAATTCCATTCTTTCGTTTGCTGTGTGGCAGATTGCACCGGGCTGTTAAAACCACATGTCTTTGAGATCCATTTCGGCAATTTGGGGCTAGAAGAAGTTATTTATCATCTCACGGTAACGAACGCTGTTGAGGGTGACCGCATTGCTAGCCGCATTCTCGAAAAAGAACGGTCCAATGACTCCGCCAGCCCAAATTGCGCACCAAAGAGTGGCTCATGGTGCATGCATGGAACGTTGAAGGATCACTCTTGGATTCTCAGCTTCCCAAACGCGAAAATTCTGTTTGTTGACATAGACATCAAGTTCGAAATGCGCCTCATCGGAGAAGATGATTTTCTTCGAAAACTCACCATTCAATTGTTGCGGTAAGATCCAACGATTCGAATCGAGGTGGAAGGATTCTGGTCAACACTGTCACTAACTGTTGCAATGTTTTCATTACACCGAGCTGCACGAACATGGACAGATCTCTTAAGGATTTGAATTGACCCAATCGCCTCAAATTTCTTGATTAATCGAACCACTGCACGGGGAGAATATGCGTTACGGTGGCCGAAAATCCACGACATTTGCGAATCGTCTCCGCAAAAATCTCACCATTTCGGAAATGGATTTTTATAATTTCCATGCGTTGTGCATCTATGTAATGCTCCATGACTATGTTCACACAGACAGCTGTCAAACAACAGCGCTGCACGACCGCTACTAAAAAAATAGCGCTAAATTCCAAATTGGCGGTTTTAATGGGCCACCTTTTACCATGTTTTGCACCTCCTTTTTGGGATTCGAAATATTCAGGAAAATTCACTGACACGTAAGTAGGATTAACGAAACTTTTAGGTCTAAATGTTGAAGCAAAAAAGTGGATTTTTCAATATTATAAATACTTAATTTATTTCTGGTTACACTATTCTTTAGATTACATCCTTGCCTGGTTTCATTAGTCTTCTTATTTCTACATTTGTAATGTGCTGCAATTTGGGGATTCCGGCACTTTTTCGAGGGTAACCATTCCTTGAGCCATTATCCTTCTCTGAACATCCGCATTCAGTCTCCAAACCTCACACCCATAACAGAGAACCGATCTTACCATGACTTTTCCCACTCTTTTTTTGTTTCCTACATTCGTCTTATGCAGTGTTTGCCAACCTCCATATTTATCTTCATTGTTTGCATATTGGTACCTACTGAATCATAAACCTTCTCTATGTACATGAAGACCAGATGTACTTTTTGTCCTGTGGCAACTTTCTTTTTCATAACTTGTTGAGAGGTGAACAAATTATGAACAAATGATCTTCCAGGGGATAAATCCATTTTTATCTTTGATCAATCTTTACCTTATTTTGCCTTTTACTTCTTCTCTTAGCTTGCTTTGTGAAATTTTGCTGAGCATCCTCCGCAACTCCATCCTCTGCAGTTATTCGGATTACTTTTGTTTTAAATTGATACAATATGTGATATTCTCATCACTTGAGCCACTTCACATTTCCTTCCACAATTTTCCATAAATTCTTTTGCGGAGCGATTATTCTCCATTTTTCAGTAGTTCCATTGGAATTCCTTCTGGGCTCCATAACGGTTAAATTTTGTTTAACACTGTTTATAGTGATTTTCCCATTTAGGTCCTCGAATTCAGTACAAGTTTCTATCAAAAGTTCTTTATAATGGTTTTCCCACTCTTGGATACTTACACCACCACTGAATGTGTTTCTGTTGTTTGTTTACTTTAAGGTTAGCCGCCACTGCTTCAACATAAACATCAAAATAGAATGAACAGAAAATAAACAGCATCTAATGTCCCACTTATTTCTTTACATGCATGACATACTGTCGTCCTATCCGGCCAGTACTTGTTTTTTCATGTGAATCGCCTGCGGGATGGGGGGTGGTGGGTGAATAAAATAAACCGAAAGGATTTCTTCCAAGTTTTGTTTTCTGGAATAGTAGTGAAAGCGAACGTTGTTATTAAGTAATTGTCTGAGCTCAGGGCTGCGTCAATTGAAAGTGCCACTGTAATATTTCCCGAAAAGTGCTTTACATATCTGCCTAAATTGATCTAGGTATGTTTCATCTTTGTTTCGAATATAAAAGCAATGCTGATTTTAGGATTTCCAGTCTATTATTTACCATGCTTTGTAGATTCCACGTTGCCAAGGTCAAAGTCCTTCTTTGTGCTGGGCACTGTACTAAATTTTGACGATCAAATTACCGGGGCTGAAGTTTTAACATGAAAGCTTTCTTTCATAGAAGATGGGCTAGCAACCCATGGTCGTTGGGTTAGCAACCCAACGACCCAACCCTCAACTGGAGCACCAGAATTTTCTTTTAGGATCTTCTCTAAACCGTAAACTCGACCCACACAGCCTTTCCTATTCAGTCAGGAGATACGACATGAATGTAGAGTGCGGACTTCTAGTAGAGCTGCAAGTGCAGAGGCATTTCTCGATTACTGTTGAGATTACTTATTCGGCATTATAATAGTACTCTTCTCGAGAACCTTTATCAGCATTCACCCCCCTCCCCATTCAATAGATTTCATAACACCGAACGAATAACAATATTATGTTAAATGTTTGTGATAAAATTGTTAGTGATAGCGCAGTACATTTTTTTTCAAAAATTACTTTTTAAACAACTACTGCCAAAGTGGGGTTGAATCAACCTATTTCTAGTGCCAAGAATCTATGGTTAAGTGATTATTTCTGTATTGTGAATTTTTCAGGAGGTAAATATGAAATTAAAATCAAGATAACATTTTGAAAATAGATCATTTAAACTCAATTAAAATAATAGGGAAAATAGAATAATACTTCTAATCTCCCTCACCCCCCCCCAATTTATTTTTCGAATTTATTTTGCGACGGTAGAGGCTCAGACCGTAGGAATGAAAGTTCATTGAGGCTCAAACGATGCTGAAAAGTCAGATATTAATTTTACTCATAAATTCGTTTTTATGGGCGGCGAAGGGGGGGGGCTTAGAGACATGCACACCTGGCTTCTTCGAAATGAAAATGTAGCTAATTTTGATTATCCCTTAAAAATTGTAAAAATTGAGGAATCGCTATTAATTGTTTATAAATCTATAAGGTATACGATATGTTGAGATGAATTTATAATTCTTAAACGTAAAATTTTTAATTTCTTTCTTAATGGCACCACGTTGGGCCAGACGAATAAAATGTATTTTTGGGCGATTCTAATCTCCACCGATGGTCAAGGGTTTCTATAATCCTATATGTAAGTTCCACCGCCGGATCAGGTGGGTCGAGGATACAAAAATATAATCTCTTAATTGCTAAGCCTATATATTATAAGTAATTTTAAGTAGGTAAGATTCCGAATAAATTATTAGGTCCTTTAATTTATATTGGCGTTATATTTTATGAATATTTTTATTGTTATAAATATTACATCGCGAATTTTTCTCAGTAGAAGTTGCGATTATAAATTGGGTTAGTTATCAGTGGGTTTTTTTTCAAGTTTACTGCCGCATAACGCAACTATACTTTTTAAAGCTATGTATATCCAGGATTTCTAGGATCCCGCTTTTCTAAAATCCCGGTTGGGGTGGATTAATATTCCTTAAGTATGTTAAGCCCAATAAACCATTGTCAAAACCGCCCGAAGGGCCTAATGGAGTGGAGCGGAAGGCCCGTAGGGTAGGTTTTGACAATGGAATTACCTTCGAATCGAATGCACACCTAAAAAATAGAAAATTATACCAAATTTATGGTGGGCGTGGCCGACACTTTTCCGTTAATACACGGGTAGTTTACGATTTTTTTGCTAAAATTTTTTACTAAAACGACACAATTTTGTGTTACTTCTATTTTGCAATAAAATGCCTTTTTTAATGAATTTCATTTTTTAATCTACCTATTGTACTTTACTAATACTTTTAAATCCTTACGAATTACCATCGGTGGAATTTACGGGTAGTTACCTGTGACCATTTCGGCAGTGAGAATTTTCTCTTAACCATCGGTGGAGATTACATACGTCCGTATTTTTATATTTCACAACTTTTAATTTTAATTTTGTATGTTTTCTTTAATTAAGAACTTCTTATTAACTTAAACTTCGTTTCTACACGCCTTTTATAAATTTTCAAATATGTAATGCCCAAAACAGTTCCAAAATTATAACATGTTTCTACAAATTTTTGCAAAAGTTCCTCTTACAGTTAAGGCTTAAAAGCAACTCTACAAATTTTTGGCGTGACCACCTCGTCAAGGGTCATTCAGACACTTTTTATTAACAAATTTCTGGCGCGTTTACGCCGGAAAAGGCCAACAATACACTGGCTTAAAATTCGGCTATACTAACGCGTCTTATGCCGTGAAAACATAGTGCCAACAGAAATAGATGAAATTCTCCTAACAACTAGGAACTGAAATTAACGTTGGTGATGTTGCATATGTAAACAAATACGGCCGTTTAAAAGAGGTTTACGTAAAGAAAATAAGTTACAACAAGAACAAGGTGCTCTGAGAGGGTCCAAATGATACCACAATTACTTTAAATATAACTTTTATCACTCGAAACTACGTCGATAACACGGACAAATAATTCGCGCTTTTATTTTAACTATCCATATCACAGTTCTACAGAAAGTTGCGTGTTGTTGTTTTCTTATTTGGGAATCACCATCCAATGAAAAACTAACAAGAGAAATTAGTCTCTTAGTTTTTCATTTCACATTGATTCTAAGGCAGGCTTTTGCCTTTAGTTAATGTCCGTGGCGATGCACGTTATATAAAATGCAACTAATTATAGACCAAAATGATCGATTCTTTACTTTGTAAATAATTATTGAATACTTTTAATTTTTACAAATCAGCATTATTTTGTTCATAAGTAAATCAAATATAAAAATCTCGTTAATTCGTATTGCGGGTCAGTAAAATCGATACATCCGATCAATAGAACTGCCAGTGTTATTTCTTCGTTTTAGCAATTTCGAAGCTCAATAATTAGACATTGTAAAATCCATTTATGTATTTGCTTGAACCTTAGAAACTGAAAAGTTTATTAATCCAACTTGAGCGTCAGTGTACTTTTCATGGCACAGGAAAAGTAGTACAGTGATACAAATGAAAATAAAAGAGGCACCAAGAGGTGTAAATGAAATACAAACAATTCCGTTTATTTGGAATTCGAAATGGGGGTGGGCTAGCATTTGGCCTGCCCCCTCCCCAATTAAAAAAAATATTTTGAAAACTAAATTGGCGCAAAAGAAAGAGAAGAGACAGAAACAAATGGAACTGAAGTACAAACGATTAAGACTATTTGAATTCAGAATTCGAAATGTGGGGGGGAGCTCTAAATATTTTCAGATAAGAGTGTTTTATCTAAACTTTAGCAGCTGTTTACATGAAATCTTTCTCCTCCACCTATTTGCTACTACCACCGAGAGGTCCAAATGGACTTATACATTCAATCATATTTCCTTCTCCTCTGCTCTCTGCTACACGCAAAGCTGGATGCATTCGTGTGTTTAGTGACGGCTTCTTTGGTGGCGAAGTATAAGAAGAACACTGATACGATCTTTTTTCAGAATTAGTAACTTCGAAAATAAGTTCGCTGATTTAAGAAGTGATAAGTCAAAAAGCTACATTTTGACAAATTCCTACTCAATTTTTTAAGGAAAAGTTTTTTGATGGTACAAGAGTACATATCAAAAATTCCTCTTTTCATGAAAAATATTTTAATTTCAATCCCTTTTCACTAAATGTGAAATAAAATGTGAAACTCCCGCATTTTTAATATTTTAAACTTACAAAGTAATCAAAGCACAAAAAATAAATTAAAAAATATTGCAGTTCATAGAATTTCTAGATACGGTCCTGAAACAATTATTGGTCCCCCCGTTGTTTGTTGATTTCTCGTCTACTTTTGTATATTAGTAGATCGCATTCTCGACTATATTTTAAAAATTTCAATAGACTTAAATTGAGAGCCTTGAGATCATCATTTTCATTCCAAGAGGTTTTGTATAAGAAGCTGTTATTAGTTTTCTGATAACTGATTCATCTCACCTATATCTCCAGTTAAATTTTCCGGCCATGGTATCTTATTTTCGACTTACTAAAGATGTGGAATACAAGCCATATATGGTTTCTCCATTTTGTGAACCGTAAATTATTTTTTGCCTGCCAAGTTAAACCCTATCATGAGAGTGTCCAATTTTCATATCACGTTTATTTTGAATAATCCAATTAATGGCTTATGATGAATCAATCCGAGATCACATTTCTGTGTAAACGAAGTCAAGTTTACTTACTCCTTTACACTATACGATGTAACTATTAACATAGATAACGTCTTTGCTATTAATTATAACTTTATGCAAAAGTTGACTAGACTCTTTGTACAAGAAATCACGTCATTATTTCAATGACATGACTCCATAGTGTACTTTGAAATATCTGCGGTAATTGAAACCTGGTTTTACTTATGCACAAGTGAACACTTATGCTTATTATGTTCCCAATGTGACTAAACCTTTCTTTCTCGGAATTGTGATTTACACCACCATCAACGAGTTATTACACACTGCCTGGGCGCCTCGAGTATTCCCACTTCTGATATTCAAATCTGATCTTGACATATTATGACGATTGGTGTCTTACCAGTAAAGTTGCTCGCATAGCATCCACCCAGTACTGAATGGCTCGGAAGTAGTCCAAATCGGACCTATCCAACACAAAATGAATTCCTCCAATAACTATATAAAAAACGATGCTTAATTCATGAAACGCAAATATTGCAACGTGGTTTAATATGAAAGTATACAAATTAATCACATACTTAAACAAGACATTGCAATTTCAACAACATCCAGATCATTTTTAAAAACCATTTAAAAGCATTTTTAGAGCGAATCCATTTAGTCATTATCATATTTTCAAATTAAAACTGTTATTTTCCCAACCGAAATATTGCAAAAAACCGGTAACTTCAACGCTATAAAGCAAAACACAAAACTGATGAATAATCGGTGCTTGAATGAAAAAATCGGTGCGCAATTAAATTCAAAACTAATGAAATAATCGATATTAAAGGAATAACTCTCTCTAATCAGGACAATTCACACGGTACTAAATAAAAACACAATCTAAAAATGTTGCATTTTGAAACAATAAAAATAATTTTTAAGTGCTAACATTGGCACTTTCAAAAGTCATAAATTGGAAAAATTATTGAAACACAAAAGGTCTAAAATTTAAATCTGGAACGAATTATTTTCAACAAAAAGGACATTATTAAAAGTAATAAATATTGAATAATTACTTGAATTGTCCAAACAAAATTCGTCAAAAACTTTCTGACGAGAAAACAACCAACGCAATTTAGAACTAGTACGCAGTGGTGTCAAATAAAAGTACAACTTTAAATTCATATACAAAGTGTGGAACGGATGTCAAAACAAAACTAGCTGAACTGACATTCGGCGAGTTACAATAAATGATAACTTTGATTAATATCATTATCAGGTTCCGGCGCCTTATTTTTTGACATTTATCTATTGGCCTCTTCCAATTCCTTCTCCGTGAAGAGTTCAAAGTCGCTCTCGACGGCAGATCACGGAACTCGGCTTCCGGTGTCGTGTGTGAAAAAGTACATCCACTATCTGTTGGATTCGATTTGGCATCAGACCTGGAATTTTTGGTCTCTAGAGCTTTTTTGCGACAATCCTGTAACCAAACTCCCAGACATCACCATCGACCTCTGCAACCAGGTCTTCCCAGTGTCTCTTCTTGCTAGCCTTTATCGCGTTTACGAATGCAATAAAGCTGCTCAGATACTTGATAGTAGCCCCGTCCACCCAGCTTCCTCTGGAAAATTCTTCTGGCATGCTGACTCGCTCTTCGGAGTTTGGCGATCTCTGGAGTCAAACAATAAGCATTGTATCTCCTGGTGTTTTGGCGCCTTCGGGGTATGCAGTCATCGCATATTTTTGTGGTTATTTCCACCAGTTCTTCCAGCGTGTTTATAATTTTGCCCGATGCTCTGCTGTCGACGGAATGCGCGAGTTCCAGTTGGTTTAAGCTTTTCATTGACCATCCCCAATATGTTCTTGATTGTTTAATATATCGGGGGGTTTCCGCGTCCACCCTGCACGCCAAGTATGAATGATCACTAAAAATAACTTCGTCCAGGACTCTTCAGCCGGTAACCCGTGACCTACTATCGAATAAGCTTCCAGTTCAATCGCCTTAACCACACGCATCGCGAAGTTATCCGCGAAAACTGGAAATTGGAGCTCAAACGCTTCTGAATCGATTGGTATTCTTCTTCTTCATATTATAGGACAATGTCCTGTTTTTTCCATGCTGCTCTCGTGCTATTTTAGGGCTTGCTATCATGTGACGATGACGTCCAACTTCGTACCATCTCTTATGTGGTCTACCGGGCCTTTGGGTTTGCCAGAGGTATTAATTAGGTGTTAATACTGATTGGTATTAATTTTATTAAAAAAAATCACTTCCTAAAAAGTGCATTTCTGCAGCCCCTTTCCAAAATTGTTCTAAGGAATTGAATTTTTAAAAACCTTGTAATTTCAAACGACAGGAATAGAAGCTCATTGGAGCTCAAACGAATCGTGATCGATTGACACCAATTTTGTAAAAAAAAATCGCGATGGGGCCTGCCGTTTCTACAGCTGCCCTTCCCAAATTTTACAATTTAACGATTTAAATGATAGCCCATTGTAACTCAAACAAATTTCAAACGTTTGACGCTAATATCATTAAAAAATCCGTAATGAGATGGGGTACCTCCCTTACCAGGCATTTTTTTTAAACGGTTTGTCATAACAGGTTGGGAAAACTATTTTAATCACAAAAGATTATTTACGAAGGATCGAATGGTGATACTGGCATTCCCCGAAATGCTAATATCCTGAAAATATTCCTCCAAATTGTCGACTAATTCATATTTTGAAATAGCACAGGGGTCTAAAGTGGTATGGTTGAAAAGGTCTTTCAAAAACACGTAAGTTTTGTAAGAAAACTTTTCTTATTACCACCTCCCGGCCTTTCGAGGAATAATTATATTAAAGTTAAATTATGGCAAATGAAATCAAAAAGTTCGACAACATCACAAGTATTCAAACTGCCTTCAATCTACTTCTAAACACTTTCAAGCTCTTCGGGTAACAGTGGCTCGAAGTATTTCTACTCCACTTAATAATAGAAGGCATTGTAAATTCTCAGCTTCTCGTTGTAGGTTTTTGTGCATACACAATATTCTTGATACGGCCCCAGAGAAAAACAGAGTTTGGTAGGAAGTGGTGCAGTGAGACTCCGGCCTAATACCATGAACACTTCGAAAGCTTCTAAAGTTGAAAATGTTATTATCGTAATTTCTTATTTACACAAAACACGAAATTTTAAAATTTAATATTTTGACCAATTAATATTAGAATTAAATTTTTATACAATCTCGTCGCAAAATTGTACACAAAAATGTATTAATGCAAATGATATCGAGCAAAGACTTATCAGCCACACATTTTATAATTTACATTTTCATGGTTACCTTCAAAATTTAAAAACTCTACAGTGATTCAATTTAACTTTAATGGAGTATTTCTCGCAAGGGGTGGGAGCAATAACAATTTTTTCCACAAAACTTGCTTATTTTCGGAAGACCTTTTCAACGATACCATTTTTGACTTCAAGTGCTATTTGAAAATCTGCAGTTTTCTACATTGCGGAACAAACTTTTCAATGCCATTCTTCATGAGGTTTCTTTCATCAAATTTTTTTCCCAACCCTCTATGACTAACCGTTTCTTAAAAATAAAGTAAATGTGTCTTTGTATTGGAACAAAGACGTATATGGGGAGGGGGTTAAGGGAGATAACTTTCTCGTGCCCCATGAATTTTCAAATACCGAAAAAAAATTAAAGGCATTAAAATCGCTATAAAATTTACCTTTTTTGCGTTATTATACGTACAATGAATTAGCCCACCCCCATGAACTTTGCCTAAATCAGCCCTTGTATTGGAAGGTATGGCACAAATTTTAAGATAGTTATGAATACTATTTATAAATCTTATTTCTTTTATACTTTTAATTTTAAGTAATAAAAATAAACGCTGATCATTTAATGAAATTTTTATAATAATAATTGAGGATAATTAAATTTTTGTATTGTGTAGATAACGTAATCTAATACATTTTACTATGTATAGTTCTGTTAGATTTAATGCCACGTTGATAGAGTATTATAGTTCAATTTCTAGGGTAAACAGTAATACAGAATTGATTTTTAATTAATTTCACACTGCAGATACATTAAAACACTTTCAGGAAACTATTATTTCAAACATAAGGGTAATTTTGAACTTTCAGCAACAATTTGTAATTTAATTGGGCCATCCTTGTTCGACTAATTTTCCCACGCCTTTTTGGTTTGCGCCCTTAATATTGGGATTACGATTCCAGAAAAAGTGTTTAATAACTTTTAATAAGTCTCCTTAACCTTGAATATATTTTATTATATCTCCAAGGGGTGATAAAAATAAAATGAGTGACAAATATAACAGGTAATCAATCATAGGGTTCGAACCCAAACGAATGTTGGGTCATAATTTACCGTCATTGGTTCCAAACATCTTGAATATTTGTGGAAACAGAATAAAAAATGTATGTCTAGGTATAATTAATTTAAACTAATTAAAGTTTAATTGTTGATGCCTCCCATAATAATTACTGTCGTATTGCTACGAAAATTATACGTTCAATTTATTCATTTTACAAATTTGTATTTCCTTTGTGCACAAACACATCCGGAGAGGAACATTAAAGTTTATGAGTTATGACACGTTCTAAAAATTGAAAACGGTCGACTTTCCTTTTAAATTGAATAACAAAAAAGTTCTTCTTGTAAGGCTTTATCATTAACTGGATTAGTATTTAAGTTTGCCTAGCGTAAGTTAAACAAAGAATACACTTTTAATGGAGAACATTTTGCTAAAAAATCGTACTTTTTTCGAAAGCTTTCGTATTTTAAATAAAGCCAACGCGTCCGTGCTGCTTTTTCCCCCTATTTATTTTATTCTCTTTCCCTAGTGACAGTACAAGTAATCCAACTTGATTTGTTGAAATACAATGAAATGTCTAATTGAATTCGTGTTGAAAACGCAGTTAAGAAAAACAGATAAAAGTTGTCCGTTTTTTGTGCATTTAGCTGTCCATTTTTGTTTCTGTAATATCGAAGTCCTAGTAATTCGCGTTTAATGTTGGCGATGGCGGTCGGAAAACTTTTCTAAAAGTTTAATTAGCTTTTAATAAAATCGTTTTTAATTTTTCAAGTTTTACTAAACTGTCGAAGTTATAATTCAAGATAAGAATAAAACTTTTTTGCATTGATAAGTTTATGGAATTTCAGAAATTCGGAACAAATTGGATGTTGATAAAACTTAAATTAAATTCTTAATTTACAATTTCACAGCAAAGTTATAATTACAAACTGATTAGAAGATTCACATTTTCTATACTTTAAAACAATACAGATTCTGTTTTAAAATTCATACAATGTTTTGGGATGATCAAAAAATATATTAACTGAATTAAATCGTCAGAGGTGTACGAGCTCATTTGTAACCGCTTCCGTAAATATATTGGAGGTCCTCTCAAATCAATATTCGCGAAGCACCATTTAGATAACATTTTACATACGAAAATACAACAAAAGCGATTTAAAAGTTCCAATTGTTAAATTACCTTCAACCTATAAAACCTATTATCCTTTCTTTGCTTGTTTTAAATAATATATAAAAATTTATCCTTGACTTGTAACTTATATAATAAACCCCTTTCTCTATAAACTTCAGACGGCGGGATTTTAAGTAAATTTTTGTTTGTTTTATAACAAATTAAATTTAAATTAAATCACATGTCAATGATATAAGCATACAATACAGCTTGCTGTCAGAGTTTAGCAGTAACTTTGCTGCAAAGTAGATAGCTACGTAGTTTAACTATAGCTTGCGAAATAATGATATCATGTGAGTCGTTCATTATTATGCTTTATGAAAGTATCAGTACACACTATTTATTTCTTGTTTTCTTTTAATGAAAATTTAGCCCATCCAAAGCACCCGCCTTTGTGTATTCAGTAACCGCGTGTAACAACGACTGTATGTCGGTCGTAGTTGACTTCAAAATCTATCTCCATCGTTCTCGCTCTGATATGAAGGTCTCTATCTGATCATCATTTATTCCTATGATTTTTCTCTAATATTGTCCCGCCATCTGAGAGGTGGGCTTTACCAGGAATTTACCAGGTAACATATAAAAGATCTCACATTAACAGGTTCCAGCCGAATGAACTGGTAACCGAATTGATTGTCTTATACCAGGTGTTAATTGACACTTGTTGTTACCAATAAACGGGAAATAATTATGAATTAGCCAAATCCTCGATAATTAAGATTTCACGCTATACCAAACTTTGATAAGGGTGGTTCAATTTACGCCGGACTTCATTAAAACCTTAATTCATGAGATGTAAGACGAAACTTAATTGGAAAGCTGAAGCTAAATTCTAAAATTTCCCCAACACAACTACAACTATTGTAGTTCTATAAAATATTTACTTCTCAAAAAGGTTTTCCAAAATAACTTGTCAAACTCAGCAAATAGCTAAGCAATGATACGGATGGTATTTATCGACTCATCAAATTATATACTAAAGAGTGATTCGGATTACGGTAATCAACTGCTTAAGAAATGAAGAACACACAAATTTATAAACTTTGGTTTCACAAATAAATCAATGATATAAAACATTACGTCCAAGCTGACCAATCCAAAAATTCCAAAATGAGGTGACATAAATTAAATCACCTTGAACTGTATTTTTAAGTAAAATGACGCAAATTGGTCTGTCCTCTTTCTTGTGGATAGGTTTTATAACGCATTCCTGCCAGCTTTATGGTAGATTTTCTGTTTTCCAGGTTTTGAGGATTAAGTATTGTAGGTGTTTATGTAAGATCCGTTCTCCACACTTGATCATTTCCGCCGTTATTCAGTTCGTTCAAGGAGATTTTGAGTTCGTATTTTTTTTTATTGCTATTGTAACCTTTTGAAGAGTTGGATCGTCTGTCGACCAATCTGGGGTTTGGTAAACGTTTGGATAAAAGAGTTCTGGGCTTTTCACCTTCAGAAATTCATTGAAATGCTGTGCCTCCATGTTAGTAATAATTCTTCCGTGTCTGATGTTAAGTTTACATTTCGTTTTTTGAGAAAAGTTTTAAACCTTGGTTTGAAAGCTGATTTTGTGTTGGAGTTTTCGGCATAAAACGCTTTATAGTGGTTTTGGATTCTGTTTTCCTCCATCTCTTTCATTATCTTTGTTCATATTATTTCCTTTTCTTAATTCTTATTGTATTTCTTGCTCTTCTAGCAGTGGTAATTTTTGTACATTTTCGTGTGCGTTTCTCTGTGTGCGGCCTCTCTTTCCCTCAAAATCTCCTTACATTTGTCATCCCACCTTCCTTTCGATTTCTTCTTGTTTTATCTGCCAAGTATATTTTGCTTTAGTTGTCGCTTCGAAACTATTTTTCATACGTCTTCACGTCATCTCGCTTTTCCTCGTTGATTCTTAAAACTTTTTTCTTTCTCCCTCGTTATTCAGTTTAGCTCCATTCCATCGTAATTTTAGTCAGTCTAAAATTTTGTTCCTTACCTATTTTTGTGCCTATATCGTGTTTAGGCATCTTTTCTATGGTTTTATCGAGCAACTCGTAAAAGGAGTCCTTCTCCTCATCGTCATTACATTCTTCGCTTGGTAAACACAACCGAATTGCCAATCTTGACATTACCGGCTTTAAGTCATCTCATCTCTTGGATTGTTATGATATCCATTTTTAAATTCTCTAGTTGTTCTATGACTTGTCTGAAAGCTCCTGTTCTGTGCCAGCTCAAAACATTCCACGCCCCCACATTCAGAAACAGCTTTTCCGTATTTCCGTCCAATTCCGAGACTAAATATTAAATTTATCTGGCAATATTATTTTAACTATTCACAGTATCTAAGTTATACGTTTCTTTATTTCTGTCAAAAATTTACAGAATGTCTTTAACCGAACTTAAATTCATTTTTAATGATAATTCTGCACAGCATACATTTTTTGGCGAAATAGATTTTTCAGCATTCATTTCAGATGTTGAAGATGGGCATTTAAGTAAAGTTTCTTCCAAATCCGAATGTTTGAAAACTTGATTCCATTTTGAAATTTTAAAATGAAGCAAAGCATTTTCGTTTCAGCCATAGATTTTTGTTTTTGATATAGTAAATGTGTCGTGGAGAATTTTTGAAAAATTTTAATCTGAAGGAGTTTTTTGTCAAGTTTAAATTAAACGAGTGTTGTAACCGATAAACCGTATAAGTGCCTTTTTTTGAAGGGAAATTTTATGTAGCGTAATTTTAAATTCTAAAGACGAATATTGATATCAATTTAATCCATAAATTTACACCACCCCCCTACAAATAAAATTGGTGTCAAATACTATTAGATCATCGTTTGAACCTTAATGGCCTTCCATTATTTTTCTTGCAGCCTCAACCGTTGCGAAAGTTATTAGCAAATACCTTGGGGGGGGCAGACCAAGTTGAATTTTCAGACGAAATTATGGTCAAATGTTAGAGCATCGTTTGAGCTTCTATTCGTTTTATTTGAACCTCAATCGTCACGAAGTAATTTTTTGTAAAATTTTAATTTTTTATTTATTGTGGGTTGGGGAGCTGGAGACCACCCAGATGTTTTGGGGTGGTAGTATGGAATTCTTATCCACTATAACCCGCTCCCTGTACAGTGGCTCAAGGAGCTTGGTGACCGCCTCTCTGCATTTCTTCGATGCTTGTTCAGATTTAACGCTGACTTGTGTTTTTCCTATTTTCCTCATTGTTGTTCCACCCTTTTGGCACTTTTCTCTTCTCTATTCATCCTCCTATTGATTTTACTTCTCTCTTTCATCCGTTTCCTGTCGTGATCTGCCGTGATGTATCATTATCGACAAATTGGTGAATTCCTAATGTGCCTTTGTCGTTTGCCGCTAAGAAGCAGAGCTTCCGTCTTCTCTGGCACTATTTGTAGGCTTTCCGTGCCACTAGCCTTTAATCGTACTTAGGACTCCGTTCATATTTTCTTGTATTTCTTCTTCATCTTTTTCAGCAAATACAACCGTAGTGTTATCCGCAAAACCAATCCTGGATCCCCTGGTGGCATCTGCAGTTTTAGTAGGTCGTCGTATATCAGATTCCATGACGTTGTCACTTCGCTTGTCACCTTGACCGTTTTTTCCTACATTTGTTTTTTCATTTGCAGGATTCGTTCCCCCCTCCCAAAATACGAAATTTTAATTTGGCAAACTATCCATACCGTGGTCAAAAATGTAATTAAAATAATGGTTATAAAAGCTCATTGAAGCTCAAACAAAGCTATCGATTAACATAAATCTTACACGAAAATCTGGGTGGGAAGGAAGATAGAAAAACAAGACTCTAACCCCCTCCCTAAATTGTGCGAATAACTTCGCGACGTTATTGAGGCTCAAACGAAAAAATTAAGTCTCATTAAAACTGAAACAATGCGCTCTTCTAGCATGGTTACAGATATGTCCAAAGATTTTCGCAACTAACTCCTCGACTATTAATGCTAAAATGAAAAACTGGAAGCTCATCGAGGCTCAAATGATGCTCTAATGCTTAACACCAATCTTATTTAAAAAATCGATTTTGGAAGGCCACTAGACATGACATATATTTTACTCAAGTAGTTTCTATGTTACATTTTTAAATTAAAAAATAGTTCCAATGATTAAATGTACTGCATGCTGATAGATAGCACCACTATCACATTCTCAATACATTAACTAAACTGAGAGAACGTGATATCGACACTATTATATTAGCGCTATTGACATTTAAACCAATATTTCATTTTCAAATTTAAATTGAAAATTTTCCAATTAAAAACAGTAAAGCTAAATATCCGCTACTAGAGATGATTCCACTTGTAATAAACCATCAAGTGCGCGGGACGGAGCTACAAGAGCGAAAATTTGTACTGTAAATTTATAAATAAATGCAAATTTTCTATTTATAAATTCTGATTAGGTAAAATGTTTTGTTTTTCATAATAAATTCTGCTATTTAGTGCTTCTTTCCATTATTACTCTATTTTCAATTTTAATTTTCATTAATTCCTAGATTATTTTTGCAGATTTATTTTCAGTTTTTCGTGTAGATAAAAAGTTTCATTTTTCAATTTTAGAAATAGTATTTCATTATTGGCCTTTTGATTTCATTAAATTTTTTAATTAGAGATGTATTATGAAATTCTAATAAAAATTGAAACATTTATCGTCAGATATCGTTTTTCTAATTTACATTAAGTTTTAACGTCCCCCCTTTTAACGTTAAAAATCTTCATTCTCAAAATATAAAATATTCATCAATAAACATCTAATGATAGTATTACAGAAAAATTATGTTAAAAAAATATATCGTCAAGTTTAATTAAGTATTTTATGTTTTAAAGTTTAATTTATTGTAAAATATTCCTCAAAAACAATTCTAATTCTAATTTTTCATTTCTAGAATGTGTCTGAGCTTAAATTTGCTGTGTTCATAAACTTACAGTTTTTTCACTTGAGCGATTTTGATAAGTTATGCATGTAAAACATTTTTGATTTACAAATACGCAATAAAAATTCACCTATTTATTAAAATTAATTTTGAATGATTAAAGTTTACATAATATATCTTTTACATTCGATATAACAGGATCCATGACCGTAGGAATTCATCCTATCTCCAAGTCGATTAAATGCATAAGCTGGAGTAATTTATATTTTAAAGATATTGCCACCTGGTGTGTAAAAAAATCCGAACAGCATTAAATTTAAAATGGGCGATTGTAATCTCCACCGATGGTCAAGGGTTTCTATAATCCTATATGTAAGTTCCACCGCCTCATCGGGTGGGTCGAGGGTACAAAAATATAATTTCTTAATTGCTAAGCCTATAAGTACTTTTTTAAGTAGGTAAGATTCCGAATAAATTATTAGGTCCTTAATTTATATTGGCGTTATATTTTGTGTATATTTTTATTGTTATAAATATTACATCGCGAATTTTGCTCAAATCTTCTTTTCACACTTTTTTAACACCCTCGCCAACTCTTCTTTATTTTTAGGGTGTTCTTCTTGCTATTTTCTTAGAAACTAGAAACCAACAGTTTTAAATTAGATTTAAATCTGAACTATGACCTGGCCAGATCAAAGGTTTTATTTTTTTCTGTTCTATAAACTCCTTTGCCTGCCACAAAAGGGCTACTATTTTGAAAAACCTAAAGTAGAACAATAAGCAAGTATATTATAAAAAAATTTATATTTTCTTTTTGGCACGATGGCACTGAGCCAAATCATCTTGAAATATGCATTGTTTTATTGATTTGAATTTAGTTTTAATAAATGGTAGTAATACTCATTTAAAATTTTGAGATAGCCATCAAAGTTTTAAGTTTTCTCAATAAAATACAAGGGTTCAACGTTGTTGCTTGTGATACATCCCCAGACCATTATACCTACTTGTTGGAAATTTAACGATAGCCTTTAAACACTGATCTTTAAATTCTTGCCCTTGTTTTTGCCGTACATATTGAATACAATCGGAATCATGTAAATTAAATTTGGATTCATCTGGAAAAATTACTCTGATCTATCTTTCTTCAGTCCATTTTTAATGTTCTTCTGGCAAATCGCATTTTTGGATAGCAATGGTTTCTTCCTAGGTCTCCGTGCATTTAATCCAGCCTCAAAAAGGCTTCTAAGTACTGGGGAAGAACAAACTTGTGCCTCAATTGCTTCAGACTATTCACTGCACAGTTCTGTTGATGTCGACGCTCTGTTCTTCAAACACTTTCGTTCTAAAAGACGATCGTCTCGTGCTGTTGTAGCCCGTTTTCTTCCACTGCCCCGATTTCTTTTAGTGGATCCAGTTTCATCTGGATCATCAAAGAGATCCAAATTTTCTTTATTAATTGCTTTTTTTACTTGATTGAGTGTATTTGAGTATCTAAATGAATCCTTTAAAAGTTCCCTAAAATCTTCCGCCCGACTCTTCTTCAATTAGGGGTATCCCCCGACATAACTCACTTAATTTTATTTTACGAGAAATTATCAATTGACAAAATTTAAATAGTAAAAAAATTTTCAATGCATCTCTCTGATGAAAGAAGCCGAAAAATGGTTAGAGCTTGCAAAAACTTGCGGGCAAGCTGAAATTTGGCGGAAATGTGCATGTGCGTGTCTTAATCGGTCTATCAAAATTTTCCTAAAATCACGTATTAGCTTTTTATTCATGATTGGTTATTTAGCCCCCGACATAGTTTTACTAACATTCAAGGGAGATTTTTAAGTTCGCTGAATGAGACACAAGGGGCGGCTGTTCCTTTTTTATGTCAATGTTATTTTTCATTTTCAAGTATGCACTAATAATTGTATGCATTCATATCAAAGAACACATGAAATGGTCATAAAAGTTGATGCTGTGAGTGAAAATGGTCGCCTTAAAGTAAAGAAAGTTGCGAAAATGTTCAGGATATCGGAATCGATAACTTTGAAGATTATAAAATATCATCTAGGCATGTCAAAGGTCAGTACGAGATGGATGCCTAACCTAAAATGCTCTCACCACATCAAAAACAATACCGTGTTGAGTGTTGTAATAAGTTTATAACGCTGTGTAGTAATGATCCAACATCCAACAAGTTATCATTCTAATTGTCACAGGAGATGAAACTTGAGTTTATTCTTATGATCCTGAATCGAAGCAGGAGTCTATGCAGTGACATTTAAAGGGCGGCCCGGCACCAAAAAAATTTAAAGATGTACTTTCTGCTGGAAAAGTGATGGCAACAATCTTTTGGAATTTTGATAGAATTTTTTTATTAGATTATGAAAATAAAGGTACTACCATAACATACGCATACTACGCTAGTATTTTGCATCGATTAAAAAAAATTAAATTCAAAATAAGAGGGAAATTGACCAAAAATCTACTTTTAGTATAAGATAATGCACGTGTTTACAAGGCAAAAATTGCGATGAGTACCATGACGTCATGCGGTTTCAAAGAACTTGTACATCTACCCTACAGTCCAGATTTGGCCCCAAGTGATTAACACCTGAGGTATGCTGACGACACCCTGATAATAGCTGAAAACGTCGAGCAGATTACTGCGACAATGGAGAGACTAACAGAGATCAGCGAACCGTACGGTCTCAAGTTTAACACCCAAAAGACCAAAATTATGGTGGTAAATAGAGCAGATAACAACTCGCCGCACGTACAGAAAGTGGCCGGATTTGATGTTGTAGACAAATTTGTGTACCTAGGATCGATGATAACGAACAACGGAGATAGCGAAGCCGAGGTGAGGCGCAGACTGACTCTAGCTAGGTCGGCCACTGTTAAGCTTGTTAAAATCTGGAGAGAGAATTCGGTTACTCGAGCCACAAAACTCAGATTGGTGAATGCGCTTGTGTTTCCGATTGCTACGTACGCTGCCGAAATATGGACGCTAAAAAAGGCAGACAAGAAGAGAATAGAGGCATTTGAAATGTGGGTTTATAGAAGGGTCCTAAGAATATCTTGGACAGAACACCGTACAAATGAATCCGAGCTAGAACAACTTGATACCAGACGCCACTTGCTCAGAGACGTCAATCGTATGTACCTTCGATACCTTGGACACATATCTAGGAGAAACGGCACGATGGAGAATCTAATCGTAGAGGGCAAAATCGAAGGGAAGCGGCCAAGAGGAAGATCGCCAAAAAGATGGATAGACCAGACTAAAGAACTTATAAATCGTGGGCTACAAGAAACAATCCGCCTGATGGCGTCTGACCGAGACGTGTGGAAGAACACCGTAAATGGCATCATCGTGTGAATGCAACATATACGTCACCAAACCCTCATTAGGGTGAAAGGACCGAGGAGGAGGAGGATTAACACCTATCTCTAAATTGGAAAAAAGAGCTCCGTGGAAGGCATTTCAACTACGATAGATCGCTCCAGTAAAGGAGCATTTTACAAGCAAATATAAAAATTATTTTTTGAAAGTTTACAAAAATTAATTTACAGAAATAATAAATGTATTGATGTTCTAAGAGATTATATTGCAAAAAGAAATTGTAAAAAAATATTCGTCGGCTTACTGCAAAAACTGACCAAGTCATAAAACAAAGTTTCTAGATAAATGAAATTGAATGTTTAATATTTTGTGAAAAATCAGCTTTTTAAAAGTTTTAATTTAGGAAAATGAAACTTTAACAATACTTCTTATTAGGGCTTTTGCTAATTTTTAAATTTTTTAAAAATATTGAGGGAACTTAATCAACAGTGTTTGTCGTGACTGGGAAACTGACTTGGTCAGTTTTTGCTGTAAGCCCACGATTATATACACATCTTTGTTTTCAATTTTTTCGTAAATTCCGCGAACATAAAAATCACCCCTCGTATAACCCACTTAATTTTATTTTTACGAAAAACTCTTATCAGGCTAAAATTGAAGAGCACATATAATTCTCTATAAATTTTATTTTTCGTAATTTTCCCTCGCTAGAATTATTATTATTGAAATAAAAATCAATCCAAGTAATGCATTTTATTAGCTATTTTGTAGAAAAGTTTCTGCTCCTCTTTAAATTAATCGAGTTATAAACGAAAACCACGTTGGAAGAACTAAAATCCCCAATGAAGGGAGAAACCGACAAAGTATTTTATGGGACTGTTTTAAAATTATAGTACTTTTTTAAAATCCAAATTATTGAAATGAAGTTTAAACGAATTTAATTGTTCAAATATAAGCCATGCCACGTATGTCACTCTATTTTGGGAGCTTTTTAAATGATTGTAATATCCGAATAACTAATGAATTCTAAATTCGCGAGTATTTATTTGTTAATTAATTGCATTAATTAATTGCATAAATTAATTGCACAATTTTTGTCCTGTAGAATTTATTTCAACAACCCGGATTTAAAAAAATGAAATATAATATTAAAATAATTTCAAGAACTTAAAAAATCAATACATAAAAATGTTTTCAGTCGAGCTTTTGATTACTTGTTAATCCAATCACGCGCGTCGTTATCCCAGCTTTGAGTAATCTAACCACAGAATTGGGGTTGTTTTAATATTTTCATCATTATATTGTAGTATGTTGAAGAGATTTACATTGAATGTTGATAAATTTCAATTTTTAAAATGAACTAATTTCTGTATTGTCACAGGAGCAGTATGGAAATTTTCCGAAAGTTTGAGCCTTCAGATGAGATTTATTTTATTTTCACCGAATTTCCATAAAAAATATTTTAATGTTTTTCATTTACGATATGAATATAATATATTTTAAATAGCGACTGTATATTCGCATTCCTTCTAAGTTATCAACTATAAGCTGGGGATTTACAAACGAGTCAGAAATTATTATTGCAAATGTCAAATGTGACTATAACAGCAACACACAGGAACTGCCTCAACGAAGGAAACAGAATATTTGTCTACACAGTACATATTAACGAGGTGGCAAAAGAGAAAATATGTTTCTTTAAAGCTCAGTACATAATTCGTCGACGTATCATCTCTAATCCGGTAGCTGTACTAACAGATTTCTATTTTGACAGAGAATGAAAACGTAAAGAAGGTTTTAAACAATTAAAAGGACAAGTGAAAATAACACTAAATTTTAAATTACGGTAATCCTGTCATGAGGATTACCTCAATTGTTTTCAAAAACGCCCCAATTATAATTAAATCCAGAGGGTTATCCAGGAGCCGCAAAGAGCGCGTCAAAGTTTGATAAAGTTAATAGAAGGCATTAAGAACCAGGTTACATTTTTGTATTTAAATTGAATTTCTATTATATTGAAACGAGATTTATTCGCAATTTTCAATTCCATTTTCACTTTTCGCTCACACTAGACTTCCTACCAAAGATGGTACTACCCACTTTGTGATTTTCTTTTCAGATAAAAATGTAGAAACCTCCTTTTATTTCGTTCGAGTTCGATAGCAGACCAAATTTAAATGTTAGTCTATAATACTCCAAGTAATCAATAATGACATGAAGTTCAAACATTTTTACGTATTAAAACGACAAATCTTCAATTTTAAAACAAAAGAACTGAAAAACAATGGTACTGTATAATTTGCAGATTATTAAAATCCTGAAAGGGTGCTCTAAATTAAAATCTTTTATATAATCAGATAATACGAGGTATATTCAAATAAAACGAGACAATGGTAGTAATTACAACAGTTTGTCAGTCCCTTCGTTAAACCGCGCTTCTCAAAAAATAATAATAGCTTTTCCTCAAGTTCCATTGGAATTTATAATGTGCAATATTAAAACTTAATACTAAAATTAAATATTTAAAATCTTAAACTAAAATTGTTTTTTTTTGAAAAATTATAAATAATAAACGCTAAGAGACGTGAAAGCTCAGAGAGAAATTTGTATCGCAAACAAATGGTTTTGTTCAACTGAGTTTGCAAATATTAAAATTAATGTCTGCTATTTGTCTTATTTACGCGGACATTTTCCCTAAATTTACTCTTCAACCATAGCTTATTCTGTCATTGTGGCTTGCTATTCCGTGTCAAGTGTCATCAACAGACGGCATTTGTAATATGACATACCTTTTACTCTCGTCTATTTATACATAAAATTACTTTGGGAGTTTTTTTCGTCGACATACGAGGAACGTTCAGTACCAAGTTTAAACCCGATTTAATTTGCAAACTGGCGCAGTCGGTGCAAAGCTTCGAGAGAACAAAATGTGTCCGAAGCTGAAACATTCGAAAAGATTATTTTTAAATTTAAGTGTTCCTCGTATTCACAAACAGCATTGAATAAGAAGTATCATTAAAATAATTTAAGCGAAACTTGGATAACATCCAAACATCTTACAATTTGCAATGCATTACTATTACTGGATGCTACTTAAAGTTTTGAGATAACGGATCTTATTTTTTCACCCTTCGATGAAACTTATATTTTCCAACTTTTAGACAGTTCAATATCTTAAAGGTAAAGTTTTTATTTTATTTGTAAGCTACCCTATAAAGAAGTGAGTTTACCATGTTTTATATGTTGCTGATACCGGAATCCTTGTTTATAAAAGAAATTGAATTTCAAATTATTTTAGAGCGAAATATTTCCTAGACATAGCGAATGAGTATTAACTCATTAATAAATTCATTTGTTTCTGTGAAGTTGTCACACATTTCCCGTTTCCATAATTCTCATCCTCTCTGAAATATTTCGTGTTTCCTTACGTTTATGTCCAAGTTTCTCGAGTTTATTGCTTTATATTACCAAACATTTCCATTTTCCTTTCACCTTTCTTATTTTACTTGAGAATGGGGATTATTTCGTCCCCTATTATCTTTTACTGTCTGGTTTTTGTACGATCAAGTTTACGTTACTAACAACTTTAATAAATATACGTCTGAATGTTAAATGGTTTACTCTAATTGGGCTCTTCGTCACGAAGAATAAAAATTTAAATAAGCCATTTTTTAGTAACTCTACGAGCGATTGGTGACCACAAGTTTTCCGAATTTCTAATGGTTGCCGAGCACGATTCGTCCAAAACACCCGTAGGGGAATTACACCGCTACTCAGTCGGAACATTCTACCTTCGCAACATGCTGACCAAATTTAGCGACAAATGTCCAAACGCCATAGCCAACACAAACGTAATTCCCAAAAACGAAATCGAGGTGACATTATCAAACCCACAGTAAATACAAAAACAACTACGTTCTTACTTAATTTTCAGGTAGATTGGAGAGCTCCAGATGCAGGAAACGGATGCGTTGCGTTTAAAGTCATGATTATGGAATCCCACGATGTTTGGTACAACGACGGCGAAGTCTTGATAAAACGCTTCTGCGAAGAAGAAAAAAGAAACGCAGATGTTCAGCCTCACGTTCTCCGACGGTGCTGTGCTTGTGACGAAGCAAAATACGAAGTAATTTTTTTTTCACAATTCCAAAAATCAATCACACCGTTAAATTTTCAGGTCACTTTTGAAGGTTTATGGTCACGCAACACTCATCCGAAAGATTTCCCTTCGGATAAATGGAGGACCAGGTTCAGTGATGTAATCGGTGCTTCCCACACCATCGATTACTCGTTTTGGAATTTCGGAGAAATGCCAAGTAAAGGACTGCAAGAAGTTGCGGAAAACGCCAGCACTCGCGTACTCGAAAGCGAGCTAAAAGCGAAGGTTAGTGTTTGTAATCAAAAGCAACTTAACCATAACTGGTTGTCTTCCAGAGCGAACATATACGTACAATCATTAAAGCCAGGGGAATAAGTTATCCAAACGTAACCGGCAAAACATTTGCAGTTTTTCGTGTTGACAGTCGTCACCACTTAATGTCGTTAGTCTCGATGATATTTCCATCACCGGATTGGTTCGTAGGTGTTTCAAATTTGGAACTATGTTTGGAGAATTGCTCGTGGATTGAATCCATGACTTTGAGGCTTTATCCAAACGATGCTGGTACGGATGACGGAATGACCTACGATGTGAGTTGTTTAAACAAAACTAAGATCGCGCGATGACGAAATATTTTAGTCCCCAGATCAACCTGCACATCCACGAGGTATCATAAGAAAAATATCGTCAGATAGTCCAAACGATGAACGGTCTCCTTTTTATGACCCCGATGGAGTGCCTATAAAACCATTAGCGAAGCTTTATTTGTCCAGGCAGCGGTTGTACGAAAAATCCTGTAATCCTATGTACGAATATCCCGAAGGTGAATTCAATAAAGAAGACTGCGAAGTAACCGAATGGACGGATTGGTCGCAATGTTCCGTTACGTGCGGAAAAGGAGTTAAATACAAGCAACGGCATTATAAAAACGAAGGTGGTCATTATAAATGCAGGCTACGTTTAACCGAAAGGGCGAGTTGTAGAGGACCATTGAGATACTGTAGAGAGCATCCGAACGTTCCAGAGGAGGACGATAGGTGTCAATTAACAGAATGGGGAGAATGGTCAAGCTGCAGCGTTTCTTGTGGAATTGGGACCAAAACGAGAAGTAGAAGGTACAAAAATCGTAGTGCGGCGAAGAGGTGTGCAGCTGGTCAAGAAAATCCTCCTATTTTAGAACAAAATATAGAATGCAACGGTGAAGGGGAAGGTTGTCCAGAAGGTGGTGATGAAACTCAGGTAGGCTAATGAAATGGAGTTTTCTTGACTTAACTGATTACTTTTCAGAATAATATAGACTGTCCGGATCGACCTTGGAGTACCTGGACTCCATGTTCTGCGACTTGTGGTAAAGGGGTCAAGGTGCGATATCGGCTCTCGTTGGAAGAAGGTGATCAACAAGACTTACTGATGAGGCACGGAAGAGCATATATTAATGCGTACGATGATGAAATTAATTCGGAACGAGAAGATTACTACAGCGAAAAGATTGAAAATGAAGAGTGTGCTAATTTGAACCCAGTTGAAGTTGTAGAATGCATTTCGGACGATATGTATTCATGTGACGAGCAAAGTACGACGGAAGGGGGTACGTTTGGAAAAAATTTTTTTTACATAATTTTACTAACTCTTAACAATCAGCATTCGCATGCAGTTTGCCGAAAGATACAGGGCCTTGTAAGAGCAATGTTGACCGATGGTATTTTGATAATGTAAATGGAAAGTGTGACATTTTTAGTTATAGCGGTTGTCAGGGAAATCAAAATAACTTTAAGTCGTACAAGCAGTGTCTCGAAGTATGCAGGGAGTACCAAAGTATGAGATTATCTTGTATCGGTGTATTCGTTTTACTAATTTTTAACCATTGCACGCTGCTTCTTAGAGGAATTACTAACAAACAGAACGACTAGAAAAAGGCAACTTGGTGTGACGGTGTCTGGTGTGCTTAATTATAACATGCAAATTCAAAACGATGCGGCAGTTATCTGTGGTATTACATTTACCACAGGGACAGTTAGTGGCTATAAAAGATCAATACTAACTAACCCGAGGAATCGTGATTGAAACCAATACAAAAAATTTTCGTTTTAGAGACTCCCAGTTCCTCTATACCATCAGATCTGGAATCCGAAAATCACGTGATTGATGAGGAAAACGAGAACGAAATAATTACAGAAGAGTCGTGGGGACCTTACGTAACAAATTGCGAAGTTTCACCATGGTCAGAATGGAGCCCCTGTAATGTTACTAACGGTGTTTGTGGACGAGGAACCAAAGAAAAACATCGAGAAATAATTGTAAGTCTGAACAGCCTCTGAGAAAAAATTTAATAGTCAGTACAATTTTAGAAACCGTCCATGAATGGTGGAAAAACTTGTCCTACGTTATTTAAAGTGAAGAAATGTCGTGTGCGATGTAATAGGGGTAGAGATGGAGAAACTGCAGGTATGTACTTCGATCTACTGCTTCCTATGTCACTCATAATTTTTTTTTCTCCAAATTAGCTCCTCCCAATAACTACCCGGAAGCGCCAACTTGGAGACCTACGGGAATGAACAATCAAGAAAGCGGTTGTGAAATGTCCGAATGGTCAGCTTGGTCACCGTGCAGTCAATCTTGTGGTCCCGAAGCAGTACAGCAAAGAACACGAAAAATAATTCGACGTTTTGTGGAAAGGGGTGAACCATGTTCATTCCGCATTGACCAAAGAAATTGTCAACTGTTGGCATGTCCGTTGTAATAAATAAAATATTTTCTATATCATTCAGTGATAAAAATTTTTTATAATGCAATTTGTTAAATGTTAATTAATGATATCAATAAACGGTTTAGTAAAACGCACGTAGCAATGACGGTATTGTAGATAACTGCTACTGGTGCCACTGTTCCATTGCCTGAACTAAATTATATCATTTTAGCCTTAATTGATAGATTTTAACGTAACTAACACTAAAAATTATTGTATCGACAATAATGTACATATTCACATAATAAAAACGTTATAATGATCGCAAATTTTTAAAAGTGTATGTTATTTTCTAAAACCTTTGTTTTCCTTCCATCATGGGTTGGATCAGAATTCAGATAGCCCACTTCCAATTAGATGCATCTGGATTTCTACTGAGCGTTAGAACAGATTGGTTTGACCTAATCCACAGATTTTTCGTCGTTATTGGGAAGCAATATTATTTTTTGTCCATAAATTTGTTTTGCACTTTCTTTATTCTAGCAGGAGAACTACTAAGATTTTCCCCGATCTAATTTTGTATTTTCTGTAGCTTTCAGGGGCCCGTCACATGGAATATGTCTGCATGAAGTGTTATTTATAGCATAAATTCATTCGTTGATTCCTTAATTATCGGATCAATATTTTTCAAGCGGTAACTAGAAGTTTATATAAGTAGTAATTAATTTATTAAATTTAAAATAATAAAAATGGCTTATCACTGAATAAGTCCATTGTTGTAAAAACATAGTGAATTTGGAAATTCATTAAAAAGTTAATATGCAAGAAAACTCGCAAATTCACTTCCCTTATTAGATATCAATTAAGGACTTTCGATTCGCTACTGCAATCCACAGAAGATCTCTAGGTATTCATTCAACCGTTGGGATGTAAAACAATTATTTATTTTATTTAATTTAAATAGCCTTACATTCTCTTTTAGGAATTGAGCTGTCCACATTTGGACTTACAAAATCCGTTTCAGGGAGATCGTGTCCTATTTTACATTTCACGTAACTATTAATCAATCTACTACAAACTGCGATGCGTTTTTGCATCCCTCACAATAGTTCTCCACCTTACTCTATCATTGACCCATTGTCTCCAGATGGATACCATTATATACCAGTAGATACCATTACCCATATTTCTCAAATCTTCAGTTACACAAATCCACCATGTCTTCCTCGGTCTCCCTCCACGTCGACTCTCCATGGGGTTCCACAGCAACATCATCTTTGTCACTTCCTCCTCTTCACTTCTGATTAGATGACCCAACCATTTGAACCTCTGACTTTATGAATTTCACAATATCCTCTCCGTTCATTACTTCTCGGAGCTCAAAATTAATTCTTGCTCTTGTCTCTTCGTTCTCTTTTTTTGGGACAAGAATAGTTCTTAGCATTCTTCATTCGCAAACCCTCATCTCTTCCGCTTCTCTGAGAGTCATGCACTAGACCTCTGATGCATATGTTAACACCGGTCTTATCAGCGACTTATAGATCTTGATCTTTGTCTTCACCGTTATTGCCTTATCTCTCAATATGGATTTATTCGCGTAATATGCTCGATTACCTGCTTGTATCTTCATTTGCACCTCCGTTCTTCTGGCGTTCCTGTTGTTTATCTGTACAGCAAGGTAGTTAAAATCGGCTACTCCTTCAAACACATAGTCATCGAATCGCATTTCCTTTCTATAGTCGTTTTCTCTTCTCCCACATCTCATATACTTTGTCTTGCCCTCATTGATGACCAGTCCCATTTTGCTTGCTGTAGTTTTTATGATCCTGAGTACGTTTGTCATTCTTTTTATTGTTCTAGTGACAATCACAACATCTTCCGCATAAGCCACCATCTGCATTTCATTGCTTATGAAAGAGATGAGATTTTTAGGTCGTATAAATGTTATACCAGAGAGCGTTAAAGGGTTAATTGATACACGGCCCCGTTTCTTCTTTTTTTTTCATACAGCATAACTTTCGAACGGGGCCGTGTATCAATTAACCCTTTAACGCTCTCTGGTATAACATTTATACGACCTAAAAATCTCATCTCTACTTATGATTGTTCCTCTGCATTTAGTACTTCTAATTATTTTTTCCAGCACAATGTTGAACAGTGTTGCAGTTCTCTGTTACTACTGCTGTTATTTTTACCGTAGCCGACGTTCCCTCCAGCGTCATTCTAATCAGTCTCACCAGTTTCAACGGTATTTCCATTTCTTTCATGGTTTGTAGCAATTCTCACCTATTCACCTTATCAAAGGCTTGCTTGAAGTCAGTAAAGAGCATAATATGTATATATCCATGACATATTTCTCACTCTTTTCCCCAATTTGTTTGATTATATGTAGAGCATCGACCGTTGATCAACCTTTTCTAAAACTATCCGTATATGCAGTGAGTCTGTCATGGATAATCGCTGATAATATTTTATATGCTAAATTTAGAAGTGTTATACCTCTGCAGTTACCGCATATTCCGCATTACCTTTCTTCTTTATAGTTACAATAACCCCTTCTTTCTATTTTCTTGAAATCTTTTCCTGTACCCAAACCTCTTTAATCAGCTCGTATAATTCTTCATGCAGTGTTCCTCCTCCATTCTTGATCATCTTCGCCTGGTGCCTTTCCTTTCTTGAGCTTCTTTATTACTAACATGACCTCTTCTTTTTCGGGAATTTTAATATCGTCTTCATTATCATTTGTTTTTCATTCAATTTGATGCAGGTCATCGTTTTGTTCTACATTTAACAGTGTTCGGTCCGTACTTTTCTTATTTCACTTGCTTCGCTTTTCAATATACTTTCCTTGTCTCTCATTCCTCTCATCCTCAGTGTGTTTGTTCTCTTTCTATTCTTAATTTGACTATTGTCTCTTATTGCTATCTTCTATTTCCTTCATTTTTCATTCAACCAATGCTTTGTTGGCTGCTTGTCTTTTGTTCTTGTAGTTAGCTAGGTCTTTTTCATCATTTGTGGAGAGCCGTTCAAGTCTTGCTGATTTTTTTCTATGTTTTTTCTTCGCATTCTCTGTAGAACCATTCTTTCCATCTTGTCTTTTTTCGGCGCCCCAGCATCTTGTCTGCACTTGTTATTATGTTCTCCGCTATATTATTCTATTTTTCGTTTATACGGACATTACTTCCTCTGTTCTTACCTTTTAGCCCATTCTTTATCTCTTTTTCGTACTGCATATTTGTCTCTTCTTTCTTTCATTTTTCTATTGCTGTATTCTTGGTTTTCACTTCTTTTTCATTTTCTATCGACGTCTTTTGTTTAACTTCTGCGTCGAATCGCTCGCGCAGAATAAGTCGCGCCGAATAGTACCTAATCCCCTCTTGGTGGTCTCTTAGAGACCTCCGACGTTAGGCATAAGGCCATTGATGTTGTGACGGCCTGAGCCCAGTTGGACACCTCCACTGATATGCTTGGCGTAGTTCAAGTGTTTATCTAGCCAAGAATGATCACCGAATCCCTCGGAGTGATCGGAGACTGGTTGAAGTGGAAGGTGATGAGTGATATCTTCCTTCTACTACTGACCACCACCGCCTCCGACTATTCAGGGATCTAGGTGAGCCCTCTGGTGTTCATCCACTCCGACACTTGGCCTCGAGCTCTCGGGCGTTTATTTATTTATTTATTTCTATTTCTACATCTACATCGTTTATAACGATTATAACATTTTTATTGTATATTCCACACCATTGCATATTGTTAAGTGGTGCATACAAGTATAGTGCTCAAAACTTACATTCGAGGGTATAATTTTACATAATATTATGTGCAAACTTTTTAATACATATTGCTGTGAACCCTCGGAGCTTTACTAGGGCTGCACGTTTAATATTAATGTCTTGTACGGGTGTACGTAAATGTACCCCGTCAATAGAAATGTATGCAAAATTTTATTGATGAATGCAAATAAAAGAAATTTATACCTCGGCTTAACAATTTCGGTGAGCACAGACCTACCTTTTCTCACGTTGGGTTCCTTCCTTGACCAAATCGTGAAGCTGAAAATAAAATGTCGTGGTCCTCGGAATGATTACAAAATTATGCTCCGTTGTAATGCAAATTGTAGTTTATTATAATTTTATAATAGTAAATAAATTAAATGTAATAAAATCCTTATGCTAGTTGACAAATATCTTATTTTATAAATTCGGAACGGATTAAATGCACGTGTAAAGTTAATCGCAAATTTTCACTAATTTTTAAGTTTAAAATAATTCTTAATGGAACGGTACCTTTAATGATCTAGGGTATTTCTGTTTGCTGGGTTCATGTACCATTAAACTGTTCACTTGCACTCAGTGGATGACCTTCGATGGGCGAAATAATTTTAGATGCAACTTTCTTGTGTGTTGATTTTGCCTCGTGTTGTAATTAAGTTTTTTCCAAAAATAATCGTGATTTTTCACAATCTTATATCACTTTGACTTTCCAAATACGTAAGTACAATATTTTTTATGATTACTAATCTTTTTTGTTGAATTTCTTTTTAATTTCTTGATTAATATAATTTTTAGCGGAGCACGCACAAATACACACACCATTTATCGAATCTAAATCAACAACAACCTTCTTTCCATTGTTTTACCATCGTTACCTGTGTTTTTCCAGGCAAATGTGATTTTTTCTGGTCGAAATAAAATCAAATTTATTTACGTTATAATTTTGCAGGTTCGGCTCAAGCCCAATGTGACTTATAAAATTTTAATAAAATTTTTATGTTTCAGATTAATTAAAGTACTAGCATCTCCTGTGATTTTCCAGTAAACTTTTGAAGAAAATGTCTTTCCCATTTGTGATACATTGAATTGCGATGCACTCCGATAAGTGTAAAATTATTCTTATTTTAAGATTCTATGTTTTAACACATTTTTTTTATATAAACTAACCTTGAACAATTATTTTGATTTCAAATTGCATTTCTTATTATTAATTAATTAATTTATAATTTTTAACAAACATTTTTATTAACAGAAATTAAAACGTTGCATTTTTGAATTTATTTTGTTATTTCGTTCCGTGATCCTTTCTTCATGTAAATTTATGACGTTATACTAATTTTTTGGTATCAGATAAAACTTTTACGTTTGAACAAATAAGTCATGTGCTCTTTATTGATAAACAAAATTTCAAATCGTGACGTTATCATTTCTATTGACGTGGTGGTCAGTTTCGGACATCGCAATATGAATTGCAACATTATAGGACACGTACGGAAACATTGCTTTATTTTTTAATGTATCAATCCTCGCCGGTCTCTTTATTCTTACTGAATTTTCGGAATTTTTCAATTGGTGGCTTGTTCAAATACAGCTATTTAACGTTTCCAAATTCTCTAATAAACTTCAAATACTGCAGAAAATTCAAAAATGAAGGAATAAGAGCTTGCCGTTTGATGAAATCTTAAAAGTTACGATTTCATAAAACATTATGCCTACAGATATATTACATGCTGTGGAACTTCAACGAATAAAATATTGTTGGTAAATAAATATGACTAATTAAGCAAAATTAATCGTTAACATTGTCGACAAAACGCAGGGCTCGTCCGGGATTTGAACCCGGGACCTCTCGCACCCAAAGCGAGAATCATACCCCTAGACCAACGAGCCGTACTTGTGAAGAATTAGCAACATTTTTAGTGAAAAATTTACCTACATCTAGTTAATAATTTACTTACAGGTATGATATATATTTTTTTATTATATCTAATTTAATATCTACAATGCGCTTACAATTCAAAACCATTTAGTAAATTATTTTTGACAAAGTTCAGGAGTTACATGCTGAAAATATTTCAGTAAATATTCCCAAATAAATAAACTTTTACGTTACTTGCACGATACAAAAGTTCGAAATCAAAAGTAGGTCTATCTTCAAATAAATGGTTAAAAGTAAAAGCCGATAATAAAGGTCTATCAAAACGGATAGATAGATCTGTGAGCCTATTATAACGCTTTAGTCTTCTTCTTTCATGTGTAGTACAACTTAACAACCCACTTTCCAGCTCGTCTTTAATTCCCTTTAATTTTGTCCCGGTACTTCTTGAAATTGTTTTTAATTTCTGTTTGTACTGTGGGAACCTGTAAATCATTGTAAATTACTTCGTTAGGTAGTACATACCACGGAGCATTGACGATGGATCTAAGCACTTTATTCTGAAATTGCTGAAAGATTTCAATATTTGACTTTCGATGGCTGTTCCCCAAAGTTGTATGCCATACGTCCAAACGGGCTTCAATATGGCTTTGTTTAGAAGTAACTTGTTTTCTAACGATAGTTCAGAATTTTTACCATCATCAGTCAACCAGTACAACTGTCTAAATTTAAGTCCCAGATGCTTCCATTTGCTAAAGATATGCTTGCACCATGTCATCAGTCTCCTATCCAAGTGCATACCCAAGTACTTCGCGTCATCCATTTGTGGTAGAATGCAATTATTCAACGATACAGGTGAACAGGTAACTCTTCTTATTGTAAATGTAACATGCGAAGACTTGATTTTGTTTACCCTAATCCTCCACTTTTTTGGCCATGTTTGAAGTTTATTTAGGTCTGCCGTTTGGGCTAAAGATATGCCTAAAGTAAGCTGCCTTTCGTCTTTTAATAGTTGTTAGTACTTTTCTATCATTGTGCCTGCGACAAAGAACCCAGCGAATTATGAGCATTCTATATTGTTTATTGATGGTTGAAACCTTCAGTGTCCATCCCTCACCTCTATAGAAGAGTATTGACAATATATAGCACTTAACGATATACCAGCGTGTTTTCAGATTCAGTTCCCAGCCGCTTAACAAGGTCTTCATCTTCAAAAAAGAGTTACGTGCTGTTTCTATTCTCGTTTCAATCTCATGGTCGATAAATAATCACTACACTGTCTTGCGTTGACGTTTTGGGTAGGTTAATGAATATTAATTTCAACCATTACCTAGGTAGGAGTGTCCGGTATTGTAAATGCGATTATATAATTTCAGTGAAATATTATAATAGTTCATGTCTTTGAGTTGGAGTAACTCTGCGTGGACATGTCGGGTCCCAAAGCTTTATTGGATTTGGTCTATTCGAGTGCCGTAATTATCACTTTTCTCAATATGTTCGGCGCGTCCAAATATCATCTGCCTCATTGTCGAAGGGTTGCCGATTATCGTTAAATAAATCCTTGATATAACAGTTCCATATCTCTGATTGTTCTTCAGCATCTATTTATTACTAATCGGTTATTGTTGTAAATCAATTTGCCTGTTTATTTCTTTTTGTTGGTATGTATCAGCTCTCTCATTTTTTTATGTAAGTTAAAGCTCTCATTTTTGTTCTCCGGCTGTTAATGTTCTGACATTTCTCATTGAGCCAGGTCTCTTTTGCCTCTCTTATTATTGTTTTGATTATCTTCTTTATCTTATAGTGTTTCCGGTTTGTTTCCTTCTTCTATCCATCAAACCCAGTATCTCATCGCTCATTCATTCCTTTCTCTTCTTTCTCTTGTGAAAACTCGATGTTTCATCGGCGATCTCCTTCAATGCTTATGTTCTTGATTTCATTGTTGATCCCATTTGAGGTTTTGTTCTTTATCATTGGATCTTTTAATATTTGGAGATTGGTGTATTTATTTGGCTGTTCTTCATTTTTGTTGATGTTATCTATTATGGGATTATGGTGCGAATTCAAATCCACGCCTGGGTATGTTTTTACCTGCTCTATGACTTTTTGGAACCTTGAGTTAATCATGATGAAATATATTTGGTGCCTTATAAGGGATTATCTTGGGGGTTGATTTCTATGTACATACAAAGCTTCTATGTAATTGGAACCAAATATTAGTGATGATGATTACTTTATTTTCGTGGCAGAATTCTGTCAATCTATCACCCCTTTGATTACGCTATCTCACACTGAATTCACCCACTGCAGTTCCACCTCGTCCCTGGCCTACGTTTGCGTTAAATTCCCCATCACAATGGGTTTAATATTTGGACTTTTTGTTGCTCTCATCAACTCTTGAATTTGCTCGTAGAAGTGCTCAACTTATTCGTCTTCCAGAAGCATGCACCGTTCTGAATATGACACAAAGCCACATACAAAATGGAACTAATGTAACAGGTACCTGAAGCGGGGAAAACTGTGATATGTAAACATGATAAACACTTTATTGCAGGTGAATTAGGAAAACTTGTTGGAAGTTGACGCTGAAGAGTCCCATGATGATTCTCACAATTTTATACCGATGATAAGAATCTTTCATTTTTACGACTGGGACTAAAAAATCAATCGCAGTCATAAAGCAATAAATTGCTTCTGAATACAAAAACTTTTAATGTAAACAATGCAAACATTGAATTTCAAGCAGTAATTTGGCGTGTAAACCGAACTTGACAGTTTTTAGCGATCCGAAAGATAACGATTTGAGTTAATGAATATGTAATAGAGATGTACATCTTTGTTTTACTAAAGTAAACATGGAATTATTATTATTATTATATCGTATGCTCCCATTAATTGTGTAATTATTAATTACAAAACTAACTTGGTACTCTCATAAAAAAAAGTGTAGTTTTAGAAGTCACCATTCAAATTTTGTACTTTCAAGGATATCAATAGCATTTTTAAGTACGAAGTTATCATGCAGTTCCACTTAAACTTCTTCCGCACCAATTTTTGGTACTAGTCCGATTCTGATCTAAAAATTAGTCAATAATCCTTAAGACTAACATCCGCTTAATCCGCTTAATAGTCCAGGTGAGGAATATGTTTGCAAAAAACTTATTTTCAACAATAATTATCCTAATGCAAATGAATTTAATTTTGCAATTAAAGTACATTATTGTTAAATACATTAGAAGTAAAATAAATTTTATCAATGTAGTAAATGTAGTATTTTAGGTAAAGTAAATGGAAAATCTGATCCGGTTACCAGATTATACCTTCCCCTGGCTTGATATATTGGGCAATCCTCGCCCATTAAAGTTTTTCTATCATATTTATTAAAGTAACAACTGGGTTCACTTGAAATGGAACGACAACTTGCGCAATGTTGGGCATACAATTTATGCCCTAAAATACTTGATATCATAAGGTCTAAGCTACGAATATGACTGCATCCAACTAAAACTTCCAATTTTAAAATTGTTTATTTCCAAAATAAAAACTTACTTGCGCTGGACTGCAATTTGACCCATTTAGACACCGGATTTTCATCTGCAAACAAACATCCAGGCTGGTAAACACCACAATTAGGATAAAAATCCGCCGTTCCGCATAATTCCGGATATCCAAGAATACCTGCATTCGTATGAATCACATCGACGAACTGCGCATCTGTTTTATCTAACCGTTGATCTTCCTCGAGTCCGTGATAAAGGGGACCGGCAGGATCTAACCCAGTTATTCTTCCAATTGTTTTATAACATTGCCTTTGAACTTCTTGCCCAATTAGTCCAGCTAATTGCCCTCCCATTGAATGGCCAAGTATGTGAATTAATCTAAAATCTATCCTTAAACCGCAAAGATAATTTGCTATTATTTTAGCCACTTGAGGTAAATTACAAAATGAATTTGCATATAAATCCACAGAAATAGTAGACCAATCCACCGCTATTACGTTAGCATCATAACGTTTTAAGTAGGCGTCCTTTAATTCTGGAATTCTATCGTTGTCAATGTTACAGAGCCAACCATGCACTAAAAGTATGGTTTTTTTAGTTGTGTCAATAGTTTCCGCGCTATTGGAGTTCAAAAGAATTCCCCTGTATTTATTTTGTCGATTAAAGAGATACATATAAATGGAGTTGCTTTTTATGGGCAAGACGTTTTTGCAACCACGGAAATGATTTATTGTTCCATTTACTAAAAAATGTTTGATTTCAAGACTAATACCATTAGGTAAATCTGCGATGGAAAACGTCTCCGAACAATAATCTGCAATTATTAACATTTTACTATTTTTTGATAAAATTTATCGACTAATATGTAACCATCAACGATAAATTATTCTTACCATATTCTGCATGTATTATGACAGAAGAAACTACCAGAATCATGAAGAAATTTACTAACAACATTGTTGTGCTTCTTCCGTGTGCACAGCTTTTGTGCTTTTAATACGCACGGCAAACTAATTTAAGCTATGAAAGTTCTTTAGTTATATTCAAAAAAATTAAACATAAAATGATACACCAATTATTCCGCAGATTGGTGGAAAATAATTTAAGCTAAAAGCATTTTATAAGAAATAAATTGAAATGCAATAAATTATATGGTTATATGGTTATAATTTAATGGTTTTACTATGCTACAGTAGAACACAATGGAGTTTTCACAGCACCATTATCTGATCAATTTTCCAGATATGATTATTGTAAATCAAACTAAATTGGGTGCCTAATATTTAAACTTTTAGCAATACATTGATCATGAATCAAACTATTAAATTAATGATTAAGATTTTGACCTACGAAACTCAAATCGGAATATTTTTAAATTGAATTTTGTTAATATAAATTGTTCTCCTATTCAAAGCGTTCGACATGATGGATCATAACATATTCCTGGAAAAAATCCAACACTATGGATTAAGAGGTAAAGCACGACATAATAAAAGCCTACTTATGTAACAGAAAGCAAATAGTTTTCTGGAACAAACGATTTGGAGATGAAATAGTCTGGGAGCCAGCGACCGTTTAGAGTTGGTCATTTCAGAAAGGCTGAAAATTTTTCCTAAGCTTTATTTGGTATCACTGGTAAGTGAATGGACCTCCAGCTGGCACACCTCCGGGGGGTGTAGCTACGGCAGCCTCCCACACACGTAAAATATTAATACAAAAAAACTAATACCGCAAAAGCTGAAACTTTGTTCACATGTTGATCGTGCTATAAATAAAAGAAAAAACGTATCCAGCCGAATTTAGAGTGGGGGATTATGCCCCAGCTTTTCACGTAAAGAAGTGAAAAATATGCGCTGGGGTAAACTGATACCGCAAAAGCTGAAATTTGGTAAAGTAATAGTTAAATTAATAACTTAAACGAAAAAAACATCCAGCTGTACATTTAGTGGGGGAAAAGTGTCCAGCTGATGCAGTGAAGAGCGCTGCGCATGGGTATGCGCTCGGGCGCGTCGTACCTTTGACTGCATCAGCTGGACACTTTCCCCTCAAGAAACATAAAGCTGGATATTTTTTTCGTTTAACTTATTCAGTTAACTATTGTATTACCAAATTTCAGCTCTTGCGGTATCAGATATCTATACTTTTCTCATTAAACCGTCCCTGCAGTTATTATACTAACTCACCTGTTTTTGAATTTAAAGTAAATATTTACACATTTAAATATTTATACATAACATAAACAGTAAATATGTGGACATAAAAGTGGAAATGAAAAAAAACGATCTTTCACTGGTCAGCATCACTTGCAGCGATAATGAAAGCGATAATAAGTACGATGGCGATGAATCCGAAGAAGGCGAAATCTAAAAAATTTTCTAATACATTATTTTATTACACGTATTAGTTCCCTATGTATGTTTATATTTAATTTTAGTATGTTTTTTGTAAATAAATACTAAAAAACATTTTCAATAATTAATAGTAAACCTATTTTTTATTATCTTCCTTTATAGCAGAAAAGTTATACGTATCTATCATCCAATAACTGTATGGACGGCACGCTGTGTTTAATGAGAAAAGTATAGATATCTGATACCGCAAGAGCTGAAATTTGGTAATACAATAGTTAACTGAATAAGTTAAACGAAAAAAATATCCAGCTTTATGTTTCTTGAGGGGAAAGTGTCCAGCTGATGCAGTCAAAGGTACGACTCGCCCGAGCGCATACCCATGCGCAGCGCTCTTCACTGCATCAGCTGGACACTTTTCCCCCACTAAATGTACAGCTGGATGTTTTTTTCGTTTAAGTTATTAATTTAACTATTACTTTACCAAATTTCAGCTTTTGCGGTATCAGTTTACCCCAGCGCATATTTTTCACTTCTTTACGTGAAAAGCTGGGGCATAATCCCCCACTCTAAATTCGGCTGGATACGTTTTTTCTTTTATTTATAACACGATCAACATGTGAACAAAGTTTCAGCTTTTGTTGTATTAGTTTTTTTGTATTATTATTTTACATGTGTGGGAGGCTGCCGCAGCTACACCCCCCGGAGGTGTGCCAGCTGGAGGTCCATTCACTTACCAGTGATACCAAATAAAGCTTAGGAAAAATTTTCAGCCTTTCTGAAATGACCAACTCTAAACGGTCGCTGGCTCCCAGACTAAAAGGAAAGTCACATGTGGCATACCGCAAGGAAGTATTCTGGGTTCTTTCTTTTTCATACTTTTTATTAATGATTTTCCCTGTCACATGAAATACGAATGTGTTCTATATGCAGACGACACAGCCCATATGATGGAGGAAAATGACTTGCAAAATCGACAAAACGAAGCAATGGACTGGTTCGCTACGAATAAGTTTTTACTAAACCCTGAAAAAACAGAAAAGCTGGAGTTTACAGTGAATAGGAAAACGGAATTGCAAAACAGAAACACCATAAAGTACTTAGGCATAACGCTGGATACTCTATTAACTTGGAATAACCACATCGAGAGTCTATTGCTTACACTGGGTAGAGCCAGGGGTGGGCTGGAGCCGGCTCGGTCCGGCTCGCGCGAGCCGGTTGTTAAAATGTTTGAAACTCGGCGAGCCGCTTGTTAAATTACCCCTAAAACCAAAAAATAAGCCAATTTCGATGCCATTCCTTTTATTACATCTTGGATGAACCAGAATCACAGGTTAGCAACAGAAACAAGAGTAAGAAAAGGGCACAATAATGATGTTTCTGCAAATGAACAAGGCATATTAACTCTACATTAATTAATTAATTATGCATATACATAGTATAGTGTGTTAAATGTGGAATTTATTAGTTTTTTTGTGCAATAAATATTTTGTTTTGTTATATATATTATATATTTTATACAAAAATAAATGAAGACAATGTACTCATTTACCGTTTTTTTTGCTTCGAAATAATAGCGAGCCGGTTGTTCAAAATTTGGCAGCCCACCCCTGGGTAGAGCAATATATGCAATACGCAGAATAAGGGAAACAGCAGGAGAACAAGCAACAAGGACCGTATACTTTTCAATGTTCCACGCTAGAATGGTATACGGACTTTTGATATGGCACAATCAAAGAAAGTATTTAATATGCAGAAAAGGGCAATTCGTGCAATAAATGGGGTTTGATACAATATCTTTCCTTACTACTCTAATGAGAAGCAGTTTGGAAAAGATAAAGTCCACGCAGAAGGATAAACCATCTACTTTAATTTTGCGTGGGGCCCTGGTGGTCGATATAAACTAGCTCGTTTATTGCGGCAGCGAGTCGTGGATCGTGTGAAAGAAACGCCCCCGGAGAAATCAAGGAAACAGCTTTGCTAACACAACACAATTAAAATGGACAATTGTATGTTAATTGTCAGAAGGCAAAGATATAAGCGATATCGGATGTAAAAGGTGTTAGTCGACCAAAACAGGCACAGTGGCAACGACATTGCCACCGAGAATCACTCCCAAACATAAACCAAGGGCACGTTCGAATGGTAATATAAAAATCCCACAATAAAGTGGAACCATATCGAACTCCCAACAATAAAACAAACGGTAGCAACCCGATGAAATGCCGTACCCTGTATATAGGTCGAACATCGCAGCCTTTCATAAAAAAGAACATAAAATCAAAAATAAACACAAAAAAAATATCGAAAATAAAATTTCAAATATGAAATTTGAACGTACGACGATCATTCTGGAGTCCATCGTCAATGCATTTCACCATACGCTGTTCGATGTAATAAGTGGAAATAAATACCCTGAACAAGTTAATTAAACAAAACACAAATATATCATATAATTAATAAGTAACAGTTTATTAAATATCAACTTGAACATTCGAAGCACTTCACACTTGCGAGTGTAAATGAGATTAGATTGCAGTATATCTCCTCAATGCAGCAATACGAAAACCTGCAACGCAATCGTAATCTCGACAACCACTCTGTTAATAAAAATGCACGACAAAAAGAGAAGCCAAAATGTAACACATAAAAAAATACATAAAGCAGCCAAGGGTGAATTTTATCGTCATCGAACTCCAGATGTACGGGGCAAAATTGGCCAAATCGATTAACTAGTAACTGTGAAGTAATTAAGACAACATTAGGTAACTTACCAATGTAAAAAATAATCCTTCCCAGAAAGTATTGACCAAAGGGTCCGACCAAAAAAAAGTACGATACGGGAAAAATTAACCATCCTTCAACAACGAATCAAATAATCCCCTACTGGGTTGGAGCGCAAACAATTCCAAAATAATTCGCATTGTTGGACGGCAACCCTCACGAAATCGTAACCATCCCTTGTCAAAATTCGGAATTAAAACCAATAATCACTTCACAGCACCTTCAAAATCGACCTTTTCGTTCGAGAGCTAACCCATCACTTTCTTATCATAGCATGCGCGAGTCTAATCTCCGTCAATCACGCTCGCTATACAGGGTGCTACGAAATATGTTGCCGAATGAAATTATTTGAATTTAACAAATTCAAAGTCGTTACGAAAGTAAAAAAAATTTCGTAACAGGTTTCAAATAGAACCCATTGTGAACCAATTTTTCGCTCACTCAAGATCATGACGCTCCCGTCGGCTTATGTATGCGCCAGTGTAGTGAAAGTGAAAAGTGACGACGAAATAAAAAAAAACCGCCAAACACAGTTACCAAACCAGGAAGAGAAACGAGATCCAAACGGAAGCAAAGAGGCTAAAATGTTCCGAGGGCGCAAACTTGCATATCAAGCTATACAATGCACTCCCTCGAGATATTAAGAACCTAACTTTGTTGAAGTTCACGGCGAAGATAAAAGAAGTATTAATAGAAAAGGCTCTATATGAGATAGAGGATTTCTTCTAGCAGATTTGCTCCCCGAGTTGAGATGAAAACCAGCACAGCTGATCTTCACCGTTTACATGCTACAATTTCATTTCCTTTTTTTCTTTTTCTAATTTTTGTGATGTAAAAAAATTTTTGTTATGTTTTGTAATGTAATAAAGATTATTATTATTATTTTTATGTAAGATAATTTAAAATGTATGAGCAGTAGGTGCACTTTTGTAAGCTTTTAATTAATAATATGTTTTCAATCGAATCGAATCGTGGTCACCGGATCACGAGAGTCCAGCAAGATTGCTCGCGGTTTGCACTTGAATGGGTGATCGCGTGGTGATTAATTTAAAAAGAACGCCGCTGGTTGCTCCCCTACCAACCCGCACTTGGTCAGCGTGGTAGGTCGTGGCCTGAATCTCCTTCTCACGAGGGAGAGGCTTATAGTCTAAGAATGGACTGGATGTTTGAAAGATCATCGAGCTGATGAAGAACAAGAATTCTAGATAATTTAAATGGTAACCAATTGACTTTGACTGTTGAACATGAAGTTTAAGCTAATAAACAATGCCTGAAGTCACGGTAAGTTTAGGTATTAATTGAACAAAAAAATAATGGTGCATCGTACCATTAATTCGACTCCATGTGGAAAATAGGTTGTCCATTCCTCCAATTCTCGTCGGTCCAAACGGATCCAATCCAAACTTTAAATCTTTTCTGTAAATAAATTTTTTAATTCACACTTTGTCTTATTGCTTCTCCGTTTTCCAATTTTAATTTTGCTCTTTATGGAATAAATTTTCATTTTATTGTATGCATTTTTCAAATATTTGTTTTTAAATCTTTTTAATGTTAATTTTTTCATATTTCAACATTTTAGGCTTCATTTTCTTCTTATTTTTGTGAGAACTCTTCGATTTAATCCTTTTCCAGTTATTTTAATATGATTTCCATCTATAGTTTTTCTTCCGTCTTCCTCTTCGGTCTATTAATTGCATTGTCCATTTTAATGAGTTCTTTCACTCGGTTATTATTATCTTCTTCCAACTTCTGCTGTACTTGAACATTGAAATTTTCATCAACCGTATTAGTGAAATTTTAATTTTGAATAATGTTATGTTATCTTCCTGGTTTTTTTCAAATTAATTCGTTTATTCTTTTGTTAATTTCTGTAATAAAATCCTTTTTGTTCCACCTTTCTTCGAATTGACAAATAATTTTACGTGTTGTTTTAACCCATTCTTTAGTTACTACTTGCATTTTTAGATCTTGTATATTTGATCCAATTTTATCTGCACAGAGATTATCCGTAGTTAATTCAAGCTTGTTTTGTGGTTCATTACATGTTCGCCCAATGATTTCTTGTTTATTTTTGTTCATTAATTTTTGTTTATTCTCATCAAAATCCTGATTCGTCTCTTGTTTATTTTCGTATTCAATTTCTGATTACTTTCGTTCAATTTTTGATTATTTCCATAGCACGTTTTCTTTCCCAATGCTTCGTTGACCGCTTCATTAACTATGTTCTTAATACCATGCCACTCTTCATTTATAATTTCAAAATATTCCAACTTTCTGCTTATTCTACTCTGGTACAGAAATCTCACGCTGATTTCATTCAGCAAGAAGTATACCTTATAAACTTGTTCTTTTTCTTGGTTTCTTTTGTTTCCATTTCGTATCAATTGTTAATTGAAACCACTACAAAATAATCAGAGCCTATGACTTGATCTCTATAAACTCTCGTATCTCTAATTTGGCCTACTAATTTCCTATTAATTATTATTTAATCCATTATATTTCTTGTTCCTCTTGCTGTCCATGTGAATTTATGGATATCGCGTTTTTTTGAAGAATCCATTTGTTATTTTGAGGTCATTATAGGTGATGAAGTTTCTCAGTAGTCATTTCCAATGCAGGTATCTTCTCCTATTCTATCTCTTCTATTTGGATTTGGGATATTTCGAACCCTAGCATTTAAATCGTCTAACAGAATTACTTGATCGTTTTTATTCCAATTATTGAGGACTGTTGCTTGTAATTCTTGATAAAAGGACTTGGATTCGTCAATTTTCCATCTTTTAGTGCAAAAGTGCCTATTATTGTTATACCTCCTCTTTCAAGCTTGAGCTTTGCTGTGAGTATGCGCTCGTTTATATACTTTTTCTTTTATACTATCCGTGATACTATCTTCCCATTTCTTGTGTATACTCGACATCGACGAATGTACAATATTAAAGAATATATTAATAAAAACATAAGGAATGCATTTCTAAACAATAACTTTATTTTTACTTCTGTATTGCGAAGGCAAATCTCTATTATCAATTTTATTTGAGAAGAATAGGCGTTTCAAGATAAGCGATACGCTACCTTGCGGAAAATTTTTGAACTACCAATGTTGGTATGTTTGAAATTTGAAATTTATTCAATTAACGGATGTACCTCTTTACAAAAAATACATACTAAAACAACAACAAAAAATTATACAATAAACACATAAGTAATTAACAAATCAAATAATAACTATTAACCACGTGCTGTTTACACAAAAACTAAAAGCTATAAAACAACATTAAGGTAATAATGATATAAAACAACAATAATAAAGACAAACACTAAAACATCAACCACAAGCTCCTCCTGAATCCTGAAACCGATGGTTTAAACAAATTGATATGTTACCAAGGATATGTCACATTTTCTAACCCTATTCGGTTGTTGCAAATAATTATTTCAAATTCAAACAAGTTGGAACGTGCTTCAGCAACGGTTCCTAGGCTTCTATACATACAACTACTTTTCTGGTGTGAAAAGTTGTTGTTATTTTTGGTCGCCATAATTTTATAATGTGATATCAGGTAATCCGATAATTCGGAACCGAGAGTTACAAACTTAAAAAATATTCTATATAAGTAAATTTTAGTGACAAAACATTTAGATTTTCATATATAGGTAATACCACAAGAGACTATCAAATTGTCGGCAATAATTTTTGAAACTAGAACTGAGTGTTTGTCGCCCTTAAAATCATCATGAGTGCTTTAGCACGAATGGTGATTTTAAGGGCGACAAACACGAAGATTCCATGGTTTAAAAATTAACCGACAATTTTATAGTATCGTGTGGAATTCGTTTGACAATTTCGTAAATAAAATTTCAATTTTTTCTGACAACAAATAATTTATAGTATGCGTTTACGTAGTTTCCATCGTTACTTGACAATACAGACCACGGTGGTCGTATTGCCGCGACAATACACCACCGTGGTCTGTATTGTCAAAGGAAGTAGATTATGATTGGTTCAAATTGATGAGATTCTAACATCCTATTGGTTGAATTATTATGAACGAAATTGTCAGATTAGTATCTTTATTATCGGATAAAAATTATTTTTTCAGATACCTATAAGAAAAATCTAGCAATGTAAATTGCGAATATAAGCCTAAGAACTGCCGCTAAAGCGAGTTCCACCTTGTTTAATTTTTGTTATCTGAAAACAGCTGTCATACAATAAGTCAGGGGCGTACTGGATCAAGTTATTCACGAGGGCTTAGATTTTTCATATCGATCGTCAGCTATAGCGGTTAAGTGCGTTGCTGCTAATGCTGAATGCCTGGTTACACTCCGGGCTCAGTAAAACTTTATTCTGGCCATGTTTATTACTTTATAACTTTATTCTGACCATATTCATTGTATGTTTACTACAATGTGTTACACAAGAAAACATTTTACATCTGTTTTGAGAGGTGACATATTTTACATTCGATTTGTATTTTTTCGCTTGTTTATGTACACTTTTCTTTATTACAGTCTTGAAAATGACCCCGATAGAGGGTCGCAACTAGTCGATTCAAAACGTAGTCTTTCTTTAACATGTCCCCTGATATCCAATATCCTAGTAAATCATATCCTTGGAACAATAGCTTATCTTCACTTTATTCTGGCCGTTAATCCCTGCGACAGTTAGACCAGTAAGCCACGTATCAAAGAATAATTGGATCAACGGACAATCGTATCATGGTATAATCGTATCAACGGATCATCGTATCAACGGATCATCGTATCAACGGATCATCGTATCATCGTATCATGATATCATCGTATCATCGTATCATCGTATCATCGTATCAACGGATCAACGTATCATCAGATCAATTTGCTTATATAGGACATCGCCCTATGAGTATAGTAGATGTAACAGTTTGGCTAATTTTTCGCGCGTTAAGTAAAAGTAAATTATTAACAATGGCATTAATCGAAAACAAATCTGCTTTCAAAACTGTAAAGAATGTGCAATTTGGAATTTTTAGTCTGGAAGATATTCGTAGCATGTCTGTCGTCCCATAAGGTATAAATCATGTAGAAATTATGGAAGGAAGTCTTCCAAAAGTGGGCGGCCTGATGGATCCGAGGATGGGAGCGATTGACAGCACTTTACCATGTCAAACATGCGAAGGCGACCGGGACACTTGCCCCGGTCACTTTGGTCACATCGAATTGGCCAAACCGATCTTTCACGTTGGCATGATTAAAGATGTCATGAAAGTTTTACGCTGCGTCTGCTTTAATTGCAGTAAATTGTTGGTGAACCCAAAAAAAACAAAACCACTTCGAACACGCTCAGAAGAAAACTGCAGACGATTCCAAGAAACGCTGAGAACTAGTGTACGGTTTGTGCAAAGAACAAACAATATGTCACGCGGATGGTGGATGTAGAAATCATCAACCTGTAATTAGAAAATCGGGTCTTGATTTGACGGCCGAATGGAAGGAATCCGACGGAAAGGTTCCACAAGAAAAAAAGTATTTGTTGGCGGAAGAAGTGCTGCATATCTTTAGACAAATTAGCGACGCAGATTGCAGCGCCCTGGGAATGGATCCGAAATACTCACGACCCGAGTGGATGATCGTGACGGTTTTACCGGTTGTTCCTCCTTCCGCGAGACCCGCAGCTTTCATGGGCGATTCGCCGAAGAAACGTCAAGACGATTTGACAAATAAATTAGCCCTAATCATAAATATACCTTGTATAGAAGCCTAAAAGTAGCGCACTGGCTACCCAGTTCTTAGACCTCTATACACACAGAGTATTTCCAACACGATTTGAAACGCTCTGTATGATTTTGAATTATGCGGACGGACGGACAGACGGACACGGAGCCAGATCATAAGGCTTCTTGATATACTTTGTATAGAAGCCTAAAAGTAGCGCACTGGCTACCCAGTTCTTAGACCTCTATACACACAGAGTATTTCCAACACGATTTGAAACGCTCTGTATGATTTTGAATTTTGCGGACAGACGGACGGACAGACAGACGGACGGACAGACAGACACGGAGCCAGATCATAAGGCTTCTTGTTATAGTTTGTATAGAAGCCTAATAGCGCACTGGGTACCCAGTTCTTAGACCTCTATACACACAGAGTATTTCCAACACGATTTGAAACGCTCTGTATGATTTTGAATTATGCGGACGGACGGACAGACGGACGGACAGACACGGAGCTAGATCATAAGGCTTCTTGGTATACTTTGTATAGAAGCCTAAAAAGTAGCGCACTGGCTACCCAGTTCTTAGACCTCTATACACACAGAGTATTTCCAACACGATTTGAAACGCTCTGTTTCAAATGGATAATGAGATTAACGAATAACAAATTAGTGAATAACGAGATCAACATATCAATATATCTACGTATCATCGTATGAACTTATCATCGAATCATCGGATCATCGGGTCATCGGATCAACGTATCAACGTATCATCGGATCAAAGTATCATCGGATCAACGTATCATCGGATCAACGTATCATTGTATCAACGTATCAACGTATCATCGGATCAACGTATCATCGGATCAACGGATCAACGTATTTAAATTATATAGGTGAAAAGTTATGTAAATAACACGATTTGAAACGCTCTGTATGATTTTGAATTATGCGGACAGACAGACAGACGGACGGACAGACGGACGGACGGACGGACAGACAAACACGGAGCTAGATCATAAGGCTTCTTGGTATACTTTGTATAGAAGCCTAAAAGTAATTAAAATAATTATGTAGTAACCACCCTGTATATGCTAAATAAAGCCCATTAATTTTTACGACCTACCACAATCCGAATTGTCACAAAAGTTTGTTAAAAATATTTTTTATCTTTATGGGATTCATGCGATTCTCGCCCTAATGAACTTTAGAAGATCATTGAGTAATCAAAAATATTAGCAAAGATTCAATTAATATATTTAGAAGTAATAAATCAACAATTAGAAATTAACAACCGGTGAAATTGCATTATTTTCACCAAATTAAGATTTACAATTACGACAAAATCAATTAAAAGATGCTGTTTTAATTGTAAATATAGCCTACACGACTGCTCAAACGATAATGGACAGCGACTGATCGATTTTGCAGCTGCTAATAACCTTACTATAAAGTCTACTATGTTCGAACATAAAGATATACACAAGCAAACGTGGATGTCAAATGATGGCAGAACAAGGAACCAAATAGACCACATCATAGCAGATGCAAGACACGCCAGCAACGCAATAGATGTAAGAAGCCTCAGAGGTGCAGACAGTGACTCGGATCACTTCCTAGTAAGAGCAAAAATTAAGATGAGGATATCAACATATAAAAACCAACCTCCAACTAAAAAGATAAGATGGAACACGGAGACGTTGAAAATAGACGAAGCCAGAGATAAATATCAAAGAACAATAGAAGAACATCTAGGTAACGAGAATGAAACCACAGAGGTAGAGGGGGTTTGGAGAACAATTAAGAAGGAAACATCGACAGCAGCTGATGAAGTACTAGGTAGGAAGCGCAGGAGGAAGATGAATACGTGGTACGACGAGGAATGTTGAGTAATGTTGGAGGAGAAGGAGGCGCTCAGGAAGATTGTGATACAAAATGGAAATAACGAAAATATACAAGGATATATGAATGCTAGAAGACAGACAAGACAAATTATCAGATCGAAGAAGAGAGAATACGAACAGAAATTACTGAGAGACATGGAGGAGAATAGAAGGAGAAACCACAACAAAGAATTCTACAATGAGATAACTGCGACGCGGAATGGATTTAAACCCAGGACTAAGACTTTTCTCAAAAAAGACAACGGAGATATTATCACGGATATCGAAGAAATCATACGAATCTGGCAAAAATATTTCAGAGAACTACTCAATGAGAAGAATACCGAGCGCCTCACTCCAAAAGTATATCAGACAGCCGATTTACCAACTGACGAACCAACTCTTGAAGAGATAATAGAGGCAGTGAATAAACTGAAAAATTCAAAATCACCTGGAATCGATGAGATATCAGCGGAAATGTTAAAACGAGGAGGTCATATTTTACACCAACGATTTCATCTATTGATACTCTTAATATGGAGAGAGGAGAAGATACCAAGTGAATGGCTAGAAGGTGTAATAATACCAATACACAAAAAAGGAGATCGATTAAAATGTTCCAATTATAGAGGGATTTCGTTGGTTAGCACCGCATACAAGGTATTAGCGAACATCCTGCTGAGAAGATTAACTCCATTTGCAGAGAATAGCTTAGGAGACTACCAGGCGGGATTCAAACCAAACAGATCCACCACAGACCAGCTGTTTATTCTTAAACAACTGCTAGAAAAGAGTTGGGAATTCAACAAAATCATACACCACTTATTTATCGACTTCCAGAAAGCATACGACAGCGTAATTAGAGAGGAACTCTGGAATGCCATGGCAGAGATATCGATCCCAAACAAACTTATACGCTTGAGCAAAATGTGCGTACAGGACTCAAGATCTAGAGTAAAAATAGACGGAAGAATGTCAAAGTCTTTCACAGTGGGCAGCGGAGTGAGACAGGGTGATGCACTGTCACCTCTCCTATTTAACATCGTACTGGATAAAGCCATAAAATCATCTGAAATCGAGATGCAGCTGTTTGCAGTGGACGGATCCAGACTAATACTGGCATATGCGGATGACGTGGATGTAATAGCTAATAGCGCGATCAACATGAAAGCTATATTCCAAAAGGTGGAGAGGGAGACAGAGAAGATGGGTCTTACAATAAACGAAGACAAGACAAAATATATGTGTGTGAATAGACGACCACACAGAGACAGACTTGGACAAAATGTCACCATCGACCAGTACAATTTTGAAAGAGTCCAACATTTTAAATACCTGGGGTCAACTATCGCTGCAGACAATGACATAACAGAAGAAATAAAAGGACGCATATACAGCAGTAACCGATGTAGATTTTCCCTGGACAGGCTGTTCCGTTCGAAAAACCTAACAAGAACCTCAAAGATCAAAATCTATAAAACCGTGGTGAGGCCTGTTGTGATGTACGGCTCAGAAGCCTGGACGATGACCAAAACAAATGAAGAACGACTGAGACGTTTCGAAAGGAAAGTTTTAAGGAGGATATTTGGCCCAATATATAATCCCGTAGATGAGCAATACCGGATAAGGACAAGTGGAGAGCTAAAAAAAATATTTACCGATCTGGATATAGTACAGGAAATAAAGGCGCAACGGCTGCGTTGGGCCGGACACGTCCAGAGACAACCAGATAGTAGGCTAATCAGATTGGCATGGGATGATGCTCCAGGTGGTAAGAGACCGGTCGGACGACCGAGAACAAGATGGAGGGATAATATCATATCTGATGTGGAAACACTAGGCTTACAATACAATGAAGCACTAAATCTGATGAAAGATCGAGAGGCGTGGAGGGCAATTGTTAAGTCAGCCAAGACCCACCCGGGGTTGTAGCGCTACGAAAGAAAGATTAGAACGTTTAGAGAAGCTGGTTGACTCTATGCAATCACGATGTTAAGCTTTTATCGCTGCAAAAGGCTTTGCAACGAAGTACTAAATGTTTTTAATCTATAGTTTTTGTATGTATTTATTTATTTTTTGGTTTTAAGAGCTTTTTGTCAGCACTTGCTAAATGCAAATATTTCGAATTTATTTTGTTTTGAAGTTTTTCAGATTAATACAATTATCTAGAAAGTTATAATTATATTTTTTAATTTAAGAGTTTATAAGGAATAAATATTAAAAAAATTAAATAGAAATATTGAAATTTGAAAAAGTTATTGCAAAAAAACTGTTTGCCAACTTACTTTTGATCGCTACTGTATGTACAGGATAAAAAAGTTTGTGTCTGAAAAGTGATGGTGCACATTTGTGAGACCAAAAAGTGGAGCATATGATTTCGTTAAAACCATGTCGATTGGGCGCAACAACATTTTAAAACTTTAAAATTAAAATAATTTTTTATAAAATATTCCTGTACCTATCCAATTTTCAATTGGTTGAATTATAACATTCTTATTTCCGCGTGGTATTCGTCTTCCACATAATTTCAATTTTCTGCAAAGATTTGGACTCGTGCGATTATCCAAATCTAGCACAATGGTCCCAATTTGGACCAACTTTTACAAAAACTGGCGTATCCTACGCTAGACGCAAAAATCTTTTGCCTAATTCTATCGCCCAACTGCGGTTGGCTCGCCTGGAAGTATCTCTTCATTTCATGAAGTCAAATCACGCATCAATTTCTTGGTAGGTTGCTAATCCTTCTACTGGCATCACATTTCCGTACTTATTAAATATAATTAATCACTCTACGATTTTAGGTGAACTCAATTATTTATGCAAATACAAAATTAATAAATTTCACTTTCATAAATTAGCATTAAAGCATCCTCATAAGAAAAGGATGGTCAATTTTATCAGTCATACCGTGTGTAGAGAGTGGAAACTGATCACCATTTACGTCTGCTGTATTGGAGTCACATTAAGAACGAAAATTGAGCGTATAAAAATTTATGCGTTAGCATGTGGCTGTAATTTCAATTTAGAAAGACCCAAAGCTCGGACTCGGAATATTTGAAAAATCTCAAGGAGGAAAATGGCACTTCAATATATTAGGGGTCGTAGTAACTTTCAAAGTTACTTAGCTTCTTAACTTTCATAAATATGAATTACTTGCTTATTTTCAATGTATAATAATTCTGGATGCGTTCATGAAACAATTATTGGTTCCACGGTTAATTACTGATTTTTCGTCTACTTAATAGATCGCTTGCCCGACTTCATCTTAAATATTGTTTAATATAATTAAATAAGAAAAAATTAAGAATTTATTACATGCCTAAATCAAAGCTTTAATATAAATTTTGTAAATTGGTAATATCGATAAAGCATTAAAAACACAATACATAATCAAAATTACATTATAATAAAATTTCTGTTGGTAATAAAAAAATTTAAACGATTGGTACATTATGAAAATTAAAAATTATTTCTATAAAGAAATTTTTAATAAATTTTAAAATTCCAAAATAATAAAATATTATTAGTTCATTATAATATTTTGTGCAATTAAAAAACAATCCATAAAAGAATTAAATTAAAATAGCAATGTGTAATTATTACCTATATGATAATAAAAAAGTTAAATCATTTAAATGATTGGTACATTAAAAAAATGTAAAAGGATTAGTAATTATTGTAGAAATTGTTAATTTAAGGATTTATACCTCAATTATTATTTAATAAAATATTGCTTTATTGTATTTTATTTATGAAACGTGAAATGTTTTTAATTTAAAGTACGTATTCTCCTTATTTGCAGTCATAAAATATTCAGTTGGGGCACAGATTAGAGCCTTTGGTTCGACGTAAGTAATTATATTGTTTTTAAGATATTCATTTGGAAAATATTTATTACCATTAATCTTAAGAATTTTAATTTGAAAAATGATTACTTTGTTCATTTAACCTTTTTTACAACAGAATCACCGATTTTAAAATTTACATGAAAAAGCTATATTTTAACACTTTTATTTATTTTAAATTTCCTCCTTCCAGGAAAAATATTTTAAATTCCCATGAAGAAATATAATTAAATCTAATGTTTATATTCAAACCCAGATTAGAGAATATCATGATAATGGACAATACGATATTGTAATAATAAATAACGTAACTTAAAAATTATTACAGCTCGAACGAAATTTCATCAATTGATATCGGTTTAATAACAAATTAAAATAACTTCGGGTGATTCGAGTACTCGGGTAACTTCAGTTACGTGATGCATGTGGTACATAAGAAAAAAGTAGGTTAGATAAATAGTAACAGGGTCATTCCATCTCAAATCGAATCATGAATTTACTTGACCCATGCCTAATTTGACAAAATTTGGTACACACCATCTTAGTAAGAAAAAAAAAATACAAATTAAAATTAGATTTTCCCAAAAAGGCACTCGTTTCCTTGTTTTGGTCTTTCAAAAAGTCAAAAAGTTGGTGTGTAGACTTATAGGAAAACGACTGTAACTTCATCCACTGTGGTCTAAATTTAAAAACAAAAAATGTTTTGTAAAGGTAAACGAACATTCTGTTCAAATATTTAACCACATTTTATATTTTCAACCCCTAACTGGATTATTTTTTTAATATTAACCCTATTTCAACCCAGTGGCGGCTCGTGGGGTTCTACAGTGGTGGTGCCAGAAGTTTTTCTTTTGATGAGTTCTTAAATTTAAGTCCAACCGAAAGCGATTTTTACCGAATCCAAAGGAACTGTATACAGTTCTGTACACAGACTTAAATAGCAGTTTAACGGGGTTTTTCGATTTTTTTTTATTACATATTTTGATAGTTTGGGGTCTTGAATATGTTTACAAAAAATATTAAAGTAAAATTCATCAAATTACCCGAATTATAACGGATTTTACGTAATGGTGTTTATTTTGTACTTTATTTGTACTTTATATAAAATATACAAAAATAAATTTAACAAATTTAAGTTGTACTTGTCTGTAATTGTTTTTAGGAGTTCAAAAAACCAAAAAAAAAATTTTAAATTTGTTAAAAAAGGAAATTATTAAAAATCGACATTTTAGTCCACCTCGAAATTGAATTGATTGTGAAAAAGGAGCTTTAAAAGTTTTTTCTTACAAATTGCGGGATTACTCCCCCATCTGGGGTTGATAACTAATTTACTATGTTTTTTATGGGTGCAGTTAATACAAGGTCTTCAACTGACATATTTGCTGCACAAACAAATAATATTAGATACAAAATCCCTAAAATTGTGGGTTTTTTATTTATTTTGACTAAATTATTATGCTAATTTTTATTTTAAAATGATTTCAAAAGAATTTTCTTCTTTCAACCATCGCCATTTAGTCATATTATTTTTAATTTTACATGTTCGAGGTTCCAACCATAGCCTGGCATTCATAGAGAACAAAATGTACAAAAATTCGTATATTTTAGATAACTACGTCAGTCAAAAACATTGCGCCCGATTGGACAGTCATTTCGAAACATGAGTTACGCGTTGATCTATTACTTGTATAATTTCCAATAAAATGTTTTGCAAAAATTTTAGATGTTACTTTAGACATGAATAAATAAGAATCCTAAATTGCAGCTCATCAATAGCTTAAACATTTTTCTCAAATTTAATTCCTAAAAATCAGCTTGCCGGAAATGCAACAAGTTAAATAGAACACACTTCAAGATAAAATATTTATTACATTTATTAAATTGAAGAATTTTGCATTACGAGCAAGTTGAACAAATCCAAATTAAATTAGTATAAGAAATATTTTAAGAATTGTAGTTGAAATTTATAACATTGAGATAACATTTTTAATAACGTTGACGTTATTAGATTGCATGATAATAATAATCATAATATAACATCTTATTCTAAAATTTAAAAAATAAGGAAAAGCACTTTTACTAAATTGCAGGATATTATATAAAATCATTTTTGAAATAATCAAATCAGGCAATGGTCTACCCAATTTTTGAATTTTAATATCTTCCTCCAGCTAACATGAGCAAAAAGGCTTGTTTAAAATGTTATTAATTTTATTCATTATTAAATTAATATGTATTAACAAGTTTAATTAACTTCACTAATAATAAATTATCAGACAAATTATATTTATAACTCAACGCGGTATTAATAATTGCACATAATGAAATCAGAGATATAGGAGGTAGCCTCATACAAACACTCGGCGGGTGTAGGTAGAATTGCTATCACGTACCCATATGCATCTCGCTACATTTACAGTAGTGGCCAGGAGTTCCGTAGCCACATTGAATTGGCTCGGTGTTGATAATTTATCGTATTGTAAAGTGCACATTTATAAAATAAAAATTACATATTTGTCTATACTATGTTTACGCTTTAAAGTGAGAAAAATGTTTAAGATTAAACAATTTTTAAACAAAATTAAATATTTTTTGAAAATTAAAAAAAATATTTAAGGCCGCTTTGCCAAGCTAGTGCCATGGCTCTTTGGCTCATTATAACGAGCCGCCACTGTTTCAACCCCTATTTCTAATGGGTTCTTTTTTTTGGTTAATTTTTTTACAGTTTTTTTTGTACAAATCTGCTGAGCATGCGTACCAAATTTTATCATGGGATGAGCATGGGTTCTGTTACTAAAAATTAATTAAGTATAGGCAGAAACAGACAAAAATCAGTTTTTCGCAGATTTATCAAGTTTCTTTGTAAGTTTAGTGCCACAAGAGCCGCTCTACTGTCTGTAAATATCTGAATTCTTTTGCCTCGAATGCCTCCATCCTTGACTGTTTTTGCGCGTGTAGTATGCCTACAAGTTCCGCTTGGAACACTGAGGCATACTTACCCAGCGATATAGATGTGTTTAGCTGCAGTTCCCGCGAGAAAATCCCCGCACCTGAGCCATCACCAGTTTTGGAACCGCCAGTGTACAGAGATATGTCTGTCTCTACAGTTCTTGTTGTATCTTGCAAAATGCTAAATTTCCTATCAAATAGGTGAATATGGGAATTCTGTCAGCATCCAGGGCCAGGATGGGGAGCCCATCAAAATAGTGCCCCCCCCCAGGATCCCCGAATGTCTCCCGACTCCTTGCCTATTGGTCCAGAGCCCCCACGCTCGCAGCCTAAGGGCAGCCTCTCTCCAGCCACGTGGAGATCCAGTGGAGGGAGACAGAGAAGAGCCTCTAAGGCCGCTATGGGAGCCGTTCTCATCACTCCTGTCACCGTCAGGCAGACCATTCTCTGCATCCGGTGAAGAGAGGACGCCACTGTTGCCAGCTTGGTTCTAGGCCACCAAACCAAAGCACCTTTTTGTCACACCTTTTGAATCACATATGTATGCCTCGCTCCCTCCCGTTGCATCAGACGGTATGGATTCGCAGAAAACGTGCGACGCGCAAGTTTTTGCACTCTGGCGGCTTTATTTTTGAAACGCGACAAAATTCAAAACGGCAGAAATGATCTAAAGACTGTAGCGAAGTTTTTAGTGTAACAAAAAATTAAATTGATATCGTGAAATAAAAAGTTATTGATTTTTAAAGTTCTAGAAACTATACATGAATATTCAAATTTCTGGGAAAATCAAGTTTTATGTGAATAAATATAAACAAAATCGGCAAGTGTTATATATCGTTGTATTGGTAATTTCATTGGCAATAATTCTAAAAAAAAGCGCATCTCTCTAACATGCTTACGAATAGAAAACAAATTAAGAATGAGCCAAAGTGCGGTACCCTATTTTTTTAGGTTTTAGGTCCATATCTTTTTTCGGTACCGGCGAAAAAAGTCGTCACTTACATTTCAAATAGTGTATGACCTAACTAACGTTGTGTATAAATTTCATTTAGTTCTACCGCGGTATCACCTACTTCAAGAAAGAGACGTCTTTTGCCCTGCATTTTTGTAACAGGTTTATTTTAGTGTTAGCACCTTTAATATTTGATGTATAGGTTGTGTTACATTTGCCGCCTCCTGTACATTACTATTTTGAATTTACATTCTTTTAAGGGGGCGCTAGATATTTCTAAATCAAAAAGGTTGGTAACTTTTATAGTTGAAGATAAGCGAGATATACGCGAAAAAGTCGACAGGCGAATTTTGAGTGGTTTTTAGCGAGAATCAAAGCAATTTTTACAGAAGGCCCTACTACTTATTAATTTTGGATACTGTATTGCCGGTGATTTTCGGTAGCTGAAGGTTCCGAGAACTCAATTCTTGAGGATTAAATATTGGTAGAGCCCAGGAACATTTATCGTTTGTAGGTACCATTTTGGTCAACGATTTCCAGTTTGGGATAATCTTCCGAGAAGTACAAATTGGTAGCGATTGAGTACTGGAAATTCGTTCGAAAGTTCGCCTGAAACATACTAATTATTTACACGTACGCTTATTTTACTAACCGATATCCACCAAAGATCTGGTTCATAGTTGCCGCAATTTCAACTGCATTTTGTTTGGAATATTCATTAGACTTCACATTCCAATTTAATTACAACACACAGGAAGAATCAATTCATTGTTTACGTCCGAACGAAGGGTTCATATTGGTCGAGGTAAATCCAGTGGTGCACCATAATATCCACAAGCGTAACTTACGGACTTACTTACGGGTGAGTGATATTTATAAATCCGTTGATTTGTTTTGTTATTGCGTGGCGGGTGAACGATATAATTACACCTTATTTCATTGCGTACTTACGTATCTTGCCGACGTCGAAAAGAAGATTAATTTTACATCATAACTTCTATTTTGTTTGCAAGGTGTCTGGGACAAGCTCCTGGCTGTAAGATTTCTGTATTGAATATATTTTTGTTTTACTAGTTCAGATCTGAATAGTATAAGATTTACCACAAATTCTTGTAAGTACAAAAAAATCTCCACTGTCGAGTTTATAATTTTGAACATTATATACGTTTCTGCGATTTGTGACTTGTGGCTACTGATTTTGTTTATATTATTAAATTGTTTTATTTTTGCAATTTAGTTTTACTCGTCACCTACCTGCTACTTGTAATCTCAACTTGTTTAGTTACTTTTTGCTTTCGCGCTTTCGGCCATTTGTTTTTCAGAGACGACAAAAAGCGCGTGGCGCCCTTTTTTTTGAGTTTGGATCAGGTCATAGCGGTCTGATCGCTGACCCACCCCAAATTGCTCTCTGTAGAGTTAAGCCGCAGCGTCGTCATACCAAGTCGGGGATTGCAGGTAAGTGGAGAAGGGTCGGTGACAAGTATTTTGTTGACCAAGTTTTGTGAAGGTCACATGTTATTGCTATGTGAATACGAATCTGACGAAAAATATGTGTAAATATTCTTTTGTAGAGAATTTAATTAGTTTAATTTTATATTAAACTATTTTGTCATATTTTTTGCGCAGACAACAGATTTATCGTTGCAAACACTATGTTCAAACACCACCCCCGACATTTATATACATGGAGGTCGCCTGGAGAAAAATATCGAAATTAGATTGACTACATCCTGATCAGACAGAGATGGAGAAGCTCCCTGAAAGACGTGAAAACCTACCCAGGAGCCGACTGCGGGACCGACCACCAACTGCTGGCTGCCGAGTTTCGCCTCAAACTTAAATGCACACCTAAGAAGGACATACAAAGAAACCGATGGCATCTATACAAAAACGAAAGGTATAAAATCGAAGCACAGGAGACCCTGGGAAGCATACCCGATGAACGCAAGAACGCTCTCAATGCAAATGATCTATGGGAGATAATGAAAGAAAAATTAAATGACGCCGCAAAAAAGTCAAATGAGGACAATACAAGAAAGGGCAATAGCAACAACAACAACAACAGAAAGCCATGGATATCAGATAGGACATGGAAGATCATTGAAGAAAGGAAGAAATTAAAGTCTCTAGGCATGACAAGAAATAACTGCAAGGCTTACACCGAATACTGCAAAACTATAAAAAAAAAGAATCTCGAAAAGATAAAGAACTGTATCTCAGTGACATGTGCAAGGAAGTAGAGGCCCACTCGAGCAGAAATGAGACTGGAGATATGTTCCAAAAAATACGCACGATTGCTCGAGAATTCAAACCAAAGACAAATACCATACAAGACGAAAAAGGTATAGCAATAACCAACTTCGAGGGAGTTCTCGAACGATGGAAACAATACTGCGAAAATCTAATGAAGGGAAAAGCGGACGCACAGACAAACATCGAAAATATGGAAAACGCGGAACATGAACCAGACATTCTCAAATCCGAAATCGCTGCGGCCACAATGGCACTTAAAAGAAATAAAGCGTCAGGATATGACGAAATCGTGGCAGAAATGATTAAGGCAGCCGGACAACAGGGTATTGATATGCTGCACTGTATATGTAACAAAGTGTGGCATTCGGGAAGATGGCCTGACGATTGGGTAAAGTCTATATTCGTGCCAATCCACAAGAAAGGAGCGAAAAATAAATGTAGCAACTATAGAACAATCGCCCTTATCTCGCATGCCAGTAAGGTGTTACTGTGGATCATCAACGAGAGACTGAAAGCCTACATACATCCACAAATACCTAATGAACAGGCCGGATTTATGCCAGGCAGAGTGTAACGGGCCAAATTGGTTCCGTCAACAAACTGTGATCACACAGGTGAATGTGTGGCACCTACCTGGATTTGTATTGGATGCCGCTAGCTCAATCGCGTGGGTCGTGGTGCTTGAATCACTCCAATAACAATCCGGGACGGCAAAATCAAGGGAAGTCACAATCGGGTATTAGGGCGCCACTGAATTTGTCATAAACTTACCCCCAAAAGTAATTCAGAACTTACCTATATAGAAATAGGGGGGGAGTCGAGAGTGAAATAAAATATATCTAACAACGAGAAACAAAATTTAATGATAATAGTTTTAGATATAGGTTCAAATGGTGAATATACAATTTTAATAATGATTGGAATATTGACACAAATTTTGATAGTTACTTCGTAAAACAAAACTGGTGGTGCACTGAATTTAGTAACAAAATTGACGGTTTGAGTTAAAGTTGTTGAATTCGTACTTAAAGCTAACATAGAATAAAGAAAAATAAATAGCGAATAACATAAAAGGAACTTAACCTAGAAGTTGGAATAAAATATTTAACACTCGGTATATTCTATGATATACCATAAAAATAATACAAAATACTAAATTAAGGTTAGTAACTTAAGACTAAGAACACTTTCTATAATTAATTTAATAATACTCAATAAAATTTCAGTAACGCGAAATTTATCGTATGGATTAAGTAGCCAAAAACTCCAAGGGTTTACGTGAGTAAATCGTTCAATTTATAACTTAAATATTTGCAAAAGTGCGAGGTGGTGTAAGGTTGAATTGATGGAGCTAAATGTTAATTGTGTGAAACGTAAAGTGTACTTACAGAAATTAAACACACGAAAAAAATAATGCACCATGCCACTTAATGCGGGCCTGTCTTGAACAATGTGAAGACAAGGAAATGACGTCACAGGTGCTGACACAGGGCGATGACCTTTCGAATTTTTACCATAAATTGGAGCGATGATTTCAATCTGGGGAATTGATTTCGATATCGGGAAGTCTTCAACGAAACCGAATAATGTGGAGCGTTTATTGTTGTCGATTTTCCAGTAAATGAAATTTTTGCGAATCGCATGGAACACATAAACCAAATATTGTTCCCAACCAATCTTTAATGCCAATATTGCCACTGGGGCGTCTTCTGTGCTACTACCCAGAGTAGTGTAACAACCCGCGCATTTAGCAAAGTAAATTAATTGCGTTTTTAGCTAATTAATTTAAATACCTAATTAATTTAAATACCGATCTACAAAATACGGCTTAAGTATTTTCATTTACCAACATAGATAATTGTAATTGAGATAATTAAATAGAGTTAATTTAAGAATACTCTATTTAATTTAATGAATAAAAATAACTATGTAGGATTTTAATTTTTAAATATCGATGCATGGATTTATAAGCAGGAAACGATTTGTCAATACGTTAAGGGGCTCAAAGAAGAGCCGATTGCCACAGCTGCACTGGCGGCTACATAGTTAAAAGAAAGACCTACCACTTGTTCATCGTAAAGATTAATTTAAGTCAACGCATTATAATAGAACAAATTTTACTTTGCGTTTGTTTCGCATTTGTACAGGAAATGAGTTGTAAGTTATCGCTGCACCGCCAAAAGGAGCCTTGCCCTAATTCTTAGCAAGAAAAGTAAAAGTGCTGTTGTTAATTTCATAGCTCATTTGCTTAATGTATGAGAATATTTTGTATAAACCCTCAGTTCGGGGAAATTTTAAATATTGTATAATTCTGTAAAAGTCACACGGTCCGAAATGCCACCCATGAAAAAGGAAATAAATTTTTGGGAAACAAAGAGTTTTGTCACATCCCCCTTGGTAATACTCAGGATGAAGAACCAAGGGATTGGTTCTTCACATGGTACGGGGCGTAAAAATAAATCCTCCACGGTGGGAAAATTTTGATAAAAATCCCAACTTAGAAAAAATTCACCAGTTGTCGTCGGGAAAGGACCCGAAATAAATAAGTTCAATTGCTACGCGAACCGGTGTTCGATTAAAATTAAAAGTATAAAGTGTTATTTTGAGGTTGACATAAATTAAAAGTCGAAGTTGTTTGATTAAATTTTGAGTCAATAATTAACTTAAAAGTTAAAGTTGTTTAATAGCAAAGTATCGAGTCAATACCTAAATTAAAAGTCGAAGTTGTTTGATTAAATTTTGAGTCAATAATTAACTTAAAAGTTAAAGTTGTTTAATAACAAAGTATCGAGTCAATACCTAAATTAAAAGTCGAAGTTGTTAACCTAAAGTTGAATAAATTATTAAATGTTAATTTGGAGAATTCATAATACGAGTTTAAAAAATTTGGGTGTTTATTGAAATTACCGATACGGTGAGAAGAGAAATTGTGTTTAGTTTCCAAGACTATTTTCTTCCTGGAGTTACGTCGGTGACTTAGTAAATGGATTATTAATTGAAAGGTATTGTGCATTCAATTATTCTCAGTAATTTGTATATTTTGTATATTTTGTAATTATTGTATCATTTGCCAACTTTGTTTGTGTACAAAGATATTAATATACTTGGTTGTTATAAATAGTCAGTTTATTATGGCTTGAAAAGACGCCAGTGCTCGTATCGAGAATTTCCTTTACCCACGTTTACAACAGGAGCAAAGCTACTAAAGAAGAAGAAGTAAAAAGGGAGTTCCATCGAGTAATCTCTCCCTAAATTATCAACCAACAATTACAAGGTAATTTAAATTAAAAGATTTTCGTGGTGGCAGCGATAGAAATTAATTTAATATAAATAAAATTATTAAACCGCATACCTCGGTTTTCCACAGTAGCGACCCGAAGTTTACACTAAAATGATGATTTTACTGAATTTCACCACAACTTTACTTAACCAACAAAACAAGCGTTCTTTCTCCTACGCCATTATCAGGATCTCTCCACTTGTGGTCGTGCGCGCGCCACCTCCCGCTAAGGCATTAATTCCCACAAGGCAATGTACGGGGCGGGAGTATAAATTCAAAATTTCGCGGGGAAGACTCAAATTTAAATGAAAAAGTAAAATATTATTACAAGAGGCACAAGAGAACAGGTTCTAAACGTTAGACAAATTGTCGAGAAACTCAGAGAATTCAACACTAATGCCCAGTTTCAGCAACTTTAATTTAGGAATTTAATCATAGATTAAATATTTAATCATAGATTAAGTCCGATTTGGGTTTTAGCAATATAATTTTTAACACAGGTTAAATTTAATCAATGATTAGCGTAATCATAGATTAAATCTGTAGTTTGGGTTGTAGCAACGTTAATTTATGCTTAACACAGGTTAAATACCCAAAGTATTTAATTACTAGTTGACCAGTGATTAAAGTTAAATTACCAAAAACCTAACCTCCTTTTATTATAGAAAAGTGTGTAAATACGCAATTAATATAAATTTGACCGTCTCATACAGACAAAACCAGAGAAAAAAATTATTACAATTTTGTTTAAAATGTTTTTTTCAAATTCCAGGCGTGATAGGTGCCATCGACTGCACACACGTGCGGATTCATTTTTAAAGCTTTATTAAATTTACAATAAAATAAAATAAAAGTTTAATATTTTTTTATGGGCACCCGAGTACTTTTTGAGAAAAAAATTCAGTTATTAACAAATTAACAATTTATTTATCAATATCACGTAATTTTACATTTAGTAGCCGCAATTGTCTTCCTTCTCTACTTCTTATAATTTTTTGTTCTTTTCTGTGCCATTTCAGTAAAATATATGTAAAATATAAAATATTTCAATGAACTGTATTCACAGAATATAGGTTATAAACCTCACTTGTTGATAATTTTCGAACTAATTGAACTACTTGCATAGTATGAAGTAGGCGTGGTTGTCGTTTCAGGAGTACCACCATAACTATTCTACACATAATCCGAGATTAACTAATTACATATTAGAAAAGGTTGCTACAACCCATTCAAAATTTAACAACGGATTATTTTTAATTTGTGTTAACTAACACAGGTTAAGGTTAAGGTTGCTGAAACCGGCCCTAAGGGATACTTCTGCTTCCTAGACTATCAGAAGGCTTTCGACTGCGTGGAGTGGGACAAACTTTGGTACATTAATACAATACTTGGCGTCCCCCCACACCTTACCTCCCTCATCAGCAAACTATACGCTTCTAACGAGGCACAAGTCAGAGTGAATGACCAACTATCAAAGACTTTCAAAGTAGGAAGAGGAGTGAGACAGGGGTGCATTATCTCGCCGATTCTATTCAATATATACGGAGAATGGATAATGCGCGTCGCTACAGAAGGATGGAAAGGAGGAATATCGATAGGCGGAAGAAAAATATTTAACTTAAGATATGCAGATGACACGACACTGCTAGCGGCGTCAGAAGAAGAACTGACAGAGCTCCTGGAGAGAATTAAAGCGACAAGCGAAGAATATGGCCTCAAAATAAATACAAATAAGAGTAAAGTGATGATTGTGGATAGGGCAAGTGAGAATCAACGGAATATCGGAGAAATAGGCGGGATTGAAACTGTGGAGGGTATAGTATACCTGGGCGTCCGCATCACAAGAACTGGAGAATGCGAAAGCGAAATCAGACGCAGAATCACGCTGGCAAAGACAGGAGTGGCAAAACTGACGAGAATATGGAAAGATCGAGGAATATCGAAGTCCACTAAAATGAGAATTATCCAATCTCTGATTTTCCCAATAATGACGTACGCCTCAGAAAGCTGGACAATCAAAGCGGCAGATAGACGACGAATAGAGGCTTTTGAGATGTTCTGTTGGCGTAGAATGCTGAGGGTGTCATGGACGGAGAGGCGTACAAATGTGTCCATCCTGAAGGAACTTAACATCAAGGAAAGATTGAGCACATCCATAAATAGAGCTATATTAAAATATTTCGGACACATTATGAGACGCGGGGATGGAACGCTCGAGAGACTCGTGGTCCAGGGCAAGAGACCAAGAGGTCGGTCTCCCTCTCGGTACGTTGACCAAATAAAGAAAATGACTGGCTCAACAGTGCAGCAATGCGCACACAACGCAATGGACAGAGAAAGATGGAGAGATACAGTTAACAACTGTTTATCATGAATGATGCCACGATGCCCGGATACGGGCGTACCGAACAAGAAGAAGAATTTTGTCATGAATTTCAAAGAAACTTGAGAAATCGGCGAAAAACTGATTTTTGTCCGTTTCTGCCTATACTTAATTAATTTTTAGTAACCGAACCCATGCTCATCCCATGATAAAATTTGGTACGCATGCTCAGCACATTTGTACAAGAAAACTGTAAAAACATTAACCAAAAAAATAGACCCCTTTAGAAATAGGGGTTGAAATAGGGTTAAAATTAAAAAATTAATCCAGTTAAGGGTTGAAAGTATAAAATGTGGTTGAATATTTGAATAGAATGTTCATTTACCTTTACAGAATATATTTTATTTTTTAATTTAGACCACTGTGGATGAAGTTACAGTCGTTTTTGTATAAGTCTACACACCAACTTTTTGACTCTTTGAAAGACCAAAACAAGGAAACGAATGCCTTTTTGGACAAATCCTTAAATTTGTATTTTTTGTTTCTTACTACGATGGTGTGTACCAAGTTTCGTTAAGTTAGGTCGAGGTCAAGTCAATTTTACCTATTTTTTTGTCGATTTGAAATGGAATGACCCATACTCAAAATATTAAGGAAGTACTTATTAAACAAGACTCAAAATTATTTTTTATTATTTTTATCAAATTTATTTGACTCTATAGAATTTTGCAACATAATTGACCAAACTAAATATTTAAATAACCAAAGCGATATCACAACACCTACAATCTTTCCTTTTCTTAGTCATGAAGGTTTTTCGTCCTCATTTTTAGGTGGAATAATTTGAAACTTCATATCATTTCCTTTCATCCTCTTCTGTAACAACCTCGTCTTATCGTTCAATTTTTCATCAAAAAATTTGTATATATTTTCCTGCAACCAAACAATCTATTCAAAAAATTTTCCGACTCAACACAAATAACATACCAAACTTTCTTTATTTGATGAAGTTCCATTAACAATCACCCTAACTTCGTACCTCTTAGAAATCCATTTCAAAATTTTATTGATGTTTACTTCTAAATCGTGGTTACTGATGGTAGCATTTAACATTAACAATTTTTCTCCTTTCAAAAAAAATGTGTTTTTATTTTTTTTACGTTCTTCCCTTTGCTTTAATTCCTCCGCGTGGTACTGCACACCTGACATTAACTTATAGACAGACCTTTGCGTCTTCGCATCCACATCGATTACTTTAACAAGTTTTAAGTTCCTTCGTTTCGACAGCAATTGCGCTTCTTCTAAAGTTACTATACTAATGGATTCGTCAGGAGATATTAAGGTAATTCTTGGTATGGCTTGTCTCTTTAATTTCCTCTTTTCACCATCCACTTCGATAGTGACCGGTTGGTTAGGCGGTTTTGAGGAGAAGAAATTTACTTGTGTCGTGACCCCAATTGGCATTTTAACGTTCACGTTTGTAATTAACTTTGTTAGATGCGTAAATCGGTTAAGTAACATAGTCAAGATTAATAAAAAGCTACTGATAATAGAAAAGTACGGTAAACAAAATTTGAGGTTAGAGTAGACTGTAGTGCGATTCAGGTGAACTACGCTGTCACAAATGAACTAAATTTAAGGTTATGTATCCTAATTAATTTAAAAAGTGAAAATGTTAGCAAGAACATGTTTATTGCAACTCAAAACTTTGAATAGCAAATTTTTAGATAGAAAATATTTAGTTAAGTGAGTCAGGTGCACTTGTACCGAATTTTTGTTTTACTGTTTTTGTGATTTGTAGGGTTAACATCTACAGAAGGGCATGTAGTAGTGATACTAGCAGTAAATTTGATTATACTACCATACCGAACGAAAGAATTAGAAATTTTAGCATAATTGCACATGTAGATCACGGCAAAAGCACCTTGGCTGATCGGTTGCTAGAATTTACGGGAACGATCAAAGCCAACAGCGGACAAAACCAAGTGCTCGATAAATTACAAGTTGAAAAGGAACGAGGAATTACCGTTAAGGCTCAAAGTGTTTCGCTCTTGTATGACTACAAAGGGGAACAATATTTGTTGAATTTAATTGATACGCCTGGGCATGTCGATTTTTCCAACGAGGTAAGTTATTTTTAGGTTTTTAATTAACAAGTACAAGTTCGCTTTTTGTTGTTAAGGTGGCAAGATCTTTATCAGCGTGTCAAGGTGTAATTTTACTTGTAGATGCAAATGATGGAGTGCAAGCTCAAACCGTCGCTAATTTTTACTTGGCTTTTTGTAAGGAATTGGTGATTGTTCCGGTTTTAAATAAAATTGATTTGAAGAATGCCGATCCTGATCGCGTCTGTGGTCAATTACAAACCTTATTTGAAATTCAGAGTTCGGACGTTTTGAAGGTTAGTAAACTTTTTTGCATGTTTAGCGTTAATAATTAATAATGTAGGGTCATTCCATCTCAAATCGACAAAAAAATAGGTAAAATCGACTAGACCCCGACCAAACTTGGTACACACCATCGTAGTAAGAAATAAAAAACAAAAATTTAAGGATTTGTCCAAAAAGGCATTCGTTTCCTTGTTTTGGTCTTTTAAAAAGTCAAAAAGTTGGTGTGTAGACTTGTAGAAAAACGACTGTAACTTCATCCACAGTGGTCTAAATTTAAAAATAAAAAAATATTCTGTAAAGGTAAATGAACATTCTATTCAAATATTCAACCACATTTTATATTTTCAACCCTTAACTGGATTAATAGACCAGTGCAGAAGCCTTTGAAAATGATAAAAAGTGAACAAAAATAGCAGTAGGATGAAACCCATTGGAAAAGGAAGAGAATATAACAAAAATGACAGGAAAAATAATTTACGGGCGATCTGAGGTCGGGAAGTGGAAGGGGGTGAGTTTTAAGGGTAGAAAACTGTTTTTCTCGATTTCCGGCAAAACCACAAGTTCTATGGAAAAAAGTTAAATAGCAAAGTTGTAGGTAATAAAAAGATCTACAACTTTTGTATTTACACTTTTTTCACATAACCTCAAAATTTATGTGAAAAATTCAAATAACCAAGTTTTTGGTTTTTAATTTTTGTTTTACAAAAAAAAAATTTTTTCACGAAATTTGGTGAAAACTTACCTTTTTATGCCCCAAACACACTGTAATTTTTTTGATTTAAAATATTTATTTTTTCACCTTATTTTGACTTAATATCGAAAAAGCACCCTAATTTTCAATCGAAAATTCTCGCGTCAAAATATCTGCTTTTTTTAAAAAACTCGGTGGGCTTTTTGTTCGTTGAAATCTCTACTTTTCGATGGTGTAAAAAAAATATACATTACTATGGTAAATATTCTCAAAAAATGCAAAGAAACGAAAACAACTCGAATCAGAAATTTTTTTTTTCTTAAATCATCATGTACAATTTTGAGCTATTTATTAAAATTTATACTTTAATTACTCGAAAAACGTAAGATTCCGTGTTACATTGATAAACAAAAAATTGCAAGTCGAAATAAACAACATCGTTCATGAAAATATACGTGCAGGCTGAGTTACTTTAAGAGAATTGTGACAAAGCTTAAAATTTTCGGATTCGAGTTTTTTTCGTTTCTTTGCATTTTTGAGAATATTTACCATAGTAATGTATATATTTTTTTACACCATCGAAAAGTAGAGATTTCAACGAACAAAAAGCCCACCGAGTTTTTTAAAAAAGCAGATATTTTGACGCGAGAATTTTCGATTGAAGATTAGGGTGCTTTTTCGATATTAAGTCAAAATAAGGTGAAAAAATAAATATTTTAAATCAAAAAAATTACAGTGTGTTTGGGACATAAAAAGGTAAGTTTTCACCAAATTTCGTGAAAAAAAATTTTTTTTTGTAAAAGATAAAAATTAAAAACCAAAAACTTGGTTATTTGAATTTTTCACATAAATTTTGAGGTTATGTGAAAAAAGTGTAAATACAAAAGTTGTAGATCTTTTTATTACCTACAACTTTGCCATTTAACTTTTTTCAATAGGACTTGTGGTTTTGCCGGAAATCGAGAAAAACAGTTTTCTACCCTTAAAAGTCACCCCCTTCCACTTCCCGACCTCAGATCGCCCGTAAATTAATTTTCCTTTCATTTTTGTTATATTCTCTTCCTTTTCCAATGGGTTTCATCCTACTGCTATTTTTTTCGGTTTCAAAAATTATCGGCACTGGTCTATAATTTTTTTATTTTAACCCTATTTCAGCCCCTATTTCTAAAGGGGTCTTTTTTTTTGGTTGATTTTTTTACAGTTTTTTGGTACAAATGTGCTGAGAATGCGTACCAAATTTTATCATGGGATGAGCATGGGTTCGGTTATTATAAATTAATTAAGTATAGGCAGAAACGGACAAAAATCAGTGTTTCGCCGATTTCTCAAGTTTCTTTGAACTTTATGACAAAATAGTTTAATATAAAATTAACGCTAATTAAATTCTTTACAAAAAATATTTACACATATCGTCTGTCAAGAATAACGTTGTTCTAACTCCACTTTTTCATAAAAATGAGATAGTGATGAAAAATTTATCTTAGCTCCTAATTTTACAAGTTTGTAATTTAATATCTAAATCTAAATATATAAAAGAGAAGATCTGCTTGCTTGCTTGCTTGCGTGTTTGCGTGTTTGTTCGCTATACGTTCCTAGACCCGTGGACCGATCTCAACCAAATTTTGCACAGTTATTTTGTAGCTCCAGGCGCAACTATTCTCGCATATATGGAGAAGAAATTCGAGCGGGGAAAAAAGTTATTCGCTTTTTTCGAAAATCAAATCACAAGTTTGACAAAAAATTTAATTTGTCATAATTAATCTGACATACAGTCTGTGATTCAAAATACTGTCAACAGATGGCGGGAGGGCGGCTTTAATTCGAAAAATAAAAACCACACTAACAAATTAATCTGAATGCCGCGAATAAGACCGGAGCACTTTATATAGGTCGCAGAACTCGCCGAAACCACCACTTTGCGGAAGATTTAACTTTACATGAAGATGTAACTTTACGTGAAGATAATGTATGTATGTATGTATGTGTGTATGTATGTATGTATGTATGGATGTATGTATGTATGTATGACAGATGACAGGTGACAGATGACAGGTGACAGATGACAGGTGACAGATGACAGGTGACAGATGACAGATGACAGGTGACAGATGACAGGTGACAGATGACAGGTGACAGATGACAGGTGACAGATGACAGGTGACAGATGACAGGTGACAGATGACAGGTGACAGATGACAGGTGACAGATGACAGGTGACAGATGACAGATGAAGGCCGAACAACTATGGCCTTCACGGATCTATTATGGTCCGGTCTGTGAGGCCGAAGGCCGAACAACGATGGCCTTCACGGATCTATTGTGGTCCGGTCTGTGAGGCCGAAGGCCGAACAACTATGGCCTTCACGGATCTATTATGGTCCGGTCTGTGAGGCCGAAGGCCGAACAACTATGGCCTTCACGGATCTATTATGGTCCGGTCTGTGAGGCCGAAGGCCGAACAACTATGGCCTTCACGGATCTATTATGGTCCGGTCTGTGAGGCCGAAGGCCGAACAACTATGGCCTTCACGGATCTATTATGGTCCGGTCTGTTAGGCCGAACAACTATGGCCTTCACGGATCTATTATGGTCCGGTCTGTTAGGCCGAACAACTATGGCCTTCACGGATCTATTATGGTCCGGTCTGTGAGGCCGAAGGCCGAACAACTATGGCCTTCACGGATCTATTGTGGTCCGGTCTGTGAGGCCGAAGGCCGAACAACTATGGCCTTCACGGATCTATTATGGTCCGGTCTGTGAGGCCGAAGGCCGAACAACTATGGCCTTCACGGATCTATATGGTCCGGTCTGTGAGGCCGAAGGCCGAACAACTATGGCCTTCACGGATCTATTATTGTCCGCCCTGTGAGGCCGAAGGCCGAACAACTTTGGCCTTCACGGATCTATTATGGTCCGGTCTGTGAGGCCGAAGGCCGAACAACTATGGCCTTCACGGATCTATTATGGTCCTCCCCCTGTGAGGCCGAAGGCCGAACAACTATGGCCTACTCGGATCTATTCTGGGTCTAGATGGCTAAGGGCGGCGGATGCCGCCCGTGCCAGCTATCTAAATATATAAAAGAGAAGATCTGCTTGCTTGCTTGCTTGCGTGTTTGCGTGTTTGTTCGCTATACGTTCCTAGACCCGTGGACCGATCTCGACCAAATTTTGCACAGTTATTTTGTAGCTCCAGGCGCAACTATTCTCGCATATATGGAGAAGAAATTCGAGCGGGGAAAAAAGTTATTCGCTTTTTTCGAAAATCAAATCACAAGTTTGACAAAAAATTTAATTTGTCAAATAAAGTTATTCGCTTTTTTCGAAAATCAAATCACAAGTTTGACAAAAAATTTAATTTGTCAAATAATTAATCTGACGTACAGACAGTGATTCAAAATACTGTCAACAGATGGCGCGATGATAAGCGTTTTTCGATATTGCCATAATATATTAAAAGATAGTGTCAAAGTGACGGAAAGTGAAGTGAAAAACATACGAGTGATACTAATAAAGTAAAGTAGAAAAATAATACACATACTACAACAGTGTACTACCCGAAATAAATTTCACACCTAAGATTATGTGACCCAATTACAATACGTCAGGGAAAGCCAATTGTTCTATACCCCTACGCCAAAGTCCAAATCAAATTCTTCTTTGTTTCTAATAAAATTCACATATTGGTGGTCTTTAGACACGCCCTTTTTAAAAGTGGAATTTTTTTTTGACATTTACCCCCACTTAAAGAGTTTTTACTAAAGTCTAGAATAAATTCTTCATATTTGGTATATCAATAGGTAACATAAAACAATTTTATAAAAATAAATTTTTCCCCCTCCACCACAAAATTTTGGACTAAAGACACTCAGAAATTTAAAAAATTATATATCTGATTTCCCCTAATCATCTAAATGAATAATACGAAAAAAAATTTTTTAAATTATCCGCACCAAAAAAGTTTTTTTTGGAACTTCATCGATCATCACCAAAATTGATATCTGATTCCCCCTAATCATCTAAATGAATAATACGAAAAAAAAATTTTAAAATTATCCGCTCAAAAAAAGTTTTTTTTGGAACTTCATCGATCATCACCAAAATTGATATCTGATTCCCCTTAATCATCTAAATGAATAATATGAAAAAAAATTTGTTAAATTATACGGTCTGTGAAGCCGAAGGCCGAACAACTTTGACCTTCACGGATCTATTATGGTCCGGTCTGTGAGGCCGAAGGCCGAACAACTTTGGCCTTCACGGATCTATTATGATACGGTCTGTGAGGCCGAAGGCCGAACAACTATGGCCTTCACGGATCTATTATGGTCCGGTCTGTGAGGCCGAAGGCCGAACAACTATGGCCTTCACGGATCTATTATGGTCCGGTCTGTGAGGCCGAAGGCCGAACAACTATGGCCTTCACGGATCTATTATGGTCCGGTCTGTGAGGCCGAAGGCCGAACAACTATGGCCTTCGCGGATCTATTATGGTCCTCCCCCTGTGAGGCCGAAGGCCGAACAACTATGGCCTACTCGGATCTATTCTGGGTCTAGATGGCTAAGGGCGGCGGATGCCGCCCGTGCCAGCTAGTAATATATAAAAGAGCTTGTCTGTTTGCGTGTTCGCTATACGTTCCTAGACCCTTGGACCGATCTCCACCAAATTTTGCACAGTTATTTTGTAGGTCCAGGCGCAACTATTCGTGCATAAATGGAGAAAAAATTCGCGCGGGGAAAAAAGTTATTCGCTTTTTTCGATAAATTAAATCACAAGTCTTGCAAACAAAAAATTTAATTTGTCAAAAATTGAAATAATCTGACATACTGTCAGTGATTCAAAACACTGTCAACAGACATACTGTCAGTGATTCAAAACACTGTCAACAGACATACTGTCAGTGATTCAAAACACTGTCAACAGATGGCGGGATGGCGGCTTTAATTCGAAAATTGAAAACCACTAACAAATTAATATATTAGAATTTAGTAATTTCAACGCTCAAAATAATACAAATAATTACAAAGAACAGAATGCCGCGAATAAGACCGGAGCACTTTATGTACGTCGCAGAACTCGCCGGAATTGTGCAAGAAGACTAAGAAATGTTACGTTGAATACTCATCGAACTGCTTTCCCGCAAAGTCCGAAATTGTGCAAAGTTTGATTTGAGTTTCTTGAAATTGAACCGGCACTCCACGGTAAATTTTCAAAAATGAAGAACTTTTAACGATAAAATTGTTGTGACATCTTAAACTGTCGGCTCCAACGAATTCTATCCGTTGACGGCGAAATATTTGAGATGGGGGTTCGGGGGCGACGGAGAGAGAGAGCAAAAACCATCTCTTCCGACTTCCTACAAACGAAGAATTTTAAAATTGCGTTTTTTTGAAAATCTGCAGCAATCTATCGAAACTTGGAAATTTTAGCATCGCAATACGCGAGGCATCAAATTGTAAGAATTAATTCATAACGCGACGATGTAATTGGTTCAATATTTGACGTGGTAAAAGGGCGAAATGATTTCTGCAATTTGGAAAATAAAAATTTATTTTTGCCTTTGATACGTCCAGGAGACAAATATAAAACGAAAATGTCGAATGAAATTTTCTCGATTTGATTTTGCTTTGCAACGAAAATACACATTTTGCATATTTTAAATTTTGCCCGAAATCGCCTCCGATTTTGATTTTCAATTTTGACGTCGACACTAATTTGCAAATGCTGCCGTTATTTGTCGTTTTTCGTCAATCGTCGTCATGTGCTAAATTAAAGACCGTTAATAACCGTATCCGAAGCTCCGATTGCTTTTTCTAAATTATCCGTCGTTTCTTTGTGAGAGAGCCATTTAAGTGAAAATTGTGTAAAAACTTTGGACGTATGTAGCGCTCTTATTTACCGGCCGATCTTTAATTTTTAAGACGCAACGGAAGCGTATCGCGACGCTCTATAATAGTTCGTCCATAACATTCCTTCGTATTTTCAACGCCGAAGGTGTTAAACCGAATTTAAATTTCAAAATTATTTTTTCAATGGGATAAGCCTTGCAAATTTTTCGAAAAAAAATTACGCTCCGATAATTATATATTAACGCCGGAAATGGACGGGCAAACCGTTTTTGGGAATTATAACACAAAAACGTACTCTCAACTTCTTCTTCGGTTGTCTAAAACATTTGCAAAATTGTGAATAACCTTTTGGAAAATTGCAAAAATTTGTAATATTTGTACCGGGGGACCTGTGACACTTTTTAAATTGGAGGCGAGGTGGTCGTGGTAATGAGAACCACCGACCAGCACCATCAGCGCACCCCCACTACCAAAATTGTTCATTTTTGAATTATTATACTTTTAAATAAAAAATATTTCAATTATACGTCGAGGGGACAAATATAAATCGAAAATGTCGAATGAAATTTTCTCGAAAAAAATTTGCTATGCAACGAAAATACATATTTTGCATATTTTAAATTTTGCCCGAAATCGCCTCCGATTTTGATTTTCAATTTTGACGTCGACACTAATTTGCAAATGCTGCCGTTATTTGTCGTTTTTCGTCAATCGTCGTCATGTGCTAAATTAAAGACCGTTAATAACCGTATCCGAAGCTCCGATTGCTTTTTCTAAATTATCCGTCGTTTCTTTGTGAGAGAGCCATTTAAGTGAAAATTGTGTAAAAACTTTGGACGTATGTAGCGCTCTTATTTACCGGCCGATCTTTAATTTTTAAGACGCAACGGAAGCGTATCGCGACGCTCTATAATAGTTCGTCCATAACATTCCTTCGTATTTTCAACGCCGAAGGTGTTAAACCGAATTTAAATTTCAAAATTATTTTTTCAATGGGATAAGCCTTGCAAATTTTTCGAAAAAAAATTACGCTCCGATAATTATATATTAACACCGGAAATGGACGGGCAAACCGTTTTTGTGAATTATAACACAAAAACGTACTCTAAACTTCTTCTACGGTTGTCTAAAACATTGGCAAAATTGTGAATAACTTTTTGGAAAAATACAAAAATTTGTAATATTTGTACCGGGGGACCTGCGACACTTTTAAATTGGAGGCGAGGTGGTCCGCCCTGTGAGGCTGAAGGCCGAACAACTATGGCCTTCTCGGATCTATTCTGGGTCTAGATGGCTAAGGGCGGCGGATGCCGCCCGTGCCAGCTAATTTAGAATAAAAGTGTCCCAAATGCTTTTAAATCATATATTTTATTATGTTCTAACTGCAATCTCTAAGATATGCTCAAAATAATATTATTCTAACTCCACTGTTTTGAATAACAATGTCCCTACTCCTTTAAACGTTAGAGTTAAGACACTGTTTTTTTACTGTAAAAAATTATGTGTTACAGTTAGCGTGCAGTTAGCACATTGTTATTCTGAGTGTATATGTTTTTTCTCACTGTGATTGTAAGTTTAAAACTGTGTTATGTGCTTAAAATCGTATTTATATTTAAATAATGGATGAACCAATAGTAGATGAAGTAGATGTAAATCATAGTAATGATATTATTGACCGCGTTCGGTTTGGAACTATTTTCGCCTTCACGCCTTGACGCTAAAAGCGTGCAAAATTTGCGTTCGGTTTGGAAAATTCGAGCTTTGAAGGCGTTCCAAACCGAACGGGGGTTTTAGCGCTATGGTGTTTAAAATTTAAACTTGAGGTTGTATTTTAACCTAACTTTGGTTAGGCAACAGTTGGCAAAAATAAAAAGAGATGCCATATGTGAGGAATTACCAATAATTAATATGGAAATATAATAAATATAATAAAATATATTTTTACTTTCTTTTAAACTTTATTTATTTTCAGGAGGTTTTTTTGTTACATGCTCGACAAATACTTGTATCAATCTTAATGCTTCTTTTTTTAGTTCGACGTTTTCAGCATGCCGTCGTTCTCTTGCCTGTTCTCTTGCCTCTTCTTTTAAGTCTGCGGTTATATATAAGTTAAAAGAATATAATTGAAATTTAATGATCTCTGTCGAGTCTTCTTCTGCAACTGCACAATTGTCTTCATTTACCGAAAGATTTGCACAACTAGTACTAGCATAACATTCATCAACAGCCGATTTATCTGCAAATAGTTATTTAGTACAGTACAGTAATTAATAAATAATACATATTACTAATGCTTTCTTCGCAAGCATCATTAAATTTTTCAGTTGCAAAATGTAGATCTGCAAAAAATTATTGGTACTTAATATATAATATAATTCACTAATAATTAATAAAAAAATTGCATTTTACTTTAAAAAAACTCTTAAAGTTCTGTTACATTAAAATAAAACTTACCATTTTGCATTCTCAACGCTTCTTCTTGTGTTGTTATCACGTGTACAACACGATTATTTATCGCATCTAATATTTCTGTTATTACCTGCTTATCCATATTTGAATTGAAGTTACCTGATGCTTGTTTCATATGAACTGCCGTATTTTTCCAAAAAGGGAGAGAATCCTCGACGTGTATAAAAAATAAAGTTACCAACCACAATTCAAACAAAAATTTAAATTCAAAAATTCAAAAATTAATTTTAAATTTTACCACCGCAGCGCCGCGCTATTGCTGCCCGACCTATTTCAAGAAAGCGTTGAAAGCTTCTGAAATGGGCGGAGCTATAGCGTTTCATGGCGAGTAAAAGTCCCAAACCGAACGGGCAAAAAGTGTTTGTTGGCGCCACGAAGCGAAAATAGCTCCAAATCGAACGCGGTCATTGTAATACAGGATCATAAGTACATAAGTTCAAAAAAGTACATACTCATTTTCTAACCTAACAATTTATTTCTATTATACATTGTAGCTTTCTTTCTGAATGCTCGGTCAAAATTTTTCGGAAAATGTACAAAACGAAACATTGTTTGAATTGGTAGAAGCATTCGAGGATCAGACAACTAACAATAATTTTAAAGAATATGGTATTTCAGTTGATATGATTAATATAAAAAATGATTTATATGAAAGTGGTATAGAAAAAGAGAATCTGGAATTACAAAATCTCGAACACGGAAATAATGGTTAAGACTTCGCAATAATCTTATTTTGAACTAAAAATAGGTGGATAATGATTATAATTATATTATTTATCGTAGGGAAGAGAAAATTTTGTCTAGAAAAAGAAAGCGGAATGTAGACAACTGGAAAATTAATTTAAGAAAAAAACTACGCCAAAGTGGAGAGGAGTATGTAGATAAAAATAACAAGAAGCGTAGTGCCCGAAGTTTTCGTTATAAAGAATGTAGAAAGTGTCCTTTTAAGTGCTCTGATCAAATTTCAGAAGACATTGCTCAAAAAATCTACTCAGAATTTTGGAGATTGAGCGACGATGAAAAATGCAATTTTTATAACAAAACAACTACCAAAATTCCAAAGAAAAGGGTACGCAAGGAAAACAAAAATTCAACAAGACCAAGAGGATATAGTTTTGTATTCAAATTATTGGTTAATGTTTAAGGTTAAGAATTTGTTATAAGAGCAACGACTTATTTTAATATTAAATTTTTCTTTATTAAATGAGTTATTTATTTGTGTACCTACAATTTATTAAAGTGCGAAGTCAAATACTAAAGAAAACAACCAGCTAAAACTACAGTCCGCTATATCGCAACAATTTGGTCCATACGATCGGATTTCGGACGCCATTCAAACAAGAAAATAATTTGGACTTCAATCCAGCATTAAAACATTAATCGAGGGTTCATGAAGAAACTCGCAACAAGTGAGTACTTAACAATTTCCAAATTATCTTTAACAACGTGTTCGAAAAGCCACACGCCATTCCGTTATAACAAAGAAAGATCCAATCCAGCCGACCAGTGCAGTAGTCAACATCGTTGGGAAATCATTTAGCAGCGTTAAAAAACTGCAAATCACGACGAAGCTACAACTGAACGACTGCAATTCCATTGGGTGAGAAAATTCCATTATATTTTCCTTCCTATGAATTTGATATTGCCTCAAATTATATTATTGGGTAAAACAATTACCAAAAATTAAAATCAATTTAAACAATCTATTCAATATTAAGTTACCATTTAAACTTAATAAATTACAATTATTCATTCATTATATGAAACGCCATTTTAAGTTACCATTTTAAAATTTGCCTTAAAAATTACAAATAAAATCAAATACAATTTCAAAATGATAGAACAAGAAGCAATTGTTTCTACTGAATTAACAAGTTTGCGACGAAAGCGCGGTGCGATAAAACATAAATTAACTAATTTCATAAAGTACGTACAACCAATTCAAGTTGAATTCGAAACCGAGCAAGCAATTAATAATGTTACAATTATTGAACTAAAAACAAGATGTGAAAGACTCACATCAATTATAAGCGAGTTCGATGAAATTCAAGAACGTATCTTAGACGTATGTAGCGAAACAGATGTTCAAAAAGAATACGATGAAAGAGATCATTTCATAGACGCATTATCGACAGTCGAAGCAAACGCAAAAAACATAATCGCAAGCCACGTTGAAACAAAAAGCCAAGACCCAAGCGAGTCTGAAGCGGGTAGCATAGCGGGTAGCATTGTTGATTCACAAGAATCCACTCATACAAATTCAAAGCAATCTATTAATCTGCCAAAAATATCAATTCCCACATACAAAGGTCAATACAATGACTGGTTAGAATTTAAAGACACATTTGAATCTCTAATTCACAATAACAATTCAATTAGCCCAATTCATAAACTTCACCATTTAAGAGCGTCCTTACAAGGTGAAGCTCGTAAAGTCATTCAAAAAATTGAATTTTCAGCAAAAAATTATGAGGTTGCATGGAAAATTTTATGCACTAGATACAATAACACCAGATTACTGGTACACAACCATGTCAAAGCGTTATTTGACATGGAGCATGTCACAAAAGAAACATCTTTTGGTCTACGCAATTTGATTGACACTACATTTCAACATGTACAAGCTCTACAATCACTAAATCAACCCACTGATCAATGGGACACCCTATTAGTTCACATACTAACTACCAAGTTAGATAAAAATTCCAACAAAGAATGGGAAAAAACCAAAGATTCAAATGAGTTGTCTAGCTTGGCAGATCTAGAGCAATTCATACAAAAAAGAGCTGACTGGTTAGAAACAATCGAAACTAATCAAACTAAATCAACTCAAGATTTTGCACACAAAGCGAGACAAGTCACCTTAGTACCATCTAAGGCTTCCTCAAATTTAAAGTGTAACAATTGCAAAGGCAGTCACTTAATTTATAAATGTGACGAGTTCCTACAATTAGAAATACCAATGCGTATAACTAAAGTTAACGAATTAAAACTATGTCAAAATTGTTTGTGTACAGGGCACAAAGAAGCACAATGCAAGTTTGGGCATTGCAGAAAATGCAAAAAACGACATAACAGCTTACTACATCAAGACGAAGCAAGTGTTCCACAAGTGTCACTATCATGCTTCAGCGAAAACAATTATGTATTGCTATCAACGGCCATTGCAAATGCAGTCGATCATTGTGGGAATGTAAAAGAAGCACGAATACTTCTTGACAGCGGTTCACAATCGAATTACATTTCAGAGAGACTATGCAACCAATTACAATTAAGTAAGCAAGATACTAACATTGCAATAACAGGTATCAATATGTCCACGTCGACAATTAATTCCCAAGTTACGATAACGATTAACTCCATCATAAAGGATTTCTCAATTACCATTACATGTTTTGTCTTACAAAAGATAACAGACAACCTACCCTGCATTGAATTTGACATAAGCTCTTGGAACATACCAGAAAACTTAACTTTAGCAGACAGAAATTTCAACAAACCTAGCAACGTTGATCTATTAATCGGAGCAGGTCACTTTTGGAACCTCCTGCGAAACAATAAAGTAGTACCAGGAAGGCATCTTCCAAATTTACAAGAAACTGAACTTGGTTGGATAGTATCGGGTTCAATAAATACACCAACAAATAAACGCGTTTGCAATCTTTCAGTAAATGACATAAATTTACAACAATTTTGGGAGATTGAGGAATGCAACAGCATTTCAAATTTGCAATTATCAGATGATGATCAGTTGTGTGAAGACCACTTCACAAAAACGTCATCAAGAAACCATGAAGGTAGATTCGTGGTGCGACTCCCATTTAAGCATTCGCCCTCAAAATTAGGCAATTCTAAACAAACAGCAACTAAGCGGTTTGTACAATTAGAGAAACGTTTCAGATCAGACAAACAGTTCCAATATAAATATACTCAATTCATGAGAGAATATGAAACGTTAAATCACATGTCAATCCAAAATCAGTTTGATAACGATGAGTCGTCGTATTTCATACCTCATCAAGGTGTAGTTAAAAAAGATAGCCTCACCTCACCCATTCGGGTTGTGTTCGATGGCTCTGCTAAAACCGATTCGGGATGGTCCCTAAACGACATCCTATTAACCGGGCCAAACATTTTAAACGATCTGTTCTCAATTCTAGTCCGATTTAGACAATACCCCATTGTTGTGTGTGCAGATGTGGAGAAAATGTACCGGCAAATCCTAATTCATCCGGAAGATCGAAAATTCCAAAGAATAGTATGGAGAGAGAAGGATGACGATCACTTGTTGGTATATGAGCTACAAACCGTAACGTACGGCACGTCAGCAGCTCCTTACACGGCTATTCGATGCATAAAGCAATTGGCGTTGGATAGTCAAGGGGCGTTTCCTATTTCGTCAAAAATCATTTCCGACGATTTTTATGTAGACGATCTTATCACTGGTTTCGAAACCGAAGATCAAGCAATTTCAATTTGCAAAGAAATCTCTAACATTTTGCTCTCCGCTCAATTTCCTTTACTAAAGTGGAATTCAAATAGTGGCAAGATCATGCAATGCCTCACAGCCGAAGATGATCCACTCAACTCGGTCCCCATAGGCACCAGAGATCATATGAAAACTTTGGGTATTCATTGGTTATCGAGAGATGATAACCTAACTTACCAAATTAAAACTGTACAAAATGACAGATTCACAAAAAGAACCATTTTGTCAGACATATCATCAATTTTTGATCCACTAGGCTTAGTAAGTCCTTGTGTATTACAAGCAAAAATAATGATCCAAAAATTATGGGCATTACACATTGGTTGGGATGATCCTATTCCGGCTGAGTTACAGAAATGGTGGTCTCAATTTAAAGCAGAATTACCACTATTGAACACCTTTCAAGTGCCAAGACACGCCTTCTGTAACAATTTCACTACTGTGGAACTCCACGGATTCAGTGATGCCTTACAATTGGGGTACGGTGCATGCATTTACGTGCGAAGCACTGATGAACATAATAGCGTTCACATCAATTTGTTATGTGCCAAAACAAAAGTAGCTCCGATTAAGGTACTTACAATACCACGTCTGGAGCTATGTAGTGCTCTGCTTTTGGCACGATTGATTAAGAAGGTCCAAGACAGCTTAACTATTCAGGTACTGGAGTGACTCTCAGGTAGTATTATGCTGGATAAAAACAGCACCAAATCAATTGCAAACCTTTGTAGGGAATCGAGTGTCAGAAATCCAATCACTCAGCAAATCATGTGATTGGAATTACGTCAATACAGCCGAAAACCCTGCCGACATAGCTTCGCGTGGTGCACTACCAGAAGATTTAATCAATTCTCGGTTGTGGTTATTAGGTCCCCTGTGGCTGTCCTTTCCACATTCAACCTGGAACAATGCCACTCCGGAAATGTCGATTTCAGATTTGCCTGAGATCAAAAAACATGTTGTAACGTTTAATTCGGTCATTTCACAGTCATTTAAGATTGACAACTTTTCAACATTGTTACGAGCCAAGCGAGTAATGGCTTACTGTCTACGATTCAAAAACAATAGCAAACGTCTCGTACACGAAAGACAAATAGGTCCTTTAACAGTACAAGAATTAATGTTAAGCATGAACGTTTTGGTAAAAATGTCACAATTAAGTAGTTTTTCAAATGAACTAAATCATTTAGTTACAAAGTCGTTGATAAATAAAAAAGGTAAATTGTCAATGTTATGTCCATTTATTGATAACGAGGGAATTTTGAGAGTGGGAGGTAGACTCAACAATGCACAGCTGCAGTTCAATGCTAAGCACCCAATACTTTTGGATGGTAAACACCATCTCACTAAACTTATTGTGGAACATGAACACGTCAAGTTGTGCCATGCTTCACCACAATTGCTACTGGCCACAGTACGTCAAAATTATTGGCCTACGTCAGGAATGACTGTTGCAAAAAAGGTAGTCAGGAATTGTGTGAAATGCTTTCGATTTAAACCACAGTCAAGTATTCCTTTAATGGCAAGTCTTCCTGCCGATAGAGTCACTGCTAACTTTCCATTCAGCAAAACTGGAGTCGATTATGCAGGACCATTTCTCATCAAGAATAAAAAGGGTCCTGGATGCAAAATCATAAAGGCTTATGTTAGTTTATTCATTTGCTTTGCCAGCAAGGCAATTCACCTTGAATTGGTTACGGATTTGACGAGTGAATGTTTCATTGCCGCGTTACGAAGATTTTCCTCGCGCAGAGGAAAACCAAATGACATTTATTCAGACAACGGAACAAACTTTGTTGGTGCTCAGAAACAATTGCAAAGCTTAAATAACATTTTAGTCAACTCAAACATTGAGTTAGCCAATTTTTGTGCTAACGAAGGTATAAAATGGCATTTCATACCTCCCAACTCACCCCATTTTGGCGGGTTATGGGAGGCAGGTGTTAAAAGCGCAAAACACCATCTCTCACGAGTCGTAGGTGAAACGAAATTTACCTATGAAGAATTCTATACTATTTTGGTGCAGATTGAGGCAATACTAAATTCACGCCCCTTATGCCCCCTTTCATCAGATCCTAATGACTACCAACCTCTGACCCCATCCCACTTTCTCATTGGTCGTCCGTTGGTGGCTGCGCCAGACCCAAACTTACTGGAGTTGCCTGTTGGAAGACTATCTAGGTATCAATTACTACAAACTATCAGTCAAGGATTTTGGAAAAGATGGTCCCGAGAATACTGACACAGTTGCAGCAGCGAGGCAAATGGAAAACTGCATCGCCAAACGTAACACTCAATACATTGGTTGTCATACGTGTTGACAATGCACCACCTTGCAGTTGGCCTTTAGGACGAATAATGGAGCTTCACCCCGACAAAAAGGGCGTAGTTCGCGTTGTGTCAGTTAAAACTATGAAAGGAACTTACAAACGTGCCGTAACTAAAGTGTGCCCCCTCCCTGTGCTAACAAACTAAAGTAGAGAAGACATGCTAACAGGCTCATCATGTGTGTTTACATACTATTTTATGAATTTATGTGTTTTCTATCTATGTGTTTTTAATATTAATAATTAATTTTCATTTCACCATTTATTGTTAAGTTACGTACTAGTTATTTTGAACCCCAGGTGCGTTCAAAGTGGGGAGTATGTTCAAGTAGATTTGATTTGTTTGTACTAATACTAGTTTCTATTACTTGAACTAAACTAGATTCTATTGCTGTGCAGTTGACATGCGTCAACGTACCGAAGCGACACGCAATGAACCGAGCATTATTATTCATCTTTCTGAATTTGTTATAAGAGCAACGACTTATTTTAATATTAAATTTTTCTTTATTAAATGAGTTATTTATTTGTGTACCTACAATTTATTAAAGTGCGAAGTCAAATACTAAAGAAAACAACCAGCTATAAATACAGTCCGCTATATCGTAACAGTTAATAATCAAGAAATTCGTGTTGGTCGTGACTTTTACTTGACAATTTTATCTATAAGCAGTAGAAGAATTTCCTACTTCCATTCAGTAAAAAAAAGTGAAATTACTAATACACCTAAACGTGACCAAAGAGGAAAAAAGACAACAATTAAAATTCCCGAAAGCAGTAGATTATTAGTGAACACATAAATTCCTTTCCACGAGTTCCAGGTCACTATTGCAGAAAAAATACTAAAAAGGAGTACCTAGAATTTGGACTAAATTTGGCTAAAATGTATGAACTACATCAGGAAGACTGCAAAATTAAAAATATGGAACAGGTTATGGTGAAGAAATGGTTATATACAAAAATTTTTAACGAAGAATTTAACATAGAATTTTACACACCGAAGAAAGATCAGTGTGATTTATGTTCTGAACACGAAAATCAAAGAAAGGTGAAGAAACTAACCGAAGAATTAGATGAAAAGTTTAAGATGCATGTTAAAGAGAAGGAATATGCAAGATGTCAGAAAAATATAGACAAGGAATCTGTAAATGAAACAACAGCATTGCTATGCTTTGATTTACAACGTGTACTAAACATACCACAGTCAAATGTATCAAAGGCATACTATTTGCAAAAGTTAAACATTTTCAATCTGACAGCTTGTGACACTGCAAATAAACAAGGTCATTGTTTTATCTGGCGCAAGGGAATATCAGGAAGGACCGGAAACGACATTGCATCTGCATTAATGCAGATTCTTATCAAATTTGTTGAAAAAAATCCCACAATTTCGAAGATAGTGCTTTGGTCCGATTCTTGTGTTCCGCAAAATCGTAATTCACACATGAGTACAGCTATTATCAATTTTCTTAATAACGAGAAACATAACGTTTCTACTATTGAACAGAAGTTTCAGGAGCCGGGTCATAGTTGTGTACAAGAAGTTGATGCGATCCACAGTACCATAGATAAAGCTTTTTCAAGAGCTGATATTCACAGCCCTCTAGATTTGGGAAGAAAACTTTTGAAAGTTCGAGTGAAGAATGCGTAGTAGTGTACCAGTTGCAAAAACAAAATTTTAAAAATGACCAGGAAGTGGCTGCTAATTCAGATTTGAAAAAACTACCATACACAAAAGTGAAGCACATTTTATATGAGAATGGGAAATATTCTGTTAAATATAGAACAACCTTTACTCAAGAAGAATTTGAAACTTTAAATATTATAAAAAAGAAAGCATTAAGATGTAATAATGAGGAAAACAATAATTTACCTGTTCCTAGAACAATTACTACCACGAAAAATATTTCTGAAGACAAAATAAATTGCATCAAAATTCTCTATCCACAGTTTTCTCAGGTTGACATACACTTCTGGGAGAGTATTTTCCAACAGCCACCCAAAAATGCGAAGGAAATAAAGAAAATGAAGGCGAAGAAAAATTATTGATATTTTTGAAATTATTAATATATTTTGTAAATAAAAATACCAATAAAGTTAAATCTTTGATTTATACGTTTTATTTAAAATGTGAGAATTGTATTAAGTTAGTAACAATGCCCCAATTAAGTAGAAACCGAGGTAGAAACTTTGTCATAACTCCATGGAGTTAGAACATCATTCTTCTTAAAAGTCATTATTCAATTGTTCTAACTCCCATCATATTTAGTAGAAATCTAATTTCAAAATTTGTTAACGGTTTAAGCAATCTGTAATTGTGATGTAGTGTACCCAACTATTAAAAAAAACAAATCCGAGATGGCGTCACTGTATAAATTTATGAGTGTATGATGTCAAACTTTCAACCTCCTCCCCTGAAAAATTTGCATAAGTGGAGTTAGAACAACGTTATTCTTGACAGACGATATTTTTCGTCAGATTCGTATTCACATAGTAATAACCGTGCAAAGTAGAGCTAAGTTACGCGACCACCATTATATTTATTTAAAAAGATCGGAATCGATTTTCAATTAATTGTATAGATTTTCATCATAAATATTTATTATCTGAATAAAAGTTGACCACACCATCCCTAATTTTGATAAAAACTTTTGCATAATATTATGACAATGCAGTTAAACCAAAACTACAAATCGGTGCGATTCTGATTTGACATAACAATCTTGTTATGATAATCATTTGGTTAATTTGTAACAATATGGTTATTTGAGCCGATTTGCTATTCTGATTTTAAAGACATAATCATGGGGGCGTGGTTTGACAACAATTATAGTTATACTTCATGGTTATGATGGCAACTGCATTTTAGTGCTTGTTACGCTCATTTTGATCATTGTTACGTTGGTGAAAGACAGTTGTTAAATAAATATTTGAATTATTTATAGTTAGTAACTATAAATGTAGTTATAGTAACTATAACTATAAATTGTATATTGGAACTGTATTTCAATGTATTTAAACATTTAAAAAAGTCAAAACAAATAAAAAATTGTAACCCGCAATTCGTTATATTATGAAACAAAAATTTAAATGCTCATTGCGTCATAAAAAGTTTAAAGGATAAAAAAAATATTCCAGATTCTTCAATTTGATAAACAGATTTAATGGGCGATTGATGGGGGTGAATTTGTTCCTTCACGACCATATTAAAAAAAATGTAACAATATTGTATGTAAATTCTTTTTGTACAAAAAAATTTGTTAAATTAAAAATAAAAAACAAACAAGAGTGTATAAACTGTAAATTAATTAATTTAACTTATAACAATTTTGAATAAAAATTTATTTTGATATACTACCTATAGATCATTTTGAGTCACAGACAGGGCGCGGCCATTTTGTCTGGAGGGCATACCTGTCGGGACGTCACCTCGAAATGATAAATTGTGATTTAAGGTTATGATTATGAGGTGTAAACTTCATAATCATAACCTTAAAATAAAAATCAATTACGAAATTTGACAGGGCGCGGCCATTTTGTCTGGAGGGCATACCTGTCGTGACGTCACCTCGAAATGATCTATAGTCCAGTCAAATTAGGTTTTCAGCTCGGAAAAATTCCCACCTAGCTGAATTTTGGTACACATCTTTATGACATCGTTGTAAACAATATGTAAAAAGTCGACCTCGATATCATGTCCGCGTTAAAGGTTATTCGAGGTCAAAGGTCACGAAATTGGCCTTTTTTTAATATCTCGTTTTTTATTACTCGTACAATAAAAAGTTTCAGATACAATTTGTAGAGGAGGTAATTATCTACAAAAATGGTCTTATGACATTTTCACGTTAAGTTGATAGTTTTTGCGTTATTATTGACCGAAAACACGACCCACCCTTAAAATGGCACAATATTGATTCGTTGCAGGGAGAGAAATGTTTCGGGCACGGGAAATGCTTTTAATAATAAATTAATTGAAATTGTGGCCAAGGTTGGAAAATGAAGAGAAAAATTAATTTTTTCAAAATTTGCGCAAGTTATAGTATCTTCCAAGTAACGAAACCGAAATTTTGGTTTGAGCTTACCGGGCAAGACTTTCAGGTCCGGGCAAGCTGAAATTTGGCAAAGATGTATATTGAAGTGTTCTGATAAACTCCCAAAATGACTCATAAAAATCCCAAGCCGGCGTTCCCTCAAATAAGGATTTTAGCCCCCTAAGTGCGGTGTTTCGCCTATAGCTCACGTATTTTTACTTTTACGAAAAATTACCATTAACTAAAGTTGAAGAACATAAAATTTCTATAACTTATGGTGCTGCAGTAGGTAGAACTACAATACATACTTTAATATGCAAATTAAACTTTGTTTAATGGTAATTTTTCGTAAAAGTAAAAATACGTGAGCTATAGGCGAAACACCGCACTTAGGGGGCTAAAATCCTTATTTGAGGGAACGCCGGCTTGGGATTTTTATGAGTCATTTTGGGAGTTTATCAGAACACTTCAATATACATCTTTGCCAAATTTCAGTTTGCCCGGACCTCCTGTAAGCTCTAACCAAAATTTCGGTTTCGTTACTTGGAAGATACTATAACTTGGCCAAATTTGGAAAAATTTATTTTTCTCTTCATTTTCCAACCTTGGCCACAATTTCAATTAATTTATTATTAAAAGCATTTCCCGTGCCCGAAAACATTTCTCTCCCTGCAACGAATCAATATTGTGCCATTTTAAGGGTGGGTCGTGTTTTCGGTCAATAATAACGCAAAAACTATCAACTTAACGTGAAAATGTCATAAGACCATTTTTGTAGATAATTACCTCCTCTACAAATTGTATCTAAAACTTTTTATTGTACGACTAATAAAAAACGAGATATTAAAAAAAGGCCAATTTCGTGACCTTTGACCTCGAATAACCTTTAACGCGTACATGATATCGAGGTCGACTTTTTACATATTGTTTACAACGATGTCATAAAGATGTGTACCAAAATTCAGCTAGGTGGGAATTTTTCCGAGCCGAACCCCTTTTTTCGTCTAATTTGACTGGACTACTATTATATATATTACAAAATTACAAAACAAAATTAAAGTTTTTAAATCATAACTGATGGAACGATGTGTCATATTTGTAGTATTTTTACGGTACATTTGAACTATTTCTACAAGGTTTGGTTATGCTTAAATTATAACAATCATGATTATGCGTGTTTAAACAGAATAGCAATTTTCGGTAACATTGTTACGGAGACGGTTTCGGCTTAATCGGAAAATGTCGTAAGTCCCAAACGCAAAATTTTACAGGAGACCCTTAAAACTTAAGGGGTTATGGGTAGTCAGGATTTTCAAAAAATTAATAATTTTTTTTTTGCATTTTCTTAAAGTATGATACTTCGAAATTATTACCTGAAAATTTCAAGGTAATCCAATGAATAGTTTTCGATATATCCTACAATTTCTGATGGGCTCTCTGACATTCGATGTCAGGTAGTTTGCTAAGGGGTTTAGACCGGTTTAAGGGATCTATTTTATGTAAACATGAACGCTGTAATGACACATTTTATTATATTTTGTACTGTATTAAGTGTAAACAGTGTAATGGAAATGTGAAATTTCAGAAAATTCAAATAAAAGACTCATGCCCGTATTCACAAACGTTCGTAACTGAATTAAACGTTCTGTTAAATTTAACAACCAATAGAAAACGTTTGTTGATATTAGTAGACCAATAAGAATTATTCATTAATTTAACAGACCGTTAAATTCAGTTACGAACGTTTGTGAATACGGGCATCAGTGTAAGTAATTAAATAATTAGTATTTTTTATACATAAATCGAATGTAAAACTTTAAATGTATTTATTTCGAAAGTACGTATTCAAAGTCGGTGATCACTGTAATTCAAAAACTACTCAACCGATATTAATGAAATTTATACAGTTTATTGAAAACATAAAAAACTAGGGCCTGATCGAAGGATTTATTTTTTTATTAAAACTGCTAGTTTTTATAAACAATAAACTACCGCTTTTTTCGTTGAAAATGGACGAGTAAATTATCAGAGGCTGCCATTTTGTCAATTTTCAAAAAAAAGAGAAAACCTTCCGTTCAGGCCCGAGATTAACTATTAAACTAATGATTTTTTTTGTTTGATTGATTTTGGATGAACCAGTAAAATGTTGCAATGATCACCGCAAAGCACGACTTGTGGAACAGGGTCCACCAAATATGGCAATAAGTTAGTCAACAATAAATATTTTTGTTTTTAATTTTTGTCAAATAAAGCTAAAACATATTATACTAACTTAGTATTATTTGTTTTATAAAATAAATTAAACTACTGCCAAAAAAAATTATTTAAAATACTCATTTTTTCACGCCGATGACTACCCATAACCCCTTAATAGAAACTTAAATTCTTTATGTAACGTTTTATAATTTGGTATTAAGTAATAAAATATTTAGATGCATTATTGTAAAGATAAAAACTTTGAGAATTACATCTTAATTATTTTTGAACGGACATACGACATTTTCCATACTATTTTTTTAACCAATACGGACATACGACATTATCCTATATTAAAACTACAATATTGAGAAATTTAATTATAAATTTTTATTAATACAAAAAACAACATAAAACACAACACAGTTCTACTACTATCTTAATCAAAATCAGTGACTATTTACTGATTCAGATTCAGTATTTTAAAACTACTGAAATGGCAAATTATCATAAAATAAATGATAGTCTTTGGCAATACTACTTTTTAATTGCTGTAGGTGATCCCATTTTTGTTTCTTTATAGGTATGGGTTTTGTATAATGAGATGGCAATTTAGTTAAGGGAATAGGCATTATTTACTTTTGAACTTGCCGAAAGTCGAACTTCTTGTATTCTTCAGTGTGACGTAATTTATAATGGATCTCCCCATTTTTTGAATATTTTATGGCTCGCAAGTCGGTAACTACTGCATCGCCTTGTTTTCTTCCGGGCCTTAAAGAAGTGATAAATTTGATACTTTCAAATTTTAAGAAGAAACTGTAATCTAAATATTTCACTACATATGGCCTTGGTTTTTCTCGAGCATGTAGGCATATTGCTACGTAATCTGCAGGCATATAGATTACTCTATTGTGAAGCTTTCTCTCGATGGTTGCATGCATTGAGTCAGCTTCCATCTGAGTATGCCCTTTTTCGAGGTATTTTTGTTCGATAATGATGTTGTGGGTCATGCATAGATTAAGTTCGGATTAAGTAAAGAATTTGCTAAAACCACATTTCGGTTTTGTGATGTGCAGCCATCACTATATAAAATAATTTGCTGTTCTGGATTCAAAGATGGAATAACCGAATTTTCTAAAAAACAGCATATTATGGAAGAATAATCATTTGAACCAACACCTCCAGCTGACTCGTGCCAGATGAAACAATATCCATCTTTGGTTTTCATGTCGAATAGGGTAAAATTATGGACAATTAATTTTGTTTTAAAATATGAAGAGGACACATTTGATCTTGGGCTTAATAGAACTGATTGTAAGTCCATGCAAAACACTTTATGGTCAGACGTTTTATCATATTCTTTTGCTTCTCTTGCTTCTTTCTTTTTTTGTTGGTGTGTTGCATAAATTTCTCCGCTCAAGTTTCCAGCCTCATGTGCAACACATACGTCGCACTGGTCTTTTTTTGGTCTGAAAAGGCTCAAGTTCATAGAGTTAAATGTATGGTGAAAAGTAGCTATAGACACTGGAGTACACTGCTTTTCGTTGCACCAATTTGTTTTATAGAATTTGTATAAGGCAGACTTTGAAAGCCACTGTGGCTCTAGATACAGTTTTGATGAACTGGCTCTACAATAATGTGAATCCATCTTTGGAATAGCTTCAAAAAATTCTTTTAAAATTCGGGGTTTTTCACCATTTCGCACTAAACTATTATTGCCATTTGCTCTACTGTTCTCTTTTTCTTCATCTCCATTCTTATTTTCAGAGTAGCTTTGTTTCCAGATTCTAACAGATCTCTCCCTGATGCACAAAGTATTTAATAGCATTTTTTTACACACTCTTATTTCATTATCTGATTTTTTCAAATAATATTGCCATGTCATGCTCCGCCTTGACACATTTTCAGATTTTCTATTTCTTTGGCGTTTTGTTGCTGTTACTTTTACCAGCATATCAATATAAATTTTCCTTTGATTCCAATCTAAAGTATTCCAAAAATAGTTGAAAATTCCGTTTCTGTCTTCTTCAGTTAATTTAAAGCACTGTATGGCAGTATTATTTGATGAAATTTTGCAGTCACATCTTGGTCCTAAAACTCTTTCCTTTCTTTTGATATTATAATTCCAACCTTGTTCTGTTTTCTTTTTACCCATGTACTCTTTCCCTTCTTCTCTCTTTTTTTTGTCGATATTTTCTCTCCACGTAGACTCTTTTACATCATGTCTTCTTCGCCTCTTTCTTTTATTACTGACAGCAGGATCTTCCGCGTCGCTTTCTTCAATGTAATCAGATTCATTGTGCCTTCTCTTTCTTGCCAAGATACCAAGATTTTCATCAGACTTTGAAGCCTCTGGCTCGACTTCCGACTCTAGGACTTCCCGGACATATTCTATTCCATTCATATCTGTACCAAAAAAAAACAGTAAGAACATTTATAAAAGTATACTTACATACAAGATACGTAAAATTAGCATGATTGGTTTCAAGAGATTGATACGAACAGAAAAGAAAATGGTACCTACCAATCCTACCATGAATGTCACTCATGTCTGGTTCTATAACATTATTTTCACATGATGTAGGTTTTAAGTTTTCTTGGTTTATTTCCAAGATATTATTACATTCCATTTTATAATCTGTAAAAAAATATGATAAGAATTAGGTACGTAGAAAATTGTACAGGAAGAAAAAAAGATTACCATTATTTGTGTTACTTGCCTCTGGATAATATAAATATTCCAGACCACAATCTTGCAAACATGCTGATTCATCAACTTGAAAATTATCAATAACATGAGATTCACGATCTAATATTGTATGATCAGCCTGTGTACTACTCTCAAAAATACCATCAGTTACCTCTGGTATGTTGTGCAGAATCAGATAATTTTCGACAGAGCTGCTAGGATTTTCATCATTTTGTGTTCTTGGCGCTACTGAAGAGCAAGAAACAATTTCTGGCAGAAAACGAACTTTTTGCATTATTGCCGTGGTGCGAGAGGAAACAGGTGGAATTTTTAACTTTGGACTTGATTTAAACTTGTCCATTGTTGTACTAAGTCTAAGTACTAAGTCGTAAGTCCAAACTTTTGTATAGTAAAGAAATCACATGAAAAGAGAAAATGTTGTAAGTCCACTTCACATGGCAGTAGAAAGGAAACACTACTTTTTTAAATAAAAACGATCATATTCACACGAAAATGTAAATACAAACTTAACATAATTTACCTTATAAATAATATTACTGCTCCGGTATATTTAACACGTTATCAAACACTAAAATCACTTAAAAACTCAGACTACTGATAATCACCACGATTACGCCATATAAAGTAACGGACTTCCGACAATTTCTAACCATATTTGCGCAGGGTGGACTTACGTCAAATTTTTAAAACAGAATTCTGTGTTTTTATAATTAAACTGGACAAACGACATTTTCTTCACAAGTTGCTTTAGTTATTTTCTAAGAGTTGGCGCAAAAACCTTATTTTTCGAATTTAATGGACTTACGACATTTTCCGATTAAGCCGACGTTATATAACTTAGGATAGCAATCTAGTCATAACAATATGATTATATAACCATGTGCAAATCAGAATCGCACCGAATAAATATTTATGATGAAAATCTATACAATTAATTGAAAATCGGATTCCGACCTTTTTAAATAAATATGTATAACGGTGGTCGCGCAACTTAGCTATACTTTGAGCTGTTATTGCTATGTGAATACGAATCTGACGAAAATTTTGTATAAATATTTTTTTGTAGAGAATTTAATTAGCTTTAATTTTATATTAAACTATTTTGTCAGAAAGCTCAAAGAAACTTGAGAAATCGGCAAAAAACTGATTTTTGTCCGTTTCTGCCTATACTTAATTAATTTTTAATAACCGACCCCATGCTCATCCCATGAAAAAATTTGGTACGCATTCTCAGCACATTTGTACCAAAAAACTGTAAAAAAATCAACCAGAAAAAAGACCCCTTTAGAAATAGGGGTTGAAATAGGGTTAATATTAAAAAATTAATCCAGTTAGGAGTTGAAAATATAGAATGTGGTTAAATATTTGAACAGAATGTTCATTTATATTTACAGAACATTTTTTATTTTTAAATTTAGACCACCGTGGATGAAGTTACAGTCGTTTTTCTACAAGTCTACACACCAACTTTTTGATTTTTTGAAAGACCAAAACAAGGAAACGAGTGCCTTTTTGGGAAAATCCTTTAATTTGTATTTTTTATTTCTTACTAAGATGGTGTGTACCAAATTTTGTCAAATTAGGCATGGGTCAAGTAAATTCATGATTCGATTTGAGATGGAATGACCCTGTAGTAAAACAATGATTCCTTGACGTGTATTTTAATCTGGCGTATTAGTTATGAATACGAGCTTGGAAGGAAGAAGTTAAGCGTAATATTTCCTATAAATTAAAATTTTAGAACAAGTGTTTAATTTTATATTGGGGTGCCAATGTGTGCCCGGTATGTCCCACCTTCTGTGCTCATTATTTTAAACTCGCTCTTTAATGATTTATCTATTTTACCATTGTCATTTACTTCGTCTTTCCCTCGTTAATTTGCAACACCACCACTTTTCCTTTTTCCTCTAGCCTTATAAATATTCTTATTTATCATCATTGTTCATCATTGTACATATATCATTCCTTCCATTTTGATCCTACTCTTCCTGACAATTTCCTCAAGCGTTAAGTTGAACACGGTAAACACTGGATCCTCCTGCCTAAGCCCTTTCTTTATCTCAAAATTTTCCGACTTAAATCGACCTTTCCATCATCATTCTTACATATCTATTTTATCAACTTACACAATATTATTGAAGAATTGGTTTCAAATTGAATAAAATTTTAAAACTTGGGATTAATACCATTAAAAATCATTCCTATTGCGCACTGCGTGTTACACGTTAAACCAGTAAGCCCTCTAGGTAATGTGAAAAAACTTCGAACGCACATCATACTAGAAGAACAATCAGAAGTACGCTCAAAAGTTTACCCTCTTTTGTTCAAAAAATTTAGTATAGGTAATCGTTGTATAATATTCTAATTCAGTCGTTTAGATTCTACCTTTCAAAAATGTATTTTACTTGAATTGTTCAAATGCAAACACAACTCCAAAGAATAACAGGGTTATGTGTTACAGGAACAAAGTGTTCCGGAATATTTCCCCCTCCCCCCACTGCATTTAGATATGGAGGCGTGGGCCAGCTGTGCGGTTTACCGTTGTTTTTTAAATTAGTCGGAAAAATTCCTCCTACGGCACTTTCCAAATTAATTTTTTTTTTCAGATTTCAGCTAAACTCGGAACTGGAGTAGATAAAGTTTTGGAAACCATAGTGGAGAAATTACCACCACCTCCAGGTGACCGCAATGCACCCCTCAAGGCTCTGTTATACGACAGCTGGTTTGATAAATACCGAGGCGTCTTGTCTTTAGTATGCATAAAAGATGGGGAAATAAAAGTGGGAGACAATGTGACGTACTATCACACCAAAAAGAATTACGAAGTCAGATCATTGTCACTTCTACGACCGCAAGAAGAGAAACAAGACAAATTGTACGCCAGATTTTAATTCCCCCGTCCATCTATTTATTTTTTAAACATTTTAGAGTTGCAGGTCAAATTGGCCTAATCGGTTGTAACATGAGGTCTAGTCAGGAGGCTCATATAGGTGACACAGTTTTTATAACCAACAAATCTATTGAACCGCTTCCAGGATTTAAACCGGCTGTGCCTATGGTTTTTTCCGGCGTTTACCCTTGTGATCAGTCTCAACATGTTCATTTGAGGGGTGCAATTGAAAAATTGGCCTTAAATGATTACGGTGTGAGCGTGGCCATCGAAACAAGGTTAGTTCGCATTCCCTAATCCAAACTTAAAATTTCAATTTCAAAACTTTCAGTCCAGCTCTAGGACAGGGGTGGCGGTTAGGATTCCTAGGTTTGTTGCACCTCGAAGTTTTTAGTCAAAGGTTGCAACAGGAATACGGAGCCGATTCAATTTTAACAGCTCCTTCAGTTACCTACAAATTTAAATTAAAAGAGACTAGGGATAATTTAAAAAAGGGGTTGGACTTGTACATTTCCAATCCTACCCATTTTCCAGACCACTTGCAAGTGGATGAGTATTATGAACCCATGGTTATAGGTAGGCCTGCAATTTTTAAATGTCGTTCAAAGCTAAACATTGCTTCCTAGGCACAATCATAGCTCCAGACAAATACATTGGGCCTATAATGAGTTTGGTTATGGACAAACGAGGTGTACAAAAAAGTTCGACCTATATCGACAATGAAAGAGTCATGATTCAGCTTGATTTACCCCTATGCGAAATTGTGTTAGATTTTCACGATAAACTCAAAACGCTTTCGTCTGGTTATGCAAGTTTCGATTACGAAGACAATGGATTCAAGCGATCCTATCTTGTAAAGGTAATATTTGCACAAAAATGTTGCACAACTTTTTCTATATTTTTACCAATTTTTAGCTTCAAATTTTACTAAACAGTAAACCAATTGACGAATTGAGCAGTATTGTGCACGCTACCAAAGTTGATTATGTTGGACGTAAAATGGTGGAGCGCCTGAAGGAAATTATTCCAAGACAAATGGTTCATATTGCGATACAAGCGGTCGTTAATGGTCGGATTATAGCGCGCGGAAATTTGCAAGCCTACAAGAAAGATGTCACGGCGAAATTGGTGAGTTTTTGACGATTTGAGGAAAATTTGGTGTTAGTAATTTTTGTTATAGTATGGGGGTGATGTAACGCGAAGAATGAAATTGTTAGCTCAACAATCAGCCGGAAAAAAGGCCATGAGGCAGGTTGCCAATATTTCGATTCCTAGAGATACTTTTATCGATGTTCTTAGAAGATAATAGTTGATCTTTTTATGTTCAAATTTAAAATCGTTTTTGTCAATAAATTTGTAAAGAGAGTTCCGAGTTTTTTCCTTAATTTTGTCAATATGGTTGGTCAATTACTATTGGACTAAATAATTATAGAAATGTGGTAACATTAACTACAGAGTGGTTGTATTGATTTCATTATTCGCTTACACTGCCCCCCCCCTTTTAAACTTTTTCAATTGTATCATTACATCTTCATTTAGAAGTTAGGTAGTTTTCATTTCTCAGTCCGTTAGGTAATAAGTTAAAGCAGGAAAACGGTATAAATTGAGGTACCTATTGGTAAAAATCACGATTTCCATGTCAAAATTGTAATTATTACAATCGCCCCATTTGGTTGCTCGATCTTCGGCCTCACTCAACGAGCGCTCCCTCTTTACTAGGAGATAATAGCAATTCCTTCCTCTTATTCTAAGAAGGAATTCCTTCTCATTTTCAATTTTGGGTTAATAATCTCATTATGAATTATTTAATGCCAAACAGTAATATAACAAATTCGTTAGGTACTTTTGCATGGAAATGCGTTTTTATTTGCTTAAAACCTTTAGTTGAGCATTGAAAAACAGACTTTCAGTTTTCGACATCAAGCTCGAACCGGAACAGAAGCAAATTTGTCAAAGAAGTTCCTAAAAATCAGTTAAACGCGGGAAAATGTTGATGGTATGCCAAGAACTTGGAACTTAGTAAGTGGATCCGCGGCCGCTTTGTGTTTATCCAATAATGCCATATAAATCTTCAATTTTTAAAAAATCTTATGATAGTGGTCTGGAGGATCCAAAACTGTAAGTTTAGTGGTCAGCGAGGTCCGAAAGGTTGACGGCCGCTTCTCTAAACACTTTTTTTTCGATTTTTGTGCAAAATAAGGAAATTTTCAGATTTTGTCCTCAAATGAGTGAAACTCGAGCCTCAAAAATTGCGTAAATTCTGAAAAATGAGATCCTGAAAAATATCTGACGGCTTTGAATTTTTTTTGCCCCTGTTACGGTCCAACTTTGATGTCTAAAACTTACGAGAATGTTTGTCAATTCACCAAGCAAAGATTTAAGCAATGTAAATTGTATTTCAGAGTTATTTCTACGTAGACATCTTTTTCGCGCCGTAATAATTGGATTATAGTATTTGGAACTCCATATAATAAACAGTTTGTACCTCAATATAATGAACAGTGTAATATAAAAAATATGCAACTTCTTATATAAGCATTTAGGTCGCTGTAATAAATACAGACATATTCTTTTGTTTAATGGAATTTTCAAATGCATCAGTACTTAAGGACTTCCCCTATTTTTTGATAAAATGTACATATATTGGTTATTATAAAGGGAAATCGCAGGAGAGATTTGCTGCACAGCAGGCGAGTGAGTGATTTCATTGATTCTAAATATCATCTATTAAAAAACATTTAAAATAGAGTGAAAAACTCAAAATCGCTGAATATTCTTAAAAATATGGCCTTTTATTTAAAATAAAATTGCTTTATTTTGCAATGGGAACAGCAACATAACGCACTGGAAATACAAATAGGCAAACAAGGCTACTTGCACTTGGATGGGTGACCTATTGATGAATGCTGTTGGCTGCTCCCTTACCAACTCCCACTTGGCCAGCCTGGAAGGGTTTGGCTTAAAACCAGGGTTAGGAGCGATATTAGAAAGTACCTGACATTTCCTGGTTTTCCCTGACAGTGCCGTAGCAAGGGTGAGGCGACAGGGGCTTTTTCCTCAGGCGCCATCGCAATGAGGGCGCTAAACCTTGACAAAATCCAACAAATAGTTTAAAATTCGAAAATTTGACCACGATTTTATTTGCAACATTGCCTAAAATTCCCTGTCGCCCTTTCCTCAAGTGGGGATTTTAATCCTCTACAGTAGTTTTTCGTCTATAACTCTCTTACTTTCATTTTTAGTGAAAATTATCATCAAATCAAAATTGAAGAATACAAAATTCTCTATAAAAAATATTAACAAAATTTGCCTACATTAATTATACTAAGTATTTATGAAATAAAAAGAAAATTCAGTGAAAAGAATAATTGAAAATGGTTTTGAATAATTCTTATTCTGAATAAAAATTTCGTACATTTAAACTTCACCCATCGATGGTGAACAAACAAAACAAGTCTTGTTTTGTAGAGAATTTTCTCCTCTTCAATTTTGGTCCAATGATAAGAGAGGGGATTTTAGAAAAGTTGATTCTAACCCAGCGTTCTTCTTCATTTCCCTTTAAGGGGGGCTAAGGTTAATTCGTACGAAAAAAGGCATGTTTTTGTGAATTTTTTGTGACGACACAGTTAAAATCTCTTTATTAAAACCAATAGTACATTAAAGTATGACATTCGAAGAATATTGTATAAAATTTTCACGAAGAAATATTAAAAAATACGACAATGGCAGCAAAATTATTCGGACGTGTCTCGGAAAAAAATAGAATTGCGGTGCTTCTCATAACTTGGTGCTGGATCATCTGAAATCAAAAAATCAAAGTTCATTCGTTAGATAATAGTTTTCCCTAGGTAACGCTGGAGAGTTTTTTTCAAATTTGTTAATAATTTTTATTTTACAATAACAAATTAGCCGATTTTTTCCGCAAAAAATCGCGTTTTTCCCTTCAAAGTGTTCCAAAAACGTGAAAAATTGAAATTTCGAAAAACCCTCCCAGCGTTACCTAGGGAAAACTATTATCTAACGAATGAACTTTGATTTTTTGATTTCAGATGATCCAGCACCAAGTTATGAGGGGCACCGCAATTATACTTTTTTCCGAGACACGTCCGAATAATTGCTGCCATTGCCGTATTTTTTAATATTTCTTCGTGAAAATTTTATACAATATTCTTCGAATGTCATACTTTAATGTACTATTGGTTTTAATAAAGAGATTTTAACTGTGTCGTCACAATAAATTCACAAAAACATACCTTTTTTCGTACGAATTAACCTTACCCCCCCCCTTAATTGACTGGGTAACCGGTAAAAATATCACGTTATCATCGCGATAGTTATTCAAATATATTTAAATTGAAAAGAAAAATACCTACCGATAAAAATAATCCCCATATTCGGGGGGGGGGGTTATTGTGTTACGTTACCATGGAAACGGTGATTCTGACATACTATGCGTATTTTATATAAGATCTTCAGAAGTTCCCAAAGATAAAAACGATATTACACGACCGGGGGGTATGGAATACCCCCCCCCCCCAGGTACAGGTTCAGAACCATAAAAATTTATTATTTTTCGTTGAATATTTTGCAATTCAGGGGGGGGGGCATCAGGTAATATTTTTCATCACTATCCCGGCACTGTTCTTCTTAATACCGAGGAACGTAAAAGTGAAAGTTTTTCTTCCGCAATAAATTAAGTGTAATAAGGCCCAGTTGTTCAGTTTCGGGTTATTTTTTAACCTGGATTATTTTGCATAGAAATGATTGTTTCAAGAATTGTTTCCATGGAAAATAATTCAGGTTAAAAGATAACCTAATACTACTGAATAACTGGGCTTTAGTGAGGCTTAGCTTAGCTCAGGCGCCATCGCAATGGGGGCGAAATTTGAAAATTTTCAAAATTATAAGAATCTTTTGGGGGGCCAATCAAACTTGCCTGAGGCGCCAGAAGAGCTTACTACGCCGCTGTTCCCTGACACCACCAATTCAACACCAGAAACTTATAATAAATTATAAAAGCAAAATGTTCAATACGATATTACTAACTTATTAGACCAGTGCAGAAGCCTTTGAAAATGATAAAAAGTGAACCAAAATAGCAGTAGGATGAAACCCATTGGAAAAGGAATAGAATATAACAAAAATGAAAGGAAAAATAATTTACGGGCGATCTGTGGTCGGGAAGTGGAAGGGGGTGAGTTTTAAGGGTAGAAAACTGTTTTTCTCGATTTCCGGCAAAACCACAAGTCCTTATGGAAAAAAGTTAAATAGAAAAGTTGTAGGTAATAAAAAGATCTACAACTTTTGTATTTACACTTTTTTCACATAACCTCAAAATTAAGTGAAAAATTCAAATAACCAAGTTTTTGGTTTTTAATTTTTATCTTATACAAAAAAAATTTTTTTTTCACGAAATTTGGTGAAAACTTACCTTTTTATGTCCCAAACACACTGTAATTTTTTTGATTTAAAATATTTATTTTTTCACCTTATTTTGACTTAATATCGAAAAAGCACCCTAATTTTCAATCGAAAATTCTCGCGTCAAAATATCTGCTTTTTTAAAAAACTCGGTGGGCTTTTTGTTCGTTGAAATCTCTACTTTTCGATGGTGTAAAAAAAATATACATTACTATGGTAAATATTCTCAAAAATGCAAAGAAACGAAAAAAACTCGAATCCGAAAATTTTAAGCTTTGTCACAATAGTCCAGTCAAATTAGGTTTTCAGCTCGGAAAAATTCCCACCTAGCTGAATTTTGGTACACATCTTTATGACATCGTTGTAAACAATATGTAAAAAGTCGACCTCGATATCATGTCCGCGTTAAAGGTTATTCGAGGTCAAAGGTCACGAAATTGGCCTTTTTTTAATATCTCGTTTTTTATTAGTCGTACAATAAAAAGTTTCAGATACAATTTGTAGAGGAGGTAATTATCTACAAAAATGGTCTTATGACATTTTCACGTTAAGTTGATAGTTTTTGCGTTATAAGGCCAACAAAATGGACCCACCCTTAAAATGGCACAATATTGATTCGTTGCAGGGAGAGAAATGTTTTCGGGCACGGGAAATGCTTTTAATAATAAATTAATTGAAATTGTGGCCAAGGTTGGAAAATGAAGAGAAAAATAAATTTTTTCAAAATTTGCCAAAGTTATAGTATCTTCTAAGTACCTTCGTCAAAATCAAAAAAATTACAGTGTGTTTGGGACATAAAAAGGTAAGTTTTCACCAAATTTCGTGAAAAAAAAATTTTTTTTGTAAAAGATAAAAATTAAAAACCAAAAACTTGGTTATTTGAATTTTTCACATAAATTTTGAGGTTATGTGAAAAAAGTGTAAATACAAAAGTTGTAGATCTTTTTATTACCTACAACTTTGCCATTTAACTTTTTTCCGTAGAACTTGTGGTTTTGCCGGAAATCGAGAAAAACAGTTTTCTACCCTTAAAACTCACCCCCTTCCACTTCCCGACCTCAGATCGCCCGTAAATTATTTTTCCTTTCATTTTTGTTATATTCTCTTCCTTTTCCAATGGGTTTCATCCTACTGCTATTTTTTTCGGTTTCAAAAATTATCGGCACTGATGGTCTATAATATTTATTGAGAGAATAAATAATAAATTCGTTTAAAATCACTGAGAATTCCTTAAGCTGGATCCTCATCTGAGTATTTTACGCGCACAAAAATGCTCAGATGGGGACGCAGCTTTAGAAATCCGTTCAATTCTAAAGGGTTTCCCATTAAGAATGTCCATGATTTTAAATATTAAAAAAAACGGTAAAAATAACTGTAGATAAAAAAAAATTTTTTTATTCGAAGTTTGATCAATAACATTTATGTTCTAAATAACACATCATTCAAATGTCCACCGCGACTATGATTGCAGGAGCGAATCCGATGAACCCAATTTTCGGTCACTCTATGCAGAATATCCACATTAATCTCACGAATGGCGTCCTCTATGTTCCTCTTAAAGTCCTCAATTGTTTGTGGTTTGTTCGCATAGACCAATGAGTTCACATAACCCCATAAAAAATAATCCAACGGTGTTAAATCGCAGCTTCTTGGAGGCCAAGCATCTGGTCGAAGTTGTTCAATTCTTCTTCGATCTCTCGCATCAAGAGAAATCAATGTTTCAGGAAACTTTTCTTTCAATAAGTCAATGGTTTCACCAGTAGTGTGGCATGGAAAAACATGCCATCCAAATCCATTTCTTCTAACTGGGGCCACAAAAACTCCCTTATCATCTTTCGATATCTTTCACCGTTGACTGTAACACCATTTTGAGAAACATAAGGTCCGATGATGCCACCATACCATAAACCACACCAGACAGTGGTTTGACACAGACGAAAAATTACCATTAAACAAAGTTTAATTTGCATATTAAAGTATGTATTGTAGTACTATCTACTGCAGCGCCATAAGTTATAGAAATTTTATGTTCTTCAACTTTAGTTAATGGTAATTTTTCGTAAAAGTAAAAATACGTAAGCTATAGGCGAAACACCGCACTAGGGGGCTAAAATCCTCATTTGAGGGAACGCCGGCTTGAGATTTTTATGAGTCATTTTGGGGGTTTATTAGAACACTTCAATATACATCTTTGCCAATTTTCAGCTTGCCCAGACCTTCGGTAAGCTCAAACCAAAATTTCGGCTTCGATACTTGGAAGAAGATACTGTAACTTGGGCAAATTTTGAAAAAATCCATTTTTCTCTTCATTTTCCAACCTTTGCTCAAATTTTAATTAATTTACTTTAAAATCACTTCCCGTACCTGAAAACATTTCTCTCCTTGCAAGGAATCAATATTATGCCATTTTAAGGGTGAGTCGTGTTTTGGGTCAATTATTTCAATATTAGTGAGCTATGGAAAAATTTGAAAAAAATCTGTCTTATAAATAATTTTATGCTCTTCAATTATGGTCTGATAATAATTTTTCATACAATCGTAAATAAGCGAGTTATCGGCAAGAAATCGCGTTGGAGGAGCTGAAACCCCCGATTGCGGGGGACGCCGGCGTGGGATTTTATGGGACTTTTAGGAGGTTCATTAGAACACTCCAATGTACATCTCTACCAAAATTCAGCTTGCCCGAATTTTTTGCAAGCTGAAGCCAATTTTTCGGCTTCGTTGCCTGGACTATAGTTGTAGCACTAAGGCCCAGTTGTTCAGTTTCGGGTTATCTTTTAACCTGGATTATTATCCATAGAAATGATTGTTTCAAGAATTGTTTCCATGGAAAATAATTTAGGTTAAAAGATAACCTAATACTGAACAACTGGGCCTTAGGGGACGATATTATGATAAACTTTTTATTAAAATTAGGGATGGTGTGGTCAACTTATATTCAGATAATAAATATTTATGATGAAAATCTATACAATTAATTGAAAATCGATTCCGACCTTTTTAAATAAATATAACGGTGGTCGCGCAACTTAGCTATACTTTGAGCTGTTATTGCTATGTGAATAGGCATCTGACGAAAAATTTGTATAAATATTTTTTTGTAGAGAATTTAATTAGCTTTAATTTTATATTAAACTATTTTGTCATAAAGTTCAAAGAAACTTGAGAAATCGGCGAAAAACTGATTTTTGTCCATTTCTTCCTATTCGCAATTTACATTAAGCAAACGCCACCATGGGGGAGAATTTCAAATTAGTACATGACGTATTAAATGAAAATTAAAATTCGTTCTTCAGGCTCAAAACATAACAAAATCTACTAATTAACAAAGCATATTACAATAAATTTAACACCATACTGAAATGCATGCAAATCTTTACCAGACTATGACTTTGAATTTTGAAATATACGTCTAAACACAGCCATGTTGTTGTTGCTGGTACGCATGCTCAGCACATTTGTACAAAAGAACTGTAAAAAAATTAACCAAAAAAAAACCCTTTAGAAATAGGGTTAATATTAGAAAATTAATGCAGTTAGGGGTTGAAAAACTAAAATATTGTTGAATATTTGAATAGGGCGTTCATTTACCTTTCCAGAACATTATTAAATTTTTTAAAGTTAGACCACCGTGGATGAAGTTACAGTCGTTTTCCTACAAGTCTACACACCAACTTTTTGAAAGACCAAAACAAGGAAATAAGTGCCTTTTTGGACAAATCCTTAAATTTGTATTTTTTATTTCTTACTAAGATGGTGTGTACCAAATTTTGTCAAATTAAGCATGGGTCAAGTAAATTCACGATTCGATTTGAGGTGGAATGACCCTGTTACCTATCTTAATTTATTCAACATTACGTTGACCTTTAAGAAAGATTTTATATATTTGTCTTTTTTTACAGCATGCAGGTGATATAACCCGAAAAATGAAATTGGTATCCAAACAAAATGCTGGAAAGAAGGCAATGAGACAGATCGCCAATATTTCCATACCTAGAGATACTTTCATCGACGTCCTCAAGAGATAACACAGAGGTTGGCTTTTTAAATTAGACAATTTATTTTTCATTGTTTTTATGAATAAAAGATGTTAAAAAAAGTTGACTAAAACTATTTACCCAACTTTTTATCCTTTCCATTTTTTATTTTAAACCGCTGCGATTGGAGAAAAAGAACAGAGGACTAATAAAATCAAAAATTTACAAGTGTACAGATTTTATTAATTCTTGTGATAAACAAATAGATTTATAAAAATTTTCCTAAAAATTGTGAACAAAATTTGTTAACAAAATAACAACAAACGGTGACTAAAAAATTACACCAACAAAAATGTACGTCATCTCACCTCTCTCTTGTTCACTTAAACAAAAAGCTGAAAAAGAAATTATGTAATTTTTTTCAAAATTGACCTTTTAACCGCTTACCTGTACGGATACCCAGAAGTTTTTGATCTGAAAATCGACAACAGTAACGAAAAGAATACTGACACAAGGATAAGACCCACTATGGTGTACATTTTCTTTTTTCTAGGATCACCTTTCTTTCCTGCTTCTGTTAATAGCACCATTCCTGCAACTATTGCAGCATCTGATTGTAAATTAAGGAAAAATATTAGTGTGATATTACATCAAATAATTTAAATTGTCTCAAAGGATACTTAATACAAAGATAATGTAAGTTTCTATAACAAATTGTCCCTGCGACGAACTGTGAATATACGTGACTTGTCCGCCTTGGTGTTTGTGTACAAAAGGTGGTCCTCTGATGTGATTCCACATCTGTCCCGATACCATAATAAAGCATATAGTTACGGACACCAACGCCCAGAGAATATTGTTCCATAACCACCCTAAGCTGTCCCACTTCAAATATAAATAAACTGAAACGAATATTGCTAACAAAATCACCACAAGAGTAGTCGAATAATTAGGTGGACGGAAAACGCGAATCTAAAAAGTTCTTTTAAAAATCTTGCTCAAATGAACTTAAAATAATTCACCTGTATATCTGTTCGTTCGGCTATCCACTTGGCTAGAACTTCAGCGCTATAACCAATTCTTTGGATATCCATAGTGTCCTGAGGTTTTGGCTTCCCTTTAGGTGGAAAGTGAATAAACACGGGCGCTGTATTCAGCCTCAACTAAAACAAAAGTTTTACAAAGTAAAAATAAAAGTTTCATAACCTCACCATTTGGAAAACATCTGAACCTTCGTCAAAATCAACCATTGCAAAAAATAATCTATTGGTATATCCCTGCTGTGAATATTTAAACGAAGTTGCGACGATATTGAACTCATCGTTTGCATGTCGGCATACCATGCACTGACGCTGTGGGGCCATTGCGGTAAACATGACCACGACGGAATAATTTCTAGGTACAGATTTTACATAATCACGAAATTTGTAACCATTAAAACGTAAAACCGTTTTTTTGTTTGCCATATCTGTTAGTTGTTGCACCCTCTCGCCCAGAGGAAGTGACTAAAAACGAAATCGCCTATAATTTTCCTTTTGTTGTTATGTTAAAATACAAACCTGTTTGCGTGTTTGACCATCAACATTGTAAAATAGGAATATTGTACAAAATATAAATAATAAGTACAATTTCATGATTAACGAGCCGGTTTATTTGTACTTCACGGAAAACGTCAACGTACACGTCAGATAAATATGTCGATAATGAAGAGTTCTGCAGAAATATATACAGAGTGTAACAGCGCAGTTAGTCAAATTTTTTACGAATTTGTGGATATAACACTGCTGATCATTCTTCTTCTTCTTTAACTTTTTGTAGATCAATAGATCTGTTTATTTGTGTCGAAGTTCATCTGTTTTCTTGAGAGATAGATTGCCAGCTATCTCTCCATCTTTTTGGTGGCCTTCCCGGTGGACGACGTCCTCTTGGTTTTCCTTCAAGAGCGATGCGTGGTATCCTGCTGTTGTCCATACGCTTAACGTGTTCATGCCAGTATCGTCTACGCTGCCTTCCCCATCTGACTATGTAATAAGTCGCAGGTAGCGTTAATTGAATTTAACCCCACCAATGACAACATGTAACAAAACTGACGTATGCGGTTTAATAATTTGACGGGGGTTGATTTGATTTCGATTACGAATGATATCGCTGCCACCACTTAATCTTTGTGCTCGTAATAACCACCTTGGTGCGGTTAATTACTGAGGTAGATTAAGAAACCTCTTAAAGTGGACGTTGTTGTCTGATGTTTAAGGTAACGTAACTCTTCTATTGTTTTGGAGTCGTAGGAAAACCCAGAGAAATAAATACACTTTACTAATTAGAGTCGGTCGCTGGAGTAACGACCAATTAAAGATTTAAATTGGTATAATTGCGTATATTGAACCAAACAATTAAGTATTTTACAAGAAATATACAAAGTATACAATTACACCAAAAATAGTACAAGTTGTTATAATTTGATTAAGTTAATTTTTTAGGGTAGTAAAAGAAATCCACACACATATAATACAAAAAGGTTACAAGTAGTAATTTAACGAAATGTCACAATACCTATTTATTACAAGAACCCTTAGTTCCGGGGTGGTAAGTTTTGAGATGGTAGATTCCTTCTTGTAATCCCAAATGGTTACACTTATAGTTTTAACACAATCGTTTCGGTTAATGATTAACATTTAATGACAAGCAAGATGATGTTAAAATATTGATCTTTATCACTTTAAAGAAGTTATTTATTCGCGTCCTCGAACTACCGAAAGTTCAATCAATAAAAATATGATTAACTAAATTGTTCACTTGACTTAGAAAAATTTATACTTGAATATGTGGATTCCGATTTGGGTAGAGTTCGGTTAACTCTTGAAATAAAATTCACCCGTTTGGGTTACTGAATCAAAAACCAAAGCGCGGAACTTCTTAATTCTTTGACTGACTCTCTGCTAGCTATTTTATAAACTTTTCCCCGTTTTGAATAGAAATATCACGCCTTCGACTAGGACCCTTTTGGCCAATTGCGTGTGTGATCTTTCCTCCAATTTTCCCAGAGGGGTGTCTTATTAATTGGATCTCTCAAAACTTACTTCCCTACACGTGTGGAACGAATTCACATCTGACCAGGGTGGCTTTCCCACAGATTTCGTATTTCTTAATTTATAAAATAATTCCTAACATCGTTAAAGCAAATGAGGCATTAAGTTGGAATCACGCTTTATGCAGAATTTGAATATTTCTTTAAACGAATCTTTTGGCGGTATACCATGTAAAATGTCCCATTTCCTTGCACGTGTGGATTTTTTCAACAAGTGTGGTATTTCTTACCAGCTGCATTGATTTAATTAACAACCCTTGGTGCCGTGCCGGAGTGGTTGTTCTAAGCAGGTGTTTGCACCCTATTTTTAAATGAACGCCAAAACGTTTATTAGTTAAATCAATGTACCGGGTGTTTAAAATTCTTTACCTAAATTTTTATAATTATTATACTAGCAGGGCATTCTAATTGTGCGTCTGATGGTTTATTAAGACAATTTACTCATGTCGGAAATTGGTTGTAACAACTTAATATTTGTATCGTAATTATGAATGAAATGAATGGGCGGTTTGTTACAACTATATCTTCTACTCCACACATCTCTCTTATATCGGTATTTCGCACTCTGTCCATACGAGTCTTGCCTGCCATCGATCTTAATGTTTTCATCTCAGTGGTTCGCAACATACTCTTAGTTTTGGTCGTGTCCGCTCGCGACTCTATACCGTACGTCATTATAGGTCGCACGCAGGTCTTGTATATTTTAGTCTTACTTTCAATCTCCATATATTTGTTGTTCCATACGACGTCTCTTAAACAACCTGATATTATTGCGGCTTTGTTCACCTGCTTTGTTATGTCTCTCACCGGATCGTGACTGCCAGACATACTCACACCAAGATATTCGAAACTCATAACCTGTTCAATAGGTTTATTTTCTACTACCAATTTACTTCTCACTAGATCTCTAGAGAATGTAAGGGTTTTGGTTTTTTTGATGGAGATAACCATATTATATCGTTGGGCAGTTTGATAAAATTTATGTAATTGTCTCTGCAAGTCATCCTCCGTTTCTGCTATGAGTGTGGCGTCATCTGCATAGCATATCATCCCTATGAATGGTGTTGTTTCCTATTCTATAACCCAGGTTAAGGGAGGCGACATCCTCTATGATCTTGTCCATAATCAGATTAAACAGGAAAGGGCTAAGACTGTCGCCCTGCCTGATTCCGCCTGGCGTGGGTATATCATTGGTAGTGTTGCCACTATATATGTTGCTTATTGTCTTGACGATTGAAGAAGGAACCATTTTTTCGTTTAGTATGTGTACCACGTCCTTTAATTGAACCCTGTCGAAAGCCTTTGTCAAATCGATAAAACAAATGTATGCGTTGTTATTATATTCGTATGCTTTTTCCTTTATCTGTCGGATGGCGAATATTGCATCGGTAGTTGATCTGTTTTGTCGAAATCCCTGTTGCTCCTCTCTGTTTTGGATATAAGATTGGAGTTTCACTCTTATAATGCTTGTGAGCAACTTCAATGTTGAGCAGAGAAGGGTGATTCCTCTGAAGTTTTCTGGGTTGGTTTTTTGTCCCCTCTTGAAAATTGGTATGGTAATGCTGTTATGCCATTCTTTCGGTATGGTTTGTGATTGAAGGATTCCGTTAAACAGTAAGGTTAATGCTTCAGCTAGCTTAGTGCCACCATATTTTAAAAGTTCGTTTGGGATGTTATCTACGCCAGGAGCTTTTCTGTTTTTCAGTTTTTTCAATCTCTCCAGCACTTCTTCGCATTCGATATTTTCTGCGTTGAGGTTTTCTATATTTTCTATTTCCTGGCTTAGCTCTTCATTTACTTCTGTACTGTATAGTTCCTTAAAATAACTTTCCCATGTTGCGAGTGTGATTTTTTTTGTTTGTATTTTTGTATCCTACTCTCGCTCTCTGGGGTCGCTTATTAGTTAAGATTCTTCAGACGTGATTTACACAATCAAAATAAGAGACAGGATACCTCGAACATAATTTATTAACAAACATTCAACACAAACAATAATACAATTAAATAATAAAATGAAATCAAGAGATAATTGACAACTTAGAGTCCCTATTGCAATTTTTGTATAATAGTGTAAAGCTTTACCTTTATCAGTTTCCTTCCGTAAAACGAACTTAATTTCGTCGCACGTACACGCACTGCCGAACTTTATACACCTTCTTTCTTTCCGCGTAATTCCGGTATTCAATGCTGGACCAAATCCACCAATTCTATTTATCCAGATTTGTCCAATTCTGCAACACTCTTTATATTCTGAACTGCAAAAGTACTATTGGTTTGCGTGTTGTATATTCATCCACTTCTTTAAACACAATTGATCTGCATATCATTAATTTAGATACTTCTTAACACGCCCGGACTGTATGTAATCTTTTCCACAACTGACTCAAAAATACGACTGGTTCGTATCTCGTTTTATCTGCCACTCAAAAATAACACGACTGGTTCGTATCTCGTGCAAACTGCAACTCAAAAATACGACTGGTTCGTATCTCGTTCAAACTGCAACTCAAAAATACGACTGGTCTATCTGTCGTTTTATTCTCCACTCAAAAATACGACTGGTTCGTATGTCGTTTAATCTCCAACTGTCTTCATGCTCTTTATTATCACTTGGCATGGTTACCTCTTGTTTGTTTTTTTCTTCTAAGAGGCCGCACTATACTACCTCTATTCCTTTTTTTATTTCATCCAAACAAAACTTAAATCTAGTAACATTTTTAATAAACACATTCATACTGTACAAATTTTAATTAAACAATGTTGACATATCCTCCCTCTTATCTTGATTGCGTATCACGTACACATTTAAGAGGGAGCTAGCATATAGTGGACACAACATTACCCCACTGAAAAGTTACAATAACTATTTGAAACCTTGTGGTAATTTTCAAATTTTTATTTTAATCTTTGCATCTGGTATGCCCCATACTGGTTCCTCAACTCATATGTAAACCGTTACTCATCTACCCTTCATCTTTCTTTCTAACACTTTCAACTGTTCCTCTAACTCTTCATTCATGTCTACCTTCATCATCTTCCTACTATACTGTCATGCTTCCATCTGCATTTATTCTTTTATCTGCTTGGACAATTTTATAAATTCCCTTCCCCTTGTGGATTGCTACATTAACAATGTCGAGACAGCGCACAGCTTGTCCTCGACTTCCCCTTGTAGATTCCTACATTCATACTGTCTAGACAGCGCACAGCTTGTCCTAGAATTCCCCTTGTAGATTCTTGTAGACTCTTGAAGATTCTTGTAGACTCTATTTAACCCCACTTTCTGCACAGCGCACAGCTTGTTACAGTCTTTCCCTCTCTATTGTCTTGTCCAAACTTGCTTACTCAACCTTTAGGTTGTTCTTTGCAGATTCCCTTTGCTTTTCAGTAAACTTATTTTCGAAGTCTTGTTAGTAAAGATGCCTGGTATTCTTCACTTTTCATACCCAGTTTACTATAACATAACCTTTCCTCAACTTTAATATTTCTAACCTAGGCCTAAACATGAATTATGCTTTTAAATCATAAATCTTCCAATTTGTGCCTAAAAATGAATTATTAAATTTCCAACTTGGATCTAAATATGAATTATTTAATTTCTAACTTGGGTCTAAAATTAAATTTCTTGCCCCCATTCGCTATTAATATTTTCTTTTATAATACTTGTAATTCAGCATTACTTCATTTGTCAACATACTCCCTCTTGCTTTTTCCCTATCTTCAACAAAACATCTATATTTCCAATTCTCTTTCCACGATCGATGTGGACTCGGATATATCTTATTTTTGAAAGATGCCTCATTCTCAATTGACAAATGATGTTCGTAACCCTCTACAACAGTTACCTTTTCATTAAATAATACCTGCTGTCTATTTAATATTTCCTTTATCTTTCTAATATGAATTTCTGTGCAATTTTCCGACGTTACAATTGAATTTTTACTGACATCTGTCATATTTATTTTTCCTTGCTTGCTTTCTTTACTCGATTTCTCAAATTTTGGCATTATTATTTGATTATTTCCAAACTTCATCTTAATATTTTTAATTTTCAAATGATTTAAATTCAAATTCCGATCAAAACTGGATTTATTTTCACACTCCCATTCTATTTCTTCTTCATCAACCTCAATGATTTGTTTTTCCCCTTGCACGTTTACCTCCTCTGTTAAATCCTTCCTTGTATTCTCATTCTCTCTTGCACCCTCATTCAATCTTACGTTAATCTCCTTCACTACTAGACCACTACATTTTAGCTCTTGTCTCAATTCATTCAACCCTTCTTTCATGCTTTTAAACCCTTCATTAATAGAAGCAAAATTTTTAACTCCATCATCTTTCATGCTTTTCAATTCCTCATTAACAGAAGCAAAATTTTTACTTGACTCCTTATTAATAGCCGCAGCCAAATTTTTATTTGACTCTTCTTTCATACTTTTAAACTGTGCCATCATCATCTCACATAACCTTTCACAACTCCTCGTATTCATTATTATGTCAGCTGTTCTACTTATTGTGTCCTACTATGTATCTGCTCTTTTTGATTGTGATCACCTGATGCCCTCTCGTTGGTCGCCACGTTTTGTGTCCTCACAGTGACTTCTCGCCCTATAGTTGGGTGCCACGTTTTGTATCCTACTCTCGCTCTCTGGGGTCGCTTATTAGTTAAGATTCTTCAGACGTGATTTACACAATCAAAATAAGAGACAGGATACCTCGAACATAATTTATTAACAAACATTCAACACAAACAATAATACAATTAAATAATAAAATGAAATCAAGAGATAATTGACAACTTAGAGTCCCTATTGCAATTTTTGTATAATAGTGTAAAGCTTTACCTTTATCAGTTTCCTTCCGTAAAACGAACTTAATTTCGTCGCACGTACACGCACTGCCGAACTTTATACACCTTCTTTCTTTCCGCGTAATTCCGGTATTCAATGCTGGACCAAATCCACCAATTCTATTTATCCAGATTTGTCCAATTCTGCAACACTCTTTATATTCTGAACTGCAAAAGTACTATTGGTTTGCGTGTTGTATATTCATCCACTTCTTTAAACACAATTGATCTGCATATCATTAATTTAGATACTTCTTAACACGCCCGGACTGTATGTAATCTTTTCCACAACTGACTCAAAAATACGACTGGTTCGTATCTCGTTTTATCTGCCACTCAAAAATAACACGACTGGTTCGTATCTCGTGCAAACTGCAACTCAAAAATACGACTGGTTCGTATCTCGTTCAAACTGCAACTCAAAAATACGACTGGTCTATCTGTCGTTCTATTCTCCACTCAAAAATACGACTGGTTCGTATGTCGTTTAATCTCCAACTGTCTTCATGCTCTTTATTATCACTTGGCATGGTTACCTCTTGTTTGTTTTTTTCTTCTAAGAGGCCGCACTATACTACCTCTATTCCTTTTTTTATTTCATCCAAACAAAACTTAAATCTAGTAACATTTTTAATAAACACATTCATACTGTACAAATTTTAATTAAACAATGTTGACATATCCTCCCTCTTATCTTGATTGCGTATCACGTACACATTTAAGAGGGAGCTAGCATATAGTGGACACAACAGTATATAATCATTAACGGGTTTCTTTCTGTTTTTCAACATCTTCCAAACTTTCCTTTGTGCGCCATACAGATCGTGCTCCATGTCTTTAGTGAATTTTATCCAAAAGTCTTTCTTTATTTCTTTTATTTTTGAATTAACTCGGTTTCTTGTTTCGACATATTTGCGGTGTTCTTCCCGAGATGGTGCACTCTTATACGCCAGATAGCTTTTCCGTTTTTCTTCTGCAAGTTCCTTAACTTCTACCGTAAACCAAGGTTTGGTATTATTTTGAGCGTTTATGTTAATTTTTCGCTCTCCGACAGCCTCTTTTGCAGCTCTTTGGATACAGTTCTTGATCTCATGCCAGCTTTCCTCCACATCTCCATCCATATTGCACTCTTTGTCTAATTTCTCGGACAATCTGGTTTTATATAATTCTTGTGAACTTTCATTAGTGAAAGATTCTATATTATATCTTTCTATGAATTGTGGAATTCTTTTTATTTTACGAGGCTGATCCATTTGTATTTTCCCTAGTACAAGACCATGATCCGTGCCCGAGCAGGCGGAGGTTAGCGTTCTGACATCCAGAATCTGTGTTGGTGTGATCAATCTGTTTGTTATTATAAAGTCGATTACGGATTTTTGGCCTCTACTGTTATTAAAAGTAGTTTTGTGTTGTTCCTTATGTGGAAAGTATGTGTTATTAATTCTCATTTCATTTCGAGCACAAAAATCAATCAACATTTCGCCATTTTCGTTGAGAACATCTTCGTTATATTTTTGCTTTACCCCTTGTATTATCTCATTACCCACTCGGGCGTTTAGATCTCCAACAATTATGATCCTGTGCGTCGTATCTATCCTGTCTATAAGGTCTTGTAACAGGTTTATTTTGCTTTTAATACCTTTCCTATATTTAAAAGTATGTTACAATACATTCGCCTCCTCATGTACATGATTATTCGTGAAATCAAACATATAAAATGCGAGAGTTTGAAAATTTGAAAAAGGTTGGCAACTTTTATAGGGAAGATAAGAACACGATACGAAAAAGTTGACAGGCGAGTTTGGTTGAGTGATTTTTAGGGAAAATTAAAGCTGATTAGTACGGAAGGCCTTGCCAATAGTTTTGGATTATTATTTTGCCTGTGATTTTGGTAGTTAGCTAATCCATTATCTCAAGTTTGGAGGATCATAAATTGGTAAAGCCCAGGAACAATATTGTCGTTGCAAGCACCGTGTTTGGTTCAACGACTACCAGATTTGGGAGAAGTTTCCAAGAGGTATTAATTAGTAGCGATTGGTTGCTAAAAGCATTATTCAATTATTAAGCTTGCTCGCAAAACATAAAACTTGCTTGGATAAGATTGCGTTATCAACGCCTACGTTTCATTTTGTTATCCTATGCGTATCCATCAAAATTCCGCATAATTACCAATTATAAATATCACTGCATCCTTGGAGGAATATAACAGCGAATGCGAATGGTACTTGGAAATTGGAAGATTGAAAATAACACACAAGAAGGATTTTAGTTGTATCGTTTACATTCGAATAACGGACTCTCATTGGTCGAGTCAGATCCAGTGGTGGGTCATATATCCATGAACGTAACTTGCGGACAGAACGGGGTGAGTGTTTGGAATACATCCTTTGTTTTTTTGTTTGACATTGCGCGGCGGGCGAACGGTTGAGTTCACCCATTTAATTTTTTGCGTACTTACGTATCAAGCCAACGAAGAAAGAACACTAAAACGTCATCCTAATTTCTATTTTTGTTTGCGAAGTGCCCGAGACAAGGTCTCGGCTGTATAATTTATGTTATTATTGTGTGTTTTTTTTCTTATTCCAATTCAGATCTGAATGGTACCAATAAGATATACCATTGTTTATAATATACGATAGTAATCTCCACTGTTAGATTTGTTTTTTTTGAACGCTAAGTACGATTCGGCGACTTCTGACCTGTGGCTACCGATATTTTTTTGTTATATATTGCGGTGTACCAATACCACGTCAATAGAAATGATCACGTTTTGAATCAAAGTTTTTAATTTATTAACAAAGGTAGCACGAGACTTATTTGTTCAAACGAAAGGGTTTTATCCGACACCAAAGAATTGTTTTAACGTCATAAATCTAATGGAGAAAAAGGTCACGGAATGAGAATACAAGGTAAATTCAAATGCAACGTTTTAATTCTGTTTTTAAATTAAAGGTTTGTTAAAATTGTAAATTAATTTAAGTAGTGATATATAAAAATGTAATTTGAAATCAAAAACAATTTGTTCAAGGTATTAGTTATAAAAATATGTTAAAACGTAAAACTTTTAAAATAACAAAATATTTATACGTGTCGGAGTGCGCCGTAAACTCAATGTACCACAAATGCGAAGAACATTTTCTTCAAAAGTTTACCGGAAGACCACAGGAGATGGTAATACTTCAAAATAAATCTGAAACATAAAAATTCATTAAAAATTTTACAAATTATTTTGGGCTAAGTACGAACCTGGAAATTTTACGTCAAATATATTGATTTTTATATCGACAAATAAAACGAAATCAGAAGTGCCTTGAAAATACCAGTAGCTATGGTAAAAAGACAATGGAAAGAGGTTGTTGATTGCTTAATAAAAATATATGGTGGCAAATTTTGTGCGTCCAGCTAAAAAGTTAAAAATATAATAAAATTTGATTAAGAAAGTGAATAAAAAGTTAGTAATTGAAAGAACATTATACTTACGTATTTTAAAAAGTGAAAATCTGTGCAAAATTGAGAAGATTCACTATTATATTGAACGAAAACTTTGGTCACGATACAACCATAAACTACCACGAGGAAATTCAATCCAGAGAGATCGCACCCTTGAAGGTCATCGAACGAATACCACTGCATAATTTCATGGTATATGAACCAAACAAACAGAATTACACCAGATAAAAGGTACCGTCCCATTCAAAATTATTAAAAACATAAAAATTTTGTGCAAATTGACGATTAACTTCACACGTGCGGGAAAAACGTTTAGGTTTATTATAGAATTAAGATCTTTGTTATTAGAGATAAGAATTTTATTAACTATAATTATTTACAATTTGAAATTCATAATAAAAAACGATTTGCTGTATCAACGGAGCATAATTTGTGTATGATCATTCCAAAAGCCACAATATTGCATTTCAGATTTGAGATTTGGCTAAGGAAGGAACCCAGCGTGGGAAAAGGTAGGTCTGTGCTATCCGAACTAGTCAAGCCGAGGCATCAATTTATTTTATTTGTATTTGTCAAGAATAATTTGCTTACATTTCTATTGACGAGGTACTTTTACGTATACTCGTACAAGGTATTAACATTAAAACGTTTAGCTCCGGGGAGGCAAAGGCCTTCACAGCAATTTTGGCTAGCCCAACGTGAGGCTACGTCAGTACACAGCAATATATATAATTAAATTGTTTTATTTTATAAACTTGTTTTACTCGTTCACCGTACCTGCTGCTTGTAATTCCAACTTGTTTTGTTCATTCTTTGCTTTTGCGCTTTCGGCATTACCTTTTGAGACGACAAAAAGTGCATGGCGCCCATATTTTTTTGAGTTTGGATCAGGTCGTAGCGGTCTGTTCGCTGACCCACCCCAAATTGCTTTCTGCAGGGCAGAGCCGTAGCGTCGTCATTACCTAGTCGGGAATTGCAGGTAAGTGCCAAAAAGGGTCGGTGACTGGTATTTTGTCGACCTAGATTACAAAGGTCACAATTTGGCGCCCAACGTGGGGCCTCAGCCTATCAGATAAGCCTAGCCTACAGGTCACAAGTACGTCGTTTGGTGCGGAGTCACCATTTTATATACTTTTTTGAAGTTGGGAATTTGACTCAAAATTGAACTTAGAGATTTTGATACCGCAGTGGAGACAATTTTGTTTGGTATTTAGCCTGATGCTAAAGTGCGCACGGGACCTAAAGTAATAGATACGGATATTATTTGCGCGTTGTTTGATTACGTTTTTGAAGAGAGTCACCATTGGGGTAACGGCCGTGTTTAAAGTCAAGCTAGAATCTTGTATATTTTTGTTGTTGCTTTCTTCTTGTGTGTTAAAATGGCAGAAGCTGATAAAATTGATATCTACCGCTTATCGAGAGAAGAGCTCGAATATGAAGTATCAATAAGGGTTAAGGTGGACTGCGCGGCAAAAACGGTTAAAGATTTACGCAAGCTACTGTCAGGCGCTCTCGCTAATCAGAAATCCTTGGATGATTCAATACCATCGTATCCATATACGTACGCCGAAGATATTACGAGCCTGAAAGGGACTTTAAACGAATTGAAGACACTTTTGGAAGGTTATGAGGGCGACGAACGTAATGGGGTTTTAAAAAAAATTAAGTCGAAGCTTTCTCATGCATTGGGTAGGGTAGGTAGGACGGTAACTAGTACCGAAGAGCAGGAAAAGGAGAAAGCCGGAATATTAGCCGATTTACTGATATTTTCCAGCGATCTTAAAGAAAAGGCAAAGGGGGTACAAAAGTCCTCAGAAAGTATTTTAGACCTTAGCACCATCCGACATTCATTGCGCAATGAGAATTCGGATTCGTCAGCGTCAGACGAATCGTCGTCTGATTCGGAAATAGAGGTAGTTAGGCGCGGTGGTCGGCGGAAGCCATATCCTGTGAGGGAATGGGGAATTAAATTCTCAGGGAAACGCTCGGGAGAATCTCTCAACGCTTTCTTGGAAGACGTCGAAGAAAAACGCGTACCCTGCGGCATGTCGCGCGCGGAACTATTTCGTTCAGCTGCGGAGCTGTTTACTGGCGATGCCCGCGTTTGGTTTAGGTATGCCAAGAGTTGGATACATGACTGGGATAGCCTGGTAAAAGCCCTGAGAGAAGAATATTTACCTCCTAAGTATGACAGAAAGTTGTTCGACGAGATTAAGACAAGAACTCAAGGTAAAGGCGAACCAATTGGGATGTACATTGCGGTTATGCAAAATTTGTTCGCACGCCTCCAAGTACAGATCCCTGATGCGACTAAGCTAGAAATCTTATTAGATAATGTCGCGCCACACTATCAGCCCTATTTAATAGATGCGGATGTTAATACGATTGCGCAGTTAGTCGAAAAATGTCGCAAAGTCGACGCGAAGCGGGCCGTCGCGAAAAGTTATGTGCCCCCACCCCCTAAAAACGCCTGTTTAGAACCCGACTTAGCCTTTGTAGGTGCTGCACCTAGCGGGAGCAGCATGAAGGTACATCGGTTGGACAATGCCAAATTTCGTTGTTGGAAATGTGGCGAGGCGGGACACCTAGCACGCGAATGCCGGTCGAGGGCCGAAGGGGTCCAATGTAGCCAGTGCAATAGGTCGGGTGTCACCGTGAATAATTGTCCGAACTGTACGACAAGGTCAACGGGTGACCATAGGAGAGCTCGTGGTAGCCACGGATACGGACATTCCAGTAGAGGCGCATCTAGGCGTGCGGGAAACGGGTCGGATCGCGCTTAGACGGTCGAACTAAGCCGATCCCTATGTCCGAATCGACCAATAATTATATGAATCACGTGTTAGGGTATATTCTAGGTCATGCTAAAGATGATCAACGCCCGTACCTAACTGTTGAAATTTTTGGGAATAAACTTCAGGGTTTGTTAGATTCAGGGGCAAGTTATACTATTATGGGCGAAAAAGGGCAACGCTACCTTGATAAATTTAATATTAGTTTAGAACCTGACGAGACTATATGTACCGTCGCGAATGGTCAGGCCGTGCGTAGCGTAGGTAAATGTACGGTACCTATGACATTAGAGGGTTGTACTAAATTAATTTCAATCGCCGTGATACCAGATTTACCACATTCACTGATATTGGGGGTAGATTTTTGGAAAGCTATGGGTATAATTCCTGATTTGCGTAGCGATAGTTGGGTGTTCGGAAAAGACCCAATAGTATGTTTCGAGATCGAGGATGCGATCCAAAATACGGACGATCTCAGTAATGACCAGAAACAAGAACTTCGGGACTTAGTAGAGCGGAATTATCAATTAATGGGAGACGAGTTAGGATGTACGAATCTTATCGAACACGTAATAAAAACCAAGGCAGACCCTATTAAGCAACGGTACTACCCAGTCTCCCCAGTCGTTCAGAAAGAACTGAACGAACAGTTGGATGACATGATCGCGAAAGGGGTCGTACGCCGTAGTAATAGTTGTTGGGCCTCACCCGTTATTTTAGTACTGCTGTGTGTTAAAATGAATAAGAAAGGCTCCCGATGCTAAAATGAATCATATATTCGAAACAAGCACAAAATTCTAAGTCGAAAGACACTTTAAAAATTTGCTCTACGAGAAATTTTTATTTTTCAAAATTTCAATTTTCTAAATTTATTTGAGTCTCTCAGGATGAATGAAACATGACAAATGTTGCTAAATCTAAATAAACTGATGATTGTCACATCAGAAATGAAACAAAAAACTTAACTAGCTCAAAATTTGTAAAAATGTATTAATCATGATAACCTAGAAAAATTTAAGAATTTGTAAACCAATTTACTCTACAAATAACATTCTCTGTAAAAATGTAAGCATATCAAAAATTATGTAATTGTTTCATGCATTTAATGTGTATATTTTCAACGGATAAATCAACAAATTAGTTAATAAGGGTCATATTTGTGTAACGCCCCTGTAAACAACCAAGAAAGATGAAAATGAATCAATCAACAATCCATAAAATTGATAAAAATGGAATGTACCAATCAAACTGCTCGGGAAGATGTTCCAAACGAAATCGAGGTTGATACAGAAGAAAAATCTAGAATAAAAATAATTTATTAGAAAGAAATAAATTCAAAAATACATGGATTTGACTCACAAAATTCAAACAAGAATACCAATTGTATCGATATTCGATCAAAAATCAGTTCACCTCTAGTAACTCCGCTGTGTGCACGCATTTTTCGATGCTCTCCGAAAAATATTATTTACCCGAATTTGGAGGTTAATCAAATTCATTTGACTTCGGAGAGGTTAGAAAGTTTCGTTTGTCCAACGTCGATTCTAAAAATAGATGTCAAGGACATAAACAAATGCAATGAAGATGTTGTAATTTACATATAAAAATTTTCTGGATAACAAGAAAATCATTGCAAATTAATGGAACAACTTACCTCAACATTTTTGGAGATTCTCAATAGGAAGGATGTAAATACGAGCACAAATTTAAGCACTAGTCAAAGTAAAGTACCACTTCAAATGACATCCAGCAAAGTGATGACCGGTGGAGTAAAGTTGAATCTTTACAAATAAAGATTAAAGCAGGGCGCACACACAAACAGCGAATAAATGATATCCTTTTTTGAAAATAAAAACTGCGATATATTCAGGAGCCAGGTACAGTGAATTTATGATTTCTATAATTTGTTAAAATTTTGCCTTCAGCGTGTTAATAATAGGATTTGGGGAAAAGACTTCTAACAGAGTGTATTCTTTGATACCCTAAGTGATAAGTTAAATATAATCAAAGTTTTACAATTTTCGTCAAAAATATTTTAAGCTTTAAAATAAGCAACAAATTTAAATTTATAAACATTTAAGCCCGCTAATGTAAAGCGAAAGTCTTGATTGGCTTAAAAATCAAGCAACTTGGGACGAAGAGAGGAAACCTCTTTGTTTCGAACAATTATTTGTATTAATTTTCTTTTTTTTTACTATAATAAAAATTGTATGGGAGTTGATGAAAGTTTTTTATTTCTTTTTATATAAAAAGGAAAGCAAAAGTTAAAAATATCCTGAGAGAGCCAATGAGCATAATAAGATCGCCTCTAATAATTAATTTCGAACCACAAGGGACCCACTCCCTGAACGACTCAACCCGCGAGCTTAGTAAGAAGGGGCAATAATGTGTGTACCTTCCTGTGCCTAACATTTTATTAGGAGGAGGACATAGCATCTTTTGTCGGCCAACGTGGTGCTTCGAAACGACTCGATTGAAGGGGGTGCAAAAATAAAAATTAAGGGTACAAAAATTTTGTGAAAAATTAATATTTTTGAAATTTAATGCACCAAAGTATAGCATCATTTGGCATCCTAGCATCAAAATCACGATAGGGGTAGTTTTGATAAAAATTTAAGGGTAAAAATCTTAAAAATTATTTTTGTTTGTAAAAATAAAACAACATTTTGATTATTATAATAATTAATTCTTTATTGACAGGTTTTGTACTTAAACATTTTCTATTTACTAATTTCTTTGATTCTTATTTGCAATAATAACATTTTATAAATTGAATTCACCATGTCGAACGCACAACAAAAAGTTCAACAAATAAGCCATTTTGACATGCAAGCACTGATGGATCAATTTCAAAAATTAAACAACAAAATAGAAACTGGAAATCAAGAGTTGAAAACACAATTAAACAACAAAATAGAAACTGGAAATCAAGAATTGAAAACACACATAAGTGAACAAATTGCAACTCTGGGTAACAAAATAGAAGCTCGAAATGAAGAAATAATAATGGTAATCAGACAAGAAATCTCATCCATGGATACAGAAATGAATACAAAAGTTGAAACCCCAATTCCAACACAAATCGAGGAAATGGAAGAAGTTCAACACAAATTCAATGTCCATACCAGGAAGAGCTTAAGAAGGAAAAATTTCAAGACCAAAAGGGTCAAAACAAAACAAAAATACAAAACTCCAAGAAAATTTAAAGTTCGTGGTGTTAACAAAAATCGAAACAAACGAAAACACAAAAATTTCAAAATTTATAAACACATTCACAAGGTCAAAAGAAAAACATTTAAAAGTGTAAAGGTGCCAAAAACAATAATAAATAAAAAGAAACGGATTCTTATTAAATACAAAAATTTCAAAGTGCATAAACTTTTATTGCATAAACAAATATTTAAAAAGTGCAAATTAAAAACATTAATGAGACTCGTGAAATTAATAAAGTTACGGTTCAAAACAATCAAATTAAAACAATTACGCGAGGACAAAACTCGACTTAAAGACAAAACATTTAAAAAACCAAAAATTCATAAAAGAAAATCGAAATTACAAAGAAAGATGGGAAAAATGAAGATATCCACACATAAAGAAAATAAAATTATCAGATGGATAGAAAAATTAAACAATGGAGGAGTAATCAACATAAAAATTATGGATTGGATGATGAAAATGTCCTTCTATAAGCATATTCGCTTCAAAATATAAAATCAGTTTAATTAATCAATATTAAACGATGGAAACTTTTAAAATTTGACGAAAAAGCAATTGAACCTGGTAAGAGAAAAGGAAAAAATGAAAACTCAAAGAAACATTTGAAAATTATTATTATATAAATATTATTAACACTTGAAAACAATGAAATCTGAAGATTATTATGAAAAATTTAATTGTTTGGAAAAACACAAGAAGCGTGTGAAAACTGAAAAATTTATATTGAAGAAATTTAAAAATAAAAGAAGATTAATTAATAAAGAAAAGACAAAACATAATTGGAAGACAACAGAGTCAAAGGTGCTGCTCTGAAATGAAAAATTTAATGCAAATGAACTTGAAAATGGATAGAATTTGATTTGAAAAGATGGAGGTTGATTACGACAATGAATATTTGCAAATATTGAATTTGAATGAATTTGTAAAGATTGAATGAATTGATTTGAAAATTTAGTGGGAAAATAATCAACTGTTGTCCATGAAATAGTATGAAAAATTAGGCACCTTGATTAAAGTAATTAAAATTGATTAGAAATGGGGGAAAAGTAAAAATTTAAAAATTTTATTGTTAAAGAGTCAACCGAAATAAAATAATAATCAAAAATTTAGACAAAACAAGTTCACAAAACATGAAGTTAAAAGTTAAAGGCACACAGTTGAAAGGAAAATAATCCAATAATATTAGTCACAGTAAGGAGCAATTAATCCAAAATTATAATTAAATAGGCACAAAATAAAGAACGCTTAGGAAAAGGTCACAATTTAAAAATTCAGAAAACAATCAAAAATTCAAGTGTTAAATGGAAATCATTAATAAAAATTTGAAAAGTTTAATAGAAATTAATCAACAAATAGTCATTTGTAAATTTGAAAGGTGACATTTGAAATAATTTCAAAAACATTTAAGATAAAAATTTATCATTATAAAATTCAAACATTTAATTTACAACATTTCATTTATTTAATAACAATTACGTTTTATTTAATTTAATTAGCTACAGGAAACACATTATAAATAAGATAATCTCAAGTTTGGGAACAATTTACATTTTAAATAAGTCATTGAAGGATATCACAAGAGTGAAAAGCCATTCGCACAAACAAAAAGACAAGTATAACTTGAAATGGAGGAGATTAACGCATACAATCTTGAAAAATACATTTAGGCAAATGGAATCAAAATCAATCAGTCACAAATATCAAAAATCAGAGAGGTACTTAAAAAAGAAAATTTTATAACATTTGAACACAAAAATTTTTGAAATTGAATCTTCAATCTAAAATTAAATTTATCTTTTGATGCAATTTGAAATGGATTATGCTGTGTGTTAAAATGAATAAGAAAGGCTCCCGATGCTAAAATGAATCATATATTCGAAACAAGCACAAAATTCTAAGTCGAAAGACACTTTAAAAATTTGCTCTACGAGAAATTTTTATTTTTCAAAATTTCAATTTTCTAAATTTATTTGAGTCTCTCAGGATGAATGAAACATGACAAATGTTGCTAAATCTAAATAAACTGATGATTGTCACATCAGAAATGAAACAAAAAACTTAACTAGCTCAAAATTTGTAAAAATGTATTAATCATGATAACCTAGAAAAATTTAAGAATTTGTAAACCAATTTACTCTACAAATAACATTCTCTGTAAAAATGTAAGCATATCAAAAATTATGTAATTGTTTCATGCATTTAATGTGTATATTTTCAACGGATAAATCAACAAATTAGTTAATAAGGGTCATATTTGTGTAACGCCCCTGTAAACAACCAAGAAAGATGAAAATGAATCAATCAACAATCCATAAAATTGATAAAAATGGAATGTACCAATCAAACTGCTCGGGAAGATGTTCCAAACGAAATCGAGGTTGATACAGAAGAAAAATCTAGAATAAAAATAATTTATTAGAAAGAAATAAATTCAAAAATACATGGATTTGACTCACAAAATTCAAACAAGAATACCAATTGTATCGATATTCGATCAAAAATCAGTTCACCTCTAGTAACTCCGCTGTGTGCACGCATTTTTCGATGCTCTCCGAAAAATATTATTTACCCGAATTTGGAGGTTAATCAAATTCATTTGACTTCGGAGAGGTTAGAAAGTTTCGTTTGTCCAACGTCGATTCTAAAAATAGATGTCAAGGACATAAACAAATGCAATGAAGATGTTGTAATTTACATATAAAAATTTTCTGGATAACAAGAAAATCATTGCAAATTAATGGAACAACTTACCTCAACATTTTTGGAGATTCTCAATAGGAAGGATGTAAATACGAGCACAAATTTAAGCACTAGTCAAAGTAAAGTACCACTTCAAATGACATCCAGCAAAGTGATGACCGGTGGAGTAAAGTTGAATCTTTACAAATAAAGATTAAAGCAGGGCGCACACACAAACAGCGAATAAATGATATCCTTTTTTGAAAATAAAAACTGCGATATATTCAGGAGCCAGGTACAGTGAATTTATGATTTCTATAATTTGTTAAAATTTTGCCTTCAGCGTGTTAATAATAGGATTTGGGGAAAAGACTTCTAACAGAGTGTATTCTTTGATACCCTAAGTGATAAGTTAAATATAATCAAAGTTTTACAATTTTCGTCAAAAATATTTTAAGCTTTAAAATAAGCAACAAATTTAAATTTATAAACATTTAAGCCCGCTAATGTAAAGCGAAAGTCTTGATTGGCTTAAAAATCAAGCAACTTGGGACGAAGAGAGGAAACCTCTTTGTTTCGAACAATTATTTGTATTAATTTTCTTTTTTTTTACTATAATAAAAATTGTATGGGAGTTGATGAAAGTTTTTTATTTCTTTTTATATAAAAAGGAAAGCAAAAGTTAAAAATATCCTGAGAGAGCCAATGAGCATAATAAGATCGCCTCTAATAATTAATTTCGAACCACAAGGGACCCACTCCCTGAACGACTCAACCCGCGAGCTTAGTAAGAAGGGGCAATAATGTGTGTACCTTCCTGTGCCTAACATTTTATTAGGAGGAGGACATAGCAGTACGTAAGAAGGGGGGTCAATATAGGTTCTGCGTCGACTACAGAAAATTGAACGCGGTGACAGAAAAAGATAGTTATCCCTTACCTCAAGTAACTAACATCCTAGATCAACTAAAGAACGCCAAATACTTGTCATCTTTGGATGTCAAGTCAGCATTTTTCCAAGTTCCACTTGCGGAAGAGTCACGCAAGTATACGGCCTTTGTTGTCCCAGGTCGCGGATTATGGGAATTTTGTCGTTTACCGTTTGGGCTTTCGACGAGCCCTGCAACCTGGCAAAGACTAATGGATGTGATATTAGGGTACGATCTGCTCCCGTATGTTTTTTGTTACCTCGACGATATTATTATTGTCACCGACACTTTCGCGACACATCTAGAGATTCTGGAAGAGGTTTTTAAACGTTTGCGGGCTGCCAACATAACGGTTAAAAGGGAAAAATGCCAGTATTGTCGTCCCCAACTTAAGTATTTAGGTTATGTAGTCGACAAGAGAGGTCTGCACGTTGATCCAGACAAAGTAAAGGCTATGCTAGATTTGCCGGCCCCTAAGAATGCTAAGGGCGTCCGCGGTATAGTAGGTACTTTCAGTTGGTACCGACGTTTCATCCCTGATTTCTCCTCAATCATGTCCCCGATAACTGGCTTGCTAAAAAAATCCAACAAAAAATTTGAATGGTCGGAAGATTGCGAAAAAGCTTTCCGTAACATTAAAGCAAAATTGGTATCAGCACCAATTTTAAGTTGTCCGAACTACGATCTTCCTTTCGATGTGCAGACGGACGCATCAGGGTGGGGAATCGCGGCCGTGTTAAGCCAACCGCACCCTGAGGGCGAAAAGGTGATATCTTATATTAGTCGCTCCGTGACAGCTCAGGAGAAGAAATACAGCACTACCGAACGAGAGTGCTTAGCGGTACTATTTGCTCTCGAAAAGTTCAGACCCTACATCGAAGGGGTGCCTAACGTTACTGTCATCACCGATCACTATAGCTTGGTTTGGTTATCAAACCTTCGCGATGTTAACGGGAGACTAGCGCGATGGGCTGTCAAAATGCAGCAATTTGACGTGAAAATTGTTCACCGTAAAGGTAAAGAACACGTCGTGCCGGACATGTTGAGTCACAGCGTCCCGGTGGTCGATGCGGTGAACGTCAAAACGGATCGCGATGTGGAAGATCGTTGGTATTCCAAAATGAGGAATAAAATTCTAAGCGACCCGTTGAAATATCCTCAGTGGAGAGTGGAGGACAACAAATTATATAAATATGTACGGCCAATGTTCGCCAATTTATCTCAAAATTGGGAATGTTGGAAGACAGTGGTGAAAAAAATCGAAAGACGTGATTTAATCGTCAAGGCCCACTGCGATCCTACGTCGGGACACACGGGTGTGTACAAGACATATGCGCGTCTAACGAACCTATACTACTGGCCGAAGATGAGGTGCGATGTAAAAAATTTTGTTAAGGCTTGTTCGGTGTGCGTCCAACTGAAAGCTCCGAATAAAGCTCAAGCGGGGTTCATGCTTTCGCATCCGATGCCTTCCCAACCGTGGGAGGTCATTTCCTCCGATTTAATGGGACCGTTCCCCAAGTCTAAGAGTGGTAACCGTTTCTTGCTAGTAGTTACTGATTACTACAGTAAGTTTGTTTTAACGTTCGCGATGAGAAATTCTCTAGCCGGTAACGTAGTTAAAAGAATAGAGAATGAAGTTTTTCTTATGTTCGGGGTACCGAAAATTGCTATCAGTGATAACGGGCCCCAATATATTAGCAAGGAATACAAATCTCTACTGAATAGATATTGCGTGCAAGGTAAATATACGCCGTATTATCACGCCCAATCTAATCCGACTGAACGCGCGAATAGAACGATAAAAGGCATGATTACCTCGTATGTGGGAGATGACCATCGAACGTGGGACGAGAATCTCGCGAAGATTTCCTGCGCTATTCGCAACGCAAAAAGCGAAGCCCACGAACAAACGCCCCATTACGTAAACTTCGGTAGGGAAATAATATTATCCGGTAAAGATTGGGAACGGAAAGACATATTCGGTAACAACGAACCCATTAAAGATGCCTGTAGGGTTAAAGGCTTAAAGGAACTCTTCAATTTTGTGCAAAACAAATTGATAGCAGCGGGAAAAAGAAATAAAAAAGTTTACGATCTCAGAAAGAGATCGGAACAGTTCGAAATTGGTCAAGGGGTGTATCGCAAAAATCGCGTAATATCTAGTGCGGCGGATAGATTCGCCAGCAAATTAGCTAAAAAGTACGTTGGTCCATTTTACGTTAAAGAGAAACCTTCTCCATGGACATATGTGCTTGAAGATCAATTTGGAAACAACAAAGGGTTATGGCACTCAAGCGATTTAAAGGCAGAACCTCCAGACTTAGATCATTCAAAATAGATGATTTGTATATAGAATTTTTTTTTGTACATAGTTTATTTAGTCTTAGGTTAATTATTTAGTTTAGTTGAGTAGCAGCCATAGGGCATGAGTAGGTGTACCAGAAGCCTGCCAGCTAGATAGATAGGTTGAGGAGATAAGCTTAGCTGAAATCCAGTATTCCATTTAGGGATGTAGTTATTGAGGTGTTTTGGGGCAAAACCCCTTAAACTTGGGGGGGGATGTAACAGGTTTATTTTGCTTTTAATACATTTCCTATATTTAAAAGTATGTTACAATACATTCGCCTCCTCCTGTACATGATTATTCGTGAAATCAAACATATAAAATGCGAGAGTTTGAAAATTTGAAAAAGGTTGGCAACTTTTATAGGGAAGATAAGAACACGATACGAAAAAGTTGACAGGCGAGTTTGGTTGAGTGATTTTTAGGGAAAATTAAAGCTGATTAGTACGGAAGGCCTTGCCAATAGTTTTGGATTATTATTTTGCCTGTGATTTTGGTAGTTAGCTAATCCATTATCTCAAGTTTGGAGGATCATAAATTGGTAAAGCCCAGGAACAATATTGTCGTTGCAAGCACCGTGTTTGGTTCAACGACTACCAGATTTGGGAGAAGTTTCCAAGAGGTATTAATTAGTAGCGATTGGTTGCTAAAAGCATTATTCAATTATTAAGCTTGCTCGCAAAACATAAAACTTGCTTGGACAGATTGCGTTATCAACGCCTACGTTTCATTTTGTTATCCTATGCGTATCCATCAAAATTCCGCATAATTACCAATTATAAATATCACTGCATCCTTGGAGGAATATAACAGCGAATGCGAATGGTACTTGGAAATTGGAAGATTGAAAATAACACACAAGAAGGATTTTAGTTGTATCGTTTACATTCGAATAACGGACTCTCATTGGTCGAGTCAGATCCAGTGGTGGGTCATATATCCATGAACGTAACTTGCGGACAGAACGGGGTGAGTGTTTGGAATACATCCTTTGTTTTTTTGTTTGACATTGCGCGGCGGGCGAACGGTTGAGTTCACCCATTTATTTTTTTGCGTACTTACGTATCAAGCCAACGAAGAAAGAACACTAAAACGTCATCCTAATTTCTATTTTTGTTTGCGAAGTGCCCGAGACAAGGTCTCGGCTGTATAATTTATGTTATTATTGTGTGTTTTTTTTCTTATTCCAATTCAGATCTGAATGGTACCAATAAGATATACCATTGTTTATAATATACGATAGTAATCTCCACTGTTAGATTTGTTTTTTTTGAACGCTAAGTACGATTCGGCGACTTCTGACCTGTGGCTACCGATATTTTTTTGTTATATATTGTCGTGTTCTATTCGAGAATGTCCCAGGACAACTAGCAAATCTCCCTCTCCCTCTAACTTGAACAAGAAATAAAATCTCCTTTCAACAATGTAACATTTAATTAAATCAATAAGAACTTTTTTATAAAATTAAATAAACAAATCTTAATTAAATTAACAATCTTTATAACTACGCGTTCCTTTTCCAGTTTATTACTTAACGCAACAACCCGATTCAATGTTAGTCGGAGTACTTTCACTCGCACCTTGTGTAATAATTTAAATTTCGCTTACCACGTCTCTTTCTCTCACTTTTTGTTCTAATCTTCCCTTTTTACTTGGTCGACCTACCGGTCAGCCGCTATTCAAAACTTGGTCTGCCTTTTTATAAATCCTGTGGATTGATTCTCCAATTCTTTATTATTATTAATTCGTTGTTTCCAATTAGCATTTCGTTATTTTTTCTTAATTAAGGTAAATAATATCCAGTTATTTTTATTACCTCCAAACTCACTTCTTCTTTGTTACAATTATTATTATGAATCTACTTTTTAGATTCACGCTCTTTTTTAATATATTTCCCATCCAATATCACACTTTTGTGGAGCCAAATATTTTTCATTCAAATTCAAACGTAAGCTTCTGAGAGCACTCTATTTTTTTCGTTTCCTTGGTTATTTTTTGAAATCGATTTTCACACACTTATGATCTAATTACATTATTTTATATTTATTTTTCATTGTTTTAAATTTGATTTTATTTCATAATTAATATTTAAATTTTGTGGATTTTGAAAATACATTTCAACTGCCCCCTACATTTTAAATTGTTCAACATAGTTGAATTTTTTTGAAATTTACATCAAAGAATGGGTTTTCAAATTTAAGTATTGCTCTTGATTGAAGAATTTAATTTTGTTTCTATTCTTTTTATGAATTAAATTTTAAATTTATTATTAAGTGTGGCATGTTACTTTTGACACAAATCTACATTTTTAAACTGTACTAACTAATTTTATTCGAATTTTATAAATTGACTTTTATTTATTTAATTCTATCGTCGGTATCCTCCTATTTTATTTATTTATTCAATAATATCCCATTTGCTTCATCAAACCCTCTTTAATTCGACCAGCTACTGGGTCCCCATTTATTTCATCAATAATTAATCTGACACCCGCGACTTTTATCCTAGTTCCGTCGGGTATCTACCTCCTAAAACATCATAATCTCATTATTTTATCTCCTCCTTTGGAGTGCATCTCAATTATTTACCCCCCCTTTATTTCATCAATAATTATCATATTCTGGATACCTATTCTATTATTAAACTTTTTATTATCATATTTCAATCACTTATGTACTAACTTCTCAATAACTTTGTTTTCTTTTATGTTAATTAATCAAATATTCCTTTTGTTTGCGTAGAGTCGTGTTCTTGTAATTAAATTTTTCTTCTTCTTCATCTTGGTTGATTTATAAATTTTTCAACTGCTTTCTACTATTTTCTTCGGCGGTTCTTGAAATGGTTGTTATTTATTTTTTTTAACTTAAGTTTCGCTTCATTTTTCAACCCGCAGTAGAATTCTTCTTCATTTCTAACATAATTCAACGTCTTCATTTGAACATAAGTCTTCAACTTCTTAATATTTACAAACTTTATTTTACAAATTTTTCATCGCATGTCCAGTATCCAATCGCATTTATTAAATTTACAATTATTCGTCATATTTTATTATCCCCAAATTCTTCCGATTATTCCTGTGGTGTCTTCCACCTGACATGCTTAAATAGCTCCATGATCTTCATGTAATTCGTGTGACTTTCGTTAACTCGTGGCACTTTGTTACCTTCAACGTCGTCCCGATAAATAAAATTGTTCAAACTGTCAATGTCAATCATAATTAAATTATTTTGATGTTTGTCGCTGTCACTTTTTAAATTGTTTATAAATTTTTCTTGCATATTATCCGTATTGTATTTTGTAGCACATAAATTGTTTATTAGTAAGTTTTTATTCACTGTACCGTTATCACATAAATTGTTTTTGTAATAAAAGTTTTTCCGTTTTATGAAATTTACTTTTCCGTTCGTACGCGCATTTATTTTTTCGCATGTATTTAAATTTTTGTTTATCGTCGTGAATGCTTTGTTGTTTGGAGCTATTAGTTTTATCGGATTCATTTTTATTATCTGGGTTCTAAATTGTTCTAAATTTAGGTTATCGATTTTTTTATTTAACAGTGAGACTTCTGCCTCGGTGTCTCCTAAAGTCTTCAATTGTATGTCATTAATTTTTATAAAAATATACGGTAGGCCCGTAAATTTATCATTTAACTTTGCGTCATTTTTAGTGCTTATGTCCTCTCTTGGATGTTCATAAGTGCCTATCCGATTTTTAATTGAACATCCATTTACCGAAAATTTTTATTGTTCTCGTTTTCAGGCACTTCCCCGTTGTCTTCCACAATCGTTATTGCGTTAACATGTGCTGGTGTCGCATTATTATTGTTTCGATTATGTTGTTGGTTCATTCCCGAATTATTGTAGACTCTTGTCTGTCTCACATCTTGGCTGTTGTTGTTGGCATATTGTTGGTTAGAATTATCATTAAATCTGTTCCTGTTATTTTGTTCTGAAGTTGAGTTTTCATTGCTTGCGTTGTAATTATTTTGTTGTCGATTGTTATAATTATTACTATTTTGGTAATGACCTCGAGTTGAATTTTGATAATTGTTTGAATTTCGATTTTCGTGCTGGTGGTATTTATTCCAATTATTTTGATTTTGTTGATGATCGTACCTTCTCCCATTTTCATCACCTCTATTGTTGTAATTTTCGTTATAATTAGACCGATAATTTTGGTAATTATTACCGTTGTAATAATTGCGTTTATTATTGAAATTATTATAATTTCGATTATAATTATTGTTGTTTTGCTGTTCATTATTATGGTTCCTCCAAGATGTAGGATTATTTTGGTTAATTTCGTCATTCTTATCTTCGTATGGTATGTTGTCAAACCGTTTTAGTAAATTGATAAATTGTTCAATGGTTTCTATATTTTCAATTGAAACTCGATTACTAACATCATATCCGAAATGATCTGCCAAACTTCCGATTATATCAATCTCCATCATAGGTGGATCTAATTGCTTTGCGGAATTTATAAGTTTAATAGCATAATTTTCTCTCGTGTCGTTTGCCATTCCACGATATTTTCCTGTCAATAAATTTTTTCTCACCTTTCGTTGTTCAGTTGGCCCCCAATATTGTCTTATAAATAATTTTTCAAATTCGTCGAAATCTTTGTATTCGTCTTCAATTATACCAAGCCACTGTTCTGCTTGCTTTTTCAACGAACTCCTTATGATTGATTTTAGACGCGTTACATCCTTGATTTTTCTGGTAGTGTCCTTCAAATTTTTTAAAAACAAACGTGGATTACCTTGTCCATCTCCATAAAATTTCATTAATTTGTCGCTGTTGAACCCGAATTGAATCTCCTGCATTATCTCTTTAAGACCACTCGTTCCATTTTCTCCTACCTTAGCTTGATTTCTTTGATTCGCTAGTTGTGTTATTCGGCTAGCGTTGTTGTTAATAACCGATTTCATGTCAGTGATATCTTCTCCTACTTGTTCTATTATTTCTTCTCTTACAACATTTAATGAGTTTATAAAATCAGTTCTTTTCATTGTGGTTTCTTTTAATACGGTAATGTCGTCGTCCATTCTTTCAATTTTTACCTGGGTATTTTGTTGTGACATTTTTAACTCGTTCATTCCCTTTTTTAAACTTTCTTCCGATTGTTTCGTGGCCATTATTATTGTATCTTCTGACCTTTGCGTGTTTACTTTTATCTCCATCATCATTATTGCAAACATCTGTTGCATTGTTGTAGTTTGATCTGTTTCTATTCTTCTTTCTTCAACCACTTCTTCTTCATTATTTTCAACAGTCAGTTGATCCTCAACTATAACCGATTTTTCTCCAGCCTTTTTCTCTTCCATATTTTCCATGGTTTCTTGGTTTTCCTTTCTTTGTTCGAGCTCCGCTTGAGTCGTACTTCTAGTTACACGTTTGGTGTTCATTTTGTAATTCTGAATAATAATTATTTTCAAATAGGAATAAATAGTTAGTTAGTTTTATAATGGTTATTTGTAATTTGCAAATTTTTAACTACACTTATAATAGTTATTTTATGTTGAATTTTACTGTAAACTTTGCCTAACTTAATTTTAATATTTAAGTGAATTTTTAAATTTTATTGAAATTGGTTTTAATTTCTAGGAACTGAATTTATTAATTTATAGCAAAGAGCAAAGAGCAAATCTTTAATCTCAGAGTCGTGGTATTTGATAGCCCACTCGTTGGTCGCCAATTTCTTTACTATGCTGTCGTGTTCTATTCGAGAATGTCCCAGGACAACTAGCAAATCTCCCTCTCCCTCTAACTTGAACAAGAAATAAAATCTCCTTTCAACAATGTAACATTTAATTAAATCAATAAGAACTTTTTTATAAAATTAAATAAACAAATCTTAATTAAATTAACAATCTTTATAACTACGCGTTCCTTTTCCAGTTTATTACTTAACGCAACAACCCGATTCAATGTTAGTCGGAGTACTTTCACTCGCACCTTGTGTAATAATTTAAATTTCGCTTACCACGTCTCTTTCTCTCACTTTTTGTTCTAATCTTCCCTTTTTACTTGGTCGACCTACCGGTCAGCCGCTATTCAAAACTTGGTCTGCCTTTTTATAAATCCTGTGGATTGATTCTCCAATTCTTTATTATTATTAATTCGTTGTTTCCAATTAGCATTTCGTTATTTTTTCTTAATTAAGGTAAATAATATCCAGTTATTTTTATTACCTCCAAACTCACTTCTTCTTTGTTACAATTATTATTATGAATCTACTTTTTAGATTCACGCTCTTTTTTAATATATTTCCCATCCAATATCACACTTTTGTGGAGCCAAATATTTTTCATTCAAATTCAAACGTAAGCTTCTGAGAGCCCTCTATTTTTTTCGTTTCCTTGGTTATTTTTTGAAATCGATTTTCACACACTTATGATCTAATTACATTATTTTATATTTATTTTTCATTGTTTTAAATTTGATTTTATTTCATAATTAATATTTAAATTTTGTGGATTTTGAAAATACATTTCAATATATATAATTAAATTGTTTTATTTTATAAACTTGTTTTACTCGTTCACCGTACCTGCTGCTTGTAATTCCAACTTGTTTTGTTCATTCTTTGCTTTTGCGCTTTCGGCATTACCTTTTGAGACGACAAAAAGTGCATGGCGCCCATATTTTTTTGAGTTTGGATCAGGTCGTAGCGGTCTGTTCGCTGACCCACCCCAAATTGCTTTCTGCAGGGCAGAGCCGTAGCGTCGTCATTACCAAGTCGGGAATTGCAGGTAAGTGCCAAAAAGGGTCGGTGACTGGTATTTTGTCGACCTAGATTACAAAGGTCACAGTCTTGTAATTTTACATAAAAGTCTTGAGACTCCTCTCTAGGTTTAGATATGTCCGGTGCATATAAACTGATAATATCATATTTTATCTGTTTAATATTAAGTGTAACCTTTAATATTCTGTCATTTATGTATTCGATGTCGTCGATATGTTGGGAGTACCTTTCGTGCATAAGAATACCAACCCCAGAATGTGCTCTCTCCTGTCTGGCCTTTCCACTGTGGATCAAGATGTAGTTAGCATACGCAGAAGTTCCTTGGCCTTTCTTCTTTGTTTCTGAGAGCCCGCATATGTCTATTTTGTGTTTGTTCATTTCTAAAATAATTTCTTGGTCTTTTCCATTCCATGTCGTAATATTCCAGCTTGCAAGTCTCGTAATGTGCCGTTTTTGTTTCCATATTCTGTTATTCCTTTTTCTCGCCGTAGTCGTCAACAATTGGTTCCGTCCATTTTCCGAGGCAATATCTTCGATTCTGTGAGCAAAAAACGTTTTTATCCTAGGCAGGGAGCTAACCTAACCTAAGAACCCTCCTTCTTTATCCGGGCTTGGGACCGGCAACAGCCGCAACTGAACTACTCAATCCATCCAGTCGAAGCTGCAGGCGAAGTTTGATCATTCTTAAGGTGGGAAATTGACAAACACCTGGTAAAATGGCCGCCAACGTCGCTACGGTCGCAATTATTATTAAATTTATTTCAGCTTCATACCTTTTGGAATAATTTTAAAAATCCATTTGTGATATTCATTTCAAACAGATGTCGCACCAAAATGTACACTACTGTGCAAAAGTCTGCGGCCACTTAATTAATTTGCATAAATTTATTATTGAACATTTAATAAATGAAATCGAAAGTCAAATACGAATTAATTTTATTTCAGTAATAGATGTATAGTTAAAATATGTATGTAAATTCAGATCCGACCAGTTCGACTGAGTACAACACCATCACTATGACACACCGTGAATTATTTTTCGCAAAAACTGCCTAAAATGGTAATAATGATAAACGAAACTGTAGATTGATTATAACTGATATAAATAAACTTTTATCAATTTAATTTGATAATCTGTAAACTTCACGAGTATATTCGTGTTTCTAGAGAAAGACATTTTGGTTTGGAATTTTTTTTTTAGGTTACAGTTTTTATTTTTATGACTAAATTTTAGGCACAATTTTAATAATTCATCTCTAGAAACACAGATCATAGTTTTTTCTACAGGAACCTGATTTGCTAAATGTCATATATGATATAGTTTTTCTTAGAATAGCGTAATTCGAAGGGTCTGTATAGCGTATATTTATACATTCATTCGCACCCTTAAACCCTTTGGCTCGAAAAACAGTCCCTAATTTTGGTCAGGAAGAGAAGCAAATTTATTCAAGAAGATTCTAAATATCTCAGCCGTGGATTGCTAATATCGAGGGGTGTGCCACTGCGTAAATAGGTGTACATTTTATTAAATTGTATTTAAGAAATACGAAAAATACATTGAAATACTTTCAAATATATATGTGTAAATACATTAAGATACGCGTAAATACATTGAGATACGCGTAAATAAATGTAAATACGTCTAAATATATTGCAATGTCCGACACTGACCACCACGTCAATAGAAATGAGGTTACTGTGCAGTTGTTATGACAGCTCGAAACAAAATTTCTTCTGCTACACACTAAAGAACACACTTATTTTAGCATATTGTAAAAGTAAAACATATGAATCGGGTCCAAATGACCGAAATATTCGAATTTGAAAAGTACGGAAAAGTAGCATAAATCATGCAGTAGACCCCGGTGATGCCACATTCATCGGCCGGCCGGCGCATTTTGTTGACGGTACGTGCACTGGGATATACTCTTACACTTAGAAAATTTCGCACCGGCAGATGCAGCTCGACGCTCCTACATGTAACATCGCTTATTTTTTGTTTTTACGCGATTTTTAGGGGGTGAAACGTAATAGTTTACTGCCCCATACCGCGACTATACTTTTTAATGCTATTTCGAGGGTCTCTCACATCCCGGTTGCATAGATCCCGGTGTTCTTGATCGGTGGCGCCTTCTCGTATGTTTAGCCTAGTAACCAGAGTCAAATCCGCTCCGTAGGGGTGCAGAGCGGAGCGGCGCCCCGGAGGAGTAGGATTTGACGATGGATTACCCTCCTTTTCGAATGCACACCCCTAAAATTCGAAGGCAAAAAAAATTTAATTTTTTCACTTTTTCGGCAATAACCGCCTTATTTTCCATTTTTTCGCGAATATTTATACTAATATCTACTAAGCACACCCCCCCCTACCCGAATTTCAAAGAAAAATTAAAATCGGACCGAAAAAATTTCACTCCATTTCAAGGGACTGTAACCCGATACATGTGCAGACCCCGGGTTCGACCGGCTACATGAATTTACTTTCCCTTCTTTTCAAAAGTCGATTTTGGGGTTGTTTTTACTCCGTTCAGCCTTTTTATTGTTTTATTAGACAAATATAAGCCTGTTCTTTAGTGTGTAGCTGAAGAAATTTTTTTTCAGCCTGTCAGAGTAACGGCACAGTCGCCAGAAATGATAACGTCACGATTTAAAATTTTGTTTATTAATAAAGAGAGCACATGACTTATTTGTTCGAACGTAAAAGTTTTATCTGAAACCAAAAATTTAGTTTAACGTCATAAATTTATATGAAGAAAGGGTCACGGAACGAGATAACAAAATAAATTCAAAAATGCAACGTTTTAATTCTGTTAATAATAAAAAAAAATGTTTGTTAAAAATTATAAATTAAATTAATTAATAATAAGAAATGTAATTTGAAATCAAAATAATTGTTCAATGTTAGTTTATAAAAATGTGTTAAAACGTAAAACTAAGAATAATCTTTACACGTATCGGAGTGCCTCGCAATTCAATGTATCACAAATGGGAAAGACATTTTCTTCAAAAGTTTACTGGAAGATCACAGGAGATGCAAGAACTTTGGTTTAATCTGAAACATAAAAATTTTATTAAAATTTTACAAATCACTTTGGGCTTGAGCCGAACCTGCAAATTATAACGTCAAGAATATTGATTTTATATCGACCAATAGAGTAAAATCACATTTGCCTTGAAAATACACAGGTTACGATGGTGAAACAATTGAGAAAAGGTTGTTGTTGAATTAATTCGATGAATGGCGTGGTGAAATTTAAGCGTCCTACAAGAAATTAATTTATTAGTAAAAATTTCGATTCAAACCGAATAAAAGATATAAAAATTAAAAAGTAAATTTAACTTACGTGTGTTACAAGTGTTTTGGATCAAAATTATTGAAGGATCGACGATATTTTCACAAATAACGATATACGAATTTACACGTGTTGGAAAAGGCATCCACTCGTATTTATGCGACTGTACACCATCGATAAGAAATTGATACTGGGTTTCATGGTCATTCATCTTGGTAACCAGAAAAGAACCAGATTTTTAAAGGTAAAGCCAAACAACTTTCATTTTAACAAAAATTAGTGCGGACTTATAAAAATTTCTACCGCGTGGCGTCGACATAGCATTTATAGTTTTGGGGTAATATTAAGGATTTATTTAATTGATGTTCACGATTTATTTAAAAATAATTACATTTTATATAATAAAATTTACCATTGCATTCTAAAACGGAGCATAATTTTTGTTCCATCCCCTCACTCCCATCTTCTCCAAATTGCCCATCGCTCCGTCCCACCATCTCGCCTTTGGTCTGTCCCTAGCACGTTCTTCATTCGGTTTCCACATCACTATCGCGTTTATAGTTTCTTCCTTGTTGGCTCTCATGACATGTCCAAGCCATCTCAATCTCTGGACCTTAATGAACTTCACTATGTCTTCTCCATCCATTACTTCACGTAGTTCTGTGTTTGTTTTCGTTCCATATTCACCGTTGTTTAGTCGTGTAGGGCCTACTAACGTTCTCAGTACTTTCCTTTAAAAAACCTTCAGTTCTTCTTCCTCCCTTTTAGTGATACAGATTACTTCAGCGGCATATGTGAGTACCGGTCTAATTAGCGATTTGTATAGTTTTATCTTAATTTTCTTGTGTATTTGTTTATCTCTCAGTATACTTTTATTCGGATAGTAACCTCTGTTGCCTGCTTGATCTTTTTGTCTTATTTCTGAGCATCTTTCATTTCTGTTATTAACCAAGACTCTGAGGTAGTTAAAATTCTCTACTTGTTTGAACACGCAGTTATCTATGATTAATTCGTTATTATTATCGTCACCTCTTCTCCTGCATCTCATGTATTTCGTCTTGGTTTCGGTAATACTTAGGCCTATTTCATATGCCTCTTCTTTTATGGTTCTCAGTATCTCTGTCATACCTCTCATTGTTCTGGACACTATCACAACATCATCCGCGTATGCTAATATTTGGCTTTCTTTAGTTACTATTATCTTCCATTCATTGGTTTGAATTACAATATTTCCTTAATCCATCTTTTCATGACTATAAAGCCTGTACCGTTTCTTCCTTGTGTAGTTTCCCCAGAGTACAAAAACTTAAACCCATCACCATCAATCTCTCCTTCTCCGCCCCAACTAGTTTCCTGCAGCGCGGCCACCCCAACTCTCAACCTCTCCAGTTCCCTTGCAACTTCTGTCATCTTTCCTGGTCATAACAATGTTCTCACATTCCATGACCCAATTCGCATTGTTTTAGGCTTAGCCTGTATATCTAGCTTTTTTCTTTTACCCCATATTCTATCTTTGTTCGTTGTCCTTTTACTTTGCATTCCTGTAACCTTTGGCTCATCCCTAGAGTGTAGTGCTACTGGTTGAGCCGATCCAGCATCACCACTTACATGTTCTTTTAGTTTTTTGTTGGTCGCGTTATGGTTTTGTCTGGTTTGGGCTGGTTGGTATTTTCATCCCATACATAGTGTACATACATATACACATATATAAGTCCTTTTGTTCCCTTTAACTGGTTTTTGTTTTCCAGTACATTCCTTTTCTGGTACCGGTCTCCTAATTTTGCGACAATTATCCGTCTGTCTGCGTTTTTCCCGATTTCAAACGCGTCCGTTACATTAACTTGTGCTTGTATTTCTTCGTTTAGGAATCTCTCTACTTTTTCTTTCGTTACGTCTCCTGCCAATGGCATATTCTTTATAATAACATTGGTTATTTTCTTTTCTCTTTCATACTTCTCCATTTGTTTTACCAGAGTTGTTATTTTTTCATCCTGCTTATTTACTTTTACCTGCAGTTTTACATTTTTCTTCTCTCATACCTTGTATCTCTTCTCTCCACCGTGTTTCCAAACTTTCAAGTTTCCCTTTCACTTCTTTTACTTCTCGGAAGCCACTATTAACTACTCCTGTAAGGTTGTTTAACATTTCCTTCAGTTCCTCCATCCCGCTCTCGCTTGATTTTTGTTGTTGTTTAGGGATCTGGTTATCTTTGTTTGGGGACTTTTAATACGATATAAAAACAAACAAAAATCTACATTGAATAAACAATACTTAATATGATAATCAAGAGTTAATATGTGAAGGAACATTAATTGTTATGAATATAGTAATTAATATGATTAATTATATGATAATTAATTTATAAAATAAATAGAATGAAACCACTTACTTTTTTATGAAGAAGTCAAAGGAGATGAAGAAGAGAAAAGCGAAGGGTTATTCACTCTTCAAGCCCATAAGCTTAAAATAATTTTAAAGAATTACCTGGCGGCCAGAGAGGTAACCCTCACCTCTGGAGTCGCCACGGTTGGCAATAGGTCCACAAAGGGATGTCCACAGGAGTCCCTTTTGGGACCAATCCTGTGGAACTCTCTTTTGGACCACTATCTTAAGCAACCTAAAGAAGACGGCACTAGGAGTTCGCATATGTGGACGACATAGCGATCGTCGTCACGGTCCAAACTCCAAGCCTGCGTGAACAGCTTTGGCGATTGGTGCAAGAGGTTTATCTGAAATAATGGTATACTTACTCCTTCTCCAGAGTATAAAATTAGCTTAAATATCTTGGGAGAAAGTATACTGTGTGTTTTACTGATGGCCGCCATTTTTACCGCAGCGAAATAATCCTGGGGGGATTTTGACTTTTTGATTCTTCCAGAAGGGAAGAATCCGGTGCTCTAGGTGCGGACCTGTAAGTGAATCCGGGGTTTTTGGTATTGAACGGGTAGGTGTAAATTGCGCAAATTGGGCAGGTAGAAATAAAAGTACAAGTGTAAATTGGGCTCCAAGCAAAGAGGTCGCCAGATATCTGAAATGTAAACTGCGCAAATTTTCCCCTAATTACTCATTTTTCCTACCTGCCGAATTTGCGCAATTTACTACTTTTTTCTACCTGCCGAATTTTCGCAGTTTTGAAGTATTTAATAAATATTCTTTATTCGTATATTAAATATTCTTATTTTTGGTTCTTTTCAGAACCAAAAATATTTTAAGAATAAGGTCTCTAAATAAACATAAACAACTATGGGGAAAACCTAGGCCTTGCGGGGCTACGCTCCGCGGCCGGTCTTGATGGTGCTAATTACTTTTTAGGGTGGTTCCGACCCGGCCAGAACTATGTGCATAGAAAAACCCAAGCCGCCCGGGCTTCGCCCGGACGGCCGGTTTTTCATCGCCGTCGCCGCTCCGCGGCATAAAGCTAAACAAATTTGAAGTGCCTACCATCAAGAAAACCGGGATGAAGGAAACCGGGAACTTAGGGACCCTAAAAATCTCGTAAAAACAAAAAATAATCGATGTTACAGGTACGAGAGACGTGGTGCTTCTGCCGGTGCAAAATACTCTAAGTACCGCGTACCGAAAACAAAATGAGCGACACGCGGAATCTCGTTAAGTTTTTACTTGAAACTGCCACCAATAAATAAGTAAGTAAGAAACGTAATGTAGTTCACTCCGATAAGGCTAAAGAATTTGCCGCTAAGCTTGTGCCGAAGTATAGTTTTTCTCCAGAACTAGAGAAACCTCTATCTTTCTCCAATTCAAAAATGTCACCAGTCGATATTACAAATAAAATTATAAAAAATTGGCCACTGCACAGATCGGGCTATGGAAATACCCCCCCCCCCCCCGGAATGTGGAGATAAGAATAATAGCCATCTTGATATGCTGCGGTACTTCATATATTCCTCCCCCTTGGATCTTTTAATTTAATGCTGTAGGGTATTAATATTTTTAATATTTTGTACCCTTTCATTTGAAGAAGACACGTACCGCCACTGATTTCACCTTATGTAGTTTTATTGAGACACACAACATTTAAATGGGGCATAGTTTAGATGTCTGAGGACTATCTCTATTTCGGAAAACAAATTAGATCCATTCTTGACAATATTACCTTTCCACAATTAAAACTTACCGAGGATTTTGATGGGTTTATTATGTTAATCATATTAATAATTTAAAAACCCGATAAAGTTAATATTTTACCTTACAATATATTATAATAATATGTCAATTTATCCTTCATAACTAGGTAATATAAATATTCCGAATACTAAAATAATCACAGTTTCAAAAATGTTCGTTTACAGTGCGGTTGTGTTTTTAATAGGTAAGTAAAAAATTTACATAAGTATTTAAAAACTACGCGTTTTGAAGATAATTATATATTTTTATAATTACTAGTACATGCATAAAATTTTAGGTTCATCGGTTACACTTGGGCAACTTTTGGTTAGAACATATTTAGGGAATGTTCAAGGATATCATAAAACATCTTACGATGGCCGTATATATTCAGCATTTGAGGGAATTCCCTATGCACACCCACCTGTAGGTAAATTACGTTTTGAAGAACCCATCGAAATAGGTTCTTGGAAACAAACTTTGGATGCTAACAGGACATAAATGTATGCCCTCAAATGGACGAATATGATGAAGTCCTCGGTAAAGAGGATTGTTTATATTTAAATGTATATGTACCTAGAGAGAATCCTAACCGAAACGACAACTTAGATGATATCGTTTTCATTCACGGGGGTGAATTCCAAGTAGGTGGTCCTTACCTAGGAGGTCCAGGGTTTTTTATGGATAGAGAAGTAGCATTTGTCAATTTAAATTATCGTATTGGGGTTCTTGGATTTTTATCAACTGAAGATGACGTGGTACCAGGAAACAACGGTTTAAAAGATCAAGCTATGGCTTTAAAATGGATTCAAAATCATATTAAACAATTTGGTGGTAATCCTAAATCGGTAACTATTGTGGGCTCTTCTGCAGGAGGTGCTTCTGTTCATTTTCACTATTTTTCTAAATTATCTGAAGGGTTATTTCATCGTGGAGTATCAGCAAGTGGAAACGCTTTAGCGCCGTGGGCTCTTCAAACAGGTGCATTAGAACGAGTTAAAGCTTTGACAGTATTGGTTGGATGTAGTGATGTTACAAATCGGATACTAATAGACTGCATGAAAGAGAAATCTACTAACAAAGTTTTGGAAAACGTTCAACATTTAAGAGATGATTCGCCGAATAAGAAATTTCCTCAAGCGATTTTTTCACCAATTGTTGAGAAGAAGTCTACTACACTACATCATTTCTACATGATTATCCCTACAATTTGTTTCTGAACAAAACATTTAATCATTTGCCTTGGATGACATCTATATGTGCTCAGGAAGAGGTGCATTTCGCCAGCCCCCCCCCCATTTTGAATTTTGTATCCAAAATAGTCTAAATCGTTTGTACCTCGTTTGTACCTATTTGTACCTCTTTTATTTTCGTTTGTACCTCCTTCGTTTTTGAGATATTTCAAAAATTCGTTGGGGGGGGGCTGACGAAATGCTAGCCCCCCCCCCATTTCGAATTTTGGATCCAAAATGGTCTCAATCGTTTGTACCTCGTTTGTACCTATTTGTACCTCCTTTATTTTCGTTTGTACCTCTTTGGGTTTGGAGATATTTTAAAAAAATTTGGGGGGGGCTGGCGAAATGCTAGCCCCCCCCATTTTGAATTTCGGATTCAAAATAATCTCAATCGTTTGTACCTCGTTTGTACCTGTTTGTACCTCTTTTATTTTCGTTTGTACTTCCTTAGTTTTCGAAATATTAAGGAAAATCACCATGACGCGCATGTTGGATTAACGAGATTCTTCGCTCGCTTGTTCTTGATAAATTAATTTCATATACCGTTGTTTAACGTTAATACTTATAAGTTTTTTTTAACTAAATCATAACAGATATCAAATATTAAAAAGGTGCAAAAATTTCTATCAGAAAATAAGTCGTATTACCTGCCTGATCTGTGTCGTGACATTCATGTGTCATCCAGTGGCAATCCACCAATAATAACCGATATCATCTCAAATGATGACATAGTACCTATAAGGAGTGCCATATCGAATGTCATACAAATCGATTCTAGCATTCTTTTGTTCTCTTGTTGTATTTTCCGTTCATTTTGAATTTTTGTGTGATAGAACTTCGTTTCAATTTTAGCAAGCTTCTGTCATAATCACTTTATTCGGACTTATTGACTTTTTATTACATTTAATATTTGTTACCTTCTGCAGAATATTAATATGTTCGGTATTTCGGCTACGTAACTAGCTCGGAGTTTTCGAAAATTTCAATTACATTCATACCTGTCCTTTGAGCCGCAAGCGCCGAGAAGTTATTAACATTAAGCGGATTTATTTTTGTTGGTAACAGATTTTCTTTATATAAGCAGATCATTTTATTTTAATAAACACATCAACTTTCAAAATCTAAATCGTAAACAATTATTATAGTATTATTGTTATTATTATCGAACCTACATCTATTTAAGAAATGCCCCAATCATCAAAAATTGATTTTGAAAGTTTATTTAAAATTCTTGCCGAATTTAAAAAAGAAATTTATGACGAAGTTGAAAAGAAAATAATCAAATGCACGACCTAGGTAAACCTAGCACCCCCACCTTTTCAAAATTGAAAAAAAAATAGTTAGGAATTTTGTACGAATTATGTACAATTTTGTACGCCCATTCGCGAATTTTGTACTCTAACGGTTTCGCGGTAAATCGAAAATATGTGGTGGGGGTGCTGAGTTAAGGAAAACTCAGCACCCCCACCACGAAAAAATGGATTTTTTTAAAAATTAACTACGCTATAATTTTGTACGAATTATGTACAATTTTGTACGCCCATTCGCGAATTTGGGACTCTAACGGTTTCGCGGTAAATCGCAAATATGTGGTGGGGGTGCTGAGTTAAGGAAAACTCAGCACCCCCACCACGAAAAAATGGGTTTTTTTTACAAATTAACTACGCTATAATTTTGTACGAATTATGTACAATTTTGTACGCCCATTCGCGAATTTTGTACTCTAACGGTTTCGCGGTAAATCGCAAATATGTGGTGGGGGTGCTGAGTTAAGGAAAACTCAGCACCCCCACCACGAAAAAATGGTTTTTTTTAAAAATTAACTACGCTATAATTTTGTACGAATTATGTACAATTTTGTACGCCCATTCGCGAATTTGGGACTCTAACGGTTTCGCGGTAAATCGCAAATATGTGGTGGGGGTGCTGAGTTAAGGAAAACTCAGCACCCCCACCACGAAAAAATGGTTTTTTTTTACAAATTAACTACGCTATAATTTTGTACGAATTATGTACAATTTTGTACGCCCATTCGCGAATTTGGGACTCTAACGGTTTCGCGGTAAATGGCAAATATGTGGTGGGGGTGCTGAGTTAAGGAAAACTCAGCACCCCCACCACGAAAAAACTGACCCACTCTCTAACGCTCAATATGAACATACAGAATAAGTCGTAGATATTTATTATATGTATTTGAATAAAGGTGAATTTTATTATTTAAAAAAAAATTAATTCAAAAGTATTTTAAATAAAGTAAAAAATTTAAAAATGTTGCTAATTTTTTATCCACTCTGTTATCAATCAATACATTATTCTGTATATAAAAGTAATGCGGGATGAACATTCTTTTCTTTGTAAATTGTTTGTGGAATATCGTTGCAATCATCCAATTGAACCCAAACTTGTTCGTTCCGTAAACAAACGGCGTAATAGTGACCTACTGATTTGTAATCACCATCTAACAATGGTGGTTCAAAATGAACCAAGCCTCTTAGCTTGTATTCGTTGGCCATAAACGAATATTTTATTCTTTTTGGTAAGTTGCTTAATTCCATAAGTGGTAGTTTGGAGGGATTTTTGGCATCGTACACTTCAAAAGCTATGAAATGGCCTGAAATAAAAACATAAGGCTTCTTGCTATACTTTGTATAGAAGCCTAATACAGTGAATTCATAGAAATGGGATAAATACAAAAATGAAGAGAAAATCCTAACAAATGATATCACTTACCAATTTCTGAAACTGTTATAGTTTCGATACCTGAACAATTCCTTCGACACGGACCACACGATTTTATTAATATTTCTTTTTCCATTTCTTCGTTATATTTGTCACTTAATATAGCACCAGAACTAATTTGCACCACGGGGAAGTTGATTATATTTTGCTTGCATTTTTTATTACATTTATACATTTGTTTAAAACTAGGCAATTCTTCCAAAAGTAGTTTATATAAATATGCTGCTGTTGTTTGGCAATCAATTAAGGTACCACCTTTGGATGAAAAATATTTTGATAATATCTCAGCTCGTACCTTATAAGTATTCCTCGTTATTCCTCTTTTGAATACTGATGAAAGTAAATCAAAAAATGTATTTTTGTAATTATTTGTAGTTATTAATGTTCTTGTAGATTCTTCATCAAAGCACAGTGTTAATAATATTTGAAATATACTATCAAAAGCGCACGTATTGATAATCGTTAGATTATTTTTACCTATATTAAAATTAAAAAAAAAATTTTTAAAAAATTATTCAACAATTTTCAAAAAATATTTTTCTTAAATTCCAATATGAAATATTGATGCATTATAGTATGAAACATTTAAGATTTTTTAATATTTAAAATAATTAATAATTAATTAATTATTTTTAATACTTATTTCCATCTCTGAATAAACTTTATTTTCCGAATAAGTACCGATAAGTCAATGTCATTGGCGTTGAGAGCACTTATTCGGCGAATAAAGTTTATTGGGAGATGGAAATACCGGCCCTTAACATAATTAATAATTATTCATTAATTAAAATAATTAAAAGTCTTACCAATTTTTACACTTCTCAAATTAATATTGCCACCATTTTTTAAAATCGGTATATTTGACAATTTATCGTGTAGAATTAATTCACGCGCCTCGATTTCATTTTGTAAATATCTTCCTCTTTTCGTTTCTACCCCTAAACCTTTCCAGTTTTCTATTTCGTTAGCTGCCAACACATTAGGAATATCATTAATATTGCTACACTGTATACAAATTCTTTTTATCTGTACATTCTTCATTTTCAATATTTGCACTTATTGAGCACTCTTTAACAGCATGTATGGATTTATTGCAAACAACACAGTTACGTATTATAGCACTTTTGACAAATTTTTCGCAGGCCGAGCAATCGCCATTTTTACTTTCAGCTTTACGTTTCTTTTCTTTTTCTAAACTTTTTGCGGCCGCAATTTTTATTCGGCCATTTAAGTAATTAAGATGGAACGAAACAAAATTATCTGCGCGTATTGGAAGATTTTCTCCTTCAAAAATGTGGTTTTTAATAATATTAAATTCGCTTTCCACCGATGCAGACGATGCCGGTATTCGACCATATTGAAACCGATCTCTACAAACACATGACCACAGTGGTAACAAGGAAATTGCTTTCAGCAGTCTATCTGCAAACAGTGGAAGGAAATGAGCGTTGACACCGTCTCCTTGGGAACTTGAAATTTTTCTTAAAACTTTTTTATTGACACTCTGGCCCCAGAAAAAGCATTGATTTTGTTTCATTTTATTATCGTTTATCTTCTTTTTTTGGTTATTTTGGTCCTTTCCTATATGTACATCTATTTCTTCATCACTTTCGCTATAAACCACCGAATTTAAACCATTTTCATTGTTTTCAATAAAAACTTCTTCATCACCACAAAACATTTGTTTTAATTGCTGCTTCGCAATATCACAAGGAGTTGAAAGACCTTCAAAATCCACGCCCTCTGTTTCGCTGCGTGCTATAACTAAAATTGCTTCAAGTAACTTTTCAGCAGCATCAAAACTACCACAAAGAATCAATTTTCCCAGGGCATGGAGATAAAACTTGTTGATGGGTTCTCTTTCATTTTTCAAAAAGTTTACATACGTTTTTATAAAATGCGCCACATCAATACGTATATAACAATTAGGCAGTGGACCATTATAACAAGCGTCAGCATACTCTTCTAGCGTCAGGTATCCAGTAAATGCCCGGGTTGCTGCAATTAAAATTGCACGCGAAAAATCACTAACAATTTCCTTCGGTGGTGGTGCGCCCGTTCGTATCCATTCTGACAACCAAAATTGTATGCTAGTTGTCGTATGCTTTTCTGTCAACATTTGGCTAACCGAAAACTGATCCCCATCACCTACCTGTCGATTTATTACTGCGATATAAAGGAATATTGCTTTTGATTGCATATTTGGAATCGTTGTTACTTTTCGAACCAAGCCACCACTAGCATCTATGTACAGACAGGAATTGTTGTTTTCACAATACTCTCGGTACACATTTAATTGATAATTTGTCCAGTAATGTACGAAAAACGGTATATATCCAATACTGTGAATATTGTGTTTAAAATCTCCTTCTTTCATCATTCCTAGTGCAGTTAATGGTGATTTGTTTAGTTGTAATGAATCGTTATATCTACACTTTAAAGTTGTCAAAACAGATTTTGAAGGCAAGTGAGGTGGTTCCAAATCACCTAGATCCATATTCAAATTTTCCACTTGAAGAGCTCTATACCTTAAGACTGATTGTTTTGCAATATCTTGAGCTATTTGACTTCTCAATGGTTCTCTTAAGTACCGTTTTCCACATGATCCACGACCTTCGGTAATCTTGCACTTTATATGAGTTAGTAATTCTTCCCGTGGGTTATTAATAACACATTTAATTATTGAACCACATTTACACGTACCTTTTGCATAGCCAGACATCCCATTCTCTGATAATTTGTGAGTTTTAAAATTAAATCCGCACGTAACTTTTGCACATTCCCATAATTTTCTAGTAATGTAATCTTGCCATTGACCCGGCTGCAAAACATTATATCGACGTTTTACGATGGAAGGCTTACCTTTTTCTTTACGCCGATACATTTTTTCGATAATCAAGTTTTCATAATCTAAGCGTGGTAGTGTAACAACTAAACTAATCACATCCTTGTTGACTTCGTCAGAAGAGCTTGACGTATCACTTGAACTAACGTTCCCATTAGAGTCACTGCACAAAAAATATTCTAAATATTCTAAATAACGTATATCGTATAACTATGGAACACCGTTTTACTATTAATTTATTCGCATACATATCAATGTAACATAGAAACGAAACAACATATTAATAAGACACAATTTTTAGGAAACTTTTGTATTTCCATTATCGGAATTTAAGTGATTTTAAACCCCTCTTGCGTAAAAAAATTTTTTTTTAGCAATTTTAACGATCGTATTGAAGTTCAAAAATTGAAATATTTTTAAATAATTAAAACGCTGTAAATAATGACGTATCATAAGGTAAGCCAATAAGAAGCCAATACACTCCCACTATTGAAGGTTAATTATTTTTAAATGTCAGTTGGTATACTATAACCTTAAAAGTTTAAATAATAATGTATTTAAATGTAAAGAATGAATTGAAACTATATATTATTTAAGCCACAAATTATAATTTACAACAAGTAAACACAATCTTTTAAAACAAGAAGTAAACACAATCTGCTATTTATTTACAAATTGCATATTTTCATAGTGAACGTAGATGGCGTATTATGTATGCATGGTTGCCAACTTATAATAAGTATTTGAATTTACGGATTTTTAACAATTTTAAACACATCACATGGGTAGACTCAAGGATGTCATTTTCGCATACATATAAACGTGGCATCGTGGTAAATGCAATTTTAATTGCAAATTGTGATTGGACGACCTTATGATACGTCACAGAATGGCGACTTTTCAAACGTATACGTTTAAAAAAGGCACTTTATTTAGTTAGTATAGCGTTTTAAAATTATATATTTGTAATTATATATAGTATTTTGCTATGGGCCATCGATTTTTATAGGTAAAAATTATATTTTTGACAACACGGGACAACCCCATTTAAACAGGAAAGAAAATAATTAAATTCCATAAAAATAGTGTCCTATTTAATATGTTGTTTCATTTCTATGTTACATTGATATGTATGCGAATAAATAGTAAAACGGCGTTCCATATATAACCCAAACTCAACCAGAAAATCTACCTTTTACGTACAATTAATAAAAAGTCGATTTTCAAGATATAACCTAAGCTCGATCGATAAAGTTCGAATGTCAAAATAAAATTTTACAATTTGATTAGAAAATTATAAAATGTTTGGTTGGAACATCTTACTTACCTCTCCAAATCAGAATCACCAACATTACATTTCATAACCTGTTTCTCTTCAATATTTCCTACTTTCTCGCCATTTTCAAACAACATATCTTTAGAACCATATCTGTTGCATGCAACAAAAGTATGTATACTGTTGCCTGTTGTCACGTTTTGAAGTTCTTCTCTTATAATTTCCCAAACACTGCTAGTTTTGGGAGCCACTCGATTATTATCAGTAATAATTTCGTTTTTGTACTTCAAAATAATTTCTAACCATTGCGATTTGTTGATTTTCATTGGTCTTCCAGCCATTTTTTGAATTAAATTAGTATTTTTTTACTATAACAAGGAATCAGATAAATAATTGACAAATAATCAGAAATAATAAATACTCAGACAAATAAATAAATATTACAGACTAAATGATGTTACTTACGATTGGGTGACGGTTCTTCCTCAGTTAACTAGTTATCGATCTGGATTTTTATGACCATAAACGTCGAAGTCACTTCGGCATATGCACTTCGACAGGGATACCAACCCCCCGATATTATATCAACCATACGTGTAAACCGTACCAACGTGACGTGTAATACGTCACTTTATTAATTTTAAATTCTCCCGCATGTGGCGTTTGTAAATAGCCAATTATTTATATGGGGATATTAAAGAAGTTAAGTTGTTCGGCCTACAGCCTCAAAGAGAAAGATCGTAATCATACTTTTGTTTCTTACAATTTACTGGCAAATTTTCTTGAAAAACTGTCTGTCGTCCCCTAGAAGCAGCCCTCCCAAGTAACATTTTTAGCCTGCAAATAGCCTGTAAATAGCCTGCACCTGACACAGGCCTGTGTCAGGCCTGCAATTTGTCTGTGCCTGCATTTAACCGGTAATTTAGCCTGCGTCAGGCCTGCCGTTGGGTTATTTATCTGGGCCTGTAATTAGCTAATAATTTAACCTGCGGCAGCCCTGCGTCAGGCCTGCCGTTGGGTTATTTATCTGGGCCTGTAATTAGCTAATAATTTAACCTGCGGCAGCCCTGCGGTTATGTTATTTATCTGTGCCTGCAATTTAGCTAATAATTTAACCTGCGACAGCCCCTGCCGTTAGGTAATTTATCGGCATAAAACAACATAACATTTTTTTGAAAAAAAATTTGATTGTAAAAATTAATCAAGGTAAATTAACGGTATCTTGGAATATATATTTTCAGAAATTGAAAAATGCATATTCATTATAATAACCTGGTATAAGTGTGTACACGTGTTGCTCGGAGCTGCATTTTTAAACATTTAATAATTATCGGCGTTTGTTCTTTTTCCGAATGCTGTTAGAAAAAATTCTGTTCACACATACAGTGGAAAGTGTATTTTAATAAATAAAAATTTTTAATAAATTACATATAAAACTTAATACACAAAAGTGTAAAAAAAATTGTGGGTTTCTGAGATTTGAACCCGGGGCCTCTCAGTACCAATAGTTTGGTTAAAATTTTTACAGGTTTACACTGCCAAAATTTTATTTGCGATTGATGACTCACGAATATTTTTTTCCGATTTTTAACAGTTTTAACCAATCAGAATTAAGAAACATTTCACCGTTAACATAACGCTTGTTACTCATTGGTTTCATGTTATTATAAATATATATTATGCTTATTTGTGATTAAAAGTATTTAAATTAAATTAATTATTGTTAAAATTAAAATTAATTAATTATGACAAATAATAAGGTGTAATAGTGAAATAAGATATAAAAATACAAATTTTTATGAACACCCACGTGGTATGTCGAAAACAAAAATATTGTAGAAAAGAAAACTAATATTGAAATGTGAAAAATATTTAACATTAAAATATAATATATTATAAAATTAATAATTAAATAGCAATGAATTTTAATTCCGTCTTTTAAAACAGTTTTATCCAATCAGAATTAAGAAACATTTCACCGTTAACATAACGCTTGTTACTCATTGGTTACATGTTATTATAAATATATATTATGCTTATTTGTGATTAAAAGTATTTAAATTAAATTAATTATTGTTAAAATTAAAATTAATTAATTATGACAAATAATAAGAAGGTGTAATAGTGAAATAAGATATAAAAATACAAATTTTTATGAACACCCACGTGGTATGTCGAAATCAAAAATATTGTAGAAAAGAAAACTAATATTGAAATGTGAAAAATATTTAACATTAAAATATATTATATTATAAATAATTTAAATTTAAAATTGATATATCGAACCATCAAACGTTACAATGAGACATCTACGAAATTAGATCCGATTAGAATTTTTTTCTTATAAAAGTAATTCCCTCGACTTATAATTTTATCACAACTAAAATAAACAGTTCTACGTGGCTCAGACGTCAACGCGGTGGTACATGGAAGGCAAAGGTCCAGGGTTCGATCCTCGGTAAGGGTAAGAATTTTATTTCAAAAATTCAACATTTAATTTCAGATTTTTCAGACTCCAAGAACAAAGAAGGACGACAACATCATCAACCAATAAATATTAGATATTAGAAATATTACAAGGTCCTACAAATATTAAAAAAAACGGGTAAAATAAAAAATTATATGTTGTAGAGTTAAAATTGTAAAATTAGCAGCTGAAACGAAGAAATAAAATAAATGGTAAATTAAAAAAATTAAATTTTTTTATTTTGATTTTCAAAATTGATTATAGTAAATTAAATTTATTAAACGAAATTTAATCTATATAAATTATTTTTGTGCCAGGCGCTGCCTCGAGCCTGCGATAAAGTTTAATGCAGGCTTTTTTTTGCCTGCGATAAAGGTAACCGCAGGCTAACCGCAGGCCTGTGTCAGGGCTGCCATGAGGCTGCCATTAGGGTAATTTTTTACCTGCGATGAGTTAACCGCAGGCTATTTGGTGCCTGTAATCAAGTTTAACACCGGCTATTTCTTGCGCCACTTAAGCTGTTTCGTACCTGTGTCAGGGTGTTATTGAGGCTGCCGCAGGTACAGGCACAGGGACAGGCTGTACCTGACAGGCTGTTTACAGGCTATTCGCAGGCTAAAATGTTTATTGGGCTTGTTGAGGATTTTGTTGGATTTTCACTTTCACACGGCCCGAACCAAACCGAATAATTATGAACACGCTGTATCGTATCTATTTATTTCGTTTTACTCTGTATAATTGTTTATGATCAAAAAAATTCGCCCCACGTAAATGGTCGAAGCACGACCGAACCAAACCGAACGCTTCAACGGATAAAGTTCGATAGAACTTTTATAATGGATAATGAAAATTTTGAAAATCCTGCTACAAAGCACGGCGATTGGATCGTGAAAGAAAAGCACGTTCAAGAGCTTTGATCACACCCAGAAGCTAACGTTCGGTCTTATTCCACGTCTTTAATAATCAGCCGTGATTATTTTCGCCATTAGTCCGCGAATAGCATATTAGAAAATAATAAAATTATAGCGTAGTTGATTTTGGTGCTGTACTTTCAACTCAGCACCCCCACCACATATTTGCGATTTACCGCAAAACCGTTAGAGTACCAAATTCGCGAATGGGCGTACAAAATTGTACATAATTCGTACAAAATTATAGCGTAGTTAATTTTTAAAAAATCCATTTTTTCGTGGTGGGGGTGCTGAGTTTTCCTTAACTCAGCACCCCCACCACATATTTGCGATTTACCGCGAAATCGTTAGAGTCCCAAATTCGCGAATGGGCGTACAAAATTGTACATAATTCGTACAAAATTATAGCGTAGTTAATTTAAAAAAAAAACCATTTTTTCGTGGTGGGGGTGCTGAGTTTTCCTTAACTCAGCACCCCCACCACATATTTGCGATTTACCGCGAAACCGTTAGAGTACAAAATTCGCGAATGGGCGTACAAAATTGTACATAATTCGTACAAAATTATAGCGTAGTTAATTTGTAAAAAAAACCCATTTTTTCGTGGTGGGGGTGCTGAGTTTTCCTTAACTCAGCACCCCCACCACATATTTGCGATTTACCGTGAAACCGTTAGAGTCCCAAATTCGCGAATGGGCGTACAAAATTGTACATAATTCGTACAAAATTATAGCGTAGTTAATTTTTAAAAAAATCCATTTTTTCGTGGTGGGGGTGCTGAGTTTTCCTTAACTCAGCACCCCCACCACATATTTGCGATTTACCGCGAAACCGTTCGAGTACAAAATTCGCGAATGGGCGTACAAAATTGTACATAATTCGTACAAAATTCCTAACTATTTTTTTTTCAATTTTAAAAAGGTGGGGGTGCTAGGTTTACCTACACTGAAAAAAATGCTGTGTATGATATTAATGAAACTGCATTCATTGATGAAAGTTATTAAATTTATAGAGTTTGTTATAATCACAATGAAACGCACTATTTAAATCTATGATCCCCTTTTCAATTCAATGAAATGCATTTCATTAAAAATATTTCATAGTATTTAAAAATAGTTTCATAGAGATTATGAACAGCATTCCAGTAAAAAAATTTTTGTATTTATGAATTTTTTTTATCAATATAAAAACTAGTTTCATAGACTTTATCAACAAATGTTCACCCATATAATAAATTAATTTTTTTTAACTGTATGATCTAAAATTATACATGTGATGGAATAATTAGATAGATTCAATTAACTTTTTTTTTTACTTTCAATGATTTCCATTTTTTTACTATATGAATCAATTAATTTAAATTATTAAGTATTTTATTAAATGTAATTAATTGATTTTCTATATTTAAGGAATTAAATTCGTAAACTTTGTAAGGTAATGTATTAAATTAATATTAATTACTTAATTAAATTAATTAATTTTTATAATAATAATAATTAATTCAACGAAGTGCATTTCATTAAAAATATTTCATAGTGTTTAAAAATAGTTTCATCGAGAATATGAACAGCATTCCAGTAAAAATATTTTTGTATTTATGAATTTTTTTATAAATATAAAAACTATAGTTTCATAGACTTTATCGACAAATGTTCATCCATAAAATAAATTAATTATTTTTAACTGTATGATCTAATATTATCCATGTGATGGAATAATTATATAAATATAATTTATTTTACTTTCAATGATTTCCATTTTTGAAAATGAATCAATTACTTTAAATTATTAACTATTTTATTAAATGTAATTAATTCTTCTTCTACTTTTATTAAGAAGTGTCTCTCTTAATATAGGTCCAGGACATGTTCTTTATTAATTTTTGTAATAAATTAGTACTATGAACATTTTTTGTTTTTACATCTCAGGTAGCTTGCTAGGCTTGGCTTTCGATGTGCCTGCACCCTGTTTTTGAACACGGAGGGACCGACGCACAGTGGGGCAAGAGAGCTAAAACGTGCTATTAAATCAAATACCGTTTGAATGGATTTCTAAGTTGGATATATACTTTCAGGGTTGTTAGTAGTATTTAAAAAAATCGATAGATACAATTTTATCATATTCCTTAACCGAAAAACTGCTTATTTGGTTTAGCAACAAAATTTTTTTAGATCGCCCTGTATGAATATTTATCTATACGGCACGCCTTTAACCAACGAGATATATATTGCCATTTAAATTGTGCCAATTTTTGCTTCAAGTCTTGAAATTGCTTTCCATCACATTTTGTTCGATTCTTCATCTCTTCGTCCAAGAACTTAAATTGTTCGTCTATTCTAGGGCCATTACAACCTCTCATGATATCAACCAGTTCTCTGTTCTTGATCAACATTTCTCCTATATAATATAATAAATAACTAATTAATAATAAACCTTTGCAAAAATATACACGTTTCTTATAATTCTTATATAGTGATATTCAAAGGGATTATCTTCTTATATGGATTATCCTTTAAATTTTTTTGGACCACCCTGTATGAATTGCTTCCGAAAATGAACAAAATTGTATCTAGCGAAGAGATTAGTAAAATTTAGTACAATGTTTAAACGCGACTGTTTTCTTATACTCAATACCCATTAGGGAAAAAAAATCAAAGCTCAATATGCTTTAAAACATAACCAAAAAGCCCAAAAACTAATTGATAAATAACGGATGATCCGATTATCTCTTATAATTCAATACTGAAATTCTATATAAATAGACATTATGCGGTTTAATTGAATAAAACGGCAATTAAATTGTAAATTGTTAAAATGATATGCTATATGTGTAGAAACTCCTTTTGTACAATTGATTTATTAATCAAACACCAAAAACGTGTACATCATTTAACAAGTAATGATGTATTCCATTGTGGAGAAAGTGATTGTCGCCGAAGTTATCAACCATTGGCAAGCTTCAAAAGACATTTACTCAAAAACCATCATAATGCTGAAGGTCCCGTAAATAATAATGAAAATTTGACAACTAACAATAATGTTGAAAGTATTAGCTCTCAATCAGCAGTGGTATACGTAGCGGAAAATAAAAATATTTTAAATTGTTTGAATAATAATGAGCATTTGATGAGCAGTGAGTTGAACAGTGAGGAAACGCCTACAACAAATATATTAGAAGAACCTGTCGCGACGGATCTGGTGGAAAATTTGTTTAAATCCGTTTTAAAATTTTCGTTATCTTTACACGATAACGACAATTTTAACCGAAAGGATGTATTTGAAACCCAAGACAAAGTCCAAAAATATATTTTGGATCCAATTCTAAACATTTTTAAAAACTTTTCCGATTTGAATTTACAAAACCATCTTAAAATGTATAACGAATTTTCCGGTATTATAGCAAAGTGCAGAGATGCATTTCAATATTGCAAGTCAGATCATCTAATACATAAATTACTGAAAAAGGAAGGTTTAATTGAAGATCACAATGAATTTACAATAAATGATCAAATTGAAGCGGTTCATCGCAATGGTAATCTTACTCATGATGAAGCAAAAGTAACAGCTATAATTATGCCTTTACGCTTTAACTTGAAAACAATTTTTGAGAAAGATGACTTATTGGTTGAAATGATGACGTATATGAATTCTTTAAAAGGCAGTTCAAAATGTACTAATTTTATTCAAGGTGAATTATGGAAAGAAAGAGCTGGCCTCTATCCAGACAAAATTGTAATTCCTTATTTTTTATATAGCGATGATTTTGAAATTAACAATCCTTTAGGGTCCCACGCTGGTAGTAGTTCGATATGTAACATTTATTACTCGTTTCCATGTTTTCCTCGAAAAGAATCGAAAATCGAAAATATATTTGTGGCTGCAATATTTAAAGCACGAGATTTAAACTTTTATGGGAATGATAAGTGTTTATCAACATTAGTGGATGAATTGCGAGATCTTGAAGTCAGTGGTATCGATATTAAAGCTAAAGATGGGCAAGTTTATAGGGTTCATTTTATATTGGGATTAATTTTAGGGGACAATTTAGCCCTAAATGGAATTTTAAATTTTAACAAATCATTTTCAAGTAAGTCTTGCTGCAGATTTTGTAAAGCATTAAAAGAAGAGTTCCGTTGCTTGTGTATTGAAAATCCCGATAAAATGCGAACTAGGTTAAATTACATTGAAGATGTTAATAAAAGTAATGCTTCGATAACTGGTGTGGTAAGTAATTCCTTATTAAATACTATTCCTTCATTCCACGTGGTTGAAAATTTTTGTGTGGATATAATGCACGATATTTTTGAAGGAGTGTGTCACTACGATTTTTGTAAAGCAATATTGTATTTCTTAGATAAGAAGTATTTTGATCTGAAAACTTTAAATTTAAGAAAGAAATTATTCAATTATGGGCCTACCGAGGCAGGAAATATTTCAGGTGAAATAAAACGTCGACATTTAACAGCAAAGCGTTTAAAAATGTCAGCAAGGGAAATGATGACCTTCGCAAACTTCTTCCCATTAATAATTGGTGATAAAGTACCTCTGCATGACCCAGTATGGAGATTTATCTTATTATTAATTGATATAATTGATATTGTTTTATGTTTTGAAGTGACGACCGTTGATTGTGAAATTTTAAAACTTAAAATTAAAGAACATAACGAACAGTATGTTGAATTGTTTAATGATCATTTAAAACCAAAATTTCACAATTTGATTCATTATCCAACTGTGATAAAAATGTCTGGACCACCTAGAAAATTTTGGTGTTTTAAGTTTGAAACTAAACATCGTCAGTTTAAACAGTATTCTCGTGTAATTACCACCAGAAAAAATATTTGTTTGACGCTAGGAAACAAATTTCAATTAAAATTTGCGCACTTGTTGCTAAAAGATCAAAATATTAGTGAATTTACTTTCGATAAAAAATATGAGGTAAATGAAAATAGTTTTATACGAATTATTAGTAATAAATTAAATTGTTCTCAAGATGATACCAATATAAAACTGTACACAAAAATCATTTACCGTGGGATTACTTTCGAAAAGAATTTATATATAGCGAAATATAATGATAATAATTTAAAGCTCTATGTCATTTTAAATATTGTTGAAATTCAGAGAAGAGATTCTGTATATTTATTTTGCCAAAGGCTTGATAAAACTGAATATGAATCACACTTTCGAGCTCATCATGTATTAGATCCTTCAGAATTAAAAGAATTTTACATAATTAACATAATGGATGTAATAGGACCGCCGTTAAGTATTATTAATACTGCAAATGGCAAAAAAATGATTCGGGTTAAAGAATATTATTCATCAAACCATAGTTTATAGATCGGTATACCATAAAAAGCTGAATATTATATTAAAACGACTTTTCTTATACAATAAATAATTATTAATAAATTAATAAATCCTTTTTTTTTAAATAAAGTAATTTTTGCCGTATGTTTAACAAACACCCTGTATAATCAATTTAAAAATATAATGAAACAAAAATGCAAAATACCAACCAAAAATTAGAGTATATAAAGAGTTGAGTATACCTTAGATCAAAAAAGTTTAAAAATCGTAAATTCCGGCAAGAAATTCAACAAAACGCAATAATTAAAAAATCCATCGAAATGAATGCAAAACTATTTTTATCCGACGTACTCAACGTCTTGTCGATTGGTAAGTGAAAAATTTGGTATTATTAAGAACGATTTTATTTAATTCTATATTATTTTTAGATTGATAGTGATTTTGGAGTACTAATGGAAGGTAATGTAACATGTGAAGCATTATTATCTTCATGGGCAAAGTTTCGCAATACTATATTGCAATACTTAAAACGAAAAGGGAGTATAAAAAATAAGGATATTAACTCCACCTTGTCAGAATTATCTGATGATACTAACGAGGGTAAGTAATTATTAACAATGTATTATTTCTATCAAATAATAATGTCGAATAACTTGTTTTTCAGATATAACAGATGTTGTAACGTTTTGGGCACTACACGGGGCGCTCGTTCCGTATCAACGGGAAGTAAAGAAGGATGCTAAAAGCAACAAAAAACTTGTAACCCATTTCAGCGTAATTGATTCCCAGAATTAATTTCTTGTGATTTGCCCTACTCATGAAGCGCTGGAAGAAAAAATCATGGAGTATTGTGGCGCTTCTAAACGAAAGGCACACCCTATAATCTTCGTTATTGGGTCCTCGATTTTTAATTGCCAGGATTATTATGTGTACTTTGCGGGTGTTCGGTACAATTTTAAGAATATCGTACGAGCCATCGATATTTCTTTTAAATTGATGCATTTATTCCGCTTAGAATACCCAAAAGAGTCCACGACGTTTTGGAACTTCGTGCAAACGTTTTTCTACAAAATTAATGAAGACTCCGCCATCGGAAAAACGTCGATAGTTAAAAAATGTATTTTGAATTTATATAAAGATATTTTGTAATTTTATAAATGTTTAAAAACTATTAACATTAAATTTTTTAATTAAATAAAAGCATGTTTATATGAATATTTATTATATTATTTGGAACTATTGTTATTGGTTTAGTGACTACAAGAAAGAAACAGTTTTATAAATTCAATGAACAAGTTTTATAGAATAAACAAAAAAGTTTATAAATTGAACGTATAAATTTAATAAACTAAACCAAATATTGTCTTAGATTTGATAAATTAATGTTTTACAAATTAAACATCAATTTCATAGTCCCGATAATTTAATTTCATAGATAGAAAGAGGAAGTTTTATAAATTCTATAAATAAATTTAATAAACTCAACCAAATATTGTTTTAGATTTGATAAAGTAATGTTTTACAAATTAAACATCAATTTCATAGTCCCGATAATCTAATTTCATAAATAGAAAGAGGAAGTTTTATAAACTCTATAAATAAATGTAATAAACTCAACCAAGTATTGTTTTAGATTTGATAAAGTAATGTTTTACAAATTAAACATCAATTTCATAAATAGAAAAAGGAAGTTTTATAAATTTTATAAATAAATTTAATAAACTCAACCAAGTATTGTTTTAGATTTGATAAAGTAATGTTTTACAAATTAAACATCAATTTCATAAATAGAAAAAGGAAGTTTTATAAATTCTATAAATAAATTTAATAAACTCAACCAAGTATTGTTTTAGATTTGATAAAGTAATGTTTTACAAATTAAACATCAATTTCATAAATATAAAAAGGAAGTTTTATAAATTCTATAAATAAATTTAATAAACTCAACCAAGTATTGTTTTAGATTTGATAAAGTAATGTTTTACAAATTAAACATCAATTTCATAAATAGAAAAAGGAAGTTTTATAAATTCTATAAATAAATTTAATAAACTCAACCAATTACTGTTTTAGATTTGATAAAGTAATGTTTTACAAATTAAACATCAATTGCATAGTCCCGATAATCTAATTTCATAAATAGAAAGAAGAAGTTTTATAAATTCAAATAACTACTTTCATAAAATAAAATGAATATTTTCATAGGTTTCATAAACTAATTTCTTATTTTGAAAGCATTAATTTCTAGACCCAATGATATAATTTAATAAATACAATGAAGTAGTTTCTACATTAAAAAAACATAATTGATAGATTAAAAAAAATAATAATATAGACGGAATAACTAATTTTTATAGATTTGATGCAATCCGTTTCATATATTGTAAATATTAATTATTAAATTCTATTAACTATCCCTTCATTATATTTATTAATTTTAATTTGTAAATTTAAAAAATAAATCATAAATTCAATTAACATATTTGTTATTATATTAATTAAATTAAATTTTTAAACATAATGAATTTTTTCTTTGGCTGAGAATCTATGAAAACTTTCATAAATTTTATAAAAATTTTCATTGTATTTAGGGCTGTTTTTGGTTCAGTGTAGGTAAATGCACGGCACCAGTGTGGCAGAAAATTGCGGACAGCATTAATTCTGAAATCAGTCCAAAATATATATATTCAATATTAAAACAAAATCGACACAATGCAAGATCTATATTGGGTATACCGATGGAAAATGATAATTCTGAACCAAATGCAAGTATTCAATTTAAAATACGCGATGATATGGATATTAGTTCCGAAGAAGATGGTAACGGCCAACATTTGAACGAAAATACAATCAAGTTTAAAATTACGCTTTCGGTGGAAGAATGGAAGAAGATGTATAGTGATACGGATCAAACATCATACAAAAGATCGGATCGCCCAACTTCGTCAAGGAATTTTTCAGTGTTGACACCAATGGAATGGACTCCAATATTGCATGAACATTTCTTTGAATTAACAAGAAGACCGTGCTGTTTATCGTACAAAAGAAATAAGATTACACCAAGTGGAGTTATATTTCTTAAAATAATAGGGGAATGCAAAGTATGTGACAGCAAATTTGAGGGTATAATTGAAAATTTCCCATTACCTGATTCACGAGTAATTGTCGATTGCACATACAGTGGAAATTTTAATATGTGTAGCGGTGGAAGAAAACGACGACTTGTTGGTGAGAAACGTACTGAATATGAATCGAAGATGTTGAATGAAAAAATGTCGGCTGCATTCGTCCAACGGAAGGAAACAGCAAAAATTATGGATTTTGGAGAACTTGAACCAAGCCATATACCATCAGCAAACACTCTAAGAGTAATGAAATGTAATGCTCTTAAAAAAACACGTTTAGATTCGGATCCTGTTTTGGCTATTATTGAGATGAAGAAATGGTCCCCGTATAATAATATCATTAGAGATATCGCGTATGATCGCTTTAAAGTGCATTATTGGACAGCATCAGAATTGGACGCTTATCGAATTTATGCCAGGAAAACGAAAGTACCGACCATTTCAATAGACGCAACCGGAGGTGTGGTGAAACGGATTAGTTTGCTTTCTGGAAGAGAATCTGGACCAATATTTCTATATGAAATTACCGTTATGGATAGGGAACATAGTCGCAGTCAATTCTCGATAGGACATATGTTATCCGAACAGCATAGCAACCGTGCTATAGCTGGGTGGCTTAGCGAATGGGCAAGTAATGATTTTCCTTTACCGAAAATTGTTGTCACTGATCAATCAAAAGCGTTAATGATGGCGGTGATTAAAACCTTTACGCAGTATTCGACATTAAATATGTATGTAAAAGTTTGTTCGGCACTGATCAGGAAAGAATCCAGATACGAAGTTCCCGATTGTATGATTAGGTTAGATTTTAATCACACTATGCATTTAATTAGCACATGGAAAGATATTAAAGCAGCTCGCCCACGTATAAAAATATTTTATATGAAAGCAATATGTTTAGTCATTGCAAGTACTGACTTCAATGATATAAAAATTTTACTGAAGCATATATTTTCAGTTGTTCTCAATGAAGACGATGGTTATAACGAAATGGGATATTTGACATCTTGCGAGGAGTCGAAAAATTATCTTATTAATAGATTTTTGTTGCACGATCCACATCAACTTGAGCGAATTGATGTAATAGCGAATATGGAAGGTGATAATGAAGATCGTCTACAAAGGGAAGATGAAGATATTAAGGATTTAGATTTAGAAGCCGATGAAATTTCTACCGATATATTTGAGGAAATAAATATAATTTATAATAACTGCGTCGAAAATGCTAAACGTCCTGAAAATTGTGGAAACCATGATAATATTCATTATAGTCTGGATATTGCCAAAAACCTTATAAGTTTGATCAAATTGCTCCCACTATGGTCTGCGGTTATGATCCCTATATTTGGATATGGCGGTATAACTGAAACCTCGGCGTCCTCTGAAAGCATGTTTAATGATATTAAAAATATAGTCTTTCAGCATGAAAAGTTACCAGCACGACTTGACGTTTTTCTAGCTACTCATATCGAAAGTATTATTGGTTCAACCAATATGATTGGATCTAAATTCAAGAAAGAAGATATCGATTATAACACCGATGGAGAATTTGAAGTTTCAAAAACAATTGGAAAGGAAGAGCTAGAAGATGTGGAATGTAAAAAAAACAACAGTTGCAAGTTTTTGATAATGTCGTAGAACAATCAGAGGAAAATTGGCATGGAGAAGTAGAAAAATATTGTCAGAAGAACACCGCAAAAAAAATTAAAAACTCTTATTACCTAGATGTGGATCCAAAAGTTGCTATTTATAATTCGAACAGCAAAAGTAAATGTCCGGTGATAGGATTATTGTTAAACGGTAATAATTCAAGTCTGAAATCTGTCAAAATCAAAAACAAGAATTACTCAATCACAAACACCTGCACGTTCGATACAATATTTCAAATTTTGTATTCCAGTTATATTAAGAGTAAAGAATATAAGAATTTTGTTGATCGTCATTCAGAAGTTACCAATTTTTTCGAAAAGGTGAAGAACGCTGCGAGAGATGGCATTACAGCGCAATGTTATCGAAAGAGGGCCGTCATTCTTTCAAATTTATTTAAAAGCCAAACGCGGGAATTAGGAGAATGCACTATTATAGATACGAATTGCACTGCTCATTATTTGATTAGCGAATTATTAAAAGAATATCCGTCGTATAAAGAAGTTCGTAAATGTAGTTATTGTGAAAAAATAGGCGATCGCACGTATAAAACAATAACTTTAAATTCGTCAAGGCAAACTTTGCAATTTTTGCAGAAGGAATTAAATTTCAAAGTAGAAGATTGCCTGAAATGCGAATATTGTGGAGCTGGTACTGTACAACGATCTTTTACTTTGGGAACTCATTTGTTTATTGAAACTATTTTAGAAAATTCCAGTCAAGATGAATTTAAAGTGCCCTTATCAAACATACCCTTACAATTACAATTTCTTGATCAGAAATTTAACTTGCAAGGGGTAATTAGTTTTATTCCTCCGGTATCAAAACAATTATCCGCAATAGGTCACTATGTAGCGTTTTGCTGGAGAAGTCAAGAAAACAGATGGGAGAAATATGATGATTTAACTTCCTCAACAAGAAGCATGCGATTATCTCAGACAGTTAATTGTCAATATCTTGTATATACATTATAAATATCTTCTTGACTTTGTAAATAATAAATTATTCCCTTTTTTTAATTTTTGCAAATAAATATTATTTTTAAATTAAATGTTCATATTTACCTCTATTAGTGCATTTGGAATGATATCGGTTATTATTAGTGGATTACTACTATACGAAACATGGGTCCCGCGACGCAGATCAGACAGGAACGTCAGATAACTCTCTTGTTTTCTGATGGACATTCAACCGTAAACTTTTTGTTATGACTATCTGTTATGATTTAGTTGAAAGAAAGTTATTAGTATTAACATTAAACAACGGTGTATTAAATTTATTGAGAACAAGCGAGCGAAGAATCTCGTTAATCCAACATGCGCGTCATGGTGATTTTCCTTAATATTTCGAAAACTAAGGAGGTACAAACGAAAATAAAAGAGGTACAAACAGGTACAAACGAGGTACAAACGATTGAGATTATTTTGAATCCGAAATTCGAAATGGGGGGGGCTAGCATTTCGCCAGCCCCCCCCAAATTTTTTTAAAATATCCCAAACCCAAAGAGGTACAAACGAAAATAAAGGAGGTACAAACAGGTACAAACGAGGGTACAAACGATTGAGACCATTTTGGATCCAAAATTCGAAATGTGGGGGGCTAGCATTTCGTCAGCCCCCCCCCAACGAATTTTTGAAATATCTCAAAAACGAAGGAGGTACAAACGAAAATAAAAGAGGTACAAATAGGTACAAACGAGGTACAAACGATTTAGACTATTTTGGATACAAAATTCAAAATGGGGGGGGGGGGCTGGCGAAATGCACCTCTCAGGAAGGGGCTTTAATGTTAGTACTTTTATACAAAGATTTGGATAATACATTGGATGATAACTTTGATAAATGGTCTCACTACTATATGAGTTACAATTATACTGCTTGTGAAAAGGACAGGGAGTTTATTGCTAAAGAAATTAGAGAACAATATTTTGGGAAAGATAAAATGGGTAGAGATACTTATAAGTCTGTCATAAAAGGGTTTGGCGATAGAATGTTTCTACACAGCTTTGAAAAAGCTGCCAGGCTTCAAGCGAGTGTGGCGAATTCGAAGGTATATTCTTATGTTTATGAATATAAAAACAGTTTTGCAGATGAAAGAATAAAATCAATCGGTATTGATTTAGATATTGGAGTTGTTCATAACGAGGATGATCAACTTATTTATGATGTAGAACTTCCAGTAGGACATCGATTCAATACCAATTTATCTAGAGATGATGAAATAGTCAAAAATATGCTGATTGATATGTATTTGTCGTTTGCTAATAGTTCAATTCCAGAAATAAATGGTTTTCCTGTAGTACCTGTAAGCAAATCCGAAGAAATCGCATTTGTACATATCAAGAGTCCTACTGAAGTTCGCATGAATGTCACCGACGAATTTACACCAACTTGATTTTGGAATTCATTACCTGTTATTGAACTACAGAAATTTCCTATAAGAGTCTTGCAGAAAGAAGCGGAGTAATAGTAACAGTATCAAAAGTATTGCTAGTGTTATTACTGGCAAACGTAACGTGAACACTATTCTTGTATTGTCAACACTATTTCTACCATTACTTACAGTATCTTTTTTTTTGTACTTTTAATGTTGAAGTTAAATAAATTGTTTTATTTTACATTAAAATGCAACCTCGAGAATTCAAACTAATTAATGTAAGACTGTGTTGAAAATAATTGAATTATTAAAAAAGCATAATAGTAATCCCTTTAGTTGGTTTTCTTTAGCATTTCATTTAAAAAACAATTTCTCTCATAAAATTTCAAGTAATGGGATGTCACCTTATTTTAACCAATAACAGTCTATATGAAATAGCTATTTACGTATAACCCGGAGGAATGGACACTTTCCTGAATAATCGAGATATACTGCGATCGCAACCGAGCGTAGCGAGGTCAAATTCAGAGTACTCGCGAATTTAGGATAGAATGTTTCTCAACGCATTACCTATGCTATATTTTCTCCAGGATTACTCCCTACCGAAATAAAGAAGAAAACTGTAGTAAAATAACGAAAGGAATATTACAAAATAATTTTATTATTATTGTTAGAAATTAAAATATTCAAAACACCAAATATTAATGTTTAAGTTTTAAATAAATATGCTAACATTGAAATTAACAGCGAAATACCATAGTATCAATTTGTCACGCGCGACAAGGTTAATAAATAATTATAAAGTGCGATTAAAAGTTGTAATCGTAACACCCACGTGCAAATGATCCTCAAATGAATACAATATTTTGTCTGCATGTTTATAGTAAACATGATAAGGAAACGTATCCATAGTGTTATCTCTGAACTATATATCAAGTTACTTAGATTGTATCATAATAGCCGAGTTTCGATGCGATTAATCTCAAAGAAAGATATCTTTTCCCCTGTCCTGGAGAAAACCATATTGTCAGCAATAGATCTGTTGATATAATTACGTAATGCTATGTCTCAAAATGATGAATAAAGACTCCCAATACAAAAATGAATAATAAATTCAAAATAAGCTAAAATTCTAAATCGGTAGGCACTTTAAAAATTTGCTCTACGAGAAATTTTTATTTTTCTAAAATTTCAATTTTCTAACTTTACTTGAGTCTCTCAGGATGGACAAAAGATGATAAACATTGCTAAGTTTAAATAGACTGATGATTGTCACATCAGAAATGAAACAAAAAACTTAATTAGCTGAAAATTTGTAAAAATGTGTTAATGATGATAACCTATAAAAATGTAAGAATTTGTAAACTGATTTATTCTATGAATAACATTCTTTGTAAAAATGTGATCATATCAAAAATTATGTAATTGTTTCATGCATCTAATGTGAGTAATTTCGAAGGGTAAATTGACAAATTAGTAAATAAGGGTCAAATTTGTGTAACATCAAAGAAAACAACAACAATGGAGAACATGAGTCAATGGACAATCCAAATACAGCATAAAAACGCAATATACCAGCAAAACTGCATGGAAAACACCTCAAAGGAAACCGAGATTGGTACAAGGGGTGAATCTGCAATCAAAATTATTTATTAGAAAGAAATAAATTTGAAAATAAACGGATTTGACTTACTTCATTCGCACAGGCATGCCAATCATATCGATTTTCGATGAAAAATCAGTTGACTTCGTGAATTCTAACAGAGTGCACGCATTTTAAGCGCTCGATAAAATATTTGCGATGGGATCCGAAATTATTTGTTTACTAACAATTGGAGGTTAGAATTTTTCAGTTGGATTGAAACCAGATCTAAAAATAAACTCAAGGACAGTAATGGATGCTCATAATGTTATTAAAATGGTTATAATTTACGAACTCGACTCACATAAAACTTTCTGGATAATAATAACATTGTCAAATAAAAGTAACTTACCTCTCAACGTTTTTGGAAATCTTCAATTGGAAAAATACAAACGACAAATGTAAAATTCAATCACTAGTCGATGCGGAAACAACTTTATGTGAGGTCAAATAAGATGAAAATGACGATCAACGCACCGATGTTGACTCATCAAATGTGTACACTAAAGTAGGCCACACACAACAAACGAAGTAATATCCTTTTAAAATTTAAAAACTTCATTGTCAAGGAGACAGGTACTGTGAATTTATGATTTCTATAATTTTATTATACAATTGGCCATCAGCGTGTTAATACAGGATTTGGAAAAAAGACTTCTTACAGAGTGCATTTTTCATTACCCTCAGTGAAAAGTTTTCATTAAAAGTTTTATTATTTAGTTTAACAATACTTTAAGCTTTGAATAAGCAACAAATATTATTTTAAACATTTAAGCCCGCTAGTGTAAAGCGAAAGACTTGATTGGTCTAACAATCAAGCACGTCGGAATAAAGAGTGGACACCTCTTTATTTTGAAAGATTATTTTGTATCAATTGTTCTTAATTCTAAAGGTTCATTTTATATTGGATTTGAGATCCAAAACATTTGTGTAAACATTTATTTCATGAAAAATATTTCAATCAATTTTCTTTTGTTTATAATAAATATTACTCATAAGCTAATGAAAGTTTTTTATTTCTCTTTTTTCTTAAAAAAAGGAAAGCAACTAGACATCCCGATAGAGCCAATAAATATTCATAATATTTTAATATTGACCGTTCATTAGGAACCCACCCTTGAGCGACTCATCACCGAGAGTTTAGTAAGAAGGGGCAATTGTGTTTAACTCCTTAGTATCAGGAGAACATAGCAGTAAGTAGACGAATAGTCTGCAAGAAACAGTTTGAACTAATATTTTCTTCAGGACCGTATCCAGAATTGTTATACTAAAATTTAAAAATAAGCAAATAATTAATAAACTCCAAGACCGAAGTATATTACAGTACAGCTGTTTCAACCTTAAAGAGGATTTTTCAATTGTGCCATTGGCATCATCAGATACGGTAAAGGCACCGGTTATGGCCACAATTTTTATATTTTTACCAATATTAAGGGAAGAAGTAAAATTATTTTAATATCAAATGCTGATATATGTAGTATACACCTTATTCAAAAAGTTCCGCGACTGACGGAATAAACTCAAAGTACAACTTTAATGTTCAATATTGACTTTGTTTCCTTCACAGTACTCTCCATTGCAAGCAATGCACATGCGCCAACTCTTAACTCAATCCTCAAAACACTTTTCATACGTGAGTTTTGGTATGGCTTTGAGCTCTTTCAGCGAATATTTCTTTGTCTTCGATCGACTCAAATCGATGTCCACGAAGTGGTAATATCAATTTAGGGAAGAGAAAAAAGTCGCAAGTGGCTAGGTCAGGTGGGTATGGAGCTTGAGGAATGATATTGGTTGGGTTTTTGGCCAAAATATTTCGAACAAGCGAAGGTGCATTATCGTGGTGCAAAATCCATGAATTGCTTTTCCATAAATCCGACATTTTTTGACGGATAGCTTCACGCAAACGTTTTATAACGCTCAAATAAAAATATGATGTGACAACACATTACTTTCCCATTTAGTAGATTGCACCTAATTTTATATTGAATATTAATAAAAAAGATGTTAATGAAAAAAAATTTTTAACTCGATAAAATACACAAATTATTTTGAGATATCAAAGTTACGAAATTTAATTTGTAATTTAACATAATTATAGGTGAGAATAAATTTGTTTGACTTGTACAAGAACAATAAAGTTTTTCAATAAATTATATGCCTATTATTATTTTGTTTTTCATGAATGAAAAACAATTATTCCAAAAGAATATGTAGATATGAAGAAACCACCCTTCACATGCTTTGGCAGCAATGGGATATGGCATGACCATTTCAAAGGCCAGCAAAACTCAACATTCCACGAATTACATTAAAGAATAAAATTATAGGTTGAACACCAGAAAATATTTGACAAATAGGACCGGAATGCATATTGGGACCAGATACAGAGTACCAAATTACAGAATGCCTCAAGCAATGTGTCCGAATGGGATTCCCTATTAATAATGATGGACTTTTTTTATTCAATTAGTTATAAGAATAGTTCGCAAATCTGGTAGCAACATCCCCAAAAAAATAATAAGGAGTTTATAGCAGTGGCGTAGCTAGCATGGGTGACACCCGGGGCTGATTTAATGGGTTTCACCCCGCCTAAGGCTGATGACCTTTTTTTTTAGGGGTTGCACTTAAGGAAACAGCTATGAGGCATGGGAGGGTCGGGTGTTACCCCCAGGCAGGTGGGTGAGATGCCGGCTGATGACCTTTTTTTTTGTTAATTTGGGGTCGGGTGTCACCCCCAGACGGGTGGCACACGGGGCGGTCCGCCCCCACCGCCCCCTAGCTACGCCACTGTTTATAGTACTATTCCAGAAATGAATTCGTATTTGAACTTGATTTTAATCAATTTTAATATAATAATAAGATTTTTCTATAGGTTATAATAATTTATTCGACGTTATTTTATGTTTTATTTTTAATAAATTCCTTTCTTTTTATCAAAAGTTCATTTTCATACACCAATATAAACAGCTGGTTATAGTTGGCCATAGCTAGGGATTAACGTGATAACAACCGGGGTTTACATGGCCAAAACCGGTGGTTTATGGACAAAAATTACATTTATTTCAATTATTGTTCTACAACATTAGGTGTGAATTTTTTCAAATATATCTCATTAGAAACACAAATATTCAAAGAATTCACACATAATAGATAGTAGAGCCTACTTGTTTAACGTGGGCTCCGAACCACGGGAAGTGTAATACACTTCATTTCGAGATGGATTTTCTTGGCAGATTACCTCGATGATTTACTCTGCCGAGGAGAGACCATCAAAGCTTTAAAACTTCAAAAGAAATTTTGTTGCATAAAATTTTCGATAGCCCTAAGGTATCAAAAATGCATTTTCGGCCGAATTCATACACAAAGTGCTCCTTACAGTTACAACTTTACCTGAAAAATTAACCCATTTCTACTTGAGTAACTGATATTATTTATCTATGTACATATGTATTTCTTAGTTTTTTTTACGAAGTTTCTAGATTTCCAAGTGTTTTTTCTCGAAAATGCGTCGACGCAATATAAATTTGAACCTTAAGTACGTACTTATACTTAAATAACGACTATGAATTTGAGCGTTAATCAATTACTTTAATGAAAAAAATATTTTTTAAGGTTTTTGGACGAGTGTTTATAATTCTATATGAAAATTTGGGAATGAGTAAGTGCGGCACGATGGATTCCCAAGCTGCTCAGTCCCGAATAAAAATTACGTAGACGACAAATTTGCGAGGATAATTTCACTGCTTTATTCCAAGATGACTAGATATACGATTTCACGAAGCAAGTGTCCATGCAATGGATGCAAACATGCTAATACACCATTAAAACTTCATTCACACGAAATTCATTCACGCGTTTGAATTGTTGATTGAATCATTGAATCATTGATACATAATCTCTCCTTACTGCTCTAATGAGAAGTCAGCTCGGAAAAGATTAAGTCCACGCAGAAGGATAAAACCATCTACTTTAAATTTGCGTGGGGCCCTGGTGTTAGGTTTTAAACTAGCTCATTTATTGCGGAAGCGAGAGTCGTGGATCGTGTGAAAGAAACACCCCGGAGAGATCAAGGAAACAGCTTTGCTAACACAACACAATTAAAATTAACAATAAGAAGTTCATTGTCAGAAGGCAAAGATATACGCGATGTCGGATGTAAGAGGTGTTAGCCGACCAAAACAGGCACAGTAGCAACGGCATTGCCACCGAAAATCACTCCCAAATATAAACCAAGGGCACATTCGAATGGTTATATAAAAATCCCACGATAAAGTGGAACCATATCGAATCCCCAATGAAAAACAAACGAAAGCAATCTCGATGAAATGCCGCACCCTGTATATGGGTCGAACATCGTAGCCTTTCATAAAAAAAAGAACATAAAAACAAAAATAAACACAAAAAAAAAATTGTTCAACATAGAATTTCAAATATGAAATTCGAACGTACTACGATCATTTTGGAATTCCTCCGTCAAGGCATTTTACCATAAGCTATTCGATGTTATAAGTGGAAATAAATACCCTGAACAAGTTAATTAAATAAAACACAAATATCAATAATTAATAATTAAAAGTTTATTACATATCAACCTGAACATTCGATCCATTTCACACTTGCGAGTGCGAACTGGATAAGATAAACTGATATCACCTCGCCGCAGGAATATAAAATTGCAAGGCTATCGCAATCTTGGCGACCACTCTAAGAATAAAAAAATGCATGACAAAAAGGAAACCAAAATGTTACACATAAAAAATACATAAATTGGTCAAGGGTGAACTCCAACGTCATCGTTCTCCAGGTGTACGGAAGAAAATTTGGCTAAATTAATTATCCAGTAACTGCGAAGCAATGAACAAAATTATTAGGTGACTTACCATTGTGAAAATGAAGTAATATTTCACAGGAAGCACTCACCATGGGTCCAACAAAAAATGTTCGATCCGGGAAAAATCAACCATCCCTCAAATCACGAATGTCACATCCCCATGAAGGGTTTTGAAGCGCAAGATCCAAAAAAAAACCATTCGTATTGATGGATGGGAACCCTCACAAAATCGAATCATCCCTTTTCAAAATTTTGAACCAAAAACTGATAACCATTTCACAGCACTTTCAAACATGACCGGAGCGTTCGAGCGCCCACCAATGACCTCTTATCATAGCATGCGCGAGTTTAATCTCCGTCAATCACGCTCGCTATACGGGGTGCTACGAAATATATTGCTAGATGTTAAAAGTTGAATTTAATAAATTCAACGTTGTTGCGAAAAAGAGAAAATTTTTCGTAACAAATAAACAATTTTGACTACTTTGATTTGTTATAATTTATGTAGAATCTATAAGTTAATATAATACGGGAATATTTACTGAAATATTCTCAACATGTCTGTAAATGTTAACTGATTTACTAAATGTTTTATACTAAACAGATTGTAAACATTCAGATAATTTAAATTTTTCTCAAATGTTTCTGAATGAAATTATTTTTTGAGAGTCACATGTGGATTGACATTATTTTTTGGGAAAAGACCAAAAAAATATTACGATTGCATGTGAAATTTTGAAATTGGGATAGGTGGAGTTGCGAGGATGAGTCCAAAATGAGGACTCATAATAATGCAATGTAACTTCCACTTTACCCTATATTCAAAACCCAAGTTATATTTCAGTAGAATCGTTTTTATTGAAACACACATTGTAAGTTATTTTAATTATAAAAGAAAATTTATATTAAAACAAAATTAACCAATCACATCCGCAAATGGGGTACCGACAAAAAATATTTAGTGGTGTTTTTTGTATGTAAATGCGATCGATCCTTAGGATGTCCTTTGTCATTTCAAAGGTATTTTCAATGATAATAGAAACGTGGAGATGTACTTACAAATTGAATAAATAATATAAATTTATTTGAATTTTATAATTTAATTACGTCTAAATGAGCCGCTTTTAGAAATTCTAACCATATCACATGGTAAAGGACATCCTATGGATCCTACTAATTTTTTTTCGGTATCCCATAGGCGGTTTAAATTGAAACACACAGTATAACATTTCAATAGGGCGCAGTTTAGAAGTCTAAGGACTATCTCTATTTCCGAAAATAGTTAAATTATATACATTCATGACAACATTACTTTTCTACAATAAATTAAACCTTATCGAGGATTTTGCTAGGTTGACTATGTAATTGCTATCAATAATTATTCATAAACACTATAAAGTTATGCTTACCTTACCATATTACAACATAATATATGAATTTTTCCTGAATAACCTTTCTACAATTAAACCTTATCGGGGATTTTAAGGGGTTGACTAATAAGTAATTGACATCAATAATTCATAAACGCGACAAAGTTAATATTTTACATAACAATATATCATAATAATATGGCAATTTGTCCTGCATAACTAGGTAATATATTCCGGAAAAATAAGAATAATCACAATTTCAAAAATGTTCCTTTACAGTGCGGTTGTGTTTTTAATATGTAAGTAAAAAATTTAAATATTTGAGCTACCAGCACAAAAGTAAAATTTTTACATAATTTCAACGCAAGTGTTGTCTGTAGAACTACTTCTTGAAAATGGAAGATTTATTAAAATATTTGTAAAGACATTTATATAATTTTAAAATTATTAGTACATATACATAAATCATTTTAGGTTCATCAGTAGCACTTGGACAACCTTTAGTAAGAACATATTTAGGAAATGTTCAAGGTTATCATAAAACATCTTACGATGGCCGTATATATTCAGCATTTGAAGGAATTCCCTATGCACAACCACCTGTAGGTAAATTACGTTTTGAAGAACCCATCGAAATAGGTTCTTGGAATCAAACTTTGGATGCCAACAGGACATATGTTTGCTCACAAATATATGATTATGATGAAGTCCGCGGTACAGAAGATTGTTTATATTTAAATGTATATGTACCTAGAGAAAATCCTAACCCAAATTACAACTTAGATGTTATCTTTTTCATTCACGGAGGTGAATTCTTCACAGGTGACCCACGCCAAGGTGGCCCAGCTTTTTTTATGGATAGAGAAGTAACATTCGTCAATTTGAATTATCGTCTTGGGCTTTTTGGATTTTTATCAACTGAAGATGACGTAGTACCAGGAAACAATGGTTTAAAAGATCAAGCTATGGCTTTAAAATGGATTCAAAATCATATTAAACAATTTGGTGGTAATCCCAAGTCGGTAACCATTGTGGGAGTTTCTGCAGGAGGTGCTTGTGTTCATTTACACTATTTTTCTAAATTATCTGAAGGGTTATTTCATCGTGGAGTATCAGCAAGTGGAAACGCTTTAGTGCCGTGGTCTCTTCAAACAGGTGCATTAGAACGAGTTAAAGCTTTGGCAGTATTGGTTGGATGTAGTGATGTTACAAATCAGCTACTAATAAACTGCATGAAAAAGAAATCTGCTAACGAAATTTTGGAAAACGTTCAATATTTAAAAGCTGATTCGCCGAATAGACGATTTCCTCTAGCGGATTTTTCACCAATTGTTGAAAAAACGTCTAATACATCATTTCTGCATGATTATCCCTACAATTTACTTCTGAAGAAAACGTTTAATGATTTGCCTTGGATGGCATCGGTGTGTGCAGAGGAAGGTAGTATGTTATTTGCTGATTTATACGCAGATTTGGATACATTGGATGATAACTTTGATAAATGGGCTCACTATTATATGAATTACAATTATACTGCTTGTGAATCGGACAGGGAGTTTATTGCTAAAGAAATTAGAGAACAATATTTTGGGAAAGATAAAATGGGTAGACATACTTATAAATCTGTCATAAAAGCTTTTGGAGATAGAATGTTTATACATAGCTTTGAAAAATCTGCCAGACTTCAAGCAAGTGTGGCGAATTCCAAGGTGTATTCTTATTTTTATGAATATAAAAAAAGTGATTCAAATGCTTTTGCAAACTCATCAAGTGTGGATTTAGATCTTGGAGTTGGTCATAACGACGATGCTTACCTTATTTATGAAGTAATATTTAATGGCCATCTAATAAATGCCAATTTATCTAGAGATGACGAAATAATCAAAAATATGCTGATTGATATGTATGTGTCGTTCGCTAATAGTTCAATTCCAAAAGTAAATGGTTTTCCTGTACTATCTGTAGGCAAATCCGAAGAGATCGCATTTGTATATATCAAGAGTCCTACTGAAGTTCGCATGAATGTCACCGACGAATTTACACCAACTAGATTTTGGAATTCATTACCTATTATTGAACTACAGAAATTTCCTAAAGATTTTTGCAGAAAGAATCGGAGTAATAGTAACAGTATCAAAAGTATTGCTAATGTTATTACCGGTAAACGTAACGTGAACATTATACTTGTATTGTCGACACTATATCTATCATTACATACAGTATATTTTTTATTATACTTTTAAAATTGAATTTAAATAAATTGTTTTACTTTGCATTACAATTACTTTTGTCGAGTTTTTGTCATTTACTTTTTCTTCTTTAGAAGTCAGTAAAAAATTGAAGAATGAAGATGCTTAGACTAGTATACCTTACTAAATTAACTCAATTGTGAAATAAGTTTGTAAAAGGAAACAAAGAAGTAATATTAATAAAAGGGAGATGAGTATCAGCACGATAAGCGTTAAGGTGGGGAATTGACGAACACAGGGGAAATAGCCGCCAACGACGCTACTGTCGCAAATATTATTAAATTTAATTTAGTTTCATACCTTTTGGAGTAATTTTAAAAATCCATTTGTGGTATTCATTTCCAACAGATGTCGCACCGAAATGTACCTACATTAGTGTCAAAGACAGCACCTTTCATTGTTACCATTGCGTTTAAAAATAAATCATTTTACGTGATCCCTCATAAAACACAATTTTTATTACCTACCCAACATATTTACAAAAATGTAAAACTACCTTGATATTGAAAATTTTAAAATATTTGCGTATAATTTACATACGGGTCCGATGGACCCGGCTGGTACTTGATGCGTTGCTTATTTTAGGTACTCTAAGGGTTAATAAAATGTACACCTATTTATGCAGAGGCACACAAATTTATAGTTGAGTAGAAAGTCTTAAGCCCGCATTTCATTACGGCTTCTAGCAGCCGAGCTTGTAGAAGCCCAAAATTTGTAATGCATTGCGTTATATGGAAGCAAACTCACTTGAGCTGGTAGAAGCAGGTCATAAAATGTATCGAATTTCACCAGCCCGGCTTGTAAAGTGGTCCACGTGGAGTAGTGTACGTAATTGGTTAATATTTAGAATAAGGACTTATTATTGGATAATATAAAATGCTCGACATGGAGTAGTGTAGTTGTAATTGGTTAATATTTAGAATGAGGACTTATTATTGGATAATATTTGTATTACGAAAATTCTCTTAGCAGGTCCACGTGGACCCTGATGAAAGATGCATTTCTATACCAGGCCGGCTTGTGACGCGAGAGTTGTAAATTTTTACAAGTGAAGCTGGAGAAGCCGCCGGTAATTAGATACTTCTAAATATTAGATAATAATATGTGTTGTAAAGTTATTACTAATAATAATTTATTTATGTAATTGATAAGCAATATGAAAAAAATGGAATATTGATGTCGAAATTCTTTCGATGCTGTTCTGTACCAATTTTTATATTTTTTGTATATTCCGGGATTTTACGCATTCTTCAATCGGAAAATAAAATTTACCATTGTAAGGATCGTTTTATTTACCCCGATATCGATCAGAAAGAAACACAGAAATATCAATAAACACTAAAAATATATTGTTGAACAAATTAATACACTTGGTTGAACACATGAACTAGGTTAAGCTACAAAACAAAAGAACAAAGGTTACGCAGTAAAATATTTAAGATGGCAGCGGCGTTGGCTTCACTTGTCGTTCTTCTAGCATCTTAGACTGACGCGTGCGTAATTGGTAAGAATGCGAAGTAACATTTGTACAAGGTGTTACAATCTCCCCCTTAGAAGTGGACTTACGGAGTGGTACACTTCTATTAGAAAAGGGTGTAGTCTTCTTCGGGCGACCTCTTCCTCGTAGTGGACGTATTGGAAATACTTGGGTGTCGGCTGCAACAAAAGGGGTTAAAGCGGACACATGATAAGCTCCGAGTGGAGTGGAAGGGTCGGACAGTGAGAATACTTGGAAACTGGTGGGCGAAATTTGTTTGAGAATAAGGTAGGGACCGTCTCGTCTAGGTGCAAATTTCGAGGAGTATCCTTGACTTGGTTTGCTCAGGACATGAGAGTTTACGAGAACTTGATCTCCAGGATTGTACTTTGGGCCAGTTCTTCGCTTCTCGTCAGCATATTTCTTGGAGTGATCTTGCTGAGATTCTTGGCGTTCGCGTACTTCAGACAATGTCTTCTCAAAAAAACGTAAATAAGGCGTTATTTGGGCGACGAACGGAGAATTTTCGATGATGCCACGGAGGTCTCTGCTTGTCTTCGGGAGTGCGAAGCTCACGACCGTAGGTTAGATAAGCAGGAGTGCAGCCAGTGGTTTGCGAGTGGCTGGTGTTCATGGCGAACCGTATTGTAGCTAATTTTTGGGGTTATTCCGAATGACAGTTCGTTGTGTGGATAGCCAGCTGAGTTTTGAGGTCACGATTCTTTCTTTCTACAGGATTGGCTTCCGGGTGATAAGCGGGTATCAAGGCTTGTTTAAAATTTAAACAATGGGCTACTTTTTGCATGACTTCTGATACAAATTGGGTACCGTTGTCACTAATAACTCGTCTTGGTGATCCGTAACGAAGGATGACTTCATCTACGAGGCATTTGGCGCAGGCTTCTGCGGTGGCTACTTTTAAAGAGAATATTTCAACCCATCGGGTGGCGGTGTCTTCTATTATGAAGATCCATCGTTCACCGTTGCTGCCTTCGGGCAGAGGACCGAATAGATCAATGGCTAGAACTTCAAACCGTCGATTTTAGATAGGAGTTTGTAATAGTCCAGCAGGTTTCAGATTGGTGGGTTTGAACTTTTGGCATTCCACGCATTTACGGACGTGTCGCTTACGGATTTGCGCATTCCAACCCAATAATATTTTTCTTGCAGCTTCTGCAAGGTTTTGTCGACTCCGTAATGACCAGCGAGTGGTGAGTCGTGGCATTCGTAGAGAATGGATGCGATCTTCGATTTAGGTACTACGAAAGCGCCTTCATCTCGGTCATGGTCAGTTGAGTACTTGTAAACGACTCCTTTTAACATTAGGTACCCACGTTCAGTCCATTTCTTGACTTCAACGAGGTTTTCGTCTTCTTCGAAGCAGTCGATAGTCTTTTAGATTTCAGGGTCCCTGATTTGCTCTTCTCCGAGTTTTTCGGCAGTGGTAGTAGGCATGTCGAGGGTGACGATGCATAGCTCAGTCTCGTCGTATATTGGTGGACGGGACAGAGTATCGGCGATTACATTACTTCGTCCTGGAGTATAATCGATCTTGAGGTCGTGATCGGTGGTCACCCCCTGCATTAAAACAGCCCCCACTGTGCGAGCGGTATAAGGCAGCGAAAGGTCAGCTTGTCGTAAGATGGGTGTCAATACGACTGGTGCAGCATAGGGTGATTCGCACTCTTCTATGATGTCTTCTGCGAACATCCGGTCAGGGTCTTTCTTGAGGAATGCTTTTTTGGCTGGCGTTAACCTGTATGGTGGAACAGCAATGGGCGTCTCGTCGGTGAGAGTGATTGTATGTTCTGCAAAAGGCGTAGGCGCCGAGTTAGGTGAGAATATGATAGCATAGTCACGTAATAAGGCAGAGATTTGAGTTCTCTGGGTTTCGTCCAGTTCTCGTCCTTCGTTGTCCCGGAGTGTGTGGGCTACAGCGTCTAGGGTTGTAGTGGTGGCGACATCGGGCAACTCTTTGGCGAACTTGAAACGGTTGGTGGGTTGATTTCCGTAGAACCATTGTCCATTTTGGAAGTCGAACACCATGCCAGCGGAATGGATGAAATCGATGCCCAGGAGCATTCGACTTTCGGTGTGTTCAGGGATGGCTATCAGCGTAACGGTTGTGGTGTGGCCTTCGATGGTGATATCCACCTCGAAAGATTTGGTCAGGACGTTTCTTTTGATGCCATCAGCTAGTTTGATTTCCATGTGTGCTTCGGTGAAAGGGCGTCCTTCTTGAAGGAGAATTTTGTACAATTGGTTACCAGCGATGCTGCGTCTGGATCCAGTATCGAGACAGGCTTGTCCATTGCGGTTGAGAATTTGTACTCGTACCATGGGGCGTAGCGTTGAGACGGTTTAGAATTCTGTGGAAGAAAAGTTGGTGTCCACACTCTCGGTTTCTAAAGAAGCTTGAGTCGTGGTGCACGTAGGGCAGTTACTTTTCACGTAACCTGGTGTTCCGCATCCCCAGCAAGATAATTGGGATTTTTCAACCTTGACCGTCGTTGTCGTAGGTTGGGGAACAGCTGTAGCAGCTTTTTTCCGACATTCGGTTTCCGAGTGGCCAAAGAAATTGCAAAAGTTGCACTTTGGACGGGTTTTCTTCGTCTCTGTGTTTCGGGTCTCTTGTCTTTTCACTGGTATCTGTGTGGAAATTTTTGCGGTTGGGGTCATCTCTCGGTTTGCATCTTCGATATTTCTTGCTGCCTCGAGCAATTCTTTGAAGGTTGTGTTTTTACCGGGTGAGAGCCTTTTCCGAATTTTCGGTTTTAATAGTCCGAATACCATGTCGAGTTGTGCTTTTAGTGGCAGTTCGTATGGTAATTGTGCGATCAATGATCGAATGTGGCAAGTGAATAGTTCACTTGTTTCGTTTTCTCGCTGCTCGCGAGAAAAGATCTCTCGGAAAATTAGGTGAGGGGGTAGTTTCCGTGAAAATGCGTCTTTCAAGGAGGAGATGGCTTCATCCCATGTAGTTATACTACTTTTTACCCCTTTCCACCATGTTCCGGCGGTGCCCTCAAGGAGCATTGGCAAACCTCGTAACGCGTTCTCGTCCGTTACGAGCGTGCAATCTTTATACGTGATTGTGGCGTCTAGGAATGCGTCTACATCGCTTTTAGCGGTACCGTCGAATCGCGCGGTGCACTTTGAAAAATTTCCGGTATACGTAGGTGTGACGGCAGCTGAATGCACAGCTGAAGCAGTTGTGTGTGTTGGTTGAATTTTTGCAAGCAACAATGCGAACTGTTCACTCGTAAACGCGAGTGGTGGTGCAACACCCTGTATATGCTCGGATTGGTTTTCTGTTGTGTAATCGAATTGCAATTTTTTCGGCATTTTGAACGGATTTGTTTGAATCGCACAAAGTTTTTTCACTGAATGTTTTTGTTTTGTTTTTGCACGTATCGATTTTCGCAAATCGCGATCGATTTGTATTGAAAATTTCGATATTTTGCAGTATAATTTGTCAATCGGCCACTTTTGTCGCGGATAATTACTCGTATTGATCACGTCGCGGATAATTAAACGGGATGGCACTTTATCTTTGCGAATTTTAATAGTTTCTTTGTTACTTACGATTTTATTTATCGGTCTACGTTGGGACGCCAGATTGTAAGGATCGTTTTATTTACCCCGATATCGATCAGAAAGAAACACAGAAATATCAATAAACACTAAAAATATATTGTTGAACAAATTAATACACTTGGTTGAACACATAAACTAGGTTAAACTACAAAACAAAAGAACAAAGAGGTTACGCAGTAAAATATTTAAGATGGCAGCGGCGTTGGCTTCAATTGTCGTTCTTTTAGCATCTTAGACTGGCGCGTGCGTAATTGGTAAGAATGCGAAGTAACATTTGTACAGGGTGTTACACCATAATATTATCCCAAATGACTAATAATTTTCTTACCTTTCCAATAATAACATTCAGTACTCCTTCATGTTTGGCTGTTATAAATCGTATAATAAAACTGTCATTTTAGACGCCTAGTATTTATTTTACACTTTCTTGTTCTACTGTGTCAATCATCGTAAACAATACAAACTGTAACATATGTCAATATGTTAACAAGGTAAAGCGCAGGTCGAGCTTCGATGCAACGCACAGCGAGGCAATAAGCGGCAGTCGCTCTTAGACAACGTAAGTAAGAAGCACTCGCGTTCGTAACTGAAAGCTGATATTAGACAATAAAAGGTTAATACATTAACACAGTTTTATTGAATATCAAACATATTACATGGTGGCAGGCGAAAAAAAAACAGTATCGTGACGTTTTTTACAAGTGTAAGCAAGATGCAAGACGCTAGTGTAAAAATTCCGAATGAGATGGTGTTTGAAGGCACCATTGCAATGAACTGGGAAAGGTTCAAGAAGAAATTCATCTTCTACCTAGAAGCTAGTGAAAAGATGAACAAAAGTGACAAGTTAAAAATTGAACATGATGGGCGACGAAGCATTGGAAATATTTAAAACATTTCAATACAGTGCAAGTGAAAGTGCAGAAAATTACAAAGACGTGATTCGGAAATTTGCTGATTACTGCAAACCACGAAAAAATGTCGTTTATGTCGGTTATGACGCCAGTAGACAAGTACGTCACTGAGCTAAAGAAATTAACAGCACAATGTGATTTTGGCGATCAAACGGAATTTCTGATTCGTGACAGACTAGTGCTGGGACTGGCGGACAAAAGCGTTCAGGAAAGGTTGCTAAGGGATTCAGATTTGTAATTGGCTAAGGCTTTGGATCATTGCAGATCAAGTGAGGCAAGCAAAAAACAAATGATTGAAATCACAAGTGCAAACCAGAACAGCACAGTGTGTGCAGTGAATACGAAGAAATTAAAAAAGTTTGAACAGAAAAACCACAGTGAAAATAACAAACAAAGGTGCAAAAAGTGTAACTTTAAACATAGCGAAGACAAGTGTCCAGCAGAAGAAAGAAAGTGCTTAAACTGCAAGAAGATTGGTCATTTCGCAAGTGTGTGTACCAAAAAGAAAAGCGTCAAAGAAGTTCGAGAAGAAATTTCAGCAAGCAACAGCGAAACATCGGACAACGAGTGAGAAGACGTGTTAGCAGTTAAAAAGAAAAAATTGCAAGAAGTCAACAGTATTGGCTGGAAGGAAGAAATACGAGTAAGTAACAAAAAGATTTACTTAAAAATTGATAGCGGGTCGCAAGTTAATATTTTAAACAAAAAAATATACGATTCGTTACTTAATAAACCGTGTTTAAGAGCGACAAAAACAAAGTTAGTTTCTTATTCGGGACATGAAATTAAAACAAGTGGTAAATGCGAATTACCCTGTGAATTTAATGACATTAAAATAAAAATTAAATTTTACGTAGCAAGTAAAAACAGCGAGTGTTTGGATGATGCAAGTAGATTTGGGTTAATACCGTGTGAACGCGTAAACATGATAAATAACTTAGAAATGATCGGGGAATTCAAGGAAGTATTGTTACAAAATTTTTACTCATTTTGCAACTAATTTGAATTTATTTAAATTCAAATTCTTACATCAAGCGCCACCTTCCCTAAGCCCTGTACAACGAACGTGATATGACGAGAAGTTATGAGATGCGCATGCGAGAATAATTTAATTTGGTTTTGACTAGCGAATTAGACGGTCGATTTTGTGTTCGAGTTAATAAAATCGATAATTTTGTTTCGATTTTCGATCGCCAGTTAGTTGTTTGATCGTACGTGTTAGTATTTTCACCGTGGCTACGGATTTAGTGAAAATCAAGCGTATCGTTATTTTCGTCAGCCAATTCAACCGTTTTTGGATATATAATTTTTTATATCGTCGACCACATTTTTACATCGTGAGATAAACACGCAGTGTTACCAACAGTTATTTGGTGGAAAGAATCTGGTGATTATTTTTGACAATCAACATTTGTTGTCATTTGGATATTGATTATTTTGTTGATAATCACCTTTATTATATCACTGGATTGCTTAAGTGTACCATTCCATCCAATTACTGAGGGGCGTCCGTGCATTATCGTTCCATCCTGCCGAAACCTGCTGTTCGTGTCATCACGTCGGTGCTATACTTCCGAGGATCTTAGAAGGAGGCCCATTGTGTCAACACTTGCTGCCACCTATTCATTCAAGGAGCCGTCTGTCACCATTAAATTTGTAAACTTTCCTGAGCTCAAGGTAAAGTATTTTACATTCTTGTTTGTTTATGGTGGTATATTTTTTTGTTCATTGAAGCCAACATTTGCATTGGCGGGGTTGCCCTTCTGGTTTCCCAGTTTGTGTAACATCTTTGACTTGACGTTAGTCAATAAAATTAACCTGCATTCTGTTTTAAGCACGTCGCAGCCACGCTTGCTTTGTCGATTTGATAATATTAAACATTGTCATTTAATAATTGTTTAATTTCGACGGAAGCGTACCCTCATTTTGTTTTTCAGCATTGCACGGAATGAAACTCACTGCCGTCGCTCACCGCTACAACGAGTTAGTTTATATCTACCATCAGGGTGCCACGCAATAAAAGTAGAAGGTTTAACTTTCTGCGTGGTTCGTTTTCTTTTCTGGGCCGTTCCCTCATTGTCATTAGGAACGGGGAGAAAGGATTGCGTTTCAGTATGTGATAAGAAAGCGTCGCGTATGAAATGCTCGCCGTATCACATAACTTTGAAAGATAATGCAATACCAACCATATCGCCAGCAAGACGGATTCCTAAGTCATTAAAAAATGAACCGAAAAAATATTGGGAAATAAAAGATGAATTGTATTACGTCAACGCGAAATTCAACACAAAGGAGCCATTTAAAAGTCATGAAATAATAGATTTGCCGTGGTTTAAAAAAGGAATAGATTTTGCTTACATAAATTCGGAGAATTATTTAATAATTGTGGATTACTTTTCAAAGTTTATTCTAGCTAAAAAATTAAAATCAAAGAATGCGCAAACAGTAATAAAAATATTAGAAGACTCATTTTTGTATTTTGGAATACCAAACGAAATATTTAGTGACAATGGCCCACTCTTTAATTCACAAAATTTTGCTGAATTTGTAAATTATTATGATATAAAACATGTAACGTCAAGTCCTAATTTTCCAAAATCCAATGGTATCCAATGGCACATTACACGAGGCCTTTTTTTCATGCAACCGGTTGCAGCAATCGGTTGCTGCAGCCGAACGCCCCGTGTAAAACAGCTAATCGCATAGGCAACCCATTCAGCAAATGATCGCCTGGCGATTTTAATAAAATAGAACTTGTTCTATTTTGTAGGCGATTTTCTCATGCAATCCAGTGATTTCTAGTAACATTTGATGTTATTGAAGTTATACCAATAGATAAAATTGACATAAAAATATTGTACTTTTGTGTTCTGTGGTTAAATTTGTTAATATTTTTTGTGAGTTAAAATTTGTGAAAAATGGAATTTATGTGGAAAAAGCAGTGGTTGCAATCTTTTATAAAACTTTATGAACAACACTCCTGTTTATATGAAGTGAGTAGTAGTGACTACAAAAGTAAAGACAAATGTGAGGCGGCGTATAATAACATACTGCTATGATGTTTCTCATGTAAAATTGCACACGTCGGTTTTATGTTTGAAAGTGAAAGAGAAATTTTTTAAATCGAAAATTGAAATTTTCAAGGGTGCAATTTTATCAAGAAACTCACCACCCTTGTCCCTCTAGTATAGCTCAGCGGTTGAGATTCCCTCGAAGTATTGTAGATTCAGTTGAATTTTTGGATGCTCGTTGAAGTTTAGATAAAATCTCTTTAAAATAGAAAATTGTAGAAGAAATAATTATATGGAAAGATAAACAGAATTTACCTTTGCTTCTATGATCTCAAAAATTGAAATACTCAGCTGTCGTGGTTGAATTAATAAAAGTTGCATTTAAATCAAAAATAATTTTATATTGACCAAAATATTTAAATCGCAAGCTCAAAATTTTTATAAACAATTTACAGATAAATTTTTATCTGTGGAAATTACAATTATCAAATATCAAATAAAATCGAAATGCGTTGATCCAAAAACTTTTTTCTTCCTCTTCTAATTTGTTTGGCCTGAATCAAATTCAAAGCCTCCGTTTTCCAGTAACGGGTTTAAATGTTTTTAAGTAAAATTTTGTTCGTCGAAAAGTAAATAATAGAAAAATGTTTATTGAAATTTTTGATGAGGATGGTGCGATTAGTTCGTCACGTCCTATTTTAATGCACTGAGGGCCAAATTTAAATTAAATAATAAGTTTTTCATATACCTGTTTCAAATATCCTGCCTGTTTAAAAAGGCGTGCGCACTGAACACTATTACGATTGGCGCGCACTCCGTCTTCGTTGCACTCAACTACGTCGCACTTGTGGATGTTGATTGTAAAGTTGCTCCTGTTTTAAAGTGATTGTGCGGCGTTGATTTATTGATTAAAACTTGTTGATCAGTTGCTTTAATTTTCCGTAATGTGGGTGAGTTGTTTAGAGATATTTGCTTCCAGGATATACGAAAGGTGAGTCGCAATTTAACACTTTATTGGTGGTGAGATGCTTCAACTAATCTGTAGCCATTTTAGATATTACACATAATCTAACTTTTAATAAATATTCGGTGCGTTGAACATCTGGATGATTTTAATTTGGGTTGTTCACTTTGGAACCACACACGTCCTGCACTTTCAAGTGTTAATATACAACTGATAATTTCTTGCGCAAAATTTGAAGAATTGGTCGAATTTTGATTTTGTGTAAGTCATTTCTATACTTCATAAATTTATATCTTGTCTAAATTTCTTTAAATTTTCAGAGTCGTTTTTATATTTGCCGAGATGAATTGTCCAATGGTTTCCAGACATTTTTAAATACAGGAGCACTTTTAGTAGGCACAATTTAGATGGATTCTTGAACATTTTCTTATCACAAAAATTTGTTATCACCTTTCAAACGAATTTGAGCATTATTGACCTTTTTATGGATTCACAGAACCAAATTATGATCATTACATAGAGCAAATTATTTAACACAACTGGATATAATCAGTTTTATACACAATAAGTTATTCATAAAGCAAATTCAATTTTAATGTTACCAAATTATTGGTTATGTTTCTGTTGATAACAATATTCAACGAAACTACTATTTTTGATCTAAATATCCTTTTTTATAAAATTTTGATGTGGCAATATCTTTAATGAATTTATTTAACAGCCTTATATCTAGTGTTTCAATCTTTAAAGATCTTTATTTCCTCATAATGTTGCAAAATAGTGCAAACGGTTTATCTTTTCAATCTGTGTAATTTTAAGTGGGTCAAATTTTTAATGTAACATTAAATTGAGGTAGAAATTTTATATTTTGTGTTGGCTCGGTAGCTTGGATCACAGCAATACGTACGCAATTTAACAGTGAAACAAACAATACTCTTACGGTGGAAGCTATTAAACGGAAAATACACGGGATAAAAACACAGTATTTAAAGGAGTGTAACAAAATGAAAACCTCGAAGAAAAGTGGAGCTGGCACCGACGAGGTACTATACGTAAATATATTGTTGTTTGTTTTGTGAATCCTCAAGCAAAGCAGAATTTGTAAATTTTTTCTAATTTCCAACTTTTTAACTTTAGGTATACGTACTGCTATGACCTCCCTTAACTAATTTTCAATGGCGCTAGCCCTTAATTTTCTAGCTAAAGTACTCAGGTAAAATGGTTCGGTAAATATTTTTAGCTAAGGGATGATAACACTACTGCCCCTTCTCACTAAGCTCCGGTGATGACACGCACAAGGGTGAGTTCCTGGTAATTAAGAGGTGCTCTTTGAGTATGTAAATTGGCTCTCTCGGGATACTTAATTGCTTTCTTTGAGTGAAAAATAAAAAGATTTCAGTAGCTTTGAAAGAAATGTTTTATATTAAACAAAATGAAATAATTGCAAATTTCACAAAATAAATGTTTACACAAATTTTTAGATCACAGATCTACCATTAATTAAATTTTACAAATAAGAACAGTTGATGCAAAATGTTTTCAAAACAAAGAGGCTTCCTCTCTTTGTCCTGACGTGCTCGATTAAAGGTTAACATTGAAATACAAAATAATAAAGTTTTAATAATCAAATAAATGTGGGTCACAATACCTTATTAATCCTCAGATCGCACTTTCACTAATATTAAAAGGATATGTGTATGCCCTGCTTTAGTTAGTACCACATTGAGTGACTCATCAACATCTCCGTTGTATTGCGCCAGTAGCTATTTGACTGACCTTGATACAATATCTGTCCTTACTACTCTAATGAGAAGATAGCTCGGAGCAGATAAAGTCCACGCAGAAAATAAATTCTCTACTTTTTTATGCGTGGGGCCCTGATGTTAGATATAAGCTAGCTCGTTGTAGCGGCGGCAGGTCGCAGTTCGGGTCAAGAAACACCTCGGAGAAACTCAAGGAAACAGCTTAGCTAATGCACTAAGATAAAATCGATAATAAGATGGAAATTAACGAAAGGCCATGTAGTAAGCAATGTCGTATGTAATTAGTACATCCGCCGACAAGACTCAGTACAGTGGCAAAGACAATATCACCAAGAATCACTACCCCAAAATCAATCAACGGAAACGTTCGAGTGGAAAATAAAAATCACACAAAAGTGTGGCATCACGTCGAACTTCCAACAATAAAACTCAAACAGTAGTAACCTCGATAAAATGCAACACCCTGTACATTGGTCGCACATCGCTGCCTTTATAAAAAAATATAAAATCATAATTAAACACAAAAAAAGGCATCGACATAAAATTTCAAATATGAAATTCGAACTTACGTCGATAAATTTGGAGTCTTTCTGCTAATACATTTTACCAGTTCGTTCGATGTTAATTAAATAAAATAATACACAAGTAAAGTTTAATAACCAAACGTAATAATTTAAAATAAGTAGCATTACTACATTTATCAAACATAACACTTATACTTGGTATCTTTATCAACGAATGCAACGTACGATAGTAGTAGATTGCAATTTATCACCAAGTGCAGAAAGTTGTAACCTGTCACTTATCTATTATAATTGCAACCATTATTTAAATTAAAATGCAGAACAAAAAAAAGATGACCAAATTGTAAAAAAAATATTAATTAAATATAATTAAAAAAAGAACATGACATCGGCCAATGGTGATTTTGAATTAGGCAAATTCCGGATGGACGGAATAAAATAGAATAGTCAATTGAAATAAACGACCATGAAACAATTAAGCAACATAATTGTTACTCACCAAACAAATTAGCATAAACTCCAGGTCCGACCAAGTAGCTTTGATAAGGGAAAAATCCGCCATCTTTCATCAACGACAATGTGTCGGGCTCTACTAACCCACGCGAACGAAAATTGTTCCGGCAGCCACACGAAGTTCCTTATCTGCTAAATCCGTAACCAGAAGTCTACGATTGCCACACAATAGAAATTCCAATCAACATAAGTGTGTGAAAAATTTCACACTCCTTATCTTTTTAAAAATGGACACACAAGCGTCTTGCCAATTCAAAGGTTCACCAAAGACTCCTTCCTTTGCGCAGTATGAACAAATCCCCACCTCGGCGCGGATTGAATGCGCCTTTTATGAACAAATGATACACAGGGTGGAGCGTAAGTTATGGATTACAAAAATCCGTAACAACCTCACGTAAACTCGTTTCGGTGTTGCTTTTTTGGATCAACTTCGTGTTGTGGCTATTACATTTCCAATCTGTTGATGTTTTAGAATTGAACCAGGTAAGTTGTATTTTATTGACAATATTTTCAGGATCCAGTGAACGAATTGAGTTAATTTCGTAAATTATAATATTTGCAGAATCATCATCCAAGCGTCCATAGTTGTCCTTGGATCTATTTATAATCGTGTTGCTCGAATCCAACAGAAAAATCTTAACCTCCAATTGTTTGTAAACAATTGGTAATTGGTTAACCTCCAAATTTGTAAATAATATTTCCTGGAAAACACAAAAATACGTGCACTCTGTTATGATGTCCGAAGTTAACTGAAATTTGATCGAAAATCGATGGAATTGGCATGCCTGTACAGTCAAAGTGAGTCAAATTTAAACATTTTATGTTTTTCACCTTGTTAATAATTCGTTTTTGTTGCAGATACAGAATCTACATTGAAAGTGATTTTCCTTGAGGTGTTTTTCATGCAATTTTACTGGTATATTGCCTTTTTATGTTCTTTGTTGGACAGTTCGTTGACTCATCTTTTCCAACTTGTATCGATTTTTGATGTTACACAATTTTGACCTTTATTCACAACTTTGTCAATTTACCTTTTAAAAACACTCACTTCAGATACATGAAATCACTGCATAATTTTTGATGTGAATCATTTCTTACATAACATGTTGGTTATTAAATAATTCAGTTTACAAAATCTTACATTTTTATAGGTTATGAACATGTATAAATAAAAATGATTTTTCATCAATTTTCAGCTATTTAAATCTTTTGTTTCATTTTTGATGTGACAATCATCAATCTAATTAATCTTAGCAATATTTATAATCTTTATTTTATCCTGAGAGATTCAAATTTTGTTAGGAAATTGAAATTTTAGAAAAATAAAAATTTCTCGTAAAGCAAATTTTTAAAGTGTCTATCAACTTAGATTTTTATGCTTTTTATGAATCTAATATTCATTTTTATATTTGGAGCCTTTATTAAACATTTTAAATCACAGCAGTACCAATACTTTGGTATTTTCCATTGTTAAAATTTCTGCATGAAACAACGTATCCAGTTCGAGCCAGTACTCGTACATCCACTTTAGACAATGTAAGTTGAATTAATTATTCTATTTCATGATGTTTATTCCTGATCCTATTTTTAACTTTAGGAAATAAATAGTGAAATTTTGGACCTTTCGATTGACATGGTACAAGAAAGTGCCTTATATGATGGGTCACTAGAAGATTACGGCAGTTTGATGTGTAGTCCAATAGAGAGTGTTTCTTCTGCAAACTAGGCTGCACAGCAACGCAACGAAGGGAGCAAAAGGAAACGGAAAAACAGCTTGCCAACATACAACGAAGGTTCAGTCGAAGCATTGTTGTTGCAAGCTACAAATGTGATGGCTAATACTTCAAAATCCATATTAAACCCTGTTCCTGTAGTACAAGATGATTTGAACATTTTTGGACAGTAAGCAATATTTGTTACACAGAAATTTACCTATTTATCTTAATATCATGAATTTTTTTATAGAACAATGGTAAACGAAATGAAGCAAATCAAGTGTAAGAAACGGCTTCAAAAATTAAAACGTAGATTACTCGATGCTATTTTTGACTGCCAGAATGAAGAGGACTGAAATTATTGTTATGCGTTGGATTTCTTCTTATTTTATTATTCTTATATTATTATTTTATCGTTCTTGTTTTATTTTATTATTTTATGTAAGGTTAAGGTAAGGCTATTTTAGGTATTTTATTATTATTATTCTTATATTATTACTTTATCGTTCTTATTTTATTTTATTATTTTAGGTATTAATAAAGTATATTTTGTAATTTACATGTATAATAATTATAGATTATTTTGCCATGGCACACTTCCAACCCCATTAAAATATTCCATGAACTCTTGTCGAATGTCCAGAGCTGCTCCTTTTGGCCTATTTCCATGTTGTTGACTCAAACCGTTTTCAAAAGTATAGCGTCCGTCAAAATCTTCAGTTTGCCTATACTGTGTATTACATTCTGCACTTAAAAAGTTGTGTAAAGCACACCAAGCCAATATTACATCTTGTACTTTATGTGCATTTAAACCTAATGTTGTAAGCAGAATCGATTAGCTAAAATACCAAAAACATTTTCTACTACACGCCGAGCCCTGCTTAACCTATAGTTAAAAATTCTTTGCTCATGTGTTATGTTGCGGAATGGATATGGCTTTAGTATGTGTGTTGCCAGTGGGAAAGCAGCATCAACAACGATAACGAAAGGTACCTCTTCGTTTCTACCTGGCAGAGCCGAATTCTTGGGCATATTAATTTTATTTTCATTTATTGCCGTACATAAATTGCTTTTCTTATATACGCCTCCATCAGAAATTCGACCATTAGTCCCAACATCAACATACAAAAAATTATAATTTGCATCTACTAAAGCCAGCAATACAATACTATGTTGGCCTTTGTAGTTGTAAAATGTAGAGCCTGCTGTTTATGGGGCTCGGAAATTGACATGTTTCCCATCCATGGCAGCGAGGCAGTTTGGAAAGTTCCAAATTTGATCAAATTCATGTGCAATATTGAGCCATTCTGATGTTGTATTTGGACACTAAATAAAAAATATATCTAAATATTTAATAACTGAACCTTATGTGTATTATTTACCTTTAAATAGTATTTGTAAGTTATTGTATATAGCTTTACATAAAATTGGAATAAACAGAGAGATCGTGGATTCTGATATTCTAAATTCGTACATCAGACTACGATAAGAATTTCCTGTTGCAAGAAATCGTAAAGTAATGATTAATTTATGACGTGCAGATATACTTTGTCGCATATTAATTGGTATCTTCTTTTGCGATATCGTTTTGGATTAATTTTAGAAGCTTTTCAAAAGTCGGTTCATCCATTCTTATATAGTTCAAATAAATTTTAGGATCGTTGAACTCATTTATTAAGTTGAGATTACCCTTTTCAAAATTATTGCTGGCTAACCAACGCCTCACCCAACACCTTCTGTTTCGTCGGTTTTGTTTTTTCCGTAACGATAGTACACCTGCAGCAATCATTAATCCTAATGAAGCTAAAACTAACAGTTTTGCTGATTGATCCATTTTAAAACACAAGCAAGCGAGATAATGTAATTTTAGTCAAGTAATACTGTCAAAAACAGCTGTTTTGCGATTCGGTTGGCATTTCTGAATAATTATGTTGGTATCTGTTGATCGCATCCTTAAAATTGCATACGAAAATAGCATCATGTAATAGCTTTGTGCATTCGGTTGCACGTGCGTTCGGCTGCTGCAATCGGTTGCCGCAATCGGTTGCTGCAGCCGAACGCCCCGTGTAATGTGCACTGTAGAAAGGGCGGTACAAACCGTGAAAGGGTTAATTTTAAAAGCAGTTGCCTCAAAGAATATCATTACCAACGCTATATTGAATTATAACACAACTCCAAAAGTAATCTAATGCCTTCACCATCAGAGCTTATTCAAGGAAGCAAATTGAGGTCAGACATATTAATGACAAAGAATGCATTAACACCAAAGTATAACTGTAGTGGACCAATGCAAATTATAAAGAACAATCAAATGAAACAAAAAGCGTATTACGACAAAGTTTCGCGTGCACTTGATGAATTTGAAGAAAATCAAGAAGTATTAGTCCAAAGTGACAAACGAAACTGGACTCCAGCGAAAATAATTTCGAAAATAAACGAACCAAATTCGTACCAAATTGAAACAAATGAAAGTTCAATACTACGCAGAAATAGAGTACATCTTCGACCGTTTAAAAAACCGGAGAGTGACATAAAAGTGACATAAAAGATATGGACGAACAGATTAAAAATAATAAGTGAAAAAGACACGAGTAACATAAATCAAGTGTTCGAAAATTCGGAAGTGCAATAATTAAAAGCAGAGCAATTAAAACCGAGAATCGAAACGAACAAATTAAATAACAGTGAAAAATGTGCTAGTCTAAGCAATGGTAATAAAGAAATGGTAAATAGTAGGCCAGTCAGAATGAAAAAACAACCTGCATATTTGCAAGATTATGTTACAAAATAAGAAATGTTTTTGAAATTGTTAAAGTAAGTTTTATCGTATCAAAATGTAATGTAACTTTATAATGTGACGAAAATTGTAATGTTTTGTTTATTTGAACTTGTATTTATTACAAGTTTATGTAAATTTATGTAAATTGGTAATGTTTGGTCTAATGTTATGAAAATTGTAACTTTGTTTGTTGTAACTTTGTTACTTGTTATTGTTACTTTGTTACAAAGCATGTAACATAACAATATGTTAACAAGGCATGATAGTCAGTCCAACTATGTATCCAAAATGTTAAATATAACGTGCCCGTTAAGTCAAGGTTATCCAATTTGTTATGTTATTTATTAAGTGATTGTAATGTTTTACCTTTTATCGATAACGTTAGACGTTTAGTTATCAGATACGTAGTAAGAATTTAATAAACAACATAACAAGTTGGATAAAATTGACGTAACGGGCACGTTATATTTAACATTTTGGATACATAGTTGGACTGACTATTACTAGTAAGATAAACCCACTTCGCGATCCAATTTCGTATGGCGTTGCGCATTACTCTGCTTGTCGGTATGGTAAAGCATTGTTTTAGAGCGATTTTTATAAATATTTCGTATATTTTATTATTATTTATTATAATATTGATATTCGAATCTTTAATTTATTGAAAATGTTTAATTAAATGAAACATTTTACATAATCAAGTTAATAAAAATACTTACTATTGAAGTTAAAATAAATTGAAGATTGGTAAATTTTGACAGTGTTCTTTGTTACTAATCATGATACTGTGTTTCGATTTATTGAAGCTCTTCAGGTGATTACAATAAACAAAGAATAACTAATAAACGTTAAGTCTTGTTTAAAACTTTTATTATAAATTTTACAAATTTACACGAGAAAACCAAGCTTTATTAATTTATATCGAAAATCATTTTCCAAATGTTTTGGAGTTATGTAATAAATTATAAATAAAAATTTGTCTTTTTCTCCAAAGTCCTTTTGAATTAAATTTCGAGACGCGTTTCGAAAATTTAAAATATTCTCATCATCGGTCGATAATAGAGGACAAACGTAAGAGTTGTTAATATCAAATTAACAAGAGTCGGTCAGTATTATTAATTTGATGTTTGATAATTTAACAACTCTTACGTTTGTCCTCGATTATCGACCGCTGATGAGAATATTGTAAATTCTCGAAACGCGTCTCGAAATATAATTAAAAAGGACTTTAGATAAAAAGCCAAATTTTTATTTAGAATTTATTTTACAATTTTTGTAATTTTGCTCTTCCTAACGTTGGATTTTTCTTTAATATTTCTATTTAACATCCTAATTTTGAAATACATTTTACACCTAAAGAAAAGATGCTTGGCCTCTGTACTTAAATTAACAGATTCCGCTAAATCCATTAGGGCTGTTAAATAATTTTTGGTCAATTAGAATGACTCCCCATTAAAATTATTAAAACTTGCTGTTTTCACATTAACTTTGTGTTAATGATAACATTTTAAACTCATTGTTCGCAACCCTTGGAAATCTAAAACATAAAGCTTCTTGCTATACTTTGTATAGAAGCCTAAAAGCGGCAATGCGACAAGTTCTTGCTTTTTTGTTGTTGTTGCTAGAACAACCCAACACTACACGGTACACCATTGTAAAAAATGTTTAATTCAATATTTTTAATTGTAATTTATCAAGCTTTACGCACATGTATCTGTAAACAAACCTAATAAAACACACAAAAACCGTTAAATGCCTTATAAAACTGCCCATTGCTGGGTAATAGTCACCGAGTTTATCACCCCGTGACGTCAGGCGTGCGAGCGAGATGGGCTTATCTCATGCGCGTGAGTTTATCTTTACAGTAATAGTATCATGTTAACAAGGTAAAGCGCAGGTCGAGCTTCGAAGCAACGCACAGCGAGGCAATAAGCGGCAGTCGCTCTTAGACAACGTAAGTAAGAAGCACTCGCGCTCGTAACTGAAAGCTGATATTAGACAATAAAAGATTAATACATTAACACAGTTTCATTGAATATCAAACATATTACACAAACAATTTTGGTTATTCGATGTCATCGTTAATTAGATATTTATACTATTTTTTTAAATATTCCCATACTAAGGTATAACACATAATACAACGCAATAAAAGAAGGTTATTATTTTTGGATGTTTTTTGTTTTAAAATAAACTTGTCCACGAAAAAAACCGACCTCCTGTATTGTTGTGCTAAATTAAAAACTGCAAAAATTTTGTAAAAGCTATTTATTATTAGTTATTTACCGGGTACTATTTAACATAAAAAATTTAAAAGCAATTTTTTAATGGTCTCTAAAAAATGCTCTCACCTTCCGTTTTATCCCACTCATGAGAGTTTGCAAATCATTCATATCAATAGAATCGGCGGCTTTCATTTTTTTATTAAAAAAATATTTTTCGATTGGTCGAAGTTCCGGAAAATTTGGTGAATTTGCAATCTTGGGTACAATCTTGATTGCATTTTCTGTGTAAAATTCCAAACACCATTTTGTATATCCCGGGGCTTTACACAGCTTTATTCTTCAATCGGAAAATAAACTTTATTCTTCTAATAACTTCTACTAATAATTTTGTTACCTCTCGGGATATACAAAAAATATAAAAATTGGTACAGAACAGCATCGAAAGAATTTCGACACCAATATTCCATTTTTTTCATATTGCTTATCAATCAGATAAATAAATTATTATTAGTAATAACTATACAACACATATTATTATCTAATAAGTAAAAGTATCTAATTACCAGCGGCTTCTGAAGCTGGAGTTGTAAAAATTTACAACTCGAGCTTCACAAGCCGGCCTGGTATAGAAATTCATCTTTTATGGGGGAAGTACACGCGTCCACGTGGACTCACATAAGAGATCTACGTAATAGAAATATTATCCAATAATAAGTGCTTATTATAAAGATTAACCAACAAGAAGTACACGACTCCACGTGGAGTCGACTAGAAGATGAATTTATATTGCTTTATCATTTTAGCAGCCGGGCTTCTGAAACTCGATACCTGTTATCAGCTTCCTGAAGCAGCCCAAGTGAGAGTCCCATATAAGCCAATGCATTACAAATTTAATTTAGAAGCTGGCTGCAAGAAGCCGTAATGAAATGCGGGCTTAAATCAGTCCCGTGCAACCTGCGGCCCGCTTGACACTTGTGCGCCCCGCGGCACGGAATCATGTAAATCTTATTTTTTATCTATTTTACCAACAAAATAGTGATCATAAAAGTCGCAATAGTTCAAATAACAAAACTTTAGCGATTTAATTGTTCTCCCTCAATGTATTGAATTTTGAAAAAACTGCCTGAAACCAAAAGCATTTTGGTTTCGAAATTTTATTTTATGTTACAGTTTTTATTTTTATGACTATATTTTAGGAACAATTAATAGCCAGAAAGGAACGTGGACCAGACTCTTCATTCCACAAATTGCGACTTGGCTGGAAAGAACCATGGCGAAATTGATGGTACACAGGCTTTGGTTGGCCATGGGTGCTTTAATGCCTATCTCCAAAGATTTAGAATAAGAGAAAACCCAGAGTGTAGTGAAGGAGTGAAGAGCTGTGAAAGGAATATGGTGCAAGAAAATTGACCCCGCAAAACTTGATAGGGGAAATGCTGAAATCAGAAGAAAGGTGGAACGATATCCAGCGGATGATAGTCACAATAATGACCACCAAAGAAAAACATGGAGAGAAGAAAAAAGTCCCGATAGGGCGGAAGAGGGCTAGCTGCTTAGAAAACCCAACACCTCATCAGCGTAATACCTGTTGCAACCGGACGAAATACGTCAATGAATCCCGGAAAGCACAGTCACATAAAGGAGTGGGGTTTTAGTCTGTAGAAATCCAACACTACCACCCAAATCATCTGGCTGGCGTCTTTGGAATATGAAAAAAACTCGAGAAACACAGATCATAGTTTTTCTACAAGATCCTGATTTGCTAAATGTCATATATGATGTTGTTTTTCTTAGAATAGCGAAATTCAAAACGAGAATGGCAAGAAGTACGAAAGAATCTGGAGGTGCGCCTTAGTAAAAAATGGAAATGGCAGAGAGAAAGGTAAGAAAAATAATGTAGTAATTTGTTGGAGTCGATAGGTTCCTTACTAGCAGCGAAGAAGTGCAAGTTGAGGTTGGAAGTTTTATCAAAGAAAAACTAGGAGTTGAACCAAAAATAATTAAAGCATACAGAGTGGGTCAAAAAAGATGTGTAGTTGAACTGCACAAAACGAAACCAAAATGGAAGTTATGAAAAAGAAGGAAAAGCAGAAGGGAAGTAAAATATTTATAAATGATGACTTTACGATTCAAGAAAGAACGATCCAGCACACATCAGAAAGAAAGCCAATGAAGCACGAGAAAAAGAAAACAATAAACCCGAAGAACAAAGAAGACGATGCAAAATAATAATCAGAGAAAACAAGAGAAAGTATAAAATTAAAAAGGCTATGATTATGAGCAAATTATGAGGCTATGTATGGGAAGGAAATACCTATGAAACTCACCAACCTAGTTCAAATGACATTAAAAGAGATCCAAAATGAAGTTAGAATAGGAGGTTTAATTTCCAGAAGTTTTCAAATAAAGACAGAATTTAGACAAGGATATCCCTTATCATCGGTTCTGTTTGTATAACGCTAGAAAATCTAATCAGATAGGCGAATATAAACAGCAATGAACATGGACTGAAGGTAAACGAAGAAAATACCAAGAATATGACATGGTAAGATGAACCTTTTGAGACGAGGCTGAAAGACAAAAAGCTGAAATTTGAGCAAGTAGAAAGTTTTAACTACTTGGGAACAAACATTACAAGAAATAATGGGGATAATTACCTATCACCTGTCACCCCAAATCGCCCCAAATTTTTTTTATAGCAAAAGGAACCTTATTAGAGTGTCCTGTAAAAATTTCGCCCGAGAATGTATATACAAAATTTCGAGAAAAATCGATTTGAAAAGTACGGGAAATTTGCATCGATTACGCTGCCGACCGAGGTCTATGTGAATCAGTCGCCCGTGATCTAAGCCACGCCCACCGAGGTTATAAATATAACCCAAGTTCGCACCGGCCGGACAGCACTTGTGAGTCGACTGCCGTGCGTTAAACATGTAGGTCTCTAAATAAACATAAAAAACTGGCTTGGCCAGAGTTATGAGCATCAAAAAACCTACCCTCCGATGCTCCGCATCTCCGGGCGGTTTTTCGTGCTCAGAGCCGCTACGCGGCGGAAGTAAACATATGAGAAGGCGCCACCGATCAAGAACACCGGGATAAAGGCAACCGGGATCTGAAACCCCCTAAAAATCGCCTAAAAACAAAAAATAATGGCTGACGCGCCCTAGAATCTCGTTAATCCACATGAAAACTTCAAAATCGATTTACTCAAAATTTTGATAATACATTCTCAGAAGTTTTTTGCAGGAGGGGCCTATATAAACCTTCATCTTTCCATTAGGAAGGTTACAAGTTAGTTCGTAACGACAGGTGTTACTACATCCTCACCGAAATAATTAGTAGAAAAGAGATCCTCTGCATCTCTTACTTTGTGCAAATCATTAGTATTTTATTATTAGTACTACCACATTCCAAAAACTGCTGCTAACCTTTGTCTTTGCTAAAGCATTTTCTTGAAGTGTCCATGATGTAAAAACGGTACTATTGTGAGATATAGCGTGATGAAATAATCCTTTGGATAAGTTTGGATAAATTTTAACTAATTTCTCAGATCCTTTTAACCTATATTACCAGGTACAATATCATCTTCAGCACTCAAAAATCCAAATGGACCCAAACGGTAATTAAAACTTAGGTAGATTACATTTCTGTCCATTAAAAATTGTCAATATTCTCTTTATATTTCGTGAGTGAATTTAAATTTAATATTAAAGAGAAATTTTGAAACGAATACAAAAAATCAACTACAATAAAATTTTTGAATTTTTTGACTCGAGTTACTGCGTTTTAACCAGATACGATTTAATTACTTTTTATATTTTTTGAATCCCTCTCTCCCTCTATTCTTTCAGTCGCTATCTGTACCTACTAACCGCAATACTCCTGGCACGAAATTTTTAAAATTCAAAATTAATATTAGGGCGGTTTTGATATTACCATCACAAATTATGTTTAAAAGTGGGCCTGAGATGTCCAGATTGATTGTTTAAAGGGTTAAAAATGCGTCAAACACTACAATACGTTTTAACAATGTTTTAACATTAAAACAAATGCTATAAATCAAATTGAGATTTTTAGTAATTATGTGAATTTATATTTTTTACCTACACTTTGTTTATTATTTTCAGAGTTTCTGTGAAAACGGTTGGTTGCCCAAAAAAATTTATTTGACGAAAGTTCTAGCCCGTTAAATTCCCTATCCGGTTTGGGCCATTAGTTTTTCTCTTAGAGGTTTCGTTTAAGAGATACGGGGTTCGCAAGAAAATTAAAAAAAAGAAAACCTGAATTTTTTAAAGATTTTTTCCCTTAATTTAATTTATAACTCGAAATCCGTTGATTCTAGACGATAAGGGGTTATAACCTAATTTGTAGACAAGCGAATGATCTTTAAAAAAGTTCTAATCCATTAACCTTCAAAAATCAATAATATCGGAGCTATGGCCGTTTGAAATCAGAAATTCAAAAAATTGCTTTAAAGGGAGGTACCCCCCAAGGGTTTGGACTTGGGCTAAAATTTTATTTGAAAATTTGTCTTAGAAAAGTGTCCTTTATCACCACCTCAAAGGTTCTCCACGGTCACGGGGACACCCTGTATAATTTGCAGTAACAATGATGTTATTTTGTTAAATTAACAGAATTTTTAATTGAGATAGGACGACAATTAATAAACCAAAATTATAGTTTGTTCTTTGGGGAAGCAGTTTACAGCATAGTTGGATAACATTGTAACTTGAGTTACAATGTTATTCAGATCAGGTGTCGATATATACTTTGGACTTGTATTTAAACAAAGTACTATTTTTACGAGCATTAAGAACTTATCATCGGAGTGCAATTTTGTGTTTCGATATTAAATAAATAAATTATTCATTGTTATTTCCTATAAAATTGTACCTATAAATTCAGAATAATTTCAAGCAGCACAAATATTATTGTATGTTTTAATTATGAACGAGTATACGGCAAAAATGAACGAAGATTTTGTTGTTTACGGAGAGAAAGAGAACTATGATATACCTCTAGAGTCAATGGGAAAATTTTGTTTATATAATTTAAAAAGGAGAAATCCTCAAGACATTGTAATGGTGAGTAACTAACTTTAATAATCTCTAATTTATAAAATAAATAAAATATGAAGATTTCATTCTAAAAATGATGTTATTAAACAACAAATTATGATTAAAAATCTAGATCGACGCCGAGACGGAAGAAGTCTTAACAGCTGAAATGATTATTAGAAATAGTATTAAAGTTGCGGTTTTGTTCCAAACACTCGGTATTAATAAAGGCGATATCGTTTCCATAATTAACGATAACGACGTTCGTTGTTGCGAATTGCTTCTTGGTGCATGGTACAATGGGGTGTTATACAATTCGTTCAATTTGGAGTATTCAGTAGGTACTCCCAAACCTATCAACTGTTGATATATTAAATTTTAACTATAATTAATACTTTAGGAGAATTAAGACACGCGCTAGGTATTTTAAAACCCAAGTTAATTATTTGTTGTAAAAAAGTTTTGGATAAAGTTAGTCAACTTAAATCCAATTTCGATTTTCCATGTGATCTTATAACGGTTGGAAATGAATCGCAAAAAGATGGGCAATACAGAGACATACAAAATTTGCTATTACAAGTTGAGGTGGATGTATCAGAATTTAAACCGGTTGAACTGAATTGTTTTGAGGATGGGGCCTTAGTTATGTTGTCGTCTGGCACGACTGGTTTACCTAAATGTGTAGTATTAACCCATTTCTCTGTTGGAAGAAATTTAGGACATGTAAAGTACTACATTATTAAAACAATACTATTATGCATTTTATACATTAACTTTATATTTAGGAATTTTGACTATTGGAGCACATCCTTAGTTACTGTTCAAATACTTCCAAATTTTCATATATATGGACTTTTAGTAACATTATTTTTTATTTCATTATTTTCTGGTAAATTGATTCTAATGAAGAAGTTCACTCCAGATTTGTTTTTAAGGATGATCGAAAAATATAAAGCAAATCTATTATATTCTGTGCCGTCAATTTTACAGTTTTTATGTAAGAATCCATTGGTGGAAGAATATGACACGTCGAGTCTTCGAGATATCGTGGTCGGTGCGGCTCCCGTGGGAGCGACTTTCTTAAATTTCACTCAAAATAGGTAAGGAAGTTTAACTAATTTCTTCTTTGAAATAACAACATGAAAAATAATGAATCGATTGGACATGATGTAGACTTAAAAACGTATTCGTGAGAGAGATATATGGAAGCACAGAAGTTGGAGGTGTCGCGTGCACCCAAACACGAAAATTCCATAAACCAAATAGTACCGGAAGGCTTTTACCTGGCTTAATTGCAAAAGTACGCGATGTAAATTCGAAGAAAGCTGTCGGTCCTTTCGAACAAGGTGAATTGTGTTTCAAGAGTGAGCAAATAATGAAAGGCTATCTGAGCAACGAAACAACTACTCGAGATAGTTTCGATGAAGATGGCTTTTATTGCAGTGGAGATTATGGATATTACGATACCGATCATTTTTTCTATATAACCGACAGAATTAAAGAAATAATTAAATATAAAGGATTCCAGGTAAATATTTACACCAGATAATTTTTTTTCCAGTATGAAAGTTTTTGAAACACATCCTGTAGTAATTCTAAGTTATTAACGGATTGCGCTACTAAATTAGTTTCTTTCCATTTGATGCTTTCAAATCGTTTTATTGGGATCGACCGGTCCCCATTTTTGCCTTTTGTCTATATATTTCCTCCATAATCTTTTATCAAGGGCTCTATCTATCCAATTCTTTATTTCCATAATACTAAGGGCATTTATTACCTCATATCTCCATTTGATCTGAGCTTATATCTATTTTGCTCTCCATTAAATCTCATGCTGCACTATATTTTCTTCTCATAACTCATTCTTTTTTTCATGGTTAGTTATTCCTATGTATTGTTAGTCTTTCAAATTTTATTTACCAAGCCGAATATTTTTCTCTCAGAAATTCTTAGTTTTTCTTATTCTGATTTTATGAGGCACATTATTTCTATTTCATATTCCACTGCTGGTCTTAGACGTTCTGATTTTGTCTTCTTTCAAATTTAGTTGTTTTATATAAGTTTCTGCATTCTGTAATAATATGCTCTATTTCTAGTACAAGTATCTGGTACTTATTTACCAGATGTACATTTAATTCTTCCTCATCTGGTCCTTTATTTCTTTGGTTTGGTAGAACTCTCTAGAATTTTTGTGGTTTCGTTCAATTTCATATATCACTTTCTCGATGTCCTATTATTTTTCTTCTTACATATTTTTCTTCGTCTTTTGATCTGTTGACTACACCAGGTATTTCCGGAACTTCCGTAAAGTTTGACTATTTGATATTATAATAAATTTATAAACAAAGATAATAGCAAAAGAAAATATTATAGGTAGCCCCTGCAGAATTAGAAGGCCTTATTCATTCTATTCCGGGGGTACAAGATTGTGCAGTTGTGGGAATTCCCGACGAAAAAGCAGGGGAAGTGCCATTAGCATTTGTGGTTAAAGAAGAGTTAGCCAATGTAACTGAAGAACATATAATTAATTATGTAGCAGGTAGGTATCGACAAGTCTTCGGTGTATGTAGAAATAAATATGTATGTTTTAATAAAAAATCTATTATGTAGATTTTATAATTCTATTAAGATTTAATTAATATAAAATTCTGTTAAAATTTATAGAAAATTTAGGCAAATTAGTCGTTATGATCCATATTGGTTAAATAATAGAAAGAACCTATTTCAACACATCTTCAAAAAGCCAGAAGTCAGAATTGCCGTTGTGATTCTGCGTTTTTCGTCATCTGTGCCCCTTAAATCTTTCTAACCAAAATGGATCGTAACCATCGAAAGCCTAAATTTCTTCTGATTTTGAATTTATCAATACAACACAACACGTCGAAATTTTGACATTGATTTTAAAATGTTCAGTTCATAATTGAATATTATAATAGTATTCCTTTCCCCCACAAGATTGGTTCAATAATCACAGCCCTACGGTAACAGTCCCCGGCCTGTTACGCTCCTAGCGCGGCTGTAACTCGCCAAATAGACCGTGGGAAGTGTAAAATAATTATTGTTTTGTCCTTTTATAGTCATTATTATGAATGGCATTATTATTATTTGAGTATCGACACTTCCCTGGGTCCGTTATATAAAATACGTAATAGCACGAGGACTGTTACCGTCGTCTGTTACTTTCTTGGCGGGGTTGCATTATCCAAGAAGACCGCAGGAATTGATAAATATTTGGACTGTTGCCCTTTGACAGTCTTTTGAATAATGATTTCCATATAGTTTTAGTCCGAGGGAAATTACATTTGATTATTATCGGGTTGTTTCGTTTAATTACAACCTAAAGACAACCTAAAGACAAAGACGGAAAGGTACAAATAATCGAAGATTTGCTCTTTGACAGTCATTTTGTCTCTCCGCGGGCTAAAGCTTTCTGGAAATCGATATTCAAAATGTCTTTTGTTGGGCAAAAATTGAGTATCGTCACTTCCCCTGGGACTGTTATGAAGAATAGCAATATTCAAGTCTTAAATTGTTTTTTTGTGACTATTAACAACTATAACCTAAACAATGCACAAAACACATTTTAGAACTAAAAAGCACAAATTTTCACATTCACAAACGTTTACAAATTATATTTGACAGTGTAATTTACTTTTTAGTTCTGAAAAGTGTTTTGTGCATTTGTTAGGTTACAATAAAAATTCAGATATGATTAATATTAATTTTCACTACATTAACCACGAATACATCGATTATTATTTTTGAAATATAGTAATTTGAACCTTCTTGTAAATATAAGTATAATAATAATTACATTAATGTACATACCTGCCTGTTATTAATTTATACTTTCATTTATAGAAAATATTTCTGCACAAAAGCATTTATATGGAGGAGTTCGATTCACGAATGAGATTCCTAAATCAGGATCTGGTAAAATACTTCGCAGAAAACTACGCGAATTATTGGCTACAAAATAGTCGTTGTAGTGTAAATCAGTGTGTCATTTATTTCTGAAATTTACTAACAGTAGAACTACATAATAACAAAATAACCAGTGTTGGTGATTAATTGTACAGGTATAAGTCTTTCAATTAGTTTATAATGTTTAATACTAAAATTTGGGCAAAATATGTTAATTCAATTGATTCGTGTTTAACATAATTTCATTGTTTCAAATAATAGAAACTTAACAGGTTGTTTTAAAGGGTTTTACATTATAGCTAAATTTGGTTTACTTAATGCATTTTCAATTATTAATTATTATTAGGAGAAAGTTGTCTAACTTATAAAAGAATATGTTGCAAGGTTAAAAGAACGAGGGTGCGGAGTTGTTAATATAAAGTGGCAAGGGGGAGTTTTTTTCTTTGTGAGCAATAAGCAGATGTGCTCAAGGTTGTATCCGAGCATCTTCATTTAACAAAAGATAGAGGGACGCTTTGTTATAACACTTAATTTTATAAAGTAATAGTAACTTGTTTTTATTAATACAGAGTAAATGCTAACAATTATTATATACAGGGTGTTTTTAATTTCAAATGAGATTAGATTTATAAATAAGAGGTTTCATTATTTAAAATAGGTAATCTGTTAGTAAAGTAAATAATTATATACAGGGTGTTTGTCAAAGTTATTGCTAATTGTTTGCAGGTATAAAGACTTGATTAAATGCATTCAATCTGTTACTACGTCCCCACAAGGCTGAGTAATGATGTACGATAAGTTTACAAATCTTTATACCGTAATAGATGATTGACTTATTTATTACAATGGTTTTGGGTTCGTTCGTGTACATTTAGCTTCTCCGATTTGGGTAAAAGATTAAAACAACCCCTAGTGGCGTGGAAGATAAATTACTCACGACTACTCTGCATAAAAGCAAACCATAAAGCAAATTACATTGAACTGTTCCCAAAGATTTGTAGTTAATTAAGTTGTCGTAACTTAGATCTGGGTTTTAATATTGGTAAATTAGGTATCTTAATTATTCAAATACAGGATGGTTGAACTTGTTTAAATTAGGTGGTAATTTTATTTAAATGGTGGTTAGTTAAAGGTAGTTTGAACAAAGGTATAATTTTATCCATTATCTGCTTATGTTTCAACAAAACACATAGCTTGACACAATCTTCAATAAATGTATTAAGTACATGAAGAAAATAATATTACAATCCTAAGGATTAAATTAAAATAAGAATATAAAAGGTATCGAAATCAATAATGCCGATTTAAACAAATCAACATCCAGGGTAATTAAATAAACAGATTATTTAGATCACGATTAGTTAAATCATTGCTTCAGGTTAAATTCCTCAAACAAGAATATTAAAGATAATAAAAGAATTGACATGCCCAAATTTGGTTGTCTTATTTTGTGTTGGAAGTTAATGGTCGTCTCTCCTTGGAGCGATCATTTGTTTTGTTACAGTTGTTTTTGACATTATGTTTTGTACACCGGAAGAAAGAATTTGGTTACTAGATGGCGATCGTAGGTATTTCACAACGTGGTGGTCCAGGTTATTTTCCGTGTCGTCGAAGAAGTGTGATTTTAGGTTTGAACTTTGTTAGTTCTCAATAGATGGCGGTTTTTCTGGAGAGGACGCTGGCGCGAAGTTCAAATTCAAAAGTTGCATCTTACAGGCCCTTTTAAAGTTTTAAGACCGATAAATAACTGTGTTTATAATATTTATTAATAAAAATATTAAAAAATTAATTAATTAGGTAATTTATTTTTAAAATAACTTTGCCGGCTTGGGAGTCGAACCACTGTACAACGGATTGCCAAAGGTACCATCGTGCCTATGTACCATTACGCCATCGAGACTTCTTACATTCTAGAATATTTTTTTGTCTTATAATGAGAAATGGCATAATATTATAGTTGAGGAATCGGTCTTTACGTCTTTCTAGTGATCATAAATCTTTATTTCAACTATGTATCAAATTTTTGATTTTCTAAATATTGAAAAAGTTCTAACTTCATTACTTCAATACGAATTTATAAAAAAAACTACAGCGCAAATAATAACAATCAAAAATCTTCGAAAATCTCCAAATTTGAAATTTAATTTAATTTAAATTTAATAAATTTATCTTTTTTATGCTCTATAGTAATGCTCTCCTGGCGTTCGCAATTGTGGAATATTCCAGCATTGTTAACTTCTTCGCCAATCGGTAATATTAGAAAGCAATGGCTCCAAACGTTTCTCTCTTCGTGTCCAATAACGAATTATCTTTCATTTCGCCATCTGAATTGTTATTCCCTATTTTTCCAGGTCGTCCTTCAATTTCTGGTAACAGAGTTTCGACATGATGTTCTGTGGATAAATTTGCAATTTCATCATGCGGTATTCCAGTGGAGGCTAATCCTACTCTAGCCGGACATCCAAACATAGCCTCATATGAACATTATCCAATTCCAGCATAACAAGCACGGTTTTTCTTAAACTGATAAAATTTGATTCCTGCGGGCCAATCAAGCTCCAAATAATTATATCCTCAATATCTCTATTGTCTCGTTCAACAAGCCCTTAACTTTAACTACATTTAGGTTTGTCGGGGTGTAAAACAAGAAGTGCACCAAAAGTAGTAAAAATTTCCAGCAAGTGAAATGCGACTTTTTCCGCTATTTTCTTTTTTAAAGCTTTTAGCAACACAAACTTTGTAAGATGATATTAATACAACATAATAAAGCGGAAGTCATTGTAGCTTGATGACTGCATATCAATCAAATCAACCTGAGTACGTGAATTAAGTTTTGAATGAAGAATGGGTTTCGAAACTAATCCTTTCATTAGATTGCTACTTTTTTTGACACTGGATTCAAAAGTAAATGCATACAATTATTGTTTCCTTGGGAATATTATAGGAGTGTTTATTTATTTCGGCCACCATTCAATCTCTTCCACCATGTCCGATTGCCAAGCGAGTATTATGAATAATATCAAACAATTTTTCATTTGTTGTATAATACAAAACTATAGTTTCATCATCGCCCACTCTGTATTCGGCAATGACGTCATTGCCCGGACAATGATGTAAAACCATAGATAGATTCTTAAATGTCAATAGCCCCCAATTCGCATGGACGAATTGTCATCATTGACTGTAACAAATAGTAAATATCACATAAAAAATGGTAAACACCGCAAAAATGTTTTTGAATATTGTTTTTTCCCAAAGCCGAGAAAAACGCTATACGACGGCGCTGTTGACGCATATAATTTCCGTCTCTATTTATATTATTGAAAAAATAAAATAAAAATGTTTTCATGAACGTTGGAACTATGCAAAAGACATTTACTAGTAGGTACATAAAGAAATAAATACCTACATATTATTGTTATAATAACTCATGTAGAGAATTAACTTTCTTGAATGTAAAATATTTTGAATAATATGTGTTTTGCTTGGTTGAATCGTGTTCTTGCAGAATAAATGAAATTCGGTACAAAAACCTTATGAGCTTCTATCTTCGCTGGATGAACAACTATTAATTGGTGGACAAGTTCTAAAGTAAGTGGACTGTATGGTATGGTTTTTATTCATGGAATAATTCGCACAGCTTAATTGTAAAAACATGTATTTTTTGACAATCGTAAATTAAATTAAACTCGAAAAACAAAACGTAATCATGGCAATGGACTAACATAAAATTGAAACATTAAAAAAGGGGCTGCCATGGACAGTTTTAGTCTAAAATACACACATGATCTTAAACATATCGCCCGGGTTGAAATGCTGAAGAGATTTCAAGAAAGAAAACGAAACATAATAAAATTGAACAGTTACTTAAATATTAAAATTACACATAAATGTTACGCATAAAAAATAAATCTAAAGTCAATATTAGCTTTTTATGTAATAAACACTTATTCGCGACCGAAAGCAAGACATTAATCGTCAATCGATGCACTTGTTTACCGAACTTGGTAGAGGGCAAATTTTAGAAAATGCTCTTTTCACATGTCCATTAGAAGTCCGAATGGTCGCGACGCGATTTATGCCATCGGAACCGGGATGCACGGAGATAACTCTACCCATTTTCCATTTTAAAGGTGGAAGGTTGTTTTCCTTTATTAGGACGAGAGTGCCAGACGAAAGCTCTGATTGGTGCAGTTTCCACTTCACTCTTTGCTGAAGTTCAGACACATATTCTTTACTCCACCTTCGCCAAAGATGCTGTAAAAATCCTTGAATTTTTTGGAAAGCATCCAGTCTATTTTCAGATATAGATGTAACATCTGAATCTGGAAGTGAAGTAAGTGGTCGCCCAACCAAGAAATGACCGGGTGTCAACGGTTGCAGATCGTTGGGATCGGTTGATAAGGGAGCAAGAGGTCTGGAGTTCAGAATTGATTCAACCTGATATAGCAAAGTACAGAGTTCTTCATAGACCAAAATATGCTCACCCAATACTCGTTTTAGGTGATATTTACAGGATTTAACACCTGCTTCCCATAAGCCGCCAAAGTGAGGGCTATGAGCTGGTATGAAATGCCAGTGAATTCCTTCGCAAGCAACAATTTCTGGAATTGAAGATTCTTGTTTCTTAAGAAAATTTCCTAATTCAAGCAAATCGTTATTCGCGCCTACGAAGTTAGTACCGTTGTCTGAATAAACGTGTGATGGTTTGCCTCTTCGGGAGACAAATCGGCGAAATGCCATGATAAAATGATCAGTTGAAAGACTTGTTACAAGTTCTAAATTCACTGCTTTAGTTGCAAAGCAAACGTAAATGCAAAAATAAGCTTTTGTGGTTTTAGACCCACGACCTTTTCGATCTTTAAGGTTTATGGGACCGGCATAATCGATGCCAACGTGTTGAAAAGGAAATGATTCTTCAGCACGAGCTGATGGCAGGTTACCCATTATAGGCCTAGTGATAGAAGTAGTGAATCTGAAACACTTTACACATTTATGAACGATGTGTTTGACTACATTCCTACCGGATGTAATCCAGAATCTGTCACGTAAGGTAGACAGAAGAGTAGTATACCTATGGGGCTTCTGGCGCAAAGTAGGGTTCTGCGCAGGTCTACTGCGCATCCTCCCAAAAGGATCCCCGGTTGCATGGCACCCAAGAGGAGCCCCTTGGTGTAGATGACTTGTGTTTACATAAGCACGGGTGACATCATGTTTACATAAACATGGTCGTTATTATGTTTACATTATAAGAGGTGATATCATATGATGATATCATGTTTACATAAGCAAGAAGGTAAAAGAATCGAACACTTAAGGACGTTTTGGCATGCGCGGGGAGGCGGGGTATTATAAAGTATTGTTAGAAGCAATTTTAAATAAGTTTAATTTTATATTGTATATTTTAAGAATTGTTTATTGTATTATGTAAATGTAGACACACTTAAGGCCTTTTTGGCTTGCAGGGGGTGGCGGGGTATTATAAAGTTTTAAATAATGTCAGCGGGGATTTGGTACACTTCAGGCCGTTTTAGCATGCGCGGGGAGGCGGGGTATTATAAAGTATTGTTAGAAGCAGTTTTAAATAAGTTTAATTTTATATTGTGTATTTTAAGAATTGTTTATTGTATTATGTATATGTAGACACACTTAAGGTCGTTTTGACATGCAGGGGCGGAGGGTATTATATAGTTTTAAATAACCAAAGCGCATCGTGCTACATCAATTTATTAATACAGTTGTTTTGTTGTGGTTGTTAGAAGCACTTTTAAAAAGTAAGTTTAATTTTATATTATGTATTTTAAGAATTGTTTATTTTATTCTTTTATTTGATAGTGTCATCTTCCTATGGTCATGGCCCAAAAAACGCAAAGGAAATTCGTTTTATTTACCAAAATTCATTTGGGCTAAATAATTCAAAAAGTAAATATATAACAATAGACATAGATATTGACAACGGAAAAATTGGATAACGTAATGGTATCGAACGGAACTAAATAATTTCATCTCGAGAACAAATACATAATATGGAGTTAGATTAATATTTTCTTAATTAAAATCAAATATTTTAAATATAGCAGTGTGTTTATTTTGATGAATACAACGCGCATATAATAAGTAATTAATAAAAAATTTTTGGTAAAATTTGGATTTCCAACATTTTTTTACAAGTTGTTTGTACTCAAGTATTAGAATAGGAGGAGGTGATCACTTTGAAAATTTTCAAAGTTTGATTAAACAGGAAAGCATAGTTAAAACACAAAATGACTATTGTTTGTTAGAAATGCTATTGATATGTAAAAAACAGAATTACCATGTAAAAACAAAATAAAATATTTCTTTTATGTGATTTTTCAATTTTTTAATATAGAAATCTTAGGAACACATTTGATGATGTAATATTTACTTAATTAATTAAAAACATACCTTTTAAATATAGTTTATTATGATAACGACACGCGCACTACTTAATTAGTAAAAATTTAAAAAATCTTATTAGATTAATTTGTTAAGGAGGGGTATTATAAATTTTTAAATAAATCCTATAGCAATTATATATAGCCTACGGTAGCATATAGTGTAGATTCGATTCATTTATGTTAGTGAGTGAATAAATTATTATTATTATTTCTCTAAAACCAATTTTATTCAAAAATGTGTGAAGTACCTTGTAACGTGTTTACAATTGATATGCAGGGATTTTGCATACCCGAATTTATACCCAAAGAAGTGGCAATTTTTAATGGTAAAACAATAAAGCATTATCATGTTAAGCCAAAATATCTTTTTCGTGAATTAAATGATGATTTAAAAAGACAAGTTATATGGTTAGAAGATCACCACCACGGATTAAAATACAGTGACGGTACAATTAATGTAAAGGATTTACACAAAATTATAATAAAAGACACTTTGGAAGCTGACGTAGTGATGTGTAAAGGGAACCAAAAAATAACGTTTTTAAAATCAATTTTGAACGATAAAATCGTTGACATAGATGATGAAATTGATGGGGGATATTTTCAGTGTAAATTTTATAGTGATACACCGATGTGCCAAAAACATAAATTAAATATATGTAAATGCGCAGTAAATAACTGTATCAAATTATACAACAATATTGTGCGTAAATAAAATAGTGCGATTGTCGACGCCGAGTGGTTAAAAAAAGAAATATATCAATATAATACCACTCCAAATTAAACACAAAATGGGTAATGCCTTTTAGAAATGCTAACAATGTACCCTGAAAATGTGAAAAAATCATTTGAAGAACACTGTTATATTTAAAAATGTAATTTTTATATAGAAATTGATATGTAAAAACATAAAATTATTTAGAATTACCATGTATATTAAAAACAAAATAAAATATTTCTTTTATGTGATTTTTCAATTTTTTAATATCGAAAAATTGACCTAGTGCTTATAGTATATTATGACATCATATTTACTTAATTATTAATTAATTGAAAACAAACTTTTAAATATAGAAATAAGACGTAATTGGGAATAAACATAAAAAATTAAATAATTCAATAACATATATAGCAATATAATTTTAATAATAAACCTTAAAATTATTTCTCTTATACGAGGAACGATCATAAACTTTGAGTAATTAATAACGAAAAATTAGGATATCTTGTGATTGTTATTGATAACGAATACAATTTTATTGAAATAATATACTTGCAGGACGATTATTTAATAATAAACCTTAAAATTATTTCTTTTATACGAGGAACGATCATAAAACTTTGGGTAATTACTAACGAAAAATTAGGTTACTTTTTAATACAGAAATGTTAATGAACTAGTGATGATATCAATTAATATTTTTCTAAATTACTACTGAGTACTTTTAAAGTATTTTTAAAAAAACTTTTTATACAAATATAAAACGCGTTCAAATGAAAAGTTCACACAAGTAAAATTTGCAGTAGAGAAGCATAAACGTTAAAAATTTTTTGGTAAAATTTGGAATTGCAACATTTTTATATTATGATAGGTGATTGTGATTACGTTAAAAATTTGAAAATTTTGATTAAACACAAAATGGGTATTGTATTTTAGAAATGATAAAAATGTACCCGTAAAATGTGAAAATGGTGTTGTAAAACTCTTTTTATTGTTGTAAAATTTGTAACGCTTCGAAGTGCTTTGGGGATGCAATGTTTCCATATAACAATTTACATTTAATAAAATTTGAAATTTACATTAAGATTGACTTTTAACACAATAATAATAGCTTTCTGTTTTAATTTTTAATAATCTTGTACTTATATTTATATGAATAAAAATTATTGATGTCACCTAGTATATTATTTTAAGTAATTTATCATAATAATAATAAAATCACGATTAAAAGCTTTTAAAATTTGTTTGTTGATTTTTAATAATTTTATAAAACAAATTCTTCACGAATTAATTTTTAGTTGCTTAATATAACAATTTACATTTAATAATAACAATTTACATTTAATAAAATTTGAAATTTACATTAAGACGGTGATAATCTATTGACTTTTAACACAATAATAATAGCTTTCTTTTTTAATTTTTAATAATCTTGTAATGACATATTAAAGACATTTTAAATTATTTATTTATTTATTGGTGAGGTAGGTCATTATGTAGATATGTCGTTGTTACTCAGTAATAAGTTTGTTCAAATGTGTATAAAACATAAATTAATTAATTAATTAAATGCAAAACGTGTTTATTTTTAATTGATAAAAATTTAAAAAAACAAAATCCTACCAAAATAATTTATAATGTGTAAAAGTACGTATGACTAAATAAAAAATTACATAAAAGAAATTCTTTTTATTTATAAAATAATCTTTTACAATATTAAAAGCGCTATAGAAGTTTTGGGTGTAAGAACGAGAGTAAGGACTTATATAATTTTTTGAAAATTTAAGTAGTTTGAATTTGTCAACATGGAGAGGTGAATAAAAAATCACATGAAACAAATTCTTTTTATTTATAAAATTTATAATATATTATCTATTAAAAATAAAAATACAAATTATAATCTATTATAATAATAATAATATATGAATGATCAACTATGCAGCCCTAGAATAAAAATTTTTTAAGCGTATTGCATAACAGCATTATAAAATAACTTACATTAATCTATTCTATTACACCAGTAATAGTAATCAAAATCGCGCTGATTATCACTTGGACCGGTGAATTGACAATTAAGTTCGGCCTCCCACTCGTCATCCGAATCATCAGACAACGAGTCTAAGTAAAAAACAGGCCTGGGAGGTGAAATTAACTTTTCCTTTTGTAATTTGAGTTGGGCTAGTTTGTCTTCTAGAGAACTGATTAGTTGATCTAAGATAACCCCAACTAAACTGTTTGGTAACGTCGTTTGCCAATTAGGAACATTTTTGACAATGATAACACCAATACATGATAATTTAAGAGACTTCATTGTGAATAATATATGTTTCGCGTTATGTTTAAAAGAGTACTAAATCAAATTTTGTATTATTTAATATTATTCAATTCTTATATAGTGGGGACGTATACTTATATTTAATATTAATATTATTATTAAAAATAAACATTTACGACTTTGTTTAAATAAATTACACTTAAGTTGCGATCGAATTATACGAGGTATGTTCATAAAACTTTGAGATATAGTCTTTTATTTCTTACTCAAATTGAGGTCGAATTATACAGGGTTCGATCATAAACTTTGATTAATTACTAACGAAAAATTAATTACTAACGAAAAATTAAGTATTGGTAAATAAAAAATTACAAAATCACATACTTTTTATTTATAAAATAATCTATTAATACAATAATTATTAAATAACATTACTTTTCTTGAAAATTTAAGTACTATGAATATCATAACATTTAGGACATCCTGTATATTATTTAAAAATTTTATACGATTAATTACTAACGAAAAATTAAGTATTGGTAAATAAAAAATTACAAAATCACATACTTTTTATTTATAAAATAATCTATTAATACAATAATTATTAAATAACATTACTTTTCTTGAAAATTTAAGTACTATGAATATCATAACATTTAGGACATCCTGTATATTATTTAAAAATTTTATACAATGTAATATAATTTAAATAAAATATAGTTCATATATGAAGTTATGAAGTGTTTTTTATTTTTGTTAATATTGAAAAAATTGACATCATATGTTTATTACTATGACATCATATTTATTTACCTAAGTAATTGATACTTTTTAAATATAGAAATAAGCCATGAATACGATTTTATTGAATTGAAGACGCTTAATTGAATTGTTAAACTAATTATTTTCTTATTTTATGTAGTAAATTAAAAACAAAATAAAACATGGTTATTATTTGAGCTGCTTTATAATTTTTTTAATTTTGAAATGTTATAAAACCTCTTGCTTATAATTAATGATTTTACATTTAAAAGAATTTTTTAGTAGAAGTGCTAATAACCTTATTAAGGCATGGTCACTTAATATTTTTATTAATTACGAATGATTACATTATACAGTAGGTAGTTAAAAACAAACATTTTGCTTAAATATAAAACGTGTTCAAATGTATTTAAAATTGTAATAAATGTAAACTATTACATTATATTACTATTATATAAAATGAATAACTTTTCAGAAGCGTAACTATAGGATCAAATCAATTCTTAAGAAAAAATTAAAAATACTTTTAATTATTTTTTATTATAGCATATAAAAATACATATATTAAATTATTGTCAAAGCTAAAAAGTGAAATTTTTGCATTTATTCGTTTCATTACGATTTTATGGCAAATTTGGGTTACGATAACAAGGTAATGTACTGCGACACCGATTCACTAATTTATCAAATTAAATGTACAGATTTTTATGCTATCTTGATAAACAAAAATTCAATTGTTCGATACCAGCGATTATACCCGAATAATATTCATGGAATACCGCTCGCTAATAAGAAGGTTCCCGGTCTTATGAAAGATGAAATGAACGCTAGAATTATTACCGATTTTGTTGGACTTAGATCTAAAATGTATAGTGTGCGTGTAGGTAGCCAAGAGACAATAAAAAAGACCAAGGGTGTCAAGGGTTACGTTGTGAAAAAAAAAAAAACATTAGTTTTAACGATTATATAAACTGTTTAGTTCATAAGAATAATATAGTAAGGGATCAAAATATGATATAATAATTTAATATCATAAAAAAATGTTTACAATAATGCATTTGATGAAATCCAAGAAGGTGCAGGGCAACCAATCCATTTGACGTACACCTGATTACCCTTCTTGCGTAGTATTTTTTCAATTAAAAATGTGTTCGGATATGAAGTTTTCTGTAATTCTTCCTTATAAAATTGACCTTTGATGGGTGAACCCGCGTGAAACTGTTATAGATTCATTACTGTTATAACAGGTATGCTCGGAGCTCAATGTAAATATTATCTAAAGAATCCTGATAATGACTTAGATCAAAGATTCATCACATTCGTTAACATAATCTAATTCGATATACAAAGCAACATCCTCGCGACGTGCCAGCCCGGTCAAATATATATGCACAATACTTAGAAAAATTTCAATTTCTTTTTCATGCTGGAGGATGATTATATATGCACCCCAGCACCCCATTCGTTCATACATTATCTATAGTTTAGATATATTAATTACTAAAGTAAAATTCGGATCTCTTGTGATTGTTCATGATCACTCTGAATTGACTTTGGGGGGAGGCATCATGAATACAATTTTACTGAAGTGATATGGAGGGGTTGCTGAAGACGCTTAATGGACTCTTTCTATCTCACTCAGACCTATTCTAAAAACCCTCCCCCGAGTGCTGCACACATAAAGTTTTGGGAGGTTGATCCTCAAGGTCAACTGCTATAGGTAACAGGTAGGTCAGGTCGATCAGGTACACCAGATCAGATCGATCAGGTCGATCAGGTACACCAGATCAGATCGATCAGGTCGATCAGGAATTTGTTTCATGTGATTTTTTATTCACCTCTCCATGTTGACAAATTCAAACTACTTAAATTTTCAAAAAATTATATAAGTCCTTACTCTCGTTCTTACACCCAAAACTTCTATAGCGCTTTTAATATTGTAAAAGATTATTTTATAAATAAAAAGAATTTCTTTTATGTAATTTTTTATTTAGTCATACGTACTTTTACACATTATAAATTATTTTGGTAGGATTTTGTTTTTTTAAATTTTTATCAATTAAAAATAAACACGTTTTGCATTTAATTAATTAATTAATTTATGTTTTATACACATTTGAACAAACTTATTACTGAGTAACAACGACATATCTACATAATGACCTACCTCACCAATAAATAAATAAATAATTTAAAATGTCTTTAATATGTCATTACAAGATTATTAAAAATTAAAAAAGAAAGCTATTATTATTGTGTTAAAAGTCAATAGATTATCACCGTCTTAATGTAAATTTCAAATTTTATTAAATGTAAATTGTTATTATTAAATGTAAATTGTTATATTAAGCAACTAAAAATTAATTCGTGAAGAATTTGTTTTATAAAATTATTAAAAATCAACAAACAAATTTTAAAAGCTTTTAATCGTGATTTTATTATTATTATGATAAATTACTTAAAATAATATACTAGGTGACATCAATAATTTTTATTCATATAAATATAAGTACAAGATTATTAAAAATTAAAACAGAAAGCTATTATTATTGTGTTAAAAGTCAATCTTAATGTAAATTTCAAATTTTATTAAATGTAAATTGTTATATGGAAACATTGCATCCCCAAAGCACTTCGAAGCGTTACAAATTTTACAACAATAAAAAGAGTTTTACAACACCATTTTCACATTTTACGGGTACATTTTTATCATTTCTAAAATACAATACCCATTTTGTGTTTAATCAAAATTTTCAAATTTTTAACGTAATCACAATCACCTATCATAATATAAAAATGTTGCAATTCCAAATTTTACCAAAAAATTTTTAACGTTTATGCTTCTCTACTGCAAATTTTACTTGTGTGAACTTTTCATTTGAACGCGTTTTATATTTGTATAAAAAGTTTTTTTAAAAATACTTTAAAAGTACTCAGTAGTAATTTAGAAAAATATTAATTGATATCATCACTAGTTCATTAACATTTCTGTATTAAAAAGTAACCTAATTTTTCGTTAGTAATTACCCAAAGTTTTATGATCGTTCCTCGTATAAAAGAAATAATTTTAAGGTTTATTATTAAATAATCGTCCTGCAAGTATATTATTTCAATAAAATTGTATTCGTTATCAATAACAATCACAAGATATCCTAATTTTTCGTTATTAATTACTCAAAGTTTATGATCGTTCCTCGTATAAGAGAAATAATTTTAAGGTTTATTATTAAAATTATATTGCTATATATGTTATTGAATTATTTAATTTTTTATGTTTATTCCCAATTACGTCTTATTTCTATATTTAAAAGTTTGTTTTCAATTAATTAATAATTAAGTAAATATGATGTCATAATATACTATAAGCACTAGGTCAATTTTTCGATATTAAAAAATTGAAAAATCACATAAAAGAAATATTTTATTTTGTTTTTAATATACATGGTAATTCTAAATAATTTTATGTTTTTACATATCAATTTCTATATAAAATCATATGATATCACCTCTTATAATGTAAACATAATAACGACCATGTTTATGTAAACATGATGTCACCCGTGCTTATGTAAACACAAGTCATCTACACCAAGGGGCTCCTCTTGGGTGCCATGCAACCGGGGATCCTTTTGGGAGGATGCGCAGTAGAGCTGCGCAGAACCCTACTTTGCGCCAGAAGCCCCATAGGTATACTACTCAGAAGGAGTTGGGGGCTTGCGTGAAGGAATTTCAAATGTTCACGAGAAGCGAGAAGTTTTGCTAAAGGGTGTTTCCCATCAATTACACTGAAAAAAATTGTTTGCGATAAATCTGCATAGCGTTGTGCATTGCAAATTGTACAGTCTGCAAACACAAATTGTGCAGTTTTTGAATCTACCGTTTGCTAAATAGAGGTAAACTTTTGTACCTGAAAATTTCTATTGAAACCTTCATAACTGCTTACACTTATTCTACCTAATATTGTGCATTTTTAATTTTACGGATACCAACCCAATTTGTGCATATTTTTTACCCAGAGTATGCTACAAAAAGGAAAATTTTGTACTTGAATAGTTGTGTATTCTTTTTTTGAAACATTACAACATTAAAATTTTTTTACAAATTTTAAAATTAAACTCTAACTTGTAAAAATTTCCTTTCAATTTTAAAACAAATCACATTAAAGCCATAAATAAAAATAATGTTTGCCACGATTTTTGGTACATTAAAAATTATAAATATGAAATATAATAGAAATGACTATTCAAACTTTTTAAAATTAAATTATTTTTGAATTCCTAACCAATTTTAAATTGCAGAAAGTAGTTACCTTTTTGTATTTCACAATTAATTTTTCTACATTTTTTTACCCCTGTTTTCTTGTTCGTAACTTTTAAGTGTGGTAGGTTTAAATGTGGATTTTCTAAGAATTTAGAAAAATATAAGCCTTCATTATAATAATAATAATAATGTACTAATGCCCAGACTATTATGCCCGTACTTAAGGATTGATCCCTGATTTAGGATAAATCCTAAAATTTCCTTTCTGATTGGTCGAAACTGGAAATCATATAAAAAAATATGATTGGTAGGAAACTATTATAATTGCTGAATCTAGGGATTAATTCTCGACTATTAGTACGGACCATGGACTTAAATTGTACCGTTTTTTTTAAAATTTTATATATTTTTTGTTAAAATACCAAATAAAATAAGTTTTGAGATGGATAGTTTTGTAATAGAATTATTATCAGCATGGGATATGTCCCATTTAATCGAAGTATTTGAAGGTAAGGAGAATTTTTTTAATATTATGTACAATTTTTATCATTTTTATCCGTTGCATTAGTTAAAAATTTGGTAAGGAGGTACAGAGTACCGAGTACCATTACAGGTACAGGTGCAAAAGGATAACTTTGCAATTTGTTTTTACAACTACCAATTAAGTGTGCAAAATCGGTCGCAAACAAAATCGCATCAAGTGCAGTTTACGTTATGCGATTTTTCTTGCGAGTTTCCTAAGACAAGGATAGTGCTATTTACACTTTGTGAGTGTGAGAAAGAAACTAGCAAAATCTTAAGGTTAGTACTAGCGAGGAAAGTTCGCATAACTATTTTTGATAGTTTTCTAAATTAAAGAATAATTTTTATATAAAATCATTTTTAGAATATGTAATTTATTAATGTTGAGATAAAATAATTAATAAAAAGTTACCTAATTGTTTACAAAATTATTAACAAATGTATTTATTACTTTCAAAACTGAATATTTTCTAACGTGAGTGTACTAGTTCAACCAATCAACTCGAGAATTATAATTTTTACTAAACGTGGCACTGTATTATTATTTAATGTCAAATTAATTACAAATTTCAAAATATTTGAAAAAATTATACTTCAATACAATAGGTTTGTTCGTGCTGTAAACTGCACTTTATTCTTGTTGCCGGTAACCTTAAATTATGTGCACACGTGGTGCGCAAATAATATTTTTTTGTGTTTTTAAATTAAAATAATTAGAAATTCATTCGGTTTCAATTATAATCTAACAATAAGATGTCTGTTTATAAATTTGGTTTGGTTTCGCGATTAGTAATACCTGTTTTAATTTTAAAATATTTTGTAGGAAATTTTAACCTTAAAATTTTAGTCACGCTTTTAAAATTTTGTTTTCAGGAAGCGAAATTGGAGAAAATCTTTTCCACACTCTGACGGAAGCAGATATTAAAGAATTGATCCCAAAATTAGGTTCTAGAAAACGCTTTATGATCAAATATGAGGAATTTAAAAATTCTTTTACTTTAAATCAGGTGAACTTCAGTGAACAACTTTTTAATTTTAATTACACACTATACAAATTTTAGGCTTTAGAAGAAAACATCATAATAAATGAATCTGATGCTTTAGAAGGCATAGTTGGTTTGGATGTCCCGATAAAATCTGATACGAGTACTATAATATACGAACAGCATACTCCTACATCATCGACCTACAATAATTCAAGCGAAGTAGCTAATAATGTAAGAATTTTCTTTATTCCATGTTTTATTACATTAACATACCTAATTTAAGTATATCTGGTTCACATGCGGGAGTCCATAAAGTTGGTACCGTTTACGTAACATTGCCTTCTATGCCCAAAGAATATTTGTCACGATTGGAAAATATTTTTATATTTGCTCTTTTACCACGAAATGGGTAACTTTGCAAGGAACTAGTTATCATCCGAACGATTTCCTTGTTTTAAATCAAACGGAAGATAAACTGTTTCCTGAATTCGGAAAAATTTTAACAATTGTTATTCACAATTTAAACAGTGGTCCTACAATATTTTTTGAATGTGAAGTATTTAAAGCAATCGGTTTTGAACGACATTTTCAATCATATAAAATTCAGAAAATGTCCAACACTTTTACAATTATTAATGCTCGTGATTTATTAATGTACGTACCTTGTCTTGTAACGACTGTTAATTATAAATTGTATGCTTGTTTAAGATGTAATGTATGATTGTTTATTTTGCAAACTGTTTTTATTATAATTTATATTGTGAATTTGTATATAAGTAGTTTGTATATTTTTTGTGAATTTTTAATAAATAATATTGCTTTTTAAACATTATTGAATTTTTATTTAAATATACAATGAGTAATTTTTTTATATAACAAGATACTTCAAACTTGCATTATTTTGTTCAGAAATATGCAGAATTTATTTCTAGAAATATACAAATTTTTGTATTTGCAATATGGACAATTTTTTCTAGAAATATGCAAATTTTTGTATTTGAAATATGGACAATTTTTGCTAGCAATACAAATATTTTGATATAGAATTATCACAATTTTGTATTCAGATATTCTGCATATTTATTGTGCAGATTTTAAACTCAATAAGTGGGATATTTTTCTACTCAAATTTGGTACCTGAAAATTACACAATTGGGTTGTTTACCTGCTTAAAAAGGTTGACCCAAACGTTGACATCCTTTCAACACAATATTGGGTTTAGCGCCAATCTGAACACAAATTGTGCAAGAATATTGCGTAATTGTGTAAATTATAGCCACAATTTTCTTTCAGTGTAGAAGTGGGTGCTTTTTATCGTAAGAATATTTAGTGTTGAGAAGTCTTCCACCTACTCGTATTAAACCTTCGTCATCAACGAACGGGTTAAACTAACTAGAGAAGAAGAGGTCTTTAAGGGTACACCTAAAGCAAGCAACTTTATCTCATCATTGTAAGAGTCCAATTGCGAAAATTTGATTAATTTTCTTAATGAGTTGGTAAGCTCTTTTGGTGTTAAAAATCCATAAATTCTATTGGTTTTAGAGACAGAACAATTGTTTCTAAACCGCAAACAAAATGCAAATATTCGCTCAAGGCGAGTTAAATTAGAATAATTGTTGAAAGGAAATGATTCTTGTTTAGAAGAAACGAGAACCTTGACCTCCCTTTTGAATTCAGGAAGTTCAGCGTTACCAAGCGCAAGATTTGGCCAAGAAGTTTCGTCTTCCTGTAGCCAATGGGGGCCCTCCCACCATAATGTGGATTCATTTAAAAATTGAGGACTGGCTCCTCGCGATAAAAGATCGGCGGGATTGGATTTCGTAGGCACATGCCGCCAAACCGCGTTAGCAGTGACATTCTGAATGTCAGCAACCCTGTTGCAAACGAAAGTTTTAAGAAGGTTTGGGGTTGTCTTTAACCATCCTAGTACGATGGTTGAATCGGACCAAAGAAAACAAGAAGTAGGTTGTAAATCTACAGCTTTTAAAACAGTTTTTAGTAGTTTACTTAACAGTAATGCTCCACAAAGCTCAAGTTTGGGGATAGTAATCGGTTTTAAGGGTGCAACCCTTGACTTTGAACATAATAATTTTTGGTAAATTTGATTATGGACATTTTTTGAACGCAAATATATACAGGCTCCGTAACCTTCCATAGAAGCGTCGCAAAATCCATGAATTTGGATAGATATTGGATCGACACATGTGACGTGTCTTGGTATTTTAAGGTCGTTAAGACCTGACAATTCAGATTTGTAAGAGAGCCATCGTTTTTCCATATCGATTGGAACTTGCTCGTCCCAATCAAGCTTTTCAAGCCAAAGCCTTTGCATGAAAATCTTGGCCACAAACGTGCAAGGGGTAATTAACCCTAATGGATCAAATATTTGAGAAATGTCAGAAAGCATTTGCCTTTTAGTAATTTTTGAAGACGATTAATGTGAGATTGAAAACTTGAAATGGTCTGTTCGGAACAACCATGTGAGGCCGAGAGTATGTGATTGTTCACGGTCTCCAAATTATAGAATACCGCGGTGTAGATCAGCATGAGGGATGTTAGCTAGTACGTTGGGATTGTTTGAAATCCACTTTCTAAGTTTGAAACAACCTGCTCTTAGAACTATTGAAATTTGCGAACATATTTTACGTGCGGTTTCTACGCTGGAAGCACCAGAAAGTAGGTCATCAAGAAGTCGCGCTTTATAATTTTAGAAATTTCTGGGAGCGAGCTTTCGCATTCGATACCTAATTGTGTTAAGGATCGGATGGCAAGATAAGATGAGGAGGCGGTTCCATAAGTCACTGTATTTAGGTCATAATGTTCTATGGGGCTTGCGATTGAAGACCGCCACAGTATTCGTTGGAGTGGCCTTTGACTAGGCTCTATTTCCACTTGACGGTACATCTTTTCGATGTCCGCCGCGAAAGCGTAAGGATATTTCCGAAAACGAATTAAAATTGTAATATTGACTTTTTGAAATTAATTTATATTTTTAAATTTACCGCTTGTTTTGTTTAATATAATTTTTTAAACGTCCTGTATATTCACAATGTAAGCGACATCTATTGGTTCTGGGTTTCTTAAGGGTAAAATTTTGCAGAGGTACACGTGTCTGGTGGTTTTGGTAACAAGCGTCACTTAGGTGTGTGCCATTGAACTTAGAAGGTTCGACAATTTTAATTTTCAATACAGATCAATTTTGAAGTGTTAACTTTATTTTAGTGTGATGATATATTGTACAGGTATAAATCTTTTAATTATAGTTTATAATATTTATTATTGAAAAGGGCAAAATACTCGTATGTTAATTCTTTTTGTTTCGCGTGTCACGTGTTTTCATTGTGTCAACTATCGTAATAGAAATTTAAAAGGTGGTTTTAAAAGATTTAACATTATCTTTCAATTTGGTTTTCTAAATGCAATTTTAAAGTTTTATTATCAACGTTAGAAATGCTTCACTTATGTAAAATATTTGTTACAAGGTTATAAAGGCCACGTGTTGGGTGAATTCATAAAGGGATATTTTAAACTGCAAGGTCAACTTTCTCTTGGTAACTTGTTTTATTAATACAAAGTATGCTAAAATTAATTATATACAGGATGTTTTAATTTCAAATGGGTTTAGATTTATAAATGAAGAAGTTTAATTATTTAAATAGGTAATCTGTTATTAAATTATATATTAATATACAGGGTGATTGTTAAAGTTATTGATAATTGTTTGCAGTTAAAGAGATTTGATAAATGAATTCAATCTATTACTAAGCCCCAAGTAAGCGTTACTAAGTAAGAGTTACAAGGCTGCGTAAAGATGTACGATGAGTTTACAAATCTTTATATAGTTGTAAATGATTGACTTATTTAAAACAATGGTTTTGGTTTCGTTACGTGTACATTTGACTTTCCGACGACTCTGTATGAATGGCCCAAATCCCGTGGTAGACTGGAAGATAAATTACACAGTACTACATATGCTTAAATGCAAACCATAAAGCAAATTACATTGAACTGTTCCCAAAGATTTGTTGTTAATTAAGTTATCATAACTTACAGTGACGCGCATGAATGGATTAACGAGATTCCTTAAAGGAAGGCAGGCTACTTAGATCGGGGTTTTAATATTGGTAATTAGGTATCTTATGTATTCAAATACAGGATGGTTGAACTTGTTTGAATTAGGTTGTGATTTTAATTTGTATTTGAACAGCTGTACCTATATATGTTTTTCTAGAAGAACGTTGGTCATGGCGAGATATATAATATTTTAGCCTATATAAAACTAACGAAGGATTCCTTGATCTTAACCAGCGAGCCAAATATAAATAATTATTTCAACTGAGTTTAAATAAGTTACAATTAATTAGTTAGTAAATTGTAATTCAAGGGTGGTTATTTAAAGGTAGATTAAAAGGTTTTTTTTTTATGAAGAAAAGATTATAAACAATCCTAAGGATTGAATCTAAACAAGTAATTTAAAAGTTATCGAAATCATTAAAGCGATTTAAAACAAATCGACTTTCGGGGTAATTAAATCTACAGATTTATTAGGTCACGAGTTAGGTAAATCATTGCTTCAGGTTAAATTCCTCAAACAAGAAGATTAACGATAATAAAAGAATTGACATTGCCCAGATTTGGTTGTTTTATTTGTGTTGGAAGTTAAAGGTTGTCTCTCTTTCGGAGCAATCATTTGTTTTGTTACAGTTGTTTTTGACATTATGTTTTGTACACCGGAAGAAAGAGTTTGGTTACTAGATGGCGATCGTAGGTATTTTTCACAACGTGGTGGTCCAGGTTATTTTCCGTGTCGTCGAAGAAGTGTGATTTTAGATTTGAACTTTGTTAGTTCTCAAGAGATGGCGGATTTCTGGAGAGGACGTTGGCGCGAAGTTCAAATTCAAAAATTGCATCTTACAAAATTGAGAATAAATCTTGTTGAATAGTGGGACCAACCATTTGGATACTATTCAACGAATGACCTGTTGTGGTTGCAGAGGAATCATTAAAAACGACACGAAGTTTTGTAGTTAAGCTGTCGGATTTATGGACCCCGTGGTGTGGAAGATAATAAACCAGCTTAACTTTGGGATCTGATATCGACATGTAACCCAACTCTATGTATTCTTTCATGAAAGCACAGTAGCTTTCCTGAAGTTTGGGATTGGCTTCTAATTGCCGTTCCAGAGAGAGAAATCTTCTCTTCGCTGTCAGAAAGGAATCACCTAAAATAAGGGGGGTTTCCTTGAAAGGAATTGAAACTATAAAACGCCCTGTAGTGCTTCGTTTTGTGGTTTGCATGAAATGCGACTCACATTGGTTTTCTTCAGATGAGAAGACCTTTTCTGTGGGATAACTGTCGATTTCCCAAAATCGAGTTATCTGATCTTGAAGATCGTTTGATCTATTGAAGTGGCATTGCACTTGTGTGACTAAATTGGCGCTAGTAGGACTAGAAATAATCCAACCTAGCTGGGTTGTCTGAAGTATGGGAAGTTCGGGACCTAGCCTAATTTGCCCAATACACAGAAGCTCGAAAAAGATAGGAGAACCTATTAAAATGTCAATTTTTCCAGGTTTATCAAACCAGGAATCGGATAAGCGAATGTTGTTTGGCAATTGGAAGCTGTCTCGATTCAGATTGAAACTCGGGACACTTCCTGTAATTTCATCAATGATTAAACAAGAAAGCTTGATTCTGAAATTACCGTGATGTGCGTTTAGCTCAAAGTCACATCTTGATTTTACATGATGAGTGTTTGAATTGCTCAAACCTGCAACTGTAATGCTTGCACTTTGAGTAGGCAAGTTTAACCTTTGGCACACGTCGGTGCGAATGAAATTCGATTGTGAACCAGAATCGAGTAATATTCTGACGGATTGGAAGTTTTCAAATGCGTCAAGAATCTTTGCGGAAGCAGTTGGCAGTAAAACTTGTGAGGCTGTTGTGCAGAAAGCAGAGATAGTTTGAATGGGTTCAGGTTCGGGAGAAACCGTAGAGATGGCTACTACCGGTGGAACAGAAACATTAGAACTTTATAACGGAGTGTGGAGGAGAGTGTGATGCCGTGACCTACACGTTTTACAAGAATATTTTGTTTGGCATTGATTTTTTAATTGACTTTTAGACAAACAATTAAAACATAACTTAAGTTGCTGAACTTTATTTGCTCTCTCTCTTGCATTTAGTTTTAAGAACTCTGAACATTGACCTAGGTAATGGCTTTTATTGCATAATGAACATGACGAATTGTTTACTAAGAATGATTTAGTTTTAAAGTTGCTTCTATCAACATAATTTGCCTTTGCTTCCCGTGTGTGCCCCTTTTCGATATTTTCTAATAAATTGGCATGTGATGTGAGGAACGTACCAAATTCCTCTAAAGAGGGTAAAGTGGAAATAGTTTTGTTGAATGTTAATTCCCATTCACGTCGAGTTATGGAATCTAATTTGTTTGAGACCAACATAACTAAGAAAGTTTCAAAAAGCGCATCTGTCTTTGCTAGAGATTTAGCAGCAGAGATGTGCATACATAAGGAGTCGTTTATTTTTCTTAAGCCTTGAGCTGATTCCTTTGTTTGATTTTCAAGCTCCATAATGGCATTTAAATGATTTTTAATAATTAATTTAGGTTGATCAAACCTTGTATTAAGCGTTTTCCACGCCACATCGTAACTGTTGACTGTGAATTCTAGAGAACCTATAACTGACTTAGCGTCATCAGTTAAGGTTGATTTTAAATAGTGAAGCTTTTGGATTTTGGTTAAATTATCATTATCATGTATAAGACTTTGAAAGATTGATTTGAATTCTAACCAAAATTTAATATCACCGTTAAACTTTATTAAATTTATTTTCGGTAAATTGATGTAATGTCTGGCGTTGTCATTACCATCATGAATTCTTGAGGCCGAATTGCGCTTTGAACGATTGCTTGAACTAAGACTTTCAATTGAATTTACACTTTCAGCAGGAGATACTGGTCTAGAGGGATTATTTAAATCTATTGCAGATTTTTGCGTAAAATTGTTTATTAAGGTTTCTGCAATGCTTCTTTGCTCAAAATAAACATTTTCAAAATGTGCTAAAGATTCATCTTCTTTGTTTTCATCATAATTATCACTTTCTAGACATGAAATACCAATTTGATTATGTAGTTTTTCAAATTTTGACAACACGTTTGACATTAGGTCAAGCCTTATCTTCAGTTCGCAAATAACCTCGTTGGTTACGCTTTGGGTCGTAACCTTTTGAATGAATGTTTTAAACCTTGTCAATTGATTTTTTAACGCAGTTCTTTCATATCGTAAAGCTTCCATTATAAATAAATGAATTAAATATGAATAAATGAAATATTAACTGGCAAGTCAATGCAATTTTATCCTTTATATCACCCTGTACTTTGTTACACAAGCAAAACACATAAAATAAGTAGGATTGAATTTGTTACCAATTTGTTGGATATTTCTTCGGGATGGCGTTGTAGCCCTGTAGTTCCAGAGAAATTCCGTGCGGTTGGCGTGACCTTAAGTAGATGACGCCTTTCAAATGTATTGCTGACAATTTTAGCGGGAAAATTGTCTCGTAATTTTATCTACAATTTTAGCGATTAGATAATTGCAATAGAATTTACTTAGCTGCGCGATGAGTGCTGTTTATCCTTTTTTGGATACCAATTAATCTTGTTATGTGTCTTATGAAGACGAAATACATCCGGCTCGAAGGACCAAAATGTTTTGCTCGGTTGAATCGTGTTCTTGCAGAATAAATGAAATTCGGTACAAAAACCTTATGAGCTTCTATCTTCGCTGGATGAACAACTATTAATTGGTTGACAAGTTCTAAAGTAAGTGGACTGTATGGTATGGTTTTTATTCATGGAATAATTCGCACAGCTTAATTGTAAAAACATGTATTTTTTGACAATCGTAAATTAAATTAAACTCGAAAAACAAAACGTAATCATGGCAATGGACTAACATAAAATTGAAACATTAAAATAGGGGCTGCCGTGGACAGTTGTAGTCTAAAATACACACATGATCTTAAACAATATGTGACTATCGATATCAATCTGGAATGAACAATAGTTTTAAAACAATAATCACATATTATTATCTGTAGGGAGGACCGTCTCCCAATATCAATCTTCAGTTTAAAAAACGACCAAGATTGTTTATGTGATAATTACACCGCATGTGATTCTGATAAGTTTCTAATTGCTCAAAAAATTTAGAAACGGTACTGTGGACCACGAAAAATAAGTTTTGGTAATTATAAAACTTTTTAAAAAACTAATTGGAGATAAATACTTCGTACACAGCCATGAAAAAATGCCAGAATTTAGGCAAGATTTTCCAAATTTAGTGTATTTATCGGATTGATGCATAAGTTCGTTTTTTTTAAATTTACAACTTGATTTTTTAAATATAAAAAATACATAAACTAATCAATGCATTGTTTATGATTGACTCCCAACGTTCTGGCAGTTTTTCGATTCCACGCCTGAAGAAATCCGGTAGTTTGGAGGTGAAGAAGTTGTCGAACCAGTTTTGAAGAGCAACGTCGTTATTAAATGATATTGAATGATATATGAAAAATATTTCTTCATTGTTAACATCTTTTAGTTTTGTCTAATAATCAGTAAATTGTAATTTCATGAAAAGGGTGTCTAGTTATAATAAGGGTCCCTTATAAACATTTTTATTACATAACCCCACATTATGACATTGACAGGTAATTCAAATTGTAGTAAAAAGAAAGACTTATATTAAAATAAAAAGAAAAGATGCATTTTAAAATGCACTTATTTGAATAGTAATTTTAAGCTTAGTTCATACTATTTTTACTTTCCAAACCCCTACTAGGCAAGAAAAGTATTGTTATCAGGCAAAATTTGACCCCCCCTATTTTTTGACAGATTTTCATGTTATGAGGTTCGCTGATTTCATTTTGATCATTTTTGGAAGGATATCTGTACGTGTGTTTGTATGTGCGTCTGTACACACGAAGCATCTAAACGAAGCAAACAAATTATTCCAAATTTTGAATATGAGCATTTTCCTGTCGTAGTAGGAAGCCTGATGAAAATAAATTAAATCCCTTAACGGGAAGGGATATTAACAACCAAAAATTATCGCTATAAAATTTCTTACATTTTCTGTCCTTCGAGTTTTTCTCTAACATTCTAGAATATGCAGTGTTTCAAATTTTATTGCCTAATTAATTTAACGTATTCTATTAATAAAAAGAAGATGAATAGTTCCTATTAAGGTCCGGAAATGCTTCGCTTGCAAGATATGGGCATTCAAAAGTTTTTTCTGCCTATTTTGGCAAAATATTAAAATTGGAAAATATAAAATTTTTCATCGATTTACTGTTGAAATAATTATGTAACAATCATATTGAAAAATATAATTAATAAAATTTGCTTCTGTTTACTTTGTTTAGAAAATTTACTTGGCCACATCAGAATTTTACTAGTCGTGCAGGGGGCCAACTTCTTTGATTCCAACTATATTAGGTTTTAATATATTTCTGGTGGATCGTTCTTATTAAACACATGGTATAATATATTCTGATTATGAAATTTTGCGTTTATATAATATTATTATTTATATTATAGGTAGTTAACTTTATTTAAACATTAAAATAATTATTACCTAACATTATATAAATAACAGTTGATCCTATGTTTTAAGGATAATAAAGTCTTCATAATTATTATTGTTATATCTACTTTTAATAGCAATTTAAAACTTATCATTTCGGGATAAATTTTTGATATTTAACAATACCTATAGTATATAAATAATCGAAGTCATTTTCTAAGACATTATTATGTAAATTCCAAATATAAACCTGTAAAGTTAGGCTTGATCTGGATAATTTAACATAGCACAAACTATTTTGAATTTTGTTTTGTAATTATGGATTCAAAAATTAACGAAGACGATTTTATTGTTTACGGAGAGGAAGAAAATTATGATATACCTCTAGAATCAATGGGAAAATATTGTTTAAATAATTTAATTCGGAGAAATCCTCAAGAAATAGTAATGGTGAGTAAATAATTTTATCGTTAAATGCTATGTACATATATAATAGTATATTGTACGCCCAGGGACTAAAGTGTCACTTTTATCTTACAATATTAAGATACTATTTACATAAAATACTTATTATTTAAATCTAGATTGATGCTGGATCGGAAGAAAACTTAAGATGCGATATTCTTATTAAAAATAGTATTAAATTTGCAATTTTGTTACGAACATTCGGTATCAAAAAAGGTGATATAATTTCTATAATTAATTTTAACGACATTCGACAATGCGAATTGCTTCTTGGTACATGGTACAATGGGGTATTATACAATCCGTTAAATCCGGAATATTCAGAAGGTACTCCCAAATATTCCTACCACGAATATTAAATTTTAACAATAATTAATCTTTTAGGAGAATTAAAGTACGCTTTAAGCCTATCAAAACCCAAGTTAATTATTTGTTGTAAAAAATCTCTGGATAAAGTTATCAAACTTAAGCCCAATTTCGATTTTCCATGTGATCTTATAACGATTGGAAATGAGTCGGAAAAAGATGGGCAATACAGAGACATACAAAATTTGCTATTACAAGTCGAGGTGGATGTATCAGAATTTAAACCGGTTGAACTGAATTGTTTTGAGGATGGAGCCTTAGTTCTGTTATCGTCTGGTACGACTGGTTTGTCTAAATGTGTAGTATTAACCCACTTTAGTTTTAGAAGAACTTTTGGACATTTTAAGTACTGAATTATTAAAAACATTTTTAATAGATTTTAATCACTTTATATTTAGGAATATCGAATGTTGTTGCAGTTCTTTAGTGACTGTGCAAGTAGTTCCAAATTTTCACCTATTTGGAATTGCAATACAATGTTTTTCAATTTTATCCGTTAAGACGATTCTTATGGAAAAGTTTATCCCAGATTTGTTTTTAAGGATGATCGAAAAATATAAAGCAAATGTATTATATACTGTACCGTCAATTTTACAGTTTTTATGTAAAAATCCATTGGTGGAAAAATATGACACGTCGAGTCTTCGAGATATCGTGGTTGGTGGGGCTCCCGTGGGAGCGACTTTGTTAAAATTGACTCAAAATAGGTAAATTACAATATTTTGAAATAGCTATAAATAATAATGAATCATTTATACTTGCAGTCATAAAAACATATTCGTCAGTGAAATGTATGGGAGTACAGAAATTGGTGGAATGGCCTGTGTCCAAACCCGAAAATTGTACAAACCAACAAGTACCGGAATGGTTTGTCCTGGCTTCATCGCCAAAATATGCGATATAAATTCGAACAAACCTCTCGGTCCTTTCGAACAAGGTGAATTGTGTTTTAAGAGTAAGCAAATTATGAAAGGCTATCTGAACAATCATGCAGCTACTCGGGATAGTTTTGACGAAGATGGTTTTTACCATAGTGGGGATTATGGATATTATGATAACGACAAATGTTTCTATATAACCGACAGAATTAAAGAGCTAATTAAATATAAAGCATTTCAGGTATTTCCAACAAACCAATTCTTAGTTATTATTATGTAGTTTTAAAGACTGATTATTCAAACAGTGAGCTCGTAAAGTTTGGATCAAATTCGATAAAAACTTTTAGAGGGATTTTTCAGAAAATCCCTGGACACATAAACCTTATTTTTCTAAATGTGACTTTTTTCTGCCATTAACATATTTTTATCGGGCTTCCCCTTAAAATATTTTATCGAATTTGTTCCAATTTTTACGAGTTCACTGTATAGTCAGATAGCAAACATATAGGGATTTTTGAAAACATGTATTTTAACAAATTGCGCTTCTAAATTATTGATTTCTATTGGTGCTAATGCTATTCATTAACGTTATCTGTTGATAATATTTTGAACTGCACCTGGTATTTCTAAAACTTCGTAAGGTTTGAATATCTGATATTAACTATATAATATTATATAATGAAAGATAATAGTAAATAATTATAGGTATCCCCTGCAGAACTGGAAAGCCTTATTATTTCTATTCCGGGAGTACAAGATTGCGGAGTTGTGGGTATCCCCGACGAAAGAGCAGGTGAAGTGCCATTAGCTGTTGTGGTTAAAAAGGAGTTCGCCAATATAACCGAAAAAGATATAATTAATTTTGTAACAGGTAGGTATTGATTAGACAGACAGGTATCTCTCACCAAACGTGCGTTAAGTTAGCCCCCCTTTCTTCATAAACTCATTTTTTATTTTATTCTATAATATCTATATATTCGAAAACCAATTTGTTAGATAGGACGTTTTAACTAAGGACGGTAGTAAAGTAATAACTAGAAAATAAAATTAAGAATTCAAAATAGAGGGGAGCTGGCAAAATCGATTGTTATTTTCGATTTTCCAGGTGATTTTTTTAAAAATCAGAAGACAATGCCCGATAAATTAGGAGCATATGGCGAACAATTCAGAATAACAACAAAAATTGAGTTGTTGATAATAGGGGGGCTAACTTCACGCACATATCAGCTGATTTAATGTAACATTATAAAAAAAAATTATCTAAATCTTAGCTTGTACAAAATAGATTGAATAAAACCACCACATTATAATATAAAGCATATTATCTACTACTATTTTATGTATGTAGTATGTCCATATAATTATGTATGTAATAACTACATAATCTTACCGGAATTCGCTTTAAAAACATAATTTGGTATTGTATACGATTATTTAGTACAATAATAATAATGCACATTAATTTATACATCCAAATTTTTATTTGTAGAAAATATTTCTGTACAGAAGCATTTATATGGCGGAGTTCTGTTCACGCATGAGATTCCTAAAACCGGATCTGGTAAAATACTCCGGAGGAAATTACGTGAATTATCAGAAAATAGAGGCTCTATGTAGTGTACACCACTGTGTGATTTATTTCTGAAAATGTACTATTAATAGAATTAATTAAATCTAAATAAATTTCTATGTATCTGATAAGTCAAGTCTACCCCAACCAAAATTATTCTCCTTCTCCTCGGTCCTTTTGCCCTTATAAGGGCTTGGTGACGTATGATTTAGTCATGTGTCGATGTTGTTCAAGGTGTCTCTCCATGCTTCTCGGTCCGAAGCCAGACGAGTTATCTCTCGCAGTCCGCAGTTTATCAATACCTTTGTTTGGTCAACCCATCTCTTTGGCGATCTTCCCCTAGGTCTCTTGCCCTAGATCTTTCCCTGCACGATAAGTTTTTCCATTGTTCCGTTTCTCCTGGATACATGTCCCAGGTATTGAAGATACATTCGATTAACATCTCGAAGCAGGTGTCGTTTGACGTTGAGTTGTTCTAATACTGAGTCGTTAGCGCCGTGCTCTCTCCAGGATATTCTGAGGATTCTTCGATAGACCCACATTTCGAATGCTTAGATTCTCTTCTGATCCACCTTCTTCAATGTCCAGGTCTCAGCAGCATAAGTAGCCACCGGGAAAACAAGAGCGTTCACAAGTCTCAGTTTCGTAGCTTTGGTAATAGAGTTGTCTCTCCAGACATTTACTAGTTTAACTGTGGCAGTTCTGGCCAAGGTCAGTCTACGTCTTATTTCAGCTTCACTGTTTCCATTATTTGTGATAAGCGATCCTAGGTACACAATCTTCTCTACAACGTCAAAACCGGCTACATTATGTATATGTGGAGAATTATCATCCGCTCTGTTTATTATCATAATTTTAGTCTTCTGCTGGTTGAGTTTAAGACCGTATTCCTCGCTTATTTCCGCTAGTTTCTCCATTATAGTAGCGATCTGCTCGGCGTTTTCTGCAATTATCAGAGTGTCGTCTGCATATCTTAAGTTATTGATTTTTCTCCCTCCTATCGATATTCCGCCCTTCCATGCTTCTAGTACTTTGCGCATGATGTATTCGCTGTATATGTTAAATAATAGTATTGGGGACAGCGTGCATCCTTGTCGGACTCCGGCCTGCGTTTGAAATACGTCAGAGTATATATTGCCGACCTTGACCCTCGCAGTGTTGCCTCTATATGTATAAGGACTCTATCAGGGCTACAAGATGCTCAGGCACGCCCATTTCCTGGAGTATGTCCCATAGTTGGTTCCATTTCACTTTATCGAACGCTTTAGAATACTCCACAAAGCAAAGGATCATGGGGACATTGAATTCCCTAGCCTTCTCAATTAGTTGTCTCACGTTTAAAATTTGCTCTCTCGTGCCTTTTCCTGCGATAAAGCCTGCCTGTTCTTCGGCCATTTGTGGCATTAAAAAGGGTTTCAGTCTGCCATGTACGTATCACGTTCAATAGTACCTTGCTTGCATGCGAGATCAGACTTAATGTTCTATAATTGGCGCACTCTGTTGGAGAGCCTTTTTTTAATATTGGTGTGAATAGGGATTCCTTCCAGTCATCTGGCCATGTGCCCGATTTCCATACTTCAGTGCATAGTTGATGTATTATGAGTACTCCTTCCTCTTGTAACGATATAGGACTATTTTAAATATCGCGCCGAATAATTATGAGCATGACAACACTGCGGTAAAATACAGTTGGCAACGTAGCGAAGAACGACGAAGGGAAGACGAGATGGTGACTGGAAGGGAGGGACGGACGCTAGCATCAAGCGGCATGACGGCCATGACGACGCTTGGGTTGGTACAAGAGGGTGGTTGTGTTCGTTTCGAGTCGTTTGTGAAATAATTTAATGTTACCATCTTTCATTTATGTACAAGCTTTTGTTAGCTATTTACAATAAGGTGAATATTATTTGTATATTTTATTTCAAGTGGGTAAATCTCGTCCTTTCTAAATCGGTAGAGTAATTACTGCATATTATTAGTATATGTATTTTAATGTTAATCAGATTACCGGAATTGGCGGCCAGGCGCTCCTCAATCGCAAGTGGTGAGATTAATTAATATTAATCCATTGCGCAAAGCGATGAGTTGGTAGCAAAGCTTGATACCATGCACCCTTTAGTGATGGTGATTTGATTGAATTTGTTGTTACGTGATGTAAAATAAGTGAAAGTAACACTTGTTATTGGAAGGGACGAATTACCGACTTTCGTTTTATATAACCATTGCCTGAGTTGACAAAGAAAAATGTTTTTGTTTGAAACCCAACATGGCGTCGCATCCCTAGCTAAGATTGGCGGGACGACAATGCTAATACGAATTATTATTATTATTATGTAAAACAAAATGTTTATGAAATTTTAGTAACAAAGTTACGACATCTAAATGCACTATGATTATAATTTATAATTAATATGAAATTTATATTGTACGAATTTTGTCCACGAGGTAAATTATTATATAAAAATTGACAAGACCAAAACAAAACAATTGAGACATTGAATTAAACAAATTAACAACCGACTGTGTATTTTTGTGTAAAGTATTGTATTTTCTTTCTTTCCTTTGATTCATGAAATCGTCTGTCTTTTGGGGTATTTTGCAATCAAGCGGTTTTTAGGTTAATTACACAACGTAGGGTGTCTTACAGGGGTATTTTAGATAGATCACGAGCTTCCGGCTGGGGGCCACGCGGTCGCGTTTTGAGGTTAGGTGCACTCGCTTAGGCGTGAAGGTGGGCTGCGCTTTGGGAGATTGGTAGCGGGAAATTTAAAACTTGGTTGCAAAATTACACTCTCCCGCGGCTTTCAGAACCTCTCCCGTAATTTCGTTAGCTCCTGGTGCCTTTCCATCTTTTAGTGATTTTACCGCTTGTTCTATTTCTGATACAAGGATACCAGGTTCTCTTTCCATTGCAGGGATACAATTAGTCGTGTGGGTCTGAACATCTTTATATAAGTTTTCGCAGTAATCCCTCCATACTTCGGCTAATGCTTGGGTGCTGTTTATTAGTTTTCCGTCTTTATCCTTTATTACTTGTGTTCGAGGTTTAAATTCTCTTGTCAAGTATCTAACTTTTTGGAATAGTTCTTGGGATTCATTGCGATTCGAGTGTTGTTCAAGTTCTTGACATATCTCAGTTATCTGATTGTTTTTGTCGACTTGGCACGACTTCTTGATCTCTTTGTCAAGCGCTTTGAGTCTCGTTTCTCTTCCTTCATGTTGTTCTAGTTTGGTCTTTCTTCGCAGTTCCACCAAGGTCAAGGTTCTTTTGCTGATCCAGTGATTCCTTCTTTGGGTGTTTGCAGTCTGGCATTTTTTTACTCCGTTCAGTATCCAGTGTTTGGTGTTCTTCCAGGCCTCATTTATCTCTCCATTTAGGTCTGGGTATTGTTCTTCTTTTAGCACGCTCAGAAGGCTCTCGTTATCGGATATTTTCATTCTCTTTTTCATAAGCGGTTTTTTTGGGGCAGCACAGCTTCATTCTGTAGTGGGCCCATAACAGGTTGTGATCAGATCCGCATATTGCAGTAGGTTTCACCTTTACATTAATCAGCTACGTCTTCCATCTTTTCTTGATCAGGATGTAGTCGATCTGGTTTCTGTATTTTTCTCCTGGGCTTACCCATGTTGACAGTCGTCGCGGGTGGTGTTTGAATAATGTATTGGCTATCGCAAGATCATTGTCAATTGCAAACTGCAACAGCCGATGACCCCGGTCGTTCCGTTCTCCTAGTCCATATTTTCCTACGTTTTTGATAGTTTCGCAGGTTGTATCGCCTATTTTGGCGTTGAAGTTGCCTAATAAAATTAGTGGCTCTTTTGAAGGTATTTTGTTTATTTTCCTTTCTATTATGTCGTATATCTCTTCGACTTCTTCATCTGGGGACTCTGATGTTGACTCGTATTCTTCTACGTATTTCGCGAGCTCGTTTGTAACTATAATTGCTACACCATTTCTGCCGGTTCTCTCTGCACCAGAAACGTATATTGTGTGCTCTGCAGTTTTGAAGTGCCCTGCGCCCTTCCAGTGAGTCTCCGATAGTCCGCATATGTCGACTCTTACTCTTCGTGTTTCTCTTTCGGTTATGTGGAATTTTCCAGTTTGCAATAGTCCTCGCACATTCCAGGTAGCCAGCTCTAGCTTCTTCCTAAGTTGGGGGGATTCCCGTCCTCCAGTCGCACATTTCCCACGCGTCGCCTGGTCGCCTGCATTCGCGTGCCCAGTAGCCAATTTGTCACTCGTCAGCCCGGACCCGATCGAGCGCCGGTTGCTAGCCGGATCGCCCGGCATAACACCAATATGATTTGTACTAGTCATCATCGTTCTCTTGGGAAGATAATCAGGTGGTTTCCCCTTGCCTGCCTGATTCCATGCCGTTGATCAGCGCTCTGGCCAATTCTTCCGCCTTGGTGGAAAGTGAGTGCCCCTTATCGCCATATCTGGTTACCCTCTTTTAGTTTAGCCTGCAGACCAATGCAGTTAGCAGGGTGTGGTACTAGGAGCCATAAATAAGAGTTGGGTGCCCTGTGAGGACCAGATGCGAGAAGCCATCTCCTGTCTATGACACTTGATGTGGTCGCTTTTCTTTATAAATTAACCTTTATAAATTAATAATTATAAAACCGATTATGACGTATGCTCCAACTGTCTGGGGCTACGCGGCCAACAAAAATGCCATCAGACGTTGCATGGAGTCGCAATGGTTTATCATAAACACGAGGTTGCATGAAAACTCAAACGTGGATCCCATTGTACTTCAAGCGGCAGAAAAATTCTCCAGCTACTTGGAATCCTCTTGGGTTAACTACCAACTCGAAGGCTTCGTACGGTAGAAGAGATCTAAGACGATCCTGCAACTTCCCGTCTTAAATCATATCCCTTACACCCCTTTTATTATGTTTTTCAGCTTTTCCTTACAGGCAATTCAAAGAGGATTTGAGTACCATCTAATAAAACGTCGCAACGACTTTGAAAGGATTGATGCAGGGTTAAACGACAAATTTGTTGATTAAATATTAGAAAAGGTTTCGTTACAATAAATTTTTTAAATTTGGGACACTAAGGTCGTTTATATAAAGGGTCTCTGGACTATGAAAAATTAGTATGCCGTTTTAGGGGCGAATGAAATAAAATTGATTCCAGATTGTCCCCATTTATCTACGCAATTTCTCTTTTAGAACTTCTTTCAGAATTTGATACATAGTTGACCTCAAACTAACAATAAAACAGTTTTTATTCTATAACAATATGTCATAAATCTTAACTAGTACATATTGAACGGCGAACTTACCAATAGATCCAGCTATCCAGAAACAATTATTCAACAGTACTTAAAAATCCTCCCTGCAACAGAATCTACAGATTATTCGCTCTAGAATAGAAATGTGAACAAGGCACAAGAAGCCAATTCATTAATTAGAAGAACCGACGGAACTGGATAAGGAGCAACGCAGAAAAAGCAATTCCATTTACTGAACATCTGTTCGAAGCCTTCAGAATAGAAAGAGGCCTTCGCTTCTCACAAAGAACAGAGGTGAGCTCTGAGGACTTTACATTCATAAGTTTGAATCCTGGTCACCCCTCCCCCCAAATTATTTGTTGAGTGGATATGACTGAAATGGTCAACTATTCATCCTATCATTTTGTTTAGTCGGTAAGTAAAGCTGCCGACCTTCAATTTGACCATTAAATTCAGAATTTTCAATAATCACTACTCCACCACCTCTTAACAACTGAGTTATTTTAATATTGTTGTTCCAGCAAAAAACGATGTAATAATTTGGGAATAATTCTGAAGTAATCTGAAACGAGCCATGCGTTACGGCGACCGCCCAAATAAAATAGATACCCCTTTGTGCAGGAGAAAAAGTATTGAGTCTCTACATCTTCTTCTGTGATACTGGGGTACTACAGGGGCCGCTTACAGCGATGCTTCCAAAAAAGTGTGAACGCCACGCAGTTTAAGGTTCACCCTATATAACGTAGAGCTAATGGTCACCTGTAAAACTTCAAAACTGTGCTTAACTACGAGAGACAAGACGAATGGGTCAATTACACTGACGAGGAGAACTCCATCATCTGATCATCTGGGGTGACAGATTTTAACAAATGGATGCCCGCAGAATCGATCAATTTTTAGGCTTCTATACAAAGTATATTAGGCTTCTATACAAAGTATAGCAAGAAGCCTCATGATCTGGCTCCGTGTCTGTCTGGACGTCCGCATAATTCAAATCTAATCAGAACCCTCGAAATTGTGATTGTAAACACATCGTATGTATAATAAAATAAAATCTATTATACTTTGTATGGAATCCTAATAAAAATGTGTTTTAAATTTAAAATCGACTTTCTAACCACGTTCTACAAAGAATTTTACTTATAGGTATATAGAATATTTGTTAGGTTGCTACTAAAGATTCAGATTATCAGAGTTACCACAGATTTAAGAAATGAAATATTCTGAGATTTATATTTGAACTTAAAATGCTATTTTTTTGCTTTTATGTGAAAAAATAATTTTTATCCGATAATAAAAATACTGATCTGAAAATCGAAATCTTTTGTCACTAAATTTTAATTATATAGAATATTTTTAGTGTTTGATCCGTTAATACGATCCGTTGATTCGATCTGCTAATCCAATCCGGCGATTTGTAGCTTAAGAGCACCATAAAAAAAATTGTAGTTTGTTTTTGGTGGTTTCTATTGTACATCATTGATAAACAAAAAATAAAATCTATGCCAGTAACAAAATTTTTATTTTCATTTGAACGCATCCTGTACAACGATCATATCTATATTCTCATTAAAACAAAAACAATGTAAAATTCTAACAGCATTATTATGTAATCTACCTCTCGAGATAGAACGCAATTAATGTCACCCTAGAGATTCAAAAAATATTCGATTATCCTATTTCGCTTAATTAAGAAAACGCATTAAATACAAAAACAAATTCTTACGAATATCGCGTATTCATGTTCTGAATTCTTTTTGTCCTCGATAAATACGAATACCAATAAAATAAATTAATAGTTAAAAAAAGTAATGGAAAAAACAATCTGGAAGCTCGATCAATTTTAGAAACCGAATTGAATCTTTGGGCACGTTTTTTCTTTTTTCGTCGACGCTTTTGACCTTGAAACGATAATCTCTGTCCAGAAATGATGCTGATTCTGTTTGGAAGGAAGGACTTGGTTTCGGGACTCTCCTCCGAACATCCTATACACGAAAAGTCTGTGCACGTTTTTGATGTTCGCCGGACTGG